>CM061462.1:7507500-10007500 GCA_030770085.1 Oryza coarctata
TATCCAGTGTTAGTTTCGTAACGTGTAGGTAAAGCGTATAAACTCTACAGAGCTTCAACTATTCGAATAGTCGTATCCACGGTTAAGAGCGAATGCAAGGTGATTCTTCTTGTATAGATTTGCTTGCCAATGTTTTATGAAAAATATTTATATGGAATGGAAACTGTTAGCAGAGTCAGTCTTAGTGACTAATGAATGATCTCAGTGGTTAAAAATAGGTTTGCGTGACCCAGGATACTATGAGGGCATCATGGAATAGGCTTCCTAAGACGAAGTGAAAACTAAAGCTTGGGCATGGTTCTGAGAAGGAGTCAATGGGAAGAAAGATGTTGGTTTAGCTCCACATGGAGCGAAATAAAGGTTGTATGCATGGCTTAAGAAACAATATTTTGTTGAAGAAATGGAAAATAAAAGGAGATTATTAATGGAACTAAAACTTTGTTCTCATGTTTAGATTGTTGTAAACCAAATTGCATCGGATCAAGATGGTAAGTTTCTTTCTAAATGAGTTGTGAAACTCATACTTAGAGGTTGTGAAATATTTTCAAACAAAAGATTTATGAAATAAACCTAACCTTCCTTTGTAACTTACATACTCACGTTTTCCGTGACTTGCAAATACAAAAGTACTTACCCTCTCTATTTTATTGTTTTTCTCTCTATCTCCTTAGTTTAGGTAGAAGATGCTGAAGAGTTTGGTTTCGTCCTTAGACCTAAGCCATTGCTTGTGGATTGGTGTGGTAGCCATGCTAAGTTCTACTGTCGTAGTCATTAATAAAGCTCTCTTTTTACTGAAAAAAACCAAAACCCACTAGGGGAGCTAGATCGTTTTAGGCTTAGAGAGAATGTTCGAATTTCAAAAGTTGTGCTAAGACCAAGATTCATTTAGAATGAGATATGAAGAGATTAGAATTTAAATTTATATACATTTTCATGACTTGTGATTGATTATGAATTAATCAAGTACTTCATCAAGCAAAGTTTTAAGAATCTAATACATTTAGCTCATTTCTTAAATCATAAAATTGACATTTATCTTAAGGCTTAGTGAATATATTGGCTAGTTATTTATCGATGTTCACATGGCATAGGGATATATCACATTTGGCTTCGTCATCTCTTAGGAAATGATGGCGAATATTAATGTGTTTGGTTCTTAAGTGTTGGATAGGATTGTTGACTATTTTGATATCACTTTCATTGTTACATAGGAATGAAATTTTGGTGAAATTGTAGCAAAAGTCTTTCAAGGTTTGCTTCATCCAAAGTAATTAAGCACAACAACTTTCTGCTGTAACATACTTGACTTCCTCGATGGATAGAGTTATAGAATTTTGTTTTTTGGAGGACCAAGAAACAAGGGGCTGACCAAAAAATTGGCAAGTGCCAATGGTGCTTTTTCTATTCACTTTGTAATTGGCATAATCCGAGTTGGAATAACTAATTAAATCAAAGGTTGAGCCTTTCAAGTACCATAACCCTAAGTTTGGAATATGAACCAGATATATTAGGATTCTTTTGATGACTATAAGGTGGCATTGCTTAGAAGCCGCTTGAAAATGAGCGCAAATCCAAACACTAAGCATAATATCCGGTTTAAATGTACAAAGATAGTGCAAGGTACTAATAATTAAATGATAAAGTTTTTGATCAACCGATTTACCTTCCTCATCAATATCGAGATGTGCATTGATTGGTATTGGACTCTTGATGGGCTTGGCATGCTCCATGTCGAACTTTTTCAACATGTCCTTCAAATATTTGGTTTGGCATATAAAAGTCCCTTCTTTGAGTTTTTTGATTTGAAATCCAAGAAAAAACTTAAGCTCGCCCATCATCGATATCTCGAACCTCTTTGTCATGGTTCTATTAAAATCCTTGCAAAAATCCTTATTAGTTGAGTAAAAAACTATCTCATCAACATAAATTTGGCACACAAAGATATCCTTATCAACGCGCCTAGTAAAAAGAGTAGAATGGATTTTGCTTATCTCAAAGTCATTCTTAAGAAGAAAATCCCTAAGGCATTCATACCAAGCCTTAGAGGCTTGCTTGAACCCATCAAACGCCTTGTGAAGCTTATAGATATGGTCAGCATGTTTTGGATCTTCAAAATCGGGAGGTTGCTCCACATACACTAATTTCGATATTAGTCCATTTAAGAATGCACTCTTGACATCTATTTAGAATAACTTGAAATTATAGTGAGTAGCAAAGACTAATATAATATGAATTGACTTAAACCTAGCTACGGGAGCATAGGTTTTACCAAAATCCAAACCTTTCACTTGCTTGAAGCCTTGAGCCATTGAGCGTGCTTTGTTCCTTGTCACCACTACATATTCATCTTGCTTATTGCGTAAGACCAATTTTGTTCTGATCATGTTTTACTTGGGTCTCTCTACCAAATGTTCACACTTTATTTCTTATGAAGTTCTTAAGCTCTTCTTGTATAGCCATCATCTAATCCGAATTCACGAGTGCTTCTTCTACCCTTAATGGTTTAATAGAGGAAACAAATGAGTAATGTTCACAAAAAATAGCAACTCAGGATCTAGTGGTTACTCACCATCTAATATCAGCAAGGATATTGTAGATGGGATGACCACGCTAAACGTTTTGATGAAACCTTAGGTATGGTACTTGATCTTGATGTTATTGTTGTACAACTTCAATTTTGTCATTATCAATTAAGATATTTGAGACATTTCTTATACTTGAGCTTGATCTTGATCAATATTTGAGCTTGAATGTTTAACTTGCTTTGTAAAAGATGGTTCTTGTTCTTCATTTTATGCTTGATCAACTTGACGCTCTTGAGGTTTGCTCTACTCAATTGCTATCTTCTTAATTGCTTTGCTTGGATCATCATTTCCTACCACATCAAGCTCAATTTGCTCTACTTAGGAGCCATTAGTCTTATCAAACATCATGTTTCTTGTAGTTTCAATATTCCCGAAGGTTTTGTTGAAAATACGATAGGCATGAGCATTTGTCTCATAACCAAGTAAGAAACCCTCATTGACTTATAGAGCAAACTCAGAGGACCTAGGTTTTTTGCTAAAAATATAGCACTTGCTACTAAAAACTCGAAAGTAAGAAAAACTGGGTTTTCTTTAAAATCTTATGAAGATAGAGATGGTTGATGATATGGCATACAGTGTTTACGGCCTCCGCCCAAAAGATGTATGATGTCTTGTATTTATCAAGTATCGTCCTTGTTATCTCAATGAGTGTATATTTCTTTCTCTCAATGATGCTATTTTTAGGAGGATCATATAGAGTGAAGAACTCATGCATGATCTCTTCTTCATCAAGGTACTTTTCTACTTGAGTAGTCTTGAATTTTCCTCCATTGTCACTTTGTACCTTCTTAATCTTGACTTCATATTCATTTTGCGCATGTTTTGTAAATTTCTTAAAGGTGTCTTGAGCTTTACTCTTGTCATGGAGAAAGAAAACCTAAGTGAAGCAAAAATAGTCATCAACAATAATGAACTAATACTTGTTACCTTCGATACTTATGTATGCAACAGGTCCGAATAGGTCTATGTGAAGTAGTCATGATATTTTTCATTGGATGTGGAGTTTCAATTTATTTTATCGCTTGGTATGCACTACATGCACGATTTTTCTCGAAAACAACATTAGATAGCCCAAGGATGTGTTCGCCCGTTATAAGTTTTGATAAATTCCTCATCCCAACATGAGTTAGTAAGTGATGTCATAGTCAACTCACGCTAGACTTAGCTATCAAGAAAGTCTTCAGATTTACCCTATGTAGAGTGAAGTCCACTAAATAGATATCACCCTTTAACTTGCCTTTAAAAGCCATCGAATTATCATTACTCTTAAAGACCGTCACATCCTTGTCGATAAAAAGACAATTGTATCCCATCTTGAATAGTTGAGATACGAATAAGAGATTATAACTTAAAAAATCTGATAAGAAGGATATTAGAGATAGAATAATTATTAGAGATATAAATTTTACCGAGACCTATCACTTTGTCCTTGCCATAATCTCTAGACACAATGTTATCATGATCTCCTCTATTCTCATCAAGACTTGTAAACAAACTCCTATCTCCTGTTATATGGTTGGTGTACCCATTATCAACCACTCAACTTGACCCACCAGAGGAGTATGCCTATAAAATAAGTTAAAGTTTAGAATTTAGGTATTCAAACTTGTCAAAGTTTAGGTTCTTGTATGCTAGTAACCAAAGTCTTACGGGTTAGTAATCAAACTCATATGCAACACTTACATTTTTCATTATGAGCTTCCATAAAGCGAGCTACTACTTTATTACAATGGTTTCTCTTGAGCATATATAAAGCATAGAACACGGATTAAGATATATGCCCTTGAGTGCTCTTCTCTTGTGCCACCTTTGAAACCTCATTGTTACCCTTGACAAACCTTAGGCACTCCTTGCCATTCACAATATTGTGCTTGGGATTATTGCCTTCATTAGCCCAAACTTCAACTTGTTGTACTCAATGGTAATGGTATTGTAGAGTCCATCTTTTAATTGATATGTCTTCATGTACCTATACTTGACCAAGGTGCCAAGCCTATTATTTTATTTCTTAAGAACTTCCAAAGCTTGTATGTTAGTGGCATAAGAGTTCGCATAAAGGTTATATCACTTAGAACAATTATTGCTTATGTAGGCATTGGAAGGAATATTGGTATCATTTGAGGAAGAGGTGCACTTTTAGGTCTTTGTGAATTTTATTCAAACTTGTAAATTTCTCTAAAAGTGAATCATTTGAACTCTTAAGGCAAGCAATTAATTCATCGACTAAGTTGAGCTTTTCGATCAACTAATCAACCTTGTTGTTCTCCTTATCCAAAAGTCTCTCAAGGATTTGGTTGCCTTTTAAAGGATGAGCAAGTCCTCTTATCTCTCAAGAGTCTTTTCCTTTGTTTTCAATGCTTTCATAAACTTAGTCAAATGACTAATGGCCAGCTTGCTAACCCTCTTAACCATATCATCATATTCATTATCACCAGTATCATCATCATCACTTTCCATGAGCTTGGGAGATGGAGTTACCTTGCACCCTTTTGCCATAAGACAAGTGGGAGCATAGTAGTCATCATCGTCACTCAAGTTATCAAAGAGCTTGCTTGAGATAGATAACTTGATGGTGATTGTTACTACTCTCTTTTTTTATTACTGAAGTTGGTCTCGTCATTGGAGTACTACTCTTCTCCCAAATGAGCTTGGCCATAGCTTTTCTTCTTATGTGGCTTGGATTTATTCTTCTTCCCCTTGTTCTTGCTCAGGCAATCGACACTTATGTGCCCATACTCCTTGCGCTTGTAGCATGCCTTGGATGATTGTCTTTTTCTTGACTTATCATCGTCTCTTCTATTCTTACCAAAGCCGGATTTCTTTAAGAAGTTCTTGAACCTCTTGACAATGAGATCCAGATCTTCATCTTTACAGTCCTCATCACTTGGTTCTTGCTTTTTTACATTGAAAGCCTTCTCCTTGTTCTTGACGATGACGGCATTCTTGGCGAAATCCTCAACTTCTTTGGCTTCTTTCAAGGATATCACTTGGGGTGAACTACTCATAATCCTTCCTCTCTTGGACGAGAGTCACTAAGGTAAGATTTTTTGGTGCAAGGGCTCAGAGAAACTTCTACACGATGAAGTGGTCTGTCATCTTCACACTCCAAAATCCTCATATCTTATTGATGATGACCATCATGCGGTCATATATCTCTTGAGGTGTTTTGTTGTCTTTCATCACGAATCTTCCAAACTTTCCTTGTAAGAGCTTAATTTTTTATTCCTTCATCCTGGGTATTCCTTTAAGAACAACTTGAAGTGTATCACAAATCTCTTTAGCTTCTTCAGGTTGATCTACTTTGAACCAAGAATCACACTTGTGACTTGTGCATTATGGTGGATAAATTATTCTTGTTCTAGTGTGAGCTCAATGTCATCCTCTAGAATATCGATACCTATGCAAACCACATTCCAAACACTTGGATGCAAAGAGAATAGATGCAGCTTCCTCTTGTGTTTCAAGTGGCATAATGTGTCCCATCAAATTGGAGGCATGCCCTAAATGCACTAAGATGTAGTTGTTAAAAGTATTAAACTTGTTGCAATCAAAATCAAAAGAGACTTTCTTCTTTGAAGTACCATTCCTTATGGAGGAGCCATTATTATCACCTAAACTTAGCCTCTTCGGGTCAAGCTCCTCTCACGACACATTGATCACTTTAAGTAGTTAAGTCTATCCGAAGATTATGCTATAATACCAATTAAAAAAGAGTCATGAGGATCAAAAATGTCGCCAAGATGGAGGGTGAATAGACATTTTCTAAAATTTCAAAACTTGTAGCGGAATTAGACCTAGCTGGACAGTCTGGTATTAGGTCGAATGGTTCAACTATAGAGAGAATCGAATAGTCCGGTTAGTGTGGGACAATGCGATTAGTGCAATGATAGGAAAAGCTATAAGGGACTCAGATTGTTCAATTGCTCTAGGACAATCTGGTTACCACAAAGTAAAAGACAAGCAATTTAGTAGGATACAAATTAGAATGGCTACTTAAGCACACTTTCTATAATAGTAAGCTAGTGATAGATAAAGCTAAACAAGCAATCAAAGATCATTATAAGTACAAGATAGAAAGTGATACATGTAAGATAAAAGAGAGGAAAGGAGATACCAATTTATTTCCTGAAGTTTAGATCCAATCAATCCTATGTCACTCTTGAGGAGATCTAAAGAGTCGGGTCTCGATTAACCCTTTTTTTCTCCAAGAAAGCTCCGGTGTGGGTTCGATCTCTAAGCAACCATCAAGGTTTAGTTCTGTCTCCAAGCGACCATTAAGGTCTCGAGCTTAGATAACGAGCTACAATCTTTGGTAAAGTTTGCTCTACCAAGCACTCACCAAAATAAAGCTTGGCTTACACTTTTATCAGCTCTTCTCTTTTAGAGATGAGGTAGATCCTTTACAAGAATTTCTAGGCGCACCATACTTCTTCACGGCTTTGAGATTATAATTTTTTTATTCCACGCACTCTCAACTCAACCCATTATTAACTTCCAAGCTCAAGATACAAAGAGATATTTGGGAGGGAGTTTAGGCTTCTAAGCAACAACACAAAAACACTCAATGCTAAACTCTAGCATCATTAATTTTTAATGTGCCCTCAATGCTCTTAAACACTTGCTTGGTTTGCTTAAGATGAAGTGACGTTCAAAAGTCTTAAATTGAGTCCATGGCACCACCCATTTATAACCTCAACTTATCCACTAGTCGTTTATTCATATTACATAGAATTTGTCAATAGGGTTAGACATTTCGGTACTAGGCCATGCTATCCAGCACTTTATGTTTTTCAACGATCATTGACGGACTAGCTGTTGCTTTAAAAAGGGTTAGACAATCCGATACCTCTCAAATTGTCCGACAATGTCTTTATCCTAGACAGTTCGGTAGCTCTCGGATTGTTTGGGCTATCACTTCACTGAGCCACTATCCGGCGCCTCCATAATGTGTTGGACAATTCGGTATTGGGCTAGACTGTCTGACATCACTTGTTCTCATGGTCTAGAACGATGTGTCCACTTGATACTTTGCGTCCATCTTCTCCTGAACTATTCGATGGCTCTTAGACTGTCTAGTTCATGAAGGATCTAGACTATTTGGTATCATATCGGACTTTCTAGTTCAATATAACTTTAGGCCAACTTGACTTTTATTTTCTAAACAGCTTTGAATCTTTTTTAACTTCAACTCTTTTTCCTCTTAATGATGTCTTTACTCATTCTTCAATAGACCTAATACTGATCATTTTATATTAATTCTTTAATCAGTTATCATCAATTAAAACAAGACCGGGATACACTTTCAGCTAATAAATCAAAAAATAATAAAAATTAGTGGACTTTGTATTTCTTTTTCCTTCCTCCTTTCGCTTCTCCCTTCCATCTCTCACTCTCTCTCCTTCCTGCAGAACCGGAGCAGTGAGGTGGAGGAAGATGGCGACGGTCTCCCTGAGACGGCGGAGGAAGACAGCTCACTGTAGGCGACGATAGCGGCGGCGTCATCCCCGGCGGACGGCAGCGTTCCCGCCGTATACTCTCCCTCGGCCGTGTCTCGCCAAGAGGGAAGGCCGGGCAATGGCGCGCGAGGCCGTGGTGGTCAGCGTCTCCGCCTTAGGCCTCTGCACTCGTATCCCAGCGCCTGGAATCCTTAGTCTTTATAATGAAAGTAATGTTTGAAGTTAAATATGTCAGAACAAGGATGTATAAACCTGATGAACTGTGATCATATTCTTGGGAGACAACAAGATTAGTTTTTCAGTTGTTGTTATGTGCTTATAAGTTAATACTACCATTTCGGGAATTAAGCTTTGTTAGAATTTCTTAACCCCCCCTCGTTTCTTCTTAGCATTCTGGATGTACATGATTTCAGAACACTTATGTTGGTCGTTTTTCAGTCTGCTAGCTCAATTTGATCCATCGTTTTGGTCTGTGCCATGAGATGATGCCAAGCTGTCTGAAGACTGATTTCCGTGAAAACATTGGGAATGATAGATTGATTATTATGCATGCCATTTGACCTTTTTCTGTCTTTCAACTTACTGTTGGTGATTATTGTCATAATTTAACTTTTACGGTTAATGATGTTATAATAACAGGACCATCAATATGTTGTGTATTCATTCAGATGCTGTTCATATTCAGTACGAATGGGCGTATACTCGTAAAACTTCCGCAAAAATTTCTCGTTCTTTCACCTATTAGTTTAATAATTACACCCAGTGTTGGCTAAGCCAGGCAGAAGATCCTTTCTTTGGGAAACAAGCTAACTGGATCTTCTTCTTTTTTAATTCTCTGGTAACCAATATTCTCTCACTGAATTAAACATTGTTAAAACTGCAAGCAGCTCATCTCCCCCTCCCCAACTTCATTAGGAAAATTCTTGGAGCCAGGCAGTTGGCCATTAGTGCACCAATTGAATTTGTACCATATGAATCAAATTAAGTGTGGTTAGATAGTTTGAATCTTTGGTACTCCTTTTGCTTTTTCTGAACTAGGATAGACATACCAATGTATATATACTAGGAGAGCTAAACCAGGCGAGTGTATTTCTTGACTTAACCTAGATGCCTAGATGTACACAACCAGTTTGTCAAGTATTTACAATATATATATATATACACGTGGTTCTCATGAAAGCCCTTTGCAACTATCCACCTCAAGTTAGTGGTTGCACAAAAAGCTCTCTCCTGACATTTCTGAATACCGCAAAACCTCTACTATATACATTTTACAGTACACACTGTGCTGACAAAACTATAAGACAGGCAACAGGTAAGAAGAGTTAAGAGGACTCCTGGAACGATTGCAAGCGCGACAACGCTGCTGGGTTCGCCTGCAAAGCACGAGCAGGACGAGAGACTGATGATGCCTGGCCCTTGCTCTCACCTTTCGATTGGAATGGCTTGAAGATGCCAGGGTCTCCAGGTTTGATGCCCAGAGTGGCCCATATCGAACTCCTTGCCGCCTCGTCTGGATCGTCGATACGGAGCGTCTTGGGAACCCACAGTGATTTCTCCTCCTTTTCCTCTTTCAGTGGGAGAGAGTCCCTGGAATGTTTCCCCAGGGGAGACCCATTGCCTGAACAGCTGCTGTTGCTCGATGATGATGGAGATATGCAGCCGTCAGTTCTGATCCACGGTATGTTCCATGTCGTGGCTGGCCAACTGGATAGGCAACCCCAGAGTGCAGGTGGCACCAGAGGATATGGAAATGCTAGCGCAGAAAGACTCGAGGCCGGCGGCATCATGGGGGAGTTCATCCATGGAGCTGAACTAGTGCTGCAGCTCTCGGATGGGGAAGCAGACTGGGGCATGCTTTTATCTGGCACCAACATGGGAACATTGTTCCATCCGATGCTCCATGGGTACATGTAAGGAGCTCCAAGGTAGTACTGTGGCACTGGGCCAACTCCATTACAATAAACCGGTGCGCTGTTCTTGTCAACGTGGACTGCATTTTCAGGTAACACATTGTATGATGTGATTGAAGAGATGCAAGAGTTGTCTTCCCGATTTTCACCCGTTGGTACTGCTCCAGTATTGGTTACATTCTGCTCCTTAATGTTCAGCACCGATCCCATTGATTCACAAAGTGGCACCTCAGGCCCAAATTTGAGAACCGTTTCATTTGTGCCAATTGGCTGTATAGGGGTCGAATGCGAAGAAGCAAAAGCTTCAGGGTTCACTGACTTTGATATCTCCACTCTAGACCCCATCATGCAATCAGGGGCCATCAGTAAGTGACGGTAGTGCAACGATGAACTCTTACTTTTGCGCCTCCCAGAACCAACAGGTACATTTCTCATGGTCCCACCGGCAGTCCAATACCTTTGGCAAGTCTTACAGAAGTACCTAGGTTGATTAACATTGTAGTTGTTGTAATAACAAAACTTTGTGTCCATACTGTTGCACCGAGGGCAAGGGAGAATCTTATCTGGCTTCTTAAGTACCTTGTCCAGGCCTGATTCATCATTTGCTGTCTTTTCATTTTCCTCCTTTGAGTCTGATGCTTCTTTCCCTTCAACATTGTTCATCTGACCCTGATCTTCTTTTGTGTTGTCCGAGGTAGATCTGCTGACTGGCTCTATGCTTTCTATTGACCGTGATGCATCAACCCTCATTTCATCATTTTCCTTCTCTTGTGGCATATCAGCCATCATTTCATTATCCTTTTTCTCTTGTGGTGCGTCGACCTTCATTTCATTGCCTTCTTTCTCTTGTGGCACATCGACCTTCATTTGATTATCTTTGCTTTCTTCTATTTCCTTGTGCTGATCCTAAAAGATTGCCGTAGAGGATATTATTAGGGAATTCAGTTAAAGAAAGTTCTAGTATTGAATCCTTTTTGAAGAATCACTTTAGCAGGAAGTTTGGAAATTAAAAAAAAATGTATAGCAGTATCTAACAGTGAGGACATTGTTTTTTGCATAATTCACAGGTCTATGGCATGGCAAAAGATTATATCATGCATGGATTTTTAGAGCAAAGGAAATGCGAGAAAATGAAGGTAACTCGGATCAACTATAATCACCTTATTCAGCTTTGTGTTTCTTTTCTTCCAAAGAGGAGACATGTCAGCAAACAGATATTTTACCTTTATGGGCCTAACACTTAACGTGTTACTCCAAACATTGAAAATTTGGGAGCATTAAATTATCATGTTAACACCAGTATGTAACGGCTTGTTCACTTTGTTGCCACTTTCAACCCTACCAAATTTTGGTAGCCACTTTCAACCCTACCAAATTCAAAAGTGACAAAGTGAACAAGCCCTAAATTCAAAAGTTAGGAGATCTGAACAATTTGGACATGCGATTCAAGCCAAATTGCTCAGATCCTAATTCAATCGTCTTTAGCCTCGTCCATCCACAGAACATGCTGCAGGGAGACATGCTCAGGTGACCCAAAGGACAATGGCCAATCATCACTAAAAATTAAATCATGCAAGTCTTCTACTCTTTCACTTTGCTCACACAATTCACGGTCTCATTCTGCCTTACTACAATCGACTACACGGATTAATTGACAGCTTACGATTTTAATGAAACCAGAAAGTCCTGGTACTGGCTGAAAGAGAAAAAAAAGTGACCACTCTTTTGCAAATGAAAGCGCAAAGCCATGGTGTGGAAAGAGAAGGACCACCACACATGCTCAAAAGAACCTAGATTTTGCATGGATGTACTACTTTGCACTCCTAAGCAATAACCACTTCTGAGGAGGCAAGGATTATTACACCCAACCAACCAACTATGCTAATCGCTCTCTCTCTCTCTCTCTCTCTCTCACCTGTAAATATCCCCAATCACAATTAGCAATAACACAGGACAATTATGGGCAATTCTCTACTGACTCCCGCCTAAATCGAAGACACGGACAAAACATGGTGTACGGACAGGAAGGATCATCCTAATTCGTGGCCTTATCCACACCGAAATCCAAACGGAACCCTTTTTTTTCATACGCACCAACTGATCAGGGAAAGCACATCCTAGCTTTCACGGAATTTTTTCAATATTTTCAACTGAATTCCTAACCGTGACCTGATCGAGGAGAGCTCAATCTCACACAAACACATAAATAACAGTCGAAATTAAGTCCGTCATGTCATTTTTTCCTTCTCTTCCCCACAAGCAACAAAACCCCGAGACTTCAATGGACAGGAAAGCAACAAAATGCGCACGCGAGAATTCTCACCTCATCCTGGGCCAGCTCGGCCTCCGCCGGATGGTCGGAGCCGTCCGCCGCCGCCGCCTCAGCCTCTGGAGCCAACGGGATCACCCGCCCGAAGAGCTTTATACCCGGATCCTTTTCACACATCCTCGATCCCCCACCCACCAACAACCCGACAACCAAGACCGTGATCTTCCGCCGCCGCCGCCGCCTCCCGAAGCTGACCGGAGCGGTGAGAGAAGAGAAGACGAGGGGGCTAATTTGGATATAGCTAGCTAGTCTCCTCTACGCATGGGACGAAATGGGAATAGGGCACAAGAAATTTCACTTCAGAGGATGGCCTTGCTATTAAAGAAGGTGATTAAGTCTCTTATACCCTCGTAAAATCCATTATTCGCAAATACACCCCCAGAGAAGTTCGGACACGGGCCCTGGGGTGTACGGACTTGGGGGTGGTTATGTAAATATTGGTCTTGTTAGGGATGTGGATGCGAATTGTCCGAGACTCGGCAGGTGAAGGGGGGAGCACCAGGGGCGGACAGCTGGCGTCCAGGTCAGCGGCGCGGGAGCTCGTCAGCCACGAGTTCTCGTGGCTGGGAGGAGTCCGTGAAGACGTCAGCCGCGCTCGCGGAAAAGGCACAGCGAATCTTGCGAAAAGCGAAGCCAAAAAGGGACGGCCACCCGCCCCCCGCTTTTTCTATTCCGCTTTTTCTCCTTCGTTTGTTCTTCCTTTTCTCTCTCTCTCTCTCTACACTTCTACACGTCAGCTGGAGCCTCGTCCTACATGTCACGTGCTGGAAGTGGGGCACGGTGGTGCTGATTGGCTGAGATAAGACGGGTTGTTCTTTAGCTGAACTGGCGAGGGAAAATACCGGAAAATGGGGTAAGTCACACACTACGTGTGAATTAGACATATTTTGAAAATAAAATCACTACTAAAGAGTAAGAATTTTAGGGTGCGTGCTACTAAAATTTTCATGCTTAAAGCTTAAAATTAAATTTTAGCGTCCATGCTACTCAAAAATAATTATTTTTATGTGTAAACTTTAATTTGTAATTTTTTGTTAGGTTTTATTTCTAATGACTTTTAATATTTGTAATGCTGCTGTTTGTTGAGTGTGCGTGCTACTGAAAGTAAAAACCAGCTGCAGATCAAAATCCGTTAGCTCATGAGAAGGGCCCTGTCGTGCTCGTAGGCCACGTGGCTAGAGACCTCCACAAGTTTTTGGAATTGAGGCTGCGTGCAATTATAGGATAAAAAGATAGAAGAAATATATCATTTTACATGTTTTCTCTACTGCTAAATTTTTTATAAGAAAGTTACTTTTAAAATTATATTAATTTATTTTTTAAATTTAAAATAATCAATACTTAATTATTAATTAATTATGTATTAATGACTTATCTTGTTTTTTTCTTTTTTTCTCTACTCAAATATATAAGTAAAAATAGAAAAAAAGGGTGGGCATCCAACATTTAAGCAAATGATGGATTTTTGGGTTGGTTTTGTGCATCTCTCGGGCCTGGATTGCTCTCGTATACATGACGTCCATTTGGTGGAATCAATGCTTTAACTTGCATTCCTTCAGACGAGAAAAAAAAACTCGTGTGTTTTTTTAAAAAATTATCATTTTAAAACTCATATTAATCTTTTTTTAAAATTAAAATTTAATTAATTATATATTAATGACTCATCTCAATCTTCTCATTCTTTTTATTTTCTCATCCACTTAAAAATTTGAGTAAGCTGAGTTTGAAGCTAGTTTAGAGTCGGATTTTTTATAAGTACTTAAAAGGAAACAAGTTACATAATTAATAATTAATTATGTATTGATTATTATCAACTTAAAATGGGTTTATTTATTTTTTAAAAAAAGTCTTTATAAAACATTTTAAAAAAAACGCATGGTTTAGAATCATGCTAATAATAAAGTGTCTAACCCCTAACTCACATTCCAACGTGCTTACGTAGGTACGTAAGGTCGCAACGAAGTTGTTTAACGTCACAATCAATTTTGGATTTTAAACTTAAAAGTTTAAAGTTAATCCTTCCAATGTTTATAGTGTATTTGTTTAAAAATAAATATTTATTCGATGATCAGTTTAGGTAAACTCAGTAAAAATTGAAAAAAATTGATTTAGGACAAACTTAAAATAATTTATAATATGAAATAGAGAGAGTAGTTCATACTTTTTTTATTTGTTTCTATTTTTCAGCTCTGAATTTAGAAAACTAAAAATTGAGTAAAGTAAAAAAATTGTATCCTAAATTTATTTATTCTTGCTTTATATTTTCGCAGCCGTAGAAATGCCTACAAGTTGTACTAGTGAGAAATTACCCAAAATTGACACGCAGGTGGTAGCACCAGTAAAAATGAAATTTCTCATGCTGAGTTTTTTTTCTTTTTTTGGGGGGAGGGGAAGACTTTCCCATGCTGAGTTAGACTGCGGCGCGCCGCAGGATGCGACCGAGCGAGCGTTCTCGTTCACCGCAAGCTTTCCAGGATCCTTTTCCAGTTTGAGGATCAGGACGGGCCCACCCATCTGCCGCTGTCCACCGAGCAGTCCATCATGTGGCGGGGGGAAAAACCGTGCGGAAGAAGTGACCGGCGGAGGCAGTCACCCACCACCACGGCCACTTGTCACGTCTCCTCCGCTGATAGATCCGCCACCGTCCACGGTCTCCCGGCGCACGACGGCGCGAACACAAATACCGCGGCGGCGCCCACCGCTGGCCCCTGGCCGGTGGCCCCGGTAGCCTTTTCCTCGGAAGCGGGTGGTGGGGGTAGGAACAACCTCGTGATTCAGTTCTTTTAAGAAAATTTTACAATGTTTTTAACATAGTTTTTTTATATTCTTTTTCGTTAACAATATATATATTATCTATAAATTATTTTAATAGCTAATAAATCACTTGCCATATTTCCTTTACTTTCGTCAGCCTTTAGTTATCCTACTAATTAGTGCTGCTGAACGTACTTGTCCCCTTTTTTACAACTGATAGAGGAGAAAGAGGATCCAACTTTTAGTAGTAGTTTTTCTTTAAATAAAAAGTTTGTCTTTCCTCGTCATTGTCAATAGCGATGGTAATGGCGAATCTTCCATCTTGCTTCGATGGTTTATTCCATAGGGACATGATTGGCTATGAGCTTCATATCTATAGTATCTAGGTGGAGATAATGATGATGTTTGTTTGAAATAACAGTCTTTACTTTTTTCTTTGCTTCACCGATGTTCCATCCTCCGATAATGTTGAATGGCCTATGAGAGGTTGTGGTTGTATCAATAAATAGTGAGGTATGAGTAAATTTAGTTTGAGAACAGGGCACAGGCTGTCGATGTTCTTCAAAAGTCATTATGTAATTAGGGTTTGTACATATTTTCTTTAGTTCTCTATTTATTTTCTCTTCACCAGCAATAGGATCCACAGGATGTAGAGTTATATAGAGTGGCCATTCTTACGATGGATCCAGTGGAGAAGAAACTTTATCAAATTTATAATTTTTTTTATTTTTTTACTGTTTTTCTTAATATAAGTCATACTCTGGGACGTATTTGCTTTTTAAAAAATAGGCTCACAGCTACAGTAGTAGAAAGAGAGGGCTTTTGCTGGTGAGGCCCAGCTGTAGGTGGCTCGGAGGAGGTATAGGACCGTTCGTGCTTTTTGTAGTTTTGTGGTGCGGTTTGCGTCCACCGTACGCGCGGCGGTTCATGGGCCGTGCCAAGTGGCGCTGGGGCCTGGAGGGCCCGCAATTGCAGCAAAGGATTCTCTGGTGTACTACACCACCGCTGTTCGTGGCTGCGAGTCGTTGCCTCCGCGTAAGGCATATCTATCGGTTTGCTTAAGTAGTTTCTCTAAACTGGAAGCTACTCCGATTGCTCGCGTCTAACTACAACAGAAAGCATGCCTTCAGAGGCCTAAATAAGCATCAGTTTTGTGGCTGCCCAAGCAAACATTTTCAATATATATATATATATGGTCTTAAAAAATAAAGAGAGATGCACGGAGTATATTTGTGTTAAACGACTAGTCTCACCATAGCCCTAAACAAACTTCCAAAAATCACCGTCCTCATCTCTAGAAATCTTCTCTCCACAAGTTAACAGAGGGTCTCGCCTCCGATCGCTACCACCTGTTCACGTGTGCCAGGAGGCGGAGTCGCCCGTGTGAGTACGGGAAAAGAGGTTAAATTAGGCTATCTTTTGATGGAAGGGTATTTTTATCTCTTAAATTCCATTAAAGATTAAAAAAAATAATTTAGAGGATTAAACTTTGACAGTCTATTATTGGTGATGCTCTAAAGAGACTAATCGCCTATATATATATATATATATATCCAGATAAGACGGTACGTAAGGTAGATGTCTTCATTAGGGTTAAAGGTCGAGATTGTTCTGTTGTTAGGCTAGCTAGATAGTAGGCAAATGGCCGTTGTGATGGCTGAACACGGAAGCTGTCGGAATTATCCACGGGCACCACAAAGAGCCTACTAGTATTATATTTGTGAAGCCCAATAGCCGGGAAACAGTCTACGAGTGTTGGCCGGTAGATTCGTGCTTGAGTGATGCAACCACTGGTGCGGATCCACAGCCCAGCTACCTCCGGGCTTCGGCGGCCGCTGAGCTTGTCGAGACGAAGGCGCAATAAAATTATTTATTTTGTTTTGGTAGATATTAAACCTACTATTTTCATAGCAAATATTCAATATAAGTTAAATTTGTTTAAGTTCTAAAAGTTTATTGGATTTGGCGATTTGCTATTTGATATAAGGGGGTGAAAATTTTACATGTTTGATATCGTATTAGTTTTTTATTCTCTTTAATATTATTACAATAAATGAGAGCGAGCAAATCAACTAAATCAACCATCGCATGAGCACTGTATATGACGAGTAGCCAGGTCTTCTGTTGAGGAGGTAATACCATGAACATGGCATATCAGATAAATGTAGCAAACGGTGTAGACAATCTTACGAATGTAATTATGCACACAAAATTATACATGTGCATATGTCAATTAAAAGTCATTGAGGATCGTTGATATCATCTGAAGGGGTTAAATAGATGTTTACTGTAATTAAAAAAATTATAGCAAAAATTAGTATTAACTGGACAATCTAGTGCCGCGGTAGACAATCCGACAACATACTTAAAAGATTGAATCTTTAAGCTTAAATAGTTCCTAACATACGTAATTTATTTTAAAAATATCAAACGCTACTTCATAACATGGTAGTTATAAAAATAATTTTCAGGTTTGCTGTAAAATATACAGTGGGATGTGAATGATCGAATTTACCCCTCATATGAGAGAGATATCTATGAGCTTCTCGATGTAATAGATTATAGATATACATGGTCATGCCAAGATGATTAATTAGTTAATCACAAATTTATAATCCATTATAGTATCGAGAGAGTGATTGAACTATTAAGAGAATGACATAAGTATTGTCTTGAACTCAATCAACAAAGGGATTCATATATAAAAATATTATAGGTTCAACCACCGATATGATCTTTATATATACTTTGGATTAATATGTCTTGTTAGAGACCGCTATTAATCGGGTGATCAAAAAGGTATTTTCGAATCATAACTAAATATACGTGAACCTACAGAGTCGTACGCGGATTGAAATGCTTATTTGAATGTAATTCGGATAAGGACTCAGTTCAAATAGACATCCAAGTAAACTCTTATTGAGCCATGGTTCTCTAGACCCAAGTAGAGAAGCCTATATAGAGGCAGTAAGATCAAGGATAGATTTCTCTATTCATCTCGAGTAAAAACCGTGGCCACTACCTCTCGAGCTAAATCTTAGCCGCTTGCGAGTGCTAGTACACCCACAATTAGTGTCCCAGCCCCAGACATGTGGATACCGATAGAGACACTGCTTGTTGCGTGTTGATCGGCATCAGAATCACAGCAATCAACTATTTCATCTACTATCTCGACGCACGCTTGATTAAATCGACTTCTTCAATGTTACTTTTGCTATACCGTGCGTCTCATGGTAACGGTATATAATCATCTCTTTATATGATGTTATGTTAAAAAAAATATTTTATACTATCATAATCTATGCCTAATATTATATAATATTATTTTAGTCCTGACTAGCTCCAAATGTTAGTCAAGAGCGATCCCGAGTTCCCCACTGATCCCTAACATCCAAACAAGAGAGAAGTAGTGAAGCATTAATCCCATAGTGGAGAGGATGGAAGGGGATTGGGTGGTGGGAGGGGATTAAACCTAATTCCTCCTTGGCTGAATACCCCATGGGAAATCCATCCCTTCACGCCAAACAAGCCCCGGAGTATTTATTTTCCCTCCCATGTCAGCTGACATCTTCATTATTACCTCCTCTCACATTAAAATACATTTAGGTACAACATATTAAGATGTTTGAGCCTTTGCCTGTGCTGTGCATACTTGTTGCTGTTGAATGAGAGCCTATAGGGTCAGGGTCAGGGTCAGGGTGCCAACATTTTGGCTGTTTGGTTGTTCTAATTTATTGTTGCTCTGTGTGACTATACGCGTATAGGCATTACATATCTATGACCCATGTGGCAAAGCAATCTCTACTGATGGGTAGTTCATCAATCCATAAATTCTAATGTATGATTGATGTGTTTGCTTCAATTTTAAAAATTTTAAATATGGATTCAGGTTTCCAAACTATCAAAACAAACATATCACATTCATGTGAAGGGTTGAAATTTATGTGTATTGTTATGCAATGTTTTTTATATCCACTGTCACTCGGTAAGTCGGCCTCCTCCATGTGCAAATTCTGGCCCCGCCACTTACTGTGAGGTCACGAGGGACAGTTTGACTGCACCAAGTGTATAAACGGATTATTGAAAGGGGAGGCAAACAAAGTACGATATGCCGAGCACAGCACAGAATATTCCTTCGTTCCAAAAAGTTTCGCGCGTTGTTTGTTCAGTCACTACAGCTCACGTTCATTCGAGTCCAATGGGAGAGGGACAGAGAACGACGTAATCCGATCACTGCCGAATTAACAACCAAATTTTATGTCAGATGTCCTGAAATGCGTCTAACGGTGGTTGTAAAACTGTGGTTTACAAAACTTTGACTACTACTGTCCCTAGAAATACAAATACTCAATCGCGGTGAAGATGATATCGATGGGATTTGTCACTATAATTACTTCCAAATTATTAGTAGAAATATTCTTTAAATTTTACGGGCATATCGTTGGAGTAATGATAAATAATAGTCATATACTCATACATGTGTATTGAAAACCGTGCCAATGTAAAAAAAACTTACATCTCAGATTTGATTGATTGATTTAGTACTTAGAAAAAATCCATTAATTCGTACTCTGCAAATGCCTATATATTGCCAAACATAGGAGAAACTTCAGTATTCCCTCTGTTTCTTAATAACTAGCAATTTTGACTTTCCCATTTGAACTGTGACTATTAATTGTTCTTAAATTAGACCAAAGTGAACAAAAATTTGATGCTTATATTTAAGATTATACCTCACTATGACATTATTTATAGCATTTGTAAATATTAAAAGAAAAAAAACGAGTGATTAAAATTAAAAATAAATAGTATCCAGTGCTATTAAAAAACGGAGGGACTACATGCCACTCAATTTACGAGTTTTTTTTATAATTTGCCACATAATTTACGTGTGTTTTAAAATTTATCACCGAGCATACCAATTATTTCATTTCGTACCCTTCATCCGTCGGGTTATGCAGTTCCGCAAACTCCGTACACCAACACCGGCAACTGAGAATCTTCACCGGCCAACGCCCCCAGCTCATCTCTCTCTCTCTCTCTCACCGCCATGGATCTGCCACTGGTAAGCTCCTTCCTCTCGTGTTGTTAATACTCTGCTACTCTAAGCATAGGGATGACCTCGGCGACAAGCAGCGTGCATCCCGATGTGCGCGCGGGGAGGAACTCGGTGGCCGGCAGCACGTCGACGGTGGGCAGATGCGCACGTAGGGAGGACGTCGGGACCAGAGGACGGCACTTCGCTCCTGCTCACGCACGGCTTCCTGGAGCTCTAAACTGCACAATGCTCTAATCTGTCTTGTTGCCAACCATAGTTTGTCTGATAAAAACTAAAATTTTTTTTGCCATACTTTTTAAATCATTGCTACATAAAACCTAATTTGTTAAAGATAATCTTAACATAACTATAACTTTAATTAAAGATCAAACTTGCTTTACCTTATATATAATAAATAACTAAAGATCTTAACTAAAAGTAAAAGCAGTTATTAATATATCTTAAATGTGATTTAAGAGGTTTTAACTATAACATATCGTAACTTACTTATAACTGAAGAAAGACTTTTGTTGTGAATTAAATAGCCCTTTAAAAGTAGCCAACTCATGACACCATAACACCGTAGTAGAATCAGATGGTCTCACTCATCGCCTGAGGGTTGAGGATCATGTGGCATCGTGTCTGACTTCTACGACTACGACGATTCCAGCGTGTTGGTGACGGCAGAGGAGTGGGCTCGGTGATACGACACCATGAGATGCTGAAGAACCGACGGCATAGCTTTGAACAGATGAAGCGAAATGAAAATTCATATTTTCAATGATAAATTTTTGATAATAAATTCCAAAATACTTATGAATCGAGTGAATTTACGGATATTTCTCCAAAGACAGCTAGTCTAGCTGTTTTTGAAATTTCAGACCACCCTGTCAGGAGTCAACTGATCTAACAATATTACGTGGTCCAAAACCGATACAGATGCATCAGCGCAGTGGAAGGAAAAGGCTCAAGTGTGTACTGGTGCAAGCGTGTTGACTTGGGGCGTCGATTATTCTATGCGTGTCTTGTACCCAACGTTGCAGTTGCACTGCCACAGAGGGCAGCAACTTGCCGCAAACTTTGTTTGCCCTAATTTGGTACAAAGCACCAACGGATTAGACTAATTTAGCCTGTTCAGAAACAGGTCACTAATTGTGAACTATCTCTACGGCTACTCTAAAAATCTCATGAACAGTCACTGACATGCAGACCCAATTACGCCCAACCTACCACATCACTATAATGTCAGTGTCTAACTCAGTAAGAAATTACTTCTCGTAATAAGATAAGATGAGACCACGCATGACAGCCACCGACCAACTAATTAAGCCCCAAACATGAGACAAAAAAAACCTCGAATCAATCATGGGTGGCAAGTGTGAGCCTCTGACGAAATAATTGGACCTCAAATCGCTTGCGATTTCTGACTTGTGATCTGCGAGCCTGTGAAGGTGTGTGGCGTGATTTGTTTAGCCCAGCTGGGGCAAGATCCTAAGCTGGGGTTAGCAGTTTTCAAACGCTTAAATAATGCCGCGCCGGGGTTGGTGATTAGCGCTGGGAATCTCTTTGCGGATGGGAACAAAAGTCCAACCCGACACCACGCAGGGCAAACGGGGGTAGTGCCTGGCGTTTCCGCTGTAAAAAAAATGATCGGTAGATGACTCCTCTCCCATGTGTGGGACACGAACGGTATGCATGTGGAAGCGATTCTCCATTGGTCAGTAATTTTCATATTTACTAATTTGATGTGCGGTAAAAGAATTAAAAAAACCAGATTAGGATTAAAAACAGTAAAAAAATATTCCACTTCCATGAAAATAATGCTCGATCGGTCGATAATTTCTGTTGCCGTTTTGACGAGAGGATTTATGTGATTAGTCGTCGCGGCTTTCGATAGGGCAACCAGAAGCTCGTTTGAGGCACGGAAATTACTGTTAACGACACTGTGAAAAAGCCTGTAAATTGTCGCTGTTGCGAGCACTACCAGCACATGTGTCGCACGCTTTATGGGGCACGCGTGCGTAGGGCTAGGCTAGGGAGGTCTCGTACGCAGCGAGAGGCTTTTCTCCTCTATAAAGTGGTCACTGTGCAGAGGTCGAGCCACACAAATCGGCCAGGGGGCAGAAAGGAAGGAGAAGCAGCCAAGCGAGTCAACAGCAGCAGCGATCGAGCCCGGCAATGCGATGGCGCAGCCGGGGCAGCAGCAACGGCGGCGGCGGGGCGGCCTCCTCGCGGTGCTCCTCCTGGCGTCGCTGCTGCTCTCCCACTGCCTGCTCGCCGCAGCCACCACGGTTTCAGAAGGTGCTACTACTCTGTTCACGCGCTATCTCGCCGTCTCTCCCTCTTCGTCGTCTTGCCGTTGACATCGCTGTGTGGCTTACTGGTATCTGTGTTTCTCCTTCAGCGAACCTCGGAGTACGTAAGGAGGGAGTGATCCACACGACTGCGCCGGAGGAGGCCGTAGCACAGGTTTGCCTCCATTCCTCTTCTTTCTCCCTCCTTTCCCTGATTGGCTCGCGCGAGAGCATGATTCTGAGCTTAATTTGATTGACAGCTATGTACACCCTACTGATTACGCTCTTCTTAATCTCGTTTTGCGCTGTGACAGGAGGCCGCGGCGGCGGAGGGTGACCGGCCGGAGAGAGTGGAGATGGAGGCCATCAACGACTACGTCCCATTCGGCGCCAACAACCGCCACAACCCGCATCCGTGAGATGCATGCTCGTAATAGTACTTGGTACTAGTAACTCCTATGTACTTCTACCTGTTAGTGCACGCTTTTCAATTCTGTTTGCCTTTAGCCTACCTGGCTAGCTAGCTGTTCATCGGTGCGACTATCTTGTACCTGTAGTCTCGTGCTTGTATTTGTAGCCATGCATGTACTTCACCTCTGCTTCGTTTTCGTATTAGAAAGAGATCATGCAGCGACTTATCAGCAACCATGAAAGGCATAAAGCTAGCATGCTGGCAGCACATTTGTCACTCAGAAAAAAAGGGTTCATTTTTAGCAGGAAAGGGTGAATTCTCGACCAAAATTTCACATAATGGGATGCAGATCAGCAACCATGACTCCATGAGCACAAAAGATTTTGACGCTATCGGAGAGATTAAAAGATAAGGGCCATCGGCCCGCACCACAGCGATTCCCGCGATTTTTTTGCTGGCGTGTTCGCTTCCGCGTCTATCCACGTCGTCCCCTTTTTTTACCGTCCGTCCCCGTGGTGTGGGCCATCGCCGTTCGCATCGCGCGCGGCTGCTTCGGCGTAACCGCGCCTGCTACGCACTACACATCGCTTCGCCACCACATGCTACTGACGAGTGGCCCTGCTGCTCCGTGGGGACACTTGTGCTACGCGGTAGGTGGACGAGGCCTTGTGAATAACCGTAACTTATGGAAGAGATCCACTCGCCAAGACGCCAACGCGATGGAATCCTGCGGGATTTCGATTAACACTAATCCACTGATGAGTGCATCGACTAAATTTGCCCCAAAATTCAGCAGCTTCAATCACAACTAGCTAGAAGCTCAGAACTTGGGAGCTGAACAAACAACTCCTGCAAACCTACTAAGTACTATGTATATGTATATGTATGTAACTGACGACGCAAAATGGTTAGAAAGAGAGCTCAACGCCTCTGCGTCCTGCTGCTCCTGCAGAGTACGTGCACGCCAGATTCCTCGTCGGCGGATGGAGAAGCCGCTTGCCTGCTTGCCAGCGGCGCCGCCGATGGGAGTGGATCTCGGGATAGGCATTGCAATCCATCTGAAAAGGCAGGGCTTCCCTGTAAATTTTTGGGTCTCCCGACTCCCGAACCAAGGGAAGGGGTCTTTTGCAAAATACCGGCCCGCTAGGCCGCTACAGCACCATGTACAATAGGAGGGCTCTTTAGCAAAATTCCGGATGATTTCTACGACTAGTAATTCAAACCAGGGGCTATGCTGCAAAATGTCGTACGCAGGCTTTAATGGGCTAGGCCCACTTATCCATCGGCCTTCCTCTGTACCGTGGGCTCCCAACCAATCCATGGGCCGGGAAGGAACAAACCGGAAGGCATCCGACGGCTGAGATCTTCCCCATCCACCGCGGTGTCCCGATCGTGGCCGCTGAAAACTCGGGCACGGACACAGGCGAGGGTTTTGACACAATCCTGGGTTTTCCACTTCTTCATCGGCTGCGACAAGTCCAGCGAGGCGCTTCCCCCCCCCCCCTCTTCCCCGTATCCTCCTCTCCTCTCGCGAGTTCGCGGCGGCTCGCTCGCTCGCCTGATCCATCCGCATCTCGCGAGCCGGCGGCGGCGCCATGGCGGGGGAGGCTTCGTCGCCCGCCCCACCGGAGATCCCCACGAGATGCCACCACTGCGCCGGCCCCCTCTCGAAGGACATGGTATGCCGACAACGTCGATCGATCCCGCCCCCATCGCGTGTTCTACACTTGTACCCTCGGGATCTCCCTTGGTCGTAGAGGCGTGGCTGTGATACGTTGCGCTCGCTCCGCTGCAGGCGTCGTTCGTGGCTGGTGCCCTGCGTTTGAGTGGGGTTTAGTTTTGTTAATGTTCGGAATTTGGGTCATGGTGGCGTGGTATAGTTAGTTGGAGAGGTTCATGTTGGTGGCTTGGCGTTGACTGTTCAAGCCTAGGTTATTTTTCCTCTTGTTGATTTGGCCTGGCCTGTACCACGGCTTTAAGTTCATGCTGTGTTGGTGGGTACCCTAGGACATGACAGCTAGTTTTGGCTTAGGGGGAAGAGTTATATTCCATGTCGGGTTAATCGAATTTATGCCATTGAACTGAACACTGATTCATGGTCTGAAATTGCTTTTGAAGGAAACGAGCAGCTGGACCGTGCCTCCGCTGGTTCGAGATAGCTTCTCCATGGTTTGTGTTCCTTTGTCTTCAACTGTGTTGTACACACAAATTACTCCCTTTTTGTGGTTGCACAACCTCGTCGAATTTGACTTTTCCTTCTCTGTTTTTGTTGTAATAGGTCGATACTGTCGTACATTCTTTTCTCAATTTTGTAAATTCTGATCAGTATGTAGCTAAAGTTGATTAGATTTGTTTTATGACATGTATATGATGTGTTATAATTACAAACTTTTACATAATACTGAAGTTGTTCTACAAGATCTTTGTTAATAATACTTGTGTTATATTCTGGCAGATTGGTTCTGCTATAGGGGGTACAGCTGGCGCATTTTATGGTTTCAACCACAGTAAGTTGCAATTATTTCATTCAGTAATTCAGTTCCCCATGCACAAGTTGGTATTTTGCAGGAAAGTAGTTCATTAGGTTTTTAACAATACATTTTGGTACCTGGTTTGTACTTAATTATAGTTAAATTAGCTGCTAGTTCATATTCTGCAGTCATATATCCCATTTGCTTGCTTCACTAGTTGATTCGCATTGTGGGGAGTTCTAATAATTCGCATACTTATAACAGTCATTTGCCTTAGTCATTTCAAAGTTTTTATCATAAACATATGTAGACATACATGTAGTTTTTTGCTGTGTCAGAAAAATCTTGTCTACTCAATGAGGTTTTGTTATCTTCTATGTAAAAACAACACCTTGCACACCTTAGAACACCTTTCTTGTACAGCATCTCTGTGTCCATGGCTATATGCATGGCAATTCCTTCTGTTTGAATTTATTGCTTGCATTTTTTTTGGCAAATGCATCTTGAACGAAATTGATTAACAGTTTTTGCCCTTTCTTAGAAGTTGACATATCTTCCGATCAGCACTGATTTTGAACTTCTTTATGTAGCTATGCCTGTTGTTCGACGGTACATAAAAGGGCCAATGTGGATTCATTTTCTTGTTGGTGTAAGTACAATTCCTTTCTGAAGTTTATATTGTACTCTTGCTGATCTATTTGGCATGAATTAGAGTGATGCAGCTTTAAGATAGTTTGCTATTTTGTCACTTATTGAATATGTTTATATTCTTTGATGATCGTCCAACCTCTAGGTCATCTCAGTGATAGTGGCAAAACTTGAAACACAATTTGATGCCTTCTTTTCTTGATATCTCTGATGTTAAGTTCCTAGTTTCTATTTAAATTATTTTAAACACTATAGAGAAAGCAATGACTATTCAAATTTCATGATATCTCTTATCATTCCAAAACATCCTTATGTTTGTTTACTTGAACGGGATTCTGGGTTTAAATTATTGAGTGTATAGACACGGTTGCATCCAAAGGGCAGTCTCAGGGAAATGTTGTGCAGTTCCTTTTGGTTCAACACATGCTGTGCAGTTCTTTTCAGTTGATTAACTAATGGTGATAATTACTATGTTCATAACATTGAGTTGGCTCTCTCATGGTTATTACTGATAAAAGTGTAAATTGCCTAAAGATACTACCTTTGAAGCGAACTGTGGCTTTGTTAACTCTGATCTGCCTTTTATCTTGCAGGCACCTCCAGTTATTGTCTTCTCTTCTGCATGTGCTGGGTTAGCAGGTCAGTTACTACTATTTTTCGTGTTTCAGTTTTGTTGTCTATTTAACTATTTTCTGCTTGTAATTCTGTTGTCTTCAAACTCAAATTATTATTTAAGTTTTGTGATATCATGGCCATTATATTAAGTTTCAAGAGGTTCTTATTCAAGTTTTCTGTAGAGTTAATTTATCTTCCTATTTGTTTTATTCCTGATTGTAACGAGTAGTTGCTATGTTACTATAGATCTGTGGCCTACCTGCTTATCATAGAAAGTGACTTGTAACTAAGTCTTATGACCATGCGTAATATGGTGTTTTTAAGGATGTCATATGCACTCTTAAAAATATGTTGTGAGTACCTTTCCTGTTGTTTTGATGTATGGCAATGCCAGTACTAGTAGTAGTGTTATGTCATTTATGCTGATGTATCTTATGAGCTTGCTGAAACATTAACTAGTCATCTGCCATCAGGTAACTATGTGTCCATGTTAGTATCTCATTGATGAACCAGCCTAGCGAGCCTATAGGAGAATCAAGGCTCATCCTGGAAATGTTTTATTCTCTGCCTCAAATCTTATCTTCTATACAATGGGTCCTCCATGGAATTGTTTGCCACAGATACATTGATTTGATCCAAAAAAAGATGTGCTGAAATGACACTTATTATTTTAACAATAATAGAAATTACTAATAGTTGGAATATTCAGATATAATCTGAAACCTCATTAAAATTGTTGATTTGTACCGTGTCACTCTTTTAATTCATTAAAATATCCAGATGATCTGAAGGTTGATATGTTTGTAGGTGGGACAATACCAGCGCTTGCACAGCTGGTTTCATCATCCTATCGCTCAGCCACAGCGTCATCCTCCTTTGCCCGCACAACTTCTCGTGATGATATGCATAAGGCCAGAAGCTCCTCAACATTGTGACCTACAGTGGCATAGAATTGATAACTGGAATCCTAACTACCCAAAGCACCATACTACTATAAGTGTGCATGTGTTACTACTCATATGTTTTATCAGGGATGCTTTTGTAAATGGTAAAACTTTCCCTTGTGGAATAGTGCTATATACGTTCCCAATTTTGCTATTTATCGCCATGCACAGGCTGTCTATCGCCCATTCATGCCTACCTTGGTTACACTGGGTTATTTTTGTTAAAGGTGTCGCAATATGGCTGGAATGTTGCCAACTGCGATCTGCTTAAATTCTCCTGATGTCATTTTCTTTTGCAATATATATGCACACCTTTTGCTCTCAACTTGTCTAAAATATTTTCCATGTATGATAGCAATTATTTTGATTGTTTTTACGTGCTTGCCGTCGAAGTGAAATTTTACTGGATCTGTACACCCGGCTCAATTTATTTCAAGAAAACAGTGTAGCATGTAGTTGAGTAAAGTGTTGTGCCACAACACTAGGAATCTAATCTAGGATGTACCTGCCGGATCACCGTTGTGACCGTGCATGATAGGTGGCATGGTGTGATGTTTGCATGCATTGAATCGTAGCCATCATACATCGAATTCTCGCGCTTCGTTTAGGATGCCATTGATCTCCATTCATTTCATTTCATGCGCCGAAGCCACTGATGATGTGGATTGGCACTGTGTGGACGTGCCTCTCTTTGCAGCCTCATGATGTGTAAGTACGCCGAGTGCTCCAGAACACGGCGGATCTCCTGCTGCCGGTTAGTGAGATGCACGCACCTAGCCACCTGCGTCACTGCGTACGCCTGCCAAGATCTCGTCGAAAGTTCGACGATCCAGTGCTCATTTATTTGGTGCATTGGCGATGCTCCGATATGTTTGGGAAGCTCATTGTACTGGGAGAGGAGATAGATTATGTATGCTTGTGTAATTTTGGCAATGTTCTTTTTCAAAACCAGGGGAGTGGTACAAGTAATATAGCTATTAGCTTAATATAATCCACGCCCTATTGAAAAGAAATATATATGTTTTTTTATCACCGGAAGCATTGGAGATGTGGTAATGAAAACATGCGAGTATAACTCTAGTTGATAGAATATAGTACCTATAAATATTACACGCGACACAGTGCGCGCGAGCGAGAGAGAGTTGCAAGAAGTGATCTCCTTGCATGGACAGGTACAGTGTCGCGCCGCGGCCTGTCTACCTCTCTGCAGGTGGCGGTGGTGGCGGTGATCACGACGATGGCCCCCGCCGCCTGCCACGCGGTGTCGCCGGAGCATCCGGGCGCCGAGCTCGACATCTTCTCCGCCGAGCGCTACTTCAACGCGGACGACGTAGTCAAGAAGAAGTGCGGGGATCCCGTCGTCGCCGCGGCGGATGAGCTGCGGCAGGAGATGGCCGTGGCCGCTGCCAGCCAGAGCGGGCGCACCGTGTCGTGCTCGTCGGAGGCGAGATGGACCAGCCGCTTCGGGCTGCTCTCCAGCCACGCGTAGTCCGCGGCGGCGGGTAAGCTCCAGAGTGGTAGTGTCACTGCCAATGGCGTCGCTGCCGCAAGCGGTCACCGCGGAAGAAGCCCGGCTCCGGCCAGCGGTGGGGGCTGTTCTCTCGGGACTGCCCTTGCGACTGCAGGAAGGCGGTCACCGTCGACTTCGCCTCCGAGCCTCCGAGCCCGGTGACGCCGAGAACCCACACGAGGTTTGACAACAACCATGTCGTCGCGGACAGCACGATCTTTAAAGCGAAAGCGCCGCCACTCCCATGCGAGGAGGAGCCCGTCAAGATGAAGATATCGCCGGGGAGCAGCACGTTTCCTCATCCTCTCGGTAACAACATCTTCGCGGCCGTGCCGAACAGCGGGGCGGTGACGCGGCGCCCTTCGCCTCTTTCCCAGCGCCGGACATTGGTCGCCGTGTCGACAGCTCTGGCGGCTTCACGTTCCCGGTGGCCGTCGGCGCGTCGAAGATGGCGAGCACCATCGAAGAGCCGCCGCGCGAGTCGCTGGAGGTGTTCCGTCCCATCGACGGGGAGTCGGTGCTCGCCGACCCACAGGCCGATCACCTGGCGGCGGTGGGCGGCCTCGGAGGAGGAGGAGGAGGCCTCGCCACCGGCTTTGCGCGCGCCCCGGGAGTGGCGACGGTAGTGACGAACGAGGAGGCGATGAGCGACGCGAGCTCGAACCTGTTCGACCTCAAGAGCTTCGCGGCGTCGTCGTCGTACTCGACACGTACTGCGGGCGCAGCAGCCGGCGTAACTCGCGGGAGGACGACGACGACCTGCCGTAAGGCGCCGCCGCCGCCGTCTAGCCAGCGCTGAGCGAGTGCATGTACGCGCCGAGCGAGGTGAGCGTGGCCACGGTCGAGGGCGGCGCGTTTGACGCGGCCAGCATGGCAAACTTCTCCAGCGCGGCGTCCGCTTGCTGCGACGAGGAGTTCAGCTTCGTCCCGCCAGACGCCGCCGCGGCCGCCGGCCACGAAGGCTTCACCGCCGCCATGTCCCGCAGCGCCGCCGGCAAGAAAGGCGGCGGCGGATTCTTGAGCAGCTGCCGGTGCGAAAAGGCTGTGAGCATTGGGCCGACTCCCGTCCGGATGGTTCGGCCGGAGGTGAACGTCAAGACCAGCGGTGGCCAAGCGATGGGGCTCGCCGGCGGCGGCGCGGCACGGTATCAACCGGGACGCGTCCACATGCCGGTCCGGACGTGAAACGTACTACGTTCAACGAGCGGGCGAATGCTAAGGCGTGCACTATGGTTTTAGTTTTGCTCTGTAAATTTGTGAGTAATCGTGAGCGAAAAATGTGTTGTTTTAATGAACGCTCGTTGTGTTGTAATAAACCCAAACCAAAATTCCTAAGTATCCGTCCATGAGTTTATTCTCTGTCTTTTTTCCGATTATCTAGGCCGAGACCAGTAACAAAATCTGCCTCACTAGAATACTCCCTCTATTTTTAATATATGATGCCATTAACTTTTTTAAATATATTTGATCTTAATAAAAATTATATAATTATTATTTGTTTTGTTGTGATTTAATTTATTATTAAAAGTTATTTAAGTATGACTTATAATTTTTATGATTGTAAAAAATTAAATAAAATAAATGTTCGAACATATATAAAAAGACATAGTCAACGACATCATATATTAAAAACCAAAGAGAGCATATGAAAAGCCACACCAATTACTTAGCCACCATATGTGCTTTGCCTAGTTTGTTTTTAATTCAAAACCAAAACCTGTAAACTTCAACAAATAAACATAAAGCATTTTGACGCATTAGAATTTAAACCCAACTAAATAAAAGCTTACTACATTTTATCGGTAAAGTGGGGATCAGGAGTTCCACCCCAGAGGTTTAAAGACGTTTAGGTGGCGTCCAAGAATCCCTCAGAGACTTTTGTACAGAGCCTCAAGCTTATGTCTTTCTTGGAGTCAAGTTAAATAAACCGGGTTGAAGTGCTAAGCTAATCAGCCTGAGCTATCTAGTCTGGGCTAGTCTATCCAGTCTGTTTACTCTGAACTAGCCAATTTGAGCCTCTACTCCCAGATTGGTCTTCATAGGGGATGACCCGTATAAATTGGTTTAACTCACGTGCTCCTCTTACGGTCCTAGTAACAAGAGGCTAAAGGTTAAGCGTGTCGAACTATTCCAACTACTGTATTTAATATTATAGGCTTACATATCTCTACTAGCATGTCGCATGCACGTCCAAGACGAAGGCAATAAGACCAATATCTACTTTGATAGGCGGGTGGTAGGCGATAAGATAGATACTACCCCCACGCCATTGTAGCAGGTGGTAAGGAGTCTTCTTGAACAACATCACATCCTCCGTCCTCCATATGTTCAGCCGACTTGCTATGTAGCGGGTGAAATAGAGCATTTCTGATAGAATTAGACTGATTATACCTAAACTATGTTCTTAGAATCCATAAGACTTAGGTCATAAACATTTTTTTTATCTATCATGATATCTCTAAAAATATATAAGGAGAAGATTGTCAATAGAGAGGAAGGAAGAAATCCTCTTTGAAATGCTTATTCACTGTAACCCACATTAAAAAAAATAAGAACATAGTAGTAGGATATTACGTCACTGAGTGATCCAAACATGTCTAGACATATCAACGTTTATCTTCTTCCTAACGATTGGAGTTGCATTAACTCATCGATTTACCAGTGAGATTAAGCCCTACCTCCTAATCTAAACTTAGAAATGGACCTACATAGGTCTTCACTCTATGCCAATCCATAATACATTTTATAAACTAAATTGATCGTGTTATGGATCAAAATTTTGCTAAACAATCATAAACTTGCCAATACGTATCTAAGAATTTAGCATAAACAATTAACGTTTTAGATTTTTTTTCACAGTGGAATTGGCATTTACTTTAAAAGAACTACAGCCTATTATTACAAATATCACAGGTGAATGAGTGCGAATTATAAAATCACAACTTGATTAAAAATAAGATAAAACTACTTAAACCACAAACTAATGACAGAGATAACAAACATCCATTTATAGTTGGTGAGAATATACATAACTGTTATTTATCCTAGTGTATAGTCCTTTATCTTTCTTAAACCTATGACTATTAATTTTCACTCATATCACCACTGACAAGAACCATAATAACAGAGAGTAATTGAACAGTAAATCAATTATTCACCCATATCTTGCCACCACCATAACCATTAAAACCAATCTAGTAGAAACACTGCTATCAAGAGCGTTGTACCAATGGAAACCTTCGATACGACGTATCTAATAAGTTTATGACATCTAAAATATCGTCGTTAAGACACTTAGAACTAGGTTTTTCTTAGAGACTCCTCTCTAAAGCACGAAGGGAGGAACGACATTATAACATTGCCTCTAGAAAGATATATTGCGCCCACATGCATTAGTGAAATTGGTTGGACGTTGTCGTCGCCACGGAATATGGTAAACCCGATTCATGTTGTCGCCATCATTGCCATCACCCGCACCGACGAGGGGTTTAGATAACTGTTAGTCATTAGAGCAAGCCTAACCGTTGTCTTTTAACAATAGATTTCTATATATTTAGTTGATCGATATAATATAATATAATATATATAGGGTATTAAGTTACTGTCTCCGTTTCAGAATAGGCGCCTATGTCCAGACTTAGAAGGCAACTAAAATCGGGCGATATATGGCTAAAAATCGGACGTCGCCGTAGCCATCTGATCCCTACTATCCTCTGCTACTGTATCTCTGCATGTTGTACGGATTAGCCCCCCTCCCCCATCTCCCTCTCCATGCACGGATGACTATGATCTGTAATGCTACACCCCTCCACTCTCAATCTTTTCAAAAAAGTAAAACTTTACATCAATTTTTCTTCAAAATTATTTATCCAATTAACGTGCCGATTACACTATTATATTCGTTGTAACTAAATATTTATAACAAAATCTCACATAATTATATTTCCAATAAAAATATATAATTATTTTTCCTAATTAAAACATTTTTATAATATACGTGAAACATTTGTAACCGTTGATACATAACAAAATATCTACTAAAATATTTAAATAATATCACGTGCAATATTTACAAATAAATTAGTAAAACATCCTAGAATATTTATTGAAATATCTGAATAACATCATATACAAGATATATTGTAACACAACAACTTAGATTGTGCAACATTCTCACATATAAAACATAAAATTTTAATGGTTGTAACATATATGTTTTTTATAAAAATATAATCATAATATACAGAGATTTAGTTGTAACAAGTTAACGGTGTAATTGAATTTTAAATCGGATTAGTAGTTTAGAAGAAAAATATTTTGAAGATGGCTAACAAATGCATGCATGCATAGATAGAATAGAATAGGGGTAGGCAGTTGCGTGGATGCCTAATATTTTTGCTAGTGGCGGATGCCCGACACAGTATGTTTTATATATAAAAGTGTTTTGATTAATATTAGACATTCTCTTCTTTCTCTATCTCTTCTTCATATACGTGACGTCACCTTATCGTCCGTACCATTGTTAGTCGCACCAGAATTCTATAAAGACAAGGAATGTCTTAATGAGATTGCTTTCCTTTACTGTATACCCTTGTAGATAAACTTATCTTTTAGGGCCATTTGATGCACTTAATTTATTAGTTGAACATGGAGACAACTAATTGATCCCAAAACGGATCAACACATGCTCAAAAAAAAAAAAAGGGATCAACACGATGTGATGTGTCAATGCCCATGTTGAGTGTGGGCTCAAGTACGTGAATTGTTTGACGTCCCTGTGAATTGTTGCCTTGCTGGGACCACACATTTCATGCATGACTAATTTGTGCTATAATCTACATTTGCATTAACGTTATTAGACGCCGGCCGTTTTGTTCTTCGAAGTTGTGCTTACTCTCTAATTTGAAATAAAAAAGAACCAACCGTGAGCTAAATGAAAGGTTAATTAATTAGATCATCTTCAAGAGTCACCTAAACAGGGTCTTTAAAGATTAGTGTGGAAAAAAAAGGAAAAACAAAACCAAATTTAGGGGCACTGTTGGTGGGAAGGGTGATTTCTGACCTATTTTTTGATGGCCTCAATCTAAAAAAAATTTGGAGTCATTTTTTAAGTTACTCATAGAGATGCTCTTAATCGCGTGTCTACTACAACATATATGCCATACCATGTCCGCATCATCTGTATGGGAAAGAGCATTCTGGCGTTGGTTGCTCACGAAGTTTTCTCACCGAACGTTTCTTGTTTGAGCAAACATGCGTGTACATCATATGAACCCATACGTGCGTTCCAAAATTCAAAAATACCATAAACCCGAAAGCGAGACTTCAGATAACGTACGCCGGCATGCCCTTCGGCCAGCAAGCGCAAAGTGTGCTACAGTGGGCTAGCTTACAAGCAGTCAGGACACTTGGATTCCAACAAAATTAGGCGGCCGGCGGCCGACGAGTGATCCACATGGCAAGTGTCAGCTAGTATATCAAAGTGTACAGATGCATCGGACAGAAGCAGCCCATCTCACGTGAAGTTAGAGAGATAACTCTTCTCATGTAAAGTTAGATGGACGTGACGTGGATCTACACGTCATGTCAGAGGAGCCTCATCGGTATCGGACTATCGGTCCCATTTCGGTTGCTGCCATGACGAAGCTAGCGAAGCTAAGCTTGCATAGTTTGCATTGCAAAGTGTGTGCTTAGCTTACCTGCATGCGACAAAATCTGGAATTTCTGGATGATGCCGCCTGCTCCGATGAGCTGCCTCCTCTCTCTCAACTTGTTTACAAACTGGCGGCGGCGGCCTACGTCCACCTGGAACAAGGCTGCAACTGCAAGTCTGGAACCCGAGCTGGTTGTGGGGTCCGGCTGCATGAGCTGAGACCAATGGGATGAGACAGAGGATGGAATGATTGTTCTCTCCTGATAGATTGTATTAATGGGCCTGGTTTGATCGATCCGAATGGAAGAATAGACGATAGATTTTCTGATTTTGCTATGATATTTACGGATACAAACAAATAAATTAGCTTTTATAAAGTTAACAAGTTGTTGCTGTAGAAAGTAGAGTAAATTTTATAAAACTATAGTTATTATGCAAAATCTATGGATTTAAAAATTTATCTGACAAAATTACAGATTTAACGTCTCCATTATTACAAAACTATAGGATTTAGCCTTGCCTGTTAGATACACCGTCACCTGATATGTGGCATCCACCTGCAGTCTTAGGAAACTACAGATTTACTCAAAGCATCCACATGCTGATCAGGTCAAAACATCCACGTGCAGAGGCAACACAAAAGCATCGAGACGCAGCAATCTAATAACTGATTACTGATGGTTTCCTAAGACTGCATGTGGGTCCCACACGTGATGTTGCATCTAACGGGCAAGGCTAAGTTTTGTGATAACGGAGATACTAAATCAATCTATAGTAGTTTTGTAAGATGGGTTCTCAGATCTATAATTTTATGATAGATGGTATAAAGTACGTGTAAAATGTATTATTAGCGATTTATATATAAGATTTATTTTATTTTTTTAAAACCGTATCGTTTAGAAACTTAGAATGTGTCCCGTGATAATCTATAATACAAGAATTGAGGCCCAATTCTAAACTGTACACGAATGAAATCAAGGTTTGTTTACTGCATAGATAACTTCTGCTTATGATGGGAGACCTAATCATCTTGTTCAAAAGTGCCAGTCGAACCAATGGTGGTGGGTCTAATAGAAAAGTTTTAGAGCCTAGACAAATATTATTATGTATATCAAATGTTTGCTATAAAAATTTAATTTCCAATTCCTAAAATAGTGCTCAAATGCATGTCCACCAAGAAGTATGGACGGTCGTCCGGGGTTGCCAGGTGGTGGATCTGCCGCTCTAAACCGGACCAACTATGTTAGGCCTGCTTGGAACGTAGAACATTTTTTTTCTGAGCTGCAGCTTTGAAGACACATTGCAGATGCAACAAAAAATAGTTTAAGGGTAAGAGACTATGTAACTTAGCAAACCTCAAGCCAAAAACCGAGTATTGAAGGTAAAAACTTACACAAAATAATAATAATAATTTTGCAGCTCAAACAAGTAGACCCGTGAATACCAAATCTGACAGATACTTGCATAGAACATGCATTTTCCCAGATTTCCTTCTTGTTTTCATAGTCTATGATCGATTTGTAACTCTGGAAGTTGGTTTCTTTAAATGAAGCCTGACCTTTTCGTTCCAGAAAAAGGGAATTCAGGAGTGCTCAATTAATGCAAGTTGAAGTGTACATATCATCAAATTATTCTGAAGAATGCAACATGTTATCCATTCTGTTTTCTTCCCATTTATTATCGAGAGACGAGTGATTGCCCAAACTTTTATTGCCGATTTTCAATGATATTATGAACAGAAGATATATGGAGTATACTCCTCGTGGACAACTTCCAATGATCGATACGAGGAAAAGGTTGTTACTAATTAATAATTGTCCTCCAGCTCATAAACTGGCGAAATGGGTCCAAACATTCATTAAGTTCTACCTAGCTGACTGTCATTGACCCATTTGATTTGATTTGCCCCATCTCTCAAGTCTCAAACCGAGCTAACGCTGAGTCAATCGAGCTTGTCCATTTAAAGGGCTCCTTTAAAATGCAAGAATTTTATAGAATTAGTTCAATTCCCGTAAAATTTGTTTCAAAATCCCACTTTCAAAGGAGGCCTGAAGATGTTCATCACTGACAAGCCATTTTCCCTTCTGGCACAGCACGAAACAAACAACCACGAAACGTCCAAAGCTAGCAAACACTCAGATGTACTCAGTAATTGAACTCATACAAGTACACGACACATCAAATTATATTATCATTTATTATTATGGAGAGTGTATCCATCAGAATCGCCAGGCAGGCCGCGAAGAAATGCCCTGACTGAATTTATCCATCAGAAGTTTCTCATTTATATTTCAGGAAGATGCCAATGCATCACAGGCGATGGTCCAAACGTTCCATCCTAGTTAGCTAATGTATATCGACCTATCCCATATGCCCATCCCATGACTGGAGCAAGCAACACTCCAACTCAGCTAAGCTCAGCCGTTCTTCGGTATACTACCTCCCTCTTCATGCTTCGGGGATTCAGTTTCACTATAGAAGGAGGCCTCACTTGAGGCGTCCGAATTGCCACCGTTAGCCTCCTCGTCAGCGGATACATGTGGACGGCCCAGAGGTAGGGTGATGCCGTTTGAGTTGCATAAAGAACCCATCTTCATGTCATCTGCTCTCATACATTCAGCATAGCTGTTGTATTCAAAGGTAGCTGGATTCCTTCCTCCGAATGCTGAGTCAAGCTTGTCCAAGTCGAAGACATCAGCCATTATCTTCTGGCTCTCTTTATCGCTGGAGTACACAAATTTCACCTTCTTGTAGGTCTCATGGTCCAAAAATGGCTTCACTATCTGCCAATAGTAACTAATGTTAGGCTACCTGATCTCACGACAACAGAGTAACACACTAAAAATAGATTAATTTTACTGTCCTTGAAAAGATGCACACTTTCTAATGTTAATTTGTGGTTCAGTACCTCAACTTTAGGGAGGTACCAAAAAATTACACTAGCAAGTGTGGTAGAACGGTAAAAATCAGATATGGTTAACACGGAAGAAAGAATAACTGTACTCAAGATATTTTAAGGCTGTTCTCACCTTCCAGAAGGACTCAAATATCCTAGGAGGATTGTAAAGGATTGCTAACCCAAGCCTCTCAGGGTAACAGTCTTGCAAGACGTTCACAGTCTCTCGGGTCACCTTCAGCGGTGTGCTTCCCAATGTCCAACTCTGGAAGTCTGTCAGCCACACCATCTTCTCTTGATTTTCCGTCAGGTTCATAATTGCTCTCTCCAGACAGTAAACAAGATATTTGATCTGTCCCTTTCCTGAGGTAGTGTTCTGTTGTGTTTCAAAGTTAAACATGCAAAATTAGCATATACCATGCAATCAAACCAGAAACTGTTGTGGCATAGCTGTCACAAAATGTTGGTTCATAGCAGATGATCTAGCAATGCGCACACACACAATTGATTTGAGAAACAATAAGAAAAATCTGGAATAATAAAATTATAACAAAAGAGTGAGATTCTCCTTTTGGTTTTTCCTAATGCTGATTGACTTCAAGCTAAAATTGTAAAGATGTATGTATCCCTCTGTAATCCACATGCTCGATCTGATTCATAGCAGCAAAAATAACATGATAGCATTACACATTGTATGGAGAAGTAGTTATGTACCTTTTATCTGGAAGGTATAATCCCAATCTGATTTCAGAGCGTGGTCTGGGTTATATATATATAGACCCGATCTCCTTTATACTCTCGAGGTCTTAGTCACTGTACATATTTCTACATGGTATCAGAACGAGTCTAGACATTCCCGACGCGCTAGCTTTTTCCTTTGGCGAGCCGACCCTTTCCTCCTCGTCATCGACGTCTTCTTCCCGTCGCCGACCCTCTTTCCGGTACTCTCCTCGCTCTCTCGCCTCCGTTTCTTCTTCTCCCCGTCTCTCCTGCAGTCATCTTCTTTTCTCCGTCCCACCTCCGCGCGACCAGGCGACGGTCTTGATCCGCCTCCTTATCTCGTCTCGCACCCGTCTCCGTTCTTCTTCTTGCTTCGTGCATCTCTCCTTCTCTAACACTGGCGCACCTCCACCCTCGTCGTCTCCATCGGCTAAACTCATCCGCCCTCCCATCGGCTGAAACCCTCCCTCGGTTCTCGCCTTTTCCGACATGCTCAACGGCTCTCGAACGTGAACTTTCTTCCCTTACATCCGAGCCAGTCAAATGTGTCCACGTGTTCACGGACACGAATCCCTGCCCCCCGGACGCGAACATATTCTTTTCGCATCCGGCCACTCCCCGCCTTTTTCGCGTCCGCCCCACTCCTTGGCTTCCACGAGTCCACGGACGTGAATCTTCGCACGTCCGTGACCCAACTACTCTCTGACCCACCCACTCTGCCACTACCTTTTTCCTCACCTACTCCGCTGCCTACTCCACATCGACCAACCACTCTTCATCGGCTGGCCGGCCCACTCCCCATCGGCTTCTCACATCCTTGATCGGCTTCTTTCTTCTATCGGCTATTTGCTCCCGTTATCCCGTCATGGCCACCGAATCCGCCATCAGCTCCGGCACTCTTCCAGTCGCCGAGTCTGCTCCGACCCTCGGTGCCTCAGACCACACCTCGGGCACCACCTCACCGATCTTCTCCCCTCCTTACGCTGCTGTGAACGTGAAATCTCACGTTCCCATCTCTCTTGACCTTAACGCCAATTATTCCAAGTGGGTTTTCTTCAAATCCCTCTCTCAAAAATTCGGCCTCCGGTCTCATATTGATAGCTCCACTCCACCTCGCCCCGATGATCCTTAGTGGGACATCGCCGAGTGCTGCGTGCGTAGCTGGCTGCTCGGCTCGGTCGACGACTCTGTCCTCAACCTCGCCATGGACGATACCGTCCCTACCACCCGGGATCTCTGGGTGGCCATCGAGCGGATCTTCCTGGCCAACAAGCAGCCTCGCGCCATCTTTCTCCTCAACGAGTTCCACTCCATGGTACAAGGAGACTCCTTTGTCTCCTCGTACTGTCAGCGCCTCAAGGTCAAGGTTGTTGTTCTCCAGGACGTCGGCCACCCTGTGGCCGACTCTCAACTCGTCCTCGCCCTTCTGCGAGGCCTCAACCCCCGCTTTCAAACACTGCCGATGACATCGCCAACGCCACACCTCTTTCATCGTTCGCCTGAGCCCATGACATGTTAGTTCTTAAAGAACTCCGTCTGACCAACGATGAGAAGACAGTGGCCCACACCGCTCTCCTTGCTGCAGCCGATAATGGCTGCTGAGCATCCTACGTTGCCCCTTCCTCCCGTGGCTTTGGTGGCCATGGCTCTAGCCATGGCAACACAGCCCGCACCGAGAAAGGCAAGGGCAAAGGAAAAGTCAGAAACTGGCAGGGTCTGATGCAATCACGACCTTCCTCGGTCCCTGCCCAACCTGCCGATCCTACGGGTCCGTGGCTCTGCTACAACCCCTGGGCACCCTAGCCCCAGCCACGCAGCCCCATCGGCTGACAACCCAGGGTTCTCGACACCCATCCCCAGACTCACCTGGCATCGGCTCCCGTTCTGCCGCCTCAGCCGATGCTACTGACCCCACCCACCTAGTCGGTTCCCTCCTAGAACCAGCCTGGCCTCGTCGCTGCCCTCAACCAGATGATGCTCCAACCACAGCACCCTTGGGTGCTGGACTCTGGGGCGTCTTCACACATGGCGTCATCGGCCGGTATACTTCGCTCCTATCACCCCTCTTTCTCCTCCTTTGTCACTATCGGCAATGGTCACTCTCTTCCTGTCCAATACTGAGGTGACTCCTCTCTGTCTACATCCACCACTAACCTCCCCCTTCGCAATGTTCTTATCGTGCCTTCTTTTATTCATAATTTTATATCTGTTCACCAATTCACAAGAGACAATAACTGCTCCATCGAATTTGACGCGTCTGGTTTCTCTGTGAAAGATATCCCAACACGGCGACAGATCCTTCGCTGCAATAGTGGCGGAGACCTTTACACCATTCCCACTGCGCCGTCCACTCCACACGCCCGCGTTGCCCTCTTCACCAACCTTTGGCATCTTCGCCTCAGCCACCCCGGCCCCGACGCTATCGCCACCTTTCGTCGCAGCGCCTCCATTCAATGTACCCACAGCAGCTCCACAGTTTGCCACTCGTGTCAACTTGGCAAACATGTGCGTCTGTCTTTTTCTAGTTCTCTCTCCTGTACCTCGCGTCCATTTGAACTTATACATTATGATGTATGGATGTCTCCAGTTGAAAGTGTCTCCGGTAATCAGTATTACCTCGCTATACTTGACGATTACACACACTATTGCTAGACCTTTCCGCTCATCAACAAATTCGAGGTCGCCTCTCACCTCACTCCCTTCGTCACGTACGTGTCCACTCAATTCAATCTCCCCATCAAGGCTCTACAAGCCGATAACGGTACGGAATTCGTTAACCGTACCGTTACAACCTTCCTCACCTCGCAGGGCATCCATCTCCGGCTCTCCTGCCCCTACACCTCTCCTCAGAATGGCAAAGCCAAGCGCCGCCTTCGCACCCTCAACAACATCAGTTGCACCATGCTACTTCACGCCCACTTAACTGCCACTTACTGGGCAGAAGCTCTAGCTACTGCGACGTATTTTGTCAATCGGCACCCATGCTCCTCCGTTCAAAACAACGTTCCCTATGCCCTTCTCTACCGCACGGCGCCCGACTACTCCCACCTTCGCATTTTCGGGTGCCTCTAGTACCCATACCTCACCGCCACAACTTCCCACAAACTCGCTCCCCGCTCCACCACCTGTATTCTCCTCGGCTATCCCTCCTCTCACAAGGGATACCGATGTCTCGACTTTTCCACCCGACGGGTCATTGTCTCTTGTCACGTCATTTTTGACGAAACATGTTTTCTCTTCGGTCTACTTCATCCGAGATCCTCCTCTAGTGATCTCGACTTCTTCCTCACCAACACCGTGCCGACCAGGTCTCCTCCACTGTCCCCTCCATCGGCCCCCTCATCGGCCGCTGCTGAGGACTTACCCTTCACATATCCTACCACTATTCGGTCCGATATCCCAACCATCGGACCCCCATCAGCCCCATCTCCATCGGCCGATACCGATACCGTTTATCCTTCAGCCGATACCATCCCCTTTCCATCGGATACCCCACTTCCATCGGCTCCTCAGCTTCCATTGGCTCCCCCCACCCCATTGGCTAATCCATCTCTATCGGACCGATCGGACCACTCGGCCCACCCGACTCCATCGGCTCAGGCTGATCTAGTTCCCTCTTTTCCTCTCCTCTACAGTCACCGACCCGGAGCCGACGACGCCCCCACCTGACCAGTTCTTCCCATTACTCCCGCACCCCCATCGGCTCCAGTTCCCTCCACCTTTCATATGGTCACCCGCTCCTAGACCGGGTCTCTCCACCGTCCACAGCTCTATCTCGGCCATCCCGGCGACATCTCGCTCCGTCCTGGCCGACCCTCAGTGGCGCGTGGCCATGGCCGACGAGTACAAGGCTCTAATGGACAACGAGACCTGGCGCCTCGTCCCCCGTCCTCCCGGCGCCAACATTGTGACCGGTAAGTGGATTTTCAAACACAAATTTTACGCCGATGGCTCCTTTGCCCGTCACAAGGCTCACTAGGTAGTCCGGGGTTTCTCCCAACGACCCGTTGTCGATTACGACAAGACCTTTAGTCCTGTCGTCAAACCCGCCACCATCCGGGTCGTCCTCACTTTGGTTGCCTCGCGTTCCTGACCGATCCATTAGCTAGACGTGAAGAACGCTTTTTTTCACGGCCACTTGACGAAAACGGTCTACTGCCAGCAGCCCCCAGGCTTCGTCGACCCTTCTCGTCCCGACAACGTCTGTCTTCTTCAACGTTCTCTCTACGGCCTCAAACAAGCCTCTCGTGCCTGGTACCAGCGCTTTGCTGCCTATCTTCGGCACATCAGCTTCGTGGCCTCTGCGTCCGATAGTTCTCTGTTCACTTTCCATATCGGCTCTGCTACTGCCTATCTACTTCTATATGTCGACGATATTGTCCTTACAGCGTCTTCGACATCTCTCCTCGACCAGATCATGGCCCGACTCCACTCTGAGTTCGCCATGACCGATCTTGATCCTCTCCACCATTTCCTTAGCATCTCCGTCACCCGTTCCTCCCACGGGCTCTTTCTTTCCCAACACCAGTACGCCATCGACCCCCTCCAGCATGCGGGCATGGCCGATTGTCATCCCACGGCCACCCCGGTTGACACTCGAGCCAAACTCTCCGCTGCCGATGGCGCACTCGTTGTTGATCCCTCTCACTATCAGAGTCTTGCCGGGGCTCTCCAATACCTCACCCTCACTCGGCCCGACCTCACGTACGCTGTCCAGCAAGTGTGCCTCTTCATGCACGCTCCACGTGAACCTCACCTCGCGCTGCTCAAGCAAATCCTACGCTACGTGAAGGGCACCCTCTCCAGCGGGCTGCATCTCAGCTCTAGCCCCATCGACTCCCTCACCGCGTACTCCAACGCGAATTGGGCAGGCTGCCCTGACTCTCGACGCTCTACGTCCGGCTACTGCATTTACCTCGGTGACACTCTCGTATCCTGGTCCTCAAAACGCCAGACTACATTGTCCTAGTCTAGCGCCGAAGCCGAGTACCGCGCCGTTGCCCACGCCGTCGCCGAGTGTTGCTGGCTTCGCCAGCTTCTCTAGGAGCTCCGTGCACCGCTCTCCACCGCGACCATCGTCTACTGCGACAATGTCAGTGCCATCTATATGACCGCCAATCCGATCTATCATCGACGCACCAAGCACATCGAGATCGACATCCATTTTGTCTGTGACAAGGTCGCATTAGGACAGGTTCGGGTGCTCCATATACCATCGGCACAATCAGTTTGCCGATATAATGACCAAAGGTCTGCCCACGCCTTTGTTCACCAGTTTTCGGTCCAGTCTCTGTGTTTGTTCCTCTCCCGCTGCGACTGAGGAGGTGTTAGACAAACCACTGGTCTGGGTTGTATATATATAGACCCGACCCCCCTTATATACTCTCGGGGTCTTAGTCACTGTACATATTTCTACGATACAAAATAAACAGAAAGCACAAGTTATAACAAAACGAGTCAGTTATGATGTTAATGCAATTATTTTCAGATTTTTTTTCTACAGAAAGTGCACTAACCTCTAAGCCTGGCCTCAGGACAAGAACAGTTCTTCCATGTTTGTCCTTGTAGTCAGCCCTATATATCTTTCCTGTCTCTGCTTCATGTGCAATATCATCCTGAAGGTTGAAAGGGCAATAAGCTTACATTATGTTGTAAACCTGGATATGCAGTTACTTCCAAAGTATGGAGTATGTTCTGCTTTAGCATCACAATGCTTTCTCCCCAATGATTCAATATAACACTATCCTCCAATTAGCGCAATCATGTCTAAATTAACACTAACAGCACTTATTTTCCTGTAATAAGCTACTCCATCTTTTCACAAATATAAGCATTCCAAGCGTTTAAAATTTATCCACAAATATAAGAATTCCTATAGTGCTACTTGTTGCATCAATCACCTCTCATTGAAATTACTTCCTATCTTATTCTTAATTACCCTTCCACCCCCAATCATCCACTATTTAATGAGGGACACCAAAGGCTTTTCTCCTTAATTTTAATCCCTGCTAAACAACCTAGAAATGTCTATATTTATGGATGGAGAGAGTACCTTATATGCTCATTGAATAATTTACCTATGGTTCTCAGCATCACCAATGTTTCAATTATAGTGCTATTTCTATTACAGCCCATAAACACATGCATCTTCAAAAGATCATGAACTGCATACCCAATTAATCTTTTCAGGCCTATATGATGTCCGCCACTTTAAAGCTGACTTCATCATTTTACTTGCTTTCTGCATGTTCCAGTTTCTTGCTCGAAGAAATCTCGAGCACGAGGCATCTGAAAGGAAATCTTGTATTTCTGCTGATGAGTTTTCACCAAGCTCCTTACGTAAGTCATTTATCTGTTCAGTAGATAGCACAGCAACTAAGTAAATGGTTCAAAGCGAAAGTAATTAAATCAAATTACGAAGAGATATAAAGTCAAGGGATTTTTCAATACCTTTTCTTGTTGCTCTTCTAGGGTCAAGTTTTTATCTGTTGTAGCACCATTGCTTGACTTGAATAGAAAGGACATTTTAGTAACTCGACAGACAAGGGTCCACTAGATATGGAACTGAAAAGCCATAAATACCACCAGACATCAGAAGAAAAATACACATGCATGAACAACTTTCTGTTCATCTTCTTTGTATGAAGGCAACCAGCTCAACTAAACAACAGAATGACAGCTTATTTGGCAGGTGCGAGAAAAGGCATGAGGCTAGCAAAATTCAGGTTAGGAAGGTCTAAAAGTAACAGAAAGTAACAACAAATGCTACTTTAGCTAATATCAGTACATGTTTAGCTGCTAACGCGTATAATTCATATGTAGGTGGCAGAGTAGAATCCTAAATGAGAAGGATTTCATAGAATTCACACGGCCGTGCTTCCAAATTACCCGTCAGTTCAGTTGCACAGAACACAAAATTGCGACCTCGGACCGATTTCTTATGGAATATTGATCCTCGCGATTGTAGGCATCAGCAGCACTTCAGCTGACCCTCCCTCTTTGCGGTATACGCTCGATCCGGTAACGCTAAATTCTTTGCAGATTTAAATGCGAATTAGACGAGTCAAGATCCACGTCAACGCAAATGAAAAACTAGTTGGTACTGTATCTACTAGGGGTAGCATCACACACAACATAGAACACCGGAATTCGAGTGCAAATAGATTCACAGATCGCCTAGAGAGAGAGAGAGAGAGAGAGAGAGAGAGAGAGAGAGAGGAGGGAGGGAGGGAGAGATCCGATCTTTGGCAGCGAAGATCGCATAGATAACCCGTACTAGAACAAATTCGGGGGGAAAAGTCGCATGGCCAGCCAACCTGCGGATCGATCCACCCCCAACAACCAGGATGCAGGAGGGCGGGCGGCTCGGCTCGCGCCCCCCTCGCGGATCAGGGCCCGTCCTCGCCGTTGTGCCAGGGAGCAGTTGGGAGCTGACGCCGCGGGGGAGGAGGAGAGAGAGAGAGAGAGGGAGGGAGGGGGAGGCGGTGGTAGAGTCGGGTGAGGCGAAAGGGAGAACGGCAGTGGGCTTCCCGCGTCCCGCGTGTACGGCCTGCCAAAGATGCCCCGGGGTCAAGAGGTAGTGCGCACCAGGTGTGAGCAGGACAGGACGGACGGGGTGTGGACTGGCTAGCGGATAGGAGGCGCCCAAGATATTTTTACCATTTTACAAAAATATACTTAGTACAACTTAATATCTCCGTTGTAAAATATATTACTTCTAAAATATAAAGAATTTTAACAATATAAATCCCTCTAGTGTTTTAAGATATATCTACTTTTAATGAAAAAAGTATAAAAATATACTCGTATCATATGAGCAACTAGTGATGCCCGCTCGAGCAAAAAGAAAGTACACGGTGTGCACACCAGGTGTGAGCAAGACAGGACGGAGGAGGTGTTCACTGACTAGCGGGTAGGTGGATTTTGCAAAAATATTACGTACTATATAATATATCGGTCGATTTTTCAAAATATTTTATATCTTAAGAGGTAGTAGTATCTATTTATAATAAAAAACGAAAATATATTTGTGTCACATGATCAACAAGCGAGACCCACTCATATCGCCATTCATCAAGGGACTTAGGTAGGTTTCGCTAGACAAGGTGGTGGGCAAGTGAGCAAAGGAAGATCCACGGGCCAGTGCGTGGTGGTGTGGTGTGGGAGGGTGCGGTCTCACTTCCTAGGACTCGATCCTGCTGGTTGCTGATGTGTATTTTCAACAGAAGAAGAAGACGTGGTCTGTTCTTCTAGGATATATATGTGGTGCAAACCATAATCTGGATGAAAACTCATGTAAACTCCAACCAAAAAGTCATCTTAAATTTTAAAAAATCATATATATATAGATGAGGTGATGTAGTGATGTTACATAACCATATAAAAAATCTCATTATTTTTGAACAAAATTTGAATATACCACTATGACATTTTTCTGGTTTAAAATTTATTATTTTTATATCTCATAAATAAAATTAAGTTTGGACAATTTTTTTAAATAGCTGCGTAACATTATCTTATCTATCTATATATGTATAGTTTTTTTAAAATTTAGATATATTTTTTTCAAGGATTTACACAAAATTTTACCTAGTCAAGTTTTCACGACGTATTTACCTGTTCTTGTGTGCCTGTTCTTCTTGAATGGTTCTGTTACGTGTCATGTCGAGTTGTCAACGAAGATGGCCGAGGGGATCGACCAGACTGCTCGCTGATCGGAATCTAATTGTTAATGATATGGATACAATTAATTACTAATGATGTGGATAGGCTTTAAGATGATCTAGTCTCTCACAAGTCAAATCTCGTGTTCAGTATAGCAGCCAGGGAGCAGTTATGTACTGGTTTATAGGCTGAAATAAACTATCGCTCACAACCTTATTTCAGAAAGAAACAAAATAATCACAAATTTGTGATGCTACTAGCCAAATGTTACTCCCCTTTTCGCCAGTTGTCACGTTTTGATTCGGTTTGAGTAAATTCTTACCTTTAAATTTTCCTAAAGCAACATCAAGGCGAAAAAATTTGAATAAATATTAGGGCTCCATGGCAACTGCGGCACACAGCCTGGGGGTTGTATTGCTAATAGCCTAACTTTTTTGTTTATTTATGAAATTATTGAAACGAATTATTTACTCACACTTAAAAACATATTTTTCTTAAAAAACTTTATTTTAGTACATTGTTTAGATTATTTGTTCTAAACTATTTATCAAATTTATTTATCCAAATATTTAACTTATCGTTAACACCGGTTAGCCTGCAAATGGGATTGGCCGAGAACTGAACGGCTCGTAGAGGGAAGCCGATTAATATAGTGAGAGAGCCGATCGGACAGGTTAAGAACGGACTCGATCCGATTGAAAATAAAAGGTTATCCAGATAAGACTAAGTCTGAACAGGAGTTATGAGAACTACAACAAAATGTTTTATCTATATAAAATATATTATGTAAGCTAAATAAATTTAGTTATTTATAACTTCTTATATATTAGTTTCATTATATTTACAACTTCTTATATATTAGTTTTATTTGGGGATTGTCTGTAACCGCGTCGGACTCTTATAAATTTCAGGTATAAATATGGACCTCTGTAATCTATCGAAGAATCAACAGATCATACAATACAACTTCGGTGTATCGCCACCCTAGTTCGTCTAGATTTTATTCCGACGAGTATGGCTCCCTATGCGAGGCTGCATCGATCAAGTTCGACTCTGGTGAAGGGGTAAGTCCCATTATTATCGTGGTTCATTCTGCTCTATCTAAGACGATATTGGTTAGGTCTGACTTTTTAGAACCTGATCAGGTATACCGCATCATATTTGTATAAGGTTTATTAGTATATCGGTCTTCTTTCACCATCCTCGATATCGTGCTGCATCAGTTAATTTTGACCTACAAGATTGATGGCGGTGGATCGAGCTGTTGGTCCGATGTGTTTTCATGCAGCATTTCATCGGAGTGAGTAACCGATGAGTTATCATTACCGCGTACCTCATATTTGTTTTGCATATCGTCCAACGATTAATCCACTAGCGATCGATCTGATCACGTTGAATTTGGCTTGATACTATCTCGATTAGGCCCGATCTATCAGATTCATGTCCAACGGGATTGGCGTCGAGATCTAGAGAATTTCATTCCCTAGTGGCTCAGATAGCAATGAGGTTAGATATAGGCTCGCATCGAACGTTTGCCTAATAAGCAGCCGATGACCTTGCTCCTTCCTTTTTCGTCGTTACGTTCGATTTAGCCTCGGTCGTCTCTGTGCTATTAGTTCTAGTCTCATACTATTTTGGTTTGGTTTGATCTATTGAGATTGGTTCTAATGGTGCTGCCATAATGGTTGCTGGTCCTCGTGACTTCGTAGAGGATCGGGTCCTACTATGTGATTTTGTCATCTTCATTATCCGGAATGTCATCAGCTCTTTGCGCGATAAGCCCTTTATTTTTATTCCACGTGTATATTGCTTACGTCTTCATCGGCTTTTTAGCCGATGCTTAAGCACTACCTTTCTTATCGGCCACCAGCCGATGAGGTAAGCCGTATCGGCCCACCAGCTGATTGGCTTACGGATTTCATCCACTGTCTTATTATTAATTATAGGGTTAAATTGAATGGCATGCCCTCAAACCTCAAAGATTAAGAATTTGTATCAGAGTTAAGCAGATCTTCTAGGCTTTCATATTATCAGGGTGCCGTCTCTCTTGATTGGACCTCCGCCGGCTTATTCACAGCCTTGCTCGGTCCGATCGGCCTCCACGAGATTTAGTGACTAACACTTATCGATATAATTAAGTAGATAATCTATGATAATATCTTATTAATAATCTAAATCAAACAGGGACTTTTGCTGCTATTGCAATATAGGGGCAAACTTAATGATGTAATTTCCATAATAAATAATCAAGTTTATTGAAAAATGTTACTGGACAAAGCTTGCCTAGTCAGAGTCCAAACTCACAGTAACTTTTGAACAAGGTCTGGTATATTACTCATGTAAAGAAAAATAAAGGCCTATTTGGTAGCTATAGCTACAGAAGAGATGGAGCTGGAGTCTAAGCAAACAGTTTCAGCTCCACTTAAAAGAAAAGAAATAAGCTAAAGTGATTTTAAAAAATAGACTAGAGATGGAGCGGGGTTTAGGCTAGTTGATAGTTTCAGTCTAAACTCCGTTTTTAAAGTAAAATTTAGGAGTTGAGCTTTACCAAACATGTCCGAAGAAAAGAAGGTGCCGGCCAGCTCCGGTCTGGCCCAATCGGCGGGGTTTGAGCCCGCTCTTGGGCCTGGGCTTTGGGCCAGTGGGCTGTAAGCGAAAGAAAGAGGAAGAACGGAAAGGGCACGAGCCCACCTACGTTTCTCCCCGCCCCCACCTTCCTCCTCCTCCTCCTCTCCCCTTCCCCCGCGGCGACAATCCTGAACCCCCCCTCTCGCTCGCTCTCGCCTGCGACCCGCGGCGCGCGGCAGGAGCCACCGGGATGGCGTCGTCTTCGGGGACGAGGGAGGTTCTCATGCTGGAGGCCCCGCCTTCCTCCGAGGCGCCGTGGCGCGCGCCGCCGGACGCGGAGGCGGTGGACGCGCTGCCCTACATCGACGGCGACTACGGCGACCCGGCGGTGAAGCGCGAGGTCGACCGGATGGTGGAGGAGGAGATGCGGCGCGGGCACCCCAAGCCCGCCGACTTCCTCCGCGACCTTCCCCCCGTCCCCGCCATCGGATTCGTGGTAGATTTTCGATCTCTCCTTACAGTTCTTGGGGCAAGTCGAGTTCATCGTCGCGTCGTTGCGTTGAGCTATCTGTATGCGGAAAAGAAACTATTTCTTTTCTTTCAGATGTGATTCGCGTTAGGGTTTTAACTCGTAAGAAAGAAACGGGTTAGAGAGGCTGGTGGTGTCTAGGGTTAGTAGTTGTATACTTGACAGTGAGAGCACATTGCTAAATACAAGTACATTACCCTCCTTTAAAACTGTTTTTGTGTAGAGCTGGTTTTATAACTATGGTTCTTGGTGGGGAATTTTGCATTATAGTAGAGCTAATTAACTGTAGTATGCGGCTTGCTTGGAGTTGTAGTAGAATTTTTGTTTTGGTAAAACTTAATCGTTTGCTCTACTATAATATCTGGATGTCAAATCTGACCCTGAAAAGAATAAGATATTATTTTTTCTGTTGCCACATTCTTCAATTGATTAGCTCGTATGGAGGACAGACGCCTGATGGTCTGTGCCTTCAAATTTTCTGAAATAATAATAATGAATAATTTTGACTACATTCACACTGCAAACAGAAAAGCAACATATTTTGGCTGCAAATGTTTCACTTTTTTCCTTGGCAACATTTCTTGACCACCAAATGACCCTACTGATTGGTTATTTGGAATGATGTTAGAGAAATTAGTATACAATTTGAGGCACCAAGAACTGAAATATAAGCTCTTTTCCATGTTCTGTGTGCATGGAGCTATACCGACAGTCAATTCGAACCTGACAGTCAATAATATGACTTGCGGTAGCGAAAGTGCACGGGACATTCAATGAAGAATAATTATGTAAAAAAAAAGAACTAGATTGAAGGGGCATTCATGCTTTGATGATTTGATCTGAATAATTCTTGTGAGGTGTACCAGTTAGTTGTTTGCTCCATCATATCAACTCTGGTCCAAAATAGTTGTCTTAGAGCTCAGAGAACAAGAGAAGGGTTAATACCTCTTTTTTTTAGAAAGTTTGCCCCTTTGGATGATATAATCTGTGCTTATCTCTGCAACACTTGTATCAACAAGAAGTTAATATTTGAATCATATTTGGTGATAAGTACAATCATTTAATTCGTGGCGTGTATTGCTTACCTATTGCAGTTATACAAAATATTTGAATCACAATTTGGATTTGAACTTTTTAGAACTTTCCTTATGCCTCATCATGTGAATATCTTTACAAGCTTATGAGTTTTCATTATTTGATACTTCTATGAGTGATGTTGGTAATGTAAATTATGTCATGTTCTCATTTGGCTCTTCTGTTCTAGAATCATCCTATGCTTGCTAAAGAGTATGAACGTGTTAGAGCTGGCAAACCTCCTGCTACCATAGAGATGTCCCGCTATGGTTTGGAGCCACCCCCAGCGAACAAGAGGAATGATGTTGCTGCTTGGAAGCAGGCTCTACGAAATGCTCAGAGCCAGCTGCACCATCAAATTATAAGGTAAGACTGGTTACTGGGTTTTGAATTGGCATTACTTTAATGAAGATTTTCATTGGCAGCTCTGTTCAGGCAATCACTTCGTAATAGTTCAAGTTACAAATTTATCTGTTGTCAATCACTGAAGTGGCCATAGTCATTGTTGATGTGTTGTTATAATCTTTACAATCTTCGCAGCACTTCTCCACACACAAAAAAGAAATGTATTAAGGAAGACACTAGAGCCATAGGGTACTGAACTAATGAGATTTCCATCACAGGTCATGCAGTAGGTTGCACATTGTGTATTTGATTGTGATTGGTTCACAGGGACCAATGTCTTCCTGTGGCATATCCATTTGATAATTTTTCCATTACCATAAGCTTTTAAGCTTTCCCTGGTGTGGAAAACATAGATTTCAAGAAAATGGTCGAGAAGAGCATCAGAATAAATAGGATGGGCTGCTTGACAAAGGTTTCTGCAGTATATTTGAAATAACAAGCAGTATTATTTTGATAAAATTGCAGATTTTTTTATACACTGATAATTTGTGGATTGGAGGATTGTATAATGCTCACAGCAGAAGAATTTTTCCCTTTACTTTGCTAAGTGCCTCTTGGGGAAAATGACTAAGATATTTGATCATGTATCGCCTAATATCAACTTCAACAATTTACTTAACAACGAAAGCTCCTAGTGTAGTCATGATTGACATATGTAATACTTTGAATATGATACTTCGGAATTTGGATGCTATATGCATTCTGTATAGGAGATATTGTTTTTTATCTGGCCATGGTTTCTTATCATCTATGGTCTGCTATTGATGTCAGACATACTTCAATTCTGTCATCAGTTTTCAAAGAAAGTTAATATTGCAGGATAGAGAATCTGGAGCTGATGCTGAAGTATGGCGTCGAGGTTTGGAAGCTTCAGAATAGACAAATGGAATCAGTTTTGTCTAGGTAAGCTATTGCGACATAAGTCTATTATCTTTGAATTTGGAGATATGAATCTCGTGTTATTCTTTTTTTGAGATTTGTTTAGTGCCATTTCAGTATTTCTGTTTGTAGACTCTGGTCTCATGTTCATAATTCAGCTTAGCTGTTTAAACTTCCAGTGAAGCACTTGTTTCTATTCTTGTAAGTCTCAATGTTACTGGTCACTGTAACAATATGGATGGTAAATTATTTCTATGCCTGACTGCATGGTATCTAAAATGTCGAATAATCGCATTTATCATTCTAGCAGCATGTGATGGGTTGATCTCTTTATAGGATGCAAAAGATGGCTGTTGAATACAATGAGAAGATAGAAACTGTCAACCGCAAGAGGAAATTTCACCAGGTAATAAATTTACTCTTGCTCTTGTTCTTAATTTGAACCGTGGCATATTTCACAGCCAAGCTGATAATTTGTGTTTTGATCAGCAAAACACTGGTGGTCAACTCCATGCCTTGACAACAGAATGGCAGGAGCTGTGTCAGAAAAATATAGCTATTCAAGCTGCATGTGTTGATCTGCAGAATCAGATTGATCAGCTTAAACTTGGATCTAAAGAACTGTACTCCGTCTCTCCCTACCTACCTCCCTCTCTCCCTCTCCACAACCACGTGACTAACAGACTCCTTAACAGGGGAATGCCCATTGATGACAACTCCGGAGCTATCCAGCAAGCATCAGCAGCAATTTGAGGTACTATTTATTTTTTGTTCTCAAAGAAAGTAGTATTGTTAGAGTATTGAAACTCAGTCACTAGATAGAATCACCTTCATCATGTTTACAAGTTTTTACCACGGTACAGATACATAGCTAGCAATGGAGCTGAGACAATTCCATGAGATGGGAGCAGGAGGTTCCATCAGCCCTGTGTTTGCATGATCTGCAGTTGCCAAATCCAGATAACAATCTAGGCGATTACCTTGACAACCCGCACTTGTGATTGTATTCCGTTATCCATTTTTCAAGGACTTGTGAACATGTGGAGGCCTGAGAGAAACATATTATAAGCATGCTGTGTTTCTGTTCCAAGTGATCTAGCCTGTGGTGAGAGGCAGTAGTCTCATCACTGAAATCAAATGTACCTTGACATTGAAGCGTCAGCTAAGGTTTTGTTTATTTATGTCAGCATGTTTCTGTGTTCTGTTCCTGGAAGTGCTGTTTACCATACAGTTTTACTAAACCATGGAGGTCGATATGCAAATAATGTACTATTATACTTAGCATGTCCAAAACTGCAGTTTAAGTAACCAGCCATGATAACATTTGGATTGAATTATTGAAGCCCACCCTCCTGGTAGCGTAGCCCCTCCAGGCCACCAGTTCATCTCAAAAGAAAATCTTAGTTTCGAAAGCATTAAAGCAACTAGAAGTTTATTTTACGATATTAATTTTTTGTTCAAAAATCTAAAAAGAAATCTTCAACTTTAGAACCAAAACGAAACATTATTCAACTTGGAATATAAAAACCATCTAATTTACCTTCAACATTGTGTCTTTTCATGTGAAAAAATAGTTTTGACTAGTTTGGAAACACAGATAGATAATGACCAACCAAAGTCTTATATTCTACGTACAAAAAATAAGCATCGAAAACATAGGTTTCTTTGAAAATCTCTGAAATTTCATCAAAACCCTGTCCAAAATTCGTAAAAATTTGGGATGTGGCACCACACCGCGACCAGAGCTAATCTCCCCCAACTCGAACCCCACAAAAACAATTACTATACTCCCACTCGCAATCTCGCATCTCATCTCGCTCAAACCACGGCGACGCCATCAACCATGGCCGCCGCCGCCGCAGCAGCCGCCGCCTGCCACTCCCCTACCCACCTTGTGATCTGCTCGAGCTCCTCAAAGCCCGCACCGTCGCGCCCCCCGCTGCGCGTGGCTGTGGTGGGTGGCGGCCCTGTCGGCGCGTCGGTGGCCGAGGCGCTGGCGTCCGCGGGTGCGCAGGCGTTCCTCCTCGAGCGCAACCCGTCGGGGTCCAAGCCTTGCGGCGGCGCCATCCCGCTCTGCATGCTTGACGAGTTCGCCATCCCGCGGGACCTCGTCGACCGCCGCGGCACCCGCATGCGCGTCCTCTCGCCGTCCAAGGTCGCCGCCGATTTCTCCCGCGCGCTGCCGCCGAGGGCCCACATCCCCATGCTCCGCCGCGAGGTGCTCGACTCCTTCCTCCGCCGCCGCGCCGCCGACGCCGGCGCCACCCTCGTCTCGGGCCTCGTCACCTCGCTCTCCCTCCCCGACGACCCCGCCGACCCCTACCTCGTCCACTACATCTCATCCGACTCCGGTGGCCCGTCCTCCTCCTCCCGGAGCGTCCTCGAGGTGGACGCCGTCGTCGCCGCGGACGGCGCCAACAGCTGGGTCGCCCGCGAGGTCGGCGCCGGCGACTACTCGACGGCAATCGCGTTCCAGGAGCGATCCGCCTCCCCGACGAGGCCATGGCGTACTACGACGACCTCGCCGAGATGTACGTCGGCGGGGACGTGTCCCCGGACTTCTACGGCTGGGTCTTCCCCAAGTGCGACCACGTCGCCGTCGGGGGACGGACACGGTCGCCGGCAAGCCGGAGATCAAGAAGCTCCAGTCCGGCATCCGCGCGCGCGCGGGCGGCAAGATCGCCGGGGGCCGCGTGATCAAGGTGGAGGCGCACCCGATCCCGGAGCGCCCGCGCCCGCGGCGCGTGGTCGGCCGCGTGGCGCTCGTCAGCGACGTGGCGGGCTACGTCACCCGGTGCTCCGGCGAGGGCATCTACTTCGCGGCCAAGTCCGGCCGCCTCTGCAGCCAGGCCATGGCCGACGAGTGGGACCTCACCGGCGCGGTGGCGGAGGCGGGGCTGCCGGCGGGGTACCTCCAGCGGTGGGACGACGAGTTCCGGCTGACGTTCCGGTTCCTGGACCTGCTGCAGCGCGTGTTCTACGGCGGGAACGCTGGCAGGGAGGCGCTGGTGGAGATGTGCGCTGACGAGTACGTGCAGCGGCGGACGTTCGAGAGCTACCTGCACAAGCGGATGGCGCCCGGCGAGCCGTGGGGGGACCTCCGGCTGCCGTGGCGCACGGCGGCCACCATGGTGCGCTGCGGCGTGCTCGGCAAGGAGCTCGAGCGCCTCCGCCGTCTCGAGCAGCAAGGCCCCCAGGTGCTCCCCCATTAAACTGTAGTACTGTACTGCTCTCTCTTCTCGAGTTTGTTGCAACTCTGCACTTGCAAACATTGCAGTAGTAATAAGCAAACATTGCATCTTACATAAAGATGCCGCTTCTAGTAATAAGCATGTATTATTGGTGGTTTTGGGGGATGTTTTAACTTCTAAGCAATTTGTATGTGACATTTTGATTCAGTTTAGTGGCAATTTTAATTGTCGTGAACTCTATGATGATACAGCAATGTGATGTGTACCGGTACTCAACACATAAGGAAATTTAGTGCGCATTAGCAGCGATTAATTGAAAAAAAATGAAACTGCATTACTCGGGTATATCATATATGATATAGTTCAAACTGACAATTAGAGTCTTAATATCGGAAGAAGTTGTAGAGAGTAGCTAGGTAACATAACAAACCAGATATGAAAAGCCTAACGAAGAAATGCAATATACTTAACGAACACTCTGGTGAAATAATAATCCAAATCTCAGTATCAAAATGACCAGCTTCTCCGTTCTTCTCAAAATGCAGCTGCAATGTTCTCCAGATAACTGTGGTCTTCTGGACATCCAATCAGACCTGAAGTCAATTGAAAGATGTGAGCGTCGCAGATACTGTTAAAAGAACTAAACCACCAACCATATTTTATCAATATAACAAAACTTTGGAAAAGGAGTTGGCAGCTCTTAAGCTTCAAACCAAGTACCACCATCTTTCAAACACCCTCATGTTACAATTGTTTGACAAAGTAATGTGGTAATGGCACATAGGAACTACCTTGTTTGCAATGTTATTGGAGAGCCAGTCAAGACCCTCATATAAACCCTCTCCTGTTGTGGCACATGTACTCTGGATATACCTAAATGACAGCAAAATCCAACAGGTTATGATATGCAACAGTACCATAATATTTTCATAAAAGAAAAGGAAAGGTATTGAACCAGTGTTGAGGTGATTCCAGTCATCATGTAATAATGAGCCACATGATTGTATAGATCTGGGATGGTTCTTGGTGAAAATATGTAAATGGCATAAACTACTATGAATACAAAGGGCATTTTGCATAAGATTTGAAGATACATAACAGTCATTCACCTCCTATGACTTATTTAGTTTAAGATAAAAATAGTTGGACAACAAAGTGTAGAAAGGTTAACCAAAAGGTTGATTGAGTAATATATTAAAACATAAGAAATTAAAATTGAAAGAGAGAAATCAGGTGACCAACCAGACTACAAGACCATCAATTTTAGTACAAAAATAGAAATGGATGAGACGGGAAGTAGGCTATATGACAGCCTACAAGTGACAACAAAAGCAAACCATATATTACCAGTGGCGTTGGCGCAGGGAATGGAGACCAAGCTTATCAGTTATCTCAGCAGCCTTCATTGCATTAGGAAGATCTTGCTTGTTAGCAAAAACCAGCAACACCGCATCCCTCAACTCATCCTGCAAATGACATGTGACTAAAGACTTAAAGCAGTGATTCAAAAGGATTCTTATACGCATGTAACATAGTCCAAGTGTATCTTAAAGCAGAATTTGAGTGCCTAAGAGGATAGACTCCTTAACTACGTGGAACTAATGTCTAGCAACATTTTGCATAGGCACGTCTGAAGCTCTGAAAAACATATACTAGGTGTGTAATAGTGTGTATTAGCATAACATGACATATTTTGGATAGCATATATTTATTTTAAAATTCTGGGCAAACGGTATAGTAACCAAAAATTACAAGGATGTGTTAGAAGTATAGGAACATGTCCAATATCTGTATTGACGAGTTAATAAGTATTGCAAGCTTAGGGAAAACTTATACCTACTACCACTCATGAGCTTATCTGGAAAGAAAAAGTACTTGTGTATGAATAAAACAATCTAACAGTAAAATATGTGACATCAGAAATGGGTATTTTATAATGGTATATCCAATTTACTCATTTTACTAAATGTTGTGGAATGATGTCATACTGTATTGTCTTACGAGGAAATGTTAGCTGCACTTAAATTAAAATCAATGTGTATTATTCTCACATTTATAGATCTAGTCATTGATGATGCATCTTGCTGCCCAAACTATTTGGTCGTGGTTATATACTAATACGCTTAAAAATGTTAGGTAGTATTCTGAACAAGAAATAGAGTGAAGAAACAAAATCGAAGGCATCTATAACATATATTTTATATGAAAGCACAAGGTTATCCATGTAACAGGTTAAGCCAGAAACATGAACATGATCCTCAAAACAAAGTTTACCTCATTCAGCATCCTGTGGAGTTCATCCCTTGCCTCAACCACACGATCTCTGTCGTTGCTATCAACAACAAAGATGAGACCTTGAGTATTCTGGAAATAGTGCCTCCACAAAGGTCTGATCTGTAGTTTGGAAAACAGAATGTTATGAAAAAAATTAGTTTCTCATAAAACCCTGTGACCATATATTAGTATGCAGTTCCTATATTCCCTATTGTCTGATGTGTTTAAAATATTCTGACACAGCACAATGGGCAATCTACTGCAGAATTAGCTTCTGAAGCAAAAGGTAATTTTGCTTACAAAAGCAAGAAAGAAATGGTTTTTACCTTGTCTTGACCCCCGACATCCCAGACAGTGAAGCTAATGTTCTTGTATTCAACAGTCTCCACATTAAACCCTAGACATAAAAGAAAATTAGTAATTTGTTACTAGCTTTGCTCTCTTTACAAGCATTATCTAAAAAAATGCACAGCTATCTCTCATCTGTCTAACAGTAATATTTTGCACTTGCACATATATAGAGCCATACGACCATGTTTGTTCATATTTCCAACATTATTGGGTTGAAATATGAAAATGGGTACAAAATAATGCAAACGACACACCATCTAAATACAATTGTAAACTAAGACATGCACCAACGGAAGAAGTCCAACCCTTTTTTATACAAGGGGCCTTTGTAAACCACTACTTCTATTGTGATCTTTTTTTTCTTTTTACACTACAGCTTAGAAACAAATCCAACCTACCAAGCACAATAGGAGTATATGAATGTACTTCAAAGACACATCCAATCGAAATGTATAAAGTATCGCACAGGTTTTTACCTATCGTCGGGATGGTGGTAACGATCTCTCCAAGTTTGAGCTTGTAGAGGATTGTGGTTTTACCAGCTGCGTCGAGACCGACCATGAGAATCCTCATCTCCTTTTTGGAGAAGAGACGGCTGAAAAGCTTCGTGAAAGTGAGCCCCATCTTGCTGCAACTGTGCAAGACCTTTAAACAACCAAGAATCAATATGGGACATGATACAACAGCACGTGCAAGCAAAGTTCACAGTGTAAATCTCAGTTCAGAGGATGGAAGATTAAGACTAAAATGGGTTCCATAGTTCAGTTAGTTAAATCACAATTCATTCAAACGAACCAGATCTTTCGCAAACAAGAAAAATATATAAAGATATGGATATCGGCATAAAGAATACAATAGGTGTTGACTCAAAAGGTATTTGAACCGACACCGCGACACCCTCAGGCAATGCAAAGAAAACAGCAACTACAGACTAGGATTTCACATCCCGCGAGTCAACAAATTTCACAGACCTGTCAGCCGTGCGAAGGATCTACGCAACGCAACACAACACCATGGCATTGGATCAAAATGAACAATATACAAGTTTAACACATGAAAAATGCCGGCATTGGAAACGGCTAGGCGATCACCTCAGGCAAAGCAATGAACGGATCACCGGCCAGAAGCTCATCTACAAACTAACCCAATTCCACACCCCACGAACGAATTTCGCAGACTCGTAGGTCGCAAGGATCTACAATTCTACCCACACACCATGCCAGTTCTCGAGAAAAGCACTAGATCAAACCGAACAATCTACAAGTCCAACACAGGAGAATGCCGGCATATGACCACCCATCGATCCAAGACGGGGCTAGACGACACGTAGGTCTACGCCTCCATCTCACAGATCTGGGCCATGGCACCGCATTGCCGCAGCGACATGCGGATCGAATCGAGAAGGACTCCGAGAAGAGATCGCAGTTACATCCCCAGCATTGCCGAGATCGGGAGGGGAGAAGGGAGGGGAAGCGAGTTCGGCGTACCAACCTTGCTGGAGATCTCGGGCGCGCGTGGTCTCTCTCATCTCCTCCCCCTCGTCGAGGCGAAGAAAAAGGAGACGAGTGGTGGTTGCTGCGGAGGGAGGCGCCCCCCGAGGCTTCGAGCCCCCCTGGGGGGGGGGACGCCGGGTGGACGCGGTCTACCTGAGCCGGGTGTGTGGTGGGGGTGGTCTAGGTACAGTGCGGTGGACGTGGGATGGGCGCAGGAGGGGTCGTACTCCTCATTTGAAGCTTCAACGTGCAACCGACGCTTCTCCAAGTTTCTTTTTATTTTTTTTAAATAGTAGTTGAATATATTATATGTAGCAGGTGTACATGTATAAAGTCGTGTAAAATTCAAATGTTTCAGGTCAGGGTGGATACCAATGGGAAAATTCGATTGTGCTGGTACCCAAAAACGTTGGGGCAAAGTTGCAAACTTGTTGGGAATTTTTTTATGGAATTTTGTTGTGCTATATGGCAATCACAATTCATTCAGACGAACCAGATCTTTTGCATTCAAGGAAAATATGTAAGGTGAACATATATAAAGTTGTGAAAAGTCAAATGTTTTAAGTGGGTCTGTCAGCCTTGGACCTTGGCCATGACACTACCAATGATGATTTCGTGAGTGATAGTAAACTTATTACAGGACTCATTAATCTATTTATTCTTCTAAAGCTGGGGGTGGGAGGCGCCAGCTGATTGGTCCATGGGACGGTCATATGGTTTGGTGACACGTGGAGTAAAATAGTATCACAGCGTATCGAGAGTTTTATGAATTTTTTATTTATATATTTTTATTAAAATATTTTAAAAATATATATATATATTTATTTAAAAAAATTACATATCTATACCCCTAATACTCTTTTAAAAAAAACATGACATAAAATCTAAGACTGCAAATATCCATTAGCCTCCGTTAACGGTGGATCGATGAAAAATTAAAAAAATTATAGAAGACCTTAACCTTTTTGTTGACCCCAATCGCCCCCTGATGGCTTATGTTATGACATTTATTTGCCAGTAGGCTATAAGCCATCTGAGCAGTCTAAAAATTTAGTTTAATAAAAAAATAGAAAAAAACAGAGAGGGTGCCGAAAGATAGTTGTCTTATGCTAATGATAGTTACGTGTGTATAATAAAGAGTGAAAGCGATATATTATTAATGTATATTAAATAATATAGGTATCTAGAACCGAAACGATAAATACAAAACAATATAAACAGTAAGTATAACTTACACAACATACTACTAGTCTAGAGCCTGGCTTGTACCCTTTTCATCCTCTTTCCCTACGTTAGCACATGACCTTAAAAGTGCTATGGCTAGTGTAGATTTGCTGCACAATAGTCGAAGCAGGCAACTCCTATATGTGCGATAGCAGAGCTCCTGCAAGTTAGGAAGAGTCGAGCACATCTTAATCTACTCTAAGGTCATCATGATCGAATGAGTTGTGCGTCCATCTAGAGGTGGCCTACCTAGATCTGCTCATGACTGTGGAGATTTGCGGTGGTGTACCCTAGAACTCTGTGAGAAAAATAGTTGAGCAGTGCAAACTAAAATTTCATGGATCGAATAAAAATATATACCATGTGACAAACCTAAAAACCCTTATATTAATGTCCCCATTCCCTATGTCGACATCCCCACTATGAAGGAAGCAAGGTACAACGAAGCGAAAGCTATAAAAGTATACTTTTTTAACAACAACATCGCACGACAAGAAGAAAATAATATATTTAAACGGTGGATAAACAAAGTTATCTATGGAATGCATTCTTATAGGATAGACTCTTGTTGCAACCACCGCTACAAAAGGAACCACATCGGTAACATGATATATAAGAGCATGGAGGATAGTACGCATCGTGTTGTGCATTCTACCGAAGGTAATCCTCTGCTCATTCTCTGTTAGTACAATCCTAACTTCCAACTGCAAGGACACAGGCTTAAACTCACCATCAAATTGCCATGCAACGTTGACCTATTTGAAAAATGACATGTCATACATAAGAGCTATAGCACATTTAACTGAGATACAGATGATTGATTGACTCACAGTGCGAAATAAGTCCTAGTGTGGTGTTTAGGGTATGTGTTTCACACACCGGCTACATGTGACTGTGGAGCGTCAGGAGTGAATATCACGCGTGTACCGGTACGAGGTTAGTACCAATTAAGGTACGCTAGGTATAATGCCTCTATGTGTGGGCACTGCTTCTCAATGACTTCCTTGATCGCTAGCAACCAGTCATCGACATACTTATAGAGACATGGAACCCAAAATGTGTTAGCTATATGTCCTTGTCAATTATACCTAGTTACAAACACGGTGTTAGAATATGTACAAAGTATACAATCGTACATTCGATTTTATATCAATACTTATCAGTAAATGTCAATCGGCATAGTCAACATGACTGGTAGATGATATAGCTAGTGTAGACTGAATTGTCATAATATGCGTTGTGGATAGTGTAGCTCAACAAAGATGTCGAACCATATTGATTAGGTTATCAACCAATAGGTATAGTCATATATGTATAGATTTGAAAGTTAAAGTAGTGCACTAGCCTACATGGCTATAGGGCTATAGGGCTATACGACTCTTAGAAGATGTCATTTGGTTATAACCAATCGATCTCTAGCATGGACCCCATGACATACAAGTGGGCCCATCATCACTATAGAGCATGGGAGGAAGTGTCGGCCAGTTATTTTTTAGGTATAAACACTAAATTAACATATTATGTACCTGATGATGACACCACACTGTCTTCATTATGGGAATGTCCTCGGGTGGTCTCTGTGTATACATGTCGTTGTTGTAGGCGTTATGGCCCACCATTGGTCAACCGATCGCAAACCTCTCGGCCACTCAGAGCTACAGAAGTAGTGGACAACCGATGATCAACGAACCTGGGTTAATCTTCCTGCACACATCATAAAGACTCTAATACGTCACTGTAAGGACAGCGTGTCTCTAGCTTCACTAAGGTACGCTCCTATACTCAGCATCGGCAATCGCTCGAGTGTAGTGGATAAGTCCCTAGTTCACAGTGTGGCTCGCTATGCTGGTGAACATCACCTAGCCAAAGAGCCACAATAGGTATGCCTCAAAACACCATCGCACCAAATCAGTCATCAAATGGAGAAGTATATTTTTATAAGTAATTAATTAGGCTTTAGTATGCCCATAATATCATAACAACTATTTTACTTATAGTAAACTTAAATAGCCACGCCTATGTGGAACCGCCCATGGTGTAGTGAGGGAGCACTCGAAGCAATAAGATCAGACAAGGGTTGAACATGAGCGAAACGCTCCTGAATGTCATCACGCCATCTCTAAAGTCCATCAATCGGATCTACTACGTCCCTTGCAAGGGGAAAACCCAGAAGATATGAGACATCCTAAAGCATAGGGGACATCTCCTTATACATCAAGTGGAACATGTGCCTCACCAGTCTCCAGTGGTTTAGAAGTGCTATGAGAAGAGACCGGTTTGCAAACCACTGCTTCGTTGGGTCCTTTTCATGTGCTGTGGCCTCGACTAGCCTATACAACGAAAGGACACTAGCCTCATGTAACCTGAAAAAAGGTAGTTTATGTATTATTAGCTAGGAATCATATTTAAATATATGGCAAACAACATAAATATCTCTTGTCATGAAAGTAATGCACAGGCAGTAGTTATCATGAAGGATGTGGATGGAGTATGGTCAGCACTGCTTTCTATCGATAAAGGTAGGAGCGATGTGACCAATTGAGACCATGTCTAGTAGCTCTAGTGTCTTATACGCTATATCTATATTGAAAAAGAATGTTAGGATTATAGAAAATAAAAATATATATAATATACAGTTTATATAATCAATGATAATTTTTTTAGAGACAAACAACTATTATTATTACTATAAGGTCTAATGTAAACAATATTAGGATACATATACTTAGATGAAAACATTTACAACTCTCTAAGTTACGAGAAATTAAGTTACACATCTATTCTTATAATATCGACATCAATTCCCATAAAAAAAACTTGTATACTGTTGAAAAAATTCTCTCAGTTAGTCTTTCAATACCCTTAGGGGTTAAACCAAACTCTCATATATCTATATCATGTAGATTACACCTGATATTTTTGTGACCGTGATATAACCGAAATATTACTTTATTTAACATATAACATATCTATTCAAAAAATAGAGTTTAACCAAGTAAGAAATTAATCGTCACATATAGTAACATGCATTTAATATTTCAACACCGATATATCTTCAAACATCACGAACAAAACTATCTACGAATCTAGAAATAAAACTATTCATGAATTTAAAATAATAATACACATACCACTTTATTTTATAGTAAGAACAAATATCACAAAAAATATAAATCTTTTACCTCCATACAAATTGACAAGTCAGCAGTGCTTCACCGCTTTTCTTTGCCTACCTTCAACTCTCTCTTCTCTTTTTCTTTTTTTATTAAACTAGATTTTTAGACGGCTGAGAGAAGTCTTATAGCTAGCTACCAAAAAACACTATAACAGATAACGGCAATAGAGCCACCTACAAAATTACTATACTTTGCCTCCCATAGGAGGACATGTGGATGGAAGGAACGGGCGAATTGATCGGCTAACTGAGCTAATGAGAGAAATTCTCTGAAGATATATATATATCAGTTGAGAAGCCAATATACTAGACATGAGGCAACTTATTGGCTAGGTACTCTGATGAAACATTCGCATAAAGGCCTATCGATCTATAACTCAGTCTACTATTAGCAGTCCAATAGATTAGATCTAATCGATTTAGCATAAGACTGATAGTAGTAAAGGAAGCTTGATAAGCCGATAAAACTACGCGAACATAATTAATGCGCTTGATCGGACTAAGATTGGACCTAATCGATATAGTACCAAGATAGTGGCGGGACTTACCCCTTCTCTAGAGATTAAATTTAACCAATACAGTCTCACGTCGAGAGCCATAACCTACCGTTAAAAAACTGATAAATTAGAGTGGTAATATGCGAGATTATATTTTTAGCCTAAAAGGCTAAAAATCGATTAGGCAGAGAATAGTAAGGAAGTCGCCTATAAAAACGATAAACCCTTTTTGTCCCTCGTGCTGCCTAGAGGAAGCTATCATGAGAAAAAACGAACTTGACTAAGGCAACAAAATAGTACTGTTACAGTACAACCTATGAGCCAACAGATATTAACATGTTTTACGTTTTCTAAAAGAGTATTTTAAAAAAAATCATAGAGGCATTGGAGTATATATTTGTAATTTTTTTAAACAAAAAATATATAAATATGTAAATATTATATATATATATATATATAATTCGAGTTTTATCTCTTGCCCGATTTCTTCCCGTTTTCCCGATCGTTCGCGTACGTTACAGGCATATCCATGCACGTACGTCTGTCCGTTTGGGCTAACCTCCCACCCGCAGGAGCAGCCCACCAAGATAGAAGCTCGAGCCCAACTGCATGCATGCAACCGCGTGAGCCGAGCTAATCTTGCCGTTCATAAAGGAGTAGAGAAAAAATATATAGGGAAACTATAAAAAAATTAAAAAATGGAGAGACAAGTCGGAATAAAAATATATATCAATTAAAAACTAGGAAAAACAATATTAAAATAATTATACAAAAGAATAAATAAAAATATAAAAAAAACCAAAATTTTAATATAAACAAGAAACCATATCCACAATACCATCATCTACTATATTTCTTTCCATTTGATGTTGACATCCCACAACATTCGTATGAATATCATCCTGCTTCAATATTAAACAATTCGAGTCAATAAGACATTGAAAGTTTTGTTCATTAGTCTTTCGCAGGCCCAAAATTAAAAATCCATCAGCATACACGGACCAAAAAATAACAGGCGTGCCAAGTGGCACGCCAATTTTGTAGGAGAATTAATTTACATATCTATCAAACACATTTGGTTACAATTATGTGGAATTCTGCATTCCTGCCTTTGCCTAAATGGAAAAGAAGTTATCACCTTCGAATTAGAGTTGAATCCAGGTTTCTCACCACAAAAAGGTAACAGCGTTGGAAGTTAAAAAAAAAATTGGCATGTGCGCGCTGGGAATTAAAAAAACACACTCTGCACATGGGACTACATTAAATCAATCAATACCTAAAACATGAAAAAATAGTTCGATTCTCCAACATCACTTACCCACACCTTGAAAACTAGGAAAATAGATACATAGGCTCTCCTAAATATCAAAAAGAAAAATAGATACAGTCCTCTCCCTAAACTGTAGTTCACTCTTTTCATTTCACCTCCTATATTTCTACAACATACTATTATAAAATATAACGGCGATGAAGAGAGGAACGCAAGACCATTATGTCACAGAGAACTTAAGTACATGAATCAAGCCTTCGGACTGGGATTCACAGCATCAGAATAAGCAACCAGACCAATCTGTATAGGAAAGATGCCATTGCAGTCACATGGGTGCTCCACAGCATCTCAAGATCTCTGTATGGAATAATCCTGATCTTTCTGAAGAACTTACCAGATCACCATATGCTTGCATTCCAATAAATAAGGTCTTGTAGGGTTAATGCTCCTGCCGACGCATATTGCCACTACAGAAATGAATTTGTTGCCTTGTTTGCTTCTAACGCCACCTCAATCTCTGGCAAAGCAACAGAACAGATGTGCTACTATCCAAACCCTAGAATTGGCCCCAAGAAATCGGAAAACTAAACAAAATGCAGCATGCGAAGAGGTCAACTTCCTTAGCTCATTTTCTCCTGATTTTCTTGCATTAGTTTCTCCAGCTCCTTCTGCCCAGTAGATATCAGCATCTTCACAGTATCGAACGCAGTCAGTTTAATACTGCATGGATTGAAAAATACTGTGAGCAATGAGAAGTCACGTGCCATTGAACATATCATTAGCTATCAGTGTTGCTATAAATATAAATATATAGTTTACCACCATGGTGAAAAAAAGGCACCTGCTATTTGGTAGATTTTTTAATGCATTTGGAACAAAACCCCTGTATAGTCCAATTAGACCGTCACGCTCCACAATGCCTGCAGTCAGCAGAGACAAATTTAAGAATGCTTCATTTTAGTCCATAAAGAACAAGATCAAGCTGCAAATGAGCATGTAGAACAGCCATATGGAAGAGTTAACTGAGAGCTGAAGTGAATGTTATGCAGTAAGTAAAAGATGATGTTTATCCAAGGTTGGAAGGTAAATCAGCTACCTGGAATAGCATCCAAAACCGTGTTGTAGGGTGATCCTTTCATTTGCATCTGCCTTCTAACAGTGTCCAGAGGATAACACATCAAAGTTGCAAATGTTGCCGAAAGAAGAGCAGTTGCCAGAGATGTCTCTGGTCTACTCTTATACTTCTCTGGTACAGATTTCTTCATTCTTACATACAGAAAAGAATAGGTGGTGAGGTGAATATCTACTTTTGAGACCAACTTTTGTATATCATTGTATGATGATGAGGTACAAAGTATCTCACAAGTCAAAAACACAGAAGTTCACAGCAATGTAAGGTGCAATTCCTATAAGAGACGGGCCCAGGCCTCCATAGAAGGATGCCAACCCTTCATCTCTCAGCATGTTCATAGCAACCTAAAAGTTAAGTCATCAGGTTACATTAAATTCCAGAAACAAAACTCAAACTTATAAAACTAGTTACCTGAGACATAGTACCATATCAATTTCCAGAAACAAAACTCAAACTTATAAAACTAGTTACCTGAGACATAGTACTATGTCCAGACTGAACTGCTAGCCTCAGCCGAAGAACATCCAGTGGGTAAGTTACCTATCAGCAAGTAGCCAAGTATATATAGAAGTTTCATAATGATCAGAACAGAAACAAACAAATCAAACTAGATACAGGACAATTGCTTAGGAGTAAATAAATAAATTACAAGTGTAGATGTCATGCCAGCACAAGCACCAGCAGCAAGTCTCCCAAACACAGTAAGCTCTCCGTCATTTCTCCGGAAAATTTTCTGAATGCAAAGCAGGTACATGAAAATTGCAATGACAGGAACCCAAAATAGGCAATTGACTGATGATAAAGATTTGTCATTATCACCTTGTAAACTTCATATGAAAACAGTTGCACTGCACTGTAAGGAACTATGCGAATAACCTGAAGTAGTTTACAAAGAAATAAAGTTAGACAGGACCAAAAGGATAACATAAACCATGCATGGGTCACAATCTGCACAATGGGGAATATCGCACCTGTGGAAGATTGCCTTTCCAGTAACCTTTCAAGCCCTCTTCCTTCCCTATCTCTGCAATAGCCTGCATAATTGTAGATGTAACAGATTAGTTAAGTACCACATATGTAACACTAAATAAAATCTATGAAAAAAGCAGCAAAAGATAGCTATGCTTCTCCTCTCTGTTTGAAAGTGGAAATTGCAAGTTCATCTATCCAAGAGAAACTATAAATATTCATTTTTTATGCTAAGAAGAAAGCTAGCCCTGACATAGAAACAACATGTTAAACCAGATGTGAATACCAGGTGATAATAGTCATTTGTGTCTAATTCAACAACACATGAAGCACCAGCATGACGGTGTCTGATATCATATTAAAAACATCTAAACCAACAAACATCGTGAAGCCAGAAGTAAAACTTAATGACATGCTACCGCCTATTTCTGAAAACCATTGTTACCCAATTTATGAACCACACAGAGAGTATGTTACAGTGTATTATAAATTTATAAGGGTATCAATTTCGCAGACAGATAATGTTTCTTTGCAAAGCATTTCAACAAAATACATTGGAACAAATTATGATTTTCCCTCAGATAGCAACCACGAATTGGTAATAATGAAACATTAGTTTCATACCTCACTGGTTCGTGTTTTTAAGGAAAAGGTATCATGCCTCACTAAAGCCTTTTCACTTTATGTTTTCCCAGAATTGTTTTCAAATTTCTAAAACTTATTTTTCAGATTGCACGTTAATTTCTTGTAAACCAAAGTTTTATTGTTCCGTATCAATTCACGTAAGAGTGCAAGACCGTAGTACCGCATATTTGTAGTAGACAGAAGAGTGTTCCATGAAACCTCATTGTTATGTTCAACACCACACACAGAGAATTCGGTTCATTCCAACTTATCCTTGATGTATTTGGAAGCTGCACTTCCGAATTCAAGGAATTATCATGAAATTGCATATGACAGTATTAATTTAACAGTACTAAAATAGACAGGTTGGATCAGCATCAGGTCCATGGCTACAGAAAGCCATTTTAAAGCAACAACAGAATTATACTCTTACCACTCAATCTTACAACAATCTGAAGAGAAGAGGTAGATATCAGCATTACCTCGAGGAATCCGATCCCTTTGTTGGTGCTCTCCCCCACAACCCGCACGCTGTGCGTCTAGCAGGAGAAGAGCAGAAATGCAGCGGGTTACAGACACCAGCCACCCCACAACAGGAGAGAGAGGATCGCAGAGGAGCTAGAAACCCCGGAAGAGGCGTGCCCTACCTGCATGAGGAGCTTGACGCGGTCGAGCGGCGCGGTGATCGTCTTGGCGACGGCCCCCGCGGCGGCCCCCGCCGCGAAGAGCGAGACGCTGTTGGGCACCAGCGCCAGCAGCGCCAGCGGGTGCCTCAGCAGCTCCCCCGCCGGCGGCAGCATCATCATCTGCTTCCCCTTCCCCTTCTCCGCCTCCTCCCCTCCCCCTCCCCCTCCCCCTCCCGCGCCCTCCCGTACGGTGAGCGACGCGAACAGGGGGCCGCCACCACCCCCGCGACCCGCGCGGAGGGCGAGCGCGCGCGGGGGGGGCGGCGGGGGCCGCCAGGAGTCGCACGCCACCGCCTCCACTCGCCGGTGGCTCATCGTCGGTCGGTAGGTAGGCAGTGGCCGGATCTGCGTAGCCGCGAGAGGCGGAGGAAGGAATTGAGCGGCGAGGCGGTGGGAGAGAGGAAAGAGAAGAGAGAGAGAGAAGAAGGCAGGGGATAAGGGGAGGAAGCGAGCGCGAGGATTTCCTTCCCCTTTTATGTCGAGAGGAAAGTACGAGACGACGAACTGTGGGGGTTTGTTGTTTAAACCCTCACGCTGGACACGCGGGCAAGGCCCTCTATGGTTTTTTTTTCTTTTCTTTTTCTTTTATTGAGAGGCTTAATGGTGTACAGGTGTATTGCACAATGCAAGGGACGTATTTCTGACTCAAAGTCTACAAGTAATGCGTTTGGCTGACTGTCTGTTCGGCGTCACTCCCTCAGTCAAATGTTTCTAAGCTGGATCAAATTTATAAAATAATATTTTTTTATATAAAATAAATATACTATAAAAAATATAATCAATTATGGATTTAATAAAATGATGTTATAAAAGGTAATATATTTTTATATAAATTTGATTAAACTTATAAAAGTTTAACTTAAAATAACCCTAAAATAATTTATAATATAAAAGGAATGGAGACCAAATCACAAAAGTGGAGAAAAAAATAGGTATTTAGAATCAAACGGGAGTGTTCGTTTGGGTTGAATGGAATGCAAGAATAGGTGAATGATTTGTGATAATAGCTAAAAGGTATAAATGAACGAATTATGTAAATAAATTTAAAACACTATGCTAAGAAATTCATATATAGCAATTATATGTACAAAGTTATTTTTTAAAAAAATACACACATGTAGACTTTATATATAGAAAGTTATATAAAGTTGAGTTCAATTGTAGCACGCATGTAGTCTATATTAATGTTCTTGTTGGTGAAGTATTTTCTCTTTTTTTTAAAGACCTAAAAAGTATTTTCTTTTTGTGGGCGTAACAATTTTATTTGCAGGTTGATGGAGAGAACAGACAGGTTAACTTAATATACATTTTCCGTGCCTAACCAAAACAAGTCTTCTATAATGATTTCGAAGACTTCTCCGGGGGGGAAATAAAAAGAGAATGATTTTTTAAGAGCTTGTAGCGTGAATGGGACTGCATTATGTAGGGGGTTTGGCGCCATGGTGATTGCTGATCGGTTTTGCTTTTAGGGCATACAATAATGGAATCCATCGAAATAGAAATGTCAGGTGTATTTGGTTGGTGTTGCCGGTAGTTCACTTGTTTTCACGAATAAAAACATAGACTACGGCTTGATTTATAAGGCGCTGCCAACCATATAGAATACGGCTTGATTTATTTATTAGACGCTGCCAAGCATACCTCACTGCAGCATCTTTTTGTCTAGTATCTATCTACTCCCTCCCTCCGTTCAGATTCATATCATAAATTTTAAAACTTACACTACCTTACACTATAATTATCTTACACTGTAATTACATTATAAATTTTAATATTTACATAGTAAATTTTCTAATACACAATATATAAAATGATTAGATTTAAAAGAAGAGGAGATATGAGAAATAGAAGAATATATAGGAGAGCAATTACATGAGAAAAAATGTCTAAGAATAAGTGAAAAATGTGACGCTATATTTTTAGCAAACCCGATTTCTCAACCTCCAAACGTATCTAAAATATCAAATCTCAAGACCTCGTCAGAGAAAATGATCGAGCTTGGGTTAAGCTTGTACCTTCGAAAATCTTATTGGCATGAGTATACCGTATTCAGTATAAGAATATTCACAACAATTTCAGATCACATCCTCTATCGATCCCATAAAGATTACAGCCCACATTCCTCTGAATTCTAATGAACAGAAGCAATGCTGACAGAAACAAATCTTCCGGTTCCTCTTCTTTAAAAAAAAAATCCCCGAAGGTACATGAATAGCCTGTTTGTTACTCCAAAATATTCGCGTCAAATGCTTGTTTGCACTCTGCCTTCAGCGCGCCTAGGCAACTATTCTATTTTATCAATAGAGTATCAGGGAAAACTTTTTCAATTTCCGTCAAGTTATTACCAATTATTTCTGCCCCAAGGGCATCAATCTCATAACGCACCTCCTCCATGTGCTCGTTTATGCTGGTCACTGCCTCTTGAACAACCTGTATGGCCTCCTTGAGAGCACCATCGTACTCAGCATCTGCTTCTGCATCCTCCATGCCAGCAGCCTCGGTTATCTCCTTGACATGCACACAGACATGTTGGGCCATATTGCTTGACCGGCATGGTTCACCAGGCGTTCCAAAGGACGACCAGCTTTCTTCAATACCTGAATTCTTGCTGTCTAAAATAATCGGAGATGAAAAAAAAACAAAATTTTGTTCAGTGAATTGAGAAATTTCCAAACTGAGACCTACAGATAGATTGTACGTCAGATGATGAAACCAAAACGTGATTAGCCACAACAGCTACAAACAAGTGTTTTTCAGGCTTCTGGACTAGCTTTGAGTTTAATTTTATTTGTCAGTTGATCCAGAAGGATTGTAAAATGCCATGTGCTGATTAATGAAATTCCTTTTTCCTCACAAAGAAATGATGATGCAAACAAAACAATAATAGCAGAAAATAGTTCAATATTAAATCAAGGTATTGCTGCAAGACAAGCAGTTCAAACACCCTCAGTAAACATAACAGGTTAAGTGCAAAATATTTTAGGGGAAGCAGTAAGAGAGTAACCAGTGTAGTTTTCAAGAAGGAATATGCCATCATATTGCAATTGATATTATCATGCAAAAACAGATTAGTGAATGTGACTTTAACCTTTGAATGCATATCAATTACTACTATTGCTAAATCAGGTACACAAGTTTATATACTACTTTATTTGATCGAGCATAAGTAAAACTTCAAACCGGTCAGCACATAGAATTCAGGAATCAGGATGCATGTTAAATTTATTCTATGGAATAGGTCTTGTAAAACGGTCAGAACTAAACCATGAAAACGCAAAGTTTAGTTCTTTGTGTGATTAATCGTTCTGACATAGTAGCTTACTTAGGTCACAGTTAAATGCACAAAATATAGTAGGTGACAGGTACTTTGGTTTTTGAAAGGAAATCAATTTTCTGTTGAAAAGAAAGTGTAAGGTTGAATTATGTCAAACTTCAAAACAACAAAATGGAGTCAAAGATAGGTTACCAGATGCAACTTCTCTCTCTCATGTGCCTGCACATCCTTCAGTAAGTTGGCAAGATCACCACGACAAATTTCTGGTGTTGAGAGGAGGGCTACCATTTCGAGAACCTATAGGAAACAATATTAATATGGAACTTTGTATGATAAAGGAGATGGGTCAGGTATAGCTAACGACCTTACTTGTTTTGAGCAATCATTGAACTCCGCTGTAACACTCCCACATAGTTGTTGAAAGGTTAATTCACCTCCATTAGCCATGTATTCAGAAAACCCCCTGCATAACTTTCAAAACTAGCTAAATACCTGCGCATTGCAACAGAGTTCTAAAAGAGAACCTCATCTTTCTAAAATCATTCCCCATTATCTACTCAAGAGACTATACTTGCATCAATCAAATTTTAGTGGTTCGCTCGCGTCATGTACAAAATGATTGCTAAAAATTGATATTAAATTTCCTTATGGATTTTTTTTACATTCATAGCCTGGTTCTCTTTATATAATTGCTAAAAAGACAAGTAAAATGCCTAACTAAAATTTTCTTAAAAATTAAATGTTAACAATCTAAAGTTGTGCCTAACGGGTACTATTGTTGCTCCTAATGAAGAATGGACAAATATCAATGTAGACCTTTTTACCAGCTTGTCCAAATAAATCTCTTTTTGTTTTGTCCTTTATTATAAAGCCATTCACTGTATGTGGGCCCCACATGACAGTGTAGGTGGTGGTGGCCAAACCAACACCACCATTGGTGTCTTCTATAGGAGTATAAATAAGAGAACAAAATAGCATGGTCGCAACTCTCAAATATGATGATGCTGTTTTAAATAGAAGATTTTCATCATGGTATCCAAAATAAACCATGTATGCAATACAATTAGATCTTAGCATTGATTTTCAGCACTTCAAGATTGTATGCTTGTGAGTCCTGCTTTTTAAGTTACACTTCAACATGAAACAGCTTTGGTGGATTAATGTATTATAGATTATGATTTTAACTCGGTACAAAAAATGAGTTAGGTTAACCAACATACCCACATTATTTAATTGCTGTTAGCAAATACGATAGTCAGTTACAACTTTCCGTATATAATATCAATTTTTGTGTTCAACATGCCACTTGAAACATAAGTTTGATAATACCAGCACATTCCTTACGTTTCATTGTCAAAAATTCAGTTATTATGTAGCATTGCATAAGGGTGATACTATTTCAGTGCTCCAGAAAATGGTTTTATCATTTTGTTAATATCTCCAATAGCTTCTCTTTTCTAGTTTAATAACCTATATATAACAAAAATGTCATGTTCCTTCATAGTCTATTTATCACCTCAAACCATGTACGTAGTATGATTTATCACTAAATCCACAAGGTCCTTCCTATTCTCGCCTACAGGAAATGTGCAATACGAGGTTCTAAACAGTCTAACTAACCCCATCTTAAACGTTACCAGGGCCATAAGAAATCTCCCCCTGATAACTATCTAGGGTTTTAGGGGCGGGACAGCACAGAGTGCACGTAGCCACGGACCCAGCGGCGAGATATACCTTCGGAGAGTGGAGTACGCCTCGGCGCGGCGCTGCTGCACGGCGAGGAACCCACGGAGCACGCCGGCCACCCTCGCGTTGCTCCGCCCGCCGCCGCCGTCCATGGCGTCGCCGCCCTCAGCGACAGCCGACGTCGGAGGGCACTCCGCCATCGGGTCGCCGCTGGCGCTAGCAGGCTCCATCTCCAGCACGCTACGGCCGCCTCCGATCTCTTTCCCCTGATCTCAGCCCTCAAGCTCTTCACAAGGTGCGTGAGGTTTTCGTGCTCCCGCCGGCGTCCCGCCCACCCTCCCCTTCCCTTCTCTCTCCTTTTTCCGGCCCAGAATCAGTTTCGTAGCGCAAACCGAATCAGTTTCTCTCTCCTTGTTAAGCCGCCTTTCTCCCCCAACCCCGTATATATAATTTTTGCGTGTCAAATATAAAATTGAGTTTTTTTTGAAACGATATATAAATTGAGTGAGCTTTAGAAGCTTGATAGAGAGCTTGTCCAAAATGAACGCACAAATGAAGAATTATTGATTATTTGGTTAGCTACCATCCCGGAAAAAAAAGAGAAGCCTTTATGAAGGCTTTCATTTGTTTCGTTGCTAAAATTATGGCTTACTACAGTTTTTTTATCCTTGAACCTACGTACATATTCTTAGTTTTTTTATATTCTTGAACCTACGTACCCGTTCTTGTGCCAAATTTTGCCTTAAGCTATAGCCCTTAATTTGTTAGCATTAAGAGAGGGCAGAGGCATGTTATTGTTTGGGGTTATCTAAACATGGCCTTAGTTTCGATAAAATCAAGAGAAGAGGGAGGAATTCATTCGGGCTCCAAAAATGGAGCGATCACTTAAATTTAAATTTTAAAACGAGTTGATTTTGGTTTTTTTCATGGTAGTCTGTTTTTCAGTTTTAGACTTTTAAACCGCTAATAAAACATATAAAAAGTGTATCAGTTTTTTTGGTTGTTTTTCATTCTTTTCTGCGGCTTATCGGCCTACTCAACTAATCAGAGCCTTGTTCCGTTAGGGTCGAAACGAGAGCATAACAGTCACTTGGAGTGGCAAAGGAAAATGCTTCACCTGCTGCTATTGAATATCTCACGAATGGGTCAATATGAATTAGTATTCCTTGAAACATTAGCCAGTCCACAAACTAATAAGCCAGCAGAGACAGTTCGCAAAGTGCCATGAAAAATGGCTCTCAGTGCTCTTGCCGCAACAACGTCGCGACTCGTTCACCCTGAGATGAAACACCGGTTCTTCGTTCTTTTTCTGGGCAGATAGATATACCACGTCGCTTCATTCATGCACTGCTTGGCTGACCATTCCTCATAAAGATGGGATATGCATATGCTGGAGCAGATTATCTGGCGAACCAGCATAAAAGCAAACACAAAATGGAATTTGCATGACAAAACAATGCCCTCAAAATAAGCTGACTTGGTTAAATAATTGGAATCGACGCTTAAAGTAAAACGAGCATGAGTTACAGGCCTCTCATGCAGCAAACGAGAAACATAAGTTTCTGCCCTTAAGGCTAAATAATCAAGCAAAGAAAACAAGCTCTTAGCGAAGGAACATGGTACAATGCAATGAATAAAATGTGGCCAGAACCACAAGGCAAGTGCATTCGGATGCATCCATGCAAAACGAGTGCAGCAATTACCATTTGCTTGATACAGCAATGCGATGCTTAGCAGGGAAATGTTTTGCCTCGCTGAAATGCACCAATTGAAGCCATATTGTTCGATTGAACTCCAAACTGAATCACAGCTAGACAGATAAGTGATGATAGCACTGAGTGGCAGATAACTAATCTGAAAAGGTCTTCAAGAAATAAGCGAAAAGAAGGACGAATATGAAAGGACTGCTAATTAGGAGTTCAATAGTAAAAACACTAAATGACGTAATAACAGAATACATGTGCAACACAACAGGACAGAATGCATGGCAACATAGGCCAACTACCATAGCGCAGCAGTGCAATTTATGCAGGAAAACATGCGTTTGAAATTGCAGTGCCCTTTTTTAGAATGTTCTAAAATGAAATATTTTCCTATAGTAAAGATTACCTGTAACAGATTTATTCCATAATGCAGAACAATAATGACAAACTGGACCAAAAATCCTAAGGGTTACTATACACAATGAAAAAAAGATTCACAACGAAAATACTAAGGTCTGCATGACACTCACATGCAGGTTAGGATAAAATACGTTTGACAAATATGTAAAAGAAATAGAAAAGGAGTTCTGTACATAAAACATGTGAAAAAGTAACCTGCATCGGGTTCACAGGTCAGCTTAAATCATTTAAAAAGTAACATGATTTATGCTGAAAAACTGCACTTATTGGCCAAAATGATGTAGAAAAGATCCATGGTTCTTTAAATCCACACAAGGTCTTTTACACAGGTCACAAGCCACCTGATGGCCATTCGAAAATCTAAATAGTTGTACATATTGCTTAATTTTGAAAGATAGGATTGGGGAAACAAAGTTCTTATGAAAACTTCAACCACTAGAGTAATTGATTTGCCAGAAACAGCTTAAAACAGCAAGTTTATAAGTGCGAAGCAGGAACACGTAGAATCATCTGGCCACAGTAAAATAGTTATAAGCATCCTGTAAAATAGCAAGGTGAATAAAAAATAAGTGAAATGGTCTGCAAAAAGCTACAATTTGTATGTACAAAAAAAATATGTTTCTGAAAAAATAATATACTTGTACTACGGCGATTAACTAGCAGTTAAAAAAACATTGTGGGAAGGGTTATGGAATAACTAATATAATATGTTACAGCTGGTAAGCTGAACAGTTGCACTGCATATGCATGAGAAATAAGGTTAAGAGCAAACTGAATCACATGAGAATAATAAGGCTTGTCATGAACCATGCATGCTTGTGAACAATTGTGAATACAGATACTGCATGTAAATATCCTTGGATACTTTTGGCAAATCCCAGACCCAGACATGATAAAAAAATAAAACAGAAATCAAGCATCATTTAACTACAAAAGAGACCAGACAAGTACGCAATTTCACTTCTAGCAACAGTGGGCTATGCATATCTCCTACTATTATTTAGCTGTAGTTTAATTTTTTCTAATAATTCAAATATCAACCTTCCCAAATCTTTGACGAGCTATGTCTAATATGGTATGTGCAATAGAATTATCATAAATGGTTCCACTAGCATTAACATAAGGAATTAACTACCTGAAATTTTGATTGCAGAATGCAGAATTCAAATTTCTTATGTTAACGATTGTGGCATTAACGAAAATAACACAAGATGGCATGGTGTCCGAACTTTCATTGTGCATGCAAAGCATCTACCTAAATAGCAATATCATAAAAAAAAAGTACCTTCGCTCAAGCAAAAGCAAAAATAAACTGACTCTAAAGCAGCAATGAAGAAATAAATTATTCGTGACTCGTAAACAGAGAGCTAGTTCTTTACCAAACTAAAAATGCAAGATCAATTTCTTGGCACGAAACATATATGAGATCTATGTGTAGCTTCCTATGCTTGAGATACAATCACCTACTGGATCTTACCTAATGACCCATGTAATTTCTTCCTGGGCCTCCTGGTGGTGCACTGCCATACCCACCACCACCCCCATAGCCGCCCAAATAACCACCAGAACCAGGCATCCCAGGCAGACCACTACTACCCAGTCCTGCAGAAGCCCCTGGGTTAGGCAACCCTGAACCATTTGCACCAACTCCCAGGAAGTTGTTCAGACCCAACCCTCCACCCTGGGAGGCAAGGATAGCTGTCAAGGCCTGCCCCAGAGCAGGATTCACCCCTGGGCCACCAGCTACACCTCCAGGCAATGAAGCCAAACTGGATACTGGAGATGGCATCACATGGCCACCAACAGCAGCACCGGGCAAAGAATGACTATGAGCTGCATAACCACCAGCTCCTTTCCTCCCACCGGAAGTGCCGGCACCATACAAGCCTCCAAGTCCTCCACCTTTGTTGGGCTTTGGTCCATCAATCGCCTTCTGGCAGTGCAGCACAACCCCCTCAAATTGCTTGTGTGGCTCCTGAAGCGCTTTCTTAGCATTCTCGAGAGTCTTGTAGACAAATAGAGCAAAGCCCTTCGGCTTCCCAGTGACCTTATCGAGACCAAGAGGGCCCTCCTCAATCTCACCATACTTTGAAAAGAATTGCAGCAGTTTCTGAGGTTCTATGTCTGCACCGACATTGCTGACAAAAATCTTCCGCTGCGTGTACTCCGACACTGGCGGCAGTGCCAGCTGCGCTGGGGCTGGGGCTGGGGCTGGGGCTGGGGCTGGGGCAGGGTTAGTGGCCAAGCCACCCGGTGGTACAGGACCAACAGAGGCAAGCTGACAAGCCGTGGTGCGGTTGCCAATCTTCTTCTGGGGCTCACGGAGGGCCGCTCGGGCGCCAGATCGGCGGCTGAAGAGGATGAAACCGTAGCCCTTGCACTTACCCGTAGCGCGGTCAGTGACGACCCTGAGGTCCTCAATCTCGCCGTAGGGGCTGAACGCCTCGGTGAGGGTCTCCGCGGTGGCGTCCCAGCCGAGGCCATGGACGAAGATCTTCCGCAACGCCGGGTCGGCGTCGGCCGCGCGGTGGATGTCCGTGAGCACCTCCTCGTGGTTGAGGGCGGCAGCGCTGAGCAGCTCGACGAGCTGGTCCTTGGGGAACGAATTCAGCAGCGCCTGGATCGAGTCGGCGTCTCTCTCCGCCGCCGCCGCCTCCTCGTCCTCCCCCGCCTCCTCATCCTCATCGACCTCTACCTCCTCTTCCACCTCCACCTCTTCCACCACCTCTTCCTCGCTGCCGCCAGCCTCCTGGGACATCATCTTCTCCCCAGCGCCCTCGCTGGTGGCGACGCTGGCTTGGCTCAGGGATTGCGACGAGGGGGGCGGGTCCTTGGCTAGGGCTTCCGGCTGGGAGGAGGGCTCCTCACGCTCGGCGGCGGCGGCGGCGGCGGACCTAGCGGCGGCGGGGGATTTGGAATCGAGCTTCCGCTTCTTGCCCATGGCAACGGCGAGGCGAGGCGGGGCCGCGGAGAGCTGGGGCTAGGGTTTCGACGGCTCTGGAGGGGAAAGGGCTGTGTGGAGTCTGGAGTCGTGACTCGCGAGGCAACGTGGTCGTGTGGCTTTTAGTTAACGGCGACGGAACTACACATCGCTTACTACTTCCGTGTGTCCACTCTCGGTCGTTTTTTTCCCCCTAGTTTCCAGTTCCACAAGGCAACAATGGAGGTGTTCAACAATAGTACACCCTCCGTTCTAAAGTACTGTAGTCCGTTTTTTAAATGTTTGGCATCGTTAAATTTTGAATGTAGCTTTTATTATTTGTCTAATTATCATTTATTTTATTATAATATGTTTAATCATTAAAAATAAGCATAACTTATATTTTTATATATTTACATATTTTTTTAATAAGATGATATGTTTAAAAATCAATGACGGTAAACATTAAAAAGAAAGTATAAATATTTCTAGATTATTTAGAAAAACTAACATAGAGAAATTTTCTTTTTTCCATTTTCATGGTTAAAATCTTAAATTTTGAATTGCTTAGATTCTCTTTTTAAGAATCTTATTGACTAAAAATATATAGATTTCTATGTATTAAAATTAGTGTCCTAGAAATGCTGATATAAGTTTTAAATTCTAGAAATACTTATATTTTAAAAATATAAAATAGAATATACACAAGTCAAAAAATAGTGCGGAATCATTGTAATAAATAATTACGGCTTCGTGCATCTTATATGCAGCGGCCGGTTTACCCATTACTAAGAACTTTCGTGTACCCAAAATAGAAAACAAAATACAAATGATATCTAGCAAAGTTGATGTTGCATCAACGTCTGTACAGCAGTGCGACGAAAGATGCAAATCTTATTGTCAAGAAGTGTCTAATCCAACAAGAAAATGATGTAAAGATTAAAAGTTAACCGTGTGAAAGATAAGTAATGGAAGTAATTCCTTCGCTTTGCGATATTTTTTCTGTAATGGAAGTAATTCCTTAGCTTTGTGATCTTATTGTTTATTTCATTTAGATTTTCTTTTATTCCATTAACTTAAATGGAGATATCAAAGACGTCAAACAAAAGCATAGATATTGGATAATGGAAACCATTGCAGTGGGATAACGAAATCCTAATTCAAGTAGAAAACAGTCTTCCAAGCTTCATTTAACACGTTCCATGCCGTGGTGGTACACCAGCAACAATTTCAGACGATGAACAAGCTGGAAGCTAAGAGCAGTAGTTCATCTAACATGTCAGTTTGGGGATCTAGTTCAAACGCTTCATTGGTCATAGTCTGAGACACCAAAAAAAGAGTAATATAGATCAGCAGATGAGTCAAGCAGAGGGATGTACTCTGATCCTCTCACATGAACACTGAAGCAAGCTGCAAAATACATAAACACTGTCAAACGTCTACAAACAACATCTAGCGATATATTATCTCAGAAAACTCCATGTGTCAAAAAGGTAATACGATACTAATCAACCGTGGACACACAAAAAGAAAAATGATGCTAGCGCGTAAATATTTTCATGTCCTTTTCTTAAAAGAGTGGAACCCAATTCACACGATATACTGCAAGAATTCATTTGTCAGCTGTAATATCAAGTTTATGAATTTTGTCCATACTAAAACAAAGTACAACAATTGCCATAGTTCAATATGGTAATACAAGGCCAAATCAACTACTCAACTACAGTTTAACATTGGACTCCTCTTCAATGTGTACTGCAGTCTGCAATCATTCAAGAGGTTAAGAAATGACTGTCAAAATTCATGTTAAGCACTTCTTATTTTGAACTGGAACATTTGGATTCCATCACATTAAACACTTCAATTTGACTAGCACATGCTACCAAAAAAACTTAAAATCAACTTATTTAAATAGTTCAAGTAGGGACATCCTTAAAACACAAAAAATTCAACAAAATGTCAGAGCTATGAGGTTCTCCATGCATAGAGAACTAAGCCAGTTAAAAATGGACTTCTATGTGTCAGTTATACCAAAAGGAACACTAGATCTTGGATAAAGGAACACATCATCAAACAAAAATGTGCTATTTTAAGAATTGGAAAATATAATTAGAATTTAGCAGATAATATAAATCACATCTTTGGTTGGCACAGAAATTATTAATAGCCATTTACTAGTATAAATAAGCATTAGAAATTAAGATACCTCTGAACTAAGGAACTAAGGACTGTGCATGTTAACTACTAATCTATATAACACGTTAAAGAGTACTGGTTTATATGACATGTCTGTATATAGTTTCACTTAAGGAAAAGACGATATGTTTCATCTATTAGCCATGTTGTGACTGGTATTTTCAAATAAAGGTCATAAATGAGGAATCTGGTATAAATTTGATATTGTTGGGCATCAAAGAAGTGATACCATTCTCAATTTTCACTACACTTTGCCGCATAGTCTCCATCTTCTTCTTCATCTCACTATTGTCATCCATTAGAGGCACCACAAGGGTCAGCTCCCTGTATATATCACATACAAATGCACAAATGTTTTTGGCATATTCAACTTCTCCATCAGATATACGGCCAATTGCAAGCCTCATCAGCTCTCCTGACAGATCAGCAACCTAACATATTGACAGCACAGAAATGCCCTCAACAACTTCAAACAGACAATAAGAAAAGGATATTTAGCAGAACTAAATTTTGGACAAGTGCATTTACCCCTAAAACATAGTCGAGCACATTTATCTGTAAGGGCTCAACAGATTTGTCACCCAGCTCTAGCAAAGAATCATTGATTTCAGCAAGACTTAATAAAGTGCCAGTCTTGCAAAATCTGCAGAATGTTGCAGCTTCAACATATTCCTGTACCTGAAATAGTCATGACAAACATATTGGATCTGTTACAAACCTAGAACCGATGTAAAGGAACAACATTTATACTAACACCAAAGGTATAGGCCCGTCTGAGCTTCCAGAAGTCAGTCCCTTGCAGCTCTTTTACTAACTTTCCGATGTATTGGTTAACCACACCAGCGAGATCATTTTCAGCTTTTGAAAGAACCTCTTCCTTGTTACTCTTACTGACCCTGAAACAAATCAGTTCAGTTCATAAATGAAGTGTAGCAGCAAAAAAATGGCAAAGCAGTTTGAGGTTTCATATAATTTAGTAGCTAAATTGACAATAACAGAGAGTAGGTCGATTTGGTTATTAACTATGAAATGATAATGAAAGAGACTTTTGAGATGAGTATGTATAGTTTCCAATGTTGTCAGATAAATGGGCAATTTTGACATTAAATGATAACTTGCATGTGAGTATCTCCAAGTCTCAGACTTTGAAGGTTCATCATTTGCATGGACAGCTTTGATCATTTGCCAGAGGTTGAGACTACCAATAACTTCTCATAATGTACCACAAGATGGAAATGAGTTCATCTAAAATCTTTTTTCCGATCACCTTTGATTTGGAGCAAATAAATACTCCATACAGCTTAGTTCATGGAGAGTTCCTGATTGTCTGTTTATTGAGATCTACTGTATTATGTTTTGCAAAGCCAGAATGATGCTTTTACACAAAGAATATACTAAAACTTAACTGTTTCATAGACATTCAACAATATTTTTAGTATCACATGATATACTAATTCATAAAAAACTAAGGTAATGAGTGAACCAAAGGGCTCTCAGAATCACATTATTTGCCAAGAAAACATAATGCGGTGCCACTAGCACAATTGTTTGATTGTAAAATTACCTGTGGACCTGAAAGATGACCTTTTTGCTGTTAATTGTCAAATCCCGACTTGCTTTCACAAGTCTTTCCCTTTTATCATTCTACAGCGATATGGAAAAGTGATGAGATCTAATATCAAAATATTGCTAACTGTTTACATGAGTAAGAAAGATACAACCTGCTACTACCATAACTGCTTTCAGCATGTAAAAGGAGGAAAAGAAATGGTCTACTGCAAAACTATAGTAGTAATGCCAACCGTATGATACACTAAACACAAAATTGAAACATATCTTAAAGCAGAGCTAGGAGATACTCCTAGAATCTAGTTCAAGCAGCCTTGAGGAGGCATGTTGCAACAGCTGCAGCTTTGCCATAAGTTTACAGGCAATCACATGCACTGATGCACCTGTATAATGATAAAGCCCCTATAAAAGAGAACTCGTTGATCTGAAAAACTAACTTCAATCAGAACACGACAGATGGGATAAAATTTACTGTTTCACACCATGGTCAGAGCTGCACATTGCCTGCCAAAGAACATTTTGAGTCGTGTGGAATTTAGTGTAGATATATAGATCCACCCTAGCAAAGTACAGGTCAGGTAAACTCAATAACTAGGAAGCAAGGATCAGTTTGGCCCAATAAAAAGAAAATTTGCAGCGTCACACCCCGTGAGGTTAGTAATCTTTAGTTGTCAAAACTCAAAACACCCTTCCTACACTACGCTAACCAGCACTCCAGAGATCGACAAGGCCGTCTCATGAATAAAGCGCTCGGCGGCAGCAGCCACCTTCGCCCGAGTGGCCGCATAGGCTTTACGGGAATTTCTCCGAGCACCTGGCACGCACAATGGCACCAGATTACACGCACCAGTTTCTAAAATCCCATGCCTCTACTCTACGATAGCGTCCTATTTCAGCGCGCCGCTGCAGGGGGGAGGAAATAGCTCGAGAAGCGAATGCGTCACCGCACGCCAAGGCGAGGGACGAGCGCTCTAATGTGTGCGTACATACCAGGGTGTTGAGGTACTCGGCGTGCTTGGCGAAATCGGCCTTCATCGCGGAGCACCCCACCGAGGCCGAATGAGCCGCCGCGTCCGTGGCCATCATCCTGGACCTCTTGGGCGCCGAGCCGGCGGTGGAGGCTGCAGAGGAGGGGGAGCAGAGGGTGAGAACACGAAGACAGGAAGAGACGAGGGAGGGCGCAGGGAGGGGAACGTGGCGTACGCGGAGGAGGGGCGCGGAAGGTTTTGCCGGCCTGGGAGTGGAGCGCCGCCATGGAGGTGGCGGTGATGGGAAGAAGGGGAGAGGAGGCGGCGACGCCGCGCGGGCAGACGAGGCGGCGGTGGCAGCCTCGCAGGGGCAACATCTGTCAGGTCTTGGGCCCGCCCCGTCTCGGCACGGCACTTCGTGGCTTCGCCTCCTTGCGGCCAATCGACCATGCCTGGTGCGTTCAGGGTTCGAGACTTTCAGATTGAGGAATTTGTGAGGCAGGTTGTTTTTTTTAGACAGCGATTTTTTTAGTAAGTTGTAAGGCTTATAATCAATGGGGTTTTATATATGTCGTAACATATCTCATACTTTTAAAAAATAATTTTCAGAGAACCTCATATATTTTAAATATATTAGTTCAGGTTATATAAAAACATATGTATTGTCTTCCTATAGTTTTATAAAACCACACCATTATTATTTTTCTTTATCTACTCTAGGTATAGTTATGTATGTGTTCGTTTAATCCATCATATTTAAATCATCTAAGTTAATTATTTTTATTATACTATGATATTAAGTTAAATTAGTTAATGATGCATTTTGTGAAATATTAAGATTGTAATATCCAAACCTAACAAAATTATCGTGGTTTTATACAACTCGAATCATAATAACTACAATTGTATAAAATTTACTCTACTAATGCTTAAAAAAAAGTAGAGATTGAAATTTTACCAATGTGCTGTAGATAAGTATATAAAAAATAAATCAAAGTTTTATATATTTTTTTGGCATAGTTTTATAGAGTATTTTTATGGAGTTGTACATAACTATATAACTATATGTTATTTGAAATTCATTTATACTAGTAACCAGAATCCTTATCACCGGTTACTCGGACGCATGACAACAATTATTAAAAGTAATCAACATCAAGGCTATAACAAATATGCTCTTGAGGAGAAACAAAACAAGGAACAAGCTTGGCTTAGCCTCTGCCAAGGGGTGAGCTTAAGGCCTCCCCACCCTTGCGCTTGACGATTCATAGCATCTCATGGGGGCATAGACCACACATTGATTGCAATGGAACATGGTGCACTATTACACCCATTCACGCTCTATCTTTGCATTAAATGTGAAGCGACAAAAAAAACCTGACATTCAACTAGGCCGACGGGACGACACCCTCACGGCCATCGCATGCGCCATCATCACCCCTATGTGAGTAAGGGCGTGGGCTATTAGGCAGCGTAATCGACTACCATGTCCCCTGATAAGGGCCACCACCTTTCCATGTGGCCCCATCAGTTACCAACAAACTAGCTCTATTATCAACGGCACAAACCCAAGCTTTTACCACAAGCTTCTTGTGTCTGCGAGGGACACGTGGTGGGATGACACAGTTGTTGGCATGAAATCTATCGATGGCTCGTGTCAGCATACAAAGGCCTAGAAAATCTGCTTAACTCCAGTGCAAGTAATTAACCTCTTTAGCGTTTTTGGATTGTTGAGGTTCAGGACGTGACAGTTAATTTGACTTTCTAATTGACAAGAAAGATAGAAAGAATTAGATCAACGAGCTAATCTGTCGATAGGCCAATACAGACTTCTGCTATCGGCTGGATTGCTAATAGAGTTTAAACGAACATCAACCAAGGTTCCGATGCAGGTATATATCAAATGATGTAAATATTAAAGCTCATAACGAAGATAAATGCATCGGCCAAAAGTCCAATGTAAGCTAATGCAATGAAAAGAGAATAAAATCTACTAGCTCATGATGCTAACCTTATTAACAATAATCTTAATAGATCAGACTAAACGAGACAGTATAAGATTGAAACTAGATTGGTTGATAATAGATTAATCGCAGCATAAATATTCATCGCCTAATAAAAGATAACTCATCAGCTAACACTCTAATGAAATGTTATATAAAACTTATCAACTAAATAGAATTTAACCTATTGGCAACAATCTAATAAATCTGACCTAATCGAGACAATATCAAATTGCAGATAACAAGGAAAAAATCTATATAGCTAATGTATCTTACGCAAGCATGATGGATACACTAGATTAATCTATCAAAACAGGGTTAGATATAACTGATATATCAAAGTAAACTGGCAACTGTATCAATCAAACTAGAGCAATATAAGAGATCGAAACAATGCAGCCTTAGACAAGACTACTATAACCGATACAACTACCGACTGTCAGGATTTATCCCTTCATCGAAGATTAAAATTAACAGATACAGCCCCTCGTTGAGAGCCCAAAACCGCTGGGAAAAACCTAGAGAACTAGGGTGTCGATGCACCGAAATTGTATTGTATTGATTAAGTAATATCTTAGTAAGACCCCGAGGTGTTTGTATATATACAATAAGATTACATAAGTCCTAAGCGGTTACAATATACATGGAAACCATAAAACAAACACTTACAAATAAAAGAGAAACTAACAAACATTTCTACGTATGATATAATCTTTTCTAATTACGATAGATATTTCTAAAAATAACTTATTTCTTTGTTTTCTATGAACTGTCCTAGACTTAATCATTTGCGAGCTAATTGATCCATCTAGACCCAAATTCAAATATGCCAACCGATCTATCAACTATTGGTTCCAGCTGATCCATCACCTTCGACCTTTGTTAAGGACATCGGCTTTCATCAAACCTACCAAAGTTACTATGTCAATGCGCTAGTACATGCCAATTTTTAGCGTTAACAATAGCTCCATTCCAAACTGGACTTGACAGGGGTTACAAGGTCCTAACAACCAGGCCTAGTCCACAACCAATGACATAGTGTCCCATAGCTCACACCTATTTACAGTGTCCGATCACTGTGTTATTCTCTTATGGACTATAAAAGAAGAACTAAGGCCTCTTATAAAGGGTTCAAAACCTAGGAAATCAAAAAGAGAGGAAAGCTTTGTAATGAAACCCATTCACTAAGATTTGAGTGAAGAACATCATAAGAGTAGAGTATTACATATTCGCGTGGCTTAAACCTATATAATTTCTTTCATCTTTTTTTCACCGCAAGACCTTTGGTTTAGCATCTACATTCCCTAGGTTGAACCCTAAAAGGGTGGGTCCATCGATTCACCGCTAGATGAGCTTACTCTCTCACAACCTCTGACTATATATTGGTGCATAACTAGAAGTTGTTATATTTTGAGATAGTAGGGTAGTTAAAAAGGTTGAGATAATTTTTTATACTATACTCATGCTATAGTATTGTTAACCATGGCATTTATAAGCACCCATGAAACTACATCAAGTTTACTTAGCAATTTAATTATTAATGTAGATTCATATTTATATTTTTCTTGTCATAAATTATTAGAGGTTAGGGCTTACCAGATCTATACCTTCTATATATTTATAACCCATCAAAGCATCGGAGAGTGAGCTCCTTTAGTAGGGAAACAATAGACCCTCCTTTGTGGGTTCTACATAGAGCGTAAATGCTAGTTGAGGTGGTAGTAAATGGGAAAAAAGAGTTATACATGTTCATGCCACACTGAGACATATTGTGTTCTTCGTGTGATCTCGGTGGAGAATCAGATTACAAAGCTAGTGCCTCTTTTCTTGTTTTTTAGGTTCGAACCCTCTTATTAAAAGTCTTAGTTCTCTTTTTATAGCCAGTGAGAGAATACCACAGTGGTCGGACAGTGAAAACTGGACATCAACACATAGTGCTTAGACATAGGAGGTCTCATCATTTGCTATCGAGTAGGCCTAGTCGTCAGGCCCTGATGGGCCCTTCTCGACGACAGCTTGGAATGAAATCGTGACATCCTGCCCCGTATTCTTTGTGGCCGTAGGTAGCTTGTGGTAGAAGTCTGCAATCCTGCTGCTAACAACAGGCTCACTTGGCAATCATGGGGTGGTGGGACATGTGGAAAGGTGGTGAGTCTTGTTAGGTGACATGGCAGTCAATTGTGCCGCCTGATAGCCCGTCGCCTCCTCGTAGGTGTGATGATGGCACACACGACTGTCGTGTGGCTGCCATTCTATTGTCCCAGTCGCACAATAAGTAGGTTTGAGTCTCATTATATTTATTGAAAAACTGATAGGTAGATGAGCGTAGCAATCTGCTACATCTCGTCATAATAAATACAACATTGGTGTCTCCAAGTTGCTTAGAGGTATTGAGCTTAGGGATGGGGATGTCCTAGCATTAGCTCCTAGGGGAGAAGTGAACTTAGGTCCTTGTTCTGCTCTCTTTCGGATGTATAATAAATGTTGCTTGAAGTCGATTAATGCTTGTACGGATCACCTAGCTTGATGACATATCACTAGACATCCTGAGCAGCCAATAGTGAGAACCTAATTCTCACTTTACCGACAATAGTAATTATCAGTATATCCTAAAAAGCACGACACATTAACTCATTAAATATCTAAAACATATTACAATTTATTATATTCTAAATTTCAACATACAATCATATTAAATCATCATTGTTTACACATTTTTATAATATTTTAATATAAATCCATCGATTATTTTTCTATAATATTTAACATATATCTATCTTAAAGCGTGGAGCACCATCTGATATGTTAGAATGTTGTACACGTGGATGCAAATACAAGTACACTGCTAGGTCTTATACGAAGTAAGAAGTATTTAAATTGTGTGTTTGTCAACTCAACCCATGTAAGCGATACGGTGGTGCTATAGGTATGATTTTTTTTACCATGACTACGATGAAACGCTTCTCTCGTAGCGTTTATTAACGGTTGTAGGTTTTGGTACCACACGGAAATGGTTTCCTCTTCCACCGCTAAGCCCAAGCTCATCACGTCTTGGCAATGCCATCTTATTTTTCATTGGTAGATAAATTTGGTCTCCATTACAAATGATGGTAGAGAGACTAGCTTACAAACAAGATGTTCGTGAGGCCAAAGAAAATCAAGCAGATAAGATGTACATACCTTTGTCTTCATGTAATCTAGATTAGTATTTGTTGCAAATCAGATAAGACATCGGAATAGGAACGATAGGTTTAGGGTATAAGAAAAGAAAATATAAAGTCAGCTTAAAATCATAAGCAAAGATACAAAGAAAGACAAAGAAAGGCAACGAGCTCTTGGACTTCGGCATTACATACCACCGAGCCGTCCACGTTTAATCATTGGGACAATTGGATACTGTTCTAAAACCTAACCACCAAATTTACCCTATTTTTTCAAATTTACCCTATTTTTTCAAATTTACTCATTTGAACATTTGTTTCAAAAATTAAAGATTAAAGATTAAGACTAACCCTATTCCGTAAAGATAATATAACAATATTAATTAAGGATAATTTGTCTTTTTCTTTGCTTATTTGACCCTATTATATAAAAACTTTTCATTTATTTAGGCATTTTATCCCAAATTGTATCCAATGAAGCAGAAACACATGTACAATATACTGATTTTCCACCATAGCTATCCTCACATTGAGTAATACCATATATCGGGCTCATAAGTGTTAGCACATCAAGGAAAACCTCACCGCCCTTTGTACCACGAGAAATCTTGACAGCAGAAGCAACCTACCCACCCTACTCATGCCCTCAACGGCACGTCCACATAAGCATGTCTCAATCGGGCATTCTACACGGGCATGTCCCAGTTGGGCATTTTGCCAAACGCCCTATAGGCCTTCAGGATGTAGCCGAAGTAGAGGTAGGAGTGCACAAGGGCCCGAGACGAGGACCTTATCGTTCACTAGCTCTTTGGTTCTGTCTGGTGGCCACCATTGTCCGCCTAATTTGCGACCACACTGGTGGTCAGATCTGCGAGCCTCCTTGCAGGCCCTTATAGTTGGTGCACCGCTCCTCCTAGCATCCGTCACCACCAGCTCAATCTCCTTCCTTCATCCTCATGCCTTCCCGTGTTGTCCTCGGTAGTCCCATCAACCTCAGGTGTACCTCTGGCTCCCCTTCGCGCTACCGCCAAGGGACCTATCTCTGTTGTCGACATCGTGAAACGAGTCCGCTCCATCAAGCTATGCCCTTTCTCCACCCCTATTGGGCCACGTCCTAGAAGGCATGACATCGTTTGACCGTACCGATGCCCCTTCTGCCCTAGGGCAGTTGTGCCATCGCTAGGGCATAAGGTCTCTATCTTCATTGGTTTCCCTATCTATGGGCAACAACTTCTTGCTGGAGACAGGGGACGAGAACCTATCATGGGCTTTTCCTTCAAGACACCGCCTCTACTAGGATCAGTCACCAAACCACGCTGCTGCTGACATGAGAATAACCTCTAAGCTCTGTTCCATTGTCATCATCGCTCGAGATGCCGCTGACGTAACTCCCTCCGTGTGCCACCAAGGCTCTCACGCGCCGCCGCCATAGAAATCGCCACCGATAAAGCCAATTATTTACCATCTTGGTTAGTTTGGGCTAATAAATATGTTTTTTCTTTTTCTTAAATGAAAACATAATGAAAATAGGGTCAGGCAACAACTCTGATTTAAAAAAGCAGGGTTAAATAAGTAAATTTATTATAGAGAGGTTAGATCGGTGGTTAGCGTTGAAAACATATTCAAATGAGCAATTGTCCCTTAATCATATTAAGATTATAAGGAAAATTAGTATGCATATCATTTTTCTTATGCTTCTAGGTAGTATGTTTATTGTCTGCAATGACCTTAATTTCCTATGCAAATGTAGGCAACAATGATCTAATTTTTTAGTCCGAGGGAAATGATTTTTTCAATGGTGGTATGGTGTACACACTCTCTTTTTCCCCATTTTCTAGCATCTTTTATTATAAAAAGAATATTATGTCAAAACTCCATTAGAGTTTTATTTTATTTATTTGCTCTTAATTTATTAATTTATTTTTTTAAGTTTATGTAGAGATTATTTATTAAATAAGGGGATTCCTGGTCTCCTTCATCTCACTATTTCAATCTACGTGACATCTAAAAGCTTTTACTTTGATGCTTATAGTGCTTGCTATGAGATTCCAGGCTTCCTGCTCCCATAGAGTAACGCGCAGTGTCTACGAGCTCCTTAGGTATTTAAGGGCATCTTTAATGATCAAATTAAACCAAACAATACTGACCTAGATGACATCTTTATCTCTCTGATCATTATTTGATCAACCAATATGTCATGTATTTTCCTTGACTAATCAATTTTCTGTTCTATACAGTTTGAACCAAACTCTCATTCGACTTAATAGTCCGACATTTTGGTTGTATGGCCGCAGTGGATTGATTTTGATTTGCTTCAACGAGATGTCCTCAACCAAAAAACTCACAGTAGAAGTGTAGAATAAGATGTTGAAACCCAGTGACCCACAGAGTCCATGAGCGAAAACACCGCGCGGCAGCAGCCAGCCGGGCATCCGTACCCGCTGATGGGCCCACCCGTCATAGACATCCCAGCCAGCCAGGATTCCTGCCCGCGGTTAGGGCCCACATGCCAGCCAGCGCTTTGCAATTTGCAAAGGATAAACCTCCTCCCAAAAAAAAGGCTGCTTTCGAGAAATGATAGAGGATTTTTTCTTTTATACACACGTATCCTGTTAAACGATATATTTTTATAAAAAATATAATTTTTTATCTCATCTTCTAAAATAAAATTTTAATTTTATGGTATTAATTTCATTATTTACACTTTCAAACCCAACCAAAGTCTCAGTAGGTCATCCCCTTCTCTCTTACCTCACGCGCTCCACGCACGCACAGTCGAGACGCGCACGCCTTCCTGTCGCTCTCGTCCTCGCTCCCCGTTTCCGCCTCCCCACCCAAAACCCTAGCTACCCCCACGCTCCCAATACCCTAACCCCACCTCACCACCCTCCCCGGCGGCGGCGGCGGCCCTTGTGGCTGCACCCAACCACTCCACCAGATAAGCTCTATCTATCATCCGAAGCTTACTACTCTGTGCTTTCCGTGTCGGAAGTCGGCGGCGGCGGCGGCTGGTGGTGGGTGGAGGCGGAGGAGGGGCTGTAGAGCGGTGGTATCTGGGCGCGTTTTGTGGCGGGGCGGCTCGGGTGTCGGCGATGGAGGAGCCGAATGTGGGCGGAGGGGCGGCGGCGGCGCCTGAGGGGGCTGATCCGGCTGGCGGCGGAGCCAGCGCCCCCTCGTCTCCCTGGAGGAAGACCACGCCGCCGCCTGTGGCGGGCGAGGCGGTGGTCATGGGGGCCAAGTCGTGGCCCGCACTGGAGGAGGCCAGGCAGAAGATCGCCGCCGCGGAGGCCGCGGCGAGGCCGGGGGCGGGCAATGCTGGCGGCGACGAACCGGCGAAGGGGGCACAGGCGCAGCAGCCGTCCCCTCGACCGCCACAGTCGCAGGTATAATCTGGTGCTTGTGGCCATATACTTGATGCTTGGTGTTGCTATGCCTTTCCCTTTTTGCCTTAGCTAGTTCTTAAGGAAATATTAGTATATAAGTAGTAAAGTTCGCTTACTTCGGTAGATGTTTATTGTATTTTTCTCTCGATACGAAGAGGTTTGGTTTGGGAATGCATTGGTCTATTGGTGAGTAGTAAAGTAAAGCCTGGCTGTTTTTGGAACCACGTAGTTCGGGTTCAACTTTCTGGATTGTGTTCAACTGTCCTTGTTAGTTTTGTTTTGCTTGGCAAGACCGCTTGTCTGCTTCTGTTCAAAGAATCGAAATAGGTTACAATTGCACTTTGCATTATGGTGTAAGTTTGCTATTTGTCTTAGAAGTAATGTTCTCTCTCAAGTCTTTACCATGCTCTGATAGCAAGTGATTGAGGGACTATAGATGCCATATTTTAATACGTACGATTTGTGCATTTTTTAACCTATTATCAGATTTCATTTCCACACAAGTTGTGTTCCAATTGGATCTTTGTATGATTTTGTCTACTGTGCCTGTAGTCAACATGTTATTTTGGGTATTGCTGTTTGGTCACAAACTTGCAATCACTCCAATGCTATCTACATGGTTCTTAAATCTTAACTGAACATGTTTTTGTAGCTATCTCCTTTATAAGGCTGCTGGGATGATTGCCTAACTGAGTCACATGGAAGCACTTTCTTGGGTTCTATGACAATGCAGTATATAGTAAACTTATGTATCATTGTGGGGTAAATATAAGCTTTTTGCATTTGTGGCAGTTTTGTGAAGATCATGATATTCATAGATCATTGTTAAGATGCATGGGTGGGCTATCCCATGAAACTGATTTGTCCCAAGGTCCACTTGGTAGGATCAGGAAAATAGCAATCTTATTTGGTTTGGTTCCTTGCCTTCCCTGTAAACCAAATATTCCCTCTAGGTTGAAAATAATTGTCATTTTGGACAAGGACACGGCCTCCAAAAAAATAACTTTGACCACTATTGTATATCACAATATATATATATATATAGAAATATCAAAATATGTGATTTTATAAAATACATTTTAAGATTAATCTATACATATGGTCTTCATGTTTTTAAGGTAAATATTTTAGAAGTTATTTATAGTCAAAGTTTTTAAAGTTTGACATCAGTCTTGTCCAAAACGACAATTATTTTTAACCTGAAGGGAGTAGCTGTCAAACAGGTGTTTTGTGTTTCACATGCAGACTAATAAGGATAATTGTATACTTTTCATCAAATGAGTTATTTTTTTAATTATTTTAATGTCTTATGAGCTGAATATACATCATTTTATCACTGCTCTACACAAGCAATTTTTTTTTGCTGACCGTATAAGCATTCTTCCTGTTCTGATTTAGTCTGATGCAAAGGGGAAACACTTGTTTGTAGGCATCTAATCATATGCACAAGTTTGATGGCCATGGAAATCCCAACAAGAATAATCAAGCATACCATAAAAATGCCCCCAAGAGACGTTTTCCTGCTGCGAATGGGACTCCATCTTATCCTGCTGCGATGCCATATCACCAACATCCAGGGCAACCTTTTTACTACCCTGTTATCCCCAGTCCAGTGATACTACATGAAAATCCTTACCCACCTTTTGCTGTTCCGGTTCCAAGTCATGACCCACATGCTGGAAAATCTGGATATGGAAATTCTATGCCTCCATTTATTCCAGTAGATCAAGCTGGTGGCAATGAAGGTAGCAGGCCAGCGCCTCCACAACCAAGGGGAGACCTTCATGCTTGGCGGCCTCCTGTTGGTACCCATGGTGCAAGACCCCATTCTGGCCTCGAAGGCCGTGGCCATTTTAATCACAATTGGCAGAATCCCCAGATGTTCGGTACCAGGGAAAACACAAGTGTACCACAAGGTGCTGGGCCAAGAACTTTTATGAGACCGATGGCACATCTGCCTCACACTCTGGGATACATAAATGGTCCACCATACCCTGGTAATGCTATGCTCACTGTAATGGCATATCCTTTCATGCTTGGTATATTGGAGCTTTTGTTGCACTAATATTCAAAAATGTGTTGACTCAGGGCCTATGCCTCCCATGTATTATTACATGCCTGCTGTACCCATGGAACCGATGAGAGGTTCACCACGTTTTTCCCTAAATCAACCACCTCCTCATCCTGTTTTATCTCCTGAAGCTGCTGAATTAAGAGCTAAAATTCTGACTCAAGTGGAGTACTATTTTAGGTAAATTCTTATTTCTTCTTTTGAGTTGGGTACCTATTTTTTTCCCAATGAAGCATGATGGCCGATGACTAGAAAACAGACATCTGAGCATTTACACTAGCTGATAGAGTTTTCATGCGATTTCAGAAAGCAGTGATAAGTTACTCTCATTGTATGTCTATTGAACTTTGGAATATATGAACTACAATTTGATTTTGTCAATTTCATTGTTGTTATACCTATATCAAACACTGACATGATGCACTACTGAAACTATTTTGTATGTATGTGATGCATCATGGGTTATCATATGCACTTTTATCATTTGTCATTCATAACGTCTTTTATTTACCCATTATGATGCTTTTCAGTGATAGTAATCTGGATCATGATGATTTTCTTAAATCTTTAATGGACGGACATGGCTGGGTTCCAATTTCCAAAGTTGCAGACTTCAATAGGGTATGTTTTCATGCAGATTTTGATTTCTCAGTACTTAACTTCTGCTATTTCACCTCTATGCCATCAAACTACTCTGTTAGTTTGTCTTGTTTAGTTGTTTTGCAGCTTAAGAAAATTATCAAGGATATAAATCTAACAACTCTGTTATTGCTTGGTTCATTTGCAGCTTAAGAAAATGACCACAGATATGCAACTGATTTTAGAAGCATTGGCAAACTCAAGTCTTTTAGAAGTTCAGGTAGCTATGTTTATTGCAACTATTGTTGCTTAAATCCCTCTTTGAATTTGATTTCTTATTTATCTTATGCCTTTTGTATACCACCAGGATGGCAATATAAGGCGGCATTCTGACTGGTCAAAGTGGGTTTCCTTGTCTGGGACATCTCTTCCGAGTCCATCATCGACCAGTATGGGTAACACTACTGGTGAATGTAATACTAGTGGCTTCTCAAATAAGGATGATTATTCTGAAGATGAAAAGAAGCATCCTCATCCTTGCAGTGTAGATTGTGTTGGTACGGTGGCAAATGTTTCTGATGAGCCATCACAGGATACACTCAGTAGTTCAGTCACTTCACTGAATAAGGGCTTATCAAACATTAGTATTGATAATAAGCCTAATAGCATTTCTGCATGCTCTCTGAACTCACAAAAACATGAAGCTGCTTTTAGAACTGGTGATGCTAAATTTCAGAAAGTAAACACAAAGATAAAAGTGCCTGATTCTCAGAGTGAAAGAGGTTTCTGTAATGATTTCCCAAGTGATTCTCCTAGCTTCAGCGGCGATCAAAGCACATTCTTGCTTGATGAGGAATTAGAATTGGAACATGCAGAGCTTTCACATGATCTCTATTCACACAAAAGGTGAATTTTAACTAGTTTATAATCTGTTTCTTTATTTCATGAGCTATAATTCGTTGTTTTATTAGTTTGTTATGCATTTGGTAGGTTGTAAGTGTTGTTATTGTGATTTATGATTAAGCCGATTTTGGTTGTAATTTAGGCTTGCTGTTCTGGTCGAAGTGGTTATTTAATGTATTCATTTGTATGGTTCTATGATATGAAAGATGTTCCCAGGCCACTTATGTGAGATGTGTGCTATACTGCTACACCCTCCATTTCATTTTATACTTCCGTTTCCATCAGTTATTGTCCCATTATTTCATGAAACTGGATATGTCCATCTGTTCACATTTTGGAGCGTTAGGCTCATTGTATTCTCAGAAGTTCAAAAATTGATTATATATTTTTTCATGTAATACTGCATCTTTTATCTACTACACTGTAGATTCCAGAAATGGTGTGCATATAATTGATTCTCTTTATGTTTGTTTAAGCAGGGTCGATGAAGAGGAAGATGATTTTTATGTTGATGACCAAGATGTGAACAGGCTAATAATCGTTACGCAGGTTAGATTTCAAGTAGTATGTTTTATTCCTAGCTTTGTGTGGTGATATACCTCCTTCAGTTTGCAGCTCCTTGCCTTCATAATCTGAACACACTAGGCTTGCCTTTTTTTATGCACCATGCACCAACAAGTTTTGGGACAGTTTCAATGGCGTTGGATAATTTTGTTTACAAATTCACTCTAATGTAGATCTCTTTGTGGCAATAGTTGATGCTCCTTTTTTTATCACTTTTATGATGTTGTAATTGATTATACAAATCGTAGCTCTTGATTATGTTTAACTACTTTCAATTTTCATGTTATGATGGTTTACCTGATTTCTTATTTTTTTGTATTTACAATAGTCTTGCTATTTTCATTGCTATGAATCCTATTTGAGCAGACCATGTTCATACTTAATAATTACATAACAAATAAATAGTTGATTACTAAGTGAATTTTATGCTTACATGCCCTTTTTATTTCATAATTTTTGACTCGATTGAGATACATTTCTGTGTCCTGTGATATACCCTTATTTTAACATTGTTTGATTTATAATGACTTGAATTTTCTCATCACTAAATAATATATGTTGATGACCACCCAATTATTAGCGTCTATCTCGCAAATTTTGCAGCAAGCTAAATTTATATGCTTTGGTCATGTTAAGCAAGTTTTATTTTGGTAATAGTGCAATAAACTCTTCTTGTCAATTATCTGCATTACAGGATGGCAAAACTCTCTCAAGTATACCTCAAGCATTTTCAAAAGAGGAAGTATCAAAAATCAATGAGGGCTTATATTACTATGAGGTAATGTTTTAGAGCATAAAAAGAACAAGATTGTCAATAATTGGGATTGCATGTGCATTTTAGGGGCCAATATAATGTTGTCACCGTGCTGTGTTGTTTGGGAACTGCCATTCACTCTAACGCTTGTATCTATTTTAACAATTACATGCTCCATTTTATTGTGGGCATGCAATTCAATCTAGTATCCTGTTTTATCATGAAGCATCCATAAACTTAAGTAAAGTTCCTGCTCAATTTAATACAATTGTTCATGCCTCTTAAATAGGTCAGGATGAGAGTGCTAGGAGGCATTTTTGAGAAGACTTAGATAGCTTGTTTAAAGCTATATCTAGTAGCGATAATTTTTTTATAGGAGGAGATCTTAATGGTCATGTAGATGCAATAGGAACATGTTTCGAGGCCACACATGGAGGTTTTGGGTATGGTGGTAGGAATCAGGAGGGAGAGGAAATCTTGAACTTTGCTATAGCTTTTGATCGAATGATGGCCAACACTTTATTTAGGAAGAGAATCTCATTTAGTGACTTTTAGTAACAATCAATACTCTAGTCAGATTAGCTTTGTCCTTATAAGAAGAGGGATAAACGAGCTTGTGTGGATTGTAAGGTGATACCTAAAGAATGTGTGGTTTCTCAACATAAGCTGTTTATGGCCGATTTTCACTTTTTAGTGCATGCTCGTAGAGATAAACAAGTCAAAATTGCAAAAACTATATGGTGGAAGTTAGAAGGGGAGATATCAAATGTCTTTAAGAAAAAAGGGTTATCGAAGAGGGTTCTTGAAATGAAGAGGATGATGCAAATAATATGTGGGAGAAGATGGTGACATGCATACGGAAGATTGCTTCAGAGGTGTTTAGAGTGACTAAAGGAAGTGAATGCGAAACTAAATACTCTTGGTGGTGGAACGAAGACGTGTAAAGAGCTATTAAGGAGAAGAAATAATACTATAAACGCTTGTATCATGATATGAGTGAGGATAACATAGCGAAGTATAAGGTGGCAAAGAAATCACAAAACAAGCTCTAAGTGAGGCAAAGGGATGGGCTTTTGAGGATTTGTACCAACGTCTGAGTACAAAAGGAGAAGGACATTTATAGAATAACTAGGGCTCGTGATAGGGAGACGAGGGACTTCAACTAAGTTAAGTATATTAAGGATGAGAGAGAGTAGCTCTTGGTGAAGGAGGATAAGATTAGACATAGATGGTAAGAGTATTTTAATAATTTGTTTAATGGTGGGAAAAAGGACATCACTGTTCAGTTGGACGACTCTTCGGATGTCACTAATAGGAGTTTTGTGTGGAGGATCCAAGAATTCGAGGTTAGAGAAGCATTGAAAAGAATGAAATGGGGTAAGGCGATGGGCCCTAGTGGTATTCCAATCAAGGTGTGGAGATGTCTCGGAGATATAGATATAGTATGGCTAACCAAGTTGTTCAACAATATTTTTCAATCGAATACGATGCCTGAAGAGTGGATGAGTGGTACCAATCTATAAGAATAAGGAAGATATCGAAAGTTGTACAAATTACCGGGAAATTAAGTTGATGAGCCACACTATGAAGCTATGAGAGAGAGTTATCGAACACTGTTTGAGAGGAACGATACAGATCTCTATGAACCAATTTGGTTTCATGCTCGGAAGATCAATAATACAAGTAATTTTCTTAATAAGACAAGTTATGGAGCGGTTTAGAGAGTAGAAAGGACCTACATATGTTTTTTATTGACTTAGAAAAGGCTTATGACAAGATACTAAGAAATATTATGTGGTGAGTTTTGAACTAGCATAAAGTCCTAATAAAGTATGTCTCCCTCATCAATGATATGTACAACAATGACTAGTGTTCGAACAAATAATATTAATATATGCTACTTTTCAATTAAAATAGGACTACATCAGGAATCAACCGTAAACACTTACCTCTTTGCATTGTTAATGGATAAGGTTACGAGAAACATATAAGGAGATATCACATGGTGTATGCTCTTTGCAGATGATGTGATGTTAATTAATGAGAGCCACGCAGGAGTAAATAGGAAACTAGAGTTGTAACGACAGATTTTTGAGTTCAAAGGTTTTAGAGTAAGTAGAATTAAGACCAAATACTTGATGTGGCTTTGGCGCTATCGCACACGAGGAGGGAGATATGACTTTAGGAGGCCAAGTAGTGCCTAAGAGGAACATTTTTCGATATCTGGGATTGATGCTACAGATGGATGGGGATATTAATGCAGACGTTAGCTATAAAATCAAAACGGGCTAGTTGAAGTGGCGCTAAGCATCTGGCATCCTTTGTAATAAGAGGGTATTGCAGAAGCTAAAGACAAGTTATAGAACGACAATTAGACCTGCTATATTATATGGAGCAGAATGTTGGTTTATAAAAAGACGTCATGTTTAATAGCTGAGTGTTGACGAAATGCGTATGCTACGTTAGATTTGTAGTCATACAAGAATGGATCAAGTTCAAAACGAGAAAATATGTGATCGACTAGGGGTATCACTAATTAAAGAAAAGCTTGTTCAACATTGGTTGAGGTGGTTTGGCCATGTTCAAAGGAGACTTTAGAGATATCAGCACATTGTAAAATCCTAAGTCGTTAGTATATTGTGGAATCCTAAGTCAAGACAATAAGATGAAGAGAGATAGAGGAAGACTAAAAGTAACATAGAGAGAGAATAAGAAGAGACTTAAAAGAATAGAATATAGCTAAAGATTTGTATTTGAATAGGAATACTTTGAAAGTAGCTATTGACTTGTTTGAACCGTGATTTAAAGATTATTGTTGGATTTCAACTCTAGCCTACTCTAACTTGTTTGGATTGAAAAGCCGTGTTGAGTTGAGTTGAGTTCATTCTCTATTTCAGGTTTGCTGTTTTAGATTATCATCATTTTCTTTCTAAAGAATCGCCTACATTTGATACTTGATACATGTTATAGCTTTTGAGTATTTGTTAGAAATTAGAAATGCCCCAGTTGCACGCATCTTTCAATATATAGTGCTGGATTTTTTTTGTATGGCTAATCAATTCTTTGAATTTTTGAATCATTTGAACTAAACCGAGTGTTGGAAAAAAGGTATGAGACAAGGGTTATCTTGGAGCAAAATCAAATTTAAGTCAAGCCAGCTTGATCTTGGACCTGAGCTGTTCTTGCCTTTCTTTGTCCCAAAGCCCTTTCTGGATTTATGCTTGCCTATCAAATTACATTAACTTTTTATTAGAGATTGTATAGCCAATCTATTGTATTTATTATACATACCGTATATATCTCCTCTTATTGAGGATCTGATTGTAATCTTCTGGTATTCCAGCTATATATATATCAAGGTCATCCCCCCAGTTTGGGTGTGAGGTGTTTTCCTAAGCCATCTACTTTTCTACACTTTTCTCATGCTAATATATGATATCTCTTTTTTTAGAATCACACTTATAATCAAAGAAGTTCCCAAGCTGGCACTATAGATGTTGATTCTAAACCAGCTGGTGGTTCAAAGGGGAGCCCCATTAACATTGGAACCAATGGAATTGAAGATTCTGGACAGCCTATCCCACGAAGGCGGCACAACAGAGGCAATAGAAAAGCACAGTCCTCTCATAAGCAGAGGTTCTTTCCTGGTAACTTTACGAGTAACCCCAATAATCGATCTCACTATGGTGGTGTATCAGAGAGTCCCCCAAGCAATTCAATTGGATATTTCTACGGATCTACTCCAGAAAACCACAGGTTTGGTTAATAAATTAATTGAGGTTTTATTTCTGTAAAACAAACACTCATCTCTTTTATCTTATAAGAGTTGATTACTCATGCTTTGTGACTGGTCATATTGTCATACACCTGCACCATTATTAGCAAGAGATTTGAAAATTGAGTACATGATTTGCACATGACATCTAAGTTACAGATAACCTTAGCATAAGTTTTTACACTTGCATGGACAAATCCATCTATGCCAACTTGTTTTTTTATTGAAGGTGGACAAACACCCACTGTTATCATGAGTGCCTCTTTTATTGAAGCAAAGCTATTGAAGTTATCTTTAACTAACTTTTGTTGTTTAGCTATAGAAGTTCAAGGTTGAGCTCATCTCCTCATGGAATCCCTACTGGGAGCTCACCAGTTGGTTCTGTGCCCAAATCTTTCCCACCATTTCAGCATCCAAGTCATCAGCTTTTAGAGAAAAATAAATTCCAGCAGCAAAGGTAAGCTGCCAATTATAGATCTTAATTGAGTTGCAGTTCTTTCTAGTACCAAGTCCTTTGCAAGTGTTTATTACTACCCTTCATTCGTTGTTTCATTGTAAATTGATATTTTTTTAATGTTTTCTTCTGTATGTAAAGGTACAATAAGTTCAAAAATCGATGCCTTGCTGAACGCAAGAAGTTAGGGATCGGTTGCAGTGAGGTGCAACTTCCTCGCATTTCTCTCTTGCTATGGCACTATCCTAACTAGAAATACATAATCTGACCAAGCTCATATATGAATCATTTGGTGTTACTATTGTTTTGTCAATTACTGATTATATTTTGCATGAACACTTGTGTTTATTGATTATATACTGATGCTCTTTTATGCACTCCAATGGAATGCAGGAAATGAATTCGCTATATCGTTTTTGGTCGTATTATCTGAGAGATAATTTTAATGATGATATGTACAAACATTTTAAGAAGTTTGCACTAGACGATGCGGCAGCAAATTACAGATATGGACTTGAATGTCTCTTCAGATTTTATAGGTGTGGTATATAAAATTTTAAAAGTAACATTCCCAGTTCTTTGACTTACATTCCTCAATATAGCAGTAATGATGACTCCCTACTTGTGCTTACAGTTATGGTTTGGAGAAAAACTTCCAACGCAATGTGTATGAAGATTTTGAGCAGCTGACACTTGAATTCCATCACAAGGGTGATCTTTATGGACTTGAAAAATACTGGTAATTTGCATCTCTATTTCTTCCTGTCCCCTCGTAATTTAATTTCGCAACAACTGTCCTTGGTGAAATATTTAGCATGGATTTATTTACACCTGAGCAAACAGTATGTAACTCTATGGTGTATTTCCAATATCAAATGCGCACAACCTTATGCTAATGGCATGATAAAGTTGTATGTGCTCAGTCCGCAAAGACCGTCAATGAGAAATACCATCCGGTGTCACTAACACGTTGCCTCCCTTCTCCCACATGTGAACCTCACACTAGATGGCATTTTCCAATTTATACATTTTTGTGGTGGCACTGAACTAATCTTCTTTTGATTATAACACACACAATTGTTACATGAAATTTGGTTCAGACCTGGATAGCCTAGCTGAAAATGAATCTTAAAATTATGCTGGACTTGTGGAATTGGCCAATCTAGCAGTTGTAAGATTTTGAACTTGAGATACTTTGTTGCTGACAGATCTACTTTTTGCTAATTGAACCAGGGCTTTCCACCATTTCCGAAATCAAGATAGCAGCACCATCAGTAAGCATCCAGAGTTGGAGAGGCTCCTAAAGGAGGAGTTCCGAACTATTGATGATTTCAAGGCACGGAAGGCAGCAGAGAAAGAAACCGGTAGCAGTACTGTTACGGCCGCAGGCCATAACAAGGCTGATGCCAAGTAGGTCCTAGCATGGCATGAAATTTTGGTCGTCATCCCACAAAAAGGAGAAAGTAGCAAACCGTTTTTGTTTGGTGAAAAACTAAGGATTTGAGTATAGACCTGTGCAGATTTTGTTCTCCCCTGCCGACGATACTTGTGTGGCCGTCCAGGAATCTTCCTCTTGCATTTTTTCTCATTACCTTCCTGGCGCCAGTGGGATTTGTACATAAAGATAATAATTGCCTGTTGATTAAATGGACAAATAATATAGCCTGGAGTTAAAAGACATGGGGATTGTCTTGTTATTACTTTTGGAATCTTACTTGGGAAGTTTCTTCACCTGTGGTCCGGAGGCCGGAAACCAGGTCACGGTCGTTGCCTTTAAGCTTCTCTCCATGGGCCATGGTCCTTTTGAGTCTTTTACGTCTCTGGTGACAATGTCATTATTTTTGTCGCCAGCCGCATGTTATATGCCAGCACAAAGTGCCATATTCTCGTTACTGGAGATCCAGCGTACTGGCAAGACGAGGCTCTATCTGTGAATGGGACGCATTTTGCATTTGCAGTAATTCGTTTGACAGGAAGTACTACTATATTTAAAATATATCAGCCTACTACTTAGTGGTAGACACAATAAATTGCTATATTTTAGGGGTAGATACTAAGCCATGGGCCTTTACTGCTACATCATTCAGTTTTCGACTTATCGTTTGCAGCCGTACACAATGGACGTTGGACCCCAAGCCATCATGGACGACAGGAGGAGAAAAAACGGAGGCTGAGGTTCTGCATCGTGGACCTGAGTCTCTGAGTGGAGAAGATGCTCTTACAGTTCTACTCAGTACTCGTTGCCAGTGTTAAAAGGGCCATTTGTTATAAAAGTTGGTCCAAAAAATCTTTCCGGTCTTATCAGCTATCTATCTATCTTTGGTAATGGAGTTCAGGTGTAACTTAAATTTCCATGCCTTTGTTTATGGACGTTTCTATGGAACCAAACTTAGCACACCGGTCCTACGGATTTATGCCTAACTTTTACCCTCCACTTATATATCTATACTATATTATCATTATTTAAATTTAAAAAAGTAATCGGATTATAGAGTTTGACAACTTTATATCACTATTATAACAAATAGCCTAACCATAATATACATTACAAGGAATACTCCCATTCTCACTTCTTTCATATTGTTTTTTTCCTTGGAAGCAATTGTCATTTCATATTGTCATTTTTTCCTAAGGCCGACTCTATTTTGCATTTTGGTGGTCTTGGAGTAAAAATATTTTGTCACAGGAACAACGGGATGACTGATGCATTGTACATTTAGTTAATATTTTTTGTATTGCAACCCTTTTCGCTTGCTGTTTTTCATTCTCGACTAGTAAGACGTGTGGTCGCTCTCTAAAACGTGTCTAATAGTTCGTCGATGGGTCTTAGCGTCCTACCCCATCCCCATTTGAACTAGCTACTGTAGTTCTGGAATTATTTGATGATATAAGACATCTGATCCTAGATTTAGTTAGAACAGTAACTAAGTTGGCGTGTGCCTAAAACCTCGGCATAATTGTGCTACGAGTCAGGTAGGAATCGACAGCTCACACGTGGACGGTGACGACGAGCCCCAGCTAGACCCGATAAGTTTTCCAGCTCACATGGACTTGGGTGTTCAAATGTTCAATGTAAAATCTCTGCAAGGCCCTTATTGCGTAATCGAAATGTGACCTGAGCAAGTTGGCAAATTGTCAAAAAAAAAAAAAAGCCTACTAAACCACCAATATTTATTACTAAAAGGACTCAACATTTTTGCAATAAGACGTGGCTGGATACAGGCTGATGTAGAGGCTGGATTGATTTTCATCTCTACTCCTTAAAAAATCGAAATCTGCTTCCAATCGATCTTTCGTTCGTCCGTAGAGTCGCTCCCTGTTCGGTTTCTCTCTCCCGATCCGATTCCTATACTAGGTCGCTCCCTACCCTTATTCTTTCGTCCGTCGCGTCTGGGATTGCGTCTCCTCCGCCCGCGCCGCCCGCCCGTCTCCCCCGTTCTCCGCTCGTGATCCTTCGCTACCTGGCCAACCTAGCCCAGGCGCCCTCTTCCCCGGCTGCCCGTGCCTGTTCCAGTCGCCATGGACGCCGCACGCACGCGCAACGACGCAATACATCAATCAGCAGAGCGATGAGCCGCAACTTCTGGTCCGTCTGGGACCTCCAATCTTCGATCAATCAACTAATCGCCGGCCGCCGACTGATATATTGGTGCGCCGTGTGCCAGCGCCCGCCGTTTGTTTTGTTTTACTTAGGTTGTTTAAGCATAACTATAATTAGACGACCATTATCAAGTTACCGAGTTCATAGTAAGATCTCATGGTCGTTCCGTACGAGTATGTCTCATTGCACTATTCAGAATAGTGTTCCTAGACAAATGCTTACTTCGTGATTGAAAAGACCAGTTGAATCGTTATACACTTGGAGTGATTCCACGTCTTTTTAAGAAAAATTAACACTTCTAATTTGGTTCCAGTATAAATTCTTGAACAATTTTTAATTACCCACGTAGCATCATGACTCTAGTTAGAGAAGTTAGAGAAACACATGGCACCGAAACTTATAATTTAGTACCATTATCGAATCATTTTCTTATAGCATTGCCACAAGTGAACCTAATTATAACATTGAATTCTAATGGTCAGGGTAGTTATTGTCGTTGCATGACTTCATCAATAGCGGCCAAGTTGGATGAGAAACTCACTAGAGTTTGTAATAAAATTTTACCCTTGATTCTAATTCGAATGTAGTTTAGCAAATCCATAAAAATTATTATCTTCAACATGTTTTTATTCCCCGTTGCAACGCACGGACACGTTGCTTGTTATATAAAATATATTTTTAAAAATAATTATTCATGTTTTTTAGATAATAGAAATAATAACTTCCGACCTCTACTCGTGATGGTGTACATATCATAACCGTTTTTCATGTAAATAGTAGGAATGGTAGCGTGAGTGTTTTAAGGTAAGTGGGAATGTGCTTCAATATACTTTGGACAAGGGTAGTGTATGTGCTTCAATATATAGCGAGACAAACACTTATTCACCGGTCTTTCTCCATCCAAAGCCGTTCTTAGTTTGAATGGGTTGAAAACCAATTTAAAGTAGTTCCCTAAAACAGCCAACACTGTAGTTAGAGTAATTAGGACGTGCAATTACTCTTTGTTAGATTTAACTAAATTAATACAATATATCTACTCTTCGTGGTTAGTGATGGGAGTGAGGATGTTCCCTCCCACCAACTCATGCTTTTAAAGAGAGAGAAATCCCACCTACTCATGTTGATTATATGGTGGACATATTGCCTTATTTAATCAACTCCAAGGCTCATAATTGATAATTGTAGAAACATATATGCACATGTATAATTGTGTTGCCCAAGCAGACATTATAAGCAACAGAAAGTTTTTTTTTAAAAAAACATACCTTGTAACTTTATGGATCATTTGTTTGCACAAAGACGATATTAATAGTTGTAATCTTTAACATTCTCCGTAACTGAGACCGTGGAAACTAAATACCGAGGAATGTAATTTTGCAGTGTGCGTGAAAAAAGTACGATAAGATTCCACTTAGAGAACGTGACTACTTTCAACGAATTTTAGTTACACCTAAATCATATGCTTCCGATATTGTAATAGACATAAGACTTAATTAAGATTACTTCACAACTTCTGAAAATGTAAACAATATCCTTAGCATATTTTATATAATGTTTCATATATTGTAATTTTATTTTCGATATTAGATCTGTACATACGGCTATAATTATATATGTAATTATATTTGTGAACTGGTAGATATACCGTCTCGGCTCCTATATATATGTAATGTAACTTTTTAAGAATACAATCAATTATTTACACTTTTATGGTATCATAGCATTACGATCCATAGCTTCCACAATAGCCACCGCTGTCGACCAAGTTGATTGCCTGCTGTCTTCTTTTTTTTCATCGATCTCTTCGTCGCTCGCGCCTTGATTTTTATGTCAACTACCTCGGTGAGATCATCGCTCGATCTTTTCCATTGCTTGCCTTGGTGAAATCGTCACCTTGCTCTCTCTTTGCCTCTTCCACCTAACACAGGTGCCGATTTCTCCATTGCTAGACGTACTCTCGATATTTTAGAGCACGACAGAATGAGTACCTGCAAACCTTGTAGCACCCCTATTAACGTACACTCCAAACTATCTGTCGATGATCTTCCAGTTGTCAATTCTATATAGTATCACAGTTTAGCTGGTGCCCTATAGTATTTGACCTTCACCTATATAGACATTGTCCCTATACAGTTCAGCAGATCTATTTTCATATGCATGATCCTCGGAAACCACACTTTACTGCTCTCAAACGTATTCTACCTTACTTACATGGGATCCTTTCAACGTTTCGTCCTTCTTCGTCTATTGGGCTGGTTGTTTACTTAGATGCCGACTGGGCTAGATGCCTCGATACTTGCTGATCGATCTCTAGATATGCTATGTTCTTTGGTGATAATCTGGTCTCCTGGTCCTCTAAACGTTATCACATAGTCTCCAGATCTAGCGTAGAGGTTGAGTATCGAGCTATGGCAAATGGTGTCATAGAAGTGTCCTGGCATGTCACACTGGTTTACTGTAACAATATCAATACTGTGAATCTGTCTACCAATCCAGTTCAACATCAATGGATAAAATATATTAAGATAAATCTTCATTTTGTTTGGGATCATGTTGCCCTTGGTCAGGTTTAGGTTCTCCATGTCCTCACGATATCCTAATACGCCGATATCTTCATTAAGGGCCTTTTTACATCTGTATTTTTGAAGTTTCGGTCCAGGCTGAATGTTTGCCCTGCTTCCGTTTAGACTACGGGGAAGTATTAGCATATATTCTGTTAGCATATACTTTCATATGCAACTAAACATCTCATGTCATCAATTTCAGTAATTATTAAAAGTTAATATGTAATTAGTGTGCCGTTTAGTAACGGTTAGAAGTTATTGAAAACCATGAAATTTAGTGGGAGCAAAATTTCGTACTACAAATTTTATGGTTTTTAACAACTTTTAACCGTCACTAAACAGAAAGGGATACAATCACAAACAAAATCTTTTAAAAGCCGATGTGGCACACTAATTGTATATTAACTTTTAATAATTACTTAAATTGATGACATGAGATGTTTAGTTGCATGTGAAAAGGTATAATTGATTGACTGTATTTAAAAAAAGGTACGGGGTATATATAGCTGGCCGCAGCTCCCTTTCGTCGCGTGGCTTTCCACCCGTCGCTGTCTCGCTGGACGCGATGACGAACCGTACCGCCGTCTACAAAACCCAGAAAAAGAAAAACCCCACCTTATCTAAATTATTATTATTATTATCTCCTCCCGCTCCCTATCGCTCGCTCGCTCGCTCGCGCCATTTCAAGCCAAGCCAGAGCGCCTCCGCTCGCCGCGCGCTCGCCATGGAGGCCGCGGGCGTGCTCGTGTCGCTGCTCTTCACCGCCTTCTCCCTCCCATGCCTCCTCCTCCTCCTCGTGCTGGCCGAGGCCGGCCTCCGCCTCGCCTCCCTCGCCCTCCGCGGCGGCCGCTACTCCTGGCCCACCCGCTCCGACTTCCTCGGCTACCGCATCGCCCGCCGCGGCCACCCCTCCTACCCCATCTCCGGCTTCTCCGCTGGCGCCGGCGTGGGCGGGACGATGGAGGAGGACACGCTGCCGCCGGAGTGCTGCGACCTTCTCGCCGTGGCCGTGTACCGGCGGGGCTGGGACGCGGCGCCCGTGGACTGCGTGTTCTGCCTGTCTCGGGTGGACGACGGCGAGGAGGTCCGCGAGCTCCGGTGCCGCCACGTCTTCCACCGCGCCTGCCTCGACGCCTGGCTCGTCCGCCCGCGCGCCACCTGCCCGCTCTGCCGCGACTGCCTCCTTCCGCACTCCGAGCCCCCGCGCAACTTCCCGCTCGACTACTACAACGACGACGACGACGTCCACTTCGGCTTCAACGACTTCTCCATCACCAGCACCTCTTCCTCCTCCTCCACCACCTCCGCCTCCCCCGCCGCCGCCGCCGTCGCCTACCCCCACGGCGTCACGCTCTGGCCCATGTCATAATCTAGCTTAGAAACCAAAGGGTTCTTGCTCCGCTTCCTCTCCATTGCCGCCACGCGATAAGCCGAGTGTTCCTCTGTTTTTTCTCTTTTTTTTTGTTGTTTTTACATAGTTTTTTAGTAATTAATTACAAAATTAATTTCGAACCGATTGCTTGATTAGTGCAAAAAATGATCTGGCTAGGTGGGTCGCTGGCTGCTGTCTTGTACTGTCTTGTCTCGCTCCCGGTAAATATCGCGACTGATAACGATGGCTTACCTGCCACCATTCCTATTTCTCGGATATCTCTCTCCCTGGTCTGTCCTCATCGTTCGTACAGTTTGCTTCCTTCGTATACATGGCCATGCATTTATCATGAGAAAGCCCTGCATAATGCATGCTCTTCGTCCTAAAATTTATAAAATATTTATATTTTATGACAGAGTATTATACCAACTTTAAAAATATAAAAAGAAGTATTACGTTTATTATTCGTGAACAATTCAACTAGCAATTAATTTGTGATACGACTCTACCGTTTCCATGCATTTCATCAGCGATTTTACTTACACCCAATCGAACCAATCCAGCAGTGACAAATTCGAGTGTGGGAGAATGCTTAGAAGAGTGGTTGTGAAACCGTGGGTATATATATCTTTACCTATCACGATTTAAATGTTGGCATCACAAATTTTATATATGTAGATCTGTTTAATTCTAGTAGGATTTTAGTAAGATTAAAGATTGCTGCACTCATGAATGTATAAAGAGTGGTCTACGCTTTCATGTAATTGAAAAATAAATCCATGTCACGTGTAATTGGTTCTATATCCATCCTCCCAGTATCCAATGGAGCGCGATATGATGGAATTATGGGGGTATAATATCATAATAGAGATAGATGGCCTGCAATGCACGTAGACTAATGCTATTTACAAATTTAACATTGTTTTTTATAAATAATATTATTTAAATAATAGTTTTGATGATATTTTTATAATTTTTTAATGGCAATTTTACACTAACGACTTAAAACGGTAGCAAATTTAGGCTTAGTTCGTTTTTAGTGTTGGGAAAAAAATTTTGGCATGTAAAAAAAGTAGCAGGTTAGAGCTTAATTAATTAGGTACTAGCTTAAAAAGTTAATTAATATAATTTTAAAACAACTTTTTTTAAAAAAACTTTATAAAAACATTATTTAGTAGTTTAGAAAGTGTCCGTGTAAAAAAAAAGTTGAGAGGTTGAGAAGGGGGGACAACGCACGATATAATTGCCCTAACCTAGTCCGTCGCGTAACAAGTTGACAACGCCAACTTGCCCAGCGCCAGCAGGTGGTGAGCTAGCTAAGCTGCACGTGACGCGGCCGTAGCATGTACTACGCGCCAGGTGGGGCGCGCCCACCGCCTCGGGCCAAACGGGGAAGGTGTGCGTCCGTGCGCCACCATCGATCCGAAGTTGTTATGATTTTTTTTTCTTGTTCGAAGATATAAGTTGTTAGGATGGGATACTAAGGAGAGATTCACTTGTTTTTGCCTATCACCTAAAAAAATATTTATTTTTTTAAAAATTAATAAGATATATCAATATATAATATATTATTTTATAACTATATCATTTTAAATTTGATTTATACAATTAGAAAGGATGGAGCCAGCCAGAAGCCATACTCAAATCTATTATCTTATCTTTAACTCTTTACAAATTTATTTTTTTTAAAAAAAATGTATGAAATTTATATGGAGTTTGGATATGGGCTTGAGCCCTAGCTGCTCCTAGTTCTGCCCCTGTAATTAGATAAAAAAATAATGAATATTATTATGGACAATATGTAGTTTTAATAGCTATATTTGTATTTTTTTTCGTATGTCGAATTAAAATTTGTATGCTTGTGAAGTGATATATTGCATATCAAATGTTTTTAAATTTTTAATAACTTTTTAGGTTACATGTATGAAACAAGTACATATCCGCTTAAGTGAAAAAAAAACTTTCACAGTCGTTTAACCTTGGTAGGATTGCAGTATGGAAAGAGAATCTGGATTGGCATCCTAACAACCTCGTGGGCGTGATATATCCTCTGCGTGCAGCTCGCGCACCCGGCGCCGAAACGCCGTGAGGTCGAGAGGGATGCCCGCGCGGCGCCGCGATGACCGGCCGACGACGGCTGCGCGGCTGGTTGGCCGGCGACCAAAGTATATCAGCATTCAACGCGATCCCGCGGGTCGCGTGCTTTTTTCCAACGGCCGTGTACGTGCACGAGATGGGGCTCTCGGTCGGTGAGGCGATGTCGCCGGGGCTCCACGCCGTTTGGTCGGCGATCCGCCGCCGTGCACGGTAGTGCATTGAGTTGTATGTAACAGCTGAATCCTCTCGACAGGAGACGTCATAGCCGACTTATAGAAGGCCCTTCAGCTGAGATCATGGATTGAAGGACGGGGCAGTTCGATCGGTTGTACGTAGCTCAGCACCGTGAAAAAGTTGAAGAGATCGATCGGTTGGATCGTCGTGATCTTTGGCTAGATTTGGGGTAAGATCGTTGCCATTTCCATGTTGGCCATCCAAGCCCCTTTAAATCCGTGCGTTGACACGGTAGAGAAGAGATGATGCAGCGAGCCAAGCTACCCAGCCTGCTGGAGCCGGCTTGGTGAGATGATGCAGTTTTTTGTTCCGTCCCCGCTTGGATTCAAGGTCGCAATCACAACTGAACAAGAATCATTGAATCAAGAATGGTTTTAGGCACAAGCTCGCTAAAATTACCCTGCCTCACATCTTAATTCACATCGAAGACAAAGATGAAAACACTGCCTCAGAACACCTTAACATTGATGAGTAATCAATAATAACAAAATTTTTAACATTTGTTACAGATGAGTCCTCTGATGGTAGGGTAAGTCACCCGTCACCGATGACAAATCATGATTTTTAAGTATGGTCACACATTACTACCCATAAATCCATATTTTTTTTGGATGATATTGACATGCATGCGTAACCCAACACCTCACTCTTCACATACCAACTTATCTATAAACCTTATGCTATCTACTCTTTTAATGTTATTTATTTGACTATTTCTGTTCGAATTATATAACATATATTTGATGTTTTAGGTGACTTCAAATAAAAATGTTATCAATTACAAAATTTTAGGTCTTATCGTGTTCTACAACTTTTATATAAGAATATCTCCATCCAAGGTAGTTTGAAGAATTCAAATGTTTGTTTTTCAAAATAGATCTCACCTTATAATGAATATTCAGTCATGTAAATAATCTCAAGTAAAAATATTATCAATTATAAATTGTAGATATAGTTGAGCTCTACAACTTTGGTATATTGCATGTCCCCATCCAATATCATTTGAAAAAATTAAAATTTTATTTTTCAAAATATATCTCATCACTTATAATGAGTATTTGGGGATGTAACTATCTCAAATAAAAATACCATCAATTATAAAGTTATAAATATCGTCGAGATGTATAACTTTTATATACGACATATCTCCAACTGAGATCATTTACAAAATTCAAAAATTATAATTTTCACTCATATATGATGCATTGTAACAATCACAATTTAAAGATAATATTATTTGTGATATGTGATAATTACAACTTGTTACAGATGAGTGATCTCATCTATAATGATTTATTCCACTATATTTATTACCGCTGACATATCATTTATGACAGATCATAAATCACCATATAACATATATGATATAATATATGATAGGTTACAACCAAGATACATCATAGATAATCTCACATCTATGATGGAACAGAATTGGAACAGAATTAAGCTTTTGTGGCATGTAAAAAATAAGTGTAATTAGCACATGATTTTTAAATACTAACTATTATAAACTTTTAAAAATAATTTATTTATTTATTAAAAAACTATTATATTTATTTAAGAAATATATCATTTAGTAATTTAAAAAATATACTTAGAGTAATGAGAAATTAGTCCTACACGTTATTTTGTTGGAGCCCCCTTTTATCCTACTTACTCCGTTCCACGTTGAGTTAGTTTTTTTTTAAAAAAATGTTAGATAAATTAGCATCATGGTGAAAAAGACATCGATCGCTGTCCATTAAGGCCCCTGATTGTTGGTGGCCATTGGTTGTCCCAAGCATGATTTAATTACCCTTTTACCTGATTAGTGGACACCTTCTAAAATTAGCTGATTAATTTTGAAGACTAAAACTTAACTCTGTGTAGGACAGAGGGAGTATAAATTTTTAAGAATTTTAATGCAAGCCTTTATAATTGATTTTACAATTAATTTCGCCCAAGCTAGTTTGTCATTGTAAAAGTACGGACTTCCCACAAAATGACTCGGTTGGCGGTTGAACGAAGAAAGAGAAGAAAACAATTTTCTTCAATCCCTTCGCGTACATTTAATTTCCCTCGTACTACGGAAAAAAAACGTTCCCACACACATGTCCCGTACCAATCGTCGTCGCTCTCTTCATTTCAGGAAAGCAACTTTGCTAAAACAAATCAAACAGGTCCGTCGAAAGACAACTGAGTTTCCACAATGCGTTTTTCCTAAAATATCAGTTTATGTTGTCTATATTAGTGGTATTTCACCTACCGATAAGGAAAGAAATAAACCTTACGATCTTTAAAACAATTTGGATTGAGTAGTTTTACTTACGTAAAACAATATTAAATATTAAATATTAAGTACATAATTAATAGTATGCATTAATTATTTTACACTTTATTTGATTTCATAAAATAACCTTTATATATATATATTAAAAAATATAATTAATTATACTCTAATGACTTATATGACATGTTTAAGATATTGTAAGGTATTCACAGTGCAATTGTAAGTGAACAAAGTTTCGTGCTCTAGATCCAGATTCGAACTGTGGCATCTATGAAACCTGGGGTCTTCCCCTTTTTGAGTTTTTGAGTATTTGAGTATTTTATGTGTCAGGTGTATCTTTCTTATAAAAAAAGTCACAAGCATAACACATCGGTCGTTGCTAAATTGTTTCTTGCTAAGCATCCGCTTGCTCTCGCCCTGTTTAAGTATCGTGACACATTGCCAACATAGCTTGGGATCTTATTTGTAAAATAGGAATTTCAGCTGGGACAGTTAAATTACATTATGGGACGGAAAATTTTCAAAAAGCCTTTACAAAAGCTGTTTCTATGTTTGGGTTCATCCACACATAATTACATTTCATCGATGCGTGTGTTCAGCCGTCCGTAGCTGCTCATTGTCTATCGCCGTCGTCCATCGTATCGTGAGATGGACGGCGATGGGCGTAAAGAGTGACGGTGAACGGAGGAGGTCCTGTACGTCTATCTCACCTACTTGTCTTCTTCTTGTGGCCAGTACCGATCTCATGATTCTGTAGTGTGTTTTGTCACCATTTTCCGCTCTCCAAAGTTAGTAGTAGTAAATAGCTAGTGAAATCAAACTTAACCTGCAATTAAACTGAACGGAAATTATTAGTTGGCGAGTCATTCATAAACTGGTTTTGCGTGCAGGGTCCAAATGATGTTCACAGCGCACATGAACCTGAACCTGCTCATCGACTAATTTTATATATTGTTCCAAATAGAACGTGCTAAAGCCTGCAACAAAAACTCTTGGTTACGTGTAGGATGGGTAAAATAAACCGAAACGAAATGACCAAACTGAACCCGAACTAACCGAAACCGAAGAGTTCGGCCAGAAATTCGGTCACCACATCTGAGTAGCCGAGTTAGCTTGGGTCCAATTCTGTAACTTGTGCTAGTTAACCGAAATGACCGAAGAAACTGAATATCAAAAAAGCCCATTAACGGGTACCAGCCCAGCAGCCCAACAACAACCAGCTAACCCTAATTGCAGTCCCCATCTCCCCGCATATCGAGAAGTCGATGCGCCGCAGGTGACCGCACCCAGGCCAGGCAAAGCCCGCGCTGCACGCCGCCGCCCACCAATCCACCGCCCGCCTCCGGCTGTCCACCGACTCCGCTTCGGCCGGCCGCCACCGTCCACCAGCTCTGCTCTGGTCGGCTACCACTAGCGCCGCCCACAGATCTCTGCGAGGATCCCCCCACTTCCCCAGCCCTACGAACAAGCCGATCGCGACGGCGGCGAGTGTCCAGGGGACCGCGTTGGCCACTCGTCCTCCAATCCCGACGACCGGCGTAGACTCCACTCCAGGCGAATGGCGCCTGGTATCAGACGGCAGATGCATCATCAACAATCAAGTGTTGTTGTCAATTTTTTTTGTTGTGATTTTTCAAATTTTCTGGTCAAACACGTCCTTAAACTTTGTTTGTGATTTCTTTAAGCATCCTGTGAATTTGATTCATCCCTCGTTCACTTCTTTTTTGGCTATGAAAATCTTTGTTGCGTTAGTTCGGTCATGACCAAGATCGAACCAAACTAACCCAAGACCGAAGTGCTCGGTCTTTAATTTATTTTTCTACTAACCAAATTTTTAGAAAGAATGAAGAACCGGACCGACTTTCTTGGTCTGAGTCAGCACAGTGCAGCCACAGGTTGTGACGCTATAAGAAGAGTAAAAATCTCGTACAGGATGCATACCTAAGCACAGTTTGGACTTGGACATATATGAATGGTTGTCGATGGTTTGGAAACTGGCTGCAACAGCGGTTACGATAATACGATCTAACGTCTGTGCAATGTTTTTTTCTGGTGTTAACAAGAGAGATGTGTCGAATACGGGCGATTAATAGAAATTAAACGTAAATTTGGTGTTTGAATACATACATACATACATATATTAAATATATTTTCTTAGTCAAATATATTTTTACTAATCTCAAGCTATATGCTGGTGACATCATTATTAACTCAAAGGATGCGAAGAGTAATCGATGAATTCAAAGGATATCAAGATTAACTGTAAGTACAAAGTGCTTGTTCGCGAAATAAGGGTAATGTGGTTGCAATTCTACATGCATTAGTCGTTGATTGGATGGAAAACGACCAAGTAATCACGCCATGCGGCTGTATAATCCATCTGAAACCATCATACCGCTTCGACCTGACAGTACGATACGGATTGCTCGACGTTTCCATTTTAACGGGCGATTAAACGTTCAAGTCGGTCGACTTTTACTACACTGGCTGCAGCCGCGGCGGCCGTGCACATTGCTTGCGCGTGTACGTGACAGCATCGATCGGTTGCCGCCAACGTGATGCCGTGAAGCCGCGAAACATTCATAGGGAAACAGCGGCCTCTCGTGACCCGAAGTAGACTTGAGCAAATGGGCCTAGGGTGATCCTACTTGGGTTCAATTCCCGTTCCAAAAAAGAGCATTATGACTAGATGTATTTGCACATTTTGGCACAGGTGACTAGATGTGTGTTGCATTATGAAGAAAAAGGCACGTTTATTAATCGAGTGAAGGAAATTTCTGTCTCTTTTCTCATTCTTTGAAACAAAGGACGTCTGATCACTCCAACCATTCTCCGCATTTCTTGCTACGGAGACAAGGTTGATGCAATTGGTTACTCAGCTTAAAATCAAACTATACGGATTACCTGCCTGTTTACATGCCACTCCTTAAAATAAAATTATAATACAACCGTTCACAATTTTTTTCCTATAAACAAGTACGCAAATGCTATGGATCTCAATATTTATTTCTAAGTTTTATATACATTAGTAACTATCAGTTTACACTATTATTGTAATATAGTCACATCAATACAGACATTGCAGATTTTTCTTTTTCCCCTTTTACCTCCTATTAATATTGAAAATTACCTTTAAAATAAACATGTTGGCATTTTACCATTCGCTTAATGATATTGTAGAACTAAAATTGCATATTACTAAATGTTGCATATTGAGATTTAAATGTTTATAATTTTGGATGGCTTTATCTATGTTGAAATTTAGTGTAGATAAGAACTAAGAAGTGGTACTTCCTTTGATCATTGATACATGAAGCTGAGAATGATAAGGTACTTAGCCCGTATGAAAAATTAGGAAAAAGTATAAATTTGCCCTTGAACTATTACGATAATCCGAATTACTCCCGTAATTCAAATACCATATATTTTACATCTAATTTTTTTTATCTTCGATTCAATCGGAGGTTTTTTTCACGCGTATACGTGACAGTTCAATAAAAAATATTTATAAAATCGGTGGGGCCATCTGTCAGTGATTCCTCATTTCTCCCTCTCTTCTCTGTTCTCTCCGTCGCTCTCCAATCGAGCCAACAGCCATCACCAGTAGCCTTCCGCCGCCCGCCGTATCGAGCTCCTGCTCCCAGCTCGCCTAGCACCGAGCTCCTCCTCCTAGCCCGCCGCATCAAGCTCCTCCCAGCTCGCGCAGCGGCGCCGCCTCCGAGCTCCAAATCCACATTCGTCCGCGCCATCGACAGCCAAAATCGAGGAGGGGAGAGACATGCCAAGGGTTGGCTGGCGTCTCCGTCCTCTCCGGCGTGCTCATGGAGGACATCCGTGGAGTGGTCTCACGGAGAAAAGCGGCGCAGATGCTACGACGCCACTGCGCCTGTGCCAGCTGAGAGGAGGAAGACGGCATCAGGCGCCACCGCCGCCGTCGTTTCTTGGGAGGGGGAGGAGCGAGGTGGGGGAGAGCGGCCCAATGTGTCGCCGAGGAGGCCCGAGTGCGTGCTCTTTCTGGCGGCGCCCGATGGGCCGTCGTCGCAGCGTAGTGGAGGGGGGCATCGGCGAGGTCGGGGGGCCACGCGGAGGGCGCAACGCCTCGCACGGAGGAGGCCAGCCGCTCCAGAGGAGGCGCCAGGAGGAACACTCCCCTAGGTGAAACCTGCTGGCTCCGCCCGGCCTTCTCCCCATCTCTAGACTCAACGGCGCTGCCTCGGCACCGCCACTCCGCGTAGGCCACGATGCTACTGCAGGCGCTGAAGGAGGCCGGCAAGGTCCGTCACTAGCTCATGAAGACCGACTGCCGCTTCTATCAACTTATGTTGAAGATAGAGGACGGAGAGATGGGAAGGAGGCAGAAGAAAGAAGAGTTAGAGTGATCCATCATCGGTTTTTGGCTGACTATCTATCATGTATCGCTCTAATTAGTCCGATTTGAAAATTTAGGGATATAAAATATTTGATATTTGAATTACGGGATAATTTAGACTATCGCTATAGCAAGGGCTAATTTTAAATTTTTTCCAAAGATTATGATACTAAAAAGAGCTAACACATTTATCCAACATGGAGCAGTATATTACACCAATGAACACCACTAGCTATTTAAGTTGATGGCAGAGGAGGGGCTAAAAGTCTTTTTTTTTTATAAAAAAAACTATGTACATGTACATAGAGTTTTTGAAATTTGCTCAACTAATTTTTCTTAACATGCAGTTTAACACATATAAGTTTGTGGTTTTGGATTGCTTACCTATGTGAAAATTTAGTGTAGATAGCTACTCCTTGTGATCAATATATGACGTTGAGACTTGAAAGTCTAAGGTATCTAGCCACTACAGAGTAGTACACACAATAGTATATAAAGTTAATATTGCTAAGATATCTCTTGATCTTGCGATTTTTGGTGAGTTGCTTCTCCCTAACACCCCTTCTATCTCCATTATGTTCTCTTGATATTTTATAATAGGTCCTAGGTGGAACATATATTTACACCTCCACTTAGGATGGGCAAAATATATTAATCATATTTATCTCGTTAAACTTCACTAAGACCTAACCCCTTTATTTACATATTGACACCTAGCCTCTTTGTTAGACAATCAGCTTATTCACATGAATTAACATACTCTAGCATAAGCAATCCATTGTCTATCTTCTCCTTAAAGAAGAACCTATCCATCTCCACATACTTAGTGTGATCAATATTGATGGCTGATTTATTGTCACAATAAAGCATCATAGTATCACTTCTTAACACCCAAAGTATAGACAACAAACTCCTCATCTACAACATCTCACTCAAGCCCAAAGCTATTGCCCTGTATTCTGCTTCTGTAGTAGACCAAGTCACCACCCCTTGCTTCTTACTTCACCAAGAGATGATTACCACCAATATACACACTATACCTGATGTAGACCTTTTATCATCCATACTACTTGCCTAGTCAGTATCATAATATCCTTTCACATTTAGATATCCATTCTTCATAAACCGCAACCCTTTTTCAAGAGTCCTTTTAGGGATCCTACGAACAACATCCAAATGATGAGTTCTAGGATCATGTGTGTATCTACTCACAACACTCACCACATGGGAGATATTAGGTTTGATATGGCAAAGATAGATTAAACGTCCTACCAACCTCTGGTAAGCTTCCTTATCAACAAGATCACCTGACTAAATGCACAATTAGTGATTCTATCAATAGGTGTAGTTCTTAGATAGCACCTAAGCATTTCTGTTTCTATCAACAAGTCCATAACATACTTCCTCCGAGAGAGAACAACCCCTTTGATGAATGAGCAATCTCAATCCCAAGTAAGTAACGAAGGGGACCAAGATCCTTCACCTCAAATGACTTTTCCAACTTTTCTTTCATGCATATGATTTCCCCTATATCATCGTCAGTGATCACTATATCATCAACATAGACAATCAAGATGGTGATGTGTGCTCCCCTATATTTATGGAAGACTGTGTGATCTCCATTACATTGGGAACACCCCATATCACACAATGCATGCATGAACCTATCAAACCATGCGTGTGGACACTACTTCAACCCATACAAGGATTTCTTGAGTTTACATACCTTCCCAATTGTCTAGCTATTTTCAAATCCAGGAGGAATCTCCATATAGACTTTCTGATGTAAATAACCATGAAGAAATGCATTTTTCACATTGAGTTGATAAAGGGGTCACCCAAAGTTTACCGCAAAAGATACCAAAGCTCTCACTGTGCCCATTTTTATCACCAGTACAAATGTCTTACAATAGTCAATCCATATGTTTGACTATAGCCATTTGCGACCAATTTTGCTTTGTACCTATCTACCTTCCCTTAGGGAGTTTGTTTCATTGTAAAGACCCACTTACATCCCATTGTCTTTTTTTCTAGTGAAAGTCTTACAAGTTCCTAATTCCTATTCTTCTAAAGAGCATTCAACTCTACATTCCTTGCATTTTTCCACCTTGGATCTTGCTTTGCACACTTCCAATCCTTCGGTATAGGCACTGTCTGTAATGATGCAATGAATGTTTTGTATGCTGATGAAAATATGAGAATATGAGATATAGCTTGCAGTGTCATGTCTAGAACTAAGATGTTCAAAACCAAGACATATAGGAGGTCTACCAGCATTGGATCTAATCTCCCTATGGTGTGCAAAAGGAACTTCTACTTGTTCAAGAATAGGAGAAGTGTTACCAATTATCTCAAGAGGAGTCGAGGAGGCGAAAGGAGAGAGGCATTGGGAGGATTCTAGGACTAAGCACTTGGAGTGTTGTGACGCTTCAACTTGAGCTCTCACTAACTCTAATTGTTGTTCCTCAGCCTACACTTCTCTTTTTGTTATCTCTCTCTGATTATCAAACTGCCTCCTTTGATAGACTAGCACTTCCTTTTGTTTCACCCTTTCCCCTTGCTCCATAGGACATGATATTGTCCCAACAACCACTTCTTCATCCTCCTTCTAAACAAACATCTCTTTATCTTTGTTTTGAACTACTTTAACAGCTTGCTCTACTTCTCCACTAGCATCATCAATAGAACATGGTATTGATTTGACAATCACAACCTCTTCATCCTTATTACTGGCCTTCCCTTTAGGAGTGTCACATCTCTCTATCTCCCTCTCTCGACTATCAACCTCCATGACAATCGAGAATTCCTCAAGAAAATGATTGAGGCCTCCTTTACTTTTATAATAGGGCTCAAACTCTTGAAATATCACATTAATATTCACAAACAACTTCCTTCCAATGGGATCCCAACACTTATAACTTTTATGATTGGAAGCATAGCTTGCAAATACACATTTTGCTGCATGAGGATCCAACTTGCCCATAGAGGGTCGATGATCTCACAAAAAGCACACGCAACCAAATACCTTTGAAGGGACCTTAAACTCTCACTTACGCAATAAAAGCTCAACAGATAATTTCATACCAAAGATCCTAGATGGCATGCAATTAATAAGAAATGCAACTGTCATCACAACCTCACTCCATAAATACTTTGCCACATTCATCTAGAACATCATGGACGTGCCACTTCTAGCAAATGCCAATTCTCTCTCATATAAACCATTTTGAGGAGGGGTGCTAGGACAAGTAGTCTGATGGATAATCTCTTGATTTGAGACATATGATACAAACTCATTATTGATATATTTTGTCACATTATCAGTTTGAATGATCCTAACCTTTGCATCAAATTGAGTGATGACTATCTTATGAAAGTCTTGGAAGCATCGAAGGACCTCACTCTTGTGCTTAAGCATATAAATCCAAGTCATATGGGTATGACAGTCAATAAAGGTGACAAACCACTTGTAGCCACTCACAGAAGTAATTGCGCATGATCCCTAAATATCAGAATGAATTAATATGAATGGTTCACAACTACGAATGCCAATCTCAACATATGTAGTACGAGTATGTTTGCCAAGCGCACAAGCATCACACACCAATATATGCTTATCCACTTTACTAAAGAGGTCTAGATACAACTTACTTAAACTCTCAAAATATGGATGTCCTAACTGACAATGAAGCAAAATGATCTCCTTGTCAACATTTCCTACCACTGTAGCTAATCCTAGCTCCTCATGATTGATGTACCATAACCCATCATGCCTGACTCTAATCCCAATCCTCCCAGTCCCCTTCTCCTGAAAAAGACAAGAGTTCTTATCAAATACAACAATACACTTGAATGGGTCAATAATGGAGCTAATGAAGAGAAGGTTGATTGAAAAGGAAGAAACATGCAAAACAAAAGATAAACTCATGGATGGTGAGCACTCCATTGACCCTATACCATGAATAGATTGGGATGTACCATCAACAATTTGAATTGTTTCATATTGTGCAAAAGGAGTGTATGAAGTGATGGTATTATGTAATCCTATGACATGCTTTGATGCTCCTAAATCTATGATCCAACCTATAGGATGTCTATATGTAAATACAAGTGCCTCTACCTGAGTTCCTTTGCCCACTTGGGCGTAATTGGCAAAGTTACCGAAGTGGGTGGCAGTGTTGGAGCTCTCATTGGTCTTTTTCTTCTGCCATTCCTCCCATTATGTAGCATGTTCACCTATTAGGATAATAGCTATACCATCTTCCATAGCTACATTGGCCTAAAGAGCACCTAGGCCTCTACCATGACCTCCAACATGACCTCCACGGTCACCTCCCCTACCACCATAGTTTCCTCCAAAGCCGCCACAGTCTCCACCAAATCCACCACAATCTCCACTATACCCAACATACCATCCCCCTCAAATCAATCGCCTATCACCATTGTTCTGGGGAGAGGGACAATTATAGCTCACATGACCTACTTGCCCACAATTATATCATTATTTATCATCAACTACAATATATGCTAGCCTCACAGGTTTAGTACCTCTCATCACTTTCAACCTCATCTCCTCTTGCACCATGGCTAAAATAGCATCTTCCATAGTAGGCAATGAAGCTTGGTGAAACATAGCTACTCTTTTGCCCTCAAACTCTTTGTTCAACCCTTTTAAGAAATGAATGACTTTTCACCATTGCAGCCATTTATTTCCAATCACAATATCATCATCGTGTTTTAGTTGTAGAGGATCATAGTGATCTAGGTCTGCCTATAACTATTGCAACTCACTAGCATACTCTTAAACTGTTCTCCCTTCTTACTTCAAAATTTTTACCTTGTTCTAGGCCTAAACCATCTTCATTGCATTTCTTTCTCTTGAATAAATGTTGCTCAATGTCTTCCATATAGTTAGTTACTGCATTCTGGATAGCTTCTATCATCCTAGCAATAGATGGAGCCACCTGGGTCATCAACCATGACACCATAGTAGAATTTGTTGTATTCCACACCCTCCAAGCTGCACTCTTCTTATCAGTAGGCCCCTCACAATCTTGCCGCAATAAGTGATCCACCCCCTTTGCCCACAACATTAGTTGAGCCCTCCTGGACCAACTTAAATAGTTTTTACTTTGTTTCAGTCTCAACTCATTTGGTATCAAGTCTAGTTTCAAATTAGTTTGTCCTGCTCCACTTCTAGCACCTATCATCTTCAATTTTACTAGATCCTCTAACAAACCTTTCGTATCATCTTTAAGACTAGAGATGATAAAGCAACCACTAGCTCCTTTCCCTGACCTCCTACAACACCTTCCCCATAGCTAGAATCCATTTCTTCTTTAAGACAAGGCATCAATCCCCTTGCCTTCAGCACCTAAAGCCACATCAGCAAAAGGAGAACAACTACAACAACTTCTTTCACTCCTTCCCCACACACGAATTAGCAATAGCACAGTCGTCGCTTCTTCCTCTCTTTCCCCATAAGAACCAGTAGTAGGAGCTGCAACACCTTCTTCCTCTCCTCCTTTCCCCACATGAATCAGCAGTAGCAACACTCTTCTTCCTCTCCCCCTTCCTCTTACTAGTTCACCCCCTTACTTTGCCTTTTCACCTCTACTTGCCCGCAAGCACATGTGACGCCTCATGCCCCCTCCCTACACACACACCCCTCACATGTGCGAGGCTTGGTAGAGAGCACTCAGCCTAGCATAACAACACATCATGGCCTTTCCTCCATCACTCTATGGCGACGAACAAGGCCTAGGAAGAATTAAAGGTAAGTTAGGGTTTCCATGGCTTTGATATCATCTTGCTTGATTTGGGGATTTTTAGTGGGTTGCTTTTCTTGCACACCCCTCCAGATTTTTAGTGGGTTGCTTCTCTTGCACACCCCCTCCATCTCTATTATGTTCTCTCAACATTTTACAAATAGGTCCTAGTTACAATACATATTTACAACAACAATATCCAATCAGTGTGGATTAATAATATATGGAGTCAAAAATACAGAGCATTCTACTACTCCAACAAAGTCATAATGTCCGTATGAATGAACAGCATCATTACTAGCCTAGTTTTGAGGACTATGCAAAAACAAAACGCTATCACACCAATAGCTAAAACCTAACACACCCCTCAACGGGAACTCCAGTTACACGGCTGCACCTCATGGCCCTTGACGAGCCAGGCAACCATCACCGAAAAGACAAAAGTGATGCAAAATTGCCAATAATTAATAAGAAAAACCAGCAGTTAAAGCCCACTGCAAAGCATGGCCATTTTACTAGGTCCCTCCACTTGGCAAGTTTATAATTTTGGATGGCTTTATCTATGTACTAGAAATTTACTCTAGATAAATAACTTAGAAGTAGTAGTACTTTGATCATTAATACATGAAGTTGAGAATGAAAAGATATTTAGCCTGTAGGAAACTTAATTTATGACATTGAGAGTACTATATTTATTCAATGAGCACTGCTACACATAAAATTTGATTTAATTGTCAAGGGTTTGATTTAATCACAAACGATGATCTCAACCATTTGATTTAATCACATGAGTTATAGAAAATCTAATGTACTCATAATATGATACACCAATATTAGTAAGTGATTAGTAAAAAAATAGTATGTACAACATTTTTCCTTATTGAATATGGAGCAATATACTCCAACAAAGTTCATACATTTTTCATGGATGAGCTACATCTCTATCGGCCTTTGTGAATATGGCGGAGGAGGCCTAAAAGTTTGTTTTCAACAAAGTCATATATTTTTCATGGATGAACGACACCTTCACCAGCCTTGTTTTGTGGATATGGCAGAGGAGGCTATTTTTTTTTTTACTTTGTGCATGTACATAAAGTTTTCGAAATTTATCCAATCAAAATATGCCCATGCTTTGCTATGCGTAAAAGAAAATATACAAAAAATATGTGATAGATAAAAATATTTTTTTATCAAATATGCTAGTATTAATTGCTTATTTGAATATACGGTATTTACTTCATTCAAACAAATATTTGGCTATTGTATAATATCAGAAAGTATCAAAGACTTTGTAAAAACTACAAAAATAGTGGGTGGTGCACCAGTGAATTTTATAGTAGTATAGATTAGAGTTTGACATGCAGAAGTTTGTGGTTTGGGATGATTTACCTATATGGAAATTTAGTGCAGATAAGAACTAATAAGTGGCTCTCTCTCGTCAATGTATGATGTTGAGAGTAAGACATTTAGCAAGTACGGGGAAATTTGCGCATAAGCCCATTTCTGTGGACCACGAAAAGAAAAAAAAAACCACTGCCACGCCGGTTCAACTGGTACTAACCGTGCATCATCTGTAACCTGAAAACCCCCCTTTTGTTGGTACACGCCCACGCCGCGGCCGTCAACGGGTTAACCGGCTGCACGCCTCCACCTCCAGGCCCCTGACCTGTCCCCAACCGAAAAGCCAAAACCGACGCCAAACACCCGGTTTTCAGAGACAAAACCAGCAGCTAGCGCGGCCGTTTTCTCCCCCTCCTGGGTGCCCGCCCCACACCCGGCAGTCGGCACGCAGGTTTCCGTCTCAAAACCCAGCGGCGAAACCGGACTCGCCCATGCGCAAGGTAAGCGCACGCATCCGCGGCGCGGAGTCAGTGCAGCTGACCAGACCAACCAAGCCGGCGGCCATTCATGGCGGCGGAAAATACCACACACCGCCCACCGTACGCGCCCCGCGGTGGGGGGGGGGGGGGGGCGTGTTGATATATTAGCCCCCTCCTGACCCATCCCCCTCTCCATCCAATATTCCAATCCCCAGCGGCATCGGTCCCATCAGAGCTAAGAGCGAACAATTTAATTTCTTGGTTGGTTTTTCCCCTCTTCCTCCCTGTGGATCTCGCTGTGTCTGTGTGTTGTGCTTGCCGTAAGTGCGTTGCTGGTTGATGGCGTCGATCGTGCTGCTGTTGTCGGAGCTGCTCGGCGGCGAGAGCACCAGCGTAATGGCGGCCGACTGGTACATGAGCGGCCACAGCCTCCGGGAGTTCCGGCCCGCGGCGGCTGCTCCGGCGGCGGTGGGCAAGTGCGAGCGGCCGGTGGTCGAGGCGGAGGATAAGAAGGCGGCGAAGAAGTCGTTCGAGGATCTCGCCGCCGTGTCCAGGATCGCGGTGGACGTGATGTGGCCTTGAGTCGCTGCCTCCACTTCGACGGAGAAACCAAAAAAGAAAATCTATTCTTGCGTTTTTCTCTTCCTTTCTTTGGATGCAAACGGGTCACGCGATGTGTCTCGTTGCTTCCCGCTCTTTTGTACATCATGTAAATATAAGAAGCGATTCTTGGAATTTTTTTCATCGATTTTCTACTAAGCAAAACTCATTTCTTTCACTATTTATTCTTCCCTTGTTTTCCTCTTTTTATCTTAAAAACTTTCACAATTCGCTCTGGAGTCTCAACCTAGATGCACTTCTCCACACAATGCAGTTCCAGATTGCTTTATTGAACATTGCAGATCTCATGAGCTCTTTTTTTTTGGGGGGTTCCGATTACACGCACTTGCACAACGCACGCACTGATTTCATGAACTTTTATTCCAAACGTTACAGAATTTATAAATTAGAATCGTCGCGGTATGAGTTCTCTTAAGAATACCAAGAACAGAGATAGATGTGTGCTACGCCAGGCGAGTCCCGGTCATCACAGTGACAGCTTCTCCCTGGATTCGCACTCTCCTATTCTCACCGTCCAGCTCCTAGTACAATGTTCCACTCCTTGGCGAGGCCTGCAGATGATGATGATACGGCACTTTGAAGCTATCTGTTTCAGATAAGTAATTTTCTTTTAACTGTCCGATTTGGATATATTAATTTATACTACTTGTTAAGAAGGTTGTAAGGATATACCTGAAACGCCGTCAGTTTTTGCTTCCCCATCTTTCCGCCCCAGTAGGGTGCCAGAACGAAGTGTGCGCTTCCACAAACAGGATCCTGCATGCAAAGGTATTCATGACAAGTAAATTTCAGTGGTTTCATATTTTCAGGAGAGCGAGGTCAAATTTCACATGTTGACTCTTTGACATTCAAACGGCACAGTTCGTATCAAGAGATGACTATAATTGAAGAAAAATATCTCGTGATCATTTAACAATTTTAAATTTAGACAAACAAGATTGATAACATCCTGACAGTAGAGAATCCCTCTGTACCCATGCAGACAAAAGGTGTACCATATATGAGATTAATATCTATAAATTTTGGAACTAAAACGGCCAATATTTAGTCAAGTCTTTATGCGTAAACAACTTGGGTCGAAAGAATACGGCATCACCTCATCTACCCCAAGTTTTGGGCAGATGAAACGTGAAAAGAAGTCATAATCAGATCCAGCAGGTGCTGGTCCCGTAACAATAACTCCTCTTCCATCACATTTTTTAATTTCATCAATGTTAGGGATAATATCAGCAACCTCTTTTCCTGAAGAAGGTTCCACCTGAAAGGAGACATGCCAGAATCACTTAGTGCTGACAACTGAACAATTCCAACTCCCTCCTCTCCATCATCTTTTTTTAAAAAATGTCTTTTAAGTTTTCTATCTTTTCAGAAATCTTACCAGCTCTTTATTTAATGCCAGAATCCTACATCGCACAGACAAACAGCTAAAATATTATATTGAACAATGCTTAAGTAAATGCTCACCAAAATTCTTGTTCAGTTTAGAGAAATAGTCGTAGCAGTAGCATTGCCATGGTTCTTCACCTCCATTTTAATCTTTGAACACGGATGCTACTCTCTACATTTTCTAATACTTGACAGTCTTGACTCTCCTAATTAAATTTGGACAAATAAGAATTTCAACGTTATTCTACTTTATAGGCTAAAAATAACACTGTAAGATTCATTCCGTATTGCTTTCATAACAGTGCAGAGTTCCAACTATTTATAGATTTATTACTAAAAAGTAGTGGACAAAGTATTTACAATTTAATTAACGTTGTCAATTTTTTTTAAAAAAAACTGTGGTAATATCCAAATGTAGTTATGAAAGCGACATTTAGAGCGGCATATATCAAATTTTGCCGGATGTTGTAATAGGGAATGAGAGGAAGTACGATGAGGTCACCGGCGGTTCATGATTTCCAAACACTGACGACTTGTGCGCCATTCAGAGTCTCTGGAATCGACAGCGTCTTCGCGAAATTGTACTCCACGAGATCAATCATGGGGAAATCCAGCTCGATGAACAGCTTCTCCTCACCGGGGACGCCATTGTTCGCCGAGGGAGCATGAGCCTTCTTGGCGGTCAGGATGCCGGACCTGGTCACAAACTCGACCATGGCGGCATGCTGCTGCTTCGTGAGGACGGTGGTGAAGAGGAAGTGGGCGGAGGCCAGCGTCGCGTGCCCGCAGAGATCCACCAGAAAACGACGACGCGTGTGAGATCGAGCAGCGGATGAACACGAGTAACAGGAAACCTAAGGTGGGTGAAGGGGAGGCGACCTCGGCGACGGGGGTGAACCAGCGGCGGCGGAGGGGCCGCGGACGAGGAAGGCGGTCTCGGAGATGTTGAACTCGGCGGCGACGGACTGCATCCACCGCTCGTCCGCCGCGGTCGCACCCTCCCCCTCCCCCTCCAGGAGGCACACGGCGGCGGGGTTGCCCTTAAACGGCTCGGCCGCGAACACGTCCACCTGCGACGACCGCGCCGCCGCGCGGCGTCATCATCAGAGTCAGCATCGCGCGCTAGTCAACAAGAGAAGGGCGGAAGCGTAGTGCACAGTGTACTGACCACGGCGTACTGGATGGCGGCGTTCTTGGTTATTTCCGGCAACCAGATGCTCTGCGACGGCGGCTCCGAATTCGCGCGCGTGCTGAGGCGGCAGGCGCAGCGGGGCACGTTTGTTTATAGGGAGTGACCAGTCGTGCTGCTGCAGGCCAGAAGGGGACCTCCTTGCGCTCGACAAGTGTCACTGACAGGTGGGACCCCATGGACAAATGTAGCCCTCGGTGTGTGAGCAGGGCAAAAGTTACTCCTACGAATTAGGGAAGGCCTCTCACCAATCACAAAAGTAAGCGGCTGGAGACAAGAGTTTACTCGTAATTACTAGACTACAGTACTAGTAGCTTGGTAGGAGTAGAATGCCTCCATTCATGGCATTAGTCAAGATGGAAAATGGGGGTGGCTCCCATGACAAACCAAGTGCCAAATTCATCATCAGTTGATCGCCCACTTCCTTCTTTTTCTATCCTCAGATCTCTTACCGGCTACAATAACGAGTCAAGTACCAACCAATTTGGTAATCCAGTTGAAGTTAGAATTCACGTCAATGAAGATAAACATGTTGTACAAGGAAAATAAATATTCTGGGCGTAGCAGGGCAGACTAACATCTTTACATGGATACTCGAGTAGTTAGAGTTTCCGTTTATTTACTACAGCAAAGTATGCATGCTGCATGAGAAAACAAGCAACGGCAGAATTTCGTTACTCGGATCAGATTTGATCCAAGATCACCTCGGCACCAGAAACCTTGAAGTCAGAAGGAGCTTTCTCGACATTGAAAGCCTTGATTTTCCCATCGTCAACAAAGGCTGACCACCTAAAACGGACAGCAATATTTTTAAAAGAGAAGAAAAATCTCTCCATTAACCAGTCATATTTCACAATCGCTTAAATCATAAATATATGTTACATTCGAAAAAAAAAAACTGTACCACAGCATGAGCTGTCCATGGAGATTATGGAGTGGCATTTCAAGCTTAGCTATATGCATGTGTCACCAGATTACTATTTACTACAAATGAAAGGGGCCACACAAAGAGGTTGAACAGTTAATGTTGAATAATGTTCAACTTTGCCAATGGAAACATGCAATACATCTTACATCAGAAAAAAAGCATGCAATACATACACCTAGTGAACCACAATTAGAGCAATCACAATACAATACATTAGCCATAATTTTCATATCTTCCACATTATAAAGAAATTATAGAGAAACTAATACTAGATATTACTTTTTCAATGTAAACATTACTAAATTGTATTTAAATTTAATACTACTTCTCTCTCATTTTGTCTTAAATGTTATGTAGAAACATGCCTCATGTATATTTTATCCTATGTGACAACTCATTTAATTTCATAAACACTATACTAGTCATTTCATTGTGAATGCCCTTAGAGTAAGTACAAAAGTAAGTTATAAGCCGGCTATAAACATACGTGGAGGAGATAGACGAAAAATATTCCCTCTAAATTGAAAATAATTGTTGTTTTGGATAAAACTAGTGTTAAACTTTAAAACTTTAACTATAAATAATTTATAAAATATTTGTCTTCAAAACATGAAGATTATATATATAAATTAATCTTAAAAAGTATTTCAATAAAAAAATATATTTATTGATATTTCTATTTATATTGCAATAGAAATTAGTGGTGAAAACTATTTTTTAAGATCGCATCCTTGTCCAAAAGGATAATTATTTTCAACCTAAAGAGAGTAATAGCGTTGACTCTCACACAAGAGCTAGATCTTCACATATTTTAAGATACTGCATTAAATACATAGATAAGAGAAAAATACAGACAATCTTATAACTTATCTGTTGTAGATGTTCGCTCTAATATGGGCTTATAGCTAATAGTTAGCTCTACTATTAAACTTGCTCTTATGTTCCAAATATGCAGCTCAGCTCTTTTGTTTGGAATTTCAATGCATCCATAGATAGTTGTGCAGCTAACAAGGGTATGCTATAGTGTGACACTTGGGAAGTGGTTTGCAGTCATTTATTGGAGTCTTTTGAGAGCTATTAGCCTCAGTGCAGCAAATTGTCACAAGAACAGCACAATTCATTGGAAATTGAAGGAACAAGACACATACTTCAATCATGTATAAGCATGTGCATGCAGCTTCAAGAAATTGATTATTTACAGTCATGACTCATGACAGTTTAACAGTAGGGAACATGCCTAGATCAGCAATACAACCAATGCATAATGCCTCTCATTACGTTTCTTGTAGTTAACGGGTGATCATAATGTCCTTGACAACAGCAAAACAAGCTCAAATATGATAGTGAATGCAATGCACTTTGAAGGGTAAAACTACACTAATGAAAGGGAGTATGCAAATTCATAGTCTTTCATCAGTGACATGAGACCCTTTTTGCCATTTCTATCGTACTTGAATTAACCCATGGTAAGTAATAAGTTTAACACAACAATTTAACTAAACAAACAAAGCAAAAGGCAACTGAAATACGTTGTTTTATGTTCAATTGTAATTCTATAAAACAGGTAGCAGTTTGAACTTTTCAAGGACATAAACCAAGTTAACCAAAATAGAATTCATTGACCTGTGGGAACGGCAGCCAAGCAAAGCAGCAGAGAGGTCTACTTCCAAATCCAAGCTTTTGTGGAAACTCCCATCAAAATCACCATAAAATTCAATCTGGTATAAATATTACAAAATCATAGCAGATGGTTAAAATCTGAATAATATGTGATTGTGAGAAAGTTTGATATGAACGGTATCTGCATGGACTAATGGACCAAACATTCATATAAAATAGCCATGCATGATGGTACGAGACTATGATATGCTGGTCCTTATTATTTTAAAGTATAGAATATATAACTATTATATACTTGAAGCATGTTTCTGATTCTTCCTATTTTAAAGTATAGATTAAACAAATTAGAACAAAAAACATAAAGAAATTTAGGTGAGCTTTAGGAGATACATGAAATTAGCTTTGCAATTTACTGTTTTACAGGTTATATGATGAAATAAGCACATTACTGGCAGACATGTGCACCATCGTGTTTGGATATTAATATACGGAAGGCGGATATTAATATACCATGCATGATTACTAAATATAATTAGATTGGTAAAACATACAGCATGTATAATGTACTTCTTACTATTTAAGAAAATAGAATGGCAACTCACAGCATCTTTTGCCTGTAGTTTTTCTGCCCATCCATGCAGGACATAAGGATCATTTACAGAGACACAGATAACAGAGTCAACCCCTTTTGCTTTCAACTTATCAATGTTATTTTTGTAACTAGGAACATGTGCCTGTGAACAGACTCCAGTGTATGCACCCTGAAATATGTGGTAAAGATAGAAGTCAACTATAGTATCAGATCAATAGATCATACAGAAAGAGAACCAGTCCAGGATAGAAGAATCTGGAATAAATGACGGAAAAAGTTGCCAATAAAAAAAGGCATCAAACAATTATGAATACTAAAAGACGGAGTTAGAAATCAACTAGGAATTTCAATAGAAATGCCTTACTGGCAGACTCTGGAAGCAGAATTCTGTGGATAAGTCACATGAATTTTGTGCTATTGTAATCGGAACCATATTGCCCTCACTAAATTGTTTGATTAGTTGCACCACCCTTCTGGTTGTCCAGCGAAGATAGAAGAAACAAATAGTTTTATAGATGAACAAGGGATTAAAGTCATGGCTAGTAGTACCATTTCACCGCCGGGGGCTACAAATATCTGGCTTCCTAGTTTCTCCACTCCTATGCAAGAAGAACTACTCAAGTTTGGCATTACCTATTTCATAACCCTCTAATGTTCGAATTTACCTTCAAAGTTGAAGTAGTCGATGCCCTACCTACGACCTATTCGCCAAGGCTAATTGTACTACTGGATGACAGAGCCTACAAGAAACGAATCCATAATCCGCAACGCACATTCAGGATGAGTGGCAACTAGCGCAACGTATCCACACAAACGCAACAAGCCGAAGGCCTCATCTGGTAGCCAAAATGGCCATAATACGCATGAGCACCATCGAAAGATTCGGGAGGAAAAGGGGAGGAGAGAACTTACAGGCAAGCCAAAGATGACCACTTTCTTCCCCTGCAAAACACGAGGGTTCATCAGAGCCTGGTTGAGCAGCAGAGGATACGGTCGGAGATAGGGCTAGTAGCGGCGGAGGCGTACATGGAAGATGTCCGTGAGAGGGGTGGTGGAGAACTTGGTGGCGACGCCCTCGTCCCAGGAGCGGGCCTTCTGCAGCGACACGCCGGGCGCCGCCGAGACGATGTCGGAGCCCACCGACGCGAGGCCCCTGGAAGCCACGGCGGCAGAAGCAACAGCCCACCGCGCCGCCGCCGCGGAACCGCCTCCCGTCGCCCTCCTCAGCAGCGCCGACGCCATCGCTCCTCCGCTTTACTCGGGGGCTAGGGATCAGGTTGCTGCCGCTTTTTATGAGAAGGCCGGGGCGTGACGCGTCACGCGTGCGTTGTTGGGGTTCGAGCGGGCAGTGCCACAGAACTGTGCGAGCACCGCTATGCGGTATACGCTACCACTGCGGTATGCGTTCGACTTCACACGTATATTTTCTAAACCGCTATATCGTTTTATTAAAAAAATTATAGTAAAATTGTTTTTAAAATATATATTAATTTATTTTTTAATTTTAAAATAATTAATACTTAATTAATTATATGCTAATAGCTATTCTCTTTTTTTAAACGCAGCTGAATAGAAAAAATTGACGAAATTTAGAGAATTAGTTTATGATAGCTACAATTATGCTTACAATCTAACTCCTCAAGCAATATGTATTATAGCAATCAAAAACCTAAGTAGCTACGAGGCCTCAACGTCACCCTTGCATGGGCGATCCGAAGGTGATGAGAACCCTAGCCACTGTCGCCTCTTCTCCCCTGCGCTATTGCCATTAGAGCCAACCGTACAAAGGGCAGTAACAGGTGACTAACAACGTTCTTCTCCACACACAGGCTAGATAGAGGCATGTGAATCCCGCATGTAGGAGTGAAAATAGGATTGGATAATCCGCTTTGCTCTAAATCCTGAGGATATAGTATAGTTTATAGAAATCCGGCGAATATGTATGCGGATTCGGATAAAGATGTGGTATTTCTAAACTCCAACAGATTATCTAATTGGTTGTTTGCTAGATTATCCAAAAATATTATCTCGTATAACCACTCTATCTATTCCATATAAAAACATGAGTTGACCCCTCCAACAACCTAGTTTATCAATTAACCTAGACTCTTAGTACGAGACTTTTACTGTTTTATCTCACCACTGCATAGCCACCGCCATGCAATGGAGGGATGCAATAAATAGTGTCCATTTTGCCCTTCCCTTTCCACTTTCTAATCTCCGACGTAGGCTCTAGCCTCATGATGCATGATCACCTAGGTGATAACGACGATGGCCCACCACACAGCGATTGATGGTGGTAAGCAACTTGATGTCATATTGATTGTATATACACAAATCATCCAACAATTTTAATCCATTTCTGAGCCAAGTCTACACTAACTCTGCACCATTTCTAACATTCAAAATTATCCGCTCCACATCCATATCCACACACCATCCACATTCAATTCGAATCCACTTAAATATGTGGTGTTGGATATGACATGACCACTATCCATTCAAATTCGCCTGACATGTTTTTGCACCAATCTATGGTAAGGCGAGGCAGTTGGTCTGGTGCTTTGGAGTTAGGGGAAAATAGGAAGGCAATGGCTCCTCTACCACTACGCATCTCCTTCACCATCGGTACCATTTGGATCTAGATTGTAGAGAGTGCCTCATTGCTAGCCACCTTCAATTGATTTGGGTTCGACCGCCATCATCGCCATTGTGTTTAGGAAAGGTCGTTGACACCACTCAACACTCAGGAGGAGATTAAGGTTAGATCATCCTAAATCTGAGGTTGAGGATGTCAATGCTTAGAGCACCAACATTAGCAATGTTTGTGGACACCACACACTTTCTTAGAGACGATGTCATTCACACCCACTCTCTCACCTTCATGTCTCAGGGTGGATTCTTTGGATAAAAAAACTAGTTCCGAATATCTAGAATTGCGAGAGCAACATCGTAGATGTCATGACCTTATTGGAGACATCACATTAGAGGTTACTTGCTAGTGGGGCGTCAATTTGGATCAATTTTGATGGCTATGACGACGTAAGATCTGAGCAAATGACTGATTTATAGTCCATTTACTCTTTAATGTTTTGTAAGTCACCCCCGGTGATGTGAAAAAAACCAATTATTATGTAGATTTTCATAAATAGAAATAATCTCTATCTTTTTAATTAAGTCGTGATTTTATAATTTACGGTCATTCACCTTACAATAAATTTAAAACAAATGCCAAAATAAATTTTATTATCTTAAATACAAATAGATAAAATCATTCGTCCTCTTCGTATTCTCATTTGGCTTCTTTGTATTCTTAAATTTTTCAGATTCCGACCTACTGATTATAGCTGAATTCTTCATATCTCGCCAGCTAAATAATCAATGGCCACATCTCAAAATCTCGAGATCGATAACCTCTTAACCGAACGAACTTTGAAACCCTGTGTACGACACAATAATGGTGTGAACGTGACATACGTTGAACGCATAAATCCAAATGTATGCACTCCCCAAAAGATTGATCAACATTTTGTGCATATTCCACAACTCACGGATCATCATGGAAGGCAACACAAACAGGTCTGAAAACTGGCGAGTATTTATGCCGAGATAATCTTTACACACTTCAAAACTGACAAATACTAATATTTCTTATCACCACAAGAGAGAGAGGGGAAGGAGGGAATGAGGCAAAAATATATAAACCATATACTATGATACCGAAACCCTTTGATACCACCAAACAATTGCGATAAGCTAGCTTCTCCATATGACACCCACCCTGATCTCAAGATGGCTTTGCCACGACAGAGAGCAAGACACATACGAAACAGCGTGTGGTAGGCTCTGCGGTTGCATGCTGACTGTATAGGACGGCCTTCGAAGCAAAAATGCCGCTTTAGAAATTCATGGAGCTCAACGTAGGAAACACCTTCCTTTAGGTCTGAAATACGGAACAAAAACGGTTAGAATGCCATGCTTGTTTTTTACATTCATCAGAACAGCTATTATCAGACAGATCTACAGGATTAAGCAAGCATCAAAAACTTTTTTTATTAGGCAACCCGCAACTACAAAATGAATAACTTTGCATGCAAAATTAATGTGCATTCATAAAGAGGAACATATCTGAGGAAGGTCCAAGAGGAACAACACCAACAATAATGTGGGCGACAAACAAACCGATTCTCAATATAGACATGGTTTACACTTTACACTGACTTTTTAATCTTAAAAATGAGGAGACCACACTTCGCAAGCATTGTAGACTAGAAAACTGAGTCAACCCTGTGGACTGTAGACAAGTTCACAGGTTGGCAGTTCGAATGCATCAAATAAATGGAACTAGATTTGTCTTTGCATATCTGTTTCAATGGAGATCCTATTTGAATTATTTGAATTATTTGCAAAAGTTTTAATATGTGGTAAAAAGAAGTCTATCAGTCTGTTGCCTTGTTTGATCGAAGTGTTCGAGGGCAGAAATTGTAGCATCTCATTACTTGGTATGTTCAATTTGATGATGACTAATAAAAGGCCACAAAATACATCCAAGAGCGAACCATACCATACATAAAGATTTCCACCACGTAGAAACCATAAAACACATAATGAACAAACAAGGGAAAAAAACAAGGCAAACCTGTTATTCTCTCAGTTGCTATCCATTAAACTTTATCAGCACTGTCAGGCTCATCAGGAACGTGTCGCTTCTGATAATGGAAATAAAGAAATTGAAGAATAATCTGTGATAGATGGTTAAGGGGATCTACCAACACTAAAATAGCTCTCAAATCTCCAAATAGACCTTACAAAAAGGAACATCCGATGCAGAGTAATGCAGTTCCCTAGATGAACAGGAAGCAACAAATCAAATTTTTAGTTGGAATATATGCGGAGGGAGATAAATGCAGATGAATCTAAAGCTCAGCAAAAAAGAAAATTTATTATGGCACTCCACGATAGTATTTAGTTAAATTCCAAGGACCATTCATTTTATCTTAAAAAATTGTTAAGCATCAGACATACCCTTCTCAGTTACTACATATGAGTTCAGATCTAGGATGTGCATAAATTCCTGCCTTCAGGTTTTCATTGAAAGAGCATAAAGCAAGTAGGAAGTATTGGCGCTAAAAGTAGAAAGCTTGCAAAAAGGATACAAAAGTATCAAGCAAAACACATCCTCCAGCATCTACAAGCCACGGTAGATTCGGCTTAAGTTTTGACCAATCCAAACTTTTCACAAGTATACTGCATTGGAAAACAAGAAACGCGAGAACAGTAAAAGCACACCCTTTTAAAATTGCGTGCACCTGATGTATGTTATGAAAACAATTAACAGGTCATAATAACTAAATCTAGATAAAGTTTAACTTCATATATTACCTTCCAACATATGTCACATTTCCCACTAATGCAAAAGTAAACATTAATGGATTGAGTCCCTGAATTAAATTAGAAATCAAAAGGAGTTAAACAATAGAAGGGAAAAATATTGCAAACAAACAAAAAATGAAGTACTTGGTTGAGTAGATGCAACAAAATGATCTATTTGTCTTAACCAAATATAAACAATAGAAAATTGAAATCGGTCTCAGTAAAAATGGCGATGAACTTACCTCAGCATTCCCTCTTTTCATCTGCAAAGTAGAGACATGTCAGACATATCATTAAAATGCACTGTTCATTGCCTAGAAAATATTTACTGTGTCTATTCAAAATATATAAGGTGTATTTTACTTTGTTAGTTAAAGGCTTTGACAAAGAATTACTCAATTAGGATATAACTTTTGTGACACAATATTAATGTTATTATATTCATATTCAAAAGCACTTATGATTATGCTTTTTTATCACATAAATGATATTCTAATGGAGCAATTATTGGTCAAAGCCTTGTTCTGATGAAACAAAATATGTCTTATATTTTTTAACAGAGATAGTAACATTTTAAGATCAATCAAAATAACCTTATAATTTAGTGTCAGAAAAGTATTTCCTGTAAGAAAAAAATAAAATATATAAGTGACAATGAGTTTCATCCATGCAATAAATGAAACTTTTTCTACTTTCCAAAACTCTCCCACGAGTGCAATAGAGGAGTGAAAAAAGTATGTAAGAGTAGATGCGTGTGAGTTAAAACTCAAAATGCACCTTTTACCAGTTGCCACCCACAAAATGGCCATGAACACATATCTCCTAAGCTAAATATAGTAGAACAAAAAAATGTTGGACTATTTGTTAAGCATTACATTTAACCAGATCTGGGGAAGTCGTCCACCCATATAGATTACCGCCATTGCCCAACCAAGGAAGCTTCCAATTCCACTTCCACTGCCATTGCTGACAGATGAATCTGCATGGTCATCCTATGAAAGAAGATTATAATGTATCAACCACTGTTGCAATTATGAAAGTTCGTACTAAACTAGATGTACTGCTGGAGCTTACCGCCAACAGTAAAAGCCTTCTGCCGACAGGTATGACAATACCATTTGGAACCTCTTGATGGGTTGTTACAACTAAAAAATGCAAAACACTCGTACCCAACAGAAGGGCCATCCATGGTACCTTAATTCAATTTAGAAATGTTTTAGTAATTCAAGCCTCATGAAATAAACTAAGAAGGTATTGCAGGATTTAGCTTACCACTGAGAGAGAATTCTTTATTAAAGGAGATGGTGCATATTGTGCTGGCGCAAACTCACTGACCAAAGATTCCTTTTGGTCATCTATTTCTGGTGGAGAATTTGTTTGATGATGATTAGCCGACCATGTGCCTGCCATTGGCACTGGGCTGCTTGATAGAGATCTTGCTGACCTGTAAAATAAAATGAGGCCCTCAATGCTTCTGAATTTCTACATTTTTGGCCATAATGCTTGATTAGCAAACTATTGTCCTCCTACCAGTACCATATGGATGAAACAAAGAGATATTCTAAGATCTTATCCAAGGAAAGGAAGGATGGTAACTTCTTTCAATGATGAAAATATGGGGAAACATTATGATTCAAGAAATTACATGTAGTAGTAGTCACTGAGGCTGTTTGGGCCATGCTGATGCCGTGCTATTTTTGTATTAACTGTAATTGGAGAGCTTGTTGGAATAGGGACGGTTGCACATAAGTGGCTATTGTTTCTGATTTCCCCAATAACCTTGGGCCCCAAAAGCTTTTCTCTCAATGAAGCATCAGCACACTGATGCCTCTGAGGCTGCAAATAACAGAATATATATAATTAAGAGAGATGGAAGAAGTTAAAGCTATCTGACAATTTCAAGTTAATCAGGCCTATGGTTGAATCAACCTTAAACAGATTCATCAAGGATAACATAATGATACAGAAGACAGCATATGACTAAAATGACTACTCCCTCCAGTTCCATAATCCCTATCATTTTAGACAAGAACACGGTCTCTGAAAAACAACTTTGACCACTATTTTCTATTATAACATATCTAGAAATATCAACAAATATATAATTTTATTAAAGTATTTTTAAGATTAATCTATACATATACATATACATATAGTTTTCATGGTTCTAAAGTAAATATTTTAAAATTTATTCATAGTCAAAGTTTTAAAAGTTTAACCTTAGCCTAGTCCAAAACGACAAGTATTGTGAAACTAGAGTAAGCAATTAAAGGAGCAATGCCTTGTCCAAAAAACAAAAATAGTATACTTTACAAACACATGAAGGCAGTAGTATAATTTGTATATGATGGTTGAAGTGGCAGTATTGTTAACAACGCATTGCATGTTAAAATATCCATGTAGAAGCATATGAGAACATAATAATATGCAACATCTGATGCATTCACCTTGCTAGTTGCCCAGGCTTTCTTTGCTTTAAGACAGTGATATATGTGGCTATAGTATACTGTCTGTCCAGTGAGAATAAGAGTAGTGACGGTGTATAGCTGCATTCCAAAAGGCAAGTTTTTGGGTGTCAACAACCACAACAAGAAATGAAACAATAGAAATCCAGAAACCTGATTTGGTGCCTTACCAGAGCCACGTAAAATTGCGTTGGCAGCTGAAATATATGTGGAACGAAATAATTAGATTAGGATGATTCGAAGAAAGGTTTTAATATAACCTCATGGGTACATTTCATCACATTAAACACAAAAACTGTTTAACATATCATACGATAAGCAAATAAAATCAGATTTATCTGCCATAGATGACATCCATAGATTTATGATCTATCTGGAAATCCTTTTCTGGACTAGAATTGGAACACTAGTCTAAATGGTCATTTTCAATAGGGGTGTAATTATTCCTCATATACTGATATTCACAAATTATACAAGTCATGTATAATAACACTGTATCTCTAGTTGAAGGAGGGCATGATTTCAGAAGATGAGTGAATTGTTTTTTTTCCATGTTTGTAATGATACCAACTCACTACACTGTTGAAAGGAAATACTAAATCCTATGAGAGATGTTCATCCAATCAGGGCAAAAACAAGTGGTCCTAGGATATTAGCATGGTTAGCTACTGTTGTAGATGATTAAGAAGCTGTGGAAATAATCTTACAGTCTCAGGTTCCAAGAAGCAGCCAATAAGGTTTAAAAAGTCCCTGCATAATGGCATAAGAATACAAGGGAACATCAAAAACGGCATTGCACATAAAACTGTCAAATACAATTATTATTATTAATAGTATAAGTATCCAAGAAACATCAGGAACGTGATGAATGGCTCACCCAACAATCCATGTCATTAGAAAAGCAAGGGAAAGGCCTTCTGTTGACTTCTGCTTGTAATTAGTTATGATCTGTGGCACCTCAGAAACTCCCCAGCTGATGACGCTTAACAGTCCAAGCGTCAGTGCCATGCCATCCCTCGTGCTACAAAGGCAGTACTTCAGGTAGGTTTGAGCCCATTTTGCGCAATTCCCAACCGACGGGCAGCTAGGACGATGTGCTCCACTGAAGATGCCCATTTGTGCTCCAGACCTGAAACAAAATTGCAAGGATAAAAAGGACAGTGTGTCAGATTGTACAGCTGCTTTGATGTTTCCGGTACTAACTACTTGCTTACATAAAGAGTAAACAAAACAACAAAGCGTTTTGCCCCCCCCCCCCCAAAAAAAAAATGTTTTTGGAGCCAAAATTAGTTTCCTTCATGAAAAGTTACAAAATTGACTTGTGAAAAAATAAGTTTTAGTTTTTCTTTTTGCTTATTTTATGAGAAAAGACGGAAAGGATCAACTATTCATACTTCTGAAAAGACAGAAAGCCGACATAAATTAGTGACCCTCACTCTCAGATTAAAAGGTGTAGGGATAGACAATTAGTGAGTATTACCAGCGAACCATAAACACGGATAAAAATAAAGGGAAGGTGTAGTGATAGAGACAATTAGTCAAATAAAACAGAGTATTACTACCAGCGAACCATAAACACAGACAAAAATAAAGGGGAGTGAACAAATAATTTCCTATAGAAAGTGGGAAAGCAAAAGTAGGAAAGAATATAAAAAGAGGATATTTTCATATTCATCAGAAAGCATGAACTGGTTTGAAAAGGAATAATAATAAGAAAGAATATCCCCCGTAAATCAATAAATTACAGCCTGTTTCCCAGCACTAAACATGGAGCACAATTAACTAGTGCACAAATCTGAACCAGAATTTGGAGATACTGTTGACAAGGACTTGGAATGTGTGAGTGGTCTCCAGGTTCTCCGGACTGTTCTCCTCCACTGTCCACACGAACCAAGCCAAAGAAATAGCCAAACGACATGAACAAAAACAGAACCTTTTTTTTTTTGTTTGAATGGCTTGCGTTCTCTCCTTCCAATCTACTCCGCTTTCCCCTCCGCCATTGTTGCAGCGGGCCGCCTAAACATGGCAATTGCTCCGCCCATCCTATGGAACATTAGGTGGTGGACAGAAGCCGCATCGACTAGCCGAGACACATTGAGAAATCACACGCTGTAATCCAGTAATCGCTGTGAATGATTTTTCACTCTTAACAAAAAAAGGGGGGGGGGATAAATCGTCGAACACAAGGTGAGCGTGGCGGTATAATGGCAATGCGTCGCCGACAAGAACAACCTGAAATTAAATCGGAGGCGACAGAATCGATAGAACGAGAACAGAACGCACGTACACCAACCTACCTCCAATCTCCGCCAGCACGCACGTATACCACCAACCTATCAATCTCGCCCCCAAGAGCGTACGTTCTCCTCGGGAAGAAACCAAACAGACGGAGCAGGGGAGAGAGAGAAAAAATATTTGCGGTGAACGCGGAGGAGGGAATGAGGGGAAAGAGTCCTCAGACTTTATACGCTGGGTCATTAATATATGGATCGAATATATGTCAGTCATTTAAAGTTATGGTTAGAGAATAGTAAATCACGAGTGAGAGGCAGGGGTTCGTACCGGAAAGAGAAAAAAAAAATCTCCCGCTGTTTCCTTCCTTGGTCTGACAGTGACAAGAAGAAGACGAGGAGGAGGTGGGAAGGCCGGAACCGAAACCGACACACAGATAGGAAGCAGGTCGTCTCTCTCACGATCTCGCCGCGAATTTATCGCCACTGCTCCTCTGCCTCTGCCTCGGCGGGGGTGTGCTTACTACTGTAGGACGATGCGCGCCTTGCTGGCCGTGACGCGGCTGGACTCGTGGGGGCTCCCGTGTTTTCGCAGGAGCCCACGCGTGCGTCTCCTAGTAGTGCTCGGCAGCTCGCGCCCTCTCCCCGGGTAGAAGCAGGAGAACCGACGGACGTCGACGTGGCATCGTCATCTGCACCACGCATATGCGGCTTTGCGCAGACGTATCGCGGCGTCCCAGCGAAGGAGGGAAACGAACGGCGAGAGAGCGAGCCACCGGCGTCACTGTTCAGGAGTCATGGGCTAGCTCACCTACTGCTGCTAGCTCCTAGCTAAGTTCCGAAGCATCGACACAAACACATGTTATCTTTCACCGCGAGGTGAGAGGATCGAAAACTTCAAAACCTTTGTCTTTCACTCTTTCAAGATAGAACAATACAGTACCTCCATCCAAATTGTTTATATTTTAAAATAAAGGTAGTAGCTTCTAAAGTAAACTTGCATGCTTTTAAAGTCCAATAAACCTTTATCAGCCTAAGGTGACCGTTACCCAGGATGTATAATCCCATTACTTGATCGAAAACCGTCCATGAGTGATATCTACAGTATTTTCTGAAAACCATTGGTAAACCAGGAAAAACCATAAAAATTAGACAAATTATGTTCAAAATTTAGAATTTAGTTTGATTTTTTTGTGAACTTGATCGGAAACCGAGTATTTTGTGTTATTGGAACGGCCGAGAAGTCTGGTTTTGGTGAAAACTAAACCAATCATTGGGATTGTAAACTCCGATAGCGGCAGTAAGTGCTTCATCAAAGACCGGATAGAGTACAAGCTGCAATAAGCCGCTGTAGCAGAGAATTCGGCCGAGCCTAAAGATGAACTATTGTCGCCATCCATTGCTACCTATCTTATAATCTAAAATTTCCATATATATAGCTCTTTGTTAGGATGTAAACATGATTGATGATGAAGTTGCAGGACATGTATACAGCTAGTGGCGGAGCCAGATAGTTTTTTTAGCCTAGGCAAATCTAACTAGTAGGTTAGATGTTTGTTGGAAAAAAATTATTCTTAATCCCTATAATGACGTCGAGTTTTTATTGCTCGTTCACCGATAAGCATGAGCTGCCGACCGGGGTCGTTGGACGGTGATTCCCCCACTAACTATATTCATCGCAGCGGAGTTTAAATCCTAATATCATAATTCGTAAATATAATGTTAGTTGGTACATAGACCCCGCGAGCGATGCGATCAGCCAGCCGCGCGCCGTGTACGTTGCCAGCTGCCACCGCACGCATGCGGCGTCGTCGTGTCGCGGCGTCCCAAAGGAGGAGGAAACGACAAGCGAACGACCAGCAGAATTCCACCCGCACACTGTTGCTCACGTACTACTACTCCTAGCTGAGTTCAGAGCCATCGAGGCAGACACCACACAGTACCAGTAGGCCAATTTGGCTGCTCTTTCTCTCTCGCTGGAGATAGAGCAGCAGGGAGCAGCAATCCTATCGGCTCTATGCTTCTCACAGAAGCCGCATCGATTAACCGAGACACATCGAGAAATGACACGTTGCAATCCAGTAATCGCTGCGAACGATTTTTCACTCTTAACAAGAAAAAAAAACTAAGGGTGATAAATCGTCGAACACAAGACGTGCGTGGTGGTCTAATGGCAATGCGTCGCCGACGAGAGCAACCTGAAATTAAAGTGGAGGCGAGAGAATCGACAGAACGAGAAAAGCACGCACGTATACCAACCTATCAATCTCGCCGCCAAGAACGTACGTTCCGCTCGGGAAGAAACTAAACAGACGGAGCAGGGGAGAGAGAAAAAAAATCTTTGCGGTGAACGCGGAGGACGAGGGAGTGAGAGGCAGGGGTTCGTACCGGAGAGAGAAAAATCTCCCACTATTTCCTTCCTTCGTCCGGCAGTGACGAGAAGGTGAGGAGTTGGAGAAGACGACGAGGAGGTGGGAAGGCCGGAACCGAAACCGAGACACAGGGAGGAAGTAGTGGCCTCTCCCTCGATCTCGCCGCGAATTTATCGCCGCTGCTCATCTGCCTCTGCCTCGGCGGGGTGTGCGGAGGGTGTGCCCCCCCATCCCATGCCTGCTCCTAGTACGCCACCGTTCGCGTTCCCGCAGCGCGCCATCGTTGATGTCCACGTCCCGAACAGTCTCGCACTCTCGCACGCCCACATCTCCGAGCAGGCCAGCCAACAAGAGCTCCCCCTCCGTATCCTTTTTTTTTAGCTCGCATGTGATAGCTCCATTATCGCATGATTAAATCAGAATTAGCGCTTATATATATATGAGCATTCTGTGTAATTAGATAGGAGTTTCTTCTTACAAATATTCTACATGAAAAAAATCACAACTTACATAATTAGAAAAATCTACTTGGTAATATCCTAGATGAATAAAAATTTCCACCAAAAAACTTTCTAGTACATAATTAAAAAATCTACTTAAAAACTTTATACATATAATTATTTCATATAGAAAGTTTATATATGTAAACTTTCCATATAGGTATAGGTATTTTATATATATAAACTTTCCATATAGAAACTTTATACAAAATAAACTTTACGTACAAATATTTTGACAAATAAACTTTTTCATACAAATTTTTGATATAGAACTTTTATGTTGATGAATATGAAATACAAGTTAAAAAAGAAAATAAATATTTAATGTATTTTTATTGGGCCTAAAATCAACCAATTAAGACTTCGTTAGTTTAAAAGACATACCAAGGAAAAGCCTCTTATTTTTCACGCGTGTGCTTTCTGAACGGTTAAATAATATAGTTTTAAAAAAATATAGAAACATTATTTTATAAATCATATTAATATATTTTTTTAATTTAAAATAATTAATACTTAATTAATCATATTTATATCGTTTATGTATGTTATATATTTTTTTCTCCTCTCAAAAGAAGACTAAATAACATCGCTCTAGTGAAAGGGCAGTCACACGCGTGTCCGCCCACGGCCAGGGGAAAATCTGCTGAAAACAGAAAAGTATTGTCATTAGCGCTGATAAAAATGAAAAGCGAACTGATCGTGCGGCGCGACCGATCGCCAGGTAGCAATTTCGCGCGTAGCTCCGCTCGCTGGTCTCGTCTCATGCTGTTGCGAAGGCCACGTACGGTGTACACGGTATGGGGTACTCTACCTACGACGACTATGAGTCTATTAGTGCCCCAAAAAACCGTGTCAAAAACTTAGTTAAAAATAGATTGGAATCTTAGCACCATCGGGCTTATGTTGAATTATAACATCTTAACGCTATATTTATTGATGCTAAGCATGTATCCAAGGTGGCATTAGTTACTACATTATTATCATCGGTGCTATGCTCTCAACTAGCTAAAAGGATGCGTGGCCCCCACTATTAGTAATGTGTGCTTAGTATAGTGGTGGATTGTTTTGCCTCTTACCCAACAGGTATTGGGTTCAAACCCTCCTAGCTACATTTGTGTTCGTCTTTTCTCTCTTAAACGCTTATCTCTCGTAATTGTCTTTTAAATATGACATGTTTTGTTTATAATTTTTTTATTTTGAGCAGTGATTGACTACAAACGAGATAACAAGGGCTGAGCTTATCTCTCCTCGAGTAATGAGCTTAGGACATTCTCGTCCTGAGCTTAGCAACATAAACCATATATTAATTATGACAAGACATAGCGAGTTATTGTGTCCTGTATTAAATACGACATGACATAAAACTACTCGACGTGTAACTAGGGCAACGAGATAGTATCTACATAACCATCACATGCGCCATCATTACCCATACGTAAGAAGGGGCGTGGGTTGTTAGGCGTTACTGTTGTTTGCCATGCCACCTAATAGAGCCCACCACCTTTTTGCGTATCTCACCACCGATGACTAATAAGCGGGCCCTATCATCTAAGGTAGGAATTCAAACATCTATCTCAAGCTTCCCGTAGCTACGGAGGACACATGGTGGGACGGTATGGCTTCATTCAAAGCTAGCCCCGAGGGGGAGCCCATCAGGGCTCGGTGACTTGGCTCACTCAACAACCATCGACAAGACAACCCATGCTTAACCCTTATGCACTATGATCCAATTTTTAGTATCCGGCTATTATGGTATTCTTTTATTGACTATAAGAAGAGAACAATGGCCTCCTAGATAGGGGTTTTGAACCTAGAAAAGCGACAATGGTGCAATCTTTGTAATCGAGTCTTCCCACCCAGAAAAAATGAAGAACACAATAGGAGTAGGGTATTACGCCTTCATGCGGCTTGAACCTGCATAATTTCTTTTGTCCCATTTTCTACCCTAGCATCTCTAGTCTCGTGGTTCGTGGACCGCATGCATTGCATATTGGATCAGGAGCTTCAGGCCCACATACTCGAGGGCTTCCCCCTAAGTACTTGGGATTTTTGAGCTCAGGAGCAAGCAAGTCCGAACTCGACCTCACTAGAGCCATCGTCACCGAAGATGTCCAAAATAGAAGAGAAAACGAGAAAAAGTTACAAGTACAAAGCAAACCAAGGCTAAGCGACAAAAATGGAGTACTTCCCACTAATAGCAATTTTTTTAAATACATGAGTTCAGTGGATAAGGATATTGATGCGGACATTAGCCATAGAATTAAAGCGGGTTGATTAAAGTGACACCAAGCATTTGGCATCCTTTGCGATAAGAGAATATCTCAAAAGTTAAAAGACAAGTTTTATAGAACAACGATTAAACTTGCTATGTTATATGGAGCAGAATGTTAGTCTACAAAAAAGACGTCATGTTCAACAGCTGAGTGTTGCAGAGATGTGCATACTACGTTGAATTTATGGTCATACAAGAATTGATCAAGTCCGGAACGAGAAAATACGTGATCGACTAGGGGTAACACCAATTGAAGAAAGCTTATATAATATCGTTTGAGATGGTTTGGCCATATCCAAAGAAAACCCCCAGAGGCGCTAGTACATTATGAAATCCTAAGTCAAGATAATAAGGTGAAAAGAGATAAAGGAAGATCACAACTAATATGGAGAGAGACAATAAGAGGGAATTTGAAAGAGTGAGATATAGCTAAAGATTTGTACTTGAATAGGAATGCTTAGAAAATAGCTATTGATGTACCTGAACTGTGATTTGGATATTCTTGTTGGGTTTTAACTCTAGCCTATCCTAATTTATTTAGGACTAAAAGACTATGTTGAGTTGAGTATATGAGTTTAGAGAAAAGCAAAAATAAAAGTGTTGACTGGCTCCCATGCTATGGTGGTCACACTTTATCGTCGTCGCCCTACCACACATCATCAGACGTGGAGTCGAAGGAGATGTAAATTTCCTTGGCCTCTTCCTCAGCTTCCTTCTCCTCCTCTGTCTCTGGCTCAGGCGTCGATGCATCGTGCTCGAAGAAGCCAATGATCTTGGCCGATATCTTAGCCACCTACTCGCGGGCCATAGCCTAATGCCCTCTAGTGGTGCCTCCAAGGGGAAGCCAGGGTCATGTGTGCGGTACGAGACAAGGATTTATTCAGCCACAGAATGTGCCAAGGTATGCCCCTCCTTCGCTGCCACCTCATACATGCATGCCAGTAGCTCAACGAGGCAATCAACGATGAGTGAGAAGTCTAGCACATGGTGCTCTAGGGTATAGCCATCGACATTGGTCGTCGAGACATAACCAAGCCCCGCCTTCCTGACCGCATCCCATGCCTTCTTTAGGTTGTTAGCCATCATGTCGCCAGTGGCTTAGGCTTTGAACCCCTAAGTTCTCTTCCACGCCTCTACCATCTTCAGTTGCTATTCCCGCTTCTAGACCTAGAGGACCATCGTTTCTACCCAAACTATGGCGAGCACGTGCTTGGTCCCTAGGATGGGATTGGCAACCGCTTCATGAGTGGCGTGAATGGCCTGCTCCAGGGCCTATTCGTGGGTAGTGACGACTGCCATCTCCATCTTCATGTGCTTCATAACCTGCATCCAGATGGCTATCTCCGTCGCCGCCTTCCTGGCACGTTCTAGGGCCTACTCCTAGGAGGCAATGACTTCTTCCCACTTTATCACCTTCTTCCCCAAGTTTGTGGTGGCAGCATCCTGATATGTGATTTCTTGCTTGCGGACAAACATGACCTCCTCTGCTAGGCTCACATCCATGGCTCGGATGGCAAGCTCTTTCTTCTTCTTAGTTAGTGCCTTGGCACTCTCGATCCCCTAGCCTCACCGTCGTGTGACTTGCTAGACATGTTCTCAGCTTGAGGGACGAAGGGGGTGGTTGTGGGGGGTTCCATCCGTAACGCCGCTTCCCTTTTTCCTAAGGATTTGAGAGGGCTTTGCATTCATCGCCATCCTCGAGGTTGTGCATCGACCCGAGGACCGCCTCTAGGTTCTGGTTCTTGACTCCCTTTGCATTGCAATCTAGGCGGGTTAGCTAAATTACCATCCTCTCGAGGTTCGAGCATAATGTGAGGTCCTTCCTTGGTAGGATTGTCACCGTCACATCATTCACCTCTATGATCACTTTGATCGTGTAGACGAACTCCTTCTAGTCTCAATTTTGGCCCTCACCGAAGTGAGTCTAGGTGGCATCTAGGTTGCTCGTGTATAGTCAGGCAGGCCACCCACATTAGTGCAGAGGGGCCAACCGCCGGTGTAGGAAGTCCTTGACCACCAAGACAACATCCAGGCTAGCGGCGCATAGATCAGCGATCTAATTTATCAACCCCTAGGAGTTGACATGAACTGTCAACTATTAGGGGGAAAAAGCGATGCAGGTGGGCTAGAACACTAATGTATACCTAGTCGTCGCACCAATCATCTTACTTCTTTCGCTGCACCTACGGAATGTAGGGGTTGCCACCTCTTAGGTGGGGACGGAAGTGGCAGCACCCCACGATCTCTAGATCATCTGAGTTCTTCTTGTTCCTCATAATCTATATAACAAAAAACCGTAGGAATTGTGCCACTAATGGCTTAATGCCGACAAACATCTCACACAAATGTGTGAAGATGGCTAGCATCAAAACGATGTTTGACGCCAGGTGTGCTAGTTGGATCTCCTAGGTCTCAAACACATCCATGAAGAATGACGAGAACGGTGGCATTTGCTCGATAAGGGCGTACAAGATGAAGAAGGCATCCTCATTGGGCTTGTTCAGTTGAGGCTTCACCAACACCCCCCGCCTCTAGGCTCAAAACACCAGCATTAGCATGCACACCTTCTTCATCCCTACCATAGTAGAGAGGCATGACAGTGGAAGCACTCTGCTCCCTACGACGCATAGGCGATGTCAATCTCTTAGCATGGTGGCAAGCAAAGGGAAGCAAAAGTTGTGAAAGTAAGAAGGTGTAGATTGAGGAGACAGATGGAAGCTAGAGCTTCAGAAATATGAAGAATAGTGTAAGAGTTCAAAGAAGGGGTCGATGTGCCTTATCCAATTATATAGACTGCACCGCTCACCCACGCCTCCTCAAAAACCAAATCCGTCATACCGTTCACCTATTGTTAATGTCGAAATTTGATTAGCCCGCAAACAGATTCAGTTAAAGATCTGAGAGTCGATCAGCTTATGAAAAAAGGTTGATTAATAGATGGAAACTTATCCAGATGGAATCAGATCTGAGGAGAAATTTTGAATGCTACGACATGGTGGTTTTTATCTTTATAAAATATATCTTATAGATAGACAAGTTAATTAGTTTTCCTTTTATCTCTAAGATAGATTCTGTTGTATCATTATAAAAGTTTATCCCATATTAGTACGTGATTTGTGTAACCCCAGGGTATAAATATAGATCCCTTAGAGCCTTGTAAATCATCTACATAGATCAACATAATCTCGGCGCATTGCCACTATAGTTCATCTAAGTTTTTACCAACAGATTCTGGTTCTTGACATAGAGCTGCATCGCTAGGTCTGAACTTTGACAAAAAGGTAAGTCCCGCCATTATCCTATTGTATCTGCTTTTTCTAAGGCTATATTGGTTAGGTCCGACCTCTTAGTCCGATCGGATATATCACATCACATTCGCGTAGGATCTATCGTCTTATCGAGCTCCTTTTATCTTCATCAATCCTATACTGCATCAGTTAGGTCTAACCTTTTAGACTGCTGGTAGTAGATTGAGCCTTAAGTCAGTGTGTCTTTACACGATGTTTTATCGAAGCAACCAACTGATGAGTTACTTTTACATTGAGCTTCACATTTAACGTATCGGCACATCAGTCGATATACCGGGATCGCCCATGATTAATCCACTAGCGATCCATTTGGTTCTATTAGATCCAGCCTTATATTGTCTCGATTGTGTCTGATCTATCAAGGCTATGTATAATAAGGCTGGTATCGTGATCTAGTGGGTTTTGTTTCTCCCATCAGCTTAGCTAGCCGATGACTTTTCTATTTATATCGTAGCTAGCCAATGGGTTTATCTGTTCTTTCCATCAGCACGACCAATCTAGCTTCCATTGTTTCAGTACTGTTAGCTTCAGCCTTATACTGTCTCGATTCGGTTCGATCTATTAAGGCCTATTGTAATGGTATGATCATCGGTGGTCGTTAGGTCTCGTCTCTTCAGAAGATCAGACTTTGCTCTCTACTTCTTATCGTCTATTTTATTCAGAACATCATTGGCTCTATAGCTGATATGTCTTTTATTTTATTCCTCGCTATTTGTCTATGTTGTCATGGCTTTCTAGTCGATATATAAGTTCTATAACACCTATCGGCAACCAGCCGATAGTAGGAGTGCATCGGACTTACAGCCGATGACTACTCAACTGTATCGATATATCCAGCCGATAGTAGAAGTCCATATCGACCGATTGGCTTAATGATCTAATTCTATCTTTCTTGTCAATTAGTGGTTAAATTAGCTAGCATGCTCTAAACCCCAATAACTATAAGACAACAAAGAGCTTAAGGATTTCCACTAGAGCTAAACAGATCTCCTAGTCCTTCGCGTGCACAGGTGTATCGTATCGGATCTCTATCGGTAAACATGCTCTCTCTTAGCACACTTCTCGCCTGGACAATCTTCGCGTCAACATCTACTCATGCGTAGATGGAGGAGGCATGCTTCAAACCAGTGTAGACATTGATTCTCCATCCTAGAAACACGCGTGCGTGATTAAGTGGAGAAACAGGACGGCTCGTGTAGCTTCGCCTTCTCCACCACCACGCATCCATCCACTACAAGCAATTACTTTTAGCCTAGAAAAATAGGCTAGGAATAACTAAACTAGGCCATTGTCAGACAAGATGTCATGATGTCACCTCACTAGTAAGGTGGGCCTCATCTTCGATCCCCAACAATTTTATGGCCGAGATTAAGGCCGAGGGATACTCTCAGTAAAGTACATACTAGGGTCATAACCACCGACTATTTGGGCCACCTGAAAGCACATCATCAAGTTGAGCATCCCACCTAAATAGTGATCGACTACAATCTGCAGCGGTTACGTGCTTGAATAGAAGCATAACAAGGGTCCGAACTTGCCCCTTCTCGAGGGCTGAGCTCGAGGCATCCACATCCAAAGCTTGGTGTATCTAAGTAGCTTAAGGACACAAACCATTCATTAATTATGACAAGACACAGTGGGCTTCTATGTCCGTCCATGCTTAAGCTTTTGCATTTAATGGGATGTGATACAAACCTACTCGCTGTGCAACTGGGGCAACGAGACAGTGTCTACACGACCATCACGTGTGCCATCATTACCCCTATGTGGGAAAGTGTGTGGGCTGTCAGGCGGTGCAATTGATTAACATGACGCCTAATAGGGCCTATCACATTTCCACGCGTCCTGCCACTGGTAACTAACAAGTGAGCCCTGTTGTCCATGGCAGGAATGTAAGCCTCTACCTCAAGCTTCCCGCAGCTACAAGAAACGAGTGGTGAGACGACACGGCTTCATTCCAAGCTAGCCTTATTAGGGCCTAGCGACTGAGCCCACTCCACGACTAGCAACAAGACAATCCATGTCTAACCCATGGGGTTTAGTTTTCAGTATCCAGCCACTGTGATATTCTCTTATTGACTATCTTAAGAGAAGAACTGAGGCCACCTACATGGAAAACTAACAAGGGTTAAAGCTTTGTAACTGAGTATTTTCATCAAGAAATAAAAATAATAAATCAACGGGAGTATGGTATTACGCTTTCGCGTGACCTAAACCTGTATAATCTCTTTTGTCCCATTTTCTATCAAAGCATCTCTGATTTAGCATCCATGCTTCCGTGCCAAACCCAAAAAGTATTCAACGATTTTCCACGAGAGGAGCTCGATCTCCTTCATATTTTATATTACATTATATAATATTTTCCTTAATAATATCTATAAATTAGTAATAAATTGATGTTCTTGATGATAATTTGAAAAGAGCAAATAATATACTTCTTTTCGTATGAAAAGTACATTAAATTGTATAGTATATTAACTTCATATCTATAAACTAATGGCCTTGAGGAAAAATTTGAAAAAACCATATAATATAGTTTTTCATATGAAAACAACATTAAAAATGAAAAGAATCATATTTTTTAAAATAAAATAAAACAAATCTAAAAATTAAGAGACGGGTTGTCATGTGAGAAAAACAATAAGTTATAGAGTGAAAAAAATAAAAAAAATGCACTGATATGAAATTAAACCCTAGGCCTGATGGGTGAGACCACGAACCCGCATCATCACATCAGCATAGCATTATTGGTAGGAAAAGCCTATGCAACCTTTTAGCTAGTCGAGAGCTATGAGCTTTGAACTTCAATAACATATCAACCGGTGCCATCTTAGAAATGCTTAGCATTAATATTTAGGGCAATGAGATGTTGTAACTCAACATCAAGTCCGGTAGCGTTGAGGTTTCGGTCAATATTCTAAATAAAATTTTGACACGGCTTATTCTTTAAATATTTTTTCAGAAAGGGTCAAACTGTTAAAATTTGTTCGACGATGCGCGCCTTGCTGGCCGTGACGCGGCTGGACTCGTAGGGGCCCACGCGTGCGTTGCTTTGCGTGCGTCCCCTAGTAGTAATCGGCAGCTCGTTCTTCCCCAGGTAGAAACAGGAGTACCGACGGACGCCGACGTGGCATCGTCATCTGCAGTACGCACGCGGCGTTGCGGAGCCGTGTCGCGGCATCCCAGCCGAGGAGGGAAACGAACGACGAGCGAGCGAACAACCGGCAAAATTCCACACCTGTGCGTACACTGTTCAGGAGGCATGGGCTAGCTAGCAGCCCACCTACTGCTAGCTCCTAGCTAAGTTCAAAAGCATCGACACAAGTACACAACACATGTTATATTTCACCACGAAGTGAGAGGATCGAAGCTTCAAAACCTTCGTCTTCCACTCTTTCTCCATATGAACAATATATATTGCTTCTAAAGCAACTGGCATGCTTTTCAAGCCTGCTAAATATTCACCAACAAGTTAGGTGATTGGCTTAAGGTGACAACTATCTAGGGTTTATAATGCATTACTTGAAAAAACCACCCACGGACAATTTCTCTAGGTTTTCATAAAAAAACATTTGTAAAGTGGTAAAAACCATGAAATTCAGACAAATTATGTCCAAAATTTAGATTTTAGTTTGAATTTTTTAAAACATGACTAGGAAACCGAGCATTTTGTATTATTGGGCTGGCATAAAATATATAATTTTCATAAAAACCGAATCGACTTTTATTATGATCTTTTATCCTACCAAGTATAAGTCATGATAAACCACCACATCTTATAAATTAGAGAGACATGATAATAAAAATTCAGCAGAGCCTAAGATGAACTATTAATACCATCCATTGCTAGCTATCTTATAATTCAAAATTTTCATATATATATATATATTTCTTATGATATAAAAGATAATTATTAAGATTCTTATAGATGTGATGATAAAGTGGCGGGACATGACTACAGCCAGTGATGTAGCCAGATAGTTTTTGGTAGGTTGAATGTTTGTTAGAAGAAAAAAAACTATTCTTAGCCGCTGTAAAAACTTTGAGGTTTTATTGCTAGTTCACCGACAAGCATAGGCTGCTCCTTGGGTCGATAGACGGTGATTCCCCCACTAACTATATTCACCACATACATCACATCAGAGTTTAAATCCTAATATCATAATCAATTAAGCATCACATGTCAATTATTGTTTGCACCAGAAAATTCAAGGTGTCAAAACAACTGATGAGTTAATACGTACAATCGCAATAATTAATGCCCTCCAACTATTTAGTGTCACATGTCTAGATATAATAATGATGCATCATTAGGGCTCTAATGATTAATGATAGAGTTTAGTATGGAAACTTAGACAATACATGATTATTTAGAGGTTGTATCCTTACGATAACAGTTGAGACAACAAAGGCTTTAACTCATTTTGTAGGGACTAAGAGTCGTTGTTGAGCCATTATTAACTATACCAACCATATTTTGTCTTCTTTTTCTCTCTTGTATGTTAATAAATATTCCTAATTAACAAGTCTAAGAGTCTTAGTAATGATCATTGTATATGCCTTTAGACATTTCCTGAGCTGTCAGGTTTTCTGTTCACTGCACATAACCTAATATTCGATCGTTCTCATGGGGCTCAAATTCAGTTCATCCACCAGGTAGGTCTAGCACACACCATATCAACATCACCATAGATGACTGATCCATATGAAAATGATAGTACACTAATTTGTTGAATTTTCATGCGCTGGCGTCTACGTATGCCATCATCAATCTCTTCTTTTCTCCACATCAGTGCATATATATTTTGGGTGCGTTTGAGAGAAGAAGAAAGTCACCTGTTTTTTACACACACGCTTTCTTTACTGTAAAATAGAATGTTTTTTATAAAAAAATTATATAGAAAATTTATTTTAAAAATTATATTAATTATTTTTTAATTTTAAAATAATTATAACTCAATTAATCATACAACGCTAACATATCTCGTTTTACGTTTGTTCTGTTCTTTTTTTTCGTCCTCTCAACGCAGGCTTAGTTGTCAGCAGTGGACACTCCCAACCCTCCACATCAGTTAATTTCGACAAGAGTTAATAAAGCGATAGAAAAATATCATAAAAAACCTACTGTACGTAAGAAAGTGAGGATAGAGAGATAAAAAAAGAGAAAAGAGGTGATTGGATGAGAATTTATTTTGAAAAAAAAACTATCTATTGCTATATGATTTCTATATGATATTACGAGTATAAAATTTACCTGATAGTTTATTGATTGTCCTTAAGCAATTTGATCATGACAATAATGAGGTGAGAAATCGTATATATCACTCCAAGAGATGATGAAAAGAAACTGTAAAGATATCAAACAGAAAAAGAGATAAGATGGATGAATCATCAGAGCATATCCATTCGCATCGGGAAAGGGTGATGCCTGTTGGGATTGGGCTGTAGCTGACTTGAAGTGTTCGTCGCAACGCGACCACCAGCTAGCTGAAGCTTAGCTTTCGGTCACTTTCTCGTCCTTTTTTCTCCTGAATTGATGGGATAAGAATATAAGATAAGAAACTCAGCTGTCATGGGTAAGACAACGTATTGCTTGGCGGGGCCTGCTTGGATCGACCTTTTCCAATAATGCCGTGTTCTGATGCTAGCTCGATCGCCGCTTCCCATTTTGAACATGACCTTGTTTGTTGTGTTGTGTTTTGTTTTGCTTGGCATCAGGCAAGAAGCTAAAACACCACTGCTTCTAGACCACTCTACATTGCAACGAATTACCGGGCAGAAACATAGTATATAACGTATCTATCTAAAGTACTAGTGATGCGCCATGTCATATATAGCCCATCTCGTTTCTTTTGGTATATTTTCAGGCGTGGGATTCTTTTATTTCTTTTTTATAACCTAGTCCTGGCTTATGGTAAAAAAATTAGAAAAATAATAAGAGTTGAACATCCTAGAAACGTAAGACCGTAAGACACTGTTGCCAATGACCTCAAATACCGAATGAGATGACACCATCACCATGCATCATCAACATTGACAACCATCGCGTCACACCTACCATATGACTAATGCATAAGACAAAAATAAATAACATTTTTATAATATTTAATAGTCTAATGACTAAAATATAAGATAGTGATATATATTTATCGATCCATCGATATTCGCTTCTCCACCACCTGCTTACCTACACTCCATCGCCATTGATGATAAGACCTCTGCTCTAGCTAACACCTCCATCCCCTCTATCTCCTTCGATCCTCCTCTTCTTTTGCTGTTGCCCTTTATCGTTGAGTAGTGTTGGTCGTCAAACATGGTAGAACTGGCTTTGGCAACGGTTGGAGACGATGGTAATAGCAGTGTTCAAGTCAGCTTTCTTCATTTCTCCCATTTCCATGTTGCCACCGCTCCTCACGACTATAGACTACCACCATTGTCGCTTCTCTAGGATGAGTTTATCCCCTTGTTTTTACCCTTTCTCCTCTAGTTTCTCTTGCGAGGTGAAGGCAACGTAAAGCAGAGTGGACGGCTTACACCCTAGCAGCACCTTACCATCTTAGGGACACCATGGTGACGCCTTAAGAACCATGGCACATATCCTCCATTCGGCACAACCGCTTTACCATAGTTAGCATGTGCTCTAGCTTCCTAGCATCGTCGAGTTGTCTTACTCCACACATCATGCAAGCGTCGTCACGACTCTAGTGGCCATGTGGCATGACTGATTCTCTAGCATCGTCCCTTGTACGTGGAGAAGCTCATCAAGCTTGTTTACATACTCTTCTCTCCTGACTACCTTGAAGGTCTCACCATCCTCGCCACTCTCAGGTGCGCTGGTGAGGCACTCGTGGAGATCTAGCCGCTACCGTAGAGAAAGAAGTTAGATCTAGATCAATGTTTTTTTAAAAAAAATTATTAATTTTCGTTGTAATGTATTATTTATCTATGTTGCACTTATCCATTAAATGCTACGTTTTGCATTACTTTGTTATAGGTGTGCATTGTGCCTTTCGCCATATAGAAGGTGATTGTCAATAAATTTTTTCTTTGATATTGCTATGTTTCATGTATTGATACTTTGGTGTTGTAATTAGTATTTTTAGATTTTGTATCTTGTTAAAACATTTCTACCAAGCGATAAAATACCAGAAACAAATATTGACAAGCTATGAAACACCGTCAACTTTTTTGGTTAAGATGGAACGTCCGACCTCTGGTCACGTCCAAAACGTTATGGAGCGGAGGGAGTACATACAATGCGGTGGTGCTTTTTCCATGTAGAAGCAGTTTGGATGCCAGGCAGTAGCCGTCACTAGCGTGAACATATTGGCTTTACACATGCTTGTCTCAGGTTGGACGATAAGCCCGCAATCATATCCCGGCTCAACTGAAATCTGATACTTCTCTGGGCCGTATCCGTTTCTAGCGTGAATATACGGCCCAATTAAAAGCCTACAGCGTGGCGTGGCTTAGCCCAAATGGCTAAATGGACCGACCGACCGATCGATTCCAGGAGCGTCGAGCGAGCGCCGCCGCCGCCGCCGCTCCCCGGCCCCGCTCCTGCCACCGCCTTCCCGGTCCGCGCGTTCCGCCGCTCCCCTAGCCCCGCGGGCTGTGTTGCACCGCCTCTGCCCTCGTCCATCGCCGGAGCTTCTGCTAGGGCTTCCGCGAGCGGGGTGTGTGGTGGGCCGTACGACGCCGCCTCCTGGAGCTTGGTCACCCCTCGGGAAGGCCGGCACGCCGCCGGTCTGGCAACCCCCCTCCCCAAACCAGCGCGCGTCGCCGCCTCCCCAGAGTTCCTCCCTGACGACTGGATCCCGCAGGTTCCTTACTAATAAATCGTTATTTTTTTACTGGGTGATTCATTAACTTGTAAAGAATTTTAGGGAAGAAATCTGAGTAATTTCTTCTCTCTGTTGATGTTTTTCAAATTTTCTGTTCATGCGCAACTACATATTTGCAATTCTGTACAGCATGTACATAATCTCAAATTTTGATTCACTCAAACCTGAAACTGTACATGCACATCACCTTCATGCCCAAAATTTACATGAATTCCTTCCAAACACAATAAATGAAATGGCACCAAACAATTTATTCCTTCCATTACCATTTGCGGTTACGGACTCTGACCAAACGCCACCTTAAATTTATCTTGCTCTAGTTTTGCACCTTATTTGACATATACAGTGTTGTATATAACCCAACCCATTGTACTGTGAGGAGCATAGTATATGTGTACTATATTACAGTATACTATCTTTTGGGTTTTGAAAGTAAGCCTTGCTTCCCTGAAAAAAATGTTTTGATATCCTTCCTTTGCATTGAAGACCTTGTTTCAGTTAGTTCTTTACTTCTTTATCGCAAGCTCACTTGTCTGGTACAAACATTCTGTAATGCTATTATATGCTGTAAATATGATATATTTTACCATTCTTTTATGTAGTGAAACCTGAAGTTTTTAGCCAAAGGTTTTTGAAATCAGTTGTATTATTCGGAGGAGGGATAGCAATATTTGCATTCTTGCAGTTTGCTGATTATCATTTGAGAATGAACCCACGATCACCAAAAATTTCAAGGAGAAGTCCTGATTCCAAGGACAAGAACTCCGATAGGAACAGGGAAAGAGATGAAAAGAATGATTGGTACTCATCAAGAACATATGGCTCTGAGACTGATTGCAAGGAGGAAAGGTGTGATAGAAATAAGAGGAAGGGTTCTGCCATGGGGGAGAATGTTGACAATAGCAGATCAGTGGATAGAAGTAATGAAACTGAATTACGTGTGTTAAGTGATGATAAGCTGCATAAAGATGTTGCGATAAAAGATAATTTGCTTGATGGAGTTGGAAAAAATGACTATGGTCAACGCCAGCTAGACATGGACAGTGAAAGAAGGAATGAAACAGGAGATAAATCAAGAGTGGATGTCCACAGAGATGACAAATTAGACAGTGGGAGGGACATAAACTGGACCGACAAAACACGGGAGCCTGAAGGATCTAAGGACTATATGAGGAATCGTCAGTGGCAAGATTCCAAGGGAAATGACTCTGAATGGAAGAATGCACAGGAAAGACTAGATGGTGGGAGTTTACATGGGCGAGCTGGTTATCGGCGAGATTCTAGGGGTAGATCTGAGAGTATTAGAGGTTCTTCAACCTATGGAGGTCGGTATGACAGTTCTGATTCAATAGAGATCCAACCAAATAACAATATTGATTTTGGACGAGAGGGCTCTGTTTCTGGAAGAAGATATGACGTGGGGGCTTATCAGGATGTAACACCTGGAACGAATGGTGATAAATGTGCCAATCCTGAAGCAGATCAAAGTGGTAGTACCAGCATGATTTCTCAATTTCCTCAACAAGGTTCTAAAGGTGATAGATCCTGCAGAGGAGGAAGGGGTAGACCAAATAGCAGGGATTCTCAAAGAGTTGGAGTCACATTACCAATTATGCCCCCTCCTTTTGGTCCTCTTGGTCTGCCACCAGGACCAATGCAACATATTGGGCCAAATATTCCCCACGCTCCAGGCCCTCTTTTTCCTGGTGTTTTTGTGGCACCATTCCCTGGGTCTCTTGTGTGGCCTGGGGCACGAGGTGTCGATGTGAATATGATTTCTGTTCCACCCAACCTTCCCATCCCCCCTCCAGTTGCTGCTGAACATAGATTCGCTCCAAATTTGGGATCTGAACCTGGTCATAATATTCACCTAAACCAAATTGGCTCTGGAATAGGTGCTCCAACAAATGTGTCTGGATTGAGTTTCCATCAATTGGGCACACAAAGTTGTGAAATGGCGCATGACAAACCACCTGCTGCTGCTGGTTGGACGCCACATAGAAACAGTGGATCAACCAGAAAAGCTCCTTCAAGGGGTGAGCAGAATGATTACTCACAGAACTTTGTGGACACTGGCTTGCGGCCTCAAAATTTCATTAGAGAACTGGATCTTACAAGTGTAGCAGAGGACTATCCAAAATTGAGAGAACTCATACAGAGGAAAGATGAAATTGTTGCCAAGTCTGCTTCACCACCAATGTATTATAAGTGTGATCTGAGGCAGCATGTTCTTTCTCCAGAATTTTTTGGTACAAAGTTTGATGTTATTCTTGTGGATCCTCCATGGGAGGAGTATGTTCACCGAGCACCAGGAATCACAGATCACATAGAGTATTGGAATGCTGAGGAGATTATGAATTTAAAGATTGAGGTTGCTCTCTTTGTTTAGTTTTTTTCATTCTTTCACTTTTGGATCTGAAGTCTTTTTGGTGTTCAATTTATGCACATAATTAATGTGCTTAAGTGCATTTTATGAACATACAGGCAATAGCAGATACTCCCTCTTTTGTCTTCCTTTGGGTTGGTGATGGTGTAGGTCTTGAGCAGGGCCGTCAATGCTTAAAGAAGGTGAGGTGGATTTTAATAGTTGTGCAATTATTCTTTGTAGTAAGGCCATCCAGGCTTCTGCTGTCGTCCACAAAAATGATAAACATGTTATGTTTCAGTCATGTGTTTATGATTGCTTCTGGATAGTTGCATCTCAAACTTCAGTTTGCATAAACCCCACTTTTCTTTGAATATCCATTAATTCAAGATGAAATGATTTCACCTAGCTTTTTAAATAAAAATCACCTTGTGGATGAAATGGAATCTGACTGAAGCTTGTCTTTGTTCAGTGGGGATTTCGTAGATGTGAGGATGTCTGCTGGGTAAAAACCAACAAGAGAAATGCAACACCCAGTCTGCGGCATGACTCTCATACAATACTGCAACACTCAAAGGTAGTGTTATACTTGACTTTAATACTTTATGCTCCTGAACATCTATCTTCAGTTTTTACCTCATTTTTTTCTGTCTTTCTTGTGAAGTTTCACTCTTCTTTATCCAGGAGCATTGCTTGATGGGTATAAAAGGAACAGTGCGACGTAGCACTGATGGACATGTTATCCACGCAAATATTGACACAGATATAATAATAGCTGAAGAACCAACAGATGGTATTGTTTCTTATGTTCTATTTTCGAGATGCTTATTCTTCATATATGCTTTCTGTACTAAATTGCTTTGCGGCAGAAGGCTTTACATGTACAGTCTACGGCATTATTTGTTGAGAATGTCAGTATGGCACACCTTTATGAATAATTATGTTCTTGTCACTTCATATGTAATTTCCTATTTTCCGGTGCTGTCACTTAATTGTTATGTTATCTACTATTTGTTATGCACGATTTTTGCCTTCCGTAATACCCCTTAGCAGATGAACCTTTCTCTTGTTGGTTATGCTAGCCATTCATTTGTTTATGTACAGAGCAATATACGAATTTTCTTCCAATTTTATTGTACAGATATGTTCTCATCTGTTGATTCTCTAGAATGCAGCTTGGGGAGAAATATAGAATTCTCTATGTTTCTGAATTTTAAAGCATAGCCCTTTTGAATAGTGCATATTCCTAAGCGTACTATTTTGGTTGAGTATGTTTAGCAACAAATGAAATGTTTGTGTACTGATGCCTCTAACTGTTTGCCTTATTTGTACAGGCTCAACTAAAAAGCCTGAAGACATGTACAGGATAATTGAGCATTTTGCTCTTGGAAAGAGGCGCCTTGAACTCTTTGGAGAGGATCATAACATTCGTCCGGGTTGGCTCACTCTTGGGAAAGGTTTATCATATTCCAACTTCAACAAAGAGGTAAAAATTCTGAAAGCCCAACTTTATGCACATGTACCCAAGCAAGGAGTTCCATGAGTTTCTCATATAGTGATCTTTTTTCACATTCTTTCTGACAGGCATATATTAAGAACTTTGTGGACAAGGATGGGAAAGTATGGCAGGGAGGTGGTGGACGAAATCCTCCTCCTGAGGCTCCTCATCTAGTTGTGACAACACCTGAGATTGAGGGCCTCAGGCCAAAGTCACCCCCACAGAAGAACTAAGGGCAGCAGCCAATGGGCTCTATAGGTTGTTGCAAGTCCACTAACAAGCAACCTGGTAGAAAATCCCCAAGATTAGTAGTTACCGTGATTGGTTCAGATTTGAGGCTAATTTTTGCGTTGCTGTAGCTTTAATACCTCGCCTTGTCAGAATTGAAGGTTTAGCCGTGGTGGTGCGGATGGATATTCAGTCTAACAGAATGAATGCTTTGTTGTATGCAGTAGTGCTCGAACAGGATAGTTCAGTTTCCAGCAAGTTGGCGACTCTATTTCAAAGAAAAACATTCAGTATTTGCCTTCTTGTTGATGCATTGATCTCATATAAAGTCACTTTGATCGTGATGCCTTTGTTTTTGCTTGCCGATGCAACTCTATTTCAAAGAAAATCATTCAGCAGCTTGGTCGTTTTCCTTGCTGCTGAAAGGATGCTGCCTGCATTTGTTCTTTTTGCCAGTTTTTAGTAGATGCAAATTGTAGGGAATGCTAGACAAAATATCAGACGCCGACGCTGCCCACTATTTCCTTCCTATCCACTCCCCTCCTCCTCTCCCTCTCTCTCGGTATCTTCTATATGTGAGGTAGGAGAGCTATACTATAGTAGATATTTAACAAATTATCAGTATTTATAATATGTGAGGACTAGAATCTCTCTCTATATATAATAGTGATAAGTTCTTAAATATTTTAGAGCCCACAAGGTAGAAGAGTAGGCTGCTGCGGTGTTGAATGGGTGTGACAGTAGCAGACAGTTGTGATGGTGGCGTAGATGAGGCTGATCTTAGTGTAGCGGCAGCGATGGTGTTGCAAAGTGGCTGTAGGAGTGGATGGTGATGGTTGTAGGGCATAGTCGGCCATAGCACCATCTTCAATAGCTGAACGCCCATGTCCCCTTAGCAGCCATAACGACATTCTGGCACCGATGCAGTGGTCAACCACCAGAGAAGAGGAAGAGATAGATATTGCTCGTTTTTTAAAAAAATTTTCAATGTTTCAACATTACAGTGAGTTTTCAATGGTATTTTATTTTTTTTCTTTGATGTATTTGGATACAATATATGTTTTAATAGCTTGAAATCGTTGTTTTATATGTTATAGCAAAATATTTTAAGTGTGATTTGATTGTGTTTCACGATTTTAATAGTTGAAATATTTTTTCGTTCAATACTGAAACATTTTTATATAAGGGGTGAAAGAGCGTCCGGTTTTTTTCCAAAATTCAGGCGGCCGATTTGCATTCTCGTCGGCAAATTGTCGGTGGAACTGAACTGGATCTCTGCCCGATATAACTAAGGAAAAAGAGCTCGGCTTTCTTGGGAAAAATGGCCCATATAACTAAGGCCCAGTAGTGGAAGTCAGCCATGGGACCCAGAGAATTAGTCTGGGCCCAAACGATAGGCCCACGAGAGGCCGTGCGCTGGAAGAAAGAAACTGCGGCTGTCTTCGTTGCCACTGAAGCGGAGCACGAATCGCATTCGCAGCCTCCTCTCACCTCACCTCTCCTCTCCTCTCTCAGCGAAGCGAAGCGACCAACCGACCGACGGCATGGAGCGGCTGCAGCGGATCTTCGGGGCGTCGGGGATGGGGCATCCGCCGACGGACTCGCCGCTGCTCGACTCTTCCGAGCAGGTCTACATCTCCTCCCTCGCCCTCCTCAAGATGCTCAAGCACGGTCAGTACTCCCCCCCCCCCCCCTTTCCCCTCTCCCGCCTCCTTCCTCCGACACCTAGGGTACGGAAATTAGGGTTTTGTTGCTCGCTCACGCGGGTTCGGTTGCGCGCAGGGCGTGCCGGCGTGCCGATGGAGGTCATGGGGCTGATGCTCGGGGAGTTCGTCGACGACTACACCGTCAGGGTGGTCGACGTCTTCGCCATGCCGCAGAGCGGGACGGGGGTCAGCGTCGAGGCCGTCGACCACGTCTTCCAGACCAACATGCTCGACATGCTCAAGCAGACCGGGAGGTACGCCCCTGCCCCGCCGCCGATATAGAATAGGCGGATCCGTTGGTTCCCTTCTCCCCCCCCCCCCCCCCCCCCGCCCCCCCCCCGTGCCCTGATCTCGATACATGTTATTATTATGTACCATATCCCCTTCAGATTGGTGCAGATGGTTTGTGCATACAAATGTCATCCTTATAGTTGTTTTAACTGGCCCATTGGTTCACTTCCTTATCATTGTTGACACCATATCCATGTCCGTGCATCATAGTTCTATGGTTGATATTATTATTATTATTATGTACCTATCAAACAAGTAAGTTGAGGACAGAAGTAACATAGCAGCTGTGAACACCTTACATACATCTTATGTTCTAATGTGTGTAGTAAAAAAGATAGTAGAACTGGCTTTTGGTTACTATACCTACTTGTTTGTTATGCTAGGGGAATATTTTAGAAACTGCTTAAGAACAAAGACACATTCTATATGAAGTTCTTCTCAGTTTTGTTGATGCATTTCTAGGATATGTTATTCCCAAGTGCTAGAACATCATTTGCATAGTAATACTGGCCATTGTCTTATATCTGTTTTCTTTTATCAACACTCTGCATCTGATGATCTAGAATTATTTACTTTTAGTTACTCCGTTGTTTTTAGGCTGTTTAAAATAATTTTGTTGCCACTTGTGTTATCTTTACAGACCAGAAATGGTGGTGGGCTGGTATCACTCCCATCCTGGATTTGGCTGTTGGCTTTCAGGTGTTGATATCAACACTCAACAGGTGCATGCTTGTTCTACCTTTTTACAAGTTTGTTAAAAGGAGCATTTGTCTCACATTTGACAAATGGAGACAATTCATGTGTGCAAACATGTGGCACTGCATGAGGCATGCCAGTTAATCAAATATCAAGAAATAATTTGATCAATTGAAATGGGTAGAGAGAGTAAAGGTGGCATACATTTTGTATCTTTTATGTTATCTTATGTTTCTTGTGCTAATCCCATTGTCATTAAGTAGCTATATGCCTATATATGTGGTAGCTGGGTCTGGAAGGATGGTCCATACTCTTGAAATCGACTGACCATGTTCCAAGTCTATCTACCTTCAGCTTCTGTTCACTAGCTTGTTGCAGCTGATGCATATTTGGTGAACAGTACGTTCTTATGCCTAATCTGGGGGTAGGATCAGAGAATAGGCAAATTCAAGAATACTAGGTGGTGATTTGTCAAGTCTTCCAGGGATTAAAGCTTAATTTATTGCAAAATATGTTGACGCTTATTTTTCTATGTAAACATGTGTATTGAAAGTAATATGAGTATGTCTAACAGCTTAAATTGAATCGCGCAGAGTTTTGAAGCTTTAAATCCCAGGGCTGTTGCAGTTGTGATAGACCCAATCCAGAGTGTCAAGGGGAAGGTAGTCATTGATGCATTTCGTCTCATTAATCCTCAGACCATGATGCTTGGCCAGGAGCCACGACAGACAACATCAAATGTTGGACACCTAAACAAACCATCTATCCAGGTAAATTCTCATTATTATTAATAACAAATGTTACCAATGAACTTTTGCTGTATCCATTTTCTATATTTTATTCAAACTTCTTTGTGTTGTAAGGCTCTTATTCACGGGCTGAACAGAAACTACTACTCCATTGCAATCAATTACCGCAAAAATGAACTGGAGGAGAAAATGTTGCTAAACTTACACAAAAAGAAATGGACTGATGGATTGATTTTGAAGAGGTTTGACACTCATTCGAAAACCAACGAGCAGACTGTTCAGGTATGTGGTATTCTAACCTCAGCATAGATGATCCTTCAGAACACCCTCGTAATTCATGTTGCAAACTTTCATACTTGTTAGCTAGTACTTATATATGTGTTCTCACGTGCAGGAAATGCTGAACTTAGCCATCAAATACAACAAGGCGGTCCAGGAGGAGGATGAGCTGCCACCTGAGAAACTAGCGATTGCCAATGTGGGACGGCAGGATGCCAAGAAGCACTTGGAAGAGCATATCTCAAATTTGATGTCGTCAAACATAGTTCAGACCCTAGGAACCATGCTCGACACGGTTGTGTTTTAGTTTCCTGCTACTGTTTTGTCAACCCTGTACAGACCCACCCAAATTATTTATGCTTATCAAAGCCTGCCGTAATTCTGTAACTTTTGGTGCCAGTTACATTTGGGGTTCCAACAGTTCGACTTGATGAATTAATTTTTTTAGCATTGACCTCTGCACGGTGTACTGTTAATCTTCTGTTGATTTCGCTGCATTTTCAAGGCATTGTATTTCTAGTAATTGATTTCGTGGTTTTTGAAATATAAGCACTCCTGGTATTTAAAATTTGTTTTACAATTAAATTCTTTTAGAGTATTACTAACTTTTCATTCAAATTTCTTTTCATCCTACTCTAATAATCCTTTTATTCCTAACTACATCTCATTTATTAAAAGCCACCACACTATTTTCCCTCTATATCTAGTATTTTTCTCTCTACCTTAATATCTGCTAAACTATTTTCCCTCTACCTTAATATCTGCTAAACTAGTTTCAAACTATGCTCATGTAATAATATCAGACCGTGAGCTGATGAGCACATAAACCGCTTGGTGTTAGCGGCGGCAGAGAGCTCTGGGCAGGTCGGGTGACAGTTCGAGCTTCGCCGTCGGCGCCTCCACTGCCTACTGTCGTTGGCGTGTATAAAACTTGATCGTTCACACAAAAACATTATTAGTCGTCTGGGCTCGATGACGTCGTTTGCACTGTGTTAGTCAACTCGCTCAGAGCCAAAGCGTGACAATGTAGATAAACGTCCGGTTGCTTGTCCGTTGACTTGAAGGTCCTATCTTCCTGTTCACGAGCTCACGGAACAGGTGTACCATACTTCTTCCACGGTCCACACAGATATCTGTGTAGGGGATGAATCACGTCATATGTAAGTTTACTGGAACTGCTGTGGAGTTTCTGTTGTACTAAAAAATAAATTCTAAGCAATACATTAAAATAAAGTTATTTTTTTAAAAGAAAATAACTTTTTCAAAACATAAAATTCGTTTCAACAATTCGATAAGAAAATTAAAAGGAACAGCGCCTAGGTCGGTTGCTTTGGTAATGACTATTAGCAGGTAGCAACAGCTCGACTTGGTGACCAATAAAAGGAACCCACCTGCTACTACAAATTAGCACAAGACTAGTGAATATTATTAACTCCTACTTCGTTTCCATGCACATATTTCTTAAACCATTTACATTTTTAATTTTTTTAATAAAAAATTGCTTTTAAAAAATCATGTTAAATTTATTTTTTAAATTTTTTTAGTTAATACTTAATTATTTATGTACAAATCCGTGCCCCAAACGAACGCAGCTAACTAGGCCAAGTCTTGCGACTTATAGATGAGCCGAGCATTGCTAACGATCTGATCGATCCACTCGCGAGCCTGTTTCACTTCCATGGCCGCCTTCCCATGGATCACGACGACGCAGCTCACCGCGGTGACGGCAAGGGCCGCCGCCACCACCCTTACCTCAGCCCGGAGGCGGAGGCCCGCGTTAAACGGATGCTGCTGGCACGCGCGGGCGCCGCGGCGGGCGCCACTAACGTCGACGATATTGAACAGGACGGAGTGGCGAACCCCTCGGCGCCGGTCAGGTATTCTGGGGCTTTCATCCCCGCGGGCCCCTGGTCGGGCTTGCCTTCTTCAAGCCGAACCTCTGGGCGTACCTTCAGCGCCATGCACCCATGGCGCTCGACGCCGGTGAGCCGTTCTCCAGCCGAGCGGCGGTCGACGTGGCTCCTCCGGTGGTGGAGGCCGGCAGCTACGCGGACGCGAAGGTGTCGTGCCTGCCGCTCGCGAGGGAGGTCGGCTGCCGGGCGGCAGCGGAAGGCCAGGGGTGCAACTTCATCGTCTCGCCGCTGTCCTTCCACGCGGCGCTCGCGCTGGTGGCCGCCGGCACGCGGGGCGAGACGCAGCGCGAGCTCCTGGACTTCCTAGGGTCGTCGTCGCTCGACGAGCTTCACCGCGCGGCGGTGACGCAGCTAGTCGCGGGGCTCCGCCACCTCCCGCAGACGTCCTTCGCCTACGGCGTCGGGGTGGACCGCCGCCGAGAGCTCACGAAGGAGTTCAGGGACGCCACCATCCCGAGCCCGCGGACTTTGCCTCCCAGGCTGAGCAGACGCGGGAGCGAGTCAACTCCTTCGTGTCCGACGCGACGAGGTGGCTCGTCCGCGACGTCCTCCCTCCCGGCTCCTTCGACGGCTACACACGGTGGTCGTCCTCGCCAACGCAGTCTACTTCAAGGGGAAGTGGTCGCTGCCGTTCCACCTCCTCGATGGCACCACCGTGAGCGCGCCGTTCATGACGACGAGACCCCTGGTCGAGCGGCACGTCGCCGTCTTCCCCGGCTTCGCGGCGCTCAAGCTCCCCTACAAGAACGAGAGCGAGTGTCTTCCTCAGATCTAGACACAGGTTATCAGTTGAAACTTGGATGGATTTGAGTAGAAAGGTTAAAATCATTGGTAGAAAGTTTTGAATTTTTTGAACTTGGATTTTTTTAATTGAAACTTTAGGGATTTGGGTGTAAATTTTCCAAACTTTTAATTGAAAGTTTCTGATTTTGGGTTGGAAGTATTCTAGTTTGAGTTGAAAGTTTTTGCCCATAAGTAGAAAGTTTCATATTTCAAATCTTTTTTTTTTGCAATTTTCAGTTGAAAGTTTTTGAGATTTTGAGTTTAAAGTTTTTTAGGTTTCAAGTTGAATGTTACTGAGGTTTTGAGTTTGAAAGTTTTCATATTTTTAATTGAAAGTTTATGTGTGGAATGGCGGTGTACAAACATTTGCTACTAAATCTAACTCCTTGACTGAATCGGCTAGGTGGTGTGCATGAACGCGTATTAGCCTCCTCTTTAAAATTGGCAGGGGTATGCGACTTACGCTGCTAGCGTAGCTGTGCCAAATAGCCACCCCCATCCCCACTAACGCTCGCTGAAAGCAGTGTCGTAAAAGTCGTGTGACTCAACCAATTATACAGATGTATAAATGTAACACTAAGGCCCGAAAATGGTTTTTAGGACAACTCATTTAGTTATCACACCTACTGTAACATATTGTATTTTTATTCTTGCTTCACGTAAAAAATTCGAACTCAGTGTTAATAGTCACCGGTCAATCCGCCTTATAAGCTACTACTCTCTCCAAACAAGCGAGGTGGCACTAATACAATACCCTGATGCTACAGTACCATCAGGCATTGTGTTGCTCGTCGCTGCCTTGCCTGCTGCTACTACCGCCACCATGGGCTTGGTCCAAGGCCCGCCCCTGCTGCTGTTGCATAGCATGCTCTAGCTAGCTTTGCCAAACAAGCACAATGCAGCCCACTAGCTCATTTCTTTCTCCTTTTTCCTTTTCTTTTTATTTTCATCAATTAATCCGGGGCGTCACAAACACCCACACTTAAAAATTTAACATCCCCGTTGAACCCATTTACACTAATTTTTTATTATTTAAACCCATTTAATAAATAATTTTAAAAATAGACCCTACCAAAACTTATTTCCAAAAGTGAAACTTTTGGTTACACCAATCCACTTGTATGGTCAAATAGAGCTACAATGCCATTAGTCGTGGTGTGGTAGCGACAACTACACTAGAGGTCATCATCCGACCATGGACTAGATTTTATGGATGTGACGCCCTTGCCATGCTAGTAGTAGTGCCACGGCGTTGCCATGCCAACCCACCTAGCGTGACAAAGGCAGATATCCACCCATCCGCTACCGCCCATCCTCTTCCTCCTCTCTCTCTCCCTCCCTTCCTTTCTCTCTCTTACCCACGAAACTACGCCAACACCATCCTTAAAATCATTGAATCCTTGGCCAAAATATGTGATTTTTGACCTGATTTGAAGCACATTTGAGTGGGAGTTCATTCCCTAAGTTATCTCTCCCTATTTCTCAAGTTTTTACCGTTGATTTTAAACTCGTTTTGCTTATTTAGGGTTAGTTGAATTTTGTTTAGAATATGTGGTAATGGTGGTGCATGGGAGTGGATCAAGGAAGATTGGGGTGTATTATTGATGAGTACTTGTTAATGGTATTTATGTTCAGAATGTAATTTTTTTGAATAATTTGATTATAATTTAGGTTTTATATGTGAGAGCATGCATGTGGTATTTGTAGTGTTTTTTGATTGTATATGGATGCTTAAATCGTGCATGTAATGTCTTATTGTATTAAGAAGTCGTTGTTTTGGTCGGAAGAATGTTTTGACGATGGTTGTTTGTTTTACATGTCAATATTATGTGGTTGTAGATGGATTGTGTTGTGCATTTATATTTCGGTGGAACGGTAGGTGTTAATGGACAGTTTGAATTGTGTAATTAGATTCATTGTAAGTTGCATTCTTTGGAATCCATTGTGTTTACCATGGAAGGGAGGTACGAAGCAAGCATGGGATCAAGGGAGCACTTTGTGTTGATGCCCATATAATGTGAGTCGGAGTGGTCAAAGTATGTTGCATGTGTGCAAGGTTCACAAGTTCACTCTATTGATGTTGTTGTGACAATGTGTGTGATAGATCACATAACAGTAGATCTGATTTTAGACTTTATAAATGATTTGGAAAGACCTCAAGAACATATAGTTGAGCTAGTCAAGACTTTGGTAAAGGAGCCCCCCATAGTTGAGGCAAATGGGACTTTAACACAGGAGCCACCCTTCGTTGAAGCAGACCAAACTTTACCACATGATCCCCCATAGTCGAGATAGCTGTAAATGGCAAAAAGGGAGTATAGTTGAATGAACCTAATGCACCTCAAAATTGTATGGATGCTACAAATGTTGGTCAGGCCAATGGGCAAGGCAACGGTACATTGGTTGATCCCAATTGTACAGTTGCTGTAATGAACGACGACTTTGACCTAGAGGCCTTTGAAGACGAAGAGTGACATTGTGATGTCGATTGGTCATTGTTGTCTTCCTTAGACAATAAAGTGCCTACTTTAGAAAAAAGTCAAGGTGTCCTACCAGAGGTTCCTACTTTAAAAGACATCTCCAAGATAGTCAACATTGTATGTGATAGTGGACTTCTCTGAAGGGAGTACACACCTAGCGTAGAGGAAGCCAAAATTTGGAAGAGCTTGATGTTTGAGGCAATGGAGTGGTTGAAGCTATTCCTATAAGATTATGCTGTACATCATCATAGACCATATGCTGTGGTATCATCTGGTGCTAAGAAAAGAAACACGGTGCAATGCCAATGAGGTTGCTAAGTGGAAGGTTAGGCTTGAATCAATGGGGAGTCTAGATGAAAAATCATAAATGTTGAGCAACCTTACACATGTGGCACATCGCATCTGTCTGGTGAACATTCACATACCACAGCTACTTACCATGCAAGGCGCATTGTTATTATCATTCAACGTGACTCTAACACGTCTGTCCCTTCCTTGATTGAATCTATATTTTCATTATCTCAATACCAAGTAAAATATGAGAAGGCATGGAGGGCAAAATAGAAGGTGATGGAACTAATATGGGGGGATTGGAAGGAGTAGTACGCAAGGGTTCTAGTGACATTGGATGCAATTGCACATTTTAATCCTAGTACAAGGACTTTCATGTACCATAGGTGACCGATGGAGATGGACTGTGGTGCTTTTAAGCCCGTCTTTCTTAGGGTTTTCTAGATTTCTTTCATGGAGGCTTTCAAGCTATGCAAGCCTGTTTTGGTTGTTGATGGGACATTTCTAACTAGTAGGTATATAGGGACATTGCTTATCACAATTGCTGTTGATGCTTATGATCATCTTGTTCCTATTGCATTTGCTCTAGCCGAGGGAGAGAACAACGATAGTTGGTCTTGCTTTAAGAGCATATTGCATCTAGAGGTCCTTAGGAACTCCAGCAAAGTGTGCATCATTTCTAATTGACATGTAAGAATAATCAATGCCATCAAAGAGAGACTTGATGGGTATCCTAATGTAATTCAAAGCTGGTGCATCGACCACTTTGTAGCCAACCTGTGGAGGAAACATAGCTACAAATCAGTAATTGGTAAGCTCAAGAACTTATGTTACATTCTCGAGAAGCAAGATTTCAAGAAGATTTTGAAAGAACTTTTGGTAGAGTTGAACAAACTGGGTATGGCATGGCTCTAGTGCTAACTAGCGCACAAGAGAAAATGGGCATAGGTATATGACGAGGATGGGGATAGGGATAGAATGATGACGACTAATATAGTAGAGGTAATGAACAATGTATTGGGTGGGATCCGAGCAATGCCTGTGTTAGCTGTTGTTGAGTTCACATTGAAGAAATGCAACAACTACATTGTCGATAGGTAAAAGGCGGTGGAAGAGGCAATCAATGCCGATGACATGTGGGGTGTTGCCTTAATGAACCAGATTACCGATCTATACAATCCAAATCTACACATCTACTTTGTAAGGTCGGCTGGTGGAATCACACGTGGAGGACGGAGGTATGGTGGTCGCAACTATAGAATTAACCTTACAATGCTGGAGTGTACTTATTGAACAATTGAGTTGTTACAAGTGCCACACTCACACGTGGTAATAGCTTATCGTGAAAGAGGCATAGACCACAAGTCTACTTAGTTCATGGCTCCATTATATTTGAAACAAAAAGGTGCTACGAACATGGTCGTCAAGGTTCAATCGATACCTTAAAACTTTGCAATGGTCGTCATACATAGGAGAGGAATGTGATCCTTGTAATGTCTTAAAGTGGATTGCAAAAGGTAAAAGGAAAAGGAAGCGTCTTAGAAATGATATGGATGCATGAAACAGTGTTGCCGTGGCATGGCAATTTTGCCTTGCCACGCCACCTAGACTAGCATTGTGAGCTTAAGCTATAGCGTGGTGAAGCATCTAGGCCCCTCTATTGCTTTTGGTAATTAATGACGAACACAAATTACGTACTAATGATTGCATTTGAACATTGTGGTTAAATTAGGTACACGCTAAAAATTAACAAAGGAGTTTGACCACCAATTAAAATTGATAAGCAAGAGGGGGCAAAGCGAAGAAAATATTTATTGCTCTTGTATATCAATCAAGATGTTGGGCGATTGTGTTAGGTTTATTTTTCTAGGTTTGTTGTACTATCAAGAGGGGTGGTAACGATTGCAAAGAGTTGATCAAAATGACACATTAGAGAAATTGCACAAAGCTGCTTTTAAGTTGGAAAAGTCAGTCGGACCGGGCTTTGGAGCCAATCTGACCGAAAGTTTCTAGAGAGGCTTCAAGCGCTTGCAAGTCTGGCCAGTCACATCGGGCCCTTGGATCTGGTCAGATCATGATATTCCAGAAAGTGTTCTAAGTGTTGCTTTGTTAGTCGGTCGGATCGGTCCTTGGATCCAATTAGATTGTGATCTTCCAGAAAGCATTCTAAGCGCTGCTTTGTCAACCAGTTGGACCGGGACTAAATTCTGGTCAGACCAGGAGTTTACAGAAAGGTTTTGGAGGGTCAGTCGGTCCAGGGCTCAAGGTAATCAATCCAAGTGTAGGAGTGGTCAGACTGGAGGTTTGCCCTTGGTCGGACCAGCACAGGCGCATTTAATACTTACCAACAACTCTTTTTCTAGCCATTGGGAAGGAGTCCGATCGGACCAGCTCTCAAATGGCGATCAGACTAGACATGTGCAGAGTTAGAGATTTCAAGTTTTTATTAGTGAGGGTATAAATACTCACCCACCAACAGCAAAGATCTCTTCTTGGCCTTTCATTTATTTCATTATGAACTCTTGCTTTTCCTTTACACCATTTGAGCTTACTCTCTAATTGTGAGGGTGGTTGAGGGTTGTTTAGCCAAGTTAAGTGCGTTGTGTCATTGTTTAGCTAGTATATCACTTAATCATCTTTAAGCATTGGTTGTCACTTGTTACTATTGGAGGTTGTCACTTATTAGATGGCTTGAAGGAGGTGATTTCTAAAAATTTCTTCAAGAAGATTGTAGAAAAGATATGGCATGTTTATAAGTGGTTTAGAGTTGACCACCTTTGAAGCGAACAAAAAACCACCGTAGACATCTTCAAGGCTAGCTCCTATCTAATTTATCCTTTGACGAAGGTATATATAGGCTTCATAGTTTAAGCGGTAAGGTTAGATTCGTTTTAATGGGGAGTAGAAAACCGATAAGTTTCTAAACCTTAGATTAAAATCATTATCTCTTTGTCTCATTTATATATTGTTTTTTATCTTTATAAAATTTGCATTAATACAGAATTTTAAGTCCTAATCACGCTAGTATTGTAAAACTTAATATATAAACTCTCTTTCATCAAGCTATAGTAACCTAGATTAGTCTTACTTATTAGAGAATTTTAATATCACCTATTTATTCCCTCTAGTAGATATTTTGATCTTACACATAGTACTAGGAGCACTATAAATTTTTAGTAATTTTTTTACAAGTTAATTGCAAATATGGGATATTGACCATAGGCACACTCTCTGTATGCTCTCGACCTCTCACAATCACCTTTCGACGCATTAAGTCTGGGATAGGACAGACCGCTTCACTAATGCCGAGTTGTGCGTGGCACCTTTCAGTGAGCACGTTCGTCGAGGGCATGGACCGATGTACTATAGCCTGCTCCCATGTGCTCTTTGTGTCATTTCCATTGAACAGGGAAACAACAATCATCGCATGCATTTGCTACAAACGATTGTCAACAGCATACTGCATTATATATTGGGGCACAAAGCCACGCTCAACCAAAACCATGTTCCTGCTTAGTTCACAATGATATTATGTTCTTAGGAGCAAATGGAGGCTTCAGTTCAATTCACTTAGCATCCTGAGTGGATGAGGCATCCATTCGCGTGCCTAATTTCACCATGGTTTGACCATTCGCTTTGCAAAAGTGATGATTGATATCAACTCATGACATCCCTTAAGGAGATGTCAACTAAATTGTCGATGCGTAGGTTTAGATCCAAACCTACGCATCTACTCAACTTGATGTCAACTGAAGCCGCGTTCTAGATGCTCCTACTCCTCCCCGACAGCAGCGCCACTCTCAAGCTCGCCGATCTCTACGACATGGCCGCCACGTCGCCGGAGTTCATCAAGAAGCACACGCCGTTGGCGAAGGTTCCGGTCAGGCGGCTCATGGTCGCCAAGTTCAAGTTCTCGTTCAAGCTCGAGGCGTCGCCGGACATGAAGAAGTTGGGCGTGACCCGAGCTTTCGGGGGCGACGACTTCTAAGGCATGGTGACCGGTGGGGACGGGCTCTTCATAGCCGGAGTGTACCATCAGGCCACCATCGAGGTGGACGAGCTCGGCACCGTGGCTGCCGCCGCCACCGCCGTGGTTATGAAACAGTGCGCAAGCGGGCGGCCGCCGATGGACTTCGTCGCCGACCGGCCGTTCTTGTTCGCCGTCGTCGAGGAAATCACCGTCGCCGTACTGTTTCTTGGGCATGTGGTGAATCCTATGGCTGAATAAACTAACATAATTCAATAAGGTTGGGATTTGGGAACAACATAATTTTCCAAAGAAAAAGCGAATAAACCGAACGAGTTGTGAATCTATATTTGCTTAAATAATTGAAATCTGTAGGTCATGTAAACTTTGTAATTACGTAATCAGTGATTTGGTATATTCGATAGATGGCTCAAATGATCTGTACAGAACAGCTTTAGCCCATGCTGGACGAATGAATTTCAGCGGAAACAACTCAAAACTGTAGGGTATGAACACATTTTCTGGGGCCTGATGTTGGTGTAAAATTAGGGGACATTATTACAAGCCTCAGGATATGGGAGTAACTGAGGCAATGGATAAAAAGTCAAATGACGCAATACATCCTAGAGGAAAGCACAATACATACTAGAGGAAATCACCTCTTGTGTTATTTACCTTTGTCATCGTATATTCCAATATATGAAAAGAAAATTGTTACATGTAACATTGGTGCTACAGTCTATGATACAGCTATACTTGCAAACTGTGATTTGCTTATTTGTCGAAAAACCATCTATACAAACAACTCTATGGAACCGACCTTCTAGTAGTACTCGTGGAAGCACAACCAAAGAAGAATCAAAACACTGGCAGCAACAACCAAAGATTTGTGAGAATTCAGATAGAGAAACGTTCGTCTATGTTCCATTCAAGGTTCTTCCATTGTCTGCATTGGAGGTGGAGTGACGGTAGGAGCTGAGGAGGAGCCGCTGTCTGTTCTCTCACGGATCTCCCTGTACTCTTGACATATAGCACACAAGTGACAAAATAAGTGTGTCGTTAAATCACCACATGGTGCTTCCTGTAAAGGAAAATATTTGAAATGAACCTGTTAGAATCAGTTAACAAGATTTGCTATGACTCAACAACCATGTAGCCCTAGTGATGTATCCTATCAAATTTAGCCAGTTGCATATAGATCCCTTTATCCGAGCTCTTGCTCTTGTAAGCTTTCAAAGCATCCAGTTCCAGATACATGCAACGAAATCATAAATTTACTGTACTTTACTGTAGATTTATGAACAACGAATCTACCACTCACAGAAAATCATAGTCATGCGGAAGCCTAGATTGGCTCCTATTGAGATTAACAATTTGATCATCACCTGTGTTGCTGAATCAAATTATACACAAGACACTGAAGCCAGCAACCAAATGTCCTGTTTCAATTGACAGTAAAAGATTCCATTCACTTAATTTACTACTTGCAAAAGAAACATACTTTGATAGACATGACACCATGGCAAAGCTCAAATTGCTAGACTGCTAGCAACAGTGGAAGGATTGCCTTATATGCAGTCCTTACATAAGTCTAAGGTAGATTTTAGATTCAACTAAGTTTAACTATGAAGAGTTTTCACCATAAATCCTATTGATTAAATTGTGTGGCATGGGAATATCACGCATTTATCATAGCAATATATAATGAGAAAACTGCCTCTACTGACTACTAAATCTAAAACCTGTAACAGTAACATCCAACAAACATCAAAAACCAGAAAAGCGTAAGTTTACCGGAAGATTGTACTTTGTTCTTAGTGCTTGTCGATATCCACAAGCATAACAAGCAACAGCTGACCCTGGAACTGCTAATACAAGGCCCCCAGTAAACACACAGCAGAGACTTGTAAGAAGGCCCCAAAGCATGCAATGTGTAGTGCATGATCCAGCAAGAGTTCCAGATCCCAAGAACTGTGCATTCCTTCCAAAAAGGAAGCAAGGACAAGTTGCACCAATACAACCTACAAAAATCATCAGAAAAATTGAGGGCATAAGAATAGTTTTCCCGTTCTTCAAAGTGAAGGGACCTTTTTAGCAATCAATATGCTGCATTTACATATTTTCTGATAAAACTTTCGTGCTGGATTAATTATACTTCTTGTGATATCCTTGAATGTGCTAAAGATTAAACCAATACTGCAATAGGCCACTCAAGACTGAAGTATAACGAAGCAGAACTATTAGGTGGTTGGTTACTTTGCATTGCGGGCCTCCAGTGGCATAAATACCACTTTGGCAAATTGACTGTACAAAATATTTGATGTAATACCCAACGAACTTATTCTTCTCACTTGACATGTTTCACGGTATGCCAAACCCAATAATAGCATAACAATAACACTAACTAGGCAACTATGCACAGTTTAATGCTTATTTTTCTTATGCACATCCTATCATGCAACCAAATAGCACCTTTTATCTTTCCTTCTGAAATCAAGGAGTCACGGGTCAGAAAGTAGCATACAGCTCTGTGGATCATCGAAACAAGCACATATGCCTGAAGACCATTGTGTAGGATCCCGGCTTAACTTGTGGCGCGTAGCATCATTCTCCTCCGCAGGAACGCGATCCTCCTCAGTATTCAGGCCAAATAAAGGTATATACTGAGGCGGAACATAGCTCCCAGCCATTTCTGCGACACAAACGGAAGATTGCTCAGATACAAAAGCATCATAACTTCAACAAAATAAGATATACCGCATGGCATAGGTCAGTGCAAGGAATCAACATAAGCATTCGAAAGTATAACAATTTTTTAGCGTGTTTGGTCATTGGTGTGGGCGGCCTAACGTGGGGTATGGGGATTCATCCAAGTTGCTATGAGCACTGCAATATGCATCAAAGGAACCCGGAAGAAAATGGATGGGTTAATTGGAGGAAACGAAATCAATTCAGCACTTCAAGTCCGTATGGATCTCCATCTTGGCCGCTACGGCACGCTGATTCAAGAAGTGGAGGGAAGGAGGGGAGGGGAGGGGAGGGAGGGCTACGAGAGAGAAGAATGTATACCTTCGATCCGATCTGATCCGAGCCGAAGGCCGGTGGAACGAGACCGGCCGCGTCGCCTTTCCTCAAATCTGCTCGCCGGCCGTGCGCGCGAGGATGCCACCTGCACAGGGAAGAAGGCTAGGGCGGGATCGGGACGGAGAGGTGGCCGTACACGACACCGTGCCCTCCGGGAGTGTTCGCCGGCCGGAAGAGCGCGAGCGAGGAGGCGAGGCGGGGGAGGAGGCCGGCGTTGCCTCCGCGGCTCCGCCGGAAACGGAGAGGAACAGGAGGTGACGAACGAACGAACAGAGAAGCGAAGGGAGTATTTGTCATTGACCCAAGATGAGCTATTAAGTATATAATTAATTAATTAATAATTATTTTAAATTTAAAAATAGATTAATGTTTTTTAAATTAATTTTTTTAATTAATTTTAAAAAAAACGTACGAAAAATGTGTATGAAAAACGGACGATATATCTTCTTTTGTTATTCACGAACACATCCTTTGTTTCTCTATTAAATTTCATAAAACCTTATGTAATGATATAATGCTCTGAGTTGTAATCACACATGACAAATAATATAATCCTAAGGTTTTATATAACTACACTATCAACCAATTTGACTTATTACTATATCAGAATAAAAAATGCTTTACTTAAATGGTTGCAACATTTATATGATAAATAAAAAACTCATAAATTTAATATGTGATTGTAAAACTTATAACTATGGTATATAAAATGGTCAACCGTACAGTTTTATCAAAGTTTAAGGTTATATATCATATGTAAAAATTCATATTGTTTTATGTAGTTTGAAGATAATGTCAATTTTAATCTAGTTTTTTTAGTACACTAGTTAAAAGTTAAAACTTCTAACTTTCTATTGCCACTAGAACCCATTTCCCTCCAAACAGATGACCAATAAGCCGTTTTAAGAAGATTTTCGATGTCAGATATGCAAATGTTTCCAAGGATGGTTTAAGGACCTTGAGTTGGCAAATCCACCGTTATCTCAAAACAGGCAGACCTGAAGTCCAGCTTGGAAGCATTTGGGGCAATGTGATGGCAACGGCATCTTGCTAAGCTTAATCCAAACTATATTTGTAGACAACATCTTCCGACTATAGAAATATCTCAGAAAGAAAGCACTGAAGGCAACATCTTCCAGTCTTAGAAGGATAAGGACAAGATTAACTAGGATCACTGGACTCGGTCTTAGATTTGAGAACGTGCATCACTGCAGGGAAAACAATGTGGCTACTAGCTAAACCCAACTAGATGAACCCCACTCCCCTCCAAGCTCAGAGGTGACACATATTCGATTAACTTGTTGACAAGAACATTTGAGGATGATTTCTCACTCAGTCCCAGCATCTGCCAGTTCCCAATTTGCGTGAGGACAGGAATTCCAAGTAGAATTGCAAGAAATCCTTGGATGTTCAAATGCTTCGTCTTCAAACGATCCAGCCCAAGCAACCATCAACAGTCCTGCAAATAATCTTACTGACCACAACGCAATTCGTCATCCACTGATGGAACAAACTGGATGTCTAACTCTTAGTATCTAAGATGTCATTGGACTAGAAGATTGCAGCAAACAATCATTACCTTTACAGAGTAGAGTGTACATGATAACATCCTACGCTGAAGCTAGCAAGGGCCCGAGGTGATCCCTAAACCAAAACACTTACAAAAGATAGAAACAAAAGCATTCCCATCTCAGGACTGAGAAACTGAGATTCCTGGTGAGACTGGCTCATGACCATGGACCCGGATGCGGTAAATGCAGGTTAGGGCTGAGCTTCCATGGTTTGAAGTGAAGTCCAGTCGGACCATGTTGATGATACCTACATCTGGTGCGGTAACATCGAATGTCTGGACATTCTTCTTGTCTAGATCATATGTGAATTCAGTCAAGACAGACATCTTTGCACTTGCAGCATGGCCTGAATAGACCTCATTATGTGCCTCTTGATACCATCCAGACACCCGGCAGTCCTTTGGTGCAGTGGACATATCATATGCTACATCCTGCATTTCATGCAACAGAAGTAAATCAGTAAAATATTTGAGGATAGTTTTTTTTTTTGTGGCAGGAAAACCTCTCACTGAGCAAAATCAAGTGTTTAATAAGAAATCCCTTCTGCGCAGCAGTATAATGAGACTTCAATGGGAGCATATTCTATGAAAACATAAAAATAGGCCTCATCAAGTTATCAGGCTTCCAATAATAAACTACAGGTTATAACTTGAGATAAACAAAACATTAAAGTGAATGATGCCTCTAAAATATTCAATAGGAAAAATAAAAGACAGCATTAAGTCAGCTTTAAGTCAGGCATATGACAAGAAGTGATCAACCATCTTGGTAATTCATGGGAAGATATGAGTTTCTTTGTAGTTACTTAATAAGATGCATTGGAATGTTTTACAACCAAATTAGAAAAAAGTCAAGTCACAATTTGCAAGGTTGTGTTCTAACAAAACATTCAAAAGGTACTCAAAAGGATTGCTTGTTCATGAGCAAGTGAAGCATAGCATTGACAATTAAAAAGAGAGATATAACACAAGCCAGATCATAATGCACTCAGCCTCATTAACATAGAAGTTAAAACTTAAAAGTGTGTCTTTTCCAATTACCACTGAACATACAACAAAGAGAAAATTCATAGAAGCAGCAGCATTGTTGTAATGCTTAAGATGAGTCAATAACCACAAAGCATGGATATATAGAAATATAATTAGTTACAGACAAAACATCAAAGCTTAATAATGCTAAATTGCTAATAGCGATACAGAAGTGAGTGATTCTATATAATGGTTTAGTCAAGAAGGGTCTTGCTTAAAATTGGAGTCACCCCCACTATACTACTATGAACTCAAATACTACGAGCTTCTGCATCAGAACTTCCCAACAAATGGCACATCCTACTCATCAGTCATCAAATATAATTTGGTTTTTGACAGACATCGAATCACAGAATTTGAGCGGGCCCTACAAAAATAATTAACGAAGGCCCAAGGAAGCAAAGATATATAGTTTTGTAAATGGGCCATCGAGAAAGTTACCTTTGAAACATGTTCTAGTGTAATTGCATCAGGGATAATTCCCTTCCTCAGCTTGATCTCCACAAACCCACTGCTCCCCTGCAACGGAAAGCACTGCCCGGGTTCTCCAAAGCTTGGCTGAAGCATCTTCTGTTGGCTAGCAGTATATCCACCCAGATATGTAGAAATGATATTAATGATATTACCATGTTTCCCAGTATCATAAGCCTCCGAATGGCGGACGACTTTTCCCCCAGCCGACGCCACAGCATAGTCTACCCTACCGATCCCATCGGCCGCATGCTTCTCAATCTCCCCCATGGCGATCTCTCTGGCTAATGCACGAACTTGGTCAAGGTCAACCTCGGTCCTGGGACCCGAACCCAGGCTCTCCTTGACTTCGTTCCAGAACTTCTCAAATTCGTCTTTCCTGAGGAACTCCATCCGCTTGAGCCCGCCGAGCGCGACGCTCAGCTCGTCGGTCCTCACGTCGAGCCGCTTGAGTTGGCTCTCGAGTTCCAGCCTCTTCTCCTCCAGCAGCGCCGCAAGCTCCCCGCGGGCGGCGCCGGCCTCGCTGTCGATCTTGCGGTCGACGGCCTCCAGCTGCACCTGCAGCATCCGGAAGGCGCGGGCTAGGGACGCCTCGACGTCGGCGACGCGGGCGTCGTAGCCCGCCAGCGCAGCCTGGTCGACCGGCGGCGGCGGGGCCGGGTGCGCCCAGCGCCAGGCGAGGTCGCCGACGTAGAGCAGCACGGCTAGGAGCACCGCGTTCTTGGCGGCGACGCTGAGCGCGGTCTGCCACCTCGGCCGCGACGACGACGACGACGACGGCGTATGGCTCTTCTTGCGGCGCGGCGGCTGCGCCCCGCCCGCCCCAACCGCCGCGGCGGACAGATGGTTACGACCGGAGGAGTCGAGATTCGGGGTGGAGGGGTGCGGGCGCTGGTCGAGCAGGAGGACAGGGCGCTTGCGGAGCGCGGACGCGGCGGCAGCGGCGGGGCGGGAGGCGTTGGGGCTAGTAGGGTCGAGGGACGTCAGCGGGGAGGCGGCGGCGGCGGCGGCGAGGGAGGGGGACGCCATGGATGGCCGGGCAGGGAGAGGGATCTGCCGGGCAGGGAGAGAGGCGGTTGGGTTTCGCCGAATCGGTGGGGAATTTTTGGGGGAAGCGGGCGGAAATCGAATCGAATCGAACGAAGCGGGCGCGGAAGAAAGAGAGAAGACGAGAGGACACGCAGCACATGTGGGACACAGGAACCGCAAGCGAAGTTGGGGGGATGGTTCTAGTGCGTGCTGAGTCGCTGACGTGTGGGGCCGGATGAATGTGCCATTGCTCTCACTTGGCTGGATCAGTCGGTCCTGGATCAGAGAATCAGATGGATGATGGATCGAATCAATTTATGTTTATTTTTCGATGAATTTCGACGAACTTTTCCTTTTTGTAAACGAAATTCCGAGAATTTGTTGTTCAGATTCCTTTGGTTTTTTTCTTTGTCAGGGAGTGTGCAAGGTGCAAAATTTACATGGGAAGCAAAGTTGCACTCTCCAAAATTTACTGGCAAAATTTCGGGCGTGCTACAAGCACTGTGTAGTTCATTGTACTCCCTCGTATAAAAATCTCAAATTCTAGCATTTAAAGAAAGATTTAAGGAGAAAGACAAAATATCAAAATGTCTCTAATTAATGAAAAAAAGTTATATTGACAAATAAGTAGTAGGTGAGTGGTATTAAAATAATAAAATTTCTTGGTTTACGATCGATAGTAAATAAGAAAGTAGTAATTGATTTATTCTGTGATAAAGTTTAAACTTTAAAATTAATTTATTTTAGGATGGAGTAGGTATATCTGTTTAATGTTTCTGATAATGTTAACCCGTGAAGTTTCTTCGATATTTATCTTCAAGTTGCCAACTCTTTGAAACATCCATTCATCAACTCGCTTCTTACAAACCGTCAAAACACAAAGTGCAGCTAGGATCGAAACTTTCTATGGCAAATGACATCGTTTCATGGGCCTATGATGTGGCCTAACTAGTTGAGCCCAGCACTAGCCTATCGTCCTCTTGCTTTAGGAGATTCTTCTTCGTTACCGACAGCGATGTGGCCATCATCAACTCTTGAAATACTCCTTTGGTTGCCTTGTTGAAGTGTTGTGGATCGAGATCGCAAGATAGCTTAGAGGTGAGGGAGAAGAATAATTTGAGGCATCATCGAAGGAGAAGCCACTTTTTACTAAAACTTTTTCTAAAATTTCCAATCGCACCCTTCAAACCATCTTTTCACTTAACACCACGGAACTTACCCTTTTTTCAACTTGGACCATCTCATCCAATCATCCTTCTCCAACTACGGTGGCTCTATCATCCTGGCTTCCACTAACATCAACACTAGCCGCATCTACCTTCGACTAGACCTCTCCTCTAGCGCACAATCTCTCCGCTCTTTCTTTTTTCCCTTGTGACAAAGGTGAGGCAACTAGGGAAACCACCAAATCCAATGAGGAGCCTAGATCCAATGCCCCTACTCTCTACCATGGTTGAATTCAATATCCTAGTTCCTCCTAGACTGTGTTGTCGTCCTTGACCTCTAACGAGACAACACCACACATAGTGATGGGGAAGGAGAGGAGACATGGCCGACAAGTGCTTCTATACACTGACAGTAAGGAGGAGTGGGCGTGCGTGTGGCAAAGGAGTAGGCGCTGTACGCAATAGTGGCAAAGAATAAGAACAGTGGCTTATAGGGTGCAATTGAGTGTGGAAGCGGAGATAGAGAAGAGCGACGATATCCGTCATGGTGGAGAAAAAGAGGATGGTAGTGGAGGAGAGAAGGGACGACAGCTGATACGTGCAATAGCATCTGTGGTAGAGAGCTCGCTGTCACCATCCCCACCAAGCGTCTTTCCCTTTTCTGTCGTATGGGCCACTAGTCTAAATTGTAAAGAATTGGTAACAATAAGTTGGCTTTAAGTAAAAAAGATTGGCTAGAGGTGATCCAAAACACACTTTGGTACTAATAATTAGACCAATATATAATTTACTTATTTGATTTAGATGTTTTTTAATTTTAGAGTTGATTTCGATGTTTTTTATTATATTTACTTTTTAACATTAGTGGTTAATCACGTATGTAAAAGTCTAACCATCATAAATTAGTTTTCTTTCGCCGAAACGTTGGGACGGAATATGCAGCACCACACCACAGCCGTAATATTGGGACGGAATCAAGAGGAAAAATCAAGTTGTTAAATTGATATAAATTAAAAAGAAATTCAAATGTGTACAATACGCAAACCACTTACTCCGCCTCCACGAACTATATATGCACGCAATAATTTGCTTGTGTGGGCACACACGAAACCGACCTCGGCCGGCTCAAGGGAAGCATGGGATGTCGTACGTACGGCGGGTCGCCCTGCGTTCAGCGGTTCAGCGGTTCAGCCCGCAACTACTAATGCCAGATCGCCATGGTCAAGTGGTCATCAATCAAGGAAAATATGGCGGTTTTTTGGCAGGCAGTTTCACCGATCAAAACGAATTGTTACGGACACCCGCTCATGCGCGATGATACGCGCCGCGCGTGGCGTCTGGAGAGAAAAAGTTGGACGCCCTTCGGTTGCATTGTTAGCTGTCTCGTTCGTGGAAACATTATATGTTTGACGTCTGCTGATTTTTTTAGACCGTCAAAATCTATTTTTACATTATATGAATTCTATACCATTGTATCGGGTACATACATTAACATTATATTTATTTTCCCTTTCCTATAAGCACACGAGAGAACACAAGCTTGTCCTCTAGTGTTGTTATCTCCCCATACCCAATACGCTCGGTTGGACAAAAGACATGAACGACATCAGTGAACCCTCCTCCCGACTGGTCTCTTCCCTCTCTCTCCTCTTGCCTTCTCCTTTACCTCAAGCCGACGGCAACGAGGTGCCTCTTTCCGTCGTCTTCCCTGTCTCCGGTGGCTCCTTGCTATCGAATCCGCCAACACCAATTGCTGCCTCTTAACCACTCATGTCGTTTACTCTAGTTGTCAACATTAGCCTACCACCCACTATCAACCTTATGGTTTTGACGTCATTGTCGATGTCTTACTATTTGTCTATGTTCACCACTCACCGTCGGTCCTTCATCACTACGTCTATTTCTCTAAGTCCTAGAGAAACTTCTTTTTCTTCGTCCCCTAGCTATAACTATAAAACCTAATTCGTATGTTATTTATTGGAATTAGGTTGTCGCTGAAATCAGAGAAGAGGAGAGATTCATCGAAGTTAGGGAAGCAGCCAAGGCATGAATATTAAGGCGGATTTGATGGTACAAAATTAGTAAAATTTCAAACCAAAATTTCCATCAAATGACATTTAGCAATTCCTTTTTTTATGAGATGGATGCATCTTGTAATATCTTTTGTATATAGGTGGTAAATTGACCCATCAATTGATCATGACGTTCATCAAAACAGTTAGAAAAATGCGTCGAGACGACATATATAGCACGACCGAAAACAATTAAACAAAGCACGCGGACGCGTGTCAATTTCCTTCCAATTTCAGCGGGACCAACTACCAAACATACCATCGAGACATAATTAACCCAAAATAAACAACACGGACATTCATATGTAGCGTGCGATCACATCACCTGCATGCCCAGATGATGACCATCGGATACCTGACAATCCCTCGCACGCTAGCTAATCCGTTTGCTCGTAAATAAACCTAGCTTGCCTGCGAGCAAGACAAAACTAAACAAAAAACACCGGAACACGCATTTGGCTAATTGGCTTGTCTAATTTGGCAGCTACCCTCGCACGCGTCGTAGCCGCGTGCGGTCCATGACAACGACGCACACCATCTATCTAAATACTCCCTACGCAACGACACGCCAAAATGCGAGGAATATTTCTTCTGCTCATCTCAATGAGATCTATGACTACAACATTTCGTCCTTTTTCTAATTAAAATATAAATTTTATCTTAATTTTCATTGATATAATTTTTAAACTGCTAAATGATATATTCTATACTAAAGCTTTCTAGTTGGATAATCGAACAGGGACTACATATACACTGTACGACTGGTAGCATATAATCCTCGCGTGCGCGCGGGCGCTCCAAAGGTCGTGCAGCGTGCGGCGTACAGTAGAAGACAGAATCATTGGCCCCGTCGACTCGTAACCGGGCGCGACAACATACGAGCTGGGGCTAACGATGATAGGTTGATAGCCCCAGTGCCACCTTGGGCCTCGGAGAAGGAGCGCTCATCATCCATTAAACACAACGCAGCAGTAGTATCTGTGCCCACTAGACAAGCAAGCCAACAATGATGGATCTTTTCAGAGATAATGGAAGTACGGGCATCGCTTCCGGTCTCTGCAGGAATTAGGAGTATCAAACACAGTGGATGCATGTGTGTGTCCACTGAAGTATGTATCGCCTCTGGTCCCTGTGCACCAATTAAAATGCACAAAATTGCATGTAGAATGCTTTAGATCGAGCGTACTATGTCACATAGGGAGAGAATAACTAGGAGGAGAATAACCGGGTGCTCCCGCGCACATCCTGCTGCATTCGCCTACTACATTCACGTGCGCATCTCTTTCCTCGCGTGCTGCTCTCTCTACATTGCATGTAACAACTTCATTAGCAAGTTTTAAAAGTCTTTTTTCTCCGACGCCTAATTATTATATTATTAGTTGGTGCAGAGGACAAATATTACTTTCATTATAAAAAAAATCACCACTGTACACGTACACCCTATTTACACACTTGTAAAAGTAAAGAATTTTCATCAAAAGCACACGAACATGTGTATAGTTGTGCGCATTAGAAGTTGAGCACTAGTGATTATTAATTATGTGGTTTATTAAAATATATTAAATATTTTTTTAGAACTGTTATATATCATCGGGATCAATTAGACCCAACATCCATTAATCACAACTTCATACTTCAGGATAATATAACAGATAATACAGTTGAGTTTCTTTTTATAATATTATAGGTCAAGTATAAAAAAAGTCATAAATCTAACGTTGTTGTATCATCGACACCCACAAGTATACAAGCGACTTCAAACATCGGTGAAAAAGATTAAGAAGCTATACATCTAAAGTTTGGACATATTTCGAGAAAGTCTTTACTGAAGAAATTGATATCAAGATAAGATATGCTGAATGTAATTATTATAATAATACTTTGATAGCTAGAGCTTCTGGTGGTAATGATCACTTGATTCGGTACGCTGTCATCTACAAATGAGAGCTAAAGTGGGCATGATGTAGATGTTTCTAGGCTTCAACTCTGATGGATTTATCCGACAATGTGAGTACAACGGTGATAATATTCGACAAGAGCTTTATCGCTTAATAGTAAGAAATGATCTGTCTATAAATTTTGATGAGTCTGCTGCATTTAAAAAATATATTAAAAATGCTCATATATAGTGTTTCTAAGTAAACCATAACTAGAGATCTTGTTAAATACTATGATGAATATTGTGGTAAGCTTAAGGATGTTTTACAACCGTATGCTTTTTCTTTGGCTTTGATTAGTGATATATAGTTAGTTAATGCTAAGAAAGATTATCTTTGTGTTGTTACTCATTTTGTTAATAATAATTAGAGATTAGAAAATAGAATAATTGGATTTAGTTTAATCGACGTGTCATACACAAGTAAGAATATTGTAAAACGAGTTTCTTAAGTAATAGAAGAATTTAGTCTAACTAATAAAATCTTTGTAATTACTTTGGATAATGCTTTGTAGTATGGATATTCTTATTCCTCTTTTTAGTATATATGTTAGACCTATTTTTTTATTAGCATTATGTTTCTCATGTTATTAATCTTACAATTAAGTCTGGTTTGAAAGATGTATGTAATTATCTTGAAGATTTTTTTACTATAATTTCTTTTATGAATTATTCTAACCAATGTATTGCAATATATAAGAGCTATTGTATTGCTATGGGGGTTTGTCCTTGTAAGTTTGGTTTGGATATGGATATGAGATAGAAGTCTACTTACCTAATGCTCAAGCAACTTATTCCATACAAGAATATATTTTTTTTGTTTTTATCTATACGCACTATCATCAACATGATATTCAAACCCTTCTCACTGAAGGACAGTGGCGTTGAAAGTATATTAGAATCGTCGTTGAAAGTATATTAGAATTTTTAAAACTATTCTATGATACTACTACTGTTGTTTTATATAGTGTTTATTATTCTATAGCACCCTTAATTCTACGTCATATTCTTGAGATTAGTTCACATTTAAACAAATATGAAAATGACTCACTAATTTGTTTTATTGTTGTTCCTATGAAAACTAAAATTTTAAAATACTAGAGAAACATACTTATGTTTATACATTTGCATTTATTTTGGATTCTAGAGCTAAGATTCATCTTTTTTTCTAATGCGCTAGAACTTTTGTCTGAATTTATTGGTAGCGATTATTCAAATTATTTCAAAGAGGTTTGTAGTAATTTAACTGTTATTCACTATGAAAGAAGTATGGTGCAGTGAGATTACAATGACCCATACCAACCCTGGTTGGAGTAGGTAAGAAGAAAATTATATGGGAAAAAAATATTTGGTGGTGCGGTAGTTCCTCGTCAAGATGCTCTAGGACTTCGACCTGTACAACTTCAACGTGGTTTAGATCCTCACCTATCGCTTTCCCATCTGAGTTGAAATCCTATCTTGACAATGACACCATCAACCATGACGATTAAGATTTTAATATAATGACATGGTGACAGAAACATAAATTAACATATCCCATATTTTTATTATTAGCATAGGATGTGATGACAGTTCCTGTTTCTATAATCTCTTCTGCCTTCAGTCTCATAGGCAACATAATCACTGACGAACAAAGATATTTAACAAGTGACATGATGAAAATACTCACCATTGTCAAAAATTAATAGTAGGCTAAAGCCATACACAACACTTTGTGAACAGCAAAGAACTTTAAATATCATTTAAAAATTTATATCTTGATTAAAATAATAGTACCAATGTGTAATTTATAAGCTTGGTTGCACTCTTTTTTTCCTTATAGGGTTTTCTCATGTATTTGAAATGATTTTTTTTATCTAGAAATGTTTTTAATGAGGCAACGTAACATCAATATAGCTCATTCTATATTTAAAGAAATTTTCTCATTTATTCCATATTTATATATATTTTTTTCTTAAATTTCTATGTATTTTTCCCATTTCCCTTAATATTCTACTATTTTTCCCTATTTTCTTAATTTTCCTAATTTTCTAGTTATTTTTCTATTTTCACTAGTTAAACGGGCTAACGGGCTAGCCTGTTTACCCTCAGCCGCCATCCTAGCCTGAGTCGGCCCGGCACTGCTCGCTTAAGCACGATGCCTTAATAGGCCTTGCCCAGCCGGGGCTATGCTGTACGAGTGGTACTATCCATTTGGCCATCTCTGATTGTATATGCATGATTCATTCACCCGCCTCATTGATAGCTAGCTAAGCTATATGGTGGAAAGTGTGCAAGTGTTCCGTTTTTTAAAGTAGGCTAGGTATCTACTTTCTTCAACTCTAAATAAGTCTAGAGTAATATATATATCCCATCAATCACTTCTTATTTAAATTTCTCTTTTATCTTATTCATAACCATCCTCCCACTTCTAACCCTCACTCTTCATATAAATCATTTATCTTCTATAGTAATTTATATATTTTTTTTAAATATACTTATTTAAGGAGATAGTGTATGATAAATATAACAATCAGGTGCTTGATCATTTCGTTATTCCTTGCCGCCATGTCAGGGACCACCAAACATGGATAGTTTTTTCGTTAATGGTCAATATATTCCGCACGCGTGTTAGCTAGGGTTATTCTTGCTTGCTGGTGATGGAAAATCAATGGCAAAGAGAAACTTCTGCCTGTCGTCTTCATCGCGACTGGTGCCATGATCGAGATATGCAACCGGTTTAATGATTCGACGACGAACAAAGGGAGGAGCACCGACATGCATGATGCATGACACAGCATGAAGGCCAAGAACATAGGAGTATATATGCAGGAGCAAGACTGATTATAGCGACAGAACAATTCTCAAGCAAGTTTTAAATTTAACAAGAAGTTTGCGGGAACAAAAAAGTGATTTCATTGGCTTTGTTGCTCCTATAAATTGACCATCTTACCTTTTTACCTTGCACACAACCCACAGCGTATGTTCGTAGGGACATAGCTTCATCATCAGGGTTAAAATAGGTGGCCGCAAATATTATGTTTAAGTGTACTTTCGATATGAATTTAGCATTATGGCTGGTCTCTATATTTCAAGTGTATGGTAGGAGAGCCCACTCGTGTAATAAAATATATAATAATTAAGCAGAAATCCCTTTAAAAACGAAAAGCGAATTTCACCCAAAACATATCTCAAATACCTTCATATTACAATCTGTGTAGCCCAATTTTAAATTGGTACTATTGAAAACGCAAACATATCACAGCAGCCAAATTGTACATAAAGTTAATTAATTCTACCTCCAATAAAGAAAACCTAAACTAATCCTAACCCAGTCCGGCCAGGCGTTGGCGTCCAAGCAGGCAAGGAAGGGTCCACAGGAACGGATGAACCCCAATCAGTCCATAATTCCACGTTCCCCTCCTGACAAATGGACATTCTATTTTTTTTACAAAACTATAAGTATTTTGACCAAACTAACTACATATGTAAGATTGTATATCATAAAACTATAAAACTACAAATTAGCATCAAATTTATCATAAAACTATTTATTTAACGTAAAGTATCATAAAATTTATAGATTTAGTTAATAAAGTTAACATAAAAGTATAATTTTAGTACAAATTTAATTACAAAACTATAATATTTATAACTTTGATATAACAACGGTGCTAGGGTTTAAACTCAGAAATGTGGTTTTGTGACATGATACATTAAATCTGAATATGCAAATTTAATGTTAAGTCTATATTTGTGTGATACCAATCTCAAATTATGAACGAAAAATTATTATTTACGTTTTTTTATATTTATGAATTTAACTATTTAATATCAATTTCAGTTAGACACTAATAGGAATTTTTAAAAAAACTAAATTTTATATATAGCTAGAAATAAAAAAAATCAAAACGATATTATTTTTATGGAAAATGTGTCAGTAAATTTTCGTACTGTTTTTATCACTGCCTCAAATACACCTTGTTTTGATATGGTTTGATCAAATCATACGTGGTTATGTGAAACTCACTCCGTTTTAAATTGCAGGTTTTGAAACGCAGAAACCGTGAAGCTAAAACCTAATTCTACCTCCCGCAAAAAAAGAAAAAAATCGCACCCCAGTCCGGTCAGGTGTTGGCGTCCAAGCAGGCAAGGACGGGTACACAGGAACGGATATGAACCCCAACCAGTCCACCATTCCCCATTTCCCTCCTGACAAATCGACATTCTCTGTCGCCGATTTGTTCTATTGCCGCGAGTATCTTGCATCCATCTGCCACCTCAACCACTCCAACGATCCATCCGAGCCCCAGTCTACCGTGCGCATGCCGCCTTTTTCTGCTATAAACAACAGTAGTAATAATAGAGAGAAAGAAAGAGACGACAAGCAAGCCATTTTAGGCATTGTTGGACAGGACAGTTTTCCAATCTCCTTTTTTTATATATGTACGTTTTTTAACTAATAAATAATATGTTTTTAAAATTATATAGAAAATTTACATTGATTTAACTTTATTTTATGATTTTCTTTTTCCTTGGGAAGACAAAATCTCTTATTTAGAAGACCAAGCAAAAGCATAATATAATGTTTCAAAATATAAAACGTAGTTTTTATGACCAAAATTTAACTACTAATTACTATATTAAAATATAATTTTTATGATATAAAATTAAAATTATTAGATTTATAGTGAAAAGGACTGATTAGACTTTTTTCATGTAAACGATATATTAATAAAATAATTATTTTTTAAAGTCGTATCTAATAAAATAAAATATTTTATATTTTCCCTCTCCCTGTTCAAGTTGTATTTTCTTTTAGATTTTATCTATCTTTTTCTCTCTATAATTTGTATTTCTTTTTATCTCTCTCTAGAGTTTGGAGTTTCTTTTATCTTTCTCTCTCTGAAAATTGCAGCCACCAACTTTGCCTTTGATGATCCATGCGTGCCTTTACCTTTCTTCTTGGCCTCCTCTTCGCTTTTTATTCCTTTGCCTACTTGCTGCTGCTTCTGCTTTACATTGCTCTCCATTTCTCCAAAGCTCTAAGCTTTCTCCTTCCTCCCATTGGGCGTTGCATCACCATTGCATTGCACCAAGAGGAGATCGAGGAGTAGAGTAGAGCTTGCTCGGCGGTGGCCATGAGGGAGTTCTCGTTCGAGGAGGTGGAGGCGGCCACGGGCGGCTTCGCGGCCAAGAACCTCGTCGGGAAGGGCAGCCATGGCAACGTGTACGTGGCCAGGCTTAAGGGGGTGGGCGGCGGCGGCGGTTGCGCGGGCGGGAGGGTGAGGAAGGTCGTCGTCGCCGTCAAGAGGGCGTCGCACGCGCAGGGGGAGGTGAAGCTCGCCAACGAGATAGCCGTGCTCGCGGCGGCGGGGGAGGTGGCGGGGGTGGTCAACCTCGTCGGCGTGGTGGTGGCACCGGCGAGCGCGGGCGCGGGGAAGAAGGGGGAGAGGATGCTTGTGATGGAGTACATGCCCAATGGCTCGCTGCACGACCTGCTGCACCGGTCGCCGAAGCCGCCGCCGTGGCCGCGCCGGGTGGAGATTGCGCTCGACGTGGCGGAGGCCGTGCGGGCGCTGCACGCCGGCGAGCCCCGCGTGATCCACCGGGACGTCAAGTCGGCCAACATCCTGCTGGGGCGCGACGGCCGCGCCTGCCTCGCCGACTTCAGCCTCGCGGTCAAAGTCCCCGCACCGGCCGCCGACCCCGGAGGAAGCGAAGGCGACAGCGCTCCCGACGACGCGGCGGGGCCTGCGCCGGCGGGCACGATCGGGTACCTGGACCCGTGCTACACGGAGCCCGGCCGCCTCGGCCCTGAGAGCGACGTGTTCAGCTTCGGCGTCGTCCTCCTCGAGCTCGTCAGCGGGCGCAAGGTGATGGACGTGAACGCCTCGCCGTCGTCCATCGTCGCCTGGGCGGTGCCGCTGGTCGCCGCCGGCATGGCGCGCCAGGTGCTCGACGGGACGGTCTCCGCCCCGCGCAGCGCCAAGGAGGAGCGAGCGGTGGCGTGCGTTCTCGCCCTGGCCGCGCGCTGCGTGTCGGAGAGCGTGGAACGCCGGCCGGCGATGTCCGACGTTGTAGCCGAGCTGCAGGGCGCCCTCGAGAGCGCTGACTGGCCGCCGGGCCTCCGCCGCCGCCGCCGCGACGAGCACGGCCTGGCCGGGACGCTGTACAGGCGCGTCGTATCGTGGGAGGCGTCGCGACTGCACGTGATGAGGAGGGTACGGACGAGCAAGATTGAGTGCACGGAGTACTCCGGGTCAGAGGGGAGCGGTGCACCGCTCGACCACCCAAATTCGAGTCCTCGTCCATCACATTCAAATGACAAAATATTAACATAAACCGATCGTTTTCGGATCATGATTTTTTTAACCAATGTTAGAGGCATGCCAATTGTAAAGGTGATCATAACTCTTGAGGAAATGATCAGGATTGATCGATCAAAAGTGTCATTCCTCCGAACAAGGTTGATTCGGGGGTTCACTGTTTTAGCTAGCTATTGTTTATAATTTTCTCTAGTTCCCTACATAACATGAATGCTATTGTCATAACAATTGTTTCATCAATCTATGCCAATTTTGTTGTGTACATATCTCTTCTTCCTCATGCAAATTTGTGTCGCTTTCGAGGGATAGGGTGTAAATGGGGGAGAAAATAACAAATGTCTGAAAATTTTCAGGCCTCAGTGCCTCATGATTTTGACTTCGAACTCATGGTGATCCATTCCATTGTCTTTGTATCTATCTTCCACGTAAGTCTGAAGAATCCTAATGAGACTAACAAAGTAGGGCTATATGATATGGTATCTTGTAGACTAGTACTACTACATAGTAGAAGCCAAATAGAGCAGGTTAGATAGGAAGCTGAGCTGAGAGATTGTGGCACGGGTAGCTCATGGAATTCAGGTAAATTAACGAAGGCTGGCACATGCAGCATGGGAGCTACAGTAAACAGTAGTAGATAGGATTCTTTGCTTTAGCCATGAGATGACCATTATGCTGGAACCCTGGAACTGCATTCATCATGCACACTGTGTAAAAGCTGCACAGGTTGATGCAGTTCTTTGATCTGAATATCTGATATAGAGTGCCATAAAGAGAGGGAAAAAAGATGAAGATGTCTAAACTTAATCTAGGTTGATGCGCTGGCAGTGTCAAAGCTGTAAAAGTTTTGATCAATTTTGTAGTTCTTTTTTTTCCTGAAAGGGTCATCATGTAATGATATGCTAATGGCCTAATGGGCATCTACTTTTGCTAAGATGCTTTATTTCTCTTGTTCCTTTTCATCTGCAGAGAGGGAAGGATACCACCTTTCCATGGTGAGGAATAATCTGAAGGATAAATTCCACCTAATTGAATTAGTGTTTAGTGAAGGCTCAAAATTGACAAAAATGTGTAAGAAAGCAATTGTACTCGCAGATTTTGATGTTTTATGGGGTTATTTTTAATGGACACTAACATTACAAACTAAAAAGTTGGAGCACGGAAGACCGAAAGTAAATTAGAGAAAATGGACAATATAACTGTAGTAAATTAGTATGATAAGGATAAAGACTAAATGTGCATGTAAAATAAAAAATTATTAGCTCATTAATTGAGTTTTAATTTTTATAAATTAAAAAAATAAATTTATTTGATATTTTAAAGCAACTTCTATATAAAAAATTTTCACATAAAATAAAATTATCCTAACGCAAACCAAGATAAAATCTATATAAACATGGCTTTTACAGTAAACAAACTAATATTACTTATTTGGCTCTTTCCTTTTGTCAAAAAAGTTTGGCACGGTGGAAGCCAGACCTTTCCGTGAACATATCTTACCTGATTTGAATAATAATCTAGCCCTTATTTCCTTTGATTTGTTTAAGATTAAAGGAATGGGAAACATTTGACCATTGAAAAGTTCTGTGTTTTGTTGAAAAAGCATTAGGCTCAGAACCACACAGAAGATTTAGTCGACAGGACATACCTGCAATTTTGACGAATTCCACGTTGAATAATCATCTTTTTTAGATTTCTCTCCCACTTCTGGACAAAGAAAAATCCATATAATCCAATTTTGAAAGATCAGAGAAAATTCTGTAACTGTCGTTTTCCCCCATATGTTCTCAGAAAACTAGCAACAAATTATGGTTTTCTTAAGTTGCCTCTCCTTTTCGAATTTAATATTCATGATGGACCTTTATATTTCAAAAGCTGCAACAGGGACATGTTCGTACTAAATTGACAAGATAAATAAAACTGCTATGGATGAACCTTTCAAAAAGTAAGAACAGGAAGAGAGGATAATTATTAGACAGAACACTGGGTCGGCCTGTATATATATAGATCCGACCCCCTCGTATACACTCGGGGGGATTTATAGTCACTGTATATTTTCTACATGATATCAGAGCGAGTCTAGGCATCCCGGTGCGCTAGCTTCTCCCTCCGGTGAGTCGACTCTTTCCTCCTCGTCGTCGACGTCTTCTTCCCATCGTCGACTCTCTTCCCGGTACTCCCCTCGCTATCTTGTCTCCATTTCTTCTTCTCCCCGTCTCTCCCACAGTCACCTTTTCTCCGCCCCACCTCCGTGCGACCAGGCGACGGTCTTGATCCGCCTCCTCGTCCCTCCTCGTACCCGTCTCCGCTCTTCCTCTTGTTTCGTGCATCTCTCCTTCTCTGACGCCAGCGCACCTCCGCGCTCGTCGTCTCCATCGGCTGGACTTGTCCAACCCTCCATCGGCTGGAAACCTCCCTCGGTTCTTACACTTTCCGACACGCTCAACGGCTCTCGGACGCGAACCTTCTCCCCTCACGTCCGAGCCAGTCCAACGTGTCCACGTGTCCACGGACACGAATCCCTGCCTCCCGGACGCGAACATATTCTCTTCGCGTCCGGCCACTCCTTGCCTTTTTCGCGTCCGCCCCACTCCTTGGCCTCCACGAGTCCACGGACGTGAATCTTCTCTTCATGGACGTGAATCCTCGCACGTCCGTGACCCAACCACTCTCTGATCCATCCACTCTGTCCTCACCTACTTCGCTGCCTACTCCCCATTGGCCAACCACTCCTCATCACCTGGCCATTCCTCACCTACTCCGCTGCCTACCCCCCATCGACCAACCACTCCTCACCGGCTGGCCACTCCTCACCTACTCCGCTGCCCACTTCTCATCGGCTTCTCACATCCTTGATCGGCCAATCCGTCCTCTCATCGGTTTCTCCCTCCCATCGGCTTCTTTCTCCCATCAACTCTTTGCTCCCGTTCTCCCGTCATGGCCACCGAGTCCGCCCTCAGCTCCAGCACTCTTCCAGTCGCCGAATCTGCTCCAGCCCTTGGTGCCACAGACCACACCTCGGGCACCACCTCGCCGATCTTCTCCCCTCCCTATGCTGCTATGAACGTGAAATCTCACGTTCCTATCTCTCTTGACCTTAACGCCAATTATTCCAAGTGGGTTTTCTTCTTCAAATCTCTCTGTGGAAAATTTGGCCTCCGGTCCCATATTGATGGCTCCGCTCCACCTCGCCCCGATGATCCTCAGTGGGAAATCGCTGAGTGCTGCGTGCGCAGCTGGCTGCTTGGCTCGGTCGATGACTCTGTCCTCGACCTCGCCATGGACGATACCGACCCCACCGCTTAGGACCTCTGGGTGGCCATTGAGCGGATCTTCCTGGCCAACAAGCAGCCTCACGCCATCTTCCTCCTCAACGAGTTCCACTCCATGGTACAAGGTGACTCCTCTGTCTCCTTATACTGCCAGCGTCTCCAAGTCAAGGCTGCTACTCTCCGGAACGTCGGCCACCCTGTGACCGACTCTCAACTCGTCCTCGCCCTTCTGCGAGGCCTCAATCCCCGCTTCTCCAACACCGTCGATGACATCGCCAATGCCATACCTCTTCCATCATTCGCCCGGGCTCATGACATTCTAGTTCTTAAAGAACTCCGTCTGGCCAATGAAGAGAAGACAGTGGCCCACACCGCTCTTCTTGCCGCAGCCGATAATGGCTGTCGAGCTTCTTGCGCTGCCCCTTCCTCCCGCGGTCCTGGTGACCATGGCTCCGGCCACAGCAACACAGCCCGCACCGGGAAAGACAAGGGCAAAGGCAAAGGCAGGACCTGGCAGGGTCCGACGCCACCACGACCTACCTCGGTCCCTACCCACCCTGCCGGTCCCATGGGTCCGTGGCTCTGCTACAACCCCTGGGCGCCCCAGCCCCAGCCACGCAGCCCCATCGGCTGGCAACTCGGAGTTCTCGGTGCCCATCCCTAGGCTCACCTGGTATCGGCTCCCGTTCTGTCGCCTCAGCCGATGCTACCGACCCCAACCACCCAGTCGGTTCCCTCCTGGAACCAGGCTGGCCTCGTCGCTGCCCTCAACCAGATGACGCTCCAACCATAGCACCCTTGGGTGCTGGACTCTGGGGCGTCTTCACACATGGCGTCATCGGCCGATATACTTCGCTCCTATCACCCCTCTTTCTTCCCTTTTGTCACCATCGGCAATGGTCACTCTCTCCCTGTCCAATGCCGCGGTGACTCCTCTCTGTCTACATCCACCACTAACCTCCCCCTACGCAATGTTCTTATCGTTCCTTCTCTCATTCACAATCTTATATCTGTTCGCCAATTCACACGAGACAACCACTGCTCCATTGAATTTGACGCGTCTGGTTTCTCTGTGAAGGATATCCCAACTCGGCGACAGATCCTTTGCTGCAATAGTGGCGGTGACCTCTACACCATTCCCGCTACGCCGTCCACCCCACACGCCAGCGTCGCCCTTTCCACCAACCTTTGGCATCTTCGCCTCGGCCACCTCGGCCCCGACGCTGTCGCCACCCTCCGTCGCAGCGCCTCCATCCGATGTACTCACAGCAGCTTCACAGTTTGCCACTCAAGTCAACTTGGCAAACATGTGCATTTGCCCTTTTCTAGTTCTCTCTCCTGTACCTCGTGTCCATTTGAACTTATACATTGTGATGTATGGACGTCCCTAGTTAAAAGTGTCTCCGGTAATCAGTATTATTTCGTTATACTTGACGATTACACACACTATTGCTGGACCTTCCCGCTCATCCACAAATCTGAGGTCACCTCTCACCTCACTCACTTCGTCACGTACGTATCCACTCAGTTCAACCTCCCCATCAAGGCTTTACAAGTCGATAACGATACGGAATTCGTCAACCATACCGTTACAAACCTCCTCACCTCGCAGGGCATCCATCTCCGGCTCTCCTGCCCCTACACCTCTCCTCAGAATGGCAAAGCCAAGCGCCTCCTTCGCACCCTCAACAACATCAGTTGCACCATGCTACTTCACGCCCACCTACCCGCAACTTATTGGACTGAAGCTCTGGCTACTGCGACGTACCTTCTCAATCGGCGCCCATGCTCCTCCGTTCATAACAACGTTCCCTATGCCCTTCTCTACCGCACGGCGCCCGACTACTCCCACCTTCGCGTTTTCGGGTGCCTCTGCTACCCAAATCTCACCACCACAGCTTCCCACAAACTTGCTCCCCGCTCCATCGCCTGTATTCTCCTCGGCTATTCCACCTCTCACAAGGGATACCAATGCCTCGACCTTTCCACCCGACGGGTTCTCGTCTCTCGTCACGTCATTTTTGACGAGACATGTTTTCCCTTTGGTTTCCTTCATCCGAGATCCTCCTCTAGTGATCTCGACTTCCTCCTCACCAACACTGTGCCGACCAGGTCTCCCCCACTGCCCTCTCCATCGGCCCCCTCATCGGTCGCTGTTGAGGATTTACCCATCACATATCCCACCACTATTCGGTCCGATGTCCCCACCATCGGACCCCCATCGGACCTACCTTTATCGACCGATACCGATCCTATTTATCCTTCAGTCGATACCATTCCCTCTCCATCGGACACCCCACTTCCATCGGCTCCTCACTTTCCATCGGCTCCCCCCACCCTATCGGCTGATCCATCTCTATCGGACCGATCGGAATACTCGGCCCACCCGACCTCATCGGCTCAGGCCGACCTAATTCCTCCTTTTCCTCTTGTCTACAGTCGCCGACTTGGAGCCGATGACGCCCCCACTCGACCAGTTCTTCCCATTACTCCCGCACCCCCATCGGCTCCAGTTCCCTCCACCTCTCACATGGTCACTCGCTCCTAGACCGGGTCTCTTCGACCCACTCCGCGCTACGGTCTCTCCGCCATCCATAGCTCTATCTCGCCCATCCCGGCGATTTCTCGCTCAGCCTTGGCCGACCCTCAGGGGCGCGCGGCCATGGCCGACGAGTACAAGGCCCTAATGGACAATGAGACCTGGCGCCTCGTTCCCCGACCTCTCGGTGCCAACATTGTGACCGGTAAGTGAATTTTCAAACACAAATTCCACGCCGATGGCTCCCTTGCCCGTCACAAGGCTCGCTGGGTAGTCCGGGGTTTCTCCCAACGACCCGGTGTCGACTACGACGAGACCTTCAGTCCCGTTGTCAAACCCGCCACCATCCGAGTCGTCCTCACCTTGGCTACCTCTCGCTCCTGGCCGATCCATCAACTAGACGTGAAGAACGCCTTTCTTCACGGCCACCTGACGGAAACAGTCTACTGCCAGCAGCCCCTAGGCTTCGTCGACCCTTCTCGGCCCGACGACGTCTGTCTCTTTCGACGCTCTTTCTACGGCCTCAAACAAGCCCCTCGTGCCTGGTACCAGTGCTTTGCTCCCTATCTTCGGCACATCGGCTTCGTGGCCTCTGTGTCCAATAGTTCTCTGTTCAATTTCCATATGGCTCCGCCACTGCCTATCTTCTTCTTTATGTCGATGACATTGTTCTCACAGCGTCTTCGACATCTCTCCTTGACCAGATCATGGCCCGACTCCACTCTGAGTTCGCCATGACCGATCTTGGTCCTCTCCACCATTTCCTTGGCATCTCCGTAACCCGTTCCATCCACGTGCTCTTCCTTTCCCAACGCCAGTACGCCATCGATCTCCTTCAGCGTGCGGGCATGGCCGACTGTCACCCCACGGCCACCCCAGTCAACACTCGAGCCAAACTCTCCGCCGCCGATGGCGCCCTCGTTGCTGATCCCTCTCACTATCGGAGTCTTGTCGGGGCTCTCCAATACCTCACACTCACCCGACCCGACCTCACGTACGCTGTCCAGCAAGTGTGCCTTTTCATGCACGCTCCGCGCGAATCTCACCTCACGCTGCTCAAGCGCATCCTACGATACGTGAAGGGCACCCTCTCCAGCGGGCTGCATCTCAGCTCCAGCCCCATCGACTCCCTCACCGCGTACTCCGACGCGGACTGGGCAGGCTGTCCTGACTCTCTACACTCTACGTTCGGCTACTGCGTCTACCTCGGTGACACTCTCGTATCCTGGTTCCTTAAAACACCAGACTACAGTGTCCCGCTCCAGCGCTGAAGCCGAGTACTGCTGGCTTCGCTAGCTTCTCCAGGAGCTCCGTGCACCCCTCTCCACCGCAACCGTCGTCTACTGTGACAATGTCAGTGCCGTCTACATGACCGCCAACCCGGTCCATCACCGACGCACCAAGCACATCGAGATCGATATTCATTTTATCCGTGACAAGGTTGTATTAGGACAGGTTTGGATGCTCTATGTACCATCGGCACATCAGTTTGCCGATATAATGACCAAAGGCCTACCCACACCTTTGTTCACCAGTTTTCGGTCCAGTCTCTGCGTCCATTCCCCTCCGGTCTGGGTTATATATATATAGACCCAACCTTCTCGTATACACTCGGGAGATTCATAGTCACTGTACACTTTCTACAAGAGCAAACTCACACTTTTGACCTGGTATTCAACGTAAGATCTGCAGTGAACTTTAGAAACAAAAACAAATCTCTCCTCCCGTTGGAAACTATGATTAATATCAGCAATAATACAGTATGTAGATAGATCGTTATTGTTGCAGAACATTGTGTAATCAGAAATCCTGCACTTTGAGAAAAATCAACAGCATAGACTAACAAAGGGTTTCATAGTTCCTGAACTTCAACACCATGCTCTACAAGAATATTACGAAAATTTGGAGGGTAAAAGCATCATTGTACCAAGATAACACAAATGTTGTACAACTGCAAACAAATCCAAACGAAATTACCAAACATTCCTGAGAAGAAAACAAATAACAAGCATGTTCATTGCCATAGCCAAATGCTGTCAGTTTTTAAAGCTAAACTGGTTAGTACCACCAGGAGAGTAACTATATGGCATCTCACTTGGCCATCATCACCTTCACAAATTCTTCGTAATTGATCTGGCCATCACCATCGACATCAGCCTCACGGATCATCTCGTCCACCTCCTCATCTGTAAGCTTCTCACCAAGGTTGGTCATGACATGACGGAGTTCAGCCGCTGAGATGAAGCCGTTCTGGTCCTTGTCAAATACACGGAAGGCTTCCTTAAGCTCCTCCTCAGAATCAGTGTCCTTCATCTTGCGTGCCATCAGGTTGAGAAACTCAGGAAAGTCAATCGTTCCATTTCCATCAGCATCCACCTCATTGATCATGTCTTGAAGCTCAGCCTCAGTGGGGTTCTGCCCTAATGAGCGCATCACAGTTCCAAGCTCCTTGGTGGTGATGCAACCTGTTCAGAAGGCAGACGTTACTCAGTTACAAATTACAAGTCATCAAGACAAAAATGGTGAAAGAAGACACAAAGATGGTAAATAATTAATGTACGGTTTAATAAAAAAAGATATTAATGTTATATTATCAAATAATAGCAGTCCCCAACTCCACATGGAAGGTCCTTTTTTATCAAAAAAGATAAGTAGAAAACAGGCAAGTAATTACAAATATTCATTTCCTCCACAACTTTCTTAAAATTTAAACAAAATAATAATCCAGTCAACTCTAGATTTGCACATTATTTCTTGCATGACATAAGTGGTACTCAGCTGCTCATGCATCGAGCCAAACTTTATAAATAGCATAAAAGTGTATCTGGTAAACAAAGATGGAAAATATGAAGTTGAACAAAAATTAATAATTTAGAGTTTGTGAAAAAAAATATGTCTCATAGTTAACAAAAATTAATAATTTAGAGTTGCCAGCAATGGGATACTCTTTGGAACAAACATGAATCATTAAGTGACATTTGCACATCTGATTCTGGTACAATATGAGTTTGTCTTAAGGCCTAACTACCCGAACAACATAAAGATGCACTGAGTTTTTGGTGTATCCATTCAAGTGAACTAGAATTTACATTCATGAAATTAGTTTCAGCTCCAATTGCGTAAAAAGCCAAAAAAAAGGTATTGGCTGGGCCCACAATTATTCTCACATTATCCCTTACTATGTACCTTCATCTCGATGCATGGAATCAAGAAAAGAAAAACAAACACATATGCAACTTTAAACTAGGATTAACTCCCAAAAATAAATTTGAGGTAAACACTACATCAACTTGCTAGGCATGTTTCAAAAAAAAGGAAGACAAGAAATTTCCAATCTATTATGGTGAAAACGGATTATAACTTATAGCTGTAATTACTTCTTAAAAATAGTACGGTTATAGTGTTAAAAAAACAATATTGGTGGGGAACTGGGGATTTATTATTCATGTCTTTGCGTGTTTAACTTCTCTTCTCTTCACATGTTAATTTCTCTTCTCACAATAGGAACACAATATACTAAAACACCAAAATTAACCTTACAGTATGAAGAAGAATTAGCCTGTTTAAAACAATATTAGAGATGTACTGGCACGGTGGCACCCCTACAATTTACAGCAACATCCATTTGGAACCACTTTTAAAATCTACATATTAGGTAAAATCATTGTGGACAACTGAATGTATGAAGAGTCATAACCACTAGGACCTTCGCTCTGCTTTGCAGAGTCCCAACCCTTCCTGGGAAATACAAGCAACTAAGTTTTGATTGCCAGCTGTAAGCTACTCCCTTTGTTGCAACAAATGTTTTTACCTCTTGCACAATGTCACCTCTGATCCACCCGTTTTATAAATAAATAGTAAGATGATTAACTGTTCCATTCATCACATGCACTCTCTATGCTATTATGCTATCATCAAAATTCTTACTGGTGAAACCTATATAGCATAATAGGACAAAATAAATACAAGCCCCCATATGACTCCTAGAAAAAAAGAATATTACAAGTCCATAACCTGGTGTATTCATCTATCTTAATAATTCTGCAATAAAATTCAATCATGCTACAACATTAACCTTGTGCCCATGAACATCCATTGGAAAAAAAAAGAAGCCCAATTAAAACCCAAAACTGTAGTAGAGTCCCTTTACAAACAGTGCGCCAAAGCATGCACTAGATAACGTCATGCGGGCACCTAGCTCAACCGCCCATTATATGCTTTCTACCTATAGAACTACTCCTGCAGCACTTTGCATCTCTCGGGTTGCCACCATAGCCATGCCAGCAGCGACTAGCAGATAGCAACACACCATGCTCCGGTCAGCAGCCCAGCAGTGCTGCAATAGGGATGCAATTCACCAAGCTGCGCGACTCACTGCCGTCTATGCCCATTATAGCCACAGCTGCATCAACTTATCGGGCGATTCGGCCCCATTTCTAAGAGAACTTTGGTATTTAAAACAGGAATTTCGCAAGGCTATCGGTCATTCTGATGAATGACCTCTCATGGAACAACCAAATAGTCATTCCACAACCAGCCGATCTATCTTCTACGCTATTTCCACCCTCCTCGCGATGTTGCTCAACCAGCAAACAGCGCGCGCGCGCTCGTTTGCTCTGAGATCGCCGCCGCAACAATTCCAGCAATAGCATCGCGCGAGATGTACATCTCGAAACCCCCGACACCCGAATCACGAGCCCATGCGTCGATCCGCTCGGACACCAGCGACCGGATCTCCCGCCGTGCGCACCCGCGAGGCCGCGGACCGACATCCAACGCATCTCATCAGAGCACACGCGCTCGCAACCGCAACCGGATCGCGCAAAGCATAGAGTTCAAAACAGAAGGTATAGAGAGAGAGAGAGAGAGAGAGAGAGAGGGAACGGGGAGAGGGGAGCAGACCGTCGCCGTCCTTATCGAAGAGGCTGAAGGCCTCCTTGAACTCGGCGATCTGGTCGTCGGTGAGCTGGTCCGCCATGGCCGACGCGGGGACGGAGGGCGGCGAGGGATCTGGCTTTGGGTAGGGGGGAGATGGATGGATGGGCAGGCGGAGCGCGAGGGAAGGGAAGGGAAGGGAGGCGGGGGAGCGCGACGGGGGAGGAAATTTTATGGAAAAACGACCGGAAGGGTATGACCGAAAAGAACAGCGGAATTGCTACACGCACCCTGGCTCCTTGGTTTGCATGACCCCTTTTTTACATCCATGTAATTTGCCCGTGCAATGGTTAAAAATGTTTTAGTACTATTGCAATAAAGAATTTAAAAGCTTGAATATGGACAACGCACTCAGCATTTTCTTCCTAAAGTGAAATTCAGCTATTTCATTAAACCACCACGACAAGATAACATATAGCGCAGCTCTACAGTTTTGAGGGAATAGGTGACTCGGAAGTTACAAGTCACTTAACACTAAATATTTTTTTCATGTAATATATACTTTATAAACCATGATTCTCTAAAGCAACGACATAATAAATAATAAGTCAAGTAGTTGCAAATTACAATATCGTATTTTTAGACTAAATTATGAAGTAAATTAAACACCTAATTTTCAGACTAAATATACATAAATGAGATTATGAGAAGATCATAAGTCCTCACCAAGTCACCAACTCATGACGAGGCAAGACATCCTACTAGCTAGCAGCTGTTGTGGTGCTGCTTGCTGCCGGAGCCACCGGCGAGAGTCGCAAAGACCAAAGAGCCGAAGTTGCGCTCGTGCCGTCGCCATGTGGCATCGACCATTCAACATGTTGTGAAAGACAAGAGTCACTCAGTCATGCGTCAGATGCTGATATTGAATTGAACCAATGCGTTGTGGCTGCCCTTAGGCCTCAATCGTCGATGGCTCAATGCCTCGTCACGATGCCTCGATTGCATGGCGTCTCCCTGGATCAGTCCCTACCTGCCAATCGACACATCATGCCAATTGGGCCAACCTAACCTATGCTAGGAGCGGGGCAGAATGGACGGCCCCTGCCGGTCTAGGCTTCATACGACTGTAGGCCTGCCCTGTATACACCTATGCATACTCATCCTATAAACACATACACGTATATCATACCTATATGAGTATCTCTGACAAATTGGATATCCCTATAGATGCACACAACACACACTATACCCTATAAGCACATCCGATAGATTGGGTGAATATTTTAAAATTGATAAAATCATCAGTATATTTTGAAATTAACAAAATTACTGTTAACACATGTCATATCTTAAGACTAACTTAGGCATATCGCTTACTACTAAGAAAATAATTAGCTATAAATGTGATTACTTATACTGAGTTGATAACTCGAACCGTGAAGAAATATAACCAATTCGCAATAGTAGATTGGCTTTGGTATAACAAATAGCAGATCACAAGTGCTATAATATATTCCAATGGCCGATGAATAAAGACTCAAAATTTTAAGTTAACGTAACTTCTAGCATATCAAATTGAGAATATAAGTCTAAAACCAACATAAAAGTTAAAATGCAAAGAAATACTTATAGAATACACCTAATGAGACGTAATATTAATTGATAAATTAGTTAATATTTATATCTTAATTGTTATAAAAAATCTTAAAGTAAGCAATCAACAACATTTAGCTACAAATAATTGAAATTCGTATTTCAATATCCAATAGAATCTAGCGGGTAATATTCGCGGGAGATCGCTATTTAAAAGCATGATAATGCTACATACCTAGTTAGGTCTTAGCATGCACAGGCCGAGCTAAGCTCTTTTTTCGTTAATATGCAAAAGGCTTGCGTATATTTGACACTGTACGAGCTAAGCCTAGCACCAAACTAACCTACTCATTTCATATAGGGTTAATACGCAAGGACAGTACATATTTTTTTTTAACAATGGATGGAATTTTAGAGCTGAATGAGCAGCCATGGCACATGGCAGTTTGAGCCATAGCATCCAAATATAAAATACGGTATATGCAAGATAAGTTTGTGTACAACAGTACAAGATCATCGTACCAAATCGAAGTATTTTTGTAGGTCTGAAAAAACAAAAGTATTTTTGCAGTGCCTAAGAATGGTTTGTGGCGTACAGAAAAAAAAAGTACTACTGTCCTACGGAGGAACAGATATTACAACAGCACTGTTGTGTTAGCAGCTTTTGGCGTACTGTCCTCTCAGACCGCAGGTCCTGAGTTGAATGGTTAGTGCTAAGTAATGGATTAGTGCTTCGTGTTTCTTCTAGCGTAAAACGGCCTGAAAGTGCTCACAAGACCGATGACCGTGAAAACGTTCAGCATGAAGAGTACGAGCTAGTCGCCTGCAAAAACAGAGAGCAGATGCCAACAAAATTTGAGTTTCACATCGAATCAACAGGATACAATGTTTCAATGTTTAGGAAATCCTTTTCATAGTTGCACTTCAACAAGCCTACTCACCTGGATTAATCTTTTCAAACGCATACATAGACTTTATTGAAATTAAGGTATATATGTACCAAAAGAGGTCCTAGGGTGGGACTTAACAGTGAATAGCGATCCTGAAATCAGCGTATTTCTAGATTTTCTAGTCTACCATGTTGCTATTTTAACTATCAAATGAACATCGCAAAAGTTACAAAGCTGAGACATCTCACTAAGTTTTTTTAAGTAAGAACCTACTGATACAGTCGTACTTCAAAAATGAAGACATAAACTTCACCGGTTCCTAAACTTTGGACCCTCTGTTCCATTAGTTTTAGATAACAAAGCCTTTCACTCACAAGTTAAGCTAGGTTAACTTAAGAGTTAAAATCCAATCAAAGCCTTAAACACATTAATAGCTATTTTTTAAGTACAGTTATTCTTAAAACAGACATGCAAGCTTAAATTTCTCTATTTTGATCATTCAATTCAGATATTCATGGCATTAAGAGGGGTAAAAATAATTAAAATAACTAATGGTAGATAACTTATTCTTATATATGTACCACGTTCATAGTTATTAGCTGTTCTTAAGGTGTTGATATCGGACAAGTTACTTGTCAACATTCAGAACTGCATTATTTTTTTCCCGGTATCATAACTTTCCTACTTATTGACATGATAAGGTATCTCTCTTATATATTTTTTTTAAAAAAAACATTTTGACGAAGTGTTAATTGCACTGGTGTTAACAGGGATGGGAGATAGCAAATTTATATCTTCATGTAAATTCACTCGTAAATGAAGCTGTCTGACGCCTTTGAGCCCATGCAAATCTATAAGGAAAAAGAGTAATGAGATGACAATGTGGTATTTCTCCTGAAAGAACAAAATATGTATAATAAAAGGCTGGCACCCACAGTTTGCAAAGTGTGAATCCTGGTTGAATATCTTGATGGACTAATTCTAATAATAATGTGGCAAAACAAAAATATTGGGAGTTGAATATCACAACAAACAAAAAAACCTAAAAATGTGTTTCATTTTCATTGTCATTATACTGACTAACCAAAAGGAAATAAACTATCTAAGCAACAGCGATGGCTGTTGTTTGTCCAAGAAAAATAGGGACATTCCTTATTAAATTTCACGTGGTTCAATGGTCCATTATTGTCATTGATGTCCCACTAAAATGTAGGCTGGGCCTTGGACCCATATGTCATTGAGATCATAACTGACAAATAAGGAATGGATAAAATTTCAGGTTATCCTATATAATAGATGAATGCAGAGCAGCTCAGGAAGACAAGAACAACTTAAGGGAAAGTTGTACTTTTACTAAACCTTTCCTTTGCGATTGCAACAGGGAGCGAAAAGATAGATCATAAATTCTTACATAGCTCCTGCAATTGCTAGAACAATAGCCTTGAAGATGGACATCAGAGTTACAGAAACGCCGTTGGCTGAAGCATTATTAGGAAAAGATGGCTCTAATGTCTTGAGCCTGTTATTTGCATTCCATGGTTAGAAAAACAAAATTAGAAACTAGAAATTACCGCTTCTAACAAGCAAAAATAGAAGACATTTTTTATATAACTATCCAAAACACATTATTAGGAACTTGAAGAACTTACCACAGCATCATTCATTAAGATGTTGAATACAGTGATGGTAGTTACCTGAAAATATTTTAGAAGAGCATGAGTTGAATTTTGTAGGAACTAATAATGAATGTGTTGAGAGGTGAAATATATAAGAATGATATAAAATAAACAGAACCACACTTGAAGTAATTTTCAAAATAAAATAAAATAACGAGTAGCTTGTCCAAACTTAAGTACCATTCTAAACAACACAAGTAAGACTTCTGCACTCACTGCGAAAGCATTCTTCAGAAAAGATGCACAATTTACTATCAATTGAAGAATGAACCCTGATAATCCAGCCATAAATGGAAAGCTAGAAAGAAGAGGTATAGTCAATATCTGCAATTCAGAAGTACCTAATGAGTGGAACCGTTACAATAGAACTGAGCTAATCTGACAAAAAATAGACCGCCACTACACGGACTAGTGTGATGGGCTCTACAGATTTTGCCACTGACGCGTAAACCAAAATTTGGCATATCAGACCTGACAATAAGTGAAGTTAGTACTCAATATAACAGGCATTGCATGAAATACGAATAATTGAGTTTTAGGTAAGTTAACTCCAGTGTTTTTGGTATCTTAACATAGCGGATCTTAAACCTCGATAAAAAAGATGGTTGTGTTTTATGGTATTGAATAGGCAAGGGTCAGGTCGTCATCCCCGTGACGTACCATGTTGCGATCTGGATATGGTGTTAAGTGAGCAAGGATCGAACTGTCGTGGCGTGCCACATCGGCACCCGGGTGTGGTGAAAAATGAGTATGAATTTTCACACTTAACTCGATGGGTGTGAAGGATAAGGAAGCAAGTCAAGCCAAATAGAATCTATTTAATTAGCTACAATGTAGGTTCACTTATTGGTAAGTTAAGAGAGATAGTCGAGATAGCGGTTAGGAGACATGTAAATATTTTATGTATTCAAGAGACTAAATCAAAGTTCTTACCGATTTCAAACTCTGGTACACAGCGACAACTTTAAATAGAAATGAAGTAGGAATTCTGATCGATAAGAACTTCGAAGATGGTGGTGGAGGTAAGAAGGCAAGGGGATATGATTATTTTAGTTAAACTTGTCATTAGTGATATAATCTTAAACGTAATTAGTATATATGTCTCTCAAATAGGCTAGGATGAGAGTGCTAAGAGATATTTATAGGAAGACTTAAATAGTTTGGTTAGAGTTGTATCTAGTAGCGAGAAATTTTTTATAGGATAGAATTTTAATGGTCATATAGGTGTAACAGGTGTAGGTTTTGAGACGACACATGGAGACTTTAGGTATGGTGATAGGAATCAGGAGGGAGAGAAAATCTTAGATTTTGTTATAGCTTTTAGTCTGATGATAGTCAACACTTTCTTTAGTAAAAGATAATCGCATTTAGTGACTTTGAGTAGCGATCAGTACTCTAACTAGATTGACTTTGTTCCTATAATAAGAGGGGATAAATGAGTATGTGTGGATTGTAAGATAATACCTGGAGAATGTGGTTTCTCAACATAAGCTGATAATGGCTGACTTTTGTTTTCTGTTACATGCTCGTAGGGATAAACAAGTCAAAATTATAAGAACCAAGTGAAAAAAATTGAAAAGAAAGACATTAAATATATTTAAGGAAAGAGTTACCGAAGAGAATTTTTAGAAGGAAGAAAACGATGATTAGACCTACTATATTGTATAGGGTAGAATGTTAACTTAGAAAATGATATATTCAACAGCTAAATGTTAAAAAATACATATGTTACGCTGTATTTGTGGTTATATAAGAATGTATCGAGTTTGGAACAATGATATATGTGATCGGCTAGGGATAACATCAATTGAAGAAAGTTTATGCAACATCGGTTAAGATGATTTATTCATATTCAAAGGAGACTCTCAGAAGCACTAGTATATTATGAAATGATAATAATATGAGTAGAGATGTGAAAAGACCAAAATTAACATAGAAAGGCTAATAAAAATGAACTTAAAAAATTAAAATATATCTAAAAATTTATATTTGAATAGAAGTATTTAAAATTCAGCTATTAATGTGCCTAAGCTCATGTTGTATTTTAACTTTATTCTAACTTAATTTGCTTAGAACTGAAATATTTTATTGTTATTGTTATCGTTATTGTTGTAGTAGTAATGGTCAAAGATCTTCCAAGGTGACTGTGTTCTTTTTGGCACACTTCGGTAGCATAATCCTGGAATACAGAAGTTAGTAAATAATGCTGCAAGAACATGGACGAAAGTTTTAATAGACAAAAGTGAAGCATTCTCATGTGGACATAGTACCTTAATTGGGCCAAGTATACCACACATCAGCCCAAGCAAACCTCTTGAGGTTAATGCCATCCAATAACTTAAGCTGAGTCCAAAGAGTGTATTGAAAATAATTCTGCGATAGATGAGAAAAAGTGCTCAATTTCTCTGTGCATTAGCAAAAGTAGAGCCGACAAAAAGCTTATAGATGAGAGTATTGGATTCTACGTTTTATTCAATGAATATCCTTACATTGAAATAAGGGTAATTACATTAACTGGCTTCCTCCCGTACTTATCAGCCACGATGCCCCATATCACAGGCTACCAAACATATATGAAGTGCCTTCATTAACAGCACATCACAAGTTCACCCTGTTAGATAAGGCTGCCTTGCTGAGGCTACGATTAAGTGTTTGGCCAGAATGACACGAAAGAGGAAATATGTTGCAGAGAAAACTCACCGACAAAACCAGCATAAAATCCAATATCTTCTTGTTTAGCAATGTGAAGGTCCCTTATCTGAAAACAGAAATTCCAATGTTGATAAAAAGATAATTAATTTAGGAAACTGTCCAGCATTTGCAAAGCTGTTTTACGTTCAAAAGTTATGTTTCCAACAAATCCATACCAAATTAGGAAACAAAACTCCGATAGAATATCTAAGACACATATTTAAGGAGAAACATTTAACCGATCATTGTAATGGAGGATGTCAGATTGTGGCTCTTTTGGTACTACAACAATGAAGGTGATATGTGTCCAGATTTATAGTATTTACTATTTGGTTCTTCCTTGGTTCAATATATGAATCAATTACAATGTGATAGTGCATATTAATATTTTTTACCTTTTACATACTACAGATCCAGCACAGCTGTTAAGTCCAAATGTAAAATCGATAGCGATGCTAGTAACTCTTCTTTTGTAATGAAACAATATGTAATCATATTGCACCTCTAAAGGAAAAGGAAGTAAAATTGCTCACCATAAAATACAAGAACGGAAACAGGGACTGTATCGGAAGGGCTGAAGAGAGAGAGAGAGAGAGAGAGAGGGAGGGAGGGAGAAATAATGTTAGGTACTAATAAACAATGAAGATATAGATCACAAGATATAAGACACGATGTGCAGTTAAGTCTTCTTTAAATCAGTTTCCTAACCTAACAACATGAGCACTCCCATAAATTAGGCAAATGGACAAAACATTTTAGAAAGCCTCAGTGTTCCATTAGAGAAAATGAGAAATATATTTCCACATGTATGTGCAGGTACCATACTCCATACGTGCACTATCCTACCGTCTAAGGTCTTTCGAGACGTGTGAATAGAAGTTTACTTGGTCGATTTTGAATATAAACTTTGTGGTTTTGCACCAATCTCCAGTGGCATTTGACAACGGAGAATGTGAATATACCCGCACGGGCTCACCTGGAACAACTAAGAATACCGAGCAATATACTGTGTTGAGAATGATCGTGGCAAGCCATAACTAATTACTAATTGAATCTCCGTAAGACCATAATATAGGCATGCGACTAGTGTGTAGTATCGACTTGGCGACACCATCATCTACTAATTTCAAAAAGAAGAAGAAGAAGAAGAACGGCGCTATCCTCTACTAATTTCCAACAAAAAAAAGACGGTGGAATAGACGATGTCAGTGAAGAGGCGACGCGAGGCGATCACTCACTGGAGACGGTGACGAGCCAGATGAGGGAGAACTCCGTGTAGGGAATCCCCTCCCTCTCCTCCTTCCTCCTGTCCACCCTGCAGCCGGGGCATTTGGGGTGGTAGCAGCACGCCCTCCTCAGCGGCTCGCCCGCCCCGCCGCCGCCGCGGCCCATCGGTCTCCCTCAGTCGCTCCTCACCCCGCCACCAAGTAGCGCCCGCACGAGCACCGCAGCAAGTCCCCCCGATTCGAGGGAACCTTTGCCGCAGCGCGCGGAGTAACGAGGACGCGATCGATCGAGGAGGAGTAATGAGGACGCGATCGATCGAGATCGGTCGTGGGCAAGTCGGCTTGGTATCCGCATCCTCCTCCCCCGCAGCGCGAGCTGCTCTTTCCCTTTTCTTTTCTTTAGATGCCAGCAGCCGTTTTCTCTTTGGCATCGTGACTCGAGCAACGGCCAAGTTGGAAACGGGACGGTGCTTTATCTATCTAGAGTATGGTCGTATACTCTTTTTTTTTAAAAAAAAACCTCAGTACAGGCATCTATATAAACATATACGATTAACGAAATAAACACGTCATCTACCACTGAAAAAAATTAACTATAAATACATCCACATATATACCAATCGTAAGAAATTAAAGCTATACTGATTTTGTTGTTATACTTTTCTTTCTTTATATAGAATCACCTTTCTTTCTTTATATAGAATCACAACCGTATGCAATCACCAAAAGTATATATACCACTGATAGATTATAAGGTCCAAATTTATAGTGATAAAGTTGATTTTTTTTATAAAGATAGAGCGTGTGCATACAAAAATGAGCCTGTTGGTTTGCTGCTCGTATCGATTTCTTGGGAGTAAGAGAAATAGGATAGGATCATACCAAAAATATAAATAGAAGGTGGACACAATATATATATATATACACACACTATGGATATATATTTTATATAGTTGTAGAAACAAAAACTTAATATGCATTTAGCAACATCACCCAAGTATCTTGACAGTTGGATGATCAGTTGATGTGAAATTGCCTTTAATTATCTTCTATTTACATGCATATATGCATTTTATCATTGTAATTACATGACATTCATATAGCTAACTCTCATTTAGAAGATTATTGATCTTCCAAGCCATGAAACTGAAAAATAAGTCTTTTTTTTCGTCCCCTTCTCTTTAGCTTGTTAAATCCATTTGTCTGTGCATAGCCATCCCACTACAAATACATGAGGTATCATCTAGTTACTAGGATCTCTGTGTGTGATGTGATAATCCGATTGAAAGGGAAGTTAAGATTATTGTAACAATGGATCTAAAATTGAATGGTCATCGAAATCGTCCATTAGAGACCTCTCGAATTCGCAACCTTGCATGCATTTGGTTCCGCTACCATCTTTATTCCGGGGACATTTGATTGGCCGAAGTTAATAGACCAGTTTATTGTGAGTTGGACTGGTTGTGCTAAGACGAAATCGGCTATACGCCTTATGCATCCAATGGACACAAATGTTGTTATTAAGAGGCAATCTGTTGCACACATAATTAATGGAACGTCCAACAAAGTTTAGGTGGTATGGCTTAACCTCATCGCGGGGAATTGCTATTAGTTACACTAAATGGGAACGAACATTTATAGGATTACTTCTATAAAGTAGTTCACGTGTGAGACCACGTCATCAATAATCTAAAATGATCGATTTGATTTGTGCGGCTCCTATTCTTTCTTCTTTACCATATTGTATCCATTTGCGCAAAATTACTTATTTGTTCCGTAGAAATTCCAGCAGCAATGTACGAAAGACCACCTTATAAAAACACCAGTTTGCCCCAAAATAAAAGTCCGATTTTTTTGTTTTTATATTTTTAAAATATTTAAAAAATTACAGATATATACTTGCATGTCAAACGCTTGCCAATAAGACATCCCCTCAGTGTTCCATAGGAGGATATTTTTTTACTCTAGCAAGGGTTGCCTAAAAAACGATCACGTCAAAGATATTAAAAAACCATTATTTTTGATCTTTTCTTTCATACGGCCACCTTATGGGGCTTACCATTTTATAGACGTCTCTTTGGGAGGTTGTTTTTTTCTCGATGAAAGGCTATCTGCAAAATGGCCACCGCATGGCCGGAGCTTACATTTTGTAGGTGGCTCCTTACCTCACTTTAGGAAGGTGTTTTTTGTTGGTTTATAAAAGCCCTCCAACTTCTGTTAAATCAACAAAATTCACTAAAAATCTAGAAAAAAAGAGAACGAGAGCTAGGGGAGGAGAACGAGAATAGCGAAGCCCTGCCGATTTGTTCACCCAACTATAGTTAAATGCCTTCAAACCTATGTTATGCCAATTGTTTTTTATTTTTGGTTGTAGTATGTAAGATTATATTAGTTAGAGTATTGGACGGTGAAATAATTAGCTATTTTGTTCGTAGATTAGTATATGTGTAAAGTTCCTTTTTGGCATATTACATGTTATCAATTTGTTAGACTTAGGAGATAGTAGATATCGATGTATGGTAATAGATTTGTCAAGGATGAATATAACATAGTTAACCTACTTTTTTTCGTCAGGCAAAATGTTAAGTAAGTTCATGTTTTAGTTATTACACGGTCAAGGCAATGTTAAATATGGTCCTGATGGTGTTGATATGTCAGAGTTTAGTTCAACGACTAAGGGTATTGATAGGCTAGCTAAGAGAAGTTTTGAGTCAGTGTATAATTGGTTGATGCGATACTTTCGAATCAACCTCAAAATTAATGCAATCAACATTTATGTTATAGTGAGCCATGAAATAGAAGGGTTTTTTTTTAACTTATGTTAGTGGATTGCATTACTACTTAGTGATGGTATGTGGAGATGGAATTTGAACGTGGTTGGCCTCTTGATATTCTTGTGTCAGTATAGTATATTAGATGAATAACACTGTTGCAATGGATACTCAAGATATTGAGGGTCCAAACCTTGTGGGGATTCTGTTGGAACAATAGAGGAAAATAAGAAAGACTAGACAGAAGAAACAAGACAGCCAAGAGGCATGATGGATGAGGGAGAGACAGTGGGTAGTATCATAAAGGAAATAGATATGGAATATTCGGATAACTAGCATGCGAAAAATGATGGATCGTTAGATATAGATAATGATGTAATGCCTACTAAATAGATAAATGAGGACTTCTCCGAGTTTGCTATCTTTGAGAGATATCATGTGCCCTAGGAGTATAAAGAGAATAAAGAAATTATGGATGCTAGGTATGCTTATATGGAGGATTTAAAAGAAGCATTAAAACATTAGGTAGTGTCACTTCAAAGAGAGTTATGGATCATGAAGTCAAGCAAATCAACATACGAAATGAGATGCATGAAGGATGAGTGTCCATGATGGGTGCATGCATATAAGGGTAAATGGAATAACTATTGAAAAGTAAACATCATGACTAAGCATCAATACCACTTAGAAGGGGTCAATAAATACCACTGCAACATCACATCTGTAATTATTGTAACTAAGATGTATAGCAATATTGTCAGCAACCTGAGATGTAAACCAATATCAATTATTAGCCATATTGAGGACAAATTCAAGTACAACGTTAGCTATGCAATGACATGGAGGGCGAAATAGAAGAGTATTGAAATGATGCTTGGTACATTTAAAACATCTAATGATAATTTGTCTTATTTGTTAGCCTGCATTTGCCAAAGAAACAGAGGTAGTTACTTTGACATTCATACACTACTATCATCTAATGAGCATAGCAAGGTTGTGCTACAGGGAACTTTTTATGTTGGGTGCTTACATCAAGGCCTTTATGCACTGTCATCCTATACTATGTATTGATGGTACATTTCTAACTAGTAAATACATGGATCAGATATTGACAACAATTTGAGCTTATGAGAACAATTAAGTGTTACATCTTGCTTTTGATATCATTGAAAGTGAGAGCACTAAAAGCTAGTACTAGTTCATACAGAGTGTGTAGTCAAGTTGTGCAGATAAGGTCAAATGTGTGCCTTATACATAACTGTCATGTCGGTTGCTATGGGTAATTGATTACCTATAAAATAGTTGGATTGAAAAAAAGATATCTAACTAGGTGGACCAATGTTTAGAGTAAATGGTGGATGCGCTACATGAGTGCAAATTTCTACAAGTAGTTCAAGAATAAGCACTTAATGGATCTTTTCAAGAGGTTATGTGTTTATAATCAAGAAAAAAATAAACGAGCCGTATAAGAGGTTGGATGAGTTGACAATCAAATAAACAGAAGAACAATATAGGACACCACAAGTTGAAGGTGACGAGGCTCTAGTAGCTCTTGGTTCTCTGCATAACGATGCACCTACTATAAGAAGGAAACTGGCCTCATAAATCCGGAATTTTTTATAGTAGGTTGAGAAAGAGCCAAAAGAGAAGTGGTCCTTATTGTTCAATACTAAAAGTTTTCGATTTGACATAATGACAACAATTTTGGCAAATATTTACAACTAGAGTATGCGAGGAGTGCGATGATTGTCACTAATTGGGATAAATGAATTTATTATTCATGGCATGCATACCTATTTGAGGGATCGATACAAGGTATTCTTCGGCCATGTATTGACTAAGTACATTAATGAAAAATCTAAGAAGGACATGAAGCGTCGAGTGTTAGCTCAAGATACATGAGAGCATAGGTATGAAGTTTTGTACATCAACAAAGCAGTCGTGTAATCTACCGTAAGAGAGTTGTGTAGGAATATGTCATGATGGAGGATGGTCGATGTAATTGCACGTGTATGAAGCATTTGCTATTGCACAAGCTTTGTTCTCACATGCTAGCCACTAGTAGTGATTTTGGCATACCGTCCGGTATTTTTGTCTCACCTTATTTTAGAAAAGAAGCAATTTTCAATACCTAAAGAAAAGAGATATATGAATTTAACATTTTAGGTCTTACACATCTACAAGTTCAAATGTTCTTTACATTCTATATCCAATAAAATAAAGGAAGAAAGTAGGTCGACGTAAGACAAGACAAAATATAAATGGCATAGACGAGTCTAAAGTAGGGTGAAGGATTAAACAATGTAGCAAGTGTGATTAGAATGACCATACTTACAAAAAGTGTCTCAAGGATGCATTAGGTCAAAGCACTATGAAAGTTAGTCCATCAGGAGTGGCCATTGATGGAAGTCGATCCTAGGGTGAAGACACCACATCTAGGCAACCACATCCTATGTGTTCTCATGCAGCTACTGGTGGTGTAGTGTAGTGACATGTAATGGTTTATTGTAATAATGGTATACACCTTAGTATGTTGTAGTTTATTGTGTCCTGCCAGCATGAACATTTTGATGTTTTATCTAAATTTTTGAACTTCATCATTGTATGTATATTATCAGTAAACTATTTATCATGTATTGTTATTGAGTATGTCGTTGGTCTTTGCCATGTGCGTCTTTCTTTACTTTACTGTCTTTACTTCATTGTTTCAATGTTGTTGCTATTTAATTCATGTTTATTGTTATATTAACCTTCTATTATATACAAGAATGGCTTACTAGATGCCCGAGCTTCTCAACCGTGGTATCGATAGAAACCAACGGTCGTACCTATCAATAGTTGAAGGTGCAAAGCTTAGCACCTTTTGTCCACACCCTTTGTGATAGCTCTTGTGCATCATCCTACGGTTCATTGACAGGTAGGAGTGTAATTATGTATTACAGAGTAACATGTGCGTCTTGTTTTATTATCCATAATTAACAGACTACTATAAATTTCAGGTTGTGTGAGGTGGGCCACCAGCCACTGTGTAGGCTTGTTGAGGCTGCTACAGATGACAAAGGCCTAGCAAAGTGATGGGACACAAACTTGTCCCTTTTGGCTGCTCTTGTAGATCGTTGGAAGCTAGAGACGCGGACGCACCACTTGTCATGTGAGGAGATGTTATTGACGTTGCTGGACGTCTTGTACCTACTAGGGCTTCATCTCACAGAGGATGTTGTGGATCCCTTTGATGGAGCCCATGGATGAAGAGAGGATATCACTAAGCGGTTCTCTCACGTGATGCACCTGCCAGGACTGGGGGCTCCTAGTGTCCTATCCTACTACACCACTACCGAGCCTATGAAGTCTTGGCTTCTTCAGTTCACTATATGTTAATGGCGTAACAAACTATTTTTCTTTTTTAGTTGGTCATGCAGGTTAACTAACACTTATGTATATAATACAGGATGATCAACTTCACCTTGACTCCGATGAGTACTCCATTTGACAGAGTTTGGAGGCGTAGCTGCTCTGGTTGCTCAGTTGGGTGATGTTTACCAACACGTCTAGAACACAGTTGACAAGTGGATGATCCACTACGCACGAATAATCATCAATGCTGAGCCTGATAACATACCACAGTGGAACTAAGGATTGGTCATCCTTGTAGCCACGTACCCTGGTCTTTTGTGACGCATGCACAAAGTCGATCTAGGATCACTTATCACTAGTTGCTCACTACTCCTTCAGCTCTAGGTAGTTGAGAGGTTTGCGATAGGACGGCTTGTGATAGACCACGCGACCTACGGGGCAAGCAGTATGGGCAGTCGACCGAGGAACACCCCACGATGGGGACGTTGTGGTGTTGGCGTGAGGTATGCAACAATTTATTCCAACTTTAAATTTACTTTCATTTTTTGCTTTTGCTATCATCATGTGAGGTACATATGATGTTTCTATCTCGCAATGACATTACACCCATATGCAGCTCAGGAGGGGGTAATCGGACTTCGTGTTGGAGTTCGATCGCCTATTGCCCGACGGCGTCGTCTGGGAGCCATACAGTAAGTAGGCCATTGCATGTCTAGTGCCACTTGACACTTCTTCCTTATGCACACGTGACATAGCCTATTGGATGACAACTGTTTCGGTGGTGTTCAACATCTTCGTTAAGCCTCACTGCCCACAGTGTGTGATGTGATAGTTTGGCTTAGGACAACACTTCCTCGTAGTGGTGGAGCCTAAAGTTGCACCTACCGATCACCAATGAGTACTACTTCAAGCAATTCAAAGTATGATGTGATAGAGTTTCTTTTCCTAATTACATGCCTCTCAACAACTTGACTCACAAGGGTAGATAGTCAGTACGTAGTGGGCACAACGAGTGCAAAAGTACATTGACGACTGGCTGTTAGTTGCCAAGGAGGTGATCGACGAGGTCCGGCTACACACAGAGGTTGCCTACCTCAGGTACCTATGTTGGTACCTACCTCGCACATGCACACATGTGATGTTCACTCTAGTCGACTTGTAGCCGCACATCATCATTGTCACAGACGTGTACCCAAGACACTATGACTAGTACTACATCGTGGTTAGTTAAATTCTTTATTCTTCTTTATGTACTAATGTTTCTAACATGTACATTTTCTTTTCAAATAGATAGACGCCGCATGTGTTGTCATTGCCGATTTTGAATTGACGTTTGGCCTCTTGAATGCTGACGTAGATCTAACAAGAGAAGAGTAGAGGGTGACTTTTGGTCGGATGCAAACCTCGATGCACACAGTGATACGTGTCCTTAGTTGTTATAGCCGGTGGACATAATGCGACCACTTGCACCACCTCAGCATCCATAGTAGGCCCCTACACCTAGAGTTCAACCTTCGGCTATCATAGGCCAGCACACATCCCTCATCCTAAAGGTAAATTCCATGATCCAATATTTCTTAAGGTAGTCTTATACTCTTATTCAACTATTTCTTATTTAAGATACATCCGTATAGGTTTTCTTTCTCCGTCAGACACCTTTGCTGGAGTTGGTAAGTCCACACAAGGAGCGCTTGCCCCTTGTCCCAAAGGTATATTTCACAATCTAATGTTTCTTAAGATAATCCTATACACTTATACCATAGTTACTCAAGATACATCAGTACATGTTTTCCTTCTCTATCGAACCCCTTTGCTAGAGTTGGCAGTCCACCCAAGGAATGCTAGCCCCTCATCCACACATGCAGCCAGGCTTGAACATCGACGGTGGGTTAATTCTAGGAGGTCTATCAGGTTAGTGAAAGCACTGTTAAATTCTCTAAAGTGCTTCAACTTCTGTGAATGTCGTATTGTTTACTTGTTTTACTAGAGTGTAGGGACCTCGTCTAGGTTGTTTGCTGGCAACACCATGTTCCCACAGGAGTCATAGGCCACTCCCACCTTAGGTTCGGCTTTCAAAATGTCTCGTTTAATTTGTTTTCTCGTACGAGTACATGTTTGCTCACGCAGTGTGCTGTTATTTACTATTGGTTTCACTGCTAGGATCTTTGCTATCATTGGAGCTTCTTCTTAGGGCTCACATGACAATATTTGGGTGAGTGATCATTTCCACGTGGAGTACTTAGAGGAGCAGCAAATCTAGGAGGTGCTCGGGTCTTGACAGCTTAGAGGTGCTCCGCCACTGTAGGTCCAAGAATAGCCAGCAGCTACCCTTGTGCAAGAGAGACGTGCCATACCACCAGACCGACTTACGTACTCCTAAGGCCACGTGAGGGCTTAAGGTAGAAAGCAGAAGTTGAAGAGGGCTAGGACTTTTAGACTAGGATATTAGTGCTTCATCAATAGTTCACTCACTATGGTAGTATATTTTATTTTATAGTATATACTAAAAGATTTTAAAATTGATACTATTGTGTATTCACTATATCCAATGAACGTTACAATACAGAGTACGTTGCTTCAATCATTGACACTTTAAGTTCCTATGGCATAGCACTTAACACAATATATAGGTACAGAAGGGTAGAACATCTTGAGAAACATATACATGCCCCTCTCCCATTTCACATGTCACCTATAGTAACAAATAAATAATGGCTTCTAAAACCTCTCTCACTGATCTAGATTGGAGGAGGGATCTGTTGGTTTGGCTACTTCTACCATGGTCTGATTGTCCGATGTGTATATCTGGTGATTGTGAAATATCCTAGCATGTTAAGTTATAAGTAATCGTGAAATATGTTATAATTATTATATCAATTACATAGGCGGCTCAACCTATTCGTATTCATGTAATGTTCACCTATTGTTAAATAAATTATGACGGCTTCTGAGCCAATGTGTATTTTTTTAGTATGTCCCAACTGCAGTTAAATGTAATATTACTCATAAAATACTTTTTTTATATCTTCACTAAAAAATGCAAGCGCTTGACCAAAACCTTTATTAGGATGGCAACATGGCCGCCTTCAAACCTTCTTTTAAGTGACCCTAGTGGCGTCATGTGTAATGATCTAGATTTAAACCATTTGAACTATGTATGTATAGAACCTTTTATATATATGTATATTATTTTTAAAATTATCTATCATGAAGTTTAATTTCTAGATTTAGATTTAGGCTATGTTCAAAATGTTTAGCTTATCAACTTTTATTCTCTTATTTTTCACACTCACACTTTTCAAACTGCTAAATGATGTTTTTTTTTAAAAAAATCCTATAGGAATGTAGCTTAAAAATCAATATATTTTCAAGTTTTTTTAGCTAATACGTAATTAATCATACGCTAATAAGTCACTTTGTTTTCCGTGCACGTGAGATTAGTTCTGGTCGCGCCGAAAATGTCTTGGGTGACCACGCCGACGCCTGGGAGGTCTGCTTAGCTCTAGTGCAGGCCGCTCGGCTTTTTTCCGTGGCTCGAGGTACGTGCGCCGAGGCCCATGAGGGTCACTCCGCTCCGACGCGACGATGCGGGTGCAGACATGTTAGTCAATTTGATTCTGCAATTGACGAAGAGGTGAGGCGAACAGGTCAATCGGACGATAGGCCAATATGAGCTCTCGCTATCGGCTGGCCACCGATAGGATCGAGGTGGTTATCGGCTACGTCCGAATGGCTCCTATTATCAGCTGGTTGCTGATAGGTATTGGGACGCTCTTTCATCAGTCAAGGAGCCGATAAAGGTGTGGATAGATGTCGACGAAGGACGTGATGACTCCGAGTGTAGCGAAAGCGAGATTCTGATCCATCAACCGCAGAGTCGATGGAGGCACCAAAGGGTATTCAGAGAACAACAAAACGTGAGATCTCTCCTGGTTGCAGACGGAAGCTGTACTGCTCGTTCGTTGGCTTGAAAACCGACGAAGGCATATGCGAACTGGCAAGAAATCGTATAAAAGACACCGGCTGCAAAGCCGATGCCGCTCCAGATATGGCAGTATGAGACCCGTCGCTCGCCGTGACGATGCCGTTAGCACCGAATCTCGAAGATCAAACCTAACCGAGATAGTATGAGACCGAGGCCAACGACAACGGGATGGTAGACGCCGGATCAGTCATGTTGAAGTAAGGGCGAAACGAACCCATTGGCTAACTGAGCTAATGAGAGGACGTCTTTCTAAAGACATGCGTGCATTGGTTGAAATGCCTATACGCTTGGCGTGGCGCTCGAGGGAAGTCTCTGAAGATTGGTGCGTATCGGCTGTGGACGTGGTGATTAGGGTATAGATAACTCATCGGCGAACACAATGATAAAACGTCATACAAATACCTATATGCTTACAGCTCAATTTACCGTCAGCAACCTCGTAGGTCAAACTTAACCGATGCAGCATAAGATCGACGACGACAGAGAGAGCTTGATAGACCAATAAACCTTGCATGGAGGTGATGCGGTACATCCGATCTACCTAAGAGGTCGAACCTAACTGATGTAGACTTAGACAAAACGAGACATATCGGGATAGTGACGGGACTTACCCTTTCGCCGAAGATCAAACTTAACCGATACAACCCTGCGTCGAGAGCCAAAACCCGCTGATAAAACCTTAATAAATTAGGGTGGCGATACGTCAAAATTATATTGATCGAAGGATATCTTTTATATGCTCCCAAGGGGTCTATATTTATACCCTGTCATTACAGAGTCTGACGCGTTTATAACAATCATCGGACGTTATTTTCTAACAAAGATAAAATGAAAATATCTCTAAGGAAGTTAACTAAACTAACTAAACTTTTCTATCTATATAAGATACGATTTACATAGATAGAATATCCTATCGTAATTTTCACGGCGCCTCCTCAGACTCGGTCTCATTTGAATAATCTTCTATTCTTAGACTGAATCATTTCTTTCTTCGTTCGATCAGCTTCTCCCCTATAACAATCGGACTCTTCTTTACTAAATCGATCGTCTTTTCAATCTATCCACAGGCTTATTACATTATGGCGTTAACGAGTTTCCAACCTAGAGAAATAAACACAACCTTAACGAGTTCTATAACTCAATTATTTTAGAAACCTAGGACAAAAACACCCATAGTGGCAAGGAAACCACATGTAAAAATAGTAATCTCTCGATGGTCATTTTACAGGCGTCCTTGCCCGAGCAAAAATGGCCCTCTAAAGAGCGTTAAGGGGCCACATGTAAAAACATTGTTTTTCTCCATAATTGTCTTACAGGCGACATTCAACTTAGAAAAAAAACCCTCGGGAAACATTTAGGGACAACCAAAAAAATAGGTCTTGACGTCACATAGGTGATGAAAAAAAACCCTAATAACCATCTTCCATGTAAAAAACGATAAGACATTTTTTTATAAAAAACCTACCAGATGGCATTTGGATATAGATCTTTAAGATTTTGAAAAAATTATATTTTTATAAATGTTTTAATAAAAAATATAAAAATGAAAAAAAATGACGTGTGATTATGTGAACCGTTGGTCTCTTCTTCTGTAATCCGTTGGTCTCTTCTTCTGTAATCCGTTGGAACTTACGCGGCTCTGGCCCAAACTAATCGGTCTGCTTCTCCGGACCGAGCTGAATCCCCGGGCCAGCCCAACTCCCCATCTCGATTTACACTTCCCCTCGTGGCCGCCTCCCCCTTCCCTGGAACCCGACCCGCTCGGCTAAAACGCTCAACCTCCTCGCGTTCCGCGCCGCGGCCTCATCCACTGCCGCTGCGCCGCGGCTACGCCTAAACCCCAGCCCCCTCCTCCTTCTGTTCCCCGCTCACCACAACCGCAGCAGCGGCAGCGAGAGAGGCCATACGACGCGAAGCGAAGCCCCGCCTCCCGCCGCCAATGGGGCCCCTCCTCCGGCCGTTGCCTCCCCGGCCCTACCTGCGCCTCCTCCTCCGCCGCCTCCTCTCCACCGCCGGTGGGCCCTCCCGCCTGCTCCCGCTCCCGGTCGCCACCGCGCGTCTCGTCGTCAGGCCCAGGTAAACCTCGGGGAGAATCCAGACGTGCGCGCCTTTTGGATTCGTGGGGTTCTCTCGTTGGGGCCATCTCTCTGCGGGGTGCTGATTTTGGCGGGCGGCCGTTGGTTTGCTCTCTCTAGGGTTGCGGCAGCAGCGGCGGGTGCTCCTCTGCGGCGGAATGGGGTCGCGGTGAGGGCTTTCATGGCCTCCACAGCGGCGTCCGAGGCGATTCAGGAGAAGCGGGTGGCCGGGGAGTACACCGCTGCAAACGTCCAGGTGATTCGCTCTCGTGCGCTTCTCTTGCACGACGGGGGCTTCTGTGGCTAAGAGCCTAGGTTGATATTTATGGGGCAACCAACTTGTGTATTTCCCCGGGATTTTAAATGGATGTACATAACATACAAAGAGATGGGGTGGGAGGGAGGCAAGGACTTGCAAGTGCAAGCATCCGTCTCATTCTGTAGTTATGTTAGCGGTAGTTAAATTTATTATCCAATTAGCATTGCAAACATATGCATATTTTTTCATAACCTTTTTAATTCAATATGTAGGTTTAGTTGCAATTTTTTTACAAGTCAATCTGGTGGAATCAAATACTCATTGTTTAAGGGGAACATTCCTCATCTAGGTGTTCGTTTGAGCAAATCAACAGAGTTTACGATTTCTGTTAATATGATGATTAGTTGGTTTTTCTTATAGTGTGTTCTTATTTTGTTGATATTCAACTCTTATGAAACTAGATTATCTGACTTTATGAGTTGTTTACCCAAATTACATGCAATATATACATTTTTATATGCCATGAAAATGTTCTATCTTCTTTAGCTCATATTCTGGATTCCATACTTCCATGATGGTTCATGGAGCATAAGAGGGGATAAAATTGATACTGTTTAAGTTTGCTACAACCTAAAGTTAGTCTTTATCTCCTTAAAAATTTATCTAGAAAATGCTCTTTACATCCAGTTCATTTTCAAAAGGATTCCTGAATTTTTTTATTATACACTATATCCTGACTTCAGAAGCCAACAATAAATGAGTCATTAGTTCAACAGCCTTTGTAGTCATTGTACTTATGAACTCAGCTTAGACATAATATTTGAAAGCAAATAAACATAATATTTCCTTGCAAAGAGAATAAACAAAGGAAAACGGTGTGTATGCCTTCACAGCTTTGTTCAAGATTTCTCCTATTTGACACCATCATCTTTTCAAACACAAGCAGTACTTTTTGGCTTTATTTTGGTTGCATGCTAACTTCTAATTTTGTAGGTCTTAGAAGCATTAGATGGAGTTCGCACAAGGCCTGGTATGTACATTGGAAGCACAGGATCACGTGGGTTGCATCATCTGGTATATTGACAACAGATTAGGCTTCTGTTTTTCTGTGTTACAAAGTATTCCATATTGTTCTTTTCTGATCATTCATCTGATTGGTGTATCACAGGTTTACGAAATATTGGATAATGCTGTGGATGAAGCTCAGGCAGGCTATGCCACTAAGATTGATGTTATCCTTCATGACGACAATTCAGTTAGTGTAACAGACAATGGTCGTGGGGTATGTAGTTTCTAAAACCCTATCAAGATGTACTTCCTGTATTGCCTATGCATTTTTTTGTGGGGAAATTTTGACAACCTTGTGTTAATGATGAACTCATGTGTCATGCTACAGTATTTAGTTACTGTTGTGGTGAGTAATCCCACATTAAGAAAAAGTGAACAAACATGGAGGAAGCTTTTCTACATTACTATATATCATAGTTAAAATGAAAGGTTAAATTTATTCTACTAACACATTCTGATGTACCAAGTACTTTTTCCGTTCACAAATATAAGGGATTTTTGGCTATATATCTGGACAATTACTTGTACATATACATAGAGATACATAAACAAAAATCTAAAATCCCTTATATTTGTGGGCAGAGGGAGTACTTGGTGGGAAGCAGGACATGTTTCTTAATACTATGCAGCTTGAGTCCATTTTGCATAGTTTGTTGATTGAATAACTATCCTAGACTGTTAATGTCATCTTTTGTTGAAATTTATAATTTTACATTTGCTTCCTGGAAGTTTTTATAATTTGCGTATCACACTTTCTGACTATTAACTTGCAGCATCTTTCACTGGTTACTCTTTGTGGATCATCTGTCCATTGTTTTATTTAATTACTGTTTAAACCTATGCATACTGCAGATCCCTACAGATATACATCCGCAGACGAAGAAATCTTGCGTGGAAACTGTCTTAACGGTACTGTTAACTCCTTTTTCTGTTCTACTCCTTTTAGATCCTAGCAACTGTATTATATTGTTATTCTATTTTTCAACCATCTTTATCCCAAGTAAGCCCATGGAGCATTACATTTAGGTGTTGAGTCAACACCTTAATCCTAAGGCCTGTTTGTGTTAACAGTGTGCTGTTGCCATGTGCATGTCCAGACTTCAATACATGAGTTGTGATGTTCATTTTGTGACCTTGTAAGATGTCATCATGAGGTTTCTGTGCAGACCTGCTGATTGCTTGTCTTCTAAAAAACAAATATGTGCGACATTATTTATCCATTTGGCATACCCAGTGTTTAACATGTCGGATGCCAATTTATTTAATTTTTAACCATGCAGTTAATGCACGCTGGTGGCAAATTTGGAGGTTCAAAGAGTGGCTACAGTGTTTCTGGAGGGCTGCATGGTGTTGGCCTATCAGTTGTTAATGCTTTGTCAGAGGTTCTTGCTTTCACCTTTATTTACTTATTATTCTAAGATTTCATAAGAAAATATGTCTAGTTTCTACACCAAGCCATTTCTGTCAGGCTTTGGTTTCAAATACAAATCTTGTCATGCGGCTTTATCTTTATGTATACTGCAGTAAGTTTAAGAACCTTCCAGTTTCAAGACAGAAAAACAATAAATAATACTGTATGCCCTTATATTTTTTTAAAAGATAGGCCTTTACCCATGAGCATACATTGATGATTTGTTTTGTCATGATATTATAATGACAGGCCCTAGAAGTTACTGTTTGGCGTGATGGAAAAGAATACCAACAAAATTACTCACGTGGAAAAGCGATCACTACGCTAACTAGTAGGACATTGTCTGATGAATCAACTTCTCGTCAAGGCACACACATCAGATTTTGGCCTGATAAACATAGTATTCTTCTGTTCTTACATATTTTTTTAGTGGTACCATTACTAGTTATGTTCCCAAATGTGTAATTATTGTTCTTGATGTAGTTTTTACCACCACAATTGAGTTTGACTTCAATACGATAGCTGGTCGCATCCGGGAACTTGCCTTTCTAAATCCTGAGGTATAAATTGCATTATTTTATATATCCTGCTGCTAGTTCTCGAAGATAAACAATCATTATTTCCTTTATTTGTTTATCGGCCGGCTAATTCTTGAATCATGATTGCTCTGTTGGATTATTTGATATTCTACAAAGTTACTTTTAACCTTTTCTCTACCCTTGGCTTAAAACTAGGCCATGCACTTGGGAGCTAGGATTCCCAGTGACACACCATGGGAATCAGCGTTACCGCGACATGCGTGTCTGAAATTTTTTTGCCGCGTTGACTTGTGTCCCCGAGTTGGACGCAGTACGATATGCGTTAGACACGGTCCCGCCGAGTCCAAATGATAGGGAAAAATAGTTGATGAGCTATAGGAGGTACTCTATTTTTAATTATATCATGTCAATTTTCTTATTTTTTTAATTAATAAATTACATATATTAGGTGAGTCCCTGAATTCTATTTTTTAGAGTTTGCCGAGTCGGACACCTGAGTCCAAGTCAGACTCTGGCTCCTTAGTACGAGTCCCGGTAACACTGATGGGATATGTTTAATCCTGTATTTTTTTAATCAATAGAAAAACATTAGTTACTATCTTGTCATCATTGGAGGATGCAATTCATTTTGTATTTTTATTCACAATCAAGATAAATCATGTTATATATACTTTGTTCTTCTCTCCATGTTGACTCTAACTTAATGTCAACACTTATTTATGTGATATATGTAATATGGGACTCCACAACAGCTGTTGATCATTTATATTTGTGGAGAGCACCCATAGATATTGATGATAAAATTATCAAACCAAGTTTAGGAATCAACGTACTTAAAACATTGCTATGATGGAAACCCTTGAGTTAAAATTTGATCAAGAAGCTCTTACTTTGAATTGTCATCTTCATTTATTGGTGCTGTTACGATCAACTTTATCTTAGGTCAATTTTTACATGAAACTTTTTTCCTTTGCCAAATCCTTATATGTCCATTAATTCTGGAAAGTTGCCACTTGGCAGTTTGGTTTGAACATCCTTATGTCTCTTTTTTAATGTTCATTTGTATGCGCAACTTACCTCACCGATAATATTTGATATTCTTAAAGTAGACCAATGGCTAATTTCATATTATTCTCTCAATGCCAGCTGACAATAGCGTTGACAAAGGAAGAAGATGACTTACAGGTTCAACACAATGAATACTGTTATGCTGGTGGTCTGGTTGAGTATGTTAAATGGTTGAATACTGACAAGGTTTGATCTGTACCATTGGAAACATGTTCATGCAGCTCCATTTTGGCACTTTTTCAACATAGAAAATGGTTCATACCTGCTACTTGAATGGCTCCTAACATAGTAGTACCTGTTGTTATGAATTGACTTATTTGATCCTTTCAAATGACCCATGAAAATATTAGGGCTAGCTTTACTTCTTTCTATGTTCGTTTCAAAAAGTAACTAAATAGAGCGATACACATTTCAGTTAACATTTACTGATGCTAATCCTTGGACCCCAACTAAAATTTTACATCGACCAATCAACGCTAAGGATGCAAGTGGATTGTCCCATGGGTACCCATTCATGCTATTCTATTTGGTTTATAATTTTATACCCAATAAAAAAAGTGCACTTTTAGTTTAATGGTGTGGCCATGTGGGTTAATGGGTACCTGTGAGTGGGCAAACATGGATACCTAACCAACGCCTGTCATACTGATGCTAATCCAGTAATGAAATGCAGAGATATATGCTATGTTTGCTTGTTTCTTTGGACAAAGTTCACAGAGTTGAATTAGATAGTATGCTTATAGGCTGAATCTACACTTGCCTTATGTTTACGAGATTTTAAAATGTGGAAGGATCTATATTTATTTTGGTTATATTTTCCTGTCATGTGAATTTCTTTATTATTCCTTTGAAGAAACTTACATCAATCTACCTCAAATTTTAGAGTAATAGAACATATATTAATATTATGCCACCAGATATGAGTCTACTTCTGCATATAGCAATACATGATGCATTTATAATGTTATCCAGCAGCAACCCTAATACTTTGCTTGGTCATGCTTTCTTTCCTAGAAATCCCTTCATGATCCAATTGCATTCAGAAAAGAAATGGATGGAATAACAGTGGATGTTTCCCTTCAATGGTAAAATGTACTTCCTTGGCTTGACTTTTTGAAAGAAAAAAAAGATAAAAAGTCTTGACATCATGTCCATGTTTTGTTTGGTCATGTGCTAGCTGGTAGTGGCAGATTATCTGTGATTTCGACATTTGGTTGAATATGTTGATACTTTGTTGGCTTTCTTGTCTATTTTATTAATCAGATCTTTGATTTCAAAGTTTTTTACTGTGTTTTCTACCAAAGTACACTACTTGTTCTAAAATGAATGATCTTGGGTGGCATCAAAATTTCTGTCAATTTTTTGATGATAAAAAATTCACAGCTTATGACAAACTACGGAATTGCTATCTTTTTTTAGAAATTTAATTGGTTGAATATGGAACACATAGCCTAAACCTATCTTTTGAACAAATTAAATGTGCTAAAAATAACTGAAAAGTATTGTCCATTAAACTAAACCTACCTTACATGTTCATGTTATTAAATTTCCCTTCCATGCTGTAAACTAGTGTTTAATTGTCAATTCTGTAGAGTTCGTTGAATTTTATCAAACCATTGGAGGGCTATAAATGCAGTGGTACATAAAAAGTCCTTTTTTGTGATCAAAATCAACATGCACTTTATAAGTTAATTGACACCCTTCGAATTATTATGTGGAAGTTTCGAACTGTGGAAATTTCAACCATCATCTAGCAAAGGGAAATAAATGATATTGATCATTTTACAAATGATTGCTGCAGCAGCAATACCCTTAGCCATAACCATACAAGAAGTCAAGAAGCTTTGTAAATTTCATAAACGATGATCCACGGTCCGTATTCAAAGGTCATGTAATGTTGTATTTCAGTTGTTATGTTTTGTTCCTTTTTCACTATCTCTTTCATTTTCCTCTTAGGTCTTACTGAATAGCAACTAGGTAGAAGTTTTGTGCCTTATTCTGAAACAGAAAATGTTCCCATTTACAGGTGCTCTGATTCATACTCTGATACAGTGCTAGGATATGCAAACAGTATCCGTACTATTGATGGTGGCACTCATATTGATGGGCTGAAGACTTCATTGACAAGAACAATCAATAACCTTGCAAAGAAGTCGAAGACTATTAAGGTGATAAGCTACATACTAATTTTGTTCTGTCCTGCTCACTTAAAAACCACATTGTTGAAATGTTTAAAGCAAGGACTTCGGAAACTATAGTTTGGCAAATTCTACTTATGCGTTTAGCATACTTATTCATTGATCAAATGAAATTTTTAATGAACTGTATTGGTAATTTTTTTAGTGGGATTTATCTTCACAGATAATGCTTTTTATAGGATAAAGATATTAGCTTGAGTGGGGAGCATGTAAGAGAAGGAATGACCTGCATTATTGCAGTGAAGGTCCCTAATCCAGAGTTTGAAGGGCAGACAAAGGTAACAGCTTGCCTTTCCTGATACAGACAAATGTGCCAGAAGAATGATTCGATAACTTTTGTCTTTTAAGTGCTGATGATTGGTGAAATTTTGTTTCTTTTCTCTTTTTACAGACGAGGTTGGGAAATCCAGAAGTCCGAAGAATAGTTGAACAATCTGTTCAAGAAAATTTAACTGAGTACTTAGAGTTACATCCAGATGTTTTAGATTCGATTCTGTCGAAGTCCCTTAATGCTCTCAAGGTACATAATCTGTGATAAATGATAACTTAAATGTTTTTTCCTGATTCCTTTTGAATAGTCAAGATACAGTCTGCCATATGCACTTTGGCAAGACTCTGATTGACAGTGTAGGAAAGGACATTTCTTATTCTATTCTCAGTGCATGAAAAAGCCCTTCCCAAGAGTTCAGAAACTGTAATTCTAATTCAATGCATGGCATATGTTTCTGTTGCAGGCTGCATTGGCAGCCAAGCGAGCTAGAGAGTTAGTGAGGACAAAAGGTGTATTGAAATCTTCTTCACTTCCTGGGAAATTAGCTGACTGTGCATCTACTGATCCTGAAGAATCTGGTGCGTTGCCACTTGTACCATGAAACCCTTGCATCATAAGTGGCTCAAGTTCACTTAAATCTTATTGATACAATTTTGGTTGGCCCTTCTGATTTGACTGCTCCCTGGTGTTCAACTCTTCTTTTAAACATGTGTCTGACAAATGTAGTCTGTATTTTTGTTTAAATTATCATGTATGCTAGTATTCTACCTTTTTCTACACTTTGACCTTTGCTTATCACCCATGAATTCAGAAATCTTCATAGTTGAAGGTGATTCAGCTGGGGGTAGTGCAAAACAAGGACGTGATAGGAAATTTCAGGTATACCATTTTCTTTACCAGTCTAGTGATGCTAATGTGCATTCAATGGTTCTACTGATGGAAGAAGTTTCATTCGACTAATTCTATTTTGCTTAGCTATTAGTATTGCTGATTGGCTGATGCATTGATCATTGTTCATCTATTGGTGGTCTTTGTTCACCCTTTCAAAGTTTCCTTGAATATATGCATTTTCTTAAAAAATAATATTCCATTACATCAACTTATGCTTTAGAACTCTAAAAATGTTAGAACATGTCTTCTACTTGCCGTGCCATCAAGGATAGATATACCTATGTTAGTTCATCCTTTTGTCAATAAGTAGTTATGCATAGCATTGGAATAAACAATGTATTATTAAGGAGAACACAAAAATTCTTAATAACGGACACCATATTGTTTTAATTTGGCTGTTTACATAATTGAAAGCTGCCTGGTTGTAAGCCAATCTTTGTGTATTCTTTTTTTCTTCTAATGTAACGTGCATGAATCTAGGAAGGGCACCAAATGCCCTCATTCTCCTGTCATTCTTTTGTATATAAATTAACCCATTTCTTGGTTCAATATGGATGCCTGCCCTAGGATCTAAAGCCCTGTTTAGCTGAGCTCTAGCACCAGTTTAGAGCGCTAGTAGCTGGCTCAAGGAGGAACTAGACTCCACAAATATTTGGGGCTTGGCCTGCTTGAATTTGAGCTTCTCCAAAGTTCATTTAATCATTTTGCTTGTCACCTCCTCCCTCAATTCCATTCCTCCTTGCCATTTTCTAGCCTCAACTTATGATAACCTCCAATAGCCCAATCCTCTGCTGTCTCCATCACCATCTCCTGTCCCCTCATATTTCTTCACTCATGTGACTGGATCAGTGCAACGCCATTAGTGTTGGATCCGTTCCCCTTGCCTCTTGGTTTCTGCACACCTTGATCCATGTCAGTGCTGGCTGGCAGAAGTATTCCACGAACAACCAACCATTGCCTGAAACCTGACCACAGCTGAGCTGTTGAAGCTGCCTGGACTGAGCTTTGATTTCTCTCATTTTGGACTGTAAACTTGCTTCAGTTTCTAGGCTGCTTCAATGAACTCACCCATTTGGCTGGGAGCTCTGGCTCAGGCTCTGGCCCAGAAGCTGGATATTGGAGCTTAATAGTATTTGTGTTGCTTTTATTGAATGGATGCTCTCTTATTAGTCCATTGAAATCAGTTTTCCTTCCTATTTGCAAATAAGTAAATCAGTCTCAACTTAATTTAACTCGATACAGTCTTTCAGTCCCAAATAAGTTGAGAGTAGGGTAGAGTTAAAACCCAACAAGAATCTACAAATCACGATTTAGACACATCAATAGCTGCTTTTTAAGTATTCTTATTCAAATACAAATCTTCAGTTATATTTCACTTTTTTAAATCCTTCTTATTGTCTCTCTATATTAGTTTTGGTCTCACAATGTATTGGCACCTCTGGAGGTTTCCTTTAGATATAGCTAAACCAGTTCAACCGATGTTGAACAAACTTTTCTTCAATTGGTGTTATCCTAGTCAATCATGTATTTTTTCGTTTCGAACTCGATCTATTTTTATATGATCATAAATTCAACGTAACATACGTATTTTTACAACATTCAGCTGTTAAACATAACGTCTTTTTGTAGATCAATATTTGGCTTCATACACATAGCATGTCTAATCGCTGTTCTATAAAACTTAACTTTTTATTTTTGATGTATCCTTTTATTATAAAGGATGTCAGATCCTTGGTGTCACTTCAACTAGCCCGTTTTGATTCTATGGCACATAAATTATCCGGCTGGAGTTGGCACATAAATTAAGCTACCAAGAATATCAGTAAACACTCTGCATAGTTGTTCAGCACAAGTTGGCACATAATTGTCAAGAGCAGCGTGCAGTTTTTTTTGTTTTTTATGTAGACACCGTTATTGTGGAATGTGAGATGAGAGCTCATAAGGAGTCATAATCTATTGTTCTATGTTAAGCTTGTTCGGACTTGCACGCTATGTTTTGTCATTCATTTAGATCTAAGTATACTTTCAAAAATGGATGCAGGCTATTTTGCCTCTAAGAGGCAAAATTCTTAACATTGAAAGGAGAGATGAGGCGGCCTTGTACAAAAACGAAGAGATCCAAAATCTAATTGTTGCTCTTGGATTAGGAGTAAAGGTGCATACTGTTTTGATCGAAACTTCTACTGTTATTTTTTCCTTCTCTAATATTGTTCTTTCAGGGCGAGGATTTTAACAAGGAAGCTCTTCGGTATCATAAGATAATTATACTCACTGATGCTGATGTAGATGGTGCACATATCCGAACTCTTCTCCTTACTTTCTTCTTTAGATATCAGGTATTTGTACCCTCTTTCTGATACTGATCAAACTGGAGTTATGGCTCATCTGTTAGGGGCATTCCTATGTTGTAACTTCAAATAAATTATTCTCTGGTTTTGCCTGTGTATTTTAACTCTTGTACAACTAAGGCTTCACAAAGGATTAGGTCGTAGTTTTCATAAGATCAGTTTCTGTGGGTGGGATTTTAGCTTTTTATAATAATCTCACTTTGGATGAGGTTAATTTTGAGCCTTAGAAGAGTGTGTTACAGTTGAACTACCTTATGTTATGTGCTTAAAGTGGCAACTGTCCATACCATATTATGATAGCAGATGCTTATACTATGAACAGTCTATCTCAACTTGTTTGAGACTGAAAGGCTGTGTTGAGTTGAGTTGTTGAGAATGCTTATACTATGAACCATGAAAGGCATGTTTTCCATTCTCATACTATTGTGTATGCAGAAAGCACTATTTGATGAAGGTTGCATTTATGTTGGTGTACCTCCTCTTTACAAGGTTTGATTGTGAACGCAACACTAGTCCTTCAAATTTTGATGGAAGAGCTGGTCTTAAATTTGTAGTTGATCTTTATCGTTTGGTGTTAGGTTGAACGTGGGAAACAAGTGCACTACTGCTATGATGATGCTGATCTTAAGGATCTAGTTAACACCTTCCCAACAAATGCTTCTTATCATATCCAAAGGTTTAAAGGTACAAACATTTAAAGCAATAAACTAATGAGTTTCAATGAACTTTGAAAAAAAATCTGTCAGCACATCAAAGTCATTTCTCAATACATTTGTCTATTTGTTATCCCCAATATTATTTTGTTGATGCTGTTTTATAAGCCATTGTGCTGAGCCATCTCAATTGACCATATTTTACCAAGTTTATCTTTTGTTCTTTTAAATTATCTAGTGAAGAACTCGTCTACCTATAAGCCCATTCACTAGGTGACAATATATCACTTTGCTTAGGTTGAAATAGCTGTACTGTAGATTTTTCTGAAAATTATGAACTGATAAAGTTTTCTGTGTGGTTATTTTCTTATCTATTTTCTGTGATTTCCAATTTAACACAGTATCCATATTTGAGCAGTGTTCTTAACACTTTGTTAATATTTACATTGATCTTTCCTACCTCCAGCTCCAGTCAACCAAGTCAACTTTAATTCCACCCTCTACCCCATGCATGCCTTTGTGCACAAACATTTCTAGAGAATGCACAAATGCCATTACTGTTGAGAGCCCCTTGTTCATGCACTCTGCCTGATCTTCACTTCTACCGTTCTAATCTTCCTCCCCTAGTTCCTTCCAGTATTGTATGGCATGCAATGTGCACCTTTCTCATATACCATAACTACCTTTATGGTGCTTGTACGTTTTGCATGTCATGTAACTCTCTAAAAATCTAGTTGGTACAGCCAGGCATTGCCTATATGACGTGTAATTGAACTGTACACTTGAGCCAACAACATGCATACACTACTACATTTAGCTCAACTGCAGACTGTTAAGTTCCTAACAAAACCGTTGTTTGTGCTCAGTTTTTGTATCATGCATGCATGCAGGCACACGGAATTGTTACTAAATATGCTTTGTACAATCTTATATACTATGCACCTTTTTCTCTGGTTGCTAAATAGGTCTGGGTGAGATGATGCCGGCACAATTATGGGAGACAACAATGGACCCTGAGAGGAGGATGTTGAAGCAGCTAAAGATTGAAGATGCTGCTGAGGCCAACGTTGTGTTCTCATCTCTTATGGGTACCCGGGTAAGCAACTAAGGAAGTTTACTAAATTCTAAAAAATTATCAACATATCATATTCTCGCTTTAGCATCAAAACTGTTTTTTTTCCCAGGTTGATGTTAGGAAGCAACTGATCCAGAATGCTGCAAGCATGGTCAACCTAGAGCACCTTGATATTTGAGCACATCCGGTAAGGCTGACAGCCGTGTATGTTATAGGAGGTTACCTACTTGGTTCAATCCCTTCCCACAGGAACCAAGCGTAGCAAACTTCTATTCCTTGCCCACATTGTTTTGGTGCTAAGTTAGCAGTAAATGTAGGCTAGGGAAGAAAAAAAAAGGATGTCATGGGGGGTAAATTCCTTTGTGGGCAGCTGTCAACCCCCCTACTACATTACAACTACTGCCTAATTAACTGGTATTTGGGTTCGCTTGCGGTTACCATTTTGGCCTGGGATGACATTGGGAGTATAACTTCCCCCGCTAGGGGAATAACGCCAAGGATGCAGTGTAATACGTAATCCCCTGACAGGACACTTGCAAAGAGTGTTAGTAAGGATTACTTGTTGATGTTTCTTTGGTTTGTAATTTTGTTTAGATTTTGTAGCAAGTTTTTGGATCGCTTCATTTGCCAAAGGAAAGGATGCCCATCTCGTTGGATGAGTTTGGTCATTTGCACCCTCGTGTTACCCGTTTTCTGAATTTCCGGGTGGCGCTACTTGTGCTCCATATCTAGGGGACTACGGGCCTCGTTAGTCGGAACTGTGAATGAGGTCTTACGGTTCTGTTAGAAGTTAAAATCGATAGAATTCCTAAATTGGATATGAGGTCTTACGGTTCTGTTAGAAGTTGGAACACGTTAATTAATTCTGATTTCTATGAAAAAGTATTTGCTCATGGAATTTTCCTGTAAAATTTATGTGAATAGCGGCGTTCCAAAAGGAGATCTAGCAGCATTGCGATTTTACATCACATTCAACTATTCTTTTTTAAAAGCTTCCCTTTTTTCTTTCTTCAAAAACTCGACTACAGCTGGTCTTAGAAATTAGTCAAACAATTTTTTTTAAATGGTACTAGAAGTTATTTTCAATATCAATATCCCAATAGCCAAAACGTTATTACGTTCAAAATCACAAAACGTAAGAAAGTAAAATGCACCCTAGATTTGTGGAAGTCCTGTTTTTTACTTTACATATATTCACGTCTGACAAGCACATAAATATTCGGCAAAATACCATAGATACGCTTTCTTGTTCAATGTAAGGAACCGGAACTCGATCCTTGTAAGTTGTTATTGCCACCGGTTGTATCTATCGCTTTAAGATCCTCTCTTCTTCATGTGACTTGATCATCAATCTTTTCAAGTGTCCAACCGAACCGACCAACCTAACTGAACTACTTCAGTGACCATCTCGTTTGCATGATGACAAACAGATTGTCCTACGCTTGTAATGCATGAACATTTCCGTGATGGCGGGAAGATTCATGGCCAACGATCAGGTGCAAGGTACGTAAAGTGAGAGGTATGCCCGTGTCTTCATGCTATAACTTTGCATGGATGAACACAGCTGCGGAAACGTCCCAATGCGCGCATGCATGAACTATCTCGATCTTATAGGCCTGTAACATTAGACATGGATCACTGAAGCTCATGCTAAATTGCGTTCTAAGTAATATGAATTAACGAGAACGAATCTAATTAAAGCCCTGTTTGAGACACATGAATAACTGAATTTCGTTGAAGACTGCAAATCTTGTTCAGCGTTTCCTATTACATACTAGCTCCGTTCTTTTTTCTTATTGTTTTGGACATTGATACAATCTTCAGGGCCTATCTTATCATTACTTTATAAAATTATATATTTATAAAACTCATTATAAGAAAATATAACCATATGAAAAAAAATCATGAAAAATCTATCAATACCATTTTCGCATATTAAATTCTAATATTTTTTAATCTAGGAATGATTTAAAAGTTGACTACACCTATATTAGGACATCATCCTTAGAATAGAGGTAAAATCCAACGGAGACATGTGGTATGATCGTATGATTCTTCCATTCTGAGTAAGCATGATAGGATCACAACAATCCCCTATCTATATACGTTGTTTAGAGAAATTTTATAGTCATATAAGCACTAAAAATTTATATTAAAAATTTTTGTATCTCGAGATACCTAGTAACTTACTAAGATATCAAGTTTTACACGAAAATGTGATATCTATTAGTACATTCTTAAAAATAATAAAATTATCCACTTCCAAAATATGGAGTATGAATCTTGTTTTGGGACGGAGAGTACCAAATTGTCTCAATTTTGTTTGAAGAACTTGTTTGTTCCTAAATTAAATCACTTCAATAGTACGCCCACATGTCCATTGTCCTAGATGGAAACCTCTGCTAGGTTCATTGCATCTGGCCACCTTTGGCACGTTACGTGCCTCGAGCTAAATTCATTCATTCCATTAATAGAATTACCAAGTAAGAAGCCTCACCCTTATTACACTGTCTTCTGCTCGGTTGTTGCCAAAGCTACTTGCTAGCTTGAACGTACACGGCCTACTTTGTATGCGAGATACACCTTTCCACAATCACGGTAATATTCACAACGGGGCGACAAACTTCACAAACAAAAGGAACCCTGGGTAGTAGTCCTACCAATTCATTCACTTACCCTAATGATTTTTCATCATGACTGAGATACATGCCTTGAATAAACTTAATTAGACTATCAGTATGAACACATAAAAATGATATGTGCAGATTTATTTGAATTCGTAATCTCATAAACTTACTCTAATAAAAAATTATGGTCAAAGTCATATCTGGAAGGCCTGAAAAAACATTATATATTTTTAACCAAGGTGTACATCTTTAATTTTTGCTTTTTATATATATGTATAAAAATATTTCAATAAGAATATACTGTAACGTTATATAAACATTTTCAGGTGCAGATCTAATAGTATATCTTTTATATAGCAAATCTGCATAATTCAAAGCATACTACAGTAATAGCCAAAGTTTAAGATATACTAGAGCAACTCTAAAAAGAAACTTCGGTAAGTTAAGTCACAATCCGACCCAACATGGGGAGTTCCGGAGTATATCCGTTTACATTTCTGAGGTTTGAACAGTTTACAGAGAGATTCTTACAGTAAATTTGATATGCAGTACACCCCCGAATAACCAAATTGGTTGAGAAAATAACTACACATCATGTTGGAAGGGTATACATAATTTACATATTTAAATATTATCACTACCTCCGTGATTATAATCTTACTTAAGCGAAAGTATTTGTGAACTTACAATTATAAAGCAAGTGCGTTACACTGTACTGAGTTCAAAATCCGTATATTTGAAACGGATTATTTTTTTATTTCCAATTCCCAAACATTACCATTGCTCCATTTGACCTAACAATTCATATGTGCACTACCAATTTAGTTCTGAACATGTAATCATTCTATAGTCCCATATGACTATTCTAGCTCTACGTGTAGATGGTTGTTCCTTCCACAACATGTCTAATCTAATAGTTTAAAATAAAATTCACCTAGTAAATTTCCTACCAGAATATTACCGTTTAACCTTCAATATAAAATCCATTCGAGAAACTATGAAAATATTACCAGCAAGATGTTAAATCAATGTAATAAGCCATCAATAACAACTATTATAGCATTGTTGGGATTATAGATATATTATACTATTTCTGATATAAATATTTAATGTTTAGAATAAGTTTATATCAAACTTTTAAAAATTAAGTTTGGTGTGCCATAGGCAAATTAAACCATACCATCTGCCTTGTGAATTGTGATCTTGCCGTAGGCAGTGTTGACACTTTTTTGTGAAGAACACATAATCACCTACGATCAGCAGAGTCACTAAAATTGATAGATCAAAGCTGCCGGGGAACATTAATTCACTTTCGTGGAATCACACGACTAATTTATAAACAAATTAATAAAAAAGATAAATATCGTATCATGATGAATGATTGGTTTTTAGCAAACTAGTAAAGGATTGCTTAAAACGGTAGAGATTAACCAAATTTGGTTGCTAGAATCAACCATAAAAACAAAATAGAAAATAACTAGAAAATAAATAAAGTAACAGAAAAGAAAATAGTAGATCGATAATTGTTCGAAGGAGAGAAAACTAGTCTAACATCCTACAGGGTACACCTAGGACCAGATATACTACTGACTCGACGTGCACGGAAACTCAATCTAAACAAGTCACCTACCAAAATATTGTGTCTTCCTCTCTGTAATACGTGCAGGCACCTTTATCGCGTGCAGTCCGACGCCCCAGCTCTGACGCGAACACATGCACCACAGCAGAGAAGTTGCATCTGACTCCGCAGAGAGGTCGCATCCATCTCCCACACGCACGCCATTGCTTGCCTGGTGACCTCTGCACCTGACTCAAGCTTCCATCGCTGTGGTACAGCCCCCGCGCAACCTGGCGCAGCACGACGGCGAGTACGAGCGCCTCCGCCATGACACGTCCAACTCCAGCCCCAGCGTGAGCGTCCAACTTAATGGCCCATGTCTGCATGCAACCAACACCATCCCACAAGCCTCCGTGTCAAGTCGACAGCCAGCATATAGACTCCCAAACACACAACCCCATCACTGTACCATCACCGCACTAGAGTATCTGCACAATCTGCTTGCATGCGAACAGTGCTAACACAGACATGTCAAATTGCATCTAAGCTCAGCTGATCCATGTCCCCATGCTAGATCGAATGCTACCGACACCCCATGAATCTCACATATGACCTCCTCCTCGATGCACCGCCAATTCCTGCACGCAGAAGCTTACCCCAGCTATTCTAAATAATTTGGCCTGCCCAAACGAAACTAACCATATCAGCTTAATTATGGCACAAACAGGAGGCTCCATACTTGTTTATATTAATTGTTATTAATTAGGATATAAGAAAATCAAATTATTTACCTCGCCAATATGCCATCCCACGTGGGCTGTTTCCGTAAGGGGAAAATATTGTGGCCTTCGATCATAGGTGAGCTTAGAATTTACAGACCAAAATTGCTACTCCATCCATCTAAATTCACACTAATCCACTTGAGTCAAAACGACCGCGTGCTCTCCGGGCCCACCACCTGGCCCCACCCCCTTCATTCCAGAATCTATTTGAGCCAATCGGCTCAACGCTTCCTCGCCACGCCGAGAAGAGCATCCGCGCCGCGCCATCCCGCCACCGCCGCCGGAGACATGGCGCCGCCGGCGCCGCAGCCGGCGCTGCCCAAGACCACTAAGAAGGACCACGTCCGCCTCAACAACCCCTTCCCGAGAGCCGTGCCGTCGGGCTCCCTCCAGCACAGCGACTCCGCGCCGCTCCTCTCCTTCGCGCCGGCTTCCAAGCTCGCCCACGACGCCCACGACTTCCCCGTCGGCCCCCACTTCTGCCTCCGGTGGGACCCGTCCCTCGGCGGGACGGTGTTGCTGGCTCCTCTCCGTGGGGGTGGTGGCGCGATGTGGGAGACCGTGCCCGGCGTTGCGTTCGTCTCCGCTGCCTCAGTCGACACCGAGGCCGACGAGTGCCGCGGCTCGTTCGCGCTCCGCGATGGCCGCGCCCGCCTCGTCCCCGATCGCCAGCGCGTCGACAGGATCCGCGCCCTGTACCGCTGCGACGCTGGCGCCGAACTCTTGCGCGGCGCGGCGTTCGAAGCAACCGAGCAGACGCTGTTCCCGGTGGTGGTGATCACCGGCCTCGTGTCCGCCAAGAAGCCGAGCCCCTCGCAGTCCTGCTTCTGCGGGCGGCGGCGCGCCGGCGCCGGACAGCCGGTCCTCTCGGCGCGGTACTGGGTCCTCCTCGAGGAGAAGAGCGACACGCAGGTCGCGTTCAGCGTCAAGCTCGGCGACTACCAATGGAACTGCGACCACCACGACACCCACCCATCGAGACCCCCTCCTCCTCCTTCGCCGTCGCCGTCATCCCTCTCCCCGAGGGCACACCGCACCAGCAGCAGCCTGCGCCTCCGCCTCGCCGCGCGCGTGCAGAGGAGGAGCAGCAGCAGGAAGAAGAATAATATCTCCGCCGGCGTCCCGGTCCGGGACGACCTCGCGCCGCTCGTGCCGCCGGCGGCGGAGCGCGAGGAGTCGGAGGAGGAGTTCAACCGGGTGTTGGTGACGTTCGCGAGCTCGCGCGACGAGCGGTTCTACGGGTTCGGCGAGCAGTTCAGCCGCATGGAGTTCAAGGGGAAGCGTGTGCCGGTGCTCGTCCAGGAGCAGGGCATCGGCAGGGGCGACCAGCCCATCACGTTCGCCGCCAACCTCGTCAGCTACAGGTAAAAGAAAAAAAAAGGTCAAAACCAGCTACACAAATTTTCCCTTATCATTTAAAATCATTTTTACTTCTCATTTGACCACATCAACTCTAGGAAATTGCATTTTTGTTCTTGTGAGTACTTCTCAAAAGGAGCTCAAGAGCTATTTTCTTCTTTCTTTTGGCAAAATTGTATTTTATAAACTTTACTTCTCCTAATACAAAATGCGCAAGTCTTTTGCATATTTCTAAAAAAAAAGCTCAAGAGCTCTTTTGGAGCACGGGAATGTTTTAAAAAATCCAACGAACTGATCATGTTCCTTATGTATATATGACTTATTCCTTTTTTTTTGCGTTCGCAAAAACTTATTCCAGTTTTTTAACCCAATCAAACTTTGACTTCAACCAAGAAAAGATCTTTGAAAGTTTGATTTTACCGGTCTTTACACTGTCCGTTAGGTCACATACTCCGATACTCGGTTTCTTCGAGTCTTGGTAAGCAATAGAAAGTAGTAGAAAGTGAGAATCCTCATTGTTAATTTGTCAGTTTGCCATCCAAGTGCCAAGAACTGCACTGCAGGCTAGTCTGAACTTATCTCGGAGTAGTTATCCAGGCGTTAACACTTGCAGCTTTCCAGGCACCATATGGATTAGCTCGAAGAGTACAACAATTTAAGGTAGAAAACGACTGTGGTGCCTCATCAATAATTCTAGGAATTGTAAGGCCTGCAGATGAGAACTCTGAAACCGCAGCGACAGCGACTGACTGGCGCCTTGCTTAGAGCATTTAGGCCCTGTTTGGAAGATAGGATTTTTGAAGGATTTTTTTCAGGTTTTTAATCTTTTGGAAATTTTCCTACAAGCATTTAGGCCCTGTTTGGAACAAAAGAATGTGGTTATTGGATTCCTTTGGAAAGGTAGCAATTCCTCTATTTTTATAGGAAATAAAACATCTATTTTGATCAAAGGAAAATTTTTCATGTGGTCCAAACAACCCAAAATTTAGGGCTCCTTTTGATTAGCATTCAGGTACTGTAGCATCATTTGGATTACAATTAGCATGTGTTCGGAGCGCAAAATGAGAAACACGATTAGTATATGATTAATAAAGTATTAACTAAAAAACTCTAAAAATAGATTAATATAATCTTTTAAGCAAATTTACCGTTTAGCAGTTTAGAAATATGCGTTTGAAAAACGAAGGGAAATGGTTAGGCAGCCGAACACAGCCTTAGTAATAGGAAAAAGCAAGGAGATTTTCCTATCCAAGCAATTTCTAGGAAAAAAACGTAGGAAAAAAATCCATTCACTCCAAGCTGTTTTCCTTTTTCCTTCGCTTAGGAACGAGGCAATCAAGGCATAGAGCAACCGTGATTAGCCAGATCGAGCTCGGTAGGTGCACTTTATTATTCATTAACATGAAATGTTTTGTAGCAATGACCCCTACCATGTCTTAAAAATTCATACGTTTTTCTATACCTTATCAAACACACTTGATGTTACTAAAATCATGTATTCTACAACCCTCTGGTTTACTCAAGCAATCCTATTATATTCCTGTGTTTTTCTATTCCAACGTTTTTACAATCATGTGTTCCAAAAGGAGCCATGATCTTCCAGTGTGCTTTAAATTCCTTAGTTTTCAATTTTACACCATATCATATTTCTATGTTTTTTCCTGTTTTTATGTTTTTCATTCCTTTGTTGCAAACATAGCCTATAGTTGGTGCGTGTGCGCTTGGAATTCCTGTACAGATCGTACATCTCTCGAGAGAAAATTATCATGCCAGATTGTCGATTTGTGACCATGGATCCATCATTTCTACGAATTTTCTTTTCTTCTCTTAGATCAACTCGAGAAGATTTTATCTGTTTTTCATGGTGGTTTATTTCATCATGTAGGTCTGGAGGAAACTGGAGTACTACGTATGCTCCGTCTCCTTTCTACATGACCTCAAAGATGAGATCTTTGTACCTCGAGGGATACGATTACTCCATTTTTGACCTGACAAAACCTGACAGAGTACAGATTCAGGTAGGTATCCGTTCCATTCCCGCTGAACGCATTTCTGAACTCTGAATTTCTAATTAATCATTCTGAGGCGTACACACTTAACTAACTAAATTTACCAAAGCCAAGAACTTCAATGATGTTATGGACAGATTTTCAAGAACTCACATTCATCCAGCTTAATTACTGACGAGCAATGAAATCCCGTGCTGAATCTGGCAGGTGTATGGGAGTTCAGTCCAGGGAAGGATCCTGCACGGCGGCTCGCCGACGGAGCTGATCACGAGCTACACGGAATCGACGGGGAGGCCGCCGGTTCTTCCCCGGTGGATCACGGCCGGTGCGGTGGTTGGGATGCAGGGCGGAACGGACGCCGTCCGTCGCGTGTGGAAGCAGCTGCTGGACCACGACGTCCCGGTCTCTGCATTCTGGCTGCAGGTCTGAACCTCTCTCTCTGAACCTGAATTTCATGATGCATTCGGTCTGAACCTACTAGTTGAATTCGTTACGCAATTGCACGGCTAGATACAAGGAACGTTTGAATGCCAAATTTTGCTACTCCCTCTATCCCAAAATATATAAGGATTTTAGGTCTTTTTAGGGATTAAAGATAAAGAAAAAAGAGTATATGAGATGGTTGGAAAATGGAAGGATGGTCGAGTGCACAATTATTAAGACTAGACTGAACCGGAAAAAGGGGAACCCGGGCTTCGGCCGGTCGGGTTCAGTAAAAGACTGGATTGCAATTAGACCGAAAAAACTAGATGCTACTGGGAGGAATAAAGAGGAGAAAATCTAAGGGTGGGAGCATGGTCCCTTGTCACTGTGCTGTGGGGGTTGTGATATGTATGAAATTCTTTGTTTTGTAAGTTGTGATATGTATGAAATCCTTTGTTTTTCTAAAACGTTTAGACCGGCGGTCCAACCGGTTGGACCAATTAAACCGTGAACTAAAGGCTTCCTCAGTTCAATGCCTGATCCTAATAACTATGGCTGAGAGTAAGATTAGGCAAAATTTTAAACTATAAATTACACATGGCCAAGACTTCAAACTTTCTTTGATAAAACTATAAACTACACATGGCTTGGACCAAAATGGCACAACCCTCTTTGCTTGGTCTTGGACCCATTTTTTCATTGAACTTTGTTATAGTTATCACGATAAATTGTTGGCTGCAATACGTGTGACTTGCCACTCTTTGCCAAATTTTTCGAGAGTGAAGTGAAATGGATTTTAAACCCTTGAGAGAATGGATTTTAAACTCTCAAAGATAATGGATTTTAAACTTCGAGTGGAATGGATTTTAGAATCATTTCCCAGCCAAGTGCGAGCTCCAACCAAACAAACCTGACTGTCCATGATCCGTCCTGACGCATTCAGGACGCTGAACCAGGTAAACTCTCTCCAAGAAACTGACGCATTCCAGTTTCCAAACTCTGAACGAAGTCTCTCACAATGCAGGACTGGGTTGGGCAGAGGAAGACGTCCATTGGGTCTCAGCTGTGGTGGAATTGGGAGGTAGACGATAGTCACTACACCGGATGGAAGGATATGATACGCGATCTCCGGCGCTGCGGCGTCAGGACCATGACCTACTGCAACCCTTGCCTCGTCCCGGTGCGTTCGCCGATCATCCTTTCTTGAGCTCCATTCCAGTGATCATGGCGATGCAGATCGACTCCAATTTGTGATTCTGAAGCTTGACGAAGAGAACAATGGCGCGTGCGTGCAGATGGACCAGAAGGCGAACACGAGGAGGCACCTGTTCGAGGAGGCCAAGAAGCTGGGGATCCTGGTGAAGGACGCCGCCGGTGAGCCGTACATGATGCCCAACACGGCGTTCGACGTCGCCATGCTGGACTTCACCAATCCGGAGGCGCGCGCCTGGTTCAAGGGCGAGATCCTGGCAGGGATGGCCGGCGACGGCGCCGCCGGCTGGATGGCCGACTTCGGAGAGGGCCTCCCGCTGGACGCGCGGCTGCACTCCGGGGAGGACCCCGTCGAGGCGCATAACCGATACCCGGAGCTGTGGGCGCGCGTCAACCGGGAGTTCACCGACGAGTGGAGGTCCGGCATGCACCGCCGCGCCGCGGCTGACGGCGACGGCGAGGAGGAGGGCCTGGTGTTCTTCGTGCGGGCGGGTTTCAGGGAGAGCTCGCGGTGGGCGATGCTGTTCTGGGAGGGGGACCAGATGGTGAGCTGGCAGGCCAACGACGGCATCAAGAGCAGCGTCGTCGGCCTCCTCAGCGGCGGCCTCTCCGGCTTTCCGCTCAACCACAGCGACGCTGGCGGCTACTGCACCGTCGACCTGCCGCTCCTCCGCTACCGACGCAGCGAGGAGCTCCTCCTCCGCTGGATGGAGCTCAGCGCCTTCACCGTCGTCTTCCGCACCCACGAGGTACCGTACACATCGAATCCATCAGCTCAGCCGCCGCCATTGCTGATGAAACCATGAGCTGATTCGAGCGAGCTAGCCAGAACGATGATCCATCAATCTTGATTTGCATATGCAGGGCAATAAACCAGGATCCAACTGCCAGTTCTACTCCAATAACCGCACGCTTGCGCATTTCGCGCGCTGCGCAAAGATCTACAAAGCTTGGGAGTTCTACCGGATCCAGCTCGTTGAGGTATTGACACGTCACTCTTTCCTTCTTGCTCTCATGTTGCCTAAAGCTTTTGCGCGTTCTAGAAAAATGTGACACACATGGCAAACCTACTACACCAAGTCACACTTTGCGCCATGGATGGCATGATAAAAGAGTCCCATATATTATGCCATGTTTACACGGTATATTGTATTGTACTAACTAGTTATTGCAACAACTGGTTTCTTCTCAGGAGGCGACGGAGAGGGGCCTCTCGGTGGCACGACACCTCTTTCTCCACTACCCGAAGGATCAGTATGTGCAGAAGATGACATACCAGCAGTTTCTGGTTGGGACAGAGATACTGGTGGTACCAGTCTTGGACAAGGGGAGGAGCACGGTGACCGCCTACTTTCCTACATCGGATGGCGGCTTATGGAAGCACATTTGGACTGGCAATGAGTTCGATGGTCATAGAGGTAGGGGTGGTGTAGGAGAGGGGATGTTGCAGGGGTTTGAGGCCGAGGTTGAGGCTGGGATAGGCTTCCCAGCTGTATTTGTGAGAGTTGGGTCAACCATTGGAGAAAGGTTTGTAAGAAATCTAAGAGATCTCAAAGTATTATGATTCGATAACCAATTGTTTACACAAAGAAAAATAGAAGAAATTTAATTTTGGTTTCAAAAAGTGAGAAAGAAAATGTGGGTTTTCTAGAAAACTTGACAACTCTTGAACCACAAAAACGCTCTAATATTTGGTGGACTCAGATTTGTCATTTTATATTGTGTTGTCGGTTCATTGATATGCTTAATTTGTTCTTGGATATGCCTATAGGAGCAAAATGAACTTATTAAAAACTTCTTTCATTGAACTCCTTATGTTGTAGGATATTTGGATCCAACCATATGAAACATTTATTTGATTTGTATTCTTCACAACATTTGATACATACTCAGATACACGTAAATCAAAGGTGGGAGAGCAAGCAAGGAAATGCACCTGAGGGCCTTCTACAGAGTACGTGAGAGGCGAAAGAAAGCTATGAAAGTGCTTGGTATTGATTTGATACCAATTGAAAGTTTGCCTATTAGTTTTGATTCCAATTAAAAACTCAATTAGATATTTCGATGCCAATTGAACATGCCATAAGGATCGTTGATGTCATCTGGAGAGGGAGTGAATAGGCCTTTCCTATAGTTATAAAAACTCGCAGCAGAAATTAGTACTGATCGGACAGTCCAGTGCATGTGCAAATAGTCCAACAACACATAGTCTCAACTAACAAATTGCACCCGAATAGTCTAACTAAACATAGAGAAAAAATGAACTCGCATACTAGTTATATAGGATTGGACAATCTAATACCATGCGGATAGCCCAATAACACTTAGTATCGGACAGTCTGGTCATAATCCGGTCTTATATAGAGAATATGAAACCTCCGGTCTTATATAGAGAATATGAAACCTATGGTGAGATAGATCACTTTACACACTAGTTTTAAATTAAAGCTAGGATGTGATTAACAAGATATAAGCATACAATAATAGTTCATCAAATAGCTCAACATGAAAACGATAAGTGCAAAGTAAAGAGAGAGAGGAGGTACGATTTATTTACTGAAGTTTGGATCCATCCGATTCTACGTATTTATTAAGGAGCTCAAAAGAATCAAATCTTGATTAACCCTATTAGACACCAAGCTTCCTTCTCCAATGGTTCCTTGATCTCTTCAAGCAAACCTCAGACACCACGCAACTTTTCTCAAAACATGGCTTCCACTATTACATCTTCCCTTTCAAAGATGAGGTATCAACATTCATAACTTCTCCCTGACACACCACGCACCTTAGTTACTCGCAAGCTTCTTCTTTTCCTCATCCTCCTCTTACAATCTCAAATTCTCTAGCTTGAAGCACAACAATTCCACACCACTCTCAAAGCCACTCCTTAGCACCATAAAGCTCTAGCATGCTCTTGAGATGGTTAGAGATTAACTAGCCTTTTTTATAAATGTGCAAAAACACCCTCTCAATACTAAATTATCTCTCTTTGGATCTTTAATTAGTTATTGGGACTCTTAGACATGTATTAGGCTTGCTTAGGTAGAAGAGGGTCCAAAAATCTTAAAACAACTCTATGACAATGTGTATATATAGCCCTAATCCCTCTAACTATCCATTTTCAACCGTTGCTCAAGTCTACCGAACTTTTACTGAACTTTGCATGGAGTCGAACAGTCTGGTACCGCACCGGACAATCTAACTCCCCTTTACTTCTCAACGGTCACTGACAACTAGCCACTGGGCTATAAAATGTTAGACAATCCGACACTATCGGACTATCCAGTGGCTCTACACTTCCCGGACAATCTGACACCACATCCAATTATCCAGCTTTGTCGAACTCCTTCATCCACCGCCTCCAGACAAAGCCTCTCCCAGATAGTCCACTCGCTCCTGGATTGTTCAGCCTTTACTTCTCCATCATTTGGTTGGCTTGAACAAGAGCTTGCTCGAACAATCCAATAACTCTCAATTGTCCAACACTTGTAGCTCGCATGGACAATCTGACTGCTCTAGTATTGTCTGGTCCAGTGCTTCTTCATTGTAATCTTGATATTCTTTCTCTCAAACCTTGCTTGTTTTACTTCTTGTTTAACAAAGATTGATCCCCAACAACTTGTAACTTCTCATGGCCTTGACTAGTCCGTCGGTGTTACGCCAAGCACTTGCTCCTTCACCACTACATTGAGTCCTTCGATGTCAAGCTTCTGCTTGTCCTTCTCCCATGCATGGTTCATTGCACAGCCAAGTCTTGTCAATCCTTCACCGCATCTTGCTATCTTCTATCACTTGTAGACTTGCATCACAATGAAACATTATTGTATTTCATCTTCTTTGTCATCTCATTATCATATTCTTCATCGAACTAATCTCCTGCTTATATACTCAATAAGTATATTAGTCACTTAATCATTTGTCATCAATTATCCAAAACCACTAGGGTCTAAATGTTATTTCAATCTATTCTTTTTTGTTGATTGATGACAAGATGATTAAATCTTATAAAAGATTAATAATAATTGATTTTTTAATCCAAAGGGTTAACCTTACAAAAGATTAATAAAAATTGATTTTTGAGTCCAAATGGTTATTTTAAGCCCTCCTAAATGTGTGCAGTAAACTCATATGCAAAAATTTAGAATGTGATAGCTCCCTCTAACTCTGCATCTATGGGATGTGTTGTGTGTGACAAGATATCAAATAAAGCAAATATACACAACTCTAATTATTGATACCAATTCTAACTTAAACACTTGGTACTAATTCAGGAACTCGATGCTGATTCCAATTGATTTCGATGTCAATTGAGAAAGCACAAGAAATCAAATTAATTCCAATATCAATTGAGAAATCAAAAGAAATCAAATTTTGGAATCAATTTCAAACACCAATTGAAAACGTCAATTGCATGTGGCATGGTGACTAAAAAGTAAGCTTTAAAGCTATCACACCATGCTCATACCAATTGATGAACATTTTCAAATCTTTCAAATATTCTCTCGCCCTTTGGCATTCTTTTTAATATATTTCTTCCATTTTTAAATACCTTTTGATAATTTCTCACAATTATCTTACCCTTTGATCAATCTTTTCCTTATCACCATTAATATATTTCTCCTCCTTTGACATCAAAACACCAAATAGGCATAAGTTGGAAAATAAAAGCAAAGGGATCATCGATGAGAGGTCATCGAGAATTTTTCTCTCAATTTTATACTTCATTACTTATGACTAGGAGATAAACACCAATTAGACACCGACATCACAAGTGATTCAATAAGCATTGAGATCTGTATTTTGCAATGAAAATGCACACATTGAAAGGGTGTTAAGGCATAGAGCAATAAGTCTCTCATTTGGTATGTTAAAGACATTTCTTTTCTTCCATTTTGATGAATCTTTCCCCCTTAGTCATTCTCTCCCATTTTTGGCATTTAAGCATCATAAAAGAGAGGACATGAGATATGCAATGAAGGGGATCTTTGAGAATTCAACATGCAAAACTACTTCTTTACAAGCTTGAGTGAGATGCAAGATATTTAAAAAACAAAACTCACTTGAGATTTTCACAAAGCATTTTGCAAAGGAGTTTAGAATGTATGATTCGCAAATTTCGTGCAAAGACCAAGATCATATAGAATGAGGTCTCCTAGCACTTGATTCACTCAGAACACCAACTTGTGACTAATGCGTGCTTATTGTCTAAACAAGCATCTCATCATAACATTTTACAAACTAGGCTATTTAGAAAAGAATGAAACTTAGCCTAGATGCACAAAGACAAGGCAAGTAATCCAATCATTGAATTGAAAATTTTTTGATCATCGGGTTACCTTTCTTGTTGAGTTTCATATGCCTTTTTTTATTGAAATTGATATCTTAATATCAATTTAAATTTGACACCTTGATGGGTTTTGATGAAGTCTCTTTCTTGAGTTGCTTGATTTGAATTCTATGGAAAAACTTAAGCTTATCCATCACAAAGATCAATAATTTCTTGGTTATGATCCACATCTTAAAGGTGCTGGAGCTAAAGAAGAGCCTTGTGAAGTTTCTAGATGTTGTTGAGATATTTAGGGTTTTCAAAGCTAGGTGGATGCTCTGTATACACCATCTCCAAGCATTCCTGCTTAAAGCCTTGAACTACTGAACAGACTTTAAGCCTTGTCACCAAGCCATCTTTGTGATCCATGATAGAGCGTGGAGCTACAACTTGAGTTGAAGAACATTGTTCTTAATTGTTGCCTCTAATTTGATCCTCTCATGGCTTTGATCTATCCAATCATCACCTTCTCAATTGCTATGAATAGTTTTATGTTATCTAGCACAATTAAAAGAACTTAATCTACTTGGAAGCCAGTAGTAACTTCAAACACCACACATATCATGATTTCAACAATATCGAAGATATTAGTTAAAAATATGATAGCCATAAGTGCTTGTCTAATAACCAAGCATAATGAATTTTATCTAAAAGATACCAAATAAATACAAATTGCAAAGGTAATAAATGAAAATACATGGTCATTAGAGGTAACTTGAGCATCTACGTTAAAATGCTCATTTACCTCCTTTTGAGAACATGCATTGGTGGAATTGGTTGATTCTTAGATTCCCCATCTTACTTACTTTACACCTTCTTGATCTTGAGCTCAATCTCATTTTAAGTTCACATATATGTTACTTGAAGGTGTCTTGTGTTTCATATCAAGCATAAAGAAAGGTACTCAAGTGAAGTAGAAAAAAAATCATTCATAAGAACAGGACCATGTTTGTTACCTCCCTTACTTAGATAAGCAATAATTTCCGTAAGGTTTATGTGTTAAAGCTTCAAAGGTCTTGTCTCAAGTGAGGCTTTGTTAATTTGAATCATAATTGTCTTTACATGATGTATTGTGGTGATTATGTGCTCTTTTTTATCAGCAAAACCCATCTTAAACTTCTAGTTCTCTCTTTACCTAAGGCAACTTACAAAGAGACCAAACGGTAAAATTTATGAAATTTGCTAATTGAGAAATTGATGTTACCAATGCGCTAGTCCAAGTATTGATCGGATTGTCTGACTCCATGTCAGATTGTCCAATCACTACTAGACTGTTCGGTTCACATATGACTCGGACTGTTCGGTGTGGGCTTGGATTGTTCGATCTATTGGCTTCCAATAGTATAAACATTCTAACACTTTGACAACCAGTGACTTATCCAAGACTAGTCATTGTGGTGATTGATTAAACTTCTTATGATTTTGGTCCTTGATTCTTGTAGGTAGCCATCCCAAGATTATTCGATGCCTACACCACATAAGACAATGTGCTACTAGAGATTCATTAAATACATAACAATACGCAAATAATGTTATTAGCACAAATTTACTTAGCCACATATAAGTGTTCACAAATTGTCAAATCTACACAAGCAAGGTGGCTAAGTAGCTTAAGTTTGATATTTGTTACCAAAATGCTATTGAAGATCAAAATAGATAATGAACTCTATGCTTAGCATAGGATGTGCAATAGGAATTTTCTCGAATATGCTCAACCTCTACCTTATATGCAACTTAAGCACATTTTGGTATCGAAACCAAGTTGGGTCTATAGAGGTTAGTCACAAGGTACTTAGGCACTCAAATGACCTTTGTGCTAGCAAATGGTGAACTAATCACCCTAGTGGCACATTTGCCATACTTGACCTTTCTAAGCACATAATGATCAATATTGACAAGATTAGACTTAGGAGAGTTACCCATGGAACAATTCTTACCAATATATCCCTTTGCTTGGTATCTATAGCAAATCCACTTCTTATCATTGTAAGATGCATCTTACTTCTTATTGTCTTTCTTGCCAGTGAGCCTCTTCTTAAATGATCTTTATTCTTTATATAGGGATATAAAGCAATTTCATGGTTCATATTTTAGCATTCAAAGCACTTCCTCCTATGTCTTCTTGTTCTCTTTTTTAGAAGTGCAATTTTATCTTCAACATTGTAGAACATATAGAGACATAGTGTCCCAATCTTAAGCAATTGAAGCACTTGACATAAGCCATTTTCTTTTCTTAGTGCTTGCTCATGTTTCCCTCTTTCTTCTACAAGAAACAATCCTTTGCTTGATGTCCTATTTTATTGCACATGAAGTAAGTAATGGAAGTCTTGATCACTTCTTGATTTTGCTCTTTGACATCGCCATTGTAGGTCTTATTCATAATGTGACAATCGGCGATAAGGTGATTATACTTGATGCACTCGTAACACATCTTCTTGATTTGTCTCTTGATCTTGGAGTTGGACTTATTCTTCTTATTTGAGTTCATTTGAAGTCCTTGCTCCATTTGCTTGTCTTTTTCATCTAGACAATCCAAGTCATAGGTAGTGCCCGAGAAAATATTTGCTTAAGAGCAACAAGGATTAGCATAAATGAAATCAACTTGAGTGTGTGGCTCATATGATTTTATCATTACAATTACTACCTCATGAGCTACCTCTAGCATGGTATAAGAATCTATAAGAATTTTATGAGAACACAAAAGTTAATCATGTCTTTCTTGTAGACCTAAGTACTTGCTGGTGATCTACTCAAGTTGAGCTTTAAACTCTTGATTTTTTTCTCCAAAGATGCTACCCAAGCAATAGAGTTAGTGGCACAAGAAAATTTATTTTTTATTTTTTCATACCTCATGATCAAAGAAGAATGGGAGTCCTTGAGTTTTTTATGTTCTTCGGATAGACCCTTGACTTCTTTATTCTTCTCGATAAGGTATGCTTCTTGCTTCTCAATGGCCTCCATGAGTTTAATTATCATTGTTATGTCCTTCTTGCTCAAGTGATCAAACTCAAAGTCACGATCTTCACTTTCGCCATCTTCCATCATAAAGCAAGCTTGATTATTGACGATGGAAGAGGAGTATGTTGCTGATGAGGATTCTTGGCCACTTAGCCATTGATGTTTACATACTTTTTCTTAATTCAAAAGATTAGTACCACAAGCACTGTAGGAAGTAGAAGTATCCATATTGACCCTACTCACCATTTCATTTTCTCGAGTGGAATCATATGTCGATGAAGAGGTGGTTGTGACAAGATCATCTTCGCCATTAAAGATAGTCACTTGAAACTCTTCATAATTTGTTGACAAAGTTGAGCACTCCTCAAGCGCTTCTTTACTTGAGCTTTCCACTTGCTCACTTGGACTTGTTGTATCTCTCTTTGAGCATTGTCCAAATAAGGTGAGCATCTTCAAGTGGCATAATGGTTTCAAATACATTTTTACTAAAAGCACTAATTAAAATATAGTAACTTAAGTGTGGGGATGTATGCATTTCTTTTCCTCTTCAATTGATTGCCATTTATCACTAGAAGAATAAATGTTCACATCTATAACTCGCTCTATTTAAAGACCCATGACTCTAAAAGCATTAAGCACATGAGTACTCCAAGATGTATAATTAGAACCATCAAGTAAGAGAAGTTATAGATATATTTCACCTTATGGAGGCATTGTACTTTTTTAAGTATTGAATGTAGAACTCCTCAAGTTATCTCTCCATCCCTCGACATCTTTATCACTCCAAGTGGTTAGGCCTATCCAGAGGTTAGGCTTTGATACCAATTGAAAGTACTTGGCATCGCTTTGATATCAATTTAAAGTGCATTTATTGGCTTTAATCCTAATTGAAAGCTCAATTGGATGCTTTGACACTAATTGAATGTGCCATGAGGATAGTTGATGTCACCTAAGGGGGGTAAATAGGTATTTCCTACGGTTACAAAAACTCTGTCAAACTCCTTTGTTCATTGCCTCTAGATAAAGCCTTGCCTAGACAGTCCGCTCGCTCTCGAACTGTCCGGTCTTCGCTTCTCCATTGTCTAGCTAGCTTGAACAAGGGCTTGCCTAGACAATCCAATAGCTCATGGATTGTTTAGCATTTATAGCTCACTTGGACAATCTGACTGCTCTAGGATTGTCTAGTCCAGTGTTTCTCCATGACAATCTTGATTTTCTTGCTTCAAGCCCTGCCCCTTTCGCTTCTTCTTCAATAAAGATTGATCATCAACGACTTGTGACTTCTCTGGACTCGACTGGTTTGTCAGTGTTGTGCCAAGCACTTGCTTCTTTACCATTGCATTGAGTCATTTGGTGCTAAGCCCCCGTTTGCCTTGTTCCCATGCATAGTCTATCATGCAGTTAAGTCTTGCCAACCATTTACTGCATCTTGCCATTTCTCGTCACTTATAACCTTGCATCACAATGAAACCTCATTGTATTCCATCTTCTTTATCATCTCATCTTATTCTTCTTCTTTGGACTAATCCTCTACTCATACACTCTTTAATCGTTTATCATCAATTAGCCAAAATCTGCTAGGTGCTTTGATACTCTTTCAAGCTACAGTAAATCCCCTTTCTCCCAACCCCTCTTCTCGATTCCAATGACTCACTGCTGGCGAGTAGTTGGAAGAGGGGTTGGCCCTTCTCCCTTATCTAGTATTAGGTAGTTTTAGGTTAGGTTTTCTTTGTAATCACGTTATATTTTGTTGAGCTAGTCCTATTTTGAGTCTGTTAGTGTTGTCTTCTTGGTGATGCCTGCAGGTGGTTCTACTAGGTACGGAGGTGGTAAATAGAGATGGCATAGTGTCTCAAGGAGGCTGGACTATGACGGTGGAGGTCTTAAGCATTTGCGCTGGATTTTTTTGCAAAGGATGATTGGAGCAAAAGTCTAGATATAGTTGGTTCGGGATGCATCTGCGACGTCGATCCCAACTTTGAGTTCATCTCTTTGGAGGCCATCTCCCAATCGAAGGCCCTGGTAGTGGCACCGACTAGTCGTGGTGGCATTGGCTTGTTCCCCTCTTACTGGATCTGTCGTGGAAGCAGTTGGGTGGTGGCGGCATCCTGTCGTGGTGTAGGCCTAACCCCCTCCTAGTGGTTTTGCTACTGCGACTATTGAGAGGCAGTGTTTGGGTTCATTGGCTCCTATTCGACATCCCTAGCAATATCTTTGCTTAGCTGTCGTGGCTGGTGAGCTTGAGGAGAGTTGGCTAGCTACTCCGGCCCCTAACCGGTATCCCTGGTAGCGGTGGTGGTGTCTAGCAATTATGTCTTCATCTATACTTCTCACTGGATCTGTTGTTGCTACTAGGTGTCCTCAACTGGGAGTTCGATATGGCCCTAGTAGGTTGGATGTTGAGCTCGTGTAAGACAAAAGGGTTAGTCACCACTTCGTCAACTGCCCTTATCAATCCAGTAAGACAAGAGTTCCTCTGCCATCATCCAATTTCTCATGATTATGGTTGGCTGGATTCTAGGATCTTCTTCCTCACTGGTGGAGCCAGAAAGAGTTTTTAGCCTAGACAAACTTAAGTATACATAATATTTACTATAGAAACTCTACCATCAATTCATTTAACAACATTAAAATTTAATGAACTATTCACCGATGAGCTAGGGTGATGGATCTGCCCCTATTCTTCCTCTTTGTTACTTAGCAACAATAACCATGTAGGATTTACCATTCGGATTGAACATAGAGCGCCTATGCAACCCTAGTTCACAGGATTGCAGTAAGAGCTCCTCATATTCAATGATGAACTCCATGAAAACCATTATCGAGTCCAGTAATGCTCACACAAATATCTACATCTCAGCAACAAACCTTTGAATTTTGCTGTTCCCATGGAGACAACCAAATAGGATTATCAGTGTTTTAAGCGGTGTGCATGTTAGGCCCAAGGATATAGTAGTCATGGCAATGTCACAGTACCCTGTCGATCTGCTTCTCTACAGCTGTTCGGTTTCATTAGGAAGGATGTTTCCTGAGCTGAGTTAGCCTCACTTCTGATGAGGATGGTTCAATTCTTTTAGTCTAGGTGATATACTGGGATGTATTCCCCTAAACTCCGTCTTTATTTAATAAAATGTTTATGAGTTTTAAAAAAATACATATAAATATCTTAATTAGATTTGTATTCATTATTATATGGAAGGCCACCATTACATCTGTTGTCATCCATAAAATTACTTCATTGGAGCAGCTTTATCTGCCAAAATTAAGCCTTTGGGTTACTAATCACAGCACGAATGGTAACGTGAGAAATTTGATCAATTTTTGAAAGAAGAAAAATAGCTGCTTGATTTGCACCACGCGAAAAATGTAGAAATGCTTGTGCAAATTGAACACAATTAAGCTTATTTCATCTGAACGTTTTTAATCTAGTGTTTCATTCTCTACATGTTTTCTTTATGCAATCTAGACTAATCCAATGGCATGTAGTAATATATACAAACATACATAGAGGAACATACACAGGGTTGGGATGAGATGTAGCACACACATCAAACAAGAGCAATATGATCCAAGAGAAAAGAAGGAGAAAAACCTAATTTATTTCATGTCCTAATGAAGAAGATGGTGAGCTCCGGGCCGGTGGCACATCCCTCGGGGTTGTGCATGTAGTACGTCTCGGCGTCCTTGGACCCCACCACGCGGTCGAAGTGCGCGCGCATGTACGTCACCTCGCTGTCCGACGTCGCCGCCGGGTCGGACGCGTCGGCGACGGCGGGGAGCACGCCGGCGCCCATGGACGTGGCGTGCAGCAGCCGCATCACCCGCTCGTCCCCCTCCGTCGCCTCCCGCCGCGCCGCGTATCCGACGCTCTCGCCGTTCACCTCCGCCGACCAGACCGGCTCGTCAAGCAGCCGCCGCGTCGGAAGATCCCCCGGCGACGCGTGCGAGTGCTGGTGCGGCTGCTGCTGCTGCTTATCGCACTCGAGCGTGACGCGCACCATGCCCGCGGCGCTGACGTCCTGGATGAACTTGGCGGTGGGGACGCCGATGTCCAGCAGCAGCGCCGGCGGGCTGCCGGGGCTGTCGTGGAAGGCGATGGTGATGCGCGCGCGGCGGTGGCCGTAGAGCGTCCCCGTGGTGCGGGTGGAGCCGTGGAAGTGGTTCCTGACAGCGCCCCCCGCGCCGCCGTGGTGGAGGCCCGGGAGGTGGGGCAGCGAGGGGAGCCCCCGGCACGACGGCGCCGGGAGGATCGGGAACGACCGGAACGCGGCGCGCACCGACCGCACGAACCGGGCGGGGCGCGAATGGTGCTTGGAGTGTTGCTTCTGGTGCTTCTGCACCGTCGTCGGCGGAGGGAGCGGCGGCGGCAACGGGGTGGACGGGCCGTGCAGGAACGGGGGGACGTCCGGGAGCGGGGTGGCCGGTGCGGGCCGAGGGCTCGGGGTGGACGCGGCGCCGAGGAAGGCGGTCGTCGTCTCGATGGCGGCGGGTCGCCGGGGAGGCTGTGTCATGTGGCGGTCGACACTGCTGCCGGGGCAGCTCGGCGGCGGTCGTCGTCTCGGTGGCGGCGGGTCGCCGGGGAGGCTGTCATGTGGCGGTCGGCACTGCCGCCGGGGCAGCTCGGCGGCGGTCGTCTGGTCGGGGAGGGGAATGGTGTGGCGCCGGTGGTGGCGGTGACATGCGGGAGGAAAAGGGACGTGCGGTTGTGGAGGGGATGCCTTACCTGGAGAGGAAACCACACAACCACACAGGCGGGCGGCGTACGTTGCTTGGGCGCCAACTAATGGCCTTGCATGAAACGAGGAGGCCGTCAAGGTGTTGGTTTGATGTCAGTTTGGAATAGAAAATCTGAAGACGATGAGAGGAAACTAGGACTAAAATAACGTGAATAAATTTCAGAGCTTGAGCAAATGTAACAACTATATTGAACGTTTCGTGTGAAAACATTGTTTTCAACCCACAAAATAACAGTAAATTCCATTGCCCGCCACTGCCGATAGTCGTGTATCTTCTCTTGGCACTCGATCCCACCCAAGTGAACGTAGTTAGAAGGTGGATTTTTTTTCGTTGAAGGGTAATCTCTAGTTTTTTTTTCATATTATCTAAAAAATATTAATTTTATTAAATTTAGATTAATATATTTTATATCACCTGCAAAATATAGGTCTAAATTCGATCTATACAACTACTTAGAAAAAAATAACAAGTATTATTTATAATTTATTTTTGTTTTCTCAAATTTGAGCTTATGTTTATAGGGTGATATAAATGTATTAATCTATTGTTAAATTTGTTAATAGTGTTTGAAGTGACATAAAAAATGAGTGGATGTCGTCTCGAAGAATAAATAGACTTTTTTTGTAAGAGTAGTTTACGTTTTCAATTTAGTTTCAATATGTTTGTAAGGGTAAAAGAGTAGTATTTTCATCTGCACAAGAGCAAAGCGAGCATTTTGCAGTATAAATGTTAGTTATTGGACCTATTGTTTTAGCTTTTTCACCTTTGCCCTAGGATTTTGTCAAGAACAGTTCAGACAACAGGATAATAGTCATCCATCTGTACGGTCAAACACACTCAAGCATTGCCACATTCACGCATCCACTCTGGCCCTTATAAAATTAGTTAACATGATACCTAGTTTAGAACTACTAAAGCAAATTTGTATAGAATTTGGAGTACTTGTTTAAAATATGTAATACGAACTAAATTCAGACTTGAAGGGTTGCCAAAACAAACTCTATGCAAGTAACAATCCAAACAACTCTCAAAATAGCCTCCACTATAAACATTTGGTAATTCTATAGTCTTTTTCCTAAAAAAAATAACAAACCAAATACACTTTACGGGCTTTTTGGAATACAAGATTTTTAAAATGCAGAAACATAAAAATACATGAATAGTTTATCACATGCTATACAATACTATATGATTTCTAAATAGAGAAGCATCAGTGGTAATACTTTTAGATGGGTTCACGAGAATTAAAACATATGAATTTAGCATGAAATCATATTGAAAGAGGGAGAGTAGAGAGAAAGTGAAAATGTACATTGGACGTAGCAAATAAAAATAAAATATAACGTATGAGCTCATGCTAAAATTCTTATTGAATGGGATATAGGAATTCTAACTCACAAGAATTTATCAATCCTATTCCTTTGATTCAAAAGGTGTTATAGAAATTCTTTTCCAAGGATCGAAAAAAATCCATTTGACTTTCCTTCCATCAAAGAAACCTTACCCATCTTAACCCTATCAAAATATTGGGAAGCGCTAAAATTAAGCGGTACGTCGAAAACTCACTGTGGTTGTGGTTGATCTAGGCATCAAACTGAGCGAGCAGCCCTTACAGAGTTTGTGTAGGAAACCGATGCGAAGAGAGTCTAGAAAGCTCCACACGGGAGGAGGAGGAGGAGTCCAAAGCCAAGTTCCAATTCCAACCACCCCTCTAGCATCAACGGCTCTTCCTTCCGCCTCATAACGCCTCGACCCACCTGTTTGACTGTCTCTCTCTTCCCCCTCCTTCCCAAGCTCCGCCCGACGTCGCGGCCGCCGCCGCAACTCTCACGCGGGCCTCCGCTTCCTTGCCCGGAGCGCGACCGGAGCGTGCGAGCCTCCCGTCCGAGTTGACGGGAACACGCGCGGCGGAAGACCGCGGAGAGGGGGCCGGCCGCGTCCGCGCAAGCGCAACCCTGTGGTCGATCGGTTCCCCTACCCGCGGAGGAGAGGGGCGATGCAGGGCGGCGTGTCCGGATTCCGTAAGCTCCCGCGATCCCTTGGATTCGACGGAATCGACCGGAATTCTGTGCGTTTCCTCCGTGCCTGACCGCCTCCCCGCCGTTTGTTTTGTTTCCGCTTGGTAGCAGAGAACGCGCCGGTGACGCGGGCCGTCGTCCTCGCCAGCGGCCTCCTTTCGGTCGTCTTCAGCGCCCAGCGCCGCTCCCGCACCCTCGTCCTCTCCTACCAGGTCAACCTCCCTGGAGAGTCGAACGCCGAATCTCGATTGGTTTTCTGCTGCTGTTCCGTGGTTAGGTCTTGGGCGTTCGTGCTCTAGTCGCGAGTGGCCACTCCCTGCCGGCGTTGTGTTGCTTTGATTAAGTGCCTGATTCATAAATTCCCAATTGATTAAGATTCATGAATGCACGATCGCTGAATCATAGGTGTTGATGTGCCTGATAACGTTGTTTTTACTAGTCTGTGTTGTTGGCGAATCGGTGGGTGAAATTTCTAGAATGTTGTTCCAGGTGATGTTAGATTGCTGGTTTTGGTTCGTTCTGGAAATTTGAGGAGTGCTCAGTAGCTGGTGCGTACTGATGGACGGTATCTGTGGGAATACATGGCTTAAGCTGTTAGGGATGTGCGGTTGCGCAGTGCTGCTCTGGGCAAATAGAACAGAAGCAAAATGTGTACATCAACTTAGGATTCAGTCCAGAAATATCTGTAGACAACCCGAAAAGAAGAAAAAGAACCATCTTCAGACCAACTAGCACATATAGATGTTTCATCACCGTTGTAATTGATATTATGACCTAGGTAGAATATCATATTTTTTTGGACATTTTTGGGCAGTAGACTATCAGTTAAAGTTTCACTTAGCATATAAGCTCACATGGAACCTAATCCTGTTAATAATGGGCAGTGCATGATTTTATGTTGATAAGTTGACAAACATGGCATTTCAGTTGCATCATGCCACTTATATATGTTTAACCTATAGTTATAATGATAGTTAACTCCCGATAGTAGCTCCGAAGCAGTAATATGTATTTCTCATGTGCCTGTTAGCTTGCACTGCTGCACCATTAAATTATTCTTGTTATTACCTGTCCTTCACCTTCCGCTTCTTTAATGCAAAACTTAAGGTGGGCTGCATCTGTGCTATGATGGGTCTTTTGTAATTTGTATGTATAAAGCAATCATTTCTGTTATTTCAGGGGATTGTCAAAAACTTCTGTCTATGGAGGATATTTGCATCTGGGTTTGCCTTTCAGTCAACACCGGAGCTATTGTTTGGAATCTACCTTCTCTATTACTTCCGTGTTTTTGAGAGGCAGATAGGCTCTAACAAATACTCGGTAGGTACCTCAGTTTTGTAGTTCTCTCTGCTGTGAAATGAATTGATAAATAACAGTAGTGGTATGGTAGAAAGAGTGAGATCAATTCTTTTCTGGGAAAATGGAGATTGATAAACAACATCCGTTACATGGTAGAAGCAGGAGTATATTGCATCTGAACCTGCAAAGTGGAACTCGAGAACTTAACCATCTAGTACCTTGAACTTTAAAGTTGCTCATTGCTGTTTCATATAACGTACCACAAATTTACACCTCGCTGACCTTAGTGAAATGCTTTTGAAGTATAAAAACCTATATTGCAATTGTAAATACTCTATCAAGTGCATGAGCCTAAGTGTGGAATCAACTCAGTTTTAGGGCCATATATAATGCAATTTATGAAGGATGCATATTTGGTTTGTTGTAATTTCCATTTAAATAACAAGAAATAGTTGTTCAGACAACTTACTAGTAAGAGATCATGATATAATTGCTTTTTAATTGTATTTTGCAGGTTTTTAGTTTATTCACTATCTCAGTATCTTTGCTTCTTGAGATCCTATCTTTGGTTCTGCTGAACGGTATGTCAATGAGACAAATTTCTGACTAGCATCGTCTGGTAATTTTTAAGAAAAGAAATTATTTTCAAATATCTTTTCCTTAAGTAGTTATGAATGGTGCTTGCATACTAACATAGTTTCCGTTTTCCTGCTTTCTGCAACTGTTATAATTTGGATGTTCTGGAAATTAATTAGCTTAGATAAGAAAATGTCATGGTATAGACCTTAAAAGAATGTAGTTGAGAGCCTAGCTGAGTAGTTTGTAGGCTAAATTTTGATAAATACCAGCACCCCAACCAATGAACTAGCAAGCAATGCATCTTTGGTGCAACTTGCAAGCAAGCACATATTTATTGGTTCAATATGTTATGAATTAAAGTCAGGTAGTTGCTACCTAGAGAGATTCATTATATGTGACATAGTAAGACACTATCCAGTTGTTCCAAAACATTGTTTCTGGCCATATTATGCTATAGGGCAGAGCTCTTGATTTATTGTTCTTTACCATTTTACAGTGGTTTTTCGAAACCCCCCCATGCTGATGTTAGTTTCCTTCTCTCTGTCACAATTATTTTTCATGAGCTTAGCTGTTGAATTATGAGCATTGTTTTCTCTGAGTTTTTGAAATTTATTGAGCGTGCAGTTTTTGTCATAATTTTGTGCCAAATGTTGATTTTTTTCTATTTGTCATTATTGAGCTTCTTTTGATATTCCTTTTTTTTTGCAGATACAAACTACCTCAGCGTTCTTGCATGTGGACCTTACGGCCTTATATTTGCCTCATTCATCCCATTCTTTCTTGACATTCCTGTCACATCACGTTTTCGTATTTTTGGTGTTAACTTCAGTGCTAAATCATTCATATACCTAGCTGGCCTGCAGGTTTGTTTTTTGACAGAACTGGATATTTATCTGTCATTTGCACTTAAACATTTCATTGTCACGACTTTCCTGCTACTATTGGCAGCTGCTTTTATCTTCCAGGAAGCGTTCCCTTATTCCGGGTATTTGTGGTCTGATTGCTGGTTCTCTCTACCGTCTCAACGTGCTTGGCATCCGCAAGATGAAGGTAAGTTCTCTCTTATTCATATTATATTAATTTTTTCTTGTTACGTCAATACAACTAAAATTATATTCCGTTGTTATTTTTCTTATTGTTTTGTCTGTTAATTGTCTGGTTACTTGGGAACAATATTTAATTCCATGCTAGAACTATTGTAGTCACAAGTCATGGCATCAGAAGTTTTTTTTAAAAAAAATCTCAGTGCTGCTGGTGCAATATGATATGGAATCAACTGGACCAATTAATGCTGGAGTTAGTCATTACCTGCTCCACCTACAGTTGTTAAATATCAGATAATTATTTCGAAGAAAAAAATAGTGCGTACCTGATAGGTTGATAGCCTGTATGGTCCATGCTGACATTTGGTTGCAGGCAGAATTTAGTGAAAGTACATCTAGTCAGAACTTGTTTGCTGTTGCATTTTGTTGTTTTTTTCTGGTTTCCCTTTTTTTGTTGGATATTTGCTACTAACTTACGAAGTCTTGGGTAGTATGATCTGATGTGGCACTGTTCTGTTCAAGTTTATGGGTAGACATGATATGAGCTTTTATTTATTTATTATATTTCCTTGTCTTTAGAGTTTGACCAAAGGCTCAAAACATGCCTATTTTTCTGTCTGCTCTTCTAACTATTGTGTTCATGCTCGTTGTACAGATGCCACAGTTTATTGCATCATTTTTTGCAAGATTCTTTGCACCTTCATCGGGGGGTTCGTCTCAGCCCTCCAGGAGTCTGGTTGGAAACATGATTCGTACAGGCCGTGCTGTGCAGGTTAGTTTTTGATGAGCTAATTTTGGAGTTTGATTTATGTGCATTGATCCTTGGATAAATAGATCTTTTCATCTGGATTCTTAGCTGGTGGGTAATTGTTCATATTCTTTGCTGCCATATATACATGTTTCAACGATTCCACTAGGATATCATGATTATTTTGTGATTCCTTCCATCATATGTGGTGAAGATCTCTGGTAACTGAAGTGAACATAGATTAAGACGAGTGCAATTACTAGCACAAATTGTCAGTGTGACTGACATTATCCTTGCTCCACATTGTTCTTAAGTTCATACTTAAGTTACAGGTTTCATTTTGATGGGTCTTGATGTTTCATATCTGTTACCATTATGCAATTATTATTCTACCGGTATAAGCCTAAAGCCCATTGATATTATAGTATATAACTTACAAGGCATGAAGCTCTCTATCAACGCAAGTTTCTGAGCACTTCCTGAAAGAAAACCAATGACTATATGCTTACATCTTGATTCTGTCTATTTGATATAGAACCATCCGCCTCCTGGATTTGCTCCCGTCGTGGAGCCCCCAGAATCTTCAATCGCAATGCTTGTTTCGATGGGCTTTGATGGAAATGCTGCAAGACAAGCGCTAATGCGAGCCAGAAATGACGTCAACATGGCCACGGACATCCTTCTTGAAGCAGACTCGTTGAGCTGACTTAACGCGACTTCCCTGGAAACATTGCGGGCAGAATTAGTGATATTTCTAAGATGAGGCAACATGTTGCCGTGCATTAGGCAGCAGACCGGCGACAAATGGTGATCTGTTAATTTAATCACTTGCCACAGCTACCATGCTTTGATGAGAAGTTCAACTCGTCTCTTTACTAGCTGTCAGCTTATGAAGTCAGCAAACATTTGCAGTAGTTAACAGGTTATCATGTCAATATTTAAATTTCTCACTTTACAGATGATGTATAATTCCAAATTCAGCCTGTAGGATAGATGATATATAAACATTAGAATCATAGGGTAAAATTCTTTAGAAATGTGTGCCTTGTGATCAGTTCTAGCACCGATTCATGGAGACGGAATTAGGTCAAAGCTCCGGCCAGGTTTCCTTAGAGAAGCGGGTTATAAAAATTAGCTACATTAAATTTATGTGATAGAGAAGGAAATTGGGCTAGAGGAAGAGTTTAATAATATAATATAGTATATGTTTGTGTAAGTATTGTATGAATAAATTATTAGATTGGACATAAATAATAAGTTAATTTTTAAATCTCATAGTTGGCTATACTATTAAACTTTTCTTACTATTTGCTTTTCTTACTATTCGGAGAAGGTGGAGGGGTTATTGATCCTCACGGTAAGCTCAGTAAAATTTAACAAAAAAAATATTTTTTTGTCAAAGTTTTAGTTTGCTTGACTTATCGAGTGCTTATAGTTATTGTATCTGGTGATAATAAGAAAAACCCTAGTTTCCACTAATTTCATCGTTTTTATCTTATGTTTTTTTTATTATATGAAAGATGCAAATGCTATCTCATTTTAAATGTACGCCCCAATACTGTAATGTATATCGGTAACAGATAAAAAAGGCTAGTGGTTAATTAGTGATCTTACTTAATGATGCAAATGCTATCTCATTTTAAATGTACGCCCCAAGGTTAATTACTGATCTTACTTAAATTCCTATTAAAAATACATGTGACATTAATTTTTTCACTCTTCTAAATAAATATAACATCGTTTGCGTGATATTATATCTCACGAGTCACAAATGCGCTTGAGGATTTATGTAGACTACGGCAAATACACAAAATCACTTCAACTAAACCTCCGAAGAGGATTTGAAATTTAAATTTTTTATTTGCTTTTTAACAGAAATGTCTAATTTTGAAAAAAAGTTTTGCAATTAAGAAAAGCCAAAGAAAACGAAGCCAATAAACGAGGAGAGGAGTTTCGTTGACTATGACGCCTTATCCCCCCAAAACCCCTCCTCCCTCCCCCTTCCGCCGCCGCCTCCCTTATTTCGAATTATGGCAGCGGCCGCCGCCGCCGCTACTGCCGCCGCCGCCGTCTCTCCCGCCGGCAGACAGGACCACATGAACGCCCTCCGCTCCACCGCTCTGCGCCGCTCCACCCTGCACTGGGACGCCGCCGCGGCCTTCTTCGCCCCGCCCTTCCGCTCCCGAAGCTGCCGCCGGCACGTGCCCGCTCCGGCCGCCGCCGCGCTGAGGCCCTCCAGGTCCCCCTCTAGGGCCAGGGCACGGGCGAAGATCCTGGCGGACGCCGATACAAGGGACCCCTGGCTGGCCTCCCTTTCGCTGCTCCCGGTCGACGACGATGACGCCGCCGCCGCGGCCTCCAACGGCTGGGCGATTGGGGTGGATCCTGATACGGCCGGCGCAATCGCCGTCCTCTCGGCCGACGGGTCCTCGCAGGTATGGCCGGGCGTGGTGCTCCAGTACAGTAGAACTCGCATTATGTGTGCTTGAACAATGCGTCCTTGCAGGTGTTCGACAACCCGTTCGTGCACGTAGTGGTGTCGGAGTTCATCCGGAAGCGCTTGGACACCAAATCCATCATCGAGCTGCTCCGTGGCCTCGATGCGCCTCCTGGTATGGACAGATGCGTGCAACTTGTACTGCTTACTGCATTCTTTTCTGGGTGGTGTTGGTTTGTTCTGCGTTTGTTGTGTTCAGCAGAAGGGACAGGACAGGTATTATGATAACTCATGGGTCATTGCCTCAATATGATCATTCGTAGCTATCACATTCTTGTTTTAGATGTGCATTATGTGGAGATAATAACATTGTTTTGAATCATGAGATGGTCATTTGGTTTTGCTACCTTGTAGGAACAACGGCATACATTGAGAAGTCAAGCCCATTTCCAACCGATGGAAAGCTGGTACTTTCTTATCCTTCCTTGCATTTAGCCATTCACTAGAAATTCTTGTGCCAACAGTATCAAATTAATGTCCCGTGCATTGATTATTGGAGAATGGATGCGATTGGATAGCAGTGCTCTCCTATGCCTTTTTTACTGAATATGTATATACGATTGCAATGGCTGAAAACAATAGAACTAATTTTGTCCTTGACAGTTTCAGATATCATGAGGATGTCTCACATAAGCTGAAGCTAGAGTTACCCTAAAATAATGAACTCCAATTTGAAATTATTTCATAATTTGAGTATGTTCACACCATTTGGTGCCATGTGAATTCCAGCAATAATTTTCTGTTCTGTTGTTGATTTTTTTAAAAAAAATCATATAGGGATGGTGGAGTACAGGTTTTTCGTATGGCCTGTGGATTGCTGCTTTAGTTGCATCTGGTTTTTCAGTTGTTCCAGTTGCATCACAGACCTGGAAGGCTTATTTTGGGCTAACACGAAGCAGATCACCTAAGGTTTGTCTCTTGTCATATGGAAGAATGGAACATAAAGTTGTTTTATGACTCTTTGTTTCTACAAGCTCTAGTAGAGTTGGTTGTTTGTTAACCTGGAGGTATCAGAGAGATTTTGCAGAATATATAACAAGGCATCCAAATTAGTTACATAAACGAAGGTGTGAACTAAAATAAACACACTCAACTCATCTCAACTTAACACAGTCTTTCAATCTCAAATAAGTTAGAGTAGGCTAGAGTTAAAACTCAACAAGAATATTCAAATCACAGTTTAGGTACGTTAATAGTTGTTTTCCAAACATTTCTATTCAATTAGAGATCTTTAGTTATATTCCACTTTTTAAAGTCATTTCTTATATCTCTCTATATTAGTTTTGGTTTTCCTTTATTTCTTTTCATATTATTATTTTGATTTAGAATTTCATAATATACTATATACTGACGTCTATGAGATCTCCTTTGAACATAGCCAAACCACCTCAACCGTTGTTGGATAAACTTTTCTTTAATTGGTACTATCCCTAATCGATCACGTGTATCCTTGTTCTAGATTCGATCTATTTTTATATGACTACAAATTCAACGCAGCACGTATTTCTATAATACTTAGCTGTTGAATATGACACTTTTTATAGACCAATAGTCTACTTTATATAGTATAGCAAGTCTAATCGTCGTTCTATAAAACTTATCTTTTAGTTTCTACGATATTCTTTTATCATAGAGTATGTTAGATGTTTGGCGCCACTTTAATCAGCACGTTTTAATTCTATGGCTAACGTCCGCATTAATATTCTTATCCATCTGTAGCATCGATCTCAGATATCAAATAGTGTTCTTCTTAGAAACAACTTGGTCTTCTAAACTCACATCTCTCTCCTCGTGTATAATAGTATCAAAGTCACACATGAAGTATTCAATCTTAGTTCTGTTTACTTTAAAACCTTTAGACTCAAAGGTCTGTCATCACAACTCTAGTTTTCTATTTACTCCTGCGCGGCTCTCATTAATTAACACTACATCATCCGCAAAGAACATACAACAAGAGATATCTCCTTATATGTTTCTCGTAACCTTATCCATTATCAATACAGATACAAAGAGGTAAGGGCTTAAGACTAATATTTGATATAATTTTATTTTAATTGAAAAGTAACCTATGCTACAATCATTTATTCGAACACTAGTCATAGCATTATTTTACATATTCTTGATAAGAGAAACGTAATTTGTTAGGAATTTATGTTTATCCAAATCCCATCGTATAATATTTTTTGGTGTCTTATCATAAGTCTTTTTTGAGTCAATAAAAATCATATGTAGGTTTTTATTCTGCTCTCTAAATCGCTACATAACTTATCTTATTAAGAAAAATATTTTTATAGTTGATTTTTCGGACATGAAATCAAATTGGTTTATAGATATTCGTAACGTTACTCAAACGATGTTCGATAACTCTCTCCCATAGTTTCCTATAATTTCATATTGTGGCTCATTAACTTAGTTTCCCGATAAATAGTATAACTTTAGATATCTCACTTATTCTTATAGATTGGTATCAATATACTTCTTTATTTCTTAGACATTATGTTCAATTGAAAAATATTATTGAACAACTTAGTTAGTCATACTATAGCCATATCCTCGAAACACCTTCACATCTTAATTGGAATACTCTTAGGGCCTATCACCTTACCTCCTTTTATTCTTTTCAAAGATTCTCTAATCTCAAATTTTTGGATCATCCGTAAAAAGCTCCTATTAGTATCATCTAAATAACATAAACATAACGAGGGTAAAATGGGGATGTGGGTGGGAGCTGGCTTAGTGCTGAAGTACATGATAGGTTGGGTATAATGGACTAATGGAGTTTAAAAAGAAGATGGGATGGGATGGAGATCTCACTTCATTACCAGGGCTATGAAGATAACATGTGTTTGTCTGTCTGTCTTGTTTCTATATGGTGGGGCTGAAGTTTTTGTTGCTTCTTTTTGTCTGTAGTGTAAACAAGGGAAGTTTGTTGGTAGGGAAGTAGTGTGTGGTAACAAATTTGGCATTTAACTCACTTTTAGAGTTTTACATTTCATTTTCAGGAGAGCACTGAAACACTTTCTATATATCTGAAAAATATTGCCTTCATATCTCAATAAGATATCTGTTGTTAGCTTTTGATCTTATGTCCTACTAATTCCTGATGTAACATGATTTCAATGATAATAACTCAATACAGTTAATGTCGAAGTAGAATATCAACTTATTGTTGTTCTACAGCCCTCTTATGGTCACCTATATGATCTCTAACAGGATGATAGCCGGCAAGCTGCTTCAATCTTGTTCCCAGACAAGGCTCTGTCCCTGAATAGGAAGAAACATCATGGTATACATCTTACTACTATAAATGTTTTTTTCACTGCAACAAGATCATTTTCAGTTCATTATATCTATTTTTAGCAAATAGTTCATTATCTCGCCATGTTTTTTGTTTCTGAAATCCTGCTAGTTCAGCTGAACATTTGAAGTTAAGTTTTTTGAGGAAAATACTGCAGGAAAGGATCCATTTGAAAGAAACTTGACTGATACACATGAATAAACAAGCGATATATATGTCAGAGACAATACAGAGAACCTTTGTCTGTCTTGCCAGGTGCACATCAAAGCAAAAGAAAACAACCCCTGATATGCTTCAGTGCTTCACACTCACAGTGTGCACTATGTATATTAGCTAGTATTTTGCATCAGATTGGTTGTATGTGTTAAAATTCATGACCTACTTGGATGAGTTAAATAAGTTTTTGTGTGACATATTTAGCTTTAATCCATTTAATTCAAGCGTCCCATGGGAGTAGATGATGATACATGTTCCTTCTATAGTTAAATGGTGTTTTTACACACTTGTGCAGGGCGAGCAGAGGCACTTTTGTTAGCGGCCTATGGAAAGGGTCTTGTGCTGCCATCAGGGGAGTTCAGCAAAACATTATGACAACTCAACTTATATAGGGAGGCTTGACGGACTGATCATTTTTTGAGTGGACTGGTGCAAACATGTTGGTATTTCCTCATGGGCTCCATCAAGTATATAATTGAAGCAAGCCCTGAGGCTGAGTGCACTAGTCCGTTCAATTTTCAGGAACGCATTAGCGATGCAACATTGTGTTTAACAAGCTAGTGTAAATGAGGTTGCTATTTTAAACGTTTGATTTGAAATTGGAAATGAACAGAATTTTCTTTTTTTCTGGGCGAGTGAGATTGTAGCACTCGTTCTAATTATATGGTGTCTTTGTTAAATGGGCTCAGCCAAATGTATCCTCCTCTTCATCCCTTTCATTTAAGTTAGTCATCGTCGATTATGGCACCCAAATATGCTACCCATTCCTTTTCCTTTTAAATGTGCAGCTGTTCAAGTGCAATATTGAACAAGTCGCGTAAAAACGTTATATTAGAAAATAATGCGCACTATTCCTTCTAATTTCTGCTAGCTAGGTCTTTAAACCCACTTCTAGCTCTATAACATATATTGAGTTTCATGAACCAACCAAAACATCAGCTTAAGTTTTTCAGGAAAAGCTGACCACATATATTAACGATCCCTTCAGTCCTTCATTTATTTATGGCAAAATTGATTTTACAGCACCCAAAGCTCCCGATTTTAGTTTTGTAGTGCCGAAAAATCTCGGTTCACTTTAATAGCATGGAACCGATTTGCCTTTATTTATCGTACAATCGTATGCTTGAAAGGTCATCCTTTGCAAGACTGCAACAATGGATGTAGTGAACCTCACAGTTTGGAGGCGTTGGCGGTAGTAACCTTGCTACTCCAAGCGATAGCTGCCTTGGACCCAGACTGGCGCCCCAGATGGTTGCAGATGAACTCACCGGTGGCCATCACCTTGCCCAGGTCGACGTTGGTGTTGATCCCCAGCCCGTTCAGCATGTACACGACGTCTTCCGTCGCCACATTGCCGGATGCACCCTTCGCGTATGGGCAGCCTCCGAGGCCTGCTACCGAGGAGTCCACGACGCTCACTCCCATCTGATTCAAAGGCAAATGGTAATCGTTGGTAAGAAAGCATGCAACATTTTTTCAATAATAATGGAATAAATATCCTGACCAATGCACCCGGAGATGAAAAAAAAAGTGAGCAGAGGACATGATCAATTACATATTATTCTTTATTATTACAAGTTCACAATCATTTTGGTCTGTGTGATGATTTGTTTAGTATCTGTTTGATAATTACCTGGAGAGAGATGAGGATATTTGAAAGAGACTGGCCGTAGGTATCGTGGAAATGGACAGCAAGCTTCTCCTTCGGAACAACGGACATAACAGCCTCAAGCATTGGAACAACCGTACCTGGATAGATGGAAGAAGCAAACTGTTTAAAACCCTCAAAAGGCTAATATGGGATCATGGAGCCGGAGGAGGGTAATAACCCAAAGCAAGCAAACAAAACTGCTATGCGAAAAAGGGAGGGGGGGAGGCTTTGTATTTGCATGAATTACATGGTTTGCGACAATGTTTTCCTTTTATGTCATGTTTTCTTTAAGTATTGACAAGAACAGAAAAAATATTTATCATGATGCATGAAAAAGCAAATATCTACATACAATCTCCAGAAGATTGTTGGGGTGAGCCCCCCCCCGCAGCAAGAGATTTTTTTTTGGTTAACAAATGTAATGAACTAATGTCTAGCAGCAGATGAATTAAGCCATAGATCATAATATATAGATTAAAAAAAACCCAAAGAGAACTGGGGATGGAAATTAGGCAATATGAACATCACCTGGCGTACCAACGCCTATTGTATCACCAAGTGAAACCTCATAGCAGCCCATGTCATAGAGCTCTTTTGCCACATGACCTACGTTTGACGGTGGCACATATCCTTCTACTGGGCATCCAACCACACAAGAAACATACCTATATTCTTGTCAAGTAAAAGAGCTAGATATCAACACATTGCACCAAAAACCATTACTGAAGGAAAAAAAAGGGAAAAAAAGAGGATAAGTTCAGTAACTGATTATGATCACATGCCTCTTATAAGTTTTTACCAAATGATAGTTCTATAAATCAGCTCTGCGCATGCCATTATGCCACCCCAAGTATGTGAAGGCTTTCCACTTTATCTTTGACCCTTGTGATTGTATTTACTACTAAATTATGTAATGTGCTACTAATTAACATACAATATTTTGTATAAGCTATTTATACTACCTTATCCTGGAATAAAACCCTGGTACACTGAACTAGCAATCAGAAAAAGATAAATCATACACTAGACTAGCTAGTAAGCTGATGCAGTGATGCCAGATGCAACAGGTAGACTGGTTGGAAATTGAACAGAATAAATCAAATCCAGATCAATTTACTTGCTGACTATTATTTCATACAAACACACCAGAGATTTACAAAAGTAGAAATTAAACTTAATGCAACATCAAGCTACAATGTAACATAACTCACCCTCGCATGGGGATTTTTTGTTCTTTCGCTGCAAGAGCAACATCATTATAGCGAGCAAGGCTTTCTTTGATGCTGCAGTTTATGTTTGACTTAGAAAATGCTTCAGAAGCTGACGCAAATACTGCAACTTCTTTTGCACCTGCTGCAACAGCTGCCTCAAAACCCTGATTACCAATGAACAGAATAGATGTTAAATGAGGCAAACAGACATAGTACTCAAAAGTAATCTGGATCAGAATATGCTACCTTAAGGTTTGGTGTCAATACAGGAAGGCTCACACCTTCAATATTCCGGACTACTTCCATCACATCCTTAGCATCAGCTAGCTACAATTAGAAACAGCAAATTATTGAGCAACTCAATGATACAGATGTAACGGGTAAATAAACTAATGAACACACAGGAGAAAAATTAGATTATAGTAAAATACTGGTCAAGTACAAGAAGCAGCAAGCAAGCAATATACATACAAAACCATAGAGTTTGGCAACAATAGATGGACAATGAATCAATTTTAGCAAAGTATTATTGAGAGACTCCTTTTTTCAGTTTTCTTGTCAGTCCATTACAAGTTAACCTTGACTGGACCTTGGTGCATTAAAACAATTTGCTTAGGTCAATAACAAGTATGTCACAAGCCACTATATTTCTAGGTTAAATTTGCAATCTGTGTGCCATATTTGCAACATCAACTGTTTTTTAGTTACTTTAAAAGTATACAAGTGTCCCCTTATACTGTTAGTGTATTACTCAAATAACCATTCTAAGTGAATAATTTCACCAATTTCCTTTGGATTTTATTAAAAGAAATAACAGTACTTTAATACTACCTCCGTTCTCTTTTAGATGATGTTTTAGAATATTGATTTTGCTCTTAAATAGATGACAGTTTTAGGTTTTATGGGTATAATGTTCCATATTAACCCTATTAAAATTATTAAAATTATTTGAGTGAGTTAGCTAAACTCATTTATATGCACAAGTACATGCGACAGCACTGCCGTTTGAGCTGATCGAGGCGACAAACTTGTACTGCACCTTACCTCATTGGGTGGTTGGTATTGGAAGGAGGGAATGTTAATTACTCTGATGAGGGGTAATGTTATCCAGTTTCAAGCATTAATGAGTTGCATTGTTCTCTGCAACTTTAGCCAAAACGACATGCTTTGGCATACGGAGGTAGTACATTGGAACTAAAATGATATTGGCTATTAAATTCTAGAAGTAACTGCATCATACATCTGGGCATAAGCGGATCATGTTAGCGAACTATGGCTGTTCCATAATTCAGCACTACTATGTATTTGTAGCATAGCTAGCACCAAACTTCTTAAAATTATCAAATAGAAATGTCCTTTCAAAAGTCATGGAAGTCCAATAAACATTATAGAAAAACCTAATGGGTAGATGGTGATCTTTAGAACTATCAATTCGTACAAGATATGTGTAAGAAGCAAGTGTCTAATGTATGATAATTGCCAACCACAAGTACTCTTATGAAAAATTTTACCTGTGGTACCCATTTTGGAGAGACAAAACTAGTTGCCTCAACAACCGATAGTCCAGAGGTTGCCAGTCTCTGTATGAGCTCAATCTTTACATGTGTTGGCACTATGTTTTTTTCATTCTGTAGCCCATCTCGTGGCCCAACTTCCACAATTTTTACCCTCCTTGGAAGATCATGTATAATCTAGAAACATGTTGCCTCCAGTCAATAATTTCAGAGGGAAATAATTCTTCTATAACAAAAAAAAAAGGTTGCACTTGTTAGGCTGAACATATCTGTTCTGTCATAGAAGCTTATTAGCATATGGCAACCCACCTTGTTACCAATTCCTATACACTGTTGGCCAGAAGAAGATGAAAAATATCTGTAGTTCTGCTGATTATGTGAAAGGCCATTCGCATATATAGAATGACGGTTCTCCCCCCAAAATAACTTGGACCGATGCGGCACTAGCTGTCTTTGATATATCTGTCTTGTGCAGGGATACTCTTCCCTATTATAAACACAAACAAATTTAGCTCAAGTCCAAAAATTGAGAAAGAAGGGGGCAATTTTGATGTGACAACCTCATCCGCGAATGATAGTTATGGAAGCTAGAATTTCAATTGTCGTTTTTGGAGGAAACATTTTTAAATTTTAATCAGTGGGTAAACCTATTCAGTGATTCAGACAAGGTGCAAACACTTGAGCGCAAGAGTATCAGAACACCGAGGTATACTCACGCGTGGTCGCCTGAAGAACAGGAGCACGGTAGGGGCCGCGGCGCACCGGCCGCCCCACACCCAATCTCGGCATCGCTGCCACTGGGGTGAGCAGGAGACCTTTCCAGGGCCGGCATCCCAGAGCCCGGCAGGAGGTACCTCGCCGCCGCCGAAGAAGAAGACAGGGCGCGCGGCAAAGCAGGCGAAGACGGCGACGCGAGCCTGGACCAGACCTTGGACGCCAGCATCGCGCGCACTAGCGGCGGTGGTAGGGGATCAGAGCGGCATCCTCAACCGGAGGGGAGGGAGCCGAGGAGGGGCTTCTAGAAGCTTCCGCGCAGCGGAGGGAGGAGAGAGACAGGCGAGAATTTGGGAGAAGCGACCGATCGGTTGCGTCTGGACACTGCGCGCTTCTCTTCTCCCCCTTCGCGCGATTACGAGCCTACGTGTAATCCTAATCTAAATCAATCTTATAAAATTCAAATAGTTGAATTTGTTTAGATTATATATTTATCCGTTGTAGTAAAATATTTCCTTTTCATTGTTATATGAAAGACACGTCCGCACACAACAGACAAGTGCATCTCTTAACACAAGCTACAAGAGACGGAAACCAACTAACAATCCTGATTTGACTAAAACCTAGTTGTTCAACGCACTCGCGTGGGTAACTGTGGACACAGGAATTTGAACCACTTTGGCAAAAAAATTCAATCCATGCATATGTAAGTGTAACTAATGTTCTTTGACATGGTTCATTTTCAAGAGAGTTAGTTTTCACAAATTTGAGAATTGAGGTAGGCTATTTCAAGAAGACAAAATGTAAGAACCACAACGAAATTACACATTCATGAGCAACGCCTGATGCTCTCCCAAACAAAACAACAAAAACATATCAGAATTCTTCAGGTAGGTTTGCAGCCATTGAAACCGAAAATTAACCGGACAGATCGATCAAGGATACATGTAACGTGTAGTATCAGCTCAGCAGTTCAAGTGTTCAACTCCCTCTCGGAGAGAACTCTTTTGATATCCATTTCTTTCGTTTGCTCGTACAAGATTTAGGCAGCTCACCAAAAATAGACAGTATCCTTCCTATGTACCAACAATTTCAGCATAGAATTCAGAGAACCATGGATGTAGTAATCCCACTCAGCGGTTCATGTGGTATGATGTTTCCAAATGTCAAATGCTAAGGACATCTGCATCGCTCTCTCGATATGTCATACAAATGGTGGACAGCAACCTAATCAAGAGAAATCTCGTAAATCTCACAAAAGTAAAGGGCTCCCCTTGCTGCAAAATTTTCTTACTGTGACTTTGGGGAACACTGTAAGATGGAACTATGTAGGAATCTTCAGCGATAACTCTGTCATGTAGAATACAAAGACCTGCCAAAAACAAGAAGAATCTCTATTCAGGACAAGCTAACATCTGTTACCAACAAAAAGATCACTGTAAAACATATACAGCCTGGTTTTTCTTTAGAAAAAAGTTTATTTTACTCTCCCAAACTATTTCATCGAATCAACAATTTTTAAGCTTATTTTATCCCCTAAACTGCTTTACTACTTGATAGCATCTCTCTTCTTTTTTTCTCTTTATATGAGTCGTATTCTAAGCTGAAATTGAAATTTTATAGAGCCATAGATAACACCATTTTCAAAATTACAAATTATTTTTTAAAATTTTCATGACTATTTGCTTGAAATTTAAAACCCTAATGTTTAAATCAATGCAGTGCTTCCAATCTATGTAAACAGTGATAAAAAAATTCTAAAAAATATTGAGAGGTAGGTTATAATGTATCTATCAATACAACTTACATAGAGAGAAACAAAAAAACACCATTCAAGAGTGATGTGAACCATTTTCAATAGTTCAGGAGGTGTAAAATGAGCTGAGAAATTGTTTAGGGGGTTAACTGCCCCAGTAAAATAGTTTGGAGGAGTAAAATGGACTTTTTTCTTTCCTTTATCTTGACTTTTCTGAGACAGCCACATGATTCAGTATAGTATAGCATTCAAGCCAATTAATGAGAACACAATAGGCCTAGTGCACAAGAACATCACAAGAAAAGAGTGTGCCACTTTACTTTATTATCTATCAGCTATCGCCACCTGTCATTAGTATTTTGCATTATAGGATTTCAAAATAATTAAAAAAAAACTGACTGAGGCCCAAGCCAGGCTTCAAGGCAGGAATTGGCAGCCCTAGTTACTGGAATTACCTATCACTATTAAGGATGATGTATATGGCATCCATGTAGACAAAGGAAAAAGACAACTAAAGTTCCAAAAGCAAGACGAATCAACACATGGATGGCATTCAATAAAACCTAAAAATTAAACCTCAAGTACCTAATAATAAGATCTTTTAAAAGAATGCATGCATTTACTAATATATATTTAGCAGCACAAACTTTCTTATTTGCAATGGTCATTTGGCTCTGGAATTGTAATAATAAAAAAATCCAAAACCACCAGATGAAATCAAAGTATTGAAGGCTCTGTTGGTAGTGCTGTAATGTTCAAACAGCTATGCATCTCCTGGCATTTTGTTCAAAATTCTTCATAGCTTCCTTAGTATTTATTTTGTCCATCACACATTTATATTAATCAATTAACAGGTGGCAAGGAGAAAATTGTACCAAAAATTTCCATGGCACAAACTCATAGTTGATTACAAGATTTATATGTAACAGTATAAACATAATTAAATTGCACAAAGTTTCACTTGCAAAGGTTTCGATATGTTCCATACTTTCATATGCAACAAAGTATTATGAGTACTGCAACTTCATGTGCAAAGAATGTTTTGTTTTCAATTCCAATAACTAATGAATTAAACATGTGTAAACAGTGTAAGCTCCACAAGAAAATATTTACCTCTGCAAGTTTGAATTTATTCTGCGGAATCAGAGTCATCACCAGAAGCATATTTGGGAGCTGAATTTCTAGGCAGGAACTCTTCATTAGGACAAATATATGTGAACAGCTGCGAAAAGAACAATGAAACATCAGGTAGAAAAAGGCGCATGTTGCTTTCCATGTGGCTTACTATCTCAACATAGTATGCATTAATGCTTAACCCGAGGTAATAACTGAAATGATAGTCAACCTATAAGGCTATCTCAAACACAGTTTAGCTTACAAAAGATTAATGGACTGGCACCAGGGCCGCACAGATGTATATGTTACTCCTGCTAAGTTTGTTTAATGTAATCATAATAATAAATCTTCCCATTTTGGCAGGAAGCCAGGAACGGTTTCATAATGTCCACGATTAACCAGACTCTCTGGCTTACTTTCTGATGTGGTTAGTACAAAATCGAGAAGAAAGTGTACCTTCTTTGTTGATTCAAGTATACTCCTGTAGTCCAGATTTTCATCAGGTATGGGGCATGACAATGCAGTACCAGATGTTCCCTGATAGTAGAAGATATGAAACCAAAAACTTTCGAGTTATAAAAGGTATAAATATGCACATTTGAACAGCAAATGCTTTTAAAAATGTTGAAACTACCATGAATGAAATATATGCACCTGTGTAATCTCTTGTACAAACACACAGCTCCAGAGTAGGGTTGGCTTCACACTCTCCTTATTGTTTTTGCTGGTTTTCTCCAAATGATCATCCAAATCATTAGAATCCTTAGTTGAGAAAAGAACATCTATTGCTTTGTTGATGCATTTCTTTCCAGGGAAGGCATCAGTACAGGGAGTAGATAGATATGCCATGAACCTGCAAGTGAGATTAGCCTGTAAGGGTCCAAGTGAAATGCTTACCAATGTTATACAGTAATAGTTTTAAATGAGTGGATCCTTGGTGAACGTAGTGAGTACCCTAACATTGCAATGCTGATAATAGGACAAATAACTTACATCCTTGAAAAAAAACTTACGTTCTAGGAGGGCATACCGCTAAATTGCTGCTCAGCTGAAGCACCCGAACAGCAGTAACCTGCTCCTCTTCTAGTGCTAAAATGAAGGAAACAGATGTTGTCAAAGAAGAGAAGCAAAATATCACCATTGGGTGCACCGAGATCTAATCACAGACACAGGGAGAAATGGCTGTACTTACACTTTGGGGGGAAAACAACCAGAACATTTGATGAATCTTGTTTAACAGAGCTGCTGATTATGCATATTCCCCTAGCAACTTTTCTTGACAAATTCAATACTGGAGCATTACATGGCATATCAAAGGAAGGCATTTCATATGATGGATCAAGTATCAACTGCTGGCACAAAATATCCTGACCAGATGCCAATCTGATACCTACGTAACGCTTTTTTTCCTGGTCAAGAAAGTGATCATTATGGATGATATTCATGAAGAACTAACCGTATAATTGGTAGTGCAATTGTACAAGTGAAGCATGCATCATGCCCATCGGTAAAGTGGACAAGGAAAATCAACAGTGAACATAAAAGCAGAAACTAACAATGATAAAGATACATAAGAGAAGCAAGAAATCAGAATGGGTCTGTGGTACAATTGACTAGGTCAGACACAAATAGTGGCACAAATATGTCAGGTATAGAGATTAAATTGATGTACCTCATCAACAAGAAGTGCTGTGGCTGGCATTCGCAACACCTGAATGATGAGAAAAACAATTTGGGAAGCTAAGTATCAAAATGTCATAAAAGTCAACAGGATATAGGATAGTTAGCCAAGTTATCAGAAATTTGCGCAAGTCATTCAATGAAGAGAAGCTAAAACATTGGCCTAGCACATTAACATCATAAAATAGTTAGGTTTCAATCAGATTGCAAGAGACATTATACATAACATAGGGGTATAGGGCTACAAAGTTACTCCCTCCCTTCCTTTTTACTTGTCGTTTAAGACAACAGCACAGTCTAAAATGCACATGTTTGACCATTACCTTTACTAATTGTATATTCAAAAAAATATTAAAAATCTAACTACATGAAATTATTTTTCATGGCAGACCTGCTAATGTTATTTTCACATATGAAGTCCTAATATTTTTACATATATTAGCGAGCTAAAATTTCAAGGTTTGACTGCACAAGTTCCAAAATGTCATTTATTTGACAACGGCAAGAGTATAAAATGAACAACAAACCAACTCCACATGATAAATTCAAAGCCAGATGTACTTCAAGAATATTGTCTTACATATAGGGCACCTTTAACAGCAGCACAGCGGCAGAAAGCTTGAGGCAGCTCACCATGCCCATACATAGGATAAATGAAAGCCCCCTCTGCATTAGCAAACCTGTTACAATTAAAGCAAGCAGATATAAAATGTTAGGGACACAGCAAGGAACTTATCTTAAACTCAACTCATAGACTATATGTATCTTCAAGGCTATATGAAAGTGGATTGCTCAATAGATAACAGAAACGCCTCTCCAAAGTACACAAGAAAAGGTTAAAGCAAGCTAAGCGACCTCCCAATGGACGAGGAGTAAAGAGCAATTGTCTTGACTCCCTCTCTCGTTGTTAACAACCTCTCACAAGAGTCCACACCATCTTGATCATAATCTGCCATGGCAATTGCATACAAGACAACCCTGAAAACAAGGCACAAAAGCTAATCTTAGACACCAATGCTAAAAATAGAGTACACACAAACAGTTCAGGATGGCCTACTTACGCTCTCATTTTGGGCGAAAGATTCTGCTTCTTGAGAAATTCGATGAAGGGAAGGTTCAGGTCCTCATTGGGTAGCTTACCAGAAGCCTCACCTTCCCCCACCGCAGCACCGGCAGCCGAGGCGGCAATGTGGGCCTGTACAAGCTTGAAGAACCTGAACAGTAGGTTCTTCTCCTTGAGCTGGAGGGTTGTGTCCTTGAAGATGGCCTGCCTCGAGTCCGGCACCGGGTAGAGGCCACCATCCCAGTAGAGGAGAGTGCCCCCCTCCACGCTTTTGAACTCCACATGGTGGCTTCCCCCTGACCTCAGGAGGAGGTCCACGGCCTCGTCGGCGCAGTACAGCAACCTGGGACCCACCAAGTCGATGGTGAAGCGCCTGGATGGCTCGGGCACCGTCCCCGAGGTCTCAACCTCTGAGTACAGGCCGCGGCGGCGGAGATCGACGGCGTATGAAGCGGCGGAGGTGTCGGCTGAGGAGGGCGGGGAGGGGACGGGGTCGTCGGAGGGGGAGGGGGAGAGGAAGGAGGGGAGGGAAGGGAACGGAAGGGAGGAGAAGAGGGAGCCGTAGAAGGGGTTTGGGTCGACGTGGAGGACGGTCTTCCCGGCGGCCGCGCAGGCGGCGGCGAGGACGGACTCCGGAAGGCCGGTGCCGCAGAGGACCACGTCGAACGAGGTGGGGTCGATCGTTGGGTAGTCCTGTGGAGAGCATCCGCCGCCGCTGGCGGGCGCGTCCGCCATGGCCACCGCGAAAAATCTCCCGGATCAGACGGAAAACGGCTCGAACAACTCACCACAGCAGCCGCGAGTACAAGCAATAAACCGAGCCAAAAAAAAGGAAAAACAAACGAACAAAATCTGCGCCCGCGCCGCCGTCGCAGCTCCCGCACGAGGAAGCGCCGCCGACGCGCCGGCTCCCGCACGATGAGGCAAGACCTCCGCCCGTTGAGCTTCCGCCGGGGTTGGGACAGAGAGAAGAGAAATGAATTTGGGCCGGGGACTCACGCAGGAGGTGAAAAAGTCCACATGTCGTCCCTCATCTAAGGTTCCTAACCATAACTAGATATAACACATCCCTTATTTTTTTTAAATCAATGCAAATGTAATCTTTGGCCGACGCTGATGTGGCTTGATGACTAGGTCTTTCTTCTTCCATATGGCGCCCGCGTGAGGCTTACGTGGAATTAGAGTAAAAATAAAAAATAAAAAAATTAATGGGACCCAGTCGGAATTTAGTTAGAAAGAATATCTTAGGGCCCACGTGGGACCCGTGTGTCAGTGAATATTCTTCCTTCCTCATCCCTCTCTCCCCCTCATCCTTAGATGTCGCCGCCGCCCAGGTCCCGGCGTGCCTCGAGCGAGGAGGCGAGGGACCGGAGGCGGGGGCTCGGAGCAGTCTGGCGGAAGAGGTCCCTGAGCTACCGCCGTCAACGTCCGGCCGCCGGCGCCTCGTGGCTCCTCCTGTTCACCTCGGCGCGAATCGGGAGCTCGACGACGGCGAGGTAGGCCTGGCGCTCGCCTCTCCCGCCACCGGACGTCGTGTTGTTCGACTTCGCTACGCCATGGGCTGCCGTCGTCGCCAGGCCGCTCGGCGTCAAGGCGTCTCTGTTCTCCGTCTTCGCCGCGGTCCCTGGTGCGTAGATCATGGCCCCCACGCGCCGCCTCCACGGAGAGCGCCCGACCTTCGAGGAACTCGCGTCGGCTTCGTGTCGGCCCGAACGCCGCAGCGGAAGGCGACAGCATAGGCGTGGCGCCACTCCTCCTTCCCTCCCGCAGTGGTCGAGCTGCTTCCAGAGGAAGAAAGAGAGGGAGGTGGCCGAGCGCGGCGGCTCCGAGCGGGCAAGCGGCGGCGGGGAGGGGCCGTGGGAGAGCCGAGGCAGGGGGAGCACGGGGAGGGAGGAGTCCGGCGGCGGCCGGCCTCCTGATCCTAGGCGGCGGCGACAGCTTCTCCCCGATTCCCTCTCGGTGACCAACAAGAGAAGTGACCTCCAGCACCACCACCGGCGACGCCGCCGCGGCCATCGGCGCAGCGAGCGCGAGCTCCGGCGGCGGCAGAGCTCCCTTGTTCGCCTCATCTTCTTCCTTCTCCTAGGGCCAGCAGCAGGCGGGTGCGGCGACGGTGAACCAGCATGAGGCGGCCACGAGCGTTGATGGCCTCCTCGGGTCGCTGCTGAGGACAGCGCCATTGATAGCTGTCGGCGCGGCGCCGCTGCTGGAGGGGCGGCTCGGCTTCGACTTCGGCCTCGGGCAGTACTGAGAGGTTCAGGTTCTGGGGGAGCAACTGGGCTTCGGAGCAATGGCACCGGCGCAGCTGCTGTGGCCGAAGTGGAGAGAGAGGACGGGGGAGAGGGATAAGGAAGGAAGAAGATGATGTTTCACTGACATGCGGGACCCATGTAGACCCTAATATTTTTATATTTTTAACCAAATTTTCACTGATGTGTGGGTTCATTAATGTTTTTAGTCAAGAAACCACGTCTACCGTCATGTCACTGGTTTTAAAAGATGCGTTTCTCAGGAGAAGAAGAGACAGGAGGTTGAATTTTGGTGTTCGGGCCTTCGGCCTAGATGGCCTACATATTACTCGGCCTATGTTTTACAGATTTGGGCTTAGTTTCTTTACCGGATGGAGTTACCCGCGTTTTACATGTTACTCTTAAAATTTTAATTGGATCTTAGTAAGATTATACTCTGTCCTTACCAAACTCTCAAAAAACAAAGAAAATATTAAATTCTTAATCTTATTAAAATCATATTTAAATTACACCCACTCATTACAATATTCTTGAGCACAAAGATTATACCCACAATGGGTATAATCTTACTAAAATCCAATTAAAATTTTAATCTTTATGGATAAAGCTATTTATCTACAACTCTTTATATCCCACAATGGTAACATCAGATACCGGTGGTTCTCCAACTATAACTCAACTATTAACTATACCATTGAACAATTGTATACACGATTAAAAAACAACTGTAACGATCAGACTCCCTCGTTCATCGTAGCATTTTTGTAAACAGTGGTTCAGCCATAAACTAATCGCACTACACCCTCCAAAAAAACTCACTGCATTACACAAGGACGTTCCAATGACAGATACAGATACAGATGCTACATAAGGTTTTAAGACTATAACAATAGAGCAGTAAGAAAAAGATCAAGGAGCAAATGTGCATACTTGAGGTCAATCATTCATGTAGATTTCCCCGAAAAATACTTTTATTTTCTTATATTTTTACTGGATTGTTATGATTATATATATCGGTCGAAGTTGTATCTTACAAATCCGAAATAACATTTTCTTTAATTTATTAGCTTCGTGGTCAACCACACTCATCGAGGTAAGTCCAATAAATACAGGATGACCCATATGCATAGTCGTGTGCAAAGATGGATCCAAGTGGCCACGTGTTTTTCCGGTGACAAATATGAGCAAATATATTTTATGGACGATGAGCCATCTTTGGTCATTGCATGCGTGAATGTAATCTACACTGGATGAATTCTATGGGTCATAACCATATCGCATATATGAAAAGTTATAAGCGTGACCAACAACAATAAGGAGATATAGCTCCAAATATAGATTATACATTTTTATATTTAGCATCCCTTAATTTAGACAGAGATAGACTAAGTTTAGATTACGCCGTAAATTATAGTAGAGAGTAATTAGGAGCGACTTAGTTATGATGTCAGCCATCTGGTCCTTGAATGAGATAAAGCGAATGTCGAGTTGGTAAGAGGCAATATGTTCACAAATAAAATGGTAATCAACCTCGACATGCTTCGTGAAACGATAAAATATAGGACTAGAAAATAGATAAGTGGCACAAATATTGTCACACCATAGGGACGATGGTCGAAGCTGAAAGATCGTAAGTTTTCTTAGCAACACTTGTATCCTATTACTTTAGCGGTAGCATTGACGATGGCCTTGTATTCAGCCTCTGTGCTTGAGCGAGAAAAAGTTAGTTGTTTGCGAGAGCTCCAAGAAACAAGATTGCCACAAAAAAATGGTATAGCCACCTATACTGCACCGATCATGTGGGTTCTCTACCCAATCGGTATCAGAGAACACACTTAGCAACTAAGACCCAAATTTAGTGATGCATAGCCCTATATCAGATGTGGAATGAAGATAACGCAGTATGTGTTTTACTACCGCCCAATGAGCCGTCATTTATGTTGATAGAAATTAGCATACCCAGTTGATAGAGAATGAAATATCGGGACGAGTGAAAGATAAATATTGGAAAGCCCCAACAATACTGCGATAGCATGTAGTATCTTCAGCTGAGAGAGGATCGCCACTCTTTAAGAGTAACTTGTTGTTGAAAAGCATAGGTATCTTCAGCTGAGAGAGGTATCCAACTTACAAAGATAAGTAGGATGAGCCGAGTCAATAAAACCAGGTGGTTGTTTCATATAGACGTCCTCTTAAAGATGGCCATGTAATAATGCATTTTGAATATCAATCCATCGAAGAAACCAACCACGAGAGATTACAAGAGACAAAAAGACTCGAATAGTGGTAGGTTCTACTACCGGGCTGAATGTATCATCATAATCAACTCCATACTGCTACTTGAAACCCTTGGCGACCAATCGTGCTTTATGGTGATCAACGGAGCCATCAGCTTTGTGTTTTAGTTTGAAAATCCACTTGTAATCAGTGACATTAAGGTCAGCACGTGGAGGAATCAGATGCCAAGTCTTGTCCTTAACAAGGGCTTGAAATTCATCATTCATTGTTGACCTCTAAAGGGGGTGTGTCATAGTAGTAACATACGATGTAGGCTCTGCATCTGAAGTTCGTATGGCAGAATAAGTAACCGTGTCGTCGGTACGAACCTTGGCCTTCTTGATGTTGTGGCTTAAGTGCGTCCCGTACTTGTGGGCAGGAGGATCCGATGTAGGAACCTCTGAGTGGTGCACAGCCTTAGACCGGACGCTCGGTGACGAAGTTTGCCGCGATGCTAGTGATGATGGGTCAGCAGATGATAGCCTAGCCACAGCCTCTATGCTTGCCGTATGGGACACGGGAAAGGCAGGTGAAGACTCTAATGCAGGCAGGTCAGCATTAGGCGCTGCATGCGGAGCACCTGTCTCGGGTGAAGAAGCAGGCGCAGGGAATGTCGGCGCTAATCCTGATGAGGTTTTAGGCATCCCGGGATCTGTTGCATGTTGAGGGGCTGCATTCACATGGTTAGCATGAAACATATGCATATCGTATTTGTATAAATTCAAGCTGCCACTTTCCTAATTAGGTGCAACGTTGGATGAAGGATAAGTAGAGAAAGGAAAATTTGTTTCATCAAATATAACGTCACGAGACATATACACGTGTCCGGAATCCATATCGAGACATTTGTATCCCTTGTGAAGACCACTATATCCTAAAAACACGCAGACTTTGGATCAAAAGGAAAGTTTGTATTGGTTATAGGGTCGCAAATTGGGCCAACATGCGCAACCAAATATACGGAGCATGGAATAATTTAGTGGAGTTTTGAGGAGGTGTTCTAGAGGGCACAGATTATCGAGGACTCGAGTGGGCAATCTATTGATGAGATAAGTGGCTGTGAGAAAGGCCTCATCCCAAAATTTAATCGGTATGGAGGCATTAGCTAGTAAAGCAAAACCGGTTTCAACTATATGACGATGCTTGCATTCAGCCGATCCATTTTGTTGGTGAGTATGTGGGCAGGAAATATGATAGGCTATGGAAAAATTGAGTATAAAGTTTTTGGTACTCCCCACCCCAATCGGATTAAGCGCATTTAATTTTAGTGTCAAGGAGGCTTTCTACACGTGCTTAAAATTGCAAGAAAACAGTGTGGTCATACATCAAATATATCCACGTAAATTTACTAAAATCATCGATAAAACTTATGTAGTATTTGTATCCACCAACAGACTTGGGGGTAGAGCCCCACACATATGAAAAAACAAGTTCAAGAGGCAATGTAGAACAATGAATGGCATAAGTATATGAGAGTTGATGACTCTTACCTAATTGACATGCATGACAAACTGAGGGGCTTGACTCCTTGATATATGGAAGATTAATCAAACTCAAAATAGACTGCACGACTGGGGTAGAAGGGTGGCCAAGATGAGCATGTCACCGATCTGTGGATGCCTTGACACTGACAAGTGCTTGTTTGAAGAATTCAATATCAGACGACTTTATGGGATAGAGGCCAAATTCACACTTTCCTTCTAGGAGCACTTGTTTCGTTGCTTGGTTCTTTACAAGAAAATGATAGGGATAAAATTCAAAAAATATATTATTATCGCATGGTAGTTTATAAACTGAAAGGATGTGCTTAGAGATATTAGATACGTGAAGAACATTATGTAAGTCAAGAGGATGTGTAGCAGTACTAAGAGAACAAGAACCAATATGCATAATTTGTAAACATGCCCGTTATCAACTTGAACCGTTTCTCTACCATAGTATTGTTCATGCAATGCTAGACGATCTAGATCACTGGTTATATGATCGGTAGCCCCCGTGTTGGTGTACCAGTTAGTGTCGACCTTGTAGGATAAAGCAGCAGCCACCACAACATAGGGTTGTTCCTCCTGGTAAGACTCATCCATACGATGTCAACATTTGATGGCACTGTGACCTGTACGATCATAGATCTGATAGGGAGGATCGCCGCGTCCACGTCCTTGGGACGGAGGACCGCCACAGCCATAGCCTCGGGCGTGGCCAGGGGGACCGCCACGGCCACGGCCCCACTGCTGCCAACCTCAGTCGGTGAAGTTGGCCGACGCACCGATGTTGAGGCGAGTCTCTGTCTGGTATTGCAATTGGCGCGCCTCAAATGCTAGCAGATGTGAGTAAACGTCGTTGAGCGTGAAGGGCTCACTCTTTGTCGTCATAGATGTGAAAAATGGATCGTAATCTGGGGAAAGACCCGCTAGTAGATAGGCAATGATCTCGTCATCATGAAGAGTAGCAACAGCCACAGCCAGCTCGGAGGGCAAACTCTTGATCTTGCGGAAGTAATCGGTAGCAGAGAGGTCGCGCTTCTTGGTTGTAGCAAGGTCGACACGCATTTGGACAGCACGCGCACGTGTGGCAGAGGAGAACATGTACCGAAGAGTGTCCCAGGCTTCTTTGGATGTGGCGGCAGACACCACGTCCTGAAGGATGTCTTCAGTCATCAACAAGAGAAGACTACTTAGTAGTTGTTGATCTTTTTCATACCACAGGCAATATTCTGGGTTAGACACGAGCTCGGCGCCATCAGCAGTCAATGAAGGAATCTGCTGGGGAGGCGCGGTCGTGGATCTATCGATGAAGCCCATAAGCTTTGCACTCCACAGATACGAAAGAAGCTGGGTGCGCCATAATGTATAGTTTGTTTTGTTAAGTCGGATGGTGATGGCATGATGAATTGGTATATAGGCAAAGGTAGTAGTAGAGGAGAGGCTAGAAGTGGAGGTGAAGGTGGTGGAGGAGGAGGTAGAAGATGATGTCGACATTGATTTAGAGAAAAAATATTGGCTCTGATACCATGTTAATGTAATTGGCGCTGGATGACCTATATGGGTCATAACCACTCATATATATAGATGATCACATACATGGAAGATTACGCATATATAAAAGGTTACAAGCGTGACCAACGGTAATTATGAGACACAGCTCCAAATATAGATGTCTTATTAAATATAGATTACACACTTCTATGTTTAACACAACCTTTCGAATTTTCTACCAATAATACTTTGAATCGTTTTGATATATATTTTATCACTTTTATTTGAGAGTCCCACCCTCTCTTCTAAATTTGCACAACACATAGTCTAAATTTGCATAACATTACCGTAAATTTAATTTAATTACTTTGCTTTTTATAGTTGCATGACCTATATGTTTGTTATGCTTCTCTCTATCTCATATCATAAACTTTTGGTTTGGTGTTGATAGATATTTACCAAATTAGAATTTTTATAAGGACTTTGAAAGTTACCTATAGCCAACTCAAAACTCATTCGTTGTTATTTTAGTGATCTCCTATTCACAGGCATGAATCAGTCCATTGTGTTCACTAATGAAGGTCTGATGCGATACGCCCAAACACACGAAGACCTGAGAGATCTGTTTAGCTCTAGTGCAGGTCCTTAAGCCTCTTGACATCTTCGAGTTGTTGGAGTTACGGACGTACTAGTCAATTTGATCTCTAATTGACAAGAAAGACCTATAGAGTTAGATTATTGAGACAATCGGCCGATAGACCAATACAAACTCCTACTATTGACTAGATATGCCAATAGAGTTGAGATAGTTATCAGCTGTGAATTCGATTCACTCCTACTATCGGTTGGTTGACGATAGATGTTGTAGCACTTATACATCGACTAGAAAGCCGACGACAGCATAGACAAATAGCGATGAATAAAATAAAAGATACATCGACTATAGAGCCGATGATGCTCTAAATAAAATATACGATAAGCAGTAAAGAGCGAAACTTGGTCTTCCGAAGAGATGAGACCTAGTGACTACCAATGATCGTTCCGTTAGAGCTAGCCTTGATAGATCGGGGCAAACTAAAATAGTATAAGGCTGAAACTAACGGCACGAGAACAACGAAAGCTACATTGGTCGCGCGGACAGAAGGAACGAATGAACCTATCGGCTGCTATTGGTTATGGGTCCAATAGTTTCAACGGATGAACCTATCGGCTATGAAACTGTTAACGCCAAAATCTGGACGATCCGATGGTGCTGAAACCGATCGGCTGAGAGATCTGATGGTGCTAAAGCCGATCGGCTGAGAGGTCCGATGGAGGGTTTAATGCAGTCATCGGCCGATGAAGATACTGAGATAAAGCCGATGGAGAACTGTAGAAAAGCCAATCAGATTAGTAGAAGATTAGATCGGCTTGAAGACAGGGGATTGTCCAATCGGGATCAGGTCCGAGAAACCCGAGGGAGGGAAGGAAAAGGATCGGCTTGACTAAAAGAAGGTCCGATAGCTATAGTGGAGAAGCCGATCAGGTTGCAGCAAAGGAAGACTCGGTTACAAATTGGAAGATTATTCAGATAAAATCGGGTTTGCAGAAGAGCCGTAGACTCCACGGCAGGATGTTTGTTTTTGTAAATTGTAACCTTACTTAATTAGCAAGGTTTAGCTGGTCAATTAACTTCTTTAGAAATATTTTCCTTTGTTCTTACTAGGAAATAGTGTCCGATGGTCGTAGACGTGTCGGACTCTGTCTGTAAATCCAGGGTATAAATATAGACTCCCTGGAAACATGTAAGATATCTCTCGATCATATACAAATTCGGCGCATCGCCACCCTAGTTCATCTAGGTGTTTACTGGTGGGTTCTAGCTCTCGATGCGGGGCTGTATTGGTTAAGTCCGATCTCCGGCGAAGGGGTAAGTCCTGCCACCATCCCGATATGTCCTGCTCTGTCTGAGGCTGTATCGGTTAGGTCTGACCTCTTAGGCCGATCGGATGTATCGCATCACGTCCGTGCTGGACCTATCGGTCCGTTAAGCTCCCTCTGTCGTCATCAGTTTCATGCTACATCGGTTAGGTCCGACCTACGGGACTGCCGACGATAGATCGAGCTTTAGGCCTATAGTCCTCTGCACGGCGTATCATCGGAGTGCTAGCCGATGAGTTATCCATGCTCTAAGCTTCACGCCCAGCGCATCGGCCCCTCGGTCGATACACATCAGCCTTTAGAGGTGTCCCACGACACGTAACGCCAAACGTATTGGTCCCCCAGCCGCTACGCACCTGCCTTTAGAGAGGCGTCCTCGCATCGGCTCAGCTAGCCGATGGGTTCGCTCCTATCCTTGCTACGGTATAACTGATCCGGTGTCCTCCGTATCATCGCCGCTGGCTCCAGCCTCGTATTGTCTCAGTTAGATCCGATCTTAGAGGTTCGGTGTTGATGACGCTACCTCAGCGGGCGACGGATTTCTTGCTATCATATTCGGAGCGGCATCGACTTTGCAGCCCGTGCCTTCTTGTGCTAATCCTTGCCTAGTCCGCATGCGCATTCATCGGTTTTTTCAGCCGATGAATCACTATTCGGCTGTCCGGAGGGATCCTATGCATCTCGCCATTCTCTGAGCACACCCTGATTCCTCTATCGGCTCTGCGGTCGACCCCTCATCGACACCTGTTCACATCGGCTCCCCAGCCAATCGAGGAGCATCCCGATCCTATCGGCAGCCAACCAATTACGAGCGCCTGTATCAGATTCGCTCATCTCACTTACTTGTCAATTACAGGGTCAAATTGACTGGCACGCTCGTAAACCTCGAGACTTAAGGACCTACTCTAGAGATAAGCAGACCTCCTAGGCCTTCGTGTGACCGAGCCGCCGTCCCTCTCCGATCGCGGGATTTTTTGGCGGCGACAGAAACCCTCAAGAGTTTCAACTGTGCAAAGTTGATCATTGGCAACGGTTTCACAATGCACCCAAGCATTAGCAAAGAACATGTGCATAGAAAGTTTATGGAGGGTTTGATGTCATATCCGTTCTTGTTGCATGGATGCAGCTTCTTCTTCATATTCTTCATCCTTAAGGGATCCTCATCATCATATTGCTCCCGCGTCTTGTCAACACCATGGGGTTTCTGGACACAATGGATTGAAAGTGGTTGAATCTTATCATGCCCAACTACCATCATCTCACTGCAGTCGTGTTGGTTGTTCCCCAAGGAGATGAAATTCTCCTTGATACACTTGGCCGTGACTACCTCCAGCATTATATCATGGACCTTGCAACATCCAACCACACCACTGCTAGCGACCCGAGTCGGCGAGACGATGCTTCTTCTGAAAACTCGTCGAGGTACTTCTCTGCAGCCTCTTCTGAATTCCATTCACGTGTGCCACTGATGAAGCCTTCAGCTGCCCAGCGCCTCACTAGGGGTCCTCTCTTAATCTCGTAACCCTCACAGAAAACACTCAAGTAAAGGAAACAAGCCTTCAGATGGTAGGGCAAATCACGGTACCCAAGAGAGAGTATCCTCGTCATCCCTCTCAATGCAGTATTTGTTCCCAATCCATAACCCAATCTAGCACAAATCTCACTCAATTTTGCTGGTGTCCTATTCTCTGTTCGAGTTAGCATTCATCCAATGCTAACTATGGCTAGAGGCAAACCAGCAAATTTATTTAAGATGTCCTCAGAGATCTTCTCCAAGCTTTTATACTGTGGAGGACACTCGTCCGATTGAAACACTCTACTAAAAAATAGTTTGCTGGATTGTTGAATGGGTAAAGGTTCCATTTCATGAACTCGATCATAGATATCTGAGCAACAACTTTCAGCAACGTTGCCGATCCCATGTAGTAATAAGTATTCGATTTTGTTTGTCATTATTAGGAAAAGCCACCTTCTAGTTTGCCCAATCTGCTAGATTCCAGAGGTCATCCATGACAACGAAGTACCTACGTTAAAAGCGGAATGTTTGTCAAATACCACTGACTTTAGTTTCAAAAGAAAAACATGTTGTTCCTTGACTTACCACCATCAGTAGAATGTTAATTTGGACACCAAACTTTATTGCCATAATTTAAAATATAGGAACATAGTACTACAATATGAAACATGTATTTTAATAAAAAACTATTTGCCCTGTTTTCAAATGCCGTAATTACATCTAATACTTTTAATAAAAACTTTGGTGAAAAATTATTATAGGTTGGCTACAAGAATCCTAATGCGACGTATTTCTATGATAGAAGGGAGCACTGGTTCACAAACAAAGCCAACTACACATGCTAGTTATATATGACAACGGTTTTTTTTTGTCATTTCTGTCTGACAATATGACATTAAAATTTAAAAAATGAAATGTCATGGAAATGATCTTGATGATAAAAAAAACCATTTCCACATGACAAAGGTGAGCAGTTTAATGGATATCTAGAAATCATGAGGGAGTAGATGTCAGCTGGTTTGTTAGTCATTTTCAAGCTCCTGAAAAAAAAGGGAGATTCAATCATATACCCATGCTAAGATGAGCCCTTAAAATTTTCTCTTCCCTCACTGTCATGAGGATCAGTGACACACGAGAAGCAAATATTGAAGCTCCATCCTTGCTATGGCAAGCAAATGCTGAAGCTATATGTAACAGATTAACACTATCATAAACTTTCCGAAAAAGGATAGAGAAAGGAAATACTCTCTTCAGTTTTAAATATTTTGTCACTAGTATTCACCTTTTGTCTTTGATCTCGTCCTTTTTAAAAAAAACAATTATATATTTAAAAGCATGTCATATTAATATTGTGCCATAAATAGCACTATACAACTTTCATTAATTATACATCAATCATTTAAAAGTTATTGTTGGGCAAAGTCAATACATTGCCGGACTTAACAAGTAAACGAGGACTGGAGTATGGATAATGTTTTCTAGTAGTACTAAAATTAAGCAAAGCAAGTGTGTGGTATCTTTTTTCGTCCAATTGAAAACTGCATTGGGTGGTGAGTTGGGGTATGTCCCAGGTCTCCATTCCTCTGAGCGGGTCATGGTCGCCGGCGGCCGTTTCTTGGTCGCAATATTTGCGTGGATCTCTCATCAGTGGCGTCTGGATGAGCTGCTTCAGCAACGACTCCAGCAGCGCGCGGAGGTCGCAGTTCCGGGACACCTTCACGAACGCCCGGTGCTGGATCCCCTGCACGGTGGGGCTAGTGTACACCGTCGCCGCCAGCGTCGTCTTGCCCATGCCGCCAAAGCCGACAATGGAGACGACCTTCCGGCTGGGCGGCGCCGGGGTGGTCGCCACTGCCATCCTCCAGCAGCTTGAGGATGGCTTTGGTCTTGCTGCGGACGCCCACGAGCCGGGACTCGTCGATGTTGAGCGCCGGCAGCCGGCGGTCGAGGTCGCCTTAGCGGCCGGGGGATACGGAGCGGGACACGTCGCCGGGGCTCGACCCGATCCACGCCGGAGGCTCCAGCTTGTAACGCAGCCTCCGCTCGCTCACCTTGAACGCGCGGGCTTTGAGGCTCTGGACCTCCTGGGCCAGCTTGTGCATCGCTCGCAGCGTCTCCAACGGCTGGATCACCGTCCTCCGCAGCCAGACGGCCACAAGGCCCTCGTCGCGGTAATGGCGGCCGCGGTGGTACCAGAAGCCGTCGATGTGGTCCTCCGCGTCGTACGCCACCTCCCTCACTTGCTTCATCCACGTCCTCGTCTACCTCGCATGCACGCACAATCATCAACAATCTCTGACCATCCAAGAACACGGGTAATCACCTGCAGCTGGCTCACCTGCTCGCTCTGGTCGTAGTAGCCGGCGGCGGCGAGGTCGCGGAGGCAGGCGTTCATGCTCTTGAGGTCGTCCTTGAGCTCCTGGATCTCATGGCGGACGCCGCTGAGGAGGACATACTTGTCGGAGAGGAAGTCGCCGAGCTTGCGGAGGAGGATCCCCACGACGCCCTGGGTGGAGCTGACCACGGCGGCCTCCATGGATGCGGAGACCTCGCCGGCAGGATCCTCTCTGTATCTAGAGAGTTTGCTTATAAGCCTTATATACACTGCAGGATAGTATGCATCGCCGTGTGGATCCAACTGATCATGTGTTTTTCTAGTGACAGAAAAATAAGCAAAGAAATTTTGTTGACTACGAGTCATATTTTGTCATTGAATGCTTCAAAGTTCAGCCCTTTGTAATTTTATATCAATAATATTCTGAATGGCTTGGCTATGTTTTTCTTATATTTGATAATCTCACACTCACATAAATTACAACATATAGGTTGATTCACTATCAGAAAAATGGTATTTAGTCTAATATCTCTTCGGATCTAAAGGCTTGGAGCCACTATAACATTATTAAGATCGATTAGTATAAGCATTTTAGGATCGTGCATATATCAGTTGGTGTGGTGTTATCAACCGATATTAAAGATTCATATATTAATATCGGTTAGTATTATAAAACGGTATAAATGTTACTGAATATGCTATTCTAGTAATAATTGAAAACATCAATAGATACGATACTATTGTATAATTATTGTATTAGTTGATGTTTTCAATTGGTACTAAATATCCTTCGAAGGAAGAAATACAAAGTATGTGCTACTAACTTTTTTTGAAAGTTTTATTTGTTAATTTCACTAATTCAAAGCTCTAAAAAGTTAGTTATATTTGTATACTTTATCCACTTAAAAAAATATAAAAAAGGATGAGAAAAAAATAAATTTTTGAGAAAAATAAGAGTATGTCTTAATTGTAAAAATAGAGATAATCTAGCGATAATAAGAGTATTTTATAATAGCAAAAATACAAGAAACATAGAAAAAAGTTCAAAAAGAGGAAACAAAATAAAATTATAGAGCAATGAAGGAAAAAGAATAGAAAATTATAATTAGAAGTTTTTACCCTCAAAATTTTTAAAATTAATTATTCTAGTTTTCTTTTTTTCCTTAAATTTTTTATCCTGTAATTTTTTTCGGTTTTTCAAATTATTTTCACAATTTTCCTATTTTCTAAATTTTATACCATATTTATTTAGAACTGGTTCTAAATATATTTTAACCGAAAGGAAAAATTCTTTAGTACCAATTATTAATAACAATCGGTATTAAAGAATATATCTTTAGTGGTTAAGCAAAAAAAATTCTTTAAGACCGGTTATTATATACAAACGATACTAAAATAGGGGATGGTACATATATACCATTCCCTCATCTTCTCTAATCTAATTTCTTATATTACGTTCTTATTGTTTCTTCATGCCATCGTCCTTGACATTGATGCCATCCGCACCGACACCGCCATGTGTCGCCTTTCCACCGATGACGCCGCCTTCCACACTGCGCACCACCTTCACCCCAATGACATTGCCCTCCACACCATGCGTAAGTCTTCCTACCGATAATGCCACCCTCGACGCCGCCGCTGTCTCTATCTCCATCGAAGCCACTGTCATCCCCAAAGCAAAAACCCCTCCCAATGAATTATAGTAACAACTCATTAAATTTATTATAAATGAGGCCGTTAATCATATCTATATATAATATAAATATATACATATATATATGTAATATATATATATATATAAAGCAATACGTCAATAAAAAATAATAAATAATTACTATAGCAAAATAAATAGTAAAAAGCAATACCGAAAAAACACTTTAGATGCTATCCCTACGTCACGTGAATAACTATCTTTTAGTACTGATTGGTAAGCAACCGGTAATTTTTTTACTATCGATCAATTGAACCGGAACTAAAAATATATTTTTTTTATTTCTGAATTGCTATCGGTTGTACAACCGTGACTAAAAATAGTTATGAATTGGTATTAAAGATCATTTTTTATTATATGGAAGATGCACATGAACACCCACTACTACAGCACATACTATACACACATATATATAGCCGTGAGTGCACTCCTTTTAAATTTATGTAACTGTTAAAAACTTTTAATTTGCTATGCTTTATATCTGCATGATCAACCTAGATGTATAATGTATTTTTTTATGCTTCCTTAGACCACTTCATAAATGTTTTTCTTTGACTCTGATAGAGAATTAGAGATTCAACAAATTACTTTTTCATTTTTGGATGGTGAAAGATACCTATGGCCAACCCTAAAGCATATTGTTTGTTATTACAATGATCCCAACACCTAGACCAACTTCATTGTTTTGTGACGTTGGTCGTGTTCAATGGGATCAATATGAAATCCTAATTTCGCCTGTATTATGTAGACCTACTCCCACATTGTCTGTTGTACATGAGAAATCCGAAACAATCAGATCAGATATAATAATGGATCATGACAAATTGAAGTTAAGACACCCTTGATTGCTTTTCATACCAGAAGACCAACGATTAAGTTCGACCTCATGGGAATGGCTATTGAGCTATGCATTTGACCAGTGACCACATATATATGCGGGCAGTTGGCCACCAAATCTAAGGTCAAGTATGCTATTTTCACACCACACCTAGCTTGAGTTCAAGGATTTTTTTTACTTCCTTTCTTTGGCTGCGTTCCGCTTTTCAGTTCCCAATCAAAAATCTTTGTTTTTCATATGTGCACATACTTTTCCAACTGGTAAGCGGTACGTTTTTTAAAAATTTTCTATAGAAAATTTATTTAAAAATCATATTAAGTTTTTAAATTAATACTTAATTAATTATACGTTTGCGTCTTTTTCTAACACCTAACATCGAAGACAGATTTGGATTTAGGCATGTGATCAACTAATTTTTTTTATAACCAACCGTCTTTTTTTTTTCTAGTTTTCTCGGGAGAGGCGGTGGTTGCTCATTGCGTGTGACATGGGAGAGTGGCAGATGGATGACTCGACTTTTAGTTGATAGAGATATATAGAAAGAGAGTATTATAGATTTTTTTTAAACGGTTGAATTAGGGCTCATCGGTTTGGGCTTTGAGGGAGTGAACTACAGCCCACACAGCCTACGCATTACTCATCCCGGTCAGCTAGCTCAGCCGCTGCATGGGTGAGAAGTCATCACCATTCTCCTACAAAACGGATGAATTATTCGATCCCTTGGGCAGCCACATCTTCTTCTTCTTTTGAAAATGATGGGCAATCAACTTATCACATGATGGCTGATCCAACCTACCCTAATGAACATTAGATGTTGCTATGCCATCACAAATATGATGTTTTTACAACTCTTTTAGGTGCATCACTTACCACTATAAAGGTAAGGTAAGAGTGAAAATAAATTATAACCGTTGATTGGACAAGGCTACTTTTGGCCTACAACAAGTTATCTCCTAGTATATACTCCCTCTGTCCCTTTAGTCCATTGAATAAGGCCCATTTTAAGATTTAACTTTTCAAATGTTTGACTAACAATTAGTCAAATATAAATTAAATTTTATTTGACAAAAATAATATCATTAGATTGACATTTAAATTTATTTTCATATAGTTATGATTTTATTGCTATAAATATTATAGTATATAAGAAATTTAAAGTTAAAGATTAGTTTTAAAAATTATGACCACTCACTGAACAGAGGGAGTAGATTGTTTTACCATTGGATCAAAAGAAGCCAACTAATATGGTGTATCTTAGAAATGTTCTTTTATGTTTTAGGTACCTTGTCTCTCGTCAAACCAACTACTTAGATAGAACACATGAAGTGGGATTTCAAATTTGCGCATCTTACAGTCTAAATTTGCATAAGTTTACTGCAAAGTTTAATTTACTTTGCTTTTTATTTGCTTGAGTACCTATAGATGAATTTTGTGTGTGTGGTTCTCTCTAACCCACCTCATGAATTTTTTGTTTGCCATTAATAGAGATTCACCAAATTGCAGTTTTTTTATGGACGGTGGAAGGTACCTATAGCCAACCCCAGTTTGTTATTACAATGATCCCACACCTGGGCCACCTTTATTGTTCTGTTCTTGTGCTGTGACATCGGCCATATCCAATGGGATCAGTATATAAAATCCTAGCTTTTCCGTGTAGCATCTAACACAAGTCTCCTCCGGTAGATAGTCCTACGTACGCACTCCTACAGTCCTACTGCATTGCCTATGGCACACAAGGGAATCCGAAGAATCAATCAAAACAGATATAATGAATCTCTGGCAAGTCGTTGAGTCAAGACACTTGATTGCTTTTCACACCAGAAGACCAACTGTCCGCGTCCTGATCACCTGATGGCAATGGCTATTGAGACAAATATGGTTTCCACCAAAGAGACCGGAAATATATGTATTGATCTCGCCGTGCCAAACTGCCAGATCCACCGTGCCAGACCGCCCTCGCCGCCCGATCTGCCGGAAACCCTTCGCCGCCGGTCCAGAGCCCCGCCGTAGCCGAAGAGAGGAGCGCTGGCCGAGTCCCAAAGCAGCGCCCGACGCCGGCAAGAGGGACGCCGAGCTCCGCCGCGCGGGGAGAGCTCCTGCTCCGGACAGTGAGAGAGTCGGAAGCTGGAGGAGGGGTGCGTGAGGTCGAAGATAAGGGCATTTTCGTTCAATACGGGTAAAAAAACGTAGACTAGTGCGTGTTTAAACTATATGCAAATTATAATGGCACCTGTCCGAATACGCGAATCATATTTCAAAACCTTCAAATTTATAATGATGTGTATCCAATTAATCCAATCTATAACCCATAAGGTGAAAAGAGCAAAAAGTGTGAAATTAGTATGCTTGACCTTAGACTTGGTGTGAAAACAAAAGGATTTATTCCACATAAAATTCACTGGGTGTCTCAACCTCGATGAGCTCCGCTTCCAAGGAGGCGCCCTTGAGCTTGAGAGGCTCACGCTTGCTGTCCTCAAGGAACCTGCAGATGGCATCTCTGGCATTGACAAGCTCCCAAGGCTCAAGGAGGTTTGAGTTCTTTGGCCATGTCATCATCGACTCCGTGGTGGAGAATATGGTAGCTGTGTGCAAGAAGCATCCAAACAAGCCGAGAGTTTACAGGGGCGATCGACCAATGGAGATGGACTCTGAATTGTCCAGTTGATACATTGCTAGCGGCTGAGTATGTACATAACTACCCCCTCTTTTATGCACCAAACAGTTCTACATGTATTTGAGTTTTATGCGCTAATTTTTCGATTATCTAGAGGCGACATGTAATTTTGGTTTCATAAACTGTGCAGTTTCGATGATAAGGAACACATCCGACTTCTATCCTAGGTACAGGGGCACAAACTCTGAAGGCTCAGGATGTCATTCCCATCATCCCATGGAAACTACTGATCCTGAAGTCCGAAGATATGCCTGAGAGACACCTGCAACAAGGATGAGGGATGAAGATGAATATGGTAATCATGGTTTGCCTGAGGGGAGGCCTGGTGTTATCTTAAGTTTGGTATCACTCTATCTAGATTTTGGACTACATCCATTGTCTGCAATTCAGTTATTATCATGCATGTTGCTGTACTTGTTATCTAGTTCTGTTCTTGTGGCTGAACTCTTGCCGGTGGCACGCATCTGTAATTCTGTATCAACCGTCGGAATATGTGTGTTGTGCCTTTGTGACTCGTATCTGGGAAGCATTGCTAGTTTGCTACGTGAAGTACCAAGCATTGTTACCCACGACCACGAGAACTAGGTTTTTGCTCGTGAAAATTTGATGACATAACTAAGTGCATTTCAGTAAACACTAGGAGATATTTACATTTAGTGGAACACGTTACTGCTAGACATGTACGTGAATAGGTGCATATCTCATACGCTCATCTTACTCATAACAAATAGAATACCATTCAAGCCAATCACACGAATCAGCGAGCGCATTTTCAGATCAAATTTGGTCAGAAGACTGTCCAAAATTCCAGAGACTGAATACAAACTAACATAATTTTTATGCTTCTAAAAGAAGATCATGTATACTGTTGTTTCTAAACTAAAGTTTAGTGTGGTGTATACAGGTCAGGTATTGCCAGAGGAAATGGCTAATAAAGAGTTTCATGTTTACTCGAAATTAAAAAAAAACACTTTTTGAGGAGCAGAAAAACAAAATCCCAGGGCAACTGTGTTCCAAGGGTGTTAGACCTTAAAGGTTTTCGTTGGTAAGGAGACATCTGCATATTATCTCTGCTACGTAAGGAAAAGCGGTAGGGGGTGCCAGATATATGGAGGGTGGAGCAATAGCTTCTAATTCCTATGTAAAAAAGACTGCTAAAATAGTTCATTCAGTCAGCTACAGCAAAGCAAATGAGATTTTAGCATAATTGCATGCATCATTACCTTCTAGAACCGAACTTCTCATTTGCCTAATTTATAAGTATTTCTTCAAATCCTGAACTAGATAATGCTGAATCATACTTACAAATTGTACTTCTACTGAGCTGCTGGCATACACATTCAATGAAAGAATCTATGACGACACCGCATTGAACCCATCTCTTCATACTCTGATTTTGTAATGCACATTGATTCAAAATCAGGCCTGTGAGCCAAAATAGATCCACCTCTCCAGGCACCAACAATGGGGCTAGACAAAGCAACAGGATGTTAATGGTGACTACACATGTTCAAGTGCGCATGTGTGCAAAAGAGATAGAGTGGTACATACTCCTCCTGAGCAATTATCCTCACTTGGTAGTCATCCGGCACAAGAGGACGAAGCTCCTTTTCCCTGTTAATAGCAACCAAATAAATCCCACACCCCTCGAGATGGTATTTCTGATGTAAAAAATAATAAAAAGATCAACTTACAATCTTTCAGTGAATTGAGGGAATAACGTGCTTCCTCCTGTCAGGATAATGCTGGAGTGGAAACAACCCAACACATAGTAACATGGATATACTCAAATGTCAAGATAGGTTTAAAATTCAGACAATAAATATATGATACCTCTGAAAAAGCACAGGTTGAAGATGTGGGTGGCAAGCTTGTATAGCACGAACTATGCACTCAGAAAGTCCAGCTTGATTCATACCTATGAACATGCATAGTAGTGAGATTAACACAGCAACAATGAACAGCTCAAAGTACATATGACATTTTAATTGAGATGCAGACCCAGATCAATTGGATGGAAAAGCATCTCTGGCACTAGGAACCTCTCATTGGTCAAGACAAATTCCTGAATAGTGACAACCCTGTTAGATGATACCGGATAATATTATGCATGTAACTATAGCTTGAGATGTTACATTTTGACTTAGTTCAGGCTTTTTCTTATCCTCAAACTTGCTCTTATCGTTGTCAGAACTATCTTTTCTAACCAATTCCCCATTAGCAGGCAGAGAGCAGTATCTGTGTGCCTCATTCAAGTCCTTGACAAACCCTTTCTTGTATGTTATACCATCAGGGAGAATGTAGGAGCATCTAAAAGGGTTATCCTTAGATGATAGCCTGCAAAATAATTGCATAGAATGTTTGTAAGAGATGTCTGATTAATCAATGTAGATTGTACAAAGGCAGTTGACAAATTACCATGATATGGTTGAAAATATACCTACGTTGGCAAGGGTTCAGTGGAACAGACTATACTAGGAAAGACACCAAAAAAAATTAGAATTGAAACGTCGATGGATAAAAACCTCAATTGAATTCAACACGTGGACCAACTAATTATTTAATGAAAAAATATTAGCATCTAAATCAGTGATTGTGCTGTCCCAGAGGTGCAATTCAAAGTTTCAAAATCTAGCTGCAACTAATAAAGGAATTATATACCCTTCACACATATATTTGAAACACAGCTCACCTTTGTTGACTACAGCACTAAGTTCCAAAGATGGTAAGATACTAAGCTATATACACCTCATTAAGCTGGTTACACAAGCAACTCACTAATAGTTCAAAATATACACATTCTTAGCAGAACTTTCTATGTGAAGGACCATCTAACCTTGAAGATAAACTTGAATCAGGTTACATTTGAACCCTAAACAAAAAGCAAGAATGTATCCATATGCAGTGGGGTGAGAATGGCAGCAGACCTGGCAAGATGAAGATCACCAGGGACATCAAGGGATACAAAGCATAACTTTTCCTTTGCATCATCAATGAGGAGTGTTTCATCCATGACATTAAGGGAGCGATATGAAACAAGTTCTTTGAGATAGTTTGTGAGGGCCTTTCCACCAAGGTCCATGCGCCGCACAGCATAATTCAGTGTAAAGTTTTGAAGCACAGGAGATGCATGAGTGAAGGAGAAGCCACAGTCAACAACAAGGCTGCATTGAGCACGAACGAGTGACGGCTGGCGGCTAGCCTCATAAAGGTGAACAAGGGAAGGGGCATCTGCAACACAAAGGGATTTGAAACCAAGCTCCTCAAACACAAGCTCATCAGTGGCATGCTGCAGAGCTGGAGGATTGAACTGTGGTTCCACCAGTAGCAACGATGAGTTGGTTGGATCCACCTGAAGCAGGTTGCGTAAAACCCGCTCCCACACCTCCCGTTGCACTTCTTGATTGATGAGATAGCCACGATCAATAGGACGCCTCAATGTCATGCCAGTAACATCAACATCTTGTGCCTGCAGCTGGTCAGCAACTAGCCATTTCTTGGAACCAGGGGGCTTAGCCATACAGTTGGGGACAACAGCAGTTGGATTCATGTCCCCACCAAATCCAGCCTTCAGAAGACCACCCCCATTGTCTAGCACCACCACACCTGATCCACCCATCATTATATGCCACTCTCCTTTTTCCTCCTACTCTTGCCTGTCCTTGGTCAACTGAAAATCCAACTGGTATGATTGGATTTACGAGCACTCCTACATAAAGAAAACCATACAACAGGTGTAAATGGAAAATTGCCAAGATTGAAACAACTAATACTATGCAAAATCAAATGAACTAGCCATGTTTGTAATCAATAGTTGCTTACATAACATGTGAAGATTTTGCTCAAGCATAACATGAAAGAACAATAAGTTTACTTCCCACCACATATATACAACATACATATCTCAACCAGCCATGGAACGAGTCAGAAAAAAAAAAGAACACAGTTGTACCAAAAGCAATGCATGACGTGTACCTACAGCACGACAGACTAACAAGTATTTTAACCCTGCAAACCATGCGGAAGCTTGACGCAACCAATACAGTTCCAACAACAGCTATTAGTACCTTTGCAAATCAGACCTATAAGAACGCAACCCTCGGCCGTCACTGCATCGGCATCTGGTTCAGCAAACTGCGTATAACAAAGAAATGCTAAATTTCACACCAACGGTTGATAACAATTTGGGAAAGGTTCTATGTGCAAGAAAAGTACAACTGCCACTATTTCTCTCCGTTTTTTCCCCTCCAGAATAGCGTTGGGGATGAGCACGCACTACTTCTACCCGACTTTTACAGATTCAATCGACTTGCTCGAAGTGCGAATTAATCAGGCAAAACAATGAAGACCCTATATGACTTATGAGAGCATTAGGTATTCTCGAAAGCAAAAGAAGAGTTTTACCCCAGTTACCTCGCGCGGAACGGCTGGAGGCGTGCGCGGCGCCTCTCGCCTCACGTACGGGGTACGGCGGCGGCTGGCGGCGCTACCTCATCCAGGAAGGGCGGCCGGTGGGGCTAGCAGCTAACCAACCTAGGGGCGGCGCTCACACGGCGAGGAAGGAAAGGGGCGGCGGAGGGGTGCGCTTGCGGGCGAGCGCGGCGGCTTCGGAGTTCCGAGCGAGAGGCGAGCGGCGAGTAGGGAAATGCCAACGCAGTGGGAGAGGGAGCTCCGGTCGAACCGACTAGGTGGGATCCGGGCCTTGCAGGCTTGCAGCGAGTGGGTTCGTGACAAAACGGTGAGAGGGAACTTTCTCTGGCTACAGATATCTACAGTATTTTTTTAAAAAAAATTGCCAGGTTTTTTTTCTTTTTTGAAGCAGCTACAACAGATATTTTTACTACTTAAAAAAGCACAGTAAGCCTCCTGAGCCCTAGCTCCAGTGCGCCTCCACCAAAGATCCCCCACCCCCCGCGTCCCACCAGGCTTCCACGCCTTCCGGCATGCTTGGCCGCACCGCCCGCTCCTCCCCCCTTCTCCTCTCTCTCTCTCTCTCTATACGCGCGGCTGCGATCTCGTCCACCATCACTGCAGCGCCTCCCCTCCCCTCAGCCTCGTCCCAAATGGCGTCGCCCCTCACCTCCGCTCCAGGGGCGAAGCCAGGAATTGGGTATTGGGGGGCCATGTCGCCAAATTGGGAACTGGGTCTCGAGGGGACGGTGGACTGGAGACGTACATACCTTTGTCAGTTCTCACGGCAATGGTGATCGTTGTCCACTGCCGGATGGGGAGAATTTGAGGGTTTGAGGCTTCGAACCGTTGTCCGTCAAGGAGAAGCCGGCTTGCCGTCGCGTCGAATGACACCCGGGACCACGACGGCGATGAATCGGTGGCACGATGTGAGCGTGGCGTCGTCCTTGGCGGACGGCGGTCGATGCGTGCGTTGCACCCTTGCTTGCGAATCGGAAGCGTACTACGTAAGCCTCGCCATCCACGCGGAGAAGCCGAGATGGGCGGCGTCGACTGCTTCGACTCCACCCCCTGTCTTCGCCACTGCTCCGCTCGCCTCCTCCGAAGTACTGGGTCATCCCCTCCATCGAGCCATCGAGATCTTCACATCCGGGATGGGACAACTCTCCCCCTCTGGTTGGTTGCTGGCGACGGCATGCTGTCTTGATGGCGCGCCACGCGCGTCCACACGTCGAGGCCACTGGGCAGCGTGCTGCCCTGCTGCTCTTGGCTGGTTTCACTGGGCCTCGGTGGTCTCCAAAAGGTGCTCCATGGTGCTGCCGTACTCGCGGGGATACTCATTTATTTTGACCAACGATCCTGGTGGGTGAGAGCACTGATATTTCTTGATTAGCTCTTTGTGAACACCAGCCGTTCGTGGAAATGCTTCAGCTGTATAGGCATATATGTTGATTGTAGTTTCTGTGTTTCCTCGCATCATTATTTTTACAGCGGTGAAGATTCATAGCTACAATTCTAGCGTTTTCGGAAGTGCACATTATTGCTACCAAAATGACTCAGCTTACTGTATTAAACCTGTTAAAATTTTGTCAACTTGATTCTTTTCCTTCCCCTTCTAAGAATGCTGCTCTTTTGCGTGCAGTTTAGGGGACTGTCCTGGTCGAGAAGCTCCAATGGCTCCAATAGGTACACAAGCATGTTGTATCCTGTTTATTAGCCTTTTTTATGAGCAGCTAGATACAAATTGCCCTCATTAATTTTGTGTTTTCACTTTTGTAAGTAGTGTATTTTTCGTCTCTGTATGCACAAAATTTTATAACTGGATGACTAAATGATCTTCTGTGTTGGAAAATAAGTATGTGTGCTCATGTATATATCTATATAGTATATTTTGGTTCCTTTAGTTGTTGATGTTTTGATGTTCAGATACTTCTTACGCAAGATGTTTGTAATTCTTACCAGCAACGTAGAAGCATGCAGGATTCATGGAACAGCCATAGTATTTGGAAAATCACAAATTGATCAGCCTTTTATTTTGTTTTTATAATTCTTTTGCCCCTAGATCTGATCGCAATCTTTGGCCAGATACTCGACCATGGTGGTATCCATATCAAATTCAAATGAGCTCGAACTCTAGGAGAGCCCATGCCAGCAGATGGACCATGACAAAAATTCTATTGTATGGTAGATGACAAAACAGAAGGTGTCTTCCTCTTCTTCCACCTGTTGTTTGGTTTATAGATGCTCCATTTGTTTGGCTCTTTGTGCAGATAAGTATTTGTTTTCTTCTCGGTGTTAGATCTCAAGATTCTAGAGAAGAACACCGTACAGATGCTGGCTGGGAATGTTGTACCAGTAGTTCAGTACACAGTATTCTGGGGTCTAGGGAGGAGAGGGAGTACTCTCAGTTTTCACTATAGATGCTGGCTAGGAATATGTGACTCCAACGGCTCCATCATGTGAGTGGACGACGAGCACATCACCTCCAGCAGCAAGGTCTGTGCTCTTTCTTGACTTGTTTCGTAGAGATGACGTTCCCGTTTAGAGCTCTGCTTGGCTAATGATTGATGGTTGATCCACATGACCTCATTTGTTGATTTGGTCTTTCTTTTGAATCGATTTCTCTCTATTTCCGTGTGCTTGTGGCACTGTAGCAGTAAGAAATCCGGTCTTTTTCTTTTTCAACATGAAGTTCAAACTTAGAAAAAGCTCACTGACAAAAGGTAAGAAACTGATCTACAGAGGAAACTCAATTGTGAGCTTATAGATGTACTTACCATTTGTGTTCACTTGTATATTCAGACACAGTTGTAGAAAATACTTTTCACTTATGAATTCTATTATGAAGTAATGAAATCAACTCTCCTAGATTGTTAAATCTGAATTTCTAAAAATGACTTTGGCTGCCTTATCACACTCGGTGGAAGGAACAACTGAGAACAATTCGGTAGTAGGAAGTCTTGTTGTGCAGGACACTAGGAGATATAATTTGATTTGTCCCCGAGGGCCAACCATCAGTTTTGTGCAGCTGTGGCCAGCCAATGTAGGATGGTGGCAAGGCACGTCCTCCATCTACAAACTACAATTGCTCCACTTTCTTTACCTTGTGATGAAAGAGTTTTGTTAGGAAGATTATGCAAAATTGAAAAAAAAAGGTTAAGCTAAAAAAACAAGGATTGCCAGAAGCTCCTGTGCACCATTTGCAAGTTGAGGATTACCCATCATTCTTCTGATTCAAAAAATACTATCACTAGAGGTTGGTTTACTAGAATTGGTAAGCCAGACTATAGAATATCTGTGAGGCTGTTTCAGTTTACTCTTTTGTTTTGCAGTGGTGCTAGCAACCTTTGATTATCAAAACTGAGATGTGCTGTCTATAGAACATCAGGGCTATGTAGTAAACTTTTTTCTATAAAGGCACTAAAATGTTCTATCCACTAATTACTTTCATTTCTGTTCATCCATAAGTCCCCTAGAAATTGACATTGTTTCACTTTATATTTTCTAAATCATACTTTGTATAAGTTTTGACCCCATGTTTATGTGCAGCAAAAATTCATTGGTGTCATGGGACACCCCGTCTACAATGCCAGATCCGCCCCTGTGGTTGCTCATGAGTCTGGTATCCCGGATAATCTGGAAGGAGCGTAATGCTCGCGTATTCAAAGGAACCGCACAGACAGCTGAGAGTGTGGGCTGGTGCTTCCTGGAGGGATGGTGGTCTTGGCGTGCCGCTGGATTAGGAGGTCAGATCGTAGGTAACATGAGTTAAGTTATCATTTGCAGCTGTTTGTCCCAGCAACAAGCCCTGTACTGTGTTTACTTTGGTTTTTTTAGGTTCTTGGGTGCCTGTTGTTCCCCAGCAACAACTATGTTGCTGTAAAATATGTAGCAATCTCCTCTTCATCTTTTTTTTTTTTGATAGGATCTCCTTTTCATCTTAATAAACTAAGCGGGCAACTTTTGCCGGCCTGGAAAAAAAAGGTTGCTCTTTGTATCTAATTATGGGTGGTTTATAGATAGAGTCATGTTCAAATTAAGAGGTTACAGTTCTGAAGTCAAGGACGCTCTACATATATGATATATATAATCATTGGCCTGCTCCTCATCTCTCCCAAGTAATGAGACAAAAGCAATTTGTGTGGGTGACCAGCTTGTTGATTGACATCAAGCCTTGATTTTTGTTAATACTTACCATTAATTTCATGTCAGCAGAAGTCCAATATATGTACACACGCATGTTCGTTCACTTCAACTGTTTTGTCCTTCTTTGATGAGACATTTTACTGTTTTGGCCTTTGATGAGACACTTTTGTCAAGAATGACTAAAATTCTATCATTAGACGTGTTTTGTGTCGAAAGGCTCTCTTCGAGGAAGTTCCATTTAAGATTGCTTACTGTGAAAAAAAAACTTCCATCACAAATGTTTATAACATCATAGTGTCTAAACCGTTATAAACCAGTTGCTCCGGTGTCACCGTGTGAACAGTATGATGATGTGGTGGTCTATTTTGTAGCCTATTCTAATGATTTGTGGTACAACGTTGTGACTTCGTAGGTGCTGATATGGGTCTATTTTGTGGCCTTTTTTTTTCCAACACCTACTCAAGGCTCATTTTTGGCCAGACCTAGTGCAACTCGATTTCATGCACTAGATAAACCTGCATCGAATGTTTCTCTTATTTGACTAATATATAGCAAAACTATACTTGCTATCAACTAATGATCCGGTTGTTCCTGGATGGATTTTTATTGGACAAACAATACATATATAACTATCTCAATGAAGCACATTCACAACTCCTCGAAGGCAGCAAAGTAGTAGTGTTATAAAATATTTATAAAATAAACAACTGCATTGAAATGGGTGAGCTAACAGTACATTTGTTTGATTAGGTTTGTATGTTTGATTTTAGTGTATGTAAGATAATTATTGTTCATGTTATATTAATATTTATGTTACAATAAATTTACACTATAATTATTTAACAATATTTTATCTAGTGTGATTTTAAATTTTTGCATACTTTTTTCTGATTGCAACGCACTAACACCCAACCATCTAGTCTATTCAAGCATATTTTGCCTTGATTGTCCCCTCAAAAAACTATCATCTACATGTAACATAGACAGCAGACAGGCCATGAAGCAGAAATCAGTAGCCCCCAAACTCACATATATTGGCATGTCTCTCTATCTAGGAGTAACTAAGGGGCTGTTTGGATGCTTGTTTCAGTTTACCAAACTTTTATATAGGTGAAGTGTGGCATGCCACAATTTATGTGGCTAAGAAATCCTTGGCCACAAGCTAGGCAAGGTTAGGCAAAGATATGTGCCATGACAAGTGGGGACACAATCAAAAAATGTGCCGACAAATATGTGGCAACAAAACAAACACTAGGCTAAGTTAGTCAAAGTTGTGACAAAGTGTTGCTACTATAGGAAGGCGCGCACAGTTACGCGTGCAGGCGGAGTGGCATGCACCGTTTCGCCTATTTGGGGCAGCCCAATGACCTCTGCATTGCCACCAACCTATTAAAGAAATGAGCCTAGCTAACAATTTTTATGTCTTTGTCTTGTGACTAGACCAAGGGCTATAGTTAGTTATGTAGGAACCAATATCCCTATAATCAGTAGCTTTGGACGGAATAACACCATATCATCCGTTCCTTGAACTGGTCGTAGGTGCCATGGGCTATTGGTGTAATGGCATGTGGTCCTCTGAAGAACCACAAATTGGTACATCCGTGGGAAGCAAGAATAGGGCCCTAGTACCCCGAGGTGGTTAGAAATAAAGCCAAAAACATCATGCTAACAAAGGATGAGAGGTGCAGGCCATCTTGCACCATGGCTCAGTCTCCTTTGCATTTAAGGATGACAAGATACTTATCCAACCCACAACGTATGGTGTAGGGAAAAGATGACAATATGCATATCCACCCCACTCCGCACAACGTGGGGAATAGGGCAGTAGCAGTTCATGACACTCATCAATTTAGCCCCTGTTTTGTCTTGACAAGGGGTGGAAAAGCTAGGGGCACAATTGACTGCCGCATCCTTTGCTCGAGCATACCTTTTAATTAGCTAAGGACATGTATAGGAGGGCCCATTGCCATCACCGCAAGTTGAGGCGTATGTCGAGTTTTTCACATCAGGTCCACCCGAGCTCAGCAAAGCAAAAAAGATGAGGACCGTAGACAAGACCTTCCATACATAACCTTCACATCTCTCTTAGAGCCCGATTATGTGGTGTTTTTCAAGGTGGTATAAAGGGAGAGCCAAAACCAGTGGGAGGGGATCAAACCTAGAAAGCTAGAATCTATAGTTATTCACTGTAAATTTCTTAGAAAATCCAAAAGAAAAACAAAGAGAAACTAGTTAGAGTTTGTAAGGCATTGTAAGCTATTTCTCCACAGGAAGAGAATTAAATAACACAATTCAATAGGTGTATAATGTTATACTTCCGCTAGACTGAACCTATATAAAATGAATATGTCTTGTTTTTCGGCCGAACTTACTAAGGTCGTCTAATGATATCTATGCAAACCTAACAAATTAAGCGCTGATATAACGATAAGATAGAGCTAACAGTTATCGCAAAATATTATCCACGTACGGAATACATGAAAATTAGGACCAAACTTCCTTGCTTTCTCCTTTCTGCAACGTGCTTGCACATGGCCAGGGTTCATCTGTACAGAGTTTCTATAAAAGAATAGAAGACAGTTAATCAGACGGACCTGTTTGTCGACTTCTATATGCTAGCACATGGCCAGGTATAAAGTTTCCGCCGTTCAGGAGCTAAAAATTATGCATGTATTCTCAAAAAACTATGCACGTATAAAATACATGTACAATAGGACCAACTTTTCTTGCTCTCTCCTTGCTACAAAACGTGCTTGCACCCGTCTATCTATCTATTATTCACTCTGAATCCTGCGGCTCGGGGCATTTGGGCGAGCGGACGAACCTGGTTCGATGTTACGCGTGATGATGATGTGCGCGAGTTTTTATTGAAAGAATGATTGGACGCTGATTTTAGGAAGTCCGTTTTCATATTTGAGAAGGACATAAGTAACCTACGTACCGCTGCTTAAAACCAATGGCTATATAGGTTTTCGTTATCTATAGATAGCTCTATCTCTGTCTTTAGGCTAGTGTTACAATTATCTTTTTTTATTTTGTATCATGATATATAATGTGCAGTCATTCAAACTATAAACACTATAATAATTATTAGTTGTAGCTTACTGAAAACAAAGGTCGAAATGAATTATATTATCTAAAAATCTAGTAATCCCTCCAGTTAAAATGTTTAATGCTGGGAGTACTAGACTTAACACTCTCAACATATATTGTTGACAGGAGAGAGTATATAAAGATAGAAAAACGAAGTCATTACATTTGCTTTTATGCTGGAATTCTTCATATTACTTGAAGAAAAAGATAATATATTAACCATTCAATCATACTATATCTATATTATTGTAGTGTAGACCGGTTGATATAGCTCTATGTAAAATAGGATTGTGACTGCAGAAAAAGAAGCTCAAAGTTGTATATGCCCAATCATACTCATTAAAATCCAATTTGACTTTTCAAATATATTTCACTCTCTTTGTTTCAAAAATACAAGCATTTGTAGGATTCCAAAATCTATTAACTTAACAAACAAATAGAAAAATGAGCCACCACGTTACTCTCACGGTCTATAAATCACCATATTAATAGAAAAAAGAAAAAATATAGAGTCTAAGCATAAATATAATTTAAAATATCTAAAATTTAGAATAAAAATAGAAAAAAATAAAAAAGTATTGATATAGAAATACATATTAGAAAATAAACATAAATTCAGATTAAAAATTAAAAAATAATTAATTCTAACATAAGAGTAAACGTTGAAATACAATTTAGGATAAATCTAAAATTCTAATTAAGATTAAAAAATAATATTGAGAGAAGAACATGTAGAAATACAATTTAAATACATCTAAAATTCAGATTAAACATAAATAATATTATAAGAAAGTGTCCATCTAGAAATATAATTTAGAAATATCTAAATTTAGATTAAAAATAAATATAAAATATTATGGAGAAAATAATTCATACATGAGTAAAATTTGAAAATATTTTAAATTCAACAATAATAACAATAACATAGCCTTCCAATTCTAACCAAGTTAAGCTAGACTAGAATTAAAAACTAATAAGTTTCTCAAATCACAGTTCATACATGTCAATAGCTAATTTATAAGCACTATTATTCAAATATAGATATTTAGATATATCCTAACCTTTCAAATCACTTTTTATTATGTCTGCTCATGTTAATTTCAATCTTACTTTACCTGTCCTTACATTATTATCTTAATTTAAGATTTCATAATATTTTAGTGCCTCTGAGAGTCTCCTTTGGACATGACCAAACCAACTCAACCGATGTTAAACGAGCTTTTCTTCAATTGGTACTACCCCTAACTAATCACAAATCAAGATACAAACTCAATTTATTTTTATATAACCACAAATCCAACATAACATACGTATTTCTGCAATACTCAGCTGTTAAACATATCGTCTTTTTTAGGCCAACACTCTACCCCATACAATATAGCAAGTCTAATCATTGTTCTATAAAACTTACCTTTTAATTGCTACAGTACCCTCTTATCACAGAGAATACCAGATGCTTGACACCACTTCATCTGGCCCGCTTTAATTTTATGGCTAACGTCGATATCAATATCCCTATACATCTATAGCATCGATCCTAAATATCAAAAGGTGTCCTTCTTAGTCACTAGTTGTTCTTCTAAACTTACATCTCCCTTCTTGTGTGCAATGGTGTCAAAGTTACATCTCAAATATTCAATCTTAATTATATTTACTCTAAAATATTTGGACTCAATAGTCTACCGCCACAACTCTAGTTTCCTATTTATTCTCTCCCGACACTCATGAACTAACTCTACATCATCTGCAAAGAGCATACACTAACGGATATCTCCTTGTATGTTTTTTTAACCTCATACATTATCAAGACAAAAAGATACGAGCTCAAGGTTGATCCTGATATAGTTCTATTTTAATTGAGAAGTAACATATGTTATTATTATTTGTTCGAACACTAATCGTATTATTATTTTACATATCTTTAATAAGATATACATACTTTATTGGTACTTTATATTTATCCAAAACATAATATTTCTTGGTATCTTTATCATAAGACTTATTCAAGACAATAAAAACCATATGCAGGTCATTATTTTGCTCTCTAAACCGCTACATAACTTATCTTACTAAGAAAATTGATTCTATAGTTGACCTTCTGGACATTAAACCAAATTGGTTTATAGAGATCCACATTATTCCTCTCAAATGGTGCTCGATAACTCTCTCCCATAGCTTCTTCATAGTGTGACTCATCAACTTAATTCCTTAATAATTAGTACAACTTTGGATTTCTCACTTATTCTTTTAGATTGGTACCAATATACTTCTCTTCCACTCTTCAAGCATCTTGTTTAATTAAAAAAATATTTTTGAACAAATTGGTTAGCTATACTATAGTTATATCCCCGAGACATATTTGTACCTCGATTGAAATACCATTAGAGCTTATCGGATTACCCCTTTCATTCTTTTCAAATCTTCCCTAACCTCAAATTCTTTGATTAAAAATAAATAATATTAAGAAAAGATTCCGTATAGAAATATAATTTTAAAATATCTTAATTAAGGTTAAAAATAATTATTATTCAGAAATGGGTAAATGTAGGAATACAATTTAGCAAAGAAAAAATAGACTCTAAGTAGAAATTCAATTTAAAATATATAAAATTTAGAATAAAAATAACGAAAATAACAGTCCATGTAGAAATACACTTTAGAAAAATATTAAATTTGGATTAAGAACTAAAAAAATTAATATTGAGAGAAGAGCCCATGTAGAAATACAATTTAGAAATATCTAAAATCTGAGTTAAAAATAAATTATATTAAGAGTCCATGTAAAAATATAATTTAGAACTACCTAAAATTTGGATTAAAAGTAAATATTATAGAGAAAAGATTTCAAGAGTACATTTCTAAATGTTTTAAATTCAAAATAAAATAAAATAATATCAAGAGAAAGGATACAGATGGAAATAGAATTACAGATATCTTGAACTCATGTTAAAATAATTATTATTGAGAAATTATTTTATATAGGAGTACAATTTAGTAATATTTTAAAATTAGATTAAAAATAGATAATATTGAGACAAGAGTTCATACCTTTGCTTATGTTAATTGAAGTCCCTTCTAGAAGTCTCATATTTATCCTACAAAGTGAAAATAGATAGAAATTGTCATGTTAATGCAAAATTCTTAGAATTCACACATTAATCGAAAAAATAGGAAATAGCCTGATCATCCAGTCTGCAATAAAAAATACAACTAATATATGAAATTGGATCCTCAAACCTATACTAACGTTAGTAACGTGACAACGAAGTTTAGAGTCCAAAACATAAGCAGCAACAACAAAATAATATATAACAAAATCAGTAATAAAGAAGTATTAGTGACGTTGGACATTTCTTATTTAAAATGGGTTTAAATATATGATGCAATATGTCATCTTTAGTAGTTAGGAATGTCTTTAACGATAAATAATAATAGGTCACTAATAGTCTAAATAGAGGAAATAAGAGTAACAAATATATCATATATATCATAAAGTTTATATATATTTGACTTATTATATTATTAACAAAATACTAATAGATCTATCACATTTACTCCATGCATATAGGAATTATTATATTAATTAGAATATTAGAATTTGGTCAGTTTGGTCAAGTTAGACCGGAGTTTAAAATTATGTGTTATTTTAATATTTTTAATAATAAAATTTGAAAGTATATATGCTATTATTTAAGAAAAAATATAACTATATTAGTCGCGTAATCTGTACGGGCTATATACTAATCACAATTATATTTATAAAATCAAAAGCTGTGCGGGACTTTGGGAAAAAAGAAAGAAGAGCGGCATGTTTTGCTTTTTCTCCGGGGACCTTTCGAAGAAGCTGCAACCTCCATTTCGGGAAAAAAAAAAGCTGCAACCTCTGCTCCCTCCGTAGCCTGAGCTTCCCTATATAAGGTCGTGGACTGCTTCGTACTCCACCACCGCTAATCCACATAGCATTGGTTACACTTAAACACCCCGCGCTTCACACCGCTGCTGATCCATCGATCTGCGACGATCCCTTATCCGGGCTCGTGCGGCTGCAATCGAGCTCATCACCTTGCATTGTAAGTGCCCCATATCCGTACTTGCTCCGTAATTAATTATTGCTTGTTTGTTCATTGTCATCCGTCGATATATTCGATTCTCCTCTACCTAGGGTTTGTCCAGAAATTAAGGAAATCATCTCCACTACAAAATCGCAATACTATGTCAAAATTTAGCAGTAAAATCTATACGATATGGTATATATGTTTTAGAAGCATCTCCTTTGCCACATCAGTTCCTGAGCTTATTTAAAGATGAGCGTGTTTAACTACTGTATTATTCCAGATATGTATTGCTCTTTTGAAGATATGATCACTGTGCTTGAACAATATGCTTGTTCCCGACGGGACAAATGCCGGTCTATGGTAACTAGATTAGCAAACGATTGATTTACTAGCTGTCGATCGGGTTATTTCTGCCGGAACGGGTTTGTTGTCCGTCATTTTATGTGCACCCTGGTGGCCTTTTCCTAACTGAAAATAAACTGAGCCATCATTCACCTTAAAAATATATTTATAATACTCCCTCTGTTTAATTATTCATCTTATTCAAAAGATTACACAATTATTATTTATTTTATTGTGATTTATTTTTTATTAAAAGCATCTTAAGTATGACTTATGTTTTTACATACTTACTTAAAATATTAATAAGACAAATATTAAAAAAAGAAGGAGAAACAAATTCAGCCTAAACCTTTGCCTTTTGTGGGTCGGCATACCGGCCAGCCTCCCTGATCCAGAGGACATTGGCTAAAGCACCGCATTGCACTTTGTCTGGTCCACGCACAAGGTTTCCCAGGGGAAAGGTGGGCTGATATATAGGAAACATCACTCGAAACACTAGAGAGGTAGCTGAAAAAATTGAGGCCCAACCTTTTTGCGCTACTAGTGGAGTTTTGCAGTTTTGCACGCCGGGGTGTGGTAGGCCCCTTCGTTTCAGCGGTTCGGCCGAGCTAGCACGAATTTTTTTTATTTATATATATATATATTTATTAAAATATTTATAAAAAATATTTTTTTAAAAAAATACATAGCTATACACGGAGGTTTTTATAAAAAAAATATTCTCCCAGAAGTCGTTTAATCCAATGTAGCAAATGTCCCGTTAACAACAGGTTAGCTAGGGCTAGAAAATTTATAAACGTTTTTTTATGTTTTTTCAATAGTAAGGGCCAATTATAAAATACTACAATAGGACGTTTTTATTTCTCAGTGATATGATTGCAAAATTAGTAGCCACCTGTGGTAAGAGAGGAAAGTAGCCTTTCAATTTTGCAACAGCCTTATTGCCATTCTCTATTATAGCATTTTTAAGTTGCTATCTATAAGACCCTAGCCGTCTAAAAATCTAATTTAATAAAAAAATAAAAAAAAAAAGAAGAGATTGTTAAGGGGAAGTGAAAGGAAGTGGTAAAACACTGCTCGCTTATGGATTCGAATGGGCTAAAAGATTTATATTATTTGTAATCTTTATTATTAGTAATAAAGCGACGTAGGATGTATAGTATTGTTGTAGATTTATATGAATAGTTTCGTTCTTGTTAGTTAGTCTCTAAATTTGTAAATAGTTTCATTCGAAATATTTGAATGCATATTGGTGTTAAAATATTGAATGTATGTTACTAGTTGTAACAATTAATTTTTTATTTAGTTAACTCTATTTTTTCCTAAACTGGTATGTTAGTTATATTACCGTCAAGAAAATGTTATGTATGATACATATAGTATATATCTGTTAAAACTTAACTCAACTCTTAAGAGCATTGAAATACCAGCTAAGAGAAGTTTTCCAGCGGTATATAACTTGTTAATATGAGGATTTTAAATTAGACCCTAAGTCAATGCAATATATATGTATGCCACAGTGAGCCAAGCAATCAAAAAAAAATTTGTGGCAATTGATGCTAATGGATTCCACTACTACTTAAAGATAGTACATAAAGAATACATTATAATGAAATTAGCCACATAGCATTATTATATCAATGTAGGAGAAAGACAATATTATTTTAATGATTATGTAAGACGAAGAGGATCTAAATATGATGAGAGATGATACTAGTAAAGAAAAATGAGTTAGAACACAAAAAGAAGAAAAAGAAGAGCAAGGAGAAGACATGAAGCCTATATGATTGGTAGATAAGGGAGAGAGAAATAACACCATCGTTGAGATAATGGATTAGAAGATTCTGATAACGAATATGCAGATGATGATGAATCGTCGGATGAGAAGTACAGTAATGTAAATCTCTCATAATGGTCCAATAGTGACTTCTTTAGACTTGTTATCTATAAGTAGCATCTCATGTTATGTGAGTATAAGAAGAATAAGGTTATTCAGGGGACTAAAAATACAAAGAGAAATTAGAGACAGTTAAGTATTAGGCAATGTCACTTTGGAGAGAGTTCTAGGTCACAAAGTCAAATAAGTTGGTATACGAAGTATAGTGCATGAACTTAAGTTATAAGTGCACATAAAGCGTGCATGCATTTAAGGGTAAATGAAAGGATTACTAAAAGGTGTCAATTATTACCGAGCATAATTATCACTTATAAGGAATCAAAAAATATCATAGAAATATAACATCTATATTTGTTGTAATAGGGATATACTCTGATGTTATGCACAACCTGGGATATGAAACCAATGTTAATTATCAAACATGTTGAGAATAAATTTAAGTACATAATTATCTGTGTGAAAATGAATATGGAAAACAGAAGATTGTGAAGATGGGATTTTGCACATATAAAGCTTTATATAATAATTTATCTCGTCTTCTAACTTACATTCTTCAGAGGAATCCTGATAGTTACTAAGATATTAAATCACTTAGATCACTTTACCATCCTCAGCAGTGTGCTTCAACTGATTTTCTTCGCATTAAGTGTTTGCATTCATGTATTTGTGTATTATCGTCCCACACTTTGCATTGACAAATTTATGACTAAAAAATACAGAGGTAGATATTGAGAGCAATTAGAATTGATAGGAATAATTAGGTGTTACATATGACTTTCGCTTTTATTAAAAACGAGAACACTAGCTCGTACTGGTTTCTAAAACGGGTAAAAGGTGTAGTCATACAAGTGAGGCTAGGTGTATATCTTATACATAACTATTATATCGGTCGGCCTTCTACAGTATATTGAGTATTTAAGTGATGGTAATAGAAAAAAGGTGTATGCAAAAGAGTGACCAAATTGTGCATGTGTTACATGAGTATTAATTTCTACGACACCTTATGAATCTTTTCAATAGACTATATGATCATAATAAATAAAAAATAATAATAAACTTTATAAAAAGTTACACGAGCTAACAACAAAACAATCAAAACACCCAAATCTCTAGGACAACTCACGATAAGGTCATCTTTCTGAGTTTGAAAATTTTCACAGAATTAAAAAATAAGACTTACTATATAACAATATTTAACCAACAAGGTTTGTCATAATAGATTTACACTAAATGATGTGCAGTGTAAAAGGACTACTGCTTGCCATTGTTGAGAGCAACAAGAAGCAAAGAGTGCCTACAGACGGCCGTGATTTGGCCTAATGGCGTTCCAATTCCCCGAACTCCAGACGGGGTAATAGTCATGCAAGTACATGTTGGACGTGCCTACAGAGCTCTTGACTTCTGAGAAACCAAAAGTGGTGACTTCAGAAGTACCAACATAGGACTTCACATTCACAAGCTGTATGACAATAGCCCACGGTTCGTTTGAGAAGTTACATGATCAGTACGTATTATCACACTAGCAGCAACAGGAACAAGAGCGTAGTGCTGTGCCTTTCAATGTTGTTAGGAACAGGTTCCAGCCTATGCCTGTTCACTGCTTTCTTATTGAACACAAACTACATAACTACAGCTCCATGTGGCAAAGTTCACTGGCTGCTCGATTCATCATGCTCTTGTTGCATCTGGTTCAGCACAAATACCCCTTCAAGGTTCTTGTGGACCTCGGCTTTGAATTTCTCCTCCTTGTTTCCTCTCTTCAGTTTCATCAGAATGTCAAACTTTGCAAAGTCTTCAACAACCTGATAGCCATAGTAGCAACAAGTGAGATATGAGCTCACTGTTTACTGAATTAGATACAAAAAGAAAATACTCTTTGAGTGGGTGAATTTGCAATAACTGACCTCTGCCTTTGCACGAACGATCTCAAGAAGTTCATACGGAAACAGGGAGTTCGACCTCTCCTGGAGTGATTTCACAGCATGGTCTGCAGCATCTTTGACTACAGGATCATGTACTGGAACATCACGCCACCCAGGCTCATGTTCACCTGAAATTTCATTGAGTTCAATATCAGGTTTAGAAGTTATAACAATATCTCATATCCAGCACAGGCATGTGATCAACTTTCAACATCCATGAATCAGCACATGAAGAAACTATCAGATTCTAATTAGCCACTTTGTACAGTATGTGTTGACATTGACATCTGCCACGTTTCACTGAAAGAAGGAAAACATATTCAAATTCAAATAAGGTAGAAGGATGCATGGTGTGCCTTGGGTGCTCAACCTGGTTGAAAAATCAGACACCAGGCTTGCATGGCATTGTGTCAGAATTTGACATTTGCACGGATAGTGTGTACAGGTGTGTGCAGCCCTAATTGTGCCCATTTGTTCCCAGTTTAGCACAATTATGGCAACTACACTCTTACAAAGACAATAAATATAATTAGAGCACGTCTTTACTACATGTAGATGCTGGACACACCTCTTCACTCCCTCAAAAATATTATGGAATGTAAACTCTTATGAACACATGTGCCAGAAGGGGATGAACTTCTTTTGCTTTAACCCCTGTGGCATAGGTGTAACATTCTGGTGTCTGAAACTAGATTAGGAAGAGCTGACATAAAGATATAGACGTATAGCAAAACTTTTAAAATTCAAACAAATAATTAGTGTGAGAATCCTCGAGCACTCTTTCTAGCTGATGCGGTGATCTGATTGGAATTCAAAATGCACTCATATAAATATAAGTGTGTAATGCTACTGCTATCCATGCTACATGTGAGATTATACCCAGTCCACTGCAGCTCACGTGGATGATAAACAAACACTATCACAGGTACCCTATAATAGAACTAGCTCTACAAGCAATAAAAACAGGAAAACAGACTAGACACTGTACTTTACGCATATTATTTTCTCATGAAATTTTACATCTACATAAGTTCATCTAAACATACCAGTACCACCCAATGATATAGGTAATAATACAATATTGAATCAAATCGTCATGCAGTGAGGTGTTGCATCAATTTGATGGGATTCAAGTAATAGTCTGTTCAGGCCGACAAGGTGGTAAGGCAGGAACAGGCACATGCCACCATGATTGAGCAGCTGTTCAAGCAGCACAGCAGAGTGAATATAGAACTGAAGCAGAGGCATGTCATGCAAAATAGAAATCAAGCAGGGGTATGTCATGCCAGAATATAGATCAAACAGGAGCTTGACGTGCCAAAGTTTTAGAAAGACATATTATCAGAGATCAGCTTATCTAAGATGCTCAAACATATATCTATGCAACCTGGCAACATCAGATTGAGCCCCCAAGCTATACCCACCAAACATAAGAAGAAGAAAACTACAACGTTGGACAAATTACCTTAAATTTAACAGGGCACATATAACAAACCCAACTAGAAGTGAATAAGTAACTAAAAAATAAGCAACTAAACAAAAACGTAAAGGTTAAGCTTCACACATTACACCCTGTGCCTTCTGTATGTAAAATCAAATGCTTGGCAATAACAACTCACATCACTTAATAAACTAAATGGAGTCAACAGCAAACCATCAAACATGCCATAGCAATCCAAATTCAGAAAAAAGAGGTTTTTAAGAGAGGATGACAAGATGCATACATATACTCACTTGCGGCTACAAGTCAAATTCCAAGCTATCACAGAAATGTTTGCAATTCCTTGTGCAGGAAATTGAGAGTCGACCCGTTACTCATCCCTAGTCCATGATCTCGACTCTACACCGTCGGTTTTCCAACCAAACTATCTCATCGAATGACTAAGCATTTCTACATACACGTCGTCCTCACAACCCATGTCCAATCCCCTCCCCTTGCACAATCACAAGCTAGCGTGCGAGCACACACGCAATATTGCAAACAAGCACAGATTAGAGGCAGACTACAGACGAGATCAGTCAATCTCATCGTTGGGAGCGAACCTTTCTTGGCGCCGAGGTCGGCGTTGGTAAAGGTGGTGGCATCCCCGGCGGGACGGAACACCTGCAGCTCCTTGAAGTTGAGCCACGGCTTGACCCAGACCTTGGCCTCGTAAACCTTCTTCCTCCCCGCCTCGAGGGCCTCGAGCGTGAGGTGGTGCAGCGTGCCGGCCACCACCTGGTCCTTAGCCTCCACCACCCGCACGAACTCCAGCAGCGCGTTCTGCAAGCACCACACAGAGAACCTCGCAAGTTCAGTACCCACAAAAACCACACGCAGACCCCCTCCCCTCTCCCGAACGAGATGAAATCGGGAGAGTAAGCAACTGAGGGGGAAGCAAGAGAGGGGGAGGGGGGGGGGGGGAGAGGGCCTTTACCTCGCGCTTGTTGTGCTCGTCCACGGCGAAGCGGGCGAGCGCGTCGGTCTCGGCGCTGTTGGCGGCGGCGGGGGTGTCGCGCGCTCCGCCGAGGATGTGTTCGGCCATGGCTCCGAGGGCGAGGGACGCGGAGCCGGCGAGGTATAGGACGGCGGCGGCGGCGAGGAGGAAGAGGGGGAGCGAGGCGGAGGAAGGGGCAGGCCGCGTCGCAGTAACGCGCATCCCAAACTTACCTTGCGGTTTCGCTTCGCTTTGCCTTTGCTTTGCTTCGTGCGGGGGGTTTTGCTTTGCGACGAAGGGGACGACGGTTCAGCCGGTGGATGGGGGCGAGTCGATCTAGAAGAGAGAGTTGAGCGGGACACGTGGCGGAGACACGTGCAGGCTTACGCGGCGTTGGTTTGGACGGTGGGCCGGCACGGGATCGCGACCGACATACAGCCCACAGGTATTAAAGCCGGAACGGAACGGCCTACGCTCGGTCCATATGTTAGGCCCGTAACTGTTAGGCCGGAAGGGATATGAGACGAATTTTTTATTTATATATTTTTACTAAAACATTTAAAATATATTTTTTAAATTAAAAAAATACATACCGACATGACAAACATCTATTAATCTTGTTAACAGTAGTCTGGTGAAGCTAGAAAATTTATAAGGAGGGTGTCTGCTATTTTTACGAGCGGCTTCCTTATCGCTACGTGTCGTTTCTAGTGGTCAGCTGTAAAATTGTCAGCCACGTCATGAGAAGGAGGGTCTTTGACAATGTAGGTGTCCCTTTTATCGTCCTATGTTGGAGTATTTTTGTCGATACTGTATATAAGTAAAAGGAGAGATTTTAAATAAATATATTTTTATTTAGTGATTTAATTATAAAAAATTGAAATACGTAGAAAAAATAATTAAGATGCCTATGATAACTTAGCATTAATACTATATAATCATTACAATATAAATTAGAGGGCCGAATGTAACACCTCAATTTTTGTCCCGTCGAAAAATCTTATTTTAACTAAAAACCTATGTAACAAAAAAATCTCTAAACATTGTTATTTTTTGAAACACCAAATCCCGAGCCAAAATTCTATTGAGATTCAACTCTAATCATTCTCTCCTAAATTTTCTCCAAGTTTCAAGTCAATTCTCAAAACCTTAGCTCTCTAAAAATTTCTATGGTTACATTTAGCTCTCTAAAAATTTTTATGGTTACATTTTCTAATTTTAGGAATTTCCACCTTACCAACAAATAATTCTTTCCCGTTTGAAAAATCTAAATTTCAATATCAAACTTCAACCTCCCAACAAAAATATTTCCGACCACTTTAATATTTTTTCAGACACTTGGTTCATTTCCCCTCTAATTGATTTTTCTTTCTCCTACAAGAAAATAAATACACGTATTTCATTTCTTTCTCTACACTTCACCTAGTTGCCAAGCCAAATTATGTCCCTCAACAATTCTTCTCCCACACTCTCACCAACAGGAAACCTACATGCACATTTCACCTATTATTTTCTATAGTCAACCACGAGCAGAACAAAGCAACAACATGCATGCAAACACTATCCCATCCACTACCAAGACACCAACACCATACCACCACGATACACACCATGCAGTCAGCAAACAACCACCATCACACACCATCTCCCATCCTCCACTGCCAAAGTCAAGTGTTGTTTCCACTTACACCTTCACTCCAAGCAAAGGGTAGAGAGAGAGGATGAGATATAAGCAAAGTGCATGCTTCTAGCACCATCCCTCCCTTTGCGCACACGCAAGACAGGCAAATGTGCGTGCATGCACTGACCATGCATGTAGTCTCTTGGCCTGTCGCGAAGCACTAGAGGCATCCATAAAAATCACAACCACGCTCACTCCTCCTCACTTCCACCCTAGCCAAGCAAGATGCGCGTGTGCTTATCCTACGCCGGACTGTGTCGTCGTCAATTGCGAGCCATCGAGGAGCCGACGATGTCCTCCCTTGTTAGGGTCGCTGCTACCACCGCACCGATGCCTCCCTCTCTACGCCGCGCCTCCTTCCACATCGACGCCGCCCTCCCTGCCTCTTCCCAATGCTTACACACCCCAGTGCCCTCCCATGTCGACATTACGCCCTCCCCGCGCTGGCACCGCCCCTCTAGCTGCCTAGTATTGTCGCCTAAAGCCGTTTCCAACCACGCCACTAGCCTAGAGCTGAGCTCGGCCGCTCTTACCTGCGTGGCACCTTTGGCGGCATCACCCATGTGCACGCCACCACTCTGCCACCTATAGTTGCGCAACCTTGACACCCATCCTCAATTGACCACCCCCGACTCCCTCTAGCCCATGCGTCGTCCTGTCACACTCCTGCGCTAGCATCGCTCGCCACCTGCTGTCACCCACGCGAAAGGGAATCAGAGAGGGGGAGGCAATAGGAAGTGGAGAAAATAGAATACGAGGAAGAGATGAAAGGAAGAATGGAAAGGAAAGGAAAGGAAAAAAAGAGAAGAAAAGAAAAATAAGTGAGACCAATATGGGCCCTTCTCTCTCCTAGCTTACCCATAGACTTGTTACACTATGGACCAACCTCCACTCCTCACTGACATGTGGGCCTCATCCACTTTTAGCCACCTAGCTCGAGTCTAGATCACATCCCCCTCGATTCCTCTACAGGCCGAAGCACATCAACCAGGCCCGCCACCCTTCCCATCCTTTCATAAAAGTCTATTATACCTCCCTCTAGATTTTTTTTCCTTTCTTAATTATAATAATCCTTTTTTCTGATCTAGAAAATCAATTAATCCTCCAAAATTTATATCTTCTCAACCGGTTTTGTTCGGATTTCTTTCATGTCAAGCGTAGTTCGCCACGAGAGAATTTTCAGACACCGATTCTAAAGAATTTTTCGTCGACCAAGACCAAAGAAAGACACCCTTTAATCATATTGTTTGTATATTTTAAATATTTTTATTACAAACATTTTAGTGTACACATTAATTTGTTCGAACATCGGTCTATAAGCATATGACCGATGGATTTACCTACTAGTTGTACTATTTTTGATATGACCCCAATAAACCAAATCTTTATCGCTCCACCATAGTGGTGCCATGATACTTGCACCCTCTAGAGTCATGTGTACATTCACACCATACTTCATTTTATACTATAAATATATGTGCTGGATTGTCGTTATGGAAAACATGAGTTGTGAAAGGTTTATAAAATCTGACTCTAGGAGTCAGCGGTTTTGAAAAACAAAAAAGTTTTATGGAAAAATTTGCAATGCATCTCCTCTTGTGTATGGTTTGGTTTTGTAGTCATGCACAAAGATCAATTTCTTTAGGAAGTTTATCTAAGTATAAAACAGTACGACCATACGAATAGCATGAGATGCCCCTGGCAATGTAAGTAAATAAAACATGAGTGTTTTGTATGTTAATAGTTGAGAAACGCTGAGATAGGAAGATAAAGACATTCTCCTGATATAGGAGTTTGTCTTAACCATGAGAGGAGGCAGTTGATGCTATATAAAGCGTGTCCTAAGTGGACAAGGGCCTTAGAATGGCCTGATATTTGGTTTTAGAAAGTGACACAACTGTGTGACATGGGATGTCTATGAGTTGGTTATAAAAAAGTCTTGTTGTGAACTCTCCTTTATCGGCCATATATTAGCCCACATGTGCTAGATAAAGTAGGATACCCATGACGTATGGTTAAAGCATGCAAACTCTACAGAGTGTAGTTAAATTGTTTAAACAGCCATACCTATGGTCATAGGCGAATATGAGGTATTTCTCATAGCGTATATTTGTTTTGAAAACATGCTTGATAAATTGGTTCTTGGGATATAAGTTATTACCAGAATCCTACTTTGTGATGGGTGGCCATCCTTCATGGTTAGAAACAGATCTATGTGACCTAGGGTGTCAGTAGGCACCATAGGGCCATATGGATGAGTCAGGATGTGGCCCGAGAAGGCCGGTTGTAAAGCCAAGTTTTGATTAGCAGATTGAGAAGACTAGACCCGGAGTTGAGAAGTTTGGTTAACCATGAAACTTGGTTAACAGTTGGTTTTGAGAAAATATTGGCTTATGTTTTTTAAGGAGAAAAGAAATTATTGAAGAAAAAAATGTTTTTAATTACTAAAATTTGGCTTTTTTCTGCTCGAGTTGTTGTAAAGCTACTTGTGGACAGATCGAGGTGAGATGCCTCCCTCCGAAGGAAATGTTGAAACTCACGCTTAGTTTTGGTAAATGTTTTAAATAACTAGTTTACTAAATAAACCCGAGTCTTTCTTTAAAGTTTACACTTGCACATTTTCCATGGCATACGGAGTATGGAAGTAATCACCCTATTATTTTTTTTCTCTTCTTGGCTTAATTTCAGGTAGAAAATGAAGGTTGGAATTTTGTCCCTATATCCAAACTACTGCCTGTCGAGTGGTATCCTAGCTTTGTTGAGTTTCATTGCTGTTGTCTCTGATTAAATATTTCAACTTAGGAATTACTCAAATCTACAACGTGAAGGCATATTACATTTATAATTTAGAAAATCTTACATTGATTTATCATGTTACCGCTAGTATTAGCATTGTGATCCTAGAACTAATACCTATTTTGTGGATCCGTAAGGAAATGGCATGCCATTTTACTATGGCATGACTCCTAGGCGTCATTGGTATAGTGGTACAGGGACGAAGTGTGACACTAGATAATTAATAGGTTCACACGTAGATATTATTTAGATAATAGTAGTTGTTTGATCCTACAAGGTTGTTCAATTGTTTCAAACTATTTGATCACCGTATGTATTATTCAATTATTTTATGTTGTACAATCAATGTAGAGTTGAATGGTGATTTTTTTCATGTGTATATATTGTTTGAATTTGCACCTTCTCAACGGTTTGTATGAAAAAAAAGTGAATACATAGATATTATAGTCAAGGTAATAACAAAATTGAAACAAATGAACGAGATATATAGAGAACTTATAACAAAATTGTTGTCAACAATGTTTGGATAAAGTCCCTTCTAAAAAAAGTAATGTTAATATTACTACAAGGGTCAAAGTAAACAACTTTCTTATAACTTAGAAAAAAATATTCATGACTCTCTAAATAACGACAACTTAATTTACATATTCACTCTTACAATAATGCATATACTTTCTATATACGATTGAAGCAACGGGTGTAGGCTAGGTTGGCCTTGAAGTGATGCCTTTCCTCGTGGGGCGTCTTTCATCGGTCTCTACTCCTGATAGTAAAGCTTCCGTTTCACTTAAAATCTCTATGTTTTTTATATACTTCTTATAAATATGTCTCTTCTAGTCACACTTGATATAATGTTTGAACTTTTCAACTACTTCGGATTCATCAATGTTGTTGTGAATTCGTCTAATGTTACGGTGATATGCTTTGTCCCTTATTTTCGTTGGGTTTGGAATATAAAATATCCAAGGTTGTTAAGATTTGAAAGACCCCATAATACTAAAGCCAGGCATAATTCAGGTATTTCAAATATGTTTTCTATGTAATCTCAAATTTTCTAAATAAAAATATATTTATTTAAAATCTTTTTTCTTTTAGACATCTATACATTAGAGACAAAAAAGCCCTAATGGAGGACGGCAAGGGGGCGACTATAAAATTGTTATGCTCCTCTCCTTTTACGAATAGACGTGACAAATTTGTAGGTGGCTACTTGGGAGAAAAACACTCCACCAGAGGGCAGCAAGAAAGCCACCTGCAAAAATGACAGCACATCTCCTCTCTCACTCTCCGTACACATTATTTTGTAGACGGCTTCCTGTCATGAAAAAAACACACACTTGAATAGAGTGGCAAGTGGACCGCTTACAAATTTCCTAGTACTTCGTCGACTCATAGTTTACATAGGACAACGAGTATTTAACATATCAGATTTACATCCTCTAGGAGAGTGTGTTTTAATAAAAAAAACTTACGAACAACGTTGGGATTTATATCTGTAAAATTTTCAAAAATAAATATATTTTTTATAAATATTTTAATAAAAAAATCCATATGAGGTTACAAGCGGCCGAGAAATGTGGATAGCGTCTAACGTGCGGCTCATATTGTTGGCCTGGGACGGGATTGCCCCCCTACATGTGGGCCATAATGTTAGGCCGAAACAGGTTTGCGGCCGGCTTGTGGGCCATTAATATTGGACAGAAACAAGATCATGACCAACGTAAGCCTATAAGAGTTTGGTCGGAATGGGCTCGAGATGAACAGCCCAGGTTATCTGGCTTCGGTTGCTACCACTTGTGGAAGGTCAGGACAATCAGCGGGACGAGCTTGTGCCTACTCAAATCGACCGCTGATTACCTTTCCAAAAAAAAGAGAATCAACCGCGGATTACATAGATACATTAACTATGTGTATGTGCACATTCTTTCTCAAAAAAAAGAAAAAAAGAAAAACAAACATGTGTGCATTCTTCTGAAAGGGAAGAGGAAGACAAAAACAACATGAGCCATGGGGTAAATCGTTTGAGTCATCGTCGTCCTCAGCCATCATCTGCTACCGGCTACCCCGTCAGATCGATCTCCCTCCCAAAGTTCACGTGGCGCCGATCAGTTATTCGATAACCATCCCCCGACAAGCACTGACAGTGCATTTGGGCTTATACAGCTATTCAACTCAAGATCTCTGCACCTTAATCAGCCACCGGTGTCTATGCATGCAGAGCCGTAGGGGCATAAAAGCACCGGGCTGCAAACTGCCTCGTGCTAATTCCAAGATGTCTAGGTCGATCCATCATTTATCTCGATCTCCATGTCGCCAAGACATTACGACGTAGTACACACACCTCGATCACTGATTAATCTGGATCGCCTGCCTAATCCAATATTCCTACATGAATGATGATGCATTAGCTTTACGTCGACCCAATCAGAGGGCAATCCAATGTATCCTCTCTTAACCATAAGTACTACCTACCTGATCCCTACTGAACACTACCAGGCAACGTCATGCCCCACCTGAATCAGCTCATTTCTGGAGCACATTAATTCATCTCTGTTTAATTAGCTCGTCCTCGATCGAAACAGTGGAGGAAATTCCGTATTACGAATGTTAACAAGGCTTAGCCAGAATGGAAACTATATATTCCAATCCTATGTAGAGTAACTACTTGTACTTTAGGCCAATTCTAATATAGGGTTTAATTTTATTCTTTTTAAAAGTATCACATCATTTAAAGCACTTTGAGTTACTAAATGAAACCATACATCCAATGCATAATATCATTTTGTTGTTTCATAAACAGATTATAACATTTAATACACAGCGTAGAGATTGGAAGGTTAGAGAATGAAATGAAAATTTTGCCTCTAATGCTTGTGTAGAACAATTTTTAAGTTATGAAAGATGGTATATTTAGTTTCATCTAGATACAACCTCTTATATTTCTCTTTATGCTATGTCATTAAATTTGCTTACGTGGTATATTATTTAATGAGAATGAACCCTGTTAGGACTGGCATTAGAAGCCACTTGCACGTCTAAACGCCATTAATACTTAACTTCATCGCCGTTTTCCCGGCCACGTTCACCTTGTTCTCTCGCTTGTTTTACTCACTAATCCTACGTGCCGCTAATGACTAATTAGCCTGTCGACTTCATCGGATTCCTTGCTCCACTTAGGACGACGGCTTTGTCATGCAAGCTGCAAAGCTAGCTTAGCCCAACAATATTCTGCTCCCTAATCTCTCACTCACACACAGTCTCACTCGCTACAGCCAGTATAGTACTACGTACTACTGCTGCCTCCGGCACATGTGTTCTCCTCGCTTCATGTCATGTGCCCCATGATCCTCTCTGCCCTGGCCTCTAATCAGGCCACAGTACAGTCACGTACTCCCTTTCATTCCGCTACCAAATATAAAATATAATTATTTTTGACACTGATTCAAATGCACAGGAGTCTAAGCCAATCGAATGTTTAAAAGAAAGAATCTAAGTGATTTAAAATTTAGCTGAAATGGCTAAATAGGAGTTTTCGTTAAGCGACGTAGATATTTTTGTATTTAGAAACTTAGGGAGTACCGAACGATTGGCAGTTTAGCATTAATCATGGAGGCGACAGCAAGTAGGGCAGCCGGTGCCGGGTGGCTCCATGTCCATGAGGGACTGAGGGTGTTTGTAGCTAATTATATTAGTAGCTAATCCGCCGGGGTCTAATTAGTCGTCCTAGCTGCAATTAGTCTCTGGAATCTTGACGAGTTGTAAGTACCTCTTCTCTGCCCTATGCATTAGCACGATGGGGACACCGTCACCATGCGTGCTGCGAGCCTGCAATGCCGAGTGTGCAGCCATACATTGTACGGTCCAAGTTGTGTTCAAACCAAGCAATCTCTGAACTTTTTCGGGAACAAGCTAACTAGCTAGTACTAGTTGCTAATGTGTACATGCACTGTGAGCTAGATGGATGGATAGATCCAACTTGGTTAGCTGACTAATTATTAATGGCAACTGCTGTCTGATGAGTCACTGACATAATGATATATATATATATATATATATATATATATATATATGATACGTATCATACAATGTAGCTAGGACCAGAGTAATTTAGAGAAGCTACAGGACTTGGGTCAATAGTCCTAGCCGACGAGCTGGATTAGCTTGACGTACGCCTTGACCTTTAATCGATCCCCTCATGTTCTCTTGATCACGCGGCTACGCGAACTACGTACATACAGGGTATACCATGCCAATTACGAGGAGGATATTCTTATTCTCTTCTAGGTGAGAAACGTGCTACTGCATACTATATAGCTAAATATGAAATGGATAGTCTTGTAGTAGGCCTGTTTAATTAGAGGAGCTTGTTATAGCAATAGCTAATATCAGAATCTCTAACGCCTCAAAACAATCCAAATTCCTGTTAAGATTGTGAGACTAAGTAGCTACAAAATCAAGAAAATAAACTAACCGGCTACTCTAGATTCTAACTAGCCAGATACTCATTAGTTATTTCTCAAAATCTCTAGCTACCTCAAACAAGATCGTAATAGATAGTGCGATTGGAAATATTATGGTGTCTTATGTTTTCAACCATTTAGACAGTCAAGAACTTTTTAAGTTTAGTAGTTCCTAAATTTATATATGAAGTTGTATATATCATAGACTCTCAATTAATACTTTACTACTAATTTATTTTTTAAAATTCAGAATCAATAATTTGTAAGTTGTAGACCCTTCTTTTAATCTAGCCACTATAACTTAAAAAAATAGCCCACATATTTAGCGTATGATTTAAACTATAATATTTATTGTAGCAGTAGTTCTACAACATAGAATTTATCGAGTGACTAGTTCTCTTTGATGATTCAGTGCTGAATGTTGAAAATTTGAACTCCCGCTGTTCGAAGTTCACTATGCAGATTGAATGGCAGAAAACATAATTCTGCATTTCTGCTACAGCGTACACACGCAGAGCAATCAAATGTGTTAATCCCCAGTATCAAGGAAGCACCAGGTTACACTCCAAGCAACCCGTAGTGGTGAGCCCCCTCGCAGACACACCTCTCCCTGGGGGCCACGGTCTCACTCTCTTCTCTCAAGCTCTCCCCGGTGGGGCCACCAATCCTGGCCACCGAAGCACCGAACCCGGCAGTCATCGTATGAATGGCCGGCCTTCTCTCCTATTCTGCCCCCACACGCCGATCAAAAGCGCGCGGCACATCACGTACCGCAATGGCCCCCCTCTTCCGTGCTTTAAACCAGGCGCGGCCACCATGATTTTTTTTTATCATTTAGCGATATAAGCTTAGTATGTGCTGTAGCACATTAGCGCAGAAGCACAGCACCGCGACGAGACGAAACAAAAGCGAGACCAGACCACGCGCGCAACGCGCCCGGCCACGTCTCCACCCCCGCCGGGAAACAAACAAACGCCCGCGCGACACACGGGCGTGATGCGCGGCTACAGCGGAGCCGCTTTCCGCCGCGCGCTTGATGCGGGGGCTCGCAGCCCCCGTGATTTCCTGCGGTTTTACGGCCGCGACGCGTCGCGAAAGGCGAAAGCAAACGCCGCGAGACAGTGGCACACAGGCGCGTCGGGGAGACGGGGGAAGGGAGGGTAGCACGCGGCGGCCGCGCGAGTGGATGTCGGTCGCGGCTCGAGGCGGAAAACGGTAAAGAAAACCGCCACTCCACGCGCCGGCCACCCCGCGGGTCGGGAAGCCCCGAGACGGTATAAAGACGACGGCGGCATGGTCGGAGGCGGGGGTCAAACGCACAAACGGCGCCTCGTGGACGGTCGGTCGTCTCGCCTGCGGTGCCGTCAGGGACATGCAACGCAACCGGGAGCTGTGTGCAGGGGACAACACGGTGACTGCGAACTTGTAAAAAAAGGGCCACCTAACTCGCCGCCCCTTTGAAGCACATGCCCCCTGCCCCACATGCGGCGTATCATCCATCCGTCCATGTGTACTTCCATCCCAGCCCCAATGAGATCGGCACCGTCCGCTACACGATCGGACGGCCGAGAGCACTGCATGCATGCACAGGTGGAAGCATTCCCAGCGCTGCTCTGCCTGTGCCCGATATGGACAAATCGTATGGCGCGCACAGGCGAGCAGGGTCGCTCTGGTGTGGTCTACAGCTTCCTACCGAACCCATAAACAAAGCACGCAACTTGGGAGGGAGGGGCCGCACAGCTAGCGAGTAGCCAGGCCACCACATCGCCGTCCTCGCTAGCTGGCTGTCAGCTGCAGCGACGACGAACGATCTCGCCGGCTGGCTGGCTGCTCCGCCTATAAATCCCCAGCTCCCAGCCGCCCCCCTCCGATACCGTCATCTCACCACACCCACACACAAACAAGCGCACAGCCCAAACCGACCAAATCACTTCAGAGTTCAGACACTTCTTCAGACAGTTCTCCCCTCTGTTTCTTTCTTCCCGAGTTCAGTTTGAGATGGGGAGGCTGTCGGATTTGGTGTGGCGATGGAGAGTGGCGGCGGCGTGGTGGGTCGCGGTGGCCGTCGGGTGCGGCCTGGTGGGGAGCGGCAGCGCCGGGCTGTTGGAGAGCAACCCGGGGTTGGCGTACAACTTCTACCAGAAGACGTGCCCCAACGTGGACTCCATCGTCCGCAGCGTCACCTGGGCGCAGGTCGCCGCCAACCCGGCGCTCCCCGGCCGCCTCCTCCGCCTCCACTTCCATGACTGCTTCGTCCAGGTCAGTACCAGCAAAGTACTCCCATTTCTTCGCTAGCTCTGGATTTTCTTCTCTGCTTCGGCACTCTCAGTCCCATTTCGCCTTGTCGGCGCCGGCCTAGCCAGCCACGGTCGGTTTCTCCGTCTACATCCTGCGAGGAATTTACGGCGAGCCACCAGTTCGAGCTAGTAGCTACTCTAGCTACAGTCTACAGGCCTTCACTGGTCCTGCATTCTTTGCATGGCGTCAATTGGGGAGTACTCCAATCGATCGCAGCGAGGCTGAACCGGGCTTTTTACCGCGGTGAATCGGGCTTTTACTCTGATTCACAGTGGCAGGACCATCCGAGAAGATATTCGCTCGCTTTTCGCCTGTGCCTGTGCACATGTACGTAAGCATTACGGCACCTTTTCCCCGGTTCGCGGCAGGGCGAGGCGAGAGGCGGTCGCGACGCGCCGAACTAACGAGACAAACGCGAAAATATTGCGAGGCTAGGACAAGGGGGAGCACGGCGAATCTTGTCGTATTTTTCCCGCATTTTTTTGTACCGTGCGCGCGCCCGTGCGTTGCGTTGCCGTGCAGCTCACATGCGGAGCGGAGCCGAGGCCAATCCATCCCCGATGAATCGCGCGCGACAGCCATCAAAGCTGCCGCGCCGATACGGCGCCCATGCATGGGCCATGGCCACCACCGCCCATGGCCCCTTGCTCCCGCGAGTTTTTTCAAACCCTGCAAAGCGCAGCTGTTTGTGGCCGCGTGTGATGGCGCCTGGCTGACCGGCCGGTTTCTTTTTGAGTGCAGGGGTGCGACGCGTCGATCCTGCTGGACAACGCGGGGAGCGAGAAGACGGCGGGGCCGAACCAATCGGTGGGGGGATACGAGGTGATCGACGCCATCAAGACGCAGCTGGAGCAGGCGTGCCCGGGGGTCGTGTCGTGCGCGGACATCGTGGCGCTCGCCGCGCGCGACGCCGTGTCGTACCAGTTCAAGGCGTCGCTGTGGCAGGTGGAGACGGGGAGGCGCGACGGGCCCGTGTCGCTGGCGACCAACACCGGCGCGCTGCCGTCGCCATTCGCCGGGTTCAACGGTCTGCTCCAGAGCTTTGCCAATCGTGGGCTCAACCTGACCGACCTCGTCGCGCTCTCGGGGGCGCACACCATCGGCAAAGCCAGCTGCTCCAGCGTCACTCCGCGGCTGTACCAGGGCAACGCCATCAGCCTCGACCCGCTGCTCGACTCCGCCTACGCCAAGACGCTCATGTCGTCGTGCCCCAACCCGTCGCCGTCATCCGCCACTGTCGACCTCGACGTCGCCACGCCGCTCAAGTTCGACAGCGGCTACTACACCAACCTGCAGAAGAAGCAGGGCGCGCTCGCCTCCGACGCCGCACTCACCCAGAACGCCGCCGCCGCTCAGATGGTGGCCGACCTCACCAACCCGATCAAGTTCTACGCCGCATTCTCCATGTCCATGAAGAAGATGGGACGCATCGACGTGCTCACCGGCAGCAAGGGACAGATCAGGAAGCAGTGCCGCGCCGTCAACACCTCCTGATCACCATACAAACAGATTCTCTTCTTGGTTTCTTCAATCTTTTTCTTCTTCTCTCTCGTTTCATCGGCGCTGATCAAAATATATTGTGCGCCATGATTAATTAAGGTCCCAAGATCTGTATTAATTTGTTAAGTGCTCGATTCGATCATTGAAGGTGTAACATTTGTTCATCTTGGCCTTTGCCGCCTTTCTAATCGAAGAAGAATGAAGGAATGCAGCTCGTTCTTTCCTCTGCTGCTTCAAAACGAAAATGCAGATGCTACGCTCGTACAAATCTACTACTAGTACGTATCTTGCACCATCTCCCACTGTTCTCTCTTTAATCCAGTTAAGACGATGGTGACACGAGCATAACAATAACATCTTTCTCTGCGATCCAGGATTAGTTTATCTGATTCTCTGTGCCCACCACTGATCTTGAAGATGTGTGCATTGCTGCGCCACTAGGCCCAGCCTAATCCCATCACTAATTGTTGTCCTAGTCTGATCCCACCACGTTCTGCCCCTGAAAATCTCAACGCCATTGGCACGAGCAGCAAGGTGTTCTCCCTCCGTTCTCGGTCCCGTCACACTCGCCAAGAGGTGTGTTTCTCCCGCCATGCATTTGCATTTGAATGACACTTGATTAGGGCAGGCACCCAAAGAGCGTCTGATATGACGACACTGAACGTGGTATCTGGCGCCAGCAGAAAGGGGAACGACATACTCGGTAGTATGAAGCCTTTGCCTTGCCCAAAAATCCCGGCTTTGAAGTAGCATCGTTCCTGCACTGATGATGAACAGTATAGTAGACACGGCTTTCTGTGAGCACTCATTGACAGTTTTTTTTCTGTATATGGGCGTCTGTTTCAAAAGCAGAGATTCTTTTCTGCCAAAAAAAAACCGTTTGTCACAAAATCTCTACTAGTATTACCTCTCTTCCAAAATAATCCTATTTTTTTACTCATCTCACAAGTAACAGTGAAAAACAAAACGAGTACTCTACTTTAACAAATTCTAAATACAATAGTTTCCACTTATTAAACACTAATGTATCTATGCTTCACTTTTATAAACTTTAATTTAATAATTATTTAAAATATAATTTTTTTAGAATAAATAATATATAAAAATAAAGATATTTTGGGATAGAGAAAGTATTACTATGTAAACTCGTGTGAAATTTGCAGTTTTGAACGACCTAGGATCTCGAGGAACGCTGAATTGCTGAAACAAAAAAGGGAAAGAAAACAAAAAATGATACGTAAGAAGAAGATAAAGGCGCCGTTGGCGGCGGGGTTTGCAGGTCCAGGACGACTAGTGAGTGAAGAACTACTGAAAGCAACAGTAGCCGCCTACGGTTATTCTCCTCCTCCCCCGTCTCGAAACAAAAGAGAAAAAGAGCTCATCAGCTTTCCTGCTTGCCTCCTGGCAACGCAGGCAGGCAGGACAGAGATTCCTCCCGTGTTTCTGCTCTCTCGGCCTACGAGTTATTGGCCGACAGCTGGAGATGATGATTTTGCTAGCTAGAGATGATCATTTTGCTACGAGTTCCTCCTCTCTCTCTCTCTCTCTCTCTCTCTCTCTTTTTTCATTTGATATTTTCCTGTACGCCATGGGTGATGGGTGGGGCCCGTTCTCCGCGTCCGATCAAGTGAGAGCAAGCGGCCATGCATGTTGCTTGATGCCGATGTGCCCAGCCACAGCAGCGAAGCGATCGATCGCCCGTGACTCGAGAACATGGGACGAGACCTGGTGAGGTTGTTGTACGTAGATATTAGGTTATGGCAAGTGAGGCCGTGCGCATCCCATGTTCGCTTGTTGGATTTCCTGCTCATATCACTACCGGTCAGATGTAAGGTAATGGTTGTGTTTGTGCTGTTGTGCACTGTCCATCTTTTTCGATCGATCTCTTCTTTTTGGACATATATATTGCCTGTCCATCCTTTCAGCTAGGTATGCAAGAATTTTAATCTAGTTCTTTTTGGTGGTTATCATCTAATGCACGTCCACATCAAGGGTAACAGACTCGATCAACGATCATTGCCGTGCTAGCGTGGCAGGGAGTTAATTAGGCCAGTGAACCTAGCATGTAGCTGGGAGCAATCCACAAGCCTTGCTGTCACGAGATTGATCAATCGAGGCCGTCGCTTTCGACAGGTTGGACGCCATCGTTTCGCCAGTTCGTGCCGGCCCCCGAGCCGTGCGTGCGTGCATATGCGTGGACAGTGCGCGCGACCGTGACCTCGCTCGCGTCCACGCCGCGCGCACCCCCCGTCGCTCTCGGCGGAAATAGAGGGGGCACATGGCCTCGCTCGCGTCCGTCGCGTCGTTGCCGATCGACCAGCCATGCATGAGCACGCCCGGGTCGCTGTTCGCGGACGCGTCGAGTCTTGGATTTGCCACCAACCAACGAACGCGGCTGGCTCGTCGTCGATCGTTACGGCTGATGAGATGAACCGTCAGGGGGTACAGGCCACTAGGGCCGGGTGATTTCGTTTCGTTTCGTTCTGGTGATTTTCCGAGGCGGTTGGGCCAATAGAGTTGCACGTTATGGGACGTGAAGCAGTGGGACAAGTGCTTAGCCTAAAATAAAACCATGTCCGCAATCCTACGAATCTTGGATTTACTTTTGCAACAAATAAAAAAGTTTGTTAGAGGATAGCTACGGTCTCATTACCAACACATCTTTTATGGTCTTTGGCTAGATATCAGTTCGAGAATCCTCAATAGGCCTTTAGCTCATGGGCAGCTCATGGGCTTTCGATGGATAGGCCTTCGACCAGTCCGTGGACCTTTGGCTATCCGGATATGGCTGTTAGGTCCAAGAAAAACAGGCCTTCAGTCTAAGCCCGTGTATTAATAGGTTAAACCCATAAAAGTTTTAAGGAGAACCCCATAAGAAGATGAAGTAGTAGGCTTAGCCCAATTAGATCTAAACCATGTACATTATCTCTTGTAGCTCTGAATATGTCTCTATTAAGACCTAAATATTATAAACATACGTATAACCCTAGCAAACTCTTATCTCTAGGGCTATAAATAGACCATAAGTGGTTATAATAGAGAATAATCATGTAACATTTTGAGTTAAAAAAAACTTCACATGCTACCACATCTACTATTATCCTTTTCAACAACAGTTGGAGTCAACCGTGGGAGGCAAAGTCACGTGCCACGCGATAAGGAAGATTACCGTCCTAAGGCGTTACGAAAGCAACAAAGAGTTGGAGAGCATGTGAGAATACAAAGCCAAAGTCGATACGGAGTCTGAAGTCACACCAAGTCAAGCGGTCAAACGTGTGGCAAGGGTTAAAGGACAAATCGAAGACATTCTAGAGCGGGCCGAAGTTGCTCCAACCTCAGGAGCCAAAGAAGTCATAAGGGATGAAGAGAAAAGCCAGGCAATTGAAGAAACCTCTAAGCTAGAGCAAATGGAGGAGATAACTGATGTGTTTGGTGCAGCAACAACCCATACTAATAGCAATGAAGCAGCTAGAGCTTTGGTAAAAGCTGCAGCGGCCGGGTTGGACGAAACATTCACGATGCTTAGAGCGGAGTACGAGATGATGAGGTAAGATGTGGTAAAACTTTAAGACATACTTCGATAAATGCAATAGCATTAACAAGCCATGCAAGAACAGGTCACCGCTGTACAGGTGCAAGGCCAAGCGGCAAATACAAGAGCTCAAGCCGCGCTCTATCATCCTCAAGCTCAAGATGCATTAGCGAAAGCAGTATAAGTACAACCATTGCAATCAATTCCGCACCAAAGGCAGGTTGTCGCCATTTCACCTTCACCCAACTGCCTGATCTCTTCGACACAAGTGCCCCTACCCAGTCCAATGACGACGATGCAAGTACATCTCCAAGCATTCTTGCTGCTCATTTCCTAGCCCTAGGTGTAGCCAATGTGGCTGTGACAAAGACTAAGTGCTACCCTAGGTTTTCAAACTCCGTTGCAACCGTCCCCCAACCTCAGCCTTTTGAACTCCCACAATGGGCTGTGGGTTTCGGCACCCCTTGCATGAATCAGCTCTCTCCAAAGGCTCAAGTCATAAGAAATCACCATTGCACTTTTGGGGAACCTATCAAGAGCCCAAAACACAACAACAACTCTTCGAAACGTGGAAAAGGTCGAATGAGTCCATTCAAAAGTTTGCTCATTGATTTTCTCAAGTAAGGTGCCAAGTGCATGCCATCATAGAAATCTCCTTGATCAATGCGGCTTCGGCTGGCCTTCGTATGGACCTATTGACTGAAAAGATAACAATGCATCAGCCAAAGATCATACATGGGCTATTTAAGATTATTGATGACTACACCCGGGGCGAAGAAGATATCAAGCGAAGGAATGAGATCCAAACTAAGCTTGAAGAGCTAGCCTCACAAAATGTCAATCTGGCAATAATGCCGAAGGTGGATAATACTCAACACACCATGCAAGCACCAACACAACAACGTTAGTAGCAGACATGGAAGCAACTTCGAAGCAAGAAAGGAAAACAAGTAATGACGATTGAAGAAGTGCATGAGTTGCACATAAATTATCATGCGAATCAGCCATTAGCATGAAAGAGGCTAAGGAAAGAAAAAACCAAATACTGTGTGTTCTATGGCAAGTCCACACACTCCACAAAGTGATGCTGAAACATCCAACAACTAGTTCGGTAATAGCAGAGAGCTGCTCTGCCTATGGTAGGTGACAAAGCTATGAAGCAACAAGAAGCACCAAGGCAGTTACAAAGTCAAGGTAGGGGTGGTCACTAGAAGGGTGATTGTAGTCATTATTGGTGGCTTTGCGCAAGGCTTAGCATCGAAGTGTTAGAAGAAAGTGCATCAAAGAGTAGTAAACCACATTGCAATATCTCCGTGGACTTCACAACCATTCTTTTCGACCACTCCAATCAACTTTGGACCAGATGATGTTAAGGGCGTCTTTTTCCTACACCAAGACCCATTGGTGATCTCCACCGACATCACTGGCTGTGAAGTATGCCGCATACTAATGGATGGGGGCAATTTGGTGGACATCATCTTCGTAAGTGCTTTTCGGTAGATGCGCATTTCTCCAAACGTGCTAGAGCCGACATTGATGCCCCTTTAAGACTTTGGTAGGGCGCCGATGCAAGCTCTAGGCCAAATATCTTTGAAAGTGAAGTTCAGGGAAGGCCAAAACAAGAAGCAAGAGTGGATCACCTTCAACTTCGTTGACATTACATACCACTTCAACTCCATCTTCAACCGCACAACACTGAACAAGTTCGAAGTGGTGGCCTATCACAATTACTTGTGCATGAAAATGCTAGGTCCCTAAGGAGTGATCATGGTATAGGAGAGCCAATCTTCTTCAAGACAAGACCATCAAATGGCCGAAGCACCACGTGAAGTCCACAATGTATAGCTAGGATAGGACAAAGTGCTGAAGGAAACCTACAAGGTGAAGTTGTCCCCACAAGAAGGCTTAAATAAGCACTAAGTTGACCTAGACAATTAATTAAGAATAGTGTCCATAGGGGACAAAGTGGGCGAAGACCTAGCGACAAGCATCTTGCAAGTTATCAAGAAAAATCCTGACATCTTTGCCTGGGGGCCTGAAGAACTGCAAGGGTTAAGCTGAACTCTAATCGAGCATTGCTTAGCGATGAAGCCTACGGCAAAACAATGTAAGCAAAAGCTTTACAAGATATCGGTGAATCACCAAGAAGAGGCCAAGGTGAAGCTAGAGAAGCTACTTTGCACTCATGTCATAAGAAAAATGTAGCACCCAGAATAACTAGCCAACCTAGTGCTCATAAAGAAGGCGAATGGTAAGTGGAAAATGTGGATAGATTTTACCGATTTGAACAAGGCTTGCTCGAAGGATGACTTCTCTTTGCTAAAAATTAATCGGCTTGTTGACTCAACGGCCTGTTGTGATGTAATGAATTTTCTAGATGTCTACTTAGGTTATCACCAACTCTTCATGCTAGCGGAACATAAAGAGAAAACATCTTTTATCATGTCCTTTGGAATGCTCTGTTTCCTCATAATATCCTTTGGGCTCAAGAATACCAAAGCAACTTTCACCAGACTGGTGTACAAGGTGCTTAAAAAGTAGATAGGTAGTAATGTCAAAGCATATATTGACAACATAATGGTCAAGAGTCAAAAAGCGACCAGTCACACTCAAGATCTGTAATAAAATTTAAACAACCTACAACAAGCCAATGTGAAGCTAAACTCGAAGAAGTGTGTTTTTAGGTTGCAAGTGCGTAAGTTATTGGGATTCTTGGTGTTCGAAAGGGGCATAGAAGTGAACCAGACAAAATTGAAACAATACAGAAAATGCAACCACTAAAGACAACTAGAGAAGTACATCGCCTAACTAAGAATGTTGTAGTGCTTAGCCAGATCATGGCATGCTCGGTGGAAAAATCATTACTCTTCTTCAAGACATTGAGGGGGGTGGACAAGTTCTAATAGACAGCAGGGTGCTAAGAGCATTTCAAAAGCCTCAAAGCATACCTGCAAGAGTTGTTGAACCTGGTTAGCCCTAAAGAGGGCAAAGAGGTATTGTTGTACCTGTCAGTTTCGCTGATCACCGTTAGCGCCGACTTGGTGAAAGAAGAGAAAAACTTCCAGCAGCCTATCTACTTTGTATCCAAAGCCCTTTAAGGGCTCAAGACAAGGTACATGATGGTGGAGAAAATAGCGTATGCTCTCCTAGTGGCATCACGAAAGTTTAGACACTACATCCAAGCGCATAAGATAACAGTGCCCTTGCAATACCCAATTCGTGAAAGTGCTCTGGAATTAAGAAGCAACAGACCGGTTGAACAAGTGGTTAGCCAAGCTCTTCCCGTTTGACTTACACTTTGTGGCAAAAACTACAATCAAGTCTCAAGTATTGAAATATTTTATCGTTGAGGACATGGGAAGGTACTTAGAAGGAGTCCGAGAAATAGAGAAAGGCTTCACTGGTATTATACTGCAATACCACTTGATGAGTGATAATGCTGAAACTGATGCGCAAGCAAAAGGCAAGGCTAAAGCGCATACGCTTCAAACAAGGGCATGGCAAGAAATGGCTATAAGTTAGCCATTGTAGCTATTGAATACTTTTTAGGTGGATTGAAGCTAAGCCATTAGTAAGCGTTACTTCAGCGGTTGCGTAGCATTTTGTGTGGAAGAACATAATATATTGGTTCAGTATACCGAAGGTGATCGTGACAGACAATGGCAAGCAATTTGATTTCGTCAAGTTTAAGGAGATGTGTGAAGGCCTGAACTTGCAAATCAACTTCGTATCCATAGCCCCTCCTACAGTCTAATAGAGTAGCAGAGAGGGCGATTGGCAAAATCCTAAAATCACTCAAGAAGAGGCTGGATGATGTGACAAAGGACAAGTGGCCAGACAAAACACTATTTGTAGTGTGGGGACTTCAAACCACACAAACAAAGTTTACTAGGTTCGATCCATTCAAGTTAGTTTACGGTGAAGAGGCTGTGACTCTAAGTAAGTTGGAAGAAAAATCCCTAAGGATAGTGCTATCAGGCAAAGAAGAAAGTGGTCAAAAGATAAATCTTGAGCTGCTTGAGAGCCTGAGGGTCAAAGCACTAGAATATATGGCAGTGTAAGCCTTCAACGCTATCCTGAAATTTTTTTACAGTAGTGTTATTATCCTCATCGGAGACATGAACCAGTACAAAAAATATTGTTTTGATTATGTTCACTTTGCAAACGACCTACAAAGACAACGCTAGATCAGTGTTTTGTCGAAATGGGGGAAGCGAACTAGTCAGACACGGAATTGCGCTTTGATATCACTGAATCTCACGCCACAAGTGTAATCATTACAATGCCCAAGCATACTAAGGGTCAAAATGTTCAAGTATTATAAATAGTACAAACAAGCGAAGAGGCCAAAGCATAACTATTCGCCTATCAAGAGCGAACTTGTGAAAAAAATACAAGTTTTATTAAAGACTCAGTGCAAGTCATTTTGTCCAAAACACAACACAACGTATTATTAATCAAGCAAAGCCTTACAAGACAACAAGTGCAAAGAACATGAAGGAAATACAACTTGTATGGCATGAAAATTTACAAGACAGTAATCTAGGGGGCTATTCCCCCTTGTCATAAAAGTAAATTTTTAGCTATTTGGAGTTTGCATACAATAACATGAAGGCAATTCACATATTCTAAGTTTGCATACTCCATTCCTCGTTTTGGACAAGTAATATTTAAATTATTTATGTGTGATGTAATAACTATTAATTTATCTTTATTGTACTTTAAATTTCTTGCAATGTGTTGATATACTTGTTTGAATGATGATTGTTTTATTTCTCTTGTTTATGCGTGTCACATGTATCTTAATTCACCATGTCTCTCACTTATATATGTTGCACCCTACTGTAGGAAAAAAAATTGTGGGAGCTCTCATAATTTCCTTAATATATGCATAGGTTTAAACCTTTGCTTATGTGCATGCACACCCTTAGAGAAAGCTTCTTATATCTTATTTTAATTAAAACATCTTCTTTTATATTTTTTTACTTCTTATCAATCATTAAAATCGGAGTGATTAAAACTGTATCTAACTGTCTTAGTGATAGATGATAGAAAATTAGAGCTAATGTATTGTAATTAAAAATAATTTATGAGATTGTTTTGTTTAAAAGAAGAACTATATAGAAAATAAAATAAAACAAAAACAAAAAGAGCTATGAGTAAAGTGAAAAATATAATTTTATTTTTATTAATTTGTTTGGAGTAAGTTTAACCAAGTTGAGAAGCAAGTGCTCAATAAAATTTTAATTCTAATGTTTGGAATATAATTATAGTCAGTTTTTCCTATAGATAAATATGTGCATGCATACGGACTCAATGCTTTTTATTTTTATGCTACCGCACGATCGTGGGACTAGTGTGGTACTAATACTCGGATCTGATCCGTTGTTGAGAGGACGATAAATGTTCAAATAATCCAATAGTTCATAACCGTGGCCAGCTGTTAGATAAAAAGTATTTTAAACTCTGGATAGATGGAATGTTAGCTCATATTTTACGTGTCATCTAAATTTGTTAATTTTTTTAAAAAATTAACAATTAATATATGATATATCATTATATAAATATATTTATATAATTTCAAATACGATTACTACAAATTATAACAGAAAAAATATGGCTGTGAATATGTGTATACTCATTCGAGTTTAATATATTTTTTTATAAATTTATAGAAATTGTATTTAGATGATATATTATATATTAATCTATATTATTTTTAAAAAAATATAATATAAAAAGACGAGAGAACGTCTCGAGAGTTCAGAATCCTCTCTCAAAGTATGTTAACCTTTTACTATCTCCTCGGGGTCATTTCTTCCACGATCTAGTCCAGGTTCCTCCGGAACGGTTCCTCATGTGTAAATCACCTCAAGCATGCATGCGTCTGAGCATGGGCCGCCCCACCCCTCTGAATCTCCGATACGTGAACCATGGACTGGCCGGAGATGCGGGAGGAATGCGTACACACGCCAAGCCAAATTTAGGTCGATGAACAACCAAGTTCTATATATGCCTCAATGGCATCGTCCCCACTGGACCGGGCGCAAAAAATAGGCAGCCGTTGCGATCGACTTCTCCGAGTTCTCTTTCTTCTCCTTCCCCGGCAACGACGCCGCGCCCGCGGAGGGAAGGGGGAGATTAGAAGCGCGGGGAGGAAGACGTAACAAGGCTTGCTGCTGGCTAGTTACAGCTGATTGATTTAGTGGCTCAACATCTTGGGGAGAGGAGGCGTCATCCGGAGGCGAGGAAGAAGGCGGCGGCCGGCCGGCGGGGTGGTCGCCGGCGAACTACGTACGCTCCCCCCTGCAGCCTGCCTTTGGTCTGTCTCCCCCTGCATTGGCGGATCGAGGACGTACGACTGGTTTGTTCACTGCCATGCCTTCGCCTGCGGCCGCCGAATCGTCCCCGTCGTCCCTGCGCAGCGTTGGCGGCTGCTACTGACTCTTGGCTGTAGCTTTTGCTAGCCGCCGTCGACATGTTGCTGTAACGGGCCGAAAACACCAGCGAAGGTATGCACATTTCCGACGATGCATGCGCCTATCTTCGAGCCGATCGCCATTGCTGTTGCAGCCGATTGAGTTAATTTGCTTTCATGCATGGCGGTCCGTTGCGTAGCCGGCCCTCACCTCCGGCTACTGCCGCACCGTCGACGCCGGAGGTAGCGTATCTTCATCCGCCAGGATGGCAATCGCGGTCGGCCGCTGCCGCGAGCTGAGGGCCCCCGGCGTCGTCCGCGGCCGGCACTGCCGCCTCCGCTCCGTCACCCAGCTAGACCGGCCGGTGTTCGACAATGACCTGGACCGTCGAGAGCGCAACGGGCACGCCGGCCTGTCGCCGCGGCGGAGCCTCTCCTCGCCGTGCTTCACCACCGTCCCTCCCGCCGCCGACCTCGCCGAGCCCGCCCGCGACGACAAGAAGATGCCGCCCGTGGAGATCGTCGCTGGCGGCCAAGCTCGCGGGGTGCACGAGCTCATCGCGGAGGCCTCGGGCGCCATCGCGACGGGGACGCGGCTAGTGCCGGCGCAGAGCGGCATCGGCGGCGCACTGCTGCTCGAGGACGGCCGCTCCGGCGAGCACGTGGCGGTGATCAAGCCGCTCGACGACGCGTCCTCGCCGTCGCACGGTGGCGGCTACGCAAGCAAGGCTGTGCTGCGGGAGGTGGCCGCCTTCCTCCTCGACCACGACGGCTTCGCCCGCGTCGAGCCGACCGCTCTGATCAAGATATCGCGCCCCGCCATGCAGCCGACGACGGCCTCGATCCAGCGCTTCGCGGTGCACGAGTACGACGCCGGCGAGCTCGGCCCGTCGCGGTTTTCCGTGGCGTCCGTGCACCGCGTCGGCATCCTCGACGTCCGCCTCCTCAACATCGACCGCCATGCCGGCAACATCCTCGTCAAGAAGTCGCCGGAGAGCGAGTGCGGAGGCGCTGGCGGCAGCACGTCGACGCCGCTGGACCTCGTGCCGATCGACCACGGGCTCTGCCTCCCGGAACAGCTAGACGACCCGTACTTCGAGTGGCTGCACTGGCCGCAGTCGTCGCTGCCATTCTCCGGGGCCGAGCTGGACTACGTCGCGGCGCTCGACCCCTTCAGGGACGCCGCGATGCTCCGCGCGGAGCTGCCGTCGCTGACGGAGGCGGCCATCCGGATCCTCACCCTCTGCACCATCTTCCTGCAGCGTGCGGCCTCTGCGGGGCTCTGCCTCGCCGACATCGGCGACATGATGACCCGCGAGTTCTCGGCAATGGAGGAGGGGCTCAGCGCTCTTGAATCCCTCTGCAAGAACGCCTACGACTCCTCCTCCTCTTCCACTACCACCGCCGGCACATCCCCGCGCAAGCATCACTACGACGACTCTGACGACGAGAGCACCCAGTTCGGCATGGACGACGTGCCCGCCGCCGCCACCGCCGCCGGGTTCCCGCCGCACCTCCTCCTCGGCGGCAGCGGCATCGCGAAGAGCGTGAGCTTCTCCGCGGCGGAGCAGGGTGCCGCCGGGCGCGGCGCCGCGCGGAAGCGCATGTCGTTCAAGGAGCTGAGCGGCGAGGAGTGGGCGGCGTTCCTGGACCGGTTCGAGCTGCTGCTGCCGGCGGCGCTCGAGGCCAAGAAACGCGCCGGCCCGAAGCTCACCAGGCTGGGCACCTCCTTCTGATCATTGACGACGACGATGACGACGTCGACGGAGCTAGAGAAGAAGATCGAGCTTGTGTACATACATGTGTGTCAATTCTGAAAGCCTTGTTGTATTGACGTGACGTGCCTACGTAGGTGTGGACGATCGAGATGCCAGGTCATTCCGCCATTGTTGCGCGAGAGTTTGAACCCTAACATTCATGCTATAGGGGAGCAGGAGCAGCTCTGGAATGATATGATGTTCCAACGAAGCTGACTAGCAGTGCCAACGATCCAATATATGCATCGAGCAACAAACGTTTCTCATTGTTGTATTGTGATTTTTTTATCTCCTTATGTCTGGGCTGCAGTCTCTATGGATGGATACATCGTTGCATACACAAATTGAGAGGTGTTTCTACGCTTCACTCTTTCAGAGTCTGCAGATGTTTTGGTTTTGTTCATACTACTTGAATGAATAAGAAGAGCTCCTGCCAAATTTCTTGAAAAAAAGTGAATTTTGAAAACGTAAGCACAAATTAAGGTTGGATAATAACTGCGTTGCTCGTCCATGTGCTTCAAGATTTGTGCAGCTTTACATTGGGAGATAAGTTCATCTTACACCCCCAACTCTTCATTTTGTTTAAAATACATCTCAAATTTCAAAACCCCTCTTCAACTTTTAATACCATATAATTTATCCCCGGTATGAAACATGGCGGTTTTTGCTTAGGTGAGGATGATGTGGTGACCTAGTAAGCAAAAATAAATTAAAATGGCTAGTCTCATGTTAGGTACCAACTTATCTCTCACTCCATCTCTCCTCTCTCTCCTTGTTCTCTCCTCCTTAAGCGCCTCCTGCCTTCATCCTCCATGAGATTGCTGCCGGTGAGATCGAACTTCGTCTCCCCCGTCGCTCCCTCCCCCCAACCCCAAGTGCCAATGAGATCAACCTCAAGCTATGCCTCCATCCTCATAGGTGCAGGTAGGAGCTACAAGCTAGGACGCACAACGAGGCAGCTACTAAACCCGTCGCTGTGGCTGTCCATGCTGACCTTGCCCCAATGGTGGGTATGTACCAGTAGCAACCATGTTGGCTTTTCGAGGGGCTCATGGGGGATATCCTGCTCTTGCTTCTCGATGTGGGAGTGGTCGCGCCGAAAATATCTCGGGCGACTACACCGACGCCTAGCAGGTCTGCTTAGCTCCAGTGCAGGTTGGTCGGCTTCTCTCTGTGGCTCGATGTACGCGTGCCGAGGCCTATGTGGTCCGCTCGGCTCCCGTGCGACGGTGTGGGTGCAAGCGTGCTAGTCAATTTGACCTTGCAATTGATAAGGAGGTGAAGCAAACGAGTCAATCGAACAATGGGCCGATTATGAGCTCTTGCTGTCGGCTGGCCTCCGATAGGATCGAGTTGATCAATCAGCCGTGTCTGGGTGTCTCCTGCTATCGGCTGGTCACTGATAGGGATCGAGACGCTATTCCATCGGCTAGGGAGCCGATGAAGACGTAGACAGATGTCGATGAAGGATATGATGGCTCCGAGTATAGCGAAAGCGAGATCCTGACCCATCGGCCACAGAGCTGATGGAGGCACCAAAGAGTATTTAAAGCAAAGCACGCAGAATCCCTCCTAGTAATCGATAGAACTTGTAGTGCTTGTTCATCGGCTGGAAAGCCAATGAAAGCATATGTGAACTGGCAAGGAATCGTATAAAAGACACACCAATTACAAAGCTGATGCCGCTCCGAATATGGCGGCACGAGCCCCGTCGCCTGCCGTGATGACGCCACCAGCACCGAATCTTGAAGATCGGACCTAACGGAGATAGTACGAGACCGAGGCCAACGGCAATGAGACAGTGGACGCCGGATCGGTCATGTCGAAGTAAGGGCAAAGCGAACCTATCGGCTAGCTGAGCCGATGAGAGAACGTCTTTCTGAAGATATGTATGCATTGGCCTTCTAGTTGATGCGTTTAGTGTGGCGCTCGAGGGAAGTCTTTGAAGACTGTTGTGTATCGGCAAGTAGCCGATACGCTGGACGTGGTGCTCGGGGTATAGATAACTCATCGGCTAACACTCCGATGAAACGCCGTACAGAGACATATAGTTCTATAGCTCAATCTACTGTCGGCAACTTTGTAGGTCGAACCTAACCATGCAGCACGAGATCGACAATAACAGAGAGAGCTTGATAGACCAATAGACCTTGCACGAATGTGATGCGGTACATCTGATCAGCCTAAGAGGTTGAACCTAACCGATGTAGCCTTAGATAGAGCAAGACATACCGAGATAGTAGCAGGACTTACCCCTTCGCCGGAGATCGAACTTAACCGATGTAGCCCCGTATCGAGAGCCACACCCTGCCGATAAAAACCTAGACAAGCTAGAGTGACGATGTGCCGAAGGTTAATTGTATTGATCGAGAGATCCATTACATGTTTCCAGGAGGTCTATATTTATACCCTAGGTTTACAAAGTCCAACCATCGGATGTTATTTTCTAACAAAGATAAAAGGAAAATATCACTAAGAAAGTTAACTAAACTAACTAAACATTCCTATCTATATAAGATACGATTTATATAGATAGAATACTCTACTGTGAGTTACAGGGCTCCTTCTTAGACCTAGTCTTATTTGGTTAATCTTCTATTCTTAAACCGAATCTTTCCTTGTTTCATTCGATCGGCTTTTTCCCTATAGCAATCGGACTCTTCTTTACTAAACTGATCGTTTTTTTAATTTTTTCTTGGGCTTTCCAAATATTGGCGTTAACAGGGAGGTGACAACTGTGGTTGCGACAGCCCCAACCGGGTTGAGGATGTAGGAGAGGTCGCTGTAGATCTCATAGTGGCATGGCCAACAGCCGTGGCGGTCTAAGGTGAGGAAGCAGGATGTGCTGGCCTTATGACTCGCTCGCTACCTCAGGATGTAGGACATCATGAATGCAGATGAGCTACCCGGCTTCTTCAAGTGAAGTGCAGACTACTCCGGTGCTTCACCGACTTGTTATCACATGAGATCAACATGAGATTGCTCAAGCTCGAGCTCAGTCGCTACACCGGTTGCGTCGCCCCGAGCTTCACATCCTTCCACTGCCATCTAGTTGTGTTGCCTCAAGCTCCAGATCTGAGGAAAGATGGTCGACTGTAGAGTTTGGGAAGATAGAGAGCCAGTTGGTAGCAACAGAGGAGACAACACGGTGAAGTCCTAGTTCAAGCTCACCTCCGTCTAGCTTGTCGAGGCCACGTTGTGTGGGGAAAGAGGAAGTGAGTGAGGAGGAAGAAGATAGAGGTATTGACATGTGGGACCCTCTATCTATCTCCTGTTGATGTGGTATCTTTATACATGTGTCATCCAATGTGGGCGTCCCAGTGTACCAAAAACCAAATTGAAACCATTTTAGGGGGGATTAAATAGTATTGAAAGTTAAAGGATGTCGTATACCCGATTTTAGAGTTTGAGGGTGTATATTAAAGAAAGCAAAGAGTTCAAATGTGTAAAATGGCCTTATTCCTTATATCCAAGGGGTGAAGCATGAGATGACTCATCATATAGATTTGTTGTATGTATATTGTCCATAGACTAAAGTTGAATTTTGAGGAAATTAGTCGAATTCACTGCCTTTGGATCAACATTATGATTCATGCACCTCCACCCCTTGTTGTTTAATCTTTGCCAAAGTCTCTTGTGGTACTAGTATAGTGGAGATGGCACCATTTTTGGGTATGGGTGTTATTTGAGATGGAATCTAGTGATGAAAAGAGAGTAAACTTTGGGAAAGATCATTCTTAAACAATATAACACAAGAAAATTGATGACCTAGAGGATACAGAGGACACCTAGGATGCCAAACAAAGAGGCTTGTGATGGCTTTAATAGCACTAGGGTTACACCTGTGGCTACATAGACATGGAGAGGGGAGTGGTGGTGGCGGCAAGCGCTAGTGGTGGAGGTTGGCATTAAGGAAAAAGACATAGGAAATGTAGATATATTTCAATGTCTAATTCTTGCAAATGGTAAAAAGTGTGGATTAAAAAGAACTAATAGGCTGTATTAAAATACACCATTTTTTTATATGGTAGGGAATGGATGGATTTTGCAAGAATTTGTTGTCATAGACTTTTGATTGGATAGTCGTAACATCTTTTATCATTTCTATTTAGCAAAGCAACACAAGATTTGACTACTAATTTAACTGGATTTTACATTTTCTCCCTCCTCCCGATTTGAATGTGTCACATCTCACATGTTGGTTTTCCTTCCCTAGAGCCGATAACCAGATATTATAACATCAACCCCACCAACCGAATGCTTGATGAGTTATTCATGTAACACATAACGAGAGGAAGTACTATGGTGCACGCAATCGTGCCATTTTGCTTCATTTTTCTTCAAATTCGCCATATATTTTTGGGTAAATCATTCGCATTTGAATTTGTGTGGTGGAACGAGAGAGAGAACAGGTGGGCTGTGGCCTATAGCAGTCAGGCCCATCACTAATGGCAAAAGCCCAGCCCACTCGGCAAAACCCCAACACGCACACTTCGCTTCCTTCTCCCCAATTGCTTCCTCCCCTCGCCTCGCTTCCACCGGTCGTGATCTCGCCGCCTCGACCGCACAGCCGCCGGCGCCGCCCGCCGTCCCTGGGGCCTACTAGTAGTGCCCCTGGAGTGCCCTGTTTTGTGCCATCCTAGGGCGCCTCTGCCCTTCGCGGTAGCGGTAGCAGATCGCGATGGCGCCTCCTCCGGCCGAGCCGGAGCCGCCGCCGCCGCCGACACCACCGGCTTCGACCGCGCTCACGGTTTGTATTGATCCCTCGTGCTTCTCCTGCTGCTTCCGGACCCCGTTCGTATTTGTTTGGCGCTCTAGTTCTGACGTGGTTGGGTGTGGACGATGGTCCAGGAGGACGGCGAGGTGGAGGCGGGTGTCGCGCCATCGAGAACTTCTCCGTTGGGGACGGCTAACTGGGGCACCGCCACCCTCGTTGGCGTCTTCGCTGGGCTGCTCTACGGCGGGAGCAAGGAGGCCAGCGCCTCCGTCGTAAGTTGCCACACTACTCTCTTTCAGCTTCCTGCATTCCTACTTCGTATCATCGACTATGCACGGTAAATTGGGCCAACATGAAAACGATTTGATCAAATGGATGGCCACCCGATGGAAGAGATGTGCTTGGATCGACTGATGGCTATTTTATGGGTCTTTGGTCACAACTCACAGGTCATTAGACCTGAAATTGTAGAACTAGAGCAGAATTGAGAAATTACAGCTTATGTAGCAGTTTCCTTTTTATTGAAACAAGCTACCGATCTATATAATCAAGTGGGCATTAACCATTAAGGGTCTCCTTCTTTAGAGCTGGGATTCTAGAATTTTGATTAAGATACTTAGCCCTGTCTCTATTTTGAGGAGAACATCTATGTCCTTTTTCCCTGAATAATAATAATTCTTTACACCAAATAGAATGTCTTCTGTTACAACATTGTTGTGCTATATTTTACAGAGCAAAGATGCTGAAGTGATGTTGAAGATGGGAAGCACCACAGACAAGCGTGAGCAGTATAGATTGATGAGAGATGCAATGGAGAAAAGATTCATCCGGGTTGCCAAAGGATCACTAGTTGGTGGTGTGCGTCTTGGGATGTTTACCGCAACTTTCTTTGGCATACAGAACCTTCTCATTGAGAACCGTGGGGTGCATGATGTATTTAATATAGCTGGAGCTGGCTCGGCTACCGCAGCTGCGTTTGGGCTTATATGTATGTATCTCTTCATATCCAGTGTCATATCCAATTTATACTTAAGTTGGTGAAAATTTTGGTAACACTAGGGCTTTTGACTATAATTAGTTCTATAACGTCGAATAATTTGAACTGAGCTTATGAAATTTGTTTGTGATTCCATGAAGCCTGAATTGCATTCAATTACTGATTGTATGTCATACTAAATAGAATAAGCAATAGCCCCAGTTATCTTTTGAAAGAAAAATGATGTGCTTTTGATGAAAAATGAGGAATCATGTACTCATGATGTGTATGTAACTTTGTTTAGACAATTGTGTGTTTTAAGTACTATTGTTTTGGGGAAAGTTCTCTGTTGTAGTCATCTACCAGAGATTCTGAAGGTTATTAGGTTATATTACTTCATCTATAAGGTTTGCTGCCTTTATAGGCTTTTTACCGCTGTGAGCTACTTGGATTTTTTGTGTCACCATGATATGCTTGTTTTTTTCCTCTATACCTTGAAGAACGTAGCGTAATGCAAGAAATTAGTACTACCTATCAGGGTTAACTGCGGTCTCTCATTGCCACGTGGCATGATGAGATATAATTAATTGTTTTATGTTATCGTTGGCATTTGATTCTGATTCTACTGGGCAAATAATTGGTCTTAACTTCGTTAACTAAGGTAGCCCTCCGCATCCTTAGTTCACCTCAACTGATGGAAGCTCATCTTCAGTGCCAGGTTCACCAATGTGGCGTGCAAGGAATGTATTGGTTGGATCTGCTCTTGGTGCTGGAGTTTGCTTTCCCCTTGGTATTACATCTATGCACCAATGCAAAATGGTCTTTTTAGCTCACTTGAACATGCACATCACGTGATTGATTATGGTCCTGAGATGCAAAATAACTGATGTTTAGTATGTTCTCTGAGAGTACTAGACTGAATCCTGCAATCTATGCTTTAACAGCTTCAAGACTACATGTAATTGCAGCCCACTTGGTCTAATTTGCATTTAAGGTTGGGTAGGATGCACTTCCAAATTGTTAGTTCTTTGGCTTATATAGACTACTAATGTGGGAGTTGGACATATTACCTTGTTATGAAATTATAAATTATGAATTATGAAACAGTATCAATGAGGTTTAGTTGAGACTTAGGACTTGGGAAGCAATGCTGCTATAGGAAGTGCGTTCACAAGAACTATTTGCATAAAAGCTACTTGCTGAGTTGTTGTAAGCGTGTGAACTACTTACTAGCACACTGTCATCAATTGCCAAGCCAACAACTTATGCTTACATGTTGGCTCATTCTAGCGTGCTGGTAGCTCGATTTTTTGTTCAATGAAGTCAGACTTGGGAATTCTTTTACAGGTTGGATACAGTTGAAGCTGGCAGAGAAGGCCAATCTTGAGATGGCAAATTCGAAACCAATAGATTTGGCGGGGGAACAAAGTAATCAAAGCCGTGTTGGTGCCGCTATAGAACGACTTGAGCGCAGCCTAAAGAAGTAAAAATTTGGACTATTCAAGGACCTTTTTCTCATAACCTGTGTGCGTTCCTGATGACCGCAGGAGGAACCTGCTTCATGGGCACTATATTTTTTTCTTCTTTTATGTAACCTCACGCTGTAATGTTGTCAAACTTTGTAGCAACTGCAAGGGCCACGTGGAGCTTCCATTGTGGAAAATGCTATTTTGATATAAATTCGTATTCGTTGGATCTGATGGATGTGCATAAGTTTCAAGCGTCCATTTGCGTGTCGTTTGTGCCATTACGGGTTGTGCTGAAATAGCAATCCTTCAGCTCACGAATACTATTTTGTACGATTAATCCCACATTTCAATCATTTGATTCTTTCGACGACCAACCTGTAATCCAAGCGATAGATGAAGCATGCACAAAACTTGGACGCATCTCCTCCTGAAATATGGGGCGTATTTGTATACAGCAGCACAACATTCTTGAAGTCCCAGGATGACTGGATGAGAACTTGGGTGTCGCTTTCGGAGACAAGCGGACAATTCGTCAGAGCATAATTTAACTACAGAAATATACTACTACTGCCAATTCTCATATAGTCAGAATAAAAGGAGCACCAAATTATTCAAGTTTCAAATTCCAGTCATTACACACACCAGTTTGGTATCAGGAACATGATTGCAAAATCAATATCCAAAAATTCAAAATACTAAAGTTGAGCCAAGACCACTTTGTATTTGCTATTGTTCCAGAAACCATCTTAGGTTCCTAGTTCGTTGCAGACTTTTGTCGGCCATCTAGAATAGCGAAAAGGACAATTGGCATGGAAGACCAGATAAATGGAGAATCACACCTGTAATATCCTTTCCTTTCAAGCTGTACAATTTCTCCTTGTTTGAGATTCCGCATGCTTGCATCTCCAACAGCCAAAAATTCTTGTCGGGTGCATGGATTAAGATTGTCAAGGAAATTCTCATCTTCTTCCAGCTGCCAAAAAACAAAATGCTGGACAGTAATATTTTAAATACAACAAGTAGATGTTGCTACTCAATCATGGAATAAAACATCGATGGATTCATGAAAGCGATAACTTGGAGGAGGAAGACATCATCCTATATGTAAATAATGTAATAAAGGAACCAAATCTCTTTTCTATAGTTTATTGACCACTTCCTTCACAAGCCTAGCTTCTCTGATAATGTGATAAACTAGTATTGACTTTCATACACCATCTATTGTGGAAACCTAAGGTGCACAGCGTAGCCAAACTTAACAGACAAAATAAATATTTGTGCTACCGATATACTTAGCTTATTAAGTGAGAAGGCATTCATACTACAAAATTATAACAATAGCAGCAGACTAGCAATTGTCCAGTATAAGAACACTGTTTCTCATGTGGTGTTGTGCTTGTACGCTACTAGCCTACTTGAAGGAACTTCAATTTAAAGTGTTACCTTTTTCTTCTTGATTAGGCAGTCAAACTCTACCAATGAGAGAGATACAAGATCTTCAATATCCGGCAGCCATGTTAGCTTTAGCTTTGTCTTCTTCACTGACCCCTCAAGATGGAGTTCACCAAGTAGTTCAGTTATAATTCTATTTTCTGTCTTGATTTCTTTAATAATAGCATTTCCCCAGTCCATCAGAGTGACTTCCTCACCGATGCTAATAACTGATGCATCAGCACGCTCTAACCAAATTTTGTTTGTGAAGATTGTAGCCTTCTTTCCAGCACCTTTGTATTTCTTGTGCCTGGATAAGACTCGGATGAATGGTTCCTCTGGACCATTAGTAAGAGTCAAAAGCACATGCTGGTCTTTCAGAACAGCAGTATGCCTTCCACACACTGGACCAATTATCTTCTTGTTGATTGTCCAGAGTTTATCCCACTAAATAAGATTTAGATTTTTAGAAGCACCCTTGAGAAATAAAGAAAGTCAGAACAAACGAATTAAGAAGACAGCATTAACATAGTTATAAAATCACAAACAGTAACTCATTAGAACATTTCCTGCTCAAGTATAAATTGTACCAAAGCTTCAACCTTCAAACCACGACGTACTATACCTTGTACAGTGGGGAAGCGTGGATCAGTCCAGTCCTCCACCTTTTTGTTTTGTACAAATCAGAGAAGCTTGCGCTTGCTAAGAACGGTGTAAACCATATTCAACCTGCTGAACTAGTAGATTCCTACCCACCTTAACCCCATTTCTTGAAGGATGCGAGCATGAGTCACTCCTTCCAATGCATGGACAAATGGACAAGCAAAGTCATATGATGGATAGACCTTGTATTGTGAGCCAACATGATGATGGGAATCAGTGTTGCAATGATATTATACAGGATCTCGAAGTGATTTGTTAGGGTCCTGCATGTCATGTTTACCCCGTACACAACACTGCATAGCCCCTTCAGTTCCATCGATCATCTCTTTCCACAATGGCAAGTTATCCTCGACAGTATTATTTCTACATTTAGATTCCACACCATCCATTCTCTCAGTCTTCATTTGCTCCTTCGGTGTATCATCAACATAAGCCTTTCTTTGCTTAATCAAATTTTCAGCCATTTCCATTAACTGCAGAAAATAATCTGATGTGTAAGTAACTATATCATATTTTATTCCCAGTGTTTCTACATCCTTCAGGACGTTCTCAACAAATTCATTGCTTTCTTTTGAAGGATTTGTGTCATCAAATCGAACTATCAGGCGCCCTTTTTATCTCTCAGCAAAGTTCTTCTTCAAAAGTCCAGCCTTTGCATGGCCAATGTGAAGATATCCACTAGGCTCTGGGGCAAAGCAAATGCAACACCCCCCCCCCCCCCCCCAACTTTTGCACCTGGGAGATCTACTTCAAGGGTCGAGATGTTTTGCTTTGAATCAGGTACCTTCTCTTTCAGGCTTGGTGCAGGAGACTTTCCTATCCCCCGCTTTCCAACATAAGCAGACACAACTTCATCTGGTGTGTCTGAAATAGTTTGCTATGCTGTTGAACCAGCAAACAAGGTTTTGATATTTCTTGGACCTCCTTAGACTTTCCCATCGGTGGCCTGTCCCTAAATAAAGGGGTGCAACTCCAAAGTAAGCAACATATACATCTACAACAATAAACTACAGATTGATATAAAAAGGCAGGAAATTACCTGCAAGATTTGACCATACAACAATGTCAGCAATTGACAAACAGCAACTAACCAAAAAGGTTCGAGATGCTAGGTATCCATCCAGAAATGAGCAAGCAGATTCAAATTCATAGCCTGAAAGAATGACTGGGGCATAGTCGAGCCATTGATCAATCTAGATGCATAATAATAGCAAATAAGAATACTCTGACAATCAATAGAACCACCGACTAACACCACTGAAAACAAATAATTAACCAGAACATACATATGCTGCCTGAATAGCATCCTGACCATAGAAGCTGGAAATATATGCAACACAAGCAATGCAACGGAGAATTGTATTAACACAGTGTATAAAATCCCTGCACAGAATCATGAAAGGTTCAGTGAGAGTTATAAACTTTAAAAAGGAAATACTGCTAAGGATAAAGACTAATGGAACAGAGAAGCAATAATTTGGTCACCAAAATATTGTTTTTGATGACCCATGAATAATAGAATGATGTACAGAAAAATAACGCTTAAGGTTGCCTCATCAAACCCTAATATGGAATATAAGGAAATCTTATGCACTGAATTTGCCATTACAACCACAATTCGAGACACAGGCGTGATGATGAAGCAAATACTCACAAACTTAAAAGAAAGGAAAAGTAGTAGTTCATCTAAGAGAGAATCTACAGACTGATCGGTAAGATGGTAACCACTTACCCAGAACCAAGGTGAAGCGTGGGTGCTGAACCTGAGGCAAGCTTCGGATCGATGGCGAGAGAAACACCTGCAACCTTAGCAGCGCATAGGATGGCAAGTGGTGGACTATCCTGGGGGAATTCTAGTTTTGCCTCCATCCAGCTCCTTCCTCTAAAAGAGGGAATCTACCAATTGCAGAAAAAAAAACGCCATAAGCTGTACAGTTTACATCTGCTAAATAAATCAGTCTGCACTTACTCATCGAGTCCTTCTACGAGCAATTCTAGCAAAGATTTTAAAAAATCTAGCTTTGCTATTCAAAAATCAAAATAAATCTATAGCCGTCGAACAATTATGTCTTTTTCAACAAACTGCACATTTGATAAGAACGCAGACAGCTGACTACTTGCGATTATCGATTTTGACAGCAACCTCAAAAGATAACCACTAAGCAGCAGAGGTTACATATTCCCAAAAAAACAAAACAATAACATCGGCGCATAAATGCCAGGGTACTACGCAAATAAGTCAATAACTCAAAACTTGATTTGAAGCATCAAGCGATGAGCAAAACGAACGAGCCAACAGAATGCTCACTGCCCCAGAGCCTCGACGGAAGGAAGCTAACCAGCTAAAGTATAAGACCCCCCACGAATCGCATGACAACGTGAGCACGTAATCCCCGGGGGACGCAGCACCTCATCGCATCGGGTCCCAATACCGCGCCGCCGGCCAAATCGCGCGAAGACCGAAACCTCGCCGTCCAAATCGCTAAAACGGCTAAACGGAGGCAGCATGGCGCCCCGCAGCTTGCAAGTCCCCACGGTAAGTAAGGGTCAAGGCAGAGATCAACAAAGCGACTCACCGTAGACGCCGCCCGGCGGGAGCGGCGAGTGGGAGGCAGGCCTCTCGGTCTCGGGGTCGGCGGAGGGAAGAGCAGAGCGGCTTGGCGAGGGAAGAGGCCGAACCAGCGGAGGGGGTTTATAGCCGCCTCCGTGCGAATCGCAAACGATGCTCGTCTTGGTCTAACTCCGCGAGCCAGTCGACGAGTTGACCAATGGTTTCGACCATTTTCAGTTCCAGGGCATTTTCCCTTTTCCCTTGGCCCTGCCATCTCCCGTTTCCGCAGCTTTCTTCTCGGTCATCCATTTTCTCTTTTTCCGATTACATTCTTTTTAAAATATAATTATAGACACAAAAGTATGAATATTGTAAAACACGATAAGAATAGGTAATGACAAGTTTACAAATATTAGCGCTATAGACTGAATGAAAATACCTATAAAGCTCAATCAACTATCGATTCAAAAGAGAACATAGTCCTATAGGTTGGGTATTTGTGGGAAGCTACCTCCTTAAATCTAAGAAAAAAAATAGAACAAAGGCAAGGTCCATATCAAATATACAATTTAACTTTACGACTATAACTTAAATAATCTCATCATCATCTGTAACTTATAAAAAATGTCACGCTCAAGACAACTGAGCTTATTCTTCATATATAATTCATGAGAGAGAAAATACATTCTCAACGTTAATAGTTGCCACTGAAAGAATTATTTTAAAAGCTTTTTTTACCGATAGAAAGCACAACTAAAAATTTCAATTCTGAAAATCATTTTATCTCTATGTATATCATGATGAAGTAGGTAAGTTTTTAGGTAAGATATAAGCTTATAGGGAAGATGTATTAACTTTAGACTGCTAATAGATGGCCTTTTTTTTCCTTTAAGCTGCACATATTATTGTTTGACTTCAATTTCTTAAGTGTATAAATAGGATACCTATCAGCAGAATACCTACGAATCACATCAGATCCGCCCCTTATATTCACCCTATCTCCATAAACACATTTCACCGATTATATGAAGACATGCACAAGCACAACTCAAATACACTAAGCATTTGCTTGAAGCTAAAACCAGGAGGAGCTCAGAATTAAATTCATGAATCTCGTAAAATTCCTAATGAAAACATATCCACTAGTGCATCACAAAAATATTTAAGCCCACGACTCCACTGTCACCATTTTTAGACCAGATACAAAATATTGGCACCCAAACGAGGAGGTGCATCAGCTCTTACAGTCACTGGGCAAGCAATACCATTGCAAACAACCAGAGCAACCATTTGAATCGCCATTCAGGGAACAAAAAATTAGGTTCCGAGACAAGCCACCATACAAGTTATCAGGACGAGAATCAGGCACCAAATTGGAAAGCCCACATCAATAAAAATAGCAGCGTGTATTGCATATTTGCATTGCCAATCCAGCTCAATATTCTACAGCCAGTCCAGCTAATGAGTGGCAGCTACTACTTGGTACTTACTACAAGCATGTCGTGTGTCTGACCTATCACCAACTTACAGGGAGATGTGTCTAGCTGTAATACTATATCAAATTTGATCTTTTGAGCTCCGATACGACACCACCGTCTTCTTGGCTTTTCTCATTGTACAGCACCTGTGAAAGAACACCATCAAATTAGGCCCGTCTTTCTGGGTTTTTTTTCTATCATTCTAGAAGTTTTACCTTGTCAATGATGCCATAATCCACAGCTTCACTGGGACTGAAATATTTAGGCCGTTTGATGTCCTGAGCAATCTCTTCTGTTGATTTACCGATATGCCTTGATAGCAGCTTAATCTGACATAAAAGTGAATTACTGAATTCATACAGCACATTATAGCAATGGCGTTGAATTGTAAATAGCCTACTGAAAGAGACTGTCTGCCCCTTCAGTTCTATCTTCATGGGCAACTAGTGCAAAATATAGTCTCAAAAAAAAAAAAAGCTAGTGCAAGCATGGTTGAATATAGTGCAAGGGAAACCTAGTTTCTATCAAATCTAATGCAATGCAACTAAGTTTTCACCAACATCAGTTCGAACAAGAAGTTTTGTATCCCTATATGATTTTGGCTTCAGTTAAATTGCATGTAACCATTCTTAAGGTGGACTGCGGCAGATAACAAAAAAAGGACTTGTCTTTTATCAGTTTCCAAGGCACACAAATGCTGCCACAAAATATAACAAAGAACTATGACACTTCCAAATCACTGTATCCACCAAACTTTCAGGACATCGGGATCCTGGCAGCGATTGCATGAAGGCAGAAACTGTTGTTCTGTTGTCACTAGCTACCTAAGACAGGAGGCCAAATTTTCCATTGCACACGACTTCCACCAAGATTATAAATGTGACTAGGGAGTATTTTTAATATGGATTATGGAGTATCTATACTTCCTATTAAAAGACTGCATTAGTGGTGGTGGCAATGAATCTGTCAACCTCGCCTCTTACCACTGCAGTTTTCTAAATTACCACCCGATTTTTTTAGAATTACAGAACAGTCCAAAATAAATGGGTTGCCAGTACTTGCCACATATATGATCAAGGCCAGCACTCCCTATAACAAAGAGGCAGATAACATATTTTATGCAAAAATATTTTATTCATTTTAGGAAATATTATGACACATTTTGTTTTATGCGTAGCACAGCACAGGCATTTAGCTATTCAATGTATAAATTTGTTTCCCTGATAATTCGAGTAAGCTAAGAACTCTGCTGTTCTTGTCATGTGGCAATGTTCGCAATTGAAAGAAGAGCATACAAGCATTGAAGGCTTAGAAATACAACAAATAGATGGGATGATGTAATTCTTTACATCTCCTGACTGCCAATGAATGAGGGGAAATAGGAGTTTAGAAATGCAAAAAAAAAAGCACTAGTTATGAACTAGTGAAGTTGCTACTGACTGCTAAAGACATGAACATGTTAAACAATGCTGATTTAGTTTGAATTAAGCTGAGATTATTGGTTCTTTCTTCCAAAATGGATAGGAAAAAAATAGGATTGGTTCTCCTTGGAAAAAAAAATACCATTTCTATCTTCACATTTCGGATTTCTTTTCTTGCTATGTCAACATCTGTTGCCTGTCCTTGAAAGCGACCAATTGGCTGCACATTAAAGGTCAAAAGAATAAGACCATATATCCTCATATTTTCAAGGAAATAAAGACTAAAAACTACTGATACTGTACAGCGTTGTGTGTCCACAAAATAAGTATATCCAAGTGCGCACCGCAATCCAAGAGCAAGAACATAACACATTTTGCTATAGACCTATAATTGTCTTATTAATGGTATGTGATAGACTTGCCCAAGGTAGAAATTAAACTGCTGTCTCTATTAATTGAAGGAAAAGAAAATAACCTGCTTTATCATTATCGTCGACGATGGAAGTGCAGCACGGTTACCTTTAGCACCAGCAGCCAAGAGTAAAGCAGCTTCTCCCCATGCATTGCCAACACACAAGGTGAAAATTGGAACTTTGACATACCTGTATTTGGTGAAGATATAAGACATAATTCAAGAAATATTACTGCAATCGCTAGGATGCATGAGCATATTTCATAAAATAATAAGTACAGAATTGAAGAATGAATTTTTGGATGAGAATAACAGTGTGTATTGATAACGGCTATAACCACTACTATCCTGCAGAGCTTCCAAAGACCAGTAACCCTATTACAACTAGTGGAAGTTAAAAGGGTGCACGTTAAGAACTAATGGAGACCACAAGCTAAACAGATTTTATTCTACTCTGCAACTAAATTATGTGTAGAATGAAAAAAATTCCTCGTAAGTGGAACCTTGAGTGTACTGCTTGTATAAATTTACAGTATTTTGAAGCTGGTAGTCAGATATAATCACCATATATCAACACAAATTGGGAAAAAGGTATTATAGTAGTTGGTTAAGTATTGTAGTGTTTGATCAACAGAATTTCAAATGTTTAATAGGAAAGATGAAGGTCAGATGGAAAAAGGTAACTGGTGGACTGGTGGCTGTGGCTTGTCTTGGGGAGAGATTACTGTGGTCTTGTGCTGAACAGCAGGGAGCACTATTCCTCTATTCTGGGTCACATTCACATATAGCCTCTGGCAAAGTGCAGACAATTACATTAAGACATAGATCCACCTGTGGAAACAGGGGAATAACTAGAATTTAATGAGGGGGAACCTAATGAGGCATAATTATGTGTCTTTAAGTTCCATGTGAGACATATCTGTGTGTCTTTATATCTTAACTCATGCTTTCCACCATATAGTGCAATCAACTGAATTTGTCCATCCGGCTAAGGTTATAGACCAAATTGATTCGAACTTCCTATACAGTAAAAGTGCTCATCATAAAGAAGTAACTACTAGTATAAAAGTTGACATCAGAGAACACCCATTTGCAAAATCATTTGGAGAGGAAACAGGAAGAGAAATAGATTTGAGACAAAGTGGTGCATAGGTAGGAAATCACCTCATAGCATCATATATTGCAAAAGCTTCTGTTTCATAACCCAATTTCTCGCCGTTCTATGTAAGAAGGAAGAGAAATATATCAGAACAATTCATGCTGAAAACAGAACAATAATTCTGATTGGAGAAAACATTGTCAACTGTTAGTTTTTAGAGTTGTTGACTGTTAGTTTTTAGAGATGACGAGCTACCGGAAAAGGTGATATGCATAAACGGAAATTACATTTTCTAGCTCAATAAACTTTTGAGTTTTGGTCTCACTTGCTAATTATTTCTTTACAGTAGCAAAGATGTATAAACTGCACATCATCTGAATCATTCAGCAAAGTAAAAGAATCTGAACAGATCATGAAAATTGAGGGCTAGGGGCCTTCATGATCCACAAGATACCCTAAATTGAGGTGTGTGAGCCCATTCTCGTACCAATCAAGCCTAGGGGGTATCGTGTAACCAAAACTGAATCAGATGCAACAAACCTTGGTTGTGCCGGTGGAGTTGATGTACAGGTAGATGGGCTTCTCGGCGTCGTCGTACTGGAGGTAGAGGAACTCGGCGAGCATGAGCTCCGTCACCGACGGCACGAGGCACATCCCGAGGTAGACGATCCTGTTCTTGTACAGGAACGAGGCCAGGTCCGGCGGCGGCTGCTGCCACGCGGTGCCCCTCAGGAACGGCACCACCTGCACACAACATCCCAAAGGAATCGCCATTTCAGTCCACGCCAGCTCGCTCGCTCGTTTGCTCGCAGGCGCAGCGAGGTAGTGTAGCAGGTGAAGGCCAAGCCCGTACCATCGCGACGACGTCCCTGGAGCCGCGGACACCGCCGCATCCACCTGGCGCGGGGTCCGGGTGCGGCGGCGCCAAGAACCGCTGCTTGGTGGCCGCCGCGGTGGTGGGGGCGGGGGCGGAGAGCGCGCGCGGGCGTGCGGTGAGGCGGAGGTGGGGGGAGGGAGAGACGGGGAGGGTAGAGAACATGGCGCGGGCTTGGGGGGAGACGCGGGGAGGGGAGAAGGCGGTGGCGGCGGCGGCGGCGGCCGCCTCCATGGCAGAGGCAGTCGGGGGGAGAGTGAGCTGTGTGAGCGGATAAGCGGAGGCGGAGCAGTTGCGAGCGACGAAGAGGAGGGCTTCTTGCTCGAGTTGGGTTGACGGCTGGCCCGTGGGTTGATCTGGACCGTCCTTGACACCTTGTGCGAGTGTTCGTCACTTTTGTCAGTTCTTGTGTTAAAAAACTCGAGCCACGAGGAAAGAAATCTCCAAGGCATTGTTGTATTTAAAATAAAAATAAATAAATTTTACTTTGGACAAACTCTTTCTATCAAAGTTTTACGTTGAACCAACGCAAATTCAAGGTTTTCATCTAGACAAGCATAGACAAACGTAGTAAAATATGCTATAGACTTCCATTACAAATTATCTTATTATAAGCAGAAACAACTTAAAGAATCTTTCAAATGATAAAAATATCTATGCTTTGCTATAAGTATAGAAAAAAAAGAAAAGACGTCAATTCCAAATGATAAAAATGACTATTACTATTACTTCTGTCGTCTTAAAATATAACACGTATTTACATTTTTTACACAGTTACTTTTTATAATACATTATCAACAAATACAAATTTCACATCTATTATGGCCTAATACATGTTACTAAACATATATATTAGTTTTGTTATTAACCAAAAATTACAAATGTCAAATTTGCTAAAAATAAGTGTGCCTTATATCTTTTAAAAAAGTAATTATTATCATTATCATTGTATTACAATTATACCACCAAAATAAGCCTAATACTAAATAATATGATAAAAATCATCTTCCCTCCAAACTTGCCCATAAGTTTTCATGCATCACTTTTATCTAAATCTATATAAAAATACTATAAAGATACCGATAATATCGTTAAAATCAAATATGATTTGAAATGGACTACAATTGCCAACTCTTTCTGATTCTTATATGATAAAGCCTGATTCGCGAATTGACACATTCCTTGAGATACACACTCATATGCCCAGACACATCCATTAGGCCCCTCACATTGGCTCGTCTTAATCCTATCCAATGATGTGAAGCCCTAACTCTACCATCAATGCGGCCGTGGCCCTCGAGGCCAACACGACGCATGCCAGCTTCGCTATCAAGAAGCATCACGAGACTAGTATTTATACACCAATTCAAACTCCCCACGGACACATCCATCAGGACCATTCTATTGGCTCGCCTGAGTAAGATTTGACATTGGAGCAACTATAATTCTTCACATCAAACGCGTAGTTCGTTGTCGCCACATTCACAGAGGACTACACTATGAGCCATTTGATTGGTTCTGCTGCTGAAGCCGGCCTCCCATTGGGCTCACCACGACTTAGTTACCCACACACCTACGGTACCCACATAAACTAAACAAGCTGTGTTGTACATGCATCAATGACGACCATTGAAGAGGAGTTAAGAGGAAGGAAGAATTTTATTTGGACAAGAGATCATATTTTTTTATAAATATCAAAGAAAGGAAGAAATCAAATAAGCCATAGCTACAAGTCACATCAAACAAATCGACGTTAAGAGGAAGCCATACATCTAGCTTTAGCGCCATCCTTCCTCCTAGGTTCCCACCCCTCTCTTCATCCTTGTGCAGTGGAAGAAAGAGAAGGAAGCAGAGAAATAGATAGAAAGGACATGAGAAGAGAAAAAAATAGTTAGGAGAAAGAAAAAATAGGAAGGGAGAAGGAATAAAAAAGGAAAAAAAAAGAAAATAAGCAAAGGAAGAAAACAAGGCAGCCACGTGGCCCTACTTTACTCGATCTATTTAGGCCATGCCACTAATCGCTAAGCCCCACGTGTCAATCTATGAATCACGAGCTGAATCCACTCAACCATTCTACTACCAGCTCGATAGACCCAGTCTACCATGAGCCAAACTTCTATGTGTCTATGATAGATAGAGTGCCTATGAAGGAATATTCTTTGGAATATTTTTTATAAAATAAACTCTTTTCCCTTTAAACATAAGCTCATTTAAGGCTGTAAGTCTGATCGACTCTCTTTTAACTTTCAAAAATTTTTAAAAATTGAGATATATTCAATGGTATTATTATTTATTAATAATAATATTTTGTTTTTAGGTTTTATTTAGATTTCTCTTATTTCACATGTAGTTCGCCAATGGAAATTTCTTAAACGTGGAATCTAAAGAGTTTCATATCAACTAAGAGCAAGCCAAGTCATTCCTTCAATCATATTGATCTTAGTTTATAAAATTACATTGTCTGCAAAGTTCCATTAATAGGTGCACGTAAAGACCGCTGATAGTAGACTGATATGTCTGGCCAACCTAATTGATGCATTATATTCTTTCCTTTGAAAATTGATTGATCTAATCTTTATGAGCCATGTTTTAGTACCTTAACTAAGGCTCTAACACTTGTGTTAAGACCTCCAGTATTTTTTTACCATTGATAATGATTAATATTTTTTCATGAATAATATGACGTTTGGATGGGATAAATTGACTGTGTTGGAAAAATGGGATGTGAACTGTTTTGAAAACCCGACAAGTTATGTTAGTGGCTTTGTGAAATAAAAGGTGGTTGATTTAAAGAAAACCATGGTGCAAAATGGTCACCTGTGTGACAAGACTTTGTATTCACACATAAAGATCAATTCCTTGAAAAACTGCACTGAGCATAGTACAATGCAATAATATGGGTGGTGTGGGACTCCCCTGACTAAATAACTAATAGGGCTAGAATCACTGGTTTGTTGAGAGCTATGAAATCTTTAGAGTAGCCATGAGAAATAGTGCTCACGGGATCCTAAACACATGAAGTCTAGGACTTACCTGAGAATTGGTCTAAGAACTTTCTAGCCGACAACTGGTTATTCGAGTTTTGCTTTAAAAATATCTTGTAGCAAGTCTTCACTACCGACAGGTAGTTGGAGAGCCTTACAGTATGTGGTTAAAATGTGTACCTTCTGCAGAAGTTTTTGGCCAAATTGTTCAAACAATCTTGCACCTTCTCGCATAGATTTGTTTGTAAATGGTTGTGAATTAAAGTTCTGTGACGCCTATAATGGTTGTGAATTAAAGTTCTGTGACGAGACCATTTCCAGAGTTAGCCTATATGGCTAATGACTGACCTGTGTGGTCAAAAATAGTCTTGTGTAGACTGGGAAGTCAGATGATTTTATAGTGAGAGGATGAGATGATAACTCTAGGTTCGAGAGGAAAACTAATGATAGTAATGTAAAGAAAGTAAATTGAATTTTGATGATATGGTTGATAGGTAACCTGAGGGCAAAAGGCTCTGAGAGCCATGATTGATGTGGTGGGTTGTGACCATGTGAATATTGTTGGATAATGGTATGGGCAAATACCTATGGTTTTGGAAAAGTGAAAACAAACAAATAAATAGGTAACAAGGTAAAAACTATCAATATCATGTAGGTTCTGGGAGGTTGTTGATACTAATGTCATTCCAAAGCGACTCGGGGTTGTGCTATTACCTGAGTCTCTTATAAATAATAAACGGTATTGAATAGAGTGTCTACACGGCTACTCTCCCTCAAGATTGAGGATAGGGTCTCAATTAAGATAAATGCACACATAGATATTTTGTATATATAAAATAATAAGTGGAGTTATCAAATAAACACAACCTTTGAAACCTTTGCATGTTCATATTTTCATGGTTTGATGAGTACATATGTACTCAGACTTCTTTTTGCTTTAGAAGTTTCACGAAAGAGAAGACGATAGATAGGGTTTCGTCCTAGCTCAAAACTATTGCTTGTAGCTTGGGTGCTAGATATACTGTGTTTTCCGCTATAGTCTCTGATGTGCTGGTTGTCTTCTTAGGGTTATCCTAAAGATACAACCTAGTTAAGATATATGTTCATTATTCATTATTATAATTATATTTTGCAACGATGCATTTTTGTTACTGTGTACCAATATCGTGTCCTAGGATAGGTACTAGTCTCGCAGTTTGTGAGAGGTGGTTCACCCTCCTCTTGCAATGCCCTCTTAGATATCACTATTGGTGATACCATGGCGGGGCGCAACACAAGGGTGTGATGTACATGTGGTTGCAATGCTCGAGGTAGTAGCGGATGGCCCGATCATAGTGTAACACCTGTGTTTTTATGCCCAAGAAAAACCATTTGAATAAAAACTTATTTGTAAAATTTGGATCTTGTTAGATTTCTTGAGGAGCGTGCCAATGTATATATCTCAAATTCTCTCCAAATCTATCATAGAATCCCTTCCAAACATTCCCTAAAATTCCCTGAGTTCAATTATCAAATTTGAATTCAATCTTAAACATTTAAATTTTCCTTTCCAAAATATTCCTAGAAATTCAAAAAGACTACTATTCTTTTGGGTCGTTATTTATCTCTTCTAGCCTGCACAGCCTGCTTTTCCCTTCACATAGCATAACCCAACATAGCCCACGGCCTGCTCCACTGCTCTCACGCATTGCACGCTTGCTTGCCACCACCGTGCGCACCCATGGCTTAACACGTTGGCCGATAGGTCAGACCCACTCCCCGACCGCGCCGCGAACAGCCGCCCAACATGATATATTGCTATCGTCCCCTACCTCAAGCGCTGCCCCACGTGCACTATGTGCTTGATCAAATCCATCGGCCTCCATGGCGCGCAACCAGGCCTCCCTGCTGCATCGACAATGCCCACCAACACACCACACTTGCCTTCGCTACGCACATGGACAATGCACCACTTTTGTCTCGAGAATCAGCACGTCGTGCTTCTCATTGCCAAACCCTGGCACAATGCCACCGTATTCGGTCTGGGCCCTAGGCGTCGTGTCGCCCACGTTCTCTCTTTCCCCTCGCTTCGGCCAACACCATCGTAGTGCCATGCCATGCTCTACCACCTCGTGCCACGCCACATGGTCACTCGTCGTCCAATGCAGAGTGTGTCACAACGCTTATCTCCATTATCGCCCTGCACAGCCATATGGCTATAAAAGCCATGGAGCCTTCTGCCTACCTCTCACCCTCCGAACTTTCTCCGAGCTTCCCCACCGCCACCACATCCCCTTTCTTTTTTTTCCTCTCATCGACAGGAGCCATTGTTGTCATCCATTCCCCTCATTCTCCAAGGTAGCTCTCCTCAATTCCTTCTCCTACTCTCTTCCTGTCTTCACATCGCCTCCAACCGAGCCTGAACCCAGCCTCTTCACTGCCCATTTGGTCATCGACGGTGATCAAATGATGCGCCCTTCCCAGAGTCTGTTGCTACTCATCGCCAGCCACCTCCCGTCCCCCTAAGACCAAATCTGAGATGTCCACATTCCTTTCTATCCTCCACTCGATGCTTTGATGACCACAACTTGTCAGGGATCACTATTGTTTGGCCAAACACCGTTGAGCTCCACTGGTAGTCAATTTCCCTTCTAGTCTCCTCTCCTTGATCAACGACCTTGTGGGTGCCACATGACTGCCACGTCGAACGACCATGGGTCCATCAAGCCCATGCGGCACACCCGTCTCGGCCAGGTCAGGCTCTAGGCTAGTCTGCGTGGCCAAAAGGCTACGACCCCCTTTTCTTAGCCCAACAACACCCACTTAAGCCTGTTAACCTATCCATCAAAGAAATAAAAGTCTAATTTTCCTTCCTCACCCCGGCCCCATCTATCAACATCTGATTCAAATCTTTTCTTTCATAGAAGATATTTACTTCCTTTTCTATAATTTCCAAAGATGATTTAAAAACACACTAGATTGCCAAACAAAGCCAAACTCCTCTTCTTAACCTTTGTATGCCACCTTAATTCCTGTGACTTGTTGAGTATCTCGTGTACTTGCCCTTTCTATTATTATCACCTACCCAAAAAAGCAATACGACGAAGACCCAACCATGAAGGAGTTCCTTTAAGAGCAAACGGTGTACGAAGACTTTTAGGCTTTCTATTTAGGACCCAAGTCATGATTGTGGGTTTATATCTAGCTTTGCTTTTGCTGACATCTTTTGCTTAGTGTATTGTTGTAAGCCTGAGGTCTGTTTGCAGCTACAATCTATGTATTAGACTTTATCAATAAATAAAATAAGGTTTGGTGATGATCCACCTATGTACTATTGGTATCAGCTGAATTCCTAGAACTAGTATCAGTATGCAATATAAGCGCTCCAGTTCTATTGACCTATTTATTGGTTAATGGGAGAGGAGCACCGCATCTGTGGTATTAGAGCCTACGTTTGGTCCCTAGGGACGAAGCCCCGCGTTTTAGGAGATCCTTTAGGATTATATGTTCTAAAAACTACTTGCGAAAACTTAAGTTCTTACTGCTCACCTTTCTTGTTAGAATCTTTAAAGCTGATTTACTAATTCATATTCTTTTTTTTTCAAATTTGTAGATGGCTGCTAGGAACGTGCACATGTCATTTGGCGAAGGACAGGGAGATCTCATCGACCATCTCTAAGACCTAGCTCAACTTTTGGAGTTCATCGTTCCAAAGTTCGTAGGCTTTAGTATCCCTACTACTCTTCTGTGTTGTTACCTTACCCTTCGCCTCCACCCACTCCAGTGTGGACTCTGCTGACACCGCTTTATAGTGGTGAAACCCACCCTGGAGATAGCCAATCAGAATGTGTTCTTCATGGCCATCTGACGCCTTTGTGACCGCTAGTACTCTCGTCTTTATTGCTCTACCTTTCGTTTGTTCCCTCACCATGCTAGCAATTCCACCACTAGAACATATCATTGCACCTACCATGATGCATTCCCTGCTTTGTCCTACTTTGTAGACATGACAAGCACTCTAGATCGTTAGTACATCTGACTTTTAAGGGCTTACCATCACCTTAAGAGAGAATACAAATCTCTTGAAGGCAGCCCCATTATGACTCCTCATACAGTGTCTGTCACCCACTCAGACTCTAACAGTTCCTAGAGTTCCTTCCCCACTCCACCTTCCTCTCTACCTCAACGCCAACATCACCTCATAGCTCGGGAGTATCTTGCCCAATTTACTCCTACTCGTCCAGCCATTGCACCCATACCTACACCTCCTATGGTTGTTCCTACCTCCGTCCCACTTCTAGTTGCTCCCATTTTATTTGTTCCCACTATTGTCTATCTGACTTCTCCCATCCATATCCCTTCTGATGAGGAGGAGACCTTCGAGAGTGAGTTCTACGACGACTAGACGGAGAAGCAGTAGCAAAGCAGCAGTTGCCAGGAGTCCTAGTCGTTTGGTGTGCGTGTGTTGAAGTAGTTTTCAAGTTATAAATAGGCAAAAGTCGTCAAACCTTTTATACCGACGCCAACTCTTTAAGAGTTGAAGCGAGTAGTGTGTGAGTGGGTTACGTATCAATAGTCCATGTTTTGTAAGATGTGCATCCAGTTGTGTGACTTGGCCACATCTATGTGTGTTGTTATTGGATCTTCTTGCTTTTGCAAAACTATGTTGTGTGTGTGTGCCTTCCGTCTCTCCTTACATTACTCTTTCTTTCCTTTTTCTTCGCAAGATGGCATGTCGTGCCCAATGCCAACAACATGCCCCTGCTCACTATGGTTATGAAGAGGAGGCTAACACCAGGACTAAGAACAAGGATCTAAAAACGATATAGCCATCACACAAGGCGCAACCCAAAACAACCTAGGCAAAACCTAGTTCAACCATAACTACCCCAACCTCCCCAATTGAACTTGGACCCTCAATACATCATGACCATTCAAACATAGATACTATAAGGAATAGCATAGAGTTTGGTTGTCATGCAGTAAAATCCACCACAATAGGTCCAACCTGCTCTCCCAAATAGAAGGATCAAATTAACCAAATTCTTGCGGCCCTATCCTCCTGAATTCACACAAATTACTAAGACTATGAAGGCTAACGATTGACTCAAGGACAAAGAAAGAAAGCTGAACTTGGTGAAGTGTACTACTATAGAAAAAAGGTTGTTCGCAGCACATCAGTTAAGGGGACCTGCAGCAGACTAGTGGGACAACTTATGTGCAACTCACGAGGAAGCCTCCAACATTACTTGGATGGAATTCACAAATGCTTTTCTCACAACATATGTGCCAAAAAGCATCATCGACATAAAAAGGGTCAAATTCGAGTAGCTCAAGCAAGGACACTAAGTATTATTGAGTACTTGAGCCGCTTTAATAGGTTGGCATGATATGCCACCGATAAGGTGAACACAGATAAGGAAAAGATCAGGAGGTTTCTCAAATGAATGAATGTGGGAATAAGAATTCAACTTATAAGCCATAAATTTTCCACCTTCCAACAGATGATTGATAAGGCCTTACTAGTGGATGAAGCAAGAAAAGAGGCAGAAGATTATAGAAAGAGGAAGATCCCCTATTCTGCATCTAACCCTCGAGGTGGGCCATGCCCAAGGTTCAACCCGCAAGTTTAGTATCACCTGGCTACCCTTCATATAACCGACCTATGGGCTATACTCCTCAGCCACCCATGCCTCAAGCAACCCCACCAAGGATTTATAGTGGAAACACTGGTGGCAGCAACGCCCCCACCTTCTCTACCTAGTAGTGAAACCCTACCCATGCTACTAGAGTGAAATGTTTCACTTGTCAAAATGTGAGACACTTTGCAAGGAATTGTCCTTTGAACAAGGGCATGATAGCACCAACCCGCTCCAACATTAGTACTACTATGACACCAGCTCCCGTACTAGGAAGAAACCCTTCCTAGGTAAGTGAACAAGCCTCTCATGCCACTATGACCTTTGGATGAGGCAAAGTGAATCACAACTAGGCAGAGACAGCTTAAGAAGCCATAGACGTTGCAATGGATACATTCCTTACCAACTCCATACGAGCTATCATTCTATTTGATTCTAGAGCTTCCCATTCATTTATCTCGCGAGCATTTGTGACCAAGAATGGTTGGGAAACCTAGCGCTTAAGAGTACCAATGATCATCCACTCCCCAGGCAAGGAGATAAGGACAGATCTAGTGTTCCCGAGAGTAAACTTGGAAATTGAGGGAGTTAGTTTCACTGCTAGTCCTATTATCCTAGAATCGCAAGATTTAGACCTGATCCTAGGAATAGACTAGTTAGCTAAGTATAAAGACTAGATAGACTATAGACATTAACCCTTTAAGGACCTAATTAAAAAGAAGTTAAGTTTACCCCTTGAAAACACCTTAAAACTCGACCGACACTGTTTAGCCTCCAAACCGTCCCATTTGAAAAAGTATCAATCATAAACAAATATCTCGATGTATTCCCAGATGAATTACCTGGAATGCCTCTAGATAGAGAGATAGAGTTCTATATCAAACTAATGTTGGGGCTGCTCCTATCTAAAAAAGGCATTATAGAATGGCCACTAATGAGTTAACATAAGTAAAAAGACAGATAGAGGAATCGGAAGCCAAGGGTTATGTGAGACCTATCACATCCCCTTAAAGAGCCCCAATGCTCTTGGTTAAGAAAAAAATGGAACACAAGACTATCAGGCACTAAATGAAATGACCATAAAGAACAAATATCCGTTACCTCAAATCGATGATCTGTTTGACCAGCATAAAGGAGCAACCGTGTTCTCCAATATAGACTTAAGAACTGAATATCATCAATTGAAGCTTAGGCCTCAAGACATACCAAAGACCACCTTTTTGACCCAATATAGACTATATGAGTATACAATCATGTCTTTTGGCTTAACCAATCCCCTATCTTTCTTTATGAACCAGATGAAAAAGATCTTCATGGAATACCTTGATAAGTTTATGGTAGTACTCATCAATGACATCCTCATCTATTCAAAGAATGAGCAAAAACATGCATAACAGTTGAGGATGGATTTAGGACAGTTAAGGGAACACCGGCTATATGCCAAATTCTCAAAGTGCGAGTTTTGGCTAGATCGAATTGCTTTCCTTAGACATGTTATCATGGCTCAAGGAGTAGAAGTAAACCCAAGTAAAATTTAGGTCATACTTGCTTGGAAAACCCTAACCTCAGTAATAGGAATCCAAAGTTTCCTAGGTTTGGCTAGATACTACGAAGATTCATTAAAGGATTCTCCAAGATAGCTAGACCGATGATGGAACTATTAAAAAAGAAAACCAAGTTCCATTGGATGGAAGCATGCGAAAGAAGCTTCTAGGAGTTAAAGAAGAGATTGACTACCACTCTGATCCTAACGTTATTGGATATAAGGAAAGACTTTGTGATATATTGTGATGCTTCTCAACAAGGACTAAGGTGCATGCTCATGAAAGAAGGGAAAGTGGTGGCATATGCCCTCAGGCAATTGAGAACATATGAAATGAATTATCCAATTCATGACCTAGAACTGGCAATAGTAGTTCATGCTTTAAGTATGTGGCATCACTACTTGATTAGAAATCAATGTGAAGTATACACTAATCACAAGAGCTTGAAATACATATTCACTTAGATAGAACTCAACTTAAGATAGAGAAGATGGCTAGAACTGATAAAGGATTACGACTTAGGGATACATTACCACCTAGGAAAAGTGAACGTGATCGCCGATGCCCTAACTCGAAAAACTCAATGCACCACGGCCCTAGTATGGCTCGTGCAACCCAATCTATGCAATGAGCTCAGAAAACTTAGAGTCACTATGGTGCCAAAAGAAGTCTTAGCAACCCTAGTGGTTACACCCATGTTAGAAACCTTAATATGAGAAGCTCAAAAGGATGATGAGAAAATTGAGAGGATAAGGGGGAACATTCCTAAGAATAAGGCATCTAGCTTCTTAATAGATGAACAAAGGACCCTATGGCATAGAAGACGCATCTGTGTACCTAGTAGGAAGGAGTTAAGGAACCTTATTCTATAGGAAGCCAATGAGTATGCCTGCTCCATACATCCCGAAAGTATGAAGATGTACCAGGAACTTAAGGAACACTATTGGAGTCCGGGATGAAGAATATGTTGCACTATGCGACATCTGCCAAAGAGTAAAAGTAGAACATCAGAAACCCACTAGGTTACTACAACCCTTAAAAGATTTCCGAATGGAAATGGGAAGAAATTGGTATGGAGTTTATAACTGGTCTGCCAAGGACTCCTAACGGATATGACTCAATATGAGTAGTCATGGATCAACTTACCAAGGTTGCTCACTTTATACCAATTAAGACTACCTATTCTGGAAAAAACATTAGCAGAACTATAGATGACCCAAATAGTTTACTAACATAGAGTTTCTAAAAAAATATGTCAGATAGAGGAACCTAGTTTATCTCTAGATTTTGGAAAAAGCTTCATGAAGTCTTGGGCACCAATCTCAATTTTGGTATGGCTTACCATCCTTAGACAGATGGACAAACAAAAAGGGTGAACTAGGTATTAGAAGACATACTACTAAGCCTGTGACGTGGATTTTGATGGGACATGGGATCTCTGCCTTAGTTTTTCTATAACAACAGCTATTAGGCATGTATACGAATAGCACCGAATGAAGCTTTGTATGGGTGAAAGTGTTGAACCCAACTCTGTTGGATAGATGTGGTAGAGAAGCAAGTATTCGGGCCAAATCTTCTAAGACACAAAAAAGAGCAAGTAAAAGTAATACACAAATGCCTAAAGGCTGCCCAGTTTTGATAAAAGAGTTATACCGATAATTAGCGAAGAGACTTAGAGTTCCAAGTAGGGGACCACGTATACCTAAGAGTATCACCCCTATGTGGTATAAGAAGATTTGGTATGGCAAGAAAGTTATCCCCTCAATATATAGGACCTTACCCCATCACTACTTGTCGAAGAGAGGTCATGTACTAATTAGAGTGTTTCGCTGAGCTCGCCAATGTACACGATGTGTTCCACGTCTCCTAGTTGAAAAAGTGTCTTCGTGGTCTGGAAGAACAAGCCACCCTTGAAAAGGTAGAGTTAAACACAAACCAAACATATAAAGAACGACCACTTTTTATCCTTGAAGAAATGGAACAACAAACCAGAAGGAAAACAATAATGTTTTACAAGGTGCAATGGACTACTCAAAAGAAGAATCTACCTAGGAACAAGAAGACCTTCTCCACGCTGAGTACCCAGAGTTGTTTGCTTAGTTATGGAATCTCGAGGTCAAGATAATAACAAGGGGGATGGGCTTGTAACGCTTGTGTTTTTGCGCCAAAAAAACTATTTGAATAAAAAACCAATTTGCAAAATTTGTATCTTATTGGATTTCTTAAAGAGTATGCCAACGTATGGATCTTAAATTCTCTTCAAACTTACCCTAGAATTTCTTCCAAATATTTCCCAAAATTCCCTAGAATCAAATATCAAATTTGAATTCAAATTTTCCTTTCCAAAATATTCCTAGAAATTCAAAAATACTACTATTAATCTAGGTTGTTGTTTCCCTCCTCTAGCATGCATGACCTACTTTTCCCTTTGCACGCCCAACCCAATATGACCCACAACTAGCTCCGCCGCTCCTGCGCGCTGCCTGCTCTCTCACTACCGTAGCGTGAGCCCACAACTTAACGCGCTGGCCCATAGGTCGCACCCACCCATTGACAGTGCTGTGGACATCCCCTACCTCCAGCATCATTCCACGCATGCTTAGGTACACAATGCTAGCCACGAATCGCTAGTTGATCTAATAGGCCTTAAACCCACTTGTTGTACATACTCTTATTGTTAGTTGATGACCCTACACCTTTGTCGTCCTTGTACTCATGCTCATCAAAGTGCAAGTATTGACGACACTCTTATCACTTAAAACTAGTCAATAGGATAAATTATGTTTTAAAAATGGTTTGAAATACCGACACTCGTGGTCAAGAGCATTGCGAAATAAAATGGTTTTATAATACTTGGTCATGGGTAGTCACCGCCTGTGTAGCCTAACTTCTGCATAACATATTAGGACCGATCTCTTGATAAGTTTCATTAATCATAATAAAGTACGACCACATAATGAAATGTGACACCCCTGGCCAAATAATTAATGAACCTTGGATGTACAGGAGCCAAAGAACATGGAGTCCCTGAGGTGATATTTAGGACGCGCTTGCAAAATCATGAGTATAGAAAGTCTAGAACTTACTCGGTACTTGGTCTGAGACCTATTCAGTTAACAACTGACTATCCCAAGAATGCTTTGAAAAGGTCTTTGTCTCAAATCTTCTCTCATCATGCATATCTAATCAATACATATTAAATGTTTAAAGTAAGGTCTTCTTACGTGGGTAAAGCGTGCATTCTTTATAAATGTTATAATCTATTCGAACAACTATGCCCATGGTCATAGATAGACAAGAAGAGATCGCTCTAACATAGTCTTGTATTTAGAAAAGTTTTATAAAATATTATTATAGTATGAAAATCGTTACCAAAACCAGCCTACGTGACTAGTGGAAGAACTGAGTAGTCTAAAATAAGACCGTGTGACTCAAAGTGTCATTTGATCCTAGAAATAGAATTAGATAAGATGAAATTGAGTTGTGATTAAGAAAGAAAAATAAATTAAAAACACAAAAATAAAGGTACGTCTAGAACCATACGCTCCGAATCTAAATCAAAACTTACATAAATTGAGACATAAGCCTCTTTCTGATAAATATAATGAATTATTATCTGTAACTCATAGATTGATAGATTGAGGTGTGAGTATTTATCTAATAACTTAAAGGTAGGATATTTGTAATCACGCATAATTTGGTACTAAGGCAAACCAAATTCATAGTCTGGATTTGTACTCACGCAAACTGGATAAAAGATCAAGTAAACGTGCAATCAGGCCGTGCTAAAACGATTGCACAGCTGACAACGACACAACATCTATAAGGCGAACTTTTATACGTGCATATGCCCATATATATGTCGAGTTCTCCGAACATTTGATAATACCGCCAGTATTTCCGATCATTAAGTCATTCTTTTTTGTATGGCATGATGCATGAATACTTAGGCGCTCTAATAATTGTATTCACGTCAACATCTTCCTTCACAGTATATCTGAACAACTGAAAATAAGTCGAGATACTCCATGCTCATACCTTTAATCTTGTCTAAGTGGCATAAAACTTCAGAAAGGTGAAGAACAAACATGTGGTTTCCTCGAAGTGGGAGAGATGGGTTACAAAGAACTACAATGGAATTAATATACTCCATATTATATTCCATGTGGCATGTCCTCTTTATTCTGTTTACTTTTGTAAAGTGGGCAAATCAAATATATCAGATCTGATACATCTTGGGACTCCTAAACCATCCATCCACTACCATTTTTAGGAATAGGAAACCACACTTTTTTGCTCTACTATATTGTCAAACGATAAAATCCAGAACTAATGTACCATACTAAGAAGCATCCTTAATGCAAAGAAAAAACATTTATAAGCTCAAGTGTAGAAGATAAATTTGTATTCAATGATTTTTTTGTTGAAGGAACAAAATATGTAATATTTACTGAAAAACCGAGGATGTCAATTCATAGGAGTATAACTGCCAGTGGGTAATCGAGGTATTGATCCGTCGGGGTGTATGTCTCTTGTCTTGTCATTGAAAAACCAAGCTATAGAACGAGGCATATATATGTATAGAAAAAAGTGTTAGACAGACCCGACTCCCTTTTATACGCTTGGGAGAGATTCATAGTTACTGTATATATTCTATATGGTATCAGAGCAAGTCTAGACATTTCGGCGCGCTAGTTTCTCCCTCCGGCGAGCCGACCCTTTCCTCCTCGTCATCGATGTCTTCTTTCCGTCGCCGACTCTCTTCCCGGTACTCTCCTCGCTCTCTCGTCTCCTTTTCTTCTTTTCCCCGTCCCACCTCCGCGCGACCAGGCGACGGTCTCGATCCACCTCCTCGTCCCGCCTCGCACCCGTCTCCGCTCTTCCTCTTGTTTCGTGCATCTCTCCTTCTCTAACGCCGGCGCACCTCCGCGCTTGTTGTCTCCATCGGCTGGAAACCTCCCTCGGTTCTTGCCTTTTCCGACACGCTCAACTGCTCTCGGACGTGAACCTTCTCCCCTCACGTCCGAGCCAGTCCAACGTATCCACGTGTCCACAGACACGAATCCCTGCCTCCCGGACGCGAACATATTCTCTTCGCATCCGGCCACTCCCTGCCTTTTTTGCGTCCGCCCCACTCCTTAGCCTCCACGAGTCCACGGACGTGAATCTTCTCTTCACGAACGTGAATCCTCGCATGTCCGTAACCCAACCACTCTCTGACCCACCCACTATGTCCTCACCTACTCCGCTACCTACTCCCCATCGGCCAACCACTCCTCATCGGCTGGCCACCCCTCACCTACTCCGCTGCCTACTCCCCATCGGCCAACCACTCCTCATCGGCTGGCCGGCCCACTTCTCATCGGCTTCTCACATCCTTGATCGGTCGATCCGTCCTCTCATCGGCTCTCCCCTCCCATCGGCTTTTTTCTTCCATCAGCTCTTTGCTCCCGTTCTCCCATCATGGCCACTGAGTCCGCTCTCAGCTCCGGCACTCTCCCAGTCGCCGAATCTGCTCCGGCTCTCGCTGCCTCAGACCACACCTCGGGCACCACCACGCCGATCTTCTCCCCTCCCTACGCTGATGTGAACGTGAAATCTCACGTTCTTATCTCTCTTGACCTTAACGCCAATTATTCTAAGTGGGTTTTCTTCTTCAAATCCCTCTGTGGAAAATTCGGCCTCCGGTCCCATATTGATGGCTCCGCTCCACCTCGCCCCGATGATCCTCAGTGGAACATCGCCGAGTGCTGCGTGCGCAGCTAGCTGCTCGGCTCGGTCGACGACTCTGTCCTTAACCTCGCCATGAACGATACCGACCCCACCGCCCGGGACCTCTGGGCAACAAACAGCCTCGCGCCATCTTCCTCCTCAACGAGTTCCACTCCATGGTACAATGTGACTCCTCTGTCTCCTCGTACTGTCGGCACCTCAAAGTCAAGGCTGCTGCTCTCCGGGACGTCGGCCATCCTGTGGCCGACTCTCAACTCGTCCTCGCCCTTCTGCGAGGCCTCAATCCCCGCTTCTCCAACACCGTCGATGACATCGCCAACGCCACACCTCTTTCATCATTCGCCCGGGCTCATGACATGCTAGTTCTTAAAGAACTCCGTCTGGCCAATGATGAGAAGACAGTGGCCCACACCGCTCTTCTTGTCATAGCCGATAATGGCTGCCGAGCTTCTTGCGTTGCCCCTTCCTCCATCTGATGTACTCACAGCAGCTCCACAGTTTGCCACTCCTGTCAACTTGGCAAACATGTGCGTCTGCCCTTTTCTAGTTCTCTCTCCTATACCTCGCGTCCATTTGAACTTATACATTGTGATGTAATGACGTCCCTAGTTAAAAGTGTCTCCAGTAATCAGTATTATCTCGCTATACTTGATGATTACACACACTATTGCTGGACCTTCCCACTCATCCATAAATCCGAGGTCGCCTCTCACCTCACTCAGTTCGTCACGTACGTATCCACTCAGTTCAACCTCCCCATCAAGGCTTTACAAGCTGATAACGGTACGGAATTCGTCAACCATACCGTTACAAATCTTCTCACCTCGCAGGACATCCATCTCCGGCTCTCCTGCCCCTACACCTCTCCTCAGAAAGGCAAAGCCGAGCGCCTCCTTCGCACCCTCAACAACATCAGTCGCACCATGCTATTTCACGCCCACTTACCCGCCACTTATTGGGCCGAAGCTCTGGCTACTGCGACGTTCCTTCTCAATTGGCGCCCATGCTCCTCCGTTCATAACAACATTCCCTATGCCCTTCTCTACCGCACGGCGCCCGACTACTCCCACCTTCGCGTTTTCGGGTGCCTCTGCTACCCAAATCTCACCGCCACAGCTTCCTACAAACTTGCTCCCCGCTCCACCGCCTGTATTCTCCTCGGTTATTCCACCTCTCACAAGGGATACCGATGCCTCGACCTTTCCACCCGACGGGTTCTCATCTCTCGTCACGTCATTTTTGACGAGACATGTTTTCCCTTCGGTCTCCTTCATCCGAGATCCTCCTCTAGTGATCTCGATTTTCTCCTCACCAACACCGTGCCGACCAGGTCTCCTCCAATGCCCTCTCCATCGGCCTCCTCATCGGCCGCTGCTGAGGATTTACCCATCACATATCCCACCACTACTCGGTCCGATGTCCCCACCATCGGACCCCCATCGGACCCACCTCCATCGGCCGATAACGATCCTATTTATCCTTCAGCCGATACCGTTCCCTCTCCATTGGACACCCCTCTTCCATTGGCTCCTCACTCTCCATCGGCTCCCCCACCCTATCGGCTGATCCATCTCTATAGGACCGATCAGAATACTCGGCCCACCCGATCTCATCGGATCAGGCCGATCTAATTCCTCCATTTCCTCTTGTCTACGGTGGCCGACTCGGAGCCGACAGTTCTTATATCTTGTTCCTCTGCTCCAGGTTATCGCCTTAGTGTGTCACACTAGCTCTCTGACATTAGCAGCTTGGGGTGCTCTTCAAGCATCTTGATGAACGGTAAATTAGGGGAAGTGTTAGAAATCTACAAGACAGGTCGCAGAATATTGAGAACAGGTCACAGAATATGGGCATAAAAATCTGTTGTTTGTCCAGAACAGGAAAAATAATTCAACAATTTAGAAAAGCATGCATGTGAATACAAACATAGCATGCTGTTTAAACTTTGCAAAAAACAACTTTAGTGGACAATGATTTGGAGTCTCAGTATAAATGATTGCATATGATGGTTGTATTCATGCATGGGTAGACAGGTCACAGGTCAGCTAGATAATTTATTGCAAAAACTACTCTACCTCATAGGCTCAGACAAGCATAAACAGATGATTATATGGCTAAGCTAGCAAAGCGAGTCTAGGAAGGAAATGTGTTCATGGAATCAGAAATTTCTCAATATATAGCTTACAAGGTATTGAGTGTATTACTGACCTCTGAGAGGATAGTTGCTGTGTCCAGTTCAATAAGTGTACCAGGTCCACATAAGGCAATCTTTACCTATGACAAACTCACATACGCCTGCCACTACTGCATGCATGATATGGTCAAGACTGACCTTCTTCCCCCTTCCTCCTCCTTGCTTTAAATGTTTTTTCTTCTAAATTACTGACCTCACTTTAAATATGTACGATCCGATAATACCGTTGTATTCATCATAATTAAATCTTTATAACAACATAACATATCGTATGATTATATTCTGATAAAAGAAAGCATATACTTCAAACTATTAAAACTTAATGTTTCATACGCAATAGCGACATGTTTTAACGTTTCACAAAAAAATTTAAATGTTTCAATGGTTCTTTTTTTTACCATTTTTCAAAATTTCTAAATGTATCTTCACTATATTTCACTGGTAGTCAACTGAAACATTTGACCGCCCAATTTTTTGGAGAAAACGGACACCCGATTTGTAGTTTCCTGTGCATCTTGTAGCTGGAAAAAAGAAAAGGAAAAAAAGCTCATTTGTCCCTATGGGCGCATTTTGTAGATCTACAACCTTTCACGGTCAATATAATCATATCAAAGTAGTAGAGTAGTACATTGAGAAACACAAGTAGAAGTAATTTTAGCTTTTTTCTAATAGTATGTGAGAAAATAACTAACCATGCATAGTACTATCTGAGATAACATAATATTGCCAGAAGAATATTAATTCATTTAGGGTACTCATTAGTGTTGTTGAAACATGAAACCAACATTAACATACTCTGATTTAAAATTGGTGTGCCCAAAGAAACTTCTTTTACTTTGAATATAAAGCACACCTATATGTAGAAAATGTACAAAAGTTTATGATTTCAAAACTCCTTCATCTCATAGAGTCATAAGAAACATATTTATTACAAATTTAACCACCTAACTGACATGGAAATCAAGAAATTATTTTACCTTTTCCTTCTTGTGCTTGCTACAGCTATTATGCTAAATGAACTTTTTATCACTAGCGGCATAATATGTCATACAAAGACATCGATTAATGATGTTTTATACACACGAAAAATATGTTCACTAAACAATTTTCTTGCTTTAAACTTCCCTCTTTCTCAAACATGGCCCTTAATGTCAGCGTGCATACGGTGATACGGATATCATACTTGCTCCATCCATGCATCTTGATACGCAAGTTTGTAGATAATAAATGTTAACTTTGCATTATAGATTCCCATAGATTGTAGCTTCAAAAGCTTCCTCCATCGATTTTACAAGAAACATTTTTATTTTAAAAAAATATAATCAACAAGTAGTCAAATTACAAGTCTATTTTGTGTATAAAACCTAATCAATAGTCATGTTTTCAAAGTGCTTTCAGAAAATAAGTATTGGTATTATGTATGTCTGTTAAGAATATATTTTGATCAAAGCTTAGTCCAGAAGTTTTGTTAAATAAAACACCTCACATAAAAATCAACCAGAGGTAGATTAGGATGATACTTAACTTTTAATAAAAGAACCGAGAACGCGCTTGTAGCATGATGGTAAGTCAGTTGTGAGGCTGCCAACCAACGATCAAACCCTAATTATGTAAAAAGAATAATCTTTTTTTTACCTAAAGTACGGGTTGGGATACGGTGTATAGTAACGGGAGTACTTGTACAAGTAAGAACCGACTTTGTGGGCGTAAATTTCACTTTGTACTAGTTTTTAATCCACATTTTTACAATGGACCATCTCTAATACAAGGTTTTCACTCAACAGCATATATTTTTGTATTTGATTGTGCTTTAGATTAGGGCTAGAAATTTGGGCCAGCCATAGAGTCTACATCCTAAACCCAGCCATCACCATTGCCTACCAGCCATCGTCATCACCAACATCTCCGTGTCGCAACCTAGCCACCAACACCAACATCTAAATGCTCATGACCTAGTCGCCATTGCTACCATCAATGTCTCCTAATTCACAACCTAGCTATAGCTATGGACTGCCCACCTCTCCGACACCTTGCACCTGGAGTTCTGCACCCTTCACACTAGCAGTTGCTATAGCAGGGTCAACCAACACCAGTGCCGGAGAAGAAGGAAAACTGTCGCTCGTGCAGTCATGTGGATGGGCCAAAGCCAACAGCCTAGCATCTCGGTCTAAATCACCAACCCTGGTTCAAAGTACAATCCGATGTAAATCTATTAATTTAATAATGTAATAGAAAAAATAACCACCACATTGGCTCTCACGATTTAATAATTCCCACATTAATCAAGAAAAGAAAAAATAGAGTCCAAATAGATATACAATTTAAAATATCTAAAATTCGAAATAAAACATAAAAAAATTAAAAGAATAGTCCATGTATAAATACAATTTAGAAGAAAAACCTGAAATTCGGATTAAAAATAAAAAATAAATATACAATTTAAAATATCTGAAATTCGGAATAAAACATAAAAAAAGAGTATATGAACCCGTACATGTAGCCCTAATCGAGATGAAGAAGATAATAATAAAGCACAAATACAAACATGAAACATCAAAACAGACAAACGCCAATGCTGCACCAAACTGAAGCTTGAAATTGGCTCTGAGAGAAGCCAAAACATGGGATTAAATTTTTGCTTTTTTGCTCAGGTTTGGCTTTGAAAACTCAAAATAGGGTTTCTGTAGTTATCTACCATCCCTTTCTTAGGAAATATGCATGCGTGTTGTCACCATCGCACAGGATGAAGGTATGCTTTAACTTAATTTGATGTAAGGTTTATTCTACTCTGTTAACTCAGAGCTGGTAAGCAACTGAACTAACAAAGGAAAAACCACCTCAATTGCATTCAATTGAACCAACAGGCATAACACTCTTATTCTATTCACTCATTCTCTGCGGATGTTATGCACTCTTTGTGAATGCTAATGGATCTTTTCAGTCGACCAAGCCCGCTTATAGGTGGCTGGCTCTTGGCATTTGAACACAGCATCGAATGGGTAGGACAGCAAAGATCTGATGGCACAGCAGTGGGGCAATTTGGTGGGCGTGGGAAGGACAGTATAACCTGAAGAGGAACTGGCGGTTGAGGTTGGAGACGTCGATGGTGTCCATGTCGATGACGTGAAGGTTCTTGAAGCCGGAGAGTGCCAGGTCCTTGAGGAGCTCGCACCCCAGCCCGCCCACTCCCACCACCAGCACCTCCACGAGGCTCCCCAGCGCGCACAGCCCAACGATCTCAGCTCAGGACAAACGCAATAAACACACACACACACACACAGGGGCGAGGAGGAGGCGGCGGCGGCTCACCCCGGGGCGGGGACAGAAGTCGGCATGGACGAAGCTGCCGGGGCGGGAGAGGAGCATGTCCAGATCCCTCCACCGCTCGGGCTCCGTCGGCGCCGGAGGCTCCTTGTCGGGGGAAGCCATATCGTCGCCGGCGCTCGCTGCTCCAAGCTCCCACGGAGGAGGACGCCGATCAGGCTGATCAGGCTGCGCCTAGCGAGCATGTGGATGTCACCAGTGTCACGCTCACGCATACAAAAGGCTCATTTGCGCCATGGGGTCTATTTTGATTGGTCAGCTGAATAACATGCTAGAGAAAATTGCATGCTACCTCTGGTTGGATAATTATTAACATTTAAGATAACATAGCCTCTGAAATAAATTTCGATTATAATATATAAATAAGTAAATATTTAATTTTATTAAATTATTTTTTCAGACTAATCTAGATGATCATATGTTACTGACTTCAAACTAAATATTTTAAAAGTTATTGATAGTTAAATTTCTAATTGTTTGATCTCAACTTTACTTAAAAACATCAAAGATTATAGAACATATAGAAAAACTTGTGGTGGTGTATTACTCGGCGAGGCATGCATGGGCTTCTATTGTTTGGTTGGTATCTTGACAATGAGAAAAATAAAAATAAATTTTAACAAATGCCATGGATAGGGGCCTAGTTCCAAATTACGAGCTAACTTTTCTTTAAAAAAATGGTTTCATCTAGGCTACTCCATTAGTCCATGCGAGAAAACCATTTTGACAATGTGAATGACTAAAAAGAACTGTTTGTGTTTTTCTTTGGGTTAAGTACATTTGACCCCTAAACTTTTAGCTTTATCTAAAATCGAGCTTCAAACCGGGTTATACTTTAAACTTTTAATATCGTTTACTTTACCACATGAACGATTTTTTTTACATCATGAACGATTTTTTATTACGTGACACTAATTTTAGCTTATGTGAGCTGTCCAATCAGAAAAAAATAATTTTTTTACAAAACTACATGTCACTACTATTTCATCTTCTCACTCTTTCTCCTCTCTTACTATCTCTCAGTCTCACTTAGTACTTCACTAGTCATCATAGACTAAGCTTGTTGATGGTAGCTGACACCTTCCCCCTAAGCTTGATGTGGAGAGTGGCAATGGGAGAGTGACATCGAAGCTTGGGTAGGAGGCCATCAGCAAGCTCCCTGAGCTCAACGAGAGTAAGTGGCGATAGAGCTTAGGGCTGACTCACAATAGTGGTGAAGCTTAGGTAGAAGGCAACAACAAAGGCCTTATGGAGGAGAGGATCGAAGAGTTGCATCTGGGCCTCATCGGCTTCAAGAAGGAAAGACCGCTAAATCACAATCTGCCATTGCTAGATCCAAATACCGTGGAGGATTGATTCATACTATGTTCATCTATTATCATCGGAGCTTTGATCCATCCGAGCTCCTCATTTGCTTGTCACCACTAGGAAATCCCTCATTTTTGAGCTCAGCCAAAGTGGACGAGCAGTCTCTAGTCTTATCTTCTCTAACCTTGCCCAAGAGGGTAGGCTCCATGTCAAGCTCGCCCGACTACCTATCTCTCAAGCTCAACCAAAGGATGGACTCCTAGTTAAGCTCACGGTTTAGCTTGTCTTCTCCTCATCAACAATAGGAGAGAAGAGAGAGGAAGAAATAAGAAGGCAGAAGAGAGGTAGTGTGCCAATGAAGACTAGACGGCATAGTAAGGAATAGGATTGGATCAAGAATGAGTTGAAAACCTTGTCTGATCCTCCGTAAAAAAAACACGCGCGTGTATATGTTATTGTTGTGTGCTTGCATTTATCCGTTATGAGTTATATACGGTTCGCACGTAACAAATTTTCTCTCTTAGTAGCACTAATCTCAAAGCACAATGAAAGTCCTCACCCACACCCACACCTACAAATTTTCCGTCGATAACAAAAAAAAAATCTCCATATTGCTCAGGGCAAAGTCAACCGGTGCACGGTGGCAGCACATAGCTGAGTCAAACGCTACCACGCTAGTGGTTCGGTACAAACAAAATCCCTCGCGACCCCCTTCTAAATCCCACTGACAACTCGGCCCCACACAATCCCTCACATGGTAGGCCTACGCTGTAAGTCGGGTTCCTCTTCCACCGCGTCGTCGTCTTGTCTCACTCTCTAAGATAAGCAGCTAATCCACGTGTATTAATTAGGAGGGGTATTACTACCACGTAATGCGCATTTTCTTCTCTTAATTATTCGCTTCCTCGCTTCCGTCGCAAGGAGCGCCGTACTTTCTCCCTCCTCGAATCCCCACCACCCCAAAATTCCCAGAGAGAGAGAGAGGGATGAACGCGGCGGCGCGGAAGGGCGCCGGCGCGGCGGGAGGGGGAGGTGGCGGCGGACGGCTGCCGGCGGGGGTGCTGGTGCTGGTGGCGGTGGGGACGTTCCTGATCTCCTACAACCTCCTGGCCATGGTGCTCCGGGGCGGTGGCGGTGGCGCGGGGGAGGTGCTGTGGGCGGGGAGGGACCCGGTGGTGGCGATGCCGGAGTGGATGCGGGTGGCCGGCTCCGCGGGCGGGGGGCGGCGGCGGCCGTTCCACGTGGCCCTCACGGCCACTGACGCCGCGTACAGCCGGTGGCAGTGCCGGGTGATGTACTACTGGTACAAGCGAATGCAGGCGCGGCCGGAGGGCGCCGAGATGGGAGGGTTCACCCGGGTGCTGCACTCCGGGAAGCCCGACAGCCTCATGGACGAGATCCCCACCTTCGTCGTCGACCCCCTCCCCGCCGGCAAGGACCATGTACGCAACGATCAAACCAAAATCTCTCTCGTTCTCTCGTTTCATCAGTTTGTATGTTGTGCAATGTGGGGCAATGGCATTGTGGTCCAGCAGGTGTTCAGAACACATATGCTTGGGAATTTTAGACGGAACATTTTTTTTGGATGAAAATGACCGCTTCTATTAAACTCTTATTGACAAACCGAACGCTCATTTTACAAGATGATGATTTGAGAACACCTCCTGATAGATAGTGTCTGTGAATTTTGGCAAGAAGCTTGCGTGAGAAGTAAACAATCATGGTTTATTTTTCAATGGTACTTCACTGAACATTAATATCATAACTGAAGGTCTTCCTCAGCTTACTGACCCACTTGTCTGAACTTATGTCTCATTTTCTTGCCTTCCCATGTGGGTACTATTCTCTGCTCGGTTGTACATTGAATTTGCTTGGTGTGTGTGTTTTATGAGGATTTGTGGCACGTTTTACTTTTGTACGCACCCATTTGCGCTGAAATCACTTTGCAAAGTCAATTTGGAATCACATACATGATCAGTCAATTTGGAAACTGACCAAACTTTCAGTTTTTGAATTGTTTGCAGGGCTATGTCGTACTAAATAGGCCCTGGGCATTTGTACAGTGGCTGGAGAAAGCAAAGATTGAAGAAGAGTTAGTTAAAACTTATCTACCTTTTGGTTCGGTTACTTGTATTTGTGGTTTTGACTTTTAACCTTCTCTGATGGACACTTGGCCGCATATTTAGAATCCCAACATGCATGATTTAACATGTGAAAAGCTTAATTGTTTTCTTGGTGTTGGGTTTTGAGATGAACATTGTTGGGCATTAGTAATTTCTTTGTGTTAAAATAACACGGATGTTCTGATGTTGTTTTAACTGTTCTGTTTTGTTGAAATATGGCAGATACATTTTGATGGCAGAACCAGATCATATATTTGTGAAACCTTTACCAAATTTGGCCCGTGATGATCCAGCAGCATTCCCTTTCTTTTACATTACACCTTCAGAACATGAAAATATTCTCAGGAAATATTATCCTAAAGAAACAGGCCCTGTCACAAATATCGACCCTATTGGGAATTCCCCTGTAATCATTAAGAAGGTAACATGTGTTGTAGAATCAACGCTTTTTACCTTGAAGTCTCATGCATGAGGAGTATTACCTTGCCATGCATTTTATTTGTACATTACTTACATGCCAACTGCTAGTTACTGTTTTGAATTGGTGAGCTTCAATTTCTAACTCAATCCCTTGTCACCTGAGGAAACTTTTAGACACTGCTTGGGAAGATTGCTCCTACATGGATGAATGTATCGCTCCAAATGAAAGAAGATCAGGAGACAGATAAAACTTTTGGATGGGTCTTGGAAATGTGAGAATTACACTTTATTGTATGTGTTTTTATAATGCATTTACTTTCTTGTTACATTGTTATGATTCCAACTTTCTAACATTTTTATTTGACTTCTAGGTATGCATATGCTGTTGCTAGTGCGCTCCATGGGGTTCAACATATCCTTCGTAAAGATTTCATGGTCCAGGTGCTCTACTTGTTTATGGTTTTTCTGTTAACGCTTGACAATAGACTTGTCTAACTTCAGACTAAATGTTTTTGAGTGATATGATGAGTGCTATTGATGGCCCGGTAAATATTTGCAGCCACCTTTTGACACCAAACTAGGGAATACATTTATTATCCACTTCACTTACGGATGTGACTATACACTCAAGGTATTGAAATTCCTGATCTGTGATGATTTTCTATGGATTTATTCATCCTAAATGTTTTTGATGCAATAAAGTAAAGATGCCACTATTGTTTTTGTTTTGCTGACGTAATGTAATCGACAGTACCCTGGCAAATGATTTCAGGGCGTACTAACCTATGGAAAAATTGGTGAATGGAGATTTGACAAAAGATCATACCAAGATAGGCCACCACCAAGAAATCTTACATTGCCCCCTCCAGGAGTACCAGAAAGTGTGGTATGTTTACTAGCAAATTAATTTGTAAAGTACAAAATTTTCATTATGTCACAAAAAAAATTATTGTAACCTTTAAGATATTAAGGTGTTATTAGGATCCTATATTTTTAAAATGTGTGTTATTTTGTCTAGTGTAATATAGTCTTCTATTACAAAACTCATCTTTCATTTTATTTTTGCTAGACAGTAAAGTCCTTTTCTTTCTCATTTGAATTAATTCAGATGCCAGGTTAAAACACTAGAGCATTGTTTCATTGGCACTGTTTTGTTATATAGCTCAAGTGGTATCTGTATAATTTCCTTCTTGCCCAATTATCCTTCATTTGTAAGATATTGTAACCTGGCATAATTTTGATTGATATGATTGATTGCATGGTGGTCTTGGCATAAATTGGCCCTTCGCTTGGGCTTAGAAGTAGTGGTTTGCCATCCCTTTCTTTTCGAGTGCCACTTTGACTCCATTGATGGTGACATCCCTTCTTGAAGTTTGAATGCATAATTAAGTTGCTTACAGAAACGCTGGCACACTGCCATCTACAAATCAGTAAGCTGCTAAGCTGTGTGATTCTGTGTCAAAATCATCATCCAATTCTCTCCTTTTCCAATATGATCATCAACTACTTGTTAGCCAGCCTTTCTAAGCTTATATGCTTCACTCTTTGAGTACTGCACAAATTTGAAAGCAAAACAGCACTCTGCTAGTGCATTGTTACATATGATAGGAATGCAACTGCCAGTTTCATGTTGTGAATGCTGCATTTATATATGAACCATGTAGTTTTTCATATACAGTGGGTTCTGGTTTGTCACTTACTTTAAGTAACTTGAAATTGTCCTTTTACTCAACCAATTGTTGTTACTGTTGCTTTATTTATGCCAATCCTGAAGAAATTGTGTGAACTGAACAATGAGAAATGTGTGTAATGATAAGTTATTGGACTGGCCACGTGGCTTACCTGAATAATGTTACAGATAACCTAGGATGTAGGATAAAACATTATCTGTAATCTAACTTTAACACATCAATTCATGAGACAATGCAAAAACTGCAAAGATGAGTATCCAGTATAAGAAAACTTGTCTGTGACACCCTCAAAACCTTGGTTTACCCCATTCATTCCAGATCCTGTTTGGCACTGACAATGAAATACAAGGGCCTACAAACTGTATATGCCAAATGGATTTATCCCCTATTCCCCTAAAAAATGAATGTATCCCAGGGTCTATGAAAATTAAACTACTGGTGCAGCTTCTGAAACTCACCTTAGTTAAACTGTGAATATGGCAAGTGTTTTGAATGAATGCGATATTTGTACTTCTGCAAAACTATAAAGTGTAAGTCTTTTAGTTGTTTAAGATGCACGATGGATTCTGATGCAAAGAAAATTTCCAGAAATAAATGCTTCATGCATTCTTTTGTTTTTTTTAAGTTGTCCGCTGACACTTGTCTGATTTATTTCCATAGTCAAGTGGAGTTTCTGGCTCAGATTTGGGTTGATATTCTTGAATTTACACATTCTACTCCCAATACCTGGCGTTGTTCCTCTAAAAAATTAGCTGAAATGATGTTACATTAACAACGGTTAAATCCTGTTTATGAAATTTCACTATTATCCTGCTATGCATATAATCTCTGTGAGACTTCATGTTTGGATCCTTTGTTTTTAGCCATAACCTAAATATTTCTTAATGCAGGTTACACTTGTGAAGATGGTAAATGAGGCTAGCGCAAACCTTCCAGGGTGGGATGATGGAAGATAGGACATCATGGCGACAAATGTTGCTGATTAGTGATTACCCCTTCTGATTGCTGCCCCATCCCTCATCTCTTTTTCTGGGGCAATACACCATAAATGATAGAAATTGATAGTTTTCCCTTTATACATACAGAAAGAAAAAGAAGATAGCAGCCCAAAAGTTTTCATTTGAAATGTATCCAACTTCTACTAGTATAAACACCAAAAGTGTAGTTATGCAAGAAAAAATAATGCTTGCACCGCTGACAATTCTATAGAGTTATCGAGCATACGCTGACCTGCTTTCCAGTTGTTTGCTCGAACTCTACCTTTTCAATGCAGGTACTGGTTGTCTGATCCCGAGAAAACAGCTGTGTAAATACTGAACTCATTGGAATGCAAACAATGTCTGCGAATACCAAAATTAAATATCGATATATCTTGTCAATGAAATGCAATGTAGTCAGTCATTTTGCAAAAGAACTTTTTTTTTTTTTTGCAAATTGCCTCAATGAGCCATACAGATTGCTGCTGTTTTTGGTCGCCGCTTGTGACTTGTGTGCGTATTCTATTTTAATTCCATGACCTGACATGCTTGTGTGCATCTGGATTGATAGGAGCGTTGCTTTGTAGATCATACGTTGGCCGCGTTGACATGGGACATTCGAATGGCCTGATCTCTTTTTTTTTAAAAAAAAAGAGTTTTACAGGATTTAGGTTGATTCCTTCGAAAGTCTCTATTCAAAAAGGGTTTAAATGGGCTAGGGCGACCACAAAGTCCATCGAGCCTGAAGAGGTCAAGAAGATGAACTGCCTTTATCTATGAGAATTTTTAGAGTATCTCTGAGGACCTGAACCGTCCAATGGATTAGATCCAACGCACGGAACTGATGTACTGTAAAACGCCCCCTGTAGAACAATCCATACAGATTCGCCAAACTTATTGCAAAATTTTGCAAAACATTCGTGTAAGTTCAAATCACGTAGCTCTATGTATGGTAGATCATCCCATCATGAACAAACAGCATTAGAATTAGATACTGATAAAGTATGTTTCCCTGGGAGGGGATCAAGAGGCAGCGAGGAATACACAATGCAACAATATTTGTCGTACACAACATGATTAAACAGTAATAAACTACTACATACTTAGATGTTCGACACATTCTAATCAAGTTCTTAATAACGACAGATAAACATCAATCGAACCAGCCTAAAAATGAATAGCCTATGAACTACATGCATGCACGAACTTCCATGCAAACTGATCACTGAAGCAGCAGGACGAGACCAACGAGAACACCCATCGCCGCGGCGAGGGCGGCGACGGAGGCAACCGCGGCTGCTCAGGACGACGCGCTGGAGCCGGAGCCGGAGCCGCTACCGCCACCACAGTCAGGCTGCGAGGTCGACGGCGCGTTGTCCGGCGGAGCCGGGTGCACCATGACGCGTACGATGAGCCTCTGGCCCTCGTCGCAGTGTCCCGGCGCGCCGCTGATGAAGCAGAAGAAGCCCGGGCGGTCGAGGCGCACGGTGGTGGCGCCGTCGGCGAACCTGGCGATCGGCTCCGTCGCGTTGCAGCCGTCGAACGCCTCGCGGTCGACGACGAGCACCGAGTCGCCGAACCCCGTACTTGAAGTCTGCAAGCACACACAAACACGCACGCACGCAAGAACTCGCCGTTAATCAGTCCATCCGGCAACTGCAAGCTATCGAGCAAGTGAACGAGGTCGCAGGAGGCGGCAATGGCGATATACGATCGGTGCAGTAACTACTCTCAGAGGTAGTCGCCGACGTGGAAGCGGTTGTTCTTGGCCCACCAGCTGTAGCTAGTGTTGGCGTCGGGGACGCGCCACCCGCGCGGCCCGCCGACGTGGAACACCAGCCCCGGTGCCGGCGTCGTCGCAGTGGAGGACGAGGATGGCGGCGATGAGCAGAGCCTGCTGCCGCTGGTTGCGAGGTCGGGCGGCCATCGCCGGCGGGTTCTTGGGTGGTGCGTGCGCGCTGGTGTTGATGGGGGTCGTGGGGTAATAATCTGTTTGACCGGGTTTAAATAATTTGTTTGACCACAGGGGCCGCGCTTCGGGAGAGCTGGGGAAAGTAGGGGACGTGGCCACGTGTGACAGGGGGGTGTTAATTGGAGGAAGTGGGTTGACTGGTTTCTGCTGCCCTTGCTTCGATGGCCCATGCATAATACTTTTTTTCCTTCTTTTTAAGGTGTAATTCATGTTTAATAATGCAACTACTAGCTATAAAAACTGACACATTATCTACCGATAATATAATAGATCACCTATATAATAATTAATAATTAACTGTATATCATTTTTCTTTCATATAATTTATTAAAGATAGCTAACTTATATACGTCTTTTTTCTCTCTCTCATCTTCTCTTACAAATGTGATGAAAAATGTGATGGGACAAAGCCTGTCTACGTCATCTTACTGACTCGCTCTAATACTAGGAGCGGTTCATCTCCCGGCACAAACGCGAACACGCACAAAAAATGCTCAGCAACTTACAGTTTTCGGGCAATCTGAATGCTGCAATCCAATGCCAATCCTCCAGTTTTCACAAATTTTCGAGTTCTAACTCCTCCAAGGATGGAAATAGTGCATCTGGTTGGCATGTTTTTGTTGCCATTTTTGTTGTGCCGGAAAGATGCATGATCCAAATGCCTGACGTTCGAAAATCCGACAGGTTGATTAAAAAGGAGGGTTCCAATGCACGAGGGTTTGTATGAATGTTGCTATAAATGAATTTGACTTTTTCTTCCAAATTCAACGTAAATAGTTATATATTTTTTAAAAAAATTAACAAGCATTCCACGAAAATCAAATTCAAATTCAACATGCAAATTAAAAAAAAGATAAATTCGGTATAAATATCACTACTATTTATTTGTCGAATTTATTTTTTATATCTTAATGTGTAAATTAATTTTTAATATAAGATTTTGTGAAATGGTATATATATGTTGTATGAATGTTGTTATTTTTTTAAAAAAAATTATAACTAGTTTTTAGACAAACGAGGGAACAATCACTCGAGTTTTAAAAAGTTTCCACTATAAAATGCTTAGCATAGTGCCTCCAAGCAATGCAGCTCACCAAGTAGATCAAGCGATCCATCCATGTAATTCAAAGGCATTCAGGCAATTCTCGCAGACTGCAGTATAGAGACAGATAGCGCAAGTGTCTCAAATTGCCGATTGAATATACCATATAATCAGTACTAAAGATCTAAGATTGATGGATCTGGATATTAGTTCTAAAGAACAAGCAGAAAAACAACAGTTTAACACTAGTGTTCGTAGAGACCTCGGTTTCTGAAAAGAAAGTATACGACCACCTTCCGATGCATGGAGTTGGTGAAGTTCATTTACCACATTGCATACAATGTCAAGCATTGCTGTACATTACTCCCTTGTAGTAAATGATTTCGCAAGATCAAAATAACATCATGCAAACCTAAAAGGCTGAAATGCCCTTGACGATTTCTCCAAAGTAAGTTTCAACCAGTGACTCTTCCATGAAATTGTACTTCCTACGAAGATCATTGTTGATAATAGTTTTGTAAGAAATTTTCAAGTACATGTAACGGCGCTCTTTTTAGAACGCCCGATGAAGATGCAATTATCCTCCCTGTCAATGGAACCGGATTTTCCAATATACTGCTCACTTACTTTGATCAGTGGATGACATGTAAGACCCACAATCAACGGACCCACATGTCAGTGACACGTCAGATAAGACTGTCTCCATCAACTCCCCCACTCCCCTCCCGTTGTATATAAGCACCAGCGCCCCACCCTCAGAGGCGCACCACGCACACGGCACACCGCTCTGCAGCCGTTCGCTTCACTCGCGCAACCGCACCACCACCCACCCATGGCGCCGGCGAAGATGGCCATGGCCGCCCGACCACGCAACAACCAGCAGCAGGCTCTGCTCCTCGCCGCCTCCGTCCTCTTCCTCCTCTATGGCGCTCCTGGAGGCGTCGCGGCGGCGACGGGGCTCGTGTTCCACGTCGGCGGGCCGCGCGGGTGGCGCGTCCCCGACTCCAACACCAACTACGGCTGGTGGGCGGTGAACAACCGCTTTCACGTCGGCGACGCCCTCTGTGAGTACATACTACACTCGTAATCTCTTTTCGCCATTGCCGCCGCCTGCGACCTCGCTCGCTCGCAGTTGCAGGATGGACTAACGGCGAGTTCTTGTTTGCGTGTTTGCGCGTGTGTGCTTGCAGACTTCAAGTACGGGGTCGGCGAGTCGGTGCTCGTCGTCGACCGCGAGGCGTTCGACGTCTGCGACGCGACGGAGCCGATCGCCAGGTTCGCCGACGGCGCCACCACCGTGCCGCTCGACCGCCCGGGCTTCTTCTGCTTAATCAGCGGCTCGCCGAGGTACTGCAACGAGGGACAGAGGTTCATCGTGCTCGTCAAGGTGCACCCGGCGGAGCCCCCCGGCCCTGCGCCGCCGGTGATCCCCGCACCCACACCAGGCGCGGCCCTCGCGCCCGGTCCCGGCTTTGGCTCCGGCTCCTACGCGTTTCAAGGCGCGACGTCCGCAGCCGCCGCGGTTACCGCCGGTGCCGCGGCGATGGGTGTTCTCGTTGGTCTCGTCCTGCTGCTTCAGGGATCAGTTTGCATGGAAGTTCGTGCATGTAGTTTTTTTAATTAGACTGGTATTCGTGCATGTAGATCATGGGCTATGGACATTTAGGCTGCTGCATTTCATGTTTATCTGTCGTTTATTAAGAACTTGACTATATTGTGTCAAACATCTAACTAGTTTATTAGTGTTTAATCGTTCTATGTAAGACAAATATTATTGCATTGTGTATTCCTCGCTGTCTCTTGATCTCCTCCCAGGGATACAGGGATACATGTTTTATCAGTATCTAATTCTAACTAGAAAAATGCACGTACATGAAGCTCAACATTTGACGGTAAATTGATAAATGTGGTCAATTCCCGACCAATCATTTCTAAAGGATGCTACCGTTTTGATCCCTTGTGTTTGAGCTTCTCTTGATTTCAGCCTTTCAGTAGCCATGTTGGTTAGCATTAAATTTTGTAGGACAGATCATAAAAAATAAATATAAAAAGTCCGCGTCTTTTAAAGTACTCTCATCCGTCAAAGCGGAGATTAATTCCTAGATAAGAATCTTCTTTTGCCAGAGGGAGTAATAGATTATTCTTACATATAAAGATATCACTTTATGTATAATAAACAATGTCTTCTTAGCCAGATAATTAAATTAAAATTGATTTCGCTTTTTTATCTCGCTCACCTTTGCGCGTGTTGTTGGATGTTTAGTTTGCTCTTGCCGAGAGCTTCTTTGAGATAAATATATCCGTACGTTGCAACGAGAAAAACTAAAATTACAACAAACATAAGATAAACACGGCTCAATTTTCATGATCAGAGTCATCTAAGAAAACATGTTCTTTGCATGGTGCTGGTGAAGTTGATTGATGGACGGACTGCTGGTCTAAGTGGAGAAATTTCGTATTGCCTAATGCAGTTGTGTTATGCTGTTATTTTCACGAAACGGGTAGTTTCTCTCTTCTATCCAACTTACAGGCTTACCACCTCAGCCAACGTGCTCACTTAAAAATGAGCATAATCACCAGCTGGACGAACAATCGTAAACGCACTGTTTGTAATTAATCAATTCCACTTCCATCCAATAAACTCCTGAAACAACATATGAAATCGCCTACAGAAGCAAGTCTAGCGCCTGTACTCGTGTCAGAGGTCTCTAGGCAGCTTAAATGGATCAAATTGCTAGCGAAAGCACCCTGAAATCCACACTGATGTAGTAAGCTCACTAAAATTTCCTGATAATAACTCTAATGGTTTATCAATTTTCTTTTGTACACTACGACGACTTATTTTACATCCTTCAAAATAGAACCTATGTGAGCCATGAGTTTGGTCTGCTGTGGTAAACTCTGCCAAAGTCGAAACCTGTCTTCGTCTCCATCATCCCTAGCAGACTGCTTTTTTTTTTCCCAAAGGAAGTCTGCCCATCATCCCTAGCAAACTAAACCATTAAGATCAGAAACTTCCATAAATATAACTTCATGTTTACATACTCGGAAGGACAGCAGAACCAAGAGATGTATACAAAAAGTAAGAAAAATGCACTTTCATCTTGTATATGCATGGTCACACAGCTCAACAGACCATAAAATTTGTAAAAAGGGAACATCGAAGATAATATATATATATATATATATATATATATATATATATATATATAAAGATGATGATCTCCGCCAAGATCAGCTGATAACTGTTCAAACCTGACATGCATAGCTGAAATTTGGAGTTCCGGTGTATGGTTATTCAAATCCAAGGACAACCAATTCAGGAATCAAACCTGTGCAAGATACGTGGACGCACAATCCAACAGAGTACAGGGGGCATCGCCAACGACTGCCCGGTGACGATGAGCGGCAGCCAGCCGTACCCGAGGAAGTATGACGTGAGCGACGGACGAAAGGATCGGTCTGACGATTGGAAAATTGGGTATTTTTTAAGTAGGTTAGATTAGATGTTATTCACTTATTTGTCCATGTTGGGATGATCCGCCATACATAGAGCTACGTAATGGTTAGATTTGGCGAATATGTACGGATTGTTCTACAACGGAATGGTCTAAAATGCAGCACTCCTGTTTGTATCTGGTCATATCTTGCATGCTCATAGTGGTGTATAAGGAAACTCAGCAACTTTAGATGGAATATAAGGAATTTTCTCTTGATTATTGCCTTCTGTAATCCATGTACAGATTGCAGCGAGAACTAGCGATCCAACCCTTCAAGGGAAGAGATGGTAGCATCATGAGCTCAGTTCATCCAGTACAGATTGCGAAAGTGCCATCGAAATTATATGTACAAGCCTGTATTGTTCCGATAAACTGTATACACAATGTGTCTATCTAATCTACCACGGCTCGGAGTTTTTTGGTCCAGTAACTTTTGGCGGGTCTGCGGCTGCTCCAGCCATCCTCTGCTTAAATCAGGCTTACTCGCGCTCTTAGGGTGCTCACTGCTTCGTCCTCCATGATCTCCAGCGGATTGTTCCGATACTGCCGAGCCTGGAGAAAGACAATAGAGCGGCATTTTGAGGTGCCATGATTTCAACAACGATCGAACATACCGCGTTTGAAGATGTATTACCACTGCAGTCTGGTATGATGTATTACAACTGTCTTCATGGTGCCCACAGTGGTACAGAAGGGCGGCATAATCCCTCAGTTCACGGGGATCGTGGTTCAGTAGGATAAGTCGTTCACATGCTGCCATGAAGATGAAATGTATGAATCTCTGGTTAGGGACTACTGAAAATGCCAAGTGCTTTGAAGGAATTGCGGGAACACTATGAGTCAAAGTGAAACAATGTTAGTGTCCGCGCCTTATCTCACACGTCCGACGCGAACACGCCGACGCCTAGAAGGTCTGCTTAACTCTAGTACAGGCTAGTCGGCTTCTTTCTGTGACTCGAGATACGCGTGCCGGGGCCCGTGGGGTTCGCTCGGCTCCGACGCGACGGTGCGGGTGCGGGCGTACCAGTCAATTTAACACTGCAATTGACAAGGAGATGAGTCAAACGGGTCAATCAGACGATGAGCCAATACAAGCTCTCGCTATCGACTGGCCGCCGATAGGATCGAGTTGGTCACCGGTCACGTCCGGATGGCTCCTACTATCGGCTGATTATTGATAGGTATTGGAACGCTCTTCCATCAGCTGGAGAATCGATGAAGGCGTGAATAGATATCGACGAATGACGTGATGACTCCGGGTGTAGTGAAAGCGAGATCCTGATTCATCGGCCGCAAAGCCGATGGAGGCACCAAAGGGTATTTAGAGAACAACAAAGCACGCGGGATCTCTCCTGATTGCCGACGGAAGCTGTACCGCTCATTCATCGGCTAGAAAGCCGACGAAGGCATATGCGAATTGGCAAGGAATCGTATAAAAATACCGGCTGCAAAGCCAATGCCGCTCTGGATATGGCAGCACGAGACCTGTCGCCCGCCGTGATGACGCCGCTAGCGCCGAATCTCGAAGATCAGACCTAAACGAGATAGTATGAGACCGAGGCCAATGGCAACGAGACGGTGAACGCCGGATCGGTTGTGCTGAAGTAAGGCGAAGCGAACCCATCGACTAACTGAGCCAATAAGAGGACGTCTTTCTGAAAACAGGTGCACATTGGCTGGAAGGTCAATGCGCTTGACGTGGCGCTTAAGGAAAGTCTCTGAAGACTGGTGCGTATCGACTAAGAAGCTGATACGCTGGGCGTGTTACTCAATGTATAGATAACTCATCGGCTAACACTCCGATGAAATGCCGTACAAAGACCTATAGGACTAAAGCTCAACCTATCGTCGGCACCCTCGTAGGTCAAACATAACTAATACAGTACGAGACCGACGACGACAAAGAGAGCTTGATAGGCCGATAGACCTTGTACGGACGTGATACGATACATCCGATTGATCTAAGAGGTCGAACCTAAACGATACAGTTTTAGACAGAGCAAGACATATCGGGATAGTGACGGGACTTACCCCTTCGCTGGAGATCAAAGTTATCCGATGCAGCCCCGCGTCGAGAGCCAGACCCCGTCGGTAAAAACCTAGATGAACTAAGACGACGATACGTCGAAGTAATTTTGATTAAAAGATGTGTTGATGATGCTTTACAGGTTTCTAGGGGGTCTATATTTATACCCGGTATTACAGAGTCCGACGCGGTTACAATAATCATCAAAAGTTATTTGCTAACAAAGATAAAACGAAAATATCTCTAAGAAAGTTAACTAAACTAACTATATAAAATATGATTTACATAAATAGAATATCCTGCCATAAGTCCCACGGCTCCTCCTCAGATTCGGCCTCATTTGGATAGTCTTCTATAATTGGACCAAATCATTCCTTGCTTCCTTCAATCAGCTTCTTTCCTGTAGCAATCATACTCTTCTTTATTAAACCGATTGTCTTTCTAATATTTCTCTGGGCTTACCAAATTTTGACATTAACAGTTGGACACACAGCAACGACCAACTATATACCCAAATTATTATAGCCTTACAGGAGAAGGTTAGAAGTATAGAAGTGAAGTGTATAGACAGTAAGAATGTGACCCCGTTTACTGTACAGGGGGTCAGGGCTATATATACAAGTCTAACGGTCTAACACCCCCCACAGTCATAGCGGGAGGGTCACGGATGCAAAGACTGGACCGAAAACTATGGAACAAAGGCGCGGGCAGGCCTTTGGTCATGATATCGGCAAACTGATGCGTCGACGGTACGTGGAGCACCCGAACGAGTCCGAGAGCAAGCTTGTCACGGACGAAATGAATGTCGATCTCGATGTGCTTCGTGTAACGATAATGGACCAGGTTGGCGGTCATGTAGATGACACTCACATTGTCGCAGTAGACAATTGTCACGGAGACGATGGGTGTATGGAGTTTCTAGAGAAGCTGGCGAATCCAATAGCACTCGGCGACGATATGACCAACGGCGCGGTACTCGGCTTTTGCGCTCGACCGGGACACCGTGGTTTAGCGCTTGGAGGATCAAGAGACCAAGATGTCACCGAGAAAAACGCAGTAACCGGATGTGGAGCGTCGGGAGTCAGGACAACACGACCAATCTGCGTCAGAGTACGTGGTGAGAGAGTCGATGGGGCTGGAGCTGAGGTAGAGGCCAGTGGTCAGTGTGCCCTTCACGTAGCGAAGGATACGCTTGAGTAGCGTAAGATGAGGTTCACGAGGAGCATGCATGAAGAGACATACTTGCCGAACCACATAAGTGAGGTCAGGCTGTATAAGAGTTAAGTACTGTAGACCGCTAGCAAGGCTCCGGTACTAGGAGGGGTCAGCGACAAGAGAGCCATCGGAGGCGGAGAGCTTAGCACGAGTGTCGATGGGAGTTGCGGTAGAGTAACACTTAGCCATGACCGCACGCTAGAGGAGATCGATGACATACTGGCGCTAGGATAGGAATAATCCATGGGGAGAGCGCATGACGGAGATACTAAGAAAATAGTGCAGGGGACCAAAATCGGTCATGGCAAACTCCGAGTGGAGTCGTGTCATGATATGTTGTAGGGTGATGGGCGAGGATGCCTAAAAATGATGTCGTTGATATATAGAAGTAGGTAGGCGGTGGCATCCCTGGTGTGAAGAACGAAAAGGGATGTATCGAAAGTGGAGGCCACAAAGCCAAGTTACCAAAAATAGGCGGCAAAACGCTAGTACCAGGCCCGCAGGGCCTATTTGAGACCATAGAGAGAGCGTTGGAGGAGACAGATGTCGTCGAGGCGAGTTGGGTCAACGAAGCCTGGAGGCTGCTAGCAATAGACGGTCTCCACTAGATGACCGTAAAGAAAGGCGTTCTTCACGTCAAGCTGGTGGATCGGCCAGGAGCGCGATGCAGCGAGAGTAAGAACGACCCGAATAATGGCAGGCTTGACGACGGGACTAAAAGTCTCGTCGTAGTCTATGCCAGGACGTTGAGAGAAGCCTCGAACTACCCAACGTGCCTTGTGACGAGTAAGGGATCTATCGGAGTGGAATTTATTTTTGAAGATCCACTTGCCGGTGATAATGTTGGCGTCAAGAGGACGAGAGAAGAGGCGTTAGGTCTCGTTGTCTATGAGTGTCTTGTACTTGTCAGCCATGGCCGTGCGCCACAGAGGGTTGGCCAGAGCAGAACGGGGATTCGCCAGAATGGGCGAGATGGCACAGTGGACTACGGAGAACCCATAGCGCTAGGTGGGACGAAGGGACCTAGTCTAAGAACGGGTGACCATGTGAGAAGTGGTTGGGACGAGAGCGTCCGCACGATCCAATGGCAACATCGACCGTGTGGTAGAGTAGACAGGGGCAGAGGTGATAGCGGGACGAGGGCGATGGCTATAGGTCCGAAGGAAGGGCTGTGCTGGGTTAGTCGGGGCGACGACTAGCGCTGGAGTGGTGGAAGGCGAGGAAGCCGATGAAGGTACGATCGGCACGGCAGGGGCACGTAGAAGAATGGTGGAGTCGTTCAGTGGATCCTCAGGAACCACCGGAGTAGGTTGTGAAGATGTGGTGGATGGTAAGGGGCGGGAGGGTACAATGTTGGTGAGGAGAAAGTCGAGATCACCAGAAGAAGGTCCAGGGTTGATTAATCCGAAAGGGAAACAGGACTCGTCAAAGACAACATGTCGAGAAATGATGATGCGGCGAGTGGAGAGATCAAGACAACGATATACCTTGTGGGAAGAGGGATAGCTAAGAAAGATGCAGGCAGTAGAGCGTGGGGCGAGTTTGTGGGGGGTAGTTGCTGTCAGATTAGGGTAGCAAAGACACCCGAAAACACGTAATTGGGAGTAATCGGGAGTTTTATGATACAGAAGAGTGTAGAGAATGTTGTAGCGGATGGAGGAGTAAGGGTGCCGATTGAGCAGATAGGTTGCAGTGGGAGTGCTTCAGCCCAATAGGTTACAGGGAGGTGGGCGTGGAGAAGCATGGTTCGACTGATATTGTTGAGGATACGGAGAAGGCGTTCGGCCTTGCCGTTTTGAGGGGAGGTGTATGGACAAGAGAGAAGGTGGATGCCACAGTAGGCAAGTAAGATTTGGATGGTATGGTTGACAAACTCCGTACTATTGTCGGCTTGTATGGTTTGGATAGTGAGGTTAAATTGAGTGAAAACGTAGTTGGAGAAGTTGATTAAATGAGTAGTGACCTTGGACCTGTGAGAGAGAGGGAAGGTACAGCAGTAATGTGTGTAATCATCAAGTAATGCAAGGTAATATTGGTAATCCAAAATACTTATAACTGGAGAAATCCATACATCACAATGAATAATTTCAAAATATCGAGAGATACAAGAGGTAGAGGGGGAGAATGATAACCGCACATATTTGCCAAGTTGATAGGAATGACATACAATAGGGCTAGTGCTGGTGCAGGGGATGGAGACACTACGACGAAGAGTGGAGACGGCGTGAGTGAGGTGGCTAAGGCGGAGATGCCAAATGTTGGTGGAGGTGGCAATATTAAAGTGAGGAGTGGATGGCGCAGTAGGAATGATGTATAGATCGCCATCACTATTGCATCAAAGCATCTCGTGTTGAGTCAGAATATCCTTTACAGAGAAACCAGATGCGTCAAATTCAATAGAGCAATTGTTATCTCTGGTGAATTGGCAAACAGAGAGTAGATTGTGGACGAGAGAGGGAATAATTAAGACGTTGTGTAGTGGGAAGTTTGATGTGAGTGTGGACAGGATAGAGTCACCACGACATGTGATTACGAGAGATTGCCCATTGCCGACAGTGACGAAAGGAGAGGAGGAAGGGTGGCGGGAAAGAAGTATACCGTCCGATGAAGCTATGTGTGATGACGTACCAGAGTCCAGTACCCAAAGGTGTTGAGACTGGAGCGTCATCTGGTTGAGAGCGGCGATGAGGCCAGCCGGTTCCACAGAGGAGCCGACTGGGAGGCTTGCGAGGGTGCAGGCGGCAGGAGCAGTTGCATGGGGGCGAACACCAGGTGGGCCTGAGGATGAGCATCGAGGACCCCGGGCTGCTAGCCGATGTGGCTGCGCGACTGGGGCTGAGGCACTCAGGGGTTGTAGCAGAGCCACGAACCCATGGGGCCTGCTGGTGGGATAGTGGCCATAGCAGGGTGTTGCTGCATAGGGCCACTCCAGCTTTTGCCATTGCCCTTTTCTTTGCCTTTGCCGCTGCCGTCGTCTCAGGCCCTGTTGCCGTGGCCGAACCCATGGCCACCGGAGGAACTGCCGGGGGCACGGGAAGAGACAATACCACACATGGGACGGCAACCGCTGGGATTGTTGCAGCCAGAACCAGCTGCGGCAATGAGAGAGGTGTGAGCGATAGTCTTCTCATCATTCGCCAGGCGAAGTTCCTTGAGAACCAACATGTCGTGAGCCTGGACGAACGTGGGAAGAGGGATGAAGTTGGTGATGTCATCGGCGGTGTTTAAGAAGCGGGGGTTGAGTCTGTGCAAGAAAGCGAGGATGAGTTGGGAGTTGGCCACAGGATGGCCGGCATCACGGAGAGCGGCGGCCTTGACCTTGAGGAGTTGACAGCACGAGAAGACAGAGGAGTCCTCTTGTACTATGGAGTGGAACTCGTTTAGGAGGAAGATGGCGTAAGGCCGCTCAATAGCCACCCATAAATCGCGGGCGGTAGGATCGGTGTCTTCCATGGCAAAGTCGAGAACGGAGTCGTCGACCGAGCTGAGTTGCCAGCTGCGGACACAATACTCAGCTATGTCCCATTGAGGATCATCAGGGCGAGGGGGAGCAGAGCCATCGATGTGGGAGCGAAGGCCAAACTTGTCACACAAATATTTGAAGAAGAAGACCTACTTGGAGTAGTTGGTGTTCAGGTCAAGTGAAATCGGGACGTGGGATTTCACATTGACTATGGCGTAGGGTAGGGAGAACATTGGCGTGATCGAGGCATTGTTGAGAGCGCCGATGGTTGGAAAAAAATCGGACCTGGCAACAGAGAGTGCCTGAACCAAGAGCCGACTCGGCTATCATGGTGAGGGTAGACGCGGCGTAAGAGAATCACGTGTGGGTGGGCTGGAGTGCGTGAGAGGCAGATGGGAGAACAACCGATGGAACGGGTAAAAGCCGATGGGGATGGGGGAGAGGGAGAAGCCGATGGAAAAAGGGGTGAGAAGCCGATGAGAAGGGCGCGGACGCAAAAGGAATGATGCACGCCCGAGAGATAGGATGTTGCTTCGGTAGACACGCGTGCACGTCAGATGAATTGGCAAGCCGATGGAGGTGAGCGTGAGGCCGATGAGGGTAGGCGGGCGCAAGGCTAATGAGGGGAGGGCGAAACCGATGGACGCGTGCGTGGAGCCGATGAAGGCAATGATGGGAGTCACGGGCACGAGAAGAAAAAGTTCGCGTCCGCGGACACGTGGGCGCGTCGGGTTCGCACGAACTCGAAAACGAGAAAAGCCGCGGACGAGAAAAGGAAAGGTTCGCGTCCGGGAGACAAGAGTTCACGTCCGTAGACACACAAACGTGGCGAAGTGGCGCGGACCTAGAAAGGAGACAAGCCACGGAAGCGAGAGGAGAAAGTTCGCGTTTGGGAAGCAGGTTTCGCGTCCGCGGACAGGTGAGCGTGTCGGAATGGGAGAAGCTGGAAGTATGTTCCAGCCGATGGAGAGCGCGAGCGCAGAGGAGCACTGACGTAACTTCGGAGAAAGGATGAGGTGAGAATGCAAAGGTAGGTGAAGGTGGACAAGACCAGGAGGCGGATGAAAACCGTCTCCTCATCACGCGATGGAGGTGGTGAGGAGTAAACCGCTTGCAGAGAAGACAATGGGGATGAAAAACCGAGGTGAAAAAGAAGCAAAAGAGAAACCACCAGAGGAAGAAGTGGAAGGGGAGCGTGTAGTGGTGGAAGGGGGTCTTGGAGGAGAAGGAGACGACTACGATGAAGAGGAGGCGTTAGCTCGTCGACGAGAAGGTTGCTAGCACGTGGGGATGTCTGAACCTCTCTCTAATACTATGTAGAAGTGAAGTATATAGAGAGTAAGAATGAGATCTTGTTTACTGTACAGGGGGTCGGACATATATATATAAGTCTAATGGTCTAACAAAAAGGATCATGTACATCTAGGAAGTTTGGATGAGGTATGAAAAACAGATAGGCAACTTGGTGTAATTAAGTCACACATGACTTCCATTGTGTTATCAAATCCCGAATTATGGTTGAAACATTAAAATTTTCATTTAGAAATGCTATGCATAATGCATCATATGTAAAATAACTAACTGTTCAGTATTAAAACAAAAAAAAAGATGTTGTATCTGCTAAAGCACGCCGCATATCACCAGACCGGACATTAGTCCATACTACACGCATCAACCTATGTTGAGCAGCCTTAGCAGCAGCCATCTCTATGGCACTGTCAATGATTGCATGTAACTGTTGTCACGCACTCCAAATAATATATGGCGACAACAAAAATCCTTTGTTATGCAAGTCATGTTTGGAACAAACCTTATATTGACATGTGGCATTGCTTGATTATCACCTACATTACCAGGGCCATGTTGGTTTGCAGAAACAGGTCAAAAATAAGCTACCAGACTGGTTGGAGTGGAAAGGCCAAAATGTATTCTTCAGAGTTCTCAAAATCTGAAAAGGATAAGAAAAAAGTAAGCCAAAATGTTTTCTCATTCAGCAAATATTGACAGTTGAAATGTCATAGCACCACCCTCAACAGAAGACAGACCAAAAACGTTAACTAAGATACAGAGCAGGAGCGACATGTCTGATAAAAACAAGGAAACTATTAATGCTCCATTCTAAAGTGCAGATGAAACCTTCAACAGTATATATCTACCTATACAACTCCAAAGCCAAGATATTTTGGTGTAGACGTGTAGTTCCAGATTAAATACAAGTTGATTTGCAGAGGTGTTGGATTATGCTTGGATCCTGGTTCACATGGATCAGGTGGTACTTCCAAAATCGTCATGCTCCAGTACTTAGGAATACTTGATAACCAAGAAAGAGTACACTGAACTGTAAGGTCTCAAGCATGGCAGGGAGAAACAAATTCCCTGAGGACAAGAAGTAATTGATAAGTGTACTGTGTACAATGCATGAAGCTAAGCATTCAGAAAACCATGAAAGGACTTATGGCAACCACCTGAAAAGCTATAGCCCACAAAATTCCCTTCTTTATTTCTGAAAGGACTTATACACACAACCATGGAAAATTACCAAAAGGTTCAAGTCCTGTACATAAGTGTTGCATGTATGAACGAATGGTCATAAGTTCAAGTTTGTGTAGTTAGGGAAATCGATAAGAATTTGCAAATGGAAATTTTCAAGCAGGAATCCAATTCAAGTCTTGTTCAGAAATCTGAAGCATAAATGCTAGCAATCTTTTTGCTGGTAAAGGAACTCGAGGAAAAGATTCCCCTTCAGCAAGCTAGAACAATATGGAAATTCCCTGCTGTAGGACAGTTGTCGAGATTGCCACTATAGCTGTTGTAATCCTACGAATTGGGTAATTGGTGGTAAATGCCACTAAATGTGCAAAAAACTATCTTGCCTGAGATACGAACAGTTCTTTAGCAGTCAAAAACACATTGACTGTTAAATATAGAACATGGGTACTAAAGATCGAAAAAACAAACCTCTACCAGAAGTGACTTTGATGTCATAATATGCGGTTCATCGCCCAACTTGCTTTTGTGTTTGTCATAACCCCTAGGAAGGCTATCGAGATCATGTGGAAAGAAAATCTACACATTGAATTCCAGCAAGCCATATAATCGTAGCATCTTCAGTATCTCAGAATATATCAACGAAAGCATTAGAGCTGATCCCAATCGGCATGTTAAAACCTGGCCATGAAACAAATCAACACAGATTTAGATGAACTATTAGCAAGCAAGTGTGAGGAGCATATACATCCACAAGGTACAATAAAGCTTACCGAGTGAAGATGTATAGCCCGCCCATCTGACGATCCATTTTTCCTTCGAAACCCCTGAATTGAAAGTCGTAACGCATTAGCACATCAATTCACCGTACAATCAGAAGGTACAGCAAGAAATTCTTCAGAATGCAATCAAGGAAACGAACTAACGGAGTCTGAAGTCAAACGTCACAAAGAATATGTGCTTGTGTCGAATGTTCTTGATTGTACTTAACATGTATTGCACCTTGTGGAAGTAGAGGTAACGGCCGAGGTGGTCGAGGAAGACCTGGGGCGGCGCGCCGGCGGGCGGGAGTTAGCCGTCGGCGAGGAAGCCGGTGGAGAGGTCGTCGAGGCGGGAGATGAAGGCCTCGACGGGGAGCGGCACGGAGGAGTGGGAGACGAGCGAGTCGCCCTCGGCGGCGACGTAGAGCGCGGCGCGGGCGAGGTCCGCCCCCGGTTGATGGCGATGCTGGTTAAGTGTTTTATTTTGTTACGATTTATTTTATATTTTAAGTGTGCGTTATATTTTTATATATTTATATAATATTTTTAAACAAGACAGACATTTAAACATACTTTAAAAAAATCAACGCCATCAAAATAAAAAACAACGAAGACGAAGAGAGTATGCAACATATATGATCTACTAATGTAACAAGGAGAGTGGTGCATATACAAATATAAAATATTAGTGCATTATGATGCGCGCACGCGTCTTCTAAAATGGAGTATCGTATCGCACACAGACAAACAGCATAGCAAAGCAAGGAGACGAACAATATAGGCTAGGCTTCCAACAGGAACATGCGTCCCAGAGCACGACATATCTTGGTGAATATTAACGCCCTATTTGGACGGGGGAGAACTTCCCTGCTATGCAGGAATTAAACTACTGCTTTCTAAAAAATTTCTGTGAGATCATGCAGATTCCGTGGAAGTTGAACGGTTTTTCTATAAACCTTCTGCGAAGTCCTATAAAATTTCGGCACTCCAATTCTGCTAACAGTATACCTCTTGAAGTAAGTAAACAAGCTCTTGCAGAGTCGCAGGTAATAACTGTTGCAACTTGCACCCACCATACAACTTCTCGATGCAATCTCTTAACACAACTGGAAAAAAAAAACCCATCTTGCATCACCCGACCTGGATTTGACCAAAGAGGGATGAGGCATACATGAGGTCCCCGACTTCTGAGCTCGAAGTTTACCAACAAGAGACGACCATTTTTCCACAAACTTGGTTTAACACTTTCACAAATTAGGTTTGATAGCAGGTTTCAGCACATAAACACATCTATGGTAGGAACATTGCAGGTTCAGATCAGAAAGCAATGGGTCAGTGCAAGGGTACTTCGGTGCCTGAGCCAGCATAGGTGTGCCACAGCTAAACATAACTGGGGAAGTAGTTCAGCTCTTCTGGGTGTTGCATTCCTCCAGCTCTTTCCTCAGCTGAAGCGAGAAGTCGTCGTTGACGTCATCATCATCCCAATCGTCCTCCCATTGCTGGATGGCCTCATCACCATCTTCCTTGTCATCCCATTCTACAATATACGAAAGCAGGAAGCAAGGGGTCAGTGCAAGCTTACAGCCTTACATAATATGTATAACAGTGTTAAACTTCACCCTTGGAACGTATATTGCTAGCAGAGGAATCTATAAAAGAGGGAAGCAAATATGAACACAGAAGTGGCTACCGCATGCGGTAAAGTACGCACCCATAAAGAAGCACACTTGATGACCATAAGGCACAAGAGAATAAATCAAAATGTCAAGCACAACTTCAATAAAGTAGCTAGTACTACTGTACTTGCTAGTTATGTAAAGGAAACCAATAGAAACATCCTAAAACTCTAGAAGTTCGTTTTTTCCTGTGAACGAAACACAGTTCTGCAATATGAGATGTTATAACTCAGTACATGGAAGAAGCACCAAACGATAAATCTATGCCAAATCATATACCTCGTGATGTCACCGAATATAAGTTATCTGCTCATTTTTAATAGTAAACACACCACATATAATAGCAATAAGCTTTAAAAAATCCAACACATAAATGACAGAGTGGAAACCTCTACATTATTTGGTAGCCATTAAATCATACATAAGCACAAATCGCAAGAAAGATTTTAATAGAAGAAAAGCCGTGATCTTAAGGTAACAACAAGAGCAGCTCCCAGTTCCCACCCTACATTTTACCCTGTGATTGAAAGGTAGTCTGCACATTTGCATTAAGTTAAAAAATAAAGTCACAATAGTACCACAAGGTAGAAGTCCTTGTCCCATTCATATGTTGAGTACATAACTCCCTTTTTTTCTACTCAATCAACCATGGACAAAAAGGTGCTATACTCTTATATCCATTAAGTCAATCTAGACACTAAAAGGCTAGAACAACATGGAAGGTGCTTTTAGAACAGCTCGTTTGCAGGCTACTGCCCAAGTGTACTGGTAGTGGTATGGGTGCAATTACCAGGTCCAACATTGCCACCCCCATTCACAGGTGGCAACAGGACCAACCTTGGTGCTGTAATGGCCTCCACCACAACTCATTGGACTAGTTGCCTCAAGAGAGGAAGATATCATGTGGCCCTAGAGGAGGAAGGGAGTAGGTATGGACTGGGATAATTACTAGAACAAATTGGAACACCGTATCATGAAAAGGTTTAGATGGTTGGACAAAAATTTGGTCTAAAAACCAAACAACAAATTATTGTTCAATGAAAATGCAAAAGAACACAAAATGCCTTTGATCAATTGTCCACAATTATTATGATTCACCTCAACAGGCAAGTCCAATGGGAAAATTTTCGGCACTATGCCCCTACCCTTAAAATCTTTAGGGGTTTAGCATTCTAAATTTCTAAATTCTAATATGTGAATTTCTACAATAATATGCCCAGGGAGAGGAACAAACAAGTAGAAAATACCAAAGCTCCCTACATGTAATTAGTTTATTTCCCTTAGTGCTTTTCTTAAGTAACATAGAAATTGAGCGTTCCAAGCAAGGACAGGCCCGAACGAGAGTAGACATACAATGCACAGGCCACAATTGTCTCAAATAAGCGAGCATGAACTTAGCGATAAAGAACACAATACCACAAGAAAACCAAATTAGAACATTTTATCATGCCAAACTAAAAGAGCGCACGATACAAGCACACCCCAAAAGTAACGGAATCCACCAGATCGCACGAGATGGTAGACCGCGCACGGGTTCCAGACCAACCAAGCCTACTCTCGCCCAAACCCGACAGTCTCGGCCACGAACAAAACCAGCGGCGAATCGGCCTCGCTCCCCCCCTAGAGATCGCAACAGTACCGCTGCGAGTAGACGATAGGTTGGTGGGAGGGATAGGAGGGAGCCGCGACCGGCGCATACCTTGGTCGATCTCGAACTCCTCGAACTCGTCGTCGTCCTCGAGGAGGTCCATCTTGGCCGCCTCCGCCTTGGCGTCCGCCGGCGCCGCTGCCGCCATCACCCGCTGGTCGCCGCTACGCCTGCAAGATGCGGCCGAGCGGATCGGAGATCGTGACCGATTCGTGCGCGCGGGGGGAGGAAGAGGAAGAGGAAGAGGATGGATCGAGGGGGAGTGGCACCCACCTGAATCGTGTCGCGGGAGTGGAGATGAGGAAACCCTAGATTTTCGGAGGCGGATGTTCTTTGGGGTGCGGCTGCTTGGGTTGGGCCGTGGACAGTGGTGGTTCGGGGATGAGTAGAAACGGTGCCGTCAAACCGACTTCCGCGAGGTGGAGAAGTAGTTCAGGATTTCTGATTTTCTTTTCTTTTTTATCAGTAGTTTTTTTTAAGTTCGACTTTAAAAAAATTAAAACTAAAACAAAGGATTGTGGTAGCAATTTTCTGTTTCTACAAGGCTGTCATCATTTTCTTTCCTTCACAACTAATCTTGCATGGTTGAATTTGCTCGAAGATAAACTTCTTTAATGTTAGAAAAAGATTAAGTTTGATTATTTTATAATCGAAGAATCATAGAACCATTCACGTGGTTTTGTTCCATGATTGTTATCTTATAACGATTTGTGTAAAATTTATATAAAAAATGGTTAACTATGCAGTATTTATCCCAGATTGTTTGGTTGGCTTAAACATTTGCAAATATTTGTTGATAGAACTCGTACTGCACAGTTAATCAGCTTAAACGTACCATTGAAATTAGGTTATTGCAAGATGCTAACTTGCTATTTGGGTTCGAGTTTTCAGCTCAGTTAGCTACTTTACAAATATGTGTTAGCTTAAACATATCATTGAAATTAGGATATTGATATTAGTCCAAACTTAAGATATACTTATGCACTTCCTTTGTCCCCCCAAAAAAATAGATATGTACTTTGATAATTGCCAAAACTGGCATGTCTCTGTGAACATAGGTCAGGAACGTATCAAAGCTAATTTGAATTTTTCATTTTTTTTCTTAATAATTTTAGGTAGATGCCTGTCTACTTTTTAGGAAGGCATTATGAAACGCGAGCTAGACAACGAAAATGACAAGAAAAACTCTAAAACTAGATAAAAACCCACGCGCTACTATTTGTATTGACAATGCACACTTGGTGAGATAAACAAAAGAAAGGAAGGGAGAGAAAGGTATTCTTAAATTCTGGTATAGAAACTTTGTAAGGAATGAAAATAACAACAAAAACGCATGATGTTTCACTTTGGGAGCATTGAGATCATATCTAAAACCCTATAATGATGCCTTGCAGAAAATATGAGCTTATTTAGGCATCAGGAACTAATAGGAAAGCAACGATGCCTTGCAGAAAATATGAGAAGGTTGTTATTCTTGCAATGACAGCTTGCATTAATATTTATTTTGCCGGACCTGCTGGAGGCTAGATGTTGCCTAGCTGGACATAATTTATTGTTGATCAAAGTCGAATTCACTCATACATTAATATGTATGTATTATACAATTGTTTTGGGTATATAATCATATCTCACTCGTTCCGTGTTCTCTCTATATTTATCTATCGTTCAAATTTACATTGTCTTAGCTCTTCATGTGGAAAACAAATAATTGCATATATATATATATATATATATTGTAGAAGAAATGATTAAATAATGTTAAGACAATTAAAGGATATCAAGGTTACTTACAACAAAATCATTGCCACTAATGTTTGGAAAAGCAAAATAACTTCAAACAAATATAGCACGAGACCCAGTAGGTACGAGATATCTTGAAGTATGGGCGCTGGCTCCCCACACGAAAAGTAGAATATGTGCGTCTCCAATCTCTGACGGTCCACTAAAAGAGACATGTCTACATCCCATCAACTTGTTGGGTCCATATTATCTATAGCGATCTCGACTAACCTACACAGTGGAAGAATGCCAACTTTATACAACCTATAAACCCAAGGAAATATGGTTAGTATTTTTGAACATAAAGAAACACAATTGTCACTAAAAATAGTAGTTGTGGTAAAACGTGAGTCCACGTGCAAGAGCTATCGCAAAGGATGTATATGAAATGTGATTAGTTCCACACCCTTAATCACTGAGAGGTAAGACCGGTGGGACTAATTGATCTACCGCTCTAGCGTGTCTGATACTTCATACCTACGTATAATTTGAAAGTTAGTCAAATTTTGAATATGAAAACAACAAGAAACAAAAATTAAGTGAACTATTAATAATTTGTGAAACAATTTCGTAATATTAGTACGTAACGTTCATTCAACATAGCAAAAAGTATACAACACATACAACAATATGATCCATAGTGTTTAAACAACATATGGTCTAGAATGCAACAAAGTTCGATAAATTAAGTTATACAATCATTATTAAAATAATACATGAACCGACGCTACACCACCCTACCAGCAGGTGCACGAGAACACCTAGGACAGGGTCACCTAGTAGTGGTGCCTTTACCTGGTGGACGACTTCCATCAGTAGATGATTCAAATAGACCTACTTCTGCTACACTTAGATCTGGTACATCTTTAGGACATATCTTGTAAGTAAGTATGGTATGTCTAGTCGCACTGGCTACAACGCTTAGTCTTTCCATCTGCTTCAGATTCATTCTGAATGTGTTTTACCTTTCAGTGACCTGCTTTGTCCCAAATTTTTGTTCGGTAAGGAATGTAAATAATGTGTGGATTATTTGTTGTGGATGTCTCTACAATAACATAACCATATATCTCGATATTTCAAGCATAGAGAATTGCATTCTTTCCTAAAATAAGGTGAAATAAAATAATGTTTTAGAATTTCACACATAGAAACAATGACAATTACATGAAAATATAGCTTGTGAAGTAGATATGACTTTTGGCATGAGCAAGTGCAAGTTTCGGTATCTTTTATGATACATTACTATACAATTCTCTTATGATAGATGCCCGCCTGTCCTTATGAACACATAAAATTTTGAATCTATGTTGTTATATACCTTACAATATTTCTAATTCTTATTATTTTATCTTGCATGTATTTAGTTATTAATGTGTCAAAGAAAACACCATTATGTATGTGTCATGGAAGGGCTAGCTGCTTTGTTCTAATACTAAATTACTTACATCTGTCATGTAAAATAAATTTAACTATGACAATAAGTGGTAGCCCATGATACCACATATCACTTTAGTTTCTAAACATCTGTAAAATTTGTAATCATTATGTTAAATGTAGAACCACCAAGCTCATTTCTCCTTCGGTTTATTATCAATCCACTAAAAAAATCATCTAATCATGCCTATAGAACTTCTTCTCATCTGCTTGTCGTAAATGGAAAGAGGTTTAAGAGCTTACTAGTGTTTTTTTTCTTAGCAATCATAACGATTTTTTGCATAAATCATTGATCAGGACGTCAAAGTGTGGACGCTTTCTGATTCGGAAGCTCGACGTACAAAAGTTAGGAGTATTCAACTTGGAAGCTTGATGATTTAATCAACCAAATAAATAAATGCTTTTCGTTAATATTTCTACAGCCCTATGTTTCTTTCGCTGCAAGCCTGCAACTTTGGCAAATGACCAGATCTTTCGCCCACGGCCTTTGGTTTTCTTAGTTTGAATTTTGATTAGATCAATACAGTCTCTTAATTAAGATGCAGTATGCAGCCTTCGCTCACAAATTCTTGGTAAACTATATTTAGTGTTTTACGTATTGTTCATACTAATATTATATATTAAAAAATATTAAGTTATGTCTACAACAACGTACAACGTACGAAGAATTATCTAATAAGGCTACGAAGATCAGGCTCGAGTTATGTCCCCACCGGCCAGGCCACATCGGGTCGGAGACAGATCCTCTCCCGCGAGAGACAAACGATGTAGATTAGGATGACGATGTGACTCGCTATATGTCATGTAAATATTATCACGTGACACTCTAATAAATTAAAAAAAGTCTTTAAAATTTAGATTAAAAAATAAAAACATCAAACTATTAATTAGCCTTCAAATTAATGAACCTATTATTTTAAACTATTAAATCTATCTTTAAAAAACTAATAAAATCCCCTAAACCTCTTCGCCCCTCTTCCGTCGATCTCTAATTCTCTACCCCAGTCTTGCACGCACGCATGTAAGGTACGTACGCACGTACACATAACGTACATACCTCTTTTTTTCTCTCAATTAGTTGACAAAATCATGATTCGAAATAACATTTTTTGGGCTACTGACGAAGCCGTTTGTTTGCCAGCTCCCTACATCTACTTGTACGTGCGTACCTCCACCTTTGCTTGCCGTCTGTTAGCAACCTGTAGCAAGGAATCTAAGTTTTTTTTCTGCAAATTAGACCATGTAGGAGTAGTAATCAAAACGTTTAAGTAATATAGCGAATTCAGGAGACAAGATTAGACATTTATAGACATACTCTACTCATGCTAATAATTTTTTTTATTGTTGAGGTTTTATTTTAAATTACATTTAAGTCAGGAAACAATTGAACATGTTAAGCAACCATTAATATTTTACTAGCTAGCTACACAATTTTGTGTAGGTGAATTGTTTGCTTATACGTATTAAAAAATATTAGTTATTTTTAAATTTGAGGAGTTTTTAAAAATATATAATTGTTGAAATTATTAAAAAAAGGCAAAACATATGCCCTTCAATCCATCCTTAATTTGGTGAAGTAACACAGTTTTGATTAGAAGATAACATAAAGATTTCTTTGCACAATTTTGACTTACGTCATAGGCATCTTGCATGCTATTTGTGCATATGGTAGGCACGGGAGAAATTAGACAATAGTCTAATTTGATGTTATAAGTAAAATTTCACCTAAAATTAAAATACATATATTTATGGTAATAAAATTGATTAAAATATTAAATAAGATGCACACCCATGTGCACGGGTTTCCTTACTAAGGCTCTTTTGAGGAGTATCTCTTGCTCGTGTTGAACTCGGCACTTGCTTATTATTTCCACTTCTTGTCATGACTATGCACTTAGTAAAATCCTTCCAAATATGCTTGACAAATGGATTGTGCAAGTTAGGAAATAGCCCATGTGTCAATTCTAATGTATTAACAATTATTGTGTTAACAAATAATAATTAATAATTACATAGGAACTAACTATATTCTATTATTTCATGTTATAACAATTTTTTAAAAATAAATTCAAAAACCCACAATTTCAAGCAAATTTAGTTTAGAATATATGCATTCCGAGTATCCTTACAACAAAGCCGTAACCAACTTTCAACACATTACTAAACAGTACATTGGGAGAAGGATCATAAGTTTTAAATAGAATTAAAGATCAATTATATTAAAAGTCATCAAAAATAAAGTATTCACATGATTTAGAGTAATAAAATTTGTAAAACATTAAATGATATGACTGTGCATGTGCACGGGCTTCATTATCAGAAACAGCAACATATCCTGTGTTATATCGTGTGTTGTGAGCAGTGAAGATAATATTAATATGTACAATTAAAAATACTATACGTGAAATCACCATTTTTTTAGTAATTAATTAAAATCATTTCAGAACAAATGACAGAGATCGTCAAATCCGCGTGAATTTCATCGGCCCCTGCCCGTAAAGTCCCATCAGGTTGTCACGGACTCGCTGGCGCATTGCAGCATCGTGGTCAGCCGGCCAATGGGCGGACCAGGCCGGGGCCCACCGTACGCCACCTGGCACGCGGGCCCCACCGCTCAGCCTCTGCCCCTGGCCTAAAGGCGCCGCGCCCCGCTCCCCCGGAAGAAAGGACTAGCCGTTGGACGCGGCCGCGCCGGAAAGCTGTCGATCCAACGCAACCAGACGGCAACGGTCACTAACAATCCCTTCTTCCCCTTATATACCCCACCCACCGCGCCGCCGCCGCCTCCTCCTCTCTCTCTCTCTCTCCTCGTCGAAGCCTCCGTAGATCCCGATCTCGATCCAGCACAGGATGACGAGGGGCGAGAACAACACCGGCGCGCACGGCAGCGGCAACGTGCCTGCAGCCGCTGCTACGGTCGGAGGAGGGGCTACCTCCGGGAAGCAGGCGGGGCCGGGGGCGCGGGGCGCGGAGGGGCAGTCGGTGGTGCGGCGGCTGCAGTCGGAGCTGATGGCGCTGATGATGGGCGGCGACCCGGGCGTGTCTGCGTTCCCGGAGGGGGACAACATCTTCAGCTGGGTGGGTACCATCGCCGGCTCCGCCGCCACCGCCTACGAGGGCACCTCCTACCGCCTCTCCCTCGCCTTCCCCAGAGAGTACCCCTACAGGCCCCCCAAGGTGCGGTTCGAGACCCCGTGCTTCCACCCAAACGTCGACGCCCACGGCAACATCTGCCTCGACATCCTCCAGGACAAGTGGTCCTCCGCCTACGACGTCCGCACCATCCTCCTCTCCATCCAGAGCCTCCTCGGCGAGCCCAACAACGACTCCCCGCTCAACACCCAGGCCACCGCGCTCTGGCCCAACCAGGACGAGTTCAGGAAGATGGTGGAGAAGCTCTACAAGCCCGCGTAGGTGGATCGCTCATGCTGCGGCTTCGCCAGCGATCTCCTTGGGTTCGAATGCGATTGATGTGCGAGTCGACTCGGAACTTGGCGAATCTGATTGGAACTGTTCGATTTGCAATTGTTTCTTGATTGTTCAATCATTCATTTGTTTCGATGTAACAGTGCTTGCCGTCGACAAGATGGTCATATTGGAATTTATGAGAAACAAATTCAAAAGGATTCAAGCAAAAAAATGCACTTTTTTTTTTATCCTACACATACCCATTTCATTCTTCAAAATATTCAAATACATGAAAAGGGAAATACCGATATTGTCGGACTTGGTTCTGTACTTGCTCCCATATCCTCCTCCGTTGTAATTTGCACAAGATTTGACAACGATTCAGACAGGTAAATATAACTAGCATAAGCCTTGCAGAACAGCAACAAAATGGTTGTTCATGCTTAACTTCAAAACCTCGCAGAGTTAATTTTTAACAAGGATCCAATTATCGTCTTGTGCGTATAACTTGCCAGGTCATTCAAAACTCAAACGGAGTATGATACATTGGATAGCCATGTCAAAATTAGGGACTATATTACTAGACATAAAGACATACAACAACTAACACCCAGAATCGCTTATTCACTTGTTAATTGTTATGTTCACAACAGGAACACCGAAGGGCAAACGAAGGATACATTAAGCTTCATGGCAGCTCTAAAACAAGTCAGTTTCAATCCGCAGTCTAGGAAAGTGCAGTACAGAAACTAAGCTAAACTCAAACAAAGCTTCCCAGTTGAGATTAGCCTTGTCTGAGGATGCGCGATATGTGCTTAAAGAATACAGGACACATGGCCATGCTGAATTTTATGTCTTGCTTCATCCAGCCCAGAGCTACCCTGTCCAGGGTGCCCAATGAGAAGTACTGATACGACCATTCACCGCCACCAGGTTGGTCTACCCATGTGAGAGTGAAACTGTAACCTACAACAGTTTGAACAATTCAGTTAGAAACGTAATTGGTTCCTTACACGTGATATGATCTTTACAAATCAAATGTTCTAACAGTATGATAACCGGATCAAAGTTATAAATCCTGAACTTAAAACATTGGTGACATGATCCTCATTCTTGATAAAGAAATTAAAGCATTATAATATGCATTCACGCAACACTTTCGGTGGTATAAGGAATTATGTTTTCAGGTTGAAGATGCCAGTTCTTTGCATAACTGTTTGTTTGACTCAGTTTGGCAACATGGTGGGGGCTATATGCAAAATCAAATGAATGTTTAAGAGAGAGGAACATGAGTTAAACATAAAGAATAATAACTATGATGTGATATTCCAGTACTATGCTATGGCTAAAACAATAGCATGAAATTTGATGTTCCAAATACCACTAGCTTCATGGGAGACCGAAAGTGAAAATCCTTCTGTTTTGTTCTTCACTGAAAATTTCATGCCAACTATTGATTCAGCCAGCATATGAAACATACAGGAACTGGAGCTTTCTTCTGTCGCACTCCCTGCAAACAGCATACTTTTAAGTTAAAATAATTTACAACTGTTTGTATACAGGCAGTAATTGCGTGTATATTACCACTAACCTGAGATGCCCATATGTCTTCTACAGGAATCAAGCTACAAAACCAATCCAAATCATAAACAGAGATTAGAAGAGCTCAACACACTCATTTTCTCTTGCATACTTGTACATTACTAATAGGTAGTTCAACTGTTACGAAAAACTTACCTCTCTTCCTTCCTCCTGAAAGCCATTACGAGGAACAATAGCTTTTTCAATGGAGCGTGTAATTCTCTCCCTGCTGTTTGACTTTGATGTCTTCTTTGCAGGTGAAATTGGAGTTTGATTTTCTAGAATCATTTCAGTTGTGTCAGGAGACCCAATAGCTGTATGATGGTTTGCATCCTTCTTCTTGGCCAGGAGACACTGAAGCCTCAATATTTCACTATTAAGCTCCTTTGCTGCATGTTTTGCAAACAAAATTGAAACTAAGTCAACAACATCAATACCAAATTTATATAGAAGACATAATTCAGTCCATCTATAAAGTAAAATTAATTTTACAAGGCCTCATTCACTTCATAATTCGGGTGGCACTAAATTATTCTGACATACTTGATGAGTTATTATTTACTGAGTGCAAGACAATCATAAGAAAGAACTTGTTTAGGAAACACAAATGCAGTCATGAAACACATTACCATGTTAGTATTTTTGTATGTTTGCAGTAGAATATTAAAGGGGTCCTGGACATGTACATAGCACTGTTTAGTAAGCACTTAATAATCAACAAACAGAAGTTTAAAGGAGAAGGTGAAGCATATTTTGGATTTTTTTTCACAACTGGAGAGAAAGATCCAGATAAACAAAAGCAATTTATATAAGATGAAAACAGAAGTACAATGCCATCAGCTTGCCAAAGACCACAGGATGAAACTACACGAACCACAGTAATGATTTTGTTATACTTTTATAAATTTCATAGAATAACCGCTTAATTAAATCCTAGGTATCTGAAAGATATGATAAGTACAAAATAAAGTAATTGATTGACCATATGGAACATAATAACTAATATCCATTAACTAAAACATTTTAAATTGGTGCTGGTGGTGGGAATCATCATCCCTCATCCAACCTCCCTCACAAGTCACAGCTTATAATGTACATCTTAAGAAGTTGTCTCTTGGTGGAAAGATTAGTGTGCTATTATGCTCTAGTATAATGTAAATTAGTCTCCCTTGCAATAAGAAGCCAAAACACACTGCTAGTTAACAAAACAATTCGATTCAAACGTATTATCATGACATGAGACTGCTAACTTGTTTCACGTAAATATTAGATAAGGTATGGCGTGCATCACGAAGCATGAGTAGTTGCAAAAATCTCAGTTAGATGCCATAGTATGTCTTCTGAAGGTACTATGTTTCGATTTACACTGTTAGACGTATATATCTGCACTGCAATTTGACATAACAATAGGCCATTGTTATTGCCTTACTAGTACAGAAATAACTCACAACTTGTTCAACTTATTATTTGAAAATACAGGCTTACCCACTCTCCCCTTTCTCATTAAAGAAACCGCAACAGATATCTTGTTACAACCATAAGAAATGTCCAATTCTTGATAGCTGGACGTAAGTTTTGGAACACCCAAGAGCAAGGTCAGATACAGGCCCCAACCATTTATCAGCCATACATATTACAGGTTGAAAATAAATTAGTAACCAAAAGATGCCACAACTAACTAACAGCATACTACTAATATCCCTTCTCAGGTCTCCCTGCAAAGCCAACTGCATCTTGGCAAGAAGGCAAAGAACCATTTGTGTCATCACTAGCATCCACAGCTCCCATGATCAGTTTTCGAAATACCAGTGCCATCCTCTAACTCTGCTAAAGATGTCTGCCAACAGCAGTCAATGTTTTTGTGCAACTTAATTAACCAATACCTCATGTTGTGTGTTTGCTTCTGGCTAATCTACTTTCAGTGTAAATATCACATTTAAAGGGGATCAACACTTCTGGTGGCTACTTTCCAGAACTATGCTAACCAACCAAGAAAGATGCAAGAAAATCGCTCACATAGATCAAGCAATAGTCCTTATGTATTTGTGCAAATCAGTTTTTCTTGCACTACTGGAAAAGGAATGGTTAGGTCACGACTCATAACTGGCCTGAACTGGGAAGTTGCTTACTTAGAATCGTTAAATAAGTTAGATGTGTGAGTTGACTCCAATGCATATCATAATTGAAGATAAGCGTTGATTTAAGAAGTATCTATATGTCACCCAAATAGTGCTTTCAATCAGCAACAGATTATTTCCTGCCATTTCCAAAGACGCACATCAGTTCCACCTCCACACAAGCATGGTTTATACCTGCACACTACCAATCATTTTCCTTAAAATTGTTTAAGGACTAAAAAGAATCCTTACTCTTCCGAGTCTCATCAAGTAAAAGCGTCTGGGCCTCCACAAGCTGCTGCTCCTTTTGGGTCCTGGCATCAAGAAATTAGCAAAAGAAGAGAAAGCAACGGGTCAGGCGTCATTTCCCCCAAACAACGAAACCCCAAATCAGCACGAACGCGTGAAACCCTATCCCCGGAGGAGCATTCGATCTTACAGCTTGGCGATGAGGAGCTCGTTCTCGCTCTGGAGCTCGGTGACCCAATCTTTCATGGCTGCATCATCCGAAACAACAAAAGTGAGCCAAATCACAACCTAACAGAATTCCCAGTTCCAAAAGATGCACATTCCTCCCAAGTCTTAAACCCTTCCATCGAAAACCGACGAAATCTATCCACCTCGCTTTACCTTGTTGGAGCTCCTTGATGTCGGCAACCCGCTTCTGGTCCAGCCCCTCGTCGAGCAGCTTCCGCTTCTGCGCGCATCGAAAGCGGCAGCGCGAAATGCTTTGAGAAATCCGTATCCATAGGGACCGTAGGGTACAGAAGGGGAAGAGACGAGGCGGTAGAGTGGGTGGTACCTTGAGGGCGGTGTACTTGTCGTAGAGCTTGGCGTTGAGACGCTCCATCGGCGCGGGTGAGGGGGGATAGATTCTGGAAGCTTCTGGAACGGGAGAAGGGACGGCGCGTCGCCTCCTTCTCGGTGAAGGCGGAAGGGTGGAGCGGGGAGAGGAGAATCCTGGGGAGTTTTGAAACCTTCGGGCTCGATGGCCTGTGTTGCTCAGGTAGCAGACGGTGGTTGGCGCTGGATGGGGATCGGCGGCGCCCTGGCGGCCGCTTCGAGGTCGTCGTCCCCCACAGGGCGGTCGGGGCTCGGTGTCGCCCTGGCTGCGTCGGCGTCGGCGTCGAGAGCGGCCGCGGCGGCGGCGGCGGAAGGAAGCGAGCGGAGGCGGGGGGGGGGGGGGGGGGATGGGGATGGTCGAGGAGGAGAAGGGTCGGCGGCTCGACGAAGGGTGGAGCGGGCGAGCGGAGGAGACGGGGACGAGGGGGACGAGATTTTGGGGAAAATTTTGAAACCCGCGGGCTCAATCGAGTCGACTGGTCTAGGCGACGCAAGCAACGGTTCACCGCTTCACCTGAGAAATCGCAGAGTGAACCGTGAATATCCTCTGTAGGGCTGTACGGTGTACACGTGTCTATCCAATATTTGGATCACTGGCTTTAGGTTACTCGAAACCGTCTGGTTTATAATCTGAACGGAGAATTTAGATTGTTGCAAGAAGCTCTCAAAACAGCTAGGGCACTGATAAACGGTAAATGTTATCGTCTTTTTTTATCTTTTGAGCTTAAGTGTTTTTGAGTGGAGAAGAAAAAAGAAGAAGGAGAAAATAAGTAAAATATGGGAAGCCATTATTACATAATTAATTAAAGTATTAATTATTTTAAACTTAGGTTATTATGATTTTTTCAAGTAACTTTCTTATTAAATTTTTTTGATAAAATACACAATTTAACAGTTTGGAAAACATGCACGTAAAAAATAAGATAAATCTTATGTCTTTGTGAGCCAACTTAAAAGACTACGTTAGAATATTCTTCGACACAACAAAAAATTACTTGGCTTTTCCATGAGAATGGACATGGATCGACATGTGGTAATATGTGATCCATTCTAATTCAACTAAACTAAATAAGCTAAATGTAGTTTTAAGGGTTCATAATTGAAATTCTAATTGAACTAAAACGGATCATCAATTACCCACAATCTGACGCATTTCAATCCCTATTTCACATCTTAAGGTGACTTTGAGCTTATGCTTATAGATAATACCCATTACCATTTGTAATTTATTTTGCATCCTTAATATTTAACAAATATCTAAAATTCACCTCTGTATTATTTTATATCCGTAGCCAAAGTCCCCCTAGCCTATCCACTATTCCTCCACATTAGATACAAATCAACAATTAGCACCTCAGTCACTTCAATTCCCCTTCTCTCTAAGTCCCCCTTTCTTATATTCTCTAAATCCCTAGTTTGCTCTAGACAGGTGCGGCAAAACGCCAACCTTGATAACTAATGGTTTCCATGTGGTTGTATAGTAGCAACTTGTTTTGCCGATAAATAGAGTATCTACTCCCTGACTGGTGTCTTATTGGGAGTGTCCCTTGTGTAATACAAGTCAAATATATTTTGCTTGTGTGGTGTAAAGGCTACAAGATGAATATCTTACAGTAATTCCAATGTCGGATGTGCTGGGAGTGTATGTATAAGATATTGGGTGAGTTTTCCTTCTCTTGCAATTGACTATTTGATGGATTTTCAACAATTGAATATGGGCATGATTATGTACTACGGGGTTGTAAATTTTGGAGATGGTATGATAGATCCATTGTGAAGGAATTGCTGATTGATTTGTGCGGTTGGGTTAGAAGCATGAAGAGAAAAGAATGAGTTAATGTGAGCATGTATAAACATACAAGATGCATAACTAAGAATTGAATTGTAGGTAAAAAAAGTTAGTATAGGAAAGACTAGTTGCCATGTCAACAACAAAGTTCATCTTGGTTAGGTGCAGGATATTTTGTCTAAATTGAAGAATTCAGAGATGTAAAGCATATTAAGGTTTAGAGGAAATTTTATATTTTCGTAAATTTGGGACATACAATATGTTTTTTTTAAAACACAAGATTTTTAATTTGTAGATCCACACATAGGCATTCACAAATTTTGAATGGATCCACACCCACACCCACTAGGTAGGCAAATCTCCACTCAAATAGAGTCCACCTAGCCTATATTGGCACCAAACCGATCGGTCTCAACTCTCTACCTTCCACTACTTCACCGTCGGTGGAACCGCACCCTCTTGTTGAACCTAGGGCCCATCCTACTTGGACCCACACATCATTGTAACATACCGAGCAAGCTTTAGTGGTCTAGCCTACGATGCTCTGGATCTCCCAACTTATCCTCGATGGCCAAACCACCTTTTCTTTGTCGTCTTCTAGTCTCGAGAAACTAGATCCAAATCTGAACCCCAATTCGCACGCGCCAAGCCGATGAATTTCTTCAACTATGTCTTCTTCGCCGCCGATGTTGGCAGTGACAAGCACGAGGAAGAACGAGGAGAGAGAGAGGAAGTGATGGTGGAATATGAAAAGAAGAGGGAGGGGCGAATGTCAACAACGGGTAGAGCTTCGGTGGACTAATCAAGATGTTAGCAGAGGAGATAGATGTGCGGTCGAGGGATGAGCAGGAGGCCGAGGCAAAGGAGGGCGAGAAGGTAGTGGCGAGGGAGGGTGAAGGGGAGGTGGAGGAGGAGGGTGATGTGAGTAGTGAGTGGATCTTTAGTGGGCTAATCAAAACTTGGTGGAGGATATAAAGGAACAACAGAAGGTGAATAGCCAGCTAGAAGTTGAGGAGGCTACGACGACAATGACAGAATAGGAGGAAGGGGAAGGGGAAGGCGCGGGCTCTGACAACAACAACTAGAGCTTTAGGGGCATGGTCTAGACGTTCGCATCATGGTTAGAGTCTGTGCTCGAGGGCTACTATTGTGACATCTAGGACCTCGGCTTAGGACTCCACCTCGAGACACCCTTCCTCCACGCCACCATCACGTGGGCTGCCACAACGTTTCCCAGCGCACTCGAGGCCAACACATCCGCCACCTACAATAGGCTCGAGTCTGTGTGCAGACTATCGATGATCTCAATGCCGCCACTCACCATCCTCCTCTCTCACACCATCAAGGCTCTCCGATCTATTGATGCTAACAACGAGGATGGTGGTGGGGATGGCTCCTCCCATCCATCTGACTCCACCTCCGGTGGCTCCTGGCGTACGTCACTGCTATCCAAGAAGTACACTCGTTTCGAGGCACAGGTCCTTGTGCTGCACGTTGACCCTACCACCTTCATAGCGGAGTTGGAGAATACCGATGGGTTTGCTAAGTGGTGGGACACATTCAAAATCGATAAGAGAAAAGAGGAGATCATGGGGATGCTAAAGGAGAACCTTAGGCTCGAGAGCTTCGTGGAGAGGCTTGTGCTGTTGGTGGTAGACTATGACATGTTCTAATGCCAGTATTTCCCTATTGTTGATAAGCTCAGACAAATAGAGGATGTATGTACCAAACTTTTGTGGCCAAGACCATGCCAAAGGAGGATGAGTAAGTGCTTAGCTAGGATGTGAATGATGATGAGGATGGCAACAATGGTGATCACAAGGAAGATGACAACACCGTAGTAAATAAGAAAGAATAGCAAATTGAGAAACTTGTTAGCCACAAAACATAGGATGATAAATAAGGAGCAGATGTGCCAGATGTTTTAGAACAAAAGAAGACTACTTTGGCAGCTGAGAAGGATGGCAATGGTGAATGCAATGATGAAGAAGCAACACCAAAGTCAAGCAATGACATAGGGCGAGAAGAGAATATCAATACTAGTGACTCGTCTAAGGAGAGTGAATTCTTGGGGGCTTCTTATCCATCTGCACAGGAGGAAGATCTTAGCTAGGAGGAAATTGAGAATGTTAGTGATGAAGATGAGAAGAAAAAAATGAGTCCATAGTCAAGCCTTCCTAGCAAAGTTGAGGATATTAGAAAACGATTTAGTTTTGTTAAAGATAATAAAGAGCTAAGTTGGGATGTCAACGAGTGAAAAAACCTCTGTGTCACTTAATTTAGTGGTTTGAAAGTTATCAACTTTTAAATGTTACCACTGATTTTTTTGCTTTGGTGTCCATTGGGATTTCTATAGAGTTAATTGACATATGATGTGAATATTGGATGGTTATTGGTCATTCAAATTCAATGGAGCTATTTGTTTGATTACTGCCCTATAAAATTTTTAATAGAATGGTAGTGTTCCTCTGTTATGAACTTACTATTGGTAATTTGATTTCACATACTACCTAGTACTTTTTTTTTGAAGATAGCCTAGTGCTTCTTTGTTGTTAGTAAAATACTAATGAATTCATTGGAGTATGTATTAGTCTTTTTAATTGATTTTAATGCTATTTAAGACACTTACTTATAAATCAACTCATGCATTGTCATCATAGTTCATCAATAACTGAAAATTCTTCAACCCATCAAATGCTTGAAGGCATTAGGGAATAGGGATTATGGTTTATAAAGCCAACACTTGCACTAAAATTGGCACCTTCTATCTTCCTTAGTCTTGATTCTTATCTTCAATTTGACTCTACTATAGCTGATAGCCTAATACTATATAAATATAAATAAGACATAGTTATGACCTCTTGATACAACATTCAACATTGTGAAATCATATTGAACTTTAGAATGAATTGCAATATGGTTTGTATTTGTTTATTGTACGATCGTAGCTATATTTTAAAATCTTCTTTATAATTGTCCTGACTTGAATATTTGTAGATATGATACAATATCGTGAAATTGTACTAAACTTCAGAGTGAACTACATGATTGTATGGCTGTAGTTGTATTTTTAAATCTTCTTTATAACTATCCTAATTTGGATATTCTTTTCCTTTTTGCATATGACATCTTATAACTCAATCCTATTAAGAGAGAAACACAGTGAACTACTTTTTTACTCTTGATACCTTTCACCCTTGGATAAAATATGATGCAAAAAATTACTGCATTTTTCTGTTCTTTGCTCCAAAATGTCCTTTACACATCACAACTAGCATTTTTCAACCATATGCTTTAAAATAATCTCAAGCACTCCTCACCAACTTACTCCTTTTATTGGATCCTAGCATGTGTCTTTAGGGTCTTTTGTAGTTAGTTTATCAACTTCTACTTTCTTATTTTTCATGTGTATGTTTTTTTAAATTGGTAGATGGTGTATTTTTTAAATTTTTTTATGCTTTAAAAAATCATATTAATTTATTTTAATTTTTTTAGCTAACCCTTAATTAATCGTACGTTAATCCACCATTCCGTTTTGCGCGCTGAGGATAAGTTGTTAGTCCGGCATGATTATAGTTTCACATGATTTCAAAATGTTTGTACGCTTATACTAATACAATTATGCAAGATTTTTAATTAGAAAATCGAACACCATCAGATACACACTTGCAAGATTCTTGAGGCTCCCCATTGACAACCGGTTTTGGTATAGCAGTAAGATGATGGCCTAGACTAGCAACCCGAGCGCGACACATATAGATAGCGAAGCCGACACCCTAGCCATGGCTATTTTGCACCTACACGATAACGACAAGGCTGACAAAGCCATCGAGGGAGAGGACGGAGGTACCGTACAAGTTGCAGAAGCTTGCCTCTTCTCACTGCTTGTGCATGTTGATCGAGATAGAACTGATCCTACCCAGCACCGATAAGCACCCCTTTTCTATATAAACTTGATGTTTTTTACTAATTTTCTAAAATATAGCTGTATGAAAGTACATTTCATAGTATATCTACTAATATACTATTACATATTAAATGAAAATATTGTTTTTATATCTATTAATTTTTTACATCTATCAATGCTTTGAAATCTTAAGCTTCCATTACACGTATTGTAGCGCGTCATTTTAAGAATGGATTGAGGTGGTAAACTGGCAGTATGCCAAAAGCTACTGGTTTAATTGATTGTTTGAGCAATTTTTGGTATATTAGTTGTAGCACGTTCTCTCCACGCCGAGCTGTCCCACTCCATCCCAGTAGGCAGTAGCATGATCGGATGATCCTGCCTTTTCTTCATCTTTTTATATGAGATGAAGATTTTTTAAGCAGATGATTAATTAAATTTTAATTATTATAATTTTTTTAAAAAATAAATTTATTTGATATTATAGAGTACGTCGGCCCCATTCCCCACCATCCCCGCCGCCTCGAGCCCCAGGCACCCCCGCGTCGCTAGGCCTCGGCGGCAGGCCGCGCCCTTCCGGTCGTCGGACCACCGCGTCGCCGCGTCCTCCTCCTCCTCCTCGAGCCAGCGCCTCGGCGTCGATCTCCCGTTCGGCCACGGATTGCGGCGGGCGCGCGGGGGCGCCGGGATCGCGCGCTCCTCGGGCTTCGTCTTGGGCGTCGTCGGCGGGGACACGGCGTCCGGCCTCGTCGACGTGGAGCGGTGTTCGCCGTCGTCGAGATCCTGGAGCTCGTCCAGTGGGTCCAGCTTCGTGTTCGGGGAGCCGGACATGACGAGGAGCTTCTCTTTTGGATCCGGCAAGGCCTCATCGTCGTCTAGCTTCTCAGCAACGGTGGGGGTGCTCACCTTAGATGATCCCGGCATCAGGCTTAGCGATGCTGATGTTTCGGTGGGAAATGACTCAGCGGTGGAGATGAATATGCATTCGGTTTTGAGTTCGAGTGTTGTTCGTGAAGAGATCGAGCACCACGATGAAGGGCTTGGGGTCCCTTCTCAAACAATGGGATGCGAGAGTACAGAGAGTGACTGCTCACTAGTTGATCAATTGATTAGGCCATCTCTATGTACTGTAGATAATGTTGCTACGGAATTCGCAAAGGATGAAGGTAACTTAACCAGGGATGCAAGCAGTTTCTGAAGGTGATGATAGCAAGGAGAGTAAATCTGTCTTTGTCTTTGGTGAGAATTCTGAGGAAAGGGGGTTCACTACAAAAATAGCAGAAACTGAAATTAAGAAGGGAGATTCAGTAGAGAAAAAGAGTGTAGCATTTGGTTCTGATCAGTTTGATGCCTCAGGTGCCGAAGGTAATGCATGTGGTTCAAGTATGAGGGATCATCATGGAGTTTCCACTAGAGCAAAAGCCCGAAATACTTCACCTTTTGGCTTTGTAATTCAAGATAGTAGTGCAAAGGTTTCTTCCACGAAGTTGTCTGATGAAAGACAAAGCACTGGGGTACCAGCGTCAGAACTTGGCGATTTGGGTTGTTCGATGAGCAATCCTTTACTGTACGTGACCACAATGCAGCATCCCGAGAATATGGAGGGGTTAAGGGTGTGAGCATGAATAAAAGAGCAGTTCAACAAGAGAAGTTCTCAGCCCACCAGGTACTACAACCACTCTTTACAAGCGATCAGAAAGCAGCTCCAGAAGTAAATTTGCATTTGAAGGAAGTCACCAACTTCAGACTAGAGGACTCCAATAGCAGTGAAGGAAACTCTGGTGCAAAGGAAGAAAATGTTAACTGCTTTAGCCCGCAAGCAACAAAAGTAACCATTATAGAACAGTGTTTACTTCTGTGACAAACCTGGAAAATTCTAGTCATTCTGATTTCATATTTGCAGCATCAACTTTTGATTAGTGTACATTGCACTCACAAAGACGACCTAGCAATAAAAAAATTGGAGGAATGAGTAATCATGCTAATTCTATTCAAAGCCGTCTGACATCTTCCATTGGTCTTGCACACTCAGAAATCTCAAGGCAGCAATGCACAGATTTACCTGCTTAATGTACCAAATACAACAAAGCAGATCCTAAAACAGTTACAATGAGTGTAGGATCTGCAATTAAGGAAAACCCTGGACATCAAGAAGACTGTGAAGCATGGCTATAAGGTTCTCAAATCAGCCTTTGTCTTTAGTCACAGGCTTTTTAATTATACACGTTTTGGCCTGTCTTTAGTCACAGGCTTTTTGACTTATCTCTCAGCAACCAATTTTTTTTCTCAAATATGGACAAGCGTATGGTGGTTCTTTACATGTGCCAATGCACAGTACCCCTTACAATGCCTTGTTATTTATAAATTTTTCAAATAGATTTTTCTTGCACTGGTGCTTTTTTAGTTATTTTGGCTTAGTTGTAGCAATGCAACCATTTGGATAACTACAACCCTTTAAGCAATAATGTAAGAGTACTTGCAGGCCTTCCATAACCGAACAATTGATATACATAACAGTGTATATCAACCAACCAAATTCAGAAATCAGTATCTTACAATTCGAAATGTGATTCAAACAACTGCACAATGTTTTTTCAACATTTTGTGATATTTGCCTTTGGTGCTTTTTAAGCTAAATTGTTTGATGTGCACTAGGGGGAGCCAAGCATATGCTGAAGGACAGTTAGCTAAGGCCGAGGAGTGCTATTCCCATGGAATTAATTCTGTTTCTTTGAATGAAGCTTCTTGGAAATCATTGATGCTGTGCTGCAGAAATTGTGCAGCTACTCGGATGTCTCTTGGTAGGATGAGAGAGGCCCTTTCTGATTGTCAAAAAGCCACTGATATTGATTCCAGCTTTCTGAAGGCTCAAGTCAGAGCTGCCAAGTAAGAAAAAGGCTTGGGATGTGCTTTCAGTGAAGTGGCCAATATATACTGACTTTCACACTCATATTCTTTCTAGCAAACTATTGAAATTGTATTATAAATTCATATTATTTAGCATCAAAATATAAAGATATTTTATCATACAAAAAGATCAAGAAAACATGGACTAATTAAATTAATTCTCTAAGGAATCAGTTATTTTTAATTCATCCTAATTGGTTGCTGTATTTTTTTGGCATCCTGTTCTCAAAGTAAAGAAATATTTCCATGCTTTAAAGTTTAAGGTCAACTGTAACATTGCTATCGTAGTGTGATTGCAACTTGCAAGGTGATACTATGTTGTTAGCCCTACTGATTCAAGCACCATAACTAAATGTTGTGTCAAGAATTAGCTAACTACCATTATGTAATCATAATCATTTGCCAAAACACACTACAGCTATTAGTGTACCATCTTTTGAGTTTTGGAGAGCAAGCAATACAGATATGGCCAAAATGTCCCTATGGTTGCAATGTACTGTCACACTGTGTCTAAGCTTGAGTGGGGCAACAGATGTTAGCTGTTACAGTTCTGCCTGACAACACTGTGTTGGATGGAATCTCAGCTGTAGTATTCCCAAACACGATGCCCTCAATCATTGCCACTGTCAAGGATATTTGCTAAAAATCCAGCTGTGGCCTGTCCATCGTGCTTCTATGCATCATTGGCGATGCCATAACATTATGAGCTGTTATCACCTCCTCCAGATTGTGAGCTCTGCCATCAGTTTATGTCTGGGTTTAAATGTTTTATGGTGAATTTGTTAGGTACGTAGGGACAGAGTTTCTGAGTTTCTAATTCAAGTCATTTCTCTCTCATCTTTTCTTTTTTTTTAAAAAAAAATTATCGGGTGCATCATGTTTCGGCAAATGACCATGATTTCATAGTGACACTTGTCTAATTAACGGGTTTGAGGTGTGCTGTAGCCAGTTTTGCATGATTTCGTCTAGAGAACAATTACTGTATAAATCTTGATGAAGGTAAAAATGATTCCTCCATCAAATTTATGTTCTGTGAGTGGAGCTCAGGGATGATGCTGAAATCAAAATTTTCATCACTCGTTCAATAAGCATAACTAGATAATGCATTTAGTTACTAATTTTTCTTGCCCTCAGTATACAACATTTTCAACATTGTGATTATGAACTAATCATTGTGCTTGTCTAAATGGGTATAGTTGCCTACTTTCTCTGGGGGATGTTGAAGAAGCACAGAAGGGTTTTGAAGTATGTTTGAAGTCTAATCATGCAGCAAGTTTGGATAGTAAAATCGCAGAAGAGGTTTCTGATGGCATAAAAAAAGCTCAGGTAGTCAGGTAGCACAGAAAGTAATTATCTGGCTTTGCACTGTCATTTTCTTAATTTAGCATGTCTATAGGATCCCAGAATCTACGAAATAAATTTCTTTTTACCATTCATATATTTAACTTCTACTATTTCTTTGAAATCACAGAGCAAACAAGTTTGTAAATTTCATTAAATTTTGATGATAACACGCATATGTTATTCTTTTACTTTTGAATAGAAAAATGATAACTAGAAGCAAGCAGTTGAGGATCCCTTGCAGAATAGCTATCTTAGTCGTGATTATTTTACTTCCTCTAAAAAAGGTCATACTTATTTTACATGAAATTATTTTTAATCTAAATTTGGTATATTAGAGGCCAGGGGAAGTTCTAAACTACATGTTATATATGAAGTCCTACAAGATATTAAGACATTATCAGCACAGTGTGACATATACTGTATCTTGCATTGCAACAGTAATAATGGATTGTTTGTTAAGGGCAAGTTGCAGCAGCTATTAAACGCAAGTTGTTAGGATTTTTAATCTTCTATGCATGTGGGGAGATGGAGATGTAAAATTTCTTGTTTGTATTGGTGCCTATGAGGAGTTAACTTTGGAAATATATGCTGTTGGGGAAAAATATCATAACTTCTTTATTTATGTTATTCTTGTTCTATTTCATCAACCAATCACCAGATCCGTTTTCAATCCAAATGCTGTTAATATATTAAATCTCGTAAAGATTCATAATGTTATGTGTCTCTTACTCCAACAGTATATACACCTAATAAACTCCTACATTGTTGCCTTATAGTACCATTGAACATGCCAGATAAACTGAGTATAACTTAATTTTACATATATGATAAATAGGAGCAGATACAGGTGGTTTCTGTACTTGGCTTAATCCATGCTGTGCAATGATGTTCACAATACTTTTTTAAAATACCATCCTTTTATTGTGTCTTACTGTTTGTAACGTTTCTCCCCCTGGTTGCTTTTTAAACCAGTCTTTTAGTCACTGATAGTTGACTATTTATTTCTTAATTCATTATATCCATTTAGTGAGAATTATCTTATTTAATGCAGAGTGAAAAACTTATCTTGTTTTATACCCCTATATAACTTCTTCCAGGAATAATCTGTTTAAATCAAAATGCTTTGTAACTTTGTTACATGACAATTGACAATCTAATAATTATGTTATTGTCTTTTTGTTGACAGAAAGTATGTAATTTTATGCTCCTATCCAAGGAATATCTTGTAAAAACGGAATTTGATAAGATACCCATCTCCTTACAAATGATCTCCGATGCTTTGTCCGTAAGTACTTGCTCAGATAATTTGATGATGATGAAAGCAGAAGCTTTGCTACTGGTCTGTATTTCTGGTAACTTTATTTTGCCTTGAACATGCCATACTGCTAAGTTTCCATTGTTATTATCAGCTATACTTTTATTTGTTAACCATCGGTTTTCTGACTATAGGAAGAAAGGAGAACATTTTACACCATATTTAGAAGAAACTAATTTTCTATGAGTTTGTTCTGAAGAAACCTCCTCTACTGAAAGTTTCATAGCCATTCATAATCCTATTCGTTGGAAGCACATCTAAATTATACCTTTTTTGGATGCAGAGGAATCGAACCATCTTGCACTTTTGTGGATATAAAGAAGGCATGCTGCAAAGCAGCACTAAGGCATCATCCAGACAAAGTAATACTGAATCCCATTTTTCATCTAGTTTGACTCTCTACTTTCTTCTCTTCTCTAACGTCAATATGGTACAGGCTGGTAATTTTCTTGTGAGAAGTGAAAATATCAACAATGCAGTATAGAGAGAAATTGCTAACGAGATCCGCAAAGATGCTGACTATCTATTCAAACTAATTGGGAAAGCATATGCTGTACTTTCGGACCCTACAATGGTATATGTTACTAGCTGCCAATCCATTTTGGTAATTTTGCTGTTGTTACCATATTTCAATTTATTTTCCTTCTAACGGAATTAGTGTGTCTCAGTAATCTGGACATTTGTGTGCTAGAGATTTATGCTTATTATTGTTTCTATTAGTTCAACTACAGCATGCAACACATACCCCTAAAAAATGCAATGCACGTTACGGAAATACTGAAGTAGAAAAAATCCTGTATACTTAAAAACTCATAAACTATAAAAAAAACACTTAAGGGGACATTATATTAAGAGTTTTCCTCAGTGTTCTGTAACAGAAAATTATGCTACACTTTAGCTTTGCTTGATTGGGAACAAGTAATTATTATTGTGACTGCAGTACGACTAGCAAACTGCACTTCTCCCCTTTGCATAGTTGCATGCATGTTTATGTTCTTTTCTTTTTAAGTTACCTTGAAGCATGTTAGGTTATATTACAGAAACCAGCTGGAGTTTGCCTGCTAGAGTGCTAGATTAGGCATTAACAAGCATTAAATTTAATTGTGTTATTTTGAATTTTTACACCTTTTGTAATGTTTCTTATCTGATGGAACTATTTTTTAATCAATATCCACCTGGTTTATCTAGAAAGCAAATTCTGACAGTATATTTAATTGTATGCTATGATTGCAAGATCTGAATCTATTGCTATGCAACATTATGTATGCCACTGATGTTTGAGAATCCTATATGCTTATAGTGTCAGTATGAACATGTGAACTGTGAGATAGATGCCCTACTAACCATTAAGACTTGAATGTGGGGCCTCGTTTACTTTGCCCTTTTTCCATTGCTTATGCTTCAGTGCTACTTCTATTGATAGATTGCTGATACATTTTCATTTACTGTAATTACTTACCACAGCCCTGTTCATTCACTTATTTTTTGTACTGTTGAACTCCAAATTGTTTCTTTAACATTGGTATCAGGTTCCATCCCTTCAACGGTTTGAATGTGCAAACTGAACTTGAGCTTCAAAGCCAAGTTATTTTTCTAAATCCAAATAATTTAAAAATATTGTCTAATGTGGACTTAGATGTGTTCGGAAGGAGGGGTTAGGAACCCTTCTCCCCTAGCACGTAAAACGGAGCGGCAAATTAGTATATGATTAATTAAGTATTAGTTAAAAAAACCTTTAAATATGGATTAATATGATTTTTTAAAATAACTTTCCTATATAAATTTTTATTAAAAAAACACTGTTTAGCAATTCGGGGAGTATGTGTGTGGAAAACGAGGGGAGAGAAATTCCCAATGCTGGCTGCCGAACATAGCCTTAAAGGGAATGGCTATATTTTGTTAAGAAGATGAAAGGTAGAATGGAAGCTACCTAGAGCTGTAGAACCATTTTGTGCCTACATTTCACAAGTAAGTTGAATTGATGTTGCTAGATTAGCTGTTTGTTTTGTTTCCAGCGTTATATACATAAACATATTCTAGTTCTTTTTTGTTTCCTCTTTGAATTCGTAAATATACACCTTGTGGATGCTCCAATTTATGGTAGTTCAGTTGTACGTGTCTAATTTTTTCACTATTTTTGTGACGGCAATTGGTTTGTCAGATATCACTACCTTGTTGATACTTGTTAAGTTTCTCTTGATGTCTAAAGTGAAATATCATCAGCTGTTTGCTAATTTTGGCATTTACAATGTTATACAGAAGAGCAAATGATAGACGCAATCTTTATTTTTCTGCAGGGATGTATACACAATCTTTGATGTAGTAGTACAAACAGTGCACATGAATATTGCGGAAGTGATCAGAGCAATCAAAACTATGACAGGAGCTTACAATGTTTGGAAAAAATAATGAGGTGGTACACTGAAGAAACGCAAATGCATGATGGATCAGTCCTACATTTTTTTTTTCCTTTGAAGACTAGGTCTGACGTGAAAAGTTGGCTTCTGTTACGCAGGATTCAGGATGCCTGTGAGTCATGCCTAATCAACTGATGTCAGAGTTTTTGTGTGCCTCAGATTTCGACCCTGGTTTGCTGTCAGCATGAATACCTTTACTCTGAAAAGTTGTCTATCCTGGTGTTCATGCCTAATCAACACTGTCTGTTTTCAGAAAAAGAAGCCTAACCACCGATGTCAGAGTTTGCCGAATGCTAGGTTATGAGCCTCGGTGTACAGAATTTTTGTTGTATGCCAGCGTGACCTCTCCTCTCTTACAGCCAAAAAAGAAAAAAGAAAAAAAAAGATGTGCATAGATCCAATGGTATGTATAGTTCTTGAAGCAGTTATAAATGGAATCAGGAACACTGTAAATACGGGTGTATCCCCGTTTACACGAGCGTGAGAGGGATATGATTTGTTCGATATGTTGATTGTAACACGGAGAGGGCAGGATTGTTTTCCCCCCTTTGAAGCTGTCCTCAATACAGTTTTGTGTGAAACAGAACAGGTGAATGATTCCTTTGTTGTAACACACGAACAAAACGGCATGAATGGATTTGTTTGTAACAAAACGGCATGAATGGATTGTTTGTTATTCTTGTTGCTAACTTGATGGTTTGTTCTGTCCATTTTCTTTGAAGAAGCACTTTGATATATTTGCGTAAAGAATGGATTGCGTTCTTGAAGACAGAAAATTCCAACAAGTTCGGGACTTAGGGGTCAACAGGAAACTGGTCTGAAACTATTTGGCTAGTGACGTGAACTCGCTTTCATGTCAGTATTATTCTCCAAAACATTTGGACCATTGCGCCACTTTTCTAAGATAGAAATGATAGCATAATTTCTCTGATATGGAAATACAATAGCTTAACCGCTTAACCGACTATGCCTTCGTGATACCTTAATCGTTAGCAGCTTATAATCCTGCCATGGCTCCATAAGTGGAATCATCAAGGTAGTTGATTCAAGTGGTTTTTTTTAACTCAAAGCTAGATCCAATCATGCAGCTCAGTTTCACAGACAGGAAACATGGGGATAAGTAGGCATTGGCCCATTCTACTATACTCTTCTACCATGTCAATCAATCGCAAGTCCCCATGTGAGTTAGTGCCTTACAAGTAAACGTAACATGTCCGCATCGCCAGTTCTGTCCAACATTCAGCATCATTTGATTCAATCCACTGGACTGTTCATCGCTGGCCAACATCATGATCAACAGCGGCTGTCCATCCCCCCCTTAAAAAAAGTTTTATATATGAATGATCTGCAGCAGTTGATAATTATCTCGTCATGATCTTCCTTCGATTTGGGAGTTTGAGCTTGACCGGAAAAGAGATGCATCAGGTCTACTACTGCATGAGAGATTTTTTTAAGACTCATGTACTTTATTTATTATAGAGAGTTTATACACATAATACATGAGACAACACAACACGGAAAAGCCCCTCAAAGACAAGAGAATAAAGAATACAGCATAAACTTTGCAAAAAACACTTGAAAAAAAGGAAAAAGCAATCGAGTCCTTAGACTGCTTCTCGCACAAGAGCAATAATCCAACTTGTGTCAATGGTGAAGGAGAGGAAGAAAGCATGCCAAGCTGCAAATGATTGAGCCATGGAATAAACCTAGTTGGGGTCTCTGCAATGGAAGTTTAAGCTTTGATGGCCAAACAAGCAAACCACAGTCAGTCCTTGAAGAACCGGCACCGACAGCACTGCTCTTGCTCACCTAATCGTTGGAAAAGAACTGAATAGCCAGCACAATATTTTTGCTTGTAGATCTTAAAAAACTTTAAGCTAAAGTTATGAACTAGTAGGGCGACGGAGGCTTACCCCGATAGCAAAGCCAACAACCATGGCCGGATACCACTAGGACAAAGGAAGTAGCCGCCACCAACTCCTTCGATCTGCACAAGAAAGGAAAATAACGGGATTAACCCGACAGAGACAAGCCCGATCACCCCTCGGATTACATTATCCCCTCGGACAGATTACAAATGCATAGGCACTTATATTACATTATCCCCAAAAGAGTGGCTTATATATAATTAAATTACATGAGATCTTAAAATATAAGCAATTAAGCACAACTGTTATTTTTTTTGGTCAATCAAAAGATTGGCTGACTAAATATTATTAAGATAGAAAGGTTATAGATTACAAATCATCAATATTAACCTGTCGATAGCAGGGTCCAGCGGACGAGAACTCCTCACACAAAGCAAACAAGAACACTAGCAAACAAATGTCATACTCAATACTTTAAATTAAGTGTCGACCTTCAAATGAACTCCTCAAGAGAGTAATTAATTAATTAAGCATGCATGTCACTTAGGACCAAAATCTCATCATATTTCCATTGCAAATGAACTCCTCAACAAATTAAGCATGCGTGATTCCTTTTTCTTTTGTTTGTTAATTTGTCTTCGGTACAACATTGTATGCAACTGAAAAATGGCTCATTTGCCGTGACAAGCTAAGAAAAGGATGTTGTAGTTGCGTTAGTTTGTTGTCATTTTGGTCGTGTTCATTCTTTTCTTCAGGTAAATATACTTTTGCGTGAAGGTTCATGTACTTTTCAAGATAGAAGTATCAACTTTAAGCAATGGACGACACAATTAGCGTATTCTAGAATTTATGTCTCGAATAATTATATATTTGACGATGGTTGATTGGACGCTAACTGATATGATAGATGTAGATGCTCATAGTTGGAATAGTATCTAGGTATGGTCATTCTTTCATGGTCCACTCAGCTGGAGGACTTCTCTTTTATCTACATGTGGTTGTTGTCATGCATGGAAAATATATGGAAAAAAAATATAGAAATTAAGAGCGAAGAGAGCCATCCTGCTTGAGATAGTATTAGGATTTGCGAGACAAAGATGTGGTAAAAATATAAAGAAGATAAATAAATAAACAATGGTACATAGCGAAAAATAGTTATTAGATATAGATGTTTGTCTACAGTGCCGTCTCTAGGTGAAATAGAGTTACAATATTGTAAATGCCAAACTAATACTAATCGAGTTTCGGTTCGTAGTCTAGACGGTTATGTATTCATGTATATATTCATCCACTTCTATTTCTTAACCTTACCCATATATGGACTGCTAGAAATATAAAAATCTTACCCTAACCTTTTTTTTATTTTGGTCACTTTTCTTCGTTTTATAAGTCAACCAAAACAACGCTTTCCAAAAAGTTCCAACATATCGATCATTTAGTTCATAATGCCTCCATCATTGGCCAACAGTATCATCATCAACATATCTTCATCAACCCTTGATTATTCCCCCGGCCTGTCATTAACGCTTCCTTATATGTGGCCCTAGTCCATTCGTATAGTCTCACTAAATTCCGGTATAATTTAATACCAGCTTGACTTACTGGCTTGAAATGGCGTTCGTCTAACCTGATGGGTATATGTGTCTCATACAATGATAAGTAAAAGAAAAGGACAGTAGTGTGTCCATGCAATGTGGGGACATACAATCTCATTATCCAAGTAGCTAGATATTATTATACCCCAGGAAGGTAGATGCAGAAGTGTAATATAGTTTTCTATATAGTAGGGTCGGGTCTATATATATATACAAGTTCGGTAATCTAACACCCTCCGTAGTCATAGTAGCAGGGGAACAGACGTAGAGACTAGAGCAAAAACTAGTGAATAAAGGCGCGGAAAGACCTTTGGTCATTATGTCGACGAACTGGTGCATCGACGGTACATGGAGCACCCGAATGTGTCCTAGAGCGACCTTGTTATGTATGAAATAAATGCCAATCTCAATATGTTTCATGCGTCGATGATGAATCGGGTTAGTAGTCATGTAAACAGCACTGACGTTGTCGCAGTAGACAACGGTCACGGAGACGATGGGTGTACGGAGCTCCTGGAGAAGCTAGCAAATCCAACAGCACTCGGCGACGATATGGGCGACGACGCGATACTCGACTTCGGCGCTGGACCGAGACACAGTAGTCTGTCGCTTGAAGGACCAAAAGACTAGAGTGTCGCTGAAGAAGACGCAGTAGCCGGAGATGGAGCATCGGGAGTCGGGGCAATCCACCCAGTCCGTGTTAGAATACGCGGTGAGAGAGTCGATGAGGCTGGAGCTGAGATGCAGGTCGATGGATAGTGTGCCCTTTACGTAGCGAAGGATACGCTTGAGCAACGCGAGGTGAGGTTCGCGCAGGACATGTATAAAGAGGCACACTTGTTGTATGGCATAGGTGAGATCAGGCCGTGTAAGTATGAGGTACTGGAGAGCACCAATAAGACTCTGGTACTGGGCGGGTTCAACGAGGAGAGAGCCGTCGGTGGCGGAGAGCTTGACACGAGTGTTGACCGGAGTGGTGGTGGGGTGACATTCGGTCATGCCCGCATAATAAAGAAGATCCATGGCATACTGGCGCTGACAGAGGAATAGCCCGTGGGAAGAGCGCGTAACAGAGATGCCAATAAAGTTATGGAGAGAACCTAGATCAATCATGGCAAACTCTGAGTGGAATCGGGCCATGATGTGCTGTAGGGTGATTGTCGAGGACGCCGTAAGAATGATGTCGTCGATATAGAGAAGGAGGTAGGTAGTGGTGTCTCCGGTGTGAAGGACGAAGAGGGACGTATCAGAGACGGAGGCCACAAAGCCAAGCTGCCGGAGATGGCAGCAAAGCGCTGGTATTAGGCCCGAGGGGCCTATTTGAGGCCATAGAGAAAACGCTGAAGGAGGCAGACGTCGTCGGGACGAGATAGGTCGACGAAGCCTGGAGGCTACTAGCAGTAGACCGTTTTCATTAGATGGCCGTGAAGAAAGACATTCTTTACGTCGAGCTGATGGATTGGCCAGGAGCGCGAGACAGCGAGAGTGAGCACAAGCCAAATGGTAGCGGGCTTGACGACGAGGCTGAAAGTCTCATCGTAGTCAACACCGGGACATTGAGAGAAGCTACAGACTACCCAGCGTGCCTTGTGATGAGCAAGCGAGCCATCGGAGTGGAACTTGTGTTTAAATATCCATTTGCTGGTCACAATGTTGACACCGGGGAGAACGAGGGACAAGGCGCCAGGTCTCGTTGTCCATAAGGGTCTTGTACTCATCGGTCATGGCCGCGCGCTACTGAGGATCGGCCAAGGCAGAATGATGAGTAGCTGGGATGGGTGAGACGACACAATGGATTACGGAGAACCCGTAGCGCTGGGTAGGGTGGAGGGACCCGGTTTGGGATCGGGTGACCATATGAGAGGAGGTGGAGGCAGCAGGGGCCACGCGGCCTGATGATAGCATTGGTGGTGGGGCAGGGTCGAAAGGGGGGAGGATGGCATCGGCTCGAGATCAGTGACTGTAGGTTCGGAGAAAGGGTTGGACGAGGCCAGCCTGAGCCAATGGAGGGTAGGGGGCCGATAGGGGTTGGTGAGCCGATGAAGGTTGATGAGCCGATGGAGTGTGGGGGGCCGATGGGGGTTGTGGAGCCGATGGAGGTCCGATGGGGGAGATAGCGGAGCGAAGAGTGGGATAGTCGTTCAGGGGATCCTTAGAAACGACCGATGGAGAGTGTAGAGGTGGGGTAGGTGGAGAATGTCGGGATGGTACCATGTTGGTTAGAAGGAAGTCGAGGTCGCTAGACGAGGGTCCACGGTGAAGTAAACCAAAAGGAAAGCAAGACTTATCAAATACGACATGGCGGGAGATGATGATCTGTCGGGTGGAGAGATCAAGACAGCGGTATCCCTTATGAAAAGAGGGATAGCTAAGAAAGATACAGACGGTAGAGCGTGGTGCGAGTTTATGAGGGGTGGTGGCTGTTAGGTTGGGATAACAGAGACACCTAAAGATGCGTAAGTGAGAGTATTCAGACATCTTGTGGTACAGAAGGGTGTAGGGAACGTTGTTACGAATGGTAGATCAAGGACGTCGATTTAGTAAGTAGGTTGTAGTGGTTAGCGCTTTAGCCCATTAGGGTACAGGTAGATGGTCATGAAGAAGCATGGTGCGACTGATGTTGTTTAAAGTTCGAAGAAGGCGTTCGGCCTTACCGTTTTGGAGAGAGGTGTAGGGGCAGGAGAGGCGAAGGTGAGTACCACGGGAGGTGAGAAATGCTTGGATGGTACGGTTTACAAATTTCGTACCATTGTCGGCCTGGATGACTTGGATGGAGAGATTGAATTGGGTGGAAATGTAGTTTGTGAAGTTGATGAGGTGGGAGGCAACCTCGGACTTGTTTGTGAGGGGAAATGTTCAGCAATAGTGTGTATAATCATCAAGTAATGTAAGATAGTACTGATAAGCCGAGACACTCTTAACTGGAGAAATCCACACATTATAGTGAATTAATTCAAAGGGTCTAGAGGTACAAGACATAGAGGGGAAGAAAGGTAACCACACATGTTTACCAAGTTGACAAGAGTGGCAAACAGTGGAGCTATTGTGGTTGTACTGTATGGAGGCGCTGCAATGGAGAGTGGCGACAGCGTCGGGGCTGAGGTAACCAAGGCGGAGATGCCACAAATTGGTGGAGATGGCTAGGCTGGTGTGAGGAGTGGATGGCGCATCGGGGATGGTGTAGAGGTCACCGCCACTATTGCATCAGAGCATCTCGCGCCGGGTCAGAATATCCTTCACAGAGAAACCATAAGCGTCAAATTCAATTGAGCAATTGGCGGGCAGAAAGTAGATTGTGGACGAGTGAAGGAACAATGAGGACATTGTGGAGTGGGAAATTGGTTGTGGGTGTAGGTAGGATGGAGTCACCATGGCATGTGATAGGGAGAGATTGCCCATTGCCGACGGTGACGAAAGGGGAGGAGAAAGGGTGACGAGAGAGTAATATACCATCCGATGATGTCATATGGGATGACGCACCAGAGTCCAGTACCCAGGGGTGTGGGTTGGAGCGTCATCTAGTTGAGGGCGGCGATGAGGCCAGCCTGGTTCCACGAGGGAGCCGATTAGGTGGTCAGTGTGATCGGGTAAGGCGGTTGGACAGGAACGGACGCTAGGTGGGCCTAAGGGTGTGTGCCGAGTACCTCGGGCTGCCAGCCGATAGGGCTGCGCAGTTGGGGTTGGGGTGCCCAAGGGTTGTAACAAAGCCATGGACCTATGGGGCTGGTGGACGGGATAGGGATAGGAGTAAGGCGCGGTTGCATCGGACGGCTCTAGCTCTTGCTCTTGCCCTTCCCTTTGCTTTTGCCGTTACCACCGACGCGGGCTTTGTTGCCATAGCCAAAGCCATGGCTACCAGAGCCGCGAGAGGTGATAACAACGCACGGTGGATGGCAGCCGATGGGATTGGAGCAGCCATGATCAGCTACGGTGAGGAGAGTGGTGTGGGCCACAGTCTTCTCATCGTTGACTAGGCAAAGTTCCTTAAGAACTAACATGTCATAGGCCCGAGCGAACGTGGGAAGAGGTGTGGATTTGGCGATGTCATCAACGATATTGGAAAAATGAGGGTTGAGACCTCGCAGGAGGACAAGGACGAGTTGTGAGTCGACCACAGGGTGGCCAACATCACGAAGGGCGGCGGCCTTGACCTTTAGGCGTTGGCAGTATGAGGAGACAGATGAGTCGCCTTGTACCATAGAGTGGAATTCATTAAGAAGAAAAATGGCGCGCGACTGTTTGTTTGCGTGGAAGATCCGCTCGATGGCCAGCCAGAGATCCCGGGCGATGGGGTCGGTGTCATCCATTGCAAGGTCGAGGACGGAGTCATCGACCAAGCCAAGTAGCCAGCTATGCACGCAGCACTCGGCGATGTCCCACTAGGGATCATCGGGTCGAGATGGAGCGGAGTCATCGATGTGGGAGCGAAGGCCAAACTTTCCACATAAGGATTTGAAGAAGAATACCCATTTGGAATAGTTGGCATTGAGGTCAAGAGAGATGAGAACGTGAGATTTCACGTTGACGGTGGCTTAAGGTGGTGAGAATATCGGTGAAGTGGTGCCCGAGTTATAGTCAAGAGCGCCGATGGCCGGAAGGGATCCAGCGACTGGAAGAGTACTAGAAGTAAGAGCCAATTCGATGGTCATGACGAAAGATTAGCGGGGCGTGATAAGCCGATGAGATTAGTGAGCCGATGAGGAGAGGCGGGTGTCCAATGAGAGTGTGTGGCCGATGAGAGTGGGTGATCGATGAGAGTAGGTGGCGGAGTAGGTGGCCGATGAGAGTAGGCGGCCGAGGAGTGGGTGGCAGAGTAGGTGAAGTAGGTAGAGTAGATAGATCATGAGTGTGAGAGAGTAGGTGGGTCACGGGTGCGAGAGGGCTCGCATCCGTTGAGTGAGATTTCGTGTCCGTGGACACGTGGACGTAATGGAATGGGGCGGACTCAAAAAACCGGAGAAGTCACGGGCGCGAAAAAGGAGGTTCGTGTCCGGAAAATAGAAATTCGCGTCCGTGGACACATGGATGCGGCGGAGTGGCTCGGACGCGAGTGGAGAAATTTCGTGTCCGAGAGCAAGTGAGCGTGTTGGAAAATCGAGAACCAAGAGAGTGTTCCAGTCGATGGAGACAATGAGCGTAGAGGTGCGTTGGCGTCGAAAGAGGGGAAGGTGAACCGAAGCAAGGGGAAAACTAAGGCGGATCTGAACGAGATGAGGAGACGGATGGAGATCGTCTTCTTGTCACGTGGTGAAAAGAGGCGAGTAGGTGATGGAGGAGGAGAAAGACCGTCTGCGGGGGAGACGGAGAGGATAAGATCTGAGACGAAAAGATAGAGGAGGAATATCAGGGGAGAAGGTCTGTGATAGGGAGAAAACGTCGGTTCGTCGACGATAGAATTGTTAGCGTACCGAAATGTCTAAACCTGCTCTAATAGTATAAACTGAGACTAAGATCTTATTTTGTATAGTAGACATATTTTGATAAAAAAAATTGTGCAGTATCTTTGGTGGGAGTTTAATTTACTTGCCAGTGCAGTGTTCAACCCCACGGTCTACATTTGACTCTGGAAGCCTTCATGCTTTCTTCTTAATTATTTGACATCAAATTCCTCTTCTTTGTTTAGCTTCTTCTTTATCTAAACACAGGTTGCTTGTTATAAGATGCCACTGGTTCAAAAAACCTACAGTCAGAAATAAAAAAAGATCATATGTATTACGTACTAAGTACATGTGTTTCTAACCGACTAGTGTTATAAGGGGCATAAGAGTACATGTTTATATTTATACGTCTTCAATATAATCGAAAAAGTTGTCCATAGAGAGCTGGTGTTTAGCTCATCACCTATGATTATCTACTGGGGACTGAAATGGATGATGGATTAGATTTCTAGTTAAATCTAGCCAAGGAGGGGAAATGAAGATATAAATTAAACTTGTTCATCCAAAAAGGAGACAGTTGGGCCAGGGCAACTTGATATGAGCTTTTATCTCGGTCGCAAGCGTCTGGGAGACAGAACACAATGATTTATGCAGAAGGTGCCGGAACAATGTTTTTCTAGCATTATTGTCAGGAGCGGTAACCGGCCGGTTAAAACCGATGAAAACCGCATAAATTTTTAGCAATAACCGACTATAAATATAAACCTGACCAGTGACCATAAATTGAGAAGCCACACTTGTTATAAGTGCCAAGTGCCAATGGCTGTTTGAGCATGCACTTTAGACATGTGGTTTGGATCTAAAACCCCTAATGTAATGTTGAGGGATACTGCTTGAAAAATGTCTCCACCCTTATATCACCGTAGCCTACTACAAGTGTAATTTACTATAGCAGCAATAACTCGCGTGCATCTAAGAGCAGCTCTGGAGAAATCGAACCGTGATCCAAAAACATCGAACACAGCACATTGGGGGAGTCGATTGTTGTGTGTCATAGAACAGAATGGACCTTCAAACATGAGTCGAAGTTAGACAATTGAAACATTATTTGTTGTAGATGGGCGTTGAACCCATCGAAACCCAGTCACATAATCTACAATTTTCTCCAAACTTTGTTTTACTGTATATGGGTCCCACAAAGCGATGCGCACGTTAAAGTCATCGAACCAAAGTTGTGTTCGCTGTTCGTAGACTGCAGTGTAGTAACTCACTCCTTCCGTCCACAAATCAAATATAAGGATTCCTAACATTTAAAATTACCTATCATCTAATTCTCTCCATCTTTTAATAAGTAAATGGGGAGTATCATAACCTTTTCCCTTCATTCTTAATTTCTCTTGACAAAATGTTGGATGAATGCCCCCTAATGCAATCACACTGCAGCCTATCTGTATCCCATTCTTCATCACAGTGGATCTTTTCCGCACTAGATGACCGTCCACGGGTTTGGAATACATGAATTTCACCGCTATATTTTCTTTAGAAATAGTTAAAAATCTATGGGAAAAAAATGTACTACTGCTACTACTAAACTTGGAATTGAAACACCAAAATATCCACAGCAATAAAACATAGTGACTCCCTTATTAAAGCATAGTACATTGAAGATAATTGGCATCATGCACAATTCCACCCACTGACCCACATGCAGTGAACCCATGGCCAGTAGTAGGCTACTAGTAGTTGCTATGACATGTGTACAACTAGCAACAAGAGGAGAGACACGGAAAAATCTAAAAATCCAGCTCTACCGCCTGCCAGCTGGGCTCCACCGCCCACGCGGCTACCCTTCCACGCCACGCCACTCCCTCCTCCCTCCCTATATAACACCCGCCTCCCCCACCACATCCGTCCTGCCCATCGCCTCGCCTCGCCTCGCTTCGCTTCCACTCCACCACCTCTCGATTCACGCGCGAGCTCCGCGGCGGCGGCAATGGCGGCGGCGGAGCAGAAGGAGCGGGAGGAGGAGGTGGAGGTGATCATCGTGGGGGCCGGGCCGTCGGGCCTGGCGGCGGCGGCGTGCCTGTCGCTGCGCGGCGTGGGGAGCCTCGTCCTGGAGCGCGACGACTGCGTGGCGTCGCTGTGGCGGCACCGCACCTACGACCGCGTCCGCCTCCACCTCGCCAAGCACTACTGCACGCTGCCGCACGCGCCGCACGCCGACGACGCCCCCACCTACCTCCCCCGAGACGACTTCATCCGCTACCTCGACGCCTACGCGGCGCGCTTCGGCGTCCGCCCCCGCCTCCGCCGCGAGGTCCGCTCCGCCCGCTACGACGCGGACCTCCGCCGCTGGGCTGTGGAGGCCGTCGACCTCGCCACGGGGAAGACGGAGCGCTACTCGGCGAGGCACCTGGTGGCGGCCGCCGGGGAGAACGACGAGAAGGTGGTGCCCGAGGTGCCCGGGATGGAGACGTTCCCCGGGAAGGTGGTGCACGCCGCCGACTACCGGTCGGCGGAGGGATTCAAGGGGAAGTCCGTGCTCGTCGTCGGCTGCGGCAACTCCGGCATGGAGATCGCCTACGACCTCGCCGTCAGCGGCGCCACCACCTCCATCGTTGTCCGCGGCGAGGTCAGCTCTTGTCTCCTAGCTTTTCGCTTGAATTCTTACCTAAATTCGATTTGCCATTACGCCTTGTTTGAATTTTTACCGAAATTCGACTTAGCAGTTAATTTGTACCTCAAAATGCTACTATAAAATTTGGATATACGAAAACGAGAATATTTGGTACTAGTATAATTGTTATTTGACCAAATTTGGTGGGGCCAATTAATACATCCAGCCACCAATAAACAACTTGGATTTACCAACATTTTTTGTACTGTTCTCGGGTACCAATCGCTGGCCCCACACACGAGAGAGAGAGAGAGAGAAAAGCGTGAGCGCACGCACACATGAGTGGTTGCCAACTTTGCCTGCCTCGCGTGATTGAGGAGTAGCTTTACGACCGTCGGATCGCCCAACGGACGGCCACGATCGACTCATCGGGCAGAGTAGTTAACCAGCGTTGGTTACTGCCAGAGGGATTAGCAGTGGACGCGGCGGATTCCTGACCGTGGTTAGAGCGCGGTTAACCTTGCAATTAAACAACCACGTTTTCTTCCAATGGAACAGTACATGTGCTTATTTAATCTGCAGGGTTGATTATTCAGCTATGGGTCTTCTCCCCTGTCTCGTATATCCCACTCTAATACTACTAGTGGTGCTGGTAGTAGTGATTAATTGAGACATGACGGCACATCTGTCCAATTTCTTCCGTGGTACTAGTACTACCAGCAGTTGATGAAGCATGACAAATAGAGAAACACCGACTTGAAACAAATAAGACGACATATTTGGGACAGGAATAACAGCGTTTTTTTAATGATAAAGCGTGTACCGGTTTTACACGAGGCTACACGTTCCATCCTCTTAAACACGTGTTAGGGCATATACCCACATGGGTGCGTGTGGGTCTAAGTGTGGTGTATGTATGTGAGTGAGTGTGTGTCGTGTGTCTAACTTGTAATTAGAGTAGTGAATTTGTATGTACGGGCGGGGTATATGTAAGGACACACGACACACACTCACTTACATATACCTGTCCTTTAGTGAATTTGTATAATTAATTAATTAACCATCCGTTAATTATTAGGCTGATTTTTTAATTGCACAAAAGATGCACTACTATTATAAAATGGGTGTATGTTGATGCCCCTCTTTTATTACGCAGGCAGGCCAAAAATACGCACGAACACCATAGCTATACATACGCCAATAAGCCTCCACAAGCTAAAGTGACGGATACCAGTGCAAAATATTAGATTCATTAAAATCCTGTTAATATCAAACTTATGTATAATATTTATACACACTAGGATTTAATTACCGTGGATTGAGATATTCAGTGATCGATTTTGGTTAATTTGCAATTGAAATTAATTGCATATATAATTGCAGCTGCACCTGGTGAGCAAGGAGATATGGAACGTGGCGATGACGCTGTACCGCTACCTGCCGGTGTGGTTGATCGATAAGGTGGTGCTGCTCATGTGCCGCGTCGTCTTCGGCGACACCGCCCGCTACGGCCTCCGGCGGCCGGCCATCGGGCCCTTCACCATGAAGGTCACCACGCCGACGTACCCCGTCGTCGACGTTGGCACCTACGCCAAGATCAGGTCCGGCGAGATCCGCGTCCTGCGGGCCGGCCTCAAGAGCGTCCGCGGCAGCGACGTCGAGTTCGCCGACGGCCAGCGCCACGCCTTCGACGCCGTCGTCTTCGCCACCGGCTACCGGAGCACCACCAAGCAGTGGCTCAAGGTACGCACACGCTAGTATAGCGACTTGGTATATACGTACAGCGTGCATCATGATTCGTGCTGCGACACAAACATTGCTCCCTCTGTGTTACTTGGGAAAGTACGAGGCTTTGCCAAGAAGCAAAACTCAACCGGTCTCAACTTTTAGGAACACAGCCAGCTAGCACACTTCATGTTGAGCGGAATTTAACTATTTCCCACCGGTAGATTTGGTAAATATTTAAATACCTTTTGCCCTTAATAAATTATCTAAAAAGAGTTGATTTTTTAAACTATTTACCATTTTTCTTATATGGTATGCTAGTGTGATGTACTAGCATGGAAAGAAGTGTGGGTCCATAAATCAGCCCATCCCCTTTCTTTCGTCTTTCTGTCAACCATCGCAACTACCCTGTCAGTCATCAGAGCCAACCCACCATTGCAATTGTGAGACGGACGGCAAGGAGAAGGAGAACAAGGAGCGGCGGTGGAAAAGGTGCAGCGAGGAGGATGGACGTAGCCGAGAGGATGAGGAGGAGCGGTAGGAGCAAGGATGGGCAAAGGAGACCGAGTGGAGAAGGAACGATGAGAACAGAGGAGCCGCTTCAAGGGAAGTGGTGGAGATGGCTTTAGCTTGGCCTTCTCATCTCCTCAACATCCTCCAGCATGGTTATTGTCATTCCCCTCTCGTTTCTTGTAACTGTCACAAGCATCACTTGCTATCGAGGTAGGAGTGCTAGCACGAGCTTGCCGTTGGAAGGCGTTGCCACCACAAGCAACACTGCATCAGACTGATGCCTACCGCTGTTGTCGCCATCCTTTCACCATGTGCCTCCCCTTCAATAGTGTTGTAGTCGGACAACGGGGTGGCGTGGCCCATGTGCGTGTAGCAGGTGCTTCCACTCATGACACCATTGCTCACTTCCATAGTGTAGCTCCTCCAGTGATAGAGAGCTAAGGTGACTTATACTTTTTACGCTGGTACATCACGTACGTAAAAAATAGTAAATGGTTAAAAATCACATCTCTTCGATAATAATTTATTAAGCGTAAAATTAATGGGGACATTTAGACATTTGCCAAATCTACTTAGTGACAAATAGTTAAATTATCCTCATGTTGATCGGTTTCCAAAAATATATGGGCAACAGCTAGTGCAGCTTATCACAAACATTTTTTTTTTAAATCCAAAAGATGCACGCAAGAGTTTTACGTACGTGTCATTCGACTGTAGCACTACTGACAATCGATTGCCACTGCCGGCTCATAATTAGCAGTGTGTAATCAACGAAGATACTGTAAGGTATCACGGCTGGTTCATGCCTTCAATGTTATTTTTTAAAAATAGAGTACTATATTAAAAGCCGTTTTAAATCTTACCGTAGAACCTAACCATCCAACCATATTAAGTAGATATCTCCTGTTTCTGTAGTTATTTCTTATATGGCATTTTGTGTACAAATGTAATTTTGTAGAGCGCCGATGGGCTGATCGGCGACGACGGGATGGCGGGGCGGAGCTACCCATGGCACTGGAAGGGGGAGAAAGGGCTGTACTGCGCCGGGATGGTGAGGAGGGGAATCTACGGCAGCTGCGAGGACGCAGAGCTCATCGCCGACGACATCAGCAGGCGGCTCCGGAGCAGCAAGCCCACCCAAAACGGCGCGGCCTAGAATTGAAGCAAGCAAGCTGATGATGGGCTGCCCTGATCAGGGCTCTGGCTGGAGATGTTAGGTGTAGCTATGGTTTTGTTTCTGAGTTTATGGATGTGGATGAATTAATTAAACAAAACAACTTAAATAAACTTAGCTTGGCCTTGGTTGCTCTTTGATTAATAATAGTCGTACCGTAAATAAATCTTACTGCATCTGTTCGCTCACTCGTAGGTTTGTCTCTAGTAATCAAGTTGTGATCTGGCTGTGCGCAGGGGTGGTTTCTTTTACCCCTTGAAGGGATTTCATCTTGTGTATTTTATTTACCAAAAACAATAACAATAGTTATGACTTCTTTCAAATAACTATACAGAGTAAATCACTAAAAAATCAACTCTAAACTTGATTTAAAAAGAGGAAAAAAAATCAGATATAGGGACAGATAATACAAGTACTGTTCATAGTATAGAGTTGTCTTTTTTTAATCAATGCATTGGCTGAATTTGGTTTAAATTTTCTAGGATATATAGTCGATATATATCGTACCACTACCAACGTCATTGTGCCTCAGAAAGTAAAGACGCTTCCCCTGCGTGTGGTAATGAATCTGCAAGACGTCACCTCCCAATCCTTACACCGTGACTGTCACAACTTAGTTACTATCTATGTCCATAAAACCCACATTTTATTTGCAGTATGTCCCGTAGTTTGTGTCTTTGTGATTCTAAACAATGCCAGCTCAAATCGGTTCAAGTAATTGTCTTGTGCGGTATCCGACAGTGCTCTATTGGGAGAACCGCAAATTAAACGAATTTCCACAGGACACCGTACTAATTAATCCGATTGTGTCATTGTGTGGAGTATTTAGCTGCGGCGCGGCCGAAACAAATGACTTTTTAGCAGGATTTGTTAGCTCCATAATCAGATTAGATTACGTGTCCTAAAGAGGCTAAACCCTCATTTGTGTGGATTATATATATATATATATATATTCACTCAGCGGCTTTAATTCTGTACTTCAGAAATAGAGGTACATTTTACGACGTTTGGGTTGTTCTTTATAACTTGTATTCCTTGGAATTCCTTTGAATATTTGTGGTATACACATGGAAATAATGATATGAACATATTGGTATAAATGTATAATACCTTATAATATTCTAATGCCTTAGAAATACTATAGGATCGGAATAGGCGTGCCATCGGAGCGCATGTATTAATTATTATCTGCTCCCTCTGTACTTATATTAAAATTACTTGGTTTAAATACAGCGATGAGGATAGAGAGATATAATATGTATGCTTTATGGATGCCAGGTTGCGAGCAAAAGTGGCTAGTGGGTAATCTAGTGTTGTTGTTTTGTTTTTGATTTACTAGCTATAATCCAAAGTATATTTGTTGGGGTTTGCTAACCATCACCAGTGTAAAAAAATTGATGTTTTCAATCGTTTTTCTAACCGTAGTTTCTTTATATATTAGCTCCTACAATTTGTGATCGCATTGTAGAAAATAGATATGTACATAGTTTGATGAATACATGTGAGCATGTGTGACGCCACGCCACACACAAACGTGTGGATTGACTAATCCAATGTTGGTGGCGACGAACACATACAAGGGTACGTAAGTGGCACTGTCTAAACATGTGGACTGCTGATACGATGGGTGGTGGTGATAGAGGTACACAAGCGTCTCCTCACACATTACATGCATCACTATACACATAACACTATACTCATATAATTATGAATATGTTTTTTAACACATACTTAAAGAGATGAAACCGACATATATTTTTATTCTCACTAAAATCTTATTAACAACTTATCTACGTGTGTAGAATATTTGTAGGTGGTAGTATTTTAATCTTACCATCGTACCACCTATGTCCCCCTTCTATTTTTTGCGGGGAAAGGAAAGTTTCAGTAATCAATACATGAATCAGCTACGTCACAAGCGAATTTTCATGATCAAACCAGAAGCTGAAGGGTGCGTTGGAACGTCGTTGGGCCGTGTTTTCTTAACACGTACATTTACTTTAATAGATACAGGGCTAGCGGCAAATCATGAATATCATTAAATTCCTAGTAATGCAATTTTTTTCATCCTTATTACGAGGAGGTGCAATTGTTATAAGGGCCTAGCTGGAGTTGTTTGAGAATGCGCTTTAGACATGTGGTTCAGATTCAAACCGACTTCTGTAACTGCAGAGGAATACTGCTTAAACTGTGTCTTGACTCTTATACCGTGGTAGCAATAGCAAGCTAAGTGGTAACTCTCAATTTCTCATTCATTTTTGATCTATATTACAGTCGATCTTGATCCTAAGAATTCACTTTTGATCTGGCGGTGGATGAATGAGCCCAATCCCCAATGCAATCATTCACACAATGCCTATTCTTCACCACAGAGGATCCTTTTTCACACCGTTTTATAATGTGATCAACCTGTGTAGCATGTCTATGGAATACAAGATTTCATAGATATATTTCTTTTAAGAAAATAAGGTGAATCTATCGGAAAAACAGGATTACTAAACTTGACCAAAACACTTAAATATCCACTGTAACAAACTTGAGTAATTTCCTTACTAAAATGAACTTTTAGACCTAAAGTTTCATCTTTCACTTTATTAAAAATTAGTCTGTGATATCCTTTCCCATAGAATGATATCTAAGTATATCTGTAACACCATATGCTCTATTGATGTCAGGTTAGGATTATCCCGACCGTAATCTTTAGACATTGACTCCTTATGTTTGTCCCATAGAGCGTGGATACACAAGTATAATCGCAAATAACCACTACAGTGCATATGGCATCTTGAAAGTCATGACTTTGGTCAAGCAGTCGTCATATGATCTGTCTGTCTCTATAAGTGGAGTATGTGATGTCAGCTACTGTTCTTAGATCCTCAAACGAGGTTGAATCTCTCACGTGGTTTAGAAGCACACTAAGGTAGTATATCTCTCCCTCTCTATAGGGTGCACATACACAATCCATTAAACTTGGTAGGTCTTGCCATGCTTTTCTTTAGTGGCATAGTATTTCGGAAAGTCCTTGTACAATAACTTCCTTGCCTCTGGGTCTTTGCGATTCATCTAAAAAAACTCAGTACGTGTTGTCTTTTTGTTAGATGGTTTGCTGATGACATCCTCAAGATTCCTAGACTCATCATATATAATATAATGTATATTAGGCAAATAAAGTTGGAGATGCAAAATAGCTAGATAGATACCGAATAGTGAAAAACCAAGAATCATATATATAGCTTCTGGTGGTGATACGTATCTAGCATCCCTATACTAGTATATCTCGTTGATTTCCCCAGATGGGTCGACTAAGAATGATGCATAGTCATGGCCTTTGTATACATAGTTATATATATACTTCATAGATTTGATGCTCGCACAAGCTTCAACAATGATGTGGCAATTATATCTTATAAGCAGGCCAGGATTTACGGGATCACCCACCTATTGTCTAATACCATACCTCTAATCTTAACATGTCATCTGTCATCTCTCCTCCTATATGAAGGATACGAGTCCTTTTTCTTGTTGTGTTGCTTGACAGAATTGATGAGGAAAATTAAAACAACACTCTCTATCCACCATGTAGGGACACTTCTTTTTGAGCTCACCGCATGGCCCATGTAGCATATGCTTTATGACTAGACGATGCAACACAGGGTATTTTTCCTTGTCTGGTATCTTAGCGTAGATTACTTTATCATATCCATCTGGGTTTGTTAACTTATTGCCCAATTTTATGATCAACGGGATATATTCATATGGGAGGCCTTGTTTTTGAAACTCAGTAACATGAGCATATGCTTGAACCTTTTCAAAATACTTCTTCTTGACAAACAAATCTAACAAGTCTCGTAGTTTGGCTCTAAATACTCTTGCGATAAGGTATGATCGATCCTATGGTAGCTGGCCAGGATAGAAACTTTTTATTATCTCCTCTCAGTATGCGTTGTGTGTCGCGATCTCCCCTAGGAAAAGATTGAGGTAGCATAATCCTCTTACCAACCTTTGAACCCCTTGTCTCTCTAGAATTGATCACGTCAACTACACCCTAGATAAACACCAACATGAAAATGTTATCTAAGCATTACTAATTGGTTTGGCGTTGGTTTTAATTAAAGAGATCATATATTTTACTTCATTCACTTGTATAGCTTAGGTCGCATCTTTTTTGGTTCTCAAGGTTAGAATACCAATCCAACCTCATAGACTCGATCTTATTGTACATTTCAACGCCCATTGCTAGAAGAGACATACTCCAAACAAAATAATGTTAAAAAGTCCCCTCCTAACCAATAGCCTAAAGAAATAATACTCCCTTGTTGTGATAAATCTTTCTTTTCTCCTCTTTCCTGATCCATTCTCCACATCATTCGTGCCTTTATTGTATAAAGGATCATCAACGCTGTCATGCTCTGCAACAAAACCAAGAGATTAATTTAATATTCATGACCAAAGAGTATAAGTATTACTATGATTTGATACATGCCATGGGTGTATGTATCAGGAGGTTCATCAAAAGTGGTTTCTTCACCAATGCGCGCATTAGCAGAAGTTGGTACAACACTCGGTGCATCTATGTCCATATCTTTAGGACTCTTTTTGGGAGTCTCATATGGCATTTGAGGTCCCATCCAATTTCCTCGTTAGGGTTAAATAAAGGATATGCCAATGGGTTATAGCAACCATAGTATGCTTTGATATAGTTAGGTTTGTCTCTTTTGGCATGTACCAACATATGCCTATCAAAAATTCTCATCAAATCATCCCTTTCCAACCAAATAGAAACAACTTGAGATGCCGTGGGGTTATTGTATCTTCGTTGGTCAAGCATGGCATTAGCATCGAGCTTAATCATATAGTCATCTAAACTAGGCATAGCATCGACTTTGTTGAAAGTCTATACATATGGATTATCTGCCAAAATTCTTAGGATCATGTGCACAATGTTGATATCAAGGTTAGAGGACTTCTGAACTCTGTGCGTCAATGTGGCATCATCTTCTGTATCATAAAAGTACAACTGCACATGATGAGGCCCTTGAGAACTAGTCTCCAAATTATCTAGGCGATGGTACAACACTTCATGGACACAAAATGTATATACACCAGTGCTAGCCACAGTGCTAACGTTACAGTCAAGGGTCACTCCAAAACTTGTGAATGAGAAATGTGAGTTGAAGTACCGGATATATTTTCTAAAGTACTTTGCATTGTCATGAATCTGGCTTGTAAACAATCGCGTCAACTCAGCTAGGACCACTAGAGTAGCTACTATCACCTTTCCTTTCTTGCAACAAAATCTAGGAGGCTCGTACTAAAACCTAATCGCATGGTAGTACTAGCAGTCAGCCACTTTCTTTAACATGTTGTGTTTGTTTGGTAGGTTGTGGCACACATAGTCATTTGGATCATTAGTACCGACACCATTAACCCCCTTTACATCCACACAATATGACTCGTACCTATCATCTAGTAGAGAAACAATGTTTGGCATGAACATATGAACATGTATTTGTACAATCATGTGAAGCAGGGGGTATTATACATTTGTCACCTTGATTTTGCATTTGTATATCTTCTTCATCATTATTGTTTGTGACGTTGCAGTTTTGCATTGGCTCAACAATATCTATTGCAAGATGGTTTATTGTACATGAGCTCATATAGTTTTTGGGTTAAATTTGTGAACCATAAAATGATTTCTAAGAATTCACCTTTGGCATCAAAATCTGATAGTGGCGGTTCAAACAACACACTATCAAATTCTATGTAATTGGAATTTGGTACGTATGGTCCAACAACAGGCACATGCATTGTTTCTTCTTGCGTAACTCCATCTATACAATAGGTTACAAGCCATGAATTCATCACACTACATATTAATATTGTAAACAATATTGGGTATATTGCAAAACAACAAATACAAATATATTGGAAACTATAAATTGTGTTCACCTGGTGCTCGCCGCCAAACCACACGGGGAAGGGTCCGACCGAGCCGAGCGAAGGTTCGACTGGGGAGAGATGATGGCTTGTTCACACGAAGGGTAGGGAGATCTGCTTAGCTCTAGTGCAGGTCCTTAAGCTTCGAGGTTTGAGAGCGTGCCAGTCAATTTGACAATGAGAGAGGATGAGACTCATGAGCCGGTCGGCCGATGGGCCTGGCCGGCTCTCCCTATTGGCTAGGTATTGATAGGGAAGACAACATTTGAACATTGGTTGAACAGCCAATAGAGGCATGAGAGATAGACACGTATCATATATTAGAGGACCTATTGGTCAAAGAATTGATGACGTTCCGTGGCATCCGAAGCGTTGAGCGGGGCTCGATCTCCTGTGAAGCCACGTGGACCAGCGACCGTGGTAACAGCGCCGTTAGGACCAACCTCGATAAATCAGATCGAACCAAGATAGTATGAGGTCGGGGACTAACGACACGAAGACTACTGAGGCCTAGACCGAATGTGACGACAAAAGAGGAAAAGGAGAGGTCATTGGCTAACTAATGGCCGAACACCCGACGCAGGCCTACACCTAATCCCATCAGCCGCTCGAGCCGATGGGAAACGAGACCCGCTAGATCTCGATGTCGGCCATGTTAGACGCGAGCCCTAGAAGATTGGACCGAACTGAGACAATCTTAGGAGACGTCCGACGCATCCAAATCGATCTATAGCGGATCGATTGTTGGATGATACGTGAGACGGATGCGAGGCCTACGGTGAGGATCGGCTACTCACTCTGATGAGACGCCACGCGAAAATCCGTCGGGACGCCGGCTCGAACCACCGTTGCCGATCTCGTAGGTCGAACCTAACCGATGCAGCACGAGACCGTTGATAGAGGAGGGAGCCCGATGCACCGGTGAGCCTTGCACGGACGTGATGCGACACGCTTGATCGGGCCATAAGGAATCGTATAAAAGACACATCGGCTATAAAGCCGATGCCACTCTAGATATGATGGGCAATGAACAAGGAGCGATGCCCGATCCTCTCATAGCATGAGACCCGTCACCCACTGTGGTGACGCCGATAGCACCGATCTCGAAGATCAGACCTAACCGAGATAGTACGAGACCGAGACCAACGATAATGACAAGAAGGACACTAGATCGATCATACTGAAGGAGGGGTAGAGGAAACCCATCGGCTAGCTGAGCCGATGAGAGGACCTCTCTGAAGATATGTGTGCATCAGTGCACCAGGCATGATGTCCGATGGAAGTCTTTGAAGATGGGTGCGTATCGGCTGAGGAGCTGATACGCTGCGTGTGTTGCTCAAGGTATAGATAACTTATCGGCTCAGTACTCCGATGAAATGCTAGGCAGAAACCTACAGGCCTACGACTCAACTCTACTGTCGGCAGCCTCGTAGTTTGAACCTAACCGATGCAGCACGGGACCGACGACGACACAGAGAACTTGGTAAACCGATAGATCTGGCACGGACATGATGCGGTACACTCGATTTGACTAAGAGGTCAAACCTAACTGATACAGTCTTAGACAGAGCAAGATATACTAGGATAGTGGTGGAACTTATCCCTTCATCGGAGATCGAACTTAACTGATGCAGCCTCGCGTCGAGAGCCCGCCGGTAAAAACCTAGACAAGCTAGGGTGACGATGCGTCGAAATTATATTGACCGATTGGTTGATTGATTGATCAATATCTTACAGTCTTCCAAGAGGTCTATATTTATACCCTAGTATTACAAAGTCCGATGTGGCTACAACATGTATCGGACGTTATTTCTTAAAAAAATATAGAAGAAAAATATCTCTAAGAAAGTTAGATGAACTAATTAAACATTTCTATTATAAGATACGATTTATATAGATAAATTATCCTACCGTGAGTTTCACGGCTGCTCCTTAGACTCGGCCTCATTTAGATAGTATTATATAATTAGATCGAATCATTCCTTACTTCCTTTGATCGACCTCTTTTCTATAGCAATTGAACTCTTTTTTATTAAATCGATCGTTTTTTTAATTTTTTTTTAGGCTTATCAAATTTTGGTGTTAACAACTGAGAATGGAGAGTGTTGGTGTGGTTCAACACTAATTGCTTTCCTCTTCTTGTTCAATCGTTTGTAAGTGTCATTGAAGCCAATCCATCGGATCATCTGAATCGACGTTTTCCTTGTCAATTACGCTTGTGCTTGGAAAATAGTAGAACACAACGTTTCATGTTGCGAGCATTGATACATGGCGAAGCAAGTGTCTAGAGCTTGAAAATGTAAGATAGTTTCGTTAAGAAAAGAATGTTACTAATAACACTTAAAAATTTAGCAATGTCAGGAGTGGCGGATGTAGCATTCCCTCTGTTAACATTGACTACCTCCGCTTTCTTTTTTGTGTGGTACTCACGCTGGTATATGTTCCTATCTACTATTTTTTTTCTTTATCGAACATTTCAGATCGTAGAGCATTAGGCTCTTCACTTTGTTCTAGAGAGGTCATGGTTGTTGCTTGCATTGGCACGCCAGATGTAACAGTACTGTTAATACCACTTGACTCAGCATTCTTCTCTGCATGCTATTCATGTAAATATCTGTTTGTATTTTCTCTCTTTTGTTTGTCGGAAAGTTCATTAAGTTTATTTATCTGGACATCACCACCTTCACTCTGGTTTGAGCCAGTAACAGTTGTTGCTTGAGTTGGAGTGGCAGATGTTATAGTACCGATAACACCACTTGACTCAGCCTTCTTTCTTGCACGCCATTCACGTAGATAACTGATATTTTTTTTCTCTTTTTTTGAGCCAGAGATTTCGAGTACCTCGACCTTGCCATTTTCGCCATCTATTTATAGATAGTGAAACAGGCAGTGTTTGTATTAGCGTAGCACTACTATTCTTCTCAGCCTCCTTATTTGCAGGATATTCGCGTTGTATATAGTTTTTTTTTCTTCCCTGTTATGCTGCACCTCATTAGAGGCTCATTTTGATGAACATGACCTGTGATTTTTTTTTATAAAATCAAACAGAAAAGAGGCAATTGACACCTCACATTTCATATATGTGTGTATATATATGTGTAGCCATGTATATTTTTTTATACAAACCACAAGACATTTCACCACACCTTTATGATCATTTGTTATGTCTCCGAAGGCTATGCGCGGTCCTTGGAAATGGCGATTTGTGTCCATACCTACCTAATGGACAAGTTATGATATTATTCCTTGGCATTAAGTTTGCAGTACACCTAGCTGAAAACTGATTTTCAAAAAGCATACAACATGTAGCTAATGGTGTAACAAAATTAGTAATGATATAATCTGAATTTATAATGCTTACAGAATTCTAAAATAATTTATTTGCACTCTCAAATGATTAAGTGGTCATAGCCAATTCATTTCACGTTATTTAATTGCTATAAATATGCCGTCGATAAAAATCTAGAGAGCAGCAAGCAATAAACTATACTGTAAAGACATGAACCTTAGCACTCCAATATCATATGAGTTCAAGAGTGAACAACCAATCATGGTATTTATTTAATATGACAACGTAGTTGACACTCATTTACAGTAAGACATGCCTTCGACTAAAAATATAGAGATCATGCAACAGTAATGCTTATAGAGCACTGAAGAATTTTATTTACACATTGTTAATCATGTAATACATGATCTAAAAGATGATAAGATGATAATATCCTCCAAATCCACATACCACAGACTTAATAGTACCAATTACATATCACACATAATTTTTACTAATCGTTATGTTAGATTAGAAATGAGGTCGAAACACACATCATGGGATTAGATGGAGCAGTACCAAATATTAATTCTAATGATAAGAGTGCACCGCTGCCAATGTGGGCAGCACTACTATTCTCTCAAAATAATTTCTGCAGAAGCTTCTGAAACTTGAAATTGATTTTAAGAGTTCCTTTCAAGGATAAAAATAAAATTGTGCCATCAGTAACTTGAAAAACAAGAGCTCTATTTGAAAAATATGAATGGACAGGAAGGTTATCAACTATCACAATTCACACATATTTTGTCAACTTTCTTTTTTAAAACTCCCGTAGAAAATCTAAGTCAAGGAGTGTTCTACATGTAAAGTTACTGAAAGGTAAAAAATCAAATTGACACGCACATACTTTATGTCAGAACCTTTGAGTCTGAAATCTGAAATCACTACTTGACACCATTGCTCATGCTAAGCCTAAATATGCAGAAGCAAAGGGGGTGAATATGCAGAAGCCTGAATACATGCCATTTAGTCACACGCATCAACTTACCAAACATGCCATTTAGTCACACACATATTAATTATCAGTTATCACCACTAATGGCTGGTTCCAAACCAAAGTATACATGACCCACAATCCACATATTTGATATAATCTAAAAATGAGCAAGAACAATAATGCTCCTGGAAAAAAATACTTCCAGCCTTTTAGGTTATAACCTTGACAGGTTAAAGCGCTTCTATATTTCACTTGACAAAATGATTTAGGTCAACAAAACATGCTCCTAGAATAGATTTGATCTATGCTCCTAGAACAAATTTGATCTAGCAAACCACATTATACATGCAAGAAATTAAAAAGTTGGGCCGTTTGAGCCACAATGTACATGTACATGCTTTATATCAAAACCTTTGAGCCATTTTGTCAGGCGGTTCATGAGCACCGAAATTTCTTTTAACACTATAAACAGACGCCAAATACCCCGCCTTATTCTAGTTTTCCAAAAAAGCAGTAGACTAAGATACTTTCTAGCAAACTGAAATGTGTTAGACCACAAAGAAACGGAACTTCAATACTTCTAAAACTTCAACGGTACCACTAGGGAATGGATTATTTGCAGCATACACACACTGGATCAGTCAAGCTCCGATGCTATGCTTTGATGTAGGCGCTAAGAATTATGGTTGAGTCGAAGGTGAATGATCGCTGTAATCATTACAAATCACAGATGTCAAATTACAAATAAACCTCAGAACAGAAATAATAAACTTCAGATTTGAAATCAAGCCGTTGAACTGTGCAAGTTTCCAAACCACATTGTAACTCCAATGCTAATATTCCCATTCCAATATTCCCGCATCGAATGGATCAGACAAATGATTCTCTCTCTATCGACATTCTCTATGACAAGGACACTATTCTATCAAGTCGTAAATTGCAAGGGAGACATCAGCCATCAGCATATGAACGTTGATAGCTAAGCAAGGCACGATCAACTCAGCGGATTATATATGTGGATCATTGGAGTGATTTTCAGCAGATTTACTTAAAAAATCATATATAAATTTCTGTTGTTTCAATGGTTGACTCTTTGACATAAATTTCGCTTAATATAAACCCAACAGCATAAATTATAACTTAGAATTGAAATCAATTAAAAGGAACACATTAATTATAAATCAAGTTATCTAACCACATGTTAACTCAAATGCTAAGAATTGGAATCGCAGTTTTCATATTCATACTGATTTGGAGGTCTCTTTACAGTCAAGAGTACACATTTCGGTCTACGCTCCGTTGTAGTATTACTTTGTTTAACAGGGCACATACTTCAAAAAAGATGTTTGTAATTCAACCGAAAATCAGCACCCAACAAGAAAAATCTAGCAAAATCTAGAATACTAATAAATCTTGTAATTTACATGTTAATTAAAAAAACATCATCCAAGTATATCTGTACTGACCCAGGTGGTTGCTGGCTGTACAAGTGGTGGCGGCGGAAACACCAATGCGAAGGCTGGGTCCAAGCGACGACGAGGTTCTGGCTGCACATAAAAATACATGTTGACATATCGATTGTCTGAATTACATGTTCTACTGCACTGTTATTTAATTTTACTAATCAAAGGCTGACATTTCTTGGCTAATGGTGCTGCCTCCCCATGCTTGGATGATGTCATGAATGTTTTACTATGTTTCTTATTAACTTCTCAAAAGACCCGACAACAACATTTCTGAAAAGCCGGAGAGAGTTCATTGAGATTATTTCTCATCCAAAATTTCAGAAAAGTCACAATGTATAGTGTATAATTTTCATCTGAAACTGAAAGTGTAAGTATAGAAGTTGTGGTGTTAATAAAGACACAGGTGCGGCTAACATGACACTTCCAGGGGACCAATAACTGATCCTCGAAGTCAATATGTTCATATCATTTTCAGTGATGTTTGGGTGCACAAATAGCTAATATGTGTCTACATTTGACAATTTGGAATAAATGCATTGAATTATAAATAAAAGGATCGAGGTGTTCTTCAACTTTGTCAGACAATTGAGCTAACCTTAACAGTTCAAACTCCTGGAAAAGGAACAAAAGATTAAAAGAGAAAGGAAGATGCAAAGTATCGAATAATGCACTCAGCATCCTCGGAAGATACCTCTGCATATAATACACATACATACCCCCATCTTCATACCGAAATCAAGGTTCATCCAAGAAAACATTGATAGACCTATATTTTAGCTCATGGTCCACTTCAAGGTCAACATTATTAGCTCATGGTGGAAAAACGAAGACCAGTTTTTTTTAGACAAGGCAAAGTGGCCTCTCAATATTTAAGAGCTTTGGGAGCTTGTTTGCAATCATGAATATATATTTTTGTTGCAAGCACAAACCAAGGAAAAGAGGCAAAGCAAATCTTACCTCAGAGCAAGCCCATAAAGAGGGGAATGGGGTCTGCCGAATGCATGAGGTATAACGATGAATGTGATTGCGGTGGCAGGGGAGAGCAAGGCGTGCCGGCGACCTAGGAAAAAAAGGAATACAATTCATTGTTGGAATCCTCTAAAAAAACTTCCACCGTCATCAACACTATGCATACCAGACTCTAGAAATCTAGGAAGTATGACCATAATGTTCTGTTTTTGTTTTTCATAATGTTCTGTTTTTGTTTTTCATTTAATTTAGGAAAGAATTTTGTTTGCTAGGTGTCTTTTATTGAATTCGCCAAAATCACTTCAATTTTGAGGCACATCTTTCAGCAAGAAAATAGGGAACTTGATGTCAATTTTGAAGCACTTCAATCTCTGAAATCTACCTGTGGTGAGAAGAGAAGGAAATTGTAATAGAGAGGTGCATGTGGTGAGGTAGGGAGCAGGGGATGGCAAGGCCCCGACCCAGAAGATGACGATGGGGTTGTGGATCTAACAGATAGGTGACAGAAGATAGTTAAGGGCGTCATTGGCTTTGATCCAGATTGTGAGGCGGCAAGGCAACAGGGTGATAGGGCGAGGTAAGGCGATGGGGTTGTGAATCTAGGAGATGGCAAGGCTTGAGGCGGATGCATTCTGCCAACATTTGAATCAAAGGCACAACGACAAGATGGTCCAGGCATTATTGGGTCAACGTCGACGTTTGTGGCCGTTGGGATTGAGGCGGTGGCACGATGGCAAGACAAAGGAAGCAGCGCCACGAGGACGGATCGGTAGCAGGAATTGAGGTAGCAGCTCAACAGCTAGGTAGAGGAGGCAACGGTTGTGCTAGGGTTTAGGGTGGACGCGGTTGGGATGAAAAGGATAGGGCGGTGGCTATGCTATGGTTTAGGGTGAGGAGGCTAGGACGCACGGGATTCGAAGGGAAATGACGGGACGCATGTGGATGCGGGTGGGGCGATGAGACGAAAAGGTGGAGGCAATCTCCACGGTTCTAGACTGTTCCATGAGGAATAAAAGGATGAAAGAATGAATGAAACCATTTTAGATCGTGGATCATATTCACTCAACGGCTTTCCGGTGCTCAAAAAATGTGAAAATAAAAGTCAAATATTGTGAATTGAAGCACCTTGAAAGGTAGAGGTACATCTTACGATGTCTGGGGTTGCAGTATAATTTTTTTTACCGTGGTCCTTAGAAATAGAATCAAGAATCAATCTAGACATTTTATCTTCTCCATTTAATTGAATGGATCAAATTTATTTATACTATTACCTTAATTATCGATAGTATAATTAAAAAAGGATATTATTGTTAGCACTGGTAGTATATAGCTTATAAACCAATGGTTTAGATTGAATCTACCAGTTAGTAATACCAGTAGTATTCTATTAGTATTTTTCATTTTTATATTTAGTATATACTAACGTAAAAGTACTTAATTGGCTAGGGTTTGCAATACAGATTTTGATTACTTGTGTTCTTTTGAATTCCTCTGAATGTTTGTCCATACACGTGAAAAGAATGATAATGTTTGTGCAAAAGAATGATGTCTATATTGGTCTAATTTTATAATTATAGTTTTGTAAGGTAAAAGACTTTAATAATAATGGTGAGTGATAAATCTACCACCATCTATCACCACTGCTATGTGGGTCATTGAAATAGTGAGATAGGTGGATTTTGTTCCTTTCTCAGCATCAAGCCATCAAACAAGAAAAAATATATTTTAAACATATCAATTAAATGATAACAAATATTATTCAAAGATTTGTATAGTAGGAATAATTTTTTAAAATTATTTTAGGCTTTAAAATGCACGGTATGTTCTCTTTTTTAATTTCGGTTGTAACGCCCGGTCATTCATTCAGCTAATATACTAAGACCCTATTGGAGAGAATGGATTTACTCACTAGGTGTGCTTAAATTAAATTGTTTTGGTTAAATGGAACCATGGAGTTGATATTTGTACACGTGCCAATAGATACGCTTTGGCTGTGTGCTGTTTGGGAGCTTCAAATTCCTATAATTCTCCTAATCTCTAGCTTCTCATATAATTGAGATTTTTGACTTAAATTCTAAGAATTAGTAGTTATAGAATTCAGAAAAAAAAACTATTGAAAAACTAGATTTTTATCAACTAGCTACTCACACAAGCTGCTTCTTAGAATTTCTGCCGAACTTTTGCAAGCAAGCAAGCAATCTAATGCTGTTGGTTTGATCTTATTTAGCTAGGAACCCGATGCTTAATTAATTCAGCCTACCGTACTTACTTTATTAGCGACAATTCATGGTTGCACGCAGGGAAACATAAACCATATAGCGTACTGGATTGTACGAGTGTACTCGACGCCACATCACGCAGATGAGTGGGCAAACTAACGTGGTTGGTACCTGGCGACCATAGTACGTAGGCAGTGGTTGATCTAGCATAAAAATCACCCAGCGTCCGACACATGCTTGGAAACACATATATCACATTCTTATACTCTGATTGCTGTGAATTAATGTTGAAGTTGCAGATTCTACCCGGTGTCCTAGGCACCCTGGAAGCACAACGTAGAATCGCCCTTGTACGTAGGCGAGGGCGTCACGCCAACGAGTGGATTAACTGGGTGCAATGGCGGTTTGTGAGCAGTGGTGCTTCTACGTTATTGTCCATGTAGTAAATACGCACTAACATATAAATCTGGTGGGAATGGGGAGGATCTATGTCCGGTGAGAGTGGTGACAACGTGCGCATTGTCAGGCTATGTGGAAGTATGGGAGATGAATTTTTTTTTGAAAAACCGGTGAGATGATGGTGGCGAATTTATTAGATACGAGACTAAAATAGAGCGTTAGCTCAACTTGTTTTTCAGTGGTAGAACATATCTATTTAACTCTTATATATTTATGGTTAATTATTCTGATAAAGGAACAACCAATCGACGACAGCAAGATGTTTTTTAGTGACCTGTGAATATAAAGATATACCGATTTAATTTTAAAGTTGTTTATAGGGGTATAATATGCGTATGTATATATTTATAGGGATAAATGTGCGCATAAATATATCAGCTTCTGTTTTTGAAAAAAAAAATTCTGTAAAATACAATCTCCCGTCAGCCAGTCATTGATATTTGACGCTACGTAACATCGGCTGCAGCTGCGCGGCGTCAATTAGTGACGACCGGTGGGAGTAATTGTAGGGCTTTCCTTGCAAAGCCACGTCTCCATTATAGATCTCCCTTGTCGGTACAAAAATTTCAGAATTTTGCCTTCTTCAATTGGTATTATATTTACCGTTGAAAAACTGTTGCATTTTGTGAATGTAGATTTTTGGACCGAACAAACTTAGTAGTACATCCAATGCAGCAATTAATTTCCTCGAAAGCAAGCTGATTTTATATGACTAGCTACAATGTTTGGACGGAGAAAAGTCTTTAGGCCGTCATGTTTCCAGTACAAAAATTTTCATACCCTTGGAGGAAAATTAGCGGATTATGTGACTGTCGGATATTTGCACGACGAAAAACTGGTCATCCAGTACAATATACTAATTAATTTGCTTGGAAAATTCACATGCACTTCTGCAAATATGTTTAACAAAAAAATCTGGTATTTTATAAAAAAAACAGATCCATTTTGTTAGAATTATGGTGACATATATCTTTTGTCGACAGTCGATTATTTTATGGCTGTGGCATATATTTGTAGATTTGTACGGTTTAATACATAGCAAAAGATGAGAAAGAAGTATCTAACTTCAAAAATTTATATGCTTCTTTTTCGTCCACTCATTTATCTTTTCCTCTTCTACCATCACCCCTTTCTTCTTCTGATCCAGCATTGATCCGCTCGAAGAATATACTCTTATATACGAAAAGCTAAGTAGACACGTAACGCTTTATTACGAGACTAATAGAAAACAAACATTATATAAGTATTGAGACTTACAGAGTAAAAAAGATTAACCGTATTTTCTACACTAATATGAAAAGGAGCAGTTCAATTTTTTGCTTGGTGTACCCAAAAGAAATGTACCCAGAGCACGCTCAGCTATTCTCCAGTCGTTCGATCTTCTCATCCAACGGTTGCAAAACATTCTATGCGGATCTGTCTTGCAATTCAACACCGAGATTGGCACGATCTCCTCTGGTACTAGCGCCGTTGCTCGACGCTACGCCGGAATTGAAGACGATGAAGAACAAAAATCGAAACCACCAGCCGTTGCCACCCTGGGGAGGCCCAGCTCCTAAAGCTCCGCTGGTACCCACCCCTTGCCCTATCCCTTCCATCCAACGCCAGTTGCCGCCATGGTCTGCGGCGTGTGAGAGGAAGAGAGGGAGAAGAAAGGATAGAAAGGCGAGGCTGACATAGGCCCTACACTTTGGAAGATTAGATTAATTCTAAATGCACAGTAACCTCCTTTCTAAGCTACCTCTAACCCTCCACTGACATCTGGGCCCTTCATTAGTTAGTGAAATCTATTTTAAAACCCAAATTAAATGAGAGCCACTCCCGATGCCATTCATTATTGTCCATGAGCCTAGTAAGGGTATTTTAGGTATTTCAAAAATATTCAGTTGGGCTAACAGAGTTAAATCAACACAACGGTAATAATATTTCTTAGATAGGCTTTTGTTGAAAGAAAAATGTAAAATATGATGGTATTTGTTAGATTATCTCTTATTATAACCACTACCTCGAACTATTGAATTGTAGCATTTGTGCATTCCAATTTATGCATCTCTTAATTTAATGATATATTTTTGGTTTGAGTTGATATATACTTGATTTGGATAATTATAAATGCAAAGTAAAATTGATTTTATCATTGTAAAAATGAATGAGATTTCTGGACAACATTTAATGTGACTTTGTCAAAACACGATGAACCTTTCATTTGCCAGTATAGTTCTGTTTTTCTGTTACTTTGGAAAGTAAGAAATATATTTTACCACGTATTTGACTGAGATAAGCTTTTGTTTGTGAATCTCCTAATGAAAGCAATATTGAGGTCCAACCCTCTCTTGCTCGATTGCTCCACTGGTTGGACCAGTAGTAGCAGCAGGTTGGGAACTGGAGAACACGATCTCAGAGAAGTATTCAATGGCGGCTTTGTACCGTCCCTCACATGACAATCCTATCGTTGCTCGTCATGTAGCGCGTCATGTGTATGTTCATGTTTAAGTTCGTAGAATATTCGACATGACATACAATATCTCATCGTATTACCCGAGTAAATAATAAAAGTTGATCATATTTTAATTTTATTTATTAACCAATGTTATTTTTTATTATGCTGGAAGATAGTACTCTTCTGTTTCAAGCCAAGCTAGACAAGGTGATAACACCGAAGACTGCTGATGTTACAATGTTGGATATTCTGGGTGGTAAAAAAATTCACATATAAAAGGCACATTAAGGAACCTAAAGCATCATACTCATCATCCGATGAAACTATTGGCTATTATCAGTCCTTTCTATTATGGGTGTACAAGAGTTGATAGGCGGATTTTGCAACTATATCAAATCAATTTTGTTGTGCAAAAACCTTAGTGAGTCACTTCTATATATACACACACAATTGAGAATATATATTAGAGAAGTACTATACCACTCGCAATGCTCAACATAGTTAAGTAGCACCATGACCATGTGCTCGTTCCACGCAATATCCGGCACAAATTTTATGAGTAATTTTTTACTACAAATAATTACCACCTATCTCTCTACACCTATTTACACCGTAACCAAACCAAACCGTTACTCCATATCCTCATCCACTCTCTCAATATATTTGGATCTAGTGTTGGTAGAAAGCGATGACCCTAGCGACGCAATCGAGGCTAGGTGGGGATGGTGGTGGTCAAGCACTGGCAACGAGCAGTGGGAACTAGCGAGAAGATGGTGGCCATCCTCCACGCAACCAATGATGGGCGAACAAATCCTAGGCGAAGGTGTTATCTCCCCTTCACCATCACTGCAACCGTCCTTGAGCATTGTCCACTTTGTGCTACCTTGGAGAGGATGGATTAGGTGTCATCGGCGATCAATGGTGCTAGATCAGGTGGTAGGGTGACAAGCGGGCTTTGGATCTAACGCTAGGGCTTCCGGGTATGGAAACATGGGTGTGAATGATGGAGGCTAGCAGCCTATGGCTCTTTTCCCTTCTCTGGATTTGGCCGCCTTGACCATCAGTGATAAGAGGCGATGATGAAGGCCACCCCAACATTAGCTTCACCTAGCTAGTGGACTCCGTCCCCCTCCCCCCACGGTGGCAGCCATAGCCATAGGCACGCCGTCCCCGTCTCTACATCATTGTCTCCTCTACCAAGGGGTTCGGGAAGGGCAGGTGGTAGAGCTTAGCCCCTCTCTCTCTGGCGGTGATGGTGGCATGGATCTGATGGCCTTCTCTCTCCTTTCCAAATCCACTAGTGCCATAGTGGTCAGACACGTGGATTTGTCGATGACGACGACTAACTAGAGTGGCCAATCTGGTGGAGGCGATGGGTAAGGCAAGCAGATCAAACAGTGGTGACTTACAAGGTTGGCAAAGCAAGACAAACATGGTGAAGCATGTGATTTTGCTGTCCCTTCCACTATTGGCGAAGTGGTCACCAAAGCTAGTGCCCCTTGCTACTTTGTGCATGCTACCTCTTTGCTTGCCTGCACACCACTTTGGGCGACTGACGCTAGCTAGGTGAAAGGTCGAGAATCTGCTTTCCAGAGTGCCTACATACGTGCCTTTTTTTATTTCAATTGTAATTCTTTCATTCCTTCAGTTGGTAAGGCAACTACCTTGTGTGTCATTTTTATATCACTCAACTCAACTTAACACAGTCTTTCAATCCCAAGTAACTTAGATAGACTAGAGTTGAAACCTAATAAAAATCTTTAAATCATGGTTCAGACACGTTAATAGCTGCTTTTCAAGCATTTCTATTTAAGTACAGATCTTTAGCTATATCCTACTATTTTAAGTCTCTTCATATTATTATTTCTCTCTATGTTAATTTTAGTTTTTTATCTCTCTTCATATTATTATTTTAACTTATTATTTCACAACATACTGTCGCCTCTGTGATCTCCTTTAGACATGGTCAAACCACCTCGATCGATGTTAGACAAGCTTTTCTTTAATTGGTGCTATCACTAGTCGATCACGTATATCCTCATTCTAGACTTGATTTATTCTTATACGATCACAAATCTAATGTAACATACGTATTTCTACAACACTCATTTATTGAACATGATGTATTTTTTAGACTAATATTCTGCTTCATATAACTTATCAGGTCTAATCGTCGTTCTATAAAACTTGTCTTTTACCTTCTATAGTACCCTCTTATCATAGAGGATTCCAGATGCGTGGCACTACTTCAACCAGCCAGCTTTGATTCTATGGCTAACGTCTACATCAATATCTATATCCATTTGTAGCAATAATGCTAGATATCGAAAAGTATTCTTCTTAGTCACTACTTGGCCTCATAAACTTACATCTTCCTTCTCGTGTGCAATAGTGCTAAAGTCATATCTTAAGTATTCAGTCTTAGTTCTGCTTACTTTAAAACCTTTAGACTCAAAAATCTACTGCTACAGCTCTAGTTTTTTATTTACTCCTATACGACTCTTATCAATTAACACTATATTATCTGCAAACAGTATACACCAAGAAATACCTTTTGTATGTTTCTTATATTCTCATTCATTATTAATATAAAAAGATAAGGGTATAAGGTTGATTTCTGATTTAGTACTACTTTAATCGATAAGTAACATGTATTATCATTATTTATTCGAATATAGTATTGTTATACATATCAAGAAATATATTTTGTTAGGACTTTATATTTATCTTAATAATTAATACAACTTTAAATATTTATCTTAAGATTGGTAACAATATATATCTCCGCTCCTCAACCATCCTTTTTCCTATGTGTAAATCTTTTTCTATAATGTTCAATACATGTTAAGTGATGAGTAAAAAAATTATCTATTGGAATCTTATCTTTCTAAATACTAAGAACGTTGGTTAATAAAAAAAAACTTTTTGATGTTTTGGATCTTCACTGAATACGGGAAGAGAAATAGCACGTCAGTAAATTTTTTCTCATAGTAAAACTTTTACCAAGGGAAATGGTGAGGTAAAGGGCACTGAAAAGGGGATAATTTTTTATAGAGGGAGAGGACGTGTTGACGCGCGGATGTAAATTTTTTTTCCAAGTGAGAGGACGCAGCATGTGGTGGGGGGAGAGGGCACGACATGATGCTAAATTTTTTACCTAGGGAGAGGACACGACATGTGGGTGACGAGTAGAGGGCAACAGAAATGAAAAAAATGAGACGGGAGGAGAGAGGGAACAGAAAACAAAGAACAAGGTGAGGCGCGCGGTATAATAAACAATGCACTATGTGCTATTTAGCACTACCGCATATATTATTACATTTTCAATTTATTATTGATTCCAGCCATGCTCTATTAGCTTAATTATCAACAAAATCCAACAAATACTAAAGTAGAATTAGCCCACGGACCATGATTTTTTCAACTTGGTCATATGAAAGTTCACGTATGAAGAGATCCACATGACGAAAATAAACAAAGGAACAATATGAAATCGCTATCTAGACATGCAATTTTGGACATGTTTTTAGAATCACATATATTCATCCCTTGTGCTCATATTTTTAAACCATTCCTTTATATTCTATAGATTATTATTTATGGACGACATCCGGACTTGCGTGAAAAGCTCGATAAGAAAAGATTGGCAAGCTCGGTTTGTAGTTTGCCTGGGATTGACATAAATGTTTCATTATGTAAATTGGTAGTTCGCTATCCTTTGCCTGTTGTTACCAAGGTGTCAGCTATCTTAGTGGTTAGCCTTTTACATATTCTTATTCCAATAGAATGATATAAACATGGTCATGTTGGACAAAGATACCAGAAATCTCTATGTTATTGGACCCGACTCCGCTTAATCCCATTTACGGAAACAACCGAAACACAAGATATGCTCAAGAACTTTTATGGATTGCCGAATACTTAAAGCCATCAGTCCAGGTGGAATGAGGGTATTAACCTATGGCGTCAATAAATCCTTCCAAATGTTCCAATTCACAATAGGTAAGCTTTCTTTTAAAATCTTGTTGGAACCAATTAGTTTATTTCTCTAACAGAAAAATCAGTTAATTTATTTCTATAAGACAAAGATAGATAACAATTCAATCTTATCAGTGAACATGGAAAAATGAATAACTACAGTTGCATGTTTTAAAGGTTTGTATAGTGACGTTATCCTTGATCATGTAAAATACTATATATTATTTATTTACACATAAATGCATATACAGGATCGCTACAAGCTAAGAAAGCAACGTTCGGCACATCTATTGACATACCAATAGAATATAAATGTGAAAGCAACATCCTTGACGGTGTAAGCAATTTCTGGCATTTCTATATTGCACTGAATGCGTCTATTTTGAACCTGTTTATGAACACAACACATTGATAAATATATGCTTAGACAATATAATAACTCTCGTTTTTTAGTGAATCCTAAAACTATCTTATTTTATGCTTGATTGCCAAAATATTTATTGTTTTTGGTGTTTTGATGTATTATGCATATGCATGTCACTATTTAATAATAATGTACTCATATTTTTTTGATCACAGTGGGAGAGCATCATAAATCTCGTGTTATCATGCATCCTGCTAATTATGTTTCTGGCATTGTGCTTTCTGTCTGATTACAGTAAGTAGACGCAGGAAAGTAATTGTGCTTTCTGTCTGATTACAGTAAGTAGACGCAGGAAAGTAATTGTGCTTTCTGTCTGATTACAGTAAGTAGACGCAGGAAAGTATAGGGTGTAACTCTGGGTCTATATGACCATATATGGAAGGAAAACACGTCATATATGAAGGGAAATTTTATTGCGTGCCATTAAGAAATAGGTACCTGCCATGTGATTGCAATTTATTTATACATTTCAGGCTTGGTTTAACATACGTCGTCATGTGCCCAGCCTGTGATTGTGGCAGGCCTTGAAGAGATTTTTGCACCTGCCAAGTAGTGCCAGAATCTTTATCAGTACAGTTGAGAGACAACAACACTGTAATGACAGTACATCAGGGCTGAATGCTGCATAAGAGGGCATGAGGTGTTGGTTCTTGGTTTGTGATATATCCGGAAATGCTTCACATGCTTTTCCACTGAGAGGATCTCCATCCCCCAAATAGAAAAGGGGGGAAAAATTCAGTATTCTAGATATAGTGAAGTTGAACCTGGTGCAGCAGTTACAGTTTGAACTTTCAGACCTCAGTTCAACTGTTGGTGCTACCATCCTAAACTTCAGTCCAGAATCAACACTCATGGAGCTTAGACAGTGGACGACTGGAAGTCCACTAGTCGAGCATCGAGCATATATGGGACATCATTGGTGACTGGTTGCTGTTTATTTCTCAGAGCTGCAAAAATGTGGTATGGACATATGCTGGACATTACCATCAAAATCTGGGAGCTTAAAAACGGTCTCCAACTTGCCAGCTTGTTGGAACTGAAGCAGATGCCATCTTAGAGGTAAACTGCTTAAACTGGGTAATATCATTGGTGGAGATAGTATACAAATTTAATATGATTTAATCCTGCATTTTGCCCAGACCTCGTGAGTTGTGATAGCATTTATCTCAGGATTTTCAAATTCATAATGCTAAGTAAAGCTAGTGTTTCAAGCTCCAGTTTCCAATATGAGGTGATCCAGGTTAGACGCTATTCCTAAATTTCTCCTCGTCCATCTGCTTAACTATTGTTCATTATATTTTTCTGTGTATATGACTCGCCTCTTTCTGTTATACAAATATTAAATACAGTTTCTCGTTTTCAACTCAACATAATCTTTTACTTCAATCAAGCTGGGATAGTTGGGTAGGCTAAATACAGTTTCTCGTTCAGAATAAATATAAGTTAATTATTGTTCACTGGTAACTGCCCTTTAGAAAGGGCAAACAAAAATTCAGTTGGTCTCCAGTACCTCTTTGAACCCCAGATAGTCAAATATTTTGACAGTCCTGGCTGAGATAGATGATACATATTTACGAACAGTTAATAGGGTGATGAAAACTCTCAACATAGTACTTTCTAGCTTAGCCGTTATTTGCGGGTGCTGCACGTGTGATCTTGCTGGGCATGTGATCTGCTCATAGCAGACACTGAGGCTGCCGAATAGCCAAATCTGAAAGGTGCTGTAGCATAGCATCAATTTGCTAGTCCTAACTACTGTTTGTTTAAGTTTTTAGGTGATTCTTAATATCAACTTGTGCTATTTTAAAGTATCAATCATATAATAACTTTGCAAGTGTTTCATGTAAAACCTCTTACATAAAGGAGTTTGATAATATTTGCATGTAGAAACTTAATTTGCATATATAATAGTAATAACAAAAAAGAGAGAGACATTTTCATGGCTCATAATCCCTTGTGGCTATAGAAGCCTAAACAGCTATTCACATGCTTTCATCTCAGGAGAGTTTACTTGAGAAAATTTTATTAAACGCCCAAAATTTCTAAACTAAGTGCTCCCTTAAATCTATCTAGAGTCAAATGGGGAGGAGCCTGTGGCATGTGCTGGATCATCTGATCCGCATCTCGCAGACCGTGCCTTATCGCAAAACAAGTGTACTTTTTTGGAAGCACTAAACAAGTTTGTTCTTGGTTCTTGCACACTAATTCGGCACCTTAGAATAACAGCTTCCTGGCGTGAATTCCGTGTACTTGTTTGTTATAATTTTGACCCATCCCGATTGTTTAGTTAAGTTTTTGCCCTTTTGAGGATAGGTAATAAATTGCTGTCAAACAAATATATAATCATTAGACAGATAAAAATAGCAACTAGTATCACTCTAATCAGCTGGGCACTGCTGATTCTGATCACTGGTGGGTGACTGCAGCCAACTAATGCTACTAGTTTACTGTAAGCAAATAGTGGATCTTTCTTTTATAACAAGATATTAACTATTATATCGAACATGTGTTTCCTGGATGTTACATAGCTCATCTACTTCATCAAAGAGTGTGTGCTCGAACGTTCCACGAAAATGCTTCAAAAGTTCAGCATCTTTCAGGTATTATATGTACCATAACTATTCCAGTTTTAGCTACTTCTCTGTAGTAGTATAAAAGTATATACCTGGTGTTATTATCTTTTGCCGTAGTTGCAAGCCAAAGTTTCTACTTTAGTCTCATTAATAGTACTACTATTTATGCAGAGTTCATATTTCCAAGTTGATTAATTACCTTGCAGACATGCTATTTTATTACCGGCAGCCGACATTACCATCTTGTAACAAATTGACCAGTGACCTCGTGGCAAGCAAAATTAACTACCACGAGACACTGGCTTCAAATTGAAGCGAGTTGGAAGTCAAAGTGAACTCGGAATTGGAGCCCATGGCCAAAGTAAAACCTCTCAACTGTTTTTTCTATCATCCAGAATTAATTACCCATTAACCTCTCCTAGATTAATGTTAAAGTCAAGGCCTTGTCGCAATTTTTTCAGATGCAGACAGGCTCTCAACTGGCCCATTTGCCATGTTACCAACTTCACTCTCAACTATTATTTCCCGCCAAATTTCTTTTATCGAATCGTCTGAGACGCTCCGTCCTGGCACTGACAGGTGGGCCCAATCGATCATATATCCGAGTTTAACAAAACCCAACATGCATTAGCATAAACCAAATTAATCTGACGAAAATTTTATTAGAAAAACAAGATTCGTTCGTACACGTAGCGCTTGATCGTCACTTTCGTCAGCACTATTTCCGATGCAGTAGCACATCTCGACGACGTACGGCTATATACAGCTTCAGCTTCCTGCTCCCATCCTCGCACCCCCTCCCAATCAAATTCAGAGTTAGCAACGCCTAGTGCCGCAATTAGCAGGTAGGTTAATCTCTAGCTAATTAATAGTAATTATCTTACATTGATTGTAATGGTGAGCATTTAATGATGCTTTGGCTGGTTAACAATCTCACTAGCTAGTACTGATGAAATGGTCGTTGCATCGTGTTTCAGATGGAGTTGCTAGGCTTGCTAACTGTTGCCGCCGTTGCCGCGATGGCCGTGGAGCTCGCCGGCGCCGACTCCGGCTGGAGCAGCGGCAGCGCCACGTTCTACGGCGGCAGCGACGCGTCCGGCACGATGGGTGGAGCGTGCGGGTACGGCAACCTGTACAGTACAGGGTACGGGACGAACACCGTGGCGCTGAGCACGGCGCTGTTCAACAACGGGCAGAGCTGCGGCACGTGCTTCGAGGTCCGGTGCGGCGGCGGCGGGAGCTGCCTGCCAGGCACCGTCGCGGTGACGGCCACCAACCTCTGCCCGCCCAACTACGCGCTCTCGGGCGACGCCGGCGGGTGGTGCAACCCACCGCGGGCGCACTTCGACATGGCCGAGCCGGCGTTCACCAAGATCGCGCAGGCCCGCGCCGGCGTCGTGCCGGTGCAGTACCGGCGCGTGGCGTGCGCCAAACAGGGCGGCATCCGGTTCACCATCACGGGCCACTCCTACTTCAACCTGGTGCTCGTCACCAACGTCGGCGGCGCTGGCGACGTCACGGCGGTGTCCGTCAAGGGGTCGCGGTCGGGGTGGCAGGCCATGAGCCACAACTGGGGCGCCAACTGGCAGAACGGTGCCAAGCTCGACGGCCAGCCGCTCTCCTTCAAGGTCACCGCCAGCGACGGCCGCACCGTCACCTCCGACAAAGTCGCGCCCTCTGGCTGGTCCTTCGGCCAGACCTACACCGGCGGCCAGTTCTAGCCGGGCGGTGCAGCTCAGCTCCGCCGTCGCCGGAGGAGGGGCTCTGTTTTGAAGAAGCTCTAACTCTCTGTCTGCTGACGTCATGGCGAGGTGTGAGTTGTGTAATTTCCGTGTCACCGTTTTTGCGACTGCAAGGCGAATGCGCCTTCAGCCAACGCGGGGCGTCGTAGGCGTACTTTCAGGAATGCTTTGATATTGAGAATGGCCGGCAGTGGTGACGAGCACAAAGGCCGGTCACCCGCCCATGACATGCTGTAGTACGTACGTATGTGCCATTAATTTGCATCTGTAATGCATGCTTGAATTAATGTAGTTTTGTCTGAAGATTTGTGTAAGGTTGGTGAGCCTGCTTATTTACATGTACATGTGTTTTAACAATGCACTGACGGCAGGGGAGCACCGAAGATACAGTGGAATCGGTGCATAACATGTGGGGTTTAAATCATGATGCTTACAATATTATACATGTGGGCATACTTTCATAGTTCCATTTTATGCTATTAACAAGTTATATCATTAATTGTCTTCCACTCTTCTTCCCTTACCCATCTAGCTTTCTTCTTCAAATGGGATGGATTCTTGAGTGTGGTGCTAAAATTCTATTTGGCCTTGGGAGGTTGATTGGAAGTTTCGGTGTCCTTTATAGAACGGGATAGTAAATTCCGAACTAAAGTTCACATATTTTAGACCGAAAATTTCGGTCCCATTTTAGTTTATAGCCTAAGTGTTAGACTCAAAGCTTTGTTTTTTTCAACTATAATTTCTGGTATTTAAATCTATGAATAACTAGTTGTAGGGATAGGAAAGCATTTAACTCCATCTATTCTTATTTTGAGAGGTTGGCTGTCATACCTTTCAAGCCTACTCCAATAGTATATAGGGTTTCTATCCTTATCCACTTAGATTCTTAAGCCAAAAAATCTTGTAAGAAAGGGTTTGAATCTAGTGAGCTGAGAGCGAGAGTTCTTAGAAGAACACTTAGATCAACATCTAGCCATCGTCATCGCGCTTGTTATTCTCGATGGATTTTCACCTAGCCATCTACGTGTCGCCTATGAGATCCAAACATGTTGATTATCCAGGAATATTTATGAAGGTTTCCCTTCATCTACGTAAGAAAAAAGGTAAGATTGAGTGGAAAATGAAGTAACTTCTAGGTGATTGCTTGGTAGAGTAAGATTTATTAAAGGTGAGTGCTCGTTGTCTTAGCTTAGATCTTTGTGGTCACTTAAAATCTTGCTAAGTCTCGGTGGTTGATTGAATGCTAAAGCTTTCTTCTGATTGATAGCTTGGTGAGACAAGAGAAGAGGTTCTTAATGGAGACTAGGGTCGTAAGATCGAAACTTCAATAAAAAATCTATCTTCTTTAGTCATGTCTGCTCTCTATATGTTCATATATATTCACAGTGCCTACTTGTTATAAATCTTGCCCTCGGGCTTTTCTCCTTGAAGAGGGGACCAAAAGTTCCAGTGTTTAAGACTAGAAATTCTAGTGAATTTAACTTCACTTCGAGTAATTTTTTGAAACACTTATACACTCCTCTCTATGCGACATCAATTCTTTTTTTCCAAGGGTGAATTGCCCAACATATCAGTTGCAGTAACTACTGTACATTGACTGCATGGATCCTGGTCCCTCCAAAGGTCACTTAGTGTGGGAACTTTAATTCAGTAAAGGTAAAAATCTTGTGTCCCAAAAGACTATATAATCTTTTTCTGTTTTAGGAATTCTGTAAGAAACAATGAAACTCGGTGCCCCGAGACTATAGACTCACATTTCAAAGTGCACAAATAAAGGTGAAAAATGAAATGTGCAAAAAAGTATAATAATAATGTGTAATACAGCACAGAATTCAACTCAAAATTTTGATATGCACACTAAGCTGAATATATAATACATCCATTTTGTAAATAACAATGCGTACTATTATCACCATGAATTTGTTTTTTCTTCTGTGCATACATATAATTCTAAATTGTAATTTTTCTCGGTGGCACATAAAGTGGTCATCTTCTGTCATTTTTTGGCACTTTTGAGCGTAATTTTTCTTGATTGCATTGGCAGCATGGTGTAGCACAGCATGTACATAGTTTCTAAAAGAAAAACATAAAGAGTAATGGTATATATGTAGCACATCAGATCTCTTGTCCAAAAACTATCCCACTAGCAAATAAACCTATCGAACTCGTAGTTTGTTTTATTTGAACACCATATATATTCGTCGTACAATTCTGTCCGCTTACTAGTTACTACCAGTTATTAAATTATAACCATGCATTCCACTCACCAGGATATATATAAATCCTTGTATAGTGTTCTAGAAACTCCAGTAAGTGTTGTCATATAAGAAAATGGCTTGCTGGCAACATTCTTAAGATTACCATTCTCATCATAACTAACATAATGCATGTTAGACAAATGAAGCTAAAGCTACAAAATAAGCTAGATAAATACCAACAGTGGAAACCAAGAATCCTATATATAGCTTCTAGTAGTGATACGCATCTAGCATTCTTGTACTGATGAATCTCATTGATTTTCTAGATGGGTCAACTAAGAACAATGCACAGTTGTGGCCTTTATATACGTACTTATATAGGTACTTCACATATTTAATATGATAGTTATATCACATAAGCAGTTCATGATTATATGGGACCACCCATCTATTATCGAACTCTGCATCTCTAATCTTAACATGCCATCTATCATCTCTCATCTTGTATAAAGGGTACAAGCCCTTTCCTGTTGCGTTGCTTGATTGAACAATTGACAATAGTTAAAGCAACATTCTCCATCCACCATGCAAGCACACTTTTTATTTAGTGCACCTCATGGTCCATGCAACATAAGGTACTTGATCTTGTCTGGTATCTCCATGCAAATTACTTCATTAGATTCATTTGAGTTTATCAATTTATTGCCTGACTTCATGATCAACAGGATGTGTTCATATGGTAGGCCTCTCTTTTGAAACTTGGTAACATGCATGTATGCTTGAACCTTTCCGAAATACTTTTCCTTGACAAATATATCTATCATGTCTCGTAACTTGGCCCTAAATACTCTTGCAACAAGGTTCGGCCAATCTTGCGGTAACTTTTCCTCCCAATATGGGTTGCAAGTCATCTTGATGAAGTAATATGGCCTCTGAAAATGCTAGACAAGAGCCATTGCATTAAGAAACATTCGCTACATGTCACGATTATCCCTAGGAAAAGAGTGAGGTAGCATAACCCTCTTACCAACCACTAAACCACTTGTCTCTCTAGAAGAAAATACATCAACCACATCCTACAATCGTTAAATAACAACATGAACAAATTATTTGTGTGTTGATAGTTGGTTGAGCAATAGTTTTAATACTCGTGGATATATCTTATTCATTTACCTAATATAGCTCAGCCCGTATCCTTTTTTAGTTCTCATGGTTTGAGTACCAATCTAGTCTTATAGACTCGATCTTAATGTACATGTCAACAGCCCATTGCTGGAAAAGACATCATCTGAACAAAATTATGTTAAGAAGTCACCTCCTAACCTATAGCCTAAAGCAATAGTACTCTCTTGATGTGATAGATCTTTTTTTTTCTCATTGCTAGGTCTACAATTCATACCATTATCATCTTCATTGTCTAAATGACCACCAATGCCATTGTGTTCTACCCTAAAACTAAGATATTAATATACACAACCTAAGAGTATAACTATTACAAAAGATTTGATACATGACAGAGGTGTATGTACCCAGAGGATCATCAAAATGGTTTCTTCCCTAGAACACACATTAGCAGAAGTTGGCACCTCACTTGTTTCATCTATTTCCATAACATCTAGAATATTTTGGGGAGTCTTGTATGGAATTTTGAGGTCCCATCCAGTTTTCCCATTAGGAAAAATAGAAGATACACCAACAGGTCATGCATGGTATGCTTTGATATAGCTAGGTTTCTCACATTTGGCATGTACCATCAAGTTCCTATCAAAAGTTCTCATTAGATCATCCCCTTCTAACCAGATAGCAGCAAATTAGGAGGTCATGGAGGCATTATATCTTCATTGGCCAGGCTTGACATTGGTGTTGAGCTCAATAATGTAGTTATCTAGATGAGGCATAGATCCAACTCTGTTGAAAGTCTACATGTATGGGTTTTATGCTAAAATACCTAGGATGATCTAGTCAAGGTTGATATCAAGGTCAGGGGACCTTTGGATTCTATGCATCAGTGCATCAGCATCTTCTATATCATAAAAGTATATCTACATATGACAAGACTGGCACCAAATTATCTAAGTGATGGTACAATGCACCATGCACACGAAATATATACACACCGATACCTACTACAGTACTAACGTTGTAGTCAAGGGTCACTCTAAGACTCATGAATGAGAAATGCGAGTTGAAGTACCAGATATGTTTTCTAAAATACTTTGTATCATTATGCACCTAACTTGTAAAAAATCGTATGAACTCAGCAAGTACTTCTAGAACATGTACATTTATCTTCCACTACCTGTAACAGAATCTAGGAGACTCAAACTAAAACCTTATCGCATGGCAAAACTAGTAGTCAACCACTTTCTTTAAAATGTGGTGTCTTTAGCAATTTATGGTACACACGGTCATTTGTATCATTGGTACCAATACTGTTAACACCCATAACATCCACATAATGACTCATATCCATCGTCTTGTAGAATTTGATTGGCTTCATCATAATCAATATATGCACCTTCTCTATCCTCAACATGATCTATAGAACAATGGTTGAATGTACATGAGACAATATAGTTTAATATTTTTAATGTATTAATAGAACTCACCATCAACATCAAAATCTGTATTTACAAGTTCGAATTATGCATTATCAAATTTGATATAGTTGGTATTTGGAATGTCCTGATGAACATTTGGTTTTTGTATAGTTTGACATTGCGTAACTCTATTTGATTATAAGGAAACAATTTATTACAATGTGTGTATGTGGTTGGGATTAATATTGGTTAGTACTGCAAGTAGAAAACGATATGTTGCATTATGTAGAATGCTCTCACCTAGGACTGAGTAGTCTCTTGTCTGTTCAAGGCTTGATGTTTTTCTTTTATCAAATCAAGGTATATAAATATTATTTCTATATAGCCAATCGACTAGATCATCTGGATCAAGATTTTTCTTATCAGGTACATTTAGATCAATTAAAATAGTAGAATACATTGGTCCATATAGCAACCCTTAATCAATAGCGGAGGAAGCACCTACATACCAAACAATATCAGAAAATTTGACTAAGAACTATAAAATTAACCAAAGGCATTAAATTTTACCAATAGAGGTGGTTGGTGTAGCAGTAGCTCCGTCAATATACTCAACTTAGCCTTCTTTTGTGCGCGCCATTCAGGCTACCATCATCTGTTCTTCTGTTCTCTTTTTTTTTCTATAATCGACATTTTAGATTGTTGGTTCTCTTGTCTTAGTCAGTTGCGAATGGCAAAAGGTCTACACATGAATTACAGTGTCAGATATTATGGTACAATAGAGTTTGACTTAGCCTTCTCTTTGCGCTCCTTGCACGTAGCTTTTTGTTTTTTCTTTGGCTAACAATTCAATTTGTGTTTGCATTACAATGTTAGATGTTATAGTATCTTCAACAAACTTAAACTCAGCCATCTTCTTTGCACTCCTTGCATGCCATTCACATAGCTTTATGTTCTTTTCTTCTTTTTTTTCTATAGCTAACAATTCAGTTTGTGTTGGAATATGCATTATAGTGTTACAGTGTCAGATGTTATAATAGTTTCGACAGAGTTTGACTCAGCCTTATTCTTTACGCTCCTTGCGCGCCATTCACGTAGCTTTCTGTTTTTTCTTCTTACTTTTCTTGTCTACAATTTCAGTTTGTGTCAGCATCTGCATTACAATGTAACATCACATTACAATGTCAGATGTTACAATGCCTTCAACCAGAGTTCAACTCAACCTTCTTGGCACTCCTTGCACGATTTGCATAAGTGATTTTGGTGTCGCATACAGTAAAGGACTAATAACTTTGTCAGACTAGGCCTTATTTACATGGTATTCATGTTGTTTTACGTTAGTTTGTCCCCTCTTACGTAGCACCTTAGTAGAAGGTGTATTTTGAGTTAAAGCTGTGTTTTTTTGCAAAACCAAACAAACAAAACATATAATTCAAATATGTCACAGGTGTACAGAAATCAGTAACAAAGTATAAAATATTAGACATGTTACAACACTGAAGGCAATGTGCCCTTCGTTGGCCGAACCATTTGGATCAAACCTAATCGATAAAATATAAACAAACCTGAGTATCCTATAAGCGTATCATGTGCCTTAGAAACAATTAATCAAAGTCAAAACTGATGCATCCTGTTTAGATTACTGTGATTTTTTATTGTAAATATGGAAATCAAATATATCAATTGAAGCCATCAATACCACCAACAAAGTATAATACAACTCTGCAACTTATAACAATACATGACAAACCAGAATCATTTCAACGCCAAATGTTGGAATTCAGTTGCAAACCAGCAACACGAAAGTTATATGTTATACACAAATGTTAATCCTGTCAATCAACGGGCTTGTTTTGTACAACCAACCCTTCAATTCTTACCAATCTATTTTGGCGAGCAGCAGTATTCCTTGTAGCACCGCAATGAAGATACACTCTGAATCATGGTGGATCACCTGAATAGGTAATCAAAATCTTAACAATATTATTTGCAAAAGGGATTGATCTGAATTACAAGTAACTTATCCAATCTGAAAGTGCAAGGTAGAATATCCCTATGCTACAATATAGAAAGACATTTTTCTGCCTGAATATGAGCTTATAAAAAATGCATGATTTGTTATTTTTCTTACACTAATTAAGAGACCTACTCCTGAACTGCTCCAATAGGGAATGACATAAGCACTACAATGCTATAATCGGGTACTCCTTGCAACACTACATCTAACTGAACAAATAGGTAAGCTGAATTTTTATGATTCCACAAAGATGCATTTGAAGCAAGTGATTATCAGTAAGAAGCCTACATGGATAAGAAAGATAATATACAGCTAAAAAACACTAAATGCGTGAGCACAGATGAGCAACAGTGCACAAGTTGAAACAACAATGCAGAGAACAAACAAATTAGCACATGTAATCTACATTTGACCCTAGGTGACATATAATTGATCACTTACAAGAGCAAGCAAATTCATAAGCTAATACACATGAGGTCATTCTGAAAATCCTTCATTCACCTGTTGAGATCCGTAGCAAAAGAATTTGCTGGTGATATTATGTTATATAAAATGTCAACTCACAGATTATCTATGATGTATATAGGAAAAATTAACTGATAATTAAAAGAATTACATGGAAGTATAGAACAATTGAGGGCCAAAGACCTGCCTATTGTTCTCATGTTGTGATAGTAAGTAGACAAATAGGATGGAGTTAATCAGACTTCCCTATCTGCTAATTTTCAGAACCTTTGACTGTTCAAAAGACACGCGTCTATAACATACTGTTAAAAAAAATCTGCTATAGCAGAATATGCATGATAGAATTAGAGAGTATAGGAGAACTAGTAACTAACCTAGCATGAATTGATTATTCCAACTATTGATTTCAGCAAGATATATATTCAGAAAGGGTATATATTAAACTCAAAATATCCATCCATAAATGCTAAAAACAATTCGAACACTAAAGATTCGTAGGCACATAGGATATGATCCATGACAACATTGAGAAAAGAAGCTCATAAGAAAGGCAAGGGAGCTGTGTATGTTAAGTTCTAATTTTATATATGAAATGCCCACAGTACAGTACAACATATCTCTAACATATACTTCTGTCTAGGTAAAAAAATGTGTTTCATATAAAAAATGTTGCCTGTAAAGAATCTATATTGCTATTCATATGAAATGCCCTCAATTAATCCCTTCATCTAATTAGGCAATCAACATTAAGAACAATGTAATATGTATCATCTTGTGACCGGTAATTATTGTGGAAGACTTTATAATGAAAACATGTTCTTTTCTACAAGACCAGGTTCATTGGTCTTCTCTTCTGCTTGTTACTGAACCATTTTATTACCTCCACACGACTGATTGCCATAAGCAATACAATAGTATATGAGTGCTACTGTACAGGATGATCAGTTGGTGATGATGAGATACTTTGTGCAAGAAATGCTTTCAATTCTTTTCCCATTTCAACACCTAAACTAAAGCCTAATTTACTGCAGACTTTCTTAAATCAGTTCTTGACAAGAAAGAAAGCACAACGCAGTTCTTTTCTGAAAGTGGGTAAAGCAGCAATATTCAACAGAAAGTACCTGTTGAGGTGCCCCATGCATCATGGCCGCCGGATCGACAGGGGGCGAAGAACTGACGGTGAACCAGGGCGGCTACTAAGTGCCCCAGTGGGGGCGTGCCCAGATCGACGACGGGGAAGAGATCTTCCTGGCGTTGGCGCTGGAATCAGCGGTGGTGCGAGTGCGATGGGGATCTTCCTGATGGCGGCGCTGGGGCTCGGGGAGACGCGGCGCTGGCAATGGAGACCAGCAGATCCAGTCGATCATCCAGCGCGGGGACATCGTGTCAGCCACATAATTCAGATCATCCAAACTTCAAAAAGACCTAAAAGTTTTACATGTATACTGAGCTATCAGAATCATGGACTATTTTGGTAGGGGGCATTACAAAGATCGAATATACCATATCCTATAAATTGACATTTTCAGACAGTACAAAGATGATCAGATTCTAATGGAAACTATCTCGACAAGCTACATGTCAAAACACGGTTAGTGGAGCCCAAGAGGCCGCCATGATAATTTACTATGCAATTGACATGATTTACAATAGAGATTCACAAGCTAAACAAAATTCACTGTAACATGCTGATATATCACTGGAAAAAAAATATCGTGCCTAAAGGGTCCAAATGTTCACTGTTCCAGAACCAAGCTACTGTCAGATCAGCCTAATGGAAAAGATAATGTGCTGAAAAGAGCACGTGTAAAATATCTGTTCATATCAGTCACAGATCGAGTATAGAAATCTACTCATATCGATCACCAAAAAGAACAAGTATGGCAATATGTTCAGATAAACATAATGGGATACATATTAATTATTGCAGTTTTCAGGACTTTAGTAACTTAGCAGCATATAGTTTACAAGCAATCAGCTTATGATTACAAGCACGTGTTTTTTTTCTGTTCCTTTAGTAAATATACTTTATCCATTTAAAATTAAACCCATCTTTTGTACCCTCGGAGCAGCTGCCCATTCTTTTGACCACGAGCTGAAATATTTGTTGAGTCATCTCAGAAATCCAGGCAGCAAATAAAATTCACTCTGGCATGCCAAACGCAAATTGACTGCTAGCACTTACAAATAGAAAATGTCCTGAACCAACTAATTTGCGGAGACAACAATTTATATAATTCTTGTGCATGTTAATCTTCAGAATCTGAATATGAAATAATAGAAACATTAGAATTCTAAAGTGCTCCTGATTCAAATTCCGAAGAGGAATATGTGTTTTAGTTTCAGGTGCAGGAAGCTAATTCAAGAACTCTATCATTGCCAGAATGTAATATGAGCTTTCAATCTACAAGTTGTGCCTATTGACAACCTGAAACTTAAACTGAGGTAAAGAGATGTGGTGGCATGAGCTCCCTAACATGGCTAGTCTGCATATCCCTCTTCTTATGAACAGAAACATGGCAGCGTGAAGTCAGCAGAACTTACCTAGAAGTATATTATATTGAGAGGTAGATGGCATGATACTGAACTTGAAAACCCTTAAGAGAGATTGAATTTAAGTGATGATTCAGAATAAACTTCAATGGTACAAAATTAAGAGATGATTCAGAATAAACTTCAATGGTACAAAATTAAGAGATGATCAAAGTGTAGCCTAAAAACGAAAGGCAGAGTGCGAAAGGTTAACCAATTTTTCTGCAGCTATTCATTAAAATTGCGGCAATCCTGTTTAATGTATCAGACTACCCAAGCAACATAATTTTGATTTTATCTGCTATAATTAAAATCATTTAATAACAAAGATAAGAAATTATGTTTGGAAGGGATTAAGTAAATTGACCTTGGCCAACAAGCAGAAAAGCAGTTGCCATGCAGTAGTCTTCGTCTCTTCGCAGAATATAATTCTCTTCAAAGTACCCTGTTCAGTTCAGATTTTAGACATGAAGGAATACAAAGGAATGTTTTCAATTTAACTAAGAACTTTACCACGATGGCAGCAGCGGTGGGGAGGCATGAGTTTAGACATGAAGGAATACAAAAGAATGTTTCAATGGCGAGCGCGGACGGAGCCTAGCTTCGGCGCTGCGACGGAGACCTTCCTGGACGGTCGGTTGCGACGGGCGGAGGTCGAGGGCGCAGACGCAGTGTGGTCGTGGACGACGACGGGGGCAGCGCTAGTGAAATAGACGGATCGCATAGCCACCGACCAGGTCGCCTCCGGCCGGGATCGATTCGCAACCGCCACCGCCACCGCCACCGCGACCTGGATCAGGTCGCAGCCGGGATCGCGTAGTCGCCGACTGGGTAGCCGCCCCCTGACCGGGATCGATTCGCAACTGACCGGTCGCCTCGTCACTCGCCGCCGGGAAGGATCGCGCGGTGTGCGGGATTCGATCTGGAGGCACAACAGCGACCTGGGGACCTGAGACGAGGGCGGCGCGTGAGGCAGAGAGAGAGCGGCTACGATTTTTTGGGGAGGGAAGAGCGTGGTTTCGGATATGCCGCGCTGACGAGGACGTGTTCTGCCAAGTTCGATTTGAAGTATGAAGTATGAAGTTCTATATACGATAGAATATAGAAATTGTATCTGGAGTTCTAGCTCCATGTATCATACCACTGGAATCACGCTATTTTTTTCTCTTTTCTCAAGCTGGGTATAAGAGAACTAAGGGATCCTTTTGAATTTAGGATTGAACTGTCAAGGATCTCAGTAATATAGAAATTGTTCGAATGAAGTTGTTTTATGCTTGGTAGGAAAAATGCAAAGGAATTTAGAAAGAGAAGGGCACAAAACAAGATTCCTATGAGCATTGGATCTCAGGTTAGAAATTGTTCGAAATTCCTATGAATTGAGACAATCTATAGGAATTTTATAGGATTTTGAAATGATGATTTCTTTGTTCTAAAGTTACACATCAGACAATTTTTCATTTAATTCAAATCCTTCAAATATATCTTCTTCAAAAGTAGCCCTCGTTATACCCTCTGTTTGAAGCAATTTCAAAGGAAACTTGAAGGACTCCTATCCTTTAGGAGTTGTTTTTTTCCTGTATGAGCTATTTTTAAATAAAGAAATATGATTGAGAAAATCTTATAGATTTGCTTCCTATGCCTTCAATTCCAAAGAAAAACAAACATGTGCTGATACCTCATGTTTTCCATATACTCTCCATTTTTCTCTGTTTTTCTCTAGTACTAAAAAATGGGCACGCCCATTGGGGTGCCCTGCTAGTACAATCCATGCTAAGGTCCTTTTGGGAAAAAAGTCTGGAACATTATATTACCAGAGTTAATCCAATAGATGTAAAATCATTTAATTGGTTTCAGTAAAAGTTGAATGAATGAAGATTATATTAAGAAAATATGTTTGAATAGGTATGTTACTTCATTCTAAAAAAATCAAGAATTTGTTCAAAGAATTGATTATAGATTTGATTAATTTTATGTGCGAACTGTATGTATGAATGACTTGGGAAGTGTAAAAATATAACTTACTTTGATTACAATTCCAAGAAAGAATTGTTTCGAATTGAATATATTTTATTTACAAAAGAATACATGTTATTAATCAGTTATAAGCAATTTTATGGTAGCAATTTGTGTTTAATTTGTTTTCTATGTATCCATAGTTTACTGTGGCAAATTAAGTGGCTGACTGGCTGAGCCTCCGTTTGGTGGTGGTCAAGCAGGCCTAGCGCTAGGCCGCATGGGTATACACACGCGTGGGCGCCGAGAAAAAAAAAAACTCTGGGAGCCTGGACTGAACTCCGCCTTAGATTTGCCACCGCGCGACGTCGGCGTCGCCGGCGCTCTCCATCTTTAAGTCCGTTTGTTCGATTGCTAAGGGGGAGATGCCTGTTTTCTTTTTCACCACACGCATGATCCCCAAAGTTATCTCAATGTCTATCTGCGCTGCAAAGAAGGCAGATACTATAGAAGGTAGAACCGTGTTGATCTCGATTGGGTTTACCCTCTTTTTTTTAACCTCACGCACATCACAGAATCTATCTGGATCGTTATGTTGAAGGAGTATTTGTTTTCTTTTACCTTTTTTTTTAACCTTATACACATCACTGGATGTATGTATTTACATCCTTCTATTCATTTATTTCCTTTTACATGGCCTGGCATTTCTTTTACCCTCGATAATTCCCAAATTTATCTCCAATATTATCGCACCATGGCCAATCAATATCTGCCGACTTAAAGAAGGATTGATTGATAGATCGATCTCTTCTTTACAAAATTACTTCCACCAACATTCCTCTACAAGCCATCCAAATGTCCAAAGTATAGAATTCCAATATTTTAAATTTCTATAGAAATATAAAGTGTACATTCTACCTCTACTTTTTCGTTTTTTCTATTCATGTATTTTTGAAATTCTATATTCTAAAGGAGCCCTCAATATGCATATATAAATCAGCAAGCATGTCATAGAATATATATATATACACACAAACAAGAAACCACGATCTCTATATCGACTAATTTGTAAGTAGTTCAGCTTTTTTGTTAACCTAAAATTCGCTAATGTTTTTTACACAGTACATTCTTAAATGCCTAAACTGAAATGTGAATTGTATAAGAAACATAGTTAACAAAATAAAAGAAATACACACACGAAACCGCGATCTCTATATCTACTAATTTGTAGGTAGCTCAACTTTTTTGTTAACCTAAAATTCTCTAATGTTTTTTTACACAGTACATGCTTGAATGCGTAAACTGAAATGTGAATTGTATAAGAAACAATGTTGACAAAATAAAAGAAAAGGGGAAATGGTAAACGGGCTGACGAAAATGTGTCAGAACAACTAATGGGCCAGATCAAGTGGTTAATTACCTTGTATTATTGACAGCCCATCTTACTGTCCTCTGATGGCTACTAGGCATGCAGCCAATATTGTAGGCCGGAAATATTGGGAATTTTTCAATTTTTCATTTAATCTGATGTGTAAGGGAGAGGAATCGGGCCAGTAATATAGTCCAGGTTTCTGGTCTCTGTCCAGTCGGGCCCACAAGGCCTGCTACTCTTAACTTGTTGGGCTTTCGGTGATACCAGCCCAAGGCCCACATATGTACCTATTCTTTCTTTCTGCCATCAACGGATAGCTGCGATGCATCATCAGGATTCAGAAGTGTCCTATTGTCCTGGCCTAAAATGAATCTCTGATAAACTTGCAATAAATTTGATCCCTTTGGTTGATAGATTTGTGTCGAATAAGGAGGATACCATCATGCGCCATATGTATGAAAATCTACCTGTCGTTTATCAGGTCAGTGTTAAACTACTCAATAATTAATCTAGTGTTGTTTTTTTACTACATATACAGAAAACCCACACCCGAGTGTGCAGTACACACCTACAATATTGCATCCAAATCATACGCTGGACACACAGGAATAAATCCATGAAGAGATAGGTCATGGAATTCTTACTGAAAGCTTATCCTCGTGTACTTGGGCTTTAAAATTTATACTCGAAATGTAGAGTTATGCATAGGTGTTAATTTGATCCTGGATCAAGGTCACTTTTTGTGGTATAGACCGAGCAAGCTTAATATTTGATTAATTGTCATTTTTAGATTTATATATAAAAGTTACTATATATTTTAATACGTACAGAGAGAGTATTGTTCTATTAATTGTAGTGAACTAGATAAGTCCAATTCCAACAAACGGCCAGACAGACCGATACTAGGTGTAGCATGTGCTAGTACCTCTTATATTTCCTATACGTACTATATAATTTTAAGAGGAATAATTTTGATTCGACACGTCCTCTGAATTTCCCTGTCTACATACTACTAATTTATTTGTACTTTTATATATAAATAAAAGCTCCGTTATCACAAGTCATAACAGAATAAAAGCTCCGTGTATATAGGCTTGCACACGTCGACAGACATTTTAGCGTGCGACATGCCAGACTTAATTTGCGTCGATACATCGGTGGTCAAAGCTGCCATCATTACTTTTTTCCGTCATTCTTTAACTAATTTAAGTACATGACCGTCACACTAATTATGCATAATTATAGTTAATTAATGTTGTCCTGTTTCCTTTTCTTAGGTCAAGGATTGCAGCGTTTAACTTGCTTGGCTAGCTGCTAGCTAGCTAGTGCTTGCTTCATCAGAGATAGCTAGATAAGCTTGTAAATAATATATATGTAAAGGGGACAGTTGTTCATCATATAGGACTTGTGATTAATATCTATTTAGATATGGAGGTTAGATTACTTGATAGCTATATATATGTGTCTCTGATGCATGCAGATGTGGAGTATTTCTTTAAGCATACTAAAGTTGTGTATACAGTGATGCAAACTAGCTAGTTTAGCACACAAGTTTTGGTGATTTCCATGCCATGCATGCGATCAATGACTTTTAGCAGGGAGAGGCTGGTGGCATCCGATGGCTAAACTCCATTATCTTTCTTTTTAATAACCGTCAGTTGATCCTGTCAATTTGTTAGTGAACATACTGGCATTAGTTGGCTTTGGTCACCATGCATAAACTGTTCACCTTTTTCAGACAAAAGGCTCATTTATGCATATATAGATTTTTTCTTACATATATACATTATTAATATATATATACTCTCTGTCTTAAAATATAATCATTTTAGACTTATTTTGATTTATAGAAAAAGTATAAAAAATTTGAAGGATCTCAATCTCATATGAAGGACTTTAAAACAAAGGATTAAGTTATATCCTTCCTTTTTAAAATTTCTATGGAATTGACAATACTATAGAGATTTTAGAGAAAAGTTAGCAAGAACTCTAATCTCTTAAAAAACTCTCTGAGTCTGTCTCTCTCATCCGATTTCTACGTTTTTCCTATGGTCTAATCAAATGATCATTCATGTGTTTTTCAATTTTACATTTATATTTATATCAAAATCCTTTGTTTTTTCCTATTTTTCTGTTTTTTTTCAATCATCCTTTAAAATTAGTGCTAATTCAAATATTTTAATCTTTGACTATAAATAACAAAAAATAAAAAAGATTGATCAGATGTTACTAGATTTGTCATCAAACAAGATATTATAATATACAACTCTTTTTATTTAAAACAATTTATTTTATAAATATTATTAATTAAAATAGTATCTTGAATTAAAATTGGTTATATTTTACTACGGGGTGAGTGATGCTAGAGATGGTTCTAGTGATCATGCATTGAAATGCACGCTGTCACTGGATTTGACTGATTAGCTAGCTAGCCAATCCATCACTACATGCAGGAAAACTAATTATAAGTTTGCATATATATAAAGTTGTTGCATTCTGTTCGTATCTTCTAGTGATCATAGTGTTCTAATCTGAAAGGATTGGCAACAAAATTGTCGGAAAGGCTCAACTTTTTCGTACGTGGAGCTTGTAATGTGACAACGCAAGGACAAGGGCATAACAAAACCATACAAGCACATTATATTATGACAGCTATTTAGTTGATTCTTAAATCAAGTATGCGGTGCTCAGTTAGCATGGATCGAGCTATATACGCATGGGTCCATAAAGCAAGAAGTTTTTGTTTTGTTTTATAAAAATGTCAGGGTATTATTGTTAAGAATCTCCTCGGACTATTAATTTAAACACGAATCGATGGCCACGTCCACCATTTTCTCTTCTTTGATTTGGTTGTGCTAACTCACAATACAATTGATGAATCATTGATCTAAAAAGAATATTCAAATCTTGCAGTTCAAGTTTCCTCCCCATCATTACCTGTAAGAGTCTTTTCATGGCCTAAGCTATAATAAGCTAGCACCCCTTTCCTTATATGTGGCATATTATGTTATTATAATTAAAACTTCTCCTGGTTAATTATTTAACATGTATCAGTTAAGTTAACGATAATTGAATAGGTAAGTTTGGTAATATAATGTGTGTGACTGACAAAAAAATTTGCGCCATTCTCTGAATTACAATATCGTTAACTTGTTGGAATCTAATTTATAGTAATCAAAGTCTTACATGTCACCTTCTGCTATGCGGAATTGATCTATTGACCTACTTGTGAAGCCATTGAAGCCGTGATCTTTGTTCTTCTACTTACCCTCCTTCCTTTCTTTCTTCTTCTACTTGATAAGCCATTAAAGCATATTCTTTTTCTTCTTCTGGATGCGCCCTAGAGGAAGCAGGGATGACACCAGCTTAATCATGAAGTGGTCATTGGTGCTCTCCGTTGACGTAGGGAAGCCCCTCTGGACGCCAACATTGGCTAGGAATAGCCATAGGAATCCGTTCAGACCAGTGCTTGAGATCGATCGAGTGATTTAGGGTTTTAGATAATATTGTCGAAGCTTCAGACGTCCCCTTTGCCACTTCTCTTTTTATTTATTGGCACACTAGTAGGCTTGGGGGCTAATCCTATTAAGATTCTAAGTTAGTTTGTATCAATCACACATAACCATCTATCTCTTAGTTTCCTTATTGGAAGAAACTGTGGTTTTTATCTCCTCCGATCCGGATCGGCAGTGGGCCGAGATGCAATTAACCAACAGTTTTTACCCTGTACAACACAACCTCCATCCGTTTTACAATGTAAGTACTCCTATGCTCTATCGTGTGCACAAACCAAGACTATAGTTCTAAGATAAAAATAGTGGTAAACGACCATACTGCACAATTGTTAGATGATGAATTACAATTAGATAACCACTTCTAAAAAAGCATTAAAATATAAGTAGACAGTAGAAAATTTTACTTGGACTTAAATGGAATAACACTAATTGGGTCTATTATTAGACTTCTGATGTGCTCTGCCCCTATCTCCATCAGTGCATCGATTTTTCCTTCTAATGACAGACGCTATGAACAAAAGGAATACAATTTTAATCGAAATGATGCATGTATGGAACTAAAATCAAAGTTTGCCACGATGATTCTTGTTAATTGTTGTTAGCTTTGTCATTTCCATCATTCTTGTCGGCTAATAATGTAGATATAAGGTATAATTTCCAGCAACTTTGATGGAATAAACCCAATTAAGTAGGACCCAGAGGTACACATCTAAGTCTCTATCTTCCAAATAACGAGATATATCTAGTTAAGTCCTAATTATACCTAATAAGACATCATCATCTTTTGGATTCGAGATAACCACTACTCTAGCTCTTGACACACAACAGCTAGCTAGCTAGCTTGATCTTTTCTACAAGAGAAGGTATATATATGATGAACTCCCGGCTGACTAGCTAGCTAGCTAGCTATACAGAGATGCAAGATTAATTTACTATCTAACTCATAAAAAACCTTAATTTCGGAAGATGTGCTAGTTTTAAAAATTAAGATGCAAAGTTGTATGCTTTGGCTAGAAATTATTTTGGTTACATATAAAGTATAATTCAGCGATGAAACACATTTATAATGTTTAAGAGAAAATTCCTTACATGTCCATATATTTTTTTGCCTAATCTCTTATGTGCCCCTAAATTTAGCCCATCTCCTATATATCCTTATTTTTTATTTTGATCATATCTATTCATTCCATGAGTTGGCTGTTAGATTTTTTTTCAAAAATATCTATATTACCCTTGTCTCTTACTTATGTGCTATTTGATTGAGAAAAAAAATGTCCCTCAACGTAAAATTTGATTCATTTATTAAAAACAAACCTGACTTAATTACTTGATCAAAAATTTGAAAAGTAAAATCTATTTTTTAAAAAAATAAGTTTCAAATCAGATTTGATGAAATTTATTCAATTTTTTAAATTTTTTAAAATAAGTTTCAAATCAGATTTGATGAAATTTGTTCAAAATTTTTGCTGAAATTTAAACCCAAATAAAAAACAGTTTTGGTTTTTCAATTTCCCAGTGAAACCTTCGTATGGATTTCATCAATTTTTTAAAATATGTTTGAAATTTTAAATTTTGTTCTTAAATTCTGGTGTCAAATAATTCTACCCCTTTTGATTTTTTTATAGATTAAGTTTTTTCACATTGAGATTTATGTTTTTAAAGTAGGTAGCATAAAGTACAAGAGAAGGACAATATAATCATTTTTGGAAAAATCTAACGATCAACTCACAGTTAACTATCGGCATTGGACATATAGAGATGAGGCAAAATTTAGAGACACAATAGAGATTCTAAAAAACTCAAGGCTACATAAGGAATTTTCTCAATGTTTAAAGTTCATTACCGATAGCCAAACACATATACCAATTAAAACCATGATTTATTGATAAAAAGAGTCAATTTAGTAAAACTACAGATTATTTGGCAAAACTATCACATATCTATATATTTAAGCCGTTATAATACAAAACTACATATTTTAAAACTACTTTTTGTGAGGTTTCATCCTTGCATTATTATCTTGATATATGATATAGTACTACAATTTAACACATAATTTATCGCAATATTACAAATTATGAGTTTTTGTTCATATGGAACTTGTAACTTTGTGATAAAAATTATATGCTAAATCTAAATTTTTGTGCATTTGCGCGATGTCTTAAACCTGTATAGTAGTATGATAACTAATTATGAGCTAAATTTGTAGTTGTATGATAACAACTTAAATATTTATTTTTTTGATGTTTTTAATTTTGTGACATTTACTCAAAACGGTGTTTTACAGTTCCTTAAGGAGGTGTATATACCGCAAGGTACTGCATCTCCTACTGTTAATGAATTACCAAATACTAATACTAATTAAAATTTCTAGCGTTAAATTTAAATGAATTTCCTATCCCAAATTAACTAATACTCTCTATATTTCAAATATAAGGCAGAACTAATGTTTTTTCGATGTTTCAAGACGCATATACATGCACACAATTAACTAACACCTCCCCTCTCCTAAATTCTTTTTTTTAATCCTCCACTCTCAACATCTCTAATGTATATATTGTATTTATTAGGATGGATATAATTTTTTCTTAGTCTTTACGAGGTGCGCCTTATATTTTAAGGTTGGAGATAGTATCAAAAGAAGCAGTGTATTTTTTTAATCCCTCCAGGGACTATAAATAAGCTCTTCGCAGAAAGTGATGCGACCGAGTATATCCGCTATTCCGTTGAATTGTAAGGCCAAACAACCCCACTGTAACAGAAGGATGCTCTTTAAAAAAAATGCTTGGTCTGACGTGACTAGTAGTTAACAACCAAACCTCATCTTAATATTATATTAGTGAACAACCAAATCATGATACTATGCCTAAGATCCTTGATGAAGACCCTTCTTTGAATAACCTACAAGGAAAAAGGCATCAGCAGAAGTCACCCTTGCCGTTAACTAAATAATCAGCACATAAAGCTTGTAGGATAACGGAACAAAATGCAAAAGTGGCATGTAACCCAAACTAAACAACACTTGGAGCTAGGACTAGGGCAGATTAGGCCAATTAATTAGTCAGATCTAATTCTTTTTAGGCTATCTCCTTAGCGGATCGATCGAGTACGTACATTAGTTAACTATAAACAAAACATAATAATTAAGCTTGTGAATGGTAGCGTTACTTAAAAAATTAAATCTTTTTTAAATAAAGAATATCTCTGACTTACAAAAAGCTATAACACACTCACTGAGTATAATCAGTCCAGGTCTATTGTCTATAAACTAATAATATAACTTGTATAACATCAACTTTATATTAAAATGTATTTATAAAGAACATATAAAATATTTCTTTCTCTTAAAAAATATTCACAAATTTATACTCGTAGAGTCTTAATTTTTATCTATTTATATTTAAAATCTTGAATAAGAGTAGTCCTACTCTATTCTTAATTTTTAAATCTTTTATAATTTATTAAAATTAAATTATTCTTTTTCTTTTATAAAAACCGTAGCCTTAAAGAAAATCCTAATAATTCTTTATGTAAGACTCCACACGTACAAACCATCATCATCTACTCGTGCTAGGCTGACTGGACCAACACTCTGCTGGTGCTGCATGCTAGTTTTACCGTGCCCACGAAGCCAGGTAATTTAGTTGTATGCTAAGGTCTGCAATAGTACTCGTATAACTGTAGAAACCAAATTTCTCCAATTTCTCTTCCAATTTTATTCTTTTTTTTCACTAATTTCTCTCCAAATTCCTCTAAATTTTTCTTGTGGTTTTTCTAGCATTTTCACACAAAACCTATAAAACCGTTGCGAAGATTTTATCTGTATGACGTTCAACTTCATTCTTTAACATTACCTTTGCTCTTGCTCTTTATTCTAATCCACTGTTGACACTCCAGTCAGTCTCGGTCCTCACTATTGATAAGGTTACCTCAAGTCACATAACCGTTTTTAACCGTTTCTAGTCACATATATCATAATTTAACTCACGTCATAATTTAACTCACGTTAGTCATAAGTACTCATATAAATACTAAAAATATTTCTAATCCAATTGTCATTAAATAAATTATTTATAAAGTTAATTGTTTATTATAAAATATTAATCATGATAATGATTTTATAATTTTTCCTTGACATTAGGTGATCGCACTCATGGATATGACCCTTTTTTTTCAACCCAAAAGAGATCAGATTCTTGTAGCTGCTTTTATATATGTATTTTGCAGTTCCATAATGCTGGAACCTTTCCAGGGTCAGCAATTGCTGCTAAGGATTACCTTAGTCACTGGCCAACAATTGTGTTGATGCCTTTTTTGAGAGAGTGTTAAGTAATTAATTAATTTAGGAAGCTAGCAAGCTTGATAATGCCCTGATTAAGCAAAATTGGAAGCATGCATGCTGAGGGTTTATGATGCCTTGTTCACTTGTGACCTGAAAATAATATATTGTTTGTCTAAGAACTTATTAAGTAATTATTAGTTGGTAGTTGCATACTTGGGTACGGTATATATCTACACAGAAATATGCATATATAGTAATCCCATTAACATATAACTAGCTTAAACATGGTGGTACTAGTGACGGATGAAATCTTTTGGATATCTAAATGTATTTTTAGAAATAGATAATTTCAAACAAATAATTTTTGGATAGTACCAGATATGGAAATGAATACGGATATTTTTAAAAAAACAGAAACGAATATGATATGACTGGTTTTCGATTCCGATTTCCATTCAAAAAAATAAAAACGAATATGGTAGAGATAGTTTCCATTCATTTTTTATTTGTTTTCATCCTATTACTCACATATCCTAGCTTGTCCAGCCCAATCGCTGGGCTAGAAGTTGCGCCTAGTTACACAACCCAAAAATATGATGGGGTGAGTATCACTCACTGGTAGTGTTCACAGTTTTGTTCAAATTTCATCATCCAAATTTTGAATCTTCCCCTAAACTGCTTTGATTTTTTTTTCAAATTTGTACCAAATTCATTGGAATTCATGAGATATCACAAGAAACTCATCAACTTGTTGGGGTTCTCATTTCAACCCTAAAACCTCCTTTAATTTTACAACTTAATTATATCAGCCTAATATCAAAGTAACCAATACTTTAGATAGATTATTTGTCATATTACTCTTCTTAAGACTTTAAATTTAGCTCCACCAGAGACAGATTCCCGCCCAACAATCTAGGAGGTCGCCTTGGCTTGTCAGCAAGTTTGCACTAGAATTTGAATGTAAATTGAGGAGCTGGAAATTAAAATTTTATAGCAAACCTTCAATACAATTACATTTGCTTGGGCTCTACAATTTTTCTATATATGCCGTTGAGATCCAACACTATCACTTACCTTACTTACATTCTAAGGCTGAGTTCGGCACAGAGGTTCATCTAGGATTTTCAGCGGCAAGCGAAACAAGATAATGATTACCATAAACTTGAAAAATAAATTTATTTAATTTTTTAAATAAACTTTTATGTAGAAAACTTTTAGACGAAATACACCATGTAGTAGATCAGTAAATGTGTTCATGGAGAATGATGAATTAGCCGTTTCGAGTTTATCCCTCATCAGTATCCAAAATAAAACTAAACCCAACCTACCCGAATTCTAATTTGCCGACTGAGTTAAACACATATGTCTCCCTCACCTACGAGTGCCCTTTCGGTTTGGTCGGATCGGTTTTGTCGGTTTCTCCTGACTTTGGTTTTTTATAAAATGGCAATGTAACAATGCTAAAGAAAATAAAAAACCGAGGAAAAAAAACAAAATGACGGAAGCAGGCAGGCCGTTTAATTAGTTAGCTTTTCACGTATGTATGGTATGGTAGTAAACTCCTCGCTCTCTGCATTCAGCAACATGCAACTTTTGCTTGGTGTAACAACCAATAGATGCATCAATATTGCATCAATCCCCACATGAAGCACCCTAACAACCTGGCTTCTCCTTTTCTAGGTTTCCACGCGCACAAGAACTAGCTCCATAGGTTTATGATCTGCCTATGTATGCTCCCCTGGGCCGGGCACACATCACACAAAGATATTGCATCAGAATTGCTAAATGGTATTCGGTAGAAAATTAAGATCAAAATCTAGTAAATTTCTGGTTGTACAATTTGCTTCACAATTCGTGCTCCGGCAAAGCAACTCCTTCTCCTCACGATGGCTCAATAAGTTAGAGTTTAAAATCTCGGGTTGAGGTAGGGTAGGAGAGGGCTAGGGATGAGAGAAGAGGGGTAAGATCGCCGGGTTTATAAAGATGGCCTAGGAGGTAGTGATCCGGTGGTGTGCGGCAGACATAGGCGGGTGATGAGACATCAACGACGCCGAAACAGTAGGGATGAAAGAGGGCTATGAGCTGGTGTGTGCAGCGGGGACAAAGAAAAGCTTGTGATTAGAAGACGGTGGCTAATGGCGACGGATCCAATAATGAGAAGCCACCAAAGATGAGAAAGATGGTAGAGCAGGGACACCGCTTGCTCGAGAAAGAGGAGATGGGGATGGGTAGAGGGAGGCCAATCAAAAGGGTCTAATCAAAGCCATTGGCACCTTTTAGCCAACAAGGAGACGAGACAGCGACGTGCTAGGCAGGAAAGGTGGCGGCAACGGCATTGGCATCAGGCGAGGACGTGAGGAATGGAGTGCTCATTCAAGGAAAAGGAAAGGATAGAGTAGAGGATAAGATCAAATACTGTAGCGCATAAATCTTAAAGAAATTTAGCCATCCAAAACTGACTGAAATTACCGAAGAGTTTCTATTTAAGGTGTAATACGCAGTACCTTATTATATATATCTCGTACGTAGAAAGCATGCATCAGCATCATGCACTACGTGCAGCAATGCATGCATCGGCCAGCTTTATCGATCGATATTACTCCCTCCAATTGCGATCGATCGCTTCCTGTTACCTTTCAATCGCACGCGTGCGTACGTGCATCTATCTATATTTCCCTTGCTTTGCTTGGTCAGCTAGCTAGCCAAACATCAGACTACTTTTTGTTTTGACATCTTTTCGTCGATCGATCGATCTCCACGAATTATTGTTGCTCTACTGTTGCATGCATGCACTTGTGAATTGATTTCTGAACCATCGTCTGAAGAGTACGTACTGCTGTTCTGTAATTAATCGCGAGCAGTGTTCGATCAAGTTCCGATCTTAATTTGGAGACCATGCATGCATGCATGATTTTGACCTGTCTAAATCGACGGACACACAATCTGACGGAGTACTGGCTGAGATTAATAATGTACTCCTACATTCATTACACTATTGGCCTGAGAAGAATTAATTACTGAAGTAGGGGCACTCTACTACTACTACTTCATGTGAAGCCCGCCCATCCATCCATTCATTTATTCATCTGACATTTTCTGGTTTGTACAGTACATATAGGAGATCAAACATATACATAGAGTACAACAGTGTACAGGTTCCAAATCAATTAACAATCAGTCAAAAGCCTCTCCAATGTAATCCGTAGGGTTGATAGTATATTTATGCCACACGTACAGTGCTACATCACACGTGTGTGCATGTGCCTGTGTTACACGCTACTACGTAGATTATTTTTACAGGCACGGGCAAACATTTTCCTTAGAGTGTCTAAATCACGAGCTATCTTCTAAAATGCTTGTTTAGCCTTAGGAATCATGAGCTGCCAGTAAAAATATATTTTTTTAGTTAACTCGTGGGGTATAGGTCACTTGTAATATACTATTATTTTTACAGACGGTCATGTATATCGCTTATAGGCTCTTCCTTTTATTTCATTCTTTTCATCTAGTCTCTCTTTCTCACTCTCTTCTCTTCTTCTCTCCTACGCTCTCTCTTCACTCATCCCCTCTTCACTCCCCTCCCTCTCCCTCTCCCTCTCCCTCTCCCCTCCCTCTACAATAGACCAAAGGTCGAGGCATCAGATTCGGTAGATAGGGCACGTGGCGGTGGCCCCACTCCTCTCCCTTCCTCCTAGGTGCGACTCGATAGGGGTGGCGACGATGGATAGAGGTAGCGCGACATGGATCATGGCCTTTCTACCTCAATCGAAGATAGAGGGCGCTAGATCAGGCTACGAGCATGCAACCCCTTCCCACCTTGCACAGATCAGGGGATGTGGAGCTCGGTGGGACTACGTGGAGAAACTTGATAGTGCTCAACCACGACAACCATGTTGGGGAGCTCGATAGTGTGGATGAGTGGATCAAGACGGCATGGCCCAGTGAGCTCCAAGGCTAGCACAGATCGAGCAGGCACAGGCGGTAAGCTCCGAGGCCAGTGCAGGTCAATGCAACACAGCCCAATGAGCTTTGAGGCCACGTAAATCTAAGCAGGAGGTCGTTGTCTTCCTAGGCAGTGGTGGAGAGACCCTTCGGGTATGTCCTCCAAATCCCCTCTCCTTCCTCTCCCAGATCTGACCAGAGGGGAATAGACCGGTGGCTACAACATGCAACTCGGTAGGAGTGATGGCGATGGTAGCTCCTCTGCTCCCTCTCCTAGATATGGCTGGATGGGAGGAGGCCGATAGTGGCAGCGGCATGTGGCTCAACACGTGGGGTGGTGATGACCGAAAGGATGACAGCAGTAGCCCCCGTCCCCTCCCCTCCCTCTCCTAAATTTGGCTAGAGGGGAGAAGGCTGGTGGTGGCAACATGCGACTTGGTAGGTGGGGTGGTGACAGCGGCTTAGGGATGTCCAAAAAAGCTCATCGATAGTGATGGTCCTCGATTGACTCAACAAAGATGACCGTAATGAACGGTGACTCAAGGGCATCAACGACAGCTTCATCGGCATCTAGGAGGTAGCGGGACGACAACTTCAATGATTTTTTTCTTTTTCTTTTTTTTTCAAATAAACATCTTTCCTAACAGGTGACTGAAGGGCATCTATAAAAATTAATTTTTACAGGAAATTAGGAGTCATTTTACAGATAATATCTATTAGCCAACTATAAAAATACATTTGGACCGTTTGTAAAAATATTTTTTATACTGACAGGAATTATATATATATATATATAGACACATGGATATCAGAACGAATGAAGGCGATCGTGCGATATCTCTGCAAGTTTGATATGATATGTAGAGGTTGATGTAAAATAAAGTTGTTGTAGTGCACCACTGCATCAGCCGTACATAGTACGTACGTACTATATGGCTGGCTGTGCTAGCTATCCTGCTCACATGAATATGACTCAGAATTTCTCACATTTACAGCACGCACCCCCAACCTCCGCCCCAACGTCATGCTTCCTCCCTCTGCAGTCGCTGGCGTCGCATCCCCCTCCTCCTATCTACAATCCGACTTCACCACTGCCACCACAGTGGAGTTTGCAGAGGCTGCCGGAGGCGTTGGCTCTGGCTTCTGGTCCGCACAGTGAGGCTTTCTTCATAGGATCTGAAGATAACTGTGATTTTAAAGTAGCCTATCTGATAAGCCCCTTTTGGCTCCATTGGATGCATATTGTGTCTCGGGGCTCATCTTTGCTTGCTCTACTTCAGTGTGACTTTTGTTTGTCTGGCACTTGTACTGATAATATCTTAAAGGCTTTTAGCATAGCTTGTTTGATCCTTTTTACTTTTTAAAAGCAGGGTACACAGTATAGAACTCTCTATGGCCTTTGTATTATTTATTTACCATGAGAAAGTGCTAAAGTAATATATCGTTTACATCGATGTATGCCGTTGATGCTGAATGAAGTGTTGAGCCCTCCATTTTGCTAGTGCGTGCCTAAGCCATGTAGCTTATGATGTTCATGTGCTGAGCCCTTGAGGCTTTGATTATTTCAAGTTAATGGGATTAAAACACGTGAAACATTTAATGTTTTTCTCGCTAATGACAAAGTAATAAATGTTGATTAAAAAACAAGTAATTTGAAGCAAATTACTCGATATGAAACTAGTCAAGTACAAGATTGATATGAAACTAGTAAAGTAAAAGGTTGATATGAAACAAATACATTCTAATCTTGTTGTTGCTGTCCACTAAATTTCTACTATATGTGCTCTATCAAATCTTCCTTGAGGCACCGATGTGTAGATTGATCACGAATAACCCTGTTTTTCTCTAGGGCCTCTGCAAATCCATAAATTGGTCCCTAGTCATGTCCTATCATTTGAGCAAAAAATTGCCCTTGTTCGTATGTGTTGTCATCCGTTATCTCACAAGAACATCTCTCATCCTCAACTATCATGTTGTTTAATATAACACAAACATATATTATATTTACTAGCTCTTGTCTTTCTCAAATTCGTGCTAGGTGACGTATGATGGCCCAGTGTTTCTGCAAAACCCCAAAGGCTTGCTTGACATTATTTCTCACTGATTCTTGATGTTGCACATACAATTTATGCTTATCACTTTGTGGTATGATGATTGATTTGGCAAATATTGCCCTCTCAGGATAGATACCTAGATAGTATCCCATGTTATTAGCTGACCCATTGACAGCATATTAAATAGGATGTGCTCTTCCTTGTAGCACGCCGGTGAATAATGGGGATTGGTCCAACACATTAATGTCATTATTTGAACTAACAACAACAAAAAAACCACACCAAATCCATAACTCTTTTGAGACAACTGCTTCAAGCATGATAGTGGGTACTCCATAATCACCACTTGTGAATTGCTCCTTCCATGCAATCAGGTAACTTTGCCATTCCCAATGCATGCAATTAATACTACCCAACATGCCAAGAAATCCACGTGCCACTCTAAATTGAAGTAAATGTTGAATATCCTCTTCTCTAGGCCTACACAAATATTGTTGACCAAATATATGTCTCACACCTTGAACAAAACTGATCATTCACTCCATTGATGTGCTTTCTGCGACCCCAAAAATCTCATCCATAAGATTAGCCAGTGTACCATATGCCAACATTCGATGGACAACTGTACATTTCTACACTGGTGACAGACCAACCTTGCCAAATGCATCTCGCCAAATTGGAAATATGGATTCCCAACACCAAGAGCTTGTACAACACACAAAAATAAATCTCTCCTCATGCGAAATCTCCTACGAAACTAATCATCAGTGTACAGAAGATTATCTAAAAATTACTTAGCAAATAATATGTTATGGTCACCTTCATGATCTCTGTTGATGTACCTATGTGTGTAACTCCCACGCTGATTAGATGTACCATCTAGGCTTGCCATTAGTTTTGCTTCAAGCTAAGCTTCTAGTTGAGCCTCGGTAGGGTCATTAGTTTCTTCCCACATCATCACTTTAAGCGTCTCACCTGTTATGGACTCATCAGAATGAATAGAATGATCTTGTGACTTAGTAGATATCTTTTTTTCAACTGAGTGGGTGGGTGGGTTGCTCTGTTGGGAGGAAACTGAAGGAAGTTAGTGATGTCTTGCTGAACTGCATGTCCAATTTATAGATGATACATCTTAGGGACTATGTCTAACATTTATCTCTTGCTTTTGTTTGCATTAAAATGGCTAGTTTCCAACGGTCATATCTTGCTTCTGTTTGTTTTCCAACAGCTAGTTTTTAGACATCCAATCTTGCTTTTGTGTGTGTTCCAACAGCTAGTTCCTAAATAGTAATGTGTTGCTTTTGTATTGTTCCAACAGCTAGTTTCTAAATAGTAATGTGTTTTTTATTAATTCCAACAGATAGTTTGTAAACAGTCATATCTTGCGTTTTTATCTATTACAACACATAGTTTGTAAATAGTTATGTCTCCTGCTTATGTATATGGTACAATTGTTCTGATTATTTTTCTATGCATGTCTTCTGCAAGTGAAAAGATATATTCTTCATTCATTGAGTTCACAACACAACAATATATTCATCATTAATTGAGTTCAAAATACAACACAAATTTAGACCTACAAACTTATCACATGTCTAAATATTACTAGCAACATAACCATACACCACATCACTTGCTACTCATTTATTTGTTAGTTTGTTAGCTAGTTTTTCTAGGACAGCTTTATGCCTCTTGAGTTTTGCTCCACTAAATGTGATGTATCTTTGTCTAGCAATTTTAAGTGCATCTGATACTTCCTCATCCTAGCTTGCTTCTTCTTTGCTTCTGCTAATTTTGTAGTTGCTTTTGCAGATTTCAGCTCCGCCTTTGCTCTCACTTTAATAGCTTCATGGAAGAGAACAAAGTCTTGGCATGGCTGGTCCCCCAAAGGAGATGGTATGGCATTTTTTTCCTTTCCCTTTTAGCTTGGCTTTGGCTTTTTTTTGCCCCTTAGGGTGCTTATCTTTGTAGCTAGTCTCCTCCTCAGTGTCTTGGTTGGATGATGATGTGTATGCACCTAACTTAGAAATTTTAGTCCTCTTTTCCTTGTTGTCATCTTCAAGGATCCTTCACCATTTTGGTTGATCATTCAATTCTCTCCACATATAATCCAATATGAAAGGTTTTTGATTGTTTTCTAATTTGAACAACTTATGGGCCTACTCCATTATCATATCATCAGAGTGTCCACTGTTCCATGTGCTTCTAGCTTGAGAATAAGCTCCATAGAATTTTGTAATGTCTTTCTTAACACTAGCCCAATGTATCTTGCATTGCACGGCTATACTTTTGTAGTTATTACAAGTGGTGGTGCTATTGAACTCTACAATTACAGCCTTCCGATAGTATTTTGACTTCTTGTAATCACCACCTATGGGATCCACCAAGTTGTTCAGCCAAGAACTAAGGAGTTGATGTTTTCATCTTCAATCCAATTGGGCTGTGTCCCTCTCCTTCCTCCCTCTTCGATGTTCTCGCTTGATTCTTTGATGTTAACCACATTGTTCTCTTCTTTTCTTGCATGGCATGGAGAGGTTGATTCTAATCCATGGGAAGAAGTAGATCCAACAGCTTGATTTAGTGAGTACACCCAACTTTCTTGAGAATGAAAACCTTGAAAGCTCATTGGTGTAGATTGTAACCAATTTGCTTGCTGCTGAAAACCGTGGAAGCTTTGAGTACAATTGCCATATAGCTTATAGTTGGCTGGAGGACCAAAAGGATTGAAGTTATGGAAATTAGGTGTTGAGGATTGGGGAAACTATGTTGGGGAGAATTGAGTAGGAGGGGAATTTTGCCTACTATTCTCAGAAAGTTGGCTTGGGGAGCCTTGATTCTAACAAGTTCATAAAACCTGTCTTTAGGGGTTCCATTATTATTAGCAAAGTTTACTAAATTGTGGAGATATTTCCTAGGCCACATCTTTGTTTCGTAGACAATGAAGCTATAGCAAGCTAGCAACGGCAGGAAATAACGGCTACAAACAACGGTTAGAAGCAATGCCAAACGTTGTCCTATTTTTTATTCCTTCTAACAAAAACACAGTACAAATAATGTTTTTTTTTGCCAACAGCCATATTGCTTGGTAGTTGTTAGTGCTAGCCTCCACAATGCTTATTAATGATAGTAAACCTGCATTTATTGCTCTTATCAACTTTTCTACTATATTTTGGCTACCCTAACCTTCAAGTACGTGTACCACATACGTCTCTCTGCCTTAGGGCACACACAAATTAACACTATAGTATCACATCAACATAAGGATATTGCCATCCACCTTGCACCAAAGCAATGCACTAGCTTCACAAAGGAGGCACGATAAATAAATTGAGCTTCACGTATGACTTGTGTGTGCCATTACTTAAAAAAAGTATCAGTACCGGTTTAAAACTGACATTAGTGCTAGAATTAAACCCAGCACAAAACTTTTGACACTGATCACCCCCTCCCCTCTCATTAGTGTCAGTTCCCGACCTAGCACAGATGGAGCTTAAGAGCATCTAAGTAGGATCTGGATAGACTCATCTATGCTATGTCTTATTTAAACCTGGTACTGATATGGACTCCTTCATGCCGGATGTGAGCCAAACCTGACACTGATATAGCCTTATCTATGCCAAATATAGAAAATACACGGCACAAATATCTTATTTAAAAATTTAAAAAATTATGATACGTAATTTTAGAATTTAATTTTAGGTGCAGAAATGGTAGTATTCAGTAATAAAAAGTGTCTTGTGTTATTAGATAGTCCTTAATTAGATATCACATGCATAAATTAATTAAACATCATATCAATTACATTCATTAATTAAATATAGATACTTAAATGGAAATAGGACATCACAATAGCTACTTTATCGTTGAACGACTTAACAAATCAATGTCTCGTAGAAATGTCAGACCTTCTTTTTCTTTCATGGTACGGCGGTCTCTTGATAAATGCTACACCTATCTTGGAGAAATGATGTCCCTACTGACAAAGCCGGTAAATTTGTCTTAAAGACCATATATTGCATGATATAGTAATTTACTTGTGCCTTATTTCTATATCCCAATCAATTAGTGTGCTATGGAAAATATCAAACTTAATCACTTCATCATCGAGTAGCCCTTTAACGCATCATAGATGTGGAAAAAAAGAACGAGGAGAGGACTCACTCCGTCAACGGTGGGATCTGACTCACGAGCAGAAAGGAAGCAGGAAAGGGGACGATGGCGGCGCGAATGGAGGCGGCATCGCCCCTTGGCCTCGAGAGGGGGACCCCTCATCGACGGTCTTCTTCCTTATCCTCTAGCATAGGTGACGGGATCCAAGGGCCCACGAGTGGGATAGAGGCACGAACGAAAACAACAACGGTGCAGATGGAGATGACATCGCCCCTTGGCCTCGGGCAAGGGACCTCTCATCAATGTTCCTCCTCCTCCTACTCCTTTATCACCAGGGGCCCACGAGAGGGATCAAGATGGGGACGGGGACAACGACAACGCAGGATAAAAGTGGCGTCGCCCCTTAGCCTTGGGTTGGGGACCCTCGTCAGCACTGCTCTTCCTCTTCCTCTAGCACAAGCAATGAGATTCAGGGGGCCACAAGTAGGATGGAGGCGAGGGATGAGTTGAAGGCAGGGATGGAGGTGGCATCACTAGTTGGTCAAGCTATGGGATCTGGCGACGTGCGACAACGGGTGGTAGCAGCATGCGTCATCCTCCACTAGAGAAGTAGAGCCTTATCCCTTCGGTTGGCGATAAACATCTAAAAATACAGGAGAGGATCATCAATACCAGATGTAGCAATACCTATCATTAAAGAGGACCATCAGTACCGGGTCCATCCTACTTTCTTGAAATAGCATCATCTCACTCAATAGCTAGATCCGTGCCGAGTATCAGTGCCGGGTATTCTTATGACCCGGCACTGATAACTTTCTCCACCAAAAGGGCAGCTCATTCCACCCAATTGTCTAGATCTGGCACTGGTGGGTTAACCATTAGTACTGATTAGTAGTATAACTCAACACTGATTATGCGCTGACCAAACAGTGCTGGATGTTGATACAATCCGACACTGATGTCTCGATGTCTGCTCATCTATTCCGGGTATAGACTCTGTATAGCATGAGCTCTTTTTTTTGGCAGAAAATTATTATTAGTATCAGGTTTTGTCTATCCGGCCCTGATAATGACATCACTGATGTGCTATGGTAGCGTACGTGAGTACAGCAGCAGCAATGCGAGCATGCATGCAACCGACGTATGCTGCCAATCTGCCGTGATGCATGCACACAGGAGTAAAGTACTTACTCCCTCGGTCTTAAAATAAGTAACTTAATTTATGTATATTAGTTGAGTTATTTCAAGTTGACTTATTTTGAAATGAAGAGACTTCCATCCTAAAGTTTAGTTTTAGCATGTGTCATTTGTTCCAAAATAAGATTAACTACACACTCGGTCCATAAATCAATGAATTTTAATTTTTCAATACTCTTACCTATCCATCTACTAATATTACTTTTCTACTCTCTCTTTTTAAAATAAATTAATTTTTATACGTGAATATGAATATAACATTCGTATAAAAATTAATTTATTTTGAGATAGAGTATTAATGAGGTTACTTTGGTCTTTTTTATATAGCTAGTTTTAAACACCGTAATTAAAAATAAAATTATTTTATGATAGATAGCGAGTACTTTGGTACTGAACCCTACAATGTACTTCGTGCTTCTACAAATATAAAGATTTTGAGTTCAAAATTTATCAGTATTGTTATGCGCGATCTTTCATAGTACGTAAACTCTCGTGGACATCAAAACATCAACCTTAACTCTGCTAAATAAATAATAACCTAGAATCTCCTAAGATAAGAAAGGAGTAAGATCGATTGGACAAGGATCCCAGATCACTCCCGTTGCAAACTTGGAGTTTGGAGAAGGTATAGGCTTGGTCCTTAGCTTTGTCAGTGTCAGCTCCATGCAAAGACACTTGGCCATCAGGGCCGTGCATGCATGCACCCCTGTCCTTTTTGCCAGCTTATTTTCTGCCAAGTCACCATTTGACAGCTAGCTACCTTAGCTAGCAAGAGGCATACTGTACTAACTTCCAAGTGGAGTACAGGTGACTGAGTGACTGATTGAATGAATGAAGTGAACAACATCCGTGGCACAGTGTAGTGACCATGAACAGTAGTTTCTCACTATTCACTGCATGATATGACTATACCGTACGCTTTGCAACCAATAGTTGCATGTTAACCTATAGCTCAAGAGAGCCAGGCAGGCTAGGTAGATATATAGCTAGGATTGTGTGGTGTATGTGCAGACGTGTGATGCATGTCATGGCTGGCTAAGTTGAGCCACATGCATCTAGCCGTGGCTTTTTCTTTCAGTGATGCCAAATGTGGGCATGGCTTGTCAGTTGGTGCAGGAGAATCTTGAGAATGCTAGCTAGGACTAACCCTTAGCAGTTTAGCTATAGAGAGCTCTTCGAATACGCCGGCCCTATCTTTCTGGCTTTAATGGCCTTGCATAGATATACTTGTATTTGGGTCTACTAGTTTGGATGTGTTCGTTACCATAAAAGTCTATACAACCCCTCAAAGATGGTTTATTGATACTCACCTATTATATTTTATTACTTACATACCACGTATAATATTGTATAAGAGAAGTATTAAATATTATTAAAATATTTATTAAAAACCGTTTGTAATAAAAAACACCTATAAAAATATATTATTGATAACAATTATTTACAATAATATGAATAGTTTATGTAAGTGTGTCCTCTCCTCTTCTCTCAACTAAGATATCATTCTCCGAATTTTACATCGTTTTCTGTTAGCATGATTTTTAAATTACTAAACGGTGTGTTTCGTTTAAAAACATTCTATATAGAAATTGCTTTAAAATATTAAATAAATTTATTTTTTAAGTTTGTAATAATTAAAACTCAATTAATCATATACTACTATCTTTCTCATTTTGCATAAGCACTTAATTTTTATACCTGTCGCTGGTTCCAACAGCGCTTAAGTAAAAAAGAAAACAATGAAAACGAAATAGGCTGCTACTAACTCACAATTATATTGAGCTATAGCCTAGCCCATGTCAGCAATGCACGCCTTGTGTTTTCCAAACAAAAAACCGGGGCCGACCAACCACTAGCTAGTTACCATGCCGTGTGACAAGACCAAATAGCTAGAGAGAATCCGATGCAAAGTGCATGCAATGGATAGATAGATGAACGCAACACGCACGCGCGCGCGCACGCATCACACCGTGCTTGTTTGTTGCTGCTTGTTCTTGGGTGGTAGTACGGTTTTTTTTTTTTTTTGTTGTTTGTTTGGCTCCCCACCCGGGAGATATATCAAACCAACCAATAATCCATATCCATCAATTCATGGCATAAAGGGATCGAATAATCCTCCTCCTGTTTCTTCTCCCCCCCATCACACACACAACGATGGCAAGTCGTTGCTTTGTTTGGTTTGTTGTTGTTTCCCGGGAGGAGGAATTGTTGCAAGCAACAAGGCCGGCCGTTGTGTGGATCGCGTGACATGGGGAGGAGGATACGCCTGCGTCACGGCCATCATCCGTCCGGACGACTACAGCTAACGAGCTAGTTTAGTTAGCCGCCCCCCTCCTCTCCCACCCACCCACCTGGCTGCCTCGCATTTGCCCGCGTATCGCGCCCACAGCGCGATACGTGTGTGTGGATTTGATTTCTAACCATAGATGATGTTATTGTTGTTGTAGTTTTTTTTATACACATGGCTATTACTCATCAAAAGAGCGACTTAGCGTGAATGAGCAGAGGTCATCTTTTATTCGTAACTAACTATTTTTAATTAATTATTGGTGTACTAAGTATATCTTACTCCTACTTTTGTTTTATGTTTTATTTTTTTTCATAATAATAGGAACTAATGCCACGTTCAATTTGGATGGTAGGGGATGGATGGTAGATTATTTTGATTTTATAACGATTATCAAAGGGTATAAATGAATATATTAAATAATAAAATAGATTTAAAAAGTGCATTACAAGAAATTTCTAGAATATTTTTCTAGTAATCACACTATTTCGCACTTAGGAAGCGTGTCCGTGATAATCTACTAGCTGAAAAGAACTTGGTATTATAATCAACTTTATCAACTCTCTAATATTTAATTCGCTCATTTGTGCATTTAAATAATTATCATTTCTTTCATTATTCATCATCTATTGAGAACGCATCCTATAAAACTTGTTTGATTAATTAACTTCAATCCTAGGTCGATCAATTGATTATAATGTTCGTTGAAGCATGGCATCGCGCCACGAATTGAGTAATATAACTCGACCGATGCATGCATACATATACGAAAACAACCTATATATGACATTTTTTTTCTTAACCAACCCTCTTTTGTCACCATAATCCTCGTCATAATCCCTGAATTAATCAGCACTACACGCGTCACCAACTGTTAACTAACTCGTTGCGTACGTATGGATTAGATCTTTTGGGATATATATATATAGTTTATCCCCATTAAATAAATATAGGTAATGTTAATTCTCTCTCTTTCGTAAAGCCACATCATCTTAATTGTTTTTAGCCTTTGGATGATTCAACAAGTTGCAAACTGTCTATCTTTTTTTCAAAAAGTCACACTATACATCCTACTTATTTATAGTTTTTGGCACATAAAAGAAAAGAAAATTTGTATAGTAAATAAGAAAGTAAGTTTTACAACTCATATATAATATTTTATCATACAATTCTGTCGTAACAACGTGCAGGTCCATATCTACCAGAATTGATAGAAATGATGCTTCAATTCCGTCATTAATTTCACCTGCCGAAATGCCCGGGCTTTGCGTATATAAACTTGCAGAATTGCAGGTGTCGACAATTAATTCAACCAAATCTCGCAACAGCTACCACGAAATGGACTGATCGATCATGTTCAGAAACCTAGAAACGTTAGTTATGCTTGGGATTAAATCCCAATGTTTTAATCCTGTGCGTGTGCTTCGAAGAGAGAATATTTGTACTTTGAATGGAATGAATTAATAATGTTGCATATGTCGAATGACTCATCAGCTGCCGAATAGCAAGAAGGTAGCACACTTGCTACTACATGCGTTCCACGTGACAGTTCCCAACTACCTCGATAGAATGTAAATTGCGATTCTTCTGTCAGCTTTGAAATAAAACTATATTAAGCTTAGATTAATTAATGAAAGTTGAGCCAGTCCACAACTGAAATAACCACTTTCGAGGAAAACCCCATGCTACCTTCTCTTCATTTCATTTCGGCGCAAAAACAAATATCTACGGAAATTTCCGTCTCGCCACACACAAACTAAACCGGTTAGCGTAAATTTTACGAACAATTAGCCTAAAAATATATATATCTGTATCACTGCCGATTGTCCACTGCCGTCGAACCAAAGCAAATATATAAACCACATATGTAACTGTCACCAATCTAGCTGAGAAAATCAAATGACATGGCAGCTAGCCAAATGGTAGTACAAATCTGTTGCAAGCATAGAAGAGATCAAACGAGACGATGTCAAAGATGTCCACGTGTGCACAAATCAAAACATCAGTCCTCGGCGAATTTCCGTCGTCGGTGCACTGCACGAGGAGGTGGACGCGTTGCTCCAAAAAATTTCCCTGACAGTAACGTCACATTTTTAACCTCTTGTTATCTTTCTTGTTTTTATTTTTCCTTCCTTGCAGCAACAAACAAGGTACAAGATTGCATTAGGTAAGGAGATATTCCTTGTGTGGAGGCATCCATCCATGTTTTTATTCATTTGTTGAAGGTTAAAATATTTGTTTCACCAAAGACAATGTTGAAATTTCGAGGGGGTTGAAACAACATATTTTTTGACCTCTTGAACTAATGTGCAGTGATTCATGCAATATTTGGACATGTGATTTTTAGGTGGAGTACCGAAATTGCGGTGGAAGCTTGATCAGATAGTAATTAAATTGCGGTGGTCGCCATGCAATGCTAATGCGATTAACTCAGATTAACTGGTTATAACTATCAGGTTGTCACCGTTATATATACTCTATGATTCTAAACGAAAGTTGCTGTAGGTTTCACAACTTTCTACTGGATTTAAGTCAGGTAGCTACTGTTGTACTTCTTTAATTCAAATTTTATCTACGGCTGATAAGCTGTTTTATCATTTCTTTTCTGTTTGCCTTTATTAAATAAATATTATCTTGTCAAGATCACGGAGACCTAGGATAGCTAGATCACGGTTATGGAGTTCATAGTCACGATATGTAGTTAAGGCGAGGTTTTTTCCCTCAGCACTTCTGTTAGGGTTGGAGAAAGAGAAGCAGAAGATTCAAGAAATAATTTTTGCTTACTCCTTCTAGTGTTCAATTAGATGAATATATAGCCAAGGGATTCAATCTAATCAGAGCTAATTGCTCCTACAATTATAGACTAAATATAGGAAACTAAACTAAGCCAATTGCTAACTAAAAATAGGAAACTAAATTAACCTTTTAAACTTGTCAATTGCTCCTAGAATTATAGACTAAAAATAGAAAACTAAACTAATCCTTTCAAATTTAGTCGTTGGTGGTTGACTTGCTGTGCGCGTCTTCGTGCGTGCTGCTCCTTCAGCGGCTCTGCGCACGTCACGGGCTCGCTGTCGTCTGTTGTACGTGTGCTCCCACATGACATATCCTTTTTTAAAATTATATGACTCGTTTTTCTAACATAACTATAAATAAATAAAGAGCAACAAAAATATTGTACTATTTTTTATTCTGATGCATAAGTGTAAAGTGACTTATATTTAGAAGTAGTAGGAGTAACTAGCCGTAGCCCAATTTGATTGCAACACACCTGGTTACAGTAATCAAGAGCTGTGTTGTCCAAAGGGTCATAATTTCCTATTCTGTAGTTATCAAGTCCTCTGCAGAATTTTATTCCACAGCCTATTTGTAGGCTTTTCTCTTAACTACTCGATGCCTTTCTTATCAGAAAGATAAACCTCAGGGCACCTCTTTAACTCACGTAAGCAAAAAGAAAAAAGAGAGAAAAGGTTAAAGCAAAAGCAGAGGCTACTCTGTTCCAAGCACCATACATATAGCATGGCATAACTCCTGATGCCAGAATGATGCCTACTCTATTTAACCAAACAAACAAATCAGTACAACTACTGTGTCTGATGAAACGAGCAAGCCCTAACTAATTAGTTCTGTTAGCACCAATAATTCTTCTCATTAGGTAAACACCTTTGTACTACCACTTGTTGAAAAATACAAGTAGGTGAAAACATCTCTCTATTGCCAGAAGCCCAGAAGTCAGGACGTGAGTGGCATATTTACATGCAGGTTAGCTGACACTGTCCATCTCTGACAAGGCCGTGGAACATGACCAGTTCATCGGGTAATCCAATCAGACAAAACGGATTTAATTACTGTTGTACACACACATCAGTTCAGTTAACAGAAGAACCCAAACTCATCTTTTTCAGACCAGACTTCACCAGAACAAGTTAGAGAGATTCATCAGACCCACAATCACTGCATATTTAGAGTCAGATAACTCAAGCGTACAACTGGGGCCTGTTACCTTGGACACTGACCCGGTCCCTACTTATTTGCTGATTGAACTTGAACACGACCCAGTAGACCATCAGGCTGCTAATTTAGCAGCAGCTTAATTAGTATAGTTTCTGTATATTCTCAACAGCAAAACTTCAGTCAAACTGGACCAGTTTGAGACTGGATTTGTTTTTGCATCTGATGAACTGATCAATGCAAGCTGCGGCATGGCCGTTTCTTGGCAACCCTGCTGTTCATTCAGATTCAGACAATGGGTTACATGTCACGACCAGTGACCACTGACCAGGAGTAGCACTGAACATTTTTGCTACAGAGAATGGTCGGCGAAGGCTGGAGACCATGGGCATATGCATCAAAGCAACTAACTAACATCATCGTCATCAGAGCTTGCACACAAAAGTTCAGTGACTTAACTAACCTGGAGCAAAAGCAGCAAACAGCCGATCATCAAAATCGCGGCGGTTCGCAACAGCAGTTTCGTTCGCTAGCTTGGAACAGGACAAGATAATCCATCCAGAGGCTAGAGAGATAGAGATGTGAAAAGAAAAATGATTCCTTTTTGTTTTTTTTTTTGGGTAGGGTTTCTTCAAGAGGAACGTTAAGGAGAGAGGAAAATGACATATCTTGTTTTGGGTTGGCTAATAACCGATCTTCCTAGGTAGATGGAGATGAACATGAGCGATTTGATGCCAAAGCAAGAACTTGATCGCTGGTTGCAAGAACAGAACAATGAAAAATTCTCTTCTTTTTTTTTGCGTCGCCGGCAACGACTGAACTGAAAGCATCATGGACAACGGACAGATAGAGACATGCAATACGACAAAGCTTGATCTTGCTGTTGCATCTGCGAGAGCAATGGATTAATTGTTTTTCTTCTTCTACATGTTGATACAGAGGAGAGAGAGAAAGCGACGAACAGAGGAGGCATGGCAGTTTCCAAACGCACACACCATTACTACTACTACTACTACCACCACCACATCTTTTTCTTCACCTGAATAATCTGGCTAGCTTGCTGCTCGTCGTCTGCTTGCTTGTTGGCAGCAGCAGCAGAAGCAGAAAAACTTGTTTGGTTGAAAACGCCATTAATAAACTTGAGCACGTCTTCTTCCTCTTCTACTCCTCCTAGCCTTGTTCTTGGCTAACTCTAACCTTAGTTTTGGCATGATCACTTGCGCAACGATCTTAGCAGCTTCCTGTACACCACTGCACCGCCGCCGCCGGCCGTCAATCATGTCGCGCCAACGCCGAGGAAGTCGAAGAAGGGGATGGTGTGACTGTCGGTGCTGGCCTGGTCGGCGGCCGTCTCCCGGTGCTGCCGCGCCGGGGACGGGGCGGAGAAGGCGGAGCGCGCGCTCGGTGCGAACGCCACCGCCGGAGCCGCGGCGCCGTGCGGGGCCATTTCATAGCCTGCGGAGGAGAAGAAGAACGCCGCTGTGTCAACCAGTGAGACGTCATGGTGGTTGGGAACTCGGCGGCGTGCAGCGGTAGAAGAAGAGGCACGTGACGTACTCCGGTAGATGCAGGGGATGGCGGCCGCCGCGCTGCCGGAGCTGAGGGAGAGGTCGGTGGTACAGGTGGACGCCGACTCGTCGGACTCGCCGCCGCTGTACGCGCTGTACTGTTGCGCCGCGTGCGCCGCGCCGCCACCGTACCGGTGGAGCGGCAAGGGAGGGGACCCGCCGTGGCCATGGTGGTGGTGGTGGAGCGCGACGGGCGGCGGATAGTGCGGCGGAGGGGGCGGGGCGTGGCAGGGCGGCGAGGAGGAGGAGGCAGAGGCGGAGAAGGGCTTGCGGCGGCGGAAGGCGCCGGACTGCTCCCGCTGGCGGCGCGCCATGAGGACGTGCCAGTGGTTCTTGACGGCGTTGTCGGTGCGGCCGGGGAAGAGGCGGGCGATGAGCGCCCACTTGTTGCCGTAGGCGCGGTGCGCCGCCAGCAGCCGCTCCTCCTCCTCCTCCGAGAACACCCTCCGGTTGATCCGCGGGTCCAGCTGGTTGAACCACCGCAGCCTGCAGCTCTTCCCTGCACCGCCACCGCCGCGATCGCCATTGCAAACACATCACATGAGCAACATAGATCACATCGAAAGAAGACGAATCTTTCCTCGCGCGTTGAATGCATGTTCTTGGCATTGCACCCACTGCCGTGGGAGGTGAGCGAAAGCTTTTCTTACCTGATCTGCCGTCGAGCTTCTCGGCGATGAGGTTCCAGTTCTGGGGCCCGTACTGCGCGACGAGGTCCTTGAGCCTGGCGTCCTCCGCCGGCCGCCAGTGTCCCCTGGCGCAGAGCTTCCCCTGCCCACCACCTCCGCCACCACCATAACCACCCTCCTCCGCCTCATCCACACGCCCGTCATACCCCTCACCCACCACCTTCCCCCGTCCGAACGTCGCGGTCGCCGGAGGAGCAGGCGTCGGCGGTGGATGGCTAAAGAGAGCGCCCATCATCTCGTGAGCCATTCTCTCTCGACTCTGTAATCTATACAGGACGTTTCAGGAATGGATGGATGGATCGATCGAGAGCGAACTCGCTCGCGGTGGGCTTTAATATGAACGAGAGGAGACGGAGGAAGCGAGGAGTAAACGGAAGAAGAGAGGAGACGGGGACGGAGAGAAAGGGACGGCTGCTTTGTACTCGTGTTGCTGCGGCTGCAGCGAACTGCAAAATGGATGGAGAAGAGGCCTCCTCTCTTACTCTTGCACTCTTGCTTCCAACTCTCCCAACCCACAAAAACAAAGAACAAAAAAAACAGAAATACACAAATGCCACTGGCTCCTTTCGTCTCCTTTCTTTTTCCTTAAAAAATCTTTATGTACATCTCTCTTTCTCTTTATATAGTACTATCTATCTAGGAGCACTTATCTATCTCTGAATTGTTTTGGTTTGGAACTGAAGATTGGTTGGGTTGGTTTTCCATGACAGGATTTGGTTTTGTGAGGGTTTCACTTACTTTGAGGCTAATAGCAAAAGGGTTGGAAAAGTGAGGGAGAGATAGGTGCTGTTCCTGTCTTGTGTTCTTTCTTTCCCCCTCTCTCTCTGTTCTCTGTGTTCTTCTCTTGGGGAGATTTTATGAAATCCTTTTTTGGGTTTCAGAGGCCACTCGTGTGGGTTTGGGGAGTCCAACCCCAACCACTATCAGGGGTGGAACTCTGTCCCTCACAGCCTTGACAAACCCACCAGAACTCCCTTTTCCTTATGCGCACCCCAGCACCGCACCCCCCACACCATTATCACATCCAACATTTTCCTCATTGTGACCACACTAAATTATGTATCTATCATCATTCCAACACCATCCATCACCTTCTGTTGTTATTAGTATCTCTGTATGGACATGTATCTAGTTGGATCAACGAAGATTTGTGTAGTCAAGATTTGTATAGTAAAATCAGAGCGAGGATGGGACCACGAATGCGCTTTGGTTACTGGTAACCGGTTGAGAGAAAAATGTCGCAAGTTCTTGTTTGGAGGGAGTGGCCAACTGGTTGATCAGATGAGTTGTAATAGGAAAGGTTGGAATTATATCTGCATGTGTTCATTAAATGTTTTTTTTTCTATTTGGATAAGTGAAACGGTCAATGTTAATGCTAATTATGTGCCATAGCCAACCAAAAATAATCGTGCTACGGTTGTATGATCCAAATAATAATATGGTAGCGGTCATAACTTTTATTGGGCCAATTACGTACCAAGAAGACATTAATACCTTTAGTGGATAATATACTTTAAATAAATTATAACTAAATGTGTTCCTTAAATGTTATGAGTAGTCAGATAGTTCATTGTGTACCAAAGCCAGCCAAGGATAATCGTGCGACCATTATGTGATCCAAACAGTAATACAGCAACGGTCATGGCTTTGTTGTTTACCAGACCCTTAATCAATTCAGTAACCTATCTCCAAAGGTTCAATGCCAAGTGCGTACAAAGAAGACATTAATGCCCTAGCGGATAATATACTTTAAATAAATATAACAGTAAACGTTTTAATCGGACATGTTCTTTAGAATTGTAACTAAATGTATTCCTTAAATGTTATGATATGAGTAGTTAGATAAGTGAAACTGTCCATATAATGCCAATTTTCTACCAGAGCCAGCCAGTCATGGTCGTGCTACAGTTATTTAATCAAAACAATAACACGGTAGCAGTGGTGGCCTATTTATTATTCACTTTTGTAAAAAGGCCAGTGACAATTACAAATAATAGATACAACACAATCAAATAATATACTTTAATTGTTCTTTTCTTGTTACTATCTCCATTCTAAATAGCGTGTATTTATAGCTATGTACGTGAATAAATAGTTAGAAATACACTGCTTTTCTTATATAATATTGGATTATATTTTAAACAAAACCATACATCAACGTCCAAATAACATGTGCGCCTCTCAATAAAACAAAAGGGAATTCAAAAAGCTAATATATTAACAAAACCTCTTTAATTCTTAAAAAGAAAAATATTGTGTTCAATTCCAAAGAAAAATTTGTCAACTTGTACTAAGTGCTACTTCAAAACCTTAGGTTCTATCATCTTTTCATCTAATCTATATACAAAACAAGCTATCAAAACAACAGTTTTTTGCCATCTTTTCATCTCACACCTCACTTGAGGGAAAAAAAGGCACATGAAATCGTGCTCAGCCAGAAAGTGAAACCAACGAAGTAAAAAAAATATTTGGCGCTCTAAAATTCATTCGTTTCAGAGAACCTTACCAAGAAAAAAAAGACCGTTTGGCTTTGAGTTTTTTTTCATATAAAAAAACCAGCGAGGGAACAGAATGGACAGGTGAAAAAAAAAAGAAGAGAAAGGGAAGGGATGATGAAATTGCCAAAAGGAGTATTTTTGCCGTGACAGGACGAAGGTCGGAGCAAGAATTTGCAAAGGAAACCGCACAGCTTTTCTGTGTTTTTTACCATAGCACCCCTACCCAAAATTTTTTGTTCCAGTTTTTGACCCTTTTACCCCCAGATGGTAAAACCCGGATGGATGGAGGGTCCAATCCGACCAGACAGATTTGTGCAAATGTTCACAGTGCCTTTTTCTGTGGGCTACCCATCTAGTTTCACTTTTCCTTGTAAAAACAAGTACATGTGCTGCCTATATTCTCATTTATTTGACACTGGGTAGTAGTTCAAAATTAAACTAACTAACGTCGAATAAAAAAACACAGGGAGTATTAGTAAGTAAAGTATATATTTGAAGGCATGCATGATAATAGTTTTAAAAATATCTGCTACTACCTCAGTGTAAAGTAAGATTCTTACTGTAACAAACCTAACTGGTACTGGTAATGTAAATTGTAAGTTAGTGTAACGGCCATCTCAGTTGGATTAAAGGGAGAGAAAAAATAAAGTGAGATCATGAAGTGGACATGTACTGCTTGAAGAACAGATGGTCAAAAACAGAACATAATAAAGGAAAATTGCAGGGGGCTGGTTCTGAAAGTGGCACCACATTTGGTACGGAGTACATTAGGCTTTTTTTTTCTTTTTCACGGGTCAAAATTACGGTTACTAACTTTTTAGTGGAGTAATAACTCCCATCTTTATTCGCCAAAACTGTCTTATATCAGCCGGTAGCCGCTCTCTTCCCTGGCTCACTGCTGTGACTGTCATCCTTTTTTTGTTGACTCTGCAGAAATCATGATCACATTTGCCCCCCGTTTATCGACAAACTTTGTTAGTACCAAATATTCAAATTTAATTTTGTTGTATATTTCAAGCCAAATTCAGGAGCTTTTTATTCAAACGGAGGAATTTCACATGACTTTTACAACAGGCAGTTCATTTTTCTAAGAAGTTGTACAGGATTTCTCTGTTGCAAAGCCCTAGTTTCTCTTTTTCACGAATATTTTTCATACACCACCACCAATGCATACTATTTAGGTTTGAAAGTATGATAAGGATGACACTGGGCTCCTCCATAGAGCTGTACGCGCGCGCAAAACCATGTCGAATTAAAGATTGCTACATGTACATATATCCAAGATTACAAACCATGGTCACAAATTTTGAATAATATAGTGCTGCCACAAAACACCCTCCACAACAACAAAATGGACGAAGGCTGCTTACTTGCCCACGATGTAATGCAATGCAACCCAACCAAACCATTTCATGCGTAATAAACCCAAAAAAGAAACAAAGACAGGTGTAGACAAACCGGTGCCTTTTGTCGTGTGCTGTACGCGCAGCGGAACAGATTAGGGAAATTCTCCCGAGTTCGTGCCCTTCCGGAAAACCCATCCTTGGCCCCCGGAATCCCTACCACAGGATGGTCCAGAAATTAGGCCGGTTTGCAGCAGGAGTACAGTGCAAAACAGTAGCTGTTTTGGTTGCTGCATCTTGTGCTGCTGCTACGTAGGAGTACTTGTGATGCGTGAGCATATGGCACGGCCCGGCTGGTCCGACGGCTGTTGTGGTGCGGTGGTTAACAGGCTAAACGGGTCGATGTAACCCGTCTTATTCAACCTATTTAGCCCATTTAATCTATTCTGTTTAGCTTGTTTTGCTATTTTAATGGGTTAAACGGACAAAAAAAAACTAACTTGGCTCGTTTGTCACCTTCACGGATTGTGTCTGGACCATCATCCTGACCCATGGGCCAACTCGACGCAACCCGTCGTTTAAGCGCCAGATCTTAACAGCTATGTCGGGCTACAGTCATGCCGTATCAGATCATCGGGTCATCCGTTTGGCTATCTATAATGATAGCTACTACCAGCTGGAGTAACGAACAATATTACTGCATGGCATTTTCATTTTCTTACTGCATTTGCACATTTGCATTGCTCCATCTGATCTGCTCGTCTCCTTCCTTCAATCGCCTCGTGCCATGGCCATTCTCGCACACTGGCCTCGATTCAGGATTCAGAAACCCTGAAACTTATTACTGCCTCGAGTAACAAAATTTATCACTTTCCAGGTCTGAACTCTGAAGGTCATCAAGTATGTGGTATTTTTTTTTTCAACTGTCTTTTTCTTGCTTTTGATCTTGGCAATCGAAACAGTCAAGCAAAGCGTGTGTACGAGCAACCCACATGCATCAACTAATCACTGACAAGAAAAGGTGGGGAGAAAAAAAAACTGCACGGTTTTGACTACGCTGTACCCTTCACATTTGAAGTTAGTTCAGCATCATCATCTCATCCATGCTGCTGCTGCTACACTACCACTCATAATTTTGGTCCCAGGCAGGAGAAGTGATCAAGAGGAGAAAAAAAATGGAGAGATATCTCTGCCTGCATCTTCCACACTGGTTCAGTTCCACTGGCTAGCGTTATGTTCACCTGCCTCTCTGCATACTACTACTACTACCGCTCCCTTTATTACTGCTACTACAGTAATGTACTAGTACATGAGACTTGAGAGGGTGAATCAGTTGTGAATAAGTCGGCACGCAAACCGAGAAAACTATTACATACGATTAATTGAGTTTTTAGTTATTATAAAAAAATAAATTTATTTGATATTTTAAAATAACTTTTTATATAGAAAGTTTTCATTCAAAACATATCATTTAGCAGTTTAAAAAACATATTAATAGAAATCGAGATAACATCTATGTTAAATTAGAAAAAGAACGGATCCTGAATCTGACTGGTGCTGTCTCTGCTGTTTGTTTTGGCTTTGTTTGTTCAGTTCAACATCTCCCTAACTTGAAGAGAGTACTTGTACTTGTCGAAATCAGAGAAAGGGAAAAAGGAACGAAAAAGCATTCAAGGCTGTGTTTGTTTTGTTTTGTTGATAGCGATAGTCAACTAATGACAACAAGTTCCTCCATCTAGTACTCTCTTTATTTCTTTCTGTCATGCTGCCAGGGATAATGATGCAACAACGCATGCCGCTTTGATTCCTCACAAGCGTCTCCTCGACGACGGTTAGCTGAATGCTGCTGCTTAAACGGCAGGAGCAAAATTAAAAGCTGATGACTATGATGTGGGAAACAGCTGGCGGTTTTTTTTTCTTTCATATTAGTTGGTTTCGGCTGATAAGCCTAGAAAAAATAAACGAGGTAAAAAAATATTAGATTAGGATTTTTTATTTTTATTATTGGTTTAAAAGCTAAGGCTGAAAATAGAAAACGACAAAAAAAAAGTTTGGATGCAGCTTATAAGCCAAGAGCGAACAACAGTGTTCTTTTTTATTACATACAGCCAGAGCTAATTAAAGATACTTGTTTGTAATTAGTACTAGTGCTGGAGAACAGACAGAGACTAATTAGGTGATTAACCATCCGTGGTCAGGGTAATCAGAAAGGGTGCTAGCTTGAAACTTGGAAGAGAAGAGCTGTCTTGCACGGAGCAACAGATATTTGGTGTTTTTCAAATTATGGTAGTTTCTGCTACTGGAGATTCAAATTACGCAAACTTCAAATACCGCCTAGTGTAGCAGTACACTTCGCCCCTTTTACATTTGTTCCAAACAAAGGTTCGTCCTTTTATAGTATTTTTTTCGAGATACTTTTTTATATACAACTCCCTCTGTTCTAAAATGGAGATTTGATTAAAGAAGTAAGTAAAATTAAATAGAGAGCGGCTAAAATAAAGTATTAGGTGAAAATATTAAATAAGATATGTTGTAATTAGTTGATATAAATGGATAGATGGAGAAGTTATTATATTCTATAACAGATTTTGAATAATAGATTTGCTACTATATTTTAAGTTTAAGATTGGGGGAGTATGTCTATTATTTTTTAATTGTCTTTTTAAATATTGACATCATGCATTATTATTTTTCTAATTATATATTTATAAAATCTATTAAAATTATAATTATATGGAAGTGTTTTTCATGATAAAACTATTAATGTCATTTTCACATATTAAATCAAAATATTTTTAATCTATCAATGATTGAACATTTTGAGGTTCAATTGCACGCATTGTAGGACGTAATCTTTTTTATACCTCCGGAGATAGTAGTATTTAACGCCCCAAGAATACCGAAAATGGCAGCCTTTTGAAAATTTAATGTTAGAGATTTGGGCATGTGCGGAGCCACGTAGACGAACGCGATCGCCATCTCTCTCTCTCTCTCTCTCTCTCTCTCGGAGATGTAATCATCGATGCTTGGAGCGCTCGATCGCTTTCCGGCTTCGGTGTAAAACGTAGTCTTAAAATTCCCATTAACCTTTTCGGGCATCTTTTGTCTTTTCGGGGTAAAAAATGTCTGCCTAAATCGTGCCCATTGTTCCGGCTTGCTCCATGCCGCTCCATTCATCTCTCCGTCTCTTCCCTGCGATCTCTTTGATTCCATTCCGTTGTATTTTACTAATCCAATCGGCGTATTTTTCTTTTTTATATGTAGTGATTTTTTACAGGTGGTGACTCTCTTTCCTAGAAATGGATGCGGGATTCTGTTAGGTTTGATGATGGATTTTACATTCTGTCTCTACTTTAATACTAAATATATATTTTTATAAAGTCGTCAAACCTAAACAAGTTTGATTTAGAATAAATTTAAAACAAGTTATAATATAAAATAGATGAAATACCTTTCTAATCATAAAATTAATAATCGTTCTACACTATTAGTATTCCCTCTAGTTATAAATATTTAAAGATTAAAATAATTTTTAGTTAAATTTTGAAAAAAATAAGACTCATGTATTTATTCAATACAGGAGTTTAAATACAACTTACATGAGTATGAGTGTTGTTCACATCTTAAAAAAAGAGAGATTAGATACAATATGATTTGCAGTAGGACCCTAACAAGTTATATAAAAGGTTCTGAAAATAAGTAATGGACTCCAAAAAAAAATGAAAAAGGTATCTAATTCGAATTTTCTTCTAGTCCGATGACCAAAACGATTAAGCTGACAATAGTAATGGCAAAAGCAAAGTTGACTAGAGAAGATAACACCCATCCAGAAATCCAATAGAGGTCTCTAAAAAGTGGAGTTTGAAGCGGACCTAGTGAAAGAGAAATTTTAATCTAACCTTAGATGTCTTCATCAGAGATAAGAAAAGGCACCAAATCAAAAATAGCAAACTCATCGTAGTGGATCTGAATGGTGGTGCCACCTCTTCCCTCACCAGCCACCAACGGCTGCCAAAGACAGGGGAAAGAGGGCCAGGCACAGAGAAAAAGGAGAATTGCTCTTTTTTTTCATCACTCACTGTCCCACCCCACCCATAGAAAGGAAGGGGAAAGGTGTTTAGCTATGTTTTTATTCAACTTTTAAACTTTAATCATCAATAACTTCTCAAGTCCATACTTAAAAAAAAGTATGTGCACATTTGCTTTAAAAACATTATCATAAAACTTCATCCAATAAAAAATATTTAACATCTGTGTTACTAATTGTACTTTAGATTTTCGACGAGAGGTAATTTTTCAGAGATATATAATTAGTGGTGTTTCAATAGTATAAGCGAATTTTGTTAACCCTGTTTGTCGGCGGCTTTTAACCCCTACCTCTTTCATTTATTCCAGTCCATGAAACGGAGTACTACTGTCCGTTATGCCCCCAGCTTAATCTGAAATTTTAATTTTCCAGACGCATTGATCCATGGGTGTTTACCATAAGTGCTTCATCGGCAGCGATACCTTTTTGGGTGTATTTGGAGGTTGTAGCCGTTGTAGGTAATCATCACAGAAGCTAGCTGGTGTCCCTAGCAAACTAGAGCAAAGCTTTTACGGAACTGCAGTAAACAGGTGATCATATCCTGGCGCTTAATTTTTTTTTCTCCTCCTGTCATCTCCATCCAAAATCCCCGAAACGCCCATGGCCGTCCCTTCGACGACGCATCACCAACACTGTGTCAGTGCCCGGAGTAGTGTAGATGCAGTGTAGAACTAGTTTTCTTGTGCTAATTCAGCATGAATCTTCATCATTTTATATAAACAATTGAAATTACGCCATTCAAGTAGAAGTGTAGATCAAAATTTAAAAAGTCTTTTTTTAATATAATTCAATTCAGCCTATGCGTGAGAACTCTGGAGCAGTAGTAGGGGAATGTATCATGTGCAGTGCATACAAGCTTTCTTTTTAAAAAAAAAAGACAAAAAATGACTTTTTTATGGCTAAAATATTATAAATTTAAAAATAAGAATTCACAAATAGATGATATTATACATACTATTGGAAGTATGTATACAATTCTTTTAGAAATTTTGGTGATATTTGTTAGTAGTAGTTAATATACAGGTGTATATATCGGAAACTCATGTACATATGTGTATTGGAGTAAGTAGTCTCTACTGTATAAAAGAAGCTAACGGTGGTTTTGCCGTCTTCACCTTTTGCTGTCATGTGGGCCTCACAAGGAAGAGAGAAATGAAATCTGTGAGAGAGAACAACACGACACAACACAAAGTCTGTTCAGATTGGGATTGGCACAATTGCAACTAGCCTTATATTTGAGTGATAGTTACGCATGTCCTTTCCCTATTTGACTTGTTAAGTTTGGGTCATCCAAAGTTTTCAACAATTACAAAAATATTAAAATTGTTCACTAAGGTACGGAGAGGTTTAAGTTGTGTCTTTAGATTGGATCCCAATGGCTGACTGAACTTGAAAGAGCTACGTGACTAACCAATGTTTGTACAATTCGAATATCATATTGGTTTTGTCTATTATGTGGCTTGACTCATAACGCTAACACTTTTTTTTTCTCTTTTTTATCATAAAAAAAATCTGTTACAACACACGAGCTCGCATGAGCGCTTTGCTAGTATATGTAAAATGAGTATGGAGTACTAGAAGACATAATGTGGGCAACATCAAGTTGCCGTAGTTGCGCTAACACCAATGCAAGGGGGAGAGAGAGGGTGCGCACAAAAACAAGCAAAGATAGCACGAGAAAGCGTTTCCATATACAGCAACCAGTAACTTTGGGTCAGGAAAAGGGAGCAGCCTAACACAATCCTCTCGTACTGTTGTGATTGGTCTACATATTCACCGTATTCAAACCATGCATGGCACCCAATCACACACACCAGACTAGTACAAGAGCATTGAAGACCAAATCCCCGGTGTTCAAGGCTGGCGACTGCAGTAAGGCAGTGGTAATAAAAAGAGGAGTAAAAGTGTACTATCCTATACTACATCAGCCATATCATTTTACCTATGCTAATACTTATCCATACACTTTATTAGCATTAAAAATTAATTTATATATAAAACTTATATATATGTATATTATTAGCAATTTAAAAGCAAATCCTACAAAATAAATTAAAATAAAATAATCATAAAATTAGGTTTTAAAATTTAAATTTAGTTTATAAGTATGAACATAAACAAAACTACGATGCTAAAGAGAAGATAGGGTAGAAGAAAAGGGAAAATAATTGGTAAGCGAAGAGAAAGGGCATGCAAAAAAAAGAAGAAATACTCCTACATACACTCATGCGTGTGATGGAGGGCCATGGGTATGCGTAGGGGCTTGGGTGGTGGCTAGCTAGGCATAATAGGCCACACTAGTGGTGCTGTTAGGAGTAGTACTTGTAGTAGTCCAGTACTTTTGGTTAAAGATTTGACAGGGCCTGGGCAGAGTTAGGTTCCTGCGCTGCAACAGGCCACTGGCGAGAGAGTAGGAGTATCTCTATTATTGCGGGTGTCAGGGAGACAGCAAAGCAACTTGCTCCCGCCTTTCCCCTCAACAGTTTCTCCTCCCGTCCCTCCCTTCCACCCCCACCCCCCAGTCTTCTCCTCCTCTCATGGCTTCATTTAATGCGTCATGTTCTCTTTTTTCTTTTCAGTACTTATACTCCTACCCCTACCCCTACCCCTAGGAGGATGAGTAAGACGCATTTCGAAACGTATAAATCCTATAGCTCTTTTAAAATTTTCGTGATTTTTTAAAATCCGAATAGTCTCCGAAAGATTTTGCGAAGATAAAAAACCATTGCTATTACTACTCTACTGTCTTAGAGCTAGTTTATTTTATGAATTATAAATTATTTCTAAACTGTTTACGAGCGCTTTTTAATTGTGAGAGAAGCCGTGCTGCGAGAAACTCGACCAAACATGCCTTGCTTATAGCTGGAGTACTCCGGCATGAGAAACTCGTGGGTGTGGAGGAACGGAGAGCTGGAGTGACGGCCGGCCGTTACGGGCATCGACCGAGACGACGGGGAAGGAGACAAGGGCTGGCGGGCCCCACCGACTGACAGGGCCCGTGCACGCACACGCACACGCACACGCACACGCCCGCGCGCTCAGTCTGAGGCACAGGCGCCAGCTTTTCCCGACCGAGCTGGCACGTGCGGGGGCACGCCGCCCGGTACGTGGTCCACCCCCACCTAACGCCGTCAACGTACACCCATCCCTTCCGTTGCTGCGCATCGTTTAGTACCCCACGGTACGGGAGCTAACGGTGCCGTTAGGTTTTGTCGCGTAGCCTGGCGGGATTGGGCCGGAAAAGGTCTCGTCGTTCTGCCGCAGGGGACGAGGCCACACGTGTGGGTGGGTGGGCCACGTGGACGGCCCAGACTGGACGGGGCCGATGGGACGTGGACGGCCAGCCGTGATGCGGGCCCCTTCTCTGTCTCTCACTCTCTCTCTCTCGTGGCGCGGGGAATAAGATCGGGCTTGCAGGATTCGGTCGGGTCCCGCGTTGGGTGGGCCCCACCTGGCACTGACTGCTTTGTGCTTTGCTTTTCAACGGGGGAGCTTGTCCTGCCTTCTAGCTGGCGTGTGGCTTCACCTAACCACGCGGGGATCCCCTTTCAGCTCAACGGAGTCTGGGTCCTCGTGGAGCTCCTCGCGTCCTTGGCAGGGCACGTTTGCCCCAGCCTAAAGCTCTGACGCATGGTACTCTTCTCTGACAAGCGGTCATCCCTAGCTCTCCTTCGTTAATTCTGACGAGAATAACTCTAGCTCTCTATCATTGGACACCGCCGTCCCCGCAAAGAAAATGGCGACCAAACCTAAGTAACTCAAGCTCGAAGGAGCCGACAACGAAGATGGCTACAGTGATGGCTAGATTTGAGCCAGGAGTGTCACGGGGGCCAGATCTAAGCACATGCAGCGGTGGTAGAAGTGAGAGCTACAATGCCTATAGACAACGGCGATGCAACCTGATGCACTCACCGTCCTTCTCCATTTGGGCCAGAGAAGATCGTCATGTCGGCCCCTCAGCTCTTCTTTTGCCGCTGCTAAATCTAAAGCGGTGTTCGTCATCCGATCCACCCCGTCACCTCTGGCCATGGCCACCTCGACTACCATCACACCAAGAAGAGATATTAGAGAAGGAGAAGCAGCAACAAAGCAACTACACCAATAACTTGTGTGAGGCAATTCGTGGTTAAGTAGAGGTCGAAGAGCCGCCAGCTAGAGCTCGCGGTGCCACGGGCCACCATCGATAGATGTTGGGTTAAGAAGGAAATGAAGAGAGAGGAGTGGGGAGGGAAAGCCGGTGCCAGTAGGGAGGGGAGTAGAAGACAACATCAGTATAGGAGAGATGTAAGAGCAGGAAGCGATGGAAATTAGAAAGCGAGATTATTTTTATATTTGTTTGTGATTTTTTGAGGTGTTTAGTATAAAATACTAGATTTATCTTAAAAATGTAAAAAAAAATTGAGAATAGGAGTTAATATGTAAAATTAGAGGCATTAAGCTGGGCTAGGCCGAGCGGTGAAAGAAATGAATGTTTATATACATAGGCCCGTCAATCAACAGGATTGTAGGAATTTCAACGGGGACAATTCAATGCTGAATTGCCGATGTTATCGTGGGAGAACTCCATGTTCAAGTACTCCTTATCAAGTGGCCAGATAGGATTATATACTGTACTACTTAGGGTTTTGCTCAAAATTGTATGTGCTCATTGGGGCATGGGAAACCTTGAACAAAGAGATGCGAGTAAACCATATGCTCGTTCTAATCAGAATTAACGGCGACGTTGACATCTATCCTATGTACAGTTTTTCACTAATTTTGGTTATATCTAGACAAAGGCCATATATATATATCTGGTGTCCAAATTCCACGTACGAAAACGATAGTGAACGGAACAAGCCGGTCGGCAGATTCTTTTAATTTTCAGCAGCTGAACAACGGAATTAAATACAGTGTAATTAACTTAAGAACCTACAAGAGTTGGTCTCTGGTTCTCATTTTGCAGCTCCCTATATGTTGCGTCCTAGTACTACAACTAACCAATCGTTCATGCATACCACACAATGTGCATGGATTGATGTAATATTAATAATTACTCCCTCTAGATTAAAAAATAATTATCGTTTTAAATAAGCCTAATATAAAACTTTGAAAATAAAATATGAATAACTTCTAAAATATTTATCAACATAGAGGCCACATGTATAAATTAATATTAAAAATACTTTAATAAAAGCATATATTTATTAATGCTTATATATTATAATAGAAATTAGTGTTTAAAGTTATTTTTAAGCGTGTTCTTGTCTAAAATAATTATTATTTTTAACCTCTCGAAGGTGTAGTACAAATCACAAAAAATAATTAACGTACAAGTGGTTAGTTTGTGATTCTCCTCTTCCATATAAGTACATGTACAGTTTATGTGCTTGTTTTCGTTTGTAGATGTGACTATACAGATCGATTTCAATCTAACGGTACATGGATTGATCGAGCAGACAGGACGACATTGTGTGTTATGTACTACAAGACGACGACATCAATCGATCCGGCTGCCTGGCGCAGCCATTGTTGAATTGAACGATCTAAACTAAGCTAAAGTTTGACCCAAATTAATTAGTAATTAATTATTGAGCTGTGTCTGGCCTACGAGCAAGTGTGCGTATGCACGTGCATATGTTACTCATATCTACTAGCCCTTTATATGACGAAATAGACAAAGCATATGCCAAGTAAAAGCTTATCAAGCATGAATCTAATTAGTGGTCCGTCATCCAAATTAGATAAAAGCCATTGTAAAATGGGCTGTCGCACCAATATGGTGCTAAGTAAAATGAACACTCCATTAATTGTAGACCACGAACGGAGCTAACCAACATGGTTAGATTAGATCTTCACGGATTGCAAATTTTCTTTTATAAAACAAAATCGTTTTGGTAAAACCAAGTCAACAAAGTAAGGTTATACGCATTACTATGACTTGCAATTTATATATGTATCCTATTTAAAAGACACATAGGCAATTAGTCGAAAGTAACGTCTGAAAAGAAACAGGAGAAAAACAAACAAGCCAGCCCCGTCAAGCACGTAGCAACAAAGACAACAGTTAAAGGCGAAGAATTAGCGCTTAATTTCCTAGGTGGTTTTCTACGTAGTACTTACGTTACGTCCCAAGCGAGAACTCAACGTCACATCATCCTCGGATTACCCTGTCCTCCAATTCGCGCACGTGATGCTGGTTACTGCAGCCACCTGCCGAGTGATTTAATTAATTAATTAAATCCGCATATATTGTTCATATAGTGATGAACACGACAAGACTTGCCATCTCAGATGCACGTACGGCGACAGTGCTTTTCCTTTAGTAGGACACATGCATGCACATTTACTAAATTAATCACACGTTCGACGGTCGGAACTGCAAGGAGGTGCACAAGTTTATTTTGTCTAGCAGGTTATGCCTCTTTTTTTTTTACATAGCTTCAGTAATCGTAGTTTGACCATTATTATGTACTGTGCTGCTCCCTTCGACAAAAATATAAAAACATCTAGATTTTTTAAAATAACTTAAGGTTAACTTCAGATGAGAAATGGTTATAATTCAGAATAGAGAGATCAGAGTAGTTAGAAAATTCGAACTTTTGATTAGTTGAAATAAAAAAAGAAGATGGGGTTGTTTTTATATTTTTAAAAAAAATTTAAACTCTAAATATTTTTATATTTTTGTCAGAGGGAATGGGCTGTGCTCCACTCGCGCCCACTCGAGCATGTTTCTAAGCATTAAGTCATGATCAGAGTCACTTTTGTTTTCTATATGAGAGTTCCTAAGTTTCACCAGCGCCATCTACAAATTAAGAAGAAAACGACCTCTGCTACGATTTTTTTAAGATCAAAGAGGCTACTGCCTCCGATAATTTACAAGACAACCCCTTGGAATTGGATGAATTACTTGACCTAGCAATCAGGTCATTCTTCTCCATGTCTAGCACAGCTGCTTCACTGATGTTGTTGACAACGGCGACGGGAGCAACCATAGGGAGCTGCAGTTAAAAGAAGCCTTGGCACAATCCTAATCGGAGCTCATTGAGGTTATGGCCTTGGCTAGCAGAGTATTCCTCAGCTTCACCTAGAAAAAAAAAACACCACCAGATATGTAACTAGAAAGCAACTTTACAACAGATTTGGTGGCTATATCAATCCTTCCAGCAACGAAGAGAAAAACACAATCAACTGCATTTGAAGCCTAGAAGCTTACCCATGGAATGAGCCATAGATTGGGCCTCCAATGAGTGGAGGTTGACACTTCTTCAACGGAGCTTTTCAATCCTAGCTGTCTGACAGGATGCGCTGCCGGAAAGGATGAGGAAGACCACTGTCTTCAATGAAAACACGCTAGGAAAAAGGAAAAAGACCGGCACTACTAAGACAAGATTAAATCTAGTTACAGCCCAGAAGATTAAGGTGGCAAAGAGCCCAGAGACCTAATACAACAACGCCGACGAGAATGGCGATGAACACCGAGACACTAGGACAAGGACAGTCGATGTCGATAGCCACCTCGAAGACGAAGAGAAAAACTGTAAGGAAACTCGACAAAGAGATTCAATGAAAAAAGTTGAGGTCCGTAGCTAATAGCCGGCGAGGCTTTCACCGATAACTTCTCATGGGATTGTGTCTACACCAATAACAGAGGAGGAGAACACCCACTATGGCAGCTTTAATGGCTTCATCAAAACTCCAATGAGTACTCAATATTTCCGCATTAGATCAAGTATCAAGAACGTTGTATATCAATTCGTTGCGCCTTTTTATCAAAAGGTTAATTAACTCTTGTTACAGGATCTAGATGTTTGAATCCTATAGCGTAGAACTAACTCGGTAGATTAGATGATCCTTTCGAATAAAGTCAGAGTCGATGACATATTCCAGAACGACGATAAAGTGGGCGCTGTACTAATTAAGAACAGAAATTGTAACTCTCTTCTATCTAAAGTACAACAATTTCTATTATAAATATAGATATCTATATTCTAGAGCAGAGAGAGAAATAATTAGCAGGCAATACGTTGTAACGATTGCGCGGGTGTGAGGGCTTCATTTCGCTGCGGCTTCCTCCGAGCGTGCATGCACGTGTGAGCTGCATATGGTGACTCATACGCGAGGTGAAAGCGCGTGTTGATATCCGCTTGGCGACAGGGCATACGCATGCACGGTGTCGCCTTTGTTTTGTTAATTAGGAGCAGCAGCTGCCTCCGTGATCAGTTGATTAGATAGACGAAAGCGATCTACTCCACGCTCTGTTCTGCGCTGTGTTAAGGAACAGTGTGAACGACGCCCTTGGCTGTATTAGGCGGGTTAATTAAATTAAACTACTTACTAACCAATCTGATTGTCTAATCTCTCCTTATCGTTCGTGTTGCCCTGCAAATTAGTTATTCAATCTATTGTAGTTACTGCTTCCATTATTTTATATTACAAGTCATTTTGGATTTATTCTAAATTAAGTTTAATCAAGTTTATAAAAAAATATAGTAATCTCTACAACATTAAATTAGTTTTATTGAATCATTATTTAGCATGTTTACATAGTATATTTATTTTCTATCAAAAATATTGTTATATTTTTTATAAATTTAATCAAAATTAAAGAGTTTTGACTTAAAATAAACTAAGCTAACTTATGACTTAAGGTCTAACCATGTTTCCCCTCTCCTCCTCCGCTACCCATGCATTCGGCTGGCATGGGATCCATCGTGTCTTTCCGCTATTTACTTATATGTTCTAAGATGTATATTTTTTCCTGGTTTGTATTAGTATATTTTTTAAACTGCTAGATAGTGTATTTTATGTGAAATCTTTCTTTAAAATATCAAATAAAAATATTTTTTAAGTTTGTAATAATTAAAACTTTATTATTTACATACTAATGATTTGTCTCATTTTACATGTATAGTTAATCTTCATTCTAGTCACAAAAGCGAACGTTGAAAACTTTTCTTTGGTTCATTTTTTTCCTATGGTGTAATCAAAGGTATCTCTTTATTTTTCATGTGTTTCCAATTCCTATAGGATTGAAGAAACATGCTACTTCAATTTAATTTGTATGTTTTTCCTATTCTGCGTTTCAAAGGGTTCTAAAAGGAAAATTGAAATGGACGTACTCCTAATCCTTAACCGGAGATGAACTTGAATTTGCAGTCTGTTTGAGGTTAGCATTAACTTTGAACCCACGTGAGCTTCTAGATTCCATCTGGATGACATACTGTATAGTCAAGGTCCAAGATCACCTCACGCTATAAATTTGTCTCGAGCTATACATCTGTTTGAATCGCCAACAATTTAAGCACGCATGCACGTAAACTAACTAAACACTAACCAGCAAGCTGCTTCCAGCATCACTCGAGTCACAAAGGGAGAGAAAGATCACTACCAGCGTTCTTCCATTTCATAGCAAAAGCAACGGTGGTTTCCATCGATTATACATGTGTTGATTATAAGCTAAAACAACTTATTAACGATAAAAATAATTTATAAATATAGCTTATATATATATATCTCCTTAATGACTAAAAATACATTAAAAATATCATAAAATTAAATTAAATTTTAAATTTTAAATTTTAACGACAGCTGATTTTATGGACAAACAATGAGGCTTGGTGGATTCACAGAATCCACTCCCAGATTACACTAGTGCGTGCATGTACTACATCTCCGAGTGAGTGATACACGAACCTAACTTTTCAACATCCACACCAAATTAAATGTCGTCGACGCCATGCAGAAACAAATTAAAGCCAGAGGAAAAACCTTCAGAATTCAATCACAGGTCGAGTTCTGCCTGCCTTGGAAGGTTGCGACGGGCCTCGTGGCCACTGTCATTCAAATCTGTCCTTAGCTTCACAGGGACGGATTAATTAGGCGCGATACGAAACAAAATCTTCAGTTAATCTGTCTGCGATGCTGATGTTGTTGTTGATAGTATTAGTGTGTAATGAATGATCCTGTCAAAAAGGTTGCTGCGTTAGTCGGCGCAGGCGGACGATGAGCTGAGTTGGTTTAGCTAAAAGGCTACACACTAATATGGTACTAGTAGCTAGCTTAATTAGCTAGAGCTGCACCACTAGTAGTTATCAGGGGCCTTATATCTTGTTTTGTAGTAGTGGTAGCTTGGCAGAATTGGACGCGATCATGTCGCCGGAACGACAGAACAAGATCCTGCACCGGCCGGCCGCAGTGAGCTTAGTAAGATGTGATTTCACTAAGCACGTCACCTCAATTTTTATTTCTATGATAACTTCTTGTGTCTTGAGTAGAAGTGTCAAGATTTGAATGAATATTTTCTCGGTGTCTTAGTATGTACATCCTCTGTAAAAAAGCAATTCCTACCTATAAACATAGACAAATACTAATCCAAAATTATAGATGGAAATTGTTCTTTTGGAACGGAGGAAATCGAGCCTACCTAGTCACGGGTGAAACAGCATTATGGGGCCAAGCTGATGCCTATGGCTCTAAACTCATCTACTGATTGTTGCAAAAAAAAAAAACTACACATTGCTTAGAGTAACACCTATATTGCTAGTGTGAGGTTAACTTTAGAGAATTATAGATATTATCATATGATCATATCATTATTTTACAAACTGGATGGATGCAGAGGAATAGATACAGTGGAATGTACATCACTTAAGCTGCGTTCGTAATAGAGTTTTGCCATGGCTTAATGGCCGCACGTAGAACGAGACAAATCATTTGCTTATAATTAATTATGTATTATAAATTTAAAAATATATTTATTTAATTTTTTAAATAAAACTTACATATATAAAGTTTTGTTAACGAAATGCGGTTTAAAAAACGTGTCAGTAGCTAAAAAGAACTAATCCTTAGAGCAGAGCCAAATAGCAGTAGCAAACAAGGGAAAAAACAGGGGAACAGTCTAGGAGAGATCAGAGATTCAGATCACAAAATAGTTGGTAGCCTAACTAACGGAAGAATGTGCACACGCCACATGATCTAGCGGAACAAGAACAAAAGAACTGCAGAGAGAATCTCTGCATGATCGATCGATCCATCCATCCATGGTCCAGCCCATGATCTGGTCTCAGATAGGTACATGCACTTGCTAATCTATCATTCTATCGGACCCCTAATTCCCATAGTTTGGTTAGTTTAATCATGTAGGATCACTAGCTAACTTTTGTTGGGTAATTTATGGGCTCCAAGGCTTTGCCTCTCGTGCACACAGCTAGTCATCAGGTCAGATGTATGGAACCCTAGACAAGCCATTTTGTTAATTATGCTCCCACTGTATTATATGTACCTGCCTCCACAAAGCTCCAATAATTGCATTTCCAAGGACCTCCCATTCTTCCATAACTAACAGTTTTGTTTAGTGACTCGGCAGTGTTGTGTGCATGCTACCAAGGATTATTCATCCATTTATGTAGTGGAGGAGAGGAGAGGAGGCAGTACAACCAAAGCTCTGAGCATTGGGGAAGAGATTGTACTACTGCCAATAGGCAAAGGTTATGTGGTACATGTACCAAACAAGTTAACAGAATAATGTAAGTGTGCCGTGGGGCTTTGGACTCTTTGCCTCCGTCCTTTGTTAGTTTTACAATGGCATTTTATTTTGAATCAGCCTCTTTCATGGTAGATTGTCTGCATGCACCTAACACCAGTAATTTTGAACTACCATGCATTGTACCATGGCATGTATCGGTGTCAAAAAGATTCTTCTAACCGTACTTTGGTTTACATGATTTAAAAATATATTTATTAGGATAATGGATACACTATACTATACTATACTATGTAATCTTAAAACTAATTTGCTACGCTTGAGATACTATCTTTTAGTCACTCACTCAATAACGGTTGACATTGGTCGCTGCTCTGCTAATCTTTGCATCAATGTATGCCGTTTTTAGAATGATGATTGTTAATGGTTCGAATGGTCCAATTGTACAACCCACTCCACTGCCATTGTAACGAGGCTAGGCACAGGATACCTTCACCACTGGGGGTAGCCGCAGCGTTTAGTTTGCCGGTGACGCAGGAATCGAGGCGAGAGAGAGCGAGGCATCGTGCATGCACGGATGTTGAGAGCCATCGCGTGAGAAATTAACCTGCGGTTAGCTAGCTGTTGGCCTGCGTGCACGCACGGTCTTTGACAAGCGCGCGCGAGGCGAGACAAATGGCCGGTGTACCACATGGCAATCGTCTCTCAGGCGACAACCGCCATTTGGTGGTCTAGCTACCCATCCCTTCTCCGGATCTTGCTGGGCTCCCCTTTTTTTTTTTTTTTTTTGGGGTGGGGGGGGGGGGGGCTCTCTTCGAACGTAAATATTTAACATTCACAAGCGTGGTTTAGTTGAGATTTTAAAGGTTTGATCGAATGGTGTTTATATAGACGTTAGATACTTATTGATGGTCAGAGAAAGCACTGCGTAGAAGCACAGGGACTGGTTTTTTCCGTAGCCACGTCGTGCCCTAACCTATTTGGGCCAGAGGAAAACTGAAATAAGGGGTTTGCTTGAGTTGGACTCTTTGAAGAGTTAACAGGCACATCAAACCCGGTCAATCTAAAATTAGGTTGTAAATTAAAAATTAGAGCTCAAACAAGCAGGGCCAGTTGCCGACGTACGTGCGCATCCGCCCGGCTCCCGCGTGCAACCGTATGGGCCAAGGCCCTGAGCCAACCTTGTCGGTCTGTGCAGGCCTTGCCCTTAGCCGGGTTGCGCACGCACACGCTACGTGCGAGCACCAGTCACGCACGGAGCAAACATATGAGAAAGAAATAGGTAGAAGAAAATTAACTTAATGAAAAGGTAAGAGAGAGAGAGAGAGAAGAGGAAAAAATATCATGATTTTTGGCTTTACATAATAAAACTTTGCTGCAGGTTAAATCGTATGCGTTGGAAGTAACTTTATCGTATGTATTAGCATCCTATGTTTAAACGCGCACACAAAAAAAATGGAGATAAGGCTTTTCAAAAGCGGATTTCTCTCTTCTGTCGTCCATCGTCTTTGTTTTGTTAAAGTATGGAATTCTCAACCAGAGCTGTGGAACTCATGACTCTGTTAGAAAGTAGAAACGAGGTCTGCCAGCCATTTAATAAGAAAGGTGGTTTGAATTTCTGTTGCGTATGGAAGCTTAAGTTCATTCCATGTATTCCCTTTTCTTTTGAAAAGCTTATTGAAATAGACTTCAAGGATTTCATTATGACCATTGAAAAATTAACGACACTACCTACAAATTAATGGCATATTTTTAGAATGTGCAAAAAAAATGACGGTACCTGACCATTCAGAGTTCCTGTGTGCCTTACACGTATGAGAGGTTGTGCATGTTTGCATGAGCTCCTGCAGGTCATCAGGTGAGAAATTGTCCTCATCATGTAGCACATGGTATTGCGCCAGCCTTCTAGTCTCGTGTCAAAGACAAGTAGACAATCCCATAGGTTAATTCACTGTATTAGAGCACAAATTGCACTTGCATGATAGTAAATCATGTGTGTTAACATATTTCAGCAATTTGTCCAGTACATTTGTCACAGATGTACAGATTGGAAACAATATCCCCGCTTGTGAGAATGGCATGTGGAGCAAGGTTTACCGTACCATATTGGCTTAGGTTACTAACCCTCCACTGTAACATGGTTACCACATACTAACCGTGAAAAATCGGACAAATCTCATGTTCCAATTTTTTTAATTCAAAATTTTCAAGGGGGGAGGGGTGGTTGAACACGGTATGGACACAGTAACTACGCAGTAAGCCATGGTTACATGTAGTCCCATATTCTTCCCATGTTTCATCTTCCTTTTATTTTCTAATTCTTATTTACATTCGTGTGAATTCTAGCTCGTGTACTCACACTATCCAGTTATCAACCGTAATATGTATTATTTATAATTTTTCGTAGTATTAAATACTGCATATATCAATAATACTTAATGCATTTATTCTCCTTAACTAGTTTTTAAGAATCGAGAGAGATATTTTTACTAAAAATATTTAATTCTCTAAGGTAATAATATATGTATATATTATTCAACGATATAGATGATTCTATAAATATCCACAATTTTTATGGAAAAAAATTAGAGAGTGATATTTGTTACAAATATAATGGTCATAATGTTATAAGTATTGTTCGAGTAACTTGTAAATTTTCTTGTGCCCAGATCTGATATGGTTTCAATGAGTCCACTACAAAATTAAATAAGGAAGTATGTGTTAAAAATAGGTATGAATTGTTGAATTAGTTAGTGTTCTAGATATATAAATAATCATCCAATTTTTTCTATCCAAAATAGTGAAATTCTAATTTTTTTTCTCATAAATGGTTACAAGGTACTCTCGTATCAATACTGATAAAATCATTGATATTCTATGACCTCTAAATAAAAATTGGGCTGGATTTTGCTCTTTCTTGTGGCCATAACTGTCAACTGGGCTGAAAACAAATTTTAATCCGTAAGGCCGTGTGAGTTTTGTTTTCTGCGTTTGGGCTTTTGGCTTCGGCTTTTGTGTAAGCCATATGTTCTTCGCATAGCAAGATCGTGTGAAGAATGGAGGGGTATCAAAACTCTGAGCGAAAGGCACACCGAAACGTTCTAGGTCAAAAAACACAGATTGGGTCAGAGCAAAGCAAGAGGTGATCAGGTCGATCAAAACCAGAGGGTCAAAACCGGCCCAAAATACAGATCAAATGTGTTTGTTAAGTTTTGGTTGATATGTGATTGATTGATCTCTCTCCCACCATCCCTTTTTGTGTTGTAGTTGAAAAAAAACTGCAACTCTCTGAAAAGAAAATACAGTCTAGTTAGTTTTGCCTTTTGGTTTGGATATCTGATTCCATCAGTATACAATACTTTTCATTTTTGCTTGTTGCCCCAACACAAGAAGCAACAGCAATACAACAGAAATGCAACAAAAAAAAACTGATAGGCCCTTGGTGTATGTAGAACTGTGGCATTTCTTCTGCCTTTCTCTTTTTTTTCAAGGCTAGACACACATCACAAATTATAAAAAGCAAAAAAAGATCAATAGTTGCGCATATTATTTCCTGAAGTTGCACAAGTCTATAATTAGAGTTGCACACGACGGAAAAAAATGACACACTATAACAAATGGGAGGGCAATTTGCATAGAATGAACATTTTTAGTTCCTGACTTTGAAAAGCACCAATTTCGCGTGCAGCCAACCGATAGTTGCTAGCGTAATAGCCAGAATAGTGAAATTACGAGTTCGCACACAATTGTTAGTTCCCGGCTTTGAAATCACATTGGTTAACTTACTAGAGAGAAAATCCAATAGTCAGACATTTGCATTTGCAATGAGACTTTGTGAACAACCGAAAACCTCAAAAAAAAAAACTGCCTAAAAAGTCCCCCCTTTAAATCTGAAACAAATGACCCGGGCTGAAAAACACAACCAAACTTTGCCATTCCAAAAAAAAAATCATCCATGAGCAACGTTAAGGGAAAACACATATTGTTACAATTAATTGTCCTCGCATCTAGTATCCTACTTGATCAAGTAATGATCAGCTATTCTTGCCAAGTGAAAAGGTCTAGTTTGCACCACAAAATGATGCAAATCACAACAATGTCAACTGTCAGCATTCTAACATTTAATATCGTGTGCTTATGGAGTACCCCTGAGAGGTACCATTTTACCACAGTAATCAAGCATGATCAAAATTCAAGGAAGGAAAACTAAAATTATCAACTTTTCTGATTTCACCTCAATTCTAAAAACACCACTGCCTTTTCCAACTGTGAACACAACAACAGAGTACCAAAAAGAATCTTAAACAACAAAAAATATCTTAAATCAAAATCGATGCAGAAACCAACAAAGGCTCAAAGCCTAAACGCATCAAATTCCAACAAACACGAACGGGATGCAAGATCTCTGTCTCCCTGGGCACCAAAACCACACGCATACTCCCATAAGTCACTCAAGACGAAATCCATCATTGTGACTCTGATAACCTATTGTTGGTTTATCTGCATAGTTTCAGGTGATCAAAGAGTTGAAAATAGAATGATTTGTGGTCTCTCAGTCTATGTATGTGGTCCTCCATGCCGTGGCTTCGCTGCTTCCTTGGACCTGAACAACGCTGCTCCTAAACTTGTTTTTACATGGCAAAAAAGGCTTCTACCGGATTTGTTTGCAGGCAAAAAGAAATAAAAGTACAATGCATGTCTCCATCCAGACTGCATAACCGATTTTGTCTTCTATGCCAAGCTTAGAGAAGGAATATATAATTGCACAAAATTATAACTAAAGTTGCACACATTTATAATTGAAGTTGCACACTTGCACATGATTGAAAATGGCAACTACAACAATTCAGGAGTGCAATTTTGCTATATAAAGAGTCAATTATTACTTATTAGTTCCTGACTTCGAAAATCACAAAGATAATCAATCACTTTTGGACTGCAGGGTGCAGATGGTTGAAACAAATAACAATACAATACAGGAGAGAGACCCACTTGCTGAGATGGATCAAGTAATTTACGAAGAAAAACCTGATCACCACATACACAAACAAAACAATAAAGGTATGTATGTTTTTTTATGCTAGCTCTTGATATTCAGTTTTTCGTAGTGCTCACAAAACAAACAATTCCATACTGTTGTCAAACAAAAAATGCAGAAGTAAAGCTCAGAATTAGGCTTGGTTAACATTGCCTGAAGCGCTCTGGCCAAATTGCAACTAAAATATAAATGCATTGAATCAAAAAGAAAAATGTTGTCTGATATATGACATCTTGCATAATTCATTGCTCTGTGAAGGTCAGTTTACAAGCGCATGGACTTTACTTATTAATATGTCTAGTCCTAGCTTCTTATAGGCAACATAACAAAACCGACTAGCATTTGATACATATCATCAGCCCAAGCCTAATAACAGAACTTTTCAGTACAAGCAATTTCACGCCATTGCAGATTCGATGGAAGCAAGAGCTACAGAAGCAAACCGAGATAAATAGTGTCCAACTCTTTTAGAATCGTAAAACTATGGTAGGCATAAAAATGTAGATTAAGTTAATAAAAAAAGGTTACACTTTATTTATACTAAAGTTGAAACATAGTATCTCTTACCGATAAGTTAAAAGATCTAGTTGATACAACAATTAGGAGACGTATAAGTATCTTATACATTTAAAAGACTAAATGAAATAGTTACTAAGATGAATGAGATAATAGAGTAGAAGTTTTGATTGATAAGAGTCTATAGTGAAAATAAAAAGGTAAGAGGATAAAATCATCATAATCAAACTTATCTTTGTTGATACGGTTTTAAACATAATTAGCATATGTCCCAAGTAGACCATGATAAGAGTGTTAAGAGATAGTTTTAAAAAGACTTAAATGATATGATTAAAGGTATATCTATTAGTGAGAAACCCTTTATATTAAGATACCTTAATGTTTATAAAGGTTTTTTAAGTGCAGATTTTGAGACAGCACGTGAAGGATTTGGGTATGGTAGAAGGAATAAGAAAAAAACAGAGATCTTGGATTTTACTATAGCTTTTGATCTATTTCTAGCCAACACTTTTATTAGAAAGAGATAGTCTTATTTAGTGATCTTTAGTAGTGGACAACACTCTAACCAGATTGATTTAGTGTTCACAAGAAGAGAAGACAAATGTGCATGCTTAGATTGTAAGGTAATATCAGAAGATTATGTTGTTTCTTAATAAAGTTTTTGATGTTCAACTTTCGATTTTAGGTGTGTACCCATAGAGATAAAGAAGCTAAGATTACAGAGATAAAATGGTGGAAATTGAAAAGAGAAGTACCAATTGTCTTTAGGGAAAGAGTTATCAATGAGGGCTCTTAAAATAAAGAAAATGACACAAACAACATATAAAAAAAGTGGTTTTAGAGATGTTTGAAGTGACTAAATGGAGTAAATATAAACCTAAAGATACTTGATGGTGCAATGAGAAAATCTAAAGGGCTATTAAGGACAAAAAAGAATGTTATAGCCTCTTATACCATGACAAAAGTACGGATAACATAGAGAAATAAAAGATAACAAAAAAGTACATAAAAAGAGTTATGAGTGAGACAAAGGGACAAACTTACGAGGATCTTTACTAACAATTGAGTTTAAAGGAATGAGAGAAGGACATCTATAGGATGACTAGGGTTTGTAAGAGGAAGACAAGAGATTAAGTGTATTAAGGACAACAAAGAGCAGCTCTTAGTGAAGAAAATGATATCAAACATAGATGACAAGAGTATTTTAATAATTTATTTAATGATAATAATGATAATACAAACTCAGTTGGATAGTTCTTTTGATGACACCAATAGAAGCTTTGTACAGAGGATTAAAGAATCTAAAGTCAGAGAGACATTGAAAAGGATAAAGTGGGGTAAGCCGATGGGCCATAATGGTTTCCCAATCAATGTGTGAAAAAGTTTTAGAGATTTAGCTATAGTATGGTTGGCTAAGCTGTTCAACCATATTTTTTTAAAACAAAATGCCTAAAGAGTGGAGAAGAAGTATATTGTTACTAATTTAAAATTATAAGAGATATATTCAAAATTATACTAATTATCAAAAAATTAAGTTGATGAGCTATACTATGGAGCTATGGAAGAGAGTTATCGAGTATCGTTTGAAAGGAATGATGTGGATCTCTATAAACCAATTTGGTTTCATACCTCATAGAAATATTTTTTTAATAAGATAAGTTATGTAACGGTATAGAGAGTAGAACAACATTTACTTAAATAAAATTTATGACAAAACATCAATGAATATTACGTAGTAGGTTTTGGACAAGTATAAAGTTTCGACAAAGTTCATTGCTCTCATTAAGGATATGTATAACAATATTGTAACTAGAGTTCAAACAAGTGATGAGGACACAAATGACTTCCTAATTAAAACAAGATTGTATCAAGGGTCAGTTGGTCGGTTTTGAGCCCTTATCTTTTTAACCTAGTCATGGATAAAATCATAAAAGATATACAAGATGATATCTCTTAATGTATATTTTTTTTGCTGATGGTACACTGCTAGTCGATGAAAGTTGAGTAGAAGTGAATATGAAGCTAGAGTTATAACTATCAACTTTAGAATTAAAAGGTTTTAGTCTCTGTAGAATTAAAATTAAATATATAAGATGCAACTTCGGCACTACTACACATCAGAAAAAAAAAGTTAGTTTCAAGGGTCAAGTAATACACAAGAATGATATATTTCGCTATTTGGAATTAATGTTATAGAGAGATTAAAATATTAATGAAGATTTTAGCCATAAAATTAAAGCAGTGGATAAAATGACGAAAAAAAATCGATCATTCTCTATAATAAGAAGTTACCTCAAAAGTTAAAAAAAAAGTTTTATAAAATAATGATTAGACCTATGATGTTGTATGGTGTAAAATATTAGTTTGAAAAACAGCATATTCAACAATTAAATGTTACGAAGATAAATATGTTACGTTAGATTTATAGGTATATAAGAATGAATTAGATTTAAAATGATAATATACGTAATAGACTAGATGTAACACTAATTGAAGAAAAAAAATTTAACATCGATCAAGGTGATTTAAACATATACAACGGAGACATTTAGAGACACATATGCATCGTAAAATTATAAGGCATAACAATAATATAAAAAAAATCTATGGAAGATTATTGATATAAAAGGAGAATGAGATAGTAGTGTATAAAAAATAACTATTCGTGACTGAAATAATTTCTGTAAGCTTTATTTCCTACCCTAATTTTTAGAATTGAAAGTGTTAGAGATGATGATGACGATATCAATAGTAGCCTTTATTGTGCTTTACTGTTTTTGTTCTGCTTGTCTGCATGAAACATGGCGAAAGGTATGTGGGGTTTTTTTTTTTCCATTGATCTCTTGATCATGTTATCTGCATATCCTGCACCAGGCACACAAGCTTGTGAATGGCGAGATGACGGATTTGTTCACGTAGAGGTCAGCGTCGCATAGAAGACATCTGGGCAACTGAAGCATGCCCGTATTTCATGACTTGTTTTGACGCCTCGGTTTCGTCTTGATTCTGGCGTGCTCGCCTCGTGAACTAAGGGCCAGTCTGGCTTTCTACGGTTGCTAAAAATGTTTTTTTTTCCACTTCTGTTCCAACCGGTCGTTCACCAGCTATACTGTCTAAGGATTACTTCCTACCCTTTTCGTTGTAATATATATATATATATATATATATATATATATATATGGGGACGGATGGAGTAAGTACACGTACATGAGTAATTACATAGAGAGGTATGAGGGTGTGTGATTCGCTGCATACGCACGAGCCAACTCAGTGTCGTTTGCGTGACGTTTTTTTTTTTGCCATGTGCACCGTACGGACTTAAGCACTTACAGAATAACAACTTTTGGTTCTTAACAACGGGAAACCACGCCATGAATATAAACTTCCTCCAGTCTCAAATATTTGTGAAACGTACGTCATTAACTCTGTTTTGCGTGGCCACGTCGATCTCGCTTGCTTGATACTACTACCTCGTTCGTGCCTCAGCCCTCAGGTGGTGAGTGAGAGAAACGGACAGCCATTGTTGGTTCTGGCCCATTTAATCAGGCCTAGTTCAAGAATCGCCGTAGTAGCAGCTAGCCAAAGGCTTACTGTTCCAGATGGCATCCATTCAAAGCAGCACAGCAATGCCCAAATAATGAACAGATGGAATCATTCATGTCCAATGCAGACTAATAGTGCAGTAACTAATTAAGATCCAAACAAAAAAAAAAAGTTTCTTGCGTCACATTACACCAATGGAAAGAATAGTCCAATGCAGACTACATAAACAACGCATGCAGTTCCTTGTGCAGTTTCAGAGTTTCAGTGTGGCTTACACGTATGACAGGTTGTGCACGAGCTCCTGCAGGGCATCAGGGGTGAAATTGTTCTCCTCATCATGCAGCACATGGTAGTGTGTCGGTCTTGTAGTCCCCTGTCAAAGACAAGTCCGTAGATTAATTAAACTGATTATAGCAAAAAAATTGCACAGCACTAATCATGTGTGCAGGCATATTTCAGCAACTAGCATAGTACATTCGTCAGAGAAGTACAAATTGGAAAAATATCATTGCTTGCGAGAAACTGAGAATGACATGTGGAGCCCAAAGTTGTACATTGTCAGGGGCGCATGGATGGTATTTTTCTGATTATTTAGTCTTTGTGATGGTATTGAATTGAGAGGAATTTAGGTTTTAGATAGAGCACTTACAACCATCCCAGCATGAGCACACATGTAGAAATCATAGTTCCTGGGGTGACAGATTCCCTTGTCAACAACAGTACTCTACAGATTAATGGCACATCTTCAAGAATGAGGTGAAAAAAAAATTTGATGGTACCTGACTGGAATAGGATTAGAGAGGATCCTGACCAAAGTGAGATGAAGGATGTAATTATTACCAGGAGAGACATTGAAAATATTGTTCGATCGATGTCTGAAAATTTGGTGTGATGATTTTTCTGCGCAACTATCACTGTGAACTTGGGGGACCATTTCCTGTCATTTTTCTCATTGGCAAGAAACTCGCATGCTTACATCCATTCAAAATACATAACTATTAACTAAAATATGCAGAAGATAGATATTCATTGTGTCAAAAGCACAGGGCTGAGCAGTAACGGAAGACCGTGCAGAGCAAGCATGTTTACCTTGATTATCTGGGCTAGCTCAATGTTCAGCACCTGACTAAACTGGACTTCACTAACCCATCTCTCTAAAATCAATATGGCAAAACTAGTCTAGTTAGAAAACAATAGTAACAAGATAAACAAAGTAGTAAAACTTAATGTCAAACAATTCCACCAAGACTGAAGAAGAGCGGTTTTGAAAAAAAAAACTCTTCTTTAACGTAAGAGACAGGTCCAGAAAAATTCAGTATAAATTAGAATTTGCAAACATTTATTTCAGAAGAACAGCCAACCAGAAAATGATAATTTTTTCTGGCTTTTGGCCGTTAGAACTGTTGTAGAATTCCAGTAGTGACTCCCTGTGGTAAACAATTCTGACTCTCAGCAAGCAAAACAATTATGGAACAATAGTGGCAGTCTGAAAGATATACCTCAAACTATTTGAAATGAACTGAAGTCAACGTCACAGAAGCATCTCACCTAATGATACCATGATCTTTTCCATGCTCCCCTTTCCCCACTAGCTTAAACAAGGAATCGATCATTTCTAGCCTCAGAGACTGAGTGCATACAGAGGCTCTATATTTCGATATGAAAGGCCACTCTAGGGAACTAGCAACCTGAATAAGAACCGGAAACACTGTAGCACATCAGTTAATTGCCAGCCGTAAAAACTATGCAGATGTAAGTAACTGAGCTTCACATGCTGATACTTTCAGAAGTAGTGCAACATAAGAAAGAAAGATCATAGCATTTGGGGGAAACTTAACACAGCTATGGATGGTAAATCATCCCGTCCAGGAGAGCCATGGGAAACATCCATGCCGAAGATAATGGTTGGAGTCATTTTGACACAAGAGGAATGGTTTGGTTTCTTTCAATTTGCAGCTGTGAATTCAGCCCTCCAAGCTGATTGAGAACACAAAAAAAAAACACTTTACAACAGGTGGAGACAAGAAACCGTGTAATTTTGTTTTCTGATCATGCAATGCAGATTACCTCTGCATTTATCTTTAGCAACACATTAGTCAGGTATTGGTCAGTGATCTTGGTAGGAGCCAAGCATTGCGGACAATACTGTATTCCACGAGACATTTATGCTTCCATGGTCTTGAAAAGAAACAAGAAAATAATTGATCCTGGATGATAGAGACATCGTAAGCTCATTTATAGGGTTAAAAGTTAGTGGAGCAAACCATAGATGTCACAGTTCTTCCTCTCAGGGAGGACACACAACACAAAAGAGGGCTTATTGCCAGACAACAACTGCTGAAACATGTCATTCACCCTTGTTGCCGCACGCTCATGTCTCATGTGAGATTTCTCTTGAAATACATGATCTTCAGGATCTACTTGCTACAAACCAAACTAGTTGAGCAAATACTGGAATTTGCAGAGAACACGCAAGATTGGGTGGAAGGACAAACTTACGAGTCCCTTCACGTTCCCACAATGGATGAGATGCTGAACAAGATAACGGACATGGCACCGCGCAGAAAAATTGACAACTACCCATCTCTGCACTCTCTTGGCCTGAATGAGTCTCTAGAACATTAGCAATGTTATCGACAATGAACATGATGATGAATAGTAGGTATGGTATACAAATGGAGTGCAATTAAGAGACGTGCTCATGTTAGCGTCTTCTAGACACTTGTACCTACGCCTTAGGCTCTGGCTGCAACCATGCGCCGGTCTAGACACTTGTACTACTTAATGTGTATTAATTAGGTCAGAGATTTCCTAGTTTAGTGTTCACACCTTAACCCTTGAAGTCTCATGCCTATATATACTTGTAACCTTCTGTGATCTATCATCAATATTATATATAACATAGTCTTTCTCACTTACATGGTATCATGAGTCCAGGTTCCACCCGATTCTTCTTCTTCCGCATCTTTGGTGTGCTACTTTTAGCGCCACCCCTCTTTGGCCTGTTACCTTTGCGCCACCCCTCTCTTTCCTCCATGGTTGACTCTCTCTACCCCTCTGCTACTGGCAATAACGCCGAGCGCAAACGGCTAGAAGACGCTCGTGCCACCGCAGCTGAGGCCCGCTGTGTCGCCCTCGCCCGCGTGGAGGAGGCCGAGGCTGAGGCCGCTGTCGCGGCCATCGAGCGCGCCGCCGCCGCCGCCGCCGCGCGTCCACGCCACCCTAGAGCACGCCGCCGCACCTCCCCCTAAAGACCCGCCGAAAGACGATGACGAGGTCGCATCTTCCCTCTCCGATGGCCTTCGTCCCTCAGTTCACGCCGCCATGGTTCTTCAGGAGGCCGCCGCGGTTCTGAACCTCTACGCCCAAGCTGTGGCTGTTCAGAACATCCGCAGCCTTGTCCACGTCATTCTCGACGTCAACTCCGGCAGCTTTGCTCGGTGGCGTGAGCAATTTCTGTTCACCCTAGGCAAGTATTTTCTTCAAGAACATGTCCTTCACAACAAAGGTCCCCTGAACTCGCCTGACTGGGAGCGCATGGATTGCGTCGTCCGTTCTTGGCTCTATGGCACCCTCTCCGACAACCTCCTCGACATTGTCAGGAGCCACGGTGACCAAGGCGTCACTGCCCATACCACCTGGCTTGCCATCGAGAGCCAATTTCTCGGCAACCAGGAGGCGTGGGCCCTTATCCTCGACGCCAAACTCGGTACGCTCGTCCAGGGGGACATCTCTGTCACCGACTACTGTAAGCTCCTCAAGACCACCGCTAACAACCTCGCCGATCTTGGTGAACCAGTCAGCGACCGCTCCCTCGTCCTCAACCTCATCTGAGGCTTGAACAAGCGATTTGCCTCCGTTGGCCGCCATCTCCGACGTGGCCGTCCTTTCCCTTTCTTCTTGGAGGCCTACGATGAGCTTATACTCGAGGCGCTTACCATGGGGCCCCCGACCCCGTCTCCTCCTACAACTCTCGTCGCCGGCATAGGTAGCGGCTCCTTGTCTTCCTGCTTCGTCTCCCAGCAGCTCTCTGGGCATCCCACCACTAGCCCGGGGGGTGGTAAAGGGGGAACACCGTGTCCCGATCCAATGCTGAAGCTGAATATCGAACCGTTGCCAACACCGTTGCTGAGGCTTCCTAGCTGCATCAACTTCTCAGTGAGTTACAGTCTCCCTTGCAACGCGACATTGGTCTACTGCGACAACATCAGCGCCGTCTACATGTCCGCCAACCCGATCCAACATCAACGCACCAAACACATCGAGATTGACCTCCACTTTGTCCGGGAGCGTGTTCCTCTTGGTGCTGTTCTCCATGTTCCAACAACCTCTCAGTATGCTGACATCTTCACCAAAGGTTTGCTATTTTCGCTCTTCACTGAGTTTAGAACCAGTTTGTGAGGGGGTGTTAGCAAGTTATGTTTATCTCCTAGACTCTTGTGCCTACGCTTTGGATTCTATTAGCAAGTTATGTTTGTCTCCTATACTCTTGTGGCAACACCTTGGGCTCTAGCTGTAGCCATGCGTCGGTCTAGACACTTGTGCTGCTTAATGTGTATTAATTAGGGCTGAGACTTTCTAGTTTAGTGTTTGAATCCTTAAAGTTTTCTGCCTATGTATACTTGTAACCTCCTGTAAATCTATCATTAATCCTATATATAACACGGAGTCTTTCTCACTTACAGCTCACATTGTTATTGAAGTTCCACCCCCCATTGCGTGCAAAAATCTCTGCCATCTCCAGCATTCAGGTAAACAATGCAAATTTGATTAGATGAACAATGCTTCCTACCTCATCAGTTCATCAAGAAAGTTACCAATCTTTGGTGCCTAAAGGACTCTAGCAGGAACCTAAGTAAACTCTTGTGCTATAGAAATGACACACTCCCTCAGCATTGGCACAGAGTTATAATCAATGTCCCTCAACACCTGCCACGCATGGTGAATTTTTACAATCATGGATACCATCAGCTGTGATGAATTTAGGGTATTAAGCATTGCAGGTGTAAGACATCCTCTCTTGAGGCTTCGGCCTAGATCTCTCAACCAGCATGGACCGCTGTAACATCGACAAAACCTTTGTGTACCTTTGCAATGGCACCAAATGGCCAAGCTGGTAGAACATTTTCCACAGTAAATGACATGAAAAAAAAACGCTAAAAAGATTTGTAGCAAAGAAATGTTTCAGAACAAGTAGACATACCTCCAATGGGATATATGTTGGGTGCTTCGGCTTCCCAACATTTAGACAGGGAAAGTGAGCAGATTGCTTCAAGTCTATTTTCCAATTATTCCTGTAGTATTCAAAGACTATCACTTCCACTGTATCCGAACCGCTGTTGCCATTTTTTCTCTTCATTTGGAACCTGGATCAGGAAAGAAAAACTAAAATAAGGTCGAGGTGCGTTTGCAGCTCAGGAATGGAATTCAGGAATATGGCCTCACGTCTGCAAATAGCAAGTGTCTTCAGACGAACCGTTAATCCTAAATTCCGAGTTGTTAGTAGTTTTGATCCTCAGGTTCTTCAGTGCACGCTTGGCCTAAAAGAGAATATCAACCAAGATCATGGAAACGATGTGATCTAATGAATGTCCATTGATTATCCCTCTTTCAGGACTAATACATTTGATAATTATGAAAGAATCATGATCAATATCAGCACTTTTGACTTACTTTGCCCCAGTCAATTTTGTGAGGGTCATTGATATTCTGGTTGAAGAGAAGAAAATCTATGACACGTCCAGGTCTGACGATCGTGGATACATCTGCACAAAATAGGACAATATTACTGCTTACTTAACCATGGATCTGATGACAATTAGCCTCGTGCAAAACTAAACATCTAGATGATGAACATACCAACATTCAGTGACAGGCTACCCATGGCACAGCCACCCAAGTTAATGAATTTGGAAGGATTGTTGAGAAAAAATGACTGCCGGACCAGAAGGCAACCCCTGCATACAATAATTACAACAATAGGGTAAAAAAATGTAACATCAAAGAAATGCTAGTGAAGTAAAAAACAAGCAACAGTATCAACTGCAAACGACATCAAACATATAGTAGAGGCTAGAGCAACATTGCACTATCATCCATCCATACCATAAAAAGAAGTTGCTAATAGCAATCTAGCAGCAAAATTACACGGCTTTTTTTTCTGAAAATAGAAGGTGAAAATCATTTGCCACCATAGGCGACAGGGATCCCTACTATAAAAATAGGTAGAATCCAGATCAAAAATTCACATGTACATCACGAATATAGTACATGCAACATTGTATAAACATACAACATACAAAAATTCAACATCAGATTCATTCTACATGTGTTAGACCTCCCTGTATAGAATTAGGGTCTTAGTTTCACTGTACACCACATTCTTATATGGTATCAAAGCATGTCTAGACATCCTCGGTGCGTTAGCATCCTCTCGCCGGCGAGCCGACGCTTTCTTCCCGTCGTAGACCTTCTCCCCCGATATTTCTCCTCTGCCTTTTCGTCTCGGCTCTCTCCTCCCCGTCTCCTCCGCAGACGGCTTTCTCCTCCTCCACCACCCTCTCGCCCCCCCTTTTCCACCACGTGACAAGGAGACGGCCTCCATCCGCCTCCTCTTCTCGTTCAGACCCGTCTTAGCTTTTCCCTTGCTTCGGCGCTTCCCCTCCTCCGACGCCGGCGCAACTCTGCACTCGTCGTCTCCATCGGCTAGACCCGTCCACCCTCCATCTACTGTAACTCTCTCGGTTCCCTGTTTTCCAACACGCTCACCTGCTCCCGGACACGAAACTTCTCCACTCGCATCCGAGCCACTCGACGTGTCCACGAACACGAATTTCTGCTTCCTAGACGCGAACCTCCTTTCTTCGCATCAGTGCCTTCTCTGATTTTTCACGTCCGCCCCACTCTATTACGTCCACGGGTCCATGGACGTGAAACCTCCCTTCACAAACGCGAACCTTCTCACGCCCGTGACCCACCTACTCTCTCACACTCGTGACCTACCTATTCTGGTAGCCACTCCTCAGTTAACTACTCCGCCACCTACTCTCATCGGCCAACCACTCTCCTCATCGGCCATCTACTCCCATCGACCAACGACTCTCCTCATCGGCTTATCGCGCCCCGTTACTCTCTCGTCATGACCACCGAGTCGGCTCTTAGTTCCGACACTCTTCCAGTCGCCGAATCCGTTCCGGCCATCGGCGCTCCTGACCATAACTCGGGCACCACTTCGTCGATCTTCTCACCACCTTACACCGCCATCAACGTGAAATCTCACGTTCCCATCTCCCTTAACCTCAATGCCAACTATTCCAAATAGGTATTTTTCTTTAAATCTCTATGTGGAAAGTTCGGCTTTCGCTCCCACATCAATGGCTCCGCTCCACCTCGACCCGATGATCCCCAGTGGGACATCGCCGAGTGCTGCGTGTGTAGCTGGCTGCTTGGCTCGGTCGATGACTCCGTCCTCGACCTTGCAAAGGACGACACCGACCCTACCTCCTGGGATCTCTGGGTGACCATCGAGCGAATCTTCCTCGCCAACAAATAGTCACGCGCCATCTTCCTTCTAAATGAATTCCACTCCATGGTACAAGGAGAATCATCTGTCTACTTGTACTGCCAACGCCTAAAGGTCAAGGCTACCGCCCTTCGTGATGTCAGTCACCCTGTGGTCGATTCACAACTCATCCTTGCCCTCCTACGAGGACTTAACCCCCGTTTCTCAAACACCGCCGATGACATCGCCAACTCCACACCTTTTTCCACATTCGCCCGGGCCCACGACATGCTAGTTCTCAAAGAACTACGCCTGGCCAACGACGAGAAGACTATGGCCCACATCGCTCCTCGCCACAGCCGATCATGGCTGTTCCAACCCCATCGGCTGCCAACCACCGTGCGCTGCTGCCACCTCTCGCGGCTCTGGTAGCCATGGCTTTAGCCATGGCAACAAAGCCCGCGCCGGTGGCAACGGCAAAGACAAGGGCAAGAACTAGAGCGGTCCGATGCAACCGCGCCCTGCTCTAGTCCCTACCCCGTCTGCCAGTCCCATGGGTCCGTGGCTTTGCTACAACCCTTAGGCACCCCAGCCCCAACTACGCAGTCTCATCAGCTGGCAACCAGGGGTTCTCGACGCCCATCCTTAGTCCCACCTGGCATCGGCTCCCACCCTACCACCTCAACCGATCCTACCGTCACCACCCACCCACTCGATTCTCTTGTGAAACTAGGTTGGCCTCGTCGCCGCCCTCAATCAGATGACGCTCCAACCCCAGCACCCTTGGGTGCTGGACTCTAGTGCGTCATCCCATATGGCGTCATCGGACGGTATACTACTCTCTCGCCATCCCTCCTCCCCTTTCGTCACCATCGGTAATGGGCACTCTCCCTATCAAATACCATGGTGACTCTACTGTTTACACGCACAACTAATTTTTTACTTCGCAATGTCCTCATCGTCCCCTCCCTCATCCATAATTTAGTATCTATCCACCAATTCACAAGAGATAACAATTGCTCAATTGAATTTAACGCTTCTGATTTCTCTGTGAAAGATATCTCGACCCGGCGCGAGATGCTTTGATGTAATAGTGGCGGTGATTTTTACACCATCTCCACTGCGCCATCCACTCCACACACCAGCATCGCCATCTCCACCAACCTTTGACATCTTCACCTTGGTCACCCTAACCCCGACGCTATCGCCAATCTCCATCGTAGCGCCTTCATCACGTGTAACCACAATAGCTCCACTGTCTGCCACTCTTGTCAACTTGGCAAACACGTACGGCTATCTTTCTCAAACTCTATGTCTTGTACCTCACGACCTTTTGAGTTAATACATTGTGATGTATGGAATTCTCCAGTTAAGAGTGTTTTCGGTAATCAGTACTATCTCGCAATACTCGATGACTATACACACTATAGCTGGACTTTTTCACTAACCAGCAGGTCCAAGGTCGTTTCCCACCTCATCAACTTTACCAGCTATGTCTCCAACCAATTCAACCTCTCTATTCAGGCCATGCAGGCCCATAATGGTACGGAGTTTGTCAACTATACCGTCCAAACCGCGACTTACCTTCTCAATCGGCGCACTTGCTCCTCCGTTCGCCAAAATGTCCCCTATTCCCTTTTGTACCACAAGACGCCCGACTACTCTCACCTACACGTTTTTGGGTGTCTCTGCTATCCCAATCTCATCGCCACTGCTCCTTACAAACTTGCATCCCGCTCTACCGCCTGTATTTTCCTTGGCTATCCCTCATCCTATAAGGGATACCGATGTCTCGATCTCTCCACCCGCCAAATCATCGTCTCCCGCCATGTCGTCTTTGACGAGTACTGCTTCCCCTTCGGTTTACTTCATCCTGGACCCTCGTCTGTCGATCTCGACTTCCTCCTAACCAACATCATACCCTCTCGGTCCCCTCCATCAATCTCATCTCCAGCCCCCCATCGGTTGCTCCTGAGGACTTCTTGCACAGCTATCTCACTTCTCTCCGCTCCGATGCTACTCACATTGGACCTCCATCGGCCCCACCACCCTCATCGACTCCTCAATCTCCATCGGCTCCGGCTGATACTGTCTCACTCCAAGCCGATGCCACCCTTCCCCATCCCATCCCCACCCCACCACTCACGCTCCCATTGGCTCCTACGAACCCTACTGTCCCCTCTACCTCTCATATGATCACCTGATCACAAACTTGATCCCTTCGCCCTACCAAGCGCTACGGGCTCTCAACAGTCGACTCATCGTTCAGCCCTAGCCGATCCTTAGTGGTGCGTAGCCATGGCCGATGAGTACAAGGCCCTTATGGATAACGAGACTTGGTGCCTCGTCCCTCGTACTCCCTGTGCCAATGTTGTAACTGGTAAGTGGATCTTTAAACACAAGTTCCATGCCGATGAATCGCTTGCTCGTCACAAGCCACGCTGGGTAGTTCGGGGTTTCTCCCAATGTCCCGACGTTGACTACGATGAGACCTTAAGACCTTCAGTCCCGTCGTCAAACCCGCTACCATTCGGGTTGTTCTCACTCTCGCTGCCTTGCACTCTTGGTCGATCCACCAGCTCGACGTGAATAACGCCTTCCTTCATGGCCATCTAACGGAAACGGTCTACTGCCAGCAGCATCTAAGGTTCGTCGATCCATCCCATCCCGACGATGTTTGCCTCCTTCAGCACTCCCTCTATGGCCTCAAACAGGCCCCTTGGGCCTGGTACCAACGTTTTACTGCCTATTTTTAGTACATCGGCTTTGTGGCCTCCGTCTCCGATACCTCCCTATTCGTCCTTCACATCGGTAACACCACCGCCTATCTTCTTTGCGTCGACGACATTGTTCTTATAGCGTCCTCGCCATCCATCCTACACGAGATAATGGCCCGACTCCACTCCGAGTTTGCCATAACCGATCTCGGTCCTCTCTATCACTTTCTTGGCATCTCTGTCACACGCTCTCCTCACGGGCTCTTTCTCTCCTAGTGTTAGTATGCCATCGATCTCCTCCAGCGTGCGGACATGGCCGAATGTCACCCCAACGCCACTCCCATCGACACTCGCGCCAAGCTCTCTGTCACTGATGGCTCTCTCATAGCCGATCCCTCCCAGTACCGGAGTCTTGCTGGTGCCCTCCAGTACCTCACACTAACACGGCCCGATCTCACATATGCTGTCCAGCAAGTGTCTCTTCATGCATGCTCCGCACGAACCTCACCTCGCGCTGCTCAAGCGTATTCTTCGCTACGTGAAGGGCACACTCTCCACCGGCTTACATCTCAGCTCCAGCCCCATTGACTCTCTCACCGCGTACTCCGACACAGACTGAGCGGACTGCCCCAACTCTCAACGCTCCACATCCGGCTACTGTGTCTTTCTCGACGACACTCTAGTCTCCTGGGTCCCCCAAGCGCCAGACTACAGTATCTCGGTCCAACACCGAAGCCGAGTATCGCGCCGTTGCCCATGCCATCGCCGAGTGTTGCTAGCTTCACTAGCTTCTCCAGAAGCTCCGTGCAACTATCCTCTCTTTGACCATCATCTACTGCGACAACGTCAGTATCTCTACAAGACCGTCAACCCAGGCCATTATCGATACACGAAGCATATAGAGATAGATATTCATTTCGTACGTGATAAGGTCGTGCTAGGACAGGTTTGGATGCTTCATGTACCGTCAGCGCACAAGTTCACCGACATTATGACCAACGAGTTCTTTGTCTCTTGGCCTCTCGGCAACTGGGCAATGGCGCTCATAGGGACCTTTGCCGCGAAGGAGATCTCCACGATGAACTTCTTCACCGTCATCGGCCGCTTCATCCTCTTCTTATCACTCGCCCCAGGGCTTCCATCGTCTCCTCCGGGGCTCCGTCTCGTCGCCATCTTGCACACAAAACCCAAGAAATGGTGGTCACCACTCACCATCACAGTTACAGCTCCCTCATTTACTCCTTGGCTTATCAGCCATAAACAAATTTAATTTTTGAAACTTTAAAGTTGATTCTAAGGCTTTTTGTTGTAGTTTATTTTCCAGCAGAGATATCAAAGTTTTGCCCACAAATCATTTTTTGGTTGATTCATTTTTCCAGCGCTGTGTGATCGATTACCTTGCGGATGAAGCGTCCTCCGTCACGACGACGAACTGGCTGTTCGTCTGCGGCAGAGCTCCGGCAGTGAAGAGGCTCTTCTCGCCGTCGTAGGCGAGCTCAGAGGCGCCGTAGGTCTCCTGCAGCTTGTCGACGACTCGCCGGCACAAGCCTTTCGCCTCCACGGGGTGCCCGTCCTCGTACTTCACGACCACCTGCCATGAACAGAACACCAAATGCAGAATTCAGACATGAAATTCGGATGCAGAAATGATCAAGGTAGCTATGAAATAGCAGAACTAAGAAGTGTACGTGGTAGTGGAGGAAGTGGCCGTGCGTTCCCCGGACATAGACTCTGAAGTGGTTCGTGAGGAGCTGCATCGTCTGCCCTCTCGTGCCGAACCCTTTCCTGGACATTGGAAGCATCTTCGGCGGCAGCGGCGGATTGGCCATGGCCGAAGGTTCGCCCTTGTCACCCTGAGACTCCATCCAAGCTCATCTCAAGTTGAAGCTGCAGAGAAAAAAAACATGGCACGGTGGTTTGATGGCATAATATTGAAAAGATAACCAAAAAAACTGAAGTTTGCAAAATTTAAGACAAAGTCAGGAATTGTGGTGGTCAAGGCTAGCATACATAAAGATAAAAATCGATAGATATAGCCGCAATCGCAGAACCAACACGATGAGCTATATATGCAGAAATGAAAATCACAACAGTATATGTAGGAAAAGCAATTCAATACAATATATATTGCGACAACCTATATATATATAAGCCATAAGGGTCGACGAGAATGGTAGATTTTGATTCAACGGCGAAAAATTAGGCAACCTGTATATAGTCAAACTACCTAGAAAGCGATCCATTTCACATTTGGAAAATAGCCTTATTTGCATAAATATGCAGTATTGGTAAGTTGTAAATTAAATAAAAAGAAGTTATGTTATCTCGATAGCATTCAATAAAAATATCAAGTTTGCCACACATCAATAACAAAATGTAAATTATTTTTTATTTAAAAAAGAAATCATCTAAATGGTTGGCATACATACAAAGACCGGATTACCCAATTAAATGGCTTATAAGTGGATTAGAGAGTTACCCACTTGCACCCTTATCCCCCGCCTACTACCAATTAGCTCCTAACATCACTCGCCTTTTCACTCCACGTATAACTATACTTCTAACATCACTCCTCTTTACACCCTGTGCACCCTGCATATGAGTATAGCTCTAAAAGCCTCCTAAACCTAAAAAAGGACATTATGAGCATCACGATGTTATTGGCAAACAAACCTTCATACACAACAAAGTCTGAAAGTTTCAGTAAAAAAGTTGACTGATGATTAGAAAGTAGAAAAACTGCAATATCCCACTTGTGCAGTCAAACAGTGATTTTACAATCCTTTTATAAAATGAGCACCATGAGGTATTAAAGATTACGCTAGAAAATGTGGAATCTCTCCTGCAAAAAAAACCTCTAAAAGAGAAGCAAGAGTGGGGTTCTATCCTAAGTGGACGTGGTGATTGAAAACCCCAACCGAGTAAATTTTGCAGTAAACGGAAGATGTGGTTTTTGTCTCTGGTTTCATATAGGTGCACACCTCTTCTTCATTTAACCGATGTCAGGTTGCTACATGGTGCTTGGTGCCCCATTTTTTATATTTTACCAACCGATCGAAATTAGAAATAGTAGAATTAACTATGAAGAGATAGAAATTAGATGGACGAAAAGGAATGGTGCAAGAAACAGATAGTTCGCTAGCTGAAGAGGGGAATCAGAGAAAACGAAATCGAAAGGCCCACTGAAACGCTAGTGCAACTCATCCAAGACGAGGTAAGCAGGCTAGCAGCAGAAGACGCTAATGCCACTCATACATGGATGCTGCACCATGTGCCCTCCATTGCCGTCCAGGCGCAAGTGCAAACCTCTCCACTTCTTGATGCTGCTGCTGGTTTCCATTTCATGGTAGGCGTACGTACGTACGTACGAACGACGAGACTTCATGCAGGAAGGCAGCAACTGCGACCAGAGAGAACCAAAAACAGCGATTCGCACTGATGGCTTCCATGACTGTAGCCAGCCTTGTTAGCACAAACACCGCATCCCTACTACCATCTCAAAATTATAGTAGTAGGTCCACGGCTTAAAACTAAAAATAACCAATTTGTAGAGGACATGCAATTCAACAAAACCATGTCACCTACATGGCTAGGAGCATTTCAGGAGTGTGAGCTGGTTCCAACGGATACGAGCTACACAGCAGCAGCAGCAGCAGCAGCAGCTCTAAATCTCAGCAGGTTAGTCAAATAACACCATCGTGAAATGAAACCGCTTTCCAGAATGCAGCCAAAAAAAAAGTAGAAATTTAGACACAGAGAGCAGCAAACCACAGCAAATGGCATGAAACAAGCTGTGATTAAGTTCAGAGATTCAGCGAGTCTCCTAACAGGTTCAAGTTGGAGGGGCACCAAATGCAGCATCCAGCCTAACTACATCCATCCCGGTTGACGTGAAGGACCAAAAACATCCACCACCACAAGTTCAGCACAAGCCCATAGCGAAGCAGAGCAGCTCAGCTCAGCAGAAGAACATGGAGCTCCTGACTTTGTTATGAAGGCGAGGCAGCTCGGGTACCGGAGCACCGCCCACCGAGGTATGGCCACCCTGGCTCGACGATGCATCCGACATATCGTCAAACTTTACAAACTGGCTAACCTGAGCAGCAGCAAGATGCGCATAGCAAATGGGTGCAACTGCAAGGATACAAGGAAAAGGTAAATAAAAAGCAGTGTGCACGTTAGAAGCAATATCAATAAAAAAAGCATGGTAACTTACCGACTGATATGGCTGTAGTGCTCCTCTGGTAGCTGAAAAAGTACAGGCATTGGATGTCAGAAAAGTTTATTTCCAAGTGGAAAGGAATCACAGCATATATCAACTTACACATAGGAAAGGGAGTGAACCAATTCCTGAAGATCGTCAGGAGAGAAGCCTATCTCATCATGAAGGATATGGTAGTGTGTAGGCCTTGTAGTTCCCTGATACAGCAGACACTAGCACCATCAATTCAAGTGGGAGATAAAAAGGGACTGGCAAAAAGAGAGAACTGCACAAAAATAAAACACACAAACAAAATATAATCAAAAAACCAATAGAATGTTCTAACAAAGGCTATAAAAATTTTTCCCACAGAATACTACAGCTACCCAGAGGGTCCATGTGCCACGAGTGCACCAACATTGCACAAAACTATGGTAAATTCACTTATGAAAAAGAAGGCCACACAGTTTGTTAATTAAAACAAGTAGCATAAAGCACTCAAGATCAATGAATTAATTCCTCCAACATAAATCTGCAGTTGCACATTACTTACATTGCCAGCTGTAGCAATGCATTCCTGATAAACTGTCAATAGTTATGGATTCAATTTATGTACAAAGAGTTCAAAGCATGGCCTGATGGGATCATGGTAAATATCATTCTAGATTACTTTTGTTCAGACAAACGACAACATGGCAAATACTGTTAAGCATAAAAGCCTACAAGTGCTCATGTATCAATAACTTAATTTTAATATGAAAGAGTTTCTTTTATAGAATCAACGTTGAAAGTGGAATATTGTACATGACCCAATTAAAGCCAACACCGATAAAAAAACACAAGGCAATACTTACAATCATTCCAGCATGTGAACACATGTAGAAGTCATTGTTCCTTGGATGACAAACGGTGTTGTCCACAACAGTACCTAAACATTACATCATTCAAATCATTAAAAAAACATTTATTAAGGATATGCAATTGCCAGTTTGGCCACATCATATCTATTAGACATGCACATGTATAAAAGTATTAGACATGCATATGTATAGAAGGTAATCCAGTATTCATCTTATCCCTAAACCATCAGGCCATATATATACAATGCCACTTCCCTTTTGTGTGGGTGTGGAGTCGCCTTTCCCTATTCCTCTTCCCTTCTGCAAGGGTTGGAGCAGCCCTGCCCAGCCACGCCATGCTGCTGCTCCTTCACAACAGGCCAAACCCATGGGTCCTTGGCTCTGCTGGCGCCTCAAGGAACCCCAATGCAGCAGCAGCCACGCGGTTACAGCAGCTGGCAGCCAGGGCTCCTCCGTGCTTCTCCCCAGGCTCACATGGCATTTGCACCGGTGCAGCCACCCTCGCGCCACTGCAAGCTTCCTAGCCAGCTCCCATGTGAAACCAGGCTGGCATCATCGTCGCCTTCAACTAGATGACACTCTCTAGGTGCTGGACTCTGGAGCTTCATCTCATATGAGCTCTTCGAATGGTATACTTCTTTCCCATCATCCTCCATATTCTCCTTTCATTACTATCAACAATGGACAAACCCTCCCCATTACATGCCATGGCTACTTGTCAAATTTCCCTCTTCACAATGTTTTAATTGTGCCCTCTCTAATGCACAATTTACTTGAACAATTCACCATTCACTAGAGACAACAATTGCTCTATCAAATTACACTCTTGGTTTTTCTATTAAGAATCTCCGTCATGCGCTCCCCCGATAGTCTGTTCCTCTCTTAGCGCTAGTATGGACCTTCTCTCTCAGCGCTAGTATGCTATGGACCTTCTACAGTGGGCGAGCATGGCCGAGTCACTCTATAGCCATGCCTATTGACACCCATGCCAAGCTCTCCACCACCGATGACTCTCTAGTCGCTAACCCCTCAATGCCAGAGCCTTGCCGGCGCTCTACTGTACTTGGCACTCACACGACCTAACATTATCTACGCGGTCCAACAAGTGTCTCTTCATACATGCTCCCCACGAACCTCACTTCGCATTGATCAAGCGCATTCTCCGCTACGTGAAGGGCACTTGACCACTAGTCTCCACCTTAGCTCTAGGCCAATCAACAACCTCACGACGTACTCCGACGCGGACTAGGCAGGCTGCCCCAACTCCAGGCGCTCTATATCCAGCTACTGCATCTTCCTCAGTGACAATCTAGTCTCTTGGTCCTCCAAGCGCCAAACAACGGTATTTCGTTCCAGTGTGGAAGCTAAGTACCGCGCGGTTGCTCACGCCGTCATTGAGTGCTGCTGGATCCGTCAACTTCTCTAGGAATTTCACGCATCCGTCGCTTCCGCAACCATCATCTACTATGACGATGTTAGTGCCGTCTATATGGCCGTTAACCCTATCCATCATCATCGCACAAAGCACATCGACATTGACATCCACTTCGTCCGTATCAAGGTTGCTCTAGTTCAGATGCTCCATGTTTCTTCGACACATCAGTTCGCAGACATCATGACTACTTGCAACGTTGTTCACTATATGTTCGTGGTCCTCCCACTACGACTACGAGCGGGTATTAGACATGCACAAGTATAGAAGGTAATCCAGTATTCATTGTATCACTAACCCATCGGGCTATATATATACAAGGCCACCCCCCCTTTGTGTGGGTGTGGAGTCTCCTTTCCCTATTCCTCTTCCCTTCTACAATATCGAACAATGGAACTTACCAGGAGGAACGTTATTTGGAGATCCAGGCATGAAAAATTTGGTATGGTGATTCTTCTGTGCAACAATCAGTGTAAACTTTGGAGACCAGTTTTCATCAAGAAACTTGCATGCCTGCAACAATTAAGGATACAACAGTGATTGTGCAACAGAAGATACTTACGGTCTTGAGTACAAAAATAAAAGGAGCTAAAAACAATTGAACAGAAAGTTATAATGAACAATACCTCAATTATTTGATCCAGTTCAATGTTCAGCACCTGGGTAAACTGGCTCTCACTGACCCCATCCCTATATTTAAAGCACCAAACAAGTGCAAAACAAATAAACAGTTGCACAGAAATCCAGCTAAGTCAAAGCACAAAGTAAACATTATCCATATTTTAAGTTTTGCTTTTACAGTCCTACATTCCTACTATTTTAATGGCATTCAATAGCAGCTTTCAAAGAGTAACATACCTGAAGATAATAACTTGAACAGGCTTCCGTTTACCGGTACTGGTATAGAAGTCAACTAATAACTCCCTGAAACAATTTCCAGCACGAGTGAAAGAAGATATAATTATCACCAACACAGAATTTAATCAAACATTGGAACGTGCCACAAAGTTACAATAATTGCACAACGGTCCAGGAAAAATTGCTTACCGAATGAGGCCATCATCTTCCTGAGTTCCTTGTGGCTTAAACAATCCATCAATCATTTCTAATTTAGGTGACTGAGAACGGACCGAAGCCCTGTATTTCGATACAAGAGGCCATTCACGAGAACTAACAACCTTAAAAAAAAGGTAAAGTATCAAGAATCATGGGGCAGTATTTATTATTTCACAGTTCTCAGACCATTGAACCTCAAAGCTTTTAGTTTCTGGTACAGTGCAGAAAATTAGAAAGGTGTGTAGTTACTTACTGCAGCAATGGAAGGTATATCAGACTGTCCAGGTGAACCATGGGAAACATCCATTCCCAATATTATTGTTGGGACCTTGGATACAAGAGGAATAGAAGGGGATGTTTCAATTTGCAACAGTGAATTCAAGCCACCAAGCTGATTAATAAACAAGCAAGCCTGTTAATAATGACCATATAGATATCAAACGGTTAGCAATTCAAAAAAAATGATAGGATGGGGGAAGCCACAAACCTTTGCATTAATCTTTAACAGCACATTTGTAATATACTGATCATTGACCCTACTAGGGGCCACACATTGTGTAATAATCCCAAATTCAGCAAGACATTTTCGCTTCCAGGGCCCTATTAGAGAAGAAAAGCATGTGAATGGCACAGAAGGGTTGCATATTTGAACAGGCAAAGCACAACGTTAGTGTAACTGACCATAAATATCTGAATTCTTCCTCTCAGCAAGAACACAGAGCAGAAATTTTGGTTGTCCAGGTAGCTTTTTTTGCATTTTGTCAATCATGTCATCTACCCTTCTTGCAGCAGGAGCTCGTCGCATTGAAGGGTCCTCCTCAATGACATCAAATGGATCTTCTACTTTCTGCAGAGCATTTGATGGAATCACATTTGATGAAACATGCAACATCAAAGTGAGGGAATCACATTTGATGAAACATGCAACATCAAAGTGAGGGAATCACATTTGATGAAACATGCAACATCAAAGTGAGGGAATCACATTTGATGAAACATGCAACATTAGGTGAAACGGCAAAACCTACAATTCCTTTCATGCCACCACACTTGATGATGTCTCGGACTAGATCCCTAATATTACACCGTGCAGAAAAGTTAACCACTGCCCATTTCTCAATACTGCTAGCTTTAATGAGCCTCTGGAAAAAGTATAACAGAAGTTACAATATGCCTGACAACATGGAAGTCTAAAGAGTAAAGTGGGAGTAGAATTGAGACACACTGACCTTATTGTTAAAGTTCCACCGCCCATTACGTGCAAAAAGATCTTCGCCATTTCCAGCTTTTAGCTGCAAAAGAAAAACATTCAGTTGATCTAATCCATATACAGATAATAGATAACACCAAAAAGTGTTCTGACTGACCTTGGGGGGCTGCAGCACCCTACCAGAAACTTGTGTAAAACTTCGAGCAATTGAAATACCACAAGAATTCAGCATAGGCTCTGAGTCATAGTTGCTGCGTTTCAGTACCTGCAAATTCACCATTGATTATTATTCAGTCAGGAAAAAGGTACAGCAGCTCTTAAGGTGACATAGAGGGGCAACTCACATCAGACAAAACTGACATCCTTTCTTCAGGTTTCTGCCTGGACTTCTCAACAAGTGAAGACCTCTGTAGTGTACTCAAAGCCTTAGTATACCTTTGCAAAGGCACTAGAGAGCAGAGCTGGCAAACATAGGAACATTTACCACAATCAGCAAAGGGATGTCAGTTGATAAATATTTATGTTAGAATAAGAAAAAACAATTGCCTCAATTGGAAAATAAGTTGGCCGCTTTGGTTTCCCCACATTTATACAGGGAAAATCACCAGAGTATCTTAATTCTATGCCCCGATTCTTCACAAAGTAATCATAAACAGATACTTCCACACCTTCAGGGTCACCATTGTCACCATTTCTTTGCTTTAAAGTAAACCTAGACAATCACAAGTAGCTAAGTACCACAATAGAGCTTTCTTCTCAAAGTACATAAAAAACAAAGTTGTAATCGGAAAAATGTCAAACATCCAGGCACACACCAATATAAATATCAGAAAAACAACACATGAACATGCTCACATTTGATCATAGCAGTTTCTGTCACTCAAACCAACAATCTTGTATTCAGTATTTGCTGGACTTGTTTTTATCCTTAAATTCTTCAGAGAACGCTTGGCCTACAAATTTGCGATAACAATACAATTCAGTCATCTCATAAGGTTCACATTGTTCTTGCCATTCATTCTTAAATTATTGTTTTACTCAGTGAAATGAAGACACAATACCTTCGCCCAGTCAATTTTGTTTGGGTGATCAACCTTCTGGTTGGCAAGTAGAAAATCGATTACAGGACCAGGTTTCACAATCATCGTTGTGGACACATCTGCACAAATTAAACAATAACATGCAAACATGTATTATCAGCTGCAGCGTGCATGTCACCACATACAAAATATGAAATTGGGGTCATATATGGCAAAAGTTTACCGATATTGAGTGAAAGTCCACTCTGTGTAGCTCGGAAGCTCGAATGGAATCCCCTACAGCCCATCACACCACCACCCAAGTCCACAAAGTTTGAAGGGTTATTATGGAAAAAGGATTGGCGAACCAAAAGGCAACCCCTGCATACAAAAATGAAATGTTCAGAACAAATGCAAATCAGCCATGTTAAACATTCTAACCAATATACTAGAATATTTGCAAAGTAGGGGCTTCCAAAATATATGGAAACATACTGTTTTGAGGAATGCTGTCTTAAAATGATATCAATAACACGAATTGCTTCTTGAGTGTTTTCAGATTCCTGGCCTCTCAAGGCCTGAGCAATGGCGCCCATAGGAATTTTTGCAGCGAAGTTCAGCTCAACTTTAAAAGTTTTTGTCTGGTATGGCCTTCTAACCCTTTTCCTGTCATTTCCTGGACTGTCATTGCCAGGGCTGCAAACATTTGCAGCTGACCTAATAGCATTAGAAGTTATGTGAGCAAAGGGAAAGATGTAAAAACAATGTTGGCATCATTGAAAGTAGCAGAAAGAGTTGAGATAGATAATTACTTTCCAGTGTTGAAGTCTTCTAGCACTACCGTGAACTCATTGTTCACTTGTGGAAGAGCACCAATAGTGAACAGGCTCTTCTCACCATCATACGCAAAATCTTTATTTGCAAGCTCAGATGCATAAGTCTGCTGGAGTTTGTCAATCACCCTTCTGCCTATGCCCTTCCCATCCACTGGTCTATCATCTTCATACTTCAGATTAACCTGCGTAAAATAAAACAAAGCAGTGGCAATCAGACATGAACACAAGGAACTCAAAGAAAACAAAGAACTATTACAAGGGCTAGAGACACACGTAGTAATGATGGAAATATTCGTCTGCTGTCTTCAGAGAAACCTTAAAATGGTTCGTCAAAAGCTGTATTGGCTGCCCTTTTTTGCCACAACCAGCACGAGCCATCAAGGCCCTCTTAGGTTTCGATAACTTTTTTGTATCATCAGTTTTAATTGGCTCAACATTTGGTGGCACAGGTGGTGGAGGTGGCAACTCCTCAATCTCGCCGCTGTTGGACTCCATGTAAGCCCACTTCTCTGAAACAGAGCATAAAAGCCAACTAAATAAGCTAAGGGCTCAATATGAAACAACTAAATATGCATGCAAACTAGAAAACCCCTTCGTCACCCTAATATATTTTGCACGCAAATAAAATTATAAAAAATACAATAAAATTAATATGACATCACAAAGTTTAGAACATTCAACCGAAAACATAATACAGTTATGTACTAACACAAACGTTTGATGTTAACTAGTATGCCATCCACACAAAAAAAACACAAGAAACTTTTTGAGTATAAACCAGTCTTATCATACCTACATGAGTTTGCTAGTACACTTCAAATACACAATGTACTGAGAGTGAACTGAGGTTAACTACTTCATAGTCAACCGCTGCCAAATCAACTAATATTCTTGTTTGCCATTACATTAAAATAGTAGTTTTAACAAAGATCTTTCTAATAGCTGTTTTAATAAATACATTCTAGTAAAAGCTTATGACAAGAAACCAAAAAATGTTATGTGATGGGCTTTGGGCAAACATAAAGTCTCAACAAAATATCTCTCATTAAAGATATGTACAGCTATGACTAATGTTCGAACAAATGATGCTAACACAAGTTACTTTTCGATTAAAACTCTCATTAAAGATATGTACAACAATGACTAATGTTCGAACAAATGATGTTAACACAATTTACTTTTCGATTAAAATAGAACTACATCAAAGATCAACCTTAAGACCAAACCTCTTTGCATTGGTAATGGATGAGATTACAAGAAACATACAAGAGAATATCCCTATATTCCCTTGATTTATACTCTTTATAGATGATATAGTGTTAATTAATGAAAACCATAAGGATTAAATAGAAAATTAGTGTTGTGACGGCAGACTTTTGAGTCTAAAGGTTTTAGATTAAGCAGAACTGACTTTGACACTATCGCACACAAGAAGAGGAGATGTGATTTTAGAAGGCTAAGTAAGAAGAATACTTTTTGATATTAGGATCGATGCTTCAGATAAATGAGAATATTGATGCAGACGTTAGCCATAGAATCAAAACGGGCTGGTGGTGTCATGTATCTAGCATCCTCTGTGATAAGAGGGTATTGCAGAAGCTAAAAAACAAGTTTTATAAAACAACGATTAGACATGGTGTACTATATAGAGCAGAATGTTAGCATACAAAAAACGTCATATTCAACAAACTAATTTTTCATAAATACATATAAAATATGCGTGATCGACTAGGGATCGCAGAAAAGATTGTCCAAACATCGGTTGAGATGATTTGACGGCATTACATTATGGAAAGATAAAAATATGAAGAATCTAAGGCAGCGTAATAATGTGAAGAGAATTAGAGTGGATACATCTGAAGATTTATACTTGGGTCGGATTTAAGTCTAGCCCCAACTTGCTTCGAAGTAAAAGCAGGATAAATGCATACTATTCATTAAAAAGAACAAATACCCCATTCCAATAAGTGATGTATTAATATGTACATCAGCAAAGCTTTGAACAAAATGAGAATGCCGAAACAAAAAGTGAACATTTTCAAAAACAACAACCTCGAGCCAAAAAAATGATTAAACAATATCTTGCGCCTAAGTTAGATTACCAATCATAAACTTCTTCAAATCTCTAGTCGTTTATCAGACTGAGAAACAATATTAACATAAAAAACTGAGAAACAAGTACATATGGAAAAACAAATATTTATAACGACTGAGAGTGAGATCACACATATAGAAAATTCCTAGTCAGCTCACAAAGATTAAAACATTCATAGCAAATATAAGAACATAGTACACTTACAAACTCACTAGCCAAACTGTAACGGGCCCAAAGCTGTCAAACCGCTGCCCTATCCTGCGCACAAAATACATAGCTCATAACAACAATAACAAGGCAAATCAAAACAGACAAGGAAACTAAACTAGATTAAACCCATGCTAACAGACCGGACAATGAAAGTACTCTGGGTCAAGAGTTTTTCTTCCAGAAAATCCAGAAAGAAAATAAGAGCAAAAAAGAAAGCAGCCTTTTCTTAATCTTCTTCCAAAAAGATAGGAGAATAGTACATCCAGACTAAAATCTTTCACGAGTACAAGAAACCCAACCTACCCATTAAAAAACAGTATAGCTAAGTATAATCAGTATGTCCTTTAAAATGACACCTCAGCGCTGACAAAAAAAATCTTTTTTCCAGTCAAGATCAGTATCATAAACTTCCCCAACACCCCCACCCCCCCACGAAACCCCAAACCCTAAAAAGAACTACACAAGCAGACATCCACCCAAACAAGCATCAAAAGGAGGAGGTTTCCGAATAAAAAGGTATAAAACAATAAGACCCAGAAATATCAAAAAAAAAAAGAAAGAACACAATTAAAAAAATAGCACGGGCACTATTTCGGATAAATCTTCAAAAAAAATCAAAACAAATCACCATAAACCGCAAAGGAACAGGACGAAGACACCCACGAAAACAACGCAACGAACGGAAACATGAAAAAAAAAAAGGCCCCAAATCAAACTTCTCAACAGCATGCACCAAAATGCAGCTATCTTTCAACCAAGAACAGAGAAAAAACGTAATATAACACAAAAAGAACGGAACTTCCACGATAAAGCCCCACGAATCCGCCCTCCCCGAAAAACCCACCGCCACCAAACACAGCCGCTCCCGCATACAACAGTCAGTCTGCAAAACCGCGCCAAGAACCCTAGACCTCAAAGGAAAGGGGCTCCTCGCCGCACCAAGAAAGGATGCAAGAACGGAGGCGACCTCTCCGAGAGGGTGGGTGGCCTTGCTACTCCCCTGCTCCCCTTGTCCCCTCCTCTCGAAACTCGAACGCCTCGCCTCCCCCACTACCCCCCACCGCCTCTCTTGTAGGAGGAGCAGGCGCAGCCGCAGGAGACGAAGGGTAAAACGGTAATACGATAGGACTAGTTCACCGGGGCAAGCCGCCTCCTGCGCGGCGCACCGCATCCCAGCCGTCCGCGCCGTGGCCGGGGCCGGATCACGACCGTCCACGTGTCCCCGCGAGACACGAGCGGCGACACGTGGATGGGCCAGGTGGCCCGCGCGCACGACGGCCCAGCGGGAGGACGCTTTTACGCCGGGGTTCTCACCGTGCTCCTCCACTTACCCCGCGGGCACCCTTCGCTTTACTGCTGAGACCTCACCGACATGTGGGCCACGCATGTGTTCTGGCCTCACATGTCATCGACTCGTGTGGTTCCGGGTGCTGAAGAGTCGGGTTTCCCCCCCCGCCGAGGAGCGGAGCGCTTCCCGATGCGCTAGCCACCTTGCCCATATTGACCCGGCGACACGTACTCGCTAACCGTGGGCCCAGAGGACGATCTGGGCCCACCTGTAAGTGACAAGAGTAGGTTTCGCCTTAGGGTAGTTCCTTCCTCTCACCTCGACGTGACACTCCATGGAGCCCACCCGCCCTGTACGGCCGTATCGCGACGGGCGGCGAGGAATCCGAAGCTTCGGACGATCCGACGGCTGGAACGCCTCAACCCCGTACACGTGGGGGCAATCCCAGCCGCCAGATCCTCACGCCCTCTCGGCTCTCGCTTCCCCCTCCATCCGAACGGCTACCGCGCCCGCGCGCGAGGGAACCCACGCCATGAACCCGGTCTGCATACACCGTACAACCGACATGTGGGTCCCACTCGCACCCGCCCCGTGACCCGTCTCCGCGGCACACAGTGAACGCGGCGCATTCAACGCGGGGGGGGGGGGGGGATGGGAGGGCGTACGTACGAGTACGAGCGCTGGCTGCGTCTGCGTGCTTGTCTGGTCTGGTTTTCGCTTTAAAGCCTTTTGAAGTTTTTGGATCAGGGAAGGGCGAAAGCTGCGTTGGTGCATTTCCCTCTTCGTGACAACCTTACCGGCTAGTACCTGCTACCCATGCTCGTGTCCACACTTCCCACATTAGGGGGCTCCAACCGATCTGCGGCTGGATGGGTTGTCAGGCTGTGTGTTTTTTAACACATATTCCAAATGGTATTTGAGTTTGGGGGTGTTTTTAGACAGATAAGCATAATGGGAAAGGGTTTCAAATGTGAAAAATGGGAGGAGGACAAGGTGGAGCATAGATGGGTGGGTTTTTTTTTTGACTCTGTTGGGAGAAAAGAGATAATTGGAAGGTAATTATGTGGAAAATTAATTATGACTTTTATTAGTATGGGCTTTTTAAAAGCAGAGTAACTATAGTACATATTTACCGTCATAATTTCACTTTCCTGGATAAAGCTCATTTAGTAAAAAAAATAGAAATAAGAGGGGTTAATTAATTATGTTTTATTTTCGGTTTTTATTACACGGTATGCATTTAGTTCAGGATGATTTTGGTAAATGAATTTTCCTATAGATTGTAAAACAAGGGTGATTTCAAAATACTCAAGTCAAACAAAAACCACGCATAATCACTCTCATGTCATCATGAGATTCAAATAAAATCTTGATAGTCGAATTGATTGACAAACAATTGAACAGTTTGTTAATAAAAGTTCACTCACGTAGTATGCATTAAAAAGAGTTTGCTCCATTAAACTTTAGATCTTCCTCCGTTTTTTTTTCTAATTAAGATATAATTTTTCTCGGTTTCCGTTAGTATATTTTTTAAACAGCTGAACAGTGTGTTTCGAATTGCTTTAAAATATAAAATAAATCTAAGTTTATAATAATTAAAATTCAATTAATTATATATTAATATATTTCTCATTTTACACACGCTAATTTATCTTTATCTTAATTAGAAATGAACACCACCTAAGTATTCAAAGAGCTGTTTTAGATGCTCTGATAAATGAAGTACTTAAGTGTCGATATAATATGATACATGCCCCAAGAGCCCTAAGTTTTTGTTTACATTGTACTCTATGTAGATAGATTAACCCTTTAAAAATACAAGTATTATACAGTGTACTATACTTGTATTGCTATTCCTACTCTGCTAATCTACTGGTACAGTACAAGTACCACTATGACGTTTTCACGTGTATGCCTTTCGGTTCCTCTTTCCCGCCATGACGCGGCGCGCGCCCTCCGCTCCCGCTTCGACGGCGCGGCTGCTGCGGCGGCGGCTACGTGGCGACGGCCGTCCAGTAGCTGGTCATGCAGGCGCTGCCCGGCGTGCCGATGATCCGCGCCCACTCCCACCCGCCGCACCCGTCCGCTCCTCGCCGCAGCTCCGCCAGCTGCAACCACAACACATGCTCCGGTAATTAGACAAGCCTATCTTTCTTCTCCCAGCCCGATCGAGCTGGCGCGGTTTCTTGATTTCGTGCGATGTGATGAGGTGAGGTGAGGTGCAGGGGGGATCGATCACTTGCTTACCCTGCCGTCCCGTAGCTCGAAGACCACAGCGTCTTCCGAGAACGGCACCGGCCTCGCGGCCGCCACCTGTTCGACGAATTGCCCCAGCGCCATTAGCAGCTTTAGTTCTCTAGTTACTACCAAGAAAGTGCGAAATGGAGGGGGTTGGGGTTGCTGGTGCAGACCTTCTCGTCGCAGCTTCCCACGAAGCCGTCCGCGTCGGCGGAGCCCGGCGTGGCGCAGCTCTTGTCGCCGCCGGTTGCGTCCATCGCCGCGGCGGACGGTGCCGACGGGTGCCCGTGGTTCGTCCACCTCCACGTCCAGTTCTCAAGGTGTCGCCGGTAGACGTTGCTGTCGGACCCGATGACGAACAGCTGGGAGCCATCGAAGCACGGCCCCGGGGCTCCGACGATGGCCACGTCCCGGTGGGGAGTCCCGTGCTCCACCCACTCCCACCCGTCCTGCGGGCTGAAATGGTACTCGATTAGGCCTCCGTGCTCTGACACCATGAAGATGGAACCGGCGAGGGAGAGATGGGACGGCCTCATTGCTGTCCCCGGTGATCGTGAGAGGATGAGGTGGGGTGATTGGTAGTGCTTGTGCCAGAGCTCTGTGATTCTGTTGTACTGGTACAGGCGGCCGTTGCGGCCAACCACAAAGATGACGTTTCTTCTGAAGACTTCCTGGTCCACTATGAATGCAATCTTGGTATCAGGAGGGCTCTGGCAGTCCTTCCACTTGAATTTCCGTAACGCAACCTGCAAAAGTTTAGAAGGGCATCAACATGGTGCTGTTCTGCACAGAATTTAGCATATCTGGAGCATTAAATATTGTCATGTTGGTTAACTTGATATACTTACCATTTAATTTTACTTTGTTTATGGTTCGTATTATTAGTAAAAATGTATATCAAACTCTTTAGCTACTGTCTATCTTGTCTCAACTGCAAGCAATATGAGTAATGATGTTTAGAATTCCAAGATGTTCCTGAATAAGTTCCTTTTTATTTTATACTGCATTGCTCATATATGCTAAGAATGTAGAAAGATGTAGGTTATCCTGGATTACTTAAGTATATGATAGCAGAGGGGTTTGCTACATTTGCCATAATATGGACCTATTTCAAGCACTTTGCTTCTGTTCTCTGCCTGTAAACTCCGAGCGGTGAATCTCATTGCTTAAATACTCTAGATTAGTATGATGCATAGACTTGCCATTATCTTGAGTGATGCATTCATCATTTGTTCATTGAGTCATTATTTAGCAAGAGCTAATCAATTTTTCATTCCAAAATTTTCACACATTTAAATCTTGGGCAAAGCATCAGCTCAATTAAAAATGGGCACTTTCGAAATCATTTTTATTTCTAATAAGGCTAACAATAGCATGAATGAGATTATAGCATGTTTGAACTTCTACCGTGAACTGTAGTAGCCTGCCTCTCTTGTTAACAAAGAAGAGTGCGTCATCTGTTGTCATTCTGCGTTCTAAACCTGGGATGCCATCCCATGGAGACCCACTTGTGACCTGTCTTCCCTTCCTCATTGCTGTGCAGTTGATCCATAATAGGTCATCTCCATTTCTTTCTCTAATGTGTAAGTTCCCGTGAACATCGACAAGATACAAGCTGCCATTATAGCTTCCTACTGTACCTTTCATGGAAGTAGTGTGCTCATGTCTTAGCCATAACCAAACACCATTGTTGTTTAGATATTCAAAAGTTAAACCATTATCTGTTATGAGGAAAAGTGATCTATCTGCATGCATCACCCGCATGTGGAAGTTAATATCAATACTTCTTGATAGAAAGTTATATGATTCCATTTCAAACCTCTGATGGTTATTAACATACAGGTATTGTTGTTTATCTTCTTTACGCTTTCTGGAAGGCGGGATATTGCTCAAGTCATTTGATTTGGTATATGCAGCTACATTCCTTGCTCCAGTAATACAGTTTGTTGGACCATGCTCTTCTGTGCAATATTCTGCATTCCAACCTTCTGTTTCTGGTGCATCTAGAATGGACCACTCATACTTGTTTGGCACTTTCCTTCTCATGCTATAGTGTTGACTTGGACCAAAATTGTCACCGCCGATACCAGGCAAATGCAGCTCCCCAAGCCTACCATCGTCCAGTGGGAATATTACTCGGCCAAGTTGAACCTGTACACCTCGGACGTTTCTTGCTACCTTTGTATTCTCAGGAGACATGTGATTTACCCATAGTCCTCTGATCTTATTGCTTTGAGCTCCACCTTGTCCAGTGAAAATATAGATCATGTCAGCTCTGTTTCAGCTTGATATATTAATAATAAGTTGTTGCTCTAGTATAAGAATTAAATGATTGAATAGAGACAGTTTGTTCGAAGAAAAAGTTCACACAAGAATGTTCCACAAGCACCAATCTAGTTGTTTTGCTTTGAATGCATGATTCTATTGTGTTAGTTTTATTATTGTTTTTTCATAGAACAATACTTTTTTGTTGATAAAACAAGAGCAAGAACTAAGAACTAAGAACAACATTTTTTTAGGAAAAGAATAAGTGTATACGACATTGAATCAGGAGCATATGGTTTAGGTGAAAGGTATTTTTCTGGAGATACCACTTTACTGCAGTTCTGCATTGGATTAGCTTCTTCATATCTTTTTTGTTGCTTATTATCATATTTCAGATTGAAACCACACATTGAAATAAATCAATAAATGGGTCTGCTATGAAAATTTTCTTCAAATTCACAAGTTCATCTTTGTTGTTTTTTTTTGTTTTTATTGTCCTTTTAAAGGGGAACAGTAGGGGAGAACTCTACTGGAATACTTGATTGACCTTGAACAAATGAACATAAAAAAAATCAGCATCTCCAAAGGAGTCTATACCTGTATATTTTGGAAACTTATACTCGAATACTTTTCCTGTGGTTGTTGTAAAATACATTGAAGTTGCATCATTAGATTCATCCTGTTGCACTTCTGTGATCGAACTAAATCTTTGACTCTTAGGAGCTCCATGTTTATACCATTTCCACTTCCTTCTATGCAAGCGCCGCTCCACTAATAAACCATCCTGCCAATCTATAAAATATCTTTAGCAAACAGATAAATACCATTTGACAATGGAATTACAGGTCCTAGCCATGACATAGTCTTGCTTTACTGGTTAACAGGAATTCCTATTATCACTTATATATTCCTCTGAACTTGTAAGTTATCTATAATGAGTTCATGAAGAAGCTGTCAATTTCTCTAAAATCGTATAATACATGATCGGTCATAATGTTCTTATTGACACCCTATTTTGGTTGTTCTACTACTAGATGTCCAACTAAGGAACTGTATACATGTATATTTTTCTTTTAGTACATTTCTTGAAATCATACTTATTTGTGCAAAACTATCACAAAACTATGATTTTAAGACATGATTTTAAGGAACCATGGAACTCAACTCAACTCCACTTAACACAGGCTTTTAGTACTAAGCAAGTTAGGGTAGCTAGAGTTAAAACCCATTAAAAACCTCTAAATCACGGTTCAGTCAGCTCCATAGAACTTTGCGAAAATGTTTCTCAGAAAACGGACTGTTCAGTCAAGATGGTTTCTGACGCATTGGACCACATGAAAGAGAGACAGGGCACATCCTTCCTGTTTACTTAACATGGGGGCAGATTCCATTGAGGCCAAAATATCCACATCAGGTACACTAAACAGACTGAACATGTCTTAATAAGTATTCTTTTGTAGTAAAAGTTTTGTACAAAGGCATGATCTCAAGAAATATACTATTCTTTTTGTAAGTACCATGTATTTTTTAGATTATTTTCATATTATAACAATCATCATTGCTAGAATGTATACATTTATAATCTTGCTGCATTAGCTTGGATCCAGTAAGTCTTTTCTGAAAATCAAATCTTTACATACCTTTGTTATCAAGAAAAGTGATACCGAGTTAGATCCTAGCAGGCCATGTAAAGCACACCCAACTGATGAGCTTAATGAGACATTCTCTGCCATTTCTTCACTCCATATGTGCTTTTTCCATGATGGTCTTGATTCTCCGTTGAACTCATACAAGTCCCCCATAGAACTGCACTGCATTATCCCATCTTAGCACTGAAATACAGAATTATACCAGGTATTCTACATCTTGGGATAAAAAACATAAATGAGTATTGCCTTTTTCTTGTTTGCAAAACTAAGCGTAGCTTAGCTAGTGGGAGGTCTGAATGACCTTATCTGAAATCTAAGAGTGGTTGATCTGGTGGAGGTATACAGCCTGCTACCCAGATTTGATCCTCTTCCACTTGGATTTAGCTATCTTCCTTCTTCGTAATGAAATCATTATGGTTCTACATATTCTTATGTTGTACTTGTCTAATAGGTGGATCATTAACATATCAATGACTCTAGGAAGGTATTAGCGATACCTTCACTTTATAAACCGTGTGAAGGTACATCTAATGCCTTCCAGGTACTTGTAAAACATCTAAACCATGGTATTTCTTAAAATAAAGGTGCCTCTAGTTTCTTTCAGGCACCATAAAATATCTCAAATGTCTAGATTCTAATGTACACGGAGCAGAGGCAGAAGATAAGGAAAACAGGGCAGACACATTGTCATTTTTCTCACCTTTCTCTCCTCCATTAGTACAAGTTGACTTTTGTTTCAGATATTCAAGACTCATAAGGACAGTAGAAAACTGATTTTATTGAACCAGTTTTTTTCCACTAAAGTAATTTGGATTGACACAACACATCACCTCCTAAAGAACACATGGCCATACCTTACTGTGAACACTGTCCCTGGTCTCGCATTTCCAACATCAGATATATATGATACATCTCCTCCTGGTGGGTGGCCATGGTAAGTCCACCTGTGCATCAGTAGTATTGGACCATTATTTTGTTGAGTAGGTCATGGTAGTAGTGTAAATAAGCTGCAAATTTCTTAATTCCCGAATTTTTTTGGCAACATTCACTCGAGTTAACCAAGTGGTAGCCTGGTAGGCATGGAACTGTTGAGAACTTTATATGTACTGTCAGTATTTTAATCAGTGCAGGTATAAAGGTCAACACTTTATTGTGGCATGCCATCATTATTTTTTGAGAAGTATTGTGGATTGGCATCTAATGACAGTGACATTTGTGATGTGCCCACATTCATGTACTTTGTTTTGTACTTAAGTTCTAAAGATGATTAAAGATGTGGTGTCTTCAATCTCATATGTTTTCTTTATATATCAGATGCACTTACACAACAATAATAGTGATGAAAATATCATAATAAATGATTTTTTTTAGGAAACATGACTTCACTGTACTCATTTATCATGTCAAATTTGATAGAACATCTTATGTTTCCAGTAGGACTCTCCCCTACTGTTTTCTTTTCAGGAAAAGAACATCATATGCTAGTTATTTTCATTGAATATTGACCAAGATACGGCAGCCATGCAAATTAATACAAATTTCAGTACTACTGCTTCGTACCTTAGGGGCTGAAGTTCTGTGACCTCCACTAGGGATCCATTTGTGATAGATACGAAAAGTTTCCTGTTTGGGAGGAACAATAATGACCTAAATAATCTTGTTATATGCACAAACTGCACTAGAAAGGAAGCATTAGGGTAGAAAGTAGACTCACCTTCCATCATAGGATACTATCCCATTTCTTATGTGCATAGCTTGACTTTGTGTTTTTTCTCCAAGGTCTATGAATTGTTGTTCAGAGTTGAATATCACCTCTGTCCAGATAGGCTGTGCATGTTCATTTAGCTGTAGCTGAAAGGGTGTAGAAATATTAGATCTAGCATAATAGAAACATTTTTTTTTTGCAATTGAATTCATCAGAAGCTTACTGTTTCATAAGGGGAAACTATTTCCCTAGTTATTTACATACAGTTCTTATTCCTCTGCTCTTCCTGTAAGACTTCCTATGCGCTATTAATTAATCATGACTACATGTCTGTTGCTCTTTGCTTAACAATGTCAAAATTTGAACACATATAGGTACTGCAACAAAATAACAGAAGTGGGTTGGGGAAAAGAAGGGAGTAAACTACTCTTCTGTTATAGAGCTTCAACAGTTCAAGAAACCATACGGCGGTAAAGATGACCAAGGAAGGGTATTGTAACAGTTATGATATGAGTATTGTTCTGTTATATAGCTAGAGATGCAACTTACCTGATAGAGGATTCCAGCCTCTGAGAGAGCAAGAATAGTTGTATTCACAATGAAAGTTGCTGTAGCATAGCCAACTGAAATTGGTAGCTCATGAGGAGCAATCAGCCATACCAGCCCGTTCCAGAACCTCTCATAAATTGATCCACTTTGCCCTGTCACCCACACAGATGATTCTGACATTCTTGTCAAGGAAATCCTTTTTCTTATGGGCAGGACTGAATCATTTCTATCTGCTTGATCACTGTCATCGATCTCTGCATCTTTCTCCTCCTGACTAAAAATTGAAGCACGGCCATGTCTCCTTTCTGGTTGCTTGATTGATCCTACCTTCGTGCAGGTATCATTGACGCAGGACATCAAATTGAAAGGCTTGCTTATTTCCACCCAGGTATTACTCTGTTCCTGGTACTCCCAAAACTTGTTTGTCCTCTGCTCAAACTTTGCTTCCTGCCTCGAGCTAGGATGTAAGGGGCACCATGAATGAACAGAAGCAGCAGACTCCAGGAGAACACATGCTACAAAACATAAGAACCACGACAGGAATCTGCAACTGCAAGATGGATCATCCATGGCCACCTTATAGAACTTAATCTTGATGTCTATGCATGCCCGCGTCCAAGGTGACCTCCATAGTTGTGCAGTTCTTGGAGAGGTAGCTCTGGAACCTGGAATGTTGGGAGAGTTTTTTTCTGCAGGAGAATGAAATATGGGAAGGACCCCTCTTGTACTTCGGTGTCCTGCAGCTTAAAACAGATAGGAATGCAGTGCAAATAAATGTTGCAGAAAGAGTAAGAGAGGAGGTAGGGAGGAGGGTACCAATATCTCGGTGTGAGACATCAACTGTCATTTGATGAAGGCAATAAAGTCATTAGCACAGAGTCTGGGTGGTTTGCTTTCCTTTTCAATTGCTTCTTTTCCCTACAACTTTCTCACCAGTTGCTGTTAATTTCTCCACAGAATTTTTTTAAGCAGATAGTTGTTGCAGCCTTCGCATCTCGCACACACATTTCAGTACTTCTAGATAATGGTCCTAATCTTATACTAGTGAATAACTTTATGCCTATACGGTAGGGAGGGGGAAAGGCATGAGAATCTTGGATATTTCTATTGGACATTTTTTTGTGGAACCTGATGAAATTCATTGGTACCGAATAAAGTTGTAGCTTTTTATATGACCTGTGCTTGATTCGTCCTTTTCTCCTTCTATTCCTGAAGTTGATGGTTGTTGGAGAGTTCAAATGTCCATGTGCAACTTGCCAAACGCTAACCACTGCCGACTGCAGGTTCTTGAAAAACATGGAAAGGAGCTCCATTGCTGATATCAGATCTGAGAATTTCTTTTACGCCCGCTTGTCATCAATCGCTGAAAAAGAATATCAAGACCTGATCGATTGGTTGATCACGCTGAGTCAGCTAAAGCTTGTGATCGCCGAAGGGTAAGTGCAACGTGAGCCCTGCGTCACTCCCTCTTGACTTGTACTGTGATCCATTATTGGTGGCATGGAAATTCTTAATCCAATCGCAATAATCAGCAGCTAAGTAAGTTCTGCATTTTTTTTTAAATGTGTTGTACAGTGAGACTAAGACCCTAACTCTATAAAGAAGGTCGGGTCTATATATATATATACAGTTCAGTGGTCTAACACCCCCTATAGTTGTAGCGGGAGGGGAATGGACACAGAAACTAGAGCGAAAACTGATGAACAAAGGCGTGGGAAGGCCTTTAGTCATAATATCGGTAAACTGATACGCCAATGATACATGAAGTATCCGAACTTGTCCTAGTGCGATCTTGTCACATACAAAGTGAATGTCTATCTCTATATGCTTCGTGCGTCGATGATGAATTGGGTTGGCGGTCATGTAGATGGCACTGACGTTGTCACAGTAGACGATGGTCGTAGAGGGGATAGATACACGGAGCTCTTGGAGAAGCTAGCAAAGCCAGTAACACTCAGCTACGGCGTGGGCAACGACGTGATACTCGGCTTTGGCGCTGCACCGAGACACTGTAATCTGACGCTTTGAGGACCAGGAGATTAGAGTGTGGCCGAGGAAGACGCAGTAGCTGGATGTGGAGCGTCGAGAGTCGGGGCAGCTCACCCAGTCCACGTCGAAGTACGTGGTGAAAGAGTCGATGGGGCTGGAGTTGAGATGTAAGCCGATGGAGAGTGTGCCCTTCACGTAGCGAAGAATACGCTTGAGCAGCGCGAGGTGAGATTCGCGTGAAGCATGCATAAAGAGGCACACTTGCTGGACGGCGTAGGTAAGGTCCGACCGTGTTAGGGTGAGGTATTAGAGAGCATCAGTAAGACTCCGGTACTGGAAGAGATCGGTATAAGAAAGCCATCGATAGCGGAGAGCGTAGAGGACGCTGTAAGAACAATGTCGTCGATATAGAGGAGAAGATAGACAGTGGTGTTGCCGATGTGAAGAACGAAGAGAGAGGTATCGAATACAGAGGCCATAAAGCCGATGTGCCGAAGGTAGGCAGCAAAGTGCTGATATCAGGCCCAAGGAGCCTGTTTGTAATCGTAGAGGGAGCGCTGAAGGAGGCAGACGTCGTCGGGACGAGATGGATCTACGAAGCCTAGAGGCTGTTGGCAGTAGACCATTTTCGTCGAATGACTATGAAGAAAGGCGTTCTTCACGTCGAGCTGGTGGATCGGCCAAGAGTGCGAGGCAGTGAGAGTGAAAATGACCCAGATGGTAGCGGGTTTGACAACGGGACTGAAGGTCTCGTCATAGTCAACACTGTGACGTTGGGAAAAATCCCGAACTACCCAGCGCGCCTTGTGACGAGCAAGCAATCCATCGGCGTGGAACTTGTGTTTAAAGATCCACTTACCGGTCACAACATTGACACCGGGAGGACGAGGGATGGCTAGAGAGTAGTATATCGGGCAATGATGCCATGTTGAATGACGCACCAGAGTCCAGTACCTAAGTGTGCTAAGGTTGGAGCGTCATTTGATTGATGGCTGCGACAAGGCCAGCCTGGTTCCATGAGAGAATAGATTGGGTGGGTGGTGGCGGGAGGATCGGCTGAGGCGATAGGGTGGGAGCCGATGCTAGGTGGGCCTAAGGATGGGCGCCGAGAACTCTTGGTTGCTAGCCGATGAGACTGCGTAGTTGGAGCAGGGGTGTCTAGGGATTGTAGCATAGCCACGGACCCATGGAAATGGCAGACGGGGTAGGGACTGGAGCAGGGCGCGGTTGCATCGAACCGCTTCAGTTCTTGCCCTTGCCCTTGCCTTTGCTGTTGCCACCGGCGCGAGCTTTGTTGCCATGGTTAAAGCTATGGCTACCAGAGCCTCGAGAGGTGGCAGCAGCGCATGGTGGTCGGCAGCCGATGGGGTTAGGACAGCCATGATCGACTGCGGCGAGGAGAGCGGTGTGGGCCACAGTCTTTTCATCGTTGGTCAAGTGTAGTTCTTTAAGAACTAGCATGTCGTTGGTCCGGGCGAACGATGGAAGAGGTGTGAAGTTGGCGATATCATCGGCGATGTTGGAGAAGCGTGAGTTAAGTTCTTGTAGGAGGGCAAGGACGAGTTGTGAGTCGGCCACAGGGTGGCCGACATCGCAGAGGGCGGCAGCCTTTACCTTGAGGCGCTGACAATACGAGAAGACAGATGAGTCTTCTTGTACCATGGAGTGAAATTCATTTAGTAGGAAGATGGCGCGCGGCTGTTTGTTGGCGAGGAAGATCCGCTCGATGGCCACCCAGAGATCCTGGGCGGTGGGGTCTGTGTCCTCCATTGCAAGGTCGAGGACAGAGTCATCAACCGAGCCAAACAGCCAGCCGCGGATGCAGCACTCGACGATGTCCCACTGGGGATCATCGGGTCGAGGTGGAGCAGAGGGATTTAAAAAAAATATCCACTTGGAGTAGCTGGCATTGAGGTCGAGAGAGATAGGAACGTGAGATTTCACGTTGACGGCGGCGTAAGGTGGGAAGAAGATCGGCGAAGTGGTGCCTGAGGTATGGTCAGGAGCGCCGATAGTCGGAACAGATTCGGCGATTGGAAGAGTGCCGGAGCTAAGAGCCGACTCGATAGTCATGATAAGAGGGTAACGAACGCAATAAGTCGATGAGGATAAGAGCCGATGAGGAATAGATGGCCAATGGGAGTAAGCCGATGAGAAGAGGGGTTAGCCGATAGGAGTAGGTGGCTGACGAGGAGAGTGGTTGGCCGATGGGAGTAGGCAGCGGAGTAGTTGAGGGAGAAGTGGGTGGCAGAGTAGATAGGTCACGGTTATGGGTAGGAGAGAGTAGGTGGGTCACGGATGTGAGAAGGTTCACGTCCGTGGACTCGTGGACGCAAAAGAGTGGAGCAGACACGAAAACTCGGAGAAGGCGTAGACGTGAAGAAAGGAGGTTTGTGTCCTAGAGGCAGAAATTCGTGTCCATGAACACGTGGATACGTCGGAGTGGCTTGGACGTGAGTGGAGAAGTTTCGTGTCCACGAGCAGGTGAGCGTGTCAGAAAAGCAGGAACTGAGAGAATTCCAGCCGATGGAGAACGGACGAGTCTAGCTGATGGAGGGCGGACGGTTCTAGCCGATGGAGACGATGAGCTCAGAGTTACACCGGTGTTAGAGAAGAGAAGGTGCGTCAAAGCAAGGGAAGAGCTAAGGTAGGTTTGAAACGAGACGAGGAGGCAGATGGAGACCGTCGTCTTGTCACGTGGTGGAAAAGGGAGAGGAGAGCGCGGTGGAGGAGGAGAAAGCCATCTACGAAGAAGGTAGAAAGGAGAGAGCCGAGACGAAAAGGCAGAGGAGGATACCGGGAAGAAGGTCTGTGATGGAAAGAAAACGTTGACTCACCGGTGAGAGGATGTTAGCGCGCTTAAGATGTCTAGACCCGCTCTGATACTATATAGAAATGTGGTCCAGTGGTCTTAACATTTTTTGCTATGCGTCTAGTGATTTGTGTAGTCAATCTAGTGATTCCTCTCCCCTCAATATATATATATGTATATATATAATCATCCATTGTTGATACTACATGATTACCCTGGTTTATTTCTGTTGGTATTTCACAGTCACAGCCACTGGGCATATGATTGAGCTTCCCACATGGCTCTAACTTGTGGTAGCACAGCTAACTACTAAAGGCATCACCTAGTTCAATTGCACTGCCCTCAATGCCACATCTCCTGTGTGCTATGCCTGACAACTTAACATGCATTTTAGCTACAACACTCTGCTATTTCAGTTCATCAGAGATGAAGAAGTCTATCTGTTCTTGTAGGAGGTCTAAGCAAACAATCCTTGCTGCAAAACCTTAACTGACCATGATTCCTTGCCTGATATGTAGAAACCTCTCTGAGCAGTGACCAGCCATAATAACTATACCCTTGGAAACACTGTGCAGGCAAAACGAGGAAGGTGGCCTTGCCTGTGCTGTAGCATAGCGTAGCAGTATGTATAGCACGGTGCCTAGGCAGCATGAGGGTGCAATGCAACTCCTGCTTCACTCGACTTCTTTTGCTGCTGGATGATCAGCTCGTCAGAAGCCGCGCAGGCAAGGTTATTCCGTACTTCCATTTACTGATGACAAGTAATTTCATATCCCATTTATTACTAGCCATGGCTATCAGTTTGTCACTGGCAGTCCGGCACTGCAGTTTCATCTGCGACGTGCAGCTCTCCTCTGGCATGGCACCTGAACTTATTGGTAGCTGTTGTTTGTGTCCCTAGCTCGAAATTGAAGCAGCTTGTTTGTAGCGTTTAACTTTTGACGTGAAGTTCTTTCTTTTTTAACGTTGCTGTCCCAAGGCCAGGAGCCCAGGAGGCAGGAGTGGATATTCTTAGGGCTTTTGAGTTTGGAAAAAAGACAAAAATTTAGATTACTAAAAATTAATTCACCATATGTTTTGTAAGAAAAATCAAACTATTTTTTTCATAGAGAAAATATATGAAAATTTACATTCGCTCAAACCTTTTAAAAATTTTCTATAAATTAATGTGCATATGTATTCCTATTCTTTTATATTCTATGGTTTAAAATTTCTTTATACTGAATAAGTCCTAGATATGAGTAAAACAGTTTGCTTTGAAGCATGGGACTGAAAAGCAAATTGTGAGAAATATAATCCTTCCACAGATGAAGAATTACTTCCACCAAAATTAAAATTATAAGATTTTTTTTCCGGTCAGAAGGTAGCTGATTCAACCAGATAGCAACAGTTGCCTGATAGGCAAGCACGTGGAGCTTTTCTAGAAGTATGCGTGTATACTATTTAATATATATTATTGTACTCACACCACCATACAGGCAGTACATACATATTGTTTTCTATAGCCACTTAAAAAGTCATTAAATGGCATCACAACTTCAGGCACCGGATATCAAGGTAATTTTGAACGCAAGATTGAAAAATAATACAGAAATAAAACTAGAATGCACTTGCAAAAGTAAAATAAAAGATTAAAAAACATATAAATTTTGTATAAATTGATGTTTGGATAGAGTACATAAAAACACATTAATTTTATTGGATAAATTGGGCCTATTTGTAGAAATATGTATAGTGACTAACACTTCAAGTGTATAAAGGGGGTCGAGTCTATATATATACAATCTAGGTCAGTGGTCTGTCTAACACCCCCGTAGTCGTAGCGGGAGGAGAACGGACGCAGAGACTGGACCAAAAACTGATGAATAAAGACGTGGACATGCCTTTAGTCATTATATCGGCAAACTGATATGTCGATGGTACATAGAGCACCTGAACCTGACCTAATATGACCTTGTCACGGACAAAATGGATATCGATCTCGATGTGTTTGGTGTGTCGATGATGAACCGGGTTGGTGGTCATGTAGACGGCACTGACATTGTCGTAGTAGACGATGGTCGCGGTGGAGAGGGGTGCACGAAGCTCCTGGAGAAGTTGGCGAAGCCAGCAGCACTCGACGACAGCGTGGGCGACGGCGTGATACTCGGCTTCGGCGCTAGATCGGGATATTGTAGTCTGGCGTTTTGAGGATCAGGAGACAAGAGTGTCACCGAGGAAAACGCAGTAGCCGGACGTAGAGCGTCGAGAATCGAGGCAGCATGCTCAGTCCGCGTCGGAGTACGTGGTGAGTGAGTCGATAGGGCTGAAGTTGAGATGTAGCTCGCTAGAGAGGGTCCCCTTCACATAGCGTAGGATTCACTTGAGCAGCGCGAGGTGAGATTCGCGCGGAGCGTATATGAAGAGGCACACTTGCTAGATAGCGTATGTGAGGTCGGGTCGAGTGAGGGTGAGGTATTGGAGAGCCCCGGCAAGACTCCGATAATGAGAGGGATCGGCAACGAGTGCGCCATTGGCAGCGGAGAGTTTAGCTCGAGTGTTGACCAGGGTAGCCGTGGGGTGACAATCGGCCATGCCCGCACGCTGGGAAAGAAAGAGCCCGTGAGAGGAACGGGTGACGGAGATCTTAAGGAAATGATGGAGAGGACCAAGATCGGTCATGGCGAACTCAGAGTGAAGTCAGGCCATGATCTGGTCGAGGAGAGATGTCGAAGACGCTGTAAGGACAATGTCGTCGACATATAGAAGTAGATAGGCAGTAGCGAAGACGATATGGAAAATGAACAGGGAACTATCAGACGCAGAGGCCACGAAGCTGATGTACCGAAGATAGGCAGCAAAGCGCTGGTACTAAGCACGAGGGGCTTGTTTGAGGCCGTAGAGGGAACGTTGAAGAAGGCAGACGTTGTCGGGACGAGAAGGGTCGACGAAGCCTGGGGCTACTGGCAGTAAACCGTTTTCGTCAGATGACCGTAAAGAAAAGCGTTCTTCACGTCTAGTTGATGGATAAGCCAGGAACGCGAGTCAGCCAAAGTAAGGATGACCTGGATGGTGGCGGGTTTGACGACGAGACTGAAGGTCTCGTCGTAATCAACACCGGGTCGTTGAGAGAAACCCCGGACTACCCAGCGAGTCTTGTGACGGGCAAGGGAGCCATCGGCATGGAATTTGTGTTTAAAAATCTACTTATCGGTCACAATGTTAGGGTCGGTATCGTCTATGGCGAGGTCAAGGACAGGCCGAATTTTTTACAGAGAGATTTGAAGAAGAAAAATCACTTGGAATAGTTGGCGTTAAGATCAAGAGAGATAGGAACTTGAGATTTCACGTTCACAGCAGCGTAGGGAGAGGAGAAGATCGGCGAGGTGGTGCCCGAAGTGTGGTCTAAGGCACCGAGGGCCAAAGCAGACTCGGCGACTGGGAGAGTGCCGGAGCTGAGGGTGGACTCAGTGGCCATGACGGGAGAACGGGGACAAATAGCCGATGGAAGGAAGAAGCTGATGAGAGGACTGGATCGGCCGATAGAATGTGAGAAGCCAATGGGGAGTGGTTGGCCGATGGGGAGTAGGCAGCGGAGTAGGTGAGGAAAAGGTGGTGGCAAAATGGGTGGGTTAGAGAGTAGTTGGGTCATGGACGTGTGAAGATTCACGTCCGTGGACTCGTGGAGGCCAAGGAGTGGGGCGGACACGAAAAAGACAGAGAGTGGTCGGACGCGAAGAGAATATATTCGCATCCGGGTGGCAGGGATTCGTGTCCGTGGACACGTGGACACGTTTGACTGGCTCAGACGTGAGGGGAGAAAGTTCGTGTCCAAGAGCCGTTGAGCGTGTCAAAAAAGGCGAGAACCGAGGGAGGGTTCTAGCCGATGGAGGGATGGACAAGTCCAGCCGATAGGAGGGCGAACGAGTTCAGCCGATGGAGACGACAAGCGCGGAGGTGCGCTAGCATCAGAGAGAGAGATGCACAAAGCAAGAAGAAGAACGGAGATGGGTGCGAGACGAGACAAGGAGGCGAATCGAGACCGTCGTCTTGTCGTACGGAGGTGGAACGAAGAAAAGAAGGTGACTGTGGGAGAGATGGGGAGAAAGAGAAGAAGAAACAGAGACGAGAGAGCGAGGAGAGTGCCGGGAGGAGAGTATCGAGAAAAGGGTCGACGTCGACGACGAGGAGAAAAAGGTCGGTTCGCCGGAGGAAGAAGCTAACGCACCGAAAATGTGTAGACTCGCTCTGATACCATATAGAAATATATACAGCGATTAAGACTCGAGTGTATGTAAGAGGGGTCGTGCCTATATATAAAGAATCCAGGTCAATGCTTGTCTTACACCATTAGAACAAAAGACATGAATTCCTCGAGGTGACAAGTCCTCTCAGTTGTCCGCATGCTTAAAAGATGATGGGATTAGCTTTCTAATCATCTCGATCACAAGCTAAGGAAATGTAAAAAAATGAGCTCTCATGGATGGAAACTTTCCTGCGTTTCTCCCATAATATACATAGCAAATAATTTTTTCCTTCGGTATTCCTGTGACTTGTTCCTGCGATCCAAAGGGTGACACAGTGATTCGATCCAAAGGTCTAAACATGTAACTTGTGTTTGCACTCCTCTTTATTAATATTGTTAGCCACGAAAGTCCAACTCCAAATCTCAATCCTAATGGAACAGAAAACTTTGATTAGGGCTCATTCGGATTGGAGGGTAAAGACAGTAGAAAATAGAGAATTACATATGTAAATTTGCCGGTAGAACTGCCAAATTCTTTTGTTCAGAAATGAAACTGCATGGCAAGGCAAGTTGTGGTAACAAACCTACGGCGAACTGTAACGTGCACGACGCGGTCCGGTTTTGTTGGCCTAGCAGCATATTACAGACCGAGATGCCGGCACGTCAGCACGGAAAGAGAATCTCATTAATGCGAGATTAGAATCGCCAGGAATCTTTAGTCCCGTTGGGCCCCACGATGTAGCTAACATTCCTCTTCACAGCCACGACTTCCGGGGTGTTCAAGCGATGTAATTGCGTCTTTAATTAACAGGCAATCAATTCACAATGATGATGGAACGTTGGCACCTAAAGAAAATAGCGGATGAAACGATTGCGATGTTACTCTCCATACAAAAAGATGATTTTAGTTACGACATCTCGAGATGATTTTAGTTACGAGGTAAAAAAAGACAACATAGCCTAAGTATGGGTAGATAGATAGGTAATGAGCATAAAAGGAATAAAACTTCTCATTCACACATTAAAGATAGCTAAGAAAGTAAAAATTAATTTATTTTAAGAGAGTTTGAACTCTAAGATTGTATTCATTTGGGGACCAGGGAGTAGGTTTACTGTCTGTTTCGGCCTAATCTACCGTTGGATATGGATGGGCTTGGAGTCGGTAAAATTCCGGAGTAAATGGGCTGAGATTCATGTATTGGCTTGGGCTCATCAAAGACCGTACTAAATAGACGATTAAGTCCGTCTAAACGAATGAGTAAGCAGGCTAATATAGCATAGTTTCCAAAATGCTGCTCCGTTCTAAAATATAAAAACCACTCTTAGTCCTGCTAGTGAATAGGACACTCTTAGTACTTAAAATAGAGTGTTAGTCAGATTTATGTTTTATATAAAAAAATACTAATGTACTCCTATTTTAAAATGCAAGGGTTTCTCCCTTTGTCAAGACACATTTTGAAAAAACGTGTAGAATTTCTTATATTTTGGTCTAGACACATTTTGAAATAACGTGCAGAATACTTTATATTTTGAAACTGAGTAGTTTGCACGGATTATCCACTTTATATAAAAAATGAGTTATTAATGTTTCGTTTGTCAGTATATTTTCAAAATTGGATTGGATTGAATGGCCTATACGACGCTATTAAGAGATTGACATGATATTCATTCAGTCGAAACCCTGAAGGGAAAAACGAAAACAGGCAAAATCTCAGCTTAAAAAATGAAAACTCGTGTGAGAAGGATGATCAGATAGAGCTAATACAATTTGAGGCCATCATGGCGGCCAATCAAACCAATAGGGAAACAGTTTAATCATCATATCATCCAACCCCCTCACTGCGCATCTTAGGAATTAAACAAGAACGCGTTTTTCCCACTTTCGAAAAAGAACGAATTTTTTTTAAAAGCAAGGGCTAACGAAGGAAAAACAAAATAAAAAGTCAGAAGATTTGTAGATGCATCAGATCTCCAAGGTAAAAAAGGGTGTGACATCATAGAGATGCCTCAGACGCAAATTAGCCATTAAATCTTGTGCCTCCTCATCTGCATCACCTTCCAGCCAAAACAAATCCCATCGCCAAACAGCCAACAAAACAAACAGAAAAAAAAATAAGAGAGATTTGAAAGCGCTAGAAAGAGGCAGCATCGGAGTAGCAAAGAAAAGAAGACTTCAGCCATCGCAAAAATCATTATCACGGAAAAGGGACCGAGAGTGCAAGCCCTAAGAACAGGAGAGAATAAGAACCAAGGCGAAGGCGGTGGGGGAAATGCGGCTCTGCGCCTCGCTTATATATATGGAGAGCGGACGGAAACGCTAGGGTTTGTTAGGGTTTTCCTCCCATCCGACGGCTCGTGAGGCACACAGCGACGCACGCACGGGCGGCCCAGATTGATTTTCCTGTTATGTGGGCCGTCATGGGCCTCATTTTGAGTCAGGGCTGTCATCGTGTCTTTATAGGTTCAATACAGTACACAGAACGGTTTGAAGTAGCATTTATTCACGTAATCCAAAGCAACCAATTAGTAGGTGTAAGACAAAACCTAAAGATCATGTCCAATTTGACTACCTCTATGATTTCATAGACCCCAACGAAAAACCGTTAAGTAAGGCCCGGCTTTTGTGAGCTTGTGTTATGATTCATAAATACTATACGTCATTTTATACATTTTTAATATAAAATCACGTGAATTTCTGACCATATCATTTGCTCTAATTTAAGTTTCATCTTCATCTCTAACGAGCTACAACTTAGATACTTGGGCTATCAAAAGAGGAAAAATGTGGGAGATATTCTCCAATTTAGAAGGATGATCAAGGAGGAGGCACTCGGGCAGTGGGCCAATGGTGGTGGTGGTGGTGCCGCCATATACGTGGGAGAGGAAGACGACGGTGGGCTTGTTTGACAGTGAAGGAAGCTTATTGTTTTTTTTTGTTTTTTACATGGGAGGAAGCTCATTGTTGGAGTAGTTATGAGATGATGGGAGATGACAAGTAGATCCTATGAAGCAAACTGTTAAAGATGAGCACAATGACATGAACCCACCTAAATTGAAGTTAGAGTGAGAATGTATTTGGTTGCCTGCACATAGGTTGGTTCATAGAAAGATGCGTGTTTGGTTAGTTGGGTCCGCACGAGAGCCTGCACGTCGAGCTAGGCTAAGGAGGAGTGTAGGATTTGAACTTTGCTACTCAACTTGAGTCAACTTGTGCGGGTGCAAGCGTTTCATAGGGGGTGTGGGCATTGCATGCGCAGCTGTAGAGGAGCACGGGTCGATTCTCCTCCCACCGCTGGGTGTGCCTTGAGCTTGTGAAGAGGGGTGACAAGCAACCATCGACCAATAGATTTGTCGGACCCAATAATAAACCGCCTTGACACTTAGCCACAACCATCGTCATTCTTTCCTTATCCAAATGTTGCCATTTTTCACTTCTCTAGTCATCAGTTTTCCCTAGATCTAGGTGCCTGGATGATAAGGACAAGTGATTAAGCTCAAGGTAGGGCTTAGGGATGAGAGGTGCCTGCCTCCACTCTACCTCATCCGCCTTCCAAGCTGGTCTCCGCCTCCACTCCTCTTTCTCACTAGTTGTGATCGTCTTCCAACTCTCCCTCACCCTTCTTTATCCCCTACTGGATCTGATAGGTAGCTTAGTGCCACCATATTTAACTAGTATGACGATGACGAGCCAACAGGCTTGATAGGGCAAGAGGGCCAAGAGTGCTTGTTTCTTTCTCCTGTTCTTTTCTTCCTTTTCTAACCAGCTGATTTGTCACTAATATAAACATGTTACTTAAATATATTGTACAATACTGGGCATATATAGCCTGGATTATTTTTTCCTTCATTCATCACGGTAAAAATTTCCACGACTTGATTTTGTATAGTGATACATTGACGGTTAATATACTTTTAAAAAATAGCTTTTAGATGGTAGGAGTTTTTATCTGTAAGTCCTGAGTTATAGTCACACCCTTAGAAAAGAAAAGGTATCCATACCCACAGTCCATACATCAACCAAATAAAATCTCCTCTTCCAAACCGTATCTCTCGCACAAGCAACTAAACGGCATCTGACCAAACCGTATACAATCAACCAAACAACACAAACCGTATCTCTTGTACACGCAATTGCTAGCCAGACTAAGCTAATATAATCAACCAAATACACATGCATATGTTCTTAGCCAAACCAAACTCGGCCTTGATGAGAGAGATAGGCTATGCTAAGAAAATGTAAGCAACCAAACACACAATATCGTGTTTTGAGTGTATTCGGTATGTTCTCATGATTGAGTGAAAATATCAAATCAAAATTTTCCCGTGTCACGTTTCCCAGCAATTCAGACGCATAATTCTAAACAAATTGCAAGAATCGGCAACGAATTTCTAGTTCTCATTGGTCGGTCGGTCGGTGAATGCAGCCGGTGAGCGCCTTCAGAGAAGAGAATGCAGCAGCCCGTATATGTTATTCAACAAACATCGCAAGGGCACATAACAACCGCGTGCAAGGTCAAGGTGAACACACAGCCAGGCGTTTTTAATTGAAAACATGATTCGAGCCAGGAACAAAATTTTCCAATCCAAAAACAATGTTCCCACGAAACTTTGGTTGACTGGTAAAAGCTGTTCGATACACAGAGAGAGACCAAATCAAGTCCAGCAACAACTACAATGTCTAGAACAGCTCAGTGTGACAGCATCCCATGCGCCACTGGAACCACTCCTCTTTACTGCTCACCCGTGGTCTTGATGATATCCGAGTCACCTGAAATCAAGCGTATTGTACCCTATTACTACCAAAGAACTGTGTAGTTTTATTTGTTGGAAATAGTAGTCATATAGGAAGTTACCAGGATCAATAATGCTGAGGCAGCAAACACGGAAGTATTTACCACAGGCTGTTCCCAGATCAACATTATCTGAAAACAAAAGAATAGCAGTTACCTTTCGAACAAAGAGACATACTAGAGCAAATGAAATCAGATAACAAGACTGGCTAATCGATGGTTTGCAGTTTACAATTTATTTCTCCTAAAAATGACTATTAGCTATGACTTTTTAGCCTACAGAAGTCCACTCTGCATTCTGCAATTGCTACAACCACAATGCAGCTTTGCCACAGGAACAGAAGACATAACTGTGCAACTTATTTCAGTTTCATTTTTTTAAATGCATAAAAAATCTATTAGAATAGCGTTTCTAAAATATAATTTGATGTCAGATTAGATCTTTACTCCCAAGCTTGCAGCACTGTTTAAATCTTTGCTGAGGTCACAGGGGATACAGAAAAGCAGGGATGTTGACTTACTTCCGTGGAAGTGGTGGACAGTGACCTTGGCCAACATAGCATAGTACTCAATTTCTGACTTCCGAAGAGGAGGGCAGTTGTTAGAAATGATCACTAGCTTCGCTGTAATGAAGACATGTTAGGGCATTAAATATCAGTCTGCTAATCACGATGACAAAACAAAGTAGGGCAGTAATGCAGTTATGCTCTAAATAGTTTAGAACTAGCATGCACTAAAATGTAACTACTAATAAGTCCAATGGAACTACAAATGACAACAAGAAAGAGGTGATGCAAGCAAAACATTACAAGCAAATGGTACAAAGAGTAAAAAGCTGAATCTCCTACAGTTACAAAAAAATTTTCCAAGCATTCATACTGAAGACCTACAGCAAAAACAAGCATTCATCATAAAAGCATATTCCCACTTCTGCTAATAAGCAGTGACACCACAGTTACTGTATGCAGAATATGGAGAATTATTATGGCGTTGACTCATACACAATGGCCATATCAACATTAGATCCACTGGTAATCAGATTTCAACGCTAATGGTTTCAATCTGGAGTAATAAATTTGCAAATATAATAATATACGATTTTCTATGGCATCATACCCAAGCTAAATAATGGAACATATCGACACATCCATCACAATCTAGAAAACAACCACTGGTTGCTCAAAACAATAAATGGAAAATGTTCTGCATGAGATTTGGAGAATCAGAATACTGGCTTGGTTCTCAAAAGAGAAAGAATAGCGCTCAGTATGTTCATTGTCGATCATCTGGGGAAAGGATCATCATATTCTCCATAGTAAGCAGTACCAAATATTATTTCACCACAACATGCTTAAGGCATCAGGGGAAATAAGCAGCATAATCAAACTACACATGAATCAGCACATTTTCAAATAAAAACAAAATCTCTCAGAATAAGAGACTCTGCATTAAATTTGGAGGATCAGAGTTCTGGCTTGATTATCTCTAAAGAGAAAACAATAGCGCACAGTATGTTCACTGTCGATCATCTGGGGAAAGGATCGTCATATCCTCCACAAATTCATCCAAAAATAAAATTTAGAAAGTACACTACACAACATACAGGTTACTCAGCTAGGGCAACAGCTGATAAACACATAAATCTATAAATAGCAGAATAGCATATTCACATTTGAGTGCAACACAGAAAAAAAAACACAGGAATATTTTAACCCTTTGGCTAAGTCTATGTTAATACTAATCGGCCATGCATATATACACCACTGTCAAATACTGAACCACAACATCGAGCACATTCAGAAGAACAGAGACAGCGGGACCAATCGCTATGGCATCGACTCATACGCGGTGGCAATGAGATCCACCGGTAATCAGTTACTACGATGCGCAGACTCACTCTAATATATATCCAAATATTAGACAGCAATGCTAACACCGATGCGAAACTTCAACTAGAATTTCGCATAATCTAACAGGGCAAGGAGAGCATTCATCCATCTTACCCTTGGAGTTCCTGAGGGTCCTGAGGACGGTCTTGTAGCCGAGCGTGTACTTGCCACTCTTCATCACAAGCTGCAGCTTGTTGTTGATGTTGTCCGTGGACTTCTTCTGCAAGCACCATCACCACGGCGAACAGCAAAAGGTGTTAGCGCGCAAAGCAGCCGCGATTCGCAGTGCGAAATGAAGGATCTAGCTCGCTCGCGCGAGAACAAGAGAGGCGGGAGGGGGCAGGGCGCCGTCGTTACCGTCTTTTTTGCGGCCACCATGGTTGCGCCCCGAGGAGAAGCGACGGCGGCGAGGGTTTGCGGCGGCTTCTGCTCGGGTGGCGACTGCGAGGTGGAAGAGTGGGGGCGCTAGGGTTTGCGGCATTATATAGGCACGGCAAGGAAGGGTTCAGCTGCCCAAGCTGGCTAATGGATTGTTGGGTTTGGGCTTCGTTTTGCTGGATAAGGCCAGACTATTGGGCTTCTTATTTCACCATTTTAACGAGACGTGGTTTTTTCGTCCTGGAACAACTCTATGTCTTGCCATGATTTTTTTTAGAAAAGAAACACTCTGTGTCTTGCCACACACGTTCCACAAATGTGCAAATGCTGGATGATTAAAGCAACAAATGAACCAAACATTGAATAATGTAAAGTAAAATTTATCTAGAGCATGATTAATGTTTGGGGTTTTCTTACTTTTGTTTTTTTACTCCCTTTTCATGATTAAAACCAAAATCTAAAAAAACCTCTTTTTTTTGACCCATAGCCAAACCAGTTGGGATCTTATCTTTTTTAGGTATAGGTTAATTGGATCAATGATATTACAAATTCTTTTATTTTAAAATATGTCAATACAATTCATCTATTTATAACGATGCCATTATAATTTTACAACTATTTGAAATATGTCACTACCTTACCCTTCGATGCATTTATTTAAAAAATTGGACCATTTTGCCCTTCTTCCTCCCTCTCTCCTCTCTTCCCACAGGCGGCTCGCTCGCTTCGGTGGCTCCTTCCTCTCTCTACTGACTCCAATGGCTCCTTCCCCTCTCTACTCACTCTAGCAGTGGCACATGGCGAGGAGGCGGCCGACGGTTACTCTTTGTTCCTCTCCTCCTTTTATCTCTTCCTCCCCATCTCCTCTCACTTTGGGCAATAGCCATGATTGGGCCGGGCGGAGCAAATTGGCGACCTCGTCACCGTCGCTAGCCTCGTACATCTCCATCCCTAACCTCTCCACCATCGGATCCACTGACCTTAGCATCTCTGTCCTCAACCTCGCCTCTACCAAACCCAACATTGGTGGCATCGGCAGCATGGCAAGGCGAGCTAGCGTGGTCTAATGAGCGCACTGGCCACGACCATAGGGGTTCGTGGCATTCTTGGTGAGCCAATGGTCGGAGCAGCAGCCATCGTCACCGCCGTCGTGGTGTCACATGTCCTCAAACTCACAACCAAAATGAGCATGACCACTTCGATATCTACCTTGACGACGATAATTGCAGCAGCAACCTCCGTAGCTCTTATCACTATTGTTGCCACGTTGACTGTCGCCCTGACAACTGTCATGAGTGGCCCATAGTCTATCCGCATTCGGGAGATGGAAAAGGCATCCTTGCCTTCACATATGACCTACGCCGCATCAACTGGCTCACCGAATTTAAGCCCATAAGTGTCATGACATACAATGGCTAGACCAACCCTAAGTCATGGCTGACGGTCTACACGCTCACCATTAGGTGGCGGGAGGTGACCCGAAGGCTATGGCCAAGTACCTTCCTGTCATGTTGATGGACTCTACATGAGCGTGGTTCACGGGCCTTATGGAGGGACCGGTTGGTTCTAAGGGAAAGCTACGGGCTCAGTTCATGGCAAACTTCTACGGTACTTACCCTTATCCTATGACCACATAGGACCTCTACCAGATTCACCAAGACAAGAGTGGGTCATTTGAGACTACATCAGGTGCTTTTCTGAGAAGCTCAATGCCAACCCCAATGCCTCCGATGGGGTGGTCATGGTGTTCTTTTACAAGGGTGCCCTAAGATGAGGACTTCATCAAGAAGTGGGCGCTCAAGTCACCCACCAACGTTAAGGCCATGTTTGACATGGCCAATAGGTATGCCTCCTCGGCCGATGTTATGGCGGTGCACCATGAGGATAGCAAACCCAAGAAGGACTAGCCCAAGTCCTCCAAGGGCTAAGGCGTCAAGGGCAAGAGTGTGGACATCATCACAATCACCGAACATAGGCTACTACGCCCGCCCCGAGTCAATGACTCTCTCTAGATGATGGAGGCCCATTGCTTCTATCATCCTAAAGGGCACCATGCTGCCAAGGACTACCATCTCCTCAAGTGGTTCACCCAAGAGCTAATGGCAAGGCGAGCGGCTCGGGTTCTGGCATGGCCACTAAAAAGGATAGGCCGGATGACAACCCGATGCCCGTCTTCTAGAACCCCTATGCTAAAATCAACTACATCTTTGGTGGACCTGACATGTATGAGTCTAGGCAAAAGTAAAAGCCAATTACCCAGGAGATCAACGCTGTCATCCCTGATACCCCTCAATACCTCAAGTGGACAGAGGTCCTAATAACCTTTGACCGCTTTGACAACCCCGACTAGGTCCCACACCTTGGCTGGTACCCACTCTCCTGGATCTAGTCGTCCAGGGCACCAAGCTAAAGAATGTCCTAATTGATGGGTGCAACGCTTTTGAACATCTTATTCTTTAAGACTTTCACTGACATGAAGCTATCTCACTCGTCCTTGTAATTGAGCATGTCATCCTTCCACGGGGTTATCTTGGGGCTCTCTTCAACGCCACTTGGGCAGACCACTCTACTTGTCACTTTTGGTACCAAGGAAAACTTTCATACTAAAAACTTTTGTCACTTTTGGCCAACTTCAAGACGGTGTACCACACCATCTTTGGCCACCTTGCCTTGGCGAAGTTCATGGTGGTTCCTTACTATGCCTACACCATAATGAAGATGCCTGGTTTGACTGGTGTCATCACCCTCCGCGCCGACATCAAGCAATCCTTCGCCTACGAGTAGAAGAGTTGTGAGCTAGCCCAAAGCTAGGAGGCAGGCTATTCACTAAGAAGCACGTCCTACCAAAGACGTGGTCCTAACCAAGGCTGGACTTGAACCTACTGGCAACAAGACCAAGGAGGTCGCGCTTTACCTAGCTGACCTCACCAAGACAATGCTGATTGGAGCTACCCTTGATGAAAAATAAGGAGATGCTCTTGTCACCTTCCTTCGGGACAACAAGGACATATTCACATGGAAGCCCTCTAACATGCCTAGTGTCCCGAGTGTGATGATTGAGCACTCTTTGGACGTCCGAGCATATGCGAAGCTAGTCAAGCAACAACTTTGTTATTTTGCTCTAGATAGAAGATAGGCTATCCGAGAAGAATTAGTTAGGCTTTTAGCGACATGCTTTTATAAAAGAGGTGTATTACCCAGATTGGTTAGCCAATCCAGTGCTTGTTTGCAAAAAGAACAAAAAATAATGCATGTGTGTTAACTACATTGATCTCAACAAAGCTTGTTCTAAAGAACCTTTCAGATTGTATCGCATTGATGTTAACGCCAAAATCTGGACGATCCGATGGCGCTCAAGCCGATCAGCTGGGAGATCCGATGGGGCTAAAGCCGATCGGCTGAGAGGTCTGATGAAGGGTTTAATACAGTCATCGGCCGATGGAGAACTGTAGAAAAGCCGATCAGATTAGTAGAAGATTGGATCGGCTTGAAGATAGGGGATTGTTCAATCGGTATCAGGTCCGAGAAGCCCGAGGAAAGAAAGGAGAAGGATCGGCTTGACTAAAAAAGGTCCGATAGCTACAGTGGAGAAGCCGATCAGGTTACAGTAAAGGAAGACTCGGTTACAAATTGGAAGATTATTCAGATGAAACCGGGTTTGCGGAAGAGCCGTGGACTCTACGGCAGGGTGCTTATTTTTGTAAATTATAATCTTACTCAATTAGGAAGGTTTAGCTGGTTAGTTAACTTCTTTAGTAATATTTTCCTTTGTTCTTACTAGGAAATAATGTCCGATGGTCGTAGACGCGTCGGACTCTGTCTGTAAATCCAGGGTATAAATATAGACCCCCTGGAAACATGTAAGATATCTCTCGATCATATACAAATTCGGCGCATCGCCACCCTAGTTCATCTAGGTTTTACCGACGGGTTCTGGCTCTCGACGTGGGGCTGCATCGGTTAAGTCCGATCTTTGGCGAAGGGGTAAGTCCCGCCACCATCCCTATATGTCCTGCTCTGTCTGAGGCTGCATTGATTAGGTCCAACCTCTTAGGTCGATCGGATGTATCGCATCACGTCCGTGCTGGACCTATCGGCCCGTTAAGCTCCCTCTGTCGTCGTCAATCTCGTGCTGCATCGGTTAGGTCTGACCTACGGGGCTGCCGACAGTAGATCGAGCTTCAGGCCTATAGCCTTCTGCACGACGTATCATCGGAGTGCTAGCCGATGAGTTATCCATGCTCTGAGCTTCACGCCCAGCGCATCGGCCCTTCGGCTGATACGCATAAGCCTTTAGAGGCGTCCCACGACGCGTAACGTCAAACGTATTGGTCCCCCAGTCGATACGCACCCGCCTTTAGAGAGGCGTTTCCTCATCGGCTCAGCTAGCCGATGGGTTCGTTCCTATCCTTGCTACAGCATAGCCGATCCGGCGTCCTCCGTATCATCGCCGCTGGCCCTGACCTCGTACTGTCTTGGTTAGGTCTAATCTTCGAGGTTTGGTGTTGATGGCGCTGCCACGGTGGGAGACGGGTCTCGTGTTGTCGTATCCGGAGCGGCATCGGCTTTGCAGCCCGTACCTTCTTGCGCTAATCATTGCCTAGGCCGCCTGCGCACTTATCGGTTTTTCCAGCCGATGAATCACTGTTCGACTGTCCGGAGGGATCTTGTGCGTCTCGCCATCCTTTGAGCACACCCTGGTTCCTTCATCGGCTCTTCGGTCGACCCCTCGTCGACACCTGTCCACATCGGCTCCCCAGCCGATCGAACAACATCCCGAACCTATCGGCAGCCAGCCGATAGTGAGCGTCTGTATCGGATTCGCTCGTCTCACTTCCTTGTCAATTGCAGGGTCAAATTGACTGGCACGCCCGCAAACCTCGATGCTTAAGGACCTGCACTGGAGATAAGCAGACCTCCTAGGCCTTCGTGTGATCGAGCCGCCGTCCCTCCCCGATTGCGGGATTTTTTGACGGTGAGCAATTGACCAAGTGGTTGACTCGACTGCTAGGTCCGAGCTACTATGTTTTCTTGATGTCTACTTTGGGTACCATCAAATAAGCTTAAAGAAAGAAGACTATCTCATAACTTCATTTATCACTCCATTCAGCACATAATGCAACATGATGATGCCCTTTAGGTTAAAGAACGTGAGGGCTACATACCAACATGCCATGCAACACTGCCTCCATAACCAACTCAGATGGAATGTTAAACCATATGTCGACGACATGGTGATCAAGTCCCAAGTTAAGGAAGACCTCTTCATCGACTTGACCGAGACATTCAATAGTCTGCATGCCTTCAAGATGAAGTTGGACCCTAAGAAGTGCATCTTTGATGTCCCCTTAGGAAAGCTACTCAGTTCATTGTCTCGATGTGGAATTAAAGCCAACCCGGAGAAGATTAATGCCATCCTCAACATGAACCCATCAACTGACTAGAAGCAAGTTTAGAAGCTAATCGGGTGCATGGCAAGACTTAGTCGTTTCGTATACCGATTGGGTGAGCATAGCATGCCCTTCTTCAAGCTACTCAAGAAGACCGATTAGTTTGAGTGGACACTAGAAGCCTAGCAGGCCTTCGAAGACTTTAAGAAATTCCTAACCACTCTGCTAGTCCTAGTCTCGTTGCCCTTGTTGCTATACATCATCACTACCACTCAAATCGTCAGCACCATTCTTGTGGTCAAGAGGGAAGAAGAGGGCCACCTCCAAAAGGTATAATGCCCATTTACTTTGTTAGTGAGGTCCTAGGCGAGTCGAAAGCCTAGTACCCCCAGATCCAGAAGATACTTTACACTATCTTCATCATCGCTAGGAAGCTTGTCCATTACTTTCAATCCCACCAAATCTTGGTCATCACGATATACCCCCTTAGGGACGTCCTCCATAACAAAGAAGCAACCAGCCATATCGCAAAGTGGGCACACAAGCTGATGGCGTTCAAAATTGTGTTTCAACCTCACAGTGCCATCAAGTCACAGGCTCTAGCCAACTTCGTCACCAAGTGGACAGAAGTCTAGGAGGTAGCCTCGCCCGACAATCTTGAACAATGCATTTTAATGGCTCTCTTATGTTGTCGAGCGCAGAGGCTGGCGTGCTGTTAACTTCTCCTCAGGGTGAAAAGTTAAAGTATGTTCTCCCACTACACTTCCCAGCCTCTAACAACATGGCCTAGTATGAGGCCCTGATCCACTGTCTTTGTATTGCCATCTCACTCAGCATCTGATGCATGGTGGTTTGTGGAGACTCACAGTTTATAGTAAATCAAGTGATGAAGGAATGGTCCTACGCGGATGATAACATGACCACCTATTGTTAAGAAGTTCACAAATTGGAAGATAAGTTTGACAGTCTAGAGTTGGCCAAGTGTGGCACCTGGCGAGACTTGGTGCTAGTCAGGGTTTTTTTAGAGTTGCTTCACAAACCATCATCCACCCCCAAAAGATGTCTAAGGACCTCGTCCTAGCTCAACAACCCGCCTAGGACACCATGATGATAGAGCCCAACTGGAGGGCTCCTCGCCTTGACTATCTTGTCAACAATAAACTTTCGCTTGACAGGGCAACAGTTGAGAAGATCGCTCATCAAAGTTGCTACTATGTGGTCGTAGACGACGAATTGTACCATAGGGGCTCCTTAGGAGTCCTCATGCGAGGCATATCTCAACACAAAAGAGCAAGCTTCTATAGGAAATCCACTCAGGCATCTACAGTGGTCCGTAGCTTCTAAAACCTTAGTTGACAAGGTGTATAGATAAAGCTTCTTCTAGTCGACTGCCGTCACCGCCACCCAGGACATCGTTTGAACCTATGAAGGATACTAGTCCTTTGCCAGAAAGACTCATGTTCTAGCACAAGAGCTCCAAACCATCCCAATCTCATGGGCATTCGCTGTATAGGGCCTAGACAGGGTTGTGACTTTCAAGAAAGAGCCCAGGGGTTTCACACATCTATTCATAGCAGTTGATAAGTTCACTAAATGAAGGCAAAGCCTGTCACAAAGATCAATTCTGTCTAAACCCATGATTACATCCAAGGCATAATCTATCGGTTTGGTGTCCCGAATAGAATAATCATCAACTATGACACTCAATTTACTAGCTTCTTTTTTCAAGACTTTTGCGAGGAGCTCGAAATCAAGATGTGCTACACTTCTTTGGCTCATCCCCAGAGCAATGGGCAACTTAAGCACGGTAACAGTATGGTGCTCTATAGAATCAAGACTAGAGTGTTCAACTGACTGAAGCTATACGCTGACAAATGGGTCGTAGAGTTACCTTCCGTGTTATGGTCACTCAGGACCACCCCTTGTCATGCTATGAGGTAGTATCCTTTCTTCCTGGTACACAGGGCCAAGGCTGCTCTTCCAACCGAGCTCGAGTTCGTGTCCCGGCGGGTGTGTGCCTTCAAAGATGACAAAAACGAATCCAGTCTGCTAGATGACCTTGGCTAATTGGAGGAAGCACGCGATGTTGCAGCCATCTAGTCAGCCAAATATCAATAAGGCTTGCGACGCTATCACAACCGTAACATTGATGGTCGTGCATTCTTGAACAACGACTTGGTCCTATACAAAATCCAAATTACTAAAGATTGGCACAAACTCTCACTCATGTGGGTGGGACAATTCATTATTAGTGAAGTCAATCGCCTGGGGGCATACTGACTAGAACAAGAAGACGACTCCATGGTGGATAATTCCTAAAACATTGAATAGATACATTGCTTTTATGCTTAAACCTTGCATTTACTATTCTGCATGAATAAAGTCATTCGGCCACTACTTCTCGGCTTTGGTTTCCTATCTTTTTTGTGCTGCTTGCGTTACTTTTGTACTATACACTACTCGTTAGTGGGCTATCGAGTGTATTTCAAGCCTGAGTCATGTGTCTCTGCACGTTCACTAGGATAAGGCTGCTTGCCACACAACCTATACCCAGGGGTAGTCTATTATTGGCTAAGACTTGTTTTGTGCATTTTACTCAAGACAAGTAACAACACTACATAATCATGCATAGCACACAAAATAAAGTTCACACATACAAGTTTGGCTACCTGTCTAACTACATTACTCTTTTACATCTCGAGGTCCTTGACGAGCTCGACTGTAGTGCCTTTTGCTTCATTGTTTAGCGCTTAGATGTCCTTATTAGAGCATGCCCGCAAATCCTTTGCCGACTGCCCCGAGGTCTAAAAGGGGGCCTTGAGGATTGGATATGTCACCTAGAGGGGGGTGCTTGTCGCCGAATCTCACGGGGAGAGGCTTGACCAGGGAGAGGCAGCCGCTCGGTCATGTGAAGGCCTGGGAGATCTGCTTAGCTCTAGTACAGATCCTTAAGCTTTGAGGTGTCAAGGGCGTGCCAATCAATTTGACCCTGCAATTGACAAGGAGAGAGGATGAGACCCATGAGCCAGTCGGTCGATAGGCCTGTTTGGCTCTCCCTATTGGCTAGGTGCAGATAGAGAAGGCAGCGCTCAGACATCGGCTGAAAAGTCGATGGAGGCATGAGAGGTAGACGCATGTAGCATACTAGAGGACCTATCTGCCAAAGAGCCGATGACACTACTCGGTATTCGAAATGCGGAGCGAGAGCCGATCCCCTACGAAGCCTCGTGGGCCAGCGACCTCGGTGACGCCGCCGTTAAGACCAACCTCGATAGATCAGACCGAACCGAGATAGTATGAGGCTAGGGGCTAACGACACAGAGACGGTGAAAACTTAGGCCAAACGTGACGACGAGGGAGGAAAGAGAGGAGACCATCAGCTACCTACCGGTCGAACGTCCTATGCAGGCCTACACCTAAACCTAACATGCCGAGGAGCTAATACGCTGGGCGTGGTGCCTAGGATATGGATAACTCATCGGCTAACACTTCGATGAAACGTCGTACAGAGACCTATAGGCCTACAGCTCGATCTACCGTCGGCAGCCTCGTAGGTCGAACCTAACCGATACAGCACAAGACTGACAACGATAGAGAGCTAATAGACCGGTAGACCTCGCATGGACGTGATGTGGTACACCCGATCTGACTAAGAGGTCGAAACTAACCAATGCAGCCTTAGACAAAGCGAGACATACCGGGATAGTGGCGGGCCTTACCCCTTCATTGGAGATCGAACTTGACCGATGAAGCCCCGCGTCGAGAGCCAGAACCCGCCAGTGAGAACCTATATGAACTAGGGTGGTGATGCACCGAAGTTGTATTGGATATATCTGTTGATGTCTTTACAGGTTTTTAGGGGTTCTATATTTATACTTTGGTATTACAGAGTCCGACGCGGTTACAACAACCATTGAACGTTATCTCCTAAAAATATAAAAGGAAAATATCTCTAGGGAAGTTAACTAAACTAACTAAACATTCCTATATAAGATATGATTTACATAGATAAAATATGCTGCCATAATTTTCATGGCTCCTCCTCAAACTCGGTCTTATCTGGATAATCTTCTATTCTTGGACCAAATCTCTTCTTGCTTCATCCGATCGGTTTTCTCCCTGTAGCAACCAGACTCTTTTTTAAATTTAGCAGATCTTTTTTCCAACCTTTCCCTGGGCTTTCCAAATTTTGGCATTAACAGGGGGTGAATATGTGTTTCGTGATATTTCAAAACTTGTAACGGAGGTGCTAGGTCAGATAGTCCAACTATGGAGGAGTCGGACAATCTGACAATTGTAGGATAGTCCAATTAGTAACAACATATTAAAACAATTATATGTGTTCGGATTGTCTGACTGTTGTAGGACAATTCAACCAACACAAGAAACTTAGCTTGAGCTATAAAACGAGATACAATCTAGAAAAACTATTCAAGCATCCTTTCTATAAGAGCAAGCTAGAGATAAATAGAGCTAAACAAGCAAGTAAATATCACTACAAGCATAAGATAGAAATCAGTAAATACAAGGTATAAGAGAGAAAATGAGACATTGATTTGTTTATTGATGTTAAGATCCAATCGATCCTTAGTCTCTGTTGAGAAGCTTTGAAGAGGCAGGTCCTGATCAACCATTTTCCTCTCCATGCAACCTTCAGTACGGCTTCAATCTCCAAGCAATCACCAAGGCCTAGCTCCATCTATAAGTGACCTCCAAGATCCTAAGCTTGGATGATGTGCTATAAGCTCTGGTGAAGCTTGCTCTGCCAAGTACTTACCAAGATGAAACTTGGCTTTCACTTTTATCACCTCTTCCTTTTTGAAGGTGACATATAACATTCACAAGGGTTTCTAGGCACACCACACTTCTTGGTTGCTCCGAGATTATAATTCTTCACTTCCACACACTCTAAATTTAACCCACTATTAGCTCACAAGCTCAAGATCATAGAGAGAGGAGGGTTAGGAGGGAGTTTAGCCTTCTAAATAAGAACACAAGAACACTCAAAGCTAAACTCTAGCATAATTGATCTTCAAAATGCTCTCATTTCTCTTGGACACTTGCTTGGCTTGCTCAGGGTGAAGGAACATCCAAAAGTCTTGAATTGAGTCCATAATACTGCTCATTTATAGCATCAACTCCACTACTAGCCATTTCTTTCCATTGCACATAATCTTTCAAAACTTATATAGTGTTAGACAATCCAATACTGGGTCGGATTGTTTGGCACTTTATGCTTTTTCAACGGTCACTGAACCACTAGCCATTGCGCCATAAAGAGACGGACAGTCCAGTGGCCATCGAAATATCTGATAGTGCCTTCATCCCAAATAGTCTGATAGCTCTCACACTGTCTGGTCCATCATTCACTGAGCCACTACCCGACCGCTCCTATAACGTGTTAGATAGTCCTGTACTAGTCTAGACTATCTGGCACCCCTTGTTCCAGCGGTCCAGAATGATGTGTCCTATGATATTCTTTGTGCTTCTTCACCTAGATCGTCCGATGGATTTTGGACTGGCTGGTAATGTATCAGATTGTCCAGTCTAATATAGCTTCGAGGCAACTTGATCTTCTATTTTGTAAACTTTTCTTGAATTTCTTCTACTTCAAATATTTTGCTTAAATGGTTGTCTTTTCTCATTTTTCATCCTCATAGGACCTAATGCCTGCTCATGACTCAATAATTGCAATAGACTTTTAATCGTTTGTCATCAATTAGCTAAGACCCACTAGAGAGCCTAGATGTACTTTCAAGGTCGACTTGCGGGTATAGCGACTTGATAATTGCCAACACTTGGCTGGTGCTCGCCGATGAAATCGCAATTGCATGCTCCTTTATCACTCGCGGTGCCACTTCTAACTGATTCGCCAGATGGATGCATGGCAACACATCCTCGCTAGCCTTGTCACCTGTAAATAAGAAGTCGATGAGAGGAGCAACAACCTTTTCTATGTGCTCTCGGGTGGCATGCATATGCTGCACTTCATCTTCAAAGGACTTAACTTGCGCCTACGTTTTCACTTAGTACTCTACAGAGGTAACAACTCAAGATTAACTCAGGCTTGTATGTAATAAGCTCATGTGTCAACAAGATTCTCACTGTGAAGATCCTGGCAAGCCGAGTCATGCTCCGTCGTTAGGCTCTTGATTTGCTTCTTTGCGTCTATAGCCAAACAAAGATTAATTCACTTGATAACACTGAAATCTATGTGGCAATGACAACTCAATGGTATGGCAAGTACTTACCGGCCAGCTCTATGGCCAACTCGGCGGTGGTCCTCTTGGCCGACTCCACCCAAGTTTTTAAGTCGTCATGCTTACTGATGACCCATTGCATGTCTTCCTATGCTTTACCACATCAAGATAGTGAATAAAGTTCAAGTCAGTTTTGTTTTCAATTCAACTACAAAGATATATCACTTAGGGGTGTGGTTTGCCTCATATTTCCGTAGGTTGATCTCTGCATGAAGCTCGTGTTCACAATTTTGTGCATCCCTAGCCTCCGTAATGCACTAGGCCTCAACAACCTTGAGGGCCTAGCGAATGCAATTTATCTTAGCAATCCTCTCAAAGGTATGCTCGAGTGCTTTCGACTTCATCTTGGAGCGGTCAGTAACTTTTTGTAACATAAGACATTCTCTAATGGATTAATTGTATTACCTACGAAGTCACTCTATATCATGAGAAGCATTCAAGGGCTTCAATACCTTCATCAGGTCGATGTCCTATAAGGCGTGAATGTAGAGCCCCTCCCTCTCCTCCTTGTCGTTGGCTTCGTCAAATCCCTCCAAATGTCCTTCCAAGTCGGTGAACCACTAGAGGGTGAGACGTACATGAAAGGAGGTAGTTAGGGGATTTCCTCCACATCCTTGATGGTTTCGCAGGTGGATGTGGCCCTATTCTCATCTGGGCGTGCTGTCTTGGGGCCAACTACTAGGCCAGTGCTGGTTGTAGTCCCTGGCTTGCCAACAACCAACCGGCTCCCAGCAACAAAAGTAGCAGCACTAGTCGACTGGCCTGATTAGTGTCCTAAGTGCTATTGTTTGTTGTCGATATCTCATCAAATGGACACCTATGTTAATGGTGTAACATAAGATACACTACATTGGTACAAATCCCTAGGAAAAGTTAAATCTTACTGTTCAATTGCCTCAGCTTGAAGGTAGGGGTAATGCTTGGTCCCGGCTTTGAGGTGTCTCCTAGCCTGCTTATGCTTAGAAGTGGCTTTGTTGACCCGTCACCCGCCTAGATAGGGGACAATTGCACTGGCCTATCCGTCTTCTATAGAGAGCATTGCTACTGGCTATTAGTCCTGCTGAGGTGCCAACTTGACTAGCTGAGCTCAGTGGCAAAGATGATGACCGAGTGACCTAGGTCGCCCCGGTGGCGCCTCCTCTCAGCGGTATGCTAGGCCTATGTGAGTAATGATGATTGGTAAGTAGCATCGCATAAATTATCTAGCTTTTTTATCACTTGCAATAGTTATTTCTACATTACCAACGCTTATCTATGTATTGCCATAGACCCTAGCATCGCTAGCAAAGGCAATGCATAGTCATTGTATTGCTATAGATCATCGCAACGTTTGTTTGCCATACACATATATCTAAAGGGGCTTCCTCTTGCAGTGAATAAGACTATGTTTATTGAGCAATTTTTTAACTCTATATGAAATGCATATAAGTACAAACTACCAATCATGTTGACATAATAATTTGAAGTTTGTTGCTTCCCTGCATAATGCAATTAGATGTAAGCACTCAATACACATCATACTTACATACCATATACATAACATGGTACATGGAAGTTAATCCTTTAATCTTGTTATTTTTTGAAGCTATCTTATGAAATACTTAATCCATCTACATCCGTTTATGAAATATTTATGAGAGATTAAGGGTTTGTTGTTGTCATTTTCAACCATTGGCATCACTAACATTTAACAAGGTAACAAACTACATATACAATTATCAACACAACGCTACCAAATTTTGGTAATTCTGAAACCTTCTATTCACAAAATTTCTACTAAAATTTAGAAAGATATTAAACCAAACACTACCCAACCTTATCAAATTAATTTGATAGTTCTAAAATTTAGAATTACCGAATATTAGTTGGTTGACAACCTGATTGCAACTTTTGTTGTAGGAGTACATTTCTTTTGGAGGAATCCCAATTTGTTTTTTTTTTAAAACAAGAACAAACCCAATTTGTTGTACCTCAATCAACATGGAATAACAACACCCCAGGGCCCACCTCGAAGCATCATTTTATTCAACTTTTTCCTCCGCAAGAAAGAAACCGGGGAGCATCGTCGCCGTCAACGGGGCATGGGCCCGGAAAATGCAGCCGTCCGATCCAGATCGACGGCCGAATAAACGGGAGGACGCAGGAGAAAAAGTCTCCTTCCACCACCACCACCATCCTCTCCTCCTCCCCTTTCCCATCCGTCTCTCTCCCTCCCCCTCGCCGCCGACCGCCGCCGCCGCCGCGAGCCTTCGCCGTCCGGTACATTCCCTCTCTCCGATCTCACCGCTCGTCTCTCCTTCCCGTATCTTCGATCCAGATCGCCTCCGGTTCGATCGGGGGACCCGTGGGAGCATCCCGCGGGCTCGCCCGATCGATCGACTTGTGTGTGCGCTCGCGCGCGCGCGTTCGATCGGGGATTCCCGTGCGCGCGCGGCGTTCGATCGAGCGGAGGAGGGTGCTTGGATTTGGTTGATGATTTTTGTGATGGTGTTTGGACTAGTCCACCCCGTTCCGCTGCTGTTGGAGTCTAGGGTTGACGTGTTGGTCTTGTGGTGCCAGGGTAGCAGTGGGAGGAAGCATGGCGCTACGGAGGCTCCTCCAGGGGAGCGTCCTGCCGCGGATGACGGCCCGCGCTGCGGCGGCGCCCTTCTCCACGTCGCCCGGGGAGACCGTCCGCGCCACGCTCTTTCCCGGCGACGGCATCGGGCCGGAGATCGCCGAGTCGGTCAAACAGGTACGAAATTTCGGTTTGTATCGTGATTTATTTATCCTTCTGTGACCACAACTCCCATCAGCTTGTGCTGCCTTCATCTGACTTGGACCTTCCTTGATCCCATAAGAAAAGCAAGTTTGTTTTCAAGCTGTGGCATTAAGATTATTTTGGTCATGACGTGCAGGGAAACATTGGAGATGATCAATCTTCGTATCGTTTAGTTTTTTTCTGTTGCTTACTGATTTATTTACATTCGATCAAGAAGGTGAAAAGATGACTCTTAGTATGCCAATCTGACAGGTGATAACGTTGGTAAATAATAATGACCACTACTACCTGTAAATAACAATGAAAATAACGAGGACATTGCTTGTTCCTGCTTTTGTTGCATTTCCTTGAAAACACCTAGAATGAGAATAAATAGTTTGCACATTTTACCTTGGTTTTTCTATTCCACCTAGAATGCTTATTGAAGGATTACATTTACTTCAATAAGGGCCTTGTAAATTTCTCTAATCTACTCTCCTGCTTTCTGATATACCTCTTACCCATTTATGAGCTTTCAATTAAAACACACATGTTCCTGAATTAGGGAGGAGAAATCATGTTATGATACTTTAATGGAATTAGGTCACACAAAATGTGAGCTTAAAATACTTCAGTTTAAATCTCATGAAATTTTTGTCCGTTGCGTGCCCTGTACATTCAAGTAATTTCAGTTGAAATTTGACACATCATACTCTGCAGACAAGTCTATGTATGGTATATGCTATTCTTGAAAGTATAGCTTTTGATTATTTATGATGCCAGTTGGAAAGGCAACTTTGAGCTGATTTCTTCTAAAATTTGCTATTGTTGTCAGTTGGATATTTATTGGTGTATGCTTTTTATAGATGATGTAGTGTTAGTTGATGAAAGCTGGACGGCAGTAAATAGGAAACTATAGTTGTGACGGTAGATTCTTGAGTTTAAAGGTTTTAGATTAAGTAGAACTAAGACTGAATACTTGAGTTGTGACTTCGGCACAATTACACACGAGGAGAGAGTTATGAGTTTATGAGATCAAGTAGTGTCTAAGAAGTATATCTTTTAATATCTGGAATCGATATTATAGATAGATAAGGATATTGATGTAGACGTTAGTCATAGAATCAAAACGGAATGGATGAAGTGGCGCCAAGCACCTAGCATTCTCTATAATAAGAGTGTACTGCAGAAACTAAAAGACAAGTTTTATAGAACGACAATTAGACATGCTATGTTGCATGTGACATAATGTTGGTATAAAAAAGACATGTTCAATAATTGAGTGTTATAGAAATGCGTATGTTAAGTTGGATTTATGGTCATACAAAACTAGATCGAGTCTGAAACGATAATATACGTGATCGGCTATAGATAGCATCAATTGAAGAAAAACTTGTCCAACATCGGTTGAGATGGTTTCGTTATATCCAAAAAAGATCCTTAGATACACCACCAGTACATTATGGAATCCTAAATTAAGATAATAATATAAGAAAAGATAAGAAAAGACCAAAATTAACATGAGAAAATACAATAAAAAATAATTTTAAAGATTGAGATATACTTAAATATCTATATTTGAATAGGAGCGCTTGAAAAACAGTTATTGACGTGTCTGAACCGCGATTTGAGACTCACGTTGGGTTTTAATTCTATGCTATCTTAACTTGCTTGAGACTGAAAGTTTATTGTTGTTGTTATTGTTTTGATGTTCTAGTCCCCTTGAAATTTTATGAGTTATGATATTTGTCCACAATATATCCTCATCACTTATGTAGTTCACATGCAATGTAGTAGATAGTTTATGGGTTATAATATGCACCTTGATCCAGTGTTTTATTTTAAATAAATGAGTAGATTTGAAAAAACCCAAGGTTTTTGGGGCATGTGTAATGCAAAACCCCGTGAATTGTGATTTGTTTCAAGGAATGCCATGTTTTGAGGAAAAATGTTTCAAGGAACCCCACGTTCAAGCTTATATTGTCTATTTGGCATATATATATATATATATGCATAATGATTTAAAAAATATTATGTGGTATTTTTAAGTATATATACACATTACCTGCATTTTCAAAAACCTTTTTTTTATATGTAACCGGTTAACCTGTCATTAATAGTGAAGATTGTGCCGAGTTTTTGCAATCATGCAATGTGAGAGTGAGGAAGCAGATAAATTAGGTGGGAGGGATGTGCATTTTGAGCCTATTTATATGTGAATATATATTAAAATACCATATATATATAATGGAAATGAATATTTTACATAAATACGGAGTTCCTTAAACATTTTGTCCCAAAACATGGGTTTCTTAAAACAACTTGCAATACCTAGGGTTTTGCATTGCATATGCCGCAAAACCTAGTGTTTTGTGAAATTTAATCTAAATATTATATCCATTATTCAATCATTGATTGAATGTGTGCTGGTCTACATAAATACTACAATCACATTCTTTGTATCGTTTCTACACATTGGATTTGGTGCGTCCAATGCCAAAAGGTGCTGTTCAGAGTTCAGATACTATGTTTATAAGCTTGCTGTTCAGACTTCAGATACTATGCTTATGAGCTTTCTGAGACTCAAGTACTGGATAAAGTGTGTGCCTCAAAAACATCAGAGTGGAAAATAAATAAATCTAAACGCACTATTATTTCTGTGACAATTGAGAAAAGGTAGAAAATCAACAAGTGACATAAGAGTTCTGACCAGCTAGGACATTGGGTTTCTGAGCAGGAGCTAATTTGCCGATTGAAAGATTCCATCAGTACCCTCTTCAAAGTTCAGATATACATATGAAGCAGTTTTTTTACGGAAGTTTAATTTTGATTAGCTCTTGCTTCCTTGGCCTGTTTTGCATGCATTGAATTGATTGACCTGAAGGAGGACTGTGAGGAGTAAGAATGGTGAGCTTCAATGAGTGCGCTCTCCTCTTGTGTGCGTAGTCAAAAGGCTTGACTTCAAATTCTCCATGAAGATAGCCTCCTTCCACTTGCTGTTGATGTCTTATTTTGCTTTATTTGAGCATGTGTGCATAGTTAGTTTAACTTTATAGAAAGAAACTTCAAATTCTCCTTGAAGATAGCCTCCTTCCACCTGCAATTGATCTCTCTTCTTTTGCTTTATTTGAATATGTATAGTTAGTGTAAATAAAAAAGGAAGACCTTCAGGTTTAACTTATCGCAGCTTCACTATTGAGCTTCATTTAGGCATATCAACCCACTCCTTTTTATTTTCTGTCTCCTTTTACGTCTGAAATCATGTTTTGTTAATTGGCTGCAAGCACATGCCTTTGATGTCTCTGATTGATTTACCCCCAACTGAACTGATTTCATAACTACTGTCAAACCGTCCACCATCGGGTTACCCTTTCATACTCTTGATCATCAAACGACAACCAATCTCCTTGGGAACATGAATGTTGGAGCTAGTGTTGATGTGATGTTGCTTGCTGCTTGCTTAAGATATTATTTTATGCTTATGCTGAGCTAATTCTCTTTTCCTAGTTTTTTTGGACATAATGCACACTTAGAATTCATGTTTAAACTGGGTGTTTAATTATTACATATTTTGTCATGCATCCCTTTTTGGTCGAATAACATGGGATTCAAAACTTACCGAGCAAAGCTAGGGCTAGTCTACTCTTCTATATGCAAATATCCTCAGTCTTGCTAAATAGGATACAAACTTTATAGAACTCTTCTAGCGATTGATGCAATGAAGTCACATCCTGTTGTTCCAAAAATAGTACCAAGTGCTTTACTTATGTAGCTTTGCAACTGAGTTCCCTGATGATGCTTTAACAGACTGTTAATTTATGATAGTGATGCATGGTTTCTAACAATGTAGCTTGTTCTATTATATATTTATTATATCTTAGTTTTAACTTTTCCTTTTGCTGTTTCAGGTATTCAATGTTGCAGGGGTACCAATAGAATGGGAAGAACATTATGTTGGTACAGAAGTTGATCCCAGAACAGAGAGCTTTCTGACTTGGGAAAGCTTGGAGTCGGTGCGGAGAAACAAAGTTGGCTTGAAAGGTCCTATGGCTACGCCTATTGGAAAAGGCCATCGTTCATTGAATCTTACACTAAGGAAAGAGCTTGGTCTTTATGCAAATGTTAGACCTTGCAACAGTCTCCCAGGATACAAGACTCGATATGATGATGTGAACCTTGTGACTATCCGTGAAAATACCGAAGGAGAATATAGTGGCCTTGAGCATCAGGTAAGCATTCTTAAAAGCATATTTTTCATTGTTCTTGTTAGCATTATTTATCATTGTGTGCTATTTATTCTCCAGGTTGTGAGGGGTGTTGTGGAAAGCTTAAAAATTATTACTCGCCAAGCTAGTTTAAGAGTGGCAGAGTATGCTTTCCACTATGCCAAGACCAATGGACGGGAGAGGGTCTCTGCAATACACAAAGCCAATATCATGAGGAAGACAGATGGTCTTTTCCTCAAGGTCTGATTGCTACTTGTTCCTCCTTCTAACTTGATGGAATGTATTCTTTAATTCATATCGCTGGGAGCTGATGTTTCTTTGTTTTACTTTCAGTGTTGTCGTGAAGTGGCTGAGAAGTACCCTGAAATTGCATACGAGGAGGTCATCATTGACAATTGTTGTATGACGGTATGTTGTTCTGCTGTTACCAAAACATGTGCTTTGTTTGGTGTTAATGTTGAAGCATTCTTCACACTGGTGATGATCTATGATTGACCTGAGCAATGCAAAGTATCCTATTTGCATTCTAACCATTTCTATTGTTATCCTGGACAGAGTTAAATAATGACACCATTGATTGTGAACTTTGACCCTTGCAGCTTGTGAAGAATCCTGGTCTTTTTGATGTATTGGTGATGCCAAATCTTTATGGTGATATTATTAGTGATCTTTGTGCTGGTCTGATTGGGGGCTTGGGCTTGACACCCAGGTAAATTTGTTTCTGTTTGTCTATCAATTTGACACCCAAGGTAATACAACGCAAACTAACTATTTTGCATTCCCCCAGCTGCAACATTGGTGAAGGTGGCATTTGTCTGGCAGAAGCTGTTCACGGTTCTGCTCCTGATATTGCCGGAAAGGTGAGTTAGACAAAACAGTTCCTGCAGCGATTTACGATTTTTCAACCTATTGCGATATCAAAGTACTTTTAGAGTCAGTTGTATCACTTGATAATTCATGACATCTCTTATTATGCACATAAGAAAACTGTCTATCAATTACTGTACATAATCCCATTATGATATGTGACTTCTGTTTACAGCCGATTGTTCTTACACTTCAACTGAATGATTTCCTTTTGCTTTCAGAACCTTGCAAATCCAACCGCTCTTCTGCTGAGTGCTGTTATGTTGTTGCGCCACTTGCAATTCAACAACCAAGCACATCGGATCCACAACGCCATCCTCCAGACTATCTCTGAGGGAAAGTTCAGGACTGCTGATCTCGGTGGAAAAGCGTCGACTTCAGACTTCACGAAGGCAGTTTGTGATCATATTTGAGCGTCTGATGTGATTCTGTCCCCTTGATTGTTTTCCTTCCCCCTAATTTTGTTGCATACGGAGAGGAGCTTTTAGCTTTAACTGGCGGAACCTCATATTTCTTTGGCTTTAAGCATGGGTTAAGACCATCTAATAATCCTGTCGCATTCTTGCTCTTGGAAAAAATTCTTCCAACATTGCAGTCCAGTCAGAGAATGGCCTGTAATAATCAGTGACAATTATAGCAGTAGATAGAATCTGTTCATTCATGTTCTACAAATTACTGGGCCATCAGCTTTATTGTTTTTTGCTACAGTTTACACCCTGTTCTTTAGCTGCCCATAACCAATGTGACGATCAAATCAAACCAGTGGTGGTGAATCCCGTTGCTCGTGCTTTGCTAGATGAATTTTTTAGGTCGCCTTCTGCTCCAATTACTTGAATTTTTCGGGCTGATCTGTCACCTATTCATACGGTTTGTCAGTGAAATGTGGTCTTTGCTTAGTTGAAGGAGGACCGATGACGCGGGCTCGTTTTCTTTGCAACAAGATCGACGTCTCTAGTTTAGAAATTTTACCATTTGTTATCAATTCGCAGCTTTTTAAAAAATTACCCCTTGATTCGTAATCCTTTTGGATTTTGTTACCGGACTATGAATATGAATTTTCTTTGTTGGACGCCACTCTTGGTTGGGGCGTTAGTCCGTAGCTGCTGCCGGCGATTCCGTCCGCCCTTCCCCCCTCCTCTCAACAAGTCATGGGCTCATGGCCACTGACCGTGTGCGCCGAGCTAGCGTCTCAAAATAATTCACTACTTATCACTATTCATAGGATGCATTTGTTCCTTTCTATCTCCGAACGCACATTGAAATTTGAGGGATTTTTTTTCACAATTTTTAATGTACATTTCTCTCCGAACGCACGTTGAAATTTGAGGGGGGTTTCCAATTTAAAATATAGCTAGCTTAAATTTTATTCCAAATATAATTACATAAGGCATGTAAAAGTAAAAGGTGACTTTTATATCATTACTTTACATGCCGCCCATATTATCCTTAATCTCCATTACCCTACCATGCATTAATGAAGGATATTTTAAATCTTTCATCCTAATTCTTAAAATACTCCAAAGAAGCTACCAGGGAACCCTGTGGTACCCTAACACTAGACTAGATATGCTCCATCACCCCTACCTCTTGTTACATTCACAAGCCGTGCTTTGGTACATGAAGATATCTTGCGAAGCAAACAGCTCTCCGCAAATCAGGGTGCCAAAGCTACCGATCAGTGTGCAATTCGAGATTTAATATAACCGACATGATACTTCTCAATCTTATCACAAAACACAGAGACCTTAGAGGGTTATTTTTGGTAATTCGAGTACAACTAACGATACCGCACAAAAAAGATCAACGCGATATCGCACAAAAAAGAGCAACACGTTTGAATTATATTCAGGTTTGCTACTCCTCCAGTCCAACACCAGCTCATAACTACATTATCCTAATCGAGCCTTTTAAGTAACGAGGCCAGTACAATAAAAAAGGCGCCGTAGGCAATAGCAAACCCATGAAGAACTGAGCACAGATGAATGCAAAACTAATACTGTCTTAGTTCTGTCGACAAATGCCAACTGCTATAATCGTACATGTGTCTCCGAAGAAACTGCCGACACTGCCTCACTCTCCAAGAACCATACCAAACCCAAATTTGTAATCTTTCTTCCAGTGATCAAGCTACAGAAGATTGTAGAAACAACATCAAGGATCCGTCAATTAAAAATTGTACTCCAAATTTGGCTACATGCAGGGCACGATAAAATTCAACTATGATGACTAGGAATGCTTCTCAAATGCTAAATGCTGATGCCTAAAAATGCTGATATCTTGGAATTTCGAGCATCTGAGATGGCTAGGATTTTGCAGGCATGTAATGTTTCTTTATTTTTTGCTATAATTTTATTATTCAGCGCAACTCACAAAGGAGACATCTATATTTCATTAGTTTATGTTTCTAATTGAAATTCTGATTCATTAATCCAGAGTTCCAAATTTGGCTTCCTACTTACATAAACATGTTCCCCACAAAAAAAAACATAAACATGTTAAAAACAGCGGGCAATGAATCACCGATAGGTAGGCTGGTGTATAGAATAAGTAACGCGGCAAAGCTGACCTCTGCAGAAAGAAGGAAATTCACGCCCGGGGTCAACCGCTCCTCCAAAAGAGCAGAAACTACACCATTGGTATCAATCTTCCCCCTCAGGCGACACTGCAAAGTTAAACACCAATATACTTTTTATTTAAGGAGGCGGTTACAACTTCTACAATCAAAATTCTCTAAAAACCTAGAATTTTCCATTTTTGAGAAAAAAAGGGTCTCATTGAAGAGGCAAAATGTGCTCAAGTTGTTGCAGCAACTTTTACATCCCAAATATCATGTTGGACCAACGCAAAAAAAAAGAGGAGAAAACAATCAAGATATACCTGTCTCAGCATATAATCATAGCCGAAACTTGCTGTTACATCTTTTGCCATATGATTGTACATGAAATCAGATGCAAGGGAAACCTGCAAGAAGAAACTTATAGAGTAAGATGGTATAAAGAAAATAAAAGCAAGTGTTCAGAACATCATTACAGAAAAACCGACCTTTTCTGATACTTTCTGGACATAACTGAGTGAAACCAATCCAGTGGTTGCAATTTGTCCAGTTGCAACCTGCACATAGAAGTCACATGTTTCCATCAGTTAAAGTGTACAGATTAAAAATTATGACTTTCAATTTTAATGTCAACTTGACCATCCAGCTACTAATGAAGTAACTGGCATGAATTCTAATGTTTCTTACAATTCAATGAATGAAAAAGGGTCAATTCAATATTTCAACAATGTCTCAAAAAGCCCCTACCAGTTTACTAATCACATGAAAGAACCATCTGAGCTCATCCAATACAATTCATGGTTTGTATTTAAATCGGGAAGCACATTTATCACTAGTGCATGCTTATTTGCAGTTTGTTTAGATTCAACAATGGGAGGCACTAGGGCAGTAATAATAGAGTTTGTGAGAGGCAGCAGACTTGAAGGGAAAAAAAGCTGGTTGTCAGGATTAAATATCAGTAAATAGGACGATTCATATACATGTATGAACTTGTGCACATTATTGTGATTAATTGCTTATAAAATATCCATAAAAGCAATTTCGCAAGTGCTAACTAACACCCCAGGGCACTAGTATCAACCCGTCCCTGTGACTGTAAATGCGCTCCCATGACTAAGCCCCCCAAAGTAGTAAATGTGTCCCCACAACTATAAAAGGCTGAGCGCTAGATAGTAGATCTCCAACCTCAAGTTTAGAAACAACCATCCAAATTGAACACCAAAATTGACCATTATTTTGAAGGGAAAAAGGAACACTTTAGTAGCATTTAAACTTCTAAAAATATGCAAACTGAACTTAATGTTGTCATGTGCCAATGATTTTCTATACCCCAACAAGTCTGGAAAGAAAGAACAGTGCTTAGAAATTTATCCTAAAAACCCTTGAATGTGGCCTTTTGAGACCATGTGTTAACACTATAATTTAGTAAGCCTGTAAATAGATTAAAAGACAATCAGTTTAGTAAAGAAGAGTCCGATTGCTACAAGGAAGAAGCCAATCAAACGAAGCAAGGAAGAATTCGGTCCAATAATAGAAAATTATCCAAATGAGACCGAGTCTGAGAAGGAGCTGTGAAAATCACGGCAGGATATTCTATCTATGTAAATCGTATCTTATATAAATAGAAAAATTTAATTAGTTTTATCTTTATTAGGAAATAACGTCCGATGGTTGTTGTAAACGCGTCAGACTCTGTAATGCCAGGGTATAAATATAGACTCCTTAGGAGCCTGTAAGATATCCTTCGATTAATACAACTTCGGCACATCGTTGCTCTAGTTTATCTAGGTTTTTACCGACGGATTCTGGCTCTCGACGTGGAGCTGCATCGGTTAATTTCGATCTCCAGCGAAAGGGTAAGTCCTGCCATTATCCCGGTATGTCTCGCTTTGTCTAAGACAGCATTGGTTAGATTCAACCTCTTAGGTAGATCAGATGTACCGCATCACGTCCATGAAAGGTTTATCGGTCTATCAAGCTCTCTCTATCATCGTCGGTCTCATGCTGCATCGGTTAGGTTCGACTTACGAGGTTGCCGACGGTAGATTGAGCTGTAGGCCTATAGGTCTTTGTACGGCGTTTCATCGGAGTGTTATCCGATGAGTTATCTATACCCCAAGCACCACGCCCAGCGTATCGGCTCCTCGGCTGATACGCTCCAGTCTTCAGAGACTTCCCTTGAGCAGCGCGCTAAGCGCATCGGCCTTTCAACCGATGCACGCCTGTCTTCAAAAAGACGTCCTCTCATTGGCTCAGCTAGCCGATGGGTTCGCTTCGCTCTTACTTTAGCATGACCGATCCGGCGTCCACCGTTCCGTTGCCGTTGGCCTCAGTCTCGTCCTGTCTCGGTTAGGTCCAATCTTCGAGTTTCGGTGCTAGCGGTGTCGTCACGGCGGGCGATGGGTCTCGTGCTGCCATATCCGGAGCGGTATCGGCTTTGCAGCCAGTGTCTTTTATACGATTTCTTGCTAGTTCGCATATGCCTTCATCAGCTTTCCAGCCGATGAGCGAGCGGTACAGCTTCCGTCGGTAACCAGGAGAGATCTCGCGTGCTTTGTTGTTCTCTGAATACCCTTTGGTGCCTCCATCGGCTCTACGACTGATGGATCAGGATCTCGCTTTCGCTACACCCAGAGTTATCACGCCCTTCGTCGACATCTATCCACGTCTTCATCGGTTCCCCAGCCGACGGAAGAGCGTCCCAATACCTATCGGCGACCAGCCGATAGCAGGAACCATCTGGACGCGGCCGATGACCACCTCGATCCTAGCAGTGGCTAGCCGATAGCGAGAGCTCATATCGGCCCATCGTCCGACTAACCCGTTCGCCTCATCTTGTCAATTATAGGGTCAAATTGACTGGCATGCCCGTACCCGTACAGTCACGTTGGAGCCAAGCGAACCTCACGAGCCCCAGCATGCGTATCTCGAGTCATGAAGAGAAGCCGACCGACCTGCACTGGAGCTAAGTAGACCTCCCAGGCGTTAGCGTGATCACATGAGACATTTTCGACGCGACCACCATGTGCATTAGTTACATAGTAATAGGAATGGTAACCTAACAACTTCATAAGGGTGGACACTGTAATCATGATTCTTAAATAGCTTAAAGATAGACAAAGAAACTTACCATTTTCTTTGTGTCATATCGAGCAACAAAGCCAACTCCTGATTTTCTTTGTTGCCCAAGCCAGAAAGCTTCAGTTCCCAAGGAGAGGTTCTTAGTTACACTCTGAAAAACACAAACGATATTAGTTTAATATATATGATAGAATAAAAACATATTCTCTACAAACTCAATTCATGCAGTAACAAGTAAATCAGGCATTTTCTTTTGGATCATGACCCTAACAAAAAATGTAAACTATTTAATCCCTTTTATCCTCCAGTTTAATCAACAGAATCACATGTCAAACACCACAAAGTTGCTTAAGAGATGTCTGGAATTATAGTTTTATGCCTATTATACAAAGAATCTAACCCTAACTTGTTTGGACTGAAAGATTTTATTGTTATTGTTGTACAAATAATCTACCATGACACATTGTCTTTGAAACATGTTTGGTTTCTCTTAAACATTATTACTCCCTCTGTCCCAGTTTAGAGGGTGTGCAATTTTTTTGTTGATGTCCCAAAATACAGGGTGTGCCCTGCTATGCATGCATGAGAGTGAGGAGGTGCTGGCCACATCATTGGTGCATGCAGTCTGGCGCTGTTTTAATTGACTCATCTGTTTCATGCATGAGGAAGCGAATGGCTTCAATTAGCTAAATTTGCGTGCTTTGTTTGCATGCATAGTATGTTTAATAGGGGCAGATCAGGAAGGATATTGCATGCAAGTTCCTAGGTCTTAGCAAAATATTTTACGCGCCCTGTAAATTGGAATGGGGGGAGTACTTCGTCTAGGTAAATTTTAAGTTGAGAAAAGGAAAAGGGAAAAATGTCTATTCATTACATCAGATTAATAAGAACTGTATGCATAGTATGAGCTGTCTATGCACTAACACAAGAATCTAAAATATAGAAAATCCTCAAAGGGCATGGTTATTATATCATTATAGCAAATACGTGAATGTATACCTGGATGTAGTTCCCTCCATAGAAGGCATTATTACCAAGTTGGAGCTGCGATCTAAAATCTTTGCCCTACGATCAAGGGTACAAGAGCAATAAAAGTTACAAAATAAAGTACACCTTCAGATAGATAATAGACAGGAAGAAACTAAATAAAAGATCTAATCTATCTGATATACACTTTATCTCAAATACACCCCTTTACACTTGTTAGAAATTTAAACTGGAAACAACACAAAAGTTTCACGGAAACAGAAAGTTACTTGCATTGGCCATTTTCATAGTATTATTAGCAATAGGGGCATGTTTCAGAGTGTGCATTCTATCATCAAATTCTTGGTGTTTTCAGTTGAAATTACAGATACATGACAATAGAAATTTATTTGGAACGCAAGGTAATTGCAGGAAACAGACCGAAAATGAGCTATAAAGCATTTCATTAAACCAGCCATAACTTTCCTCTGAAACTAAATTGTTTGGCAACTGCTAAAAAGAGTCATCTGTCGTGACTCATGAGGCATTATGAAAATACTATGAAAGCATCAATGATGTTTCTTTCTTAAAATCGTTTTCAGCAAGATAACAGGATTTATGTTGTCCTAAGTGGAAATATAAACTATGCCAGAAAATCAATATCTTCCATGATTCCATCATTTTGAATAAAAAATAGCAACAATATAGGACACACTTTCATTAAGTGAAAAGGATGTGATACCATAGCACAATAGCTTGTTGAAGGAAAAAAAGAATGTATCGCCGGAATGATATTGCCATAAAATAAAATTAAACACATAATCACAAATCCAAATGTACACAACGGCTGACCTTATAATCAAAGCTAAACATGCCTTGGGAGTAATGGGGCTCGTTTGTCAACTGCCAGGATACATGCAAAGTAAACTAATTAGTAAGTACAAAAATGATGGTATTAAGTCGCAGTAATCTCATATTGAACACAGTTCGGCTCATGGTTCTGAACAAATCACCTGAGCATTTATCTTGAGGCAAAGATTTTCCAATAGATCACACTTGACGCGCGCGGTCACCCTCCCATCGTGCGAAACCCTCCCCATGAGTACCATCTGGCAATGAACCACATTCGGATCAATACTGAAACCCACCATACAGAACAATGAACGCGGACGCCATCACAGAAACGGATGCAACCTTGGGATCCATAAAGCTTGCGCCAAACTCATAGTTGGAGGTGGGGACCTTAATCACATCTGCCCCCTGCGATGGGAGTTCCATGGATCCCATGGACACACTAAGGCGCACAAGGATTGTCATAATACAGCCAAACCGCTAGTAATTTACAAAGGATAAGAGACGAGATGGGGAACTGAAGGTCGAACCTGTGGCTCAATCCGAAAAACGGGTTGAGCATCTTGGTGAAATCGAAGCGCAAGCCCTCGAAGACTTCGGGCTTCAGCGACACTGCAGCGAAACAACGAGAGGAGCATACGCGTCACAACCGAATCGATCACCAGATCAAGGGGAAGGCAGGGGAGGGAGGCGGCCACGGCGGCAGCGACTTACTGAAGGCCTCGCGCTGGATCTCCTCGTAGGGGACGGGGCAGGGGAGGTTCATGTAGTCCACCTTCTCCTCGTCGGCCGCCTCCTTCTCCGCCCCCTCGTGGGGGCTCGGCGCCGCGGCGTCCCCGAAGGGAGGAGGGTGCTGCGCGTAGCCCAGGGGAGGGGGAGGCAGGGACGCGGCGGAGGCGTGGCTGACGACCGCGCCCATGGCAACGGTGGCGCGCGCTTGCGATTTGGGTGGAGGAGGAGGCGGCGGCGACGGCGGCGGCGCGGGGGTAGGTCGGGTTCTCGCGTGTTGTGGCTGCGCCGGCGGAGTGGTGGGGTTTTAGGAGGGTTTTCTGGTGTTGCGCGGTTGACGGGCTCGGTGCTGGCAGGCGCCTTTCGGCCCTTGGATTTGCATCGAGATTCGTGTGTTCTATTTGAGAGGGCTGCTTCCTTCCTGTGCCTGAAGTATACGTTTTCAGTTTTTCATGGAAAGAATTTAGGATAAAGTCTTTATGAACTTAAACAACTCTATTGGTCTCACAGAATAATAGAAGGATTCAATAGATAAAATAAACGGTAGCCAGACTTGTTCCATTCATTGAAATAAACCTTATAATTTATTGGTAAGGCAATACCAAATTTTTGGTAAGGATAAAAATGTTAAAGTATTATTTTGTTTAAAGCATTATTAAATTTGAGTGTAGTTTTATGAGTTGAAGGTTGTAGAATTACCAAATTATGTTAGAGTTTGGTAAGGTTGTAATGGTGTTAATTTTGTAAGATTTATTTTAGCAATGAAGCGAGCAAGCTCTATATGCCTATAATTTTTTTTTGCTCTATCCTTTATGTGCCACTGAAATTTGTCTCATTCTCTATATACTCATGGATTTTCACTTTGATATCCTTTATACCCATTTCATTGACCGTTAGATTTTTAAAATAACTATATTACTTCTATCTCATAAGTGATGGCTAGTTAAGAAATATAATTCTCAATGTAAAAAAACATTTATAAAAATGAAAGGGATAGAATTATTCCCTAAAAAAGAAAAGAGATAGAATTATTGACCACAAACGGGAAAACAAAAAATTAAATTTTAAAAATAAATTCAAATCATTTTATCTTAAATCCATTCAAAATTTTCACTAAAATTCTTAGTGAAACTTTTGTATGAATTTCATAAAAAATAAATTCCTTTAAAATTTGAAAATTTTGTTTTCAAATTTGGGGTCAAATAATTGCCCCCCCCCCTTGATTTTATTTTAGTCCAAAATTTTCACACTGAAATTTATGCCTTTTTGAAAATTTAACTGTTAACAAATGGAATGGTTACAGAGGGGATTAAAGTGAAAACTTAGAGATATATAAGAGATGCGGCAAATTTTAAGGGTATGGAAGAGATGGAGAAAAACATAGGAGCATCTAAGGAATTTTCTCTAAAGAAATAGCCATAGGTCGATATGTGGTAGTCCTTTGATAAGCTCTATTTTTTTTTAAGAAACAACACAAACACATGCGCTCACATACATATGCATACCCACTCCTACACACATACCATATTTTTATAAACATGATATATTTGATGAAGTCACCACACGTACACCCTATGCTCTAATTTTGCTGCGAGAAGTCACAGATCAGTCCATATCCAGTAAGAAGATGGATAGATAGTTTTCTATTGACATATATGGTTAATTATGTTATGGCCTTTTCATATGAAAGGGGAAAAATCCACCTTGTTCAGTTAATCCCTCCCTAAGGGAATTTGGATAGGATTTATTCCACACCTATTGAGATGTGGAACTAATCCCTCTCAATCAACTCTAATCCCTTCCTTATGGAGATTAACCGAATAAGCGCCAAAGATTTTAATCTTAACAATCTATTATTTCTAATACATATTATCCTAACCTTTCACTTAGTTTTTTTTTCATGTTTTTTATAGCAAATGATAAGAATAGGGAAAGTTGATTAATGTTGATCACATTTTTATACTTACATGTATAAATATTTATAAATATGTATCGATGATCTTTCAATATAAACATATGTGCTTTCGGAAAAAAATCTATAGGCGTCTTCTGTCTCAAACGTTGTTAATTAGAACATAGTACTTATCAATGTGCAGATGATGTGTGTAGTCTTAACATGTGATCGAAAGAGATTCCCATTCCCAACCTAGCTGATTAATCCATTACTTTTGGCCTTCCAACCCAAAACTTGTTTGTTACATCCTTTGGAAAAAACATTACAATGTACTCCCTCCCACGTCAGATTAAAATATACTCCCTCCACTCATATAAGTTTACGATACCATTTGATGATACTCTTAAAAACACCTTCAATTATATATTAGAATAAATATAAAAAATAATAAGTTTATAATATGAGGCCACTCTACCACGATATGATGCTAATAGATACGGCATTAGATATGTTACCTATAGATTTTAGCCTATATTTGTTGATATCAGTTAATATGGTAGATATGGCTAGGTATGAGATGATACATGTGGTACCAAGTAGATAGCACACGGCACTTCACAGCTACCAGACGAATCCTACGTCTATTACATCAGACGTCTTGATCCAGTACATCATCAAGTGTCAAACAAAATACTAGCAGCAAGCACTTCATCTCTGCCTCTGCCCCCTGTCATCTTCTTCCAACCTAGATTTGTTGGGATCCTTGGGTTCAGGCTCACATCGAGCAGTCCAAGAGCTCATCTTCAAGCACAGCAACAGCAGTCCAGCTCTCGTACGTCATCATCTTCACTGGCCTGTCGCCACTGTCCGGCGAATCCACCGTCGACATGCCTGCGGCGGCTTGCCCCCGTCGACCACAGCGCGGACCCCGCGCGGCTCCTCGAAGCGCGCCTGTTCCTGCCAGCGGTCGCGCGACTGCCACGGTAGTCGTCCTCACCGTTCATCGCGGCGCGCATCTTCTCATCCTCCGTCATCAATCTCCTGTTGGTTTCAGTTATTCAGTCCAGCTTCAAAAGTTTCAGTGTTTTTCAGCTAGCTAGCGTTTTGATTCATGGCCAATAAACTGAACCCGATAGGAGTGCGTCATCTCCTTCGTTTTCACGGGATGGCAAGTCACGTAGACGTCGTCTCCTTCGTTTTCGTTGAGTCGTAGCTAAAGCCTCGGACACCACTTGTTCCATCGTGGGATGGCGCGGTCAAGAAGTGGCGCGCATGGCGCTGGGTCGGAGTGGCCACGAGCTGCTCATTGTCATGTATATATTTCGTTCAGTAGAGTCTGAAAAAGCTGCGTAGTTGCGGCACCAAAATTTCTGTGTGTTCGCGTTTCTCTATGAATTCGTGGTGTGCAGTTGAGTGTGAGCGATCCTGTCTCCGGCGAGGGGCGCCGGCAGGATTCCAACATCTCCGTCGTCTACTACAGTGCTTGGCCGTCAACATCATCCACACGCGCCTGTCGCCTCCAGCTTCATGGCCGTACAGGGCGGGCAATACAAGGACGCTACTTTAAAAAATATTTTTCTTAAAACAATTTTTTTAAGCGGCTGTTAGAGCCGCTTGCTATGACCCATAAAGTTAGCCATATGTAAAAGCCCTGGATCAACTCTCCTCAGCTGCCTACAAATAATGATTTTAAATTATATTATAAATAATAATTACGTATTAATTACATGATATGAACCGTTAATATAAAACACACGTTTACTCATCCATGGATCAAATAATAATCATGACATCGAAATGAATTAATTTAATTAATTTATTGTATACAAATATATATGCATATACCATAAATATTAATTTATCACTTAGTTTTTCATCAACACGTTTATATGAAATTATGAGAACAACAGAATATCCCAATAAAAAAGCATTTGCATATCTCCCTTTACATAAGTTGTTATTACTTATCGAAGAACTCTCCATGACAGATCTCACGATAAATAAAATAATAGATGTCTCATATTGTATTTTCAATTTCTATATCTTCAAGTATCTTATCGGAGCCATTGATTATAGGTATCCGTATACATGTCATGTTTAAAAAATAGTTAAAGATTATTTAATACGTAGAGATATAAAGAATGAATCCTTGAATTTGTATATTAGCTTATATCTTCAAAGTTACTATAGTATCACTCATTAGACTTGAGATAGTGGCACACATAATATTCACATAATACGCTATATCAAGATTGCTTGTGGCATTTTATGAAAGACAAAAATAATATATGTTAGTTTCTTATATGTACACAAACATACATTTATAAAAAATGTGTATCGTATGTTATTGGCCATTTGTTTATTACAAGTAACTTCTTTCTCTCTATCTCGACTATTCCACCGTTCGCATGGTAGTAATCAAAAGCACTGATAGAAAGAAAAATCAATATTAGCCAGTAATCAATGCTAAGGGATCGATCAATATCTAAGGAATTAATGACTTCTAATCTAAAATATTGATAAAAGCCTGATATCTAGCATATGAGATATCTATTGGGTCTAGCACAATGATTTTAAGGTCCCTCGGAAATATCATGAAACAAATATAATGGTCTATGTTAATAATTGTTATTTATGTAAAATGATTATGATAAATATCAAACTTATTATCTATTATATAGTGCCATTATTCATGTTCTATCCGTCATAATTAACATCATATGCCCTATATAGATTCTCACTTCCATCTTCTTTTTAGTTTTTAGACTTTGAATGTATTTCAATCTCTCCTTAGGAGACTTGTGCTTCAATACAGCGGAATCTTCCTTTATACCGTTGTTGTGTGCTAGCTTTAAGATTCGAAGTGGGTTTAGATATGTGATGGATTTGTTCAACTTCATAGCCATGCTATGATGCATCCTATAAAAGAGTAGCTCTAAATTGTTACACTATCATTTATTAGAGAATGATCTAATAATAGGAAGATCAATGTTAACTTGCATGCACCATGCGACAATAAGATTAATGTCAAGTTTTTTTCTAGTGATACATTACATACATATCTTTAGAATCAATCAAAACCATACTTCATTCATCCATGAAGCAATCACTCGGGGCCCAAGCTGACATATAAGTGACACTAAATCTACCAACTCTGATGTACCATTTATACCATCTCCTCATCTGAAATAGATCATCCTCGAGTAGAAAAGATAGAAAGAATGGTTTGCCATTCTCAAAATTCTCTAGAATGTTTTTGTTGGTTGCAATGAATCCTACATCAGTACTTAAGGCGAATAGTCATTGATTTTCCACTCCATATAGATCCTTCTTCACTTGGGTCATTATCATTGGATGATATGGACCATGCAAGTATTATCTCTTCCTTTCACGACGCTTCAATGGTCTATTGGGTCTATCGCCAGTGTCCACGATTTCGGTCACTTTCTCTACCGCTTCGTTGTCCACGATAAGAGCCTTCGTGGCGGTCACTTTCTCTATCGCTTCCATCAGTTTGTCCATCATATCTAAGTTAATTATCAAAATAAGCAAATCTTAAGTTATCTAAATATTAAAAACTTGATTTATTAAAAAGTATCTAACTTTAAAAAATCCATGGACTCTAAGAAATTTTGTCAACTAATTATGCATTCAATTATTTGACATCCATCCATCCATTTATAAGTCCCTTAAATTTTCCCCTTTTGCCATCCATCCAAAATTCACAAATCCATTTATTCATTCATTTTCCCCATTTCTCCCTTTTGCCATTTATCTAAAATTTATAAATCCATTTATCCATCTATTTTCCCCATTTCCTTCATTTGCCATCCATCTAAACTTCACAAATCTATTTATCCATCCATTTTCCCCATTCCCCTATTTTGCCATCTATCTAAAATTCACAAATCCATCTAAAAATTTCAACTAAAAATATTCAACCTCATGGGCGGCAGCATGGGAAGGTCAACGGCGCTCTTTGGTCGCGAGGTGGAGGTGATCGGCGATGACGTAGCATGGTAAGGTGGGCAACGACGACGTGGGAGTGGCGTCGGCATTAGAGTTGTCCGCTCGTCATGGGGCCTCGGTGGCAATATGGTGCTTGGCCAGAGGGCGGAAGATGACATCGACGGCGTGAGGAGCTCTCGGCGCACAAGAGGCTCGGCAATGCCAGCTGGAGGGCGAAGGCTGAAGATGAAGGACAAAGGCCAAAGGGCTATGGAGGTGACGGAGGCAGTGAAAAATGGTAGCCTAGCTGCGTTTTGTGTGTGGGATACTTAGTCAATTTTTGCTTCCTGCATGCTTGCTATATAGGGGGTGGTGTTTTCCTAGATAGGGGATGTCATTCCCTACCTGCAAAAAGGGTCTTTATAGGTGGGTTGTAACATCTATTGCCTATAAAAAAGATCTTTACATATGACCTTTAATATGCACCATTATAAGTATGAAACTTATAAGGAATTTCATAATCATTCTAACTATAAGACATATAAAATTACAAAATTATTCTAAAATTACATAATTATTCTAACTATAAGACTTATATGGAATTACATAATTATTCTAACTGTGACTTATATAGAATTAATCTTACTATGAAACTTATATTGGACCAAGAATTAAGACACAACAATGGCTAATACATAAGCTGTAGTTTGGTTGTTTCTAGTTCGGCAAATTTATAACCAATATTACATTAACATAAATATTACACATTAGCTATAAAATTTCATCACATGTAAATTTGAGAGCTTCTTCATCGATGGTTGCCTCTACAAGCTTTATGTTGATATGAAAAATCTATGAAGAGCGGTATTTAGTCATACTGATTGTAGTCCTTGGCATATTTTCCTTTTTAACTCCTACGATACTTTATTTCTGGAGAGAGCTACATCCTTCTTATTATATGCGGGGTCGGTTATGTAGAAAACATGTGCAACGTGATTAGCAAGTACCCATGGGTCATATTTGTTGTCAGCATTATTGAGGTTAATAATTGTTAGACCGAAGTTGTCCATGAACATGCTTTGTATGTGTTTCACCCTTTGGCACTGAAACAAGAGGATCTGCATACTTAGACCATAGTCCAGTTGTGAGATTTCTTCTATGAACTCATAATAAGTTTTCTTCTGTCTATTTGTGTCAATTGCCTCTACCCGAGCACCATTATTTTGGGCTATGCTCTTCTTATACATTTCTTTGGTATAAAATATGTAATCGTTAATGCCATAAGCTTGCTAGGAGTTTACCACATTTATGGGTCACACGGCAATCTTTTTATAGTGATTTTATGTGTGGTTTCTCCATTGAGTAGGATTTGGTCCCTTAACCACTCAACGAAGAGATGCTTGTATATCTTCCTTATCCAATTATGTGAGCATCTGACATATTACAATCTAATCTAGTTCAGGTGTTGCTTGATATATGACTCAACTATCGTGAGCTGCTACATGACGGTAAAATGCACTTATTGGACTACTTTGTAATTCTTATCAATGAATCTTTTCTTTCCTACAATCTTCTTCCCACGCAATCTCCCCTTATGTCTAAGTATAGGTACAGAAACTGCTTAATATCTTTTAAGTAATCAATGTAGCACTTAACAACTTCTTTGATAGTGTATTTCTCTATTATTGATCCCTCTAGGTGAGCACGATTCTATATGTAGCCCTTTAGAATAGACATGTACCGCTCGTAAACTCACATTTGATGCAAGTACATAGGACCAAATGGAATTATATGAGGGATGATATGATCCATGAGATACACCATGATGTTAAAAAAGAAGTAAGACAAATACATCTTAAGTTGGTATAAAGTCTCTACACCAAGAAATTGTATTAAAAAAGTAATGCATCCTAATGATGACCATCTTTATATGTAATGACTTGATTACCCTGCTTGTACAAGGGAGGAATATAGATACTAAGTGAGACTTAATAACTTCTACTTCTGTCTATCCTTTCTTGTTTCTTAGTTGAAACGTGCATAATATATTTTCTTTGTCATCTTGTTCATAGCATATTTCTCCATAGTTTCGATAAATATGATTAACTCGTTGAGAAATGACAATTGAAATTTTGGTGTCTCATACATCTATTTCTGCATGTACATCTACAAATATAAACCACAATATAATATATATAATTTTTAAATAATCAACATGTGTAAATAATATTTTTCCTTTCTTTTTAATATAAATTATTCAAAAAGAATAACCTTTTGTTTCTAAAAAAATAGTCTCAATTAAATTTTTCTATATTACAAACTTTTTTATTTTCTAGATAAAATAAAGAAAGATGCCAAAAGAAGGAATTGCAATGAAATCTAGAAGAAAAAAAGAATAACATTATTTGAAAAAAACTAGAGGGCTTAAATTAGAGTTTTTCTCTCCAAACTAGATCTCCACCTAGATTCACCAACACTAATTACAATAAAATTTATAATCGTTAGGTGAGAAAACAACAATAAAAGGATTGCATAAAAAATTACTCTAGAATTACAATCTAAATTCATGAAATTATTCTAATAAATATAGACCATTTTCTTTTTATTCATTCCAAATAAAATCTTAAAATCAGAAAAAAAATTAATAAAATATAAGATAAAGATGATGCACCAAACTTAGATAGGCAAATCTATAAAAAAAATTCGTGATCAAAACCTGTTTTTTTTTTCAAATGAGTAAAGGCTTAAAATGAGGAGAGCTCAGCGAGGAAGAAGATATAGGAGGACACATTACATGCGACCCATTCCAAGGGGCGTCTAGAAAAATATATCGTCACAGGTGGCCGTTTAACCAAAATGGTGACCCATTTAACTAGCCGCCTACTTAAAGGTCACTATTTTGTCACCAAAAAGATTATTTTTCAGTAAGCTCGTAGACCCCACCCGGTATGGCTTTGCAGGTGTGACATGGGATCCAGTGGGAGCCGCTGCCATCCTATGCCATGCAAGCGTATATACGGGGATTGGTATTGTGCAGGGGAGGAGGCATTCCAGTTATAATATTATGATAGCGGTATTGAAGAAAAATCTAGCCATATCTTTTTTAACTAAGCGTTTAAATGATGGTAGTTTGATCAAGTTTGTCCTATTTGCCAAATATTTACAACCGGAGGAAGGGAGGATGACATTTGAATTTCATGGCTTGAGTTTGACAATAATTTTATATTAGAGTAGATTTATAAAATCTAATAAAAATTGATTGATTATGATTTTTAAGACAAATATACTCATAATATTTTTATGTTTTTAACTAACTATTTTTAACTTTTTAGTCGTCAGAGTTCTAAAATTTTGAATGGATCTTACCAAAACATTGAATATTTTATGATAAAAAGGAAACTAGCTCATACATTAGTTTATTTTAGAAATGCACATTTTTATCCTTGCGATGGGGGACGTTCTGTAGACCATGTTTGATGTTTGAGAATCTTTTTTTTTTTAAGAATGTTTGATGTGTGAGAGTCTAATGAGGAGACGGTGAGTAACCAATTGGTGGTAACATGAAAAGACCGAGTTTCTTAGCTCCTAGTAGCTACTAGTTTGTTTTCTGCGTTATGTAACCATTTATTTCAATATCTGATTAAAAGTCTATACTGTTTGAGGGGCTGTACAGGTGGCATCTTAAACATGGACATGGCGTTTCAAAAGATAATACCGGCAGCATTGTGAACATTTTCAAAATGTTGAGGAATATCGACACTTTACCATTGGTTTCACATTGAGGTAGAAGTTGAAAACACTTTACCATTGCACACGTATGCATGGTACATGCCCGCCGGCGTGACACGCAAAGGCCGTAGCGCATCGGCGGTCGCCGCGCGGCCTCATCCTCTCCAGAGGATTCCTATGCAACACGTACTTTTTTTTATTGCCATTTAGTCAAACCTCTGCAACAATCTATGCTACTCTAATGTGAAATTGAGTATAAGGAATGATGTTAATTGTGGTCATCGTACCCTTTTTAGACTATGTTACTCTAATGTGAATTCGAGTATGTGGAACGACATAAATTGTGGTCAGCAAAGAAGGGGACTGGCCTGTGCATGGCCATGACTTGTGAGTACTAATTGATATGACGGTAGCTGTCCTGCTATTTTTTCGTGACACTTGTTGGGCACATAATTATGACTACAAAGGATGATGTACAAAACTGCTAGCCTCTAACAAAAAAAATACATGCAAAAATGCCATCTTATCCCGGTAAATACGTGGATTTAGTTTCATCCATTAACTTCACCAAATGTTATTTCTAATTCTTATGCTTGTAAATCAGCTTTGTCTCGTATGTCTTCCATTCCTGACTGGATGCTGTTGTATTTGCAGCTATCTTTGTTCTTGTCAACCGATGCCATAATGACCTCAAGAACGTGTTTGAGCATGAAGAATTATTTGGAGGCAGTTGGGTTGGAGCATATTCTGCTCTGTGCTTTTCTTGTGGCTACTTTGCATATGATCAATTAGTTCTGTATTCGAATGTGACAATCGACTACCTAATTCTCACTCTAGCATGCGAGGTACGCCTAGTTCTTCTCATTCTTGGGCACTTTAGTTTTGTAGACAAAGTTTAATTTTTTTTGGCAATTCAGACAAATTTGATTTCTTTTGCCCTACCTTTTAGCCAGGATAAACTAATTTGCTCACTTGTCACTCAAGGAATAGATTTGTATTTCAGTATCAGGAGTCTCTATTGCACAATTGTCAGCCTTCATTACAACCAGGCAATCAGCTATCCATCTTGGTGGCAGCTTGTCACAAGTGTGACCATACTCAGTACACACAGATCATTGTATCTCTGCCCTTGTTGCACAAAAGGTGTAACTACAAGTAATACATATTTGATATAACCTTCATGGTTAACTATATTTGATACCCAGATGAGTTTTAAATTTAAACCAATGGCAATGGCAATCGGTTCTTTATTTGACTATAACTATTGCTGAGATTGAATTGATGACATGTAGGGTTGTATATGATATTAGAGGCTTAGAGCTGTCTTTATTTGCAAAGAATACTTTGTTGGTAAATAATTGTACAGACTGTCTGTTACTCTGTTAAGTTGCTAGAAGAGAATACAAGGAAACTATTCATGCCTTAAGAACAAGGGAATAGGCCTCTGTCAGAATAAGTACTTCAGTTCAGTCTCCACTGCTGCGCTGTTACAGAAAAAAAAACCATTTATGGTCGTGATACTTTATATGTGTGGTGTTTCAGTGTCACGAATCATGACGTTGGCTCAGATGGCTAGCTTACGCGTTGTGTCATGGAAACGAAAGTATATGATATCTCCTAATGGATACTGTATGTGACTTGACTTACCATGCTGGAAGCAAAAACAGAATAGGATTTTCAAAATCCGTAAACGGCAGCACTAAGCGCGAGATAGCACCCACCAGGTTGTTTATCAACGGCCTCTGAAAAAGCCAAACTGTAACACTTGATTTATACCAATCGGATTAGGATTAGGGTTGCAATGGATTTATAGCTATATATTTTAATAGCTTTATATATCTATTAGCAACATATTCGTTCGTTGTAACAGAAAAAAAATAAAATTATGACTGAACCCAACATCTCTACGTATCAATGTATCCATCGGTGTTTTTCTTTCAATAAGATCCTTTTCAACATTTATAAAAGCGTGTCATTAGAACGAACTCAATTGAGTTCACGGTGATTTGATGAAATGTAATGGTGCACAAATTGAGATGCATATATAAGCCCAGAAACATGTTAAAATGCTCGTACTACCTATTTCTGAGGTCAAAGAATCCCCAAGCCGAAAATTACTCAACCACTCATCTCTTATTCCCGAGCACTCCAACAAAACAAAGAAGCCCTCAACACAAACTAAATTGCCATACCAACTAAAGGATGAGTTTGAGAGAAAGGAAAAGAAGAAGATATGTAAAATAGGATGGGGTATTAGTATGGAATTAATTAAATATTAATTATTTTAAACTTAAAAATAAATTAATATGATTTTTCTAAAGCAAGTTTTGTATAGATTTTTTTTAAAAAAATAAATTGTTTAGTAATTCAGAAAATATAAAAAACATACACTTTACCTCTTTTTCTATCAATCTTGAACACGCACTAAAGGTGCTTTCAGGAGAAGGGGTTATGAACCTTTCCCTCCAGCACACACACCACCTAAAACGGAGAGACGAATTAGCGTAGGATTAAGTAAGTATTAAAAAAACTTAAAAAATATATTAATATGATTTTTTAAAATAATTTTTTTAATAAAAAGCATACTATTTAATAATTTAAAAAGCGTATATGTGGAAAACGCGAAAAAATGTTGGCAAACCGTGAAATCAAATCTCTGAAAACCATTTATACAACCTGGCCAAATTGTCGGTTGGCTCCTTATCCCCATATCTGCAACACAACAAGAACGCAACTTAGCTGCTCACTGGAATCAAAATTCAATATTTCTAGTTTCTCCTGACTTAATCGATCTAGTAAGCAGGAATTCAGTAGGAGATCAATAGAAGTAGTAAAAGTGGAGATGGCAGGGGGCTGGCGCGTACGTTGCCCGGAAGAACAACGCGATGTTCTCATTAAGCTTCTATTCATACCATTCATCTTCCGCAGCACAGTACTGTCATCCTAAACCTCAACCGAGGCAGGCATCAATCAATACAGAGAAAGCAAAGCAGCTTTAGTGGCAAATCAAGGTAGCTTAGCAGATCAAGCACCTTGAAGACGGCCTTGTCGTAGCTCGTCGTGGCGTCATCCCCGGACGCCTGTGAATCCACTTGGTAGAAGCTTAGCAGACGCAAAGGCTCAATTCGTTGCCAATGCATGAGGCCATGTGGAGATTAGGAGCTCTTCGATCGTTCTTGCGCAGATGCATATGGTTGCTTGCCCGGCCGTCTCCTTCATGCACGTGGCGGATTGTAGTTGGTCGTGCCGCCTCTGTGCAACACTGCAATGAAAAAGACGTGCATCAAGGCACATCTACACAGCCTACACAAAGCCTCAGAGCAACAAACACGAAACATCCAGACAAGCTGATCAATATTACACCTGATGGCATCTAAGAATTCTTTTTGATCATATCAAGCTAAGAATTCTGCCAAGGAGCTTCCTGCACGACCAACCAATTTACCCCATTCATTGGTTTGACTTGGAGGCATGACCTGCTTTAATTCTTGTAATAGTGAAAGAAATAACACCTCCACGATTATGTACCACAGTGTCACGCATCAACATATCTGCAAAAAAAAAAAGCACCAAGCAGTTTTGCTATGATGTTGATATTATTATTCTCTTGTGATTTGGACAACACCACAAAACGTCCCAGCAGCAAGTGACATTCAGTTTTGACAAAATGTTGTGCAGGCAAACACATACAATGCAAGGCAAGGTACCGTATGCAACACTAAAACTGCTACCAAAAAATAATCAGCCAGATCTCATTTCTGAAACTTTAGCTTCCAGTTGAACAGATGGCTATGATGGTGACTATTTCCTCATGAGCTCCAAAAGTTTCTAGTTTCTGAAGATATTTAAGTTCCAAGATGTTAAAATACCATTGCAATACCTCCCCTAAAATTATCACTGTACGCTCATAGAACTCAGGAATTTCATCAATGAACGATGAATCTTCTCAGCCATTCTGCACATGTACTGATTACTTCTATTAGAGAAGCTTAAAAAGGCATTTTCCACAAACAAAGGCTAAACACTGAAATATAAAGTTGTCAAAATGCTTACACTTACACAGCAATATGTTGGGTTCTGAAATCAAATACACGTGAAACATCTGGTTCTAATTGTTTTTGCTTCAAAAATCACAAATTGAGTGTATGCCACATGAAAAAAAACCCTACTAAAGTATGGATGGTAAATTCAATTAGAGCAACATCTACTAAAGTATGGATGGCAAATCTAGAGCATCATCTACTAAAGGATGGCAAGTTCAATTAGATTCACTAAATTAAGATTATGGAAGGAACAAGAATATTACTTTGACTTCAGGTTGGTAAAAAGTATGATGAATAAGGGATTACTTGACCACTGATCTTAGTGAGAGCAACCCAAAACATCAGTCACTAGGTCATTACGAGAGCATGAAATGGAAAATATTTCTTCTCAAATGTCATGTCATGTCATGTTGATAGAACCATACAACACGGCATGCAACTAGTTGATCCTTGATACAGCCTTAAGAGCCTAAGGTCTTAAACTTGTAGCAACATTTCCTAATGATAAATACAAATGACTGCTCTACAAAGTGACCAACAAAATACCAGCCACTGAAAAAAAATGCCAATCATTTCCCCTTTCTTGTTTCACAAATGTAAAATGGCAACAGCAGATTAATCAGAACATCACCAAGTTGGTTGAAGAGCCAACGACGAATGGCTCCATCAGCAACCGAGTCAAGAAGTAGAATGTCACACCCAGCATGATGGAAATCGGGAGTGCAGGCAATGCATGCTTGCATATTGACAGCAATATAAGGGTGCAGCCAAGCCCAGCAATGATGGCAAGGTAGCATGCATACACCGTCATCAGATCATACATCGCAGCCCTCCCAACAAGCACACTGTAGAAGATAAAATCACCAAGTCCCAGCTTGATGCCCCTGGTGGACTCAAACATCTCAAACTCCAGAGGAGAGTCTGATGAAGAACTTTGTTTGTACTCCTCATTAGGGGCTGCATTGTTGGCAGATGCCACCGACACCAATGGTGCCGTCTCTCCTTCCTCGTGCTGCTCAATCTGAATCACAGCATGCTGTGAACTCCCAGCCTGATTTGATGACTGCCCTGATACCGCCATCGGCACCTCCCTTTCAAGGTTCCTCTCACGAATGCTTGATTGGCTACCACCAAGATCCCTCATTTCCACCACGGTGGGGCTCGAATCATCATCTTGCTCTACCCTGTCATACTGATTGCCACCTAACCGACCAGGATCAGCCACTGGCTGCATCTCAACTGACCCCATGGCCGAAGCATAGGAGGAAGAACTGGAGGCCGGCCCAACCATAGGCCTCGACTCGTATACGAGCGCAGGGAGCTCATCATCCCTGGATGAGGCGAGCTCCACAAGCATCCTGAGGGGTCCCCGCGGCGCGAGAACCGCGACGAGGTCATACAAGGCGAGCGCGATGAGCATGATCCAGGTGGTCCACTCGGGCAGCCTGGAGAGCCAGGCGGCGACGATGACGGCGAGCGCGACCATGTAGCCCTGGCGCACGATGATGGGGACCGCGGAGGCGAAGACGGATAGGACGCCGACGACAGCGGCGTTGAAGAGGAGCGCGAGCGCGGTGGCCGCGTCGAGCGGGGCGCCGAGGCGGCGGAGGACGGCCGCTGCGATGGAGCCGCCCATGGAGAAGAGGACGAAGAAGGCGGAGAAGCGCATGTAGTTCTTGAGGAAGCCCGTGCAGCGGTAGTAGTAGAGCGCGACGAGGACGAAGGTGACGACGGCGACCAGGGCGACGAAGACGGCGGCGTCGAGAAGTGCTCCGACGAGCTTCTGCCCCGGGGAGTCGGTGGGGCTCTCGATGTAGACGAGCGTGGCAGCGGTGACCGGCGGCGGCGCGGCCGCGGCGGACCCCGGGGAGGAGGGCGGCGCGAGGAGGGAGATGAGGAGCACGACCAGCGCCATGCAGATGGAGACCGGTGACATGACCGCCAGCACCTCCGCGCCGAGGTTGTCTAGGACGGTCGCCGCCGTGGAGGAGGTCGCCCCCGGCGCCGAATCCGGCGGTCCGGCGGCGGGATCCATGCAGCGGCGGCGGAGGAGACGGGGAGATTGGGGGATTTCCCTGTCTCGGAGTAGAGTCCGACCGGGGTCAGAGTCTCGGGGTCTTTTCGGGCGGTTCACGCGTTTGTGTAAATTCGCGCGAAATTTCTCAAATTTACGGGCATTTTCTTTCTTATATGAAGCTGAGTGCTCGATTTTTTTAATAAACTAATTAATATTAATTGATTGGGATTCAATTTAGATATGCATCAGGGAGTAATCTCGACATCTACTCGTCAACATGTCTATCCTTTATCACGAGCTTAATTAGTTGTGCATGTATATGGCGACATAAAAAGAGCAAACTACAGATAAATCACCAATAAACAGAGGAGCATAGAGGCGACGATAGATCCGAGCATATCTTCCTTCTCTCAATGAAAGGCCCAAAAATATCTCAAACCAATCTCTAAGAAGAAACCTGATTCAAAAGCACAGCACAAAACTCCTATTAGGACTTCTGGATTTTGCGCAAGGATCTTATCTTTTGCATACGTGCATACACGTGTTGGAAGTAGAAACATAATAGAAAAGATGATCTCGTTCAAAATAGGAACACGATCTTACGAAAAAAGTGCACACGGACGTGAATCAGACGACGTAGCAAGAGATTGGATGACGATTGAATCGGCGTGAAGTCGTTTTTATCCAAAACTCTTACCTGATTGCTCTCAAAATCGGGCGAAAGCAACTTCAATTTTTATAATAGCAGAGATTGCCGGGAATTTTTATAATAGCAGGGATTGCCCGGAATTTTTCTGCACGCTGTTTTCCTTCCCTCTTTGCACGTCGTACGTGTAATGCCTGTGAACAAATTCGTTGAATTTCATTTGAAATTCAAAGCAAACAGAGAGGTTTGGGAGAGCTTCAGATTTTGGACGACAAAATTCAATGAAATCTGGAGGAATTTGTGAACCCTGCTCAAAACGCTTCTGTGCTTTGCCTTCTAAAAACTGCACATAAAGCATTGTGCGAGTTCAACTAATAATTAAATAAAAAATGTAGTACACTAACGGCTTGTATGTGTAACATTTTCCCCAAATTCCTATTGAGATTGAACTTTGCACGGTGTTGGAATAACAGCAAGGGTTTTACAACATAGCTAATATCATCAAAACAGAATGATGCTTTATTATGGAGCTGACTTTATTGGCGAAAGCAAGAACAGCACTGCAAATTACAGCCTCTCCGGTCATCAAGAAGAAAGCCAGACATATATTTATTCAGAGTCTTATTGGAGAAGAGTAAAAGCATAATCACAATTCACCACTGTCGGTCTAAGAAGACCAAACCACTCCATGGTACACACTTGGCACCAGTGCTGATACGAGATACTAGCAGACTGGCAAATTGATCCACTTTGTTGAGTATGCTGAGATTTATTGCGACTGGCCTTTTCCTCAATACCAGACTGCGAAAATCGCTTCCTAAGGACCTCGAAGACCTGTTCCATCTTCACGCCCTTGACTCTAAGCAGCACCATTGCATGGTATACTAAATCACCCATCTCATTGATTGTGCGGCTCTCGTCCTCATTCTCAAGCAGTGTTTGGTTTAGCTCTCCAGCTTCTTCGCTGAAAAATATGCAATCAAAGCACCCTATGAGACAAATATATGGACATTTACATTGAGAGAGAGATAGGGAAAAGGCAAAGAAAGAATGACAGCAACATAACACAAGGTATGAAATATGTATGTCAATTGCTTCCACAACGCACACCATCGATCATCATAACTAGTACATGCTAACAGATGATAAACTCTGACAGTGAGGCCAAACGATTCACAATATATGGTGTATGAAGCATATTAATGGCTATATATCCTTTTGGTATATGATAATTAAGAGGATTCCTTTACCTTGATCAAATGTTGAATACTTCAAACAGGTTGACGATGATGAATTTTATTATCTAGTCGAGCCCAAAATGCCTTTTAAACCTTTGTTGATCCATATTAATGAAATCTTAAAATGGTATCCCCTGATGGTGTTCAAGCCTAAGACTAAATCAAAACTGAGGTATTAGGATCTAATTCAATATCCAATAGTGATCTGAGAACCTAAGAACAAGCTTTGTGTATTAGGTTCCCATTTGATCATTTTTAAATGCTGATGAAAAATCTCAGAAAAATGCTGCAATCAGTAATAATTTTACCAACTTCTGTTTGCAAGATGTTCTTTTTTTCTTGACAGGTGAATGGTAAGCACATCCCTTAGTTCTATTAATAGAGAGAATTTAGAAGGGACAAGAAGAATATGCAAACCCTCACTAAGGGCAGAGAAGGATGAAATCTCACCCAAGCAAGTAGCTTTAAAATTATCTTCTGCTCAATATGACGTAGAGTGACATCCTCCCTAAAGAGGATTCCATTGAACATATTTGAATGGTTCTACTTTCATGTCGTGCAATTGCAGAACAAAGTAGATTCTTCTAGTAGGCCACCGAAAAATGCTTGTCAATTTTTCACTATAGCACATGTTATCAAAACTTTTTGCTCCAGAACTAACAATGTCTTCTTGAACATCTGGATTGACCAAGTAAAGATCATACGTGTATGTTCACCATAGAAACTACTTCCAGTATGTTTTATGTTGATAACTTGAAAGTATATCACAGAAACTGGCATGATTTTATCTCAGAAGACAAGAAACTAAAAACAAGGATAAGATCAGAGGGAGTACATAATATTAATAGTATCACATAACGCCCTGCAAGCTCATGATGTTTAACAAAAACCATGGATAAAGAATAACTGTGAACTGTCTTGGATCTTGAACAAGCATACATAACTGCACATCAATTAACTCACCAATTAACATAGCATGGCCAAATAATGATGACTGAACTAGAATACGAGAATTAATGACAGGAAATAAACGGTTTTATCCTGAATGATGCATAGTATGCTTATCTATTTAGGCTGAGTTCGGCTAGGGGGTTGGGAACCTGACCCCCCTCCCCCGGCATGCAAAACGGTGCACCAATTAGCACATAATTAATTAAGTATTAGCAAAAAAACTTAAAAATATATTAATATGATTTTTTTACTATATAAGTTTTTTTGCAAAAAACGCACCATTTATTAATTTGGGAAGCGTGCACATGGAAAACGAGAGAGGAAAAGTTCCCAACAGGTGGAAACAAATGCAGCCTTAATGTTTCAACCATTGGTTTTATAGACGACTTTTGAAATATAACATCACATACCTTATTTTTGAGCAAAGCAACAGCTTATCAAGCATTAATTTTCTTTGTCCATGATGGCTTGCCACTTCCTTCAGTAACTATCTCTTCCTTCCGTCTACTACTTGTATCTTCAAGTGAGTATAGAGTTGTGGCAACCTGTCTATCTTGATAGGGCTGTGAAGGAGTCTCATAGTTAAATTACATGTAAAGGTCCATTTACAGAAAGGGTAACTCAAGAACGGATACCTTCGAACCTTCTAGAGCATTGTGAAGGAGTCTCATAGTTAAATTACATGTAAAAGTCCATTTACAGAAAGGGTAACTCAAGAACAGATACCTTCGAACCTTCTAGAGCATCATAGACTGACGAATAGTAACAAGTCTCTGCCCCTGTATGGCAAGTAGGTCCATCTGGCTTCCCAAGGTATATTATCTATGTTTCAGGAAAGAAAAAACAAACAGCCCAATTAGCAGTTAGTAGCCACTGAAGCAAAACTGAGTATTGCGATGAACAAGGCTTACAGAATCACAGTCACAGTCCAAGAAAATGCCATGCACGTTGATGAAATTCATTGATGTCTCCCCTTTTGTCCACAATGAAGAACGCGAACGGCTATAGAATGTAGCTTTCCTGGTTGATATAGTTGTTGCAAGGGCTTCTTTGTTGGCAAAACCCTGCATGAGAATGGCTCCAGTATCCACATTTTGGGCAATAGCAACAGCCAACCCTTTACTGTCCCACTTCACACTGTCTAGTATTGCTTCGACCTAAAATTCGTCCAGGATGAAAATAAATTTTAGGTAAGATAAGATATAACTAAGCAAACCAATCACATAAGTTCATGATGTTTAAAATTGTATTGCATCTTAAGAAATTTTATTTGTGAAAAATGTTTCTTCATATCTGCAAAGAAAAGAAAAAACTGGCAGTCTCATATTCTAGCTCCTCTAGAACATAAAACAAACTAGATCCATAGCACTGCGAAAGCTCCAGTTCAGTGAAATACTATTGTCCGGAAGGCAAATCTCCTAGAATACCCAATAGTCATCAAACAGTCACGGAATAGAGTTCATTGCATCTATATCAACTCATATAGAAGGTAGTTTAGATTCATGAGACCATGGAAAATATTTGCTTTACTCAAGTCAAGTGCATGCCTCCCATTAAGAACAACAAAGAAATGTACAAGAACATAGTTAAGAAACTAGGGTCTATAAATATTAAAATACAGAACAGACGTGCACTGCAAACTAAGAAACGCATCATCATGTCCCCAAAAATCCAAAAGTGTATTTAACAAATAGACGGTACTGAAGTACTAGTCATCTGCTAATGAATTAGCTGATAACTGTGGATTTTAGAATAATATATGCTAAAAATCAGCTAATATAATTACTGAAACGTTGTGGAATGCCACCACTAATCGAGATTCTAACAAATGGGTAGGACACTAGGTGACATAACAGGGCCATTCGATGGTTCATCTGTACATGTTGATAAAAGAGCTCAGGATGATGAATTGCATGCACATCAGTGGCTGAATCCTTGTTAGTGCACACATCAACGTGATTGTGCATCGATCTAAACTGAAGTGCCACTGTACCTCTAATCAGCTTGCCCACAGGCCTTACACTAGCAGCATCGTTCTTCCAATGACTAGTGTGAAATACTACCTACCATCTGATTTGCAGGAACCAAGTAAGCTTAGTTCAAAGCGAGAAATCCCCAACTCCGTGGCACAAGAATTCCAGCATACTCTTGTACCTCTACCTGAACAAGAATAAAGCCTCACGCTACACAGCACTACAGTGGTTGTCATTCTCGTCTGTCTTTAGGGGAAAGGTTGCAGGGTTTTTTTAAAACAGTAACCCACATCCTTTCTGAATCGCTTCCAAAGCCGCTCGCCAAGAACAGATCAGGATACTGGTGCAGAAACCAACCTTAGGATTGACGGCGACCTCTCCCAGCGTGGAACCAGCCGAGCGCGCCGCGACGGGGAACGGCTGCACCCCGCGCCGCCGCCACCCCGGGGCCGCCGCCACGCCAGCACATCTTCCAGTTCTTCATGGAATTCCTCCGCCGCGTCGGAGGAGGAAAGCGCGGCTCGCCGGCGAGGCGGGGGAGGATGAGGAGACGGGGGCGCGAGGAAGCGGAGCCGCCGCCATTGGAAGCAAAGCAGCGCAGAGCAGGTGACGGGGCGACCCGGCGGTCGTGTGCGATACAGTCCAGCCCACTATATCTGGCCCAACCTTGGAACAGCCCAATTCGGCCCGTAATGTAGCCATATTGGGCTTCCCTAAATTCCTGGCCCATATTATGCTGTTGTTAACCTTTCCAAATTTTATCATTATCAAAATTTTATAAGAACGATATCAATACAACATATTAAATATTTTAGTAATTCTGAAACTTTCTACTCTCAAATTTTGTTCTAAAATTTAATAATATCTCAAACTAAACACTATCCATCCATATCCTACCTTATTAAAATTTGATAATAAAAAATTAGTAAGATTTTTTTATTAATAAAGTGAATAAGCCTCATCATCAGTGCTGGACATCAGAGCCTAACTTTTAAGGAATCATCATGGATTCATGGGTTCACCAGCACACGATTAGATCGATTAGAGAATAAACGGAAAACAAATCTTTTTTATAAATAAAAAATGTAGTTGTTTTCATCACATTTCTGTTTTTTTTCACGATGATCTACTATTTCTGGGTTGGATGGAAAGCGAAATGGCACCACCACTGAACTTTTTTTCACGGGAGAAAAAAGGATAGCATAGATATAAATCAACAGAAAAAAAAATGTTGGGGAGTTTAAAATTAGGATGACGGAGCATCCCAGGCAATAATTGAGCAAGCAAAGCCCTCTTAATAACTGGCTAAGGCTGCTTTCAGTGTTAAAATGAGACACTAATTAACGATTAATTAACATGTGATTAATTAATTATTAATTAAAAATATTTTTAAAAATTAATATAATTTTAAAACAATTTTACTATAAAAAATTTAAAAATATTTAATAGTTTTAAAAACATGTGTATAGAAAAGAAGAGAAGTTAAAAAAAAAGTAGAAGGGAGCTGAGGTTAAAAAGAGATGGAAACTAGCAAGCCTAAAGCCTAAAATGTATTAATAACTGCCTAAAAAATGTGTTGTATTAGGAGGTCACTGTAATAAAGAGGAGGCTGGTGGAGACAGGCTCCCCTGTGGCCCTGATCTCCTCCCCTCTCGCATGCCCTGCCCAAGGTGAGTAACTGATTTTGATTGATTGATTGATTGATGATTTCTTCTTTGCTTTGCTTTGCTTCTCTTCTACCGTTCGGGAGCAACGTTAGAGAAGATTGGCTGCGTGTTCATCTTGCGGAGGAATTTAGGGTTGAAGCCGTTCGGTTCGGTACAAAGATTTGTGATTGTTCGATTGGTTTGTTGATAGTATCCTTTTTGGTAGGGCCCTTGTTCAACATGTTGTAAAATCTTCTGTTCTTGGTGTTAATTTGTTCTTTTATTCCTGATTGGATCTGAGTGCTTTTGTCTCTTGTTGATGGAGCTTGTTCTTGGATTTGGGGATCTGAGAGCCTTTCGATGATGGAAACCAAAAAGAAAATCTTGCATTGGCTGTTGATCTCTCCGTTTGTTTAACATTTTGTTGATTCCTTCCTCGCAGCCGAACAGAGGAATCCAAGCTGCTGCATTGACGGCGGCGGCGAGGAGATTGGGAGCAATGGCGGAGGAGACGGCGGCCGGCGGGCTGTACTATTGCCACATGTGCGCTTCGACGGTGAGCGCCGTCGCGGCGGCGGAGGGGGAGGTGGAGATCAAGTGCCCGTACTGCCACAGTGGCTTCGTCGAGGAGATGGAGAGCGCCCGCAGCGCCGCCACGGCCGTCCCCTCCGCCGCCGGCGCCGCCGGCGCGATCTCCTCCGTCTGGCCCCCCATCATCGACGGCATGGTTGGCGGCGACCCCGCCCGCCGCCACCGCCGCAGCCGGCGTCGCGCGGACGCCAGCACGGACGACGGCTACTACCGCGACCTGGCACTTCTCGACTTCTCGGAGAGCCGGCGGCGCACCGCCGCGTTGCTGCTGCTCATGCAGGAATTCCGGGAGCGTCAGCTCCAGCGCCTGGAGTCCGCCGTCGCCACCTCCGCCTCCTCTGGCGGCGGAAGCTCGGACGTTGAGGGCGTGGCGCTGGTCGACTACTTCCTCGGCCCCGGCCTGGACGCCCTGATGCAGCGACTGGGCGACGGCTACGCGGGCCGGCAGGGCACGCTGCCGGCCAAGAAGGAGGCCGTGGAGACGATGCCGACCGTGGAGGTGACCGCCGGCGACTCCGCGGCCGCCTGCGCCGTCTGCCTGGAGGACCACGCCGCCGGCGAGCGCGCCACGGAGATGCCCTGCAGGCACAGGTTCCACGCCAAGTGCATCGTGCCGTGGCTGAAGATGCATAGCTCGTGCCCCGTCTGCCACTTCCAGCTCCCCACCGACGACGACGACCCCAAGGCCGCGCGCGGCAGCGCCACCCGCGCGGGCGTCAGCAGCCGGTTACCCCAGCCGGCGCCGCGGGTCGACGGGGGAGGCCTGGGCAGGTTGCCGGCTGTGATGCAGGAGCTCAGAAGCATCCTGTCCCAGCCGGGGCCGTCGCCGTCGTCTGCACCGGCGTCGACTTCCGGCAGCAGCTCGCAGCATCGCGATGACTGATGACTCAGGATGGTCGGTCGCCAGTTGGTCGCCGGTGCCAGTGATGGCGCCGGCATTGCTGATCCGGCGGAGCTCATGGTTGTCACTTGCCAATGTACATCAGGAGTTTGTCGCTGTTTACTGGCTTTGTGCCATGGAATTTCATTCCTCGTCTTCTTCTTTTTTCCATACTTAGCGTTCATCTTGTTATATATTTTCCGTAATTTAATAAAATTATGTTCGGCGAAAACATATATTTAGGGGCGTTCGTCTTGTTATATATTCCATAATTTAATAAAATTATATGTTCAGCGAGAACATATATTATTAGGGGTGTTAATCTTGCTATATGTAGTACTACTTAGTAACATGCCTATAGCACAACTTCGTAACATGACACAATTGTGTTCGGCGAAAACATACGCTCCTAATTATTAGAGAATTAGGGGCGTGTGCGAAAACATATACTCCTAATTATTAGAGAATTAGGGGGGGGGGGGGGGGGGTGAGCTCTGCATGGTGCTAATCAAGGTTGCTGAATATAGATACCATTGTAGTTTCAGCTTACAAGAATTTTGCTTGAGATGCCTCATTTGATGCTGTAATTAAGTTAGAAACATGAATGCTACCAGTTTCAGCGAATTTTACATCCCCACAACACAGAGAATGGCAAACAAAAATAAGTCCTGGGCAGCCAAAATAATCCAAAAACAACTTTCTTGCAATTCAACTCCAACACCAGTTTACAGGTTTTGGTTTGTTTTGTTCATTTTGTCGAAGTACCCAATTCATTCTATCTTCAACTATCCAGTTCCCTAACCTGTATGCACGCTTGAACCATGCTAGCAGATTGCAGTAAACCACCCATGAACCATATTCAGAACCCAGATGTCATCAACAGATTAACTAGTACGTGACTACTGCTCATCAAATCAAAACTAACGAAATTCAACAAATGCATTTCAGCCAAGAAAATAGAGCATAACAACGAACAAATTCCTTAACGGCTGACAAGTTCAATACTAAGTAGCAGCAGAGGCAGCAAAATAAACTGCTATAGCGATAATAAATAACTGTTTCAATGGTTAACCCATGAACGGCAAACACAGGAGTACCAAAATGCAAAAGCCACTATCATGGCAACAAAAGCTATTATTATAGATACGCGTGGTAAGTAGACCAGCAAAAATTTTCCCCTGAGCAAAATGGTTTGTGGTTAACTTGCCCGTCTGCCACTAGTTCACTGTCAGGAGCTTGATGACAGATGCAGTTCCGATCCGGTGGAGGGCGACGACAGACTCACCGGTGTTGCAGAGCCCCATCGCCTTGGCGTTGCTGATGGCGAAACCGAGAGCCTCTTCAGTGGCTTCGTTGTCGAAGGCCTTGGCAGTGGCTGCACTCAGCATTGGGATCACTCCCCTCACGATGAGGCTGTGCCTCGCAGGCGCTTCATCACTGCAGGTCCAGTCGAAGGAGTCGGTCTTCAACTCAGGAACCACGACGGACAGAATCGGCATGGATGGCCTGTACTTGGCCACCAGCCTAGCAGTTGTTCCTCCCCTAGTCAGAACCAAGATAAGTGCTGCCTTAGCAGAGTTCGCTGTACGCACAGCTGATGATGCTAGGCTCTCCAATGGGCTCATCGGAATTGGAGCTGATGTGGTAATGGACTTGAAAACAGCAGCATGGTCGACACATGACTCTGCTTGCAGGCAGATCTTGGCCATGGTCCGCACTGCCAGTTCAGGGTAAGCCCCAGCAGCTGTCTCTCCACTGAGCATGACACAGTCGGTGCCATCAAGAACTGCATTGGCAACATCAGTTGCTTCTGCTCTAGTAGGGCGAGGAGACTTGATCATAGATTCCAACATCTGGGTTGCAGTCACAACTGGCTTGCCCTGAATATTGCACTTGAAAATCATCACCTTCTGTGCATAAAAGATCTTCTCTATCGGAATTTCCATCCCCAAATCACCTCTTGCAACCATAAAAGCATCAGAGTGTGCCAGGATATCATCAAAATTAGCCACTCCCTCTTGATTCTCAACCTGAAAATTCAATGGATTATAATCTTGCAAAGTGCAGCACAAAAGTGAAATACTCAAAAGATAATGTAATACCTTTGACATCAGCATTATTGACTTTGCATGCTTCCCAAGCACCTTCCTGACCTCTACAAGATCTGAGCCTTTGCGAACAAAAGACAGAGCAATCATGTCAATCTTATTTGGGACACCCCATTTAAGAATATCCTCCTTGTCCTTCTCAGTAAGTGTCGGGAGATCAACAATAACTCCTGGAAGGTTAACATTCTTCCTCTCACCAAGCACAGCAGTGTTCTCACAACGGCAGCTAACCAAGCCTTGCTCTTTATCGCAGTGAAGGACAGTAAGAGTGATGGTGCCATCAGCACACAATATTACACTGCCTGGCTTCAGATCCACTGCTAGCTTCTTGTAACTCATTGATATCATGCTGTCATCACCCTTTATGCTATAATCAGTTGAAACTGTTATTTCTTGACCCTTCTTCAACTGTATGGGTTTTCCATCTTTCAGAAATCCAGTTCGGATCTCTGGCCCCTGTATTTTAAGCAAATTCAATATCTGATAAGTACACATTTTTATACAACAATAGTTATACCAAGCAATTATTTCAACAATAGTTCTCTAGAAAAGGAATTCAGGAGATCAAATGTTGTTTCATAATTTCATTAGTCATAGGACTCACGGAAAAACAAATAATCGCTGTTACCCCAGTGAAATTATAAATATTAAAGCAGGTGATGTTTGGATTCATGCAGATAGAAACAAAATCATTTTGGATGTACTGTAGTATCTGCACAAAATAAGCACAGGGACTTGTGTTCAAGGTATTTGTTTGTAAACACCAACTGACGCTGTTACAAAATCATAACCCCCAAGTGCAAGTCCACATAACCAAATGGTTTACTTATGTTAGACCACTGGCCTAGATTGTATATATATAGATCCGATCCGTCCTTGTATACACTCGGGGTCTTAGTCACTGTACATATTTCTACATGGTATCTACGTGAAGGGCACGCTCTCCAGCGGGCTGCATCTCAGCTCTAGCCCCATCGACTCCCTCACCACGTACTCCGACGCGGACTACACAAACTGCCCCGACTCTCGACGCTCTACGTCTAGCTACTGCGTCTTCCTCGGTGACACTCTAGTCTCCTGGTCCTCAAAACGCTAGACTATAGTGTCCCGATCTAGCGCCGAAGCCAAGTACCGCGCGTCGCCCACACCATCGCCGAGTGCTACTGGCTTCGCCAGCTTCTTTAGGAGCTCCGTGCACCCCTCTCCTCCGCGACCGTCGTCTACTGCGACAATGTCAGTGCCGTCTATATGACCACCAACCCGGTTCATCATCGACGCACCAAGCACATCGAGATCGATATCCATTTTGTCCGTGACAAGGTCGCATTAAAACAGGTTCGGATGCTCCATATACCATCGGCGCACCAGTTCGCCGATATAATGATCAAAGGCCTACCTACGCCTTTCTTCACCAATTTTCGGTCTAGTCTCTGCATCCGTTCCCCTCGCTGCGACTGCGGGGGTGTTAGACCACTAGCCTGGGTTGTATGTATATAGATCCGACCCCTCCTTGTATACACTCGGGGTCTTAGTCACTATACATATTTCTACAACTTATTCATAGAAGAACACTACATCTAATCTAAAAGAAAAAAAATCCAAAACAACAGCAGATAATGGCAAAACAACCAAAATATTGAAATAAGCCCTACCAATGCATCCCATACTATGTCAACTCAGACTCATGTTTTAACTTTTAACTAATAGTTTCATACTCTTCAGAGTCGATCAACTGAAGATTATACCGATAGCATTGTATTTTTACTTTACATTCTTTTCAGACTAATGTTACCCATATACAGGAAGACAGGAAGCCGCTGCTGCAAAGAGAATGTGAGCACAAAACAAGCCAGCAGTCATAATCCTACAGGTTAAAATAAATGAAATTCCTGAGGATAGTCGCAGGAAGGAATAAGAATTTTTCCAAGGGCTATACTATGAAGCATAATTGACAGTATATTGACAGAAGAGAAGATGCTCAAACGAAATAACTCGATATCCACAAAATAAATGCAGTTCACTAAACGCAATTAACACGGCTTGACTTTTTACATGGTTCTTGGATTGTGCATCAAGAACGATTGTCTCAAATGCAGCATTCACTGCCATCGCAAATATATATACACGCATGCTAACATTGAGAAGAAACCAGAATAGTCAGAGGTTCTCACATTACCCATGTGTATAGATCTATATTAATAGTCAGGTGTATAGATCACGTTGCATGCTACAATATAGATAGTGTTACAATATCACATATCTATTCCTAAGCACACCAAGTAAACACGCTTGGTTTGTCACTCCCTGAGTTAATAAAAAGGGGGCCCATCATTTCGAATTTTCAAACATATTCAATATATAAAGAACCTTTGAACAGCCATGAAATCAGAAGCTCTCCTTGAAGTAGGGTTAACCATTTAAGCTTCTAAATTCTAGGGGAGCTCAAGCCTGATTCTAGAAATATGCTGAAGTCCTTCCATCAGCTACTGAAAGAAACCAAATTTTCCAAATATGGCCTTAAAGGAACAACTACCTTGATATAGCATAATAACAGAAATATTCATACATCATAACAACAGCAAGTCCATAAGAAGCAGTTTCTTTCCCAGCAGGTCAGCAGGGCCCAAATCATTTAATTTGCAGTTCCTGAATAAACTCAACCAACTCTGGAAAAGTCAGGAGGGGCATTCTTCCCCGCAACGGCGTGTTCAGGAATATATGGATAATATGGAAAATAACGTACAGGATTGATGCCAGGGAAAAATCCTGAACAAGGTCCATTAGAAAATTGGTCATGTACCACTGAAATCTTCATCAACTAAGCTGAAGACAGGCAGTCATCAAAACAATATAACTAATTCTCCCTTTAGTACCATTTACTGGAGTTATATTAGACGGTCCAAATTAATCAGGAGAGCTAATTGCTGCTAACTGAAAAAAATGGCCACTTAGCACAAGTGAAAAACAGATCAAAACAAAAAGAACTTCACTAACAATGGACCAACCAAGTGAAAAAAGGCGAGAAGAATGAGGACCACAGCCAACAGTGGGAGGGAATGGACAAACAACACAATAGCTGAGCACCAATTCGTACCAATTCAGGGGGACTACTACAACGTTCTGTTCCATCAAATCACAGAATTCACACGCAATCCAACTATCCAAGCTACTACATGCCAAAACGCAGACAGTTTAATAGCCAGATCTTGAGAAATTTGCATGCAGCGCTCATCCATCGTCAGTGTTTCGCCGCTTCTAACGCCTCAGTGGTAGGCAAATCAATCAACAGTACGAAAAGTATTAGCATCCACAAACAGCAAAACACACCAGATTTTGAGCCAACAAAACATGACCGTATTGTCTTTTGACCAGCAGAATAGTCAGGAGTGATAACCCAAGAATCAGGAGCAAGCAACCGTCTACGGAGAAAACGACTGCACAGAAGTCTGTAAAAGGGGGCCAAAATTCACATCCAAGAACGAAATTACGCCCTGAAAGTTGGCAAGAACAGATAGATCGTTCGTCTTAAATACACCGGAATCACCGGATCGAACATGGACCAGATCTCTTGCTACGCTGATCTCCATCTACAGATTTACTACAAGGGAGAAGGGGGGAAAGGGCTGAAAAACAAAATGTACCCAAGCGCGCATAGATGAAACTTTTTATTTCTTGAAAACCTAAATCGCGGATCAAGAAGTATAGACCGCAATGGCCACCGGAGCGAAACCACCGAGATCGACAAGGGGAGGAGGCAAAGGAGGAAAATGTAATGGACCTTGGTGTCGAGCATGACGGCGCAGAGGATGCCGGTGCTCTCCATGGCGGCGCGGAGGTTGTCGAGCGTCTCCTGGTGGTACTCGTGGGAGCCGTGGGAGAAGTTGAACCGCGCGACGCACATCCCGGCGCGGAGCAGGCGCTCGACCATCTCCACCGACCTCGACGCCGGCCCCAGCGTGCACACGATCTTGGTCTTGGGCCGCCGCCGCATCACCCCGACGGCGCCCGCCTCCTGCTCCTCCGTCACCGCCATCCCCTCCTCCTCTCCGCTCGCTGGATCTGCCCACCTCCCCCTCGACTTGGTCGTCGGCGGCGGCGGAGGTGGTGGGGTTTCCTCCTCGCCTTCTTGGTCTCCAAGAACGGAGGCGAAAGGGGTAGTTTAATATAGGCAATACTGCCACCAATGGGCGAGGGTGATATTGGAAAGGAAACCAATGGACGCGTGATGCGGATGCGGCGATGGGTTGGCTCCAACGGCAAAGGGCTCCACCGAAACGTGGTCGGTCAAAACCGTGGGGGGCGTGGGCCCGGTCACTGACAGGTGGGGCCCCAGGGTTCAAAGGGGCCTGCCCATTTGCCATCCATGCCTTGCCACAGGTGGTGGGCACTCTACTTGTGTTATCTTGTTTGATATGAGTACTAGTACTGACAGGATGTTTAAACATATTCAACTTTTTAGAATGTAAAACAAGACTAAACCGGAGGCACTGTGATCAACGAGGCTCCCTCCCTCTCAAAATAAATCCACTTTTATTTTGGGACTGAGAGTATACCTGTTTCACCAACTTTGTTTGTTTCCTATCTACTAGAGTGGATGGGCTACAAGTCTCTAATCCAGCCTCTGAGTATTCCTAGTGACACAATGCTAGCTTGTTATTATCAGTTATGGTGTTTACTTTGCTGCGCCTTATTGTTTTATTTACCCATCCGCTGTTTCTCTATGGAGTTCTACTTGTCACCCACCGTTCTTTACAGGAGTATTACTAGTATGCACGCTGTCTATCACAAACCCATCCACAAAAATGGTACATGTGTCGTCATCTGTTACGGAAGCTCTGGGAGGAGCTTGCCCTGCGGGTTTCCGTTGGCTTCTCCCCTTGGGAGCGAATCCCGTCGCACGCAGGAATTGACCGGGCGCGTCGCACGACACAAAAAGGTACCGTACGAAACGACACATAAATGCGTCTCGTTCCACCAGAGTCATTTTTTTTTTGAAACTTGTTGGAACAAAACAGTGGGTGGAAGAACAAAATCGCAATGACTTCTGTATTTGGCTACGATGAAAAAAGCACTTTTAAATTTAATTATTTCCTCCGTAAGACATTTTAAAAAAGAGGTTAAAAAGACTAAAAAAGGAGAGAGTAGTTGAATGACTTTAAAAAATGAAATGAGTCACCAGAAATTTCTTCTTTTTTTGAAAGAACAAAATCGCAACTAATTCTGGATACAATGAAAATAAAAAAAAAGCTCTTTTAAATTTAATCCCCTCAAATAGAGTATTTCCTCCGTCACTTTTAGTTAGTTAAAAGATATTTTTAAAAAGAGGTTAAAAGACATATTTTCTATTAATGTGGAGAGAAAGCGAAGAAGAGAGGAGAAAAGTCATGGGGAATTTCTTCCTTTTTTTTTGGAAACTTGAACAAAACAGCCGGTGGAAGAACAAAACGCAACTACTTCTGCATTTTGATTGGATGAAAAAAGCTCTGAGTATTTCCTCCGTTGCTAAATAAAGATAAGGATAGTTTTAGTTAGTTAAAAATATTTTTAAAAAGAGGTTAGAAAACGAAAAGAAGGGACTTCAATGACTTAAAAATGAGAAAAAAATATATAATAGTATTAAAGATGTCTAAGTAGACTACTCTAAAACTACACTTTTATAAATAATTTTTAAAATTTTTAGTCTATTTATTTATGGAGGGAGTAAATATGAAGATCGACTCTATAATGTTACACTTGTATTTTGTGGATATATAGTGGAAGTCAATTTAGTGCTTCTGTTGGCATGTCAGAAAATTATTATTGTTATTATTATTATTATTATTATTATTATTATTATTATTATTATTATTTGAATCGGTGGAGCATTTCGTTTTCTCTTGTGTTTAATAGTTCCTGTTTAAAGTTAACATAATAAATAATATACCCCACTAAACATCACTGACCAGCATCAGCGCCCCACCTGCTGACCGATATCAATTATTATTCTCTTAAATTAAACCATATCTGTTCAGATTCTCTTCTCGATCGTTCTCATTAATTTATGCTCTTTCCTATAAAAAAATGTTCTTTCCACCGAATCAGGCGCATCAGTTCTCGCCAACATTCCCAACTTCTTAAATTAAAAAAGCTACTGCTCCAACTTCTTAAAAAAGAAGCTAGTACTACTACTCCTACTACACTTGTCCCCAATTGGTATACGGTGGCTTTTCAAAACAACTCATATCCATTTCTACTTTTACAATTTGTTGGTAAAGATTCCTCCATTGGATTATAATCCAAAGCAATTTTATTGAATTTTAAAGTTCGATTTTCTAAAATAATTTTAGGTAGATTTTTCATTCGTTGTATTAGCAATCATGAAAACGACTAAAAATCCCCTAAAATTTTAAATTAAATTCTAAAATTTCAATTCGGCGTTGGATTATATAATCCAACAATGAGCCAAGCATACAACAGCACAGTGCAACAACCGCAAACGAACTACTCCCTCCATAAAATAGATTATGTCATTTTTTTCATCAAAAATTAGGAAAGTAGCAAAACAAGCCATGGTTAAAAAAGGTGGTAGTTGAAATAATTAGTATGGTACGTAGAGAATAAGCTAGTATAAAATTTAATAGGTAGAGAATAAAATAATATTTTAGGATCATAAAATTCTCTATATTTTGGGAGACAAACTAGAAGGGCAAAATTGGGCATAGAGTATTAGACATTTTAGAGCAGTGTTAAAAAAGACATAGGCTTGCCCAGCTACCATAAAGAATTTGATCAGAAACAGAAGCCGGCAGATGCTACATCCAGAGTGAATATCCAGGATGTAGTTCCTTTCAAAAAAAATCCAGCATGTAGTTAATAAATATACTATGCGTAACTCAGAAACACTCAGATTGTCACAAAGAACAGTCTAGCATATTTGGGATGGCCTAGAAAAATTTAGCAAAACGTTTTACAGGGAAGAGTGGTAAAGAAAATCTACCGACAAATCAGGGCGAGGAATTTCGCAATATCCTACAGCTTGTGTTCAAAAATTTTTCTTGCCAAACTCTCGCTGCTTCGGTGGCAATCTGAGTGCTGAATTCTGAGAAATCTGGTTTCGTGCTATTCTATTCATATAACATGTTTAACCCCTCTTATGAGTATGGCTGTAATGGTGAGAGTTGTTTCCCGGTAGCAAGGTCATTATTGTCTCACCCCATAATTTAGAGTTCATCATGGCCACGCTGGTTCGAGCCCTCGAGCTTCTGTTCCAATTCCTGTTACATTAGCACAATTCCGTAAGCTTCCATCTATATTGGGAAAAAAAAGAACAGAAGAAATTAGCCAGAGAGTGAGAAAGAACCTTCAGTTTCTCTTCATCGCAGAGCGCTGGAGTTGATAACACAGCCACATACCTGACACATGAAATAGGCATACAAGTTAAGAGTAACGTGCATTTTCAGGAAAAGGTGGAAGGTGTATGTAGAGAAATTAACATACTCGCATCTACTAGGTTCATCAACGCCATTAAGCTCATTGTTCAGCCCACATCTAAGCCTAACCTGCATCATAAGGCAAGCCATACAAAGGGTTACGTTTCAAGACCTGCAAACAGAAACAGACAATGCATGTTAAGAGAACGGGCGTGCAGGCATGAAAAGGAGAAGCACCTTTAGACTTCGGTCAGGGCCATTCCAGCATCTGTCTCCATTTGAAAATTGCATTACTCTGTAGGATTCTTCAAATTTGTCCCAGCGCCTGACAGCAGAAAATTCATGTTATCGCACAAGATAACTGCAAAACACTATTCCAAGAGTAATAAAGTAGTATTGCTTATCATATGTGGTTGTATGATGCATGCACAGGGTTGGGAGTTTGGGGGCCATAAAGTCTACTTATGGAGGATGGCATGAACAAACAAGAAAACTAAAATTTTCATTCAATCAGCTCACATACAACCTTCCGCATTATGTAAAGCTAGTTGGTTGCCTGACTAGCCAAAACTGAACACGAGAGTTATTTTGAACTGACTCTTTGCAAAGTTGTATCCATTATTAAGAAAAACTGAACTAGACACCTGCAGGTCATAATAATGAAAACTTGGTAAATCTGAAAGGAGGCTAACAAACATACCCCAGGCTGGTGGTACTATGTCCTTCAACCTGTGAAGCTTTCTTGAATGGACATACCTTGTAAACATACCTATCAATAAGGATCACAATACACATAAGAGAGGAATTAACCAAACATAGAATGGTAAAAAAGTAAATCATGGAACTATATACAAAAGAAATAGAGAGAAAACATGTGAGGTTGGATGCCTAAAAGTATACGTACTTGCCCTCCTTGCTCTCAAAGCACTGGTCATAAAAGTAATAGAACTCCTTCTCCTTACCTAATAAGAATGTATTCCTTCAATTAATTTCAATACTCTAGGCATATCAAATAATATATGAACTACACCAATAACTCTGAAGTAGTCGACATCTAGAATACCCATCAACTCATATAATTCTTAACAATGCATTTTTCTACAGTAATGAAGGCCCAATGGTTAAATTATACTCGAGGATTACACCTTTTTTTACAGGCACTAATGAAGAACACTGCTATCTAGTGCCCACCACAAAGGCATTACTGCTGAAATAGGTGATGGTAACGACAGAAATATAGGAGAAAGGAAGAACACCCTCAACATGCCTTGCCTGCATAAGAGGTGAGTTGAAAGTGCACCTTCCTGCAAGTGCTTCTACGACTTTGAGAGTATTTTTCCAGTTTGAAGACAGGTTTTTCAACGCACAAGTTAGCATTTCTGGGATAAGTCAAATCATGCTAACTGGGTGCTTTTGCTAAGTATCATCAATATTAATAGTAAAAAAATCAACTGGATGGCTTAGGCAGTATTTTCATTGGTGGTAAGCGCTGCAATATATAAACTTGCAAGGCCATTATAGCTAACAAGAATATACAAGTGAGCTGTGCATTCAATCACCAAGTTAACAAACTTTCAACTGACTTACCAAAGTCATGTTTTAGCTTATCAGTCAGAGTGGATATCCTAGACTGAATCTTGGACAGCTTTGAGCTTGCATCATCATACTCCTTCCGAACACAAGAAGCCTCTAAAAAGGAGATGTATAAGTGATGCAGCATCTCAGGTGATTTTTGAAGGAACATCGCAGGTAGATACACAACTTACCAGATAAATCCACAGGGGTCTTGAAAAAGTTGAATGCTTGTAAAACATTTTGTACAGTTTGCTGAATTTTGTCCAGCCATGATGCTTGCCCGGAGGCAGTTAAATCTGACAGAACAAGAGAAAAATGAAAATCGATAACCAAATACAGAAAGGAGTCAAAGGAGAGAGATAGTTGTCAAGTTAAATGAACCATATACCTGAATGGTCATCATCTTTCTGATCATCATCAGACTTATATGACGTAACATGCTCATCATGATCATCAACATATTCATCATCTGATTCATGCGAGAAGTCTTCATCATCATATTTATGTCTGTCATCCTCAACTTCTGAATGGTAACCACTATAGCTGTCTTCAGCAGGTTCTGGTACATCTGATTCATCTTCATGCATTTCTTCTGAAGGTTCTAGCATATCATGCTCAGCTTCATGCTCCTTTTTATCATCTTTACTGACTTCATCAACCTTTTCCCCAGTCCATCTGGAAGCTACCAGACGACCTAACTCCTCCCTTGATAAACCTTCTGAGTCAGCAGGAGTGGATTCCTGCAAAATTTATCAACACAAATCCACATTGCTTCAACCCTTGCAGTACATTGGAAACACCATGAAAAATTACTGATTAAAATTACTGATTGTACTGATAGTCGCAACAGAATCACACACCAAAGAATAAACAATACTGCAAAATTAGATTACAGTAACTGTCATTAATATGCAAATGAGTGGCTCATATTCCATCATGTAGCTCAACCCACAACAGCCAATTAGATTTGAGGGCTGTTAGATTGACCTATTGGAGGAATGTTTACAAGGAGGGGCACTAAATGCCAGAGTTATATATATTTAAAGAGGGTATGTAGATGTCAGTTTTCGAGTTATAATAGAGAGAAATGCACAATACTCTTTTTTAAAACAGGTTCAATCCCTGGAAGGGATAATATCATTAAATTTATCTCTACTATTGCCTCTAAAGAACAGGAAAAAAAACATCTATTAAAAGGGCCCAAAGAATGACTCAGATGCAAAGCAGTTAGTAAGCCACCTGCTCTTTGGTAGGTACTGCAGATGTCTCATCTGCTGGTGATTCATCACCAGGTACATCTTTTGTGCTAATGTCATCTTGGATTTCAGGATCATGCTGACATAGAAATCCAATATACATAAATGGTAAAATTTCTTAATGTGATATGTAGCAGTTAGAATTGTTATTTTATAATAATGAAGTTAAATTATACCTGCTCAACAGATGACTCACTTTCTGGTGTGTGATTGTCATGGCTCGTGGCATGTCCATCATCATCATGATGTGCAGTTACCTATATTCATCATTAGAAACAAAACAGCATAAAATCTCTCTTTATGGCAGTCAGCTACGTAGTTGTGCAGTAAGTTCCTACAATTCATAAGTGAGGATTAGAACAGCATATGTTACCACAGTGATGATCATTTTTACGACTAACCATTCCTGGTAAATTGTGGTAAAAAAGCATTTATAAATAGCATATATGGAACATCCAGTCGCTAGGATACATGGGGCTATCTGTTCTTGATGTATGTATGTATGCATATGGTATCTCTGATAAGAAAGCAGTTAATAATTCAGATCGTCTAGCCCAAAACCTAAAATGAAGCCAACAATTTAAAGGCTTTAAGTGCCACCAAGAAACTTAGTGTTCTGCACAATGATGACGTAAAACCTGTATTTTTCGATAAACCATTATTACAGAAAGCTAAAGAACATTGATTTTTCTTCTTATGTGAACCATTTTGTGAAGTAAATGAATTAAAACCATTGAAAGGATGGTGGTTCTCTCCCAAAGCATAGTAATTTCATGAGTATACAGTAGATAGCTGCACATCTGCACCCTATTAGATGTGTCAACATGCTAACACCAACTTAACTCGATTTAAGATATTAATGGTGAGGATGATGAGTTCATCAGACCAAGGTATATATGGCAATCTAACAAATATATAGAAAGAATGAAAACCTTGCTCTCATCTTCTTGCACATTCTCATGATTTTCCTCAGAATCTACCTCCTGAGAGGCATCTGACACTTTCTTTTCATCAGTGACTTGCTTTTCAGCTTCTTCTTTCATCCTCTTTTCTTCCTTTTCTTTTCTTAAGCGTTCCTCTTCCTCTGCCTTTTCTATCAATCTCTTTTGTTCTGCACAACAAGGGAAGTCATAGTTTAACCAAAAAAAAAACTATCCATTGAAAATTAGCAGCCTCAACAGAATTTCTCGACATAGCATTCTTTGGTAGCTGACTAAAGACGAACTGCCACAAAGAGCACACCTTTGAGCTTGTCAACAAGGCCTTGTAGTATTTTCTCTTCACCCTTCAGTTTCGCTAGCTCTGCTTCGTCTTTAGCAAATGCCATTTTTGCCTTTTGAACTTCCTGATTTCGAATAACAACTCCGCTTTTGTAGGTAGCTGCTTTTTTCTTCAATATCTCCCTTGCCGCTTTACCAGCCTCCCAGCACGTGTTCTTGCAAGTGACATTGCTATCATATTCATCACTCCCATCACAGCAATCTAAAAGGCAGCGACAAACACGTCTCCATAATTAGAAAAATATAGCAGGAATCCCGACAAGCACTATGTTTTGTTGGAATAAAAGCAACTATGAGCTTGCAATTCTCTACCCTTACATTTGGTTTGAGCACATTTAGTAATTACAAGGAACAAAACAGAGAATGCCATCGATTATAAGCCTCTTACCGCAGATACCATCATTCACTCGCGACGAGAAGATCGTGATCGGAGAATGTCCAGCATTCTGGCAGTAGAACTTCCCCTCCGGGCACGCCGATGTCCCTGCGCCAGGAAAAGGAAACACAATTCGGTTAACAGCTCTGCTAGATTGCTACAGTAGTAGATTCGAGCACTAGCACAAACACGATAACCGAGACCAGCACGGGCAACTTAACCACGAACGCCTCCACAGCAACCGCATGAAGTTCAATCCAGCTCCCCAAGAAAGTAAGGCAAAAATGATAATATTTTTAAGGGAGAGGAAGGCAACACCTGGCTCGTCGGTGCCGTCGGGGCAGTCGCAGAAGTCGTCGTTGAGCTTGTCCCTGGTGAACTTTCCCGATCCGTCCCTGCACCTGATCACGCCGCCCCTGAAGTACGCCTCGTCTGCAGCCAGGCACCCCAGAGACACCAAATCAAGAACCGCGTCTAACCCAGCCAACACGGAGAGGGAAAGAAAGAGCAGAGCGCAGGCAGATCCGGGAAGGGAAAAAACACGAACCTTGCGGCGGGATGCCGAGGGTGTCGAGCGGCGGCCTGGACGCCGCGGCGGCGGAGATCGAGAGGAGGAGGAGGAGCGCGTGGAGCCTCATGGCCGCGCTGCAGCTGGGGATGGGTGGGCGACGGCGTCCTCCGTGTCTCTCCTGCTCCGCCTCCGAGTCCCAGAGAAACGGGAAGTAGTATCGAGGGAGGAGCAGTGTGCCCCGTTTACAGTTCTTTCAAGTTTAGGATTTTTAAAGGAAGATTATAGGAATTAAACTGTTACCTATCAAAAATTCTATAAAAATACCGTATTCCAAAGAGATCCTCAACTTGCGTTGCAGACGATATGAAATGTTGAATACAGTTTTCAGAATCTGAGATTTGAATGTGTTGATTCATAAATGTGTGGTTTTGGGGTTTGAAGTCATAGAAATTTGGTGTTAAGTTTTATTATTAGAGTAGCTTAGTTGGTGCGGTGCGAGATTGTTTGAATCACACAGATTCATCTCTCACGATATTTCTTGGTTGGGGTTTCTGTAGGCACGTTTCTTATAGCTTACTTCACCAGCTATTTTTGAAATTGGAATATATTTCTTGAAACTAGGAAAATGGATCTTATTCAGTTATGGTAGATTCACTCAAGTCCTACATATGTGCTGGGATCAATTTATAGTTTTCACAATAATCTTGAATTGATCTATTTGGGAAAAAAAAGGGTATACTCAAGTTAGAATTTTCTTCTAGAAAAATATCTACTAGGGTTGTCATCCTTTGTATAGGCATGGATTAAGAGTATTAGATAAGCAAGCTTAGAATTTGTGTGTGAATGGAGGAGGATCATGAAGTGTTAGATAGGTTACATTCTTATCTTACTCTCTTACTCTCAGGTAGTGTTGATCTTGGCTATCCCTTAGGTAGTGTTGATCTATTTGGCTAAGGTGGCATAAGTTCAATTGTGAAGTTATAGTAAAAATATAATTTTATTGTATAGATTAAAAATGGTATTTTTATAACAAATACTTATCATAGTTAGATTTTTTTGAACTCTAATTTTTTTCTGTCTCTTAAAGCATTTCAAAAGCATCCTTACAGCAATTAATTCACCCTAAGGGCTTAACCTTATATACTATATTGAAATAAAGATAGCATGAGTGATCTACAAAGTTATGAGTGGCCCTCAAGGAATAGAGAAAATAGTTTGACAACCTTCATGCGCTATAGTGAAAAAGAGTCAATTAGGAGAGAAATGATGTTCTATGCACATCATCTTTGAATCTATATACTATTATTTATAATGGTAAGAAAACTACGTAGGTCGTTTCGGTGTCATGTAATATAATATATAAATTTATATTTGAAGTTGATTATTTTATTATCAATTTTTGAAATTTTAGATTTACAGTATATTAATTTAGGATATATGTAATGGATAGATATGATATAAGTAGGTTGTGACGTATCAGACGCAGATGTTGCAACATGAGGAGCCTTTACAAAATGAAATTAATCAAGACCACCCTTGAGAAAGATCACAAATGAGTAAGCCTAGATGACTGTTAAAAAAACACGTATCTCTGCAAAGTCAGCACACCAGTTTATAAAGAAACCCAAACAAAAAAAAAGAGATATGGGAGAAATCATCTAATCATCAGATGACTTTCAAAGAAGGGAGGAAGGAAGGAAGGATGCAATTGGGCTGGTCTGTGATTCAGTATACCCACGTAGGCCACATGATAAAGATTAAGGCCTATCCAGAGGATGGGCTCACTATTTCACATACATCAGCCCAGTAGTTGGGTGGGCCTTCAGTATGCATCAGCCCAGCAGTGCAGTTAGGAACAGATCACAGGTGTAAGTACGTTGTACGCACAGCAGAGATACCCTGGGATTTGACATCTCGTCATCTAGAAGTTAAATGACTAGTTTTCGAAAAAAAAACAGAGTTAAATGACTTCCCTATGCACATGACCTTTGACAGTTTTTGAGCAGGATCACATTAAGATAATGCTTTATTTTATCTGTATACGATAGTGGCATGTAATACTAGTTACATGCAGTACTAATACAGTGTGCAAAATTCATTAATTGTGTGATAAAACTCAACACGCGTTTGCTTCATGTGTACTATTGTATAGGTATATCGACCGGAATTTAAAGGTGTAGTATGGCATCTCCATCCCATCGATCAACTGTAGATAGGTAGCTAGCTGCACGAATCTCAATAAGGGTTCCGCGGATCGTGGCGGCTGTTGGCCCCGGACCCCGGGTAGTCCTGCGTCGTCTGCATGTCCATCCGCCTCACCGTCGTCTCATCCTCCCCCGCCGCCGACCCGGCCTCGTCGGCGACGACCGGAAAGTATCCTCCGGCCATCCCCACCGCCGCCTCCTCCCTGGGAAGCAGCGCCCTCCGGTAGCCGCCGCTGTAATTGGTGGTGGCCGCCGCCGCCGCTGCAAGGACGAGAAAACAGAAGGCAAAGATGAGGAGCATGGCCTCCGGCGAGAGGTCCGGCGAGCCGAAGAGCTCGATCAAGCCATACAAACCGTGGACGAGGAAGACGCAGGAGAGGACTGCCAGCGCCGCCAGGATGAAGGGCACCGAGCACGACGCCTTCGTCGTCCTCATCACCGTCGATCCAAATCCAAGCAGCTCGCAGAGGAAGAAGCAGCTGCTTACACGTAGCAACGGCCGGCCTCTTCAACTTCTTTCTCTCTCCAAACTCCTCCTTTTCTGTGGAGAGAGAATTGAAGCTAGATTAGCTCATGTGCAGTGACGACGAGCAGATTGCTCTCTCTCCTTTATATAGCCTAAGAAATAGAAGGGAATGTATGGTTGCTGTGGCTAGGAAGCAGCCATGGTGAGCTAGATATATATGCAAGATCGATGAGAGGTCGCGAGCAAGAAGGGTCACATCAATGTAGGTCAAACGAGCACACACACTATGTAGAATGTTGGAATTCCATAATACTCTCTGTTTTAAAGGTTGAGATCAAATTTTCGAAAATTTGACTATAAATAAATTTTAAAATACTTCATAAAAACTATATGCATGGATTAATTTTGAAATAAAATTATATATTTAATGATATTTCTGTATATATGTTGTAATATAGAATAGTGATCAAATATATATTTTTTAAAACCATGTTTTTATTTAAAACGATGAGTATTATGGAGTAATTGTTTAGGGTTTACCCGCAAGAAACGTAGCTGGTAACTAGGCTATGTCTTTATAGCGCGAAAAGGTAGGGTCGTGGGCATGCACTCCACTATATATAGTAGGTCACGCGCACCAGAAATGGACGGGATGGCGGCCACGTACGTACGACCATGCAAGCACATACATGCCTCGTTGCATTTCATTGGCATCCACTACTACGACTGTCGTTGCGTCGTGATTATCTCGGCTGGAATTTCATCGATCGAAAAGCCAACGAGCTCTGGCCATGGAGATCGAAATGGAAGCTAGAAAATATCGGTAGAAATTAAACCGGCAGCGTTCGAATGGGCTGTTTGGCTGAAAGTTTTGAAAGTAAGAAAAATTAGGTAATAGAAAAATTAGGTAATCCATTAACATATAATTAATTATGTATTATTTTAAATATAAAAAATGGTTGTATTTGATTTTTTAAAGAAATTTTTATATATATTTTTTACAAAACATATCGTTAGTTGCTTGAAAACGATAATAATGAAAAAAAAATCAAATCTAAACTTATTTCTGAATGGGGCATGCGGTTTGGTTCCTTATGGCATTTGGCGGTAGCAAATTTATGTCACACAAAACGAGCTTATATATTATCGCATGATTAATTTGTATTAATTATTATAAATTTGAAAATATGTTTATTTAATTTTTTTAAAAAAAACTTCTTTTTTTTAAAAAATATAAGTTTGAGAAACGTGCAAAAAAACGAGGAGTTGACACTGTCCAAATGGAGAAACTAACGAAGCCTAAATGTTTATCCAATGGAGAGATCACACATTTTCAACATCCAACTTGATCATCTAATATCTTCATGTACGTATATTTTGTGTTTGTACGTGTGATACTGGCTGTTCTGCTGTAAGGTAAGAAATTTCTCTTATCACGAAAAATAGCACAATAGATTAGTATATAATTAATTAAATATTGTTTTTAAATTAATTTTTAAATATTTTTTTTAAAAAATACATTCAAAAGATGTACGCATAAAAAAACTAGCTGCCGGACGCTTTAGACATCTTCGGGGCAGGGATATTGGTCTGTGATCCGCATCATGATGTGATGACAGACGTAAGCATTGACCTACACATGATCACACTTTATGCTTGACAGCTAGGGCTGAGTTCGGAAGATCAGTTTGGCTTTTGACACGTAAAATGTGACGAGTGATTAGCAATTAATTAATAGAATATTAAATTTTTTTAAAAGATTTATTTTATCTTTTAAAGAAACTATTGTTTAGAAAATATGCTTATGTTAAACAAGCAAATTTTTTTGCCCAACCTTACTTCAGAAGTAGTGAAGTTTTTTTTTAATTTTAAAACTTATTTTTAAATCTGAATATTTTTTCTACATCACCACACCTGGCGTGGTCACACAAATTTATAATATAGGATCTCATTTATTTGGTGAATTTTTTATTATGTTAGTTAGATTGTCATGGTAGAAAAACAGTCACACAATAAGAGTCGGTGTGATAGTGTTGTTTGAAAATAAGTTTTGAAAGTATTTAATTTTTAAAATAAAGAAGTTAAAAAAACTTCATAAGTAGTTTACGACAAGAGCGATCGAGCTGGTTGGCAATTTGGCATGCATGTATAATTTTTATTCCTTTTTTTTCTTTTGAAGAAATATCTGCAATATCGTCTCTGATCTTCTCTGACAACGAAAAAGTTTTCTCGCACCTGCAAAAGAAATTAGGCGCAATTGCTGTTTCGTCGATATATCCGGGCTCCATGAATTCAAGGAGACGCACGCACCCCGTGTGTGAAGTGTCATTAATCGATATATCACATCATTAATTGGCCATGACCTAATTTCTTTCGGCCACGGAATTTATCCAAGCCGTTCATACAGCTAAACACGTGTGGCAATTGGCTGTTCATACAATCGACATGCAGCTAGCTAGCTAAGCTAGAACCGTTCCTACCAAACACGAATCTACCTTTAAATTAATCTCTCGCTTGAGTCAAACCACTTACAGACTCAGAATGGAAACAAAAAGACGATAAAGCTAGATCAACATATGTTCAGATTGAGATGATCGAAGCTACGGCGGCGATATATACTTATCCAATCTAGAATTAATTAGTGACGGATTATCTGCAACGCACTTTTAAAAATATGTTTGTTCAAAAAATTTTCTTCTACTACACCACTAGATGACTTGTTCTAATTAATTAGGCTGTTAGATTTAGGATTGTTGCTTGAATAAGATGTATCTATCCATTTATCCATTTATGTTAGTGTGTTTTAAACTTGAATAAGATTGTTGCCGGATTTTATTCCATTATCTTAAAAAAAGCTATTAGTAGATATAATACATCAGCTTTTATCTACGAATAACCTAGCTAGCTTAGACATGCATGCAGGTAACACACATACAGGTATATGCTTATTCCACACTGAAAATTGAAAACCCATGCTACAAGTACTGAACATTCGTAGAAATGGGCAGGCAACTTGCAAGCCGTGTCGTCAATTCGAACAGATACATGCGAGGATTCGGGTATTCGACAAGAGAGAGGCACCACCACCTTTAATTTTGCCACTTGTCACGCACATATATAGACAAAGTATATATACGTACATCGGTGGCAGTGAATTGAGTGACGGTAGTGGTGGTGCATGAGCTAAGCTAATCACTCGCACTGTTAGCTAGCCACATTCATGCCCAACCCCACACAAAAGTGCCTCTCAGTCTCTCACCACATCATGCATCTTGGAAAGCTAATTTTGATACACGCAACAGTCCACTCCACTGCATAGGTTCATGCGCTGCACCTAGCTAGCTACTCTCACCGTCTCAACATAAATCAAGCAACTTTGTACACAAATCTAGGACGGAGGAAGTAGCTAGCATGTCCAATTCGTCTGACAATAATATGGTCTAGTACTCTAGTGGCTAAGATAAACTTTGTATGGCCAATTATCAGGCTGTTTGGTCTGAGGAATCAATCCATCTAGTGTGTGATCCATCGTGGGATCATCCCATAAAATTTAAGGAATGATGATTCTGTCCTTCATCTAACAGCTTAGCATGTGCATTTGAAGAATAAGATGGTGATGGACAAACTCATTATAATTCCTCAAACCAAACAACGTGTCGGTTATCAAGTATCAAGTGATGAATTTATCATCCCATTCCTCAAATCAAACAGGCCATAGAAAGACAGATGTGCAGATATAATTGAGCTAGCTATCCTAGGATCTGCTATAAGTATAATGACTTGCCTACAAGAGGATAACGTACTTGGATGATACATGTTGCATGCTGAGATACGTATGCTACAAAATCGCATAGATGGGCACGGGAAAAAAAGTTTCTTATGCTTCCCTCTCTTTTCTTACCTTCGTCAAGATCTAAAGGTTGTTTAGATGGCTAAGGTGTGATAAGAAATTAAGTCTGTAACAAAGCATGATATGCTATAGTTGTGATATGAACCAAACATTTGTCGCAAACGTGTGACAAAGTTTGGCAACCATGCAACCAAACAACCCTTAAGTATATGCACATCCTCATTCCTCTCTACTTGATGCAACCATATCACCATTCCCATCCTTAACTAGTCTTAACTCTGCTCAATCAAACACATCCCTGCACAACATCTTTGCACACCGTTAATCTATTGGTTTCTTTCTCTTTTCTCTTTAGTTTGGCCCTAGTTATGAACCCAAATGATAACCCCTTATGCAAGTATAAAACCTTGTAAAAGCCCTTATCAATTGAAACCCTAACTCATGATGAATACGCACAAACTTTTATTTTTGGTTGGAGAAGATGATGTTAACTCGCTACAACACAAAAATCTCTAAGGCAATCAAAAAGATTGCAGACATATTCCAAGCATAATATTTACTTTTAAAGGTATATATACACATAGAGCAAGCTTATTATTATCTAAAAGAGCTATAGCTAGGTAGCCTCACTAGGATTTAAAGTAAAAGTGGTCCATCTAGATGTAATGGACCAAATCAAAGAGTGATCCACATATAATCTTTATGATGTTGGATAGCACATCTACTATATTTCTAACTTGGCCAAATTCTTGGGTGGTCCATGGTCAATGGTGCCACCTAGCAAGCTGCACCTATGTAGCTATACTGTTATTATTCCCTTTGCATCAAAAGTGTTGTTTTTTTTACCAAGCAACATCATGTCTCTTTTGTACTCCAGCGGATCCGATTAAATCTGAATAGAGTAAGCCACAGAATGTGTACATGGAACACACATGAGTCAGGGATGGAAGGAAGGCCTACCTGACGCCATCAAAAGCCCTAGAAAAAGATGGTGTGTTTGATCTAGCATACAAATTCAGATTGAACGCTTGATTGGCAAAATTGAGGTCTAGTTTTGTTTAATGACCTATAGATTTTGGTAAAGTAGAGCCCACAAGAATGTCAAAATAATAGCGGAAGCATATGGGATATGCAATTCGGTATTCAAACAACTATTCGGAATTTATATAGTACTTATTAGATCATTCCCACGCTTTGTTTTGGAATACATGAATGAATATATGAAAAATATTATATAAATAAATGTTGAATAAATGTTAGAATATTATAAAAATGATATAAAAGATGATGATTTTATATGTTTGCATGTTAAGCTCTAGAATGTAATAAATCACAGATAATATGTTTATTTTAAGATATAATAATTACTAGTAATGATGATGATATGATATATTTGTATGTTAAAGTGAATTATAATATAAATAAGGTTTCTTGAAAAACTCTTCACCGCATCTGATTCAATCATCTCCCTAGGTTTGAAATAATGTTGCCGTGGGATAAACTTATAGCCAGGATAACTAAAACTTCATACTCATATATTAGTATTTTAACCGAGTGTATTTAGTTTAGTACTTAATTTTTGGTGCGGTAGCAAAACGAACTAGCCCACATGCTGTACTGACCTAATCGACCAAACCAAACCTGCCAGGGAGAAGGCAATATATGGGGGATTCTGTGAGATCAACCTCTCGACCCCGGTAGTGGATTCTTTTGTACCATCACGCCATCATCAGTCCCCACGTATATCCCTCCCTACACGCACCGTATGTGATGTGCACAATGGAATGTGGCTACGACCTAGCTGATGTGCATCTCACAGGTGTCACCACAAATCCTGTGGCTTCAATCTATTTATGCTCTTGACAACAGTGCCGATTTTTTTTTTGGCCACACAGGAAAAAAGACTCTCCTTTTGAGTGTGCTTGTGACCAAAATACTCCTGCAGCTAAGCTAGCTAGTGGGTCTTGGTGATGCACAGAGCCACAGGTGCATGAGGTGATATATATGTGAGATTGAGATGGTGAGGTGAGATGAGTGGAAGCTTCCAGGTTGTTGGACGGTCAATGATGGATCGCATTTATCGATCATTAGCTTGGTCATGGCCAGAGGATTACAGCAATGTTAGTAGACGCCACATTCAATATTATTGTCAACTGACTATAGTTCAACTTATTGTTTTTTTTAAACTATAACCTGTTCATCTCGGTCGAAGGTGGATCTAGTGTGAGTGCTACAGGCTCGAGACCTTACCCCCGTTGGATCTCCATGGGCAAAAAGAGAGAGGTGGGAGAAGAAGAGAAAGAGAAGAAGAGTGGGGATGGGGTGACGATGGAGGAGAAAGAAAGAGCAACCCTCCGATCGCAATTTAGATCTGATATGGTTTAAGTTTTTGATTCCGTATATCTGTTTGTTTTTGTGGTTGATTATTTATGATTTTTAAATGTTAAGATGGTATATTAAAAATTAACAATGAACGAATAAATACTGTTTGGATGATAAATTAACAACAAACTAAAAACTGTTGCGTGAACCGTAAAATCACTTCCTCCACATATCCTCCCTCTCTCGCTTACGCATTGGGCTGTGTTGGGCCCAAATGCTTACAGAGCAAGAGTTTGGATGTACGGGCTGCTGGATCTTTAATTCCGAAGAGCATAACTTAAGCAGCATTTAGGGCAGGATTAAATTATGCGGCACCATTAAGGCCTCATTTTGTCCAGACCGAAGTTACTGTGCAATGAGTAATCGGTGTGTACGTTGGCATCCACATCATATATTCACTCAATGACTAATCAAATTGATGGCCACAAATCCATAGATCAATCTCATTATTGGCTTACTGCAACCAAGTACACAAAACTAGAGGCCCCGAAATACATCATCATCTATCGATGGATCCAATTCATTTAATATCTTGAATAAATTCTCGCATAAAAATATCTTGCATAGTGGGCAGTGCAAAGGATCACCATTGAGGCATGCACTAGAGACACTCCCTTTGTTCAGCTTGTTGCATTGGTTACATCAAGCTTTATACCAAAACAAAAAGGGAGTAGCTATATTTATTCTGACACATTTATGCAGCTCTCACGGGCAAAGATGTATGTTGTCCAGACTCCAGAGAAAGTTCTGCTCCTGTGCAGTTCTCTCTAACTTATTCTGCTAGTTATTTTCTGTCTCTGTTGTTCTTTTTTTGAAGAATCATTATGCTAGTCTTGGTTAGAAAGAATTCCGAATTCCCGAATCTGATGAAAAATTCAGAACTGGCAAGTGTACATCGTTGTTCCTTTTGGATATATCAGCAGTTTTTTTTGGCTTGCATCTAGTGGGAGTTGGAGTAATTCTGACCATCATCTTCTCCTCTATCCGGATGATGCATCAATTAAGTTAACTGCTGCAAGACTAGTTTTCCATAAAAACACTGGAAGATTTTAGAGAAATCGCGTCTTTTTTTCCATAAAAAAAACCGAAAAATATGTGTTGCCGAGGCTCGTTCAGATTTTAGAACTTGCTTCAGAGTAGGTGTCACCAACGGCGCTAAGAGATCGATAAAAATGGGTGATCCTCTCCATTTTCATGATAGAAAACGACACTGATAAAATATGCATCATGTCCACTGTCCAAAGAAATTCTTCTGACATGTAGTTCCTGGAAAGCTCATTCCTGCTGATACTGTCAGTCATGGGTCTGGATGCCTGAATCCGATGGACAAGTTCAGAACTGCTCATTGGTGGGAGTCATTGCCTGAACTGTTTATACCTTCAGATATTTGACAAGTTCTTACTAAATCTTGGCATCTCCTTGTTATAGAGTACTAGGAAAAAAGGCCCGTGCGTTGCAACCGAAAATTAAATAATTCGGGTTTAGTTTTCATGGCCTTGAAGAGATACTAGCGTGGAAAGCGCGCTTCGCGCCCCATACCAGTCCAGTGAGAATTGGGAGAGGTCTTGCTAGTGCAGTACTGCAGTTGGCTAATGTGATTGGAAAAATGAATATGTAGGTCCAATGACTTGCTCTTGTTGTTTTTGCATACCAGTGGACGCATAACGCAGCACCAGACCTGAACTGGGGATAACAGTTACTCCTATACAAGAATGCTCAGGCGTGCTTCAAACGAAACTTCTTACAGAATGCCCTGACCCAAAAACAGTTGTGTGAAAACTACCAACATCAGCAAAACTAACAGCTAAGGCGCTAATCCACCCAATCTGGAAGCCCATCCGTCGGCCACAACCTTGTCGTTCAAGTCAGCATATCTTCATATCACTGTTGCACTTTACCCTTCACGTTTTGCAAGCTTTTCCATTTCTGCAATAAAGAAACCTTGTATAGAATGTAAAGGGGATGAACAGCATTTACACATCAAAATGTGCCACATATGTACATGGCTGGGTGGATATCAAATAGCAGTTTAATATTAGTTGGTAACATTGGAATATATCTTCTGTCATAACACGAAATGTGAAGCAGTTGTGAGTAGAGGTACACTGCAAAGGAGAGAAGTACTTAAGTTATGGAGCTTACTCTTCCATTTGTTTGTACCTGGCAATGAAAGGGATAGAAATAATCAGTATTGTAAGTGATGATTTGGGCATGATGGTTTGAAGAAATGGAAAGAATGGAATAAGTGATGGCATGTTTGTCTCCTTGTCTAGGCAGCGATACACGAGGGTTTGTGGATTTCTCCCTTCTGTCCAAAAAGTGAAAACGAACTTGGACCTCTTCTGTTTGTGCAAAAACGACTGAACTGAAAACACGGGATGGGTAGGCAAATAATGGCAGTGGGATGTCCAGATGTGCTCTGCTGACCTAGAGAACAGAAAATGTGAATTAGGACAGAAGATCAACAATGCATAGAACTGCACCAAAACAAAAGTGGCATGAACAAAGGGACGAAACATGCTGCCTGACATGCTTGAAAGCTGTAAGGCAATAAACTGCCAAGTAAATATCTATTAATCATATACACATACATGAGCCGCGAATAATCATTGTAAAAGAGCCTGTAGTAATTTCTTTTTATCCTTTGTTGTTTCACCAATTGAGCGATGAAATATGAAAACAGAGAATGATCTATACAAAGAAGGCACAGGATAAAAAGTGTTGCAATATGAAAAGGGGATTAGTAGTTGATCAACAATTGATTGGGGCTGAGCAACCCTACCTTCCCAAAGGTATCATCTTCTAATTATTTCCTCTCTGGCCAACCACAAGAATCTACAAAGGACAGAATGGACCAATCAATTTTAACAAAGATATGGAAGGATTAGAACATGGCAAAAATATAATTTAACTGAAGATCAAAAGCAATGGCATGAGCTTAGTTTTATGGACACTTGTTGTACCTTCCTATTCTTCTAAACAGAAGAATGCAAGTGGACAGTGGGCTCTATATGACATCACATCTACAGGGGATCATGATTCATAAGGTAGTCAAAATTGTTGGGAATCTAAACTAAATATTTGAATTTGATTGCCAAGCTTTTCTACCATCTGCAAGAAAAATCTCATGCTTTCAGTTCTTATGGAAAAAAATGCAACATTTGGAAGGATTCAGAGGAAGGTGATAAAAATACAACTTCTTCAGTGCACGCAACTAATATGAATGGAATAAGCTATACAATAGTTACTAAATATGTAATACGCAACATTACAACAGAGTAGGAACCAGAAGGCTAAACCAAGGCAAAAACCTGTTTGCCTTGTCAACATAACAACCTGTTTTGTTATCCATCTTTTCCCCGCTCTCATGGGTAGTGTCGATTAGTCAAGTTAAATATTGGTTACTGGTTGTATGTATATGGAATAAATCATAAGGGCCTGTTCGTTTGTGCTTATTTGGGGGAGTTGCTTCCTAGTTTACAATGAATATGCTTTGCAAAAACTTTCTATATACAAAATTCTTTAAAAAATCAAATAAATCAAATTTTCAAGTTTACAATAGCTAATACTTAATTAACCACGTGCTAACAACCTTGTTTTGCATGTGGCTTATAAGCTCAGTCCAAACTCTGTTTCGAATGGGCCCTAAGTATGCAAAGGGAATATTTAAATCACTACAACTACCATGATTTAGTTAGTAGGCGCTGTTATGAATGGAAGAGGATGAAAGTGCAAGCCAATCAAATACATACCCAGGTCAAAAATGGAATTTCAGCTTGCAGCGCAGCAAGTTCATCCTCCTCAAATGAAGCTTTATGGGAGCAACAATCAGTTCTTTTTTTTTGTTGAGGTGCTTGGCCATCCACAGGCAATAATCTGAAAAGAACAGAACCTTGGTTGCTTGTTGTTGAGGTGTTGAAATGAAGTGAAGCAGAGACAGGTCAAATGTGGTCCCCTCCAATTATTAAGGTTCTAACTTCCAGTTTTTCAGTGCAGTAGAGTGAACCTGAAACAAAAGCGCTAGGGAGATTATCTCTTCTGTAAAGGTATTGGAAATAGTTAAGAAATAGTACATTACCTACTAAAGCCATTCAGAATCAGATAGCTTCCATATAGTCCAGTTTAGGTTCAAGCTTAGGAAAATTAATAAAAAAAGGCGTTGTACGAACAAAATTAGTCTAACATTGAGCTTATAAAACGTAAATTGATAGTTTTTTTTCTGTCAAGCTAGTAACACGTTTTATTAAAATAAATACTGCATATTTTCTGGCACAAATTTGGTTCCAGTCTGGATAATACTCAATTACTCATGGATTTGACTTAACATCATGCACAATATCACAAAAAGATATATTGACCAATGGAACTAAATTTGTTGCCTGCAATTTTCAGTAATGGAAATCTAAAATTCTGAGCAATGGAAAATTCAAGCAAATTTAACACTTGAACCACATCAAGGGAAAAAAAGGATATAGAAACAGATACCCACCTCTCAAAGACCACCACAGCACCTTCTATAACTTTGCATGACCAATCTGTGGACAAATGCAATACATTATTCACTGTCACATGTAAGTAAGATAAAGGGATATATCAAATTACTAAATGACCACTAAGTCACTATGGGGCTGCATGGAATCAATCAATTATCATTAGGCTGGCCAATAGAATCATAAATGCTGAACAAACCTAATATTGCCATTTGAATCTTGGGTCTTCAAACAACATGCAGAGTTATGGAAAACCATATGCTTTCAGTTGCTCTCATGAAAATTACAGCACTTATGCAACATCTATTATATCCTTTTCTTCTGATAATTCAGAAACAAATTTCGACAGAATGGTAGATCAAGCAAATGAACATGAACCAATAAACTCATGAGTGCTCATTGAACGAGCCAAAGCCTGTTGCAGATGCAATGTGATTTTAGGAATTAAATTTACCTGAAAGAGTGACTTGCAGAATCTTGCTATCTTAATCTGCATTTCCACCTCGATCCCTGACAACCGAGGATAAAGGCATATCTATACTCTGTAAAAACATAAAAAAGGTAAAGTAAAAACATATATTGAACAAAGATACGAAGTGCAAATCTAAATCCAGACTGCACATAACCGTTAGAGAACTATTTGGACAGTATTAACAACCTATGTTAATGTTGTCCTTGAAAACTCAAATCATGAAGCCCTGAATCACAAGGACCATATAGATTTATGAATCATAGGGACCAGCGGCAGATGAATCCAATTTCAGTTCAGGGCAAGGATCGGTACCGACCTGACAGCGTCTCTACCACCGTTGTCATCTCCAGGAAGCAATGGCCACCTCCTACAGCTTGGTCGAGCCCTAGTATTGTGGCCATGGCTGGAAAGTGGTCTCGCTGGATCGATCGCGTCACCATAGATCTCGAGCTTCTCCTTGCCGAATCGACCACTGCGCCATCAGATCGTGGGCGGCGACGACCACCTCATCGTCAATATTGAGCGGATCGACTGCTGCATCACCAGACCGACCTCCGCGCCGTCGAACCGACCTCCTCGGTCGGCCCGCCAGATGACGTTGGGTGACAGAGGTGGAAATGGGACCAGAAGGCGACCCCGAACGGCCGACAGCGTGGCGGGGTGGGGAGAGGAGGGGTACAGCGGCGCCATGACCCGCCTAGGAGAACCACGCGCCGACGCCCTTCTAGCAGCCCGAGGCGGCCGCTTCCTGTGCTTTCACGGAGCTGCCCCCCCAAGATCGCCACTGGGGCTAGCCGGCGCGAGCAGCCCACCTGAGGCTCGTCGCAGCTGTGGGCTCCACCTCCCTTCTCCGGTGAGCTCGCCAGACCTGACCGCTAGAAGTTAGCCAACACCAGACCTGAAGGTGGCATGGCCTCGGCAGTGCCCCACGAGAGGAAGCTTGCGAGCGTGTGCTAGGGAGGGGATTGAAGAGAGAGGGCGCTGCGGACGGAGCAGAAAGGGGTGGCACGACGAGAGGCTCGCGCCACGAGCTACCAGAGCGAAGCGGGGGAGGCCGGAGGCGCAAGGAGCAGGAGCGGCGCGCCGCCGCGGGGAGAGAGCGAGGAACGGGGCAAGGGGAACGGTGGCGGCTGGGTTTGGGGTTTGGGGTTTACGTGTAAGTTTTTTTTTTCAGAAAAGCTTCCCATTTTCTATATTTTAGAGCGCTCTCCTTTTTTCCAAATTTTCTCTTCTTTACAGACGATTTTCCAGTTTTAGAGATCCTATATACAATAATTCAGAACGTAGGAACGGAAGACAAGAGACCTACAGAAAATTATCTATGATTTAAAGGGTTTTCATGCAAAATAGCTAGTACTGACGCACAAGAGCTCCCGAAATCCCACCTTCATCCAGCGCACCGCCACCCGCTATCCACGCACAAAACGCTCGGGGCCTCAAATCCCAGTTATCTTGAGTATTCTAATTATTCATGTATAATAATCTATTTCTTGTCCACCAACTCGACTTTAGCTAGATTTTGTAGGAAGAAAATTGTTCTACCGAAACAAGTCAGTGGTATAACTAAAAGAACTCGATGTCATGCAGTGGAGGAGTGAATAGGTGTAATTACAGTTGAATAAAATTTTTCTTTATAGTATTTAAACTAAAGTACTAGAGTATCTATCGAGACAAGATTTGTTCGAAGTAAAAATATTTCGATTTTTTTACTGTATAAAAAACACTTAAAAAGAGATACCATTGAAGGTAAGAGAGAAAAAGAGATGGAGACAAAAGTTATTTTCAGAAGTTTAGATAAAAAATCATACGTCTTCAGAGACTCTAAGGAATCGAATCTCTATTGATCCTAAGCCTTATCAAACAGCCACCAAGAATGAAGCTTTGACCTTTAAGCAACCACCAAGACAAAACTATTTTCAAATGACCACCGATGTCCATATATTTGGATAACAAACTACTACCTTCGGTGAAGTTTACTCTATAAAATAACCTAAGCTTGATTCTCACTCAATTATCTTTTTTTATAAAGTTGAGGATAAACCTTTATAAACTTCTAGCAACTCACCACAACTTTGTGAGCTCAGTGACGACTTCTAACCATCTAAAAGACATTGATATCTAAGAATAATAAATACAATTAAAGATTTATTTGCTATAATCTCAAGTGCTCAAAGAATGGAGTAAATCTTACTTGCTTTCGACCTCTCAATCTCTCAACCGCACTATTTTTCTCCTCGAATCACTCTCACACTAGGGGATTTGGGAGGGCTATTTCGTTTTGGATATGTCTAATTTTACTAAAACTTAGCCTCAAAACAACATCAAGAATGAATGGGGTTAGAGGGGTTTAAATACCCGAGCCCTAAAATTAATCGTTACTCACATATTCGAAGTCCGGAGTACCCAGCTGCTTACCGCCAAAAATCCCGTAATGGCGGCTTGGTCACGCGAAGGCCTGGGAGGTCTGCTTAGCTTCAGTGCAGGTCCTTAAGCCTCGAGGTTCGTGAATGTGCCAGTCAATTTGATCCTACAATTGATAAGGAAAAAGAAATAAGACGTGTTCGTCGGTCGGCCGGAAGGCCTGCCCGACTCTTCCTATTGGCTGATGGCCGATAGAGCTGATAATGCTAGCGCATCGATTGAAAAGCTGATGGAGGTATGGGAGATAGACACGTGTAACACGCTAAAAGGTCTATCAACCAAAGAGTCAATGGCGCTACCCACATCTGATACGCAGAGCGGGAGCCTATCCCCCACGAGGCCATGCAGGCGAGCGACAGCAGTAACGGCGCCGTTAGGGCCAGCCTTGATAGATTTGACCTAACCGATATAGTATGAGGCCGGAGTCTAACGACACCAAGATGGCGGGGGCTCGGACCAAACATGACGACGAGGAAAGAGAGATGCCATCGGCTTCCTACAGGTCTAACGCTTGAACCCATCGACCGCACGACGATAGGGACCTACGTTTAGGATAACTCATCGGCTACTCATTCCGATGAGATGCCGTAGAGAGACGTATAGACCTAAAACTTAATCCTCCATCGGTAGACCCGTAGGTCGGACCTAACCGATACAGTACGAGACCGACGACGGCGGAAGGAGTTTGATAGGCCGATAGATTCTACATGGACGTGATGCGGTACACCTAATCTGACTAAGAGTTCAAACCTAAACGATGTAACCTTAGACAATACAAAGTATACCAGGATAGTGGCGGGACTTGCCTCTTCGCGGAGATTGGACTTAACCGATGTAGCCCCGCGTCGAGAGCCAGAACCCGCCGATAAGACCTAGATGAACTAGGATGCTGATACGTCGAGTTTGTATATGATCGAGAGATATCTTACATGTTTCTAGGGGGTCTATATTTATACCTTGAATTTACAGACAGAGTCTGACGCGTCTACGACCATCGGACATTATTTTCTAATAAGAACAAAGGAAAATATTCCTAAAGAAGTTAACTAACTAAGCTAAACCTTCCTAATTAAATAAGGTTACAATTTATAAAGACAAACATCCTGCTGTGGAGTCCACGGCTCTTTCGCAAACCTGATTTCATCTGAATAATCTTCCAATTTGGAACCGAGTCTTCCTTCGCTACAACCCGATCGGCCTCTTCACTGTAGCAATCAGACCTCTTTTTACTCAAGCCAATCATTTTCCTACCTTTCCTCGGGCTTCTCGGACCTGACCCCGATCGGATAATTCCCTGTCTTCAAGCCGATCCAATCTTCTACTAATTAGATCGACTTCTTTACAGTTTCCATCGGCTCTGTCTCACGAGCTGACCAGTATCTCCATCAGCCAATGACTGAATCAAACTCTCCATCAGACACCTCTCAGCCGATCGGCTTTAACACCATCGGATCGTCCAGATTTTGGCGTTAACACCGGCCAAAGTCACTGAAGACTCCGAACAAGCTTCTTTGTCTGACCAGCAAGGTGGGTTAGAAATATCCGATCAAAACCTTTAGTGACTCTAGACAAGCTTCTTTGTCTAGTTCGGAGTAGCTGACAAAAAATGCCCGTTGTATCCGCTACCCCACAAAAATGATTATAACTTATTATTGCAAAGTTTGTTTTTGACGATCTTAGGCTCTATAGAAAGCTTCTTGAGAGGGCTACCCAACCCAACCAAAAACAAATTCTAAAATCTCTTAGAGAACATGTTAAGGTTTGGGATTTCTCTTAAGAAAAGTTTATTTTGATTACCGATACATAAACAAACACATCAACGTTACATCTCTTTTAATAATACATCATTCATATACTTAAAAATAACTAAAAAAGCTATACTTATAAAAACATTTTCATGACATCTTCTTACTTTATCTTGAGGGTTACCAGCGTCAACTCTATTTTACCGTTGGGGCTATTTATCTACATCTCATTAAACATATTAGTCCTAAATTAATTATATATTTATCTGTATCAATGTCTTACATCGTCTTGATCTTTCGTACTCCATTTTGCACTCTTCAAATGATTGATATAGATTTTTTGTAATTTTGCATGGCATTGCACAGTCCATCGATGCGAAGTCTTCACTCGCCCTTCACCACCGCTTTGATCCATCAATATCAAATCATTCGCTTACCCTTCACAATCGTATGGTCAATCGCGACCGAACATTGCTTTTTCTTTACTGTGTTACCATACAAAAGTCATTTCACTCTCTATATCTTTAATATCTTCTCTTAATCAATATATTTATCTATATCTTTATTTTGATGTTAAAAATAATTAATCTTAACATATGTTATCCCTAGGTGACTTTATCTTTCAATAACATCTTCCGTATCTTCCATTATTAGGGGCTTAGATAAAACATTTTTTTTCTTTGGAAGGTAAAACATTACTTTGCTATGGGATTGAAAAGAAAATCTGATGGCATTCCATGTAGATCCATTATTAGGGCCAAAGATAAAACAAAGTTCAGGACCATATTATTTGGAAGTTGTGAATTGGCAAACTTCCAATACCGTTTGTCATTTTGATTTTTGTTCTTATTTTATGCATATCAGTCTGTAGAATACCGACGTCACCACCTGGAAATGGCCGCCTTCACGCCGTAGCAGCCGTGGAGCATCACCGTGGCTGTGCCATTGCGATCTTTTCGCCCATGTGATCATCTGTTGAGCAAGCTCCTGACAGTTTGTATCTAGGTGCATTAGATTGATTAGTTGTTCACATAATCACGTTTGTGTAATACACGTAGAATTGTGGGCAATGGCGGAGGTGTGCACGCCTTGCACCATGACCGCGTCCAGGAGGCTCATCTCGCCACGGCGCGCTGGTCGTGCATGTTGCACGGGCGTCCGTAAATGACGGCGCACCGTGCAGCGGCGCATCGTGGCGGGAACGTCGGATCGAGCTGGTATATGGATCAATGAAATGCATGTAGTTAGGCTGCACGATTTGTGGCCAACCAACTCCCCAAGTTTCTCTCTCGAGCTCATGGCATCGTGCTCCTGGTGACCGCGCTCCGAGCATTGATAAAGGCTGATGAGTTTCCCAGGACGACAAGCCACCGATTTTAACACGTGGTATCAGAGCCTTGTTTGATGCAATACGGTGGCTCAGTGAGCTCACCGAGAGAGCTTGTGAGGAAGAAGAGAGCCATTCCACCAAAGCAACCTCCATCGAAAGCCATGGGCGACGCGTCGAGCTCTGGCGACGGTGTGAAGGAGAGATCGCTCATGTGGCCGATGCTAACCCGTGATAACTACACCGAGTAGGCGATGCTGATGCACTGCAACTATGAGGCATTAGAGATCTGGGGGGTGATTGATCTAGGTACCAATCCGAAGAGGTCGCACGATCGGCAGGCGATGAGTGCGCTCCTGCGCCTAGAACTGGCAATAGACTCTACCTTGCAAAGTTTGGGTTAGCTTCACCAGTTTGCTTGCTTGCACAGTCTGAGAATGTTTCATGGCTATGGCATGCTAGATAGGGGCATTTAAATTTCAGAGCACTAAATGACCTTAGTTCAATGCAAATGGTTGATTTGCTCCAGCAGTTACTAGGGTAGAGAAAGTATGTGATGGGTGTACTCTTGGTAAGCAACATAGAACAACTTTTCCTCATGTGTCAAGCTACAGAGTAGAAAAGGGGCTGAAACTTGTGCACACTGATCTTTGTGGACATATTACTCCAAAGACAGTTGGAGGAGCATCATATTTCCTACTGGTAGTTGATGATCACAGCAGGTACATGTGGGTGGAGATGCTCAGTAGCAAAGATCAAGCTCTGGAATGCTTCAAGAAAATCCTGACTAGAGCTAAAGTTGAGTGTGGCAACAAGATGAAAGCCGTGAGAACAGATAGGGGTGGTAAGTTTATATCCAATTTGTTCTCAATTTTTTGCACAAAAGGTGGCATCAAGCATTACACCACCACTCCTTATTCTCCTCAGCAGAATGGTGTGGTTGAAAGAAGGAATCAAACAGTTGTTAAGATGGCTAGGTGTATGCTGAAAACCATGAGAGTTCTACCTGAGTTCTGGGGTGAGGCAATCTGCACTGCTGTGTATGTACTAAACAGGTGTCCCACAAAGATCCTGAAGAAAAAGACACCTTTTAAGGCTTAGTATGGTAGGAAACCATCTGTGAAACACCTAAGAATGTTTGGATGTGTTGCACATGTGAAGAAGGTTGGTCTAGGTCTGAAGAAGTTATCTAACAAATCCAGCAAGATGGTATTTATAGGCTATGAGTCAGGTACAAAGGGCTATAGATTGTTTGATCCCTCTACTAACAAGCTGGTGATTAGTAGAGATGTTATTTTTGATGAAGAACAACCATGGGATTGGACCAATGCCAATACAGTTGCAGACCAAGTGACAGACATCTTTGTAGTTCACTATGGCTTGTCTGACAAAAATTCGACAATAGAACAAGATGCTGCAGTTCCAGTAGCAGAAGAAAAAGGGGGTGGGTCTATTGATCAAGGAGGTGTATAAGGGCATGATGAACTTACACCCAACTCCCAGATCAGTCCAGGGTCATCAGTTGCACAGGCTGGTGGTTTTGCCACACCACCAAGTCATCACTCAGAAGATACATTTGGGAGGCCTTTGAGATTCAGAACCCTGTCTGATCTTTTTGACTCCACTGATGTGATCAATGATTATGAGTATAGTGGAACTTGCTTATTGGCAGCTAATGAACCATTGGGTGTGGATGAAGCACTGGAGGAAGAATGCTGGATGGAAGCTATGAAGAGTGAGCTGCAATCAATTCAAAATAATAACACTTGGTGCTATGCTTCTCTTCCAAAAGGTCAGAAGGCAATAGGCCTGAAATGGGTATTTAAGGTGAAGAGGGATCTTGAGGGTAACATTGTGAAACACAAAGCTAGACTTGTTGCAAAAGGGCATGCTCAAAGATATGGGGTGGATTATGAGCAAGTGTTTGCTCCTGTTGCCAGGCTAGAGACAGTCAAACTAGTTTTGGCATTGGCTGCTCAAGGAAAGTGGGAAGTGCATCACATGTATGTGAAATCTGCTTTCTTAAATAGTGACTTGCAGGAGGAAGTATATGTGAGCCAGCCACCAGGCTTCTTGAATCCAAAGCAACCACACAAGGTTCTGAAATTAAAGAAGGCCTTGTATAGTCTTAAATAGGCACCTAGAGCTTGAAACTCTAAACTAGATCAAGAGCTTGTGAAACTGGGGTTTCATAGAAGTGAGGAGGAGCATGCAGTCTACCAAAGAGGCAGCGGTAACTCACTGCTGTTGGTGGGTGTGTATGTAGATGATCTCATCATCTGTGGCCCTGACATAAAAAGAATTATAGAATTCAAGGGGCAGATGTGCAAGACTTTCAGTATGAGTGACTTGGGCTTGTTGAGCTATTATTTGGGTACGGAGGTGAACCAGAAGCCTGGGCTGATAACCATTTGTCAAAGAGCGTATGTAGCAAAGATAGTTGAGCAGTGTGGTATAAAGGGCTATAATCTAGTGGATACACCAATGGAACAAAACGTTAAACTGGAAACCAAATCTTGCTATAGATGTGACAAAATTCAGGAGTATTGTTGGTAGTTTGAGATACCTGGTTAACACTAGACCTGACATTGCTTTTGCAGTGGGCATGGTCAGTAGGTTTATGGAGTGTCCTGCTACTGAACATTAGGCTGCAATAAAGAGAATTATGAGATATGTTACAGGGACTACTGAGTATGGTTGCACCTATACAAATCAGTCCATTTCAGAGCTGAAGCTGTTGGGTTTTTCCGATAGTGATCATGCTAGTGACCTTGAGAAGAGGAAAAGCACCTCAGGTGTGCTGTTTTTTCTGAATGGCAACATGGTGACTTGGACATCACAGAAACAGAAGGTAGTGTCACTATCTAGCTGTGAAGCTGAGTACATTGCAGCAGCTTCGGCAGCTTGCCAAGGAGTGTGGCTGAGCAGACTCATTGCAGACCTGATTGGTGAAGGTGTGCAGACGTTAAAGCTTCTAATGGAAAGCAAATATGCCATTGAGTTGAGTAAGAACCTAATGTATCATGAACGCATCAAACACATTGATACTCACTATCATTTCATCAGAGAGTGTGTTGCTGATGGAGTAGCTGAGGTAGAACACGTTGGCACTGCCAGGCAGCTGGCTAATATCCTGACAAAGCCACTTAGGAGGATCAAGTTCACTGAGATGCGTTAGAAGCTGGGGGTCAGCAGCCTATGTCACGATTAAGGGGGTGATTGTTGGAGCAAGCTCCTGATAATCGTGACAGTTTGTATCCAGTTTAGGTGTATTAGATTGATTAGTTGTTCGCATAATCACGTTTGTGTAATACGCGTAGAATCGTGGGCAACAGTGGAGATGTGCACGCTTTGCGCCATGACCGCGTCCAGAGACTCATCTCGCCACGGCGCGCTGGCCGTGCATGTCGCGCGGGCGTCCGCAAATGACGACGCCCCGTGCAGCGGCGCGTCATGGCGGAAATATCGGATCGAGCCGATATATGGATCAATGAAATGCATCTGGTTAGGCTATGCGATTTGTGGCCAACAACTCCTCAAGTTTCTCTCTCGAGCTTATGATGTCACGCTCTTGGTGACCACGCTCTGAGCATCGACGGAGGCGGCGAGCCGCCGATTTTAACATCATCTTCTCGATCGACTGGTTCTGCTGCCATACAGAGCCGCCGCCGCCACGGGACAGGACGACATCAAGGTCAGATATTGGGTATCGCTTTGTGATTTGCTCGATTCTGTTGGTTTCAATCCCACGGCTCCCTCCTGGCTGATTGTATTGGGGTTATTGCGTTCGATTCAGAGTCCAGATTGACACGGAGGGCAACGGCGAACGTGGTGAATCCCGATCCGAACCGATCTGGCGTAGTACGATCGAACACAGCTCGAAGCGGAAACGGAAGGGACCCGCGGATGTGTGCGTGATGCGTGACGCTTGAACGACGGCAGCGTTGGAAGCGGAAAGGCGCGTGGACGACCACGACGGACGAAAGCGTGGAGAGGCCGCAAAGCAATACAAATCGTCCCGATTTCACAGTAACCCCCTCTTCTGTACTATTCAACACTCTTGCACTGTTTTCCAGACGATGCGTCATCTATTCATTGCCAAGAGAAATTGTGGGTTATGAAGCTAGTTCAGAGCATGGTTCTGAATATGTGGCACTGCGTTTTTCTTTATGGGGGACACTGTCTGTCTTCTGATTTTGCATCATTTAGGATTATTGTCTGGTTTGCTAACGTGTTAGGAACAAAAGCAATGCTGGCTCTATTAACAAGAAAGCATGAATCCTGGAGCTCTGAATATCTAGCTGAGTGGTCACATGCTGAAAATTCTTTTTTTCTGTCATAGTTCTGACAAAATTTCTTTATGATCTATAGCTGAGAAGAAACTAAAGTTAATATGGCAGCCTAACATGTTCAACAGGTGATTGAGAAGTTCTGCTCTTGCATGGTGCTTCCAATCCTTGCATCTTCCCCGTCATTCAAATTCCCATGGCCTAATGAATACTTTAATTAGCATAAGAATTGGCATGGCTTAGCCACTTAACCCATGGTTAATTATGACAAAGCTGTAGTGTAAGGACAGAACAGAAGTACCCCTAAACTGCATGCTTTGGTAACTACTATGATTTAGTGCATGTGGACAGCAGGTGAAAGACTCAAAGATTCAATCTATCCATTCAATCTCTTGAACGGGCAGTGCAAACCAGATGCAAATCAAACAGAAAACCAGAATTGCCACCAAGGCACAATGCATCTAGATAACTAGTTGATGCCCCGCACATTACTGCAAGCTTGATAGAGTTATTTCAAACATGTAAAATCAGAGTGGATAACACGTGCATGCATTTTTATTACTGTTGTTGTGTCAAAGAGACTCCTCATTATTTATGTAATGAAGTTGTTTGGTCTACGCTACTCAATTCAAATTGATAAATTGGTTGTGCTGAAGCAATAAAATTGCTTCCTGTTCATCTCCTGTAAATTGGATTTCATGGTAGTCCAGAAAAAGATTTTGACTGTACACACCACCAAGTGTACACAACATATGGCAGAACTATGATCGAGAAGGAGTTAGCATTGCATTGTATTCCACAAAGGGAGGTAATAGCATCTTTTCATGTCTAAAATACCATATGGAATTAGATTAATCTGGAGTGAGTAATTTGCACACTGTACGAATGCACGATAGCATCAAAGTAACGTTGTTGGTATGTGTTATTTCGATCAGTAGATAAAGATGAAATGAAATAACAAACCATTGACAATTCTGTAAATGTGCGCACCTGTAGACTGGAGTCGGTCTCATCGATTCCAGTTTAAATAGGACAGCTGTCCGATAAGAAATCATGAAAACGCGACTTGCCTTCCGCTGGAATCCATAGAGGGCACATGTTACAGCCAGGAAAATAACAAACCCTGCAATAGCAGTTTGCATTCATAGCAATGTAATCCTAAAGGATTATACGATCTACAATAGGTAATTAAAAATATCACCAAAATATAGAATGATGGTAATTATAAGCAAAATATTACGTGTAGCTTATAGTTGTTTAACCTATATCCATGGAGATCGATGTACGTCCATAAGCAAATAGTGGTTTCAACTCTGAAATTTATCAAAATTACAGCATGGTCTGAATATTCAGTATTCCAATACGATTTTTTGTGCTATCAGTTTAAAAAACCCTTTTCAGGCATATGAGAGCATGACATTTGAAGAAAAATGAATATTCTTAAGATAGAACAGGAATTACTGAAAAGTGGAAAGGTGTGTAACCTGCAGTAATGAAATTTTATCTCGAAAATAAATTGCAAACGATTTCTGATAACTTAACACCCATCGTTTCGCTTATACTTGTACTTATTCGTAAAAAAAATAATTCGTAAATAAAAATTTTATAAATATGTCCTTAGCGATTCAAAAGTGTAAAATAAATTACGATGAAAAAAACTATAAGATTAACTTCAAAATTCAAAAATTATTTTTTGGTTTATAAACGTAAACGTGATGTAAATTATCCAACTGGAGACGTGCGGCGTAAGAGACGTGCGGGAGTCGAGATGCTCCTAGCTGGGCCGGTCCACCAATTTCGGCCATCTTTCTGTAGGCCTAGTAGAGAAACAAAGATCTCACGGCTGATTAACGTCGATGACCTGACGAGCTGTGGAGTAAGCTGATACCAACAAGATATACAAACAAGATATTAGCAGCTACTAGATTACTCACCTGAAAAATCTGAAAATCTTGGTGTACTACTTCACAGTTTCAACCACCTGAGCCCAAATACAAATAAAGCCTACAAAACTTCCATCAAACATCGGTACCGGTGCCTCTCAAACTGAAATTCATCAGATCATGTCATGCCTCATGGTAACCATTCAGCCATTTGTCTTCCTGTGCAAAGTTGAGCAAATGCCTACACACAACCTTTAACTTCCCCTACATCAACTTTACTTAGCTGAGCGTATACTATTTTAAGTTTAACTTATTGTTTTTATTATAATATGTAGAGGTTGAATTTAAAATTATGTATTTTTAGAGTGATATATAATATATTGATTTAAAATTATCTATAATAATATTTAAAATCATATATAATAATATTAAACTTTTTTTTAAAAAATATAACTATTTAAATATAACAAGACAACTTGTCTTTCTCGAGAGTTTAAAATTGGATGTCTCACCGTTAAAGCAGAAACAACGTTATGCTGTCCCGGGCCTCGCGTAATCGCACGGGTAACCGCACCCACGTGCGCCCGCGCGGCCGTGGGACCCATCCCTCCAGCGACTGCGTGTGGGCCCGGATTAGGGCGGGGCCCGCGGTGGGATCCGGGAGGCACGTGGGCGTGCTGGTGTGTGTGTTTGGGGGGGTGAACGAAAAAGCTGACGGCGGCGAGGCGAGGCGACTTTCCCGGGCTTTCCGTTGTTTTCTCCCTCACGGCCGGTGCTGTCGATTTATCCTCGCTTTTGGGTGTGGGCCCCACCGCTGGAAAAGAAAGCTAAGCAGATCAGATGTGGGCAATGCCAAAAATGCACGGCCACACGTAGAATCCATACACAACTCTTAGCGCACTACAGAAGTACTACTCCACTGTAGATCTATTAGCGTATAATTAATTAATCTTTAATTGTTATAAACTTAAAAAATAAATTTATTTGATAACTCCTAGTAGTTTAAAAAACGTAGTAAGAAAAACCACAATAAAATCTAAATCTTAATCAATAAATAAGTAGGTCGATGATTAATTTTGTTTCTTTTTTTAAGTATACCATACGAATATTTTGAATATGTATTTGAAAAATAACTATCAAATACTCCTATAATTAGAATAGAAACAATGAAGAATGTTGCAACATGTATTATCCCCGATCAATTGAGCTGCTATGAAAAATAAACAAAATAATAAAAAAACAATATATGTTTAAAACTTTTTACATCTGTATTGTATTGTTAACAGTTTAAAAAATCAAACTCTATAATTAAGTTTCAAAATTCAAATTTGTGATGCAACTAACAAGCCAACAAGCAAACAACAGCTAGCTAATTTTGTATTATCTCTCCCATTTTGCAATCGTTTGATTTCAGTGCCTAGAGAATTTTATAGAAATTTTGAAAGAATCAAATAGCCTTTTATAAAAATTATGTAAAATTTTTACATTCTAAAGAAACCCTCAGAGTTACTCCCTCTGTCTCAAAAATGAGTAAGCACAAATGCTATCACTGAACACATAAAATGACATTTGCCCTGTAGGTTTTATTCCTCAGATGGTGCCCTGAGAAAATTCGGTAAAATACATTTGAGTAGTATAATTTAAAGTGAGTACTACTGCTCCTACTACAAATTGAAATTTGAAAGTAGTAGTAGCGTAATTTTGCTGGAGCCCGGAGACCCTGGAGAGGTGTGGGAGGAGCTACACAAATAAATTAGCTCGGGTAGGGCCCACCTGCCTGCCGAAAAGATTATGCTCTGAACTGCCTCGTCAAAAGCGCCCCAGTGACGTGGATCCGCCAGCGGCTTCCCGTGACCGGCTGCAGCAGGTCGCTGCCCGTCAATTCGGGCCTCTGGTTTTCCAAAGAACAACGCAAATTCAGGAAATTTGTTTAGAGAAAAACAAAAAATTGGAATATTTTAATCTCAGAAAAAATTTATATAAGTACCTTTAAAACAAATGATTAAATCATATTATTCCTTTTAAAATTCCTATAAATGAACAATAGTATAAAATGTTTGAAGGAAAGTTATTTACGTAATTCCTTGTGAGTTCGAATCCAGCATAGAGCTCAATCGCATAAGTAAATCAAGAAATCAATTCAGCTTCAATTACTATAAAAAATATAAACACATCAATTTAGACATGCTCATGCGACTCAATGACATAACACTCTTCTCATGTATTCTTGTTTTTCTTAGACTTAGATTACATTAGCTAAGCATTTCAAAGTTGCTCTCAACTCCTTTCTTTTTATCTATAGTCCTTCACTTATATATCATCAGGAGTATCACAATAGATAGAGAGAAATGGTCATAATCTGAATTTAGGTAGGATTAATCTAATCTTATTATACGCACGCTCCATAGGCCCACTCCACTATGCGGTGATGCGTGCTGCACTCACCTCATGAGGCCCGTTGTACAACGAGTTGGTTAGACACGTGGAGGGTGAGGACATGACATGGTACAATAAGGCTTCCCTATGCTACAACGGACATAAGAGGCGATATGCATCTTGTTACATATCGCACGTCTATCAAGGTAGATATCGGTCTTGTCATCCGTACACGCACTGTGCTAGTGGAGATTAGTAAACCTACCACATTGAATACGACAGATAGAATAGTTTGATGCGTGAGAGGAGCACGTGACTTTAACTAACTTACACGGGGTCATTTTTCCGTGGAGACTAGCCTAGGATGGGAGACTCAGGCTAACTAGCTCGGAGTGAATAGTCTAGATAGACTGACTCAAGTTAAGTAAGTTAGGTATTTTAGCCTAGCCTATTCAACTCGGACATTGGGAGGCTCCATACTAAGGGCCCTGACCCTGAGCCCTCGGGATTCATAGACTATTAGTCACCACCTAAACGCCTTTAGGTCTCTATGGTAGGACTCTTAGTCACCACTTCCAATCTCTTAAAAAAATTTCTTCGTGTCTATCTCTTTAATTCAATCTCTGCGTTTTTTCTACGGCCTAATCAAAATAATCATTCATGTGTTTTTTCTATATTTTTTATACTTATATTTGTGTCAAAATATTATATCTTTTACATTCATCTAGTTTTTTAATCCTACATTTCAAAAGAGCCCTAAATGTGTGAAATTATAAGAGTTATAGTATGTAACATATAACCTAAGCAGTCATATATTCCCTCCGTTAACTTAACATAGAATATATAAAAATTTTTTTTAATGGAGTGAGTAGGTTTTTAAAACCTCGCGGTAACCAATTTTAATTGAAAAACTTGCTAGTGTAGATTTTTTAAAAAATATATTAAAAACTCTTTTGTGGTGATAGACGAGTTCATGATTATATTACTCATAAAACTCTTATATTACTTATAAGTTTTATGAAAAGAAGAACCGATCAATAATGTGGTGTTGTAAAATTAGATGGTGTTAATGAGTTTGATTAACTTAGAATCTATTTGATTTTTAGGCATAGTTATGACAAAATTCTCTTTCAATAAATTGGGTTCTACATGTCAATTATTACAAAATTTGATAAGATTCTCTTAGTCTTACTAAAATATAGCAAAGCATTTGATTGACTTAATTTAGACAAGTATAATAAAATAATGGTAAAATGTGGGAGAAAACTAAACGGACCTAAGTTCATGATATAGTATAATCATCTCTAGCAGTATTCCAAACTTCAAATTAGAATTAGGGAAGTTCGAGATGAAATTTTAGGTAGTCACTATCTCATATTCTATTATCACGCTTTTCAAACTGATAAATGATATGTTTTTTTATAAAAAAATTTATATAAAAGTTTCTTAAATAAATAAACATATTTATTTTTTAAATCTATAATAATTAATAATCAATTAATAATACACTAATGATTTATCTCGTTTTATATATCACTGAAAATCCATTTGCCACGGCTTCGGTGAATAGACCTAAAGCAGGATATATTTTACTAGTAAAGCATTGTCTACAAAACTTAAATATCATAACACTTCCACCTAAAACAGTTCAAAATGTAGTTTGAAAATGGAAAAAAACCAGAGAAATATGCTCAAAAAAGAAAAAAAAACCCCCACGTTTGTTTTGGAGAGTTGACCGGCGCAGCCGGTCTCCTCTATCCCTCAGCAACCAGAAAGGCTGCTGCTCTAGTATTTCCTCCAGCCCCGTGCCCCCGACTCCAAAGCGGCGGAGTAGCAACCCAACACGCCCCGCGGCGCGAACTGCCGCCTCGCCGTCTCCTCCGGCCAGTGACATGCCACCCGCTCGCGCCGCCGGCGACCCCCCTCATCGTGCTGCGCCCGAAGAGCCGGTGGTGGCAGCGGAATCCCGGCCGAGATCGGGGCGCCATGGCCGCGCTTAGGCAGGGCCGGGAGCGGGACGACCCCGCCATCAAACTCTTCGGCCGCACCATCCCTCTCCTCCTCGAGCCCGCCGCCGACGAGGTGAGCCATCGATTCAATGCCAATGGGGAAGTACGTGAGAGGGATCTAACTCCGGGGGCTATAGCTTTGGACGAGATGCGATGCGGCTCGGAGCGACACGACGCGCCTCGCTTTCTCTCTCTTTCTCTCTCTCTTTTCCTGGCTGCTTTTGCGGTGTCGATGCTTGGGTTGGTTTCTGTTGGGGAACTTTGTTCTTCTAGTTTGTTTCCGCTTCTTAGGAGATTGAGGATTGTGTTTAAAAAGGTATTAATTCTTTGTTGCCATGGTGTTCGATGTAAATTCCTAACCACATTCTTCTTGTTTTTTCTCCAGATAATTGAAATACCGCTTTTCTCCCCTCACTGTTTCTTTTGGGGAATTTTCTGGCAGTTCCGGGACCTCATTTGAGAACCTAGTTGTTGAGTTCTCATGTTGGGATTGGTGCTCCAAATTTTTAGTTTTAGCTCATTTATTTGAACTAGAGTGGGTCAACGGTTGACCCACGGAGTGATGCTGCACTACCATGTTTGCGGATAGGAAATTCTGTTATATTCTTTATTGATTTCTTGACAACAATTAGGCTGAGATTCTGGGAATTTGATTGGCTTATCTTATCTTTCTTTGTGCAAGAAACCTTCTTGTATGATAGAAATGCAGAGCTAAGAATAGATGCTAAAGCCTGTTTGTGCTGATAGTCCATGCCTTGAATAGTACTCGTATACAACTTTTATCATTGTTATTTTGGAAATGAAAGTACCTGAAATGTTTATCAGGACCTGATTCCAGTGCACTTACACTCTAGAGGTTAGCCTTTTGTTGCCAAAGAAAACGGAATACTTGCCTACCCAGCAGCTCTGGGAACAAAACAGAGTCTAAATGCTAGTAAATTGGAGTGCTGGAAAAGTAGCGCTATACTTATGATAGTGCAATTAGAGGGAGCCTTAGTTTTCAAATAGTACTTGTACGTACATCTGAAAACAGTATGATTTGCATTTTGGAATGCACTTTGGTTTCAAAACCTCTGAGCAGCATCTCTGCAAGTAGAGACTCGGAAAATGTGTCACATATGCCAATTCCTAATTGCTTACATAGCAAGTTTTTACTATCCGTCAAACGATTTCACATGGCAATCTGATTCCAAAGATGGTTTTGTTGCCTGTCTTTATAAGGGCCGCTCATTACTCAAGTTGTACTTATGCGCATTGTCTTGTTGTTATGTAATAAGTTCATGCACGCTAACCCATGGTTCGATACTGAGTAGCTCTGGTACTGACGTGAAGTATGAACTATGAAATGGAAGTCATATTTTGCTCAAAGTGGCGCTTTATGCTTAAACACGAGTGCACCAGAATAGAGTTCCATAGCCACACAGTGATAACCTGAAATGTTTACATACGAGATTCTTAGCAACCCCAAGTATGAACTAGAGTTTTACAAGTGCAAGTGACTACTGAGTATAATAAACAAATGACCCCAATGGGGAGAAATTCTTGCTAACATTATCCAATAACTTCTTGCACAAACATGGCGACTCTTATTATTCAGGGAAAACATTAAAAATATTTATATTTAACCGAAGGACATTGAAACAGCAACAGAACATTGTATGGCGATCAGGTAGTTTCCGTGACCCCACATGATGTCAGTAGCAGCTGTTCAAAGTTTTTCACGACAATTTATGCCAGAAGCACCTGCATCATTTTGAATATAACATGGCTATTTGCCTCATAACAATTGAATACTTGACACCATCACAGTTTTGACATTTTGTTGTGTTTTTAGTTAAATGATCCAAAAATTCTGGTTGATATTTTTTCTTCTTGTATAATCTGTTTCAGGTTATGACTAATTTAGAAAATGATGTAAAAACCAATGATGACATACCATTAGTCCCGGACAAGCTTTTGATTGTTGAAGATATTCCTTTTTGTTCCAACAATAGTAAGAAGAATGATTTACAAGCTATTGGCAGACAGGATGGAAGAATGGAAGCTAATTCCATGACTGAGGATGTTAAGACTGAGCCTGATGGATCTGTCACTGAGAAGATACTCAAGAAGCCAGATAAGATTCTGCCATGTCCACGCTGCAATAGCATGGAAACAAAGTTCTGCTATTTTAACAACTACAATGTTCACCAGCCCAGGCACTTCTGCAGGAACTGCCAAAGATATTGGACCGCCGGTGGAGCTATGAGGAATGTCCCAGTTGGTGCTGGAAGACGCAGAAATAAGCATGCATCTCAATTCCGCCAGGCTATGATGACATGCAATAATACTGTAGCTCCTGGAGATGTTTCTGATGTGGTTCATCATCAGGCTATTATTACAGATGGATCTTCTCTCCTTCCAGCAACACTAAAGGAAAATGAAACAGCTACAAAGTTCAGATCAGAAGTACCACCATGTAAGTCTTCAGCTTCAATCCTTGATATTGGAGAGCCGAATAATACTGACCTTGTTCCCTTGGCCTCGGGTGATAATAAGGAAGAAAAATCATGTGCATCTTCTGTGCTAGTATCCAGCTGTTCAGAGAATATGATGCCAGATTGTGCAATTATGAAAGAGCCAAACAACAGGACAGGATGTTGTAATGGTGTGGCATTGCCTTACCCTGCTGGACCTGCTTTGGTGCTTCCCTGGAGTCTTGGATGGAACAGTGTTGCTGTCATGGCAGCTACCCAGTGCTCGATGCAGCCCGTTCTAGGGTTAAAAGATGGGATACCCTGCCCGCCTTCATGGCCACTGCAACTGATGGTGCCAGCCCCAGGAATCTGTACACCTGTTGTTCCAATTCCTCTTGTGCCACCTCTGTGGAGCTGCTTCCCTGGCTGGCCTAATGGAATGTGGAATTCACAATGTCCTGAAAGTAACAGTACCGCGGTGCCATCAACTACCTCTCCAAACAAAAGTTCTTGTTCAGGAAACAGTTCTCTGGTGTTGGGAAAGCACTCAAGAGAAAGCTTGCTGGAAGAAGAGAAGACGAGAAAGAACTTATGGGTCCCTAAAACTCTTAGGATTGATGATCCAGCTGAGGCTGCAAAGAGTTCAATCTGGGCGACCCTTGGAATCAAGCCTGACGATAAAGGCATATTCAAGTCTTTCCAGCCAAATGCTCTGAAAAATGACACAGCACCAGAATCGCCTCAGGCCCTACAGGTCAATCCAGCAGCATTTTCACGTTCTCAATCATTTCAAGAGACGACTTGAGGAACTTTCTGTTTGGTTTCTAACGTAAGGATCATACTACTACCGCCACAGAATGATCACAATTTTTCTACCCAGTGTTGAGCTCGTATGTTGCTTGAGCCAGCTCAAATCTGGTAGGGTTTGCCAGTGCTGAACTTGATTCTATGGTAATGTTTATGTTGATCAGAAGTTTCTGCTTCTTCAAGGAGAGAGAAGTGTGAGCTTGTGCTCTGGAGCTCAAAACTTGCTCCATCTGAAATCATTAGTCGATAGCTGTTTCTGTGATGTAGTTGAAAAGGACAACTGTGAAGTCTCTTTTTTCTTTCTCTCTCAATTTTTAGATTGGCATTCTGACGTTTGTATATAGCTTCTCAAGTTCATGTAATGGCTTCTATGTTAACCTTCCGAAAATGCATAATTTTGTGACTGGATGGGATCAACTCCGTTTGGACATAAGCAAATCAGCCTAATTATCTCATTTGCGGTATTGAAATTTACCCCCAGACTAACATGTCTGTCGATACCATTGGATCAAAATGAACACCCATTTCTAAATAGTCAGAAGCATTTACCTCACTAAATCAAAGGGTGTAAAACTCTGTTGTGTGGAGGTGCTACAGATAGAACGAACAAACTGAAACTAAAAATCAGCCTATGCAACAGGACAGGATCATCCTAGTGTCCATATAGGGAGTATTTCAGATAAGAGAGAGTTGGTCGAGAACTAGCATACATCAAACAATTTATATTTCCTTTTCAGTAAATGTTAGATGAATAATGCCTACATAGATACATCTTGGAAACTAATCCTATCACCTTAGTGCTAAATGAATTTACTCGTATACACACTAAAGAGGCAAAAAAGAATAGAAAAACAAAATTTCTATAAAGGAGAAATCACTATATAGTTATCTCCTTGGGTCATGAAGACGTGTCATAGAAACTTCTGAACGGTTCACCTGATTTACATTCTCGATTTTTTCTCTCTCTCGGAAAATTTGAATATCACTGGGGGTAAAATGCTCTGTAAAGGCCTTGATTACAAAATGCGGTACCATTGATGCAACAACAATGATAAGCAACAGTAACCAAAACAAACCTGTCCCCATTATATGAAAGATGGCCCTGAAATAGTTATATTGAGTCAGTATGCAATCAATCAAAAAATTGCAAAAAGAAGTCTCTTATTACATTTTAGGATATCTATTCAAGAAAACATGATCATGGTGCTCACATTGCATGGATGTAGCACAAACATGCTTGCAAAGAAAGCAGCATGTAATCTACCTATGTATCAGGACGACTTTTTTTCCCTATGTAGATATTGAGAGATAGCGTCATCTCCTATGTTAATTTTCTATATATCTTAATCTCAACACTTATCCTCTCAATCTGTTAACGCCAAAATTTAAAAAGTCCAATTAAAAAGATGATCGGCTTAAGTGTAGAAGTGTCTGATTGCTATAGGTAAGAAACCAATCGAATTGAGACAAAAAAAGACTCGATCGAAGATTATCCAGATAAGATCGAGTTTGAGTAGTAACCATAGTTTACGGTAGGATATTCTATCATATCTTATATGGATAAAAAGATTTAGTTAGTTAATTAACTTTCTTAAAAATATTTTACTTTATTTTTGTTAAGAAATAACGTCTGATGGCTGTTGTAAACACGTCGGACTCTGTAAACCAGGGTATAAATATAGACCCCCTAGAAATATATAAGAGATCTTCAATCCTCAGATCAATACAACCTCGGCGCATCGCTACCCTAGTTTATCTAGGTTTTTACTGGCGAAGTCTGGCTCTTGACGCGGGGTTGTGTTAACGTTAAAATCTGGACAATTCGATGGCGCTAAAGCCGATCGGCTGAGAGGTCTGATGAAGGGTTTAATGCAGTCATCAGCCGATGGAGATACTGAGACAAAATCGATGGAGAACTGTAGAAAAGCCGATCAGATTAGTAGAAGATTGGATCGGATTGAAGACAAGGGATTGTCTAATCGGGATCAGGTCCGAAAAGCCCGAGGGAAGGAAGGAGAAGGATCGGCTTGACTAAAAGAAGGTCCGATAGCTACAGCGGAGAAACCGATCAGGTTGCAGCAAAAGAAGACTGGGTTACAAATTGGAAGATTATTCAGATAAAACCGGGTTTGCGGAAGAGCCGTGGACTCCACGGCAGAGTGTTTATTTTTGTAAATTATAACCTTACTCAATTAGGGAGGTTTAGCTAGTTAGTTAACTTCTTTAGGAATATTTTCCTTTGTTTTTACTAGGAAATAATGTCCGATGGTCGTAGACGTGTCGGACTCTGTCTGTAAATACAGCGTATAAATATAGACCCCCTGGAAACATGTAAGATATCTCTCGATCATATACAAATTCGGCGCATCGCTACCCTAGTTCATCTAGGTTTTACCGGTGGGTTCTGGCTCTCGACGCAGGGCTGCATCGGTTAAGTCCGATCTCCAGTGAAGGGGTAAGTCCCGCCACCATCCCGATATGTCCTGCTCAGTCTGAGGCTGCGTTGGTTAGGTCCAACCTGTTAGGCCGATCGGATGTATTGCATTACGTCCGTGCTGGACCTATCGGCCTGTTAAGCTCCCTCTGCCGTCGTCAATCTTGTGCTACATCAGTTAGGTCCGACCTACGGGACTACCGACGGTAGGTCGAGCTTCAGGCCTATAGCCTTCTGCACGGCGTATCATCGGAGTACTAGCCGATGAGTTATCCATGCTCTGAGCTTCACGTCCAGCGCATCGGCCCCTTGGCTGATACGTATCAGCCTTTAGAGGAGTCCCATAACGCGTAACGCCAAACATATCGGTCCCCCAGCCGATACGCACCCGCCTTCAGAGAGGCGTCCCCTCATCGGCTCAGCTAGCCGATGGGTTCGTTCCTATCCTTGCTACGTCATAGCCGATCCGGTGTCCTACGTATCATCGCCGCTGGCCCTGGCCTCGTACTGTTTCGGTTAGGTCCGATCTTTGATGTTCGGTGTTGATGGCGCTGCCACGGCGGGCGACGGGTCTCGTGCTGTCATATCCGGAGCGGCATCGGCTTTGCAGCCCGTGCCTTCTTGCGCTAATCCTCGCCTAGGCCGCATGCGCACTCATCGGTTTTTCCAGTCGATGAATCACTGTTCGGCTGTCCGGAAGGATCCCGTGCGCCTTAATATCCTCTGAGCACACCCTGGTTCCTCCATCGACTTGACGGTCGACCCCTCGTCGACACCTGTCCACATCGGCTCCCCAGCCGATCGAACAGCATCCCGGACCTATCGGCAGCCTGCCGATAGCGAGCGTCTGTATCGGACCCGCTCGTCTCACCTCCTTGTCAATTGCAGGGTCAAATTGACTGGCACGCCCACAAACCTCGATGCTTAAGAACCTGCACTAGAGATAAGCAGACCTTCTAGGCCTTCGCGTGACTGAGCCGCCGTCCCTTCCCGGTCACAGGATTTTTTGGCGAAAAACAGGTTGCATCGGTTAAGTCCGATCTACGACGAAGAGGTAAGTCTCATCACTATCTCGATATGTTTCACTTTGTCTAAGACTGTAATGGTTAGGTTCGACCTACGAGGCAGCCGACAGTAAAATGAGCTTTAGACCTATAGGTCTCTATACAGCGTTTCATCGGAGTGTTAGCCAATGAGTTATCTATACGTTGAGCAACACGTCCAGCGTATCAGCTTCTTGGCCGATACGCACTGGGTCTGCAAAGACTTTCCTTTGAGCGCCATGCCAAGCGCATCGGCTTTCCAGTTGATGCGCGCCTGTCTTCAGAGAGATGTCCTCTCATCAACTCAGCTAGCTGGTGGGTTTGCTTCGCCCTTCCTTCAGTACAATCGATCCGGTGGACACCATCCCGTCACTTTTGGCCTCGTTCTCGTACTATCTCGGTTAAGTCCGATCTTCGAGATTCGGTGCTAGTGACGTCGTCATGGTGGGCGACGAGTCTCGTGCTGCCATCTCTGGAGCGACATCGGCTTTGCAGCCCGTACCTTTTATGTAATTTCTTATCACTTCGTATATGCCTTCATCGGCTTTCCAACCGATGAACGACCGCCATAGCTTCTGTCGAGGGATACCGCGCGCCTTGCTATTCTCTGAATACACTCCAGTGTCTCCATCGGCTCTGCGGCCGATGGATCAGGGCCTCGCGTTTGCTACACCCGGAGCCATCGTATCATTCGTCCATATACACCTACATCGGATCCCCAGCCGATGAAAGGACGCCCTGATTCCTATTAGCGACCAACCGATAGCAGGAGCCATCCGAACGCGACCGATGACTAACTTGATCCTATCGATAGCCAGCTGATAGTGAGAGCTCGTATCGGCCCGTCGTCCGACTGATCCGTTTGCCTCACCTCCTTGTCAATTGCAGGGTCAAATTGACTAGTATACTCGCACCCGCACTGTTGCGCCGGAGCCGATTGAACCCCACGGGCCCTGACACGCGTACCTCGAGTCACGGAGAGAAGCCAACCAGCCTATACTAGAGCTAAGCAGATCTTCCAGACGTCGGCGTGCTCGCGTCGGGTTTCAGCGCGAACACAATCAAATCATGATTACCACTTGAATATATCTCTACTTCTCAATATGCCTAAAAGAACTCTACAAGGATTAATGTGCAAAAACAACACAAAATACCATAGGAGAAAATAGAAAACACAAACTCAGTAAGTCCTCCCATAATAGTTGCATAAGCTCAAAAGGCATTTTACTTCCTAGGACAACTGATATTAACACATGTTTCAGAAATTTACTGAATGCCTTGCAGGAAAGAATATAAAAAGCCATTGCCAGTTCCAAACATCAGGTTGGTTACTACATTTTTAGCACTAAAACATACAAAAAAATTAGAGGGTTCACCATATATTTAAAAGCAGGCTGGAAATGAAGTACTTACCCATATCCAGGTAGAACCCAAAATAGAGTCTATCACAAAGAGGCAAATGGTTGTTGCCGCTATTGTTCCCCACACAAAAGCATGTACGATCCAATTCCACCGGAAGATGTCCATGGCTAGTAGCATACTTACAACAATGACAGGGGCAAGTGCCTACAGATCTCCCAGACTAGACATATCTATTGTGCTTTGTCTTTATGCAAAATATGGCATGTAGAAAACAACCAGACTATGCCATAGCGCTTCAAGCATATTGAGGGAAAACAAATTTACATTGTACTTATCATCCCTTTGGCCAGATCCATATAACTTTGGATAAGCTAGCAGTGTTTCCTTACTAAGATCCTTGTCAAGAATACCAACAACAATTGTTGGAAGGGATGTGTATAGCACAGTATACAAAAGGCTACTCCAATCTGTGATAGCGGTTGTCAGAGTGAATGCTGTATGAAGTACATACCTGAGATCACAAAAGTAAGTGACTTTTGGAGAAAAAGTCTCTGAATATTGTAAAAATTAAGAAAGCAACAACTTTGGTAATTCAACTGAACATAACTAGATAGTAGTGAAATGAGTAAGTCCACTTCTTTTCAGGTTCCAATAACATTTAGATAATTTTCTACCAACACAACCTTTCGATCCTAAACAAATTAAATTAGGCTAGAGTTAAAATCCAAAAAGAGTTTCAAATCACGGTTTAGTCATGTCAATAGCTACTAATACTATTTAAGTACAGATATTTTAAGTATATCCCGCTCTTTTAAATCTTTTTGTATTGTCTCTCTCTATATTAATTTCGGTTTTCCTCTATCTCTTTATATTATTATCTTGACTTAAAACCATAATATACTGGTAACTTTAGAGGTCTGATTTGAATATGATCAAACCATCTCAACCGATATTAGATAAATTTTTCTTTAATTGGTGTTATCTTTAGTCGATCACGTATATTTTTGTTCCGGACTCGATCCATTCTTATATAATCATAAATTCAGCGTAACATATGAATTTCTGCAATACTCAGCTGTTGAGCATAACGTCTTTTTATAGGCCAACATTTTATCCATACAGTACAGCAGGTCTAATCGACGTCCTATAAAACTTGTCTTTTAGCTTCTACGGTAACTTCTTATCACAGAAGATGCTAGATGCTTGACGTCACTTCAATCAATCTACTTTGATTTTATGACTAACGTCCGTATCAATATCTTCATTCATCTATAGCATCGATCCAAGATATCGAAAGGTGTCTTTTTTAGACACTACTTTACCTCCTAAACTCACATCTCCTTTCTCGTGTGCAATAGTGCTAAAGTCATACTTTAAGTATTTAGTCTTAGTTCTACTTATTCTAAAACTGTTGGACTCAAGAATCTGCCGTCGCAACTCTAATTTTCTATTTACTCCTGTCCGGTTCTCATCAACTAATACTACATCATTTGCAAATAGCATACACTAAGCGATATCCTCTTGTATGTTTCTTGTAACCTCATTCATTACCAAGTCAAAGAGGTATGGGCTCAAGGTTAATAGCTGATGTAGTCCTATTTTAATCGAAAAGTAACCTACGTTACCATCATTTATTCGAACACTAGTCATAACATTGTTATATATATCCTCGATGAAAGATATATACTTTGTTGAGACTTTATATTTGTTTAAAGCCTACCACATAACATTTCTTGGTATCTTTTTATAAGTCTTCTCTAAATCAATAAAAACCATATGTAAGTCCCTCTTCTGCTCTCTAAACCGCTTAATAACTTGTTTTTATTAAGAAAATTGTTTATATAGTTAATCTTACGGGCATGAAACCAAATTGATTCATAGAGATCCACGTCGTTCTTCTCAAACGGTGCTCGATAACTCTCTCCGATAGTTTTATAGTATATCTATAGTATATCTTGGTTAGCTATACTATAGCTATATCCCCGAGACATTTCTATATCTTGATTGGAATACTATTAGGGCCCATCGCCTTACCCATTTTCATCCTTTTCAAAGCTTTTGTAACCTTAATTCTTGGATCCTCCGTACAAAACTCCTTTCGTCCAACTGGATGGACGGTGGTGTCCTCGTTTCCACTATTGAGCAAATTGTCAAAATACTTTTGTCATCTATATCTAATCTCATCCTCCTTCACTAAGAGTTGCTCCCTCTCATTCTTAATACACTTAACTTGGTTAAAATTTTTTGTTTTTTTCTATCACGAGCCCTAGCCATTCTATAGATGCACTTCTCTCTTTTCGTACTCCGACATTGATACAGATCCTCGAAATCCCATTTATTTGTCTTACTCACAGCTCGTTTTACGGTCTTCTTTGCTATCTTATACTTCTCTATGTCATCCTCACTCCTATCACAATATAAATGTTTATAGTATTTTTTCTTCTCTTTAATAGTTTTTTGTACGTTTTCGTTCTACCACCAAGTGTCTTTAGTTTTACATTCACTCCCTTTGATCACTGCAAACATCTCTGAAGCAATCTTCTAAATACATGTTGTTATCTTCTTTCATATGTTATTTGTATCATCTTCTTTCTTTCATGAACCATTTTTTATAACTCTTTACTTAAAAACACATTTGATGTCTCACCTTTTAACTTTTATCACTTGATTCTTACAATTTTGACTTATTTATTGCTATGAGCATACATCAGAAAGCGAAAGTCGGCCACCACCAATTTATGTTAAGAAACCACATATTCTCTAGATATCACTTTATAATACACATACTCGCTTATCCTCTCTTCTCATAAGGACAAAGTCAATCTGACTGCAGTGTTAACCGCTACTAAAAGTCAATAAACGAGGTTGTCTCTTCCTAAAAAAATGTTAGATATCATCAAATTAAAAGCTAAATAACATTTTTTCCCAAGTTCATAAAGTGTGAAAACAACTTGAATGCAAAGGGATCTTACCAGAAAAGACCAAGACAAATGTTGCATTCTTGTAAAAGTTGTAAAGGATCATATAGGACATTCTTTGATAATTCCAATGGCCATGAACTAATAGAAGAGGAACCAAGAATCTGAATTGCCCCATCGCGAAATCTGATGCCATGACAGCTTGGCGTCCTTCTTGGCCACTGATGCCAACACCAACATCAGCCATTTAAATCATTGAAACATCATTTGCACCTGAACAACAAAGGTTAAGTAGCATATATCACATGTACATAAATTGACTCTCAGAGAATATATATGCCATAATAGCAGAACTAGGAGGGAATAATACCATCACCAATTGCTAAGGTCATGTCATCCGTCCTGTTTTTGATGAGTGCAACTATCCCTGCCTTTGGTAGTGGGGCTACTCAACAACACAAGACCACGCTACATTCTCTTGCTACTTTGAAAAGCTACACAAACAAAAGAAGAAAGTCCATGCATCAACTATGAAATTTTATTACCAAGGACAAAAGGAAATAAAGAAAGAATCATGTTTAGATGAGTACCTCTTCTTGCAATTCTTTCTCGAGTATGTAAACCAGGCTGTTACCATCTACAATTAATGCAAGAGTTACACCAGCAGATTCCGATGCTAATTCTGGACTCAGTGTGCCAGTTGAAGAAGGGATTCTGAGCTTCTTAGTAGTTGCAAGTGCTTCCTGGAGACTCCTATTACAAGATTCCTTTGAATTGTTGTTTATCACAATTTGTTTCATGTCATTGGTCAGCAGCTTACAAGAGTAGCCAATAGAAATTGCCGTCTCCTGCTTATCTCCTGTTAAAATCCAAACCTTTTTGTCTGCTTGTCGAAGAGATTCTATTGCTTCTGGAACCCCATCTTGAAGCTTATCTTCAATCCCAGTGGCCCCCAATATGTGGATATCGTTTTCTATGTTGGCTACAACTGATCAGAGTAAATTTCCCCTTCCAAGTACTGCTGTGCTAGCATTCTCATATGACAATTGCCACTCAAACTCAGGTTGACTCAATTGACGTATACCAACAACAAGAGTTCTTAGACCAAGCAATGAATATTTGTGGAGATGTGCCTCTGTAGCATGAACAACGTTCAGATCTAGTGAGTTTTTGGTAATTCCAAACAATGAACTGTCTGCACCTTTCACATATAGCTTAACAGTCTTATTGGGGCAGCCAACTATGACAGACATCCTCTTACGATCACTATCAAACTCATGAAGTCCTAATATATCAAATCTGCACATCCCATACCAAAAAATAAATTGGAACCATAAGCCATTCTTGTTAACAAGATATTGAAAAATAAAATTTAAACATAAAGAACAATGAATTGGAAGAATGAAGCAGATTAGTCAATGTAGTAGTATAGCAGTACCAGAAAGCAAGTTAATTGCCAAAATGGAATAAGTTAAGCATGCACACTAGCATAAGAGAGGGAAAAAAGGATAAAATAAATTCTATAGAACATAATAAGAGAATGCACACTATGAACATTAGTTGATTACTTAAGCAAAGTAGCAACAAAATGCACTGACCAAAAAGGTGGTGTCCGACCTGTACTAGGTACATATGAGGTAACCAAGAATGCCTTTTAGAATGATGTAATTAACAATGTTAGTGTTAGATAGACTACTGGCCTGGATTGTATATATATAGATCCGATCTTTTTTGTATACACTCAGTGTCTTATTCACTGTACACATTTCTATATAGTATCAGAGCGAGTCTAGACATCTCCGGCGCGCTACCTTCTCCCTCCGACGAGCCGACCTTTTTCTTCTCATCGTCGATGTTTTCTTCCTGTCACTGACCCTCTTCCTGGTACTCTCCTGGCACTCTCCTCGCTCTCCCGTCTCTATTTCTTCTTCTCCTCGTCTCTCCCGCAGTCACCTTCTTTTCTTCGTTCCACCACCGCGCGACAAGGTGACGGTCTCCATCCGCCTCCTCGTCTCGCCTCGTACCCGTCCCCGTTTTTCTTCTTGCTTCATGCATCTCTCCTTTTATGACGCCGGCGCACCTCCGCCCTCGTCGTCTCCATCGGCTGAATTTGTCCGCTCTCCCATCGGCTAGACTTGTCCATCCCTCCATCGGCTGGAACCTTCCCTCGGTTCTCGCCTTTTCCGACACGCTCAACGGCTCTCGGACACGAACTTTCTCTCCTCACGTCCGAGCCAATCAAACGTGTCCACGTGTCCACAGACACGAATCCCTGCCTCCTGGACGCGAACATATTATCTTCGCGTCGGGCCACTCTTCGCCTTTTTCACGTCCACCCCACTCCTTGGCCTCCACGAGTCCACGGACGTGAATCTTCTCTTCACGGACATGAATCTTCGCACGTTCGTGACCCAACTACTCTCCGACCCACCCACTCTGTTATCACCTTTTTCTCATCTACTCCGCTGCCTACTCCCCATCGGCCAACCACTCCTCATCGGCTGGCCGGCTTACTCCCCATCGTCTTCTCACATCCTTGATCGGTCGATCCGTCCTCCCATCGGCTTCTTCCTCCCATCGGCTATTTGTCAACGTTCTCCTCCCGTCATGGCCACCGAGTCTGCCCTCAGCTTCGGCACTCTCCCAGTTGTCGAGTCTGCTTCGGCCCTCGGTGCCTCAGACCACACTTCGGGCACAACCTCGCTGATCTTCTCCCCTCCTTACGCTGCTGTGAACGTGAAATCTCACATTCCTATCTCTTTTGACCTTAACGCCAACTATTTCAAGTGGGTTTTCTTCTTTAAATCTCTCTGTGGAAAATTCGGCCTCCGGTCCCATATCGATAGCTCCGCTCCACCTCGCTCCGATGATCCTCAGTGGGACATCGCCAAGTGCTGCGTGCGCAGCTGGCTACTCGGCTCGGTCGACGACTCTGTCCTCGACCTCGCTATGGACGATACCGACCCCACCGTTCGGGATCTCTAGGTGGCCATCGAATGGATCTTCCTCGCCAACAAGCAGCCTCGCGCCATCTTCCTCCTCAACAACATCAGTCACACTATGCTACTTCACGCCCACTTACCTGTCACTTATTGGGTAGAAGCTCTGTCTACTATGACGTATCTTCTCAATCGGCGCCCATGCTCCTCCGTTCAAAACAACGTTCCCTATGCCCTTCTCTACCGCACGGCGCCCGACTACTCCCACCTTCGCGTTTTCGGGTGCCTCTGCTACCTAAACCTCACCGCCACAGCTTCCCACAAACTCGCTCCCTGCTCCACCTCTTGCATTCTCCTCTGCTATCTCTTCTCTCACAAGGGATACCGATGTCTCGACCTTTCCACCCGATGGGTCATCGTCTCTCGTCATGTCATTTTTGACGAGACATGCTTTCCCTTCGGTCTACTTCATCCGAGATCCTCCTCTAGTGATCTCGATTTCCTCCTCACCAACACCGTGCCGACCAGGTCTCCTCCACTGTCCCCTCCATCGGCCTCCTCAGCGGTCGCTGCTGAGAATTTACCTTTCACCTATCCCACCACTATTTGGTCCGATGTCCCAACCATCGAACCCCCATCGGCCCCACCTCTCTCATCGGCTTCAATCGATACCGTTCCTTTTCCATCGGACACCCCACTTCCATCGGCTCCCCCACCCTATCGGCTGATCCATCTCTATTGGACCGATCGGACCACTCGGCCCACCCGACTCCAACGGCTCAGGCCGATCTAGTTCCCTCTTTTTCTCTCACCTACAGTCACCGATCCGGAGACGATGATGCCCCCACCTGACCAGTTCTTCCCATTACTCCCGTACCCTCATCGGCTCCAGTTCCCTCCACCTCTCATATGGTCACCCGCTCCCAGACCGGGTCTCTCCGCCCCACCAAACGCTATGGGCTCTCCGCCGTCCACAGCTCTATCTCGCCCATCCCGACGACATCTTGCTCCGCCCTGGCCGACTCTCAGTGGCGCGTGGCCATGGCCGACGAGTACAAGGTCCTAATGGACAACGAGACCTAGTAGCCTCGTCCCCCGTCCTCCCGGCGCTAACATTGTGACCGGTAAGTGGATTTTTAAACACAAATTCCACGCCGATGGCTCCCTTGCCCGTCACAAGGCTCGCTAGGTAGTCCAGGGTTTCTCCCAACGATTCGGTGTCGATTACGATGAGACCTTCAGTCCCGTCGTCAAACCCGCCACCATCCGGGTCGTCCTCACTTTGGCTGCCTCGCATTCCTGGCCGATCTATCAGCTTGACGTGAAGAACGCCTTTCTTCCCGGCCATCTGATGGAAACGGTCTAGTGCCAGTAGCCCCCAGGCTTCGTCGATCCTTCTCGTCCCGACGACGTCTGCCTTATTCAACGTTCCCTCTACGGCCTCAAACAAGCCCCTCGTGCTTGGTACTAGCGCTTTACTGCCTATCTTCGGCACATCGGTTTCATGGCATCTGCATCCGATAGTTCCCTGTTCACCTTTCATATCGGCTCCGCTACTGCCTATCTACTTCTATATGTCAACAACATTGTCCTTACAGCGTCTTCGATATCTCTCCTCGACCAGATCATGGCCCGACTCCACTCTGAGTTCGCCATGACCGATCTTGGTCCTCTCCACCATTTTCTTGGCATCTCCATTACCCGTTCCTCTCACGGGCTCTTTCTTTCCCAACGCCAGTACGCCATCGACCTCCTCCAGCGTGCGGGCATGGCCGATTGTCACCCCACGGCCACCCCGGTCGACACTCGAGCCAAACTCTCCGCTGCCGATGGCGCACTCGTTGCCGATCTCTCTCACTATCGGAGTCTTACCGGGGCTCTCCAATACCTCACCCTCACTCGGCCCGACCTCACGTACGCTGTCCAGTAAGTGTGCTTCTTCATGCACGCTCCGCGTGAACCTCATCTCGCGCTGCTCAAGCGAATTCTACGCTACGTGAAGGTTACCCTCTCCAGCGGGCTGCATCTCAGCTCCAGCCCCATCGACTCCCTCACCGCGTACTCCGACGCGGACTAAGCAGGCTGTCCTGACTCTCGACGCTCTACATCTGGCTACTGCATTTTCCTCGGTGACACTCTCGCATCCTGGTCCTCAAAATGCCAGACTACAGTGTCCTGGTCTAGCGCCGAAGCCGAATAACGCGCTGTCGCCCACGCCGTCGCCGAGTGCTGCTGGCTTCGCCAGCTTCTCCAGGAGCTCCGTGCACCCCTCTCCACCGCGACCGTCGTCTATTGCGACAATGTCAGTGCCGTCTACATGACCGCCAACTTGGTTCATCATCGACACACCAAGCACATCAAGATCGATATCCATTTTGTCCATGACAAGGTCGCATTAGGACAGGTTCGGATGCTCTATGTACCATCGGCACATCAGTTTGCCGATATAATGACCAAAGGCCTGCCCACACCTTTGTTCACCAGTTTTTGGTCCAGTCTCTACATCCGTTCCCCTCCCGCTGTGACTGCGGGGGATGTTAGACAGACCACTGGCTTGGGTTGTATATATATAGACCCGACCCCTCTTGTATACACTCGAGGTCTTAGTCACTGTACTGCTTACCGCCAAAAATCCTGTGACCGGGAAGGGACTGCGGCTTGGTCACGCGAAGGCCTGGGAGGTCTGCTTAGCTCTAGTGCAGGTCCTCATGCCTCGAGGTTCGCGAGCGTGCCAGTCAATTTGACCCTGCAATTAACAAGGAAGTGAGACGAGCGGGTCCGATACAGGTGCTCGCTATTGGCTGGCTGCCGATAGGATCGAGATGTTCTTCGATCAGCTGGGGAGCCAATGTAGACAGGTGTCAAAGAGGGGTCGACCACAGAGTCGATAGAGGAACCAGGGTGTGCTCAGAGGATATCGAGACGCACGGGATCCCTCCGAACAACCAAACAGTGATTCATCGGCTGTAAAAACCGATGAAGGTGCATGTGGCCTAGGCAAGGAATAGTACAAGAAGGCACGAGCTGCAAAGCCGATGCCGCTCCGGATATGACAGCACGAGACCCGTCGCCCGCCGTGACAGCGCTATCAACACCGAATCTCGAAGATTGGACCTAACCAAGACAGTACGAGGTCAGGGCTAGCGGCGATGACACGAAGGACGCCGGATCGGCTATGCCGTAGCAAGGATGAACGAGCCCATCGGCTAGCTGAGCCGATGAAGGGACGCCTCTCTAAAGACAGGTGCGTATCGACTGGGAGACTGATACGCTCGGCGTTACGCGTCAATGGACACCTCTAAAGGCTGATGCATATTGGCCGAGGGGCCGATGCGCTGGGCGTGAAGCTCAGAGCATGGATAACTCATCGGCTAGCACTCCGATGATACATCGTGCAGAAGACTATAGGCCTGAAGCTCGATCTACCGTCGGCAACCCTGTAGGTCGGACCTAATTGATGCAGCATTAAACTGACGACGGCAGAGGGAGCTTAACGGGTCGATAGGTCCAGCACGGATGTGATGCGATACGTCTGATCGGCCTAAGAGGTCAGACCTAACCGATGCAGCCTCAGACAGAGCAGGATATATCGGGATGGTGGCAGGACTTACCCCTTCGCCGGAGATCAGACTTAACCGATGCAGCCCCGCGTCGAGAGCCAGAACCCGCCGGTAAAAACTAGATGAACTTGGGTGGCGATGCGCCGATATTGTATATTGATCGAGAGATATTTTACATGTTTCCAAGGGGTCTATATTTATACCCTGGATTTACAGACAGAGTCCGATGCGTCTACGACCATCGGACATTATTTTCTAGTAAGAACAAAGGAAAATATTCTTAAATAAGTTAACTAACCAGCTAAACCTTACTAATTAAGTAAGGTTATAATTCACAAAAACAAACATCCTGCCGTGGAGTCCACGGCTCTTCCGTAAACCCGGTTTCATCTGAATAATCTTCCAATTTGTAACCGAGTCTTCCTTCGCTGCAACCTGATCGGCTTCTCTGCTGTAGCTATCGGACCTTCTTTTACTCAAGCCGATACTTTTCCTTCCTTTCCTTGGGTTTGTCGGACCTGATCCCGATTGAGCAATTCCCTGTCTTCAAGCCGATCTAATCTTCTACTAATCTGATTGGCTTTTCTACAGTTCCGATTGGCTTTGTCTCAGTATCTCCATCGGCCGATGAATGCATTAAACTCTCCATCGGACCTCTCAGCCGATCGGCTTTAGCACCATCGGATCGTCCAGATTTTGGCGTTAACATGTACATATTTCTACAGTTAGAGAAACAGTTGGTTTGGTGAAAAAGGATATTGTTTTATCCATATTATCCAGAAAACCAACTGCAAATCTGGATGCATATCCTAAATTTGACTTATTTATAAATGCCAGACTGCTCAATGCAGATCCTTACAAATTTATGGTTTTAGTGCAGATATTTGCTCACCACAATAACTGGGTTCAAAGTGCTAATTCACTTGGTTTTGCCTACAGCCCAGGTGTTTGACATGGACTTACAGCAAACGCATTTAACTCTACGTTTGGTGATTGACCAATAAAAAGAGGTCCATCCATCAAATATCCTCAAATAATACATTATAGTATTGGCTCCACAAACTAGCTTTCTATACTAGACCATGCAAGCATGCCTATAAACACAGTGAAAATCAAGACATGCACTTGGAGAGTTGTAACATATTTCCGAGAGGTAAGCCTGATACATTAAGTGCTGAAATTTCACTCATGTGGAGTAATGCCACAAATCATTTGGAGTTGGCAAGTTGCATCCAAAAATATTCCAAATTATTTTTTATTTTGAATAAATATTAACTCTAAGTTAAGAATAGGAATAGGATGATAATTAGCAAGACACAACTCAAAGTTTGCATTCACACCAGCAAACCAATAAGAGAAGACAAACGAATGACGTCACTAAACACCATAAAGCAAAGTGCATAAAACACTGGTGAAAATCGTTATTAAATAGGTTATGCGACCAACTGTTGCTGACTGTATGACATTGCAGTTGAATACAGTTTTTTCTAGCTATAGTTTTCCAGAGATGTGAACATCATGGATCAGATAGTAGACATCCACTCCTAGTCACATAATGATGTGGATACACCAAAATTAGTATTAGCTAAATTGCATAAATGCCACTAATTATTATTGAAAACGCACTCATGCAGAGTTGAAAGCTAGCATGCCCACAAAGCAAATGATGAAAGCCTATCTTACCTCTGTCTGTCACCAAGGGCATCAATCACCACATAACCAGATGTTCGCTCAACAAGCACAATGCCATAAGATGCCGCAGCATATCAGTGGACTCACCCTGATAATCAATCAACTTTTGCTTAGAATCACGAGTATCTAGGACAAGTGGCACAATGGTATTACATGCAGCAAGAGCAAGGAAGAATTCGAGGACAAGCTTTGTTTCCTCATCTGTGCCACCACTCAGTACCTTCAAAAGCTGAGGATCAGTCTTGACTGCCATCTTGGGTTTCCATAGGAGATCATCGACTGCCCAAAACCAGCAAACAAGAGGCCTAATTAGGAAAGCTCAACATGAAAACCAGAAATATGCATTAAAGCCATCGTACCTACAGCTGAGAATCCGCATGAATCTTTGCCAGAACTGTAATCAAAACCCCGAATTGATGCACACTGGAACTCCGGCTTGTTCTCTGTCAGTGTCCCTGTCTTATCACAAAATACGTACTTAATCTGTCCTAGATCCTTGTTTATATTCAGGGCCCTGCACTGGAACTTTGACCTTGATGACTCATCATACAAATCTTTGTCAGCACCCACGAAATATGCCTGTCCGAGCCGTACCAACTCCATTGATATATACAAAGAGATCGGAATGATGACCTGATATACTATCACTGCCATGAGGAATGTAATGAATATCTGCATCCCCATGCCATAGTAATTGTAGTTCTTCCCTGCCGTGTAATTCTTCTCCCTAAAGAAGTGGATGAATTCCAAATCCCCACGGTGATTCAGTATCCAAATCCCTGCGAGCACTCTTGCAGTCGTGCACATCCCAATGAGCATAATGGACAATATGACTGTCTCCCGGTTCGACTGTGTCTCCAACCGGCTCCGTTTTGATGGTGCCCCAGAGCTATTAAGCATGACCTTAGTCTCCTTTCCGGCATACACAACCACCCCTATCGCCCAGGTGGCATTCTTGAGCTCACATCCACGGAGCACAATGTTGGACGGTCCTAGCGAAACACGCCTGCCATCAATCTCCAAATTTGCCTGAAATCCATAGATGTTCCTGTTTGGCCGCTCACAATGAAGGACACCGCCGACGCTGCCGTTCTGGGAGAATCTCACTTGCGTCTCCTGCTTAGCGTACCTCGTCTTGAGATTGGTCTCCCCGTCAAGATTCACGGTCTGAACGTGCGCGACGCCCGAGGGATCGCTGGTGGCGAGCAGCACCATGTCGGCGGGCAGCGTCCCCGGCGCGTATGTGCTTCCATTTCTTGGGTGCGAACTCTCCCGCGGCGCCCGGCGCGAGGAGGACCTTGGCGAGGCGGTTGTTCTGCTGGCGGTCGGAGCGGTGGCGGCGGAAGTCCTCGTACGCGTCCTTGACGGCGGTGACGAAGAGGACGAACGCGAGCGGGAGCACGGACGCGCCGCGGCCGAAGACGGCGACCTTGGGGAGCTGGTTGAGCACGGTGATGGCGAGGAAGTAGACGTACGACAGCCGCCGGAACTGCTCGAACAGGTTCCGCGGCAGGAACATCAGCACCGAGTACTTCGCCGTCCGGATGGAGTTTCCGGCGAACCCCGCCGCAGAGGAGGGCTCCCCCACGACGACGGCGCGGTACTCGTCCCCCTCCTCCTGCTGCGACGCGGCTGACGGGTCGGGCTGCTGCTGCTGCTGGTCCTCCCGGCGGAAGGGGTCGGGCACCTCCAGGGATAACGCGAGGCAGTCGGTGCGGAGGGGTGGCTCCGGATGCGGCGGCGGGAGCAGCGACGACACCGGCGGCGGCGGCGGCGGGCACGGGGAGGGGGAAGGGCCCTCCGGCGGCGAGGCGTCGAGCAGCGGGCGCTTGGAAACCATGGGGAGGGGGAGCGAGCAGGGCTAGTGGGTCACCGGGGGCATGGCGCGCGGATGATTTGGGCGGGCGGACGCCGGCGAGGTCAATGGAGGCGATGGCCGGGCAGCTTGGAGAGGAAGAGTCGAGAGGTTTCGGTTTGGAATTTTGGGGAAGAAGCAGAGGAGAGAGGAAAGGTGGCGTAGGAGTTTGGAGCGTGATTTTTGAAAAGGGTAGGGGTTTACTGCAAACTTAGGTCAGCCGATGGATGACTCCTGTCTTTCGAATTCATGTTGCTTTTAGCCGACATGAAACAAATTACAAACGTCCTTCAAATTTTTAGACTTGTTTGAAAAGGTAAGTGGGTTAATTTAATTTAGATACTCCTATCTCAGGATAAAATTTGCATGTATTTTAACACGGTGACTTAAGAGGGGAGTAGTAGTATAAGGGTTTAGAGAAAAATAAAATATTTGAAATCCTAAGAATTAATTCTTATGAGCATCATTTGATTTATAGGAATAAAATATAGAAAAATCAAAAGAAAATTTTCTTACTTGTAAAGAGAAAACAAAGGATATTTTTCATCCACTCAAACCTCTTAAAAATTTCATGCATGCATTTCTAATCCTTTATTTTCTTTCTATTCTATAGATTGAAATTCCTACGAATCAAACAACCCCTAAACATAATTATTTGGCTACCTTATAAAGTGGAGTTGGGGTGGCTAATCCTTAGTTACCGTGAGTTATGTTTCTTTAAAAAAATTTATATATAAAAATTTCTTTAAAAAATTAAATAAATATATTTTAAAGTTTATAATAACTAAAAATTAATTAATTTACATTTCTTGCTTTATGTGTGGTTTAGCTCACTTAACCTCATTAGCAAATGAAACTTTAGGCCCCGTTCAATTGAGCCATTAGAAACGATAACTTTTTCTCGTTTTTCATTAATACTTTTTTAATTGTTAAATAATATGTTTTTAAATTATAGAAATGTTATTTTAATAAATAAATATATTTTTAAGTTTAAAATAATTAATATTTAATTAATTATACATTAATAATGTATCTCGTTATAAGTGTTGCGGAGTTTCACTTCAATTTGCTCAATCGAACGTGCATTATCAATGCTTTTTGTACGTTTTGCATTAAGTCCTACTGTCAAGTTTTCTTTTTTTTTAAAGAAAAAGAAGAAGAAGAATGGACTGTTCAGTTTTCTATGTTAGTGATGTCACATTGATTTTCGTAGCAACTCAGTACAAGGACATCTGTATGCCTGTAGCCCTGTATCCTAGCATTTGTCTCATAAAGGAAATATATGATTTTATACTCGGCAAAAGACGAAAAATTTGCAAAAAAAATCCAATTCACAGGGAAATATTCACATGAATTTCAAAAAAAAAATCAACTTTCTATAACAACAATAAGAAATCGGCGTCCTATTGATTAAGCTCAATGATACATATCGCCTTTGCTGAAGTCACCCATATTTCTAACTTCGAAGAATCCCATGCCATGCCATCTGCTTTTCATCTAGCAAAATTTTGGCCAAATGCAAATCACAAAGGCATCTCATTGAACTATTGGCCTTCCAAATTTTTCTGCAGCATGAGGGAACATGATTATATAACCATTATGTCAATGTCTCCACCTACGCATGGAAATAGTGTTCTTGCAGGCTCCACTAGGCCAAAAAAAAAAAACAGTGACCCTTCTTCCCAGCCCCCCTATTGCTCAGCTGCTTGCTGTTCCGTTTTGTGATTGGATTTCAGAGATTTCAGAGGGGAAAACAAACCTGATTGACTACGTGAGGGCCAAGCGAAGTTGGTGGCCAGCGGCTAGGTCTACCAAATCGAGCGGCAGCATATCCAATTGGGTTGGAAGGATCTTGAGTGGAATGGTCTTTACTTAGGGGAGTTCAGTGCCATGGTCAGAAAGAAACATCTGATGCATGCACTGTGGGATTCATCTTCTAATGGCACATCAACGGCTGAGATTTAGGCCACGTATCAAACACGATGCATGTGACATGCTCCCTCCGCCCCAAAAGAAAGAATGTAACTGTAGCGTTCAAAAGCCTACGAAATAGAAATGACTTGTATGCCCTTCATTAAATTTGAATAAAGGTGGTTTGAAATAAGTAATACTCTAGAATTGTATGTTTGGGGATAAAATTTAAATGTTAAAATTGCATGCTCTTTTGGACGGAGGGAGTATTGGACTTCTAATATTTATTTCTAACACGCTAAAATGTATATGTATGTTTTTTTATTTGGTTTTATGGACTACTCCCTCTGTAAAAACTTATGACTATGAATTTTAGATATAGGCGTAGAAGTTGGTTTTTTTTACGGAGAGTGTAAGTACAATTACTTGAGTCCTCACAAAAAAAGGTGCGGTTACCTGTGCATGCATGAATACGTCAGCGGTGAGTACCATCATCTATTTCACTCATCCATTTGATCGTTGTTGTCGTCGATCTTTTCTATGGGCCACAATTCATTGTTGTTATGGTTCTTTTTGATGGACCAAAATAACATGATTGTTCGCCTATCCCTATAACTATCCAAGGCGTGAAAAATTCCTCTAAAGTTATCTCTTACCTTTTTTTTCTTCATGGTAGATAGTGAGATTACATGAGCTTTTAGCCAATAATATTGTGCAAAACTTTAAACTCCAAAGTTATCTTTCTTCCCTTCCTTTTCTTTTTCAAAAAGACCAATTGTCTTCTTAGATTTTGTTGATCAAAGGGAAAAAAGACAGGAAGGAATAGAAACAAAAATACATTGAGCTAATTTGATATCATTAACAATATTGTGATGAGTTACTGTCATGCATACCTTTCAAATGGAAGAAGTTGATGCTTTACTGTTAACTTGTCCTTTCATTGTCAAGTTTTTCTCGATTGACATTCTGAAGCAGTGAAAGTAAATAAAGAGTGGATTTCATTTTGAGTCACCAGACGTTTGGTTTTGGACCATCTTTAATTAATGTTTTTATTTTAAACAAGTAATTTTATCTTTGTGTAGTTTGGATTACTCTCAACTTTTTTATTTCATCTATATCTAATTTATTATACGTTAAAGAAATGGTTAGTTATAGTTATGGGGGTTTATTAACTAGTATGAGCCAGCATACTGACATAGTTCATATGCTCAAGAAGACATTAGGGTGGTCTAAAGTGCAAGAAAGACAAGGTTAGCTGGTACAAAGTGAAAGCATTAATTAAATAGTGATACAAAACGAAAAATAAAAGGTAGTTCAATTGAAATTTCCTCACTAAAAGGAGTAGACAAATTGGTGGCGCGTCCTTTCAGGTTTGTTGACCTCCTTTTAATTATACTCAACCTAGTGAAATTAATAGCTCTGAACGATGGATAACTTCTTTCCAAGAGCATGTCGGAAAATTCAAGCTCTCCACTAACCTTGGAAATAAATCTTAATTCAACAAATTTTAAAATATTAGTATAATAAATGCTCAACAAGTGACATCTCAATTTCTATTTATTTTTTGTATAAAATAAAGAATGATGTACATAATATATTTGTTTCTCTAAATTATCATGCTATCTATAGTGCAAATGAAAGGTCTAGTTCCTCATATCGTCTAAACAATCTTTGAAAAGTGTTTGTTAATCTGGTTTAAAATCATCTAATCTATAAACTGGTATATATAGCTCCATGGATCAGTTCAACTAAAATACTAGATCAAAGATAAGTATTCAGGATGAAGTACTTTTTCAAAGTTCGATCTACTCATCAAAATTTCATGCGAGCTCTTCTACCATGACTGACCAATAATTTTTCCGCCCAAACAGCAAAACTCCAAGTATCACAATTTTTTCTGTTTGAATTCAAATCTTTTCGTCCGTTGTCCGACGCGCTTTCGCCGGTGGCGCACATCGCTCCCCTTTTCTGGATCGGATTGGGCTTTCGTCCTCACCGGACGAAAATGCTAAAACGCGATCGACCGCGCGCTCTCTCGCCCGCGCTGTGAGCCGGACTTTCCACTTTTGGCCCATTTAGCGCGTTGGGCTGTTTCTCCTTTTCCTATTTCGGCTTGTGTTCATTTCCATTACGGGCTTTACAATCCTTATTTCCCTTTTAGAATAGGCCGAATCTAGGCACATGGGCCTAATAGCCCACATGTACGTTTTTGATTTGTTTTTTTCTCTCTACATTGTTTCTGAATTCATTTTAAATTTATATGTACAAAGTTTATGTGCACAATGTACAAAATATCAATGTGTAAACTTTGTATGTATAAATAAGTATGTGTACACTTTTTTTTTGTGGTGGGATAACACACTATTAAATTCATTTCAATTTCAAATCTGTATATACAAAGTTCATCTGTATATACGTACAAAGTTTATACACCCAAACTTTCTACGCCGAAAGTTTATATGTCCGATTCATATTCATATTTGGATTCAAAAATTTTTATATGGAATGTTTCTATATATAAACTTTATACTTTATGTGTACAAAGTTTGCAATGTATATATTTGTATGTATAAATTATATACACGTGAAAGTATATAGGCACGAATGTTGCTGAATGCCATTGATTTTTTCCCTTTAATTAGTGTTTGTGTTCTTTTTTTAAAACTTTTTTCTTGAATTTGCTTGAAAGTCAACCCCCCCGCCCCCCCCCCCCCCCCACACCGGAGGGGAGGCGGAGCGAGATGCTCACCGCGGCGAGCAGGCCGGGTCTTCCTCCGGCCCCGCTCCCACCTCCTCTCTGCCGTGCTGCTCCGGCAGCTTAGCCGGCGGCTGCACCGTCGACGAGTACGAGCTCCGCCACCATGCAACAGAGCGCGGAGGCGCATTGACCTCCCCGATGATCAGCATCGCAATCCTCTCCGCTGGCGTTGTCCGTTTCCCCTCTTTCTTATGCTCGCAGCACGCTCGGCGACTGGAGCGGCAGAGATGGGTTAGCTGAACACTGTCGCAGACCAGAGATGCTTGCGCCTCTCTTATGAGCTACGTAAGGTTTTTGCGTTTAGTAGAGGGTGACAGTTGACATGCTGGAGAAGAACCGAAGAAGAAGGAGAAATTCCCTGGAGAAAAGGCAGCTGAAGAAAATATATCGTTTAATGTACATAAGAGCTGAAGAAAAAGATAATAAAAAAACAGTAACGAACAGCCGAAAGGAAGGGTCCATGGAGCTGCTTCTCAGGCTTGACTAACGAGTGCGTCGTGACGGCGGAGGACGGCTGCGATCATCAACGCGAGGGTGTGTCTGCTTTTGATCGATGCGATGACGCCGTGCTTTTGATCGGCGTGATGACTTCACTGTAGGGGAATTCCGGAAAGATTAGTAATCATGACAATGACGATTTTTGAAACACCATTCTTTCCTAGTTTAAGTAGGTTGCCTACATGGTGCATTGGAATCGTTTCACAATGGAATGAAACTCTGTTTAGGTGAAATAGTATTAATTAACATTCATTAACTAGTTTCCAAATCCAATGTTTACAGAATCTCACTTTGATGGATAGTGTCCAATTCCAGTGGGTGCTTTCCTGGCATCTTAGTTAAAGCGTGCAGTTATATTTGGATGCAGCTGTAATTTTATTCTCGTTTCAAATTCTATGTATATGTAGCACATGCAGGATTTGTCTCTGAACTGGACAGAGAACCATTAAGCTGAGCAGGCCTCTTCTTTTCTTCACATGCATTTGCAAAAATGAATCTTTGTAAATTGTAAGCCGTTGGGTGGGTCAAGGAGTTAATTATGTATCATGTTGGAATCAAACTAACTTTAATTTCTTTGATGTATTACATTTCGGGTTCTTTGATGAATGCTTTGCGACTGTATTATGTGTTATATTAGTGACTACAACACGTAGGTCGCAGCAATGACACGGTGGTGCTGAGCAGTGGTGCATTGATCGAGACGAAATACATAAACATATTTTTAAGAATAATTTAATGCTGCAATTTCGTGATGGTATAATAAGAACTACTAGAAAAAAATAATGTTTTTATCTAAGATTGCATGTTTGGAACAGTGGATCGGATTTGATTAAGATTTGATATAAATAGACACATCTTCATGATGAATGCTTACCCGTCAGTGCGCACTACAAAGTACGTATGTACCATTAAAACCGCATTTACCCGGTGCAACACAAGGATAATTTGCTAGTTTAACTATAAATGTCAAAAATAAAAATAAAAAACCCCTGTAAGCAATTGACAAGCTTCAACAGCAAACAGTGATTTTGCCCTAAGCTAGATGAGATGGGCCAGCACATCAGAATCTGGAGCCCTGGGTCTCCCGTTACGCACTCTATTTGCTCGCTTGTTGCCTCCTATCTCTTCTTCTCTCCTCTCAAATCTCTTCCACCCCTACCACTAATGGTAAATTTGCCCTAAACTAGACGAGGTGGGCCACCCCACCCGCACCATAGGATGGAGAAGAATTTAACTATTTGCCACTCTTTAAATATCATTTTTACAGATGATTTTATAAAATTATCATCGAAGATCTGATTCCTTAACGATTTACCACTTTTGCTTACACGACATGTTAGTATGGCTTACTAGCGTGGAAAGTAGTATAAGCCCCACATGTTAGCCCTCTCCATCCTCTTTATCTTTATGTCAGTCGTCACAGCATCATAGGCTCATAACCACCCTACGTGACCGTCGCAGCTTGGCTGTTGCCATCGTTGTTGTAGGAGCTTTGACATGGAGGAGGGGGCATCGAGGTGGAGGTGCTAGGAGGAGCTTCAGAGTAGGCAGATAACCTAATTGACGAGGGAGACGTTGACGCAGTGACAATGCACTGAGGATAGAAACCATAGAGAGGGCCAGGCGACGAAGGAACCATAGGGTAGGTGTTGAGAAGTAGGGTGTTGAGGATGGCATCTAACTAGATATAGAGACGAATGCGTAGTGGAGCTCGCTTCGTGGGTGGCTAGGAGTCAACGACGAGCCCAAAAGCCATCGGCCAAGATGCCTACCTTTGCATCATTGTTGAGTTTGAGTGGTATCACCTCGTCGTTAAGGTCGATTTTGAGGGGTACCGTGCCTTGAGGCGAGCCTCGTGGCGAGCTCCACATTTTGCTGCCTAACACTATCGAGTTTATCATAGTCCTTATCACCAAGCTACCTAATTACGACAAGGTATGGCAGCAAGGAGGCTACAATGGCTGATAGTGATATGAAGGGGCTCCTCTTCGCCACACGGCCTCGATGCTCTCATCGAATGCAAGCCACAAGGGATTTAGGTGATCGACTGGCTGGCTAATAGGAAGATGAAGAAAAGAGCATGTCATTGTTTACTTGGGTGAGTATAAAATTGATAAATTATTAAAAAATTATTCTGATGATAATTTTATAATATCAAGCGTAGTAATTTTTAGAGAGAGACTAGTCAAACGGTTAATCCCCCGAGCCTGGTGCCCCGACTCGACCGCTTCGCGCTCAAGCCGCTCGCCTGTCGCTTACTCTTTCTCCTCTCCCAGATCTCTCCCACCCCACCGCGGCGGGATCGGAGCATGGATGGCGGCGGCGGCTTGGGTGGGTTCCAGTGGACGGCGGAGGAGGCGTCGACGATCGGGGGCATCGCGACGGTGTCGCTGCTGCACTCCTTCATCCCCACGCACTGGCTCCCCTTCTCCATCGTCGCGCGCGCCCAGCGGTGGCCGCTCTCCCGCACCCTCCTCGTCAGTCAGTACCAAATCCCCGCTACCTTTTACCCTCTCGCTTTCGCTGCTTCGGTTACTGTTTTCTCCACACTACTACCGCGCCCCAGATATTCGCCCAGTGCGAGGGGGCACGCACCCCATGTGGCCTTGTTCCTGCAATGGCGATACTTCTCGTTTGGTGTGGCTGTGCTGACGAATTTGCTCTATCAGTTCGGTCTAAAAGCCAATGTTCTATCACAAGACTAAAGTAGTACTCTTGAGCTGTTATTTAAATTAGTTTCACCCAAAATCTTGAGCTGTTATTGACGAATATGATGACAATCGAGTAATCTGCTCATAATTTGATAGGTGAACTGCAGAGTCTTGTACTGTGATTCTTCTAACGGGGATCTCTGTTCCATGGGAGGTATTTCTGTCAAATGTGGTGTTCTCATGTTTCCCAACTTCAGGGCCATGTCTTTTTATTTCGTAAATTATGGTAGTTCAAGCAATACAGGGCGTAGAGAAGCTTTCAGTGTGACTGTATGGGTTGAGTACATCTAAGTTTTGTAGTACACACTATACGGTGCTGCTTCGCAATTATTATGATTGTAAGATGTGGCGGGGCCAGGATTTTTAGAATGGGTATTCAAGCTTTATATAAATGTCATTATATTAATGAGAAATTATTTTTCTAACATATTAATTAAAAAAATAAAAGTAGGCCTGGCAGAGATAAAACATTAAAACTTGAAGAAATATTTGAAGATATGTTTAGTTAAGAACTATCTTTTAAAAGGAATAAATTGCATGCCATACAAAACCGAAGTAAAATCTATTAGACGATACACTATTACACTAAGCTATTGAAAATAAATTGTGATGGAAGAGCTAATTAAAAGAAGAAAAAATAGTGAAAATTGGAGCTGTGTTTGGTTAAGAACTATCTTTTAAAAGAAAAATCTTTTAAAAATAAAGATATTGTCACTAAGCTATTGAGAATAAAAGGATAAAATGGATGGGGATACTAGGAGTTGAACCCAAGACCTGTAACTTGAATCCTTTACTCACGAACCACCAAGACATCACGATCATTATGATGCATAGCATGTTTCACCAAAAAAATTATGGGTATTCAGGTGAATACCCATGAATCATGGGGGATCCGCCCATGCCGTATGTGACTGCATGGAGTTTGATTTATGCATTGCAACTATTTGATTGATCCATCTTGGAGTTACATAATAGGTGAGATATTGATCAATGGCAAATTCCTGGGCATAAGAATGCAAACTAAATAAATCTTGTCTCTTTCTGTTTGATTATGCTGTGAATGTGGCATTTTGTCATAATTACAGGGATATGTGTATTTTTGTCATAAGTACAGGGAAAGTTTTTTAAATTAGAACACAAGCAAAATTTTTGAGTGAGGTATATTGCTGTTTATATTTGTGAAGATTGATCATCGTCATTGGTGTTCCTTTATCAGGCTTACTTTTCTAATTAATCTGGTAGTATATGAGCTTAGCAACCTGTTATCCCTTAATCTTGTACAATTGTTGTGATTTCAGTAAATCAAGCACAATCACTTCTTTTTTCTGTTCAACTGTGCATTGTCACCTGGATAACAAAAAATGCATTTGAATGACCAGAGTCCTAACTTTCTAGTTATGTTTCCATCTTATGTTGCATTTATTGTCTTCAAACCTCCAAAAGTACTGTATATATTTTTATTAAAAAGGTTCTAACTTCTAAATCTTATAAAATAAATCTTTTATTGTTGTTCATGTGTTACTATTGTGCTGTTAGTCTCAGCCATAATACATGTTTAGAAAGTTACTTGTATTTTGTAATTTCATACTGTACCCTACCCCCTAGTATTTTCTACATAAATTAGTGATGGATACTTTATTATTTTTCCATGTTCTTATTCTATATATCACTACTAATAAAATATCCTAACTTTTGCAGCTGCATTTGGAGGCGTCCTTCATGTTGTTTCCACTGCTCTTCTTGGGATAGCTGCTGTTACTATGGCTAATACTATAGCAGGCGAGGAAACAGTGCATAAACTTGCCTCACTATTGCTGATTATTCTTGGAGGAAGTTATATCCTGTTGTTTGCAGTAGGAAAAGGTGGTCATAGCCATGCTCATAATCATCCAATGGAGAAGATGGCAGTTGCAGGTCTTGTACTTGTACCTGCATTATCACCCTGTGCAACAACTCTTCCAGTGTTTCTTGCTGTTGGCAACTCATCCTCCATGATGATCCTTGCGATCATTGTGCTCCTCTTTAGGTAGGTACCCCTTTCCACTGTTTTCTGTTGCATTGTTTGTTTTTTACTATCTTTATTTTATTTTAAAATATAATAACCTAGTACTGGATGGGATACATGAATCTGGTTGCTATTATTGTTTGCTACTTTTTTTTATTGCCGCAACACATTATGAAAGGGGGAATAATGATAGTTTATCCTTCCACTAAAATAATGGGATTGTCTTGTCGAGAATTTTTTCTAAGAGCTTGTTAGGAGTACCGTACATCTAGGCTTCTAGGAATCTCTGTGTATTGAAAACCCTTTTCTTTCATTGGGTCAAATCACCAAGGTATCACCTACCACAGATATACAAAGGCGCATTGAGCTGGGACAAAATGAACATCGAAATATATTCTTCTCAGTAGACTGTATGTTGTGGTAAAGTAGAGAGAGAAATACTCCTATACTTCCATGTGTAACCTTTCCTTTTGAGATGTTTCTCTTTCTTCGTTTACCAAATTGCTACTGTTGCATTTATAGCTACGAATTCTACAAGTGTATTAACATTTAATTCACAATGAATGTGCTGAATATGGCATATTCTGTTACCTATATGAGGTGTAACATCTTAAGATAAGTTATGTACCTTTATAGGGGGGGGGGTCTTAGCAACACCTCAGTTGTGAACTATAGGTCCATCTCGTATGATGTGCACGCCATTGGGCGTTCCTATGTGTCATCTCGAACACAAGAATAGCTGGATTGAACATAATAAAAATACCTCGTGCAATGCAATGTATGATCAGTAATATTGCGAAACACTAAATAGCTGGATTGAGTGTTTTCTTGATTCAAGATTTCCCTTGTGTGCTTTCTGTTATATGTAATCGGCATGTGATTAGATCAGATGTTGTATAGTTTACCAAAATCGTTGCCAATTCTTCTGTTTGATTTTGTATTTTCCCCACTTGCAGTACCATCACAGTAATGACGTCCTTGGTGGCCCTCTCATTCTACGGCGCTAGCCAGATTAAGCTCCACTGGGTGGAACGTTACGACAAGATCCTCGTTGGCTCAGTTCTGTGCCTCGTCGGGGTTTTGACATATGCATTCCATCACCATGACGGCGACGAACACTCTCTCCATGAACACGTGCACCGGAAACTCGTGGGTCTTTAGAGTAGTAGATTGCAGATGAAACTTTCCTACACATGCTATGGAAAATTGTGTTGTTCCCTAACCGCTGCAACGGGTTTTATGTATACAGATCTGATTATTAATCCACCTGAAGTCAGCTAGACGGTTTTCTGGCATTGCAAGGTTGTGCTGACTGCTGTTGTAGTTACCTGTACATAGAGGTATTTTATCGTTTACTAATGGATCACCAAAATCTGAATACTACTTGCAAATGGGAAAATGATGTGTACTGGGGAGTACTTGGTGGTAATGCAGAACTGGAAATCAGATTTGATTATTGCTAGTAACAAATTGTATTTGTTGGGTTATGGATTGAGATTATTAATTCCTCAATGTTTGTTTTCTTTTAACTTTTGCGATTTTAAGGTTTGATCAGATCGGTATCTGCTGTACCGTATACTGTTCAAGGCCGAGGGCAAGTCCAATTAATTGTCAGCAAATAGTAAGAGATTTAATTAATTAGAAGCGGACTTTGGCCTAAATAAAATTCAAACCCAGAAATTGGATTCCGCTATGAACTCGTGATCTCAGATGCGACAGAAATCCAAGCCGTACGCCAACGTGGGGTTAATTTAGACGTACGACGAAGCAAAACCCAAGTCCCTAACCTAAATTAGTCATTGCTGACCGGCCGGCCATAGCCGGCGACGACAACCACTACCGGATGCTAGGCATCAGGCGCGTCGCCAGCAAGCTGTCCGAGGTCAAGGCCGCCTTCTGCCACCTCGCCCAGCTGCACCGGCAAAATGGACATGGCGGCGGGGCCTCCCCGTCATCCTCGTCCTCGTCATCGGCTTCGAGCGGCTACGGACACGGCGGCGGTGGCAGCGCCGCCTCGCGCGGCTATGAGTACCGTAACGGAGACAACGGCTTCCCCTCGGCCTCGAGTGGCTATCGCCGGTATAGCACCGCTGGCGGCGGCAGCGGTTCGCGGCGTCGTCCACCGCCTCAAAAGGCGACCATCGGGCGGATCGTGTTCATCAGGTAAACTCAAATTGCGTCAAAACTCTTGCTTTAATTTTAAGTTAGTAATTCGCTAGTGCTGCAGTAGGAATTTTTTTAGATATAAAATAATGAACTAAAAATAAATTGCAATATTACTCATCTTAATTTGCACCCACATAATATAATCATTTAAGAAATTTTACTGTTTGGTAGCGAAAGATATTATAATTTATGACGTATAATTTGGTAGCACCTATATTAGGGTCTAGGAGACAACAAATTTTACATGAAAAATTTGTATCTTTGTAAGTACCTTAAAATCACTCTAATAATCATTTTGGTGAACTGGTTCTGCATCCAAACTCATCTCGAATTTAAAATAGTAGACTTGTGCATATAAATAGTTGGAGTGCCTCCAATTCCCTACATAAGTGTTTTAGCATCAATTCTATCACTATTCTACTAGTTTCTTAGCTTTTTTCTAAGCAACAATTCGTGTGATGCTTAAAATTAAAAAAAAATATCAAGTTTTCTAATCTTAGAAAGTTTCGATGATTACTGACAATATATATTGGACTATTAGTGTGACTAAATTGAGTTTCAGCATTAAGATAAGAATATTAATAGATATATTGATGAAGAGAAGATATTAAAAATGTAAAGAGCGAAATGGCTTTATATGGTAAAATAATGAAGGGCAAACAATGCTCGACCGTGATAGATTATGTGATAGTGAAGGACAAGTAAAGTATTTGATGCCAACGGACCAATACGGTAGTGAATGATAAGTAAAGACTTCATGTTGATGAATCGTACAACGCTATGCGAAGTTACAGAAGATCCATATCACTCTCTTTGTGAGAGTGATTTAAGGAGAGAGAGTTAAGTTGAAAGATTGAGAGGTTGAGAGGAAGTGAGCTTCACTCCATTTTTTAAACTCTTGAGTTCATTACAAGCAAAACTTTGATTGTGTTTGTTACTTTTAGAGATTAAGATCTCCTAGATAGTTAGGAGTTGTTGTTGAGTTTCCAAGTTTGTGGTGAGTCGGTGGAAGTTTGTGAAGATTCATCCTCACATCCATAAGAGAAGAGATAATTGAGCGAAAAACAAGTTTGTGCTTGGAGGTTGCTTGATAGAGCAAGATTTATCGAAGGTAGTAGCTCGTTGCCTAAGTGTGTAGATCTCGATGGTCACTTGGGAATGGAATTTTTTCTCAGTGGTTGCTTGAAAGCCAAAGATTCATCCTTTGGAATAGAGAGATATTTAGTTTCTTAGAGTCTCTCAATGGAAACATAGAATTTATGGGAACCAAACTTCAAGAAATAAATCTTGTTTCTGTTTCTCGCTTATGTATTTTCTTACATCATTTACTGTTGATTTGGATCACATATTTTCTCCCCTAACTTAAAGGGTTTTTCTTTTAATTATCTTTTTGGATGCAGTGAAAGAAGATTGTAATATCTGAACTCACTATCTAGACACTTCGATTGAGCCTTTTTGTTTGACAAAGAGGTTCGTCCATATACTTTGGAGAAATTTCGTCCGGATACTACGATCATTTTGACCAGATACTTCGAAGGAATTTCATTCAGATACTCCGATCATTTTGACCGAATATTTCAGAGGAATTTCATTCGAATACTCCAATCATTTTGACCGGATATTTTAGAGGACTTCGTCTAAATACTCCGTCCTTTGGTCTAGATACTCTGGAGGAGAATTTTATTCTGTTGCAAGTGTATTTCAGTAACGTCTATTTACCCCCTCGATACAACATCAAGTCCGAGAGTAGTGAACGTTGTATTAATTAACTGCTGTCTATTTTTCACTGCAGAAGCAGCTGCCGAGTTAGTTGAATGGTTGAAACGAAGGCAAGTAAATATCAGTAAGTTTTAGTTTATACAAATCTTATCTACGAAATTACACTTAATGAGTAAAATGCAAATTGCATCAGGTAGAATGTAGCTTGTTGCACTTTACACCATAGTATGTAGAAATAAGTTTCACTGTTGCATCATATAAGTCAAGGAAAATCTTATAAAATTCAAGTACAACAACTTATGAAACTTACCATATGAAAGCAAGATATGAAAGCTATAATTTACTCTATATATAATTAATTACAACACCGGAATCGTTATGCTCATTGAGTTAAAAAAAAAGAAAGTGGCTGCATAACTTTTTGGCCAATGTGGAATATGTGACTGAATTGTTTTCTATACACAATTATTTTAAATCATATATAAATTCTTTTGAAAAAAAAGGTATGCCAGTGTCCTATAAATGATACAGAGTAAAACATCTTTGAAAATAACACATATCTACGTACATATGGACAAGTTCTCTGAAGATAAAAGTTTATGCGACTAAGGAAGGAAACAGTGTCTAGTTAAGGTAGGACTTTGATCCAAGAATGAATCAACCTACTCGATCATATTGCTTAGGAAGTTCCCCGAGTAGAAGCGAAGCTCGACGAGGCAATGGTACTTTAGGACCACGCACTAGTAGAGTTGAGCTAGAGGTTAGGGATGAGAATGTGGTGGTGGTGAGGTGATGGAAGGTGCGTGGGACTCTAAGACGAAGGACAAAAAGAGAGTGGAGGGAGGGGAATGAAGAAGACATGAGAAGAGTTGTCATCCGTTGGCAACTTCCTAGCCGCCACTCTCTGTCGTCCACACTTTCATTATCACCAAACTATCCCCGTAGTGAGCTCACCATGCCATCGGCAACTAGTTGCTTGTGTTGCCATCCACGCTGGAGGAGGGAACAATGGGGGTAGGGGGTGTGACTCAGATGGACAACCTTCTGCAAAGATGATGACTAGGACAGTGGGTGACGATCAGCAGCTTGAGCTTGGGCACAGATCTAGAGTGGGCAAGGCAAAGGGCGGGTACGGTGTGAGCTCGAGCTCACTCTGTGTGGATGGGAGGGCAAGTCGGTGTCGAGAAAGGAGGTAGATGGGGTAGATTTGCTGCGAAGGTAAAGCTTGACCTCTCCATGGTGAGGACGATGGTGTCAATGAGATAAAGTGTAGCACTCCTCGGCTTCGCTAACCCCTACACCTTCCCACTTCAAATCAGTGGCTCCTTGTCCTCATGACACCAACGGCAGGGCTCCATGAGCGCCGCTGCCTCCTAGTGTTCCTCTCATCTCCATGCGAGAGTTAGTAAGAAAGAGAGAAACAAAGACAAAGTAGGGAGATGAGAGGAAGATGATATATTAGAAACGGACATGTGGGGTCAATCAATCTTTTAAATTTTTTTAATCATGTTGTTGAGGGGATAAGAATGTGGCAGTGATAAGGGGATGAGAATGTGGCGGCGGTGAGGCGACGGAAGGTGTGTGGGACTCTGAGGAGCGAAAACCACCATGTACAGTGCTAGGGGGGGGGGGGTAATTTATTCGGTATAAGAAGTTTGAGGGTGAAGAATATCTGGTATTGAAGTTTAAGGTGGTAAATCAAACTTTTGCAATAATTCAGTGGTTAAATTGGATTTAATCCATATACGCACAACCAAGAGAAACTCTCTGCAATATTGACACAGACTAATGCTTCTGTCTTTTGCTTTGTCTATGGATGAATACTATCGAGAGAGGGAAGATGAGGACATCAAGAAGAGAAAGAAGTACCTGGAGGCCCGGAGCCCATTGAAGGAGATGAAAGAAGTGGTGGAGAAATGTTCACTTCGAGTCCATTAAGGATATGAGTATATACGCGAAATACTACAAGGAGATGAGATATGAGCATTTGACTCTTCCATATTGGGAGTCGAGAAAAGAATACTTGAAGTACTACTACCATGAGTTGTTTCTTCGGAGTGCGCCGTGTTGAGTAATGAATTTATAGAAGTTGGACTGGCTTTAGCAATATCGATCCTCCATTCCCATGGGATCAAGGCCTAAACATAGCGTATAATTTAGAATAGTTGCACATGTCTCACACAAACACTTATGATAATGTCGGAAAATTCCTTGTTTCCTCAAAAAGAGCAAACACTACTAAGCAAATCATTATTTCATGCGGCCAAACAAGATTTCCGCAGACCGCCACTAAAAATTCGTGGGCGGTTCGACATCCACCTGGATAATGTTTTTTTGGGTGAAATAAATATGAAAATGAACATAAACAGTAAATGCAAGCGGATCCACATCACATCGAGTGAAATACAGGTTCGAAGTGCAAATGTTGTGCTGACTGCTGTTGTAGTTACATGTACATAGAGGTATTTTGTCGTTTGCTTAATGGACCACCAAAATCTGAATACTAATTGCAAACGGGGAAAAAAAACTTGAACCGCCTCCGCTAAATGATGTGCTCTGAGGAGTATTTGGTGGTAATGCAGAACTGGAAATCAGATTTGATTATTGCGAATGATTAATTGCGTTAGTTGGGTTATGGATTGAGATTTATTAATTCCTCAAAGTTTTTTTTCTTTTAACTTTGCGATTTTAAAGTTTGATCAGATCTGTATCTTACTGATCAGGCCGAGAGCAAGTCCAATTAACTGTCAGCAAATAGTAAGAGTTTAGTAATTGATAAGAACCGGACTTTGGCCTAAACAAAATTCAAAGTCGGTAATGGACTCGACCAAAATAAAATTAATTCAAACCCAGAAATTGGATTCCACTATGAACTCGTCATCTCAGATATGATAGAGAAATCCAAGCCGTTCGTCAACGTGAGGCTTTAGACGCAAAAGCAAAACCTTAACCTGAATTAGCCATTGCTGACGGCCGGCCGGCCATGGTCGGCGACGACGATCAATACCAGACGCTAGGCATCGGCCGCGGTGCCAGCAAGGCCGAGGTCAAGGCCGCCTTCTGCCGCCACGCCCAGCTGCACCACCCCGACCGCCACGCGACCTCCGACGCCGCCGCGTGCCGCTTCCGCGCGGTCTACGACGCCTACGGCGTCCTCTACGACTACACCGCCCGCGCCGAGTACGACCTCCGCCTCCGCTCTTCCTCGGCTTCTTCCGGTGGCTATCGGCACCGGCACGGCGGTGATGCCACTCGACATCGTCTTGGGGTACTTCGGGTGGCCACGGTCACAGGCAAAACGGACATGGCGCCGGTTCGCGGCGTCGTCCACCTCCTCCGAAGAAGGCGACCACCTGGTCGAACGTGTTCTTCTGGTAAACTCAAATTGCGTCCAACCTCTGTTGCTTTACTTTTAAGTTAATTCGCTAGTGCTGCAGTAGAAAGTTTTTTTAGATAAAATGCACAAGTAGAAATAAATTGCAATATTGCTCTTATTTAAACCCATATAATATAATCATTTGAGAATTTTTTTATTATGGTACTAAAAGATATTACAATTTGTAACGTAAAGAAAAAATGTATAAAAAGGGATTAAGTGAATGAAAGACCTTCTACCACCTTTCTTTGGGGCGTGATAGGAGAGAGAGGGAGAGGAGGAAGGAAGGATATCTTATTAGTGATGGTGATTCTCTGTCATCGGTAACATCCTAGATGATATATGGATTAGTGTTTAGAAGTGGGGTGGGGCTAGAAGGGGTTGAGGAAGGAGAAGAGAGGGTTCTTTTAGGCTTTGAGGGATAGCCATTGGCACCGGTTAGACTGACAGTTGGTGGCGGACAAGGATAGACGGAGAGGCAATGGCGGTGCCGCTAGGGCCATGGGGCAATAGGCCAGTGATGGGCATGGTTGGCAATAGGGGCAACACCAACGAGAGTGATTAGGAGGTGGGTATAGTAGAGGTGGATCTTGTGGCATAAGCTACTGCCCACCAGAGACGAAGAAAGACCAATAGGACAAGGCTTGACATCGTTGGACTTGGAGAAAAAGAACATTAGAGGAAGGGGGAAAGAGGAAAGAGGCTGATTAGGTGGTCTAATTGGCATTGGTGGCTTCCGGTGTTGATAGGGCTGGGCGTGAAGGAGGTGGCAGCATGAGGTGGCATGCGAGTGAGCGATGGGAAGAGAGAGAGAAGGAATAGGGGAAAACTGTAGTGCATGGATTTTGGAGTAATATAAGCCATCCAAAATTCAACTGAATTTTCTTAGGTAACTGAGACTTATACACTCAGAAAATATTTGTAGTTGCAGGTACTTTAAAATCACCCTAATAACCATTTTGGGAACTGGTTCTGCATACAAACTCATCTCGAATTTAAAACAGTAGACTTGTGCGTATAAATATCTGTAGTGCCTCTAATTCCCTGCATTTGTTTTAGCGTCAATTCTATGACTATTTTACTAGTTCCCTTTCTAAGCATCAATTCTACTAACCATTGCTGATTTCTGATGCTCCTAATAATTTACTTGAGATTGATGCACGTTGTATTAACTAATTGCAGGTCCCTTGTGGTCGCGGAAGCTGCCCTGGATATAATTACAGCCGCAGTAAGCGAAGGAAGGAGATGGAAAAATAATGAGCGCTCCAAATCTCCAAATTCAAGAAGGGGGATGGAGAAATGATCACTTCCGACTCCATTAAGGAGATGAGTATACTTGAAATACAAGGAGATGAGAACTGAACACTTGACTAGCTCTTCCATCTTGGGAATGGAGAAAAGAAGGCTTGAAATACTACTAACTTAGCTGTTGAATTTATTGGTTAGTTTGAAACACAAAGAGTTCTATAGTATTTTCATAGGATTGGCTTTAGCATCCTCCATTCTCAGGGGGGAGGCCTAAACATAGCGTGTATTTTAGAACAGTTGCATGTGTGTCTCACACACTCACTTTTGCCAGGGCGAGCTTATCTGATATTTGCAGAACGCTAATGGTGCTAATTAAGTTGGCCTCGATATATACATATACATACAGGTAATCCTATATGCTTAAAAAGTTTATCCCCACCAAGCATAATTAATACTAATTCTCTCGTAAAGTTATATCATCTTAATTATTTATAGACTTTAGATTATTCATCTATGGTATAAATTATCTTCATTCTCTGACTTACACATTATCCTATTTATTTCTAGCATTTTTAATATATCATCCTAATTATCTATACCTTTAATTCCATTCGATATCTTAATTTTTTATATAGATGGTGTAGATTGTCCAATCATTTAACAATAAATACACCTTATATTTACTTATATCATATATATTTTCTATAGCAACACGTGGGCTTTCTGTAGTTAATTATCTAGTTTGGGCCCCAAACCCATGGGGCCAACCTATCTCCAATGTCGTGACTATATTACATCCTATCTCTAAAGTTATGAATATATTATTTACTACCTCCGTCCAAGTTTTAGAGGGTAATTTTTACAAACTTGGACTCTATTTGAAATAAGTAGAATACCCCAACTCGGACTCGGTTTCAATTCGGACGTTCTGGTGAAAAAAAGAAGCTAGAAGTTATTAATGATGATCGAAGTGCATTGCTTGCACAGTTTGGATCCGAAATTAACGTAGCACAAAAAAACCCTAATTATTGCATCGTGATCGAAGAGAAGCCGACACTACTGGTTCGTCGATATAGCCTAGACCTGGTCATGGCCAGCGACGATGACGACCACTACCGGACGCTGGGGATCGGGCGTGGCACCAGCAAGGCCGAGTTCAAGGCCGCCTTCTGCCGCCTCGCCCAGCTGCACCACCTCGATCGCCACGCGACCTCCGACGACGCCGCCCGCGACGCCGCCGCGCTTCGCTTCCGCCGAGTCTACGACGACACAGCCCGCGCCGACTACGACCTCCACTTCCGCTCCTCCTCCTCCTCGTCGTCGTCGGCTACAAGCGGTAGGGGCGGATACCCACACGGACACGGCGGCGCCTCCTCCTCGTCGGGTCCAAGCGGAAGCAGCGGACACCGACACAGACGCAGCGGCGGCGCCTCCTCCTAATCGAGCGGCGGCTACGGCCACACCCACGGGGATGCTACTGGATCTGCCTCCTCCTTGTCCGGTCCGAGCGGGATCGGCTACCGACAAGGCCGCGGCGGCGGCGGGTATGACTGCGCACACGACGGGTGCTGCTACTCGTCGGCTTCGCGACGTCGTCCGATGTTTTTCTTTTTGAATGGAATGGCCATGGGGTAATTAAGCTAAACCTTTTCCTTTCGCGGGGTAATTAAGCTATATACACTGATACTACTAGTACTCTACCTCACAACAATTAATAAACTAAGGGAAAAAGAGAGATGGAAAAAAAACTAGAGACGAAAGAATATAGGTGCACTTTTTATATATTTTCATATGTAATTATGCTTTTGTGGTTTATGATTTTACCCTTTTTTAAGATCAACCTTCCGTGTGCCTCGCTGTTTTGATAACCGTTTAGTGGGTATAGATTAAATGAGTGAAATAAATATATGAAATGTGTGAGGAAATATCAATGAACCGTTATACCCCAAACAAAATGTAGGGGCATCAATTATTAGGTCTGGAAGTAGGGACAAGTAATTCTCACGAAGAATATATATATATATATATATTAGTGTATTATATATATTCAAGAGCAGTCAATTTTTTATATCCGTATATGTATTTTTATTAATTTTTAAAGAACGTGATAAATTTGTATACAATAATAGCATTTGAGATCAATGCCTCACGATGATAAATTTGTATTGCAGCGCCCTGCTGGCTTTTCTGCATCATAAGCAGCATCAGCGAAAAGAAGAAGAGCTGCAGCAAATGAAGGATTTGTGGACCTTCCGGGCTACACATTATGAAAGTTATTAAATATGATAACACTGATTTTCTAATTAGATGGAGTTTCAAATAAAACCTAAATAATAACGGTAGCTATCTAACCTCTTCATTGACCTTGCATGCGAAATAACAAACACAATATAAAATCTAAAGCGACAGGCTTAAAATAAAGTGAGATATTTAATAGGATAGCTTATCAGTTCTTCTCAAGATATGCTCATAAAAAAAATATGAAGGTGGCAACCAAATACAATATATACATTGAAGGACTCGATTTATAACTCTGAATCCCACAATTATCTCAAATGTCGCTAAGCTCATACTCATATTCCACTAGCCCTAGGAAATAGGCTAGATTCACACTTTCATCAAGCAACTAACATCCAAAAAATAAAAAATAAAGGGGTTTTAAATAGAGTAGTTAAAGTAGTTACATTAGGTAAGATACATTTGCAACAGAAGTATATAAAACAAATAAAGTATGTATATAGCATAAATTATAGTGATCATGGTATTGTAAACATAACCAACCATCCATGGCAACAAGCCATATATCTCATCATCATATAAGCATAAATGTCATAAAACTTTCACCCAAGTCCCACATCCATAATCAAATTTATAAATTACAAAACTATAATTAATGATCACAACCATGTCACTCATAAATATGAGCATGGCTAAGTTTTAACTCTGTAGAGTATGTATGCCTTTAGATACCACGTGACACAAAGTAGTAATCATGCAAAGTATGGCACGGGATACCAAAGGTAAGTGTAAACCCACCCTCTAGGTTGCAATACTAGAGCCGTTAGGTGATGGGCCCATGCCTTAAATCTAACGCATGGTGGCAACCCTCGGTTCTCCATGAGATACCGTAATGTTGTATTGGACATGCTTAGATGGCTTTTCGATCGGTGACCCTTGTTCCCTCACGTTTATCATGGGTAGATCCTTTGAGTTGACACAACACATATCAAAACATCAACTCACAACACAACACAATAACCCATACTACTCTGCCTATTAAAATAAGGCTAAATAATGAGCAACTTAGTGAACTAAGGACATCTCATGTTACCACATATGGTCGTACTATAAACATAAATAAACAACATTGGGTTTGTTCTTTAATCGACCAGGGTAAACATTTTCCCTATCGGTATGCAACTATTTTCATATGCATATCGTCTAAGTCTTCAAACATATTTATATCACATTTAGTTCATAAATGCACAGAGGATACAACTTTGTCTAAAAGTATAAAAAATTTCATTTTAACAAGTATAACATGATCATAAAGTTAAATAGCAATTATCTAAGCAAGGCTAAGCATATGAGAGTATATATAAGCAATATAATACCCATTTAAGCACTTGATAGTAATTTAAACCTTTCTAGGTGGATCATACATCAATTAGTCCATATCAATTATTTAACCACATTTTAAATAGTATATGTTGTAAATAAGCATGCAAATTCGCAAATAAAACAATTTAAATCCCATAAATCATAAATCATAGGTGTGTTCAAAGGTAGTGGGAATCTTGCCTTGCTCAAAGTATTCCATCCGATCAGCAGCAAATTCACACTTGTCCACGCCGACGACTTCTTCCTCCATTAAATACATAACGGTATTCAAATAAATTCTAAATAATATGAAAAATACAACATGCTCTAATATGCACTATTTTCATGCAGTGGGTAGATACTGATTTTATATGAATATTGGTGAAAGAATTTCTATTTTTCATCCTCCATTTGAGGAATATTGATTTTGCGAATATTATAGGAGAAATACAGTAGTAGTACTGAGCATAGAAAAAACATGTATTTTGCGAGGGAGATCTACCAAAATAAACTCTATATGAATAAAGAGCATCAAATTATAAAACTAAAAACGGGTTTCACCTCATTTGGAGTTATAATGAATTTTCTATGGATTTTCAAAATTTCAATAATTTATAGTGTAATAATAAATCCCGAAAATAGTTTTTCTGATTTGCTTTTTATTTGAGCGGTGGGGCTTACATGTCGGTGGGATGTTTAACGTGAGGGAACTACCTTTTACGGAAAGACTCTCCTAGCTAGCTAATTTCGGATAGGTCCTTTCTTGTACAAATCTCTCTCACAGAAAATAGGCATTTTGATCCTTAAGCCTTCCTTGAATAACGAATAGAGCCTCGTCTTCAACATGCAGATAGATCGATACAGGAGGCATGGCTGCCATGGCAGGCTAGCTTGCAGTGAGGGACGGCGTGCGCGCAGCGGCTATGTCCTGATCCGTTCCTCTGAATGGAACCTATAGGGATCGAGGAAGCTCACCACGGCCTCAATTTGGGTGGAGGTGACTTGGAGATGCGCGGCGTCACTGAGGTGGTCCGGCGTCAGATGGCGTCAGTGGCGGCGGCTCTCCGACGATGGAACCTGTAGAATGTTGAGGGGGAAGGCTTATAAGGTTTAGGAACACCTTATGGCGAGAGAAATCGTGCATGCACTCACCGAGGAGGGAGATCGGCTTCGAGCAGCGTCGACGGTCGTCTTGGCCGGTGCGGACGGGCGACGATGGCACACAGTGGACGGCGGTGTACAGGGCTTTGAAAGGGGTAAAATGGATTCAGTTAAGGACTACGAAGAAGGTGACGCTCTTGGTTTCTTACGAAGCTCACCAGAGGGAAATCGGCTGCGTCAAGTGCTCGCCGGCGCCGACGCGGGCGCTAGCGTTCCCGGCGACCCAGTGGCTTTTTGCGCCAGGTCTTGCTTGTAATGCAATGTGTCAAGATAGGGGAGCATGATGGCGCAGTGGGAGGCTAAAAGGTAGAGTTTGGATGCGGTGCTCGAGAACTCGGTTCACGGCAATGTCTCCGTCTCGACGTCCTCGAGCCGTGCGTGATGGAACGGGGCAGCTGGGGAAAACAAGTTCTTGGTCGGAGTAGAAACCGGAGGCGCTTGTTCTCTACCATGCAGGAGTTCGCACGCCACATGTTCGACGAAATGCCTATGAGGGAGAGAGATAAAGGGGCTGGCTTGGGGCATTCTGGGTGGATAGGTGAGGCTAGCAAGTGGGGCATGAGGTATCTAGGCCCACTGGAAGTGAGAGGAGTGAACGTGTAGTGGTGAAAACGAATTAGAACTGAAGTGTACATTTTGAATCACTAGGCGTAGTTGAGCTGTTTTTGGGTGCTGAGTTTAAATAGCTGGGGAGGGAATCAACTCGAGCCAAAATTGTAGGAGTTAGGGTCAAGTATGGTGAGTTCACTGGTAGGTGGGGTTATCCCAGAACAATTCTTCAAAGTAAGAGGTTTAATAGGGCTGTCAGAACTTAACCAGATCAATGGTTAACTGTCATTTTATATGCTTAATTTGGGAGTTAGAAGATACCAGGTGGTAGGTGGTAGAGGGTGGTAAGGCCTACAAGTCTGCAAAGGCCATGCCTAGAAGAGCAATGGACTGAGGATTTTGAGGATGCAAATTCAGAGAAAAATCCCATCAGTTTTTCAGTTTTCAGAAATCTCATGGGATTTTATTTTGGCACCAAATGAAAATTTAATTTTTTGAAAAAAAATTATAGATTGTCAGCGTGTGGTCTAGTTGCTATGTGAATTTTCTCAAAATTTTCTGTCGAACCATTTGTTTTTTAAGAATTTCTGCCGTTCATAAGTATATAGTTGCATGCATATGAACTTATTATGAAATGCAACAAAAGAGCCAAAAAAAAAACACTGAAAATAAAGTATGTACATGCAGAGGGGGTGTTTTATTGATTTCCATGTTTCATTGCATGATTTTCAATTAGCTCAAATTTGGGTTTGTTACAGTAATCATAAGTATGTTATTCATTTTATGTATAGTGTAACTAAGCTGATCGAGTGCACCCACTCTTGCATTCTAGTGGAATTAAAAACAAATACTACTGATGCTGCAAATTTTAAATCAAGAAGGAAAATGATTAATCGCCAAATTTAATTTGATTAGAGACATGAGAATTTGTCAGATTCATGAGAATTTAGTTTTTTCTTCCTCACAGAAAGTCTACAGATTATTGCGTTCCAAACAGGAGTGAACTAAAATATAAAAGTAGGGAAAAATGAGCTGGTTACCTGTGGTGGAACTTATCCACTCTGTTTAAGTTTTATGTTCGTATTTATAGTTAATTATTTTTTCAGTGTGATAGGTGATGTATATATTGTCGGCAAGATCCACAATGACTTTTGTCAATCTTAAAATATGCGGAGGTGTACATAGAGATGAGTATAATCACTTTTATAAGCATTTACCTTGTACTATTATTCTTCTAAAAAGGAAGATAAAAGTAGGGGCCACTGTTGCCATGCCCTATAACATAACGTGTCCGTAAAATATCTAAGCAAAGACCTGTTTTTTTATATATAATCTATTGAAAAACTTATTTTAGAAATAAACTTAAAAAAATAACTTATTTTAGAAATGAATATCTTTCTTGGTGACAACTACTTTAACACCATGGTTTAACATCTTGACACCAATAAGCTAGGCTACTGTCGAGCCTGACACAACTGGCATGAGTCTGGCACCAAACACTTTGGTGCCGAGCTTATACCACTCTTAAGTAAGATAACATCTTTCTATTCATGGAGGGATGTGTGGTGTATAGCGGTAGCTTCTCTCTCATCCCAAGTTTGATCGTAAGCTTTCTCTTTTTTTTTCATTTGTTCTACGCTTGAACCTCAAATCTCTTCGTTTTTCATTTTTTATGCACTAACCCCGAATGCTCAAGTCACAATTACAAAAAGAAAAAAATGGTATTGGCTGAGCTTTCTATATTTTCTTTTTCTTTATGCACTAACCTCAGATCGCTTCGTTTTTGTCTTTTCAATGCACAAACCTCAGAATCAAACCCAGTCACTAGGATGATCTCTTAAATGTACCATTGCACCATATAACTAAGAATAAGTATATTAATTTGTTAAGAGTGGTATGAGCTTGACGCCATTTGGTGTAACATCCAATGACGTGGACTCGATGCCACGTGTGCTCTTGATGCCACGTTGGATCTCCGCACCAATGGTGGTGTAGAGAAAGTAAGCTCTTCCTTAAAAAAGTTTTTTGTATAGATTTATTTGTAAAATAAGTTATTATAGAGGGTCAAAATGTTAAAAAAATCGAGAAGAATTGATGGATTAATTGGTAAAGGCGATCAAGAAGCTGATCGAACGTTGAATCACGCGCGTGTAAATAGGGTTTTCTGCAAAAGAGTCGGATTTGACTGACCCATAACAAACTCGATCGAACTCTATTGAATTATGTTACTCCAACTCAAACTCAGTTTCGATTCGGACGTGAAGGTGAAATAAAATGGCTAGAAGCTGTTAATAACAATCGAATTGGATCGCTTGCACAGTTTAGATCCGAAATTAAGCTAGCAAAAAAAACCTAATTATTGCATCGAGATCGAACAGAAGCCGACGTACTACTGGTTCGTCGATATCGATAGCAGCCTAGCTAGCCTGGCCATGGCCGGCGACGACGGCGACCACTACCAGACGCTGGGAATCGGGCGCGGCGACAGTAAGAGGCCGAGGTCAAGGCCGCCTTCTGCCGCCTCGCCCAGCTGCACCACCACGACCGCCACGCGACCTCCGACGCCGCCGCGCTTCGCTTCCGCCGAGTCTACGGCGCCTACAGCGCCCTCCACAGTGACGCCACCCGCGCAGCGTACGACCACCTCCTTCGCTCCTCGCTGGCTACGAGCGGGAGTGGCGGATACGGACACGGCGGCGCCGCCTCCTACTACTCGAGCGGCGGCTACGGCTGCACATACGGTGGCGCCGGTGGCTCGTCCTCCTCGAGCGGCGGCGCCTACGCCGGCTACGGCCACACATACGGCGGTGCCGGTGCCTCCTCCTCCTACTCGAGCGGCGGCCACTCCGGCTGTGGCTACACACACGGCGGTGCTATTGGCTCCTCCTACAACCCCTACTCCTGCTCGTCGCGAAGACACGGCGGCGCCACCTCGAGTTGGAGCAGCTATGGCCGCTACAGCGGCTTCTCTCGGCCTCAACTGTCGTCAATGAAGCTCCCCATATACATAATCTTTTGGCTTCCAACAGCCTGGTAATTAAGCTGAACTCATAGATGTTTTAATTTTAAAGTTAAACTTTAGTTTTAATTAAGATTATAAAAATACACAGCAATTAAAACCAAATTTAATATATTTTGATGAGTAAATTACATTAATTATACAGGAACTTATAAAACGCTCATTTTATTACACCAACTTATATAGTGTGTGCCACACAAAGCTACAAGGAAACGGCATAATTTATGTTGCTGATTTAAGTGCTAATTTGGGTGATACATAAACACATGTGTGAGAAGGATTCTACATAGACATATATCCGTGTAATAAAAAGTAAAATAAAGACATGGTGATTGCTAACAGAAAGACATAAAAAACCGAGGAATGATGTAAGGGTTAGAAACATAATAGAATAAAGTAAAGATAAGTTTACAAATATAGCATGTCTCATGCATCATTCATGCTCACTTCATGTGTGCACATCACGTCACCGTCAACTTAGTAAAATTAGCGTTGACGTGCTACCAAACAAGTTCACGCGCCAAAAAAAAACGTTTTATAAATTTATATACTAAATTTCACCTACCTGATAATAACTTCGTGTACCACCAATACAATTTATTGTTTTGTGCTGAAAATGTTGCTTTATTTATTCTATGATCAAACTTAATAAAAAAAACTTAAAATATCTTATATAAAATGGAAGATTACTAATTACTCTTTTTTGACACAGTTGTTTGAGTGGGTTCCTAATTTTAAAAATCCGAAATCTAGTGTGTGGTGAATATGCTGTTTTAAAAACATTTGGCTCAAGTTTTATACATAAAAACGTAAATCAAAATGGTTTTGCCCAATTCAAAGGCTAAATCAACTTAGTTTGAATTAAGTGTACAAAGAAACTAGCCTATTGCAAACCTAGAGTAATATTAGCACAAATAATCTCTAGTATATAAATTTGCTTAAAGTAAATACAATAAATTAAATAAGACAGAGACAAAAAAAATTTTCACCCAAGGTTTAAAAACTTGTTGGTTTTCTAATTCTGTTAAGGCAAGTCCAACTTCACTGCTCAAACCGTAAAGCTTCCAAATCTTCTTATCAAGAGATGGACAAGATGTGAGCCGGTTCCAAAATAGTCTACACAAGTCTCAATTACTAAGGGTTGTTCTTTCTCTACTCCTAAGATGGCAAATATCGAGCCACTCACAATTAACCAACGTCCTCCTCCATAGTCTCCTTTAGAGAGATCATCGGTTAAACTCCTCCAAACCATATAGAAGGTGACAACCTCTAAAAATAACAAGTTTATGATACTTGCTGAGGATAATCAAGTGCTACACTAGCTCTAACAATAAAGCAATACATTTGGCTTAGTTCAACTCACTCTCTAATATTTTACTAGTTAATCTAAGTGCTCAAAAGTATGGGAGTTCTTAGAAGGGCTTAAGATAATGCAATTGAGTGTTAAAAACTAGCCCGTGCTGTTGGGGAGGGTGTATTTATACACCCACAAAGCCAAACTAGCTGTTGTGGACAAAGTCCTCTGACTTCTAGACATTGCCGGTCGGACCGTTATAAGAGAGACGGTCCGACTATATAGACTGTGCAATAGTTAAAAAAAGACGTTGTAGCTCATTTAATGTGTCTACCGGTCCAACCGATGTTGAGGTCCCGGTCTGACCAACACCCCTCTTGCTGAGTTCAAAACGCCTATGGAAGACCTCGGTCGGATTAGGAGGTGATCCAACCATAGTTCATCTGGCTAGCTTGTTTGTCATTAATCACTAAAACCAAATTAAGTCTCATAAAAAATCTCATAGAAATATTAGTCTCATATAATTAGATTTATTATTAATCACTAAACCAAATTAAGGCTATTGAACATACACTCGTACCATTCCCTGGATCAGTAGATAATACACGCATATATACAACTGATAATGAATCAACTATATCATTTAACGGTCTTATAATATATTAATATTACAAGGTTTGCCCGAGTGGGACCTAAATAGACCAAACATGGCCATCTATAATACCAAATACCAAAATACATAGATAAGATAACGAAAATGAAGCTGCAGTGCTCCAACTCTACTCCACAGTCATTAGCTAGGGATCCTAAGTGACTATGGCACATCCTATGCCTCCTTTAGCCTCAAGAAGATCCTCGTGAAGATCATCTCATGTCTCTATCTCTAAAAGTGGAGAAAATAGCAACGGTGAGTACATAAACTACTTACAAGCCACCACTACAACATGCAATGATGCACATAGGGATTAAGGAAGGCCGGGGTTTGGTTGCATAAAGCAAGTTTTTATAAACATTTCATAAGCCTAAGATCTAGAATTTTTAAGTAAAAATAGAATTAAGTTTAAGTTATGTAATCAATCCCTAGTGTTCACCGTCCTAAGCTTTTCGTTGGGTTAGTTTACCCCTAGCCTCAGTTTATCAGTTTCCTAATCATCTATCCGATTCATATCCCTAATTCAATTTTAAAAGATTATAAGTCTAGTCACAGTAGTATAAGTCCTGATGCTCAATATCCATGAGCACGGCTATTTTAATAGATTGGTTTACTCACACTGTAGTGAATGTATATTATACTCTCACTCCGTGACTTTACTTAACAGCCTAGTCTCAACACATGAGATCTGCCATAGCCTAATCTTTTAGGTCCCATCGGTAGTGGTACTTGCCCCATGAACTTGTGCCCTCATCATACTACCTAGCTTTGCAAACCAACAGTGAGGGGTGTTTTAGTGTTTTCAGGGTATCAGAAGAAAGGAGTACATAGTACAACTTATCAACTTTTAGTTCAATTAACCATACTGTGTGTGTGTCATGTCGCACGTGACCTATTTACTATGGTTCGAACCTCAGCATGTGAAAGGTATCACCCCTTCTGGTGGCACTAATCCTCTAAGTCTGGTGAGAAGGTTCGGTCATAACTCAGTTCGTTCCTGCCTAGATTGTTGATTCGGTCCTTAACTAACCAGGGTCGGCATTAGTCTTTATTGAAAACCACCTAAGTCTTCTAGCTGTCCTAGTCTAAATTATTTTTGTTGTAATTAGGGTTTTTCATTTTTTCTCAAACAATTTTCCATAATCTTCGTGGGCAACAATACATGTCACCTCCCACTTTCCAATAAACACCTTTGGTGATTATTCCCTAGCATAAATATATCATATGATAAACATCTAACAAGTATTGCTAAGCATGTATTATAAAAATGACTAAATATGGCATAGGTAATCAATCTCAAGGCATGTATAACAACGATTAGGTATGCGATTTAAACATATCATGCAATTTATTTATAAACAAAATATTTATAATAATAGGTATAACATGATCATGAAGGGTTCACAATGACTTGCCTTGCTCAGCTAGAATGTTATAAAGATGACACCTCCTCACAAATATAGCCTGACGTAATTGGCACCTTAGTGCTATAACTAACGTAAAATAAATAAAGCCATAAATATAAATAAAATTTCTAAAATTACAAAAACTAGTGTCATTAGTTGATCTTGATTTTAGATTAATTTTGATGAAATTTTCACTAAATTCTAATTTGAAATGAGTGATTTATTATTCAAATTTGAATTAAATCAAATTAATTTCAAACTTTCTGATTGAACATTTTCTCACTTCCCTAAAAAATTTTCTAAAGTAAAACCTCCCTATCACTGACATAAGGTCCTACAACAATTTTATTTACCAAAATAACACTTTTTAATGAAAACCCTTATACTGACATATATTGACATATGGCCTAGTTAGCCATTGAGTAAAGATGTCCTCAAAGACTAGGGCTCAGTGGTGAGGGCAGCCGATGGTGGTGCTTTAGTGAGGTCCCAGCCAAAATTGGTCAGATGGCTAAGGGCCAGAGGTTCCTAGGAAGGTGCAGGGCGACGGTAGTCTATGATTAGTTGGGTTGTGAGGGGTTGCCAATTGCTGTCACAGTCGTGTAGGGACAGTGTAAAGTAGGGTGGAGTAGAGGGACTTCTAACGAGCACACACATCGGCACAACGATTGTGGCTGTGGTGATGGCCTTAGGGCCTACCCAGTTATGGCCATACAGCAAAGGGGTGGAAAGGAAGTGGTAGGAGTGCGTTCTCACCTTGCGACAACCGGGAGCAACACAGTGTGATGAGAGCGGCACTTGATGATAGATGAGGTACCTTATGGTTTGTCCAGGTTAGCTCGTGGATACGGTGGTAAGGTTCGGTCATGGTTCAAACCATGGAGTCCATGCTGGACTCTGGCTCGTGGTTCTACTCGATATTGTCCCCTGCTTGCCCCATTCTTAGCACTACTTGTGGCAGGATAAGGCAAGGCGGTGTGAAGCATGGTAACGACGGTGAGAGAGTGTGTGTATGGGGTGTGTGCGCGTGGTGGCAAGGTAAACATAGGTGGAGGTGATGAGGGGAAATGGGGCTTGGCAAGGAGGGAGAGAAAGAAGGAAGACGGCGAGCTGATGGTGTGGCTTAAACAAGCGTTGCTGACGTGCATGACTTAGGGTAGAGGGTAGGTAGGAAAGTCATCGGCCATCATGGCTTTGTCCTTGCCCCCCCTCCTTAATCACACCCACTGTGAATATAGGATGCTCGTCACTCGTCCGAAGGCAGAAGACGGCTTAAAACTGATGCCGATCAGGTCGTGGGATTAGTAGGAGGGAGATAGAGGGCACCACTCAACTACTTCGGCATGTGGCGATAGCTAGCTAGCAAGAAAGTGAGGACATAACACTAGCGCTTAGCAGTGCGTGGTACTAGCATGGCACTAACATCGTGCCTAAATGGCAACTGGCGAGGACGAGGGAGGAAAAAGCCAAACGACACATTTGCCTTGGCGTCCGCCCTTTGTCGTCGAGCGGCGTGATCTGCTAACGTGCAAGCACTCACGGACTCGAGCAACGTGGAGCACGAATGGTGCACGGCGATCTAGCGGCACAGCTATGGGTAGGGTTCCATCGTGACTTGAGTGACGACGACGTGGCACGGCTTGTCAATTCAATTGGAGCTCGTGGGGTTGCGGCACAGCTGGTTTAAATGACGTGTGAAACAAGCAGCTCGGCCAATACGGGCGTACAGCAAGCGGGTGCGGTGCATGGGAGGTGGGCTGTGGCACAGAGCAACGGCGACGGGTGCGGTTGGTGCGGCGCTCGTGCCAAACGGCAGCGGCAACAGCGGTTTGGCTGTTTGGTCAAGATGGCAGGGCAGCCGGGCCTGCCCTAGCTGTTTGATGGGCCAATTGTGCTGGCCTAGCCGATGGGCTCAAGGCCCAATATTGGAAAGGGGGAAAGGGGTGGGCCAAAACAGATAGTAGGCCGGCTTGGACTGGTAGATGGGCTGGCTCGGGTGGAGGCAGCCTAGCCTGCCTGGCTGGTTGGCCCGAGAGGCTATAATGGTTGGGCTTCCATGGCCTGATTAGCCTGGTGGGCTGGCCTGGCAAGGGGGAGTGAGTTTAGGCCAGGGCTAGGAAGGTGAATTAGACTCTATTAGCTTATGGCCGAAATCAAGATTAGACTTTGAAATAAATTGTAATTAGGTTTTGATTGAAGGCTTTGAATTTGATTTGTTTTAATTTTTGGCACTGAACAAACAAGAAAAAGAAAGGACAATCCAATAAATGCCAACATGATGCAAATTTAAAAAAAGTTTTTAATTATTCCAAATTTTGTTTTTGGATTTTAAATTCGAATTTTTCATGATGTTATAATTTGACTTTGGAAATCGAAGTGGGAGTATTAAATCCGGACGGAGTAAATTATGTACAAGAACTTCGTTTTTTTTAATTGTTCTAAGACATGAGAAATTGTGTGTGTGTGTGTATATATATATATATATAGACACACACATATATATACATCCATCCATACATACATACAATAATAGCATCTGAGATCAATGGCTCACAATGATAATTTTCTATTGCAGCGCCCTGCTTGTGGCATTAGCAAAAGAAAAATATCAGCAAACGAGGTAAGAACGAGTGTTATTTATATGTCAGTGTGTAGCTGAGTGCACATTCGTGAGTTCCAGTGGACCTTAAGAAAATTAATACTGATGCTGTAAAATCTCAAAATTTAATTTTGTTATAGATGCGAGAATTTATCAAATTCATGAGAAAATTGAACTAGTTTTTTTCCACTAAAGACTGCAAAATATTGTCTTCCTGTTCATGCGTGCGGATATCTTGGAGTTATGAATGTGCTACTCAATTTAAACTTTAATTGATAAGAAAGTGTCAAATCGGCCGATAGATCGATACATGCTTTTATTATCGACTGGATGTATCGATTGGATTGAGATAGTTATTGACTGTGAGTCTGATACACTCTTACTATTGGCTGGTTATCGATAGGGGTTGTAGCATTTATACATTAGCTAGAAAGCTAATGACAGTATTGTTAAATAGCGAGAAATAAAATAAAAGACACATCGGCTATAAATTCGATGGTGTTCTAAATAAAATATATAATAAGCAGTAGAGAGCGAGATCCGATCTTTCAAAGAGACAAGACCTAGTGACCACCGATGACCGTACCATTAGAGTCAATCTTGATTAAATAAATTGGACCAAACTAACACAATATAAGACTGAGATTAACAGCATCGAAACGACGGGAGTTAGATCGGACGTACCAACAGAGAGAATGGTAAACCCAATGGCTCCTATCAACTGTGAGTCTGCTACAGATATATAAATAAAATCAGTGGCTAGCTAAAGCTAATGAGAGGAACGAAATTTGTTAGATCTCGATGCCAGCACTATTAAGCACAACATCGAATCTAACCGAGATAGTATAAGTCCGGATCTAACAAAATCAGATCGATCGCAAGCGGATTAATTATTGAAGATATATATATGTGCTGAAAAACCGATATGTTAGACGTGAAGCTCAACGTAAAGATAACTTATTAGTTGGCTGTTCCGATGAAACGTCATGTAAAGACCCGCTGACTTAAAACTCAATCTACTATTGGTAGTCAAGAAGGTCGGATCTAACCGATGCAGCTTGAGACTGATGACGGTAAAATGAGCTCAATAAACCGATAGATCCCAAGCGAAATATATCTAATTGGACTAAGAGATCGGACTTAACCGATACAGTCTTAAACAGAGTGGATACACTAAGATAATAACGGGATTTACCCCTTCGTCGGAGTACGGACTTAACCGATGCTGCCCTACATTAAGAGCTAAAACCCATCGGAAAAAATATAGATGAACTAGGATGTGCTAAAATTATATTGATTTATAAAGATGCTTTACAATACTCCAATGATCTATATTTATATCCTAAGATTATACATATCTCACACAAATATGAATAAAATTTTCTAATGATAAAATAGAATCTATCAAAAACTAATTAACTTGCTTATAAACAACACTATCGTGCATTTCACAATTTCTTCCTCTTCTGGATAATTGGTTCAATCTATTTTTATTTGTTCGATGTCCCAATTATATGTCTTAGGTGCTTATCAAATTTTACTGTGAACACTTTCAAACAAGGGTAAACTAAAATTGGGGCCACCGTTGCCATGCATATGCATACAAAGATATCGTTTTTTTTTCTTTGCGACTATGGTATCTACATACTCTAACTAAAACATACAGTGTCTGTTAAATTTGTTCTTCACGGAGCAAAGACGGCAGGGAAATTGATGTATTGATCAAGGCCTTGATAGAGTCGATCAAGAAGCTGAAGCAATCTGTTGAAGGAAAGGAACCAATTAATTCTGGTGGATTCTCATGCTAGCTTGTCTCTTAATTTGTGAAAATGGTCATGGCTAATGCCTCTTAATTAGTTTTTTTATTCACCTGATGTGAATTGAGTTGATACACACAGCTCATGTATCACTCGTGTACACAATTTATACTATTCTCTCGCCCTGTGTGCTTGTTCCGTTAATTAAGAAGAATAGAAGGTAAAAAGAGTGAGTATTTGAAACATAAGAAGATGAAAAATGAAAAGAAAAGGAATAGATATTCACTCTTTTTATAATTGTTATTTGGAACATCGATACAATTAGTGGCGGAGGATAAAATAAAAAAAGAGATGTGGCCCATACAATTGTTCTCTCAATGTCATGACATTGTAGAACACTAATTACATCCAACAAGTAATTATTCAACAGGGCATCAACTACAACATTTGGAATAGATAAAGTAAGCACTGAAAAATACCTAAAAAAAGATTGGGCAATACATCCATGATGCTAACTTGTAGATCATATATATATATGTACACATAAACAATCTGTGAAGCAAAGAGCAATATATAATGGAATACATTTGAGAGAGAGAGAGAGATCAAGTAAAGAAAATCAAGTGCAATGTAAAAACCAGTGCTTGGGCTCGTACCACTGGTTGGCTGCGACGTATATTAACAGAGCAAGATACATCCAGTCATCGACACATCGGCCGTTGCCCCAGGAGAATGAAAGGTGTTGGGAATTTGGGAGCGACGGTTCAACCACGACTCCACAACCAGCCAATGGGCCTAGGGTGTGGGACGGGAGTGAGGCCCAGTAGCTCGAGCGTTGTCTTCCTCTCGCGCAGTCACTTGTAGCGGTCGTGCCGTCTCGGGAGCAGTGGGGGTACTCATGGCCGGAGCAAAGGTACGGCGTCACTTGTAGCACCCAGTCTTCAAGACTTCAATACACACATTTTTATTTTTATTTTTTTAAAAATATGTATCTATGAAAATATTGAAAATAATTACTACACGTAAGCATTTTTACCGTTGTAATTAACATTGTATTTTACTTAGCAACTTTTTATATTTTTGTGTATATTAGTGAATTTTGATTTTTGAGGTTTGCCTGGACGCATCTTAAGACAACATCAGTTTAAGAACGGATCGAGTTGTCTGTTGAAGCTGTTGGGTGGCAACTTTTACTATTGGGATTGAATATAACAAATAATCTAGAATCTTCTGTATCATGTTAGGTGCGTCGATGGTGAAACAAATTTTGATAGTTGACTCATGAATTTGAACTTTTGGTAAAGCGTGCTGGTAGTGAAAGTGATGCCGAGCTGTTGCTAAAAGCGGTGTAAGGAGTTTGATTGAGCAACTTGAGCTACTCCTTGTTTTTCTTCTTGTGGGCACACTTTTGAAACGGCTAAGTGATGTGTTTCATAAAAAAACTTTATATATAGAAAGTTTTTTTAAAAAATAAATTTATTTTTTAAGTTTGTAGTAATAATAGTTAATCAATCACTCTTTCAGTTTTTTTGGCATGGAAAATCGTTTCCATACCACTCAAAGGAATAGTCTAAGTTGAATACGCTATATAACACATGCCGTATAATGGGTGTCCATCTCTTAAAAAGTTTTTTTTTTCTAAATAGGTCCTATTTTGATCTACTCATCTATTTTATAAATATAAATATGCATATATTTTCTAAAGAGATATAGGAAAAGAGAAAAAAACTTTGATGTCACTTATTAAATGAGTAATGATGGAAGCTGAGAGATAGTAATTTAAGGTAAGATTCATCATGCAAATGCAGTGTCAGCCTGCTAGATCATCGGCTCAATTTTTTTTTCGATTACATGACGCACGCGCGTGTATACTACAATACACAACACCACACTCGCATACCTATAAATATGCCTCCTACCGCATACTGAAGAGACGAAAGCCAGCACATGTCTCTGGTCTTAAAAAAATTCAGTTGAAATCCCTCTTGCGAGTTGCAAAGGGATTTTGGATTGGCCATATATGTTTAGGGGCGAATGAGTCCAGGACCTACAGGACCCTAGGGTCGACCTGTTTATTGTCACAACTTTGGTGGGATCGATGGCGGCGACGGCGCTGTTAGGATTTGGGGGCGATGTACTCCAGCCTAGATCGAGGCGGCAGCGGCGTCAGTGATCATCAGGATCGTGCGCAGGTAGTGGGAGCGCTTCTTGTGCCTTCCATTCTGAGATTAGGGGCTGGTTTGGAACGTGCCTCCCATTCAATCGCTTCTTTTGGTTTGCCACTTTTCGTTTGATTGCGATCCGATGCCCTGGATCTTGGTGACGTTCAATTCGATTTTTGTTCGTGAATATGTGTAAATGCATGTACAACTAACTTTGCCTGATGAACTTTTATTGGGTGCCAGTGACTGTTTGTAATTTTGAATGCAAAGATTATACCGTATCTTAATTTTTGCAATGGGGGAATAGTGCTATTGATTTGTGTAAAGGAATCATGGTTTCTGAATGGAACATCTCATAAAATCTATGGACTTATATATATATATATATATATATGCTAAATTTCTAGCTCGAATTTTCTTTTGTACTGAATTGTTCAGATTCAGCTATCAATTTGTTAGGCTTGGATTGCATGCCCTGCCGCCTGCACAAGCGCATAGTCCCGTGACAGAACCTAACGGGCCAGCGGCCAGACAGTCCCGCCAAAGAAGGGCGGTGTAACAGCCCGTTTTCATTCTTCAGTGCGAATAACCGTTTTTCATAAGCATTGTATGGCATCTCATCTTATGTGCATGAAAAATCCCTCCTGTTCACATTCGGGCGTTTTTTTTTAAAAAAAGGTTTCGCCGCCCTAACAGACCTTCAATTTTTGACCTTCACTAAAACCTATGGATAAGTTCCTAAAAATTCCTTATCACGTCAGAGGCCTGTCTGCCAAAATTCAAAACATTTTGATCAATTTGGTCCATTTGACTGGCCAGTCAAACCTCGACCAAAAATTCAAAAACTCTGTTCTGTTCTGTTCTGTTCACCCGGGGGGAGGTCTCTCTTGTCTTCTCTTGTTTCTCAGACCTGTGGAGCCCACCTGTCGGTGCAGTTGACTTGGCAAGCCTCTGGAAGTCTCAAGTTGTTCGTAATCGGGACTCTACCGGAGCTGACTTTTGAGTGACTAGAACGATGTCTTTTGTGAACATCATTCACGATATCATCGTTAAACTGTATACTGACACAAGAAGGTTAATCATGTTCTTAGACCTAGTTTCAAGTCCTTTAAATATAGGATGCGTTACTTCTGATATGCCTTAAATTAAAACATAGATAGTCACCAAGTTAGAAAATCAAAGTACTATATACACAGATTAGAGTGGTATCAAGTTACACATAGATAAGGGAGCTTTTTTTCTCAAGAACAAAAAAATGTACAACATACACACATTAGAGTGATATTAAAGCTTAAAAGGAGATGAAAAATGCATGGTCGTTTATTACTGCGGAAAGAAACCACAACACAACATGTCCTTATACATACATGGTTCCTTGACCATGATGAGGAAAGAAAAAGAAAAAAAATACGGTATATAAACACTAGTTTATTTGCTGGTCATTGATAGGCATATATAGCTACTGATTCTGATCAATCTGCCTCCGGCCCTCCGACAATACACCTCTTCTTCTCCGTCACTCCTGCAGTGAGAAAACCCCAAATCAATTAACAACAAGCTGCAAACTTAATATGCACTCGATGATAATAATATCAGAGAGAGAGAGAGAGAAGAGAGAGAGAGATGTGTAGCTAGAGGAGCTTCCTTCAATCCAATCAATAGAGGAAGACAATGGCGGGTTCATCTCCTAGGTCACGCAAAACCCATGCAAGTGCAGGCCAACGACATTACGCTGCCATGCACTCCAGAGGTATCCATGAACCGGCAGCCGCGTCCTACCACTTTTTCTCCTGACTTGGATCCAAAGGGAGCTCGTCTTCTTCTTCTCCCCTTCACATTCACACAATATATCATATCGATCTTCTACTTATCAAACGCAAAAAAAAAAAGACATAGTATATATGAAAAATAAGTTGACAAAGCTGGCTAAATGAATCCATGTGTGTTATGTATGGTTTCTAGCCTAGGAACACATGAGTTCGGAGTACAACGATTGCTTTGAGGTTGGTGCGTTTATATAGAACTCATGGGCAAATCTTGGCCGTCGGATCAGACGAAGGGTCCTCACACATATGGACAGAAATCAAATCTGTGTAATTATGGTGATATAACATGGCATGATTATATTAGTAGAGCTGATTCTATAACCTTTAGTATTATCTCCGAAATGTTGCCATGCAAATTTGTTTCCTTTTTAGAGATGATTCTCACAATATTTGTTAACAGTGCTGTGAAGTTTCCATATTCATTCAGTTATTTCCATTATACCTAGTTGTGCTTGATTCACACGCAGTTCTTCGTATATTGAATTCATGTTTGCGAGGCCTGCATATTTGCAAATGGAAACAAATTCCCACCAAATGGTGAGACATTTCCAGGCAATGTGCGTGCAAATACTTGGTAGTTTCATACAGTATAATTTTCGTCTCTTTGAAGGTGCAGATTTCTCTATTCCCGTCGATGATTATGTGATTGTTTGTTTTTGGTACTTTTCATGAATCTTAAAGCGATTGTATAAGTTCAAATCTATGAAATTTAGGCCTATGGCCTAACTAATTAAATAAACTACTAAAATTCTTAAAGACATATAGTAGAGATATGAGTAGGATTTTTTAGTCACAACTGCTAGTTAGTGAAGAGGTAACTTAAGGTTGGTTTCTCTTCTCCCCTTAAGCAATTGAGAGAAAAAAGAGGAACCAACATGTGCTTGCTAGCTCGTCAGGCTGGTCTAGGATGCGACGCTAGCCACGACTATGCTGTAACACCTTTTGTTATTTTTTATTTTGTCGTTTTGAAATCGTCGTTATTTTATATGTACATCATATCAAATTTTGAGCTCTGCACTAATCGTGCGTTTCCAGGATATGTATAGCAAACCCGCTGCCCTCTCTCAAGATTAATCTAGTCTTGCATTTTCAGCACCACATCAACTCTAGTATTTTTCATTCCGTTTATCTACGCGTACAAGTAATCTCCGACGAACGCCTTCGCGCCGAGTACGACCTCCGCCTCCCCTCGTCCTCCTTCTACGGCCGCGCCTCCTCCTCCGCCGGGGCCTCCTCGTCTGCCTCGTACGGATACGGATACGGATACGGCTACGGCCACAGACACGGCGGTGGTTCCTGGCGCCGACCGCCTCCGGGTGGAGGAGGTGCCGCCTCGTCGGGGTTCGATTGGGACTTGTTGCTGAAGTCGGTCACGCGGCGAGGGTTCGTTATCTATCTGGGTTTCGCCAGGTAAAGCTGCTCATATGCGCTGATGCTTTTCTTCCTTGGGTTGATTTGATATGCTGCCATTGCGTGATTGTTGTGCTGATCCATCAGATTGTTGGCTTTTCTCAAGGGAATCGTTGTTGAAAAGCCATTGCCATTGCTTGATTACTACAACGAAGGGTGTTCATGAATGTCTGACCGAGATCAAAATAGAACCAAACCTGCATAGAAATAAACACTTATTGATTAACATTAGAAATTGCATGCATGTTTATGACCTACGAAAGAAAAGGATTGAATATTTATGACCATTGTTGTTGTGTCAAACACGAATTCACTTTCTATGGATTGAGCAGTTCCATAAAATGCGTAGAAACTCTTTCCCAATGGTTCTTTGTAGACAGGAAGTTCATCAAAGCGGTTTGTATTTTAATGACTGTTGAGAAAGTAATGTTAACCAGCAAGATAGCAACTACCAAAATAAAATTGGAATGACTATTGTTGGTATGAGGCAGATCTCACAATAATACTAATACCCCAACTCTATAAAAGGTGTCGGATCTATATATACAGTTCAGTAGTGGTCTAAACCCCGCAGTTGTAGCGGGAGGGGAACGGACGCAGAGATTAAAGCGAAAACTAGTGAACAAAGGCGTGGAGAGACTTTCGGTCATAATATTGGTAAATTGGTGCGCCGATGATACATGAAGCACCCGAATCTGTCCTAGTGTGACTTTTGTCACGTATAAAATAAATATCTATCTCTATATGTTTCGTGTCTCGATGATAAACTGGGTTAGCGGTCATATAGATGGCACTGACATTGTCGTAATAGACGATGGTTACAGAGAAGATAGGTGCACAGAGCTCCTGGAGAAGCTGGCGAAGCCAGCAACACTCGGCGATGGCGTGGGCAATGGCGCGATACTCAGCTTCAGCGCTAGACTGAGACACTGTAGTCTGGCGTTTTGATGACCAGGAGACTAGAGTGTTGCCGAGAAAGACGCAGTAGCTGGACGTGGAGCGTCGAGAGTCAGGACAGCCCGTCTAGTCCGCGTCAGAGTACGCCGTGAGAGAGTCAATAGGGCTGGAGCTGAGATGTAAGACGCTGGAGAGTGCGCCCTTCACGTAGCGAAGGATACGCTTGAGCAGCGCGAGGTGATGTTCACGCGGAGCATGCATAAAGAGGCACACTTGCTGGACGGCGTAGGTGAGGTTGGGTTTTGTTAGGATGAGGTATTAGAGAGCACCAGTAAGACTCCGGTACTGGGAGGGATCGGCGATGAGAGAGCCATCGGTAGCGGAGAGCTTGGCGCGAGTATCGACCGGAGTGACCGTGGTGTGACATTCGGCCATGCCTGCATGCTGGAAGAGATCGATGGCATACTGACGCTAGGAAAGGAAGAGCCCGTGAGAAGAGCGAGTGACAGAGATGTCAAGGAAGTGATGGAGAGGACCGAGATCGGTCATGACGAACTCGGAGTGGAGTCAAGCCATAATCTGGTGCAGGAGGGACGGCGAGGACGCTATAAGAGTAATGTCGTCAACATAGAGGAGAAGATAGGCGGTGGTGGTGCCGATGTGAAGAACGAAGAGAGAGCTATCGGATACAGAGGCCACAAAGTCAATGTGCCGAAGGTAGGCAGCAAAGCGCTGGTACTAGGCCCGAGGAGCCTGTTTGAGGCCGTAAAGGGAACACTGAAGGAGGCAGACGTCATCGGGACGAGAGGGATCGACGAAGCCTAGAGGCTACTGGCAGTAGACCGTTTTCGTCAGATGACCGTGCAGAAATGCGTTCTTCACGTCGAGCTAGTGGATCGACCAATAGTGCGAGGTAGCCAGAGTAAGAACTACCCGGATGGTAGCGGGTTTGACGACGGGACTGAATGTCTCGTCGTAGTCGACATCGGGACATTGGGAGAAATCCTAAACTATCCAGCGTGCCTTGTGATGGGCAAGTGATTCATCGACGTGGAACTTATGTTTAAAGATCCACTTACCGGTCACAACGTTGGCATCGGTAGGATGAGAGATGAGGCACCAAGTCTCATTGTCCATGAGAGCCTTGTACTCATCGGCCATGGCCACGCGCCACTGAGTATCGGCCAAGGCTGAACGATGAGTCACCAGGATGGGTGAGATAGTACAATGAATTACTGAGAGCCCGTAGCACTTGGTAGGGCGAAGGGACCCGGTTTGTGATTGGGTAATCATATGAGATGTGGAGGGGACAGGAGTCGATGGGAGCATGGGAAGTGGGGTAGGGACTGGTTGGGGAGGGGCGACATCGGCTCGGGATCGGCGACTGTATGTGCGAGGAAAGGGCTGAACTAGGTCGGCCTAATCCAATGGGGGTGGGTGAGCCGATGGATGTATATGGGCTGATTGATTTGGGCGGTCCAATGGAGGTGGAGTAGCCGATAGGGAGGGATGAACTGATGGAGGCGGATGGGCCGATAGGTGGGTATGAGTCGATGAAGACTGAGAAGCCGATGGGGTTGATGTGTCCGATGAGAGGGAGACAGGATCAGCCGGAGCCGATGAGAGTGGTGGGGCCGATGGAGGTCCGATGTGAGTAGCATCGGACCAAAGAGGAGTGGGATAGCTGAGCAACAAGTTCTCACGAGTGGCCGATAAGGGGGCCGGAAGTAAGATTAATGGAGGGGACCGGGAGGGCACGATGTTGGTAAGGAGGAAGTCGAGATCGCTAGATGAGGATCTGGGATGAAGTAGATCGAAGGGGAAGCAGGTCTCGTCAAAGACGACATGGCGGGAGACGATGATCCGCTGGGTGGAGAGATCGAGACATCGGTATCCCTTGTGGGATGAGGAATATCCGAGGAAAATACAGGCGGTGGAGCGGGGGTCAAGTTTGTAAGGAGCAGTAGCGATGAGATTGGGGTAGCAGAGACACCCGAAGACACGTAGGTGAGAGTAGTCGGGCGCCTGGTGGTACATAAGGGTGTATGTGACATTGTAGGGAACGGAGGAGCAAGTACGCTGATTAAGGAGGTAAATCATAGTGGTTAGTGCTTCAGCCCAGTAGGTTGCAGGTAGGTGGGCATGAAGTAGTATTGTGTGACTCATGTTGTTAAGTATGCGAAGTAGACGTTTGGTCTTGCCATTCTGAAGAGAGGTGTAGGGACAGGAGAGACGGAGATGGATGTCATGGGAGGTAAGAAAGTTTTGAACGGTACGGTTGACAAACTCCGTACCGTTATCGGCGTGTAGGGCTTTAATGGAGAGGTTGAACTAGTTGGAGATATAGTTTGTAAAGTTAATTAGGTGGGAGACGATCTCAGATTTGCTGGTGAGTGGAAAAGTCCAGCAATAGTGTGTGTAATCATCAAGTATTGTAAGATAATACTGATTACCAAAAACACTCTTAATCGGAGAAGTCCATACATCATAGTGTATTAGCTCAAAAGGTCACGAGGTACAAGACATAGAATTTGAAAAAGGCAGTCGTACGTGTTTATCAAGTTGACACGAGTGGCAAACAGTGGAGCTGCTGTGGTTACACTTGATGGAGGCACTGCGATGTAGATTACTGATAGCGTCGGGACTGGGATGATAAAGGCGAAGATGCCAGAGGTTGGTGGAGAGGGCAATGCTGGCGTGTGGAGTGGACGGCATAGTGGGGATGGTGTAGAAGTCGCCGCCACTATTGCAGCGAAGGATCTGACGCCGGGTTGGGATATCCTTCATAGAGAAACCAGAACCGTCAAATTCAATTGAGTAATTGTTATCTCGTGTGAATTGGTGAATAGATACTAGATTGTGAATAAGGGAGGGGATGATGAGGACATTGCGAAGTAGAAGATTAGTTGTGGGTGTAGACAGAAAAGAGTCACCACGTCATTGGATAGGGAGAGAGTGGCCATTGCCGATGGTGACGAAGGAGGAGGAGGAGGGATGGTGAGAGAGTAGTATACTGGCCGATGACGCCATGTGAGAGGACGCACTAGAGTCCAGCACCCAAGGATGCTGAGGTTGGAGCGTCATCTGATTGAGGGCGGCGACGAGGCTAGTCTGGTTTCAGGAGGGAACCGACTGAGTAGGTGGTGGCGGGAGTATCGATTGAGGTGGTAGGGTGGGAGCCGATGCCAGGTGGGCCTGAGGATGGGCACCGACAACCCCTGATTGTCAACTGATGGGACTGCGTGGCTGGGGATGGGGTGCCTAGGGGTTGTAGCATAGCCACGGACCCATGAGACTGGCAGACGAGACAGGGACTGGAACAGATCGCGGCTGCATCGGACCGTGAAGTTCTTGCCCTTACCCTTGCTCTTGCCTTTGCCGGTGCCACCGGTGTTGGCTGTGTTGCCATGGTTAGGGCTATGGCTACTAGAGCCACGAGAGGTGGCAGCAGCACACGGTGATCGGCAGCCATGGTCGGCTGTGGCGAGGAGAGCGGTGTGGGCCACGGTCTTCTCGTCGTTGGTTAGGTGTAGTTTTTTAAAAACTAGCATGTCATGGGCTCGGGTGAACGATAGAAGGGGTGTGGAGTTGGCGATGTCGTCGGTGGTGTTGGAGAAGTGTGGGTTAAGTCCTCACAAGAGGGCAATGACGAGTTGTGAGTCGGCCATAGGGTGACCGACATCGCGAAGGGCGACAACCTTTACCTTGAGGCGCTGGCAGTACGAGAAGACAGAAGAATCTCCTTGTACCATGAAGTGGAATTTGTTTAGTAGGAAGATGGCGCGCGGTTGTTTGTTGGCAAGGAAGAGCCGCTCGATAGCCACCCAAAGATCTCGGGCGATGGGGTCGGTGTCCTTCATGGCAAGGTCGAGGATAGAGTCATCGACCGAGCTAAGCAACCAGTTGCGTACACAGCACTCAGCGATGTCTCACTGGGGATCATTGGGTCGAGGTAGAGCGGAGCCATCGATGTGAGACCGGAGCCCGAACTTTCCACGGAGGGATTTGAAGAAAAATACCTACTTGGAGTAGTTGGCGTTAAGGTCGAGAGAGATGGGAACATGAGATTTCACGTTGACAGTGGTGTACGGTAGTGAGAAGATCGGCGAGATAGTGCTCGAGGTGTGATCAGGAGCGTCGATGGCTGGCACAGATTCGGCGACTAGGAGGGTGTCGGAGCTAAGGGCTGACTCGATGGTCATGATGAGAGGGTAACGAACGCAATAAGCCGATGAGGGTAAAGGTCAATGAGGAGTAGGTGGCCGATGGGAGTAAGCCGATGAGAAAAGTAGTTGGCTGATGGGAGTAGGCAGCAGAGTAGTTGAGGGAGAAGTGGGTGACAAAGTAGGTAGGTCAGAGAGTAGGTAGGTCATGAACGTGAGAATGTTCGTGTCCGTGAAGAGAAGTTTCATGTCCTTGGACTCGTGGAGGCAAAAGACTAGAGCGGACGTGAAAACTCGGAGAAGGCACGGACGCAAAGAGAGGAGGTTCGCGTCCGGGAGGCAGATATTCGTTTCCGTGGACACGTGGACACATCGGAGTGGCGCGGATGCGAGTAGAGAAGTTTCGCGTCCGGGAGCAGGTGAGCATGTCGGAAAAGCAGGAACTAAGAGAGAGAGTTCCAGCCGATGGAGGTCGAACGGGTCCAGCCGATGGAGACGACGAACGCAGAGTTGCGCCAGCGTCGGAGAAGAAAAGTTGTGCCGAGGCAAGAAAAGAGCGAAGGCGGGTGTGAGACGAGACAAAGAGGCAGATGGAGACCGTCACCTTGTCACATGGTGAAAAACAAGGGAGGGGAGAGGGTGGTGGAGAAGAAGAAGACCGTCTGCGAAGGAGACGGGGATAAGAGAGAGCCGAGACGAGAAAGCAAAGAAGAAATACCGAGAAGGAGGTCTGTGATGCGAAGGAAGCGTCGGCTCGCCGACGGGAGGATGCTAGCGCGTCGGAGATGTCTAGACCCGTTCTGATACCATATAAGAATGTGGTGTACAGTAACTCTATAAGAGGAGTCAGATGGTCTAACACTATACATCAATTTTGAACGCGTTGACAGGAAGAATAAAATGTTATGTATTGGTCAAAATCTGTCAAATAACATGCCCTGATGTTGGATACTCATGTCATTCCATGCACTATTTTTTTGCAGCATTTTTGTGTATTCTACTTCTGGAAGTATTATAGTATTTGAAATGTAACAGCATTTTAGAGTTGAAGATTGTTAGCTCATGACGACAACTCTGTACTGCAGTGTACTGCTGGGGCTGGAGCAGTTTTTTCTTGATGATAGTCTTTTAGAAATCTGGAAGATGAGTAATTCTGGGGTAAGTATGCATTTGTTATCTTCTCATATTTTATTTGGAGCACCCTGTATTTTGTTTCTTCAATACTTTTTTCCTTGCATCCATAGGAGTTCTTCCCTAGCCCATACAATTGACCCTCTGCACTTTTGAACTTTATTGATGTATTGATCAAACACCCACTGGCTATTTAACTGAGTAGCTACTTTGCACATTGTCGTCCATGAGGATGTGATAGCAGATGGGTAGGCATGCTATTAGCTTGTTTATTTCATTGTTAATTACGAAATTCGAGCTGAAGAAAAGCAAGTAAGGAGGGAGTTAATTAGAAATTTTATTTAGTGTACTCTAAAAGGTCGAGAAAATTGGAGATAAATGTGTTTGCCAAGTAAAAGTGGCATTGCTTAGATGACTTGTTCAGGTAAAAAATTTCAAACAACAGAAACAGCTTTCGTTTTTCCCTATTGGTTGTTTACTATTGAACCTTGCAATGACGAAATGATAATGGCGCTTAATATAAAATCTGACATCTTGATTTGGTTTCTAGAACCTTTCATTGTAATTGTATAGCATTGGACACCACAGAAGAGTTTCAGGTCTTAGAATGCCGTTTTCATTCGTTCTACAGAAAGAGCAAAAGTTTTCTTTCAGGTTTTTAAATTATCCATATATTTAACTTAACAAAGCCGACAGAAGATAGTTTCTGTTTCTTTAGTAGCATTGTCACTGTTTTGTATGTTGAATTATCCTAATCTGCATATATGATTGATTTCATATTTCGAATGAAAAAGGGCATATATGGACATAGTAATGTGCATATATTCGTACTTCCTTCTCTAAGTATATATGCCCCTTTTCATACGAAACTGGGGTATTTCAGATACTATGTTGAAAGCCTAGTTAGATTACTATGTTCTTACATTTTTAATTTGCAACTATGTGCAATTAGTTCAGCTGTACTAATGATTGGAATTCTAGAATGTGCGAACTGTTCAGTGCAAATGTGAGATGCTTGAGCATTGTTTGGTTGGGGTGAGCTGTCTGCTTGATAAGTTTTTGAACACTTGATTGATTAGAAGCGTGGGAGAAAGAGATTACACACGTATGTGCTACAAATCGGTCCAAGACCATTTGAACCATATTCTTCCTGCCAAATATTTATTTAATGGTGTGTTATTACTAATGCAATGTAATGAACTGTGATAAATAATGTGCAGAAATCATTTGAGGACGCGATGGAATCAATAGAGAAGGTCAAAATACATAAGAGAAATAGGTAGAAGTTATATCGACTTTCCGTACATATATACAAACCAATGTGCATCTACTGTTGTTCAGGTCGTGATGTGTCGTAATGCGTGTGTTCTGAATAATTTGTTCCTCACGATGTCATGATTGATCCTTGTAATCTAATTTGATCACTATTCGCTAGAAAAAAAAAGAGTATCACATGTACTTGTTTATCTTCAAATGTAAGAGTGCAGGTTACAGCGTATGAAAAGAGAAATATCAAAGAGACTCAAGCCATGGGCGACTGAAATAATGTTGCGAACTCAAGTCTTTTACTTTTATCTTGTCTCTTACAACCTGTGATGTCTTGGGCCAGAACCTTGAATAGATGTAAGTTGGGTATGTTAACAACGAACGTGAATCAAAAGACTGTACGAACATCTTGCTTCTGGAAAGTGACTCAACCTGGGACATGTAAACTCTTTCAATGCGTGCGAATCTGCGATGGTGCAATACATTAACTTCCTTTTCTACAAGTTGGTCAATCGTTTTGTACTCCCACCATGTTACGTACGTAAACTTTCTTCAGATCTCTTAAAGGCCACTGGAAGCCTGATCCAGCAGTGGGCTACTATCTCGTACAGTCGCACCCATGTCCAATCATCGTGTTCTCCTGTGAACATGTGGTGACCTGTGGGCTGCCACTCAGATCCAGGATTCCAGTCAGGGTCCGTCTCAGTAATTTTGTATAGCCAGGCACGCTGACTTAGTTGTGTTCGAGAATGCTTCTTGTTTTTTAGATTTTTTTTATTTTTAACTACTAAATAATACATTTTTAAAAAACTTTCTAGAAAAGTTCATAATCTCATATTTTTAAAATAGATTTTTAAATTTATAATAGTTAATTCTATCGCTTATATCGTTTATCTTCGGTCACATTCAAATACAACTTTAAACTATCGGTATCATTACATAAGCTAGCGTTTAAAATCAGCGACGGAGACAGCATGTCTCGGGGAGTCCTAATACACTATTAAGTAATAGATCAATTACTAATTAATTAGACCATTATATGTAAAACAAATTATTAGAGAGGGCCAGGCCACTAGGCATCCTCTGTCTCCGCCACTATTTGAAATGGATTATGCACTGAATTGAATTATCTGCTCCATCTAAAAATAATAATTATAGCATTCAATTTTTTTCATAAAGAAAGTAAGTTTAAAGTACTAATCTCTAACCACCTCTCATCTAAATTTCTCTCCATTATAACCAATCATTATCTCATTCTCAATCACTCCTTATTTAACGAGTGGCATCTAATTTACATTTTAAATACTATAATTGTGTTTTTTAACGAAGAGTATAAATTAAATAGTTTGATATACAAACTTAATAAATACTTTTTGCACAATAAGTTCTTTTTTCTTAGTAAAAGAAATATTTTTACAAGTAATACTTTTTATAAATGTGGATCAGGGGAATAGGATATGGCAAATATTCCCACGAGAATATGGCTCCAGGGGTGCGGTCAATGCTGTCCGTACCATAGTAGCCAAAGTCGGCTTTCACATTACCCTTTGGAGGGTTTTCACATTACGCTTTGCCGCAAAGCTAGGCTGCGTTCGAGTAGACAACAAAGAAAAAAAAAGAAATTCTCGAGCTGCTAAAATATATTTTTATTAAAAAATATTGAAAATTTAATTTAAAAACATATTAATCTATTTTATTTTTAAAATAATTAATAGTTAATTAATCATACGTTAATTACTCTCTCTCCCCCCTCCCTCTCTCCACTTAAACACACACCCCGCTGCGCTTTTATTTGTGGGCACGCACGAGCGAGCGAGCGACCGACGTAAAAGAAAGCCATACCACATTAAAGGCGTTCACACTATGTCATTACGTGGCGCCACCATGGTGGGGCAGCTCAATTTAGCGGATGAATCGAGACACAGTGGCTAGATTGGATTAGTGGTATACTGGTGATTAGAATTAACAAACATCATTAACTCGTTAACTAAATGAAGGCATGAACAAACAGGAAGGAGGTAATAATTACACCATAAGAAAAGAGAGAGACTGATTTGATTTCTAGTGCTATGCTACAGGCTACAGCATCATCATCTGGCTAGGCAACGACAATCCACATGCCAAAACCGTCCGATCATAGCGTCGGACGGACCAAAAAAACCCTGAGATTTCAGGGGGAAAAAGGGGAGAAGAAGTCGGCGTCAGAATCAGATCATCCCCCAGCTCTCCAATGTCGGGAAGGCCGACGCGCTGATCATCGCCTCCAGCTCCTGCAGCAGCAGCGACGACGACGCCTCGTCCGCCACCGCTGGGGTAGAGGCCATTGTGGTGGGCGACGTGCTGCTGGTGGTCTTGCTCTTCGGCTCCGGCTGTGGCGGCGGCGGCGGCGGTGAAGCGCGGTCGAGCAGGAAGGCAGACGTGTCCAGCGTCGGGAGCACGCACGCGAGCGCCGCGGCGGCGTGCGCGGGCGCCGGGGTCGACGACGCGGAGGCGTAGGCGTAGGCGGTGTGGGCGCCGGGGACGGGGAAGCCGGTGACCTCCTGCACCATGCGGCGGAAGTCGGCCGGGTCGGCGCTGATGTAGGTGGTGTGCGCGCGCCGCGACGGGCGGGGCTTCCGCTTCGACACGCGCCCGCTCGGCCGCGTCGCCGCCCGCGTTCCACCGCATGCGGTAGGCCGCGCGGAGGCGGCGCCGGCGAGGATCTCGGCCGAGGCGGAGGAGGTGGTGGTCGTGGAGGAGGACGGCGTCGGCGAGACGGCGGAGCTGTATGAGGAAGCGGCACCGGCGTTGGCGCCTGCGCCAGCGGACGGCGCCATGGAGGCCCAGAGCGCGGCGGTGAGTGCGTCGTCGCCGAAGCCGGCGGCGCCGACGGGGGAGAGCCAGGTGTGGTGCGATGGCGGCGGCGCGGGGAGGTGGGCCCAGGTGGCGTCGAGGCTGACGCAGCGGTTTGCCATGCTTTGTGGTTGCTTGCTGGCTGGATCGGGTTGGTGGTGTGGTTGGGAAAGCTGTGGGGAGGGTGGAGGCAGGGTGCGAGGGTGGTGGGATTTATATAGGGGAAGGCATTGGAGACAAAAATGGTGGGTGTACCAAGCTGTGTATACTAGAGTTGTCTCTAAATTACACATACGACCGTACGACATGTTATACAACTTGTTAGGCCTTGTTCGGAAGTGGCATTTTCGAATTATGTATTTCATATAAATATTTTTTATATAGAAGTTTCTTTAAAAAATAAATACATTTATTTCTAGTTTATAATAAATTAATATTATATGCTAATTTTACATGGGCGAGCGTGTCCGGCGGGTGGTGTGCGTGTGCGCGTGGCATGGCGTCATGTGCAGCGTGTGAAGGAGAGTTGGAGAGAAACCGCGTGAAGGGGCGGATGGCCCATTGCCACGCACGCATGCTCGGGCGGCTGTTGCTGCTGAAGCCGTTGCTATCGCGGGGCCCAGCTATTCTCCTCCTGAGCAAGGAGAGGGAGCAAGGGGAGGGAGTAGAATAGCTAGCTATTTACTGCAAGACGAGTTCATAAAGTAGTAGTACTAGCTAATTTTGCATTATAAGTTCACAACTATATATTCCATTTCAATTCTCTCCGTACTTGTCATTCAAAGAACAACTAACTAAGCCTGAGTTTGAATCAACAATTAATATTTTCCTGTTTTCTATAGTCACGATTTTTAAACTTCTAAACATTACGTTTTATAAAAAAAACTTTATATATAAAAGTTTTTTAAAAAATTAAATAAATCTATTTTAAAATTTAGAATAGTAATACATAATTAATTATTCACTAATTTGCTGATCAACATTACAATTAATTATTGGTTCAAATGTAACCAAAACCTCTATAAATAACACCATAGTACATTTTATCCGTACCATCTATCTATCTATATATATATCTAGGTTGTTTGGTCCATAATCTATTCATCAATCTATCAAGTTCTAAAAAATTCTATCATATATATATACTCTTTAAGACTTCAAGAGAACTTCCGTGTGAACTAGAATGAGCTGATCACTGCTGATTAATAGATCGTATTATTGTAAAATAGACCATATTAGGGTTTAAATATGCAATTGTAAATATGGATTCTTTAGTATTTTTCAGACTTAATAAATTGTAAATTAAAGACTCTTACTATATTTTATCAATCTTTAATAATACAGTCTGTCTATAAATACCAACTATATACTTTAACATGTACAAACCACATGGGCAGGTGTAGTACTTACTTCATTTTAATTTACTTATCGTTCTAACATTTACAATTTATGTCAAAAATACTTGTTTTCATATTCTAAAGTTCTTTTAAAAGATATATTTCCCTTCTTACCTATTGTCAATATAGCCATACCTGATATTCTCACAAGAAAATTTAATACTTTCTTTGAAAAATATGATTAGATGTAATTAATAAGTGTAATAATGTAATTTATCATACTCCTAGTATAGCGTGAGATTTGTTAGAACAATAAATAAATTAAAATGATGGAAATATCTTTTAAAATCTCAAAATGTTATTTTAGAAAGAACAGAATGTTAGCGGAGACCTCATTCTTTTCCTACTGTAAAAATATTCTCTCCATTCTAAAAACTTCTATCATTTAAATCTTATTTTATATAAATATAAGTATATCTAGCATTATTTATGTAATTATTTATCCAATCAATTAAATCTATTTAAATTTCTTCACATATTATCTTTGTCAATTCTCTGCCCTCACTTATGCCTTTATCTCTTAATCTTAGCGTCCACTAAATAATTTAATTTAGAAATATTTTATTATATGGCGGTTGTAGTAGGCATAAATATTCGTAGGGAAAAAACGACGAGGCCATGAGAAAAGTAACGTGCACCGCCAGATCCCACTATACTACTCCTAGTACAGTATACAGAAGTACTGTAGAAGAACTGATAGTACGATGGACGCGTCAGCCAGGAGTGCACGGAATGGGCGTGGGGACACGGACGGCGCGGGCGACCGCGCGGCTTGACCGGGTTGCTTGAAGAAGAAGGGAAAAAGAAAAACAAAAGTCGTGGTGGTCGTCTCGAGTGGGTCAGGCAGCTGTCAGCCAGGCGACAAACCGAGAAGCCGCGTTGTCAGAGGCCGCCCGCTGCGGGCCCCACCCCACACCCGCTAAGGATAGGATTGAGGGATCGCGCCTGCCCATGCATGGCAATGGCTTCCCTGGAGTGGAGGCTGCCAGCTGGGACCCACGCGCCCCAGCCGCGGATAGCCAGCTTGCTGGTCTCCACCTGGGCGGCGGACAGCGCTTTGCAGGCTCCCAACCGTCCGATCCACGGATGGACGGGCTAGATCGACTGGCCACCTCTGCACTCGATCGACGGATAGTAGCAGTAGATGACGGTGACGTGGCTGCGGCTGAGCGGCATGTTTGTGTACATACTTCTTTTAGTAGGGTTTGTGTATGATCCGAAGCCCCGTCTAACCGCGCCATACAAACCACAATTCAAAATTAATCCACAATCCACGTATGTTTAAAAGAACTCACGAGAATAAACAAGGTAAGACACTGTGTAGTTCGAAAGAACTAAAAAAATAAATGAGTAAGATAAAAACCTCATCAAAGGTTTCTTATGAAAATATATACGTTAACTCACACTATGATACAACCTAATTTATCTAGCCCGGTATTTAGACCTAGCTAGGCATTTATTAAGATGTTGGGGTATTTATTAAACATGGCACATATAAGCGTTGGCGTAGCACCTATCAAAATGTTCGTAAATACCGGTGTTGCTCTAATATATAAGGGTGTTTATAATTATCCGATTAGCATGTACGGTTTACAAACGCTAGACTACATAGGCATATTGTAGCATTTATATCCGTCTAGTGGCTCTAAATACCATGAATTATCTTTCTTGATGGAAGATTTTTTTTAAAAAAAAATCCCCAAATGACGCTTTTTTATGTTAAGTGCCCCAACAAAGTAGTAGGTGGTGTTGTACGTTAACTAAGTGTGAGATATGATCTCTAGGTATCGTAAAATTTCTTAAATATTAAAATAATGATATTGATATCTAATAGAGTAGAGATCAGTGAGGTAGTACACTCAGAATTAATAGGACTATTTATTTTATTAAATTTGATAAGTCTTTTTTATTCTTTTAATGGATAGCGCTAATTAATATCTGGATGTGCGCCTGTACGCACGCACGTACAAATACCAGGATGTACTAAGATCCTCTCCGTGAACTTGCAGACACGCGTATACTCAAAATCAATGAAGATACTGCTTTATTAATTTATACTTGATGGATGCACTATATCTATTTTAATCACTATGTAAATTTTCAGTCTTCATAGAGTAGAATACGGAGTTCGTTTTTAATTAGGACGTACCCATTGTTTTTATAGCTGATACTCATATGGATTTATGCCGACAATTGAAGAACTCTGAAACTGTCTGATTTTTTTTTCTCTAAATGCGCAACAATAGGTCTGATACAATTAAAGAATATACATACTGGTCTACACATTCTCAAACCCTGGTTCACTGAAATGTGAACAAGGTTCTGCGTACTTTCTGATTTTTGGTCTGTGTTCCCTTGCAAAAATTCACTTATATATAATTACCAGATGTCAAAACTTCTCATGTCCCATTTTCTAGGTATGGAAAATACGGGTAGTGCCTCCATCCGGAAAATACACAGTCATTACAACAATATAATAAATGATTATGGGGTTAAAAGGGGACAAATTCCTTACGTGTCTATAAGTTTTCGCTTAATCCTTGCATGCTACTAAATTTTGTTATATTATCTTTATATCCCTGAGTTTTATTTTGATATTTTTATATCTATTTTATTTCATTAGTTGACCGTTAAATTTATCTTAAATAGCCTATTATGGCTTACTTATTTCTAACCTACTTAAAAAATTCGGATTTTTCTAATCTTACTATACGCGTTTTCATCCATCCTTCTGAAGCTTCACGCGTGCCCCACATACGCGCTCAAGGAGGAGAGTCAGATGCGAATTGTGCGATCTAATTAACATGGTCTCTAAGCGTGTGTTTGGTTTGGGGATGAGTTGTTTTGAGGGATATAATGGGTTGGAATGGTCATATCCCTTGTTTGGATGGAGGGATGGTGGGGCTGCCTAGATAGAGATACTCTCTCATTAGTTGGTGAGGTTACCTCTCACACAATGTACACGTAACAAAATACATACCAGAGGATAAACAGGAGTTCAGTAAGCAGTTTAAGTAAGTCCTCAAATGAAAGACCATTCATATCACAAAGTATACCCAAAAATAAAAACAATCATATATAATGAGCATGCATCAATCTATACATATGGAGTTCAAGTCTTACACATAATAGCAAATTGAAATCTGACACATAATAGCAAATTTAAGTCTTACAGATAATAGCAAGATAATAGCAAATTTAAGTCTTGCACATGCTAGCCTTGCCTTAAACATACTGACAGTTCAAGCTTTATAGATAATGCCCACCCAGCGGCAACATAGTTCATAGTAGCAAGAGAACTACACAACTCATCCAATAACCCTACATTGATCTAGGATACTTATCACTAATGAACATAGCAACCCAATGTTCATTATTCATGAATGAAAGCTCATAAAATGCTCTAGCAATGTGAGGGTTGGCCGTCAAAAGAGCATAGTAGAAAGATTTGTGTATCTCCTCAAAACCATGGAGACTTTTTAGGATGTCAAATAAACCTGCCTACAGTTTATTGTCTGGCTCGCTGGCCTTCACTATAGCAGTGGCAAGCTTACTTTTTTTTGGGGGGGTTATTTTTCTAATCGAAATCACTAACGTGGATGAATGCACTAATCAACTGATCATCTTCACTTTTAATTGTTTTGTCCTTCTTTGGATTGCTCAAAGATGATGTTTCAACATTAAGATCAATAGTGGTAGGGATATAATTCTCCTATTCGTTTTTAGTTTCAACATCTTCAGTAGCATGAACTGAACTTGAGTCCTCTTACAAACTTGAGTCCTCTTAAAAGACCAATTTGCATGATGACAAAATATACCTTGATATAGTCATTGTAGTGTTCGGCTCAAGAGTAATAAAAAAATTATCTTCATCCCAACCAACAACACTCACTTTCCTAAGCATATTCATCTTTGTGAACTTTTTTTTTGTCATGTCTTCAAATGGTTCTTAATCTGATCACTTGTGAGAGTAGTATAGAACATCTCATTGACAACCCTTGCACATAAGTTTGAGATAGATTTGTTTGAAGCCAGATGAAGTCCTCATGCCACTTGCCACAAGATTGGCTAGATGGGACAGCATGAAAGAGGACATTTTCCATTGCTGTTGTCCATCTCCTACATGTTATAACATATTTATAAGACCAATGAACAAGCATGATATATAATGGTAAACAAAAAATAAACAATCAATGTGCCCAAAAAAATTCTTTAGGAGTACATGTGTCCATACATATGATCATTCAACAGTATATTTATCCATGCAAATGACCATTCAACAAAAAAAATTCAGCACACAAGTTGACCTTACAAATAAAATTCAGTCCATAAGTTGATCTTACAAATAAAATTTAGCGCACAAGTTGTCCTTAGAAATAAAATTCAGCACACAAGTAAACCTTACAAATAAAATGTAGCACACATTTGACCAGAAATACAAATAGTATAGCTACATATCAGTTCACATTATGGTTTTGATGATCAGCCCACATTTGATCAGCAAGACTTAGCCTGAACTGAATCATCCATGCATGCTTATTTGCTTGGCCAATTGACGATGTAGTGGATTCACTAATCCAATCTGATGTATCTATAATAAACTAATCAATTCCATCATAAACTAATGTAGCAAGCTACAACAATATCTACATGAGTTCAAAAAGGGAAGAATGATGTGGCGTCATCTAGAAGTTTGAACCTCCTCTTTGGTGACCCAAATGCACGCTCAACTGTCACACAAAGAGACGAGTGCCTAAGGTTGAACAACTCTTTCTCATTTTGCATTGAATTATTCCTTCACTCATTCAAGTGGTACCGACAACATGAAAAGGAGGGAGAAATCCTTGTTTAGTTCCATATCTAGCATCAACTGGGTAGAATTTTCTTATCATATGATGGACAAGTTGGTCACATTTCTATATATCAACATTTGTGATGGAGATATTAATGAACTAAATTAAGCTATTACCTTGGGGAACAAGAAGGCCATTTTTATGTTCCAATGCATCTCTCAAAACTATAGCATCATGTGTTGTTTCTTTCCAATTAGACAAGATAAAAGTGAACTAAAGATCAAAATCTACAGCTGCCATTACATTTTGCATGCCATGAGACTTCCTACCACAAAATGAAGAATCCATATTCTTCGGAACAGAGGCTCTAATATGGGTGCCATCAATAGCACCAGTACAATTTTATTTATGTTCAACACCACACAAGATTAGGGACCATAGAGGTTTATAAAAATATAAAATTGAAAAGGAGACACGAATGAATCTCACACCTTTAAGTAAGGATTCCACCTATAGCTCCCTGATATTTTAGTTGGGGTGTCCAATGAGAGGGACCTGATTAGTTCATCTCGTAGCTCACTAATAGCGTGAAGTACTTTATTGAAATAACGACTAATTTCTCTAGACATTAAAATTGGTGCCAACTAACATGTTTCTAAGGTTGTGCCTCATTGTATTTAGAAACATAGCTACCCATTCCTCAACACACATGTGGATGGTATCTTCAAGCAAACCACGATTTCTATATAGCTTACAAAACCGAAAGAAAGAATCTTTTCTAAGTCTAAGCATGTTGACATAGGTTGTATCATTCCGCCAAAATTTTTTTTTGTCTAAGTACTCAATTATTGTCCTATCCTATTCATACATTGGGCCATATTTAATACCTTCCCATCTTGCACGTCTCTTCCTCTTTTTTTCTAGACTAAATAATCATGGCCATCATCGACAATAATAGATTTGTAGCAGAAAAAAAAAGATTGGTCATCTTATCCATCTACAATACAACAATCAAAGGAAAATAAACATATCATTTTAAGCATGGATCATATCATGAGAAATTACTTCCTCACATCAGAAATTAATCTACTATATGCTCAGAGCAAGGGACAATCATCTCATGCGAACAAAGTCCATTTGGATCTAGGGTTTACATACCTTGATCAATAAGCAAATTGGCTAGTGTTGTATGCCACCTTCGTTGTTGCTCACTTATCTTGTGTTTTATCAATTTGATGAGGCTCTTGTTACAAGCTTCAGCTTGTTCGTTGGCTTGAGCATAATAGGGTGAGGAGTTTAAACATTTGGTCTCCATATTGGTAGCAAATTATTGAAACTTAGTGGATACGAATATTGATCCTTGATCCATCATTATCATTTGAGGTATACCAAACCGATAGATTATATGTTCCTCGATGAACTCAATTGCATCTTTGGATGTGACCTTCTTCAAAGGAATTGCATCCACCCACTTTATAAAATAATCTATTGCTGCCAATATGAACTCGTGCACTTTTGCTAGATGATGGATATATCTGGCCGATTAGATCAATTTCCTATTCTCTTAACGGTGGTTTTATGATCGGGTTCATAGCCGATGCTAGTGTTCATTTAACATTTCTAAACTTTTGACAATCTTGTATCCCTTATAATATGTAAAACAATCTTCCAGCATTGTTGGCCAAAAATACCAACCCTTGTAAGTATCCACTTTATCTTTTAAGCCTTGATGAATCCCACATATGCCTTCAAGAATTTCATCCATAACCACTTTAGCATCGTCTAAACTTAAACATTTCAGCAAAACACCCTCAATCATATGAGAATATAACTCCTCTTTGAGAAAAACATACTTGGTCACCTTATATTGGAGTTTCCTAGATACTGACTGTGGTGGATTCCACAGATAATTCACTATCTCTTGTCACCAGTCATCGGTCCTGATAAGATTTATTTCGATTACTCTTTCCTCCATCGACCGTTATCCCAAAGCTATTTGAGCAAGATCATTAGTTTTAATATTTTGTTCTCTAGGGACATGGTTTATTGAAATGATCTTAAAATTCTTCAATAGCAACTGGCACTCTTTGAGATACGACTTCAGCACATCATCTTTGCAATCATATTTACCAGTCAACTATTTGATAAACAATAATGAATCCCATAGAACTTCTATGACCTTGGCCCCAATCTCTTCCAAAAGTCGAAGTCCTTTGAGTATTGCTTCATGTTTTGCTTGATGATTAGTGTAGTAAGGCTTGATAGTTAAAGCAAATTCAAAGCTTATCCCCTGAGACGATGTGATGACTAGGCCAATGCCACACCCATCTCTACATACTGATTTATCAAAAAATAAAGTCCAAGGCACCAACTCCATATATCCCGTGGAATTATCATGATGTTGCACAATATAATTGGCTATTGCTTGTCTTTTACTACTTTAGCCGATTCATACAACAAGTCAAACTCTATAAGAGCAAAGATCTATTTTCCAATTCTTCTCTTCAACACTGGAGCCTATAACATGTATTTTTCCACATCGTCTTTACATACCATTGTGCACTCAACCAACGGAAGATAATGCCTCAATTTTATGCATGAAAAATATAAATAAAGGCAAAGTTTTTCCACCGTAGGTTCTCTTGCTTCAGTGTCCAAAAGTCTTCTGCTAAGATAAATAGGACTCGCTCTTTTTCTTTGAACTCTTGAGCTAAAACAAATCCAATAGAATTCTTATTGGTCGATAAGTATAACCTGAACGGTCTCTCCTTCTATAGAGAAACCAAGATTAATGGAGAACATAAATAATCATTAATTTCATCAATTCCTTTTCCTATTCAGCTCCCCATACAAATTCTTAATCAGCTTTTAACTTCAATAATAGAGTAAAAGGCTTAATTCTTGGTGACAAATTTGAGATAAAACTCCTTATAAAATTAATTTTCCCGATCAAAAACTGTAGTTTTGTTTTATCAACTGGTGGTTCTCTATCTTTGATGGCTTTGATGATTTGTTGGCCAATATCGATGCCCTTTTCATACACCATAAACCCTAAAAACCGCCTAGTCGATACGCCAAAAGCATATTATTTGGGATTTTCCTAAGTCCATATTTCCTTATCCTCTCTAGCACTCTTCGTAGATTAGCCATATGCCCTTCAATGCTCCTAGATTTGACCATCACATCACCTATATAAATTTTCAACAATGAGGTGATGAGATCATGAAAATATAATCTATAGCCCTCTAGTAAGTTGCATCGACACTTTTAAGTCCAAATGCCATAACCACCTATTTATACAAGCCAATTGCTACTAGACATCTAAACGTAGTTTTTGGAATATCTTATTTAGCCATAAAAAATTGGTTATATCTCGCATTGCCATCCATTAGGTTGATAACTTTGTGTCTTAACGTTACATCCACTAGAAGATCTGCAATCGCCAATGGATACTCACCTTTGGGTGTAGGTTTGTTCAAGTCCCGAAAGTCAACACATAACCTTAATTTTCTGTTTTTCTTTTTTAACAGGACTATATTAGATATCCACTCAGTATATCGGCATGGTCTAATAAAATTTACATCATACAAGCTTATAATTTCTGCCTTAATTTCTTTATATAATTATATCTTGAATCACCTTAGAGGTTGTTTGTAAGGCCGATATCCTAGCTTGATAGGGAACTGATGTTCAATAATCGATTGGCTAAGTCCGATCATCTCATGGTACTCCCAAGCAAAATAGTACTATATTCCTTCAATAATTTATTAATTCTATTTTAAATTTAGGACATAATTTAGCTCTTATAAATATCGACCTTGATCTATATCTACTTCTTCCAAATCATCGACCGACATAAGCCCTTGTCCTAATTTTTTTTATCTATATCATTTATGGTGTCTTAGAGTAATAATTGCGAACCAATCTCTTTGATCGACTATATGTCGTGGTCTATGGTCGTTAGGAAATCCCCTTCCCACATGATTCTAGAGAGGCATTCAATTTCTTCAATTTCCCAAACTGGTAGATTGGTTGTTACATTATTAACCGATCAATTAGTTGGCACAATTTTCACTTCATCTCCCTGCCACTAAATCAAACTTCGACGCATGGTAGAAGGTATGTGGTAGTTTGCATGAGTTCGATCCTTGCCTAGGAGCAAACTATAAGATTATTTTCCATCCATCACAAAAAACATTGTAGGCAAAGTCTTGCTTCCTACAGTCAACACTGCATTTAAGCCCAATTTGCTTATGATAAATTTCCTCTGAAATCTTTTAATTCCATGTTTGTTTTGATGATATCCTTGGCAATTTTTTCAAGCTTGTGGTATATAGTGTAAGACATTAATTTTACTGTTGCCCCCATCAACTAGCATTTTTATCGTTGACTTAGCATCAACATGTCCTTTGATATACAATGGTCATAAATGCTAATGTTTAGATTCTTCAAGCTTAACAAATATAGCTTGTTGAGGTTGCAACATCAATTGAGACACAGATTCCTCGCTCTCATCATCATCAGACAAAGGTGCTTTGTACTCCACAGGTATAATAAATAACATATTGACTAGATCTGATGGTCTTGCTTCATGGTTTTTTGCTTAATATGTCATTCCTTCCTAGTCCTTTTGGGTCAAGGTTGGTCTCCTTATTCCTTCATTGTTGTTCAGCTATTTGTTATTGGTGGCGCAATCGTTATACTCTTCTTTTTTTATTCTTGTTAAAATTCCAATAGGACACCACTAAGGGTTCTGAACCAATTGTCCTTCATCAAATTCCTCATTAATTCCTTCATCAAGTCTATCATCAGCCTCTTCAAAAAATCTTCATTAATTGGCCCCAAACGGTCATGAACTGATGTTAGATTCCTTGATGTCTGATCCTAAGCAGGTACGTGCTTGTGTGAGGACCTCCCATGTTCAAAGCATTGTGGCCTTCTATTCTTGCACTCAGGACAATCATCAATTGATGGCAGCCTCATCTCTTATCCTAGCATAATCAAAACAAATGAGCAACCCCAATATGGATTATATTGGAACACCTCTATATGATGAGGCCCAAAGCTCTCTTTCTTGTCATCTTTGTTATTTCCCAATCAACTGCGATGAGGTGACTTTTGATTCTTCATGATTTTGATTTGTCCAATGTCTTCTCTCATCTGTTTAATCTTTTGAGTATCTCGCATACACCATGTTTACTAGGAAGGGGTGTCCATATATTTTCATTGGCTTTTTTTCATCATCGAACTTAATCCTCCCTTGCTCCACAACCGATTGAATCTGTTGCTGAAACACTTTGTACTCATTGTCATGATGAAAAATTGAATTATACCACTTGTAATACATTTTCTTCTTAAGTTTATCGGCTGATGGAATCATGTGATTTGGAGTAAGATGTATTTATTTCTCTTAAAGTAATAGATCAAAAATTTATCAGCCTTATTAATATCAAAATCATATTTTCCTTTTTTTCCCCATATATTTGATCTATGGACATGCTACTGTTTTCTTGTTTTTGTCCATTCTACTAAGCCAATCTCAATATCATAATCTTTCTCCTATTCTAAATTCGATGAAAATCCCTATACTTATGCAATTTTCTGCTAGAACTTTTCTTTCCTTGTTTCTTGGAATCGGCTTTCATAAACTGATACTTTTTATATGAAATGTGCCAAGCTCTTAAACTCTTGAGAGAAAAATTTGTCCTTAATGTGAGCTAGTAATCTTTGAAAACCTAGCTTAGCTAATTATTCATCACTTAAATTTAATTATAACATCGGCTGCGCATATCATAGAATCTTTAGTTATATTCTAGGACTGATTCATCTGTCCTTTGATGCTCTGATGTAAGATTGGTCAACCACATTTCAGGAACTCCAACAAAGAAGTATTTGTTAAATTGTTTTTCTAGATCGGCCCATCCTCTGATTAAATTTGGCAATAAAGATGAAAACCATGTAAAGGCTAATCTAGATAATGAAAATGGAAAAAATCTAACCCTCAAAGCTTCCTCCACCGATACCTCTCCACATTAAGCTAAGAATCGACTAATGTATTCCACCGTAGATATATCATCTTGCTAAGAGAATTTTGAAAAATCTAGCACCTTGTATCAGTAAGGCAATAGAACCCTATCAAACCAATCAGGGTACAAACAATGATACATGAAGGTATGTTCATTCGGTTTTGAACCAAACTGTCATACGTCAAGGAGGCTGACTAGAGGAGAGATGAATAGGCGCTTGAAATTTTTTTGCTAAAACCAGGTTTTATATGCGGAAGAGAATCAAAATAATCTTTGCACAATTCAAGGCCTAAATCAATAAGTCTTAATTATGTGCACAAAAAGCTTAGCCTATGTTAAGGTTTGCAAGCCTAGGGTGATGTTTGCTCAAATCATCTCTAGTATATAACTTGCTTAAAGTAAATACAACAAAGTAAATGAGACAAGTGACAAATGATTTTTCACCTAAGGTTCAGAAACATGCCAGTTTCCTAATCTCCATTGAGACGAGCCTAACTTCACCACTTAAACCACCAATCCTTTGAATCTCCTCATCAAGAGATGAACAAGATGAGAGCTAGTCTCGAAGTGGTCTACACAAGCCTCGGTCACTAGGGGTTGTTCTTCCCCCACTCCAGAGATGACGAATACTAAGTCACTCACAATCAACCACTGGGCCTCCTCCACAAATTCCTTTGGAGAGGTTATCGGGTAAACTCCTCCAAACCGTCTGGGAGGTGGCAACCTCCAAGAGTAACAAGTTTATGATGCTTGCTGAGGATGATCAAGTGCCACACTAGCTCTAACAATGAAGCAATGCATTTGGCTTGGCTCAACTCACTCTCTAGCATCTCACTAGATGATCTAAGTGCTCAAAAGTGTGAAAGTTCTTGCAAGGTCTTAAGATAATGAAATGAAGTGACAAAGCATTACCCTTATTACTAGGGAGTGTGTATTTATACAACTACAAAACCAAACTGGCCATTGGAGGTGAAATCCTCCAACTTCTGGACATTGCCAGAACGACCACCATGAGAGAGCCAGTCTGATTGCCTAGCTCGTGCAACAGTTCAAAAATGAGCCGTTGCAGCACATTTAATGCACCTCCCGGTCCAACCAATGGCAAAATTCTGGTTTGACCACACCTGCACCTGAACCAACTACTCTGATCCTCAGACTAAATGACACCTTTAAAAACCTTTCTATAAACTCTCAGTCCGACCGCATGTTAGTTTTTCAACACGACCGGTCGACACAAAAGCGATGATATCTCATGACTCGGGTATCAAAATTCGATGTTCTTGGACTCTATAGAAAGCTTATTCAAAGGGCTGTACAACCCATGAACAATTCTTTCAAGAATCACATTTTTTCTTAAGGATAAAGGGCTCAAAATATAAAATACACTCAAGTGAACATAGCCATAAGAGACCATTCATTCCTATTAGATATGCCCACCTCTGACATTGCATGGGACTTAAGAAAAGGCTCACCACAATTGGCTTGACACTCTTACTACATGCAAGTAAACTAACATGGTATAATATCATCCACATGCCCACTTTATAAACCCCTCTTGATAGTATGATGCCTATCTAGCAATCTTGTCTTTTCACCAAACACCAAGACCGGTAAAAGACTAACAAAAACATTCTTAATTTTATTATACCTTTGTCTTGCACCATTCACATCGGGGTCGATGTTTGAGCTAAGATCAACACTTGTGACAATCAAGTTGAACCATATTTATGCTGGGTCTTAATCAACTCTTATTCAAAGTTACTTCTTATCACAAGTTTGACTTCATCTTTATCAATATGATGAGTTCTTGGTTTGATAACCATCAAACCATAGTGCCATCCATTAGCCTCATGATGTTAGGATATATTTCTTTGCACAACTCAAAGAAAAATATTAGTCCTAACAAATTGGTTGCCATCCTCCACTTGATGACCAACCGGTTGTATATGAAGTATATGAATTAATTTGTTGAGTATTCATTAACACCAAATATCATGTACTCATATATATGCTCAATTTCAAAGATCCAATATTAAAGAGAATGTAAACAACATAGATCTAGAACATGCATAACAAATATGTAGAATTTGCTCCCTTAAACACATGTAAACAATATATATATATAAGAAGCAAGTGCATACATAAATAAAGGTGAACATATATATGTACATATATGTATAAACAATATGTGTACATATATATGTACATTTATATATATGTGTATATATATATATATGCACAACTAGCATGCATCTGCACTAGTGCAGAACAGGTAATATGTGACGAGCCTCAACCCTCATCATTGACAACGGGAGATGTGAAAAACTTATCTGTGATAGGTCAGTCTCCATCAATAGTGTCAAACACCTACGATGGGTTGATGTTTCAACCCATCATAGATAAGGTCCACCCTCACACGTGGGGTATCTATAGCCCGTTATGTATGACTCATCTACGATGGGTTCCATCTCTGACCCATCACAAATGACTAGGTCATTTTTGACAAAGTAATTTAGCACTCTTCAATGATGACTATCTATTATGGGTTGTTGTTGTAAACCGTCATAGGTTTGGCTTACCTGTGACGGGGTTAGGTCATAACCTGTCACCGACAAGGTTTTACCTAAAAAAATAAATTTGTTTGATTGGCTAGTCTCAACAATTGCTAACCATGCATGTTGAAAAATGATAGAAAAATATATATATTACCAAAACTATCCCTAGAATGCTAAGATATATTTCACATGCATACATCCATACATATTACAAACACAAACATTTAAGTCTTAATAATTTAGAAGTCTTATGAATTTATAAGCCTCACATAATTCCATCAAGTCTCAAATTCAATAAAATTTGAAGTTGCAATCCTTAATAACTTATCAACTGCCTGCCCACGCATCTTTAAAAAGAAAACCACCACACCATGTGAGTTTAGTTAAAATTTAAAAGAAGTGATAGAATTAATGGTGCAAATGTAACATATTGTCAAACATACACAATATTTACATATGTCACTTCATCATTTGTTTTACACAAGTATCAAAAATTGTTATACACAACATTTGTTGCTCTTAAATTTTCATACAGAAGCTCACTTATGAAGAAATTAGTTCTGAAAGCAAGAATGCAGTTATTTCTTCTCTAATCAATCTAAAGTTGTGCTACAGAATATTCTTAATGTTTGCTTGTAAGAGAGGCATGAAGTTAGTATCTTAGGTGCAATCATAGCACTAATCTTTAAATTAATCCTAAATTGACGTAAGCACAAACCTCAGAATCCAACAAAGTCGCTTGAGTTAACAAATTCTTCACATTATGGCATAGGTGGAAACCACAAGTTTCGCCAGACTATTGATGACATTTGAAGTTAATGTGATGATGGATGTCGTCTTTATTTTATTTATGCTTGCCCCTCTTTTTCACATAAAGGCCCCAAGTGGCATCCAATGCAGCTCTAGGAGATGAAAAGTCATACTTCTCACTTATATGGGAGTTAAAGATAGTAAACTCTACTCTATTTTGGCACTATGACCACAAGAATCCAATGAAACCCACAATAGCAAGTTTTGGAATTTAAAAACTCAACTTGTACACATCATAATATTCAATATACTTAGTACCTTCTCTAAATAAAATTATTAAAGAGGTAACACACTTATTGTTCATTATGTGCTAATAGGATAAAGTCCTTGTCCTGGTGGGCCTATAAATAGCGGTTGACATAATCTACCACCTCTTCTAATTTAGCTGTTAGTTGTGTCCCATTGACTTGTGTTGGAACTAGGAATCCAACCTAGCTTCTAGTCCTACATGCCTCCTTCCAACATAACCTTTAAGGTGCACAATTATGTTTATAATCATTTTACAAAGATTTTTATTAGCATATTGTCTAGTTATTAATTATTACAAAGAGTAGCACTTTAGCAAGCTTGTGTCCACCGCTGACTACTTGTAAAGGTCAAAGAGGTCATCAAAACACACTACAATGATAGCGGGTGGCAACAGGAACAGCTCTTGGTCGTACTTACCCATTATGTATTGCTCCCTATTCTTCCTTTTTAAGTTACTCCTCTCCATGTAGTTCCTATGTATATCTTGGCAAGTAGTACATATGTTGGCTAACTCATTGTCTGCAACCAATAGCATGTCTAACTTGAAGGTGCTTAGATCTATGCTCTCGGGAGTCAACGATACCTCATTGTCTAGATCTAGCCTTTTAGGAGCCAACGGCACCTCATCCTTTTCTTTTCCTTTTCCCCTTTTGTGAGGGTTTCTATTGGACACCATCGGTGGCAAGGAATTAGACGTGTTTTTTTCGGAGGGAGATCTATGGCCATTTTGGCAAAGTCCATATAGTCAGAACCAAAATCCATGGATTCTTTAAATGGAGCTTTGATGGCTAGTGGAGCTAAAGAAGTGGGTAAAGATGGACCTACCGCTTGAGTGCTTGGTTGAGATGGATGAGGATCTATCTTTATGACAATCTAGTCTTTAGGCCATTGGATAAAGGTCCCACATGCAATGCACAATATGTTTATTTCTTCTTTATGTGGTATTTGTAGAGTCCAATTGACCCAATTATTCCTTATCAAGTCAACTTGGATGTTAGCATATCTAGCTACCAAATCCACGCCATGCCCTTTAGTGCTAGGAGTGGGCTTGTACGCTAGGCCCTCGGTGGCATCACAACAAAATATCGGTGTCACCCTAACTTGTATGATACACTTGGCTATATACCATGTACAATTAAACATGTTTTAAAAGAAGATAGAAACACATATGGTTTTTTATCTTACATTTTTCTCACCGCCAAAAAAATCCCGCGTCCAGGGAGGGACGGCGGCTCGGTCACGTGAAGGCCTGGGAGATCTACTTAGCTCCAGTGCAGGTCATTAAGCCTTGAGGTTTGTGAGCGTGCCAGTCAATTTGACCCTACAATTAACAAGGAAGTGAGACGAGCGGTTCTGATATAGACGCTCGCTATCGGCTGGCTGGCGATAGGATCAGGATGCTCTTCGATCGGCTAGGGAGCCGATGTGGATAGGTGTCGATAAGGGATCGACCGTAGAGCCGATGAAGGAACCAGGGTGTGCTCAGAGAATAGCAAGGCGCACAGGATCCATCCGGATAGCCGAACAGTGATTCATCGGCTGGAAAAACTGATGAAGGCGCATGCGGCCTAGGCAAGGAATAGTATAAGAAGGCACAGGCTACAAAGCCGATGCCGCTTCGGATATGACAGCACGAGACCCGTCGCCCGCCATGACAGCGCCATTAACACCGAACCTTGAAGATCGAACCTAACCGAGACAGTACGAGGCTAGGGCCAGCAGCGATGATACGGAGGATGCCAGATCGGCTATGCCGTAGCAAGGATAGGAACGAAACCATCGGCTAGCTGAGCCGATGAGGGGACGCCTCTCTGAAGGCGGGTGCGTATCGGCTGGGGGACCAATACGTTCGGCGTTACGCATCGAGGGACGCCTCTAAAGGCATATGTGTATTAGCCGAGGGGCCGATGCGCTGGGCGTGAAGCTCAGAGCATGGATAACTCATCGGCTAGCACTCCGATGAGACACCGTACAGAAGACTATAGGCCTGAAACTCGATCTACCATCGGCAGCCCCGTAGGTCAGACCTAACCAATGCAGCACGACACTAATAACGACAGAGGGAGCTTAACGAGCCGATAGGTCCAGCACGGGCGTGATGCGATATGTCTGATCGGCCTAAGAGGTCGGACCTAACCGATGCAGACTCAGACAAAGCAGGACATATCAGGATAGTGGCGGGACTTACCCCTTCGCTGGAGATAGGACTTAACCGATGCAGCCCCGCGTCGAGAGCCAAAACCCGCCGGTAAAACCTAGATGAACTAGGGTGGCGATGCGCCGAGATTGTATATTGATCGAGAGATCTTTTATATGTTTCTAGGGGGTCTATATTTATACCCTAGATTTACAGACAGAGTCCGACGCGTCTACGACCATCGGACATTATTTCCTAGTAAGAACAAAAGAAAATATTTCTAAAAAAGTTAACTAACCAGCTAAACCTTCCTAATTAAGTAAGGTTACAATTCACAATAACAAACATCCTGCCGTGGAGTCCACAGCTCTTCCATAAATCCGATTTCATCTGAATAATCTTCCAATTTGTAATCGAGTCTTCCTTCACTGTAACCTGATCTACTTCTCCACTATAGCTATCAGACCTTCTTTTAGTCAAGCCGATCCTTTTCCTTCCTTTTCTCGGGCTTCTCGTACCTGATCCCGATTGGACAATCCCCTGTCTTCAAGCCGATCCAATCTCCTACTAATCTGATCGGCTTTTCTACAGTTCCGATCGGCTTTGTCTCAGTATCTCCATCGGCCGATGACTGCATTAAACTCTCCATCGGATCTCTCGGCCGATCGGCTTTAGCACCATCGGATCTCTCAGCCGATCGGCTTTAGCACCATCGGATCGTCCAGATTTTGGGGTTAACACATTTATATGGTTGACTGCAGCAGGATTTGGTGGATATTCTTGAGCTACCCTAGTTGATGCACAACTACTTTACCATTATGTGGGGCTCACTTCTATTAGAGCAGCACATTGGGGTTCGGTAGTTTTCTGTGACATCTCTTTCCTGAGCTTAGCCTCAACCTCATAGAGTCTTGCAATGAATTCCTAGCTAAGTTCCTCCACCTCCTCCTTGAGTTCTTCATTCAAATAGGCCTATTTATGCGCCTTAGTTAGCTTCGCTTCTTGTATTGTGCACTATATTTGACCATCCCAATCTTTCAAGGTACGATCGAGCCAATTTCTCTAGTTCGGCCAGGGTGTTTAGGGTTGCTGGGTGCCTTTGTGAGGATGTCATCATCATGCCTAATTGAATCAATTTCACTTGTCAAAGATTATTGCCCAGCAATTAAAGCAATCTATAGTTTAATGGAAACCTATTAAGAGCATGTGTAATATACTAGAGAAATCTAAAGGATATGTAAGGAAAACTCACAATTCGTTGATACACCACTGCATCAAATGGATTTGGAAACGTAACCATTCCATTGGGGATGGTTTTCCCCTGTGCCATTGACCAATTCCTTGCATGTTCCTTGAGAATGTCAGCGAATAGGGTGGGGTGTTTGATTGCATTGTAGTCTCATCTTGCATGCGCCATTGCTCTCTCTTCCTGATTTAACCACCAATGTCAAGTCGGTGTGGGTACTCATTCCTACCCTGGAGCTACATGTGCGCTTCACTGATTGCCTAGAACTCAGGTGTGGTTTTTAAAGCCACAAATTTATCCCATACTTGTGGCGTGATATGAGGGCACTTGGGAAATAGAGTTGGGTGAAGGGGATTAAGTACAACTTTGTTAACGAGCTTATACTTGAGATTCTTCCTATTCGTACCTATCTTTTGAAATGTCTGATACTATAGAGCATCCTCATCTTCTGGTGGGTAGTCATAGCAATTTTTGAACCGTTCCAAGTCTTCTACCTTCTCTGGAACCATTACCTGGTTGATGTCCTTGTGTATGATGCTGAAGTATTGTCTCCCGAGAACTCCACACAAATTTGCAAACTTTGATTTGACCTTAGGAGATCGTACGGTAGTCTAGTTGTGTCAATCTATATGATTGTTAGTTTGGTATCCCATAGCTTATTTTGTGTCCTAGGGTTGTGGCTTGATGTGGTTCCACTAGATCCAGCCGATGTGGTTCGATGTTGATCGAACATTTCCGGTTTTGTATATTAAAATGCCTAAGCTATACATAATAAAATTTATAAACATTTCTAAAATTACATAAAAATGCTTAAGATACAAATAAATTGTATAAATTTGCGTAGGTCATAACTGTTGAGAAAAATTCCAAAGTCATCTATCTAACAATCCTAAAAATCCCTAACTTATGCAAAAAAAATCCTAACCAATCCAAAAATCATCAAATCATACATGTCACATTCACATTCTAAACCAAATTCCCTAAGTCATATATTTCCAAACCATTCCTAAAAATCGTACAAATCACATTCAAATTAATATTCACATTTAAAATCCTAAAAATGATAAATGTAATATAGACTTCCGTAAAATTATCAAAAAAATCCTAGCAATCATACATATTACATTCGAGCTTTACATTCAAAATTCACATTCATATCACATTAAAAAAATAAGATGGGGCTTCAAACCCTAGACTAGGAGTGGCAAATCCAAAAGCTTGAGTGAATCGGTAGAGGCGGTCGACAAGGCCGATAGCTTCGATGGAAGTGGCTTAGGACAGTGCACTTAGTGACATAGCTCAAGGACACGGCTCAGGAAGGTTGTCGATGAGGCCGACAAGGCTAGTGGAGGTTTCTCAGGGCAACACACTTGGGGAGGCTATCAATGAGGCTGGCGATGCCGGTGGTGGAGGCTTAGGGCAGCGTGCTCAAGGAGGTGGTTGACAAAGCAACGCCAATGGAGGGAGATTGATGGGGGGGCACTAGTGGCGGGAGCTTGGGTCGGGTCAGTCGACTAGCTCAATGACGATAGCGGTGGTGACATGTAGAGCGTGAATTGTGTCTTTGTAAGGAACAAGTGGCTAACCCTAGATATGGGTCAAAAGATGGTAAAAGCTACCTAGGACGAGTAGGGTTTAGCGCCAATCATAGGTATGCCTCATCTGTGATGGCACCAATACGAACCCATCACAAGTGATCATTTATGACAAGTTCAAAGAATGGCCCATCAAAGACCTATGTTATCTATGATGGGCTTTAATGATAGCCTATCAAACATACATCTGTGATGACACCAATACAAACCCATCACAGGTGATCATTTGTGATGAATTCAGAGAATGGCCCGTCAAAGGCCTATGTCATCCGTGATAGGTTTTAATGACAGCCCATCAAACATACATCATCTGTGATGGGCCCTATGTAACAGCCTATCACAAATGACTATGCCTAACTTTGACTCATATTTGACTTTGTTTTTTTGGTTTTCTATGTTTTTTAGGGATATGACTATAGTTGACTATGGTTATTTTATGTCTCTCTCACTTCTTATTTCATGAACCGTGCACTCCCCGCTCTATAAATACAACCTAACTAGTTTGTGCAGCTCCTGCTGCATCGGCATGAATAGGCATGTCCATGTTGCAACAAGCCAATCGGCGACATATTCGACTCTATGTAGTGCAGCAGCAGCACATAAGAAAAGCTTGAATATACATAATTGACTATGTTTTTTTTGTTTGTATGCCTCTCGCACTTCTCACAATGGCCCCATGCACTACCCGCACTATAAATACAACCCAATCGGTGGCATCTTTGACTCTATGTAATGCAATGCAAAAGAAAAGCTTGAGGCACCCAACATCTAGCCTAGTTGATCAGCTAGTACTAGTTGTGCCATGTGCTAATATGCATGGTCTATAGAATCTTTTTTCTATAAGAATTCTCAATGAATAATATTTAGCAATCCAAAGTATTACAAGGCTTGAATTACATATTGCCTTCCTGGTGATCTGAACATACATACACAATCTCATCTTCTGTGTACTCGTCTAGTTATATATGTTGGTCTACATAGAGGTATCAGTTGTAATCATCCCCATCAATGATATTGTCAACCCCAACAATTCTTTTTTTCCCTCCTTAATGACTTGTAGCTTCTTATTTGCCAGGTATGTCATATAGAATATTTGCCCAACTTATTTCGCAAGAACAAATATTTCATCCACGTATCCAACCTTGCTTAGATCGGCAAGTGTGAAACCTTTCTTATTGACCTTAATTCTTTCACATAGATTGACCCAATGGTAATGAAACAATGACACTTTGAACATTGCATAGTTCAGCTACCAGATTTGCTCTATACAACCTAGTATGAGCTACACTCATGTTGATCTTAAAATGCCTCTATACGGACTCACTAATTTGTATTGTGATCTTATCATCTTGCTTTATAGTGTAAAATGTGTATCAATTGATATCATATTTTTTCCATGTGTCAATATCCTATGATGGACCTACTGCCAACCATGTGAGTGTTTTGCTTGTGCTACTAGTCTACATTCTAATATGATTCATAAACCATTCATTGAAACAAGCGCTATGTGTTTTGTTGATCTAGCTATTTGGTCAGCCCATGTTTTCCTGTCGGATCTTCACTAAATGCTCTTCAAAGTTTGGCGCAATTTCGACCATGTGTTAGAGGACAGTGAAATAGGCTTGGGTATAGGCAACTTGATATGGGACAATTCTTTTTTTACCTATGGTGCCAATCCCTAAGAGCCTTCTTTTATGACAAGACCTGAGAACTCCAATTGGATCTGTCTTAGACATGTAATCAACACATAACTCAACTACCTCCTCAGTCATGTAATCTTCAATAATGCTCTCTTCCATTTGGCTCTATTCTGTACATACAACTTTAGAACTCCCATGTATCTTTTGAATCGGTACATCTCTCCAACAAACGCTAGGCCACATACTTTCATTTGCTTCACAAGATGGATAACAAGGTAAACCATGATATCCAAGAAGGACAGGGAAAAGTACATCGTCAGATGACAGAAGGTTTTGACAATATCTGCTTGTAGGGCATCAAGTCCTTCTAGATTAATAATCTTCTGACTAATGGCATTGAAGGAGCATAAACACATAATTGGGTGATAGATTTTGATTGTCAAAATATTTCTAATACTGATTGGTTGGACATGATAATCATGGGACTTCATACCAACAAGTTTCAAATCATCCATCGAAACAAACTTATTAATACTTGATGAATAGCCCAAAGGAACTTTAATATCCTTCAAGCATGCTAACATATCCCTCTTCTATTCCTTCCACAAAGTGTGGCAAGCTAGACAAAGGTACACTCTGCATATATCTAAATTAGTTACTGGTATGAGTTCACATTGAATTTTTATGTCTTGTAAATCTCGACATGAATTCAGCTCATCCTTGGTCTTCTCTGGAACATTTAGCATTAACCCGGTCATACTCTCATACACATTCTTCTCTACATATATCAAATTAATATAATGACGGACTTCAAGATGCTTCCAGTAAAGTAGTTGTTAGAATATAGATTTTTTTCTACATACTCTTCTCTTTTGTCTTAGTAGCTTTATTTTTCTTTCCAAATTCATTATGTGTGTTCCTCACCATATCGTGCACCTTGGTTTTGATCAAATCTACTAGAGCACCGCTAAGCGCTTTCTTACCAATGAAACTTTTCTTAATTCTTCTATACAAGTGATACAAAGGGAGCCATCTCCTATAACCCATGTAGACCAACTTTCATGTGTTCTTCAGCCACTTACTATGTGTTTCTTCTTTGCAATTTGAGAAAGCCTTCTTTCTTTTTATAGTTTGTCTCGAAAGGTTGCCAAGTGCCTCATAGTCATTAATGGTGCAGAATAATAGGGCATGCAAGTTGAAGTTCTCCTACCCGTATACATCCTAGGTTTGCACACCATCTCTTTAGAGAATTTCTAGGTCATCGATAAATGGCTCTAAGAAAACATCAATATTATTGTTAGGTTGTTTCAGTCCTTGGATTAGCAAGCATGGCATAATGTACTTCCTTTTGAAGCACACCATGGGGGTAAGTTGTAGTTTGTGATAAGAACTAGCCAAGTGCTATGACGATTGCTCATATCCTCAAAAGGATTCATGCCATCCGTACACAAATAAAGTGTCATGTTTCGTGGGTCTGCTACGAATTCGGGGTATATCCTATCGATATTCCTCCATTGCATCAAATATGCATGGTGCTTTAGTTTACCATCGACCTTTTGATCCATTGCATACTAACAATCTGTTAACACCAAAATTTGGTAAGCACCTGCAAATAGAATCGAATAACCGATCGGCTTATGAAAAGAGGTTGATTGATATAGGAAAAGAGCCAATCGAATGAATGAAGATGGATTCAATTCAGTCAAAAATGAAAGTTTATCCATATGAGATCGAATCTAAGGAGGAGTCGTATAAGACATGGCAGGGTGGTTGTATCTTTACAAAATATATCTTATAAGATAGGTAAGTTTAGTTATTTTGTTAACTTCTTAGAGAGATTTTTCTTTTCTATTTAGGAAGTAACGTCCGAAGGTTGTTTGTGATCACATCGGACTCATGTAACCTTAGGGTATAAATATAGACTCTCTAGAGGCTTGTAAATCATCTACACAAATCAATATAATTTTGGTGCATTGCCACCCTAATTTATCTAGGTTTTTACTGATGGGTTCTGGCTCACGACATAAGACTGCATTGGTTAAGTCCGAACTTCGGTGAAGGGGTAAGTCCCGCCATTGTTCTGATGTATCCGCTTTGTCTAAGGCTGCATTGGTTAGGTCCAGCCTCTTAGTCCGATCGGATATATCACATCACGTTCATGTGGGATCTATTCACTTATCAAGCTCCTCTTACTGTTATCACTCTCGTGCTATATTGGTTAGGTTCAACCTAGTAGACTACTGATAGTAGATTAAGTCTTAAGTCGATGGGTCTTTACTCAACATTTCATCGGAGTAGCCAGCCGATGAGTTATCTTTACACTGAGCTTCATGCCTGACGTATCGGCTTTTTAGCCGATATACATATATCGTCAGCAGTTAATCCGCTAGCGATCGATCTAATTCTATTAAATCCGGTCTTATACTATCTCAGTTAGGTCCAATCTATCAAAACTATGCCTAATAGAACTGCATCGAGATCTAGCAGATTTCGTTCCCATCATCAGCTCAACTAGCCGATGAATTTATTCATATGCCTGCATCAAACCCATAGCCAATAGCAGCAGGTTCACCCGTTCCTTCCATCGGTATGTCCGATCTAGCTCCTACCGTTTCGATACCGTTAGTCACAGCCTTATACTATCTCGGATTAGTCCAATCTATTAACGTTAGCTCTAACGGTACCATCATCGGTGATTACTAGGTCTCGTCCCTTTAGAAAATCAGACCTCACTCTCTACCTCTTATCGTATATTTTAATCAGAGCGCCATCGGCTCTATAGGTGATGTCTTTTATTTTACTCCTCACTATTTGCCTATGTTGTCTTGGCTTTCTAGCCAATATATGAGTGTTACAACCCTTATCGGCAACCAACCAATAGTAGAAGTGCATCTGACTCACAGTCGATGACTATCTTAACTTTATCGGTATATCTAGCTGAATGGCTCGATGATCTAACTCTATTTATCTTCCTTATTAATTAGAGGTCAAATTGACTAGCACACCCACAACTCCAACAAACCAAAAACTCCAATGAGCCAAAGGAATTGTACTGGAGCTAAGCAGATCTTTCAGGCTTCGCGTGTTCAGGCGCGATCGCATTGGACTTCCATCAGCTAACTCGCTCGCCCTCTCGGCACCTCTTTTCGCCTGTCTGATCTCTCCGTGCGTGAACACAAACTAACTCAGCTTCCTTGGTTGGCAAATATTCGCTTAAAATGATTGGCGATAGTAAGATACCACACAACATTCATAGGACCACCTTTTTGACTTTTTTTTCTTCAACTGAACTGCTCTTTCACTTGTATTGAGAAGCATTGCATTCAAGTCATGAATCCAAGTTGGTGTATTCCTTATATTACAATATGTAGTTATTTAGACATGCATGAATTTTTTGGACCTCCAACCCTAATGGACATAAAGCCTATTTTGTTTCATATGTTATCTTGTGCAATGTGTTCTCCTTCAGAAGCAAGCCTATCAATAGACCTAGCAATTGTGTGAAACTCTTGTCTAACCAATCCTTACTTGCATTAAGCTTCATAAGATCCAAGATAGCAGATAACTTTGTGTTTTGTCTTGCATCTGGTAGACAAAGGTGTCTGTGAATCACTTATCAATCTAGTAAACTTCTTATAGTTTCTCTCGTTGTAAGCTGATTCTTCAACATCACACAGTGTTGCACTAAGAATATCGTTGTCGACATCAACCGACTCACCACCCAACGGTGAAGGGACAAATATATGTCATCTTCATATTGTTTCTCATTTTGTCCACCACTTGCTTCATTTATAATATTCAGTAGCTCTTGCTCTCCATACCTGGTCCAATATGTTTAATCCTTTATGAATCCTCAATGTATCAGATAAGATTGTAACTATACTCTTTGACAAACATCTTATTTTTATAATCAATACATGGAGAAGCCATATATTCAACATTTAAGAAATCTACAATGCTATTTCTATGCTCTTAACTTAATCGATGACTATTATACATTCAACTTCGATTCATCTATAAATATGAAAAAAAATATTAAATATTATACCTAATGTGATATATATATTAGGGAATTTTTAGCCATGGAGAACCTTCTTTTTTTTCAAATAAAGAGCAAAAATTTATTCCACTACCCTTCCATCCAAAATGTGAACGGTACATTGGATTAGGATAACCATTTTATAAAAGATTTAATATATTATGATGAGTGATAAATAAGAACTCTAAGTCGTCAAAACTTTGACGGATGGTGAGTATGCCCCCGTCATCAATGACTCATTGTTAATGGGATTTAGTTGCAACTCATGTTAGGTTGCAACTCCAGCCTATCACAAATGAGAGGTAGTTGGTGACGGTCTAACCGTGAAGCCAAATCGATAACATGATATGTTTTGCGTATCAGATGTAGCTGTCTATATAACAGGTTGCTGGTCCTATCACTATCACATATAGACTGTCAATAATGTGCGGCTCTATAGCAAAGGTGGTCGATAGACCGACAATCTACGACACGCTTACCTTGACCGATCGGATTACAAGTAACCCTCTGAACTCATTACTATAATTTCATGAATTTAGTGGCTTAAATGTATTAACAAATTTATTAAGACCGTACACATATGCATGCTACACGCGGAGTACAGTGCGCGTGTACCTGTGACCTAACAGTGGAGAATATAATATATAGTATTACATATTCGTATCAAGCTAGTACAATACTAGCTTGAAAACATATATAGACCAATAAATATTATATTGAACTACAGTAATGCTATATGGCACGGCAATTGTGCTTCCCCATGTGTGTGTCTATTTTCACACTGTGTAGCCTCGGTCTAGTAACGCTGAAAATCTGATTCTCTTCTTATAGTTACAACCACTAGACAGTAGTGTTATTAAACAAAAGCATTAAGCATATCCATCATTCTTTTACAGGAATAAAAGTCTTCAGTGATATAAGTCCACGCGACAAGCCTAAATACTCTGTTTATAAAGTGGACAACGAGTACTGTACAGTATTTAATCACCCCTCCAATAATTATCATTTTGAATAAGACTGATATTAAACTTTAAAAACTATTAAAAATTTTACTATGAATAACTTTTAAAATATTTATATTAAAAACGTAAAGACTATATAATAGAAAATAATGGTTAAAATTATTTTTTTTAAGATTACGTTATTGTGAAACGATAATTATCAGTTGCTTAGCGCTAGTTCAAATAGAGAAGCAGAGTATTTAGTAGAGTATTGTACGAACTAAAGTACTACTAAATAGTCAACAACATGTCCTTGGTGTGTCGTCTTGCTCCTGTCGATCTGCATGCATGCACGGCATGCCACCGGTCCCCACGGTCCAGGCCGTACCTAAGCGGCTGATTGATTGACGTCATGCTCGCGTCAGCGCCACGTCACGAGCAACGGAACGGCGGTGCTCTGGATTGACGATGCCGACCGGGCCACGTTACGTCCCAGTCGCAGCCTACACAAACGGACGCTATCGGCAATTTATTTTCGTTCATCTACATGCAGGCGTACTTGCTGCAACCTCACTTGTTGCCGTTCAACGCAGCATGCGTATGGAGTAAATGTGATGCACTCGAATGAGATGTCGACATGTCGTGTAAAAAGGAAGCTCATAAACCGTGCAAATTTATAGTATATCTCTTTCACAAAATCAGCAGTAGAAATAGGCTACAAAAGAACGACCAGGTGTACATGGGGATAACATGCCGGAAGAAACAAGATGCTTATGCATATTTGCTTCAGCACGGCAGCACCCCGGCGGTATGCATGCAGTCACTGGGTCACACACAAGTAAATTGGGAGTAAAACAAGAAAATACTACCACTACATAATTTGCCAGCAAACATGGTAAGTCTGAAACCAAGCTGGATCAGTAACCATAGTAAATGTCAATTGCCAAACCAAGGCAACCCGAACAGAACTAATTTCTAAAGCGAACTATAGTTACATTAGCCTACAGTACACTGGAAGAGCAAGGGAAAAACAATTTCAACCAGGAGTATTTACTTCAAATTCTATGGACTGGAGTAAATATCTACCTGGCGTAGGCCCATAGCCACACGGCGCAGTCGAGCTCCAAACTCCACGTAACACCTCCAAAAAGGATGCTGTGCACAACACTGTAGTAGGGCTATGATGAATCGAAAGTATGAAGAGCTGCAAACAAGACGTCAGCTGAATAAAACCTGTATTGAAGCATTAGGGGCAAATTTACCATCTCCCCACTTCCATTTTGAACATTGACAGCAAAAGGATGCACAATCATTTACAACTTTTTCCTTCTTCTAACCTGTTAACGAATGAATTATATTTTGAGCGATGGCTTTTTCCCCCCAACAACTTGGGGAAACAGCGATCACAGGCTTTCACATGAATATTGCTGTACAAGCAAAATTGAAGGAATTAACACCAAGGTATAAAAAAAGAAGAAGAAAAACAAAAGTCAATCTCCACTCGCCATTCTAGTACACGACAAGGTAAAGAGATTAACAACGGCATTTGGACGCCACATGCAGCAGCAGAACCCTTCATCTTTCAGCCAATCCAAACCAAATTGAGTTAAAGCATAACTTTTCCCCCCACGGGAATGGTGGTTCCTAAAACGAAGCTAAGTATTTACAGCACATGAGTGCACCTCCTTAAAGCTGGTAGCTGATCCTAAACAGCTGTCACTTCACCTGGAAATCATGCCTGAATGTTCTTCACACGGAAATCATGCCTGAATGTCGTAAGATTTTGAGTGAATTTATCTCTGTTCTTTGGTTCCAAGTTCCTAGCAACATCAGCCATCAGCTTGTCAAAGCATTGAGAAAGGCGTTGTTGCTGGTCTACAGGCTGCAAGCAAGACGTACATTAGTTCTTCAACGATAATTACTAATTATGTTATTGGCAGACATATATTAACAAAACTTAGGTATACATGAGACCAAATTATCAGCACTCGTAAACTGAAAATGACAGAAAAAGTCAACACTGTAGAATGCACCATATCAGGCCAATATTCTCGAAAGATTTGATAATATCCGCATAAAGTAATTTAAGTATCCAGCATGACTCTGAAATATAAACTACTCGCCTAAAACACCTAAAGAATGAAATCCTGCACGTCTGGATTATTTCAAGCCCTTGTGTTTTACTGCAGCACCATCTCAGGGGATCTGCCCACACCATTCCATACAAGAACTTAAAACCATGTATACATTCAAATGTAATATCCATTTCATTTAACGTGGATCTTAATGAACGAGTACATCACAGGCTGGATATACAGCATACCAGTGATAAACACAAAATACAGTTCTAATCAAAAGATGTACTAGTAGAATGATAATATTTTTACTAAAAAGAAACTTGTCTCCTTGTAAATAAATAAAATAAAACGCCTACACACTTATACTGGAAACAATGTAGACAACTTGTCACTAGAAACCTTCAAGCAGAGAAGAAAAATAAAACAAGAAAGACGGGACTGTATAGTGGAACATCAGACAAGAGAGATCACTAACCTGTGATGCTAATATCTGTGCTCTCAAATCACTAAACATCTGCACAAAGAAAAACAACTGATTAGAAAAGATCTAAAGACAATACAAAGTGGGAAAAGAGTGCAAAAGAAATGCTAAGAAACATGTTTTTAAAATTTTAAAAAGACAAGAACCTGTTCACTGATCATTATCAGACTCAGTATTGGTCTACTAAGACTCCATTGGTTACCCGCATCCTCAAAGATGATGATCTCAAAAAGCGTCTTCAGTATCTGTCACAAAAAACAAAATGTAATTACATCCAGACCTTTCAGAATATGGTAGAGGAGATTACTAGCACAAACCTGAGGAAACAAGGTGGGGAACTCTCCAATATGCCGAGCAAGATTTATTGCAGCTGGTGAAGGAGGGCCATCACCAGCAGTGATATTGTTGAAATAAAAGGATGCCAAGCTATCAATGGCAGAGGCACACTGCCAAAAGGAAGCAACAATTTACAGATTAGCCCAAACAGCAAGCACTAGAAACAATGATGAATTCCAATGTGATGAACATAGTTAAGGGTCCTTAGGCTTAATCGAGGTGTCCATGGAACCAAGCAGTTCAATGGCACCATGGAGAAAGCCAGACAAGGGCAGGAGATAAAAGGGAGAGACTAAAAGCTCGTCTATTGCTTTCTTAATAAATAGAAATACAACCCAATCCTTTACTATATATCTAAGAACATGGAAATGATTGACAAGTCAATATTATCTTAACCCGAACCTAAAAACCTTCGCGAACAGTAACCATAGACATCTGTTGTTCCCGTTACTGTTCACGTGTGCAAAGCTGCAGCCCTAGAGAGGTTGACCACTGCTTCAATGTGGGCCCTAACCAGGTTGCACATGACATCCAAGAGAATAAACTAATCAGGAAAACACATAAAAAAGAATAGAGTATATAATGGCATCAATTATTATCTACCAGTAACCGCAGGTTGGAATTATGTCTTCCCCGATAGGGGACAGTTTAAGCACTGATTCACCAATGGTATTGTAACAAGAAGCGGGGAACATTTTTCATGCAGTAAAAAGCATCATATGCCACATACCTGTGTTGATATCCCTGTATCTAGACCTTTTAAGCCAGATTCAAGAGTGCTGACAATATGCACAAAGGTGTTTGTATCCAAATTGAGAACAAACGTGACATGGTTGCTGAACAGAACTTCAATATATCCATAGAATGCTTTCGACAGCTGAAATAAAGAAAGAGTTCATTATGAATACTTCCACGGATGAAACAAGAATAGCTCAATCATCTGGTTAACCACAAATCGATGTGGGACAACACAAGAACTGGAACAGTGTCTAAACTGTATATGTCTGTGATCAAGCCAGTAAAAGCACATAAGTTGGACAACATAGCACTAAACCTGTACGCATGTTACCAGTGGGCAATTGCAAGGAGATCACCTAAATAATTATAATAAGCTCGCATGCAGGGCACTAGCTGGTAAATGCCAAGAAGACTACAAACATCATGTTGAAAAAAATATAAGTAAACTTCAAAACACACTGTGATGCTTCCTATTTATTGTCAATATAGTTCTAGGGGTAGGAGTTTGTTCTTGAAAAATGTTTGAAAATGTCTGGCATTAAAATTAAAAATAACTGCAGCATCCCATGCTCCAAAAAAAAAAAAGCTTCATGATAGGACTTGGGAGCCCACCGTTGGCAGAACTCATTTCATGTTTTCTCCTGGTTATTTTACTGTGTATATTTTCATATAAAAATATGATAGCACCATTATGATAGAATGTACAGAGCTGTCTTGACAGGGTAGGATCTCATCAATTAATGCAACTAAAAATATCAACACACCAAGTACGTAAATGCAGGGTTCTTAGTTAGATTAGAAGATTGGCACTAAAATCACTCAGCCCAGTTCCTGATGCACAAGTAATTACCTCTGCTTAATTGATACACATAACATTCCAACTCACTTTCATTGTGATAAAATGAGAACTTTACATCTTCAATGCTATAAAACTTAGCATGAATATTTTTGAGATGTCAATAAACATATCAAAAAAAAGCAATACACTACACAGCAAAACAATCGTAAATCACTAAAGTTGCCAGGAATACCTTTTTGAATGCCAGTATGTCAGACAATGGAACTGAGAGGCTCATCTTTAAAGATACATCAAGGGCATCAGCAAGTGCTCTGTCACCATACAGCTCAAAAACACCAAAATTGACATAGTTTCCACATAAAGCTGCAATGATTCCAGTCAGAAGAACAGCAAAAGAAAAAAATAAACAGCAGATATTACAAATCTTTAGTCTGCAATGGGAGATACAAGGTGCCCAGAAGATACAGTTTAAGGACAATAGTTGGGCTCGGAGTTGAGTGGAACTCAGCCAATTTTATTCTTTGTTATTAAAAGCACAACAAAAAGTTTGAATCAGAGAGGGTGGAACTAAGCTGTCACCCTGACCTACAAGGTTTTCAAACAAAGTGCCATGAACTGGTGGTATAAGAAATTAAGCAAATTAGACAAATGAACTACTGAAAGCTCCAAGTAACATTTCATACCATATTCAGGTAAACCAGTACATAAGGTCCTCTTGAATAAGGAAATCCATAGATTGTACCACACATGAAACCAAAAAAGTATAGAACGTCCACCATATTTGCAACAGAATTTAACCTTACTCCCAGTTAGATTTCAGATTAGACAAAATCAACATAAAGCCCTTTCTCAACAACTGCAACTCCAATGCAATTTAAATATTTATCATATGTCAAGCCCTATGGGGCTACGATTCAACTCAAATATCACAAATCAGTAAGGAGTTCAATGATTAACAAAAATGAACAAGATTTCACAGTGTTAGCAAGTTATGTTTGTCTCCTAGACTTTTGTGTAGCAAGTTATGTTTATCTCCTAGACTTTTATGCATGTACTGTGTCTCCTAGACTCTTGTACCTGTGCCTTGGGCTCTAGCTGCAGCCATACGCCAGCCTAGTCACTTATTCTGCTTAGTGTGTATTAATTAGGCCTGAGACTTTTTAGTTTAGTGTTCACACCTTAAACCCTTGAACTCTCCTGCCTATATATATCTGTAACCTCCTAAATCTATGATTATCCAATATACAATACAGAGTCTTTCTCACTTACATGGTATCAGAGCCCGAATTCCACCCGATTCTTTTTTTTCATCCGCATCTCTGGTGTGCTGCTTCTAGCGCCACCCCCTCCGGCCTACTGCCCCTGCGCCGCCCCTCTTCCCTCCATGGCCGGCTCTCTCCACCCCTCTGCTGCTGGCGATGACACCGAGCGCAAGCGGCTAGAGGACGCCCGTGCCGCCGCGGCCGAGGCCCACCGCGCCGCCCTCGCCCGCGCGGAGGAGGCCGAGGCTAAGGCCGCCGCCGCCGCACCTCCCCCTAAAGACCCGCCAGAAGACGCTGGCGAGGTCACGGCTTCCCTTTCAGATGGCCATCGTCCCTCAGTTCACGCCGCCATGGTTCTTCAAGAGGCCGCTGCGGTTCTAAACCTCTATACCCAAGCTGTGGCGGTTCAGAACATCCGCAGCCTTGCCCACGTCGTTCTCGACGTCAACTCCAGCAACTTTGCTCGGTGAAACGAGCAATTCCTGCTCACCCTGGGCAAGTATTCTCTTCAAGGCCATGTCCTTCACGACGATCGTCCCCTGAGCTCGCCTGACTGGGAGCGCATGGATTGCGTCGTCCGTTCTTGGCTCTATGGCACCCTCTCTAACAACCTCCTCGACATTGTCAGAAGCCACGGCGACCAAGGCGTCACTGCCCGTAGCACCTAGCTTGCCATTGAGAGCCAATTTCTCGGCAACCGAGAGGCGCGGGCCCTCATCCTCGACGCCAAACTCCATACGCTCGTCCAGGGGGACATCTCTGTCACCAACTACTGCAAGCTCCTCAAGACCACCACCAACGGTGAACCAATCAACGACCGATCCCTCGTCCTCAACCTCATTCGAGGCTTGAACGAGCGGTTTGCCTCCATTGGCCGCCATCTCCGACATAGTCGTCCCTTCCTTCTTGGAGGCTTACGATGAGCTCATCCTCAAGGAGCTTACCATAGGGCCCTTGACCCCGTCTTCTCCTACAACTCTCGTCGTCGGCACAGATAGCGGCAACCCGTCCTCCCACCCCGCCTCCCAGCAGCTCTCTGGGCATCCCACCACCGGCCTGGGGGTGGTAAAGAGGGCGGTCTTGGCGGCAAAGGCAGCGGCTACGGCGCCTATGGCAGAGACGGCAAAGGTGGCCACAGGGGCAGCAAAGACGACGGCTCGGGCACGCCTGCTCCACCCAACCAGGGGCGAGTGGGCCTTGGCCCACGTCCTACCACCCGTGGCTCATCATCCTTGGCCCACCCAGCCACCACACCAGCAAGCGCTGCTGGCCCAACAGGGGGCCTTCTCGGCCTCGTAGCAACTCCCGCCAGCGCCGTTTCAGCAATACCTGCAGCAAGCCACTCCTGCTGCCTACTACGGTCAGCAGGGTGCCCCTCTGCCTTCCCTCGGCTCCTCCCGGCTTCTACAACCCACAGACCGGTCCTCCGGCAGCCTAGGATCAGCACTCCCTCGCCTCAACTTTCAACACCATGACCCTTCAGCAGTCGCCGAACAACGAATGGTACTTCGACTCAGGTGCCACCTCCCACATGACCTCTGATTCTCGCACTCTCACACCCTACTTCTTCGCAGTATCATTCTCCTTCCTCTATTGTTGTCAATGATGGCTCCTTACTCCCTGTCACCGCCACTGACGCCACCATTCTCACCAACTCTGTTCCTTAATAATGTTTTTGTTTCCCCATGACTTATTAAGAATCTCATTTCTGTGCGCCAGTTCACTACTGACAACAATTGTGCTGTTGAATTTGACCCTGCTGGTTGTTCTGTAAAGGATCTAGAGTCTCAGAAGATGATCATCAGGTGCAATAGCTCCGGGCCTCCTTCCCAGTGCCACCATTCTCGCCACTGATTCTTCGCCTTCACTTTGGCATCGCCGGCTCGACCACCCTGGTTGCGACGCCTTGTCCAAAGTTGCATCTGTTATTCTTGGTTATACTAAAGAAATTGATTCTTTTTATCATGCGTGTCAGTTAAAATGCCATACTCGCCTTCCTTTTAAATCATCTTCATCTCGGGCATTTAGTTTATTTGAGCTTATTCACTGTGATTTGTGAACCTCTTCAGTCGCCAGTGTTTCCGGCTTCAAATACTACTTAATTATACTTAATGATTACTCACACTATGTTTGTACGTTACCTCTTCATCTCAAATATGACACATTTGCCACTCTGACTCATTTCTTTGCCTTTGCCTATGATCCCACTCAGTATAGCGTCGCTGTAAAAGCCATCCAGTGCGACAATGGTCGGGAGTTTGATAACTCTACCTCCCACTCCTTCCTCACCCATGGCATACACCTCCGCATGTCCTGCCCATATACCTCATCTCAGAATGGGCAGGCTGAGCACATGATCTGCACCATCACCAATGCAGTTTGCTCTCTTCTCTTTCAGGCCTGCATGCCCCCTTCGTACTGGATTGAGGCCTTACTCGTCGCCACACATGTTCTCAACATCCTACCCACCAAAACTCTTCAATCCTCCACACCTCACTCTGTCCTGTTTGGTGTCCAGCCCAAATACGACCATTTTCGTGTTTTTGGTTGTGTCTGTTATCCTAACCTCTCCGCCATAGCCATTCACAAACTTGCACCACGATCCTCCTTGTGCATTTTTCTTGGCTACTCCCATCATAAAGGATACCGCTGCCTTGACCTCCAGTCCAATCGAGTTCTCATCTCTCGACACGTCATGTTTGATGAACACTCCCTTTCTCATAACAGTCATCTCCTACTGACCCGGCAGCCCTTGATTTTTTAACTGATGATGCAAATCCTATGCCCAGTTCTATCAGTGCACCTCTACCTTTATTTCCTACAAGTGCTCCCGTTGGTGTTCCTGCACAGCCACGTGCGGCCCCGACTGTCGGCACGCCACCAACACCCAGCGTGGGCTGTCCTCGTGTGGCATCCAGCGTGAGCATGGCCGTCGAGACAAAGGCTGCCACTCTGATGCCTGGCATGGCCTCTACGCCGATCTCTCCGGTCCGACCAGGCGCCCGATAAGACACTCCCTCTGCGCCTGCTGCTGCTGCAGCTCCAAGCACTCCGCCTACCACTACTGCTGCTACAGCCCCCGCCGCCCTGGCTTCCCCTGCTGCTGCAACAGCCCCGAGCAGGCCTCGACCGCTGCTGGTCTACTCACGGCACCAGGCAGTAGCTCCTCAGCAACTGGCTACCCCCAGCACGCCAGATTTGCCCAAGGGCGCCGTGTCCGTGCAACCCATCACCAACAACCACGACATGACGACGCACGCCAAAGCTGGTCACCGGTTTCCCAGTGTACAACAGCACAACACTGTCACCGATGCCCCGTACCTTTCGTGGCGCCCTTGCCAATCCCAATTGACGGGCCGCCATGGAAGAGTTCTCTGCCCTCCTTCAGAACAACACATGGGAGCTTGTCCCTCGACCACCTCAAGTCAACATTGTCACCGACAAATAAATTTTCAAGCACAAGTTCAAGGCTGATGGGTCTCTCGAGCGATACAAGGCTCAATGGGTCATTCGTGGTTTCACTCAGCGTCCTGACATTGACTTTGACGAGACATTCAATCCTGTTGTCAAGCCCGTCACAGTTCGGATAGTGCTCTCACTCGCCCTCTCTCGCGGATGGCCAGTTCACCAACTCGACGTGAAGAATGTCTTTCTTCACGGGACTCTGTCTGAGACTGTTTTTGCTGCACAGCCTGCTGGTTTTGAGGATCCCACTCATCCCGGATATGCCTGTTGCCTCAACAAGTCTCCCTATGGCCTCAAACAGGCTTCTCGGGCATGGTACAGTCGCTTCGTCACCTTTATTCTCTCACTTGTCTTTGTGAATGCGAAGGCAGACACCTCCCTATGTCTACCATCATGACGCTGACATAGCATACTTACTACTCTATGTGAACGACATCGTGCTCACCGCCTCATCCACGGTTGTCCTCCGTCGCATCATCTCTACTCTACAACATGAGTTCAACATGAAGGACCTCGGCCAGTTGCACCATTTTCTTGGAATGCAAGTTCAACACCGTGATGGATGTCTTTTCTTGTCTCAGCAACAATACATGATGAAGATTCTTGATCGGGCTGGTATGGTTGACTGCAAACCCTGCTCTACTCCAGTCGACACCAATCCGAAGCTCTCTGCAGTCACTGGTGACCCAGTTCAGGATCCCTTTGATTTTTACAGCCGCCAAACTGGTGACCCAGTTCAGGATCCCTTTGATTTTCACAGCCTGGCTGGTGCCCTTTAGTACCTTACTTTCACTCGTCCGGATATTGCTTACGCCGTTCAGCAAGTTTGTCTCCACATACATGACCCACGGGAACCTCACTTTGCTGCCCTCAAACGGATCCTTCGGTATGTTCACGGGACTCTTCATTTGGATCTGATGCTTCATCCCACAGCGCAGCATGAACTGGTCGCCTACTCTGATGCCGACTGGGCCGGTTGCCCGGACACTCGCAAGTCCACTTCTGGCTATGCGGTCTTCCTTAGTGACAACCTCATCTCCTGGTCCTCCAAGTGCCAGCACACCGTGTCCTGATCCAGTGCCGAAGCTAAATATCGAGCCATTGCCAACGTCGTTGCTGAGGCTTCCTGGCTGCGTCAACTTCTCAGTGAGTTACAATCCCCCTTGCAGAACACTACATTGGTCTACTGCGACAACATCAGCGCCGTCTACATGTTCACCAACCCGGTCCAGCATCAACACACCAAACACATCGAAATTAACCTCTACTTTGTTTGGGAGTGTGTTGCTCTTGGTGCTGTTCACGTTCTCTATGTTCCAACAACCTCTCAGTATGCCGACATCTTCACCAAAGGACTTCCATCTTCGCTCTTCACTGAGTTTAGGACCAGTCTGAACGTCCGCTACACCGATGCTCAAACTGCAGGGGGTGTTAGCAAGTTATGTTTGTCTCCTAGACTCTTGTACAGTAAGTTATGTTTGTCTCCTAAGCTCTTGTGCCTACGCTGTCTCCTAAACTCTTGTGCCTATGCCTTGGGCTCTGGCTGTAACTATACGCCAGCCTAAGCATTTGTGCTGCTTAGTGTGTGTTAATTAGACCTAAGACTTTCTAATTTAGTGTTCACACCTTGAACCCTTGAACTCTCCTGCTTATATATATCTATAACCTCCTGTAATCTATGATTATCCAATAAACAATACAGAGTCTTTCTCACTTACACACAGTCCAGGTCATTATATGGTCCATGGGGATAAGCTAAGAATGTTGGAAAACAATGATCTCATTGGAGTGCAAAAATAAGGTTTGGTCTTGAAATTTTGTAGAGACATGTTGGAATGCAAATAACATTTCACAGCAGAAGTGCAACCTAAAGCATACTTTTTTCAAAAAAAAATTGTTCAATAAGAATCACACATAAAATTGGAAAGGATGAAATTCATTAAAAAATCAAGCATTAGAAAACAGTGAATAACAGCAGGTAGACTTACTGAAACTGTAATAAAATTGCAGAGCATACAGGTGTTTTCAAAACATATTTTCTGAACTCACCTCTTGAAAGAACAGCAAGTGATATCCATATGCCTTTGTATTTACTTCCATAAATATCAGTGCCGTTTGGAAGCAACAGAATACGTGATCCATAAGCCACAATCAGCTTGCTAACCTCCCGGAATAAAAGGATCCCATTTGGTGATGATGAATCGAATGTCAATCTCTGAGCTTTGTTCAAAACAAACTCGCACATAAACTTGAGCAGGGGTGTGGTGACCTGCATGAACACATAAAGTGGTGATTTTGTAGTAGCTTGTTATGGACGCTGATTCATGGTTAAGATTATGGTCCGAAGTGTTATGGGCATGGCCCATGCCCATAACATAGCTGAACAAAAGAAGAAACCTAAGGTTCTAGATATAAAAGTTAAAACTTTTTCAGCAAGAACAGCTATGCAAGGAAAGCATTGCGATTTGGTAGTTACCTCTGGCTCATCAGCACAGAGTGAGATGGCTCTCAATAAAAGTGGCATGTGAGATGGATACAGCCAGTCAAATAGGAGGCCATAGGTCCTGCGGCTGGATCAGGCCAACGAAGGTAGTTAGTTTCCAAAAAAAGAGTTGGGATACACATATATTATATATAATCAAATTGTGCACCTGTTTGTGGCCATAGCAATGCCTCGTAAGTCTCTCATCAAACCAATAAATGCATACTTTACAACATCAGTCCGGAAAGCAGCATCAGTGGTTGCCCCCAAATTAACTGCAACCTATAGAGAATACAAAGAAGAAAACCATATAAGAATGGAGACAAAACTTAAGTAGTACTCCCTCCATCCCAAAATAGAGCTATTTCTGTCTACAGTCCGGACAGGGCCAGAAATAGCTACATTTTGGAACGGACGGAGTATGAATACGAGTAGCAATGCACCTGTAGGAGTGGCTCCATGAAACTCTTGAATTTTACTGGGGTGTCTTCCATGAAAACCAAGAAGCTAAGGATGTAATAGAAGGTTGTTCTACTGCGGGCACATCTGTATTCTTCAAGAAATGGAAAAGTCTCCCTCTGAAAAGATCAATAATGAAAATAGAATCACTTCTAAGACCAGGAATGCACAGGGATAATATGAAACAGAAGCTAGTGAGAAGATTGTACAGAATGATTTGCGATGATAAATTTAGTACTCTCCAGCTTGAGAAGCAGTTTTCCAGTCATATAGCTGCTACGAAAATACATATGACGAATTGTTATCATAATAAGCATAAGAAATGTAAACTGAATAGATATAGCTATAACTTTACCCAGATGCAAGTTCAAGGAAGAGGGACAGAGTATGATCAATAACATCCTCGCACTGTAACCACACAAAGGATCAGCCACAGCATATAGATCAAAGTGTGCCTAGAATCAGTAAACGTCTAAACAACAGGTACCTCTGCATAGCACTTTAGATTAGTAGCTATTTTCCCAACAATGACATTGAGTAAAACTAAATGGTCATTTAGTCCAAGAAGCTCAGATAATCTTGCATACAACTGCTGCAGCAAAGAAGTAAAACTTGATGGCGATTTACAAAATGATACATCAAGATAAAAAAAATTATAACTGTTATGCTCTATTATTGGTTTCTTCTAACCTTTGAAGAATGCATGGCTTGGTCTCCTACGTATGACCTTCTGAAATTTTGCAATAAAATAAGAATAGCACGATCAAGTCTTTGCTTACTTAATACTTGATATCTCTGCAAAGAATGCACAGTTAGTCATCATTCACAAATCTGTAAAGGTTATGAGAGCAGCTAAAACAGGTTAATGAAAGTAAAGAACAAATTGGAGAGCATGCCATAAGCCTTAGTGTGGCAATACAAAAAACAGATTTGTTTTTTGGGGACAGTACGTGGTTTACATGATGTACATAATATAATGTGAAATCCACTTGGTTACTGATTCTAGCATAGCCCTGTTGCTATTGCTCCAAATGCATGCATTCAAGTTTGACCTAGCAGCTATATCCAAAAGTAGAAAAATGATTGTGCACTTCTGAAAAGCAAACACAATGCCAAAATCATTCTCCAGAAATGTGTTTTATGATAGTATGATACCATATATGGCTTACTATTATAAGTTATTTTCTGATAGCAGCCCAATGCAATCCACAAAAAGGAAATATAAGAAAAGGGATTAGAGTCAACAAGAAAAAGAATTAACATATCCTAGAGAGTACAAAAAAAATAGGAAACATTGCTTTTGTAACCAATATTTATTAGTGGCAAAATCACCTCGAAAACACAGTTTAACATAACTGGCTCTTAAAAGTGAGCTGATTACCAAAGATTAAGTTCATATGGGGACATCATTTAGACATTTTTGTTAAATAAATTCAATTTCAACCTATTTTTATTAAGTGCAAATTCACAGCTTCCATTGGTAGCATTCAAATGATAACTGTAAGAAACACCAAAAGGCCATCAACTACATGTGTTGCTGTGACTCAAGCTTCAGGACGAATGGAGAAACAAGTAATTGGTTATTTATGTTACAGTATTGGCAATAAAAATAAAGTGGTAAGTTATTTGCGTTACAGTATTAGAAAATATCAACATTGTTCCTTGATTATTTGATGCTGCTCATTTTAAAAACAACAGTTGGCCTGTGTAAATTCTTACAAAAAACTAAATGTTTGTGAAAATTCAAAACCAGTCCTACCTACATATGCAATCATATTTTATAATTTGCAGACACTGGCTCAGCACTCAGCATTCATGTTACATGACCAAATCATTTTCATCTAACCTGTGCATGCACCCCTGTGTCAGTAACGTTTATCAACTGTAACACACGGGCTGCAAGTTCTGCATCAATTAACTCCTGTGATTCTTGGCTGCAGAAAAAAATTAACCATGTAAATGAAAAGAAAAGAAATCAAACAGAGAATAAGAAAGGAATATTAATTTCTCACCTACAACCAATGGTCTGCCTAATCTTGAGAATGGCTGCAATTATGTGGACTAGCCATGTGAGCTGTCCTTCAATGACAGAGAGCTCATTTGCATCTCCAGGAGCTGGTAATCTTGACCTTTCCTGTAAAAAGTATTTGACTTTGAAAAGGCATTCTTTATGCCCAAAAAAGGGGAATGTGAAATAACACTAACATACCGTATAAGCTTGTAGAAGAGGCTCCATAATATTTATGATGTAAATGCTACTGTTTTGGTACTGCAAATCAGCAAAGGAAAATCATAATATGGGCATGTCATACAATGCAACTCTCAAAAAAAAGCCTAAGAACAATAAGGGGATTTCATCTAGCTTCTTCATCCTATTGGTAACTGGCAAGGAGATTAGTAGTGACTCAAAATAATTCTATAGGATTCCATCCAGACAAAAGGCAACAGATATAAACTAAAGTGGTATAGTAATTTAGCTGAAAACAGCAGAAATGGTAATAAGAGATCTCCATCTGTTTAAGAGGCACAATGAAGATAGCTAAACTCACGTGATGGCAAGCTAACATACATAATAACATATGATGTCTAGACAACACTATTGCAAATGCTCAAAATTGCTAAGTTGCATGTCTATCCACAGTTGACTCTATTCTTGACCATGTCAATCAGGAAGGGTTGATGACCACATGAAGTGCTTAGACAATTTAAATTAACCAGTCTCCCATAATAAAACATATAGCTACTATTACACTGGAACATGAGCATCTGATCCCGGCCATTGATCCACCCACAGCCCAAAAAAGAAAAATGCAGAGAGAAACTGGTATCTTGCCTTTTGATCCAATAGCATTTCTAAATTTGTCATAATTTTTCTCCTATTTACTATATTTTCTGCATCCGTCCACAATATGAAGTTGAACAAAGCACTTAAGTTAGCCAAAAATTTACTCTGGTTATTCTTGTTTTAGAAGCATATAATTAAATACAATAAAAAAATGAATAGCATAATGCTACTGAAATTTGAAGCATCTACTGTTGCCATATCATTCTATTAGTTCTCCATAATTTAAAGAAAGAAATTCTAGTGCCAGATACAAGAAATTACTAAGTGCATGCAGTAAGCTAAGTAGAAAAAAACAATGCATATGTTCAATAAAAAATCAATTACATAAAACTCTGAACCCTGTTATCTGAAAAGCTGGAACAGGGTTAATTTCCATAAAGGAAAACATTCAATTGATTATGTAAGGCATTTTATCTTCAGTTGGGCATGATTACAAAGATGGATCCAATCAAAAGTTTAACAGAAAAATCTCTTAAATTGGAAACAAGAACTTGATAGGAAGTAGCGACCTGGAATCTGCAAAGGTAAGGAAGAGACTCCAGCTGCTCCTGAAGAACTTCCACATTATCCAAACTATCATCGGATGAGTCGTTTGCAAAGCTGGCCTGAGATGAATAGAAACAACAGAATGTAACAAATGTTACTTCTTCAACTGAGATAGAAGCAGTTCCATCATCTCATGTAGAAAACAGTACCTGAACAGAATTAATTCTAGAGGTGATAAAACTCTCCGTGATTTTGGGAACAGTCTCATCAAGCAGACTTGGTGTGTCGCCTTTCAAGTAAGGCACAGATGTCACCAGCCTTGACCAAAGACTCAAAAGATAGTAGACGCTATTGCTGGCCCACTGCAAATATTCAATAGTTAAAACTATTGGAAATTGATTATTTAATAATCCAGTGCTAAGAGAATGAGTCAAAAAAAAAAGGAAACAGACCTGCCATGACAGCAAGGATTTAGTTGTGAATTCTGCTACTAGACCAATCCATTTACCATAAAACTCAATACTCAGAAGCTCTGACAACTGCAAAGTACAACAATGCAAGTGTCCACACTTAATCACAAAGAGGTCCATTAATAGCTTGAATATTACTATGATTAAAACAGAGAACTTGATAAAGGATCATAAACCAGTACAGCCAACATTTTCTAGTAACACTGATAGAAAATTAGCAATCAACCAACCAAATCATTTGGTAGTCAATGCTGGGACTATTCTGAATGACACAATGAAGATGCACCAGTAGCAAACAAACATAATACAGCTCAATGTTGTTTTCATAATCAACCATAGATTAATTTACATAATTACATTATTATCAAAGAAGTTCTAAAATAAGAAGGAATGGTCAATTCTGGCAAATTTTGAATGTGGTAAGAAAATATTGTATGCTTTTCATTTTAGAACATATACAATGGATACGACCCAACAAACAGTAAGTTAGAAATAAACAATTGGTACAAGGAATGCATATAAAAAATTGGTAAAAGAAAGTTTGGAACAATGGCCATCTTCAATTTACAACACTATTACACAGGTAAAATGCTTTTCTAAACAGAGAACAACTCCGTCGTTTATTGAAACTTTGAAAGCTAATAAATTGGTACCAAATGTCTGTAAGGCAAAAGAAAAAGATTGCCAACAAAAATAGCACTTGCAAACATAATCAAAAATACATAAAAACATCATAAACACAATAGTTCACTACGGTGAATTATAAATATAATAGAAATTAACTATTCCATCAACTGTTCACTACAACATGTACTATATCACTATGATATGCTCTACATCAAAACCAATGTGCTACAAAATGAAATCCACTATTTAGAACGTTGAACTGCATATCAGTATGACTAGTTAGTGCTCCCGATAAAGCCAAAAGGCTAGAACCTACAAACCATTGGAATTACTGTTCCTTTAAAGCAATAGTACAAAACCACAAATGAGAGGAAAATAGCATCAGTAAGGCATGTTTGACATCCAACAAAGTCCCCGCCATCCCAATTCATTTCAGCCAGGATACCAACCAGAATTGGGCCACCCAAACAAGGCCTAAAAGAACTCTATGCGCACTTCACAATTAATGCATCACTATTGTAGCCAACTAATTCACCAGATGTTCCTTAACAAAAATTAGCAAGTCATTAATTCCGTAAAAGAATGCAAAGGGAAAGAACAAAGAGCATATTCTTGACACAAAACAAACAAGAAACATTAGCTTCATCCTTCATTTTAAGTAACAGGATTCCAACCTGGAAATTCACTTTGAAACGTCCAAGAAGACGGCAGAACTCATGGTAATTTCCATGATCAGTGAGACCTGCAGATGAGCAGATCACACATCAGAATAAATTGCGTAAAGATATGGAGCATTTATTTTTGTTCCTGCATGGAGCTAGTCGACAGACAAGTATCTAATTGGAAAGATTACTATCATATTTATAATAAACCAAGGCATGCTTTTACTTATAAATAGCAAGTCTGGTTTCTACAGTGCACCACATAGCGTGACTAGGCATGAGTCAATCAACTCATCTTTAGAGTAAATGCTTCGTAACTTACATGAAAGAGGCTTTCCACTCTATGTAAGAGGATTGCAATCAAAACCGCTGGTCCTAATTAGTGAAATATGTAACAGGACTAATCTGAACAAAACTTGGCAACAAAAGGACGAAGTGTTAGACCTTGGCCAGTTTGCAGTATCTCCTTTGTGCCTGACATCAGATGAGAAAGAAACTGGGTCCTTGAAGGGTCCTCAACAAAAATACTGCGCCTGACAGAAGCAAGTCTCACAAGACATTCCAAAGCCTGCAGAAATTAAGGGCTAGCAAACATAAATAAGGGCACAGGAGAAGGAGAGAGGGGAGGGGGGGTCAAGAAAAGAGCTAAATCCACTGAATATGGTACATTTCTTATAAAGAAAGAAAAACGTAACAGCTGTTTGTAAGATAAATTCACTAGGAAAATATTGCTTCTTAGAGAATCTTGAAAGGAATAAAGCATGCTTCTTAGAGATCCACACATTAGGAAAATATTGCTGCTTCATGGAGGTGAGGAATTCATGCTTTTAAAAGGCAGCATTGGGAAAATATTGTTGCTGAATGGAAGTCAATCAAAATATTTGTAGAGCTGTAGTAGTAGCTAACTAGAAATAAGTATGTAAAATGTATTATTGAAAAATCATGCAATCAAAGTGTTTGTTCTAAACACAAGGAACTATGAAGCAAAATATACCTCTTTTGTGTTAATGGACAAAGCACTCGGTAAAAATAATCAGAGATTATATTATCGATAGTATTCAAATCACCCAATCAAAGTATACCTCTTTTGAAACACATGTATCGTTGACTTTGTAGTAATCAAAGAAGATCTGAACAGTAGAAGGATCTTGAAGGAGAGGCCTCCAAGATGCAGGAAGCTGCATCAGAATAAAAATTACATTACTTATAAGAAATATACCAACTGGGATAGGTTAATTTTTTTACAGAGAAGATTACAACAATTGTGCAAACCAATATACCTGCACTGTACCAAATTCCTCAGAACTTTCATCCACTGGACAACCAACAAAGTCATATGACAAGCACCTTAATGCAAGCGAGAGAGGATCATGCCTGAAGTCATCAGGTACTGCAGTTTAAGTACAGATTGTATCAGAAGATGGAAGTGAGAAAGTGTGGGCATTCCGATACACACTACTTTTTACAAAATAGACCAGAATAGTCCTTGAACTTTACCTTCATTCTTCAGTTGGTGTAATGAGGTTAAAGAAATTTGGAAGATCTGTAGAAGAAACTGGTCCTTGAATGAACAAGCAATTTTTCTGTGAAGTGTCAAAGGCATCGCGTTTGCCTGCATGCATAAACAGACACAAAAATTCAGCTAAATACATTACAGTTCACCTGACAAAGGAAATTGAACAGAGTGGATAAAAATGGGTGCAACATTAAAAACTATATTAAAAAGATATAAGCAACAACATAACCCAGCCAGAAGTGAAGATATTGATGAACATTATAATTCATAAGCAGAAGAAAGCTGCAAAAAGTATGGAGCCAAGTAAATACTGAGAAAGCTTAATGGTCCAATCCAACTATTCATTGAAAGAATCGTTAATGGAAAAAAGAGACACAGTTCACAGAAGATATTTGTAGAACAGCTAGAATCCTTTCTTGTACTAAACAAGCATCTATGTTATTTCATGTTAAATAAAATGGAACTCAACATTACAAGAAATACAGTGACATGCAATCATATTCAAGAAACTATACCAGAGAAAATTAAGAGGACAAAGAAGGAAGGCATAAAAAGAAGTGTCATGCTAACAGAAAGATGTGAAAGTAAAAAGACTGAAATGTGCATTACAGCTCCAAGCAGGTAAAAAAGAATGCTACCAACACTACCCCACACAATTTAGTAAGGTGTCACATATCATATTGCCACCAATACTCTTTAAAATAGAAGGAAATTAATATACAACCATCATTATCAATGTTTAACTCTGGCTTGTTAACATTGGTTGGATTAAACATTAATATTCTGATCGATAATAACTATGCCAATATATGTCTATCTGCATGCTTATAACCCTTTGTTAAGTGTCACAAAGGAAAATAAAGAACAACTTTTCTTTATGGTATGAATTGATTTATGCACAACTTAGTGCATATGTAGTGTTTTACGTACGCTTGACCTTCTCTGTCTCATCCGATGTTTTATGAATGTATGTGCATGTGGGATTTATAAGTGCCAACAAGACCGTGCATGTTGTGCAGTTCTAAACATCAAAAAATTGATTACTGTTCAAATAAATTTCAATTAAATATAAATTAACCTACATATTGCCAAATTGCATTATCATATTGATTAGAATCAAACAAATTATGGAACCATAATAATAATAAAGAAGTTTCTAGGTGGCACCTGGTTCATTTCTCCTACAAGATGATATAGTATCTTCAATCCCATGAAATAATGATCCTGGGATGCCTGAAATGAAAGCATAAGCAGCAACTTTAGTATGCAACAATTAACTTGCAATAGAGCATGGAATAAAACCTATAACAGTGCCTCATATGGATTCTTTAATAGAAATCAGGTTCTTATGTAGATTTATCTGGTATGCTTGTTATCTTTTGCATATTACTTAGTTCTAAAGAACAGGAATCGGTCATAGAAATTGACCAGGATTTATGTGCCAAGGTATACAACTCCACTCAAATCAAAGGTACATAGACCTTAAATATGTTATCAGCAGTTAAAAAGTTCTCAACTAAATGCCAACGAAACAGACAAAAAACTTACAAGAGATAAGAAATCGGCTGCCTCCTTGACAATCTCTCTGAATTTATCATCATCGAACCATCCAAATTTTGTAATTCGACAGACAAGCTGAATTAGGGATTTAATCACAAACGGCTGCAGTTTAGGTCCCCTCATAGCAAGATAGTTTATGACATAATTCCCTTCAAACAGATCACAATATATTGGTTTAAAATTAGCAGTAGACAAGGGCACAAAAGCACACAAAATAGATTTAAGCATTGTTTATAGGCATATATTTTCGCATTTTAGCTACATTACAGATGCATAAAACAACAGTGGATAAATGGAAATAAATATTTGGTCATTCTAATATGATGCAGAGGCATAGATGAACTCAAGGATAGAATGTAAAGAATAGATGTTTGCCCATTCAACTCCAGCCATATTAAATAAGCATAAGACATCAAGGGCGACAGAAATAAGTTTAGTCAAGGTACAACAAAGATTTAAATATGGCCCTTATATTGAATGGCACTACAAACAAGTGCTACTGCTTTCTGTGGTAACATGCAACACAGAACTCATCATAACTGAATAAATTGGTAGAAATGTAAATGCCAACGTGCTATGCAGATGCAAATGAAAAGCAAAAACCAAAATTCAAATGATATATGATTTTATGATAGATCTTCGGAAAGGAACATTACGGATATCAAGGCACAATTGCAATGAAAGACTGCAGTCAGAGACTTGGTTCAACAAGCTTGAACTAGCCAGCATCAGGGCATATGGAGTTGAGGCATTGTCCAATATATATTGGCACTGTAAGATGTAGTCACTGTTCTCCGAGAAGCACTTGAGGGTGCTTTCTGCGTGTGCTCGCTCAGCAGAGTCTCTAGAATTGTAAAGCTTTTCACACAACAGCTCTAACTGTGCTAGGCTCTCCATTGATGACATGAATAAGGAGCTCCAATTTTCCAGTTCACCAAGTATCCAATGTTAATATGCCACCAGGTTCTGGATTAATATCCACGAATTTGCATGAATGTTTGTCACAAGCTTAGAGTTAATGCACTAGGTATTCGGTTCAATAGGAAACTTGAAAAGTACCATAAGAGCTTTGAAGATGAAATATATGATTCTAGCACAGGAGAAGGATAGTCACAAACTCAATACATTCATATTACAAGAGAAATGTTTCAAGAAAAGAGTTTTCTCATGTACAGTCTTTTCAATGACGCGTAATCAAAGATCAAGACCCAAGACACAAGAGAAAACAGCTAACAAGCTTATATCGCCAATACAGGCCACAACTCAGCCTGGGTAGAGTTATCTGCAAGAGTGGAAATGCCAAACTCAGTGACAGCTAAAGCAGCACAATGGCGGAATTATCATGTAAGAAGAACTTTATGTTGGCATTGACTAATGAATTTCTAGTTTCTAGTTCATAACACGCTTAAATGTGCACTAACACAAACATATGCAACAGTTACAGCACAGCGTAACGGAAGAATCCGAGAGTAACAAAAAGCTGCATGCTACATTTGGTAAGCCATTTCATGCTATAGCGCGCACAAACATGCACCTATATTACATCTGGGCCGTAAGCATAGCACACAAAGACAAGATGAAAAAGGACAATCATGTAAGAAAATACATGCCACATTTGTCACGCAATCCTATCGCAAAAACGACATAGACGTGCTATCCGCATGCATGCACATCAGCAGAAGCATCACACTTATATAACCTTACGGTTCCAAACCCCTAATAATCAAATCACCAATCCGATTGCACAGCAAAAGAATCCGTACAGCGAAATCGCCCAATTGCAAACACCCATCCAAGGATCTAGGCACGCAAACGACCATCGGACAGCAAGCATAAGATCCGACGACAATCGGCGAACCAAACCAAGCTACTGTCTGCCACAAAGCGGCCCACAACCAAACCCGACGCCGTCGAGAGATCCGACGAGGAGAGGCGCAGCGAGATCCCCCGAACACCCATTCACGAGCAACCAACCCGGGCAATTCCACGGCATTCCGATCCTAAAACCCCAGAACCATCCCAGCGACGGCGCCCAGAGCCTCCGCCCGGGGCCCGATCAACGCCGCCCGCGGCGAATCGCCGGCACTACCAACGCGGAACGGATGACAGCGTCGACCCCACCTTCCCGAAGGGCGATCGGGGGGCAGGGCGCGCCAGCCAAGTACCTTGGTGTCTCCCCCGCGCGCCCACCGGAATCGGGGGGTATGCAACTCGGGGGGGTTCCCTTTCCGGCGGAGGCGGCGGCGGCGGGTGCTAGGTCTAAGGCGTGAGGATCGGAGGCGTGCGCTCCGGTCTTGGGGGGGGGCGAGGGGAGGTGACGGCGGTGGTGTGTTGGGGACGGAAAAGGAGCGGGGGAGAGGGGCGAGGCTAAATAGGAGGACGGTGTGGGGTGGGGAGCGTGCGCACGTGTGCGGTGCGGGTCTGTGGGTGTCCCGTGCTTGTGCTGCCAGAGGCAGGCAACGGTGCGGGAAGTGGGGTGGGGGGCGCGATGACGGTGTGACGTTCTGCCGTTGTGTGCTGTGGTGGGCGAACACGTGGGACGGGTTGGACTTTGCGTCTGGAGGTTTCTCTCAGCTTGCTGTGGTACCGCACCGTTCTGCCTGGCTGGCTGCTGGGCATGTTTGGCCCTCATCATTTAAAAAAACCGTTTGTTGTCAAATTTCAAAACTTAATTTAATTTTAAGTTTCCAAAGATATAAATATAAAATTTTTATCCTAAAATTATTTTTTTCACTAAGCCATTATATTTTATAATCATCTCTTGACAACCAATATGATTATTTGTCTTTCGTAAAAACAACAACCACGTAGTATTTCTTTTCTATAGAAAATATAAGTATTTTTTTCAGTTAAAAATATAATAGTGTATTTTTATGTTTTGGTAAGCTATTGTAGTAAATAAAGTTTGTAAATTGAATTATAGTGGCTTATATTTAATCTTCTAATTTTGGTCCAAGATTAAACTAGTAGTGGAAGAGGTGCCAAAATGACAACACTAAAAGATTAAATCAAAAGCTTCCTCCAGACAAGTAATAATTGTTTGACTAATGCAAATAACAACGATCGCTAATATTGCCCTTTTTTATTCAAGTTCAATATGGCCCCACCGTACTAATTTTGTCCTCACATATTAGAAAAGAAGTAACAAAAGTTTAATGTTATGAAAAAAGATTTAGCATCTAGATTGGGATTACTATATTGTTTTTATTGGATTGGCATAGTAGTTTAGAATTTTGAGCAAATTAAGTAAAGAATGTGGTGACTTTTAGTAATCGCAAAGTGAAGGAAATTAATGAACATCTTACGAATTCTATGATTGCCAAAATATATGACATGTGCTATTAACAAAATTATCCAAGAATAATATAAACTGCAATATTAATATTTGATGTGTAGGGCAGCGCGCTAAGCTACTGGCACTATGAAGCAATCTCTACTGTTCCATTTGAATCCTATAAATCTGAACACATGAAACTCCTAGTAGCAACCAAGTAACTGAGTAACTGGCTGAATGCCGGGAAGTCTCAACCATTCCAGCCACCACACTTCACCGGCTACAGCACAATCAGTTCCTCGGTTTTTCCGGGAAGAACTTAGCGAACCTGAAACAATAATATGTTGATATGTCAGTAAAAAGACAAAAGAAAGTAAACTTCAAACTAATTCTAAGTAATTACCCGCCAAGCCGCAAGTGCACACAGCAATCAGTAGGAAAGAAAAAACTGAACTCCAAAGCTTCTACAGATTGAACAAAACAGCGTACTCTGTGTTTGTGTTGAGAGGAATGCAGCATGCGGCAAGAAAACACTGGTAGCAAAAGAAAAAAAATCTTTCACATATATGTATACAATATGGACATCATGATGAACAGAGGAACACATTATACGCCCAATTTAAACAATCAAAGAATAACAATACACACCGTGTCATGGCACTGTTCAGGGCAATGTTGGCTTGTTTGGAAGCTGGCTTGCTAATGTTGACTTAAAAAAACATATATTAATAAAAGCAATATTGATTTCGATTTTAGACATGTGATGAGGATAATGAATTCATTAATCTTTTATGTTTAACCTTAGAGATAATGGTCATACAAAAATTATCAACTTTGGATAGAGATTTACTACTAAGATTGATTATTGAATAAGCTATATCTTTTCATTTTTGTTTGTTAAATTTGTTCTTTTATTGTTATTTGTTAGATACCATCATATTTGGCTTTATGTCAAAAACAATGTAATAAGTTGTTGTAGCTTCTGCAAAGCAAATGCTTGATTTTAATCATTATCTAAAAAATGTCTTTCACCGTTTCAGTTCTGAACAAAAAATGGACTATAGATCTGACAAACCAAATAAGCAATCAAAGATACTACATCGGGAGCTAAGGACACCTGCGATTGGTGGCTTGTGTGGCCCATTTCTACCTTGAGGAACCACACGATCTATGCAAGGGGTAGGTGGCCGATCATGTTGAGGGACATGATGAGAATAAGGTAAGGTTGTGACCACCAACCCTAGGAAAGGATAGGAGGAGGTGATCCATATAGTCAAGGGGTAGCAACCCGGGCGCCAAGTGAGGAGAAATGATGGCTGGTGTTTGCATGAGGAAGGGAGGAGCCCAATAGTCACTGGAGAATTTTCTCTGTTAAGCAGTAAAGGTTGTCTGGAGTCTCGGGAGTTTTAAACCGGATACTCTGGACTAGCTATATTGCTTCATATTTAAGTATGTTCAAAGTCTTTGGCCCCTAGAGATGAATACTCCAAAGTTTAAATCTATAGATAACGACTAGTTTCACAAGGAGTTTGTTTTTAACTCCACCAACCCCTATTTTGATAAGAAGGTTGTTAATTCATTTCATTTCTACTCCTCGCGGCTATCCTATGGTTTTACACATCTCTCTTTTGACTTTTACATCAAATCTGTCTTTCTGTGAATGATCTTTTAGAGTTAGTGAGTCAGAGGGTTAGAAATTTTATTGAGCATTTGTGAATTGACGCTCGACGAGGATTTGCACTTATTACTCTTAGATGATCTACTTCTAGACGGTTAGGTGTCACCTACGAAGATTTAAAGTTATGAATCACCCGAAAAAGTTTATGAAGTTCTTTCTCACCTTCGTAAGAAAATAGTTAACCATAGTGGATACCGAGCATATTCTTATATATTGGCCTTGGTATAGCAAGCTTCATCAGATATAGTAGTATCGTGTCCTAGTGAAAATCTTGTTAGTTATCTTAGACTTTGTACTAGCCTTAGTGAGAGCTTAGAGACTAGGCCTTCTCCTAGGATTGAGCTTGGTGAGGTTAGAAATTAAGCATGATCCAACTATTTGGAGTCTCTCAATGGAGATGTAAGATCTTTTTATCTAAACTTCAGTAAAAAAATCTTGTGTCTTCTTGTAAAGTGTCTCCATCTTTGGATCACCTACTATACCCCTTTATCTCTTGAGATTGCTCACTCCACACATTCTTTTTGGAAGCAGTGAAAGAGGATCAGAATCTCCAAGCCCTAGAACAGGAGTGTTCGGCTGAGCGTCACTATCTAATAGTGAACCTGGACTAGATTTCCTGGTAGTTATGACCGGATGCTGCAAAAGGAGTTTTAATTTTCGTTACGAATTCTTATAGGTTTTTAGATGTGCACAGTCACTCTCTCTGTGCGACTCAAGGTCCTTTTAGGTTGGTCTATCAATCCATTACCTAAACATATATTGAAGTGTAGTTGGATATTGTATCCAAGAAAAAGAAACATAATTGAATAAACATCAAATTATGAGCTATAAGGCCTATGAATTAAGGAGCTATGTGCACAAATTATTTGGTGGTGGGCACATGGATCAGTAATTCAGTATGCTAACAAACGACAAAAATATCTCAAAGCATCATCAGGAGCATTGAGAATGAACTATCCAAGTACTTAGCATGGTGACAAGTGCAAATAAAGCATGCAAACATTAAAAATGAATTGAGATATGTCACTTAAACCAACATCATATGCAGAAAAAAAACTAGAAGGCTACTCTATCATGAGATAAATAATACATTTATGTCACTTTCGGTGTTTTTTTCTTTATCTAGCAAACATATATCAGTTATTTTCAAACTAAGAAATGCTTGCCATTTTGGAATAAGGAGCTTCCATGACTACCAGTGAAGTGGGAACCAAGGGTCCCACCCCAGAAGCCTAAAGACGTCCATGTGGCATGCATCGGGCTTATACCATCTCAAGATCAGAGCTAAATAGTCTAAGCTAGAGTGCCTGAGCTAATCAACCCGAGCAAATCAGCTCGAGCTACTCAACCCAAGCTAGACTACCCAGGTCGTTCACTCTGAGCTAACCAACCCGAGCATCCCGCCCTAGGCTGGCCTCTACATGGGAATGACCCCATGTAAGCTAGTTGAGCCCGTGTGCTCCTCTCACAACCATAGTGGCAGGCGTCTGAGGCTAACCACGTCGAACTATTCCAACTACCATATTTAATGTGGTAAGTGTTTTTACCCCCACTAGCACGACGTGTGCGTACCCGTGACAACGAGAGCCACAATTAGATATCTACCCTAACAGACGGGCAATAGACAACAAGATGGATACTACTCTCATGCCCGTTATAGCAAGGAGCCTTGTTGAACCACGCCATGTTCTCTGTCCTCCACATGTCCGGACGACTCGCTACACAGCAGACCTTATCAGGCTAGTGCGGCGTGCACCACCGCATAGTGATGTGGGGCCTATGGAGCGGGCGTCTAATAGGATTAGACCAATTATACCTAAACTATGTATATAGAACTCATAAGTCTTGGGTCATGAGCCTTTTTCTTTATCTATTGTGGTACCCAAAAATATATCAAGGCGAGACTATGGATAGAGGGGGAGAGAAAAAGGAAAAGGAAGAGAGAGCCACTTTGAATAAGGAAGCCACTATAATCCACATCCAAGAAAAGTAAGAACACATAAGTAGGGTGTTATGTCACTAAGCAGCTCAAACTTATCTAAACATATCTGCTTTCATCTTTCTCCTAATGATTGGAACTGTATTGACTCCACGGTCTACCCACATGATTAAGGCATGCCCCTTGGTCCAAACTTAGAAGGGGGCCTATGTAGGTCTCTACTCTTAGTGTCTATCCACAGACAATTGGTGTGTTAGTAGGGGCTTGTTTTTTTTCGCACGTATTTAAATCTTTGCTTGTTCTAGTCGAAAGGGCCAGAAGATAGCAATTAGATGTTGTCGCTACCTCTCTAACTCATAGGAGTCAGAGGAAGCTGCGTGACAACATGCATCGCCGTTGTTGTCTTAGCACGAGCCGGTGCCCTCACCAGCTGTACCAACACGCCTCAACGTGTTCCGCACCCTCCCAAGATGAGGGAGGAGGCACCAGCCATAGCGCTGCAGGTGTCAAAACTCCCGAAGGAAGGTGGTTACAAGAGGTCACTGATCTCGTTAGCACAGTGCACTGCCAGGTGGCCACCAACAATGCGAAGTGGCTCTAGGACTAGTTCATCGTCGGTGTCGATGTTGAATTGGTTGTTACGTGGTATTAATGCCATCCAAGGCCATGAGTGCAACCCAAGACCCCCAGTTGTTCCTACATGGCCAGTGAACCCTAAGACCTTTGCCATTGCCTTGATAAGTGGATGGCAAACAAGGATGCTCAAGTTATGCTCAAGCACGTCCGATTGCAACGTCAAGATAACGCAGTTGTGGAGGACCAAGCATCCTCCAACTATCCCCATCTCAGTCATCACTCCCTAGAGCACGTGCCCTCATTCTCGGGGTTCTATTCTAACATTGTGCCTTATGGTGCTAGCTATCAAGCCTTCACTAATGAAATCCGGGAGGTTTACTAGTTGGTCAAGTTTCATCCGGCAATCCTAGAAAAAAACAATGGCTCTATTGACCTGTTAGAATTTCTTCGGATCTACACCACTGTCATCTAGGTAGCAGGAGGCAATGAGCAGAGCATGACCAACTACTTCCATGTGGCTCTAGGGTGTTATATCGTGTCATGGAGCGAGTTGTGGCACCAATTCGTCGCCAACTTCTAAAGTATTTACAAGCGCCTTGACATAGATTGCTATCTCTACAAATTCCAGCATGTCGTGTAATAATCTACATTCGAACTGTTTTAACTAAGCATGTCGAGAACTACGTACGCCACTTTTATATCATAAATTATCGATGTATGTCATTTTATAATTATATATTGTAAAGCTTAAATTCTACCATATTCAAATCAAATAAATTTAGCCATAGTCAAATTTAACATTTTATAATTATCTATTGCGAAGTTTACATTCTACCATGTTCTAATCAAATAAATTTAGCCATTGTCAAATATAATGACTTACATTTCGAGATTTTAGTAATATAAATAAAAATAACTAGCTAAAAAATTGTAATAGCCAGAAAAAAAAGACCCTCCCATGTTGCCCTTAGGACGTTATTTTTGTCATTATGCATGTAACTCCCGCCACTTGACTGGTGGGGTGGGTTGGGTTTTTGCAGTGGGCCGTGACCAAGCAAAAAAAAACACTCCCTAAGATGCCGCTGTAAAATAACACACATTTAAATAAGCTTATAAAATCTAATAAACTTATGGTATTATTATTATATTATTATTTTTTTAAGAGAAATCTACACATTCCACTGTTTTTACTAAACATTTGAGATATTATTAAAATGTAAAAAATGATTAAATTTCATCCTAAACATCAAATACTAAGGAGCAATTTAATAGAAAGCATTTCATGAAGAAATGAAATTACATCCATCCTCCCTATCTATCACGATGCGCACGAAAAAGAAAAAAAGTATTAACATATCACGATAGACTGCAGAACCTCACTCACGAACAGCCAAAGAACATGTAGTTGTCGTAATATCGTTGCCAACACTGGGCAAAATCATTAAGTTTGTTGTAGCATTACAGGGCGGTTGGGGGAAGAAATTGTGAACTATTTAAATGACATGAATGAACAAGAAAACGTCTTCTTGAGGTTAAAAAAATCAGGCGCTGAATTTTTACGACTCAACTTTTCCCTCCTTAAATATTACTTAGATAGTTAAGGAAATCTAGATAAAATATAAAAAATATTTTTATGATAGGTGTATCTACCTTCTTGCAAAATATAAATCCAAACAAAGAGAAACAAAAAGAACTCATGTCCGTTGGAATATTTTTTTAAAAAAATAACATGCATGGATTACAACAGTGTGATATATGACTTCACCAACATGCAACCCTAAATTCAATATACACATCTTGCAAAAAAAAGAATCTTAAAGAAATTTGGCTATGAGCCGTGTTAATACTATCCATAATTGAATTTACTTGTTTTGATCTCATAGCATGAATTTGTACTTGAAACTTTTCAAGGTAGTCTATATATTATAGAAATATTGTCAATTTTTGTTGAAACTTTTATAGATTAATACTTGAAGAATGAGAAGCAATCGAGCGTAGAGGCAGTAAACAAATGAACCTCCAGGCGCATATTATTAGTACCACGTAAGCGAACAAACAACCAATTTATCAAGTCCTAAATTGCAGTTCTCTTTATTCAGCCCTTGCGTGCAAATCAAAGAATCTAACAGTAGCAACGTGAATTATATGATTATTGAAAACCAATAAATTTTAGCAAAATTAACTCTAATTAATGAAATTAAAGTTGAAATCACTGAACCTATATGGATATCACTGGGCGGACTGGGTTTCTATCGTCGGTCTGACCACATTATACTTTATTACCGTCGTTTTGGTGTCAATCCACCTGCTACACTATCTCTGGTCATACTACCTATATCTATCTAACCTATATCTATCTGCTCTAACCGTCTGTTAGTAGAGAAAAATAATATCGATAAAAATATCGAAAGCTGATGAAATTCATAAAAGTGTGTCAATTTTATTTCATCAAAATATGTCTACTCATCTCTTAATTTTCAACTAAACTCGTAATTAAGTCTAAACTCTAATTTTTCTCTCTTCCAAAAGTGATACTTTGAGACCTAAATCGTATCTCTATTTATACCTATAGATGGTTGTACAAAAGTCACGAATACTACTAGGACTAGCACTCTCAATCCAATAAAAAACTCTCCTATATAATTATTTAACTCATTCATACCAAATACAAATTCGAATCTTTCTAAATTTAAACTCCATTCAAATTTAACTCTGCTTTCTATATGCACACTATCACCCTTATATACCATATAAAAACTTTACCTTCTCATACTTGTTACGTAGCCTTTATTATCCCATATAATATTTCTGACCATTTAGAACTTAACTTCTCCTAAGCTTAGTCCCAATACATCAATGACAATACTCTTGAGACCTTATGCAACAACTATATATAAACAACAAAAAAAAGCCATATCTAAACTCAAATTCTTACCTAATCTAACTCATATTAGCAACGTATAGAAATTATCTAAAAGTTATAGATATGAAGTAAGCATTATAAACTAAGAAATCAACCTAAAATCGACTCTTTTCGAGATTCTGTCAGTTTAACCATCAGCCTTCTCGGTCTAACCACTCTTATTCCTGTGGTCAGATTGAAACTATTCACTAATTGGACCGATAACCGGTCTGATGACCAATACTGATTTTATAATTTTAATTCAAATATAACATTTTACTTTAAAGATCCTACCAACTATTTATTATATAATATAAATATTTTCTAGCAAGTTCATTATAGGTGGTACTGAAATTGAAATTAAGTGGATGAAAGGATCAGGTATACTTAGATGAACAAAGTAGGCACTGGGCGAGCCAGTCTGCCAGTGTAAACCTCTGATGCTGATACAGAGATGGCTCCTGCATCACCATCATCCTCCACGGCGCCAGCATTGATCTCCATGTCAAAGCTACGCTGGAGAATCTCTGCATGCTCCATAATCTTGATGGGTGTCCGCGAGCTTGAGCGGCGGTAGCACAACGAGCTGAAGGAGCAAAAGCTTCCATCCTCAATGGCGCAGAAGAGCTGACGACCCGGATCAACCATTGGCAGCTCCAGTACAGACAGCTCCTCGATGCTGAAATTGTTCTGCGCCGGCCACGACGAGGAGGAGGAGGAGACATTCTTCATGCGGTACACGGCGGCCGTGCCCTTTGCCTTGGAGTGGGAAACGAAGAGGTTGCTCTTCTCATCACCGATGAGCACCGCTTGGCCGTCGAAGGGGAGGTTCTTGCCGTCGGCCTGATCCCACCTCTTCGTATCAACGTCGAAAGCGTAGGCGGCCTTGTCCTCCCGGAGGGAGAGGAGGATGTGGGAGCCGACGGCGGCGTAGGACGCGACGGCGAGCGCGGGCGGGTCGAGGTAATCGAGAGGGCGGATGTAGCACGGGAAGAAGGGCGGCGACCACAGCTCCCTCCAGCAGAGCCTGCGCTTGCCTCTGTTGAGGTCGAGCACCTCGAACCATGGCTCGAAGTTGAGCGGCGGCGTCACGAATGGCCGGCGTGCGATGGCGTAGACCTTGCCGCCGCCACCGGGAGCGATCAGGACGGGCTCCCACTTGGAGGCGTTGAGCATTGGGCCATGGAGCACCTCCGACGTGTCGGGGCGGTACAGGACGGTGCGCCGCGAGTAGCCCCGACGCCTACGATCCATGGCCCGTGCCGCGAGTCCACGGCGACCAACGACATGCCGTGCCCTGCATCGTCGCCGCGTAGCCTGAGCCTCGCGACGTGGCGCAGGCGGAGGGGACGCCTTCGAGGAGGATCGTCGCCTCCACCAGCGGGAGCGGCGGCGGTGGCGGCGTCGACCTTGAAGATGGAGTAAGCGGGGCTCTTCACCTCGTACTCCACCACCAGGAACACCGGCTTGCCGAGCTTGGTGGTGGGTTCAGGTGGCTCCACCTCCACCTCCTCCGCCGCGTCATCCTCCACGCGCCGCTTCCTCTTCCCCTTCGCCATCCTTGCCTCCCCTCTCGCTCGCCGGAAACTACCAATCTAGGGCTTGCTTGCTTCTCTGAACGACCGGCGCGGCGGCGGCGGCGGCGGCGAGAGATGGAAGCATATTGCCAATAAAAAAAATCGAAGTTTCTCTCTGCCTATGACATGTTGGCGACGACCAAGCCGGCGTTGATTCTCAAGCGCGATTAAATCTGACTGTTGATTCACCATCGGACGGCGGAGCGCTCTCGTCTCTTCACATCAGCACAGGCTTATCCCTCCAGCCTGATGGGTGGATTAGGCTGAACGGCCAAGAAGCCAAATCCACACTGCCCATAGCCATGGCGCTGCTCCTCTCCCCGGCCGTCTCCTTCCTCGTCTCCTCCTCCGCCTCTACTCCCCGCGCCAGAGCTCTTTCCGCCGCTTCCAATGTCGTCTCCGTACCCGGTAACCTCCGCGAACGCCTTCTCCGTATCGGGAGTTTTGCGCATAATTTACTTGGGTCGGGGTGTTGGTTCTTGGATAGATTATGCTGAGTAGGTACTAAGCTATCCATTTTTGTGAGCTGTGATTTGTAATTTGGTGGGAAGATTGGTCTAGATATTTTCCGTTGGTTAGATTCGTGGCGTTTCTGATTCTCTTTAATGTGGTTGTGTCGTTAGGGAATTTCTTCAAGCATGTCGCCTGCAGTAATTCTTGGGAGATCGCGTGCATTTATCATCTCTGTAGAAGGCTATATATGATTCAGCTCAGAGAACTCTGCAGATTGACAAATCTGTTCGTACTTACATTATAATAGCAGATGCTTTATTAATTGTTGGTCACTGGCAGACGATGATATTAGTAGCACACTAAGTAGGGGCTTGCTCGTTGCTATAGATGAGCAGACTTACATATCTTTGCTCTGCCAAGATTCATCATATTATTTAGAAGCAATAATACTAAAATTGCTACTAGTTATTGCAGAAGCTATACATGGCATGGCATACATGAGCCAAACTTATTAGCTTTCAAGTTTCAATAAATGCTGGAGATCTTATCGGTTTCAAAAGGAAGTAGCATACATGAACTCCGAATTCCATGTTTGAAATGATGCAAAGTAAGATCCCATTAAGTGGCTTGCTGTTTGTCCTTTCTGTTGCTGCAGCCTCAAGGTTTCAATGCAAGAATCTCGCCTCCCTGCAGAACCCTCTGAGTGCATCTTTCACCAAGAGGCCAGTTTCTGTCCATGCCTCGGCAGAGGTCGGCGCAGAAGAAGCTGGCCCAGATCAACCAGAGGAGCCAAAACCGGCAGCTTCAATCGAGACAATGCCTCTTGAAACCAAGCAGAAGATGATCATGGAGCAGAGGGCAAAGATGAAGCTGGCCAAGAAGCTGAGGCAGCGGCGCAGGCGGCTTGTCCAGAAGAGGCGCCTGAGGAAGAAAGGTAGATGGCCACCGTCCAAGATGAAGAAGCTCAAGAACGTGTAACCAGCAGTGATATCGGTCACCATTCTTCTGTACACCTGAGTGTTCTGTTCATCGATCTCTCTGTTTGCTAAGCTGATGCGCCAGTGAATTTTGCTGTTCAAAATATGAAACGCAATGTTTGTAAAATGTGATTATTTCTTTCCCAATGAAATTTCTTATATTTTTTAGATGATGGATAAATTGGTCGCTGTTAAAAACACACAAAGCCCAGTGTTGTATAAAATTCTTCTAATATGCCCCTCCCTTTTCTCCTTTGTGCTTTAGCTGTCCTACAGAAGTACCACTAAATCTAACATGTGTTCCCATATTGGAAATTTCGGATGCAACTTGATGCCTTCTGTACTTGTCAAACAGCATAGCAAATGCCATCGGACTTCCTGGTGTCCTGAGTATTGCTTGCCCTCCTATTTGCATATCTTTCCCAGCAGTGGTCAGCAATCCTCCTGTGCTGCCCTGTATATTTGTGGGGTATTTGCCTGTATATACACTTTCCTGCTGTGTTTTGTTAGAACCTCTCACAACTCGTCGATTGACCTCATGTAGATTATAGAAAAAGGATCAACCTGGACCAGGGAAGAACTGGAGCAAATTTGGGTTTTTGTTGTTTGTCACTTTGTAAGGCACAGTGTGTTTTCCATTTTTCTTGTTGTCCTTGTTAATTTGGTTGTAAAACTTTTCTGAAATTAGCCTTCTTGAGCCATCTATGCGAATTGTGACTTCTTGGTGTATTGTCAGAAGTGCTGCAAATGTTAACGACAATGCTTTTGTGGAAACAATTGTAGGAATGTGGTGTTACAATGAGACTAAGACACTAACTCTATACAATATATATACAAGTCCAGTGGTCTAACACCCTTCATAGTCGCAGCGCAAGAGGAACGGACATAGAAACTGAAGCGAAAACTGGTGAATAAAGACGCGGATAGGCCTTTGATCATAATATCGACGAACTGGTACGCCGACGGTACATGAAACACCTGAACCTGTCCTAGTGCGACCTTGTCACGTACGAAGTGGATATCTATTTCTATATGCTTCGTGTGTCAATGATGGACCGGGTTGGCGGTTAGGTAGACGGTGCTGACGTTATCGCAGTAGATAATAGTCATAGAGGGCATAGATGCACGAAACTCCTGGAGAAGCTGGCGAATCCAGAAACACTTGACGACGGTGTGGGCAACAGCGCAATACTCGGCTTCGGCGTTGGACCAAGACACTGTAGTCTGGCGCTTTGAGAACCAAGAGACTAGAGTGTCGTCAAGGAAGACGCAGTAGCTGGATGTGGAGCGTCGAGAGTCAGGGTAGTCCGCCTAGTCCGTGTCGGAGTACGCGGGGAGAGAGTCAATGGAGCTAGAGCTGAGAAGTAAGCCGGTAGAGAGTGTGCCCTTCACGTATCGAAGAATACGCTTGAGTAGCGCGAGGTAAGGTTCGCACGGAGCATGTATGAAGAGGCATACTTGCTGGACGGCGTAGGTGAGATCGGGCCGTGTTAGTGTGAGGTACTGGAGGGCACCAGCAAGACTCCAATACTAGTAGGGATTGGCTATGAGAGAGCCATCGGTGGCGGAGAGCTTAGCGCGAGTGTCGACGGAAGTGGCCGTGGGGTGACATTCGGCCATACCCGCACGTTGGAGGAGATCGATGGCATACTGACACTAGGAGAGAAAGAGCCTGTGAGGAGAGCACGTGATAGAGATGCCAAGGAAGTGATAGAGAGGATCGAGATCGGTTATGGCAAACTCAGAGTGTAGTCGGGCCATGATCTGGTGTAGAAGGGACGACGATGACGCTATAAGAATAATATCCTCGACGTAGAGGAAAAGATAGACGGTGGTATTGCCGATGTGAAGGACGAAGAGGGAGGTATCAGAGACGAAGGCCACAAAGCCAATATGCCGAAGATAGGCAGCAAAACGCTGATAACATGCCCGAGGGGCCTGTTTGAGGCCGTAGAGGGAGCGCCGAAGGAGGCAGACGTTGTCGGGACGAGATGGATCGACGAAACCTGGAGGCTGCTGGCAGTAGACCGTTTTCGTCAGATGACCGTGAAGGAAGACGTTCTTCACGTCAAGCTGGTGGTGGATCGGCCAAGAGTGCAAGGCAGCGAAGATGAAAACAACCCGAATGGTAGCGGGTTTGACGACGGAACTGAAGGTCTTGTCGTAGTCAACGCCGAGATGTTGGGAGAAACCCCGAACTACCCAGCGTGCCTTATGACGAGCAAGCGATCCATCGGCGTGGAACTTATGTTTAAAGATCTACTTACCGATCACAACATTGGCACCGGGAGGACGAGGGACAAGGTGGCAGGTCTCGTTATCTATAAGGGTCTTGTACTCGTCGGCTATGGCCGCGCGTCACTGAGGATCGGCTAGGGCTGAACGAGGAGTCATCGGAATGGGCGATATGGTACAATGGACTGTTGAGAGCTCGTAGCACTTGGTAGGACGGAGGGACCCGATTTGTGATCAGATGATCATATGAGAGGTGGAGGAGACAGTAGGGGTCGCAGGAGCCGATAGGAGCGTGAGAGGTGGGGTGGGGACTGGTTGGGGAAGAGTGGCATCGGCTTGGGATTAGCGACTGTATGTTCGGGAAAAAGGCTGAACGAGGTCGGCCTGAGCCGATGGGGGTGGGTGAGCCAATGAAGATGGATGGGCCGATAGGGTTGGGCGGTCCGATGCAGACGGAGCAGCCGATAGAGAGGAGCGAGCCAATGGAGGCCGAGGGGCCGATAGGTGTGGGCAAGCCGATGGAGTTGATGTGTTTGATGGGAGTGAGACAGTATCAGCCGGAGCCGATGAGGGTGGTGGGGCCGATGGAGGTGTGATTTGAGTAGCATCGGAGCGGAGAGGAGTGGGATAGTTGTGCAAGAAGTCCTCAGGAGCGGCCGATAGGGTGGCCGGAGGTGAGATTGATGGAAGGGACCAGGAGGGTATGGTGTTGGTGAGGAGAAAGTTGAGATCGCCAGACGAGAGTCCAGGATGAAGTAAACCGAAAGGGAAGCAGGACTTGTCAAAGACGATATGGCGGGAGACGATGATCCAGTGGGTAGAGAGATCGAGACATCGATATCCCTTATGGAATGAGGGATAGCCAAGAAAAATGCAGGCGATGGAGCGGGGTGCAAGTTGTGATGAAATTGGGATAGCAGAGACACCCAAATACGCGTAGGTGAGAGTAGTCGGGTGTCTTGTGATACAAAAGGGTGTAGGGGACATTGTGGTGAACGGAGGAGCAAGGGTACCGATTGAGGAGGTAAGTCACGGTGGTTAGTACTTCAGCCTAGTAGGTTGTGGGTAGGCGGGCATAAAGTAGCATAGTACGACACATGTTGTTTAGTGTGCGAAAAAGGCATTTGGTCTTGCCGTTTTAGGGAGAGGTGTAGGGACAGGAGAGACGGAGATGGGTGCCATGGGAGGTAAGAAAGGTTTGGACGGTACGGTTGACAAACTCCGTACCATTATCGGCCTGCATGGCTTGAATAGAGAGGTTGAATTGATTGAAAACATAGTTGGTAAAGTTAATGAAGTGGGAGGCGACCTTGGACCTGCTGGTTAGAGGAAAAGTCCAGCAATAGTGTGTATAGTCATCGAGTATTGCGAGATAGTACTGATTACCAGAAATACTCTTAACTGCAGAAGTCCACACATCACAGTGTATTAACTCAAAAGGTTGCGAGGTACAAAACATAGAGTTTGATAAAGGCGGCCGCACATGTTTGCCAAGTTGACAAGGGTGATAAACAATAGAGCTGTTGTGGTTACACGTGATGGAGGCGCTGCGATGGAGATTGATGACAACGTCGGGACTGGAATGACCAAGGCGAAGATGCCATAGGTTGGTGGAGATGGCGATGCTGGCATACAGAGTGGACGGCGTAATGTGGATGGTGTAAATATCGCCACCACTGTTGCATTGAAGCATCTTGCATCGGGTCGGGATATCCTTCACAAAGAAACCAGAAGCTTCAAATTCAATTGAGCAATTGTTATCTCCTATGAATTGGCGGATAGATACTAGATTGTGGATGAGGGAGGGGACGATGAGGACATTGCGAAATGGAAAGTTAGTTGTGGATGTAAACAGGAGGGATTCACCACGGCATTGGATAGAGAGAGAGTGACCATTATCGATGGTGATGAAAGGGGAGGAGGAGGGATGGCGAGAGAGAAGTATACCGACCGATGACGTCATATGGGATGACGCACCAGAGTCTAGCACCCAAGGGTGCTAGGGTTGGAGCATCATTTGATTGAGGACGGCGACAAGGTCAGCCTGGTTTCACGAGGGAACCAACTGGGTAGGTGGTGACGGTAGGATCGACTGAGGTGGTAGGGTGGGAGCCGATGCCAGGTGAGCTTGAGGATGGGCGCCAAGAACCCCTGGTTGCCAGCCGATGGGACTGCGTAGTTGGAGCTGAGGTGCCCAGGGGTTGTAGCAAAGCCACGGACCAATGGGATTAGCAGACAAGGTAGGGATTGGAGCAGGGCACGGTTGCATCGGGTCGCTCTAGTTCTTGCCCTTGCCTTTACCGTTGCTACCGATGCGGGCTTTGTTGCCAGGGCTAAAGCCATGGCTACTAGAGCCGCGAGAGGTGGCAGCAGCACATGGTGGTCGGCAGCCGATGGGGTTGAAGCAACCATGGTCGGCGGCGACAAAGAGAGCGGTATAGGCCATAGTCTTCTCGTCGTTGACCAGACGTAGTTCTTTGAGAACTAGCATGTCGTGGCCCCGAGCGAACGTAGGAAGAGGTGTAGAGTTGGTGATGTCATCGGCGGTGTTTGAGAAACGGGGGTTAAGTCCTCGCAGAAAGGTAAGGACGAGTTGTGAGTCGACCATAGGTTGATCGACATCACGGAGGGCGACAGCCTTGACCTTGAGGCGTTGGTAGTAAATGAAGACATATAAGTCTCCTTGTACCATGGTGTGGAATTCATTTAGGAGGAAGATGGCGTGCGGCTGTTTATTGGCGAGGAAGATCCGCTCGATGGCCACCCGGAGATCCTAGGCGATGGGGTCAGTGTTGTCTATTGCAAGGTTGAGGATGGAGTCATCGACTAAGCCAACCAGCCAACTGCGCACGCAGCACTCGACGATGTCCCACTGTGGATCATCGGGTCGAGGTGGAGTGGAGCCATTGATGTGGGAACGAAGGCCGAACTTTCCACATAGGTATTTAAAGAAAAATAACCACTTGGAATAGTTGACATTGAGGTTAAGAGAGATAGGAATGTGAGATTTCACGTTGACGGTGATGTAAGGTGGTGAGAAGATCGGCGAAGTGGTGCTCGAGGTATAGTTAGGAGCGCCGATGGCCAAAAGAGATCCGGCGACTGGAAGAGTACCGAAACTAAGAGACGACTCGGTGGTCATGACGAGAGAGTAATGGGGCGCAATAAGCCGATGAGGTAAGGGTCGATGAGGAGAGTCGTTGGCTAATAGGAGTAGGTGACTAATGAGGAGAGTGGTGGGCAATGGGAGTAGGTAGCGGAGTAGTTGAGTAAGGAGTGGGTGGCAGAGTATGTAGGTCACGAGTAGGAGAGAGTAGGTGAGTCACGGATGTGAGATGGTTCGCATCCGTGAAGAGAGGTTTCACATCCATGGACTCGTGGACCCAACGGAGTGGGGCGGACACGAAAAATCGGAGAAGACGTGAACGCGAAGAAAGAAGATTCGCGTTCAGGAAGCAGAAATTCATGTTCATGGAGATGTGGACACGTCGGAGTGACTCAGATGCGAGTGGAGAAGTTTCGTGTCCGGAAACAGATGAGCGTGTCAGAAAAACGGGAACCGAGAGGGTTCCAGCCGATGGAGAGCAGACGAGTCCAACCGATGAAGGACGGACGAGTCCAGCCGATGGAGACGACGAGCGTAGAGTTACGCCGGCGTCGAAGGAGGAGAAGGTGCACCGAAGCAAGGGAAAAGCTAAGGCGGGTCTGAACGAGACGAAGATATGGATGGAGGCTGTCACCTTATCACGTTGTGGAAAAGGGGGTGGAGAGGGCGGTGGAGGAGGAGAAAGCCGTCTGCGGAGGAGACGAGAAGGCAGAGGGGAGCAGCTAAGACGAGAAGACAAAGGAGGAATACCGAGAAAGAAGGTCAACGACGAGAAGAAAACGTCGGCTAGCCGATGAGAGAATACTAGCACGTCGAGGATATCTAGACCTGCTCTGATACCATATAATATGGTGTATAATGAGATTAAGATCTAAGTTAGATCTATATATATACAAGTAGTCTAATAAGTTCTCGGTTGTAGAACCAAACATGGCCGTAGCTGACCATGTTTCCAGCATCAGTCTGACAGTCTCATAAGATGGATTCCTAGTTTCCTAAGTTGCTGGAAAGAATCTTTGTTTGCTTACCTTACTTGCTTGGCTACATTGTGTTGTCTGCCTGTGTGCTACTTGCCCCCACGCTTCTCTCTTTAGGGCCCTTGATGCTTTGATGCCCAAGGAAGGGACAATCACCATACACCTCATAATACTCCTTTTCAGTTATTAGTTTTTGTGTGTGTAAGAGTAATTAACCGTTTTTAGTTTTTAGTATGAATATTTTGATATTTTCTGCTGAAAGACCTAAATAAGACCTAAATATGATGAGTATTTTCTGCTGAATAGTTTGTTCAGGTAACAGCTGGTCTGAATTTTGGACGGAAGAGAGTCCGATTTTCTTTCTGCCTAACAACGAACACCAGGAAAGCGAAAGGATGAACCGCAGCCATTTGCGCCGACAAACAATTCGGGCTTTCTTCTTTGCAGACGACCGGATCATGGCCTGATCGGTGGCAACAAGAAATCAACCAAGAACACTCCGTTGGTACGCTGCTTTCTGATGGAGCAAAAGCAACCGGTGTGCTGTGAAGGCACTTTTTCTCCTGTGCCGGTACTGATGGTCAGTATAACTCACATCAAGAACGCGTGGAGAGCAGAGCGTGCCTGATTAATCCGGGCGATTGATTGATCTTGGCAGCGACGACGATGAACAACCTCGGGCAGCCGGTGGCGAGCAGCACCGGCGTGGCGGCGACGGGGCACGACATGGGCGCCGGGGTGATCAGTCACCTGGTTTTTTTCTATGTTTTTTTTTGTGACACGAATTCCTTTTTTGTTCTTGGTTTTGTGTGTGTGTGATTAAGAGTGGGGCCAGTCTTGACTCTTGGAGTATTCCATTTATATCTGCGCAGCAGGCGCAGTAGGTGCTCATTGTTCTCCCCTTTTTTGAAAAGCATGGAATAATTCGTATTTTTGAGTATGTATGTTTTTTTTCATCTTTACAAAATATTAATTATGGTACTCCTATTAGAGATGTACAATACTACAATTGCTAGAAATTTCTACCAGATGACGCGCCGTTCAATTAGTAAATGCCTCTGAAAAATTGGCAGCATAGAAGTTGTAAATAAACGCTTATGTTGCAAACATACAATTCAATAGATTTGAGCACCAAATACTGTAAAGTTTAAATAAAAATAAAAATACAACTGTGCGTCTCAATTTGCTATATATACGAATCAGATCAAATATTATTTTTTCGCTTGGAGCCAAAAATGAGAGTTTTTTTTGCCTAAGTTAAATAAGAAACAAGAGGTTAACAAATTAAATTTCATACTCCTCTAACTTAAAAATAATTATTGTTTTAAATAAGAATATATCCTTTAAAAATAATCATAGTATCAATAAATATATAATTTTATTGAAGTATATTTTAGCATTAAGTGAAAATTAAAAAATACTACCAACAAACGACAACATAGAAGTTTTTTAAGAAACGACTTTCAAAAAATACTATCATATAATAATATTATCGTTGTCACGTATAATCCGTCAGAAACAGTTACTTTTTTAAAAATGATTAAATTGCCCCTCCTTATCGCAGGACCAAATACCCTCCTCAGCGCCGAGGCCATTCAACCAAGTTTCCCGGCGGCAGCGGAGTTCCCGGCGATGAGGAGGAGGGCACGACGGGGCCTGGCGGAGCTCCAGGCTGCGGAGGGAGGAGCAGAGGGCGGAGTTGAGGTCGACGGCGGACCAGACTGCGAGGTTGACGACGGCCGCGGCCGACCTGCATGGAGGCGACGCGGAAGGCGGAGGAGGCGGCGGCTCGGCTGCGGGCGGCACGGAAGGCGGCCCGCATGGAGGTGGCGGCGCGAGGAGGTTCCTAGCGCAGCCGCTGCCGGACGCAATGCCTCTAGCTCCGCCGTCGTCGGGCGTGGTACCGCCGCCGCCGCCGCCGGACGTGGCGACTCCATCTCTGCCGTCGGGCGTGGCGCCCCCGCCGCCGCTGGACGCGGCACCTCCACCTCCGCGTCGAACGCAGCGTCGCCGCCGCCATACGCTTGGAGTAGTATCGCTGCTGCCTGCTACCGCCAGACGATCCAGCACCCAAACGCTGCCGGACAATTGCTTGTTGTTTCATGAACATACGTGGGTGACAGATTGCTACAGGGACCTTAGAAAAGGGTAAAATGGTCTCTACACAGTCTAAAGTAACATACGTGCAGGCCATGACCATTATGCTCTCCCAACAAGGTACAGTTTTTCTTTAAGGATTTTTTTAGGAGGCCTATAAAAATACCTAATTTTGGGGGAAAAGCATATAGTATATAAATGATGTACATTTCCTGGGAAAAAAAGTAGTCCGCACTTTTTTTCGTTGTGAACAAAAAATAAATAAACTCATTAATTATCTCTGATCATTTTTTTTGCGAGATAATAAGCTCTGATCATTGGCTAGGTGGGAGAGAATATTAGAACTTGAAGGCTAGACAACCTACTGCACCGACCGACAGGTGGGCCACAACCTACCCGCGCCGGCCAAATGGATCCATCCGCCCTGTCATTGCGCTGTGCAGGCGGGCACGTTGGGTGTAACTGCCGGCAGGTAGCCCGGCCGTTAAGCCTCCTTTCGTTTCCACTTTCCCGCGGAAAAGAACTACACGTCGCCTCCTCGCCGAGACACAGAGCGAGCGAGCTGGAGAAGAAGGCCATCGCCATGGCAGCCAGGCGATGAGAGAGAAAGAGAGAGACAAAAGGAGAAGGAGGTGATCAAGAGAAAGCAAAAGCTGCGTGAATTGAGCCGCCGGCCAGCCTCGTCGTCGGTCTTTCCACTCGGCGCCGGCGGCCGGAGGACGGGACGAAGCTAGGCGTGCCGTCGCCACGGCGGCGATAGGCTGGGTGTTCGCCGGTTTCTTGATCTTGGAAGAGAGGTTAGTTGCTGCGGTTTCTTCGTCCAAGTGGAGAAGGAAATCAAGGGACAGATAAGATAACTAATGGGGGAGCCAAACTAGAGGAGGCTGTACCAAGTGTGGCAAGGAAGCAACGTACGTTTTGTTCGATCATCTCTCTCGCTTCCTCCATTGATTTTTTTGGCTACTTTTTTCTGATAATCCTAGTGAAATTCATATAAAAAATTTTCATTTGCACTTTGAGATGACAGCTTTGCTTTCTCCAGTTTTATTTTCAGAAATTTCTCTGCGGCGGACGCCTAATTTTCGGTCCGGATGCGGGTTCCCTGTTCCTGTCCACAGTTCTGATAGTGGCACCTCTGGTTGCCCTATGCTGCCAATGAATCGCAAAGATAACTCCAGCAGTTCAGAGAAGCCAAGTTCTTGGCTTCCCTGTTCTCATCGCCACTGCTGTTCTTGGCCTAGCAGTAAGTCACAAATTCAGCAGTCATCACCAGCTACAAGCTGTTTCCTGTCTGAATAATCAGACACAATTGCCTTTTTTAAGCCTCATCTCTAGAAGTTATAGTATCTAAACGTGGACATTAACTCACACACACCCTCCACACGCACTACAACCCACTTCTCTATATATACGATACAACTATAATTAATCCTTAACACTCAAAACTCATTACTCTATCTGCACGCTAAAACTACAACATATTTTATTAGAGATATACAGAGTCCAAAACTCTATACTGCAATAAGCATGTTACACTATCTCGATGAAGACTATAGGTTGAAAAGACTTTCTACAAAGAAAACTAAAGAGTAATCTAGCGGGAGATTAAAATCATCTGGAGGTGAAAAAATCCCACAACGATCAGAGTCAAAACTGGACCGGTCGTTCTCACTCCCACGAAGCTGACCAACCGAACAAACGCTCGTTCCCAACTGCTCTTTTTTTTTGTCTGAATAGTCCGTCACACAACTACTGCTCATATTATTTTTGTCACACAACTACTGCTCATATTATTTTTCGTTTTTCTCCTCAATCGATTAACTGCGTGTGCAGGATGTGGACTTCCTGATGCTGACATCGAGCAGGGACCCGGGGATCGTGCCGAGGAACGCGCGGGCACCGGAGTTGGGCGGCGACGACGACGGGCAGGGCGTCGTCGGAGATGTGACCACGCCATCGGCGGAGTGGGTGGCGGCGGCGAGCCCACACCTCCGGCTGCCGCGCAGCAAGGACGTGGTCGTCAACTGGTGCGTCGTCAAGGTGAAGTACTGCGACACGTGCCTGCTGTACAGGCTGCCACGTGCCTCCCACGGCTCCATCTACAACAACTGCGTCCGGAAGTTCGATCACCCCTGCCCCTGGGTTGGGCAGTGCATCCGCCTGGTGAGCTCCACGCTATTTTGAAGTTTTAAAACTTTTAAAGATTGACGGTGATTATAAAAATATAATAATATTTTTAACACCAAATAAATATATTTAATAGTGTATTTAATAAAATTAATTTAGTGGTGTAGATGGTACTATTTTTTCTGTAAATTTAATCAACTTAAAAGTTTGATTTAGAATAAAATCAAAACATCTTATATTCTCAAGTGGAGAGAGCACTCAATTATTGATAATGAAAATTTAAAGTTCTTTTACAACTTTCCAAGAGGTACGATAATTTTCTACATACAGATCAGTACCGGCACTTCTCATGTCATCGAAAGATCCAGAAAAAAAATTAGTAAAAATATATGGTCGGTTCATTAGGTACTTTTCAAAGTTGTATTATGGTATTTCTCTCTCGCGAGTGTGATGAGCTGAAACTGGAGCTGTGAATGATGATTTGATGAGACTAAGGCTTGTTTTCGCATTTTGCGCAGCGGAATTACCGGTTCTTCTTCCTGTTCATCTCGACGTCGACCCTCCTCTGCGTCTACGTTTTCGCGGTGTCCTGGCTGAACATAGTCGCGCAGAAGGATAGCAACGGCGGCTCCCTGCTGAAATCCATGGCCGGCGAGCCGTTGTCCGTCGTGCTGATCGTGTACACATTCGTCTCGATGTGGTTCGTCGGCGGCCTTACCGTGTTCCACCTCTCCCTCATGAGCACAAACCAGGTAGGTCAAGTCACAGGTTAGTTGTTGAATTTTTTTTCCGAAGAAAATGCATGCAAGAATTGTCACAAGATGATCGATTTCTTGACAAAATTATCATTGGCGTTACTACTAGTGACATAAGCGACACATTTTGCCTTAGAAGATCATCCCATCATTTCACATATGATTATGAGCCGTAACACTTACCAGTAACTAAAAAATTTACACGTAAATATATATATATATATATTCTTAGTGACTTAAAAGTCAATTTTAAAAAATAAATTGCAATTAAAAACATCAAAATTATTTTAAATGTCAAATTTTAGACGCAACCGATAAACTGATCTGCTGTATCGATTTACTTGAAATCGATGCTGAATTTGTTCTGAAAAAAATATTTGTCATCGCTGATGTGATACTTCTCTGCTGCAGACGACGTACGAGAACTTCAGGTATAGGTACGACAAGAAGGAGAACCCAGACAACACGGGAGCTCTACCGAACATAGCCGAGGTGTTCTGCGCCGGGATCCCGCCGTCGATGAACAACTTCCGGTCATGGGTGGCGCCGCCGCTGGAGGAGCCGGATGACGTCGGCGGGCAGCTTCCGCCGAGGAACGGGGCCGATCTCACCGGCGGCGTGAAAGAGAAGGTGAAACTGGAGATGGGGCGCAAGGGCGGCATCATCCCGGCAATCTTGCGGGGGCTGGACTACGAGGAGATGGAGAAGAACGACGTCAGTGTGCATATCAAGGACCGGGGAGCGGCGCCGGCGGCGCCAGACCCGTTCATGGCCGGGCGGCGGCACGATGAAGACTGTAAGAGAACTCCGGCGGCGGGCCTCCATGTAAATTCAGCACGATGACGACGACCGCGGATGCATCTAGCTGCTGCAAATTTAAATCTTCTGTTGGGCGTTTGGGCACTAATGCGTGTTGGAGGAATCAGAAATTAATGTAGGCGCAAATCGGCTACACGTTTCTGATATGGTTGTGTTGAATACCTGAGATTGTTTGCACGAAAGAACACAACTGCACGAGCATTGCAGGAAAATTGGTTAATTTGTATAGCATTAAGTTGTGATTTTAGATTTATAAAACAAAAATATATCGATTTAACTTTGCTAGCACCTAGAATTCCCCCTGTTTTTGATTTGTAGCATTTTCGTCCCTACGGCTAACGGTTCTTCCTGTTTTTGACTTATTTTGACTGAATTCCTTCTTAATTAAGGTGATGGAAATGATTTATAGCAAAGCATAAACAATTTCTATATGCTATTAAGGTTTTTTTGCGAGAAAGTTAACCTGTAAATTTTGATGTTGTAGAACTAAAATTTTTGTCTTTGCATAACCAAATTAAATTTGCTTGTGGATTATAGCACCTTGTCTGCCAAGTAAAACTCTGAAAAGATATTTTTTACTGACCCTAGGTGATATTTACAATAAATACGTCCATGAGATATACATATATTTTTTTCCAACTACGAATGTTATATGCTATCCACTAGATTTACTCCCCCTTCTCTCTTTGTCACGGCCAATCTGCCAGGGATGTTCCTGGCCAGAAACTTGGCTCCGTTCTGGCCAGTACTTGAATCTTGAAGAAACCCGTTGGACATATTAACCTGTCAAAATCTTACTCCCTTTTTCAATTATTTATGTGAGGAAAAACAAAAGAGAATCATTGTTGCGCACACAGAAAGCTTGTGTGCCTCTTGTTTCTCTCATTTTCAATATCACATCTTAGTCCTTTTCACTAAACTACAAACAAAGCAGTCTGGTTAGTTTATTGCTCACAGGGTGTATCACATTGTGGTTTTAAGGAATTCTAACTTGTATGTGCTATTTATATCCTGTTTTATAATGGGGGTAATTGTGTTTTAAGTATAACAACCAATTTGGCCTTGAGACTTACTTATTTGATCTTACTTTTTAAAATAAGTTCAGACCTAACTTTATTTTTTCTTTCGTTTATTAAACCCTACCATATAGTTATGAGTATATAGAGTATTTTTATGATACAGTCAGCCGAATTTGTAGCTTTATACATTATATTTTTCTCATGTAACTGGTTAATGGAAAATAAAAATAATAATCAAAAAAAATAAAAAAACAACAAATGGGGATTCTAGCCTTTTGTTGGTCTTGGCTCCACCGCTTGCCACTGCTAGTGTACTATTGGTCTTATCTCTACCATTCGCCGTCGTCACTATGGTGGATCTGGTAGTTGGCTCACTGGATCCACTCCCTCCGTGCCTCACGGCGACAAGCTCGCGTGCCCTCTCTGCGCTTAGTGATGGTGAGTCCTTTGCGTCTCTTTGAGCCCGCGCCGGTAAATCCCCACGCCTCCTCCATGCTTGATGATGGTAAGCCTATGCACATCCTTCCAAGCCCTATGCCCCTCTCTATGCCTAGCGACGGCGAGCCCTCGTGCTAATGATGGTGAGCCTCCGTACGTGATGACGGCGAGCCCCTCGTCATAAGCCTCTCTCTACGTCCCGCGCTAGCCATTACGCACCTCCACACACTACTGCACCCTTTGTGTTGGCCAGAGTCCGTTGCTACCATCGATTGACAAAAACCCTAGTTTAGATTAGGTTGGGCCGGGTTTCTCTGAATGAAGATTGAGATCGATTAGGGTTATGTGTAGACAATATATTTTTTTGTAAATGAAATCTAACGGTACTGTAAAAATAATGTCAAACAAGACCTCAATTTTAAAAAGTGGGATTAAATAAGATTAGTACTTAAAGCTTCGAAACATGGTCAAATGAGTGATGCTCTTTTTATAATGTTATGATTCTTATGTTATTCTTCTGTTACGATGTAACAATAGCATATTTGGTATTTTCATAGAGATTGCCATTGCTATTTATGGGTTGTTTGGTTTGATGCTAAATTTTGTTACCAATTATTTGATAATTTTAATAGTGCATACCATCCATTTGGGATTGAAGCCAAATTTTGTCAAAATCAATAGTTATAGACTTCAAACCAAACTGCCTTATCTACCTGGGTTTAAGCGCTGATTTAATAGAACAAATTCAATTGCTTTGGTAGTATTTCTTTCCCCTATGTTACTCCGATAATATTAATTCTTTTCAGTTATGGTTGGTAGTACTTTCTTAGTTCCATCTAATGGAGCTCCTCACTTGAAGAAATAAAAATATATGCGACTCATAAAATCCATGTATATACTATTTGTGTACCTCATCGACTTGAGATTTTGATAGATTCTTTTCATATATGAGCTACTAAGGATAGCTGCTATGTGTGTAAAAAAAGGGTAACCATTTTTTTGAAAAGAAAAAAAATAGTAAGAAGAGCATCTAAAAAACAACCAATAATCACATCAACTTGTAAAAAAAAATATTTTGGATAGAGACAATAATTAAAAAAGAGAGGAGATGAGCGAGCGGTTAGATTGCGCACTGCTACACATGGCGAGCGCTCATTAGATAGCCGTAGATTACACCTCATCGCCACCTTATCTCATCCATCCATTTCCTCATGTTTGTATACCCTCCTACCCCCTCCTCTACCCCAAACTCTTCCCTTCCCGCCCCCGCCACCACCGCCAGGTGTTCGACCAAATGGCCTCCTCAGCCATGGAACTCCCCCTCCTCAACCCGGCGGCAATGCATGGGCTCGCCGCCGCCGCCAAGCCCCGCTCCGCGTCTTATAGGCGCTTCGTCCGGTTCCGCGTGGCGGCATCGGCGGGAGCCGCGGCGCCGCCCGCGGCGAAGCCCGGGTCGCCCAAGAAGCGCGGGAAGACGGAGATCCAGGAGACGTTGCTGACGCCGCGGTTCTACACCACGGACTTCGACGAGATGGAGCGCCTGTTCAACGCCGAGATCAACAAGCAGCTCAACCAGGAGGAGTTCGACGCGCTGCTGCAGGAGTTCAAGACGGACTACAACCAGACCCACTTCGTCCGCAACCCCGAGTTCAAGGCCGCCGCCGACAAGATGGAGGGCCCGCTCCGCCAGATCTTCGTCGAGTTCCTCGAGCGCTCGTGCACCGCGGAGTTCTCCGGTTTCCTCCTCTACAAGGAGCTCGGCCGCAGGCTCAAGGTCCGTGCGTGTAGTGTAGCTTCATTGCTTACTTTCTGCTCGTAGGCATTTCATCGAGCACCTGGTGGGCGCGTGCTCATACTCCATTTCTTTTGCAGAAAACAAACCCGGTGGTGGCCGAGATCTTCTCGCTCATGTCCAGGGATGAGGCCCGGCACGCTGGGTATGTAACAACACACTCTAAATTATTTCTTCAAACAATGTGACTGCAAGCAGCCATTACAACTCAAATTGAACTGTAGTGCGCCCAGACAAAAAAAGATTAAGTTTTAGTTTAGCCTTTTAGGGAGACTGTTGTGTGTTGATGTTTATTTCAACTCAACTGAGTAAGCAATTCGACTGAATTGTCCTCATTATTTGTGCTTCGTGCAGGTTCTTGAACAAGGGGCTGTCTGATTTCAACTTGGCGCTGGACCTCGGGTTCTTGACCAAGGCTAGGAAGTACACCTTCTTCAAGCCCAAGTTCATCTTCTACGCGACCTACCTGTCGGAGAAGATTGGGTACTGGAGGTACATCACCATCTTCAGGCACCTCAAGGCGAACCCAGAGTACCAGGTGTACCCCATCTTCAAGTACTTTGAGAACTGGTGCCAGGATGAGAACCGTCATGGCGATTTCTTCTCAGCGCTGCTCAAAGCGCAGCCGCAGTTCCTCAATGACTGGAAGGCCAAGCTCTGGTCACGGTTCTTCTGCCTCTCAGTAATCTCCCAGCTACTCCGTTGTTTGCATGGACCAAAAGTCTACACTGAAGGTTCTTACTGTTTTCCTCTTCTAACAGTTGTATTTGTATGGGACCTTTTGCAGGTGTATGTGACCATGTACCTAAATGATTGCCAACGTACTACATTCTATGAAGGAATTGGTCTGGACACCAAAGAATTCGACATGCATGTGATCATTGAGGTAAGAAATTCTACCCCTTTTCCTATTTACACAATCAATTCTTCATCCTAGTTTACTGTAGTCCAGACTCCAGATGGTTTCGAAAGAACTGCTGAACACCAAAACAATGTCCTTGTGCAATGGCCAAATACCAGTTTATGCTTTACTTATAAGATTAGGAGAATGTTTGAATTTATGTATACTAAAACAACCACTGATGATACAATCGGTTCATTTTTTTGGCAGACCAACCGCACAACAGCAAGGATTTTCCCCGCTGTTCTTGACGTCGAGAACCCTGAATTCAAGAGGAAGTTAGACAGGATGGTGGAGATCAACCAAAAGATCATTGCTATAGGCGAGTCTGACGATATTCCCCTGGTGAAGAACCTGAAGAGGATTCCTCATGTTGCTGCACTGGTGTCTGAGATTATTGCTGCCTACCTCATGCCCCCGATCGAGTCTGGCTCTGTTGATTTTGCTGAATTCGAGCCCCAGCTTGTTTACTGATTCTGTAGGAAGATCATCTCCAGCTTTTTCCTTCAGAAGGCATGCTGATACTTTCTGCCTGAGGGGCTCTGAACGATGAGATGATGGGTGGTTAGCAGAATCTGCACCTCGTGTGTTCCTTTGTAAAGTATTGAGACTTCAACAATGTACTATTTGGCAAGCTTTTGTTATGATCTCCATGTAAGTGGCAGTGAACTGCATCACATTGGGGTTACAGTTTTCCAACAGAAGGAGAATTATTTGATATTTTGAGGTTGTGGTGATGCTTGATACTTGAGTCCTTAGCATCCTAAGTAACTCTTAGTTGTGCTCTGCATTATGGCATAATGTTTGGTCTTTGCGAAGGTGAACAGTGGCGCCAACTACTGAAAACCTGGACAATGTAAGTGATGTTGTAAATGTTGGATCTCACATAACACACACCTATTGTTGCCATAGTTTTTGAACCATAATCTTTACTCTTACAGAAGTTGCAGTTGATTGTGGTGATGATAGATTACTTTTTTCATCGCTAGAAAAATACACATATTGCCCCTCTGATCATATCATACAAATATTTAGTGGCTCACATGAATGTTTAGCATCACTTTCAATCCTCAAATCCCTGACGCATTTACTTATTAGTGATTGTATTGACTATTATTTCTCAGAAAATCTGAGTATTAATATTTACTATCAGAACCGGAGAAGAATTTTGTTACAATGCGCTGTAGTGTCGGGAACATTCCCAACGTGATAGCATGTTTTAGTGATAGTCCAAATGTTTTCTTCAAGCAAGTTTTAGGGAGTTTCAATGTAATATTATTATAGCTTTCATGAGTTTTGCTGTGAAACAAGTTCCACGGGCCTCAATAAGTTGAAAAGATACTCTGGGTAATTCAAACAAATCTTTGCGGATGTTCAAAAGTTTGCGTCAAGAATGGCAGCACCACAGCATCATAGATCTTATGTTTGCTTGAGCCAGCACAAATGAACTATCTAGCATTAGAGATTTGAGGATTTGCATATCCCTGATAGCAGCAATTGATGACCTGCCATTCATGTCTATAATATATGGGAGCAAGATCCGTATGTCGATAGTACAAAACAATCATCAAAACATATGAAGCTGTGGGGGCTCTACTATTGAACTTCGAAGATAACAAAGAGATGACATCATGTAGAGATTACCCATTAGTAGGGAATATTTGACGGTATTAAACTTCAAAGATAACAAAGAGATGACATCATGTAGACACTACTCATTATTAGGGAATATTTAACAATATCAACTCAATTCATGTCCAACAAGCACCCACCACAACACATATATACAGTGAGTTTGGGCTCCACTGACGTGTTGCTTCTTTGCCAAGCTAGCTATCCAGAATCGGCTATGGACAATAAACCATCGTACATTCCAAGAACGGTCGAATCAAACATGGTGCCACCCCATGTAGCTATATTCTAGAAATAACGTTCAAAATATGCGGGACAACGCACCTAACTTGTAAAGACTAGTTAAGTGCCCATTTATTACTACGGAACAACAAAATAGACCACGTCGATGGCTTGTAACGCATATTTTAGCAACACAAAATTTGTTGAGGGGTGGTAAGGACGTGTTGTTTAAGTTCTTCACGTACATATAGTAGTGGTTAAATACACGACTGATAGTCAGACTTATGTCGAAAAATTTGTCATGCAAACGCGCGTGCATGCCCATGTTAATTGCCAGCCTTCTTTTTTTTTTTTGTCTTAGGTGGTTTCCATTTCGAGCTAGGCTCTTTCCTTTATTTTTTTTTTTGCCTCGCGTGGCTTGTTGCGCAATATAGACATGTGGCCGATCTGAATCTGAGTGACAACCTACTGGACAACGTGGGTTTTATGTACGTTTGTGTATAAAGTTTATATACTGAAAGTTACTATATATATACAATTTTTATACCATAAATTATATATATAAAGTATGTGTATATATATATATAAAGTATGTTGCTTGCTAAGCCAAAGACGCGTGGGTTCGGAATCACAGGTGGGCTACCCTACATTTATGCATCTCAAGTGTGCATGTACTCATATATACTTATAACTTCTCGACTTAGTGTTGGTCCATAATATTCAACACAGCAAGAATAATAGTACATATTGGTGACTTGAAAGTTATGAAAGAAATAAAATGTTGGACTAGTATGTTAGTTGGAATTGAAAAATGAATGAAATGCTTGAGTATAGCGATTAAAATGAATAACAACCCTAATCATTGTCTACATCGATGAAGAGGCATGGATGTGCATCCGGTGAGAGTACCAAAATTAGAGTGGCTGGGAAATACACCTGTCCTATTTTCAAGCATAGCTTCTCTCATCCTCTATTTTCTACAATAAAACTTGTCACTTGCTTTTAGATCAAAACTGTCAATTCCTAATTTACTAGCACACCACGAAAATCTCCAGAGAAAGGACACGACATGAAAAGCCTTTGCCTGTTTTAGAGGAAAATAAGGGAGGGCATCCTATTATCTAGGTGTATTCCACCCTCCCGTTTTGAATCCCCATCCTCGCAGGGGCATAAACGAAAAAATCGATCCCCTCCCTCCTCCCTCTCGTCTCCGCTCTCCGCCCCACTCCGCCTCCGCAATCGCAACTGCAAACCCCTGAACTCCCCAGAAACCCTAGGTCTCGCCCCTCCCCTTCCGCGGGTCGCCTCCTCTCCGCCTCCGCCGCCGCCATGGGCTCCGGTAAACCCCGATTTCCCGATTTGCGCCCTCGCTCTATTGCCTTTTCCGCATCCCCTCCCTCATCCCGGTTTCGTTACCGTGATCGGTTCCTTTTTTACAGATGCGGACATGGAGGATTATGGGTTCGAGTACTCGGACGACGAGCCGGAGGAGCAGGACGTCGACATCGAGAACCAATACTACAACTCCAAAGGTTCTGTTCCATCTCCCCTCTGCCCTCTGCCCTCTGCGTTAGTGTGGTATTATAGTGTTCGAAGAGAGGCCGCCAGGATTGTGTACCAGCTCCCTGATGTTTAGTGGTTCTCTTAGGGTTCCCTTCTGAATTATGATGTATGTATATTGCCGCGTGTAATTTCCAGTTTAACTGTGACTTTGTTGATGGGGCCTATTCTGTGGCGGGAGAATTGTGCTGAGAAAACTGCTGTTTATGTCAGCTAGGGTGCAAGTGATAAGATAAAATATGAAGCACTTTCATTTTTTTCCTTAGTTTCGTTACGACTTTTTGAACCTGACCATGAATACCCTAGATTGAAATAAGAAGAAAGTGAAAGTACTACTTGCTCGTTTCCACCAATTTCAATTAACTGTGTGGTTAGTCCTACTGTGCCATTTGTAATTAAGAACCAAAATTTTGGTCATGCAAAAAAAACTACTTTCCAACTAAAAAGGGAATTTTAGTTTGTATGAAAACTGAATACCCGATAGTTGTTGCTTCGTGAACTTATAAATCATGCCAATATTAAAATGCTAAGACTTAGTCAAGAATGTGCATCATTTTCTTTGGATACATATGATTGAACTGTCTAAGGCTCTAACCCTTTATGTATATGGAACATTTGGAAAGGAGTTTTTTTTAAATAACTCAGTTTCTACTTTTACGAAAGATAATCTTCACTGTAATTTTACATGACTAGATGAGGATTGATGATTTCTGGGAATTCATCATTTTCCTCTAAAGATCAATGTAGGATTTTCTAGCCTTCTAAGTTAAGGAGGCTGAATTAATGTCACCAGTTATAGACACGAGAGCTTCACAAATTTGTGTCTTTCCTCAAAAGGAAAAATGATATGTTTGCACAAACCCAATCATGGTTGTTGTGGCATCGCCTGGACAATGCCCTTTTCTTGATCCAGCTAACTTCACTTTGACAGTTAAGAACTTAGATCCAGCAGGTCTGGCCTGCATGTCACACCTATGCCCATATAGTGCCAGGCAGGTGGTGCACTCATTTCTTGGACTAGGGAAGGGAAAACCCCAAGAAAGGGCCTGAGCACTCGCCTTCACAGATCGAAGAGTACCTATGCACTATGTTCTACGTTTACTGTTACACAAAATAGAGTTTCTCTAGCAATTGTGCTCCTAGACAACTACCATTTAGATAGGTAGGGACAATCAATCCATAGATATGGAAATAATGGAATGCACGGGAATCCAAAAAAAGGAAAACAAAATTTTCTATGAAACCTTTCTTTCTCTTGGATGCATCTGAGATGGTAAAGTAGTGTACTAGAGAGGAAGGCAATGGGATATATGATAGAGGGCCGCCTTGGGGATGCCAAGGTACCCGCTTGGACGCCATGGCATCCTCGAGAGCTGTTGTTGCTGTTTGTCCAATGACGGCCTTTTGATCCAAATTGATCACAGATAGTACTATATGGTAGAAAAATATTACTATGTTGATTTTTTTAAGGCCTATGTTGATTTGAACTAGATTCTGACCAACTATTAGTCAGAATACAAATGTTACTAGTGTAAAAAAACAACACCAGTAGATTCATGTTTCAATATATTCTCAAAATGTTAGTTTTATAGCTGTTAAGAATATATTTTGTGAGAAATGAATGGTCAAAGTTTAATCTTCAAGTCTATCAAAATAAAATATGCCTATTGAAATCAACAGAGGTAGTATGAATTATGGTCATTCTTATTTCTTGTTTCTGAAATAGAAAGCTAGTTTGTATGATCTGTGATATGGGAGCATCGTGATTCTTGCATAAATTGCGTTTATCTTTTGTTACAACACAATTATAAAAATGGTTCTTCAGGCATATGGTGCTGTACAAATATGATATTGCTCAAATATCTTATTACAGGTATGGTTGAGACAGATCCTGAGGGTGCACTTGCTGGCTTTGATCAAGTAGTATGTATGGAGCCTGAAAAAGCTGAATGGTAAGCCTTGTAACATTTTACTAGTTGATACCCAGTGATGTGGGAATTGACAGCAACATATAAGGAGCCAAGTTTGTATATAGATGTGTAATAAGGGAAGTGTCAATTTGGACAAATTATATGACAGTTGCAAATGAAATAAAATATATTATTGATTCTTTCTGATGATGCTGGATTTTTAACTTTCACATTTTACATTTCATTCTTGAATGTCTGTATGCATCCTGTTAGTTAGACCAATGTTATCTGATTGTCTGATCGACCCGGATTGCCAAGGCACCTATCAGGTCAATTAGGCTGATTAATCGTCGATCAGGTTGATTAATCGAGGCTAATTGATACTATATATACTGAGACTTATATACTATATAGTGCATAATATAAGCAATCATATAGTATATAGTGCATAATATAAGCAATCATAAAGGAAATATTTGATGGTCAGATGGTCACTTGTTAGTTTTGATATGTGATGGCTTTTGGGGGACTAAACTCTATGGGGAATGGGCCAGCCTAATACTGCCGAGGCCCAACTTCACATGTAACCAAAAACTCCTACTGAAATTAATTGTTACCTAGCCTAATTGGACGACTAATCGCAATTGATCGACAGCTAATTAGACTGGGTTAGACATTAAAAGGCTAATCAGGGGACTGATCAGGATGATTAATCATTGATTGTGATTAATTGGACGATCAGATAACATTGGGTTAGACATTAAAAGCCTTGCCTTCTGGGTGGTCCAGAAAAAAAATGCAGGATTTTATTTGCTTGTGGGCTTGCCTAAAATGCTGGGCTCATAAGAATGAATCAAACATCCATCTATACCACTGAATACTCATTCAAAGGTAAAGAATAAGAGGGATGTTGTGGCTTTCCCCAGAGAAGATAGATTTAGCAAGAAATACACTTACTGGGGATCAATTGTATAGGAATAATGATGTCGTTTTTAGTTACTAAGAACCTAACATGATCCTAAAACCTCAGGTCGTATTATGTTGACCAGGAGTTCCCCCAAAGTTCCAATGTAGAATAGCTTGAGCCACAAATAAAATTCTAACTAAGGTCTTAGTGGCCTTTTTGGAGGGTTGCATATTTGGATGGACAGAGGCTTTTTTTTCAATGGTAAATATGTTATAAATTGTCAGTGAAATTAAGTCTATCTGCATCCAACAGCCACTCATATTTTAGGTATTTGATGTCAGTTCTGTAACTCTTTTCTTTATAGGGGATTCAAAGCTCTGAAACAAACAGTGAAGCTGTATTATAAGCTTGGGAAGTACAAAGAAATGATGGATGCCTATAGGGAGATGTTGACATACATAAAATCTGCCGTGACACGTAACTACAGTGAGAAGTGTATAAACAACATAATGGATTTTGTCTCTGGATCAGCTAGTCAAAACTTCTCTCTTCTGCAAGAGTTCTACCAGACAACACTGAAAGCACTTGAAGAGGCCAAAAATGAGGTTTGGTTTCTTGCCTTATCCAAACTAGAATTTTATGTACCAAAAGATTGTTCTTTATACCTTGTTATTCTTTTCTGCACAGAGATTATGGTTTAAGACAAACCTGAAGCTTTGCAAAATTTGGTTTGACATGGGGGAGTATGGCCGGATGAGCAAGGTGCTTATATAAGTTTCTCTAATCAATTGGTTTTCTTTATATATTCTGCAGTCATTACCCTAATTATTTTGCTTGTATCTTCTTCCTGATAGATACTGAAGGAGCTGCATAAATCTTGTCAAAGAGAAGATGGTTCTGATGATCAGAAGAAAGGCACACAACTTTTGGAAGTCTATGCTATTGAGATCCAAATGTACACTGAAACAAAGAACAACAAAAAACTGAAGGTAAGACATATTTGTCTGCTATTGTCTTTTTACATGTGATTCTTTTGGATTACAGGTTACTACTGTTCAGGATATTGTGTCAGTTTCTTGTTTAATATTGCAGCACTCTAGCTGTATATTTGTTAAAAAACACAGTTGACTACTCCCAGCACGCAGATATAAGTTTTTCATCCTTTTTCTTTTTGCTGGTCTATTCCTTTGCATGTGATACCTTCTTTTTAAAGCATTTGTTAGATCTACTAAATGCTATGCATTTGCATACTAATTTCTTGGGTTATTTTCTTGTTTCATCAAGTTTTATTTACTGTGAGCTGACAAAATAATTTGGATAGGTCATAATATTTTACTGATACCAGGATATTTGCCATAATATTCTTATCTGAAATCAGGTCGTGTACTGAGAACACAACTTCCTTGCTAAATTGTTGGTTTTCTACAGCTTTGTAAAATAAAACCTACAAAGCTGATGCCTGTCTTTTGTACCTCTTTTGGACTATATGTTTAAGAGCATTGATTATATTTAGCCTATTTCATTTTTATAGTACTATGTTGACTGATATTGGGTTTTACCATGCTAAAATCCTGCCTTAGGCAGTTAGAGCATGAAATGCACTTTCTGAAGTGAACCTCTGCTGCAGGAATTATATATGAAGGCTCTTTCCATCAAATCAGCGATACCTCATCCAAGAATCATGGGTATAATTCGTGAATGTGGTGGAAAGATGCACATGGCTGAGAGGCAGTGGGCAGATGCTGCGACTGATTTCTTTGAAGCATTCAAAAACTATGATGAAGCTGGCAATCCACGGAGAATTCAATGCCTGAAGTAATCAAATCATCTGCATTTCTTTTCCATAACTTCGTATATTGATGAATTTAGAATTCCCTCATCCTTTTTTTTATTGTACTGCATGTTAGATACCTTGTTCTTGCGAATATGTTGATGGAATCTGAAGTGAATCCCTTCGATGGGCAAGAGGCCAAGCCGTAAGACATTCGATGACTCCCTCTTAAATCTTGTATCTCCATTTCATGCCACTCTGAAACTCTTTGATGCTTTCAGGTACAAAAATGATCCAGAGATCCTTGCCATGACAAACTTGATTGCAGCATATCAGAAGAATGACATCATGGAATTTGAAAAGATTCTAAAGGTCAGTGTTATTGAACAGTATCCATTGTTATTTTCTGCAGCTCTTCTAAGCTATTCATTCTGTTTACTGATTCTGAATTTCTGATGTGATTGTTACAAAAAAATTTCAGAGCAATAGAAGAACAATAATGGATGACCCTTTCATCCGTAATTATATTGAGGACCTATTGAAGAACATCAGAACTCAAGTTCTGCTCAAGCTTATTAAGCCATATACTAGAATCAGGATTCCATTCATTTCACAGGTGCTTATTTGCTCTCTTAAATGTTCATGATAATCTTTGCTCACAAAAATTGATGTGAGTTAAAGGATTGTATTTTATGTAGACAATCTGTTCTTGTCCAACACCAGACAATGTGCATTTGCTCAACACCAGAAGAATACGACAGATTTCTTGTGATAACAAATGGTGCATGAAAATTATTAGTAACATGGAACCTTGGTATGTACTTGTGCTATAGGAAATTGCAAGAAATATAGTTTGAAGCTTTGATCTTTTCTGTCGTGTGCCCAAACTAGGTGATTCCAGTTCAATTGAAATCATGTGCACGTAATCGTACAACATACACTATTCTTCGTACAGTGTACAGATATCATAACATCTGTTCTGTGAATGTTTGAATGTAGGAGCTAAATTTCCCAGAAAAGGATGTTGAGCAGCTCTTGGTCTCGCTCATTCTGGATAACCGTATCCAGGGTCACATAGATCAGGTGAACAAGTTACTAGAACGTGGTGACAGGTGCGTATACCCTGCTTTTCCCCGTGTTTTCATATTGTTCTACGTAATCGATTTCCTGAAGGTGATCTGATTTGCATTTCGCAGGTCGAAGGGAATGAGGAAATACCAAGCCATAGACAAGTGGAATACTCAGCTTAAGAGCATCTATCAAACGGTGTCTAACAGAGTTGGGTGAGAGAGTAGGATGGCTGCGTTTGGCACCCGCCTGAACGTTTTGTTGTGGTGGGTAAATGCAGCGAGTGTTTGGTGCGTACATTACATTTGAGATAGGCTCATGGATGGGTAAAGAAAAACAATCTTGTGTATTAAACATGTTACTCCGTTTGGCGGATTATATCCCACTCGTTTTGCGCGCCATGTGAAGATGGTGGGATTCTGTCCTGAACTGAATCTATCTGCAGTTAATTAAGGCTGCGTTAGTTGTTGTGTGCGCTGAGAAAAGATTCTCTGGGTATATAAAAGGGAGTAGCGGATTAGCGAATTATTAATTAATTATTAGATTAAAAAACTTAAAAATTGATTATTTTGATTTTTAATCAAGTATTATTAATCTGATTCAGTTCAGGAGTTTTTTTAATAATTAAGTATTAGATTAAAAAACTTAAAACTTGATTAATTTAATTTTTAAAGTAAATTTTCTATAGATTTTTTTTTAAAAAACGTATTGTTTAATAATTGAAAAATTAACAACGAGAAAGTTCAGGAAAAACAAGAGAGAGCTGAGAGGCTCAGAAGGGGAGCAAAACATCCGAATTTATACTAGCGTCAGTGCCTCGTAACCCTTGGGGTTGGCTTTTTTGCTCTACCCACACTACCAAATTTTTTGGTAGAATGATAAGATGTTTTGTTCCGTGCAACATATGCACCAGTACGGGACATTGTGGCGTTACCGAGTTCTGGTAGGGTAGCGAGCCAAAACAAGAGGTTTCACTTGCTCAAATAAAACCTCGCTATTCACTTGCTCAAATCGAGCCTCGCTACTGTTGTCTATGCTGCTCGCACGTCAATCAGGCTTATTGCGGACGCAATCAGGGAAAAGCTTCCGAATCATACGAACGAGCGCACCCTTATCATATTCGCTACAAGGTGGAGTGAAGGAACCGGAACCGTGCGAGGAACGTGCCAAGTTGCAAGCCGAACCTAGCACTAGCTACTCTTGTGATAAGAGGACGAGGAGTCTACCACGGCAACACGGAAGAAGAGCACTCGCCCCGTCAAAAGCCCTCCTCCCCTCTCTTCCCCCTCTCTCGCGCGCGGCGCGGCCAATGGCGGACCAGCTCACCGATGACCAGATCGCCGAGTTCAAGGAGGCCTTCAGCCTCTTCGACAAGGATGGCGACGGTACCTCCTGCCCCTCCTCCCCTTAGGTAATTTTGTTGCGGGAACCAGATCGATAGGCTGTGCGAGCGAGATCGGTGATCTTTCCTGGGGGGTCATTCGACGCCTGATCCGCGCCTCCGCGTCTCCATCTGGGCGATTCTTGGTTTGTTTCTAGGGATCCGTTTGGAGTCTGATGAGATGCGTTTAGTGATCTTAAATCTTCGTGTCTTTTGATAACAGGCGTTGCTCGGTTTGGGAGTACATGCTGACCAATCGCGTGATCCAGCATAAGTTCGTGGCTTTGTTCTAAGAATTGGGCATTGCCTACTGCCGATTCATAATGATTTGTGTTTAATTAGGTTTAGATGTAACAATTTCCACGAGTCTCGTTTTCATTCCCATTGGAATAGGGTACTTGGGTTGGTCATACCGTATGATTATATGACGACACTCTCGTGGTGTTTTTCTTGGATTTCTACAGAACTGTGGTAGAGGACAAGAAGTTTACAATTAACACTAACTACCATTTTCGATAATCATTAAAAATTGTGGTTTCTATTATCAGGGCATAATTAGCAATTTTAGATAGCAATACTTTGATTCTGTTCATTTCAAGTAGTGCTCAGTTTTTTGTCTTGTATATAGTAGTTTATTTTTGCTTTATCAATTTGTAAACACCGATGAGCCTTGATGATCTAAAGAAATACAGTACATTGTGGTACACTGATAACTCCAGTTGAACAATTTCTAAACTTTGAATGACATAGATAATGTTCGTTCTTTCCAGGTTGTATTACTACTAAGGAGTTGGGAACTGTCATGCGTTCGCTGGGGCAGAACCCGACTGAGGCAGAGCTACAAGACATGATCAATGAAGTGGATGCTGACGGCAATGGAACAATTGATTTCCCTGAATTCCTCAACCTGATGGCCCGCAAGATGAAAGATACTGATTCTGAGGAAGAGCTCAAGGAGGCGTTCCGTGTGTTTGACAAGGACCAAAATGGTTTTATCTCTGCTGCTGAATTGCGTCACGTCATGACTAACCTTGGTGAGAAGCTGACAGATGAGGAGGTTGACGAGATGATCCGTGAGGCGGATGTTGATGGTGATGGGCAGATCAACTATGATGAATTCGTTAAAGTCATGATGGCCAAGTAAGTTGAAGCATCATTTGGATCAACAGAGGGGGAGTTTCAGTAGCCATACTGCCAGAGGCTAAAATTATCTTGATTAATTTTATGTTCAGATGTTATTTTCTGGGGATAGATATGTTTTAAACCGGAATTCTTGATATTCAGAAATATCCTATGCTGTAAACAATGCTTGTTTTCCTCGAAAGATTTTTCTGGATCATGCTCTGATCTTTGTGATTTTGTTTATTCAATTACTCCGTTCTGTTTGTTTCAACTGTTCAAGGGTGCAGCCATTCTGTTGTTAATCAAAACCATGCATACAACGTGATGAACACTCAATTTTCTTGTCTTACTGTGAGCTCATCATTAGCCCCGAGTGTTGGTCATGATCGTTAAATATTTTCTTGCATATTTTACTGTCATTATATATGAATCGTATGTTCTTGATTCCTTAAGTCTTGGAAGGAATTTGAGCATATTTGGCAGTCATATTTCTTTAGTCGATTAATGTAACAACAATTCTGCTGGCTAGGAATAGATGAAACAAGATCACGTTAGCTGTTTAACATATCCATCGACAATCCAATAGTTCGGAGTTCAGACAGAAATCAAAGATACCACCAATCTGATTACACAACTGAACATAACACGGTACAGTACGTGGATTCTTGCATATTGGAATCCAGGCTGAAATCTGATAAGTTCTGGTTTTTACCTAACTACACATAGTCGCATATCCGATAAGGTGAAAAATGGCTTGAATGTCAGGATGAATCCAACCACTGTCACCATGTTCAGCACCAGGAACAGGATCTGATCACCTGGATGTAGCATGATGAGTCAGATAACCAAGCTCATCTGATAATATATTACTAGTATAGGCATAGCTATCAACAGTAATGCAATTATCGAGGCTTGGAAGAGCCATGTGTTTACCTGGTAAGAACAACCCAGCAGTGTTTTTTTGAGCCCATGAAAACCTGCAACAAACCAAGAGAAGTTGATTGATTTCTCATATCCTTTTTATTCTTGGAAGAAGGAAAAAAGAGAAGAAGCATGAACTTCTAACCACAAAAGGAACTTACAAGATTCCTGCTGCTGCTGGAGCTACGGCTTTGAAGATTGACATCAGAGTGACAGAGATTCCATTTGCAACCCCTCTTTGTTCTTGCGTCTTTACATGTTTCATCAGAGAAGTACGAAAAAAAGAGCATAACCAAATGATGACAGAGAGATGCCTTGATTGAAAAACGAATGTCCTAGATGGGATTGTGATACATACCACTGCAGTGTTTTGCAGGATGTTGCATGCAATTGTAATTGTAGCCTATACCATAAAAGAGGCATTACATCTTTAAACGATAAATTCCTGTAAAACGATTAAAGTTCGTTTTATCTAAGAATACAGTTAACTTTTTAATTTGTAATCCTTTTTTCTCTGTAAGAGGCATAAAAAAGGAACAACATCACTGAATTTGGTAAGCTGGAATCAGAAACATGGATTTTTATGTTGGTACAAATAAAAATGCAACTTTCCCTATTATAGCTGCTTAATGATGCAGAATATATATCGTAAAGAAATTACTTACAGAGAACATATTTTTCAAAAGCGAAGCAATGTTGATGAGTACTTTGAGATCCAGACCATACAGGTTAGCCATGAATGGATATGTTGAAAGGAGAAGTATAGACAAGACCTGCAAATCAAACATGCATTTGGTACCGCAAAAAAAGATTCCATTTTCAGAAGAATTATCTTAAGACAAAACATGCATCTCCCTACCGCCGCATAACGGAACGGCTTGGTCGGCCCAACATATTTAGCAAGAAATGGATAAATCGCAAGTTGGTACACCAAAACACCAAAACCTACAAATTCAGACGAAATTGTCGTCAGCTAAAGGAATTTAAAGGCAATGATAGCTGCACATAAGAGGTAAAGAGGTATACTAAGAATGCTGCTGATTCAATTTGTTTTGATGATTACTTTAAAAAAAATGTTTTGGGGATATGTCTGTTGCCTCCATTGATTATGCACAAAAAATTGAAAAATATCACATACCGGAGATAGCTAGCACGGTACCAACATCCTGGGATGTAAAACTCAGGCCCCGATATTTTCTGCTGCTCACAGCCCAGAGGGAAAATATCTGAAGATAGAATTTACATAGGACATTAACATTCTAAGTTGCTCTTGTTTGCTAATATAACTTCTCTATAGGAGAAATACAATGGCATATCAGCATCCTAACAAACTAAACTGTTTCTCAATGTATTATTAACTAGGGGCGGATCTAGAGTATATCGAGTGGGCCTTTGGCCACCAAAATTCAATTTTACACCAAATGGGGGCAAGGTCCCCTTGTTAATTTTTATACTTCCTTAGTGTACCTGAGCAGTAGAACCCCGGTCCCCACTCATTCCACTCATTTTACTTCATGCTTCCGCCCTTATTATTACCATCATCATCCATAGTTCAGAATATAGAGATTACCTCAAGATAAGCTGTATCATGGAGAGAAAAGACACAGTAGAGGGTAATTGCTGACATCAGCTGCCAGTTCTTCAGCAAACTCTTTGTATGGCCCATTCTCCCTGATCCTGATTCTTTAGCTGTTTCTTCTGAGTCTGAAGTAGCATCTTGTGCCTCTAGTGAAGCAATGGCTTCTACTTTGTCATCATGGTGCATGTGCAGAGTTTCCTAAGAACAAGGGGCTAATGTTAAGCAATTTTTCTCCACACATTACAGTAGATACTTTATTAATACTATCTCCATTATTTTTTACTTGTCGTTTTAGACATTGACATAATCTCCAATACATGTCCTGTCATTATTTTTTTCTAATTATATGTTTATAAAACTTATTAAAAATATAACCATATGAAAGTACTTTTCATGACAAATATTAATGCCATTTTCACATATCAAATCTTTTTTTAATATATTAATGATTTAAGAGTTTGAGATTTGATTACACGCTTTCTATGATGTTATCTTTTTGAGAATGGAGGTAGTACGTGTTATTTTACATGTATTTCAGGATTTCAAAGAAAGAATGATAGGGAGAGAGTTGGCGTACCGGAAGCCAAATGCATGCAATGCATGCTCCTGCTGCTAGTATCGATATGACGAAGCATGGGAGAAAGTAGGGAAACCTAAAATTAGAAGTACAACAGATAGGTTTATCTTCTGCTCTTCAATTTTACAAAGATTTATTTCTGTGAAACAGTATGAAAGATGATTTACCTCCCAAATACTGATTCTTCAGAGAAAAGATTTGGGTACTTCTTTGCAGGCTGATACAAGATAGAAAATGCACAATATTAGCCAACTATTTTACTGTTAGTTAGAGCCATGTGAATTTAATTGAAATTTGTTCAATTAGCACCGCTTTCATTAAAAGGATGAAACTAAATAGTTCTTAGGAAATATTTGTCAGATTTATGTCTCCTTTTCTGTTACGCTCGCACAAGAAGTCAACTTTTTAATAATTATACAAAGTGTACTTAACCTCACCTGTGAAAGAAATCCTCCAATAGCTGGTCCAACAACCAAAGCTATTGCTCGTGAAGATGTGACCTATAACGTAATACAACCAATAAGTAGCCAGTATAAACAGGACTTTTAAAAAAAAATTCCTATAGATATAAACAAGAAGCTTGAAATGCAAAACAAGAGTGGAACTCTTCTTACAAGAGAAATTCCAAGAGCTTGGTGCTCCTTCCTGCAGACCTCTGAAGCATAGGCCTGGACAATACATGATGCTGAACATGAGTATGCAACAATTCAGTGTCATGTTCTTAGCATCAGCCATCGACACCGTAAATTACCTTGATTGGTCCTAGTATACCACAGAGTAATCCAAGCAACCCCCTGGTTACAATTGCCATCCAGTAAGTTGTGCTGAGGCCAAATAGTGTGTTGAAGACAATCCTGGAAAGTGTAAAACAAGATCTACTTCAGTCAAGTTGAATGGAGTCAGTATGATTTTCGTAGTCTAACTGAGTGGTGTTCCATACACTGAGAGGATACTGATCATTATGCAGGGCTTCCTCCCATATTTGTCAGCAAACATGCCCCATGGTACAGCACTGATAGTTCTTCCAAGGAAATAAGTAGCCCCTTAAAAAGATAAGAGTACTGTACAGTCTCAGTAACTAGTAACTGACAATAATCGTAGCGGATGAATAATATTAACACAGGAAGTAAGTTAGTATTTTATGACAATGTAGAAAAACTTCAGATTAATCAACACAAGACGTCTGGTTCAAGTTTTGCCCATGTAATGTTTTCAGTGATGTTGTACAATGCTCACCGACAAAACCAGCATAGAACCCAATGTCTTGCTCTTGCTTTGCGACTTTCAAATCCCTGATCTATGGCATCATAACAAAATTGAATACATATCAATCACCATGCATTATATGGAATTCACCTATTTGATCTCTATATGTTTCTCGTGATGATAGTTCAAGTTCAAAACATGTCTTCTTACCATGAAGTACAGATAAGGAAACAACGACTGAATCGGCAGCGCTGAAAAGGCAACAGACCATGGTATTAGTCAGGTAGAGCTAAAATAAGATTTTTTTTTCAGGAATAGAGCTGAAATAAGATTTGATACAACTGAACTGAAACAAATAAAAGTATGTTTACTTTGACAAAAGCATGAGACTACTGAATCTGATAAGATCTACCAGCTTGTTGACACATGCAAATATGTAATATCATGATGATAATCGATTCATCGTCTACTCCTAAAGATGAGATGAATCATCATATCCACTATCAAAATCATAACAATTGCAAAGGTCATTTCTACATTGCACAACTTGTGACAACCAAATAGCTGGTCCACAAGATGAACATCGGATCAACACCTGCATCCTAACTAAACCTCTTCCTCTCAAAGATGACACACCATGCATACCATACCGGCACACAAGCACGCGATCCAAGTGTAGAGGAAATCCAGGTATGGCAGCCGGTCGTCGGCCTGCACTTTCCTCTCCTGCCTGCACCCGGGGCAGCGTTCATGGTACACCTTCCTGCTGACGAGCAACGGTGCAGCATCGCAGTCTCCGGTCATCGCCGCAACGGTGGGCAAGGACGGCGGCTGCCGATGCTGGCTGAGGAAGATAGGCTGCTCCTCTTCTCCTTGCAGGTGTAACTGTCTGAATCCACATCAAGATGATGCTTGGTTTGTGAGTGTCCAGGCATTCTCCTCTCTTTGCCAAGAAGTGAGAAATGGGAGTTTAATTGCAAGCATTAATCTGCTACAGCGTTGAGATCACTAGATTTTTTTTTGTTTTTGACTTTTTTCTGGCTAAGTTTAGGCAGTGGCATAAGAGGGTTGGCTTAAATCTCTCCTTTGAAGCGGCTTCTCTGCCAAGTACAAGTGTGCACACTGCGCTCCCTCTCTCTCTCTCTCTTCATACACACATAATTATATTAATATTAAGTATACAGAGAAATAAATATTATTCTCGATAATTCTAGCTTATTGTCCAGGTGTATATTTAAGAAAAAGGGAGTATTTGGTTATAACGATGATATTAAAATTAAAAACGCGTAAGGCTGGGCTGGCTGATGAATATATACATGATTCTCATGGTCCCAGGCTCCCAGCTGCGATGGGAACACTTGTACTAATAATTATTAATGCCCCAAAGTAGGAGGGGAACCGAACAATATTCTGAAAGTTATTTTATACTTTGTCTTCACCCATTGTGACGTTTTTTAATAAGGAAAGTGATGAACTCCCGGCCTAATAAAATGCTATGAGTGTTGGATATTGCGTAGGTTGAAAAATGCCCCCGCATTGGATGCACTGTACGTTTAACAAGGAATTGACGGAATCAGTCTAATAAAATGTCATACAAGTTTTTGGTACCTATATGGGTCGAATCATATAATTTTTTTTACACCTACATGGATCGAAAAGTGCCTCTGATATGCGTTAATTTATAAAAAACACAGTTATATCTTCCAGAAAGTAATTTTGATAACGGAGTGCATGAACTCATATTAATCCACTTATTATTTTTTACTCGCCGTTGTGGACATCAACGTAGTCCTACTCATTAATTTATATCTACGCATGTTGAATATTGACTTTATGTAGTTACACATTATAAAAAAGTTTCAGAAAGTATTTCCGGTGTAATAGACATATGAACTCAGATCCTTTTCGCCTAACTACTGCTACGAACATAACTTTATTATGTACGAACGGCTAAGCTATTTAAACGATAATCAATACGACAATGATCGATTTGTTTTCGACTTTGGACTAAAAAAAAGAAAAAAAGAAAAAAGCCAGTCATAGCGGTAGCTTTTAGCCTAATTTATTTTCCCTTCTTTTCCCATGTCATTTTCTCCAATCAATTTTTGTTTTATATGTCAATAGTTTAAGATTTTTAAGGTTAAATATCACGCTTCATAACGTCATTTCATAAGAGCAAAATGATACTCTGTTTAGTGAAATGAGAGCACATCGCGATCACATAGGATGCCGGATGCACACACATTAATCGGAACCTGTAGTTGATGGATGAAAACCGCTTGCAGTGCACAAGACACTGACATGTGGGCCTAGCTAGATGGCTCTAGCAGGACAATCTACTTCGTTGATATGGCGACAGTCAAGTCTCCATCACAAGTACGATCATCCATAATATTTCTTACTATCTAAAATTTGCCGTCAAAAGAATGTGTTTTTGTAAGATAGGGCCAACCTAATTAATTTAAAAATACTAATTAGGAGGATTAATTAGCTGAAAACTCCGTTTAGGTAAAACGTACTTTCGAATGCTTTTCTTTTTTTTTTTGGAAACTCAACGTACATTGGAATCGAATGTATGTCCACCGTTGGACGGGTACAGTGCAGCGCCGTGTCGGGGTTATAGCTGGTGTCTCTAGCATCCGGACTGCATGATATGATGATACAAGTGACGGCTATCCTCGTCCGTCCGATCGGATGGATTTTTTTGCCCGTACGTACTAGCTTGTCGCGATTATTTTTGTCATAATTAATTAGCCACAAGCCTTAGGAAATGACATAAGTGCAGGGTTTTTGTTTAGAGGAATTTTAATTTATAGAAATAGAAAAAAGGAATAGAAAGGCATGAATATATTAATCTATAGGAATTTTGTAAAGAGCTTTGAGGGAATGAAAAATTTTCTATGTTTTTTCTTGTAACTTATAGGAAAGAGAAAATTTCTTTGGTTTTCTTATACTTATTTCTAAAAACTAAATAGCACTTATAGAAATTAATCTTTAGTAATCTAAATCCTTTGTTTTTTCTTCAATCGTAATGGACAGAGCTAGCGATTACTGCCCGTGTCCAACTGGGGACTCTCTCCATCACTTCTAATGTTTAAAATCTAAAAGAATACTTGACAAAACTCTCTGAAAAAGCAGGAACTTCACACGGTTTTTACAGTAACCAGTTTAATTCCCACGTAAGTCAACCGAAAAAAATAGCGTGCCGAAGGAGGTCTCAAATTGTCTACGGATTAGGGAGTCTGCAAAGATATCGTCGGTGGCCATCGCTTTCACAGTTTCACTGCAAAATTGCAGATTTTTTACCGGGCGGTAGCAACACGGGACGGTCAGGGCCACAGGCAGGTAAACTTCCAGGAAGCTTCATACGCTAAAGAAAGCCTGTGCTCTCGCTGTCGCTCCTTCTCACATATATGCTCCCAGAAATCGCATGTACGTATCCACGTGTGGATGAGGTGCAATGCAGTTCCCTGAACTAGAATCACCTTATCTACATTCGTGTATTTGTGTTGTGCAGCCTACTATACGTTGTGTAAAATTATGTCTTGTTTTCTCAGTCCATGGTGTCAACACCATGTATAATATTATAGGGCATACCTTGATTTCCATGGTGTGTACTCATTGTTATTCCCATGGTGAACTTTAAAGCCCCCATCTTTTCCCTTCAGACAGGGACAAATCTAGTTACGGATGTCATGTATATAACATGCTATCTTTGATTTTTAATATATAACCCTATTATCGTTTTAAAATATAGTTAGTCATCCATCTTATTAAAAATATTTAATTATCATTTATTTTATTTGACTTGATTTATCATTAAAGATTTTTTAAGTTTGTCTTATATTTTTATATATTTACACTAAAATTTTGAATAAGACGAATAATTTAAAAAGTCATTGTATATTAAAAATTGGAGCGGAGTATTTAAATACTCTAACTATTGAACACTATAGTGTAGATTTTGCAAACTGAACCTCTACGCGCCATATAGCTATAACGTGGTTACGCCCCTACTCATAGACTTTAGATTATTACAGGCACATTTTGTAAGCTCATAAATGTATGATTTTTATAAAAGTTTTTCACATATAAGTTCCTTAGTATTTAAAATAATCTTTTAACTTTATAATAATTTATAATAATTAAGTTATTGGTTTGTACACTTAAAACATTATCATAAAATCAGATAATCTATTATCTAATTTGGAGTGGAAATTGGATGTCTAAATTTTGTCCTCGAGTGCGTACACCACATATCGAAGACCAGGTGTGCGCCCCCCTATAAGGTGCCGCTTTCTACGTACTCGATCTCCAAGAACTAATAATAGAGCCCAAAAGAACGCCAAGTAGATTAAAGGGTTTCTAAAAGATAATAACAACAGATTAAGGAGTAATTAAGAGTGTATCTGATCGCGTGCATGGCGATGGATGAAAATATGATGGAAAAAAAAAACAAGTAGAGGTAGCTGTAGCTTACAGGCGCAGAGGCAGACGACCCAGATGTAGAAGAAGTTGAGGTAGGGGATGCCGGGCTCGGCCTTGCACTTCTCCTCCGTCCGGCAACCGGGGCACCCCTCCCGCGCCCGCCGCCCCGCCGCCGGCACCAGCAATGGCGCCGCTGCCTCGTCTCCGGCCTTGTCTCCGGCGGCCATTAGTCCCTCTTCTCCTACTAGCTAGTGCAGCAGCAAACGAGACGCTGCGATACTCTGCGAGCAGAGAGGAGTAGGAATGAGGGGTGGAGCTAGCTAGCAGTAGCACTGGAGTCCTGGAGCGCGCGTTTTTATAAGCACACAAACGGACGGAGAGTGGTGCTCACGGAGAAAATGGTTGATGTGCGTTCCATTTATACGCATAAACTTCTCTAATTTGGCCGAGTTTATATTTGAGAACAAAAATATTCCAACATCTACAGTAACAAACAGCACCGTACGGATGTGCTTGCTGGTGCAGCCGCTGTGACTGTGACGGTTCACAACAGCGGTAGGAGGGAAGTAGCTGTCAATTGCCGCGGCAGCTATTGCAGCCAACACAGCCGAACAAATGCATTACTAGTACGTATTTCATTTTGGATTTAATGAAGACAATTTAAAGTTATAAACGTTTATACATCGTTCTATAAAGCTTGCTCAGAGACGTCTGATTTAAAACAACACTAAAACGGCTTTACAGTATGTAGCGGAGGGACTAGTAATGGAAGTTGCCTTCTTTAAATATGGGTCGTAAGTTGCACACGTATGTCTCCTCAGTTGATACGCATTTTTCTAGTACAAATCGTACGCTGTTGAGTTTTGGTTGATTCAGTTCCTTGTAAAAAAGAAAAAGAAAAGCTGCACGGTCCATCGATGGTGTTGGGGAGGTGACGCATGTAGGAGGACAGGTATGCAGCACCGGTGCCGGGCGATGACTGCAGTGCAGTCAAGGGGACTTTTCGGGTGGCACGGCACCGCGTTGTCTTGACTGATCTCAAAACTATAACAAGCTACCTTATTACATTATATAATTATATATATATCATGTTTACAAGAAAATCCATCACTTTGATTCACTGAAATCTTGTAATCGATAAAATATCTTCTCACCTTATTTATTAGTATGGACTGTTTTACCAGTCACACGACGTAACTATTTTGTCCTCTGCCTTTTAAGCTCTCTCATCCTCCCCTCTTGGTCCTCTAGGAGCAGGTTGGTGTAAAGCATGTCCACCAATCTCAATGCACCTTACCTCCACACTGCCCCTTCCCCCATAGTGCATACCTCTCATGCTCTGCAACAGCTAAGAAGATATAACTTTTCTTTGATGGCAAGCGGTAGCGATGGTCAACCATATATAGCGGCATATCACAGCGGTAGAAGGTGATGCCAAAATGGCACTTCTCCTGATGACGTTAGCGGCGACGCCTCTCAGCATTCTTCACGGTCCTCTCATCGTCGTCCAAAGATGGTATGTTGTTGGAGACAGCGCACAGGAAGGAGGGGAGAGGAAGGAGACCTTGAGGATGAGTGGTGGCAGCGTGTTGCTGACGCAACCATTTTTCACCACTTCTGCTTATCTTCTTTCTTCTTACATGTCTAAGCAGCGCAGTTGAGCTTAGTTGAGGATAGGGGAATGGAGGGAAGGGGGAGTATGTGGGGGGAAAGAGGGGGCAACAAGCCCAGCGCGAGCAGCCAGCTAGCTTATCACCGTGGCTGGTGAGCTTCTAGATTGATGATAGAGGAAGAGGAGTGAGAGCTCCATAAACAAGGGTAAAAAAAGCAGAGGGGTAAAAAAGCAAGTTGTTAATATGTGCAAAATAGTCCAAAATGGCAAATCATAATGGTGGTAATGAAATTGAAGACATTTTATCACTTGCAACGTAAAATGTGGCATTTTCTTGAGGTTGAGTGAATCCAGTGGCAAATCATCCATTTTAACCTTGATTTCTACTGATGAGCTCAACCCTACAAGTCTTTCGGGCCGACGATGCATTTCTATGGCAAATATGTTTAGGCCTACTTTAAAACGCTTGAATATCACGACTCAAATATTTGTATGAAAATAGTTCAATTTTCACAATATGTTCCTGAAAAAACATCTTAAAATTAATTATAACTGTATTAGGACAGTTAATTTCTGTTTTATTTTTTACCAACCACAATAGGCCCAGTCCCAAGCCGATCCAAGATTATCTGTACCCTACTTCATGCTGTTGTAACAGCTCGATTTAGGGCTAGCTATCTTTCATGACTGCCTTTTGACAGTCGAGTCTGCGAGTATGTTCATGCACGCCTGAATGTAAAAACGCCCGGGGATGCATTGAGAAAGCTCATGGCTCATCCCTTTATTAATCGTGCTAATTACGCTACTATTATATTCACACGTAATCGTACAGCGTTTCAATCAAATTGACCGTCAGTTGCGCGTCACCCTCTCTCAACGATCCCTGATCGTACCCGATCTTAATTACCACTTGGTTGCAATATTGTTTACCGCGCGTCAACCCAACGTACAATGGCACGGCTTCTTCGTAACGCATTGATTTTATTATATTTCAGAAGGGAAATCTATCCCCCTATTGATTTGCATATAAAAAAAATATCAAGGCATTAGTCGTCACACAGCCCGTTGCATTGGCTATTATTAAGATTATTATTATTATTTTAAAATTCTAATCATATGTTGAATATGTTAATTATTTTTTGAATTGCACTATCTTAAATAAGAGAAGAATATGTCCCCATAATTAAGTATAACTTGCTAATTATTAATTTTAAAACTTAAATCAATAAATTACTAAATTGAGAGACAAAATGGTACAATTCATACTTGCCCTCCCCAAAATATAAGAGTTTTTTTCCTTCATCCTTAATCTCTTTAATAAAAGCTAGAAATATTATTTTTTGGATATAGGGAGTATTTATTAATACTGAACTTCAGAATTAATTATGATCTAAAGTAATGATAATATGATCTATCAACGGAAAATCTAGTATTAGTATCAATAGACCGGTAGGTCTTTTCAGTTAACATCGAGTTTGCTTAGAGTATCCAAGTATTAGTAACATAGATAGATGTGAATGGTAAGAGATCAATGAGCAGTTCTAAGTAGGTTTTAGGCTGAATTCGGGAGGAGTGTAAAATGAGAAGCCTAATTAACATATGATTAATTAAAAATGAACTTAGAAAAACTTTTAAAAAATAGATTAATATAATTTTTTAAAATAACTTTTCTATAAATTTTTTTTATTAAAAATACATCTTTTAATAATTTGGAAAACATACGAACAAAAAATGAGAAAAAATATATTATCAAACATCCAAATATAGCCTTAAGTGGGTTGATAAAATCACATACCAATACACTAGTTTTTAAGAGTTTGCTTGGTTTTAAAGGTAACACTACAACCTAGCATTCCATAATCAAATTTTTTAGGTTAAAAAAATTAATGGATTGATATTTTTCAAAACAGCAACATTATTTTCATCCAAGCACGTTTGGTAAGTGTTTTTTTAATAAGAAAGAAAAATAATTTTTGTGTATGAGTTTTATACTTGTATTTTTTTATGATCCAAAAGCTAAGCCTCAAAAAATTAAAAAGAGAAAAGCCTTAAATAACTTATAATTAAATTTAAAGTTAAAATTTGCGCAGAGGAGCGAGACAAAGTTGGTTCAACTAATTTGAAAGATATCCTACAGCCCCTAAAGGGGAACAAAAAGAAATTCTCCACGCAGCTGGGCTCATCGATACGTTGGTTGATTTTTCTCTCGCCAGGTTATATAGCCAGCACGTCTTATCGATCACGTGCACTAGTGGACCTTGCATGCGGTCGATCGACCAGGCACCCGTTGTCGTGCCAACCACTCTGTTCTCAATGAAATGGAGATGAAGTGAATGCATGAAAGATATTATTATATAATTAATTAAGTTTTAATTATTATAAATTTAAAAAATAAGTATATTTAATACTTTAAAGTAACTTCTGTTTAGAATTTTCATACGGAACGTACCATTTAATAATTAAAAAACATACTAATAAAAATTGAGAAAAAAATCCAAATAAAAAACGATGCCAGTGTACTGGTAGACTAGCTATAGTAGTCTCGCTCCGCCGTTTAAGGAAGTTGCTTTGCAGAGACTGAGGTTCTTGATAAAAAAAATGTAGTACCCTACCTAGCTACGTCCCTCCCCTCGCTAAATTAGAATAATTAGAATGAAAGTATGGTTTGGCTAATAAGAAAGAAATTTAATTAAGATGTGGTTGATACGATTTTACAAATTTTGAAAGCTGTAAGATATATTTTGAGATACTCTACATGTTTCTAAATAGTTATTTTTTAAGAATTTAAATTTCATACACAACATATATAAGTATTTCTAGTACACTAATTTTAATACACAAAAAAGCATCTTTAGCCAATTGCAACCTCCATCCTAAAATATAAAATATAAAAAGTAGGTAGTAAGTGTTTAGGGGGATAATCAGGCAAAATAAAATTAAAAATTTGACCAATAAGGGAAGTAAATGGAAATATGCCCCAGTAAATTTTAGAGGATGGTTAAAGTTATAGAAAATCACAAATATTATAACAAACAACAGGTTTTATGGCCTTAAGTGCTTATAAAACCCCACCCTTATTCTAATATCAGCTAATTTCACCCTATTTGATACGTATTTTTTGAAGTAGTGAAGAGTTAAACTAATAACTTTAATTGAGAAATCAACAATTAAAAAATTTATATACCCTTTATATTTTAAAATTTTAAGTAAACATGTGCTCAACATGTATAGGGTGAGGTTTATAACACTTTAAAATCATAGTATCTATAGTTATATACTACTGGTTGTAATATATATATATATATATAGTTTTATGTAACTTTAACAATAAAATATGAAGTTTTCTAAAATTTGTTATAATCTTAATATTTACTAAAGTTTATAGTTCCTAGTAATGGAGGGAGTATACAAATTTATCTCAAATATTTAAAACTATTTCTTATTTAATTTCTTCACATTTTCTCATATCAGTTAATCACAATAATTTTTTATTTAATTTTATGTCTTTGTTTGATGCCATAATAAATTTTAAAAGTGTTAATATTTTAAGACGGAGCCAGTAGTTAGCTACAGTCTGCAGGATTGTGGGATACATCTATGTAATGTACGTAAGTGCAGCCCGATGCAGAAATGCAGAATATGCAGTTGCACGGGAGCACAGCACCGAGTAGTAGTACTAGTAGCAGTACTACTCCACTGGGAACTATTGGTGCTTACTGCTCTGCTCCATGTGCCTTGTGTCCTACTATCACGGACGTTGGAAACAGGGGATTAAGTGCTGACACGAAAGAGATGTGTGCTCCCTCCGATTGTTTTCTTTTTCTAATAACTCCGGCTAACATTTTCTTTTTCAAATCCTTGGTATGCCACGCTTTTTAGGTTGTTTTACTCCTACCGTTTTCAAAATGATATTTATCTTCAAACTTTAACTATTTATCTTCTTTGAAAGATTTATATATACTTAAAATATATACTCCCTCCCTTCCAAACTATAATAACTTATACAAATCAAATTTTATTTCAAATATAACAACCAGTTACTTACAGTGTTTTTACCATTAAACAACTCATTGGTTTTATTATTACCCAACTAATCCAGCTCACACCTCAAGGCAAAACATAACATTTTACCACTCACCTTGATAGTCGTAAAAAATGCTATATATTTTTATGGAGGGAGTATCGTATTATCATAACATATATGTATCTTACATATAAGCATTATGATTTTATTGTTTGCTTCTTGGTTTATTAGCCACATCCAAAGTTTGAACTAATAAGGGCTCTTTTAATCGTAGGATTAAGAAAATGAAGGAATAGAAAAAACATACGATTTTCACAAAATTGTAAGTGTAAAATAAAGAATTGTAAAATACATAAAAACACATAAATGATTGTTTGAATAGACTGTAGAAAAAAAATCATGAATTGGGCTAGACTTAAAATAAATTTAAAGTAAACTTTCTAAGATATTGGAGCCTTTACTAACTTTTCTCTAAAATCATTGAGTCAATCTTTAGGAATTTTATAGAATTTAGAAAGCTCTAATCCTTTGTTTCAAAAGACCAAGTAGTAATTTTTTTTAGAATTTGAATCCTACAAAATTTATCTATAATTCCTTAGTTATAGGTTTACTTACTAACGGCACTAGTCATTGGAGACGCAGTAAAAGACACGAATGGTTGTATGTTATAGGGTTGTGCAGAAAATCTTGGAGCAATCAGTGGCTGGAGTCTTGCAAACAATCAGAAAACGGACAAATATATGCATGGCACACGCTCAATTATATATCACGAAAAGCTCTTCTAACCTTTTCTTAACTACAAACAAAGTTTCAGTTAGAAATATAGGATGCTGTTAACTTTTAGATACATTTGTTTTATTAAAAAATTATGTAAATATTATTTATTTTGTTGTGACTTGTTTTATTAATTATTAAAGGTAATTTATGTATGATTTTTTTCATATTTATACTAAACTTTTGGATAAGATGAACTTTAAAATTTAACAACATCATATAATTAACAGTAGTTAATTAGTTCCTGACCTCTTTAAAGTATTGCTAATACTTAAGATAGTATCACTTAAAGTAATTTGTCCCTTTGAAACATATGATTGAGAAAATAGATGAATAGAAATAAGATAAGATTTTGATAGGAATACAAGTGTAAAACAATACATTGTAAAATATAGAAAAAATGCATAAATAATTATATGATTGAACAGTAGAAAAAAGAGAAAGATTTAAAGAAATATGGTTAGACCTTATGTTAAATTTTCTCTGAAACTTATATAAAATAAGACATTCCATAAGAATTTTATAGGACTGAATAGTGTTTTAAAGAGCATATAGGAAAAAAAATCCTATAGAATTGGAGTTCTACATAATTCGTATGGTTTCCTTCGAGTCAGAGTCGAACATGATTTGTTCAGAATTCCAGCTATGCTGAAAGTAGAGAGGGAATTAATATATCCAGCTACTCGCAAATATATACGGTTGATAAGGCCACGAACCTATATATAAGCATGTGTTGCCCAACCATTGCATCTTGATTATCTTTTTCAGAAGACGCGTTCTTAATTAATTAATTATCAAGATGCAATGATATGCTGCAGCTCTTTCTGTCTCGAGAGTGAACCAAGGGATGCATCCATTAGAATACTCTTCCTCTTGTTTTATTGAATCTTCTTCCCCTTGTTTTACAAAGTGCATACATGGGTGTGTTAGGTATTTATGATTGATATTGTTACTTCTAGTAGAGCCTTGTGTTCTTAGTTTATTCTTAAAAAAATGTTAGATAATAATTAAAAAATAATGAAAAACATGTATGTTAAAGAGTAAAAGACTGTATCAATGTGTCTTGAAAAAAATATCTAAAAAAAATCAATGTCTTGAACAATGGACTAAAAGAATGGAGGGAGAGTTGTTACTCCATCTAAAATACACCAGATGCTCATTAATATCTAAAATAATGTCCACGTCGATCACGAAGGCCACCCTATGTTCATTAATTTTCAGCAGACCTTTTTCATATACAGTACTCCCCTCAGTCCACAAAATTAGGGATTTTGTTTTTAAATTTATCCACAGATGTAAAGAATTTAAGAGTATTATTTTTCTAATCCATTCAACAACTGCATTGATCGTTCGCTAGTTGCATCGCTAAGAGTGACTTTTCCTAATCAAATAGGACTATAGAGGCATCAAAGTAATTTCACCTAAGTATGATACCAGCCTATAATCGTTTATATGTGTGGATGGAGCGAGCTGTTCCTTAATTTCGTTCCAACTAAGTACTGATGCTACAGTGAATTGATAAGATTTCATGCTGATAATTGCATGAAAGGATGCCAAACACAGTTGCCCACACTCCACACCGAATTCGGTCGCGTTGCAGCAGACCAATCAATAAAAATTATGGGAGGAATCACCCACGGTGTATATCGGCACGTTTAGCAATAAACAATGGGATTTGACAAGTGCGTCTCTCATCTACGGAGACAATATTGCAATTAGAGGCATGCACACCACACGGTGGTATTTTAAAAGGTTACTCTTTTAGTTTGATGCGAATATAAAAGAGAATGACAGAAATACTCGGAGCTCATTCGGATTAAAGGATTTTTAAGGAAAAACGGATGATTCCAACTCCCAAGGAAAATGGTACTATTCATCCATTCAAAACAGAAAATGGAGGAAACTTTTCTATGGTGCTGATTTCACAAGAAAAAAACACTCGATCTGCCTCTTTGTTTTGTTCCTGTCGTGTAGGATCAAAGAAAATTAAGCTATGGGTTAAACATGGCTAAATTTAGAAATGACTTTAGCTTGCTGCGCAAGACCAGCCTAACGGTCCGATGGAGGTGCCAGTCAGACCAACTGAGGCCAATTCCGAGTCTAATTGCAAGGTGTTCATTTTCTCGGGCCTAAGATTTCTTGAGTGATACTTGATTTGTAAGACTACTAAGACGTGGAGAGGCCCTATGGAGCAAAGACTAAGCCCTTATATATATAATTAGCAAAATGAATTGTTATTTCAATATCGTATCTATGTTTTGTCTTAGTTTTACTCTAGTTCATTCATCTTCGTCGGGTTGCGCTATAAGTCATTCATTCTCGTCACAAGAGTGTGAATCCTCTTTATAGTTTTATCCTAAAATATTTCGTTCCACCCATAAGATGGATGTTTATCCCATTTTGTCTAAATCGGCTCTGCTAGCCGGTTTTGATCTTCTAGACCCATCTTGATCAAGAGTTTCTAAGGTTAAGGTGGTTGGCGACTCTATTCACACTGTAAGGCTTTAGGTTATTCGTTGTGGTGATCGAAAAAGTGTCAACACAATCTTTGATGACTCTGCTAGGGAACATCTACATCGACATCATGAGCAAGAGCAAGAAGGTAGATCTAAGCAATGTCATATCTCTTACCATGGAGGATTTGACCAAGGAGGAACGATAAGAAATCAAGGAGTAGAAGATGGCTTTGGAGAAGGCAATGCTTGCACGCTACATCAAGACCCACCAAAAGATGGTGTTTCCAAAAGAAATGTAACTCTACCTCAAATTGTTCTATCCTAAGAGGTAAATCCCAAATTTAATTATGTATCTCCTGATAACAATATGTGGTTACTTCTATAGATGCATTTATAAATTCTACATTTAACAATAGACTAAAGGCCACTGTGAGTTCTTTCTTTGATAGTAGGATGGAACAAATTTCTTCCAAATTCAGCTCCTTATTAGCTTATTTGCTATCACATGATTCAAAACCTAGTTATAGTGAATCTCCTATACCATAAATCTATAGTAAAACCGATAAAATGGGGAAACACACAACTCATTACATGGGGGTGAGCCAAGCCGAAACTCTACTACTAGTCTGATCAAGCTTTAGGCCAATCTAACTAGCAACACCCCCATTAGTCTAACCAGCCCTCGGCCGGTCCAACCGTGCCTTTGACCACCGGTTAGACCGGCACATTAGTGCTAATTCGGGAGGTTGATATCACCCATAATTCTACTTTGTATCATTATCGTCCTATTGCTACTACTAATCCCATTAATCCACCAATACCACCTCCAATGTCCAATGCATGTAATGAGCCTAATCCTAACTAAGCTTTTAGAGGTCATCCACAAGATACATGCTATGGCCAACATAATTATGTTACGTAACCACCACCACCACCTCTTAGGCCATAAACCAACCATAAAGGCCTGAGAAATAATACATGCTATTGTTAGAGAAGCTTTTCGAATTGAATGAAGGAATCATGCTAGGGTGTATCAGAAGTTGTGTCTTGATTATTTTGATAACATCCTAAATCCTCGTTGATTTAAAGTTCCCGAATATACAAAGTTCAATGGTGAGGATAGTAAGACTATATGGGAACATATAGGCCAATTCTTAGCATAATATGGTGAAGCAAATAACATGGACGCTTTTAAATTATGTTTATTTTCATTATGTTCATCCAGTACTATTTTTACTTGGTTTACTTATTTATCGACAAATTATTCATACTTGGGCTCAATTAGAACAAATATTCAATGATTTTTTCTGTACAAGTGAAAATGAGCTTAGATTGACTGACTTGATATCAATTAGTTAAAAGTACAATAAATCTGTTACTGATTTTATGAAAAGGTTTAGAGATATAAGAAACTGATGTTTTAGTTTAAATATAACTAAAAGAGATTATGTTGACTTAGTTTATAATGGATTGTTTGTTTCTATTAAAGAAATATTAGACAACCAATAATTTCTTATTGTTAGTCAAGTTTTGTAAAAAGCACTGGCTCAAGAAAACTGGGCTAAATAAACTATTCATTAGCTTTATTTTGCAAGAAAAACAAAATAGGTTACCTAAAGGCCATATCATACTACCATTGGAGGAATTGAAACGTCGTGCTTATTGTCAGTGGCATGATTTTTATTGTCATGTTACTAATGATTGCAATATTTTTCTATTGAGAGGTTCAATCGGCCATAGATGAAGGTGTGAAATCAAAGTGATGGTTTTGTCTTTTTGATGAACATTTGTCTAAAATTGGTGAAGTGTTGTTCATTTCTGGTCAAGGCCGATCAGATTGGGCCTTGTGGCCCGTCATACTAGGCTACCTGACCTGGTCGGTCCGATGGACTCCAGGAGGGAGTTGGTTTTAGAGTGAAATTGAGTTTTACATTTGATGCTTAATGTTTATGACTTCTAGATGTTTCATAAGCATATTATGAACTGTGTTGATGCTAATGTGAGTCAAGTTGGGTAAGAACCTATACTCGAATATTGCTTCTTTTTTTTTATCATGTGTAGGTGTATCTTAAGCCTTCAAGAGTATTACCGGTGATGGAACGGGACTCAACTCAGAAGTTGAGGTTCAGAAGGTCAAGGGATCATGTGGGATATTAAAGCTAGACAATAATGCATGTGTAGGTAAAGTTTTCATATGGCATACATGGTGATATGTGTGCATATGGAAAGCGGAGTCAATTTTGGATAGAGTCCAATGGGAAGATTGGAGTTTGAATTTATGAAGGGATGTGTGTTTCCCTAGTTTGAGGGGTTTTCTATGTGATTATGATTCCTAGTCCTAGTTGGATTTGTTGGTATTGTGCATTGATCTATGGGTATAAATAGATGGGGGTTGAGGCTCAAAGTAGAGGCACGGATTTTGAAGAGAAAGTTAGGGTTTGCTTCGAGGCCTAAATTTTAGTTTGTGGGTTGAGAGAGAAGTGTTTTAGTTACACTTTGTAAACATATCTTGATGCCATAAAGTTTATCTACTTTTAAGAATTTCATAAAGGCGTGTTTTTCTGGTGCCTGGTGATCTATCCACCAACTACATGGTGGACGGTTCGACTGGACCACGGTAGACGGACCGACGGTGAAGCGGTGGTTGAACCGGCTTGATCAAGGTTGTCGGATCGGTGTTTATCAAAACTTCTATCAAGGTTAGAAATTTTTAGATGGTTTTTTTATTCCTCAAAAAGATTTAGTTTTTGGTATTTCTACCATTCACCCCGCCCTATTAGTCTTGGTTCTTGTATTTGATCCTACAAGTGGTATTAGAGCCACATGTTTTCTCTGTTGATCTTTACTGATCTTGAGTTTTCACTGTGGCTGATAATTTTTCAACCTAGCCGCACATTTTTGATAGAGTTGATTTTGGGTTTTGGAAAAGCAAGATGCAATCTTATATTATGGCTCATTGTTTTGATATTTGTCAAAAGATTTCTAATCCTAACACTATTCCTAAGGCTATTACTAATGCAAACAAAGCCGCTTTTGAAAGTAATCGCAAAACTCAATATAATTTTGAGTGGTATTTCTCATTCTAATTTTGATTCAATTTTTCATTTTTGAAACTGTGCATTAGATAAGGAAAGCCCTTTGTGATATCATCAAGGCTTCTCCACAATCAAGGAAGTGTGTAAAGAAGTTTTCAAAAAGGAGTATATGAGATTTGAGATGAAACCCAATGAAGTTTTGGATGATTACTTTGCTCATTTTAATAAAATTCTTAGCAATCTTCATTCTGTTGATGATTCTTGTGATAATACTTTTACTAAATCTGAGATTACTAGACATCTTATAAGTGGTCTTGATAAGTTGATTTGCGAGATGAAAGTTACTTCAGTTTATAAGTCAGTTGATATGAATACTTTTACTTTGGATTCTCTTTATTCAAAATTAAAAACTTATAAGTTGAATGTCTTCTCTTGCAGAGTTTCTCCTAACACGATGGCTTTAGTTTCTTCTTCTTTGAGTGGCTCCTCTAATTTGGATTTTCCTGTATTGTTTCTTTGTTTGCTTTGAAGGCTGCATTGAATAACTCAAGCAAATATCTTTGAGGAAAACTTAGCCTCGATTACTAACTAATTTTTGAAAGCTTTAAATAATGTTAGAAATAGGAAATGAGATGGTTCCATTTGATGCTTTGAGTGTGGTGAGTTGAACTACATTAAATCCAGTTGTACTAAACTCAAGAAGTCAATCATACAAGAGGAGGAAGGCAAGAAGAACAATAAGCAAGACAAAACGAATAATTGTAAGCAAAAGCTTATACATCAGCTGCTATAAGTTTTTGAAAGCATTGAAGAATTAGAAGTTGAAGAAACTAAGAGCATTGGAAAGGGTAAGCATTTTACAGGCTTAACTGTTATGGCTAGTGTAGCAAATTTCGATATTGATGAATCCGACATTGATGGTAAGGAAATATTAGTATTGATGAATTAGAACATACTATTTTTGAACTTGATGACAAATTAATCTATGTTCTAAAAGTCTTAAAAAATGTAATCACACTATTGAGATTTCAAATGCTCAAATTTCTAGATTGAAATCTTTAATTCTTGATGATGATTCTTGCAAATCTTGTAAAATTTTATTTTATGAAATTTCTATTTTTATGTGATGTTAATACTACATATTGTTTCATATTAGAATTTGAGATTGAAAAAAAAACAAAAGGCTTCATTTTTCTTTTGCTCTTGGTGCTTCTTTTCATACTCATGTTGTGGATGAGTTGTTTTTGACTAAAAATAGTTTGAAAAAGTGTAATGTTGCTCTTTGTGCGAGTTCTTTGTTCATTATTTCAAGTGCTAAAAAGGATAAACAACACAATGATGTTTTGAGTTCTAAAATTGCTCAAGGTGCTTTTTGAATGAGATGAAATTAAAAGATGCTCTTGGTCTTGTTGCTTTTACAAAATAATTTGAAAACTCATGAAGTGCTTTCTTACTCAAATTGTCGCAAACAAAAAGGTGTTGCAAAATCTTGTAAAAGTCGTGTTTCTTTGACAAATGAGATTTCTTATTTGAAAAGTTGTTTGCAAAGGTTTTCTAATGATAAAAAGAAACTTAACATGATTTTGAATCATTCTAAAGTGAGCATGTACAATAGAGAAATATGTTTTGATGATCAAGCCTATTTTATGAATCACCAATTGATGTTTTGAGTATAATAAAAAAATGAGATATTTTGACAAAGCCAGAACATAAGCAAACTGTGATTAAATATATTGGAATTATGACAAGTCTTTCTACAACAAAAGAAATTGGTTCAACTTCAAAACCTTCATTTTCTAAGCAATCTTCTCGTGTGAAATATCATTGTTCTCATTTTGAATAACATGGACATGTTGTTGCCATTTATTTTAGACTTCCTCGTAAGTAGAAAAGGAAAGGAAAAATGTTTTTGTTAAATTTAAATGGCAAAAATTAGGTTTTGCTTTCAACAGATTGGACATACCGATGTTCAACTGTCAGACCAACTTGTTCTAGGCAGACCAACCAGCTAGGTCCAGTCCAACTGGGGTTTGAACATCGGACAAATTGACCTCGTCATGTTTTGGTGAAAGGCAAAAGTGATACTGGTTTTACTCGTGTATATATACTAATCGGTACTTCTGGTCATGTGTCTTGGTGTTGAATTTTAAAATTTAATATTTCTAACCCTAGTATGAAGGCATCGACATCTTCTCGTTCATAGATTTTTTGGTGGCATACTACCCATGTGCGTAAAATGAAGAGACGGTGATTGTTTTAAAGGTAATATCAATTTACATTTGAGTTGACAAACTTTTGTTTAACTTCCTCGTTTATTACCTTTTCTTTTCTTATGCTAGTTTTGGAGGTAGTAATTTTGATAATAATATAAGTGGTAATAGTTTTGAGAACCATGATGATATCATTGGTAATTGGTGGTCTTATTTAAAATATTTGATTCTTCTCTCTTTGCTTCTTTTCAGGAAGAATTGGAGGTTTATTTGAGAGGGAGTTTACGCTTTTCATACATTCATGTTTATTTTCTTGCATTGCTCTAATTCTAAAAATAAAAAAAGTGGAGCTTTGGTTTATATCACTAGTATATTTTTGTGCTTGCTAGTAATATAAGTGAGGTTTATTGATCCCTAGTATAGCTATTATGCGTTTTAGTCTTTTACTTTTGAGGAATATGATGCACGACACTTAATTCTTTTACTTAAATTAAATAAATATAGAATGTTGAAACTAGCACTAGTTTGGATGATTTAGTCTTACATATATGTTTGCTTGAGTTTTTTCATTCCTCAAATGCTATATAATTATTCAATTGCTTGTATTTACTTTATGAGAGATAAAAATGGGTGGCGTATTTTTAAAAATAGTAATCATGACAAGGACATATCCACGGTGAGGAAAATAATAGGTCTTGAATCCTTGAAAATAGTAATAACGACAAGGACGTACCTGGAATAATTGAGTATTTTCTTATGTACATAATGTTCAAAGTAGCAAATTCAAATGATCCAGGCTCTAAGTCTATTGAATGTTTTGTTTTTTTTTGTTTTAGATGTTTTTTTCAACTTGCCTATATATAGGTGTGTTATGTTCAATCTGTCCTAGTGAATATGTTACATTATAAATTATTAAAATCATAAATCTTCAGTACTAATTTGATCTTAATTGTAATATCATTGGTTTATGTTTGGACTTTAACCCATGCTAGTTGAGCAACTACCTCCCTTGTCTTGGAACACATGTCCTTAAATTGCTCTAGGTACACTTCAAAGCTTCTCAAAATAAAAGGATGGTTACTATAAGTGGTAATTTTAAAATCATGGCTTCTGTTTTTTATTGGTTATTCATTCTCTCTTTTGTATCGTTGATGAATTCATTATCAAAGGGAAAGAAATATAAAAAAATGCATGCTTAAAGAAAGTGGGAGCAATTTGAAAGGGGAGAATTATTAAATATTGCTTCTATGGTTTTTGTGCTTATTTGCTAGAAATTTTAACAAATGCACTTGATTCTTAAAAATAGTCGATTTTGTGGATTTTTGTCAAAATATTGAAAAAGGGGGATAAATTCTTTTCTTGTTATTGTGTTTTAAAACACGTGTTTTGAGCCATTTGTGCTTTTTGACTCTTCTTTCATTTTTACTTTTCAAAGACACCAATTTGCATTTTGAGTGGTGTTCCCAATGTGTTTATCAAGGGGGAGATTGTGAAATAAAGGTGATGATTTTGTCTTTGTGATGAACAATTGACAAAAATAATAAAATGTTGACAAAGTTGAAATTGAAGAAGTATTCTTCATTTCTGGCTAAGGCTAGTTGGACCGGGCCTTAGGGCTAGTCGGACCAGGTTGCCCAATCTGGTTGGTCTGGTAGACTCTAGGAGAGTTGGTTTTGGAGTGAAATTGAGTTTCGTGTTTGATGCTTAATGTGTATGACTTCTAGATATTTCATATGCGTATTATAAACTATGTTGATTTTAATGTGAGTTATATTAGGTAAGAATAGTATATGGTTTCTTTATTTGTTTATGTGTAGATGTTACTTGAGGCTTTAGAAGTATTACCGACGATGGATTGGTACCAGACTTGGAAGAAGTTGATGTCCAAACGGTCAAGGAGATCATGAGGGACACTAAAGGTATAGAACAATACACGTGGAGATGAAATTTTCATGTGGCATACATGAGGATATGTGTGTGAATGGAAAGCAGAGTCAAGTTTGGATGAATTTTAGGATTAGGAAGATTGGAGCTTGAGTTTGTAAAGTGATGTGTGTATCCCTAGTTTGAGTGGTTTGTGATGTGATTAGGATTTCTAGTCCTAGTTGAATTTGTTGGTTTTGTGTAGCCATATATATATATATAAATATATATATATATAAATAAATGGGGGTTGAGGCTCAAAGTATATACATGAATTTTAGGAGAGAAAATGCCGGGTTTGTTTTGAGGCTTCAATAGTAGTTCGTGTGTTGAGAGAGGAGTGTTTTATATGCACTTTATAAACATATCTTGATATAATAAAGTTGATATACTTTTAAGAATTTTGTTGAAGTGTTTTTTCCTTGTGTCTGGTGGTTAGTTCGACAACTACATGGCAGACAGTCAGATTGGCTCACGGTGGACATACCAGCGATGAAGCGACGGACGGTTCGTAGGTGAGGTGGATGGTTAGATGGTAAAGCGATGGATGGCCTAGTTTTCATGACAACTTCCATCAAGGTTAGAACTTTTGAGAGGGTTCTTTTATTCTAAAAAAATTGGTTTTTTGTATTTCTATCGTTTACTCCCCTCTGGTAGGCTTAGTTCTTATGTTTAATCCTATAGAATGGCGATTGAAGTTTACCAAAGTACCAAGGTTGAAGTTTGATCATGACCCTTTTCTCGTGAATACAAGAGATTTCAATAACAAGATGGTGTTTATTCGGCCTAGTCAAGCCAAATCTACAAAAAGGAAGGAAGCCATTATTGGAGAACCTCAATCAAAGATGATCATACCAAAAGGCCTAGATGTTAGAGTATGGAAAGTTAACAAGAAGGAAGCTTTGAGCTTTAAAACACCAAAAAAAGCCAAAGGTGACATTCAATATGCTATTTAACATGTATGAGAAGGGAAAGGCGGTCAACAACCTAATGGTCGGCCTAGTAATGCAAAGACACTAAAATCACCTTTTAGGGAGAGTTTTGGTCAGCAACCAATACAATTGGAGCCATTGTTTCCATATGATTGTCAAATTATGCTTTGGGGACCATATCTAATGCCATCGCTGAGTGTTCCCTTTCCTTATTTAATGCTATAAGGAGTGCCACCACCAATGTATGAATCTTTGCCGCCAATATTGCTAATGCAATTTCAACAAAGATGGGTGGAGCCATGAAGGTAAGTACATAATCAATTGTCTTCGTCAAGCAAAAGTCAGTTTCATGAAGGTGGAGACTAGGACCTTGGAGGTGATTACCATCAAAGTTGGGCCTCATGATGTTCAAGTACCCGCTGAGGAACAACATGGGCGAATCAAAGGAGAGAAGACCAAAATTGGAGCCGACGTTGGCAACAATGGTGGTCTGACTTGGCCCCATGGTTGATCTGATAGAAGGCATCTAGAATGGTATGAATCGGTTCTGTATGGAGTCGGTTCGATCAGGGGGCACTAGAGGGTACCAAGCAACCCGATAGCAATGTGGGAGCATCTAGTTTGTGCAAAAATGTCAAAAGTCACTACTTAGCTCCTGGAACACCACCAAAGACGAGGTGGATACCTTTGTATTTTAATCATTCATAAAAGAGGGGACTACAATGTCTCGTGCCAAGAAATTAAAGGAAAAGAAGGCCAAAGAAATTAGAGATAGAAGGTTCAATTAGTTGAGACCTCCACCAATACAAGAGTAGAAACCCAAGTCGATGGAGGTTGAGAAGTCGGTGATTACTCCAAGTAACAATGAGAATGATGCTTTAGAAGAAGAGTCACTGGTTGTTAGTAATGATTCGTTGCCAAGGAAGAACATGGACATTAACATGGTGTTCACTTTGCCTACGAAATTTTGTGCCATGGATGGACAACTTTCATTAGACCCAAGAGATGCAGTTTTTGAGAAGCCCGTTGAATCTAACCAACATATGAGACCACTCTATCTCAAGGGGTATATCGATGGGAGAGCAATCTCTAGGATGTTGGTGGATGGAGGTGCTGCTGTGAACTTAATGTTGTATTCACTATTCAAGAAGTTGAGGGCATGGAAATGATGAGTTGAAGAAGACAAACATGATGCTCAACGACTTCAATGGTGAATTAACAGAGGTGAAGGGGCTATTTTCCATGGAGCTTACTATTAGGAACAAGACGCTGGCAACCGCTTTTTTCATCGTTGACATGCAATGTAACTGTAATGTTATTTTGGGTTGTTGTTGAATTCATGCCAATTGTTGTATTCCTTCTACTTTGCACCAATGTTTGATTCAATGGAACGATAATGAGGTTGAGATCTATGGAGCATAGATGCATAAATGCATAAATAACTACTCATCCTCAGTGTGTTCGTGACCAGGGTCAACTCCTTTCTATGTAATAACCACGGTGTCGAGTAGTGAGCAAAAGAGATATTTGATAGAATAGCTTATCAGTCCTCTCTGAGATATGCTTGCCAAACCACATGAAACCGGTGACCAAACACAATACATATCTCAAGGAATCGATTCATAGTGCAAAATCACATGATTATCTCAAATACTCAAAACCCTTAGCTATGGTCGGCTAGCCCTAAGAAGTTGCTAGCTTCACACTTCCATCTAAGCCAAGTTATCAAAATGAAACATGGTGGTTAAAAGATAAGTTAAGAACAACTAAAGACATATAAGCAACTTATATAAGAATACAGCCAACCGGCCAAATAATTAGAAGTTCAGCAGCAGATTGTCTACCCTTACCACGTTGGCATACCTACTAGGGGTAGGTCCCTAGGTCGAACCAAATCCTAAAGAAGAACCGAGTTCCTACATCACTCAGACTAAGCATCAACTTCACCTACAATATAACCTAAACCGATACCACATAAAAGAAAAGTTAATGTATTGGCAAGGCAATACAAACCTAAATACATGTAGGCTCTAAATCAAATAAGGGCTACTTGTGGTCTCAAGTTTGCATAAAGCTAGTTTATGTTCAAAAACATTTTGCAACGGTATTTAGATAAATATTTGTAAGTGTAGAGCATATGTAACATGGCATGACATCATCAGATAGATAAAACATTCTTACTACCCAACTAGTAGCAAGTCAATAAATAACATGCTTAGGGAGCAAGTCAATAATACAACTTAAATTTTAGAATCATCATCCTTTCAAATTCAAGTTTTAAATGCATTTATAAAACACAAATCTGTACTCATTACACTCACTATGTCACTCATGATAGTGAGCATGACTAATCGATTAGTTTTGACTCTATAGAGTTTGTACAACTTTAACCAAATAATGTGAATCGCTCTAGTTTGTCCGGTACCCATCGGTACCACCACACTCTACACATTGAATGTGATCTAGAGATCATAGCGAGGCCATTAGATTATATACTTGTCTAACCTTGCATGAGCACGATGAGTGGGAATTGACACTAATCATATATCAAGGTGCCGTTGAAGTGGCTAGCCTATCAAATTGACGTTGTGAAGAAACAAACAATGAGGCACCCACCGTTGTATTGGACATGCTTAGATCCCCATGCTATGAGAGTTAACAAACAAGCCCCTCATTAATATATGCAACAGAATATAAATCATCATAATCATAATCATTGTCATATATATACTAGAACGCTAACTTCCTCCGGTGCTAATTTACATGGGCAGCTTCTATAAAGTGTCACCCAGACTAGTTCATACTATAACGGTATCCCAATGCAAAGTTGTACATGTATACAACTTAATAAGCCAAGATCATCCCATACTAACACATGTGGATGTATGGTAAACGATGACATAGAGTTTGGTCCTTAATCAAGTCAGGTGAACACTCCTCCTATCGATGCACAAATACTACCATATATGCACCACTTGTCGCCCAAGTTTGAGATCATACCTTCCATCATTTTAATTCACGAGTAAACAAAGAAATCACCTCCGTCCAGCAGTCTAAAAGTGTTTTAGATATCACAAGTAAATGATCCATAACCATTGTAGGCATAACACTGGACAAGGCTAAGCATGTGGCACATATAAGATCGTAATTAAGCCAATTGAGCACAAACAATGTACTCTAACCATACTAAGGTTAAAACAAGGTATGAATACAAATTTTAAAGGAGAAAAATGCAGCAATTAGGTCATATATACCATTATACCACATTTACATAAAGTTTTATGCAAATAATGTATGTAAGGTTGCAAACAAAACATTTTGCCCAAAATTCATAGGATTCAATATGATCAAAGGAAAAGTAAAGGGCACTAATATTAGTGGTCCCTGATCTGATAAGCAAAATCAATATAACTCAATGGATTTGCAATCTATAAAATTATAACATGCAAATTGGATAAACATCCAAATAATGTAAAACATCCAAAATGCTCTAAAATGCATGACTTCTCTAAATTGGATAGGTACTTAACAATATTTATGGTGAAATAATTTTCATTTTATCACTTTGCATTTGTGATATATGAATTTTACATGTCTTTCATTCCTTATGTAAATTTTAGGGATATCTATGAGGCAGTTTTGTCAAATTCAAGTTCACATGAATAAAGATCACAACTTTATATACTTAAAAAAACTTGGATCATTTCATTTAGAGCTAAAACTAATCTCCTACGAATTTTAGAAGTTTCTATACCAAATATGGACATTTACATATTATATAAATCTTATGTGTGTTTCTGTGCTAGTTCTGCATATATCCATTTACAGAAATACGATGCACAATTTTGTGTTTGTAACAAGTTTTATTGCAGATCATTTGGAGCTAACATGAATTTCCTTTGAATTTACAAGTTCTATATACAATTTAGGGTATTTATATGCTACACAACTTTAGACAATATGTGTACAAAAGTGCCAGATTTTAGTCTATGTTAATAAATAGCATAATTTTATGATCCTAGCAAATTTGATTCAACTTAATTAGAGCTAGGATGAATTTCTTGTGAATTTTATAAGTTTTCGTACATAATATGGTAATTATTTGCTATAAAAAATTTAGAGATATTTTCTGCATTGAAAGTGCCAAGTTTTTATTTATAATAATAAAGAGTACAATTTTTTGAGTCTACTGAAAATTGATTCACATTAAATAGGGCTAATATGAATTTTCTATAGATTCTAAAATTTTACACATTTTTTAGTTTAACAGAAATTGCTTTAACTATTTTCCTTAAATTTTTCCAGATTTTAATTGAATGGGCCCACTGGTCAGTGGCTCATGTTTTGCACAAAACCCCCTAGAAGACTGGAAAACTAGCCCTCAATCCCCGGGCACGTGTTATAACAATTTCGTGAAGTGTTCTCTAGTTTTACAGAATTACAACTATGTTCTTGAGTCCACATGTAAGTGTAAGCTTATTTAGAGATAAAACCTTACATGTTTTAAAATTTAGCTGATATAGGTCCCTGGTGCTTAATGCACCCGGGCCCACATGTAATTGAGATGGGGAGAGGCTGGCAGCTGCGAGCGGTGTCGACGAGCTTCGCGGCGACGCCGGCGGTGGTTGGCTGGTTTGGCGAGGCGCGGCCAAAAGAAAGAAAAGGTAGAGCGGGAGATGACGAAGCTATCGGTTGTCGAAACGCCCGACAAGGTGGCTAGAATCGATGGCCTCGACGGCGATGGCGGCGACGAGTCTCGGCATGCCAGTGCTTGTCGAGCTCCAGCTCAAATCAGGCCAGAGAAAGGCACATGCAGAAATTCTAGGGCCTCCAGGATTTCACCGAAGCTTGAACGCGGCCTGAAGAGGTCCCGGTGAAGGCGGCTGCTCCTGGATCGGCTCGGTAGCGTTGGCGGCTACGACTTGACAGAGACAGCGAGCTACGACCATCGATCTGGCAGGAGGACGCATGCATGGGCTTAGGAGGACCACCAAGAAGCTACACGCTCGAGGAATCGAACGGGGGCTCACTGAGGCGGCTGGAATCGAAAAGGGGGTCGTCGGCCGAAGAGGAGGAAGATGGCGTCGCTCTCTCGGTCCACGGTGTTTTGGCTTGAAGACTACCAAGCGGCTCGGCCGGATCCACACTGAGCAGAGAGACCGCGGCTTCACGGCGGCTGCGTCTCCCGGAGCTGAGAGCGCGAATCGTGACGGCGCGAACTCGACCTGCACGAGAAAGGATGCGAGGCACCGGAATGGGTCAGGCATAGGAAGAAGATCATGTTCTCGAGCTCGGGTGTAACACCCTGAAAATTCGGACGGGTGGCCGATGTAGCCATGCCGGCCCGGTCGCCATCGCGCCGCCGCCGTGCAAGCGGTGGACATTGCCGTCCCGGCAGTCAATCTAGCAACCTATTGGTAGAATCATGAACCCTAACTGTATATCACCGCATGTAGTACAACATGTCGACCTAGGGCCGATTAATTTTCACCGTAGCCTAGCAACCCGAGTCCCTCACCGAGCTGCAATGTCGCGCTAGGCGCCCGCGTGCCGCCGCGCCTCGCCGTCGCCGGAGGTGAGTCGCTGGAGGGCCGCTGCCGTGCCCCTGGCCGTGGCCGAGCCACCCCCGGCTCGGGCCAGCCGCGCCGTCCAAAGCCCTGCGCGCCGGCAAGAGGTTGAAGACAGCCTCTCCTCGCGTGAGGCTGACAGCCCAGGCCCACCTCGTTGATAAGTAATCTCTTTATTAGTCTATGACATGTGGGCCCTCATACGAATAAAACTAATTAAAAACCTGATTTAAACTTTCTATCTATGACAGACGGGACTGACTGGGTTTAACGTTGACTGTTTTGACCCGAGTCAAAATGGGCCAGCCCCACTTGTTATTGTTAGTGACATGTGCGATTTCCTTTAGAAAAATAAATCTCAGGAAAATATAAAATAGACCAGGGACCCACTGTCGGTCTCCGTTGGATTTAGAATAGTTGACCGGATTCGAACCTAGTCAAACCTGAAATTTTGGAGGGCAATATCTCCCTCGTTGTAACTCCAATTCGAGTGAAACTTAAACCTAAATTTATCTAAAATCAAAATTTATCTGTTGGTGCCAATTTTTCATTTTTACTATAGAAATGAATTTTTTAGTGATTTTATTTGAATTCAAGTTAAATTCAAATTAAATCCTTAGCTTGTAAATTTAGAATCCGAGGGAGCTACAGCTTTCTATGAGGACTAGGAACTAGAAGTCTTTGAGCTAGGCAAGTCATCACTTCCCATGAACGTATTGATCTCATTGCAAACTTGATTTGTTTACAAATAAATTTTGCATGCAAAGATATACACCTATTTGTATATGCCATAGCTTAACGTTGAATTCTTGTACCCTTAAATACCATATATTCCTAGTCAATCTACGACAATGATTATTTATGCTAATTAGATACATTTACCCTCACGATTATTCAAAAGCAATTATTGCTGGGGCAATTACTTATCAGTTGGTTTATGGCATGTGGAGACATGAGCATCGTATTACCATGATACTGATAAGATGATTTGTGAAAACAAAATTAAACTAAATAAATTTTTTCTTGACTAGGGTGGTTGGTTGAACTGGGTGGTTTTCGAGAAAGACTAGTACCGCCCTAGTTAAGGACTAAGCCATGAAGTTATGCATGAAACGAATCAAATACAACCGTGCTTCTAGCATGGGTATAGACCTAGCGGAGTAAATAGTTGAGTAGAGGTGGTACCCATGTGTAGTGGATTTATTTAGGTGTGTGCTGTGTAGTGGATTTATTTAGGTGTGTGCTAGGCGGGGAACCTATGTGGTGGATAACCATTAGGTGGGTAACATAAAATAAACTGGACGTAATTACAACTGAATGGATGTGTGTGTTTTCCCCTTCGGGAACTCCAAAACTCCTCACACTACTAGAAACTATGTTCTCCTAGAGTGCATGAGGGCTCAAGTTAATGGAGAAGGTACTTCAAAAGTAAGGTTATTGAAATGTTTTGCCGTAATGTGTCTTATTCGTTAGGACTTCTGCTCATTCATTGGGCAAGTCATGGAGTGTAGATAAAGTGTACATCCACTGTAGTGTGAATAAATTAATCTATTTGAATAGCCGTGCTCTCGGCTATTTAGCATTGGGACATTTTATATACTTGGCTAGACTCAAAATCTTAAATGGATAGGTTGGGATGATGCACGTATTTTGTCTTAGTGATCTACTTCTTTGACGAGATAGAGGTGGGAAGCCACCCTATTATAACCTTGGATGATGGATAGAACCTCCATTGATATTAAACATTTATGGATTAAAACTTTAATCAGTCAATGCTAGGTCTTAGACTTATGAAAAGAATTGCAAAACTAGCTTTTTACAAAATAGCCCAAGCCACTCCTTGTTATGCCCGAGCAATTGCATATTTGCATGGTGGCTTGCTGAGTACGCTTGTACTCACTCTTGCTATTTTAACCACATCATATTTAGAGGATGAAGTTGCTGATGACCCCTATTATTAGTGTCGGTAAAGTGGGAATCATGGGTCCCCACCACCAGCAGTTCGAGGTTCCTGGTGACGCGTCATCAAACTGGCTAGCCCACCCACACAACAATCAAATCTGAAGCAACCGTTGTTGCATGCCCAAAGGGAACCAGGACAAGGTCCCGAGCTTGAGCCTCCTTTGGGTGCGGTTGACACTAGAAAATTACCATTGTTAATTGGATTTGGCCAGTAATGTAAAATATCCAATTTGAGCACAAGCTGAGACTGATGAAGACACAAATCCATGCCCAGTTTAAACACATGGCAAATCTGATAAGGATACAAGTTCTGATGGCGATACATGTTTGTGGGTGAGGCAGTCTTATTTGTAAATATCTCTTGTAAATAGACATGAGTAATCACTTTCTTTTTCTTTTTAGAAATTTTTATCTAATACGGTTGTTTGTAACCTCATCGGACTCTTCATAACCTAGGATATAAATATGTACACCCAGGGGCATAGAGATCAATCAGATTAATATAACAAATTTGGCACATCACCACATCTAGGAGTAGAAGTAACGTAATTTTCGATGAGATCTTGATTCAGGAGGTGCTGCATCGGTTAAGTTTGATCTTCAACAAGAGGTGAGTCTCGTCATGTAGTAAACGTATCGGCTTGGGTAAGACTTTCTAAGTTTGGTCTGATATCTTAGCTAAGTTTATACGTTTGCTGGTTAACTTGATGCATCCAATTTTGTCTAAGGATGTATTGATATGATTTGTTAGCCCGATCTGGTGTACCTATCACGCTGGTATAGAGTATATCATCTCATTACATTTATCTTGTTGTTATCAATCCGGTGTACCTATCACGCTGGTCAATCTATTAGATTGCTTTAACTAAGGTAAATTTTGATAAGTCGATAAGTTTTATTCAGCGTTTCATCGAAGTTCTAACCAATGGATTATATTTATATTGTGCTTTCACTCTCATCCGCATCGAATCATTATCTAATATATCTTCTTATACATCATGTTTAATTCACTATCAATTGTACCTAACATTATTAGCTATAATCTTATACTATATCAGTTTAGTCCAATCTATTAATATTGTCTTTAATAAAATCAGCTAGACAACCGACAACTCAAATCCGTATCAACCAATATTAATCTCTATTGACTACACACTCTTTAAATTTCTATTAGCTAGATAGTCCATACCTCGAGTCTGTATCGGCCTATCTACTGATTGGTTGGTTGCTCTAATTTTTTCTATCTCCCTTATCAATTATAGGTCAAATTGACTAGCACGCCCAAACCTCAAGAATTTAAGGACCTGCATTGGATCTAAGCAGACCTCCTAGACCTTCGTGCGTGTGACGCATCAGTGTGTACATTGGATAATTTTTGTGTCAATATGGGCTAGGCTCAGAGTACCCCCATCCCTGAGCTTGGAGACTCCGAATAGCTTAGGGACAAAGATTGTACATTGATTGCAATGAGACACAGCAGCCTGCTATGTCTCGTCCACACGTGAACTTTGTATTAAATGTAATCAGACTAAAACCTACTAGGCGTGCACTAGGGTGACAAGACAACACTTGCATGACTGTTGCGTGTGCTATCATCACCCCTACAAGGGAAGGGGCACGAGCTATCAGACAGTATGGTTGACTGCCATGTCGCCTGATAGGGCCTACCACCTTTTCACGTGTTCTATCATTGCAACAGACTAATGGGTCCCACTATCGGCAATAAGAATACAATCTTCTACCTCAAGCCTCTTGTAGTCATGAACGACGCGTGACGGGATGGCACGACTTTGCTCCAAGCTAGCCCTAAAGGTGGCCCTGCAGGTCTTGACAACTGGGCCTACTCTATAGTCAATAGCAAGGCGTGCTATACCTAACTCTGTGTGCTAGGGTACACTTGTCATAGTCCAGCCACTGTGGTATTCCCCCATTGGCTGTAAGGGAAGAACCAAGACCTCTTAGAGAGGGTTCCAAACCTAGAAATCTAGCAAAGATACAAGCTTTGTATAATCCCTTTCGCCATATTTACTGCCACTACAACCCTTCTATCTAGCATCCACGCTCCATAGGGCGAACTCACAAAGGGGGTATGTTGATCCTCTGCTAGAAGAGCCTAATCTCTAACAATCATTATCTGGAAGCTGTTGAAGATGATGGTGCCCAATAGGTCTTAGCCATGGTCTTTGCTTGTGGAAATGGCAACACCGCTGCCTTGTATTTGCTACATTATATAATTCTACCTTTGGTTGTAATCTATACCTCTTGGTACTAAGTACTCTATTGAGCCCTTGTTGCCTTCCGATGTAGTAAATTCGTGTAAGATCTTGAGTGTATGAGCATTTGATACTATCCGTAATATACTCATGCGTACCAAACTACTTGATCTAGTGAAATGGTATAGATATACACGAAGGTTTTCTGTTATGAAAACAGGGGCCAACATTGGGCTGCAGAGAGCTCACCAAAGATGTGGCGAGGTCAATGGGATATCGCCAGTGCTAAAGATAGAACTCTTGTTCTCAGCACTCCTGAGGTGGGTTTTCCTTGGCTAGCATGTGGAGCATGACAAGGGAGAGAGAGAATGAATTGGTGAGTGAAGTTTCAAGATTAAAGGCCAAGGTCGGTAGAATGGTGGCCGGTGAGATGTCGCTATGGAGCACAGGCATGTGTTTGGCTACATGGTGCACATTCTTGGAGTGGAGAGCGAGTTGGTGCATTGTCTATGGCTAACAGGTGGGTGTCATAGGGCTTGGCTCCCACTTGGCAGAGAGAGAAAGAGAGTTGGAGGCCTAGAAGCTTCAAATCGCTAGGTGTTAAAACTGCTGCAACTAGTTGTTTGTGGTTTTTGACTAGGCTAGGAACCAAAGTTAAATGAGTTGTGGTTTTACCATGGTACAATGGTAAGTGGTATAGCGACACTGTTCACTGCAGTCTAAGACTGTGATGGTGTTTTATGGCTATCATTTTATGTGGTAAAATTAGGAATCTACCTAAGCCAAGATGACTATTAGTAAAGAATGTTCATTGAGCACATTAGCTAACTCTCATTGAGAATGGATTCATGAGTGAATTATTCTAAGTGTGTGAAGTAGGCTATGTGTTATTTTGATATTTCTAGATTTTTGCTTGTTTGAGAGATTTTATTGAGGCACCAAATTATGCGATAAAATCAAAGTAAAATAGCAGTAGACTTAGTGTGTTGCGTAGTATTTGTGAGAATTTTCTCAAAACTTTAATACTTCGTTATCTATTTTTAGATTATTCTATTAGCTTGTAAATGCATATGAGATCTATTATGCAAATGCTTTTAAGAACCAAAAACAATAAAAATAAATTGTGCACATCAAGAAATCAAGGCTTATACATTTGCATCTTGTATTAGATGACTTTTTTATATATAGTTGGTGGATCACATTTCTATTTTTCTTGCAAATCAATTAATTAAAGTATTTTAGTAAATTCCTATTGTTCCTATATGCTTTTCTTAAGCGTGAAAGTCCTAGAAACACAACAAAGGCAAGGCAAAGCACAAACAAGGAAAAGCATACATGATACATTACACTCCACATTACGCTCATCAATTTTAGACCATTGTTGTTCATTTGTTTTGATGAAAGTGAATATAAAGTTAAACTATTTTATATTTTGTTTAGAGTAAAAATGGATTTTACTTGGGAGCTACCATCAGGTCATGAATGATTAAAAATGTTTTACCTTAGAACCATCAGGCCAGGATATATGTTTATGTAATTTATTATAGTGTCATTATTAATGGATTGGTGACACATGGTCACAAAAGATTTTCTAGAGGGTTTGCTTTTAAAAGTTCAAATTGCTGTAAGGGTTGATTTAGCCAATATATTTGGGTTGCCTAGTTTGGAAGTAGTGGAACCTACCAAGCGTCTTATTGAATAGAGTATAAGTAATGCCTTGGTCAAAAGATTATATATATATATATATATGTATATATGTATTTTCCTATATGCATGGAATTGGACAGATGGTGTTAACTTCTAATAACTGTTGTTGGTGAAAGTTATCGAACTTTAGTGTATTGTGTTTTTGTTTTTTCTCGTGTTCAAGCATGTGATTTCTCCTAGGGTTTGATCAGATTTGTTTTACTTACCCTTTTCCCTTTTAGTGATCCCTTGGTATAAAGGTTCAGAAGATTTTTATTTTAGAAAGTGCAATGGCTTTAATTTACCCTAGTTTTCGAGTATACTCTACCTAGTTAAACCTTGTTTTAAATTTTTATGAAGAAAGATTGCAAGAATTTACATTCAAAAAGTGTTTTGGTGCTTTGCTAAAGTCAAAATTCAAAATTCAAAATTTGGGTATATTACAAGATCATTCAAGCCGGCACACTGGCCAAGGTGGCAATGGTCGATACTTCAATTGAGTGGCAACATGGCAATATTCAATTATTATTAGGATTAGATCTTTCTAGTTATGATTTTGTTAGTGTCTTTAAAGATGGCTTTGTATCTGTTCCTGTAAACCAGCTAATCTATCATGGCTTGGCAATATTACAATGTATTGTGACTAAAGAAGCTAATTTGGAGTGGTTGTAAAAGCGGATGCAAGAATATCAGTCTACAAAAAATGATATTGGTGAATCTATAGAAGACTTTGATGAAGTAGAGAAGTTGGGTCAAGGTTTTACATCGGCTGACTCATTAGAAGAATTAGATATAGGTGATGGTTCTATTTCAAGGCTGTCTTTCGTAAAAAAATATAAAAACTGATTACAAGGCTCAAGTAATCAATTTGCTTAAAGATTATGTTGATTGTTTTGTAATGGAATATCATGAGATGCCGTGACTTAGTCGTGAGCTTGTTGAGCATTAGCTTCAATTAAATCTGGATTTAGACCTTATAAATAACCACCTCATCACTTCAAATCTTATATATATGAATGTGTCAAGGCAGGGTTCATTAGGTCATGTAGGTATGCATAGTAGTTTTCTAATATTGTTTTGATTAAAAAGAAAGGGAGTGGCAAGATTAGAGTATGTATTGACTTTAGATATTTAAATAGAGCTACCCCTAAATATTAATATCATATGCCTATAGTCAACATATTGATCAATGATACTTCGGGACATAAAGTGATTAGCTTTCTAGATGGTAATACCTGATACAATTAAATATTTATGGCCAAGAAGACATGTTCAAAACGGTGTTTAAGTGTCCTGGCTTTGTAATCTTGTTTAAGTGGATTGTCATGACTTTTGGTTTAAAAAATGCCGGTGTAACATATCAAAGAGCGATAAACTTGATCTTTCATTATATGCTAAGTATAATCTTAGAAGTCTATATTGATGATATTGATGATATTGTTGTCTAATCGGATGGCATGGATAGTCATTTAGCTAATTTGCGCTTAGCTTTTGAGAGGATGTGCCAATATGGTTTTAAGATGAATCCACTTAAGTATGCTTTTGGTGTGTTGGTGGAAAAGTTCTTAGGATTCATAGTTCATGAGAGAGGTATTGAAATTGATCGTAGGAGGATAGAAAAAAATAGAGTTCAAAGCGCTGGCATGCAAAAAGGAAGTTCAAAAATAGCTAGGCAAGAAGATGCATATCCAACTTGTTCAACAAGATTGATGATTTTGTCCTATACTATACTTCAGTTAAAGAAAGAAGCCGATTTTACTCGTGGGACAAAATAGCAGGAGGAATTGGATGAAATCAAAAGGTATTTATCTTCTCCACCCATTGTGAGAGCGCCTAAAGCTGGAATTCCTTTTTGGCTTTACATTACCGCCTAAAATAATATCAATGGCGTTGTTTTGACACAAGAAGTGGATGACAAGGAGCATATCATCACATTCTTGAGCCGTTGTCTATTGGATGCCAAAACAAGGTATGTGTATTTGGAGAGACTATGCTTATCTTTACATTATGTCGCACCAAATTGAGACGTTATTTATTATTTAGTAATTGTATAGTTACTTATCAAACTGGTGTTATTAAATACATGTTGCAAAGGCCAATTTTGAGTGGGAGAATTGGCAAGTGGGTTTGTGCTTTAAATGAATATGATTTAGCATACGAGTGGTTAAATTCCATGAAAGGCCAAATCATGGTTAATTTTATAGTAGACCATCATGTTGATGTTAATTATGATAATAAGTTCTATATGCTTGATGTTACACCATGCAAGTTTTACTTTGATGGTTCTTCTTGCAAATAGGGACAATGTATAGGTGTAGTTTTAATTTCGCTCAATGGTGTTATTTTCAAAACTTCAGTTCGCTTAGAATACCCTGCACTAATAATCAGGCCGAATATGATGATTTATTATGCGGCTTACAAATAATTAAAGTAATAGTGCAACACTTGTAGAAACCTTTGGTGATTCTCAGTTAATAGTATAACAAGTTATTGGAGTATATCAATTTTTTGATGGATCACTAAATAGGTATTTAGATCAATGCTTAGGTATTATTGCCAATTTTAATGATTTCATTATTATACATTTTTCTAGAGAGGAAAACTCTAGATCAAATGATTTGGTATAACAATCACATGTTGATCTTCTAAAAAATGGGTTATTTCAAAAGACGATGCTTGATTATGAAAAATTAGACAAAATTGACGACCGACCTGAAGCCGTCGGTCCGACCAAGAATATCCAGAGCCACATAGGATGGCTCGGCATCACATCACACCGGTCTGATTGGAACATCCAAAACCAAACTGGGAAACTTTGTATCAGGTCAGTCTGACTAGACCTTGAGGCTAGTCCAACCGAGCTGGCTCCGTTCAGCAGGAGGCTGGGGAGCATGCTTCCAAGACCAAATTAAATGTTAATTCAGTCATATGTAATCTTGATTTCAATTTGATTGGTTATTCAAAAAATCGTAGCGTCAATGTTGATTGAAAAGTTCAGTGGTAAGCTTTTAAGTACACTTTGCTTGATTTGCTCGATTGTCAGTATATTGTCAGAACATAGATGGGTGATGTTGAAGTGCTTGAACAATAATCAATCCAAGTTTGCTATCATTAGGTTCATAAAGCAATTTGTGGAACTCATTAATCGAACTTGAGAAGAGGGGGATTTTATTGACCAAATCAGCTCTACTAACCAGCTTTAATCTTCTAAACGTGATATACAGTTAAAAACTGATGGAAAAAACATGATAAAGATTGGATCAATCTCTTAAACGATGACTAAAACAATGGAGGGAGTTGTTATGTAACTACACCAGATCAGTTTCGACCTCGATCGATCATGACGGCAGCGTGCGCATTTCAGCAACTTTCCGTGTAGTTCCTTTCGTTCCAACTCATGCTAAAATAAATTGATACTATGTCATGCCGATAACTGCGTGAAAAGGTGGCAAACACAGCTGTTCACATAAAGCCCTAAATTCAGTGCATCAGAGAGTATCACACCAAGCAATAAACGATAAGAGAAATTGTATGATAATATACTGGTAATATACCAGTATAAATAAGAATATTTTAGAAATTTATCACAAAATTAAATATAATATTTTAATAATTTCAAGCTTTAGTGACTAACTTCCCACTGAGCCATTAGTTGTGGTGGTTTGCAGCCACGCGGCACCTCACCGTGGTAAAGGATGACAGGAAATGCGATTAAGTGGGGAAAATGTCTCTGTTTTACTATATGATACGAATTTACATACTGTACTTCCCTTTTAATTTTATAGTAATATATTTAAGTAAGAGAAAAAATCAATCTAAACCCTTAGATAACTTATACTAGAAGTATAAGCATTTAGTCGGAAACCGATGTTAATTTTAATAATTAATGATAGCTATTTTATTTAAATGAGATAATTTGAGTTAGAACGTGTATGCTAAGAAGGATTATCTCAGATTAAAATTAATGACGTAAATTGATAAATCAACATTTTATTTCTATCGACCAGGCATTGGACGATCCAATTTGGCTTTCTTTTTATGCGTTGCCGTACTATTATCAAGAGTAATGGTAATCTTAAAGAAAAGTTGATCGTGCATATGCATGAGTGCCTTTTCTTTGGGCTTTATGCCTGTTTCTGGAGTTTTTGGGTCAGACAGAGCCTAACGGTGGGTCAGACAGGGCCAAGGTGCTACAATGACGGCACCGATTGAACTGGTCGCCCTGGCTGGCTAGTTAGACTGGAATGGTACAGTACGTTTGAGGAGTACAGCGGACGGTGCCTGTCAAACCGGCCCGATCTAGAAAGGTTCAGCGGCTGTGGCGTCGCTGTCAGTCGGATTGGCCCCCTGTCCGGTCGAACTGGCAGCGTCCAGTACCGCTTGGCGCCGAACCAACTGACGCATTTAATATACCGGTTATTTTTTAGTTGTCGACCGACCAGTCAGGACCAGCAGACTATAGAGTTAGGTGGAATTCGACGCCCAATTTTTGATAGGTGAAGCTAGAAATACTCTTTGCCAGCAGTAAGTGAGCTCTCTGACACTATATTCAATTTATTAAAGCCTCCCAACACTCTTATACCACTTAAGTTGGTTTATGGGTGTTTGAAAGATGGATTAAACCAAAATAAGTGTATTATATATTCGCTAAAACTTTTGTGGCACTTATCTGCAAGTTTTAGTTGTAACTTATTATTTTCTAGAAGTTACCGCGGCTTGGAAAAATGTAGCATGTTGATCCTTCCATTTGATTCTATTATGTTTGCGCGTGGTTTGGAGTTTATCATAAGTGAATGAAAAACTAACTATAGTGATCAAGGCTTGAGACCAGCTCATATTTTATTCATCCCTTTATGAAGAGGTTTGGAGGTCCATGAATTGAGTGATAAAGTTAGGCTTACCTCAACGGTGGCGTAGAAAGCCGATAAGCTTTCGGACACTTGGTATAAAATTCATTTGTCTCTTATCAATTTATTTTCTAGAGAGATAAAATATTTTGTGTGAACTGTAGATTAGTTAAGTATAAGTAACTTAGATTACTTTGATTAGGTGATAATTAATTTTAATCATCTATTCACTCACTCTAATCAATATCTTGATACTCTAGACCAATATATTATCATAAAAGTCCACAACAATAATGGGAGGAATCATCTAGAGTATCAGTACATTAACAATAAACAAAGGGATTGTGTTGACGTGCGAGGAAATCAGTCTAGGTGAGAGACACAGGCAAGAGACACGCCAAGAGGCAAAAGTGTTCACAGATGGAGGTCCAGTGATACGCATGTACATGTAAAGGACTGAGAAATCTACTTATCTCTAATGCATGTCCTTAACTTTGAGTTTTGTGACCGTGTCAGTTAATTTAACCGATAATAAACTATAGAAGATTAGGTCGATGAGCCAATCAGCCGATAGGTCGATATGGACTCCTGTCATTAGCTAGTTGTCGATATAGATTTTAGCACTTATACACTAGTTAGGAAGCCGATGAAGGAATAGGCAAATAGTGATGAATAAAATAAATGATACAACAGTATAGAGCTGATGGTGTTTTGAATAAAAATCTTATTCTCCACCTAACAATTTTTATACTAGCTTATTCACCAACTATCAACTTTTATATTAGTTTATTCCTCTAACTAATACATTTTGTATTATGACTTGCCATTTTTTGCTAGTTCTTTAAAAAAAATTTAAAAAAATACATAATATAAGAAGAAACAGGGGAGTAATAATTAAGGAGTAGAATGAAATCCAAATGTTGTAACAGATAGTACAAGTGGGTGTAGGAGGAAAAAAAGATGTTAAATTACACAAGTGAGTCTGAGAGAGAAAAGTCATGTTTTCCAAAACGAGGCTGATTATATTAAATATAAGAAACAATGACAACCACGTTATTACATAAAAAGACTTTAAACCTATAAATAGAGAATACTCCATATCTTAAAATGGTGTAAAAATATGACCAGACGAGACACATGCAAAAGTATATGAAAGTCACATCATCAAACAAATTGGCGATCCACACCCTAAAGCCAAAAGCCTGAAAAACTGATAGACAAGTCTTTCTTAGGTTTTTTTGACAGCAAGTGTTTCCAACCTTTCCATCCTTATTTTTCACAACTATTAAAAGGTATATTTTTTATAAAAATATTATTAATCTAGCTAATATTTAATTAATTATACGCTAATATGTCACTCCGTTTTTATATTAGGGAAAGAGGTACCAACCCTTACTACCGAATGGACCTAAATCTTCGTCAAAGACTCTATAGATGCAGTAGCCATCAACTAAGATGTAAAAAAGCAAAAGAAAAAAATCTAGACAATCATAACAACAAAAACTATTTTTTAAAAAAAGTGGATGGCGTTCTTCTCCACCTAAAAAAAGTTCAAATTATTAATACAACAACTCAAGGGAAAAAACATTACATGCGACAATATAATCAACTTATGCCCAATATGTCCTTGAGGGTTTCACCCAAATTCTCATGAGATGTTAGGGGTTATTTGGTAGGACTAACTCCTAAATTATTATGGGGTGGAGCTAAACCTCGAGTTGTGGTTGCCGCCATCTATGAGCTATAGCTGACCTTACTTAGAAGAGATGAGAAAAAGAGATGAGAGAGAAAGGATGCGGGAAAAGAGAGAAGAGAGAGAGAAAAGATGGCGGAAGAGAAATGATAACACGTAGGTATACATCATTTTTTATTTTTTTCTAAGACTTTCCACCTATTTTTATTTTTTTAATTTTGTTTTGAGTCTAATATCATGTAAATCGTAGTGAAAACCGTTTATAAAGTTAAAACGAATCTTTAATATAATCTAGTAAAGGGATTAAAATAAAACCGAAGGAAAGCAAAATAAACTTCCTGAAAGGAAAATGCTCGAGCTCGTGAGGATTGCTTGCACACCAATGGCACCATGTCACTGGGCACCGATCCGGAGCCACCTATAACGAGCCTGCTGTTCCTGCCACTTCAATGTCACGACACTACGAGACAATTGCACGGCGATAGCAAGAATTTAGGGAAAACGAAATGGAAATGGGAAGAAAAATAGAGGAAGCAAGAAGAGAGGAAATAGACGTCGTGATATTGTATGGCGGGATACAATGTCAATCATTCTTTCCATTTCCATTTCGTTTTTCCCAAGTTCTTGCTATCTCCGTGCAATTCTCTTCTGGTGTCGTGACAATCTGATATCAGAGCTCCAATCCTGAATCCTAGATAAACCACGCTACACCACGCGTCTGCAACAACAAGTGGAGGCCATGGAGAAGCAGAACCTCGACTTCGGCAAGGTTCTCGGCGGAATCCAGGAATCACTCGTCGCATGGAACAACAGACAGAGCGAAACACAGACCGCAGTGGGCAAGTTGGATCTCGCGGTGAGTGGGTGGAAGCCTCAAGTGGATGCGGTGGTACAGGATTTGCGCGAGGAGGCGTGCGAGCTCAGGGCTCAAGTGGAGTTGATCGGCAAGCAGATCCCCCGTCAAGCCGCGGCGATGTCGCCTTCATCCGGCGCGACGGCGGAGGAGAACAGGGCGGCGCCACTTCTTCCTACGCCACCGCACTTCCCCGGCTATTCCCAGCAGCGGGGAGAATTGGGCCGGCGGCCACCGTCTTCCAACACAGCACCAGGGAAGGGCATCGGGTGTGGTCACCACCCTGATCCCAACTCCGGTCAAGGGTACGTTTGATGCAACCTCATCCCATTTTGTTCCTGCTGAGAGTTTGGATCTGGAGAATGGGGAGTGTGGAATGAGTTCGGGAGGGAAGCCGTGCCGAAATTGGATTTTCCCCATTTTGATGGCTCAGATCCACAGGATTGGCGTATGAAATGTGAGCATTATTTTGATGTTTGCAATTGGGTTCGGGTTGCCACGATTTACTTCCGAGGTAGAGCTGCTTCCTGGTTACGCTGCTCTCGCGCGCATGTGCGCCACCCAGGTTGGGAGGAATTCTGTGCTGCTGTAGCGTAGAAATTCGATCGGAACCAACGTCAGTTGCTAATCCGACAGGTAGATAACATCAAACGAATGGGCACGGTTCTAGAGTATTATGAGACGTTTGATGAGTTGGCGAACCAGTTGTTAGCCTATGATCCTGCGGTTAGTGAGCTTTATCTCACCCACAAATTCACTAATGGGTTACGGCGAGAGGTGCGATGTTCTGTAATTCTTCACCGTCCTAGAGATCTGGAAACTGCTCTTGCTCTTGCGTCTCTACAGGAAGACAAGGATGCAAGGCGGCTTGATGATCACAAGCGATTTGATGCTGGTATGGGTCATCGACCAACCATCAAAGGGGCTTATCCGCTACCTCAGCCACCACCTCGACCTCAGGGTGTCACTGTGCCTCCTCGTGCTGATGAACGCAGAAGCAATGAGACAGCAAAGACAGGCAATTCCTCTGACAAGATGTCTAATCTCAAGGCATATAGAAAGGCTCAAGGACCGTGTTACATTTGTGCTGAGAAGTGGCCACACAATCACAAGTGTGCCAATGCATTGCAGTTACATGCTGTGCAGGGACTGCTCACAATGCTGCAAGATCAATCTGAGACTAACTCTGACTCTTCCATTTTGAGTGAGGACAAGGAAGTATCTGGACTCATGGCTGTTTCACTGCAAGCTATGCAAGGAGTGGAGTCTGAGGGCAGTATGAGAATATTGGGATACGTTCGAGGCTTTGAGGTACTGATTTTGGTGGACTCGGGAAGCTCAGTCAGTTTTGTTAGTCCCAGAATTGCTACTGGACTGACAGGAGTACAATCTTTGGTCAAGGGAATCAATGTTCAAGTGACTGATGGTGGAATTCTTCAATGTGATTAAGAAGTGGCACAATGTGAATGGCACACTCAAGGGTAAACCTTCTACACTGATCTGCGAGTGTTACCTCTGAACAGTTACGACATGATTCTAGGGATGGATTGGTTAGCGGTTCATAGTCCTATGACTGTGGATTGTTGGTCTCAGAAAATCTTGACCATCAGTTGGAAGGGGAGCACAATCACTCTGCAGGGCATTGGACCCACGTTGTCTCACTGTGCATCAGCAACTCCAGGGAAAATGCAAGAGTTCAGAGATAGAAAGGCGTCGCACATCTGGTTCAGCTCTGTGAGCTGTCGGTACAAGCAACAGAAGGAAAACAGAGGAAGCGAGAGGAGGAAGACGAAGACAGGAGGAGATTGAGCAGGAAGAGAGAAGATTCGAATTGATTTGGATAGCTTGATACAATATTTTCCGCGCTCTTGTCTCTGCCTCTGCCGACCTCCATAGCAATGCGCTATTAGGTCTCTCCCACTGACCGGGCCCAGCCTATCGCTACTGGACCTACTCTCCGCCCATATACTTGATATTGGGTCGTCCCAGCCTTGGCAGTGTCTTGGTCTGACTCCGATCTTGGGCCGGCCCGATGAGAACGCTTCCTTGGTCTTGTGCAGTAGACGTCGTGACATTCGATAGCCTGTGCACTGGGCCTCAGGATATATATATATATATATAGAGAGAGAGAGAGAGAGAGAGAGAGATTGGGCTGCATCGTTCGGCCCGTCGGCGAGAGCGGACGTCGAGTCGATGCCACTTGCCACGCTCGCGTCCAGACGCGCGCGCGCATATCTTCTTCCGGTCATGCCAGGCTCACCACAGCCATTCGTCCCCGCCACGACGCCCACTTGCCTCGCCGCGCCGCGCCACGCCTCCGCCTGCGTTCGCACGGACTGACCTGTCACGCGGGAGGGAGGGAGAGGAGAAAAGATCTTCGCGTCTCCGTCTTCTCTGGAGCCGAGGCCGAGCTGAGCTCGCTTGTGTTGCGTGCTCGGCCAGCGCACGCGCGCACGTAAGCGAGCGAGCGAGAAGACCTGTGCGCGCGCTGGAGGGTCGGAGGCGATGCTCCACCTGCTGCCGCTCTCCATCTCCTGCCGGGGCTCCGGCTCGCCGCCGGCGCGGAGCTCGCGCTCGCGCTCGCGACGCTTCCTCGACCCCGGCGGCGGAGGTGGCGGCTGTGCGCCGCCGTTCAAGGGAGTCTGGGATGGGTTAGGCGGCGTCGGGATGTTCCGGAGGGGGGCGCTGCGAGGGACCGACGTACGGTCGGACACCTCGTCGTCGACGTCGCGGAAGGAGCGGGACGACGCGCGACACGACGGAGGGGAGGGGCACAAGGGATACGGCGACGACGGAGAAGCCGGGGCGCTGCTGGCGTCGGTGAGGAGGCTGCTGCTCTCCGGGTCGACGCAGGCCGACGCGGCGGCGGCGGCGGCGGGGGAGGAGGACGACGAGCAGGGGCAGTTCCCCAAGCGGTGGGCCATCGTCTTCCTCTGCTTCTCCGCATTCCTCCTCTGCAACATGGACCGCGTACGAATCCTCCTCCCTTCTCCAACGCCTTGATGAACCCTAGATTCGTTTCCCCACAGTTACGTTTCCATTTCATAACGAGATGCCCAAATGAACCAAATTAGTTGCCAAGTCCTAATTATAGGTGTTAGTATATGTTGCCAGTTTCAATCTTTCTCATGAGATTATATATTTTCACCATTTTGCAGGTAAACATGAGCATTGCTATTCTGCCCATGTCTGCAGAATTCGGCTGGAACCCACAAACGGTTGGCCTCATTCAATCCTCTTTCTTCTGGGGCTACCTGCTAACTCAGGTCTGTGTGCAGTACTAATCGACAAAAATCTGTATCTAGGATTCATGGGAGAGTAGTTGGAGTTCATTTGGTCCCCATTATTCTGATGCATTCCCATTGCAGATAGCCGGAGGAATCTGGGCAGATAAAGTTGGAGGGAAGACGGTTCTTGGTTTTGGCGTCATTTGGTGGTCAATAGCCACAGCTCTTACTCCGGTCGCAGCAAAGCTGGGGTTACCATTCCTCCTTGTGACACGCGCTTTCATGGGAATTGGTGAGGTGAGCATTGCTAATTCAAATCATACTATCTACTCCAATCATTTTGATGTCATAGAAGTTTTGTGCAAATGCTAATGTTAAGCCCTTATCAAACGCTATCTAGTTTCTATTGAACTATAATCAAATGATAGAACATTTAATAGAACATTTAAGGGAAAAAATGAATTTGTGGGCCTAACTTCATGTTGAAGTTGAAATCTGGGGTGCCCGAAAATTTCTTTTGATCATTCAGTATTGCGAAGTGTTACACATTTCACCATTTGTGTGGTGTTGACTGCTTCAGTGTTTCAGAGTGGATTTCATTTGTAATACAGGGGGTAGCAGAACATGTCTGACTAAATCACTTTGCTTGTAATTCACAAAAAAGATAGTTGGCATGCATTCTTAGGTTCTGTTCGTTTGGGATGTTCAACCGAGCTGATCACCTGCACGAGAAATGAGGTGGCTTATTAGAGCATGATTAATTAAAATTTTAATATTGTAAAGTTGAAAAATGGATTTATTTTATTTTTTAAGAAACTTATATATAAGAAGTTTTTTAAAAAATCATACCGTTTAACAGCTTGGGAAAGCATGCACATGATAATCTAGGGAAGTAGCCAGCTCGAACTTTAGAAAAAGAACGGAGCCTTAGTCATGGTTGTTTTTGGTGGTATTTGATATTCTCTATGCACCTTGTATTGATATGGTAAACATATAAAATATTTCCCCAGGGAGTTGCCATGCCTGCAATGAATAATATCCTTTCAAAATGGGTTCCTGTATCAGAGAGAAGCAGATCATTGGCTCTTGTATATAGTGGAATGTACCTTGGGTCAGTGACAGGACTTGCATTTTCCCCATTGCTGATACATAACTTTGGTTGGCCATCTGTCTTCTACTCCTTTGGGTCTTTGGGGGTATTTTGGTTTTCCACATGGACGAGCAAGGTATTTCTCTGTGTCCTGTTCATTATTTCACTAAGTGTTGGTGTTTGTGAATTACTGTTATTGCTTCTCTAATTTTTTAGTCAACTCTTAAATTTTATGACCTGCTTCTTTAAAGGCATATAGCAGTCCACTTGAGGATCCTGGAATTAGTGCTGAAGAGAAGAAGCTTATAACCAGTCAAAGTACAGGAGGAGAGCCAGTTAAAGAAATTCCATGGGGACTAATATTATCGAAACCACCTGTTTGGGCTCTTATAGTATCTCATTTTTGCCATAACTGGGGAACTTTCATCTTGCTCACATGGATGCCTACATACTACAACCAGGTATGATCAGCATCATAGTTTTCCACCTGAGGATCTTGAACTACAAGCCTTGCATATAATAATATTTAAAAACAGGTTCTGAAATTCAACCTCACGGAATCCGGCCTTTTCTGTGTTCTCCCCTGGCTAACTATGGCAGTTTCTGCAAATTTTGGTGGTTGGATAGCAGATACACTTGTCAGTAGAGGATTATCCGTGACAAAAGTTCGTAAGGTAAATTAATTCCTTGTTGTGAAATTTACCCATTCAATGAGGAGCCATCAAACTCCAACGGAATATTGAATAGGAATCATTGTTCTGCCATTGGCAAAGCATGCTTGAATATGTGAATTTGTGCATGGCATATTAAATCAACATAGTGCTTAGAAGTGAGAAGAGATAAACCTACTTCATGTTCCATCCAGTTGACTGATTCATTTTCTTTTCTATCCACTTGCAGATCATGCAGTCAATTGGATTCTTAGGGCCAGCATTTTTTCTGACTCAACTGAGCCATATCGATTCGCCTGCAATGGCAGTGTTGTGCATGGCTTGTAGCCAGGTAACTGACCGTTTGGATTTTTGTCTAATGCCTTTATTCTGTCATAGAACAGCTATATATTCTGTATCTTTTTTTAGAACCACTATGATTTGTATCTTGATGGCTATTTTGAGATCTATCTTGGTATCTCAAGCATAACATGTTCCTTTTCTTATTGCCAGGGAACTGATGCATTCTCACAGTCCGGTCTATACTCAAATCACCAAGATATCGGTCCTCGATACGCTGTAATCAACTCTCTGTAGCACAAAACATTTCACCAAATGACAGAGTTTCGTTGTTCTGTCTGAAACACTATACTTCAGGTGAACTCACATGTCATGTCCTGCCTTGCAGGGTGTACTTCTTGGTCTTTCTAACACAGCTGGGGTTTTAGCTGGTGTATTTGGCACAGCAGCAACAGGATACATCTTGCAGCACGGTTTGGCCTGAAATCCCATCTCCTTGGTGACATAATGCACGGCAATTTTGCAATCTTTTGCATGATTTGTGTCACTCCGTTTAATAAATGCAGGTTCTTGGGATGATGTCTTCAAATTATCCGTCGTGCTATATCTGGTTGGAACTTTGGTCTGGAACCTATTCTCGACCGGTGAAAAAATTATTGATTGATATATGTATATAGCCTGCTTACATTTCAAGATGGAAAAGTACATACAGTTCTGTACTGGTGAGATGAAAATTGTATCTCGATCAACAACCACTCCATGTGAAGCTCAACTCTTTGCAGAAACAAAACTACAGACTGCAAATTTTTGTACGCAGCATTGGACATGCAATTCTTGGCAGAAGTTTCATGATTCTGGACCTTCGCACAATTTTGCAAATGAAGGATATGCACGATTGATGAGTAGAGCAATTACCAGCAGCCAGTTTTATAGGACTCAAGTATAGGTATTTCTGTACAGCTTAGCAGAAGAATTCAACATCCATCCCTCACCTATAGTATTTTTTACTGGTTACTCAATTTTCTTGAACAGCTTATTTCTTTGAAGTTTGTAGTAAACAAGTTTAGGAACTTGGGAATCTTACCTGATTCTTGTGAATTTAACTGTTTGATATATGGTCCTGGGCATTTGATGAGCATGGTTTCATCAATGCTTTGTATGTTATGCATTCGTAAGTATAGTTGTCCAACTATGATCAATATTTGTATAATTATATTAGGCAACGGACGTCAGACGAAGGAAGCACGCCAAAGAGGAATGGAGGTATGGCCACTAGTGAAGATTTTAAGCATAAACGAAGAGAATAATCAGTACTAGCAGCGCCACTTATTGGTTTAAAAAAACATATTTCATCGCATCATTTGGCCCATACCTATATAGCCTCTCAACAGTCAACGATTCGAAGGTACAGAGAACTTTTGAACCAAACCCTGAAAAGAGCAACTAGATCAAAACTGGCAATAAATATCAAGACTTAGTTCATCAAAGCAACCATACATTACCAGGTATTATTGGTCTAGAGGGCCTCAGGCTTGCGATAAATATTATCTACACTACAAGGGTCGAGCTGCAGCCTAGTCTTTACTTGCAGCAACTCATACAAGCAAAGCAACCAAGCTTGCACATTTTCCAGGAACTCTGATAAAGCTAATACGCTATTGATCTATATCACACATGCGATGGGAACTGATTGGCGCTTTCAGCAGTTTGTGTCATATGTTGCAAGCCCTTGCAACTCGGGCCCTCCAACCATGTATTTTTGTCAAAGCTGCAGAGATAAAAAGAATGGCTTAGAAACGGTGCAAACGGTGCAAACTGGGGCGATGAGTTCTGCATATTTGATGATATGCAAACCCCAGCTATCCCAGGTAACAGCAATCAAATGGATAAGTCCACAGTACATAGAGAAAAATTATGGCTCTTGGTGAGTCATTTGTTGTTTCGATTAATTCTGATTCAACAATTAGCGTAATATTGAGAAGAAATAAAAAAAATAACTCTTGATCTATAACATACCACAGAAAAATGAGAGTAGTTCTTAGAAGATAAAGAATTCGAGAAAAATATGAGTAGAGCACTCTTTTATCTGACACAGACATATGCGTAACAAAAACATCAATTGAGTATTATTGCAAACGATGAGCTGCACTGTCAAATCAGACAAAAACCTTAGCTGAGGTTCCCAAGTAATCAATTTTATGACTTCGAGTGATTTGGTTTTGGGTTGATGGAATAGTATGATTAATGACGCAAGTCCTCTCATTTATGCAGAAGCACAATATTGGATATGCAAATGCAAAAAAAAAAGTCAACATAATTGTAAAATAAATAGGTAACAAGTCTTTAGATCATACTTGAATAGTAATGTTTAAAAAACGTGTCTGAACCGTGATTGGAGGTTCTTGTTAGGTTTCAACTCTATCCGCTATGTTGTTGTTGAAGTCTTTAGATCATGCTTGTTCAGGGGTATATGCTCAAAAGGCCCGGTAGTAGGAATTGTGCCACAAAGATCATTGCTCGAGACATCTCTGGAAGCATGCATAGATAGACAAATAAAAAATCGTCATTAATATGTACAGAACATATAATTATTTGAACAAAGCATTGTTAACTAAGCACTTACATCACTTTGAGACTAGATATTTTTGCCAGTTCCCTCGGGATCGGACCAGTCAAGCTATTGTCATTAAGCCACCTAAAGAAACATAAAAAATAGGATAATTAACATAGCGCAGAAGTACCAATGCACCATAGCATAAAAAGAATTAAAAAGATAGCGATTCTTGCATTATGTGAGAAAATGGTGCAAACATTGATATGTTACCAAAAGTATACTATAGTTGCTCACAAGAATAAGCATAGTTACGCACAAGAATACTAAGGACCGCAGCTTGCCAAGTTCTTTCGGTATGGTTCCAGTAATGTTGTTGTTATACAGGTCCAAGCTAATAAGGCTCTTCAGATTCCCAAGCTCAGCTGGGATAGTGCCCTGAATATTGTTCTTGTACAGCTCTGCAACAATTTTTCAAAAACTAGTTAGAGCATTAACATGAATGTCAAGCTCAATCACAGTAAAATAGCATTGGAAGTTCAGAACGACCAAAGCATATTTTATAAAACAGATGGATACAAGACCTAATGATGCAGTCTCGGCACAAATCCCAAGAGACTGAGAACAGCTCATTGGGAAAAACTGTATAATATATTGTCATACAGAGGACAATGTTCAAGGCCAGTGTCCTAGCTGATTTGCACAGAAAATGGACAAGAGAGAAACTATAGAGTTTATATTGAGTATTAACAGCTCATATCAGACCCATATGTTCTAATTGTTTACACCAAAATTTGATAAGCTCTATAGATAGATTGGAGAGTTAATCAGCCTAGTGGGAAGAGTCTGATTGATATAAAAAAAGAGCTGATCGGACCAACCGAGGAAGCATTCAGTTCAAATAAAATAGAAGATTATTCAAATAGGACCGAATCTAAAAGAAGCAGTGGAAGTCATGCAAGGTGCTATATAGAAGATATCTTATAAAGATAGAGAAATTTAGTTAGTTTTGTTAACTTCCTTAGAGATACTATCCTTTTATGTTTTTAGGAAATAATGTCCGATGGTTATTGTAACCGCATCAAACTCTTGTAATCTCAGGGTATAAATATCGATCCCCTAGAAGCTTGTAAATTATTTCTCGATCATACAATATAACTTCGGCGCATCGTCACCCTAGCTCGTCTAGGTTTTACTCCGGCGGGTTTTGGCTCTTGATGCAAGGCTGCAACAGTTAGGTTCAATCTCCAGTGAAGAGGTAAGTCCCGCCATTATCATAGTTCATTTTGCTCTGTCTAAGCCTACATTAGTTAGATCCAGCCTCTTAATTTGATTAGGCGTACCGCACAATGTCTGCATGAGTCTCATGGGTACATCGGTCTCCCTTCGCTGTCCTCGGTATCGTGCTACATCGGTTAGATTCAAACTGCGAGATCGGTAGTGGTGTATCAAGCCGTTGGCCCGGTGGGTGTTCGTGCGGCGTTTCGTTGGAGTAGCCGACAAGTTATCCTTACCGCTAGCCTCACATCTAGTTCACATATCGCTCAACCATTAAACTGATGGAGATCGATCCGGCCATGTCGGATTCAGCTTGATACTATCTCGGTTAGGTCCGATCTCTCAGGTTCGTGTCTGACGGGGCTGGCGTCAAGATCCGGAGGGTTTCGTTCCCCATCGGCTCAGATAGCCGATGAGGTTAGATATAGGCCTACGTCTGACGTTCAGCCAGTAAGCAGCCAATGACCTCGCCCTATTCTCTTGTCGTTACATTCGATTTAGCCTCCGTTGTCTCCGTGCCGTTAGTCTTGGTCTCATACTGTCTCGGTTCGGTCTGATCTATCGAGGTTGGTTCTAACGGTGCCATTACTAGTCCTCGTGACTTCGTGAGGGATTGGGCCCTGCTCCGCGCTTTCGTCGGCTTCATCGGCTCTATCGGTTTATTAAGCTCTTTTTACCATCATCAGTCTCGTACTGCATCGGTTATGTTCAACTTACTAGACTGCTGATAGTAGATTAAGGCATAAGCCAACGAGTCTTTACTTGGCGTTTCATCGAAGTAGCTAGCCAATGAGTTATCCACACATCAAGCATCATGCCCAGTGTTTCATAGGAGCCGATACACATACGTCTTCAGTGACTTCTCCTGAATATCACGCCCAGTGTATCAGTCTCTCAGTCAGTACACATATCTTCAGAGATCTTCTCTCATGGGCTTAGCTAGCCGATGGATTCACCCTTTCCTTCCATCCGTATGTCCGATCTAGCGTTCACTATCTCGTTGCCATTAGCCTCTGTCTCATACTGTCTTGGTTCGGCCCGATCTATCGAAGCTGAATCTAACGGCACCGTCGCGGTGGTCATTGGGTCTCGTACTTTCGGAGGATCAGGTTTCGGCTTTACAGTCAATGGATCTTTTATATTATTCCTTGCCAATCTACATATGTCTTCATCAACTTTCTAGCCAATGAACGAGCGCTATAGCCTTCATTGGCAACCAACCGACAGGAGAATCCCTCGTGCTATTCTTTGAATGCCCTATTCCAGAGTACTATTGGCTGCAAAAACCAATGGGATCATTATCGTATTCTTTGAATATCCTTTTATGCCTTCGTCGACTTTGCAGCCGATAGACCAGTGTTACGCCTTTGTTAGATCCAAAATGACATCGGCTCTATAGCTAATGTATCTTTTCATTCCCTTTGTCGCCATCTGCTTATGCCTTCATCAGCTTCCCAGCCGATAGAAGAGTGCTCCAGTCCTTACTGGCAACCCGCCGATAGTAGGAGCGCGTCAGACACAATCGATGACTATCTCAACCCTATCGGCAGTCAGCCGATAGTAAAAGTTCGTATCAGCCCATCGTCCAACTGACCCATTCTTTTTATCTCCTTATCAATTGCATCTCCATCGTCCCGACGAAGGGACAACGAGGCCAAAGGACCTTGGCTTTTGCTCTTGAACCAACCAATGAAGCCGAAGGACAATCAGAAGCGCACACCATCCAACAAAGCCGAAGGACCTGCACTGAAGCGAAACAGATCTCTCAGGCCTCAGCGTGTTTGCGAGTTTCGGCGCAAGCATATTTTTGGCACGCCCAGTGGGATAATCGGGTGTGCGCTCCAACAAACCTTGAAGCTGAAGGATTTGCACTGGAGCGAAGTAGATCTCCCAGGCCTCGGCTTATTTGCACGTTCGCATTGAATTGGACCTCCGCCAGCTCTGCCTGGTCCGATCGGTCCCCACAAGTTTCGGCGCAAGCACTAATACAGATGAGATTACCAGCATTTAGATTTGGCTCAACATTTTACTTAAAAAAGAATCAATTCTCTTGTTCATTAAAATAGTACTCCAAAAATGCTCTAGTTTCACGACACTAGGAAAAAGGAAACTATAATCACATAAAAGGAAGTAAGAAGATCAAATTAGTAAGTCAATAGTTACATGCCATAAGAAACTGTTGAAATCCATAAATTGTATTCTAGATTTCTGGTAATGTGAGAGTTTCCTTTCTTTCCCCAGTTTTTCAGCACTCGCCGTGATATTTGCAGTTAAATTCATGAAACCTTGTTGTTTAAATGACTTTAGAAATCCATCACGGGAGCTTTATGAGTTCAAAGAAGATATGACAAAAAAAAAGGAAACAAGGTCTAACATAGTATTCCAGATGTAATTGGGAGAATATTCTACTTTACAAGCAGTTGGCAGTGTTGCTGAATGCTGACTATATGTAATGTAAACTTAACAGGCCATGTAAGTTTTAGTTTATCAGTGTCAGTGATCATTACCATCAGAGAAACTTTGCTGATCAACTCTACATTTTAACACTTCAGAAAATAAAGAGCATCAACATGTAGAAAGACTCACAGATATTGCAGATGCTCAAGGTGTCCCAGTTCAGGAAAAAGGTGGCCTGACAAATTTGAGTTACCCAAGTCTCTACAAGATACACAATTGTTAGAAAGTATCATATGTAACATCTGGAAAGGAACAAAAGGAAAAAAAATCATGTCATACACATGGGGCAGGTAGTCCACATATGCATGTGGCCTAGCAAAAGGACTTTATATGCTTAGGCTGGCAGCAAAATATTAAGATGGACAAAGACCATAAAAATTGAACCAAGAACATAGGTAACCGTAACAAAAAAAATGTCCTGTATATATTTTTTCTGCATGGTGATGACATCATGGAGAATGCTGCATCAAGGGAAACCACATCTATGAAGCAATTTCTTTCTTTCAGCAAGAAAAATATATAATATGTAACTTCTAAGAATCCAAGCCAATGGATGGATGCAAGTGGGCCAGCCCGCAAACCCACATATAGGCCATTTTTCCAAGCCAACCTATGGGTCAGCCCACGAAAATGGCCTATATGTGGGCTCACAGGTCAGCCCCTTGCATCCCTACAATGAGGTAGTATATAAAAGACTACAGAAATCCAGTCATACAGTAAAAGCAGTAAGATGCTAGGATGGTTGATTGCTAAGTATAGCTTGCATCAGCAACATTTCCATATAAGATCAGGGAGTACTCCTGGGTTCCATTCATAGCTATCATCAGCATAATTATACAAAAACATGATGGCATTGTTAACGTGCAAAATATTAATACCAAACTACTACATGGTAGATATTATAGAGTTAGTTGCTTTGCTGCAGCTACAAGCTACTAATAATTACCATTGCAGACAAACTGTTATTGGAACAATGTTTTTTCTTCAATTCAAGTGATAATCTACAAATCATGTTCTTTGCCACTAAATCACCATTTCACCATAATTGAATGAACTACTAAATCACATATCCCTTTCACCAACTCTCGTTGAAAGAAAAATCACACAGATAGATAGCACCCACAGTTCTCAATTAACTCACCGATCTAATACGTGAATTTGAAACTGTACTTCGCATTAGCGGTTTAGCACAAAGCTCCCACATCCCAAAACTACCAGAGGCAACGCCTCAACTCAAACAAGCACGGAAACAACAATAACATTACAGAACGGAGGCAGCAATACCGCTAGCTCGGGCAGGTGGGGGGGAGGGGGGGAGGAGCCAGGGAGAAGGAGGGAGCCCATCGGCGGGCTCACTCACAGGCGGGTGACGAGGCCGTCGCGGTTGCAGGTGACGTGGAACCAGGTGCAGGGGTTGACGAGGGTGGGGTCCCAGCTCTGGAGCACGCCGCGGGGGTCCGACAGCGCGCTCCGCAGCGCGTCCCCCTCCTAGTTGGACGCCGACGCCACGCCCGCCGGCGACAGCACCGCCGCCGCGAGCGCCGGAGACCAGGCCGTCGCCATCGAGCTTAGCAAGTTAGCTAGGGTTCCAGACTGCGTAAGGGAGGCGAGGCGAGGAGTTGGGAAAGTGGGAGAGCGGGGAGTTGAGGAAGTGGAAGCGGATGTATCGGATTCTGGGGGAGATTAACCTCAAAAGGAAAGCCGACCCCACCCGAGGGAGAGGGTGAGAGAGAGATTCCTTGCTTGCGCGGATCTTCTGCGGCGTACACGCGACTGAGCTGAATGTGTGTGGGTGAGATCGGATTTTTTTCTGTATGGCCGAATAGTTAGATGATTTGTGATAATTATTTAAGAACATGATATATTAATTAACTATTATAAGGTTAAAAATAATTTTAAAACAGTTTCTAAGAAATCCATATATGCAATGTTTTTTGAAAATTGTATCATTTAAGAGTTGAAAATATGTGTATTGATTCATCATTCCATTAGGTAGAAAAGAACATTTACATTTTATTAGAAGAGAAAAGAGGTAAAGTGGAGGTATTGTATTGGATAGGAAATTTTATGTTTGGAATGGAGGATTGGCTTTTGCTTTTGCTTCAGAATGTTGAAACTTTGAGAATGCTTTTGGAGGAGCTCACTGAATTTTTTTTTTCTGATCGATTACGTAAGATTTGTTTGTTTAGGTCCGAAAATAATATATCCATAATCAACACCCATATAATTTCCAAAAACATAAGGGCCACAATACATTTTTTATGGTTCAGTAAGAATGTCCTGGTTCCATTTAATTTCCATACTTATTTCTCTATTTCTCTCTCACATATATGCAATGTTCTAAAACATCCTGATCCTTTGGAACAAATGAAAAAATAGAGAAAGTCTAGAGGATTGATCCTACTTGGTCCTTTCAAATAAATAAAGGACTAGCTTCCTCAAAATCCTCTAAAATTTCTATGGAGTAGACCATTTTCACGAGAATTTTGGAAGAGAACTAATATGAGGCCTAGCATCGTATGTTTCTCTTCCTAGGTTCTTATGATTTTTCTTTGGTGTTATCAAACGGCATTTGTTACAAATTCGTATATATTTGTGTCCTGTAGAATTTAAGAAAATGTAACATTCTATTTCTGTATTTTTTTTTAAAATCCTGCATCGGCTTTGTGTTTTGGCCTAAAACACCTTATTCATACATTTTTCATGCGGATTTGCAGCCCTGATTTTTTTTTCCAATGCATTCTTATGGCATCCCTATGTCTTTTTACCCGTTATCATTCATGTATTTGCCGTTCTCGTATAAGAAAGCCATTAAATGACAGTAATTATTAATGTACTCTTGTTGCGTTGCTTCTAGTGTAACTGTGCAAGTGCTAAGAACATCGCCAACAGTATCTGAATATCATTCCCCATCCGGAAATTTGAGAATTTTTGATTAAAAAAAAAACAATTCCAACATATTCCCTACCGACCTCCCAATGGACCAGAATCCTAAGCCTAGATGGTTTGTTGTCCACTTCGAGGGACTTGGTTCGGCTCCCAATCCACTCACAGCGCTCTTTGGCAAGCGGCTGGCGAAATGTTCCCGCGCGGCCCCTCTTCGCAACCTCGTCGGCCGCCGGGTCGATCTGTTCCGCCGCCGGCGTCCTCTTCCCCGCAGCCGGCTGGAACGCAGCAGTCGCTACCCCATGCTTCCCCGGCGTCGGCTTTCTTCCAAGGGGCGGCGCATGGTATGCCGGCGCCGGCCGCATTTCCACCGAAGCCTGGAGGAAAGCCGTCGCTGCTCCCCCAAGCACCGCCGCCGCCTCGATTCGGGGCGCTGCCACGATACGGCGTGAATCGGCCCGGCGCCCCGCCGCCGCCTGGCCCCCGTGTCGGCTTGTCTCCTCCCCGTCCTGGTCAACCGCCCTCCTCCGGAGTTCAGGCGACAGAGGCCATGGAGGACCATCAGGCACCCGGCCAGGCGATGGATCCCATCTCCCGCGAAGCTTCCAGCGCCGATTTGTCCACGGCTTGGTCTGTTGGTGATGAAGAGTTCCTCCATCGAAGCAATTTCGTTAAGCTCGTCACCGATTCGTTCAGTGGTACATCTGAAGTCTCTTGTAATTGTGCATTATCTTATCCTGCTGCTGAATCTGATGTTTGTAGTTGAGTGGTACATCTGAACTCCATATTGGTAATCAGGAAATTTGCTAGCCTAGCTTAGTAGTAACCAATTATTACAAATCAACAGTGACAAGTGTATGAAATGGAAAAGTTGCCCTTTTTATCTTGATAGTTTGTAATAAGTATATGCCCATAATATGCTGCAAAAAGCTCAAGGTGCAGGTGTTCTGTTCTTACTGTCAAAATTATATAGTGTCAAATTTATATAATTAAGAAACTATCCAAGCCACTTGTGCTATCTATTATTCTTAATTTTAGATTTCAGGGCTGATATGATCTGTGTTTGTTTGAAATTGGACAGTAGTGTCAAATTTATACAATTCAGAAATTATCCAAGCACTTGTGATATCTGTTAGAGCTTGTATTTTCAGAAATAATGGTACTTGGACATATTTTCAGAAATGAGCATGTATTCGTAGTGAATTTAGTGCTATGTATTGCTGTTGCTGGTTGCTGCCTGCATAGGAGGCAATAAGAGAAAATGTTTTCAGGAAGTATATGTTATTGTATTTCCTACATAGGTTTGTTCTGAAGTTTTTATCCAGAAGTATATGATGCAATTTTCCATTTAGGGGTATGCACTGAATATTTTGTATAGAAGTATATGCTGGAATTTCTTTGGCATAGATGGCTATATACTGAACTTTGTTAGACACTTAGACAGAAGTACATACTGGATTTATTCCATAGGGGGGTATATGCTGATTTATTATTTTTACTGCACTATATGCTAACGTGATGACTTGTGATCCATGGACAGGAAGTATGGATGGAGGGGAATATTACATAAACTTGATCAGCAAGGATGCCAATCATTTTGGTTGGAGTGAGATGGGAAGCCAACCCGATGATCAAGAACCATCAGTTGTGGATGGGAGGCCTGTGCGATGGTGTCAGGAGGCGTCGAGGCCGATTGCAATTACCACGGGAAGAGTGGGAAAACATATTTCTATTGGAAGTTTTTACATGGGGCCCACCTTTTTGTTTTAGGAAATCAATTTTAGGCAATCTCTTGGAGAGATCAATATTTTCACACCTGAAAATCTGTTTAGGATTCCCAAAAACTAAATTTTGGGGATGAAATTTTGGGATGCTCTAATATGAAGAAATCCAATATGTGGAAGGTCAGTACAGGTGCTGCAACGTATTAATAGCTCTACTTGCATAGCGTGCATTGTCAAGAAGTGAATCATGCACTAGGTAGCATGAGCTAGCAATCTAAAACCACCTAAGATAGACATAGACAGAATGTCAACAATCTACTAAAAGAGTCTGGATATGGTTGGCTACTTTCATTGCCTTACAAACCTGATCTTTACCCCTTGAACTCAGTAGCAACAGAAATTACCATGCCCCTATAATAGATCATGATGTCTATTTTAATGTTGTTGTAATCCCACCAAGAATTTCCTTTTAATGTAATTTTAAGTATATATCCCTGTTTAGGATTCATTGATGACCTATACCACCTCAACTCTCCAAGTCTTTAACATAACGCCATTTCAAGTGACGTGTCACAAGACAGCATACATGTTAAAGGGGGTGCAGTTTAAATTCAAATTAAATCCAATATTGTGCATTTTGTGTACTGAGAATAGTAGTTGGGTTATGAACAGGGTGAGATTAGATCTAGCCTAGGACCTATCACCCATGCTAGGCAATATATTTTTGCTGTTGTTATACTTGTAATTTTTCAAAGAAAATATAATGTTCATGCCAAAGCCTAGGTCCATGCATGGACTTGGATTAGCCTCTCTGGTGCGTGGAAAATATTGTGTTTTGGGTTAACTGTGTTCAATTATATCTTGTTAAGCAAATAGGAAAAATGATCACTAACCAATTAGTCATGTCGGTAAATTATAACCTTATTCATCCCTCGGACTCCTTTTGTTTTGGTTCACAAGTTTGACAAACTATCATTCTTCCCATTTTCGTTCTCTCCTCCCTTTGCTACCCTTGTCATTTCTATTTTATCTTAATTGTCAAACGCAAGTTAAAATAGTATAGGATCATTTCGTTTCAATATGGTTTCTTCTTAAGAATGGAAAAGGAATGTTCTGTGAATTAGTTTTGTCAAGAAGCTTAGACCTTAGAAGAAGATGGGGTTTATTTATATTACTGTAGATATCATATTCAACTTATGCAAGATAAAGCACTCTCTGACCTTATATCAGAATCAAGGCTATTCAAGAGAATTAAAGCTGTGGTTTAGAAGTTTAGTGTTCTTCATGAAAGTTATATTATCCCATTTGCATTCAGGCGTAATCTCTTCTTGATGTTATTTGCCATTCCAAGGATATATGCTTTGAACATTATATATCCCTAGGTCCATCCTAGTGAAATCTCACATTAGCGTTTCTAATCACTCCATTAATATTCTAAATAATATTATAGGTTTCATTGATGATGAGTCATGACTAGCTAGAAATATAATGACTCGTAATCACGTATGATAGAGGTGGAGCTGGATAAGCGTTGGGATGTGAAAAAGGACATTCTATTCTTTGATCAAATAAATAGTAGTTACTATTCAATTTGTACTTAATAATCTACAACATTCTTATTTTTCAAATAAAAGCTATAATCTAATTTCCCGCTAAAAAATTTCTATCCCTAAAAAATAAAATCATGTTATTCTAAATAAAACCTAAATCCGCCTCCGGACCACCTCACAATATAGAAATTTAAAAAGCCAACATGTTAATAAATGTTCTTTTATGTTAAAATGGTTTAAAATTTTTTGTGCGATTAAATTTCACTTTAGACTTATATTATTAGCCTGAGTTTCATAAACAACTAGCGTCATACATACTGTTCACTTTAATGCGGACCAAGCTCTAGTGTCATCTGTCATCAGGGAGGTATTCTCGTCCGTGGTCAACCGGGCTCAGATCGCCCAAGGCCAACCGGGCTCTCGTCTGCAACCGGGCGATCTCCACTGCGCGCCAAGCGTCGGCCTCGGTCCTCGCGCTCCTGCCTATCTTGCCTCGATGCCATGGCCGCTCGGTGTAGCTTCGGCTAACTGACTAGAGGACTTCTAGTTATTAGTGTTACAGTGGTAACTTTGCAGGGCATGAGTGAGCTCGCCGGCGATGGCGGAAGTGGTTGTGCGCTCGCCCTGATCAGGTGGATTAAGATTTACTATGGGAGACATATAAACTTTGGCTAATAAAAAAAAGACCAAAGTAAAATTTTTCTCAATTTATATAGACAAATTTACATAGACAAAGTTGCATATAACCACCTTAATTATTAACTTTATTTTTAGATTCCACTCACCCAACACTGCTAACCTAAAATTGTTACGAGTTGGACTTAAACTCATTCTCAATAATAGTGTTATTTTAGATCATAGCAAGCTACACTGAAAAATATAAGTCGGTAGAAATAGGTTGAATCAACTACTCACATAAGCAGATGGGATAATTTTAGCTGAGTTTTTTATAATAAAATATGTTATTGGGATGGAATCTTAAAATAAAAAATAATAATTGAGATGGTTTATGTAATTCTGTGATTTATATATATAAAGTTCCTGAGCTCGGCAAACTTGCGCATTTATCCAGCATTCTTTCCCAAGGACGCACCACCGTAGCGGGCACACTGTTCGGAAAAACTGTAGCGTACCGTACCAGACGTTTGGACCGTTAGATCTAGAAAATCGACGGTTCAGATTGTATCGTGCTGTACTGTTGGTACGATGGTAATCCCTTCCCATTCTTTCTGCTGCCTTTTCTCACCCCCAAATTGACCACACTCCGCTAAGGGGAGCTGCGGCTTGCTTCCCCCCTCGCTCCCTCCCTCACGCGGGCGAAGTGCGATCCCGACCTCCATCGATCCCCTCGCCTCGCTGGCCCCCTTCCCTCCCCAACCCAAACCCTCCCCTCTCTCTCGCAAACCCTCCTCCTCTCCTCTCCGCCCGCGCCGCCGTGCCCGTCCTCCTCCTCCTCCGGCCACGAACAGCTCCTCCTCCTTCCCTCCCCCACTCTCTGCTGGACTGGAGTGGAGCGAGGACTGAGGACCGTCGTCATCCCGGGCGTGGTTTCCTCCAAGCCCTAGCTTTCTTCTGGTTTGGCTCCGCCCCTCTTCCCCGCAGGACGGACGGCTGCGGGCCTGCGGCGGCTGGGCTTCCTCTCCATCCATCGTTCGTCGATCCCTCTCCGCCGCCGAGGCTCCCTCTCTCTCTCTCTCTAAGGTATTCGTTGTCTTGCTCCTCCTCCCCCTGGGCGCCGCACTCTGCTGGACGAGCGTCGTGTGGCCGGAGATCCGTCCGGGCGTGGGCTCATTTCTTCTGCTGGCGATGAGGTCTAACTTGCTGATGCGTCTAAAACTCTAATCCAAATAATATTTCTTCTATCTCCAGCTAATCCGTACCATCTGTTGAGAATTTCATTCATGCGTGGCGGTGGTGGAGCGCTAGACTGCTAGCAAGTAGCAGTTTGTTTCTCAACAATTTGGCTGAATCCCCCATGCTTTAGGTATTGCTGCATTTTGTTTGGCAGCATTTATTTACATTTTATTTGGCAGTGTAGAACAGTAGGCTCTAGTTCATCCTTCTTTGCTTGTAGCCTGATAAGCCAGACTGTTGGACATAGCCACGCAATAATTATAAAGAAAAGGTTAGAATATTCTATGTGCTAATTGATCCCTTTTATGTTACTGATGTTTCATGTATTTCAATCCTACCTTCTTCTGTCTAACCGGACCTGGTGTTAATTTTGTTCCTTTGTGGGCATGATGAAGCAAACTGTTTACATTTAGAGAGTGTTAGGACATAGGAATGCTATCATCTTGGTTTTTAGCTCATCACCAATAGACAGATGGACATGCTATATGAAAATGGAAAATGCATTAGTTTGTAGTTATTATGTGTGATCAATTTCAAACTGTATATGTGGTACTAATTTTGGTGTACTGATCATGTGTAGTGTTGTCTATTTTCACCAAATTTTAATCTTTTGATAGATGATATGTCTCTTTGACATGTTGTATCCATCAATACAGGCAGTAACAATTGGATCTACATCTTGCCACTACAAAAGGATCAACGATCTGAACTAATCTTCATTTGTGGGTTCCTCATTGGGAATTGGGATTCTCTACAATGGCAGATATGAGCCCTAGAACAGATACATCAACAGATGATACTGATGATAATCACATGGTAAGTCTATCACTTTTTTTTTCTAGACTAAGTCTTGTAAAACTTGATCTGTTTGGACACAAAGTAGCAATTGTCTGGTTTCATGTTTGGAGGGAATTACTAGACTATTATACTAATTGTCATTCAAAAGTGAGACAGAGCATCGATTTTAGCAATAGAAAATTAAAATAGCAAGGTTGACCGACAAAGTAAGGATATATACTTTATAGGATGGTTTTATAGGAAAATTAGGCTATAATTGTCTGTTGTTCAGTAATAATCTCCAAGTTCATGGAAGATGTGCATATTGAAACATTCAGTATATGTTGGCATGCACTACATAGGAAGTTTGTCTGATATGAAAGTCTTGGTATCAGAGAACGTCCTTCGCAGCGGAGGTTGATATGTTGGCATTTAATAATCCAATTGAACTACTGAACGATTTTTATGTGATGTGCATGGGACCTACACATTATTCCATCACAGTGGTGGAGCCTCGTTGAAGCTGTGGGGTCAGCTGACCCCACAGCTTTTTTGTAAAATGCACCTCAAGCATGTGAAAAATAGTGAAAAAGTACATAAAATTATAAGGATTGACCTCACATAGTTACATATTCATGTATTTTGACCCCACAGGGTTCAAAACCTGGCTCCGCCACTGGTCCATCAAATAAGGGACTCCCAGAAATCAATATAAACAGTTGGGTTTGCCTATTAAGAAAGCTGGCAAAGTAGGCCTATGACACATATTTGTGAGATTTGTGGAATTCATTCATGTGATTTGGATCCTTATACCCCTTGAATTTGCTTGAGTTCCTCAAATACATTTCGTTTTGTATTTTATACCTTCCAATAGCTTGTCTAATTTAACTTTTGATGTGTAGCATCATCTTATTTGCAACTTGTAATTTAGCTATTTGTTTTGTACAGTTTACAACAACACATGCTGTAGGTTTGTTTCTGTCAACCATGATCTCTGAAGATTATTTGGCAGTTGATAGTGGCAATTTTGATAACAGTGATCAGAACACTCATATCGAAAGATATACAGATACATTTATTGAAAAATATGAAATGCAAATCGTAACATGTGTATTTATAAGTCGCGTAATATGATAAAGGTGTGGGCTTTTTGCATTGAGAAATTTATGGCAGAAAGTAATTTAATAGACAAGTAATAGGATGCATTGACAAAAGTTACAGGTTAATGGCTGATGGTTTACAACATTAAAGCTAAGCGATCAAATTCATTTTTTAATATGTTTTAGTCCATAAACATTTTTATCTATCCATGGTGTGAATTCATGGATCAGAATTAAAATGTAAAACAAAAGCAAACTGATTTTTCTTTTCATGAAAGTTGGAGTCTTATTCAAATTTTGATGTAAAACATCGGAAATCAAGAAGGTAAAATTCATTATATAAAATAGGAATGACGTGAGCTTGATAGTTATGTTATCATCTACAGCTTGAACCAGGTCAGACTGCTCATGTCGCTGCTTCTGACTCTAGTGACAGATCCAAGGACAAACATGAAGATCAAAAGGTAAAATTTTGCAAGTAGCTCTCTCCTTTTCTTTTCATATTGTTGTTATTGCAACAAATATTTTCCTAATTTCCTTATAACTCTGTAGATGTTGCGTCGGCTTGCCCAAAATCGTGAGGCTGCAAGGAAGAGTCGTTTGAGAAAAAAGGTACTTGTATGCTGCTGTAGTTTTTATACTAAAGTTTATTGCTTTATGTTTTAAAAACTGTTCGTTTATACCATGTTCTATTCTCATATTGGGATTCAACTATCATTTCTACTAGAAGATACCCCTTGCATTGCAGCGGAAACTTCTATATCACTTGGTATTGGAGAAAGAAGCATAAATAAGTTTTTAATAGACATTGTATAGAACATATAATTTAGAATATATATCCAAATGTTTATTAAAGTATATATACTGACATTATTTCTAAGATGTTTTTTTTATGAATATAGATATGGAGTAGATGTTTGCAGTCACAACATAGAGTAGTGCAATTCATGAAGCATGCGGGCATTTTTCAAGTTCTCATGCTTCATGCTATTCTTCAGGCCATCTTATACGAACTTTTCAGTGGCACCAAAGTTTAAGCAATGTAATATCATGTAACTTTATTGGACCACTAATAGTGCTTACATTGCTGAAATAAGATTGGAAAGTACAGTTACAGTGAAAGCAGAGTAGTGTTGAGATATTAATTATGCATGAACGCAAAACCAGATTACAGCTATGACTATGGGATGACACCTGCAGATCTATGGAACATGGAAAGTTTTTGCCCAAAATTATATGGGGAATCGCTTGCAAACAAGTACAAAATTAATCTGCTGGGGATGGGGGTAAATAGTTCAGACAGGCATGTGCACACCTCAAAAATAAGAAAATTTGTTTGTTGGGCAACATGAGAAACAATATTCCCAATTTCCCATCATAATATATAAGGTTGCACTGGATGTGTACATATCTAGGATAATGAAATAACCAAGTTAGTAATGTAAAGAATTTTATTGAAAGGTATAAGATACCTGGTTTTAGCTTAACATCACCTAGTGGCTACACATTATTTAAACACTTGCACAAACATAAAGTCCCAACTAATCATGTCTCTTTCATCCAGGATATGTACAACAATTATATGACTAATGCTCGAACAAATGATAGTAACACATGTTACTATCTGATTAAAATAGGATATATCAGAGATCAGTTTTAAGCTTGTATCTCTTTGCCTTGATAATGAATAAGGTTACAAGAAACATATAAGAGAATATTGCTTAGTGTATACTTTTTATAGATAATGTAGTGTTAGTTGATAAGAGCTGAGCGGGAGTAAATAGAAAATTAGAATTGTGATGGCTGACTTTTGAGTCCAAAGGTTTTAATTAAGCAGAATTAAGACTGAATACTTGAGATGTGACTTTGACACCATCATACACGAGAAGAGAGATATAAGTTTAGAAGGTCAAGTAGTGCTTAAGAAGGAAAACTTTTGATATCTAGTATCGATGCTACTGGTGGATGGGGATATTAATATAGACGTTAGCCATACAATCAAAGCGAGCTGAATGAAATGGTTCCAAGCATCTGTTATCCTCTATGATAAGAGGGTACGGTAGGAGTTAAAATGTAAGTTTTACAAAACGACGATTAGACTTGCTATGCTGTATAGAGTAAAATGTTGGCCTATAAAAAAACGACATGTTGAATAGCTGAGTGTTGCAGAAATGCATATGTTATGTTGGATTTATAGTTATACAAGAATGGATCGAGTCCGGAGCAAGGATATACGTGATCGGTTAGGAGTAGCACCAATTGAAAAAAAGTTTGTTCAATATTGGTTGAGATTGTTTGGCAATGTCCAAAGGAGACCCCTAAAGACACCAATACATTGTGGAATAATAAGTTAAAATAATAATGTGAGAAGAGATAGAGGAATATCAAAATTAATATAGGGAGAGTCAATAACAAGGAACTTAAAAGATTGAAATACACCTAGTGCTTGAAAAGCAGACAATGACGTGCATGAACCGTGATTTAAAACTTTTGTTAGGTTTTAACTCTAGCTTACCTCAACTTGTTTGGGACTGAAAGATTTTATTGTTGGTTGTTGGTTGGTCGCACAATTTGAGAGATGATTGTTAAAATAATTAGTACACTTACACTATATCAGGGTAAACCCTCAATAAATTTGAGTTGGCCAGCTGGCTTTGTCAGGCCACAATAATTTATAACCTGCAATCAGAAACACAAATGAAAATAAGTACGCCACAGATGTTTTGTTACCTGTCCTGTAAGCTGATTCAGATTGATTGAACTGACACTGGCCATGATTCTTATACTCAAATCTGTGGAACAATCCATGCAACACAAATATACATGATTCAATTTAGCTGAGGCATGTAGTTTGGCAGTGAAAGGCCATGATGGGTGAGCGTAGGCATCTACCATCAGGTTGGACCGCCGGAGATGATCTCTCTGCTAATGACATGTGCTAATCTACAATCTATGAGAACTAATCATGATTAAGAGGGTGAAATAGCATATGAAAGGCATTAGATGCGTGATTACCTGTCCTTGCTAGAGAGATTGGACGCCAGACGGAACATGGCAAAGAACTCCAAGGATATACAGGCATGCAGGACTCACAATCTCGTGTGGGGGAAGAGGAGATGGGGAGTTTGGCTGTGCTGGACCTCAAATATGGGTTCGATTAGTATTGCAAGTAAGTTTATCTAACGGCTGATAATCGAGAGACATGTTGATCCAATGGCTTAAACGTGTTGATAACGTGACTAATCTTGGAGGCTTCTTCATAGTAATTATTGCTTTTAGTGGGTTGTAACTATATAGAAAGAAAGGATTTGTGATGGCACAGTGCACACCGTATATTACTGGGAGCAAATAGTATGGTAAATTAATTTGTGTAAGGGTTACTAAACTTCCATGTTTTATATTTTAGTAAGTACTTTGTGTATTTGTATGGTGATTTGACTAAGTATTTTGCACAAAGGAATGTCTTTAGTGGGTTTGCTTGTTAAATCTTGGAAACAAAAAGGGGAAAAGAATAATGGTTGATGCTAGTTGGCTTACTGTTCAGATTTCAATGAATATACTATTAAAGTTTCTGCTGAAATTGTTACATTTAGTAAAAAAGTAAAATGGTTGATGCAAGTTATTATTTTCAGCTTTTGTACATATTTTCATGGTCATGATGTAATATTGCATTTGTAACTCTCTTTTAGGCATATGTTCAACAATTGGAGAATAGCAGGCTAAAGCTTACGCAACTAGAACAAGAATTGCAACGAGCTCGTCAGCAGGTTTGCTTCTATTGTGTCTCACTGTTTTGAGCTCTGGCTGCAAGCGTTCATTTGAAGTAGGCTTATGGGAATTTCTCACAGGACATTTTTATATCCAGTTCAGTGGACCAGACTCATTCCATGAGTGGAAATGGTATATATCAAATCCTTTAATGTTTAATATCTAATCACTTTTTTGCTGCCGAAACTGTTTGGTTGGTCATTACGATGGCTTATATGAAAGCAATACATAATCATTCTGCCTTGTTGACAGAGCAATAACACTGTATTTTCTTGCAGGGGCATTGGCTTTTGATATGGAGTATGCACGTTGGTTGGAAGAACACAATAGGCAAATTAATGAGCTAAGGTCTGCAGTCAATGCTCATGCAAGTGATAATGAGCTCCGTGGTGTTGTTGACAAGATCATGTCACACTATGAGGAGATTTTCAAGCAGAAAGGAAATGCAGCCAAAGAAGATGTCTTTCATGTGTTATCAGGCATGTGGAAGACACTAGCAGAGAGGTGTTTCTTGTGGCTAGGAGGATTCCGACCATCGGAACTTTTAAAGGTCTGTAATGCAGTATTACGATGTGCTTGTTATTTATTTGAGCCCTCCTGCCATTGCGTACCAAAACCAATGTTTCTACTGTAAAGATATTAACATATCAAGAACAAATATATCGATCTATATCTATTTTTCCTTTTGTCATATACATCACTAGGTCATTATAAACTTATGTGGGGTAATATGGGCAGATTATAGTTTTGATAATACACATTATATATCTTGCTTTGCATACCTCATTTCCTACCATTGGAGAGCATGTCAGTATTTCATATGGCCTTTCTTTATTTGCTGATGACTTATGAGTTGAGTTACTAAAAGTAATAAAACTGCAGCTTCTTTCGACACAGCTTGAACCCCTCACTGGGCAGCAGCTGTCAGGGATAGCCAACCTTCAGCAGTCTTCACAACAAGCTGAAGATGCTCTTTCACAAGGAATGGAGGCCCTTCAGCAGTCCTTGGCAGAAACATTGGCCGGGTCTCTTGGTTCTTCTGGATCAACAGGAAACGTGGCAAACTACATGGGCCAAATGGCAATGGCCATGGGGAAGCTTGGAACCCTTGAGAATTTCCTTCGCCAGGTACCTTCTTTTCTTTCTTTGCAAATGTAAGTTATGTATATAAAGCTTGGGTTGATATAGTCTAATGATATTGGTGGAGTATGTAGTATATGAATTCGAGTAAGCTATAGTTTAAAATTGTGTACTAAATTCTTTTGATCTTTCTTTTTCATTATATCAAGGCTGACAACCTGCGGCAGCAGACTCTTCAGCAGATGCAAAGGATACTGACCACTAGGCAATCTGCTCGGGCGCTTCTTGTGATAAGCGATTACTCTTCACGGCTCCGTGCCCTTAGTTCCCTCTGGCTTGCTCGGCCAAAAGAAGAGCAAGCGCATGTAACTTGACTGCAACACATTTTTCAGAGTTTGGGAGGTGATGGTGATCTTACCTGAAAGAGTTGACAATCCTGCAAAGGATTTGATTCGGAGATATCTGCACATACTATAATCCAAAGAGATCCTGTGTTCAGGTAGCTTAGTCTTATGGTTGACTGCATTAGGCCCTGGCCCATGTTGTACTGTTAGATGCTGTAAATTACTGTTTCATTATTACTTATGTATCTGTAAATCCTAATATTCAGAGAATCATTAGGATGGGAATTGGGAACGGTCTTATTGACTATCCCGTGGGCATTTGATATCTCCTAGGACATCTGCTAGGAAAAACTAGTTTACTGTCATGGACACAGCGCCATGTCAATAATCTAATCAAGGATATGCGACGATTTGGTTGCGTTGGAAGAATTTCAGTGACTGATGGATTGTGTTTTGTCGATTGAACGCTACACGTGATTTGTGAAGTACTATGACAGCTTGAACACTACACACGTGATTTGTGAACTATGACAGCAATGAAATCAAACTCTGAATTAACATCTTCTGCTCATGTGTTTGATCTTCCAGGGAATTCACTCTGCTGCGTCTTCAGAATTTCCATGATTGTCAGCAGCACTGAAATATGAGTCCATCCATTCCAGAATGAACCTGACTTCAATGTGCTAATGTTTTGATGGATAACCTGATGCGTTAACTTATAACGGATGGCAAATAAATAAACCCAAAACAAAAATACAAATACATAATCATACTCCAAATGATAAGTTGTACAAGACCACGTAATATCAATTAATCACTTGTATATACGAATGTACAAAGAATGCCATTTCTTTTCAATTTTTTGAAATCTTCGATAACACATTCATTTCTATATCTATACACCTTTTAAAAAAACTCAATAGTGGCGGTGTGTGATAAATCTGTCACCACCCACCAACTGACATGTGGGGTCATAAAATTGGTGAATTTGTCATAGTCCCACTATCTGATATGTGTGGGGGCTACTGAACAGTAATGCATTTAGGCTATTTATCCTCAAGCAGAGAGGGGGAAAACATATTCAACGTGTTCCTTGCAACGTATAGTATTTAGCTAGTACAACTGTAAAGCTACCATCACCGTACCCCAAACTCCTTTCATAAGATTTTAAGGAATTGAGTGCTGCTGTAATATATGTTAATATATGGTTTGAGTACTTGGGTTTACACTCGGAAACAATACTTGGTTTATACTCATATGCTCCCTCAAAAAATAGGATTCAAGGTTATCACAAATTTGCTCACCTTATTAATCTTAACCATACATTTAGTTCATAATTAAACCATCGGCTGCTACTTGTGTGTGAATTCATGTGATGTTGATAAACCATAAGTTCATAACTGTGATATTGTAAATATTAAGCAGTTTTGGATTTTTTTTTTTGAAATGGCATATCTATTGGAATCAAGACATTCTTTAAAAACGCATAGAAAGAAGTATCAAGGCATTCTGAAAAACACCTTTTGAAATTTTTGAAGGCGTTCTAAAAGTGTCTTACATATTATTTGAGGTGTTTATCCAAAATGACATCAATGACTTTTCCCTACGTTACTATATCCAACGCTTAGCAGGATGTCTTGAAAGTCTTATGGAGTCAATTTTTTTTGGTATTTTGGAGGCATTCCGAAAGCCTGTTGTGCTGTATTGTGATTAGGCACTAGCACGCTTAAACCAAGTCATGTCACACTGCAATGTCTATGCGGGTGGTTCGGGTGGTTTTCATTTGTGAGGGTTTCAGGACATGAACCAAACTCAGGGTGAATATATTGTATTGGGTAATAGCACGCTTGATTTTGTGATTTTGTACAAGCTGATCCAGATTTGACAGAAGAGTAGCAAAGGAATGACATAGGGGTAACACTCGGTTTACACGACGCCTACACATGCTGCACTATAATTCTATATGTAACATCCTGAAACTTTGGAATTTAAAATCCAAAAACTAAAAATATCACAACCTTAAAAACTTTTTGCAAAAACTTTGTATCATACTGGATCTTAGTGGTTTTCCTTTCTTTTTCTTTGTGCCAGTGCCAAAATCAATCCAAAGGTTAATTCAAAAGAAATCAAATCCAAATTCTAAATTCAAATATGAAATACAAATAGCATTTATTAAAGAACCATGATTATAAATTAATATCCTTAAATAAATACTTTACAAATTCAAACTTCAACCAACTACATCACCCTTCTATGGGAAATTAATTTCCGAAAATTTCCAAATCTAGCCCAGCCCACCTAGGCCAACCCTAGTCATTCCTAGACCTACCCAAAAGCCCAGCCTAACTTCTTCCTCCTTTTCTTTTCTTTTCCCCTCCCCACAAGGCACTGCCAGCAAGGCCAGGCCACGCCGGTTGGCCGAGCAGACAAGCCCAGCACGGCCGCCCCTGCCCCTCCCGCCGGCCTAGCCTAGCGCGGCGGCCCAGCTACGGCCCCAGCCGGCCTGCCTAGCCGCCGAACCGAGCAGAGCCGGCAGCACAGCTTGTTCCCCTTCGCCTCGATGGAGCCCGGCCGCCGCCGTCCTTCCATCGCCACCAAGCCTCCGGAGTCCAGGTCGCCCTGCCGCCGACGAGCTCGCCGACGGAATACGCCCCGCCCTCCGTGACTCGCCTCTGCCGGAAACCGTCGCGCCAGCACCAAACCCTAGCCGCGGGAGCCGCGCCGCCCGAGCCGTCGCTGTCCTCGAGCTCCCCGTGCGCCGCTTGCCGCCCTGCTCCTCTCGTGCACCACGCCGCACGTCCCGGCCGGCACGTCGCTGCCGCCCCGTGCCAAGGATGGGAGCGCCGCGCGCTAGACGACACCGGCCGGCCCACTAGGCCAGGCCACTTGCGCGGCTTGCGTCACCGGCGCCAGGAAAACAGCAGTGCGCTGCTACTCCACAGCGCCGTGGCCCTGCCGTCCTTCCGCTACCGTCCGCCCGCGAGTGCCGCCGCCGTGCGCCAACGCACCGCCCGCACCGTGCGCCGCTCCCTTGGTTGCTCCCATGAGACACGCAGCTGAACCGCCTCCTTGCTCACCTTTCCTGGTTCAAAGCACCGAGCCCGCCCTCCTGTACCGTGCCCGTCAGCCACAGCGCCGGCTCGTACTCTTCAGAATTCGCGCGGCAAAGTGGTCGTCGACCATCACATCGCTCGGCCCCGCCTCGCGTCACGCACAGGAGGAGAAGGACAGGCCTACATCGACGACACTGGAGGCCGACGACTTTCGCCACGCCCTCGCCTTCCCTACCAAGCCACGGAGCAGCCGGCCGCACCTATAAAACTGCGAGCTCGACCTTCCCCAACCGGCACCTCGACGCCCGTAGTTGTGCAGCGCCGCCGCATCGGTGTGCCGCTTCCCGGCTGCCGCACGGTGAGAAATCGACAGCCATTCCTTTTCTTCTCCCTCCCGCGCCGCTTTCTTGGGATGCTGCTGCCTGCAATGCCGCCGGTACGATAGCAATCGGTTTGCCGCCGAGCTCGTCCTCACCCCTTGCGGACATGAAGGCACGCGCGAGCCGCGCTCTGCCCGTGGCCGCTCCGTGACCTCGATCGATCGGCCGCCGCCTCCATGGTGTTTTCGGCCGAACTCATGTTTACCAATTGTGTCACTAACTTGTGGGCCATGCCTACCTAAAACTTGATTAAAACTTTAAAAGAGCTCCTGTGAGACTGACATGTAGACCCTGACCAAGAGATGGTTAATTTGACCAAGTCAATATTGACAAATGCCCCCCACCTGTCATTGGCTCAGGGATTTCTCTTAAAAAACTTTCTTAAATAAAAGGTACTGGACCCACTTGTCAGTGAAAAAAACCTTTTCCTTAAGAAAAATAATTTGGGCAGAAAAAGAAAAAAGGCGGAACGGTAGGATTTCGCAATTTATTTGATTTAATTCAAATTCAAACTTTTAAAGGCCATAACTCCCTCATTTTAAATCGGATTTCAATGAAACTTTCATCAAATTTTTTATAAAATCTAGACCTATCCAATGGCACTAGTTTTCTATTTTAAATTTTTTATATGATTTATGGTCTTATCGTTTAGACTTCTAGAACATGAGTCTGATTACCTGTTTGCTAAGCAGGTTATCTATGAGGATGAAACCACACCAGTTAAGGAAGAATCCTTGATGGAGAAAGGCAAGTCACTATGCCCTCCTGCTTGACCTTGTTGATCAAATAATTTGTTTACAACTAAAATTATATTCTAATGATGAAATATTAACCTTGCATAAGCTTTTCCATGGTATTGTTATCTTTGTATCTTGTTGCCATGTATTACTTAATTGTCTCTATTCATTTATTGACAATGCTTAGCCATGCTTATTTAGTTGTTGTTAATATGCTACAAGGTTGGATTTGGCAATGTACGAGCAATTGTTGGGACGTGAGTAGAGACGATTGATACCATCTGGTGTGATACATTAAAATTCTTTGTGAAAACACAAAATTAACTAATAAACAAATTGATTTTGACTAGGGCAGCATGGACTCTTTGGGCGGTTTTATGCAAAGATTAGCATCGACCCTCATCAATTAAGGACCAAGGCAAAAAACTATGATAGAGTATGACTGTATTTATCGAATGGGTATAGAACCGGAGGATTAGGTGGCTCAAGTGGGATGACACCCTAGTCACGGTTGGTTCTGCATATGGATTGTAAGATATTGCACTAAAGGGTTGTGGTTAATGATGTCCAATCTAAAATGCACCTTATATATTATGTAAATGTCGAGATTTCATGGGTTCCATGACTCCACTCACCACTAAGCTCGAGGTGGTTAGGTGTCATGCCTAAAAATTCACTAGTAATTTTTGAATAAATTTGTGCATTTAATCATCATCTAGAAATCAGCCGAGATACACAAACTGACAATATGAATATACAACTCTAACATAACTAAAGTGGTAAATATTTATAAAAGAGGCACTTAGTCCTCACCACGAAGAAAACTGCAGCAGAAAAGAAAAAACTAGCAAGCCTTCAGCTCCACACCCATAAGCAGCTCAACTGGGGTATAAGCCAAATACCTTCTCCTTCGAAATCCTTCTTCAATTGAGATTGATGATTATATATAGAATACTCAGCAAGTCACATAACAAACATGCAGATACACGGGGTATGAAAAAAAAGGCATAATATGGTTCTTTTGCAAAAGTAGCATTTGACAAATATTTGAGAGTTGTAAAACAATAGAGTAATTAAATGACCATATTAATCAACACTGAACAGCATGCCGATGCTGCATAGGTTCATGCCAACTCTGAACAATAAACCTAGTCACACAGATCTAATATTTTTAGAAGCTAACCAGTTATTATTAATTACTAAATTATTATCATTAAATTAATAAGCAGTGTGGGACTAATCACGAAAAACATTATTAGACTCACCTATAACCGTGGGAATGGCTATTCGAATAGTTTTACTCTGGCTAGAGGTGTACAAGTTTACCTACAAAACATAACCTTAACATCATGTCAGCTATGTGTCGCACTACCCAAAAGTATCCAAATAGATATTGTGATAGACCCTTTGCATAACATGCCCAACAGAATGGTCATCGGTTAACTCCCAAGTACAAGTGTCCCACCTTTGGGCTAGAGAAACTCTTAGCTCTAAAATAAACTTAATATTGCCATGTAGAACTTACGCCTATCAATATAGATTTATTGGCACCACCAGCTATAAACTAAACACACCATAGTGACTCCTGCTAGAACATGCACTACAAATCCAGTTGTTGTCCATGTTGGCTTATGGTTAGTACAATAAATACTTCATAATAATAGTTCATGAACCGGTCCTTAATTATCATGAGTACGATCATCACAACTATATACTCACAAACCACCATTAGTCAAATTTTAGTTGGACAATTATTAATGATTTATTAACCAAATATAACCAATCATTATGTACTACCATTAATTAACCAAGTATAAGTGAACTAGCTGAACCATTATATAATGTCCAAACTAGTCAAATTATATTATAAAATATCAAGGTATAAGGTAATCATTATAAATTGGCCATAAAAAAAGATATAGATTCACGCCACCTAATGCCATTCGAAAATAAATACATCTTTGAAGTAAAGTGAGAATTTAAATATTGGATCAACATGCTCAAATGGATTTTGGATTTGCATGACTTGCTTTACAATAAAAGGTCTTCAATTAGTCTTCCAAAATTCTTCTAACAAACTTGCGAACCTCCGAAATGATGAAAACTACATGCTAGCACGTAAAACAAGAAAAAAGACTAATAAAACCCAAATACACTGTACAAATAAAATTCATAAATAGATAGATCTTGAATTTGATGAATTATAAGACTTGAACAACTTCATTCCGAGTTCATATGAATTAGTTGTGAATTAATAAAGTTTTAATTCAATTAAAACCTACTAAAAAGAACCTAAACAATTTATTACATCATATTTAATTATTTTAGAACTAGAAAATGATATTAATGACGTTAGCCAGAAGAGAGGAGAGGAAGAGGTCATTGACATATGTAACCCACATGTCACTAAGAGAGAGAGGGATGGGTCTACGGTAGACCTAGTCCACAGATGAGGTCTACAGGTTCACCAAGATGGACGATCAAGATTGGTTTGACTAGCGTTGACTAAGAACTGACGTCCAAGATTGATCCCGATCTAGATCGCCACGCGGACAAAGACAAAGAGGCGATAGCTAATGTGGTAGCTGGCGTGGTGAACACATTGGCACACCAGTGGTGAGCGACACGGGACACAACAATTACAATGACAAGGACCACGACAGCAAAAATGGAGGACATCGAAATAGAGAGGAGAAAATGGCGATGCTCACCAATAGTGGTGTGATGAGGTTTGGTGGTAGACGAAGATTGGCGACGAGCTCTAAACGATGGTAGCCTTTGGGTGGTCGATGACGATGGTGTTTCGGCGAGCTCTGGCTTAGAAGAGGAGGTGCCCAGGGTTCTTGCCTTCACTGCGATGCTGAGGGTGGTTGCAGCGAGCTTCGACAATGGCTGAGTCAATGACAAGTGGCAGCTGGAGTTGGTGGCACATGATGGAGAAAGAAGAAAGCACGAGGATGTGGCTAGGAGGTGATGGAGAGCTTGGGTTAGGGGTAGAAATGAAAGAGGAGACCCCGAAGATACTATATATAGGCTTGGGAGGAGATTGACCTACTTACGATGGAAAGAGGAGGGTGGAAAACCTAGGGTTTATCTCAAATTTATTGGTAAAGGTTAGGGCTCAATTCCGCATTGATTCCATGCGATTTGGTTTCAAATCTTAGGAAGAGAAGAAGAGGGTGATGAAAAGATTTCCCCTCAATTAATTTTAGAAGGGGAGTGATAAAATGGCCAAAATCAGATGTGGGAAGCGACAAGACTTTGTCTAGAGATAGGAGACACACCCGATAGGTGGTGTCGAGATCCACCTATCGGCGAATGTGAGCGACAACAGCGCGTGAGGCTACCAGGCTGGGTTGGGCTGGCATGTGCGGCTGCTGAGCTAGCTTGGCGTCAGCATGGGCCAATGACCTCACGGATGGAAAACGAGGGCAAGCCAAGGTAGAGGGGAGTGGGTTAGCTCAATGGCAAGCTGGGCTAGAAGAAAAGGGGTGGCCCATAAGATTGAGAGAGAGGTTGAGTAGGGAGGTGAGTCGGCTTTAGCCGGTTAGGCCAATGGGAAAATGAGGTCTAAAGGGGAGAAAAAAGAGGCCAAGGCCTAAAGAGAGAGAAAGGAATGGACTGGATTTGGCCCAAAGGTTTGGAAAGGATTTTAATTAGATTTTTAATTTAAATAATTACTAAAATGTTGTTTCATTTTTTAAAAATACTTCCTATGCTCAAATAATTCTAAGAAAAATCATGAAAATACTAGGTCACACAACGTATTTAATAAAATGTTATCTAAGCCAATTTGATATTCAAATTTTCATAGATTTTTATTCAATCACTTCCTTTAAGTATTAAATAATTTCTAGAAATTCTTTTTCTCAACAATTTATATTTAAGTGATTTTTAGGGTGTGACATTGGGTGTTAGAGGTGCATGAGGGTTCATAGTCCTTGGAAAGGGTGCTGAAATGTGAGGAAAACCGAAAGACAGGGCCATGACAAGTCTTATATGTTAGGTGCATCATAGAGTATAGATAAAGTATACATCAATCGCAGTGTGAGTAAAAATAATCTATTCGAATAGCTATACTCGTGGTTAATGGTGCATCGAGACTTATGCTACTCTTGCCCATCCTTAGAAGTTTTAAACTTGTTTAGAATAGGATTGGGAATGCATATAGACTATCCCGACATGCGGAAAGGTCAGAATTTGTGGGAAATGTGATAAAATGTCCATGAGAGTAAACCAAAGCAATGAAAAGCTTGGAGAGGTGGATGCAGCTCTTGTTAATGGATATCAACTCGGACATAACACTTGTTTTTAGTTAAAATTGCTAAGTCATAGGTCTATGAACTAATTTACGAATTTAGTTTCATTCAAATAAACTAATCTATCCTTAAATCCCATTGTGCACTATTGCATCTTGTAGTGGTGGCTTGCTAAGTAAGGTTGGTACTTATTAGGAGATGTTAAAGATGACCCATATGCGTGTTACATCGACGAGTAGGAAGAGCTAAAGAGGATGCATTAGGGACTTAGGTTCTCCAGTTGCTGCTTATGGAGTAGAAATGGACTACTGTAACTTTGCTTCCACTATATTATCTATGTCTTTTGGTATTTGGTATTATAGATAACCATGCTTAGTCTATTTGAGTTCTACTCGGATAATCTATTATAAGATTGTTAAATGATATATGTGGTATATTATCATCTATGTATATATGTGTACCATGATATAAAGAATGGTAAATTAAACACATGTAGTTTTCGGTTTTCAAAACTGGAGGCCAGCACTATAATACCCTAGATAAACCTTTGTCATTCATTTGGCCAGTATTAAACCATCCAATTGATTAAATTTAGTTTACACCCCAACAAGTGAGAAGCCCCTATTTACTTTGGCATGTACTTTTCTAGATTAATTCATTTTTTCCTTTTTATTTGAGAACATAAATTATGACATCTGACCAAAGACAATGGACAATTAGACATAAGCTCACTGTCACAAGCAAAACAACATGCTAAGCTTGTTGGCTGCCTCCTAGTAAACTCCCTATGTCTCACCGCAGCTAGCACGAGACGTGATTTGAATATTCGAGCAATTTACTATAAAATCTTTAGTTTTATCCTTTTACAAAGAGTCACTATATAAAAAAAGAGAAAATCTAACAAATAACATTGACAAGCGCTATATTCGAAGAAATACCATCAACGAATGTAACTTCTAGAAAAAACTATTATACGAGTAACTTATCCTAGAAATACCAATGCCGTCAGGGTTTTATCCATTCTACTCTTAGCGCATGTAAAAAAGTGATGGGGTTAACGAAGAAGAATGGATGAAACCTTGACAGCGATGACATTTCTAAGATAAACTAACTTGTACGATGGTATTTTCTACAAGTTGCGTTTATTAATGGTATTTCTTGGAATATGGCGCTTATCAATAGCATTTGATAGATTTTCTCTTGAAGAAATTGTCCCATGGATTTTGTTTGTTTCATAATATTTTGTAGAAGTTAAACTTTTGTTGCTAGAGGGGCGATGCCCTCTAGGTAAAGTGAATGGGTAGACCAAGCGGATCATGCAAATTTGGATAATATATTAAATACCTAGGGTTTAAAATAATATAATTTATGCCTAACTCATGTTAGATTGATGTATGATTATGATACAACACAGATGATAATATATTCACATAATATCAATCAGCCGAGGAAGAGCCATGGAAGCTGTGGAGGCGAGCTGAAGCGAACAAAATTTACAATGGAAACTGCAAAGTTTCTAGAAGATAAATTCAATGAGAATCAGAGTTTGAAGGAGAGCTGCAAGAAAGAGATAGCCAATCAGCTTGTTGTTGAAACTAGCAAGATATCTATGTGGTTTTGTAACCATTGGAGGTGCATGAACACCGATCTCATGAAGGATGAGTTGGCCAGCCTCCACACATCCTAGCACGTGTGGTATTTCACAATGACCACACTGTGATAAAGGTAAATACATACATGAATGGATGAATAGTTATCACCGCGTGCATGTGTTTCATCACAATTTCGTTAGTGACGTAGTTAGTCGAGCTGAGGGGGAGGCTTGCAGATTCGGAGGAGGATACTCCAAGGAGACCTATCCAGAATAGTTATCTTGAGACAGAGGTTTGTATAATCTTTTCATATTTAATTTTTTTAAAAACAAGATTTACAATTTTGCTTGCAAGATCTTATCTTGGTTTTTAAATATGATATGGAATATATAGTTACTAAAGCTTAATGACAATCCGACAGCGGTGAAGGGGAAGTTCTAGACAATAAATAAAATAATTGACCTAGGCAGCTCAATCTCGCACCAGCCAGTTGTGGTTGGGGAGGCCGACGCAATGCACCTTATTGTCCTCAGTAACTTAGGCATAGAGAGCAACAAAGCCGGTACCATGCTCACTGGTCCGAGAAACTTTGACGCTTTCAACTATATGATAGGCCTTTTGGAGCATGATTGGTGAGTAACTGAGGACTTGATGATTTTTTTAGAAGCTCATGATTGTTTAACTTTGACAAACGGATGTATTTGTATTAAAAACACTTAGATTGTTGATCTGGACAATGTGTGTCTAGATATATGCAGTAATGTTGCATTATTGTAATCATGAGATGAATTGTATAATTCATATCATTAATTGTTAAGACTTAAGAAGAGATACTACTTACTTGATTCAACATTGTGATGAGGTATTTAAATCCTGCATATGGCTTTATTGGTAGAAAGATCATAAGAGGTGATTGCTTAAAGTTTTTTCAAAGTGAGAAAGAAAACCTTATCAATAGTCTAGGAGTGTGGACATGATTAGCTTAACTAATGATTTATGGACATCCCATCAAAACATTTGTTACATGGCTTTGGTTGCACATTACGTAGATGAAAATTGGACGATGCAATGCTAAGAGCTGAATTTTATAGAGTTGGATTGTCCATACACTGGGAATGTGATAGGTCATGCCATCTTTGATTGCATAGCTGAATAGAAAATTGAAGACATGATTATAAGAACAATTACTCGTGTAATGCTTTCAACAATGATGTTGTTTGGAGTAGAAAGCTTTCATCATCTACAAGATCAAGTTGTTTCAGCACTAAATACTTTTATGTTCGTTGTTGTGCTCACATTATCAATTTAGTGGTGAATGATGGCATAATATCCTTAGCATACTAAATAAAAAATTTAATGAGAAATCTCCATCTCACATGCACAAGGAAAAAATGGGAGAATGATTGCAACTTGATGTGGTGGAGGTCAACTTGTCACATATTGAAAACTTGCATTGCATACCAAGTTGCATGAACGACTCATGTGGATTCATATGCAAATTATAAGTGGAAGCCAAGCATGAAAAAGTGGTATTTGTTTTCATCAATTGAGCCAATACTTGGGTCTTTGGTCAAACTTACTATTGCATTTTTAGATTCAACATATCCCAGTGTAAATATATTTTATCTACATATTATAAATGTTAACATTGCGTTGGAAGTAACTTTTGCTTTAGATGACATTGATTTGAAGAATATGGCAATACAGTGTTGTACAATTTGACATGTATTTGTTGTTGTGTTTTGAGCAGATTTATGTACATAAACAAGCTAAAAAGGAGCTATACGAAGTTTGTACTGAATTAGACACTATATGAGTACTTGCAAGGAATCTAAATAGTCAACTACTATCAAAGTATAATTGGTTTTAAGTGTACATACAAACAAGTCCCTTAGTTTCAAACTATTTATGGTCCTTTCTGCAATCTTATTCTTAAAAATGCATCAAAGTTAAAGTTGCTTATATATCTTGATGAACAAAATAAAAATTTAACAAGGATTTCAATTTGCTTTAATAGTGAAAGTTGAATGCACGTAGATACCCAGTGGAGTCGATGACTTCTCAAAACTACTCAGTAAAGGGGGATAGAGTTTTAAATGATTATCATAGCTGACTACGCCCAACGCCCAACAATGATTGAATCATTGATTTGCGCTCCCAATATTAAGATATGCTATGTTTGTGCAAAGACACATATTCTCCCTTTTCAATACTACTGAATCTGAGGAAGAAGACAATGATGATGCATGTGTATACTCTGTTCTTAACAATCACTATTTCTGGCACAATATGACCAAACAACCAGCAAGCCAAACTTTAGACATCTTGTTGCACAGATCACACCTACGATAGTTCCATCTCAGGTTAAAAACAAGCGTCCACAAACTTAGATTATTCATGCATAAAGAATCCTAAGCAGCATCTGATCCCCCATTCTCTTCTATCAACAAAAGTCAGTATTGACAGGTTAGACACTACCTAGTTCAAACTTCAATAGTCTTATGAGAAAAGTTATATCATATATAGGAGGACGAGGGAGGCGCAGCAAGGCAAACCAACTGCAATCTAATAGCCTCCCTTGTTAAAGCTCCAGGTATTTGCCTTCCTTAGGTTTTGCATGGAGGCGAGATTTCATTCTTTCATGACAACCATACCCAGTAGTTGCATTTTGCGCCCCTTGTTGATGTCCAGTTTCCGCATCCGTAGAAATACCGCCCGTGCGTCAGGCCTGGTCTGTAGGTAACTTTAATCTGGCTCAGCACTCCGCAGTAGCAGTACATCGGCTTCTTCATGGCAATGCCAGCATATGGGTTAGCCTGCACAGGAGATCCCAACACTTCCATTGGCTTATGCTGTGATTGGTTGGGACATGGAGAATAGGCAGAGGATGACTGGCACGTTATTGACTGTGGGGCAGATTGCCACACAAGTGAGTTGGTGATAGAAAACTTGAAGCCCCGGTTCATCAGCAGTGCAAGGAGGCGAGCAGTATTGCGAGCATCGTCAAGCCCACAGTGAGCACGGCCCTCCCATGTAAGGCCAGACAACTGAACTGCCTGTTTTAAGTTGCACCGGACACCCCCAAACACTTCCTGGAAAGGAACCTTCAAGTTTATCCACCTGCAATTTGTGCAGAAGTCGTCAACATTAGAACCACAGTTGGTTTTTATAAGAATAATCAAAAGGCCTTTGAACTCACAAGAGACTCAAATATAACTTAATCATTAGAAAGCTGAGCAAAAATCTGATACTCTGTCCGTTGGATTTTATAAGGCACTGTTTGATTTGTTAGGTTCTCCAAAACTGAAAGTTAGACATTACTTTATTACAACATATTGTTCAGACAACAAAATTATGGCCATAGGAACGTACTTTTAATTATGGATCCAATGGTGCCAATTCTTAACACAAAATCAGATAATGCTGGACTAATTCTAGAAAAAAATCACAAACTTTGAATATTGATATTCATGTGTGCCCTATGAAAATGAACATAGTATCGAGTATGCATGCAGAAACATTTTCACTACTAATCATAAATAAGACGAGACACGCAGCATACAGAAAAAAAATCATTAAAATTTACTCTATTAACCTAACCAACTTTTCTTATTCCTTATAAGTGTAGACAAGAAATATAATCTTAGCAATCCTGATATTCGCTCAATAAATATATAAAAAACCTATAGCGCTATTCTCATTATTTGTACTTACATTATTCAAGGTTGTTTCTCACCTTGTTAATTACAATGATTCCTTGTGCAAATTGGATATAGTAAAAGATCATGAATTTCATAATCTCAAACCAGGAAATATAAAAAAATATACATAATATATATGATGAATTTTCCAATTCATGCATAATGAATGTCCTGTTCTCATTTATCGCACTTTTTTCACTATTTTTCACATTTGCCACTACTATAGTGGCCTCCTAAAAATACCATTTTCCTTTTCTTACAGCATAACCGTTAAGAGAATTCAAGCATAATGCATGGAAAGTTGAGAAAATAATGAAAAAAAGAAAAATACAAGGATAGTTTTTTTTATAGAATTTTCAAAATTTCAGAAAACTTAAGATCTTAAGGATGTTGCATAAAAGATAAAGAAAGTTATTATTGTCTCCTAGTACAAGGGTACAAAGCAAAACAACACCTTGTACCACAGCCAAAACGAAGAAACAAAATGAATGGTCCATAACTAAATAATACACACAGAACCCCAAACCTAACAGGCCAAATAAAGCAGCTCTCCTGCGTATTCGATAGAAAAAAAAAAGGCCAAATAAAGTACCAGGCCCACCCCATTGCCACCAGTAACCCAAGTACTACAACAGGATGAGGGTTGAAGGCCATCAATGTAAAAAAATGTGGATATGAGGGGATAGTTTTCTTCGGAAATGCTAGTTCAGGATGCAGGATGTGACCTGACCCCAACAAATCAGGGTCAATGAATTTGAGTCTGATAACCCAATCATGAATCTACTTAATAATAGAATTATCAAATAACAAATAACAGATTAAGGTCCCTTTCTTTTTAGCTAATATGCCCAGATTATCAATCAGATTATTCGTGTCATGCTTCCAAAAAGTACGATTTCTGCAAAAACTTCATCAGCATTGCTTAGATAACTTTTTCTAAGTTATTTGTAACTTTATAATATATATATTTATTTATTTATTTGATTTATCCCTATGAACAAGTAGATCATCCATCAACTTTAATCCACATTTCAGCTAAAAAGAACAGGGCCTAAATAATTGTAAAACACCTACAAAAAGTATTATCAATTATCACATATTTTTTTTCTTGAATACGCAAGAGAGTTGAGTATCATTTCATTAAGAGAGGGGAAAACACGGGGAGGGGAGCAGAAAGCCCACCCTCGCCCTACACATATAAAAATCTTATGCTTACATGAAAACAAAAAATGACCTCACCCAAGCAGGATTAGCAGCCTACTAAGGACCCTTGAGCTTAGAAGCTCCAGCCATGCACCAAAGGCCACACTCATTAGCCAACGTTTGCATGACAGTCATTACACTAGGATTGATGCCGTTAAACATGCAGCCATTATCACATAATTGATAGTACTCTACAAAAAGGATCCTAATGTACCACTATAATAAAACCATAAAGTCTGCTTTCTGTGGCTACTCCTTTCATTGATGTAAAGAAATATGAAAACAACAAAAATATAAAAGCTGCAGGCTGCAGCACCTCACTCTTCCCAACTCCCTCATAAAGCATCCATGGTTGCTTCCTCCACAATCTCCCTGTGCCCTTGGTCTCCTTCCTGCATGAAGCAGCCATGGAAGGGTTCTGTATTTCTTCAATTTTGTCAAGGAGTCTGAGTAGCTTACCAACTTCCTACAACCTCCTAGGCTGATAGGCCCATTCCACATCCCCCTCATCCCTCTCCTTTCCTCTGTTCTCATCCCTCCCTGCCACAGTTCAATACCATACAGCAAACCAAGTTAGCTACTAACCCACAGATCCACAATGACCCTGGGTCTTGAAATGTGGCTTCAATCCTGGTCCCTGTCAATATGGCAGACCACAGATCATCTTTTTCGTTATGTCAACTAGGCCAGCCCACATATCATCCTCTCACTCCCAGGCCCGTATATGAGCATGTTCAAAGTGGGCAATAGAACAGGGAACACCTAAAATTAGGGGCAAAATTTTTTTACTTAAGTATATAAATACTATGGTACAAGAAAGATTTAATGGATTACAATGATAACACTTGAAAAGGATGTTTCGCAGAATATTAATTGTGAGATATATATCTTTTTTTTCTTGAATACACAAGAGAATTGCATATCATTTCATTAAGAAGGAAGAGAAAAACAGGGATGGGGAAGGGAGCAGCGCCCACCCTCACCCGAACCACCCAAAGGCCTTAGCCTTTACATGAAAAACACACAAACTGGAAAAACGATCTCACCCAAGCGGGGCTAGCGACCTATGAGTATCATTGAAGAATTCATTTCAAGTAATATTAGACGGATGCCACTATTCAGTATAAGTTAAGATATATTATGTGTTTACAGCTTATCTTTACTATTTTAGCATGAATGCCTAATGCAATTATTGATATTGTGAAATAAAAACATATATTGCAGTAATATAATGAAAAATCTATATTTTGGTTATTGGCACTTTCAAATTTAGGGATACTTTGTGTTTGCACCAGGGTCTCAAATTGTTGGGTATGGCCCTGCTCACTCCCTCAACCTTGCAGCCCACCACCCTGCACCCTCTCAGTGTCTAACCCTAGTGCTACAACTGCAGGCAGCGACAGCATGATTAGGTGGGGCAAGAAGCAAAGCAGCGAAAGGATGGGGGAGAGAGAGTAGCAAATCAATGCTAGATCAGGGGAAGGAGCAGCAGAAGAAGGACTGCAAGAGCAGGTACCCCAAGGATTGCAAGAGTGGGGTAAAAAGCTGGACGATGGGGATGGGCTGGGGAGAACGATGACGGCATGCCGCAACATAAAGGCAGGGAGAAAATGCTGGCTTTGACGCAAAGGGTGGCACAGATCCACAGTTGCACACAGAGCCCCTAGGGTTTCCAGGGTGAGCTTCTCCCTCTCATTGTCTCCTTTGGTTACACTCACAAAATGCCAGCAACACCCTGACCCCTAGACATACCTCGATGCCTAATAAATGTAAGGTCACGCCTATGTGACATCTTAATAACAATGATATCAGTTACCTAAAATCTTGATATTAATAACTTAACCTATAAGCTTTTGACTTAGTCTAAAATTGTGTTGCTTGGTCACCCAATAAACAGCCTGCCCGGTCTTAGCTTGTTTGACATCACGTTCCAGAACCAGAAAGGAAACCAACAAGCAGTGCCTCACTGGCCAGTAAACAAAATGCAAGACCAGGCAGGAGGGAGGACAACAGCAGGAAATAGGATGGATCGATAACAGAGGCTTTATCACTAATCAACTATCATATCCAGTTGTGTAGATGATGAGTTCTCCCTAACAAGGTCTAATCAAACTCTCTAACTGAAAATTTTAACAAGCCGACTAATTGAAGATAAAATCTCAGCTAAACATGTGAGGACGGTACAGCTGCTGACTGGTAGCCAGCCTGATGATGGTACTGACACAGTAAAAGAACAAGAAAATTGTGCATGCTGGCATTTTGCACATGATCACAAAAGAAGTGATTGCATAAAGTATGTTCTGATTTCTGAATGTAGCTAAACATACAAGGATGTTCTGCTGGCTGGTGGCCTGCCTGATGATAGTACTGAACTAGTAAAAGAACAAGAAAAATGTGCAAGCTGGAGCCTTGAACATGTTCACAAAACAAATGATTTGCATGATGCACATTCTGACTCTAATATATTACCAGTTTGATCTAGGAAAAGAGCCATTCAGAAAGTTCATCCTGTAAAACCTTAGGTCTAATGCTATGACATGGTTTTTGCTGCGTTCAGATAAATTACTTTCTTGTTTCTTGTTTGGTGCAATAGTGAAAAGAACTTCAGTTTACTACAAAATTAACATGAAGGCTCCTTTAGAAAAAATAAAGTGCATACTCCATGTAGTGCTCCAACATACTACAAAAATTAAGACATTAGAGCAAGCAAGAAAGGGAAGTTTGTTTGTGAGAGAGATTTGCTTTTGTTTTTTTCTCTTTTGTTTCTTCAAACTCATGTTCAATTCAAACTTGATTTTAAGTACATCTATGCTAAGAACTGCATTCAGTTTCCTGCAGACTTTTTATGCTGATCTTGTAGTGATATTAAATAAGTTTGCATGGCTAAGCCTATGCCATGGTTTGCAATACACAGAGTGACATGGCTCCTGATGTTAATGTTTGAAAATGCAAAAAAAAAAGAATAAATAAAGGAGTTCCCTTGAGAATGGTAAATATGTAAATTGATTGACCTAAATTTCACACTAAAAGTTGAAAATTATAAATACATTGAGACAGTAATCTATTGTTATGACTGAATAAATGCCAACGCACATCAACATGGCAAGTTGTCGTAACACAATTACAAAATCATGTAAAAGTTTGTGCAACAAACATGACTATAATTTTGCAAGAGAAGTACAAGACTAAACACATTAGTATAGCGTGTGCATGTTATATCAAAACAAAACAGGCTGCTCAAGTTAAGGGCCAGGTAAATATGGGATATATATTACCTGTTAAAGTAAGGGGGCTTCCTGATTCTCTTTAATCTGCACTCAGATTCCAACATTACACGGCAATCCCAGTTAGACCATGTCACAACAGCAAAGTTCTTGTGCTTAATCCCTTTTTCCTCCAACCACTTATCATGCATGAGCAATGCCTCACTTAGAGGCACACCTCTGTCTACCTAGACATGCATGAAGAAAATTGTATTACCTCTCAACAAAAAAATACTTGAACTCTGGATCATATTTGTAGTAAAACATAATTTTTCAAAGTGGGCAAAATACAGTTTCAATAAGATAAAAAAATTTCACATATTAATATTAAATATAATGGTTTTAAATATATTAAAGAGTGAAGAACAATAATTTGTTCACTAAACATATTAAGTATGATTACATCTTGTCACCTAATGGATTAAATATGTTGATTTATAGACTTCATAGCCAACCTTGCCATTAAAAACCATCTTTAAACTTTAAACATGATTTGAAGAACTCATAAAAACAAAAGGTCAATTATGCCTGTCATGTGCTAACCTTGAAATATGGTAACTAAGAAAAGCTGACATAATGCAACCAAATCCAAATTTATATGGGAATGCATACTTCCTTACAGTTTCCACTTTATCAGTGTCAAATCAAATGTTGCCTGAAATACAAACCAGGCACCTAATTGGTTTCTCAACAGTCTGTCAATTGCAAACAAGAAACAGAAAACAACAAGACCCAGCTTATAATGTTCTACTGCCATCACTCCTTGGATGGCTCTGAAGACAATATCAGCAGAAATGTGATGGCTCTTTGTATGGTTCAGGCAAAATTGCGAGTTGCAGAGTTAGATAAAATATTTGGAAGAAGGTGATTTAGTTAAGATTTTAGCCAAAGAAACTAAAAGCTTCATCCCAAAGAGAGACAAATGATCCAGCTGTGGTCTACAAAGCATGGGTATTGGAGCTAGACAATGAATGATAAAGATACAATCAACTTTGAAAGGACTGTGTTCAACCAATCATGGATTGATGGGATAAGTAGAACACCACAGTACATCTTTGGATTATGGGTTGTAAACTGGTCTTTGTCATACAAAGTACCTAAGGAACAAATATATATATGATGATTTATCTAATCTAGCCTACAGGAGGCACCAACCTGAATCTGTTGAATGCCCGTAAGCTCCTTGCAAAAGTCTGTCAAAAGTTGATGATATGCCGGCCGAACATATGTTTGGAAGGAAGCTTCAAGTTGTCCAGTTGCACTGTTAACCAAGACAGATGGAAACTCAATGATTTCTTGTGGATGTGGATTGTTCTCCTTGTCACAGGTTGCTTCAAAGTCAATAACCACAAAATATTGAAATTCCTGAAGTTGTGCATCAGGAAGGTAACCTCCAGGGGGCATCTTGAATGTAAGATATTGAACCCTATTCTCAATAGGAAAACTGTGGTCCCTGTTTATTTGATAAAATTGGTTGTCAAAGTTGTAAGGTTGTGGTTGCCCTGGCATTTGGTAATCAGCATAAATAAATGGATATGCATAATATTCTGGTCGTTGAATGGGTCTGATAAAGCCTTGATTTGGAAGGGGAGATGCCTCCAAGACTATTTCTGTTGCAATGCTACCATTCTTTTTTTCACTATTCTCAGGAAACCCATTGCTTCTCTGCTCTTGCGGGTAATACAGAGAAATTGGCTTGAGGCACCCTGCAGGTGCCTTGTTATTAACTTGCATTTCCTCTGCATAAAATAAATAAGATTAGAACATAATAAAACTAACACTGCAATGGAACAGTTCGTGCAGTTCCAGGAAAATATTAAACTTGCACCAATTCCTAACATATCATAAGCAACCTGATCATTTGCAATGAATACTTGAGGACAGCAAAAGATGCCAAGTTAACGTATTTCCCTCAAACAATCAATGGCTGAAGTAGTTCATACACTAAGGTCCAAGAAGGATATTTTCATAGCAAAGGCAGCATATCAAAAGAGCATTGAAAAATTGATACTTAAATACAGTCCTTGACATTGGTAACTACTATAACAAAAAAAATGTTTCATGAGTTTTGTTGTGTACTATTATAGTAAAATAGCTACACTCATTAGTATGCTGGGAAATGTAGGCTGCAGTTCTATCGCTCATCATCCAAACAAGAAAGTACAACCTTCCATGTAAAGGGATAAAACACATTTTTTGTGAGATAACAGCACTTGCTCAGAACTGATGCACTATTATTTGACCTGAGCATAGTGAGTGCCCAAAAATAAGTTAAAACTACAGTGCAATCTCCATTGGAGGTTGAGTTCATAGCCATGGCAGCTTGTTGATCAAAGAAGCTGGGAATATGTGTACTCGATCATGAACTATAGAAGTCACTCGTATGTGCTACCTATTTAGCTCCCATTTTGCAGTAGCAAATATCCCTACTAGAGAAGTGCCCCTGACATCGCCATAAGCAAAAACGTCCTGATCAACCAACAAGCACAATATCTAATACCAGTACACTACATCATCAGTCTATCACCTACCTGATCCCCAAGCACCCCAGGCCCCCGGCGACATTCGCAGGCCTAGCCATGACAACATCCCCAAATAAACAATTACAAGACATTTGCAGGCCTAGCCACGGCAGAAAATACTAAACAGACAATTACAATTCACTGTGGTTCGTATAAACAACAACCGAGACACCGCTCACAGAGCAACCCCAGATACCGCTATAACATAAGATCACAGTATTCTCCAAAAAGGCCAGAGCTTTGCCTCACTAAACCCCTCATACTGAGAATTCGGCCCGAAAACCTCCGAAAAATCGCGCCTTTTTTTTTCACAGCACGTCACTCGGGAGCAATGGGGGAAGAAAGAGATCTGACCTGCACGCTCGTGATCAATCATGGCCGTGGGCGATCCCCCCGAGGCGCTGCACCATCCGAATCAGAACTCCACCCGCACCACACCACCTGATCCATCCCCCACACACACCCAAAAAAAAATCAACAGATCAGTGATCACCACAGAGACGACGAGATCGACAGCAAGAACACGAAATCAAAATCGAGCGCGAGGATGGTTTGCTTCCTCCGAGAGACGCACATGTGACACAGCGAGAACCGGAGGGAGGAAGGAGGAGACAGGGCGGGGGGGCGGCCGCACGCACCACACCACGCAACGACCCTCTCTCGGCTTTCCGCTGCTTCCTCTACACTTACCTCTGCCCGTCAGCGAATGAGGTGGGGATCGGGTGTACCCCGCCGAACACCGCGCAGCGGACGGGGGGATCCAATGGGAGGATGGCACGCGTGGTTGGCTGGCTTCCGAGGTTTTCCTTTGCCGGCGCTGCGGCGCTGGCTCGGGTGCGTACTTATCGGCGGTGGTGGGCCCCCCGGGTATGCGTTACTGCGTACGCTCGCCGGGTACCCCGTGCGTTTCAGGTTTCGCAGTCCGGGTCGCCGCGCCGGGATTAGCGTGCACCATTTCGTCTGGTTTTTGTTTTTCTTTATCGCCCACCGGATAAAGGTTCGACAGTAGAGGTTAGTTTAGGATTCAGCGGTTCCTAAGTTGGTTGAGTCAATGAAGATTATCTGTTTTGCGTGATTTTATAGGCGAAGATACGTGGATTGTAGTGGTGGAGACCAAATACAATGTATAGAGGGAGCATGCATAAACAACTATATCGTCTGATGTGGAAAACATATATTTAAGCTAATTCTAGTGCTAAATTATACCTACATCACCAATATTGGTAAAGTATGGAGCAGGTCTCATCCTAAAGTTCTAAAGTCGTTGAGGTGACGTTGATGAATCCCCTAGAGTCTTATTTTCAGAGTCCTCGATATATAGCCTTGGGTTTATGTCTATCTTAAAGTACGAACTGAATAGGTTGGAGTGTCCAAGCTATCTAGTCTAAACTGATTTGCTTAGGTCATTCACTTCAAACTAGTCAGCCTGGGTCCTCTCGCTCGGGCTATTCTTCACGTGTGACGACCCTGTGTAAGATAGTTGAACTAGCATACTCATCTTATAGTCTTGGTGGCAAAAGCATAGGGGATGAACATGTAAAACTATACCAACTATTGTATTAAATGTAGTACACTTACTTATTTCCACAAGCACGACGCGTGCGCGCCCATGACGGCCATGACAACAAGATGGATATCTACCCTGACTAATGAGCGACGTGTGATAAGACGAATACTGTTCCACGTCTGTTGTGGCAGAGGCGCTTGTTGAACCACACTACATCCTCTGTCCTCCACGTGTTTGGTTGACTTGCTGCACAGCGGGCCTCGCTAAGCACGTATGGCACACGCCGCTGCATAGTAGAGTGGGGCCTATTGAGCATGCTTTTGACAAGATTAGACCAACCATACCAAAACTTTATGTGTAGAACACACACGTCTTGGGTTATGATCATTTCTCTCTATCTATTGTAGTACCCTCAAGAATATATACAAAGAGGATTGTAGATAGAGAAAAGGGAAAGAGAGCTACTCTGAAACTCTTAGCTACTGTAATCCACATATAAGAAAAGCAAGAACATAAATATAGGGTGTTATACTATTGAGTGGCTCAAACCTGTCTAAATAGATATACATTTATCTTTCTCCTAATGATTAAAGCTGCATTGATTCCACGATCTATCCCCGCAATCGAACCCTATCCCATGGTCCAAACTCTGAAAGGGCCTACGTGGGTTCCTGCTCTCGGTACTTATCCACCAACAACTAGTCCCTAAACTTATGTGACTGTGTCATCTAGGTTTTCAAACTCTCAAAATGCAGATCCAAATATAATATCTTATTAAATTGTGGCATTTAGGTCCCAACCTGCCATGACCCATCTGGAATTCTATGTGGCGCTAATGTGGCATACCACATGGACGCTGACGTCACATCATCACCCACCCTACACTGACTTACAAGTGGAACCCACTTAAAAATTTTATTTTCCTTTTGTTTTGTTTTCTTCTTCCTTCTAATGGCTAACGACAATGGTTAGGGTAAGACCTCGAGGATAAGCTCTAGGGCTTGTGACCAAGGCCAAAGAGCTTGACCAATGGCAACTGGGGGCAACATTAGCAAATGCGTCAGCAAATGAAGATCGAATTGAGCGGCATTGTCGAACAAGGATGGCATCAAGCAACACTGGTGACAAGGAAGATGACAACATTGGGTGGCACTGACAAGGTCCATCCTTCCTTCTACCCACCGAGCCTCCTCTGGTCTATGTGTTGGCGAGATCCTACTTGCATGCCAATGAGATCCTGCGTGCCCGTCTTCGCCAGCCCCGCCCACGAGTTCTCCCATGCCAATGAGCTCCCTCTCACGTGCTAACGAGATCTTGTATGTGTGTCTGTTCCCATCCCTGGCTACGAGCTCTCTCATGCTGACAAGCTTCCTCTACTCTAGATATCTACAAGGTTGTTGCAATGATGGGAGCGAGCACATGAAGATGGTTGTGACGATCTCTCCGACAACAACTCAATCTTGGAGGCAGCAGCAACCAAGATCTGTAGAGAGGAGAGGATCTGCACTCATCTAGCCGTTCCTCCTCCTCCTTAGTGTCCATCGACACCATCTCTCTCCCCCTCCTCCTTAGCTCCTCTAGCCACCTAGGCCCCTGGCATCATAAAGGAGGCAGGGTTGGCCACAGCGATGCCAAAGATTGAGGGGTTGGCCACGATGGCACCAGAGATCGAGTGGAGGGCGTGGCTGCCACTGCTGCAACAAAAAAAGAGAGGGAAAAAAGAGAAGAGAAAGGAGGAGAAGAAAAAAAGGAAAGAAGAAAAGAAAAAGGAAAATTTAAGTGGTCCTACTTATCAGTCGACATAGGATGGATGATAATGCTATGCCAACGTATCGGCTTGGTTAAGACTTTTTCGGTTTAATCCGATATCTTAGCTAAGTTTATATGTTTATTGGTTATCTTGATGTATTTAGTTTTATCTAAGACTATATTAATTTAATCTCTTAGTCTAATTTGGCATATTTATTACCTGGTATAGAATTTATCGGTTTATTAAGTTTATCTTATTATTTTTAATCTTATACTATTTCGGTTAGATTTGATCTATTGCTCTTGATAAAATAAATCTTGATTCAACATATCATTGGAATTCTAACTGATGAATTATCTTTATATTGTACTTTTATTTTCATCCATATCGAATCATTATCTAATATATTTTTTATATCATGTTTAATCTACTATCAATCATACATAAGCTTACTAAGTATAATTTTATACTATTTCGGTTTAGTCCGATTTGTTTTTAATAAAATTAGCTAGAGAGTGGATAGTTTAAGTCTATATTGGCCTATTGGTTGATTAAATTCCAAATAATCTCTAGACAACCCATAGCTTAATTCCCTATCACCTTAGTAGCTAACTGGTTCATTGTTTTAATTTTTTCTATCTTACTTATTAATTGTAGGTCAAATTGACTAGCACATCTCAAATCCTAAGAATTTAAGAATATATACTGGAGCTAAAGTATATATCCTAGACATTTGTATGTGTGACACATTGACGTGGATATCCGACGATTTTCATGTCAATAAGTTGTTAATCAACTAACTTTCATAAAATTAATGAAATTATTATTGAAAAATAATTCCACAAGCTGGCATATGATAATAGGCCGGTATGTTTGTTTTGTTGCGACTTCCAATTTTAAATCAAATATTACTCTAACAATTATTACCAAACTAAATCAAACATATTGCAATTATTGTTACTGTACTAAAAATTTGTAGCTTTGAGACTTCCTCTCTTTAAACCACACCAAATTTTGGTAAAACTCAAACCAAATATATTAGCCGAAATTAGTAATGCCAACATACATAAAAGAAAATAATATTACTAAATTTTGGCAAGTTATTTTTTTCAACGAGTTCTCTATTCTTTGTGACTAATGTTTTACTTACTTCCTGCAACCCAAGTCGGATAAGCCTCCAATAAAAAGCAAAGAAAATAAACAGCTAATGCCCTAAAACTCCCAAACCTAACAAGCCAATCGCCGTCCAGATATTACTTCGAGCGAGAGCGTAGCCACCGCCACAGAACACCTGACGAAACAGGAAAAAAAAATCTGAAGGGCCCGAGCCGCAAGCCCGCAACAAGAACCTCACCGGCCTCGCCTCCATGCGCGTCGCCGCTAGGGTTTAAGCCAAAACAACCAAAAGGCAAGCCTTCCGCTAGGGTTTTAGCCGCCTTCACCGCGCCCCCCCCCCCCACCCCCACCCCTCCATCCCTTCTCCATCGCGACGACCCCGACGTCTCCTCCTCCTCCACCGCCGCCACAGACAAGGATCAGAGACCCCCAGGCACCGCCGCCATGTGGGCGCTCCGCCGCGCAGGCAACCCCCTCAGGTACCGCCTCCTCCCCTGCCGCTGTTCCTGTGGGATTTGTCACAGATGGTTGATGAATCTGTGGGCTTTGCTTACTGGCGTATCTTATTCGTCATCCGTGCCCCGCCCTTTTGATTATATTTTTTTGTCCTATTACGCGGCGACAAGTAGATCCATACCTTTTCAGCTCTTTGGGTTTAGTGCATGGTTTCCGGTGTCGAAATGTGTGATTCCCCTGTTTAACAGTTCACGATTTCTTGTAATCAACGGTCATAGCATTGCTTGGGGAGAAAGTCTGTGTCTTGGTTGAGTTGATCATTGCCAGTGGTTTATTATCAGGTGGGAAATAGGAGTTGTTTGTATGTATTATCACCTGAGGCTGGGACTCTGTTGTGTTGTAAGCTGTTGAATTTCTATGTAAATTGCAGTCTTATCATCTTAGGTTTTAGTGAAAAATATCAGTCGGATATATCTGTGAGACATGATTGTGTATCTACTATGTAGATGTGTTCGAAGAAGTAATTGATCTTAGATGTTTGTCTATTTAGACATGATTGATGTATGGAACGATCTTACATGTGTTGGAAGAAGGAACAACACCTCTGCTTGTTTCTCTCGCTTTCACGTTCATTTATCAGTTCATGTTATTGTGAAATGAAGCAGATATTATGTATTTCGTTTGTATTGTGAATCCTTGTTCAGGATCATAATTCATACCTATTGTCCCATGTTTCATGCATTGTTAATACTTATATTTGGCTTGGCTAACTGTTTGCTGTTGTTTTAGGGTCCGTGCCCACCAAGCTTTGACTGCCCGTGGTTGTGCAAACCTTGAGGTACTTCTAAATACAGATGCAAAGAATGTAGAAGAATATCACGAGGGGGACTGTCAGGAATTGGATTGCTGTCATCAACCAAAGCCATTGGTCTGCCAATCATCGTTCTCATCGGGCCAGTTCATGTGGAGTAGGGGTCTCTCTTCTCAGGCTGGTGCAAGTTCTGGTGATAAGCAGGATGAGTTGGAGGAAGGGTTTTCTGATCTGGAGGTTCCACCAGAAGCTGATAAAAAGGATTTAGGGTTGACATCTGATGAGAGTTCTGATGAGGACACCATTGATGCAATTGGCTTGTCTGAAGTGGAGACTGATGCAAAACCTGAGGAGCCGATAAAGAAGGCTTCACAGTCCACTCTTCTTAAGGCTTTGCTGGAATCTCCAAGGGTTGATGTTGCTGGAGCAGTGAAAAAATTGCTTAATGATGGCAATACATTGGATAGAAGTGAGCTCTTTTATGTCATTCTTAGCCTTCGGAAGCGGAGGCTCTACATCAAAGCCTTGCAGGTGTTTAACTTGACCTTTACATGTTTTAATTTTTTCCATGATAGCAAACCTTTTGTCTTTTTTGTACATTTATAATTATCGATAATACGTGAAGCGACTGTTATGCTCGTTAGCTTGGTATGCGCTAAGAATTTTATGAAACATATTTGCAATGTTAATGGTGTATGAGCTTTTGGTTTTGCGCAGTTTCTAAGGAAAAGAACAAGATGGCCTCATGGCCCTTCTTGACATGTCTCTTGCTATGCCCATATAAAGAGCCTTAGTCTTGTAAAATGTAGCATGCACTTGAGGAGGTAGGGGCACTTTAGAATGATATGTCTATGCTTCTTCTTGAAGTACTGTAGTATTCAAAAAAGAAATGATGAAATACTCTTTGTCTCTTACTATGGGAGTGATGCTAGACGGCTAGAGGGTGAAACACATAATTTCCTTAACTAACTGTTAAAAAAATACAATGTTATTGGGCTAAATATCACTACCTGTACTTCTATATCACATCTTAAACTTAAATTAGTATGAGAATGTTATTGTGACTTTGTAGATCATTTGAATGGTGTGCAAACTGCAGCTTTTTTTCTGTAGTATCAGACTGTGAAATTTATTAGAGTGCGTTAGTGTAGGTTTTGTTTGTCAAAGGGCGTTGTCTTTTTCTGTTCATTCCATGCATGTTTTGAGTATTACTCCATTTCTTTGATTCTTTCTACTTTATGCTGCAGCTTTTATTGACCACCATTTTATTTTACTGTTATGCATTGCAAGCATGTTTACCCTGTAACATACGTATTGTGTCATCTGTACTTTAAACTTTTAAATCTCTCACTGTAATTTTCATGTTTGGTTTTATTTGATGTTTGAAATAGAGTAGCCATACTTGTTTCTTTTATGTGTAATCTAATTTGTGACTTGATGAAATGAATGCTACCTTTCTTTGTGAGTAACTAGCCAAACTGTGTGTTCAACCGTCTATACTCTTATGTACAAAACAAATTCTTGTTGATAACTTAGTGGACCAATGTAGCTATCTTCTTGATGAAATGCATGCAGCTATAGCTGTCTTAGGGCCTGTTTGGCAGGGCTCCAGCTCTAGCTCCTCTCCTGGAGCTGGAGTCCAACCAAGCGGTTTTAGCTCCACCCAAAAAGGGAGAGGAGTGGGCTGGAGTGATGAAAAAAATGAACTAGAGGGGTGGGGCGGGGTTCAGGCTGCTCCACAGCTCCACTTCAGACTCTGCTCCTAGAGTTAAATTTAGGAGTTGGAGCCTTGCCAAACAGGCCCTTAGATAATAACAAAGCCACCTTGCTTCTGAATGCATTTGTACCCTTGTATGGTACCTATTTTCAAAATGTCTCTATTCTTTGGTTATTTGTTCCTGTACGTGGTGTTTACTTTGATGGAATGTTAATGCTTGTTACATAAACTTTTGTCATGGAACAACCTCATATCTAAACACTTAAACTTTGCCCTCTAGGTTAGCCTGAGAGTGAACGGTGCTCTTTTACTGTGATTATTTACCTCGGCCTTTGTGTTTTCTAACTCAGAAGATATTTGCTTCATTTTCTGCAGCTTCTGGAATACGTTGAAGAATCCAAACTATTTGATCTTGGAGAACGTGATTATGCTTCACGTGTTGATTTGGTAGCTAAAGTCCATGGTATTTACAAAGCTGAAAAGTATATTGAGAATGTTCCTGCATCTCATAGGGGTGAGATTGTATACAGGACTCTTTTGGCTAACTGTGTGGCTATAGTCAATGTGAAAAAAGCAGAACAAGTCTTCAATAAGATGAAGGACCTTGGATTTCCAATTAGTGTATTTTCTTGCAATCAGCTTCTGCTACTCTACAAGAGAGTGGACAAGAAGAAGCTTGGTGATGTTCTCACAATGATGGAAAAGGAGAATGTGAAGCCTTCCCTCTTCACTTATAAGCTCCTCGTAGACACCAAGGGCACTGCTAGAGATATTGAAGATATGGAAAAAGTCATTCAGACAATGCAAGCAGATGGAATTGAACCAGATCTTCTGATTCAAGCCACAATTGCAAGACACTACATATTTGGTGGTCATCGTGAGAAAGCCGAGGCAATTTTGGGGCAAATGGAGGGGGATGATATCAATGAAAACCGTTCTGCTTGCAAATTTGTTTTACCCCTGTATTCTTTTCTTGGCAAAGGTGCTGATGTGGAAAGGATCTGGAAGGTTTGTGAGGCCAATGCTCGTCTAGATGAGTGCATGTCTGCTATAGAGGCTTTTGGTAGCCTTGGAGATGTTGAAAAGGCCGAGGAGATATTTGAGAATATGTTCAAGACATGGAAGACGCTCTCGTCCAAATACTACAATGCTATGCTGAAGGTGTATGCCAAGAAAAAGCTTTTTGACAAGGGGAAGGAGCTTGCAAAGCGGATGGGTGATGATGGTTGCAGAATAGGGCCCTCAACATTGGATTCACTTGTGAAGCTCTATTTGGATGCAGGAGAGGTGGAGAAAGCTAATTCCATATTGCATAAGCTATCCTATAAGAACAAGATTAAGCCTTTGTACACCACACATTTGATGCTGCTTGATAGTTATTCCAAGAAAGGAGACGTCCATAATGCAGAGAAATTGTTCAGCAAGGTGCGGCAGATGGGTTATACTGGGAGGATTAGACAGTATCAGCTGCTTCTTGAGGCATATTTGAATTCAAAGACCCCACCTTATGGATTCAAGGAGAGGATGAAGGCTGATGACATTTTCCCCAATAGGGCTGTGGCATCTTTGCTTGCTGCTACTGATCCATTCAACAGGAAGAACGCAATGTCTGAATTGCTTGATTAGGTTCTTATGTTAAGTTCATTTTGTGGCCATTCAATACATGTGCTGCTTATGTCCTTCTGCCAAAATATATATGACGATGAGATAATAATGCCTTAGCCATGTAATGAACCAGTAGTATTTGCTTGCATTTGGATACCATTTGGAGTTGCTGCAGAATCTTATGTATGTTAATCTTAGTTATATTAAAAAGTCTGCTGCTTTGCCGTGCTACGAGTGAAGAGTGATTTTTGCCACATCCTTTTCGTGTCACTGTTCCTTATAGGAAAAAAAAACAAATGTCAGTTTTGCTAGTGCTGGCTAGTCCTTTAGCTGATGATGTATTAACGTTTTTCTAGACATTCTTAACGATTTTGCCCTATGAACTTTTACCTATGTTTGCATTGCATTGCATTGTGTTTGTAAAGCTCTCTTCATTCTTCACTGAGACAAAATCTACCAGCTGTACTGTGATCTGCCCAACATTCTTATGTTGGCTATCTTCAGTTTTTATCTTCGGTTTGTTTAATGGTTAAAAAGCAAACGGAAAATTATCCCCCTAGATGAGCTCTCTATTTTGACTGAAAAAAGCATTCCACTATTTCCAGATTTGCAAATTACAAAATTCATCTTCGCAGGATCAGAAGTTCAGAACAGCTTAGATCCATGCACCAGGCGCAGAACATTACTGTTACTAATCGACTCTACTCGAGATACAGCAAGGAAGATTTGGCTATGTGGCTTGGCTTAAGCATTCCGAATCTGATCAATCCCCCTAGCAAAATCCGGGCCATTCTACAGATAGCTGTTGACGACGAGGGACCTGCTCATGTCGGCGCCCAGCGCTCCCGGGCGGCCGTCCCTCAGCCGGAACACGCCCTCCACCACCGACAGCTCCGTCGCCGTCGTGTCGGCGCCGCGGAAGGCCGTCCAATCGTTCACCGCCATGCCGGCGGCCACCACCTCGCTCCCCCGGTTGAGGGACCCGGCGGCCAGGGGCACCTCCAGCAGCGTCGACAGCTCCTCCTGGTCCTCCACCGACGTCTGCGGGTGAGCCTGCATCATATCATAGCCACAAAGGTTTCAGAAAAAAAATTGCTTCTTGGCAACGGATCACAGGTAATCAATGGTGATTAGTGACACTGATTTACAGTGATTAATTAGGAACTTACAAGGCCTCCTTTGTTGGAAAAGGCGCAGAAACTCCCCACCAGGATGTTGCCTGCAGTCGTTTGCCTGATAACCTCCACCCCAAGAACATCTGAGATGGCATTGTTTTGCTAATTACTCCTATTCTGAACTATGTGATTTACAATAGGTTATAGATGCATGAAACATCTGTCATATGAGGTTAGACTTTCAATTTTCGATGCTCTGCATGAGCTAGAGTTGAGAGGGTAACTCGAATTTTGCAAGCGACTTGCCTTGTCCAGGTCTGGGTGTGCGAGGGCAACATGGTCATTGCAGGCAATGCAGTTGCCCAGGGCGGAGAGGCGCTCCTCAACGCGCTGAACGGCCACCTGATCAGGCAGGCTGTTCTTCAGATGCTGGAGCTCTGGAAACATCAACAAAAGAAGCACAGGTAGGCATGTCAGAACAATTTCTTACCAGAGAAAGAACATATGCCACCAAGATGGCTCGTTGTCCCCATTATTTAGCAACTAATTAATAAGGAAACACTGGTGAAACAATATCGACACATTGTTTATCAGCTGGTGAGACATGGGATCAGTTTGATTGAAATCTGAGTATTTGTGGGACTCGAAACTGAATATGATTGAAGAAATATTCCAAGACAAGCAGAGTAAGCAGAGCATTCCGTCAGTATTGTTGGTACCTAGGTCTGTGGTGGTATGCGGCAGGAGGAGCCCGTTCTTGTTGCCTATGCACATCCTCCCAATGATCCTCGTGCCGCCGATGGACGTCCTGACCACCGGCACGATGTCGGCGAGCTCGGATTCAAACACACTACACCGGCAGAATCATTAATTAAAATCAATCGGAAAAGGCAGATTAATCAGTCGGGATTCACATTGCTGATACTACTAAATAATGCGCAACGCAATGCAATGAAATTCGATTCAGCTATCGGTTCGAATTAGCTAACCTGAAGAAGTTCTCTGCTCCGCCGTCGGGGAGCACGCAGTAGGCGTTGGTGAGCCTCGCGAAGACTCCGATCTCGCTGGAATTCTCAAACCTGACGCCTGCAACGCAGAACCAAAAAAAAAAGAAAAAAAAGGAATCACATTTCGAAGAGGCAAAATAAAAAAAAGGAAAAAAGAAACAAAACACGAAATCACCGGGACATCGAGAGAGACTTACGGGACGCCATGATTGCCGGATTCGCTAGCTCTCAATCAACCAACCAAAAGGACTCCTGCGCGCAAACGTAAACCGCGGGGGTGAAGGGGGAGTTCTCCGCCGACGGACGGGAACGCGGACGGAGCGGCGGCGGCCGAGAGCGCGGAGGACTCGGGGATCTGGCGGCGATGGAGGTGGCGCTGGTGGTGTCGTTGTGCTCGATCGACTGTAGATGAAGACGGTGCGCGCTCGTCTTATACCCGGCACCCTCGGCGACTAGCTGCTGGGCTGGGTTTTGGACTCGGTTTCGTTCTGTCCAAGTTCCTTTCGCTTGGGGCGTTGACGTTTTGTGGAGTTGGTGTAGGATCTGGTCAGCGCCGCAGCTGCCTCACCGGCTGGGATATATCAGACAGATCACTAGATATATATATGACTCTCTTTATTCTTGATATCTTAGTCACTGTATATATTTTTACATAGTATTAGAGCGAGTTTAGATATTTTTGACACACTAGATTCTTCCTTTGGTAAGCCGACCCTTCCTCCTTATCGTCGACGTCTTCTTTCCGTTACCGACCCTCTTTCCGGTACTCTCCTTTCGGCACTCTTCTCACTCTCTCGCCTCCATTTCTTCTTCTCCCCGTTTCTTCCGCAGTCATCTTCTTTTCTCCGTCCCACCTCCGCGCGACTTGGCGACGGTCTTGATCCGCCCTCTCGTCTCGTCTCGCACCTGTCTCCGTTCTTCCTCTTACTTCGTGCATCTCTCCTTCTCTGACGCTGGCGCACCTCCGCGCTCGTTGTCTCTATCGGCTGAACTCGTCCACCCTCCCATCGGCTGGACTTGTCCAGCCCTCCATCGGCTGGAACCCTTCCTCAGCTCTCGCCTTTTCCGACAAGCTCAACGGCTCTCGGACGCGAACTTTCTTTCCTCACGTCCGAGCTAGTCAAACGTGTCCACGGACACGAATCCCTGCCTCCCGGATGCGAACATATTCTCTTCGCGTTCGGCCGCTCCCCGTCTTTTTCGCCTCCGCCCTACTCCTTGGCGTCCACGAGTTCACGGACGTGAATCTTCGCACGTCCGTGACCCAACTACTCTCTGATCCACCCACTCTGCCACAACCTTTTTTCTCACCTCCTCTGCTGCCTACTCCCCATCGGCCAACCACTTCTCATCGGCTGACCGACCCACTCCCCATCGGCTTTTTACATCCTTGATCGTCCGATCCGTCCTCTCATATGGTCACCCATTCCTAGACCGGGTCTCTCCGCCCCACTCAGCGCTACGGGCTCTCCGCCGTCCACAACTCTATCTCGCCCATCCCGGCGATATCTCGCTCCGCTCTGGCTGTCCTTCAGTAGCGCGCGGCCATGGCCGATAAGTACAAGACCCTAATGGACAATGAGACCTAGCGCCTCGTCCCCCGTCCTCCCGACGTCAATATTGTGACTGGTAAGTGGATTTTTAAACACAAATTTCACGCCGATGACTCCCTTGCCTGTCATAAGGCTCGCTGGGTAGTTCGGGTTTTCTCCCAATGATCCGATGTCGATTACGACGAGACCTTTAGTCCCGTCGTCAAACCCGCTACCATCCGGGTCGTCCTCACTTTAGCTGCCTCGTATTCCTGGCCGATCTATCAGCTAGACGTGAAGAACGCTTTTCTTCACGGCCACCTGACGGAAACGGTCTACTGGTAGCAGCCCCCAGACTTCATCGACCCTTCTTATCTCGATGATGTCTGTCTTCTTCAACGTTCTCTCTATGGCCTGAAACAAGCCCCTCATGCCTAGTATTAGCGCTTTGTTGCCTATCTTCGGTATATCGGCTTTATGGCCTTTGCGTCCGATAGTTCCCTGTTCACTTTTCATATCAACTTCGCTACTGCCTATCTACTTCTATATGTCGACGACATTGTTCTTACAGCGTTTTCGACATCTTTCCTCGACAGATCATGGCCCGACTCCACTCTGAGTTCGCTATAACCGATCTTGGTCCTCTGCACCATTTCCTTGGCATCTCCGTCACCCGTTCCTTCCACGGGCTCTTTCTTTCCCAATGTCAGTACGCCATCGATATCCTCTAGCATGTGGGCATGGCCGATTGTCACCTCACGGCCACCCCGGTCAACACTCGAGCCAAACTCTCCGCTGCCGATGGCGCACTCGTTGCCGATCCCTTTCACTATCGGAGTCTTGCCAGGGCTCTCCAATACTTCACCCTCACCCGGCTTGACCTCACGTATGCTGTTCAGCAAGTGTGCCTATTCATGCACGCTCCGCGCGAATCTCACCTCGTGCTGCTCAAGCGAGTCCTACGTTACGTGAAGGGCACTCTCTCCAGCGGGTTGCATCTTAGCTCCAGCCCCATCGACTCTTTCACCGCGTACTTCGACGCGGACTGGGTAGGCTGCCTCGACTCTCGATGCTCTACGTCTGGCTATTACGTTTACCTCAGTGACACTCTTGTATCCTGGTCCTCAAAACGCCAGACTACAGTGTCTCGGTCTAATGCCGAAACCGAGTACCGCGCCGTCGCCCACGCCGTCGCCGAGTGCTATTGGCTTCGTCAGCTTCTCCAGGAGCTCTGTGTACCCCTCTCTACCACGACCGTCGTCTACTGTGACAATGTTAGTGCCGTCTATATGACCGCCAACCTGGTCTATCATCGACGCATCAAACACATCGAGATCGATATCCATTTTGTCAGTGATAAGGTCGTATTAGAACAGGTTTGGGTGCTCCATGTATCATCAGCACATTAATTTGCCAATATAATGATTAAAGGCCTATCCACGTCTTTACCCCTCTCGCTGCGACTGCAGGGGTGTTAGACAGACCTCTGACCTGGGTTGTATATATATAGACTAAATTCTTCTTTATACTTTATATTTTTACACAATGGACTTGCATACAACTACAGAAAAGTTCAAAGTTGCTGGCTTCGTTCCCTTGTTGCTAGCTTACCACGGCCCTGCCCATATACGACGGCTGTATCGGGGCGGTACGATCGTATCTCCGTCGCAGAGAACAAACAGCGCAAGTTTGCTCGAGATAGAACAGCGGAACCGGCAACAGAAGCCGCAGCGCTTCGATCGCCGTCCACCGGCGCTGCTGGCTCAGCTCTCCGGGCGGCTCGCCGTCACTAGCGTGCGATCCCGTCGACGGAGCATGCCGGCGGTCTCGATCCACGGCGACGGGGATCCCTGTGTTTCTTCCATCCCTCAGCTAGAGCTAGCGAATGGACGTTTTAGTCCCACCTCGCCATTTCGCGCGGAATGAGCGGCAGGTAAATCCGGCCCCATTCCCCCGATTCGGTCGCCGGGTCAGGTAGCGTGGGCTTGTAACTCCAGCATCGGAGGGTAGAGTTGGCGCTCGGCGCACCGCGGAATCGTCGGGTCGCCGCCAAGCTTCCGGGTTTTGTTGTTTGGCGCGCTTTGAGAGAGCCCGGGGTCAGAACTACGCAGCGTCTTCCCCTCCCATCGGAGGGAAGGCTGCTTCTGGCCCCGGCGACCTAAATACGCTATAACACCGATTTCCCAACCCTTGCGGGCTCGGGGTTCGGGAGCCCTGGGCTCTTATCGCGCGCTTCCAATTCCCAACCCTTCTCTTCAACTCTTTTTCTTTACTTTTTTCTTTATCTTGTTCATCTATGTACTATCGTACAATAATGCGTGACAAATTGATGAGAAATGTGAATCTACTATGACAAATCGATGAGAACTGAGAAGTTGATAGGTTGAGGTTCTAGTGCAAGTGGAAGCAAACAATTTAAGAGCCATCTACCCATGATGAGTTCTTTATAATCTCCCTCTCTCTGCTAAGTTCATCTTAGAGTCTTCCTAGATTTCACATGTTCTGGCATACATCTGGATTTCAATGTAATCGGTCCTTGCCATGCGTGATGACATTCAGAAAAACTGGTAGAGTAACTGGTAAGGCATGAATAAAGAAGCCTTTAATTAAACATCATGATTCATGAACCTCAACTCTGAACTGACGGACAAACAATTGAATTCTGAAGGAAAGAAGTCGCTGTCAGCAGAAAAGTCGTTTTAAAGCACATCCTGTACTAGTTCACTTACTGTAATTTTTTACGAGACCAGGTGTAACTTTCCACAGACATTGCAGTTGAAGTGAAATAGCAAATTGTAGAAAGTGTACCGTGACTATTAATCCCTCGAGCGTATACGAGGGGGTCAGGTCTATATATATACAGCCTAGACTAGTGGTCTGTCTAAAACCCCCCGCAGTCGCAATGGAAGGGGAACGGACACAGAGACTGGACGAAAACTGGTGAACAAAGACGTGGACAGGCCTTTGGTCATTATATCGGTAAAATGATGTACCGATGGTACATAGAGCATCCGAACCTGTCCTAATGCAACCTTCACGGACAAAATAAATATCGATCTCGATGTGCTTGGTGCGTCGATGATGGACTGGGTTGGTAGTCATGTAGACGGCACTGACATTGTCGCAGTAGACGACGGTCGTGGTGGAGAGGGGTGCACGGAGCTCCTAGAGAAGCTGGCGAAGACAGCAGCACTCGGCAACGGCGTGGGCGACGGCGCGGTACTCGGCTTCAGCGCTGGAGCGGGACACTGTAGTCTGGCGTTTTGAGGACCAGGATACGAGAGTGTCACTTAGGTAGACGCAGTAGCCGAACGTAGAGCGTCGAGAGTCGGGGCAGCCTGCCCAGTCCGCGTCGGAGTACGCGGTGAGGGAGTCGATGGGGCTGGAGCTGAGATGCAGCCCGCTGGAGAGGGTGCCCTTCACGTAGCGTAGGATGCGCTTGAGCAGCGCGAGGTGAGGTTCGCGCGGAGCGTGCATGAAGAGGCACACTTGCTAGACAGCGTACGTGAGGTCGGGTCGGGTGAGTGTGAGGTATTGGAGAGCTCTGGCAAGACTCCGATAGTGAGAGGGATCGGCAACGAGGGCGCCATCGGCGGCGGAGAGTTTGGCTCGAGTGTCGACTAGGGTGGCCATGGGGTGACAGTCGGCCATGCCCGCACGCTGGAGGAGGTCGATGGCGTACTGGCGTTGGGAAAGGAAGAACCCGTGGATGGAACGGGTTACGGAGATGCCAAGGAAATGGTGGAGAGGACCAAGATCGGTTATGGCGAACTCAGAGTGGAGTCGGGCCATGATCTGGTCGAGGAGAGATGTCGAAGACGCTGTGAGGACAATGTCATCGACATAGAAAAGTAGATAGGCAATGGCGGAGCCGATATGGAAAGTGAACAGGGAACTATCGGACGCAGAGGCCACGAAGCCGATGTGCCGAAGATAGGCAGCAAATCGCTGATACCAGGCACGAGGGGCTTGTTTGAGGCCGTAGAGAGAGCGTTGAAGGAGACAGACGTCGTCGGGCCGAGAAGGGTCGACGAAGCCTGGGGGCTGCTGGCAGTAGACTGTTTCCGTCAGGTGGCCGTGAAGAAAGGCGCTCTTCACGTCTAGTTGATGGATCTGCCAGGAGCGAGAGGCAGCCAAGGTGAGGATGACTCGGATGGTGGCGGGTTTGACAACGGGACTGAAGGTCTCGTCGTAGTCGACACCGAGTCGTTGGGAGAAACCCCGAACTACCCAGCGAGCCTTGTGACGGGCAAGGGAGCCATCGGCGTGGAATTTGTGTTTGAAAATCCACTTACCGGTCACAATGTTGGCGCCGGGAGGTCGGGGAATGAGGCGCCAGGTCTCGTTGTCCATTAGGGCCTTGTACTCGTCGGCCATGGCCGCGCGCCACTGAGGGTCGGCCAAGGCTGAGCGAGAAGTCGTCGGGATGGGCGAGATAGAGCTGTGGACGGCGGAGAGACCGTAGCGCGGAGTGGGTCAGAGAGACCCGGTCTAGGAGCGGGTGACCATGTGAGAGGTGGAGGGAACTGGAGCCGATGGGGGTGCGGGAGTAATGGGAAGAACTGGTCGGGTAGGGGCGTTATCGGCTCCGAGTCGGCGACTGTAGACAAGAGGAAAAGAAGGAATTAGATTGGCCTGAGCCGATGAGGTCGGGTGGGCCGAGTATTCCGATTGGTCCGATAGAGATGGATCAGCCGATAGGGTGGGGGGAGCCGATGGAAAGTGAGGAGCCGATGGAAGTGGGGTGTCCGATGGAGAGGGAACGGTATCAGCTGAAGGATAAATAGGATCGGTACCGGCCGATAAAGGTGGGTCCGATGGGGGTCCGATGGTGGGGACATCGGACCGAGTAGTGGTGGGATATGTGACGGGTAAATTCTCAGTAGCGGCCGATGAGGGGGCCGATGGAGAGGGCAGTGGGGGAGACCTGGTCGGCACGGTGTTGGTGAGGAGGAAGTCGAGATCACTAGAGTAGGATCTCGGATGAAGGTGACCGAAGGGAAAACATGTCTCGTCAAAAATGACGTGACGAGAGACGAGGACCCGTCGGGTGGAAAGGTCGAGGCATCGGTATCCCTTGTGAGAGGTGGAATAGCCGAGGAGAATACAGGTGGTGGAGCGGGGAGCGAGTTTGTGGGAAGTTGTGGCGGTGAGATTTGGGTAGCAGAGGCACCCGAAAACGCGAAGGTGGGAGTAGTCGGGCGCCGTGCAATAGAGAAGGGCATAGGGAACGTTGTTATCAACGGAGGAGCATGGGCGCCGATTGAGAAGGTACGTCGCAGTAGCCAGAGCTTCGGCCCAATAAGTGGCGGGTAGGTAGGCGTGAAGTAGCATGGTGCGACTGATGTTGTTGAGGGTGCGAAGGAGGCGCTTGGCTTTGCCGTTCTGAGGAGAGGTGTAGGGGCAGGAGAGCCAGAGATGGATGCCCTGCGAGGTGAGGAGGTTTGTAACGGTATGGTTGACGAATTCCGTACTGTTATCGGCTTGTAAAGCCTTGATGGGGAGGTTGAACTGAGTGGATACGTACGTGACGAAGTGAGTGAAGTGAGAGGCGACCTCGGATTTGTGGATGAGCGGGAAGGTCCAGCAATAGTGTGTGTAATCGTCAAGTATAGCGAGATAATACTGATTACCGGAGACACTTTTAACTGGGGACGTCCATACATCATAATGTATAAGTTCAAATGGACGCGAGGTACAGGAGAGAGAACTAGAAAAGGGCAGACGCACATGTTTGTCAAGTTGACATGAGTGGCAAACTGTGGAGCTGCTGTGAGTACATCGAATGGAGGCGCTGCGACGGAGGGTGGCGATAGCGTCGGGGCCGGGGTGGCCGAGGCGAAGGTGCCAAAGGTTGGTGGAGAGGGCGACGCTGGCGTGTGAGGTGGACGGCGCAGCGGGAATGGTGTAGAGGTCGCCGCCACTATTGCAGTGAAGGATCTATCGCCGGGTTGGGATATCCTTCATAGAGAAACTAGACGCGTCAAATTCAATGGAGCAGTGATTGTCTCGTGTGAATTGGCGAACATATATAAAATTGTGAATGAGAGAAGGAACGATAAGAACATTGCGTAGGGGGAGGTTAGTGGTGGATGTAGACAAAGAGGAGTCACCGCGGCATTGAACAGGAAGAGAGTGACCATTGCCGATGGTGACAAAAGGAGAGGAAGAGGGGTGACAGGAGCGAAGTATACCGGCCGATGACGCCATGTGTGAAGATGCCCCAGAGTCCAGCACTCAAGGATGCTGTGGTTGGAACGTCATCTGGTTGAGGGCAGCGCCGAGGCCAGCCTGGTTCCAGGAGGAAACCAATTGGGTGGTTGGGGTCGGTAGCATCGGCTGAGGCGGCAGAATGGGAGCCGATGCCAAGTGAGCCTGGGGATGGGCGCCGAGAACTTCGGGTTGCCAGCCGATGGGGCTGCGTGGCTGGGGCTGGGGCGCCCAGGGGTTGTAGCAGAGCCACGGACCCGTGGGACCGGTAGGGTGGGTAGGTACCGAGGTAGGTCGTAGTGGCGTCGGACCCTGCCAGGCCCTGCCTTTGCCTTTGCCCTTGCCTTTCCCGGTGCGGGCTGTGTTGCTGTGGCCGGAGCCATGGCCACCAGGACCGCGAGAGGAAGGGGCAGCGCAAGAAGCTCGGCAGCCATTATCGGCTGCGACAAGAAGAGCGGTGTGGGCCACTGTCTTCTCATCATTGGCCAGATGGAGTTCTTTAAGAACTAGCATGTCATGAGCCCGGACGAACGATGGAAGAGGTGTGGCGTTGGCGATGTCATCGGCGGTGTTGGAGAAGCGGGGATTGAGGCCTCGCAGAAGGGCGAGGACGAGTTGAGAGTTGGCCACAGGGTGGCCGACGTCCCGGAGAGCAGCAGCCTTGACTTTGAGGCGCTAACAATACGAGGAGACAGAGGAGTCGCTTTGTACCATGGAGTGGAACTCGTTGAGGAGAAAGATGGCGCGAGGCTGCTTGTTGGCTAGGAAGATTCGCTCGATGGCCACCCAGAGGTCCCGGGCGGTGGGGTCGGTATCGTCCATGGCGAGGTCGAGGACAGAGTCGTCGACCAAGCCGAGCAGCCAGCTGCGCACGCAGCACTCGGCGATGTCCCACTAAGGATCATCGGGGCGAGGTGGAGCAGAGCCATTAATATGGGACCGGAGGCCGAATTTTCCACAGAGTGATTTGAAGAAGAAAACCCACTTGAAATAATTGGCGTTAAGGTCAAGGGAGATAGGAACGTGAGATTTCACGTTCACAGCAGCGTAGGGAGGGGAGAAGATCGGCGAGGTGGTGCCCGAGGTGTGGTCTAAGGCACCGAGGGCCGAAGCAGATTCGGCGACTGGGAGAGTGCCGGAGCTGAGGGCGGACTCGGTGGTCATGACGGGAGAACGGGAGCAAAGAGCCGATGGGAGAAAGAATCCGATGGGAGGGGGAAGCTGATGAGAGGACTGATCGGCCGATCAAGGATGTGAGAAGCCGATGAGGAGTGGCTAGCCGATGAGGAGTAGGCAGCGGAGTAGGTGAGGAGTGGCCAGCCGATGAGAAGTGGTTGGCCGATGGGGAGTAGGCAGCGGAGTAGGTGAGGACAGAGTGGGTGGGTCAGAGAGTGGTTGGGTCACGGACGTGCGAGGATTCACATCCGTGAAGAGAAGATTCACGTCCATGAACTCGTGGAGGCCAAGGAGTGGGGCGGATGCGAGAAAGGCAGGGAGTGGCCGGACGCGAAGAGAATATGTTCGCATCCGGGAGGCAGGGATTCGTGCCTGTGGACACGTGGACACGTTGGACTGGCTTGGACGTGAGGGGAGAAGGTTCGCGTCCGAGAGCCGTTGAGCGTGTCGGAAAGGGTGAGAACCGAGGGAGGTTTCCAACCGATGGAGGGCTAGATAAGTCTAGCCGATGGAGACGACGAGCGCGGAGGTGCGCCGGTGTCAGAGAAGGAGAGATGCACGAAACAAGAGGAAGAGCGGAGACGGGTGCAAGGAGGGACGAGGAGGCGGATCGAGACCATCGCCTGGTCGCGCGGAGGTGGGGCGGAGAAAAGGTGACTGCGGGAGAGACGGGGAGAAGAAGAAATGGAGACGAGAGAGCGAGGGGAGTACCGGGAAGAGAGTCGGCGACGAGAAGAAGACGTCGACGACGAGGAGGAAAAGGTCGGATCGCCGAAGGGAGAAGCTAGCGCGCCGGGATGTCTAGACTCGCTCTGATACCATGTAGGTCAGTGGTCTGTCTAACAGAAATGTATACACATGTTGTGTGCAACATGCTCGTGCAAGGTAAAACTTGACATACAATGAAATTCAGCTGAAAGTGACGTTCAAACTTACAAGATCACAACTTTATTTTGCACTGCAGAGCATATGCTCTTGCAAAATTACACTTGGTATTATGCGACATTAGCACCCAAGGTGAAACTTATTGACAGATAATTTTTTTCAAATGATTAACACTTGGTTTCCTCCGGGCAAAACCGAGTGCATCAGTGCCGCGTAGCCGCCGGCGGAGCTAGCAGGCGGCGGTGGTCGACGGTCCATCAACAGAGCCAGGTCCACGGTCTCGATCAAGTTACCCTTCCTGGATGATGGTAACGGTTAGAATATGGATCGAACCTGAACCATTTTCATTGAGTTCATGTATCCATGGTTCAATAGGGTCAATCCACCGTGAACTCACTGTATGGTTAGGTTATCCATGGATACCCAATTGGATCATTAATGGCACTACCAATACATCAAAACACCAAGACGTTCCAAACAAAACGAGAAGTTTTACAGTGTTTGTATTCTATAAATGATAAAAGTCCAACGGTCCACCCTAAAAGATATAATATAGAAGGTATTTAAGTATTGATATAAGTAGTTAAGTAGGAAAGGTAAAAGGATAATTTTACTAGGAGATAGTAAATGGCATAATTGTCTGTAATATTACTTTGTAGCTACATAGGTAGCGCATAAGTACCATCTTCATTTTCATTGGTACCACATCTTCTCTAATTATCTAGTACTTTTTTTTGCGTGGTTCTTTTGAGATTTACATTTTGTCCGCCAGCAATATGATCGGTCAAACCATCACAGAATGTTTGGGTGTTTATTTTAAGATTTACATTTTGTCCCCCAAAGAACACGATATCTAGAGAAAAAAAATCAACAATTAGTATGTTCATACTTAATTCATCTCCGATACACCAAATTATATGGTTTTTTCACATTTGCATCACCTTCCCAATAAACATGAATATATAATATACTTTTCTTACAGTGCTCCAATTTTTTTTATGGACCATCCATTTGAGCTTATCCAATGGTTGATATTACTCTTACCTTCTAGAAGGTAACAAATGATAAATAAGGAAATAAAAACAAATTTGCATGTGGTATTAAAGCATTAATTGTTGTCTACATGGTAAGTAACATTTAAATTATTCTCACTTCCCATGATCGTCTAGATTTGAATTATAACGTGCAGCCTTCAAATTTGTGCCAGTAAATTTGGTTGTAGATTTAAAAAATTTTCTCTTCAACTTGGTTCCAGATATTCAAATTTTATTGACTAAATTGACGTGCGTGCCAACTGTTAAATTAATTGGCTCCTAATTGCCCGCATGTATGCTTAACTCTAACTCTAGGAATGATCATTATGTGCCGTTGTCCTTTCCTTTTGTGTCTGGTTCTCTGCGTTTGTTTGTTGCTAATTAATTATTTTGGTGGGGCCAATGCATGCAGCCATAGATTACAGGATGGGTGGCCTTGAGACGGAAGGCAGACGATACTTGCCCTTTCCGAGAGTGCCTTGTTCAAACCATATAAAATGAACGGAGGGAGAAGAGATCATTTCTACGTAAATACACAAGCAACTACATAAATACGCATCACAGATCATTCCTATGCCCTTTTGCGTAGGCGTCAACCAGATCTTCGCTCCTGGTGCTTCTCCTTTGCCTTCATCCGGTGCACTAGTTCAATCCCTAGAAAGAGAACGAACGAAGGGGGAGAAGATAACCGAACTTCGTTTCTTTTTTCTCATGCCAAATAGATCGAACAAATCACTGGTTGGGAAGATTTACGTTGTTTACTGAGTACACCGATTAGATTTACCTAGGTATTCACTTAAGAGAAAATGTCCATATTTTACTATTACTCCACTGTCATCGGCTATGATAATTTCATATGCTTCTCTCTTGATCAACGGTTCACATTACTCCACCTCTCAGTTCCTCACAAACACAGTAAAACTTCTCAACAGAAATACACACATGATGCAGCCACTGTTGCCCTCATCGCCAGAGAGCGTCAAGGAAATCTCCATGTGCTCAACCCACACCACCTGCTTTATTGCCATTGTCACCATCGAACTCTTCCATGATCGGCTATGGACAGGGCTGCGTGGACGCAATCTAGCCCTAGCATCATTGGAAAAGATACGAATGCGTTAGCGTTCTCACCTGACCCTCCTCAACCACGATGATGCTGGCACTAAATTCTTCTACGTGAAGGTGAATTCATGGAAGAGAAAAAAGACCATTCTTTCGCTGGAACACAATGAGACTGACAACAACAGAAGAGGACAGATTAGCAATGGTGTTCAATTATTTCACTTCAATCATGGGGGTGACCGCGCCAACCACCTTCAACCTGGACCTATCCAAAGTTGGCCTGACAAGACACCAGCTACGTGACTTGGAGGCGTCTTTCACAGCAATAGAGATTCGCAAGGTGATCTTTGCCGTGCTTACTGAGAAAAACACGAGTCTAGATGGTTATCCCGGCCTCTTCTTCAAGTTTTGTTGGGAGATGATCAAAGAAGATGTGCTTGTGGCCATCCAAGAGTTCTCTCTTTGCAATTTTCAGAACCTCAACCTCCTCAACTCTACCTTGATAGTGCTTCTGCCAAAGAAAGACAATCCAGAACTGTTTGTGGACTATCGTCCAATAAGCGTGATTCATTGTATGGCGAATATCTTTATGAAGCTTCTGGCCGAGCGGCTTGCTCCCCGTATTGATTGACATTATTTCACAATCCCAGACAGCCTTCATCCGCAAGTGATGTATACACAAGAATTTTATTTTTGTCTAACGAGCAACTAAACTTTTCCATCGCCAGAAGAATCACTGCTGCGTCGACGGAGCTACTCAGCGCATCGACGTCTTATCCTAGCAGCGGACCATTTTTGTCCCACCTCGCCATTTCGTGCGTAAACCGCGGACGATAAATCCGGCATTATCCCACCCCCGATCGCCGGGCCTAGTAGCGAAGGACTGTAACTCCGGCTTCGAAGGGTAGAGTTGATGGGGAGCGACAAGGTTGCCTCCCTCCTCGGTTTCCACCATGGCCGGAGAGCCGTCGCTATTCGCGGCCGGGGCCGATCGAGAGTCTTGGGTTTCGTCGGCTATGAGCCCCCCCGTGGTCAGACACCCCGTCGTGTCTGGACAAGGTCAGGTCACGAGTGAAGCCGCGACGGGCCGGGGGGGGGGGGGGGGGGGTGCATATCATGTCGCGTGCATGCATGCGTGTGGCCGGGCTTTCTCGTAGGTTTGTTTTGCACGCGCGCGAGTGAGAGGCGGCCGGCCGGCACCCACTTTGTTGTGCTGCGTTGTTGTGTAGCGCACTATCCAGCCATGTTGGGGACCTCTCGCTTCCCTATATCGTGTTGGGGTTCGGCGGTTCGCGCCGTGGATGAAACCCTTCTCTCCCGCCAACTCTTTTTTATTTTCTTGTTTCCCACTTCTAGCTATCGTCCGTGAGATTTTGTTGTTCGACCGTCTCTACAGGATTGCCGTTCATCGTCTTCGTCTTCATTTCTTACTTGCTCGTCCGTTCAGTTTTGCTCCCTTTCCTCTTCTTCGACCCCACCAGCTCAACTGCCTCGGACTTCAGGTGTTCCATGTTTGTCTGTTCAATTTTTTTTAGCTCGATCGACATCTTTGACAGCTTATAATCCATAATTTATGTCAATTGATCCATTCTACGACTCTGCGTTACCGGATTGATCGAGGGAATAATTATATTCTGTCACTTTTTTTAGCTGATTACAATAATCTTACTGGATGAATAACATCCATGACTCAACTGCCGCTTGCAGAACTATTCGATCTTAACAAGCACACCTCGCTGGAGCAAAAGTCATTTTCTTAAGATACGTATTACTATTTCGGAAACGTACGCGGGGTCGTATATCCTGCTGTACGATCGTATCCGTCCCAAGTACCTAAAGGCCCAAAGAACAGAACAAGTTCACAGTTCGAGAACGCCGGACCGGGCAACAGAAGCGGCGGCGCTTCCGCCGTGCACCGGAGCCGGCTCCGGCGGCTCAGTCGGGCGGCGAGCACCTGCCGCGCACACGGAGCGGTCACAGCTCGGTCGACTGGTCCTTCGACCGAGGCAGGCCGGCCGGCGGTCTCGATCGACGACGACGACGACGGAGTGCTTTTGTTTCTTCCTTCCTCGGCTAGCGATCGAAGTTTTAGTCCCACCTCGGCATTTCGCGCGGAATGCGCGCCCGATAAATCCGGCCCTATTCCCGACTCGGTCGCCGGACCTGGTAGCGCGGGCCTGTCACTCCAGCTTCGGAGGGTAGAGTTAACGAGGGTGTAAGGCTCGGCTCACCGCGAGACGACCATGTCGGTGGCGGAGCCGAGCTCATGTTTTTGTTGTATGGCGCGCATTGTTGAGAGTAGTACCATGGTCAGAACGCAGCATCCGGACCCCCCGCGGTTAAAAATGCGGGGGGTTGGTTCCATTGCGCGGGGAGGACGGTATATATATATATCACTTGTGGTGGAATCTTTCCACTCGGGTCGGATATGTGGTTGATCGTATATGTACCGTGTTTTGAATATATATATATATAAATATTTTAAAACAATATATAAAAATATATACGAAATATATACTAGAGTGGATAGAATAAATATATTTCAAAACAATATATATAAATATATACTAGAGTGGATAGAGTTATAGAGCAATTTATATGAGGATAATTGAATTATTGATCATGTAACTATGGAAGAAAAGGATATGTGGTTGATCTAAAAGTCTTTAGGTGTTGATTAGATGTTGGACCGGCATAATAGGGGGAATCTCCTAAGGAAGTGTGCTACGAGAGCAAGATGAGGCACTTCTTAGTTCTTCGTCCTCAAGGAAAGTGTTCTCCCTCCTATTATAGTGACCACCTCTTCTTGTCTTATGGCGCCAACTTTATAGCTCATATTCAAGCTTGAGAGTATCGAGATCGTGAAGGGTAGAAGGTTCAAGGGGATCGAGACCAAGGTATTCAACTAGTCGATCTAAGCTGAGAGAATCTTGGTCCTTGGTTGATTTGTCATCTGATCTATTGTCGACGACCGTAGCTTGTCAGGAGTGGATCAGACAACTCCAGCAAGGGGTGTTGCTCTCGGTAGGTTTTGTTTCTCCAGTAGCCTCTTTGAGGAATACCTTGTAATTTACGAGAATATAAGAGCTAGTCTTGTGGGTGGCACAGTACTTGCATAGGGGAGTATGTAGGATAAATCGAAGCTTGGTGACCTTGAGTTCAGTTGTTTCCCTTTGGAATATCGTGCATCCAGTAAGAAAGTGAGATTTCGCCTTGTGGATTGGAGACGACAATCTCTAGGTAGGATTCGCCTTGTCGATTTGCCCTGATGTATTCTCATGAGCTGTAGCTAGTGGAGGAAGAAAGATCGAAAGTATTAGGACTGCTGCGAAGACCGAGAAGGTGATGTATCTGACTTATAGAAGGGAGAGCGTCAGTTGGGTTGTGTCTCTTAGGCCAGAGCGGTTGTAAAAGCCTTTGTCAGAAAAACTACATCTTAATTTCATCTCAGCGAAACCTGGTAGCACCATGCCCCCTCTCCACCATCGACGGTTTATATGTGATGACGGTTTTTTAGGGCGTAGGGTACGGTTGAAATCAAGATATACGTGAGATAGAAGTAAAGAGATAGAGGTATGAATTTTTATAATAGTTTAGACCCTGAGAGAGGTAAGATGTGTTGCACTGAATACAAAGAGGGAATAAGCTAGTTATTCTAGCTTAGTCAAGCTGATCTCGATAAAATAATCCAGCGGGGCTTTCTCCTGACATGGTCTCGATGTGGATTATATATATGACTTATGATTTGATCATCCTCGCTCTTAAGGGGCTCTCTATTTATAAAGAAATATGTCCTCATATTTAAGTATGACTCAAGGACATCAAATATAATATGAATAGATAAATAATTGTCACCCTTAAATAGAATTTAGAGTGATTTCTTAACTAGGGTATAGATTTATATATGTAATATTATTTATATTTAAGTATAACTTTCCGTAAAATATTAAATATGCGTATTCTTGGTATAGAGTATGACATATTTATAAGACGCGTATGGCACACATGGGTGATACAAATAATGATACCAAGGACGAGGAGGCATAAATAATAGTAATCAAGCTGCTAGAAGGTTTGGTCTTAACTAATTCACATGCTACAATCGATGGTACGGCAAGCCTTTTTTTTAATTTTCTACTTAGACTTGGTGTAATTTGTTTTTCAAATGTTTTAAGTTCTCAATCAGTTAAGCGCAGTAGCCGTGGCAAAAACAAATATGAGGACTGCATGGTCTCAAGGAGAAAACTAACATAAAAAGGCAATATGTGAACTTACTTGTTTTATCCTTATATCAATTTTTGATGTCCTGTAGATATTAGTAATAGCAACAATGGAGCCCATGCTTCGGATGCCGCAGATAACAGTATTCATGCCGCAAAGAGAGGACGTTCGACTCAACCTAATTTGCAAGATACAGAACATGGTATATTAAAACATTCATCACAAGTTTTTTCATTCTAATAAATTTACTAATAGTTGTTTTATCGACACATCTGTTAGATACTGAGCATGATGGAATTGAACAAGTCCAGGTGCAACAGTCATTTGTTTAATTTCTACCTAGAGTTGATATATTTTTGTTTATCTAATTTTGCAAAGTACTAAAACGGTTGAGCACAAGGGCGGTGGCAAAAACAAATATAAGGAAGTTGCCAATCTCAAGGAGAACCAGAAAATTAAAGTTCAGTTCTACAACAACCATGCTCTTTCGAATAGTTTTTCACGTCACTTGGGTATATAATTGTTCATGATCGTAACATTACTCTGGTCCAATTAAAGGAATGATCAGGCATTAGTAACACAGAGCGGGAACACATATTTGCTTCTATTACGGTACACATCTGTTTTCCAATTAAATGTTCTTTCTTGTTTTCAATAAAACTATGCTTGCACTGAATCATTTGTTTAATAATTATGCAGGACAAGTTTGAAAATGAAGATCCAGATATTAAGATTGATGTATACAGAAATGAGATAATAGATCATGCCAAGAGTATTTCGATTAACTGGCGTGGAGATTTGCATCGGCATTTTGTGAAACCGGCAAAAACTATGCAACAGGCTTTAAAAAATAAACCAAAGGATTTTGACCAATCTGATTGGCAATGGCTGGTCCGGGAACAGTTTTTTTAGCAAAGAGTTTATAGTAAGTGATGATGTTCCATTTCTTCCCAGTACTTTCTATGCATTATATTTGACTTACATTTGCCCAAAAATGAGTTAATTTGTTTCATTATATGCAGGAAAAGAGCCTTAGAAACTTTCAGAACAGAGAAGACTTTAAAATGCCTCATCGCACTGGCAGCAAACCCTTCAGAGAGATAATCTACAATATGGTATGCATTAAAAATATTCTGTACGGAATTTTTTAATTAAAGCACACTTGGTTTATACTATATAATTTTCTTTGCTCGAATAGGGAGGAAAGGAAAACACACCACCAACTTTTGATGAGTTATTCTTTGAGACTCACAAGAAGGGAGAAACTTTGGTGGATGTTGAATCTTCCAGAATGCATGTAAGATTAACGTTTTGTGTAATAACCATCTTGTGAATGACTATTAGATAATGTATAGTTTCATTTTAGTTTGTAGTTGGTACTGACAGTAGCATTTTTCTAACACTATTGTTGGTCCATTTCAGGCAGAGCTTGTGGATGTAGTTAGCTCAGATCCTAATCCCTCCAAAGTTGAAGTTATGGACAAATGTTACAACGCGAAGTGACGTGATCATTTAATTGGGTTTGGTGATGGTGTTAAAGCAAGAGATGTACGAGGTCCAGCACTTAGCAAGGCTGAATTGCATTCTAGACTTCGAGCAGCAGAGAGGGAAAACAAAATACTTCGAGAAGAAAATAGTCAGGTTGTTGAGTCTGTAAACCAAATGCAGGGTGAATGGGCTGAGATGAGGAGAGATTATTATGCTAACCGTGAAAATAGAAATGACACGGGCTCACAAAGACGTCATGGGAGGTAAACTCATGCACCTAAAATGAGTTTAATCTATGATATGCGAAATAGAGTACTCATTAACTAGCTTGTATAATCTATGTTAATGGTAGGATCCACAGTGAAAGAGATGACGATGGTGCATATGAAGATGGTACCTACTGATGAAGGATTGATTCCTCGTATAACATGAAGAAATAGTCCATTGCACCTCCAATTTCATATTGAAATTTTGTTCATCATAAGTTCTAGAGTGTTTAATTAGGCATCATGTTGGTGCTGTCTAAATAAATTATTTAGTTGGATGCAGAGACCAAGTTATTATTTTATATTGGCACTGAGTAAACATGTGGCTGTTACTGGCCTGCATGGAAAAAAAATTGGGAATCAATATTATAAGGCGCCTTCGTTAAAACTGGACCGGTGAATGTTATTGATGTGCTGTTAATGATAACGCATCATGCCGGTCGTTAATAATTATAGGACAATACATACTTCACGGTAGTTAATAAAAAAACTAGGGCACAGTTTCACGGTCGTTAATAAAATAGCGATGGCATAATAGCATGGTCATTAATAAAAAAACAATGGTGTATTATCACGGTCGTTAATGAAATTAACAATGTCATAATATCATCGTCGTTAATGAAAACAATATTGGTAGAAAAACACCGTCGTTAATAAAATAACGAGGAGAAAAAAAAATGTTTGGTAACGGAGCCTTTAACGAGCTCTGACGACCACACTTTTGTAGTCGTTAATGACCTTTAACGACAACATCCAGACTTTTAACTACCAAATTTGCCGTAATCGTTTATCTAGTAGTGTCAGTTCGTAAGAATGCACGGAAGAGACAGTATAAATTTGATCTGTAAAGACATATTAGCATACTGTATACGAATCCAAATACCAAACACACACACAGTACCAAATCTAGCCTTGCCTCCTTGTGCACGCAGTGGGGACAAGGACTCGAGCAGGAGACGGGAGCGCCGCTACAAGCTGACGAAGAAGAACAGGAGGAGCAACGCCGGCGTGCCGATGCAATACGATGGGAGGTGGAGCGGCCGCCGCCGCCGGCGATCCTGCTCGGCTGCTCGGCTGCTCGCTTGCCGTCGCCGGGCTCTCCGGCCGCCACCCTATTCGCCTGCAGCGGTGCGGCCGGCCTGCTCGCTTGCTCACCCCCGCCGTGGCATCTGGCTGCCGCCACCGCCTCCCGCTGTTAAAGCAGTCGCCGTCGCCGCACAAAAGAACGAGATGGGGATAAATTCCCCTCCCCATGGGTTGTTCCCACACATCCGGAGGAAAACGAGAGGCAAAGTGGTCAAAACGCAAAAGCCGGACGATTCCATCAAAACCGCCTGTTCAACGGTTCTATAGAAAACCGAGCAGTTCGAACGGTTTTTAGAGGTCGGATTGCATAGACGGTCTTTTAACTAAACCAAGCGTCTCTGCTTTCAGTTTTTTTTTTCTATCGCCAGTCTGGTCTAGTCCTATGGTCTAAACCCATGACAACAAGTACAAAAAAAACCGCTAAATATGTGTGGAGGGGGGTGGGCATGTGGAGGCCCAAAAAGGAGGTAACCTACTACCACTTCGACAATGCTCTATGTTCTCAGCAAGCTATATCCTCTCCTCCTGTGTCATAAAAATCAAGGAATTATAATCGGTGGTGAGGATATCTCCACTGAGCTCTAAACAATATGCGGCGACTAAAAGTATGTTTAGTTGGTGTCCATAAATTAATATGAGTAAGAAAATATTTTGCCTGTGTATAAGAAAAACTTGTAATGATGAGGCATACTATAAAGAAATACGTTGTTTGGTTAGTGACTTTAGTCTGGAAAATTAAATTAGGTGAAAGTAAACAAAGAAATGATAAAATATTCTAAACTCAATGCATTTAGTAGTAGCAACCAGTACCACTCGTTAATCCATGGCATAAATATTCTAATCTCAACCAACTTTTTCTCACAACCCACTTGCCTGACTCAGGCCATCAAACTCCTGCGCCTGAGCCTAACCTCACTTGCCTGTATCAGGCTTCTTCTCAGGATGCCAACCAAACAAAGGCATGTAGAGGACAGAAACCAAACACGCCCTAAATTCACGGCCGGGGGGATACCCGTCCCTTCGTTGGGTGGGTGCCCTGGGCTCTCGCGGCTCGGCGTGCTCTCAAATAAAAAAAAAAACCTTTGGCCAATCCTTTTTTCCTTTTCTTTCTTTTTTTTACCTTTTCATCTTTTCATCTGGGCAAATTAACTATTAAGAAGTTACTAGGTCGTAGTGCAAGTGGAAGTAAACAATTTAAGTACCACCGTCCGGCTTTTTATTGGCATGAGGCCAGGAGTTCTTCAGTTCTTTACCTCTCTCTGCCATTTCATCTTAGATTTCACGGTCTGGCATACATCTAGATTCGAATACATTTGATCCTTGCCGTGCGTGATATTTAGGTGGACTGGTAGAGCTACTGACCGAGTTCATTGGTGCGGCATTGGATTACAATTTTTTTACGACCTCAACGTGTGGTAAGATAGTTCGATCGGTGTCTCATACGACTGAAACATGAACCACATGACGCTGCTTAACCTAGAGCGCATTCTGAATTCATCAGCCTAGAAAAAGGAAGGCCGTGGGCGAGGCGTACGTGGCAATGGCTCTTCGCGTTGCAGACTTACAGTGGAATGATCACGTGGGCGAGCCGGGCAACCGGCTCCAGCGGTGGCGGGCTGGTTCGGTCGAGTTGCTAGCAGCTACAAGCAGTCTAGCAGCCGCTATATTTTGTCCCACCTCGCCATTTCGAGCGGAAACCGCGGACGATAAAGCGCGCCCCATTCGCATCTCCGATCGCCGGGCCTAGTAGAGCAGGCATGTAACTCCGGCTTCGGAGGGTAGGTTTGGGAGCAGCGATAAGGGCGCCGCCTCCATCGGTTCCCATCCCTGGGGATCGAGCCTGTGTTTCGTCTAAGGCGGCACTAGAGACGTCGTCGGGGGTCAGGTATGTTGCCACACTTGGGGCCCGGGCAAGGTCACGAGCCAAGTTAGGCCGCCGGTGAGGTCTCCTGTGGGCCGGACGCAGCGTTGCTAGCCTCTCCTGTAAGCGTTTTTGGGCCGTGGTTGTTTGTCCCGGAACGGGATTCCAGAGAACGTGCAATGTTAGGCCCATCCATAAGGCCTTGTTTGGATAATCCTCCAAGATTTCAGACCATGCACGTGTCAAGTTCCTGTGCATGTCGCTGGTGCATAAACAAGAATTGACACAGGCAAATACTCCAACTGCTCAAAAGGCAGCAGATGCGAAGGGAGGAGAGAAGGCGGTGGTGCGGTGAACCTGGATGTCCGGCAGTCCACGTGCGTCCCACATCCAGCCGCCCACAGAGCAGCAGGCGGCAGGCCAGCAGTAGCTTGGTCATTTCGCCCGTTTATATTTATGCCTGGGGATGGTAGTCGAGTAATCGAGGTATTGATTTTTTATCGATGCAACGAGCCTGGCCCAGGGCGCCACGGCGATGCGCAAATACATTACTAGCTATAGTAAACTGCCTAGCTAGTAGTAGTAGCAGCTAGTGCACAAGATGGATTTGTAACTGTTCAAATGACTAAAACAATTTGTTTGTAACTGTTCAAATGATTATAGTGTCAGTAGCATATGTGGGTCATGGGTTATAGTAGTCTCATCAATCTATAGTCTTATAGTGGCCGCAAAAGGTCAACATCTTTCTCTCTTTCAGTCGATTAATGCATAAATGAGGGTGTTTTTTTCCCAGCCATCCCATCCATCCATCTTCCTACCTATTACATCAGTAGGATTCATCATGTTCATTTCGGAAGCTTGGTTCAATTGAAGAAAGAAAAAGATTGGCGGTATCAAGTTCCGAGAATTTGCTAGATTTCAAGGGCAATCTCATGAAATTACACATTGTTAATACTAAAATTTTGGCAAATGTGCAAATTTAGTTCATTGTAACTGCATTTTTGTTGTTATATGTGATTTTATTTTATTTTTATCTGAGTTTAATTTTTTATGCAATTTTGTAAATTTTTACAAGTTTATTACATTCAATTTTATACTTTTTTGTATATTAGAATAGTTTAATGTTCAACTATTGGAATTGATAAGTAATAGGTGAGTTATGAGTCATTGCATTATCATCCAAAGGATGAGAAAATTTTCAAACGCAGACCTCTCTAATTTCCGTTGTAGGACTAGGTTTTAGCAAGAAAATTTTGATTGATATAGATGTATACAATTATATCTAGAATTGTAGATAAAAACTTTAAAACATATTATATACAAATTAGTATGATTATATCTATGAAAATAGAATATGAGGTTTGTATATAAAATCAAATTCCAGTTTTAGAATCTACTGCATACAGTTTATATATTTTGTGTAGACAGAAGCTAAGAGTTATATACAAAATACAATTTTGCTGTAGCCTTTTTTTACTCCCCTGCTTCATAATAACAGACACTACATTATTCACTTTCGAAATTTAACCACTCGTCTTTTTTAATATTTATAAACAATATAAATGATGTCATGTTATTAAAATGGGGTATATCTTAAATGCAAGCATAAAATTTTTGTTCACTTCATTTGGACTAATTATAATGATTAAAGTTTAAATGAAAGTCAAAATTATCGGTTATTAAGAAATGGAGGGAGTAATATACATAGTATATATAGATTTTGGAATGTTTGGTTTAGTTCCACCGCGTGGAAGCTTCTCTCTGCCACCCCTAAAAGAACCAGGCGACTAATTAACTTGATTACGACGACGACGTTAGGTCAAATTGGCACGCAGCGTTTGACATCCGAGTCATAGACTCGATCATAGTTGCTAGAACATCTATCAACGACCGTGCACGCAAAGCCTACATCCCCGGCAAAAGAAAAAGATCCACAGAACAACAAAAAGGCCGTGACTTTCACCCAAATCATTAAGCTATATATATACCTACATGCATATATATATTCGCCAGGCCTGCCGGCACAATGGCTGCATACACACATATATATAGACGCCTCCTCGTTGTCGACTCGAGAGGCGTTTCGGAGTGGCCGGGCATCTGCTCCTCTCGACACACGTCCCTGATAAAAACAAGATTAGCCCACTAACCTCGAGCTGCTACTACTAAACTCTGCCATCTCAGCTCCAATTATATAAGGGCCTCAGTATCTCCTCCCATATCGAGCCTCTTCCCTATCTTGTAGTAATATAATTATATTATTAGGCGCAAACCCAACATCATCTTAGAGAAGAGAGAGAGAGAGCTAGAGAGGAGGTTGTATATATTAGTTTAGCAAAACGAATGAGATCGGAGAAGATACGGCTGCCTACGGGAGCTCCCACACCTGATGCGATAAAGCCACGCGAGACCCATATGTTTGTGCGTAAATTTGCAGCTAGCAGCTGCGCTGCTTTGCTGCTGCCTAGCTAGCTAGGACGTCATCGATCTTTGCCGGGAGGGATCAGATCATCTATTTTAAAGTCACGTCCCTTTGCCACTTAACATATAGGCCCGAAAAGATCTAAAATTATATATCCGAAAAATCCTAGATCCATATATCAGTGATAAAATTATATGACAGTTATAAAGTAACCATAATTTTGAAGGCTGATCATTCTAATCCTACCGGTAGGAGGCAAGCCGACATGGCCAAATGGAAAGGCATCTTACGTTAATCTCCTGATTAATTAGGGGTAGAGCGACTGGTAGCTATCTTGTAAGCTAGGGTGATTAACAAAACCAATCGGCTTTTCGGCTAATGGCCCTTTTACCGACACGTCACTCTTGTATATATATTGGGCCGTAACCACGTCAGATCTTCACGGTCAGCGTCCTCATTTTCTGGGTTCTGGACGTCGTCCATGGTTTATTAAAAGCTTTTTAGTACAACCTTAATTATGTTGACGAAGCTGTAGGATATACAGACAAAACGGGGTTTTTTTTATTAGAGGGATGGAAGAGATCGCTGTCCTTAAGGGTTATAGTTGCCCGGCGAAAAATTAAGGGTTATATTTGGCTACTCCTAATTGTCTATAATTATATAATTATAGTATCTTGTGTATGAACTTGCCGGTGACTCACTGTTTCAGATACTAAAATTTAACACGTTGTCTCATGGAAGGACAAGAAGGATGTGAACCATGCATGCTAGCTTAATTAGCTCTGGCTGGTTGTGGCCAGGCCAGCATATAGTGCGTGAGAGAAATTAAACAATCGGAGGAGCAAGGAGAAGATGCTGATGAGGCGGCTCGCGCCACAGGTAGTCACATTGTTTGCCATTTATCAAACCGGCCAGCTCTATATAACTACCCTACTACTTAATTAAGGTTAACACATGGTTTAATTTAACGTTTACACAGTTTTTTTTTCAAAAAAAACATAAGGCAACAATAATATAAAGTTTTATATGTGCCAGATTTGACTTCTTTTTACTTCAAATATCAAATATATGTGACAAATGAACTAATCAGGCACCACCATGTTCAATGATTATGCTGGCTTCTATCCAAAACTTTTCTTATTGACGAAAGGAAGTTTGCTATTTATCTTTAAAATTCGTGCAAATTTACTCTGGGGAATACAACCAACTCTTTTGGCTAATTTATATGTTTTCAATTTCTCAGTATCCGTATTATTGCAGAAGTAATGATGTTCAATTCATACACTTTTATATATCCATGTGTGTTTTTAATTTCCTGTCCAGTACGTACTTAATTCAGACTTCATGACTACAGATATTGTAACTTTGTAAGAACCATGCTAGAAGAAATATTGGAGGTTTACAATGCTACAAATATGGATGCAGAAAATTAATGCTAAACATGAATAATTAATGTTCATTTGAGTTAGACAATTTAGTTTTATGTCTTAGGTTAAGAGCATGATTGCAAGGCTTTTTTTTTTCGTGGACAGCTTATAAATCGAAGACATGTGGCTGATGTACTTGTGCTCTTAATCGTTGAAAGGCCAATTCTGAGTGATGAAAACGGCAAAAAGACCACTAAATTATTTAATTATAAAATTTAACTTTAAAATTTAAAATTGGATAGTGGACCAGATAATTTTCCAGTTCCAACTTTCATCCAATCTATATAGATCAACAAAATTGAAGGCTTAAAATAATAGAGATTATATATCAATAAGAAATAAAAATAGCATTTATTATAGAATGATATCAATTGTATAACTTGTATTGCATGGCATAAATGTTATATACACCTCTAGCAAAATACTACAATGGCCAATACGAAAAATATGAATTGCAAATGCGTCATATACTTTAAAGTTACCCTTATTAACCACCGTGTTGTTCTATGCTTATTTATTGATATTACGGATGTGTGTGTATCCACCACATGGTTGCAAGCCCCTCCACCATCACCATAGGTTGCTTGGCATACCCACGCCTCGATTGGTACATTCTTATATACCGATTTCAGCGACCAAGATCTGGTTTCCTGTTGGGCCACATAGCATCACGAGTAGAGCCTAGGCGAAATTCTCTGCCTAAGAAGTATGCCACATATTCATAGCCCTTGCACAGCCATTCGATGGCATACAAACAGTGGACAAATGTCTAGCGGACCTCAACATAAAATGCAAGTTTTAAGAGTTTTTTTTACAAAATAGGCTATCCCATCTTGAAAAGTCAGTTGTAGAGGAAAAGGTACCAAAAAATCTAATAAAAAAATCTAGCAAGAAAAATAGATTCACTCTCCTAATCACCATTCTGCCGCTAAGCTTGAAGGATAAGCGGCGACGGTGGACCTCAGCAATAGGAACCCATGTCGTGTTTCCACACCGCGTGCTAACGTCACTTGCCTCGCTGGTTGCCATTGCATAGGGCTTGCTCGCTTTTGCAATCACGCTCCCACTCTCCTAGCCGGCCATGTCGCCATCGAGAATTTGAAAGTAATCGCCCTAGTTGGTGAAGTAGGGTAGGAGAAAGTGGGAGGCAACAAGAGCATGTAGGCAATGGATGCCCTCCTCCACCTTCCGCCAATGACGCATCTCCTATCTCTTTCTTTGGCAGATCAAAACGGAGGAGATCAACCACGGGAGCATGACAACACAAGGGAGCGATGGCGTGAGGGCACAACGATGGCTCTATTGTCCCTTTCTTTGGTAGATCGAGGTTGAAGAGATCAGCATCGAGGACGTGGTGGCATAAAGGAGCGATAGTGTGATGGCATGATGATGATAAAAGAAAACCCTAACCCAAATCGCTGTCTGTCTGCCCTGTTTGACCACTAAATGGGCCAGCCCACATGCTCTCCTGCACCAGTTAAATGGTCCAAAAGTCTAAAAAGGCCTGAGCCTAGGTTTTGAAATTTTTGCAAAACAACCCTACATTTCTAGGAAATTATGAAATAATCTTTGTAAATAGTAATATTCACTATTATTTCAATTTTTATCTATGAATTTCCAACAATTCAATAAATCCCTCAATTTTAGCCCCAACATCATAATTCAACAGGCCCCAAGTCCTCAATCAACCCAAATTAATTTATTCCCTATCATATTACAAATCCAAATTATCATTAAAAGAAACTAAAAAAATTATCGCATGATGAACAAAATCTAATCAATATGAAAATATTACAAACTCAACAATGTAAACCCTACAAAATATCACCTGATTTGAAACATGAAAGATATTTATACCATCTTCGCATTCTGAACATACATATAAATTGAAATGGGTAATTTTTAGCCAAAACCTCGAAAATTTGAATTTTCACGGTTGTGGTGAGTAATTTTTTAGAAAATGGTTGTAGTGAGTAATTGTCACTACACAATTTAAATATGTTAGGACAAGCCCACAAAATAAATCAAGTGTCCTACAAAATTTCACCTAAGAGCAACAATATTAGTGACATTTTCAATAAAAATATATTTAATCAGTCATTTAAAGTGTTTGCTCCAATTATTAGTTATTATTTCACATATGCCATTTGTGTGTTCTAAAATTAACTCTAAGCAGCATACACAGGCTATCACAGAGGCTAAATAGCTAACATTTGTACAGAGATAGAGTAATGGCTAATATTTGTACATCCATAGAGTACACAACATTCCAATTTAACATTTTAGGAGAATATGCACTTCACTTTCTATTGCTTTAGTGATTATAGACAAGCATTAAAATCATTTTGCCAAATTTTGTTAATCTTACTCTAATACAGTAATATGTTCATTAGGAAGTAAACATTCTATATTTCTCAAAAATAGAAATATTGCACCACCTTAATCACCATCGCTTAATTCATGTTTATTCCATCTCATTTATATCTTTAAAAAATAATATGATGAAATTAAACTAATTGTAAATAACACGATATAATATTTATGCATCTTATAAAAAAATAACTAGGCATATTAGTCGGCGCACTGACACTGCGCCCATTTTCTAAGGAAAACCGGCAGCTGCATGGGATGGTCATAGTAAAAGAGATGACAAGTGACCAACGCGTCACATGCAAAACCTCCTTCAGCCTCCACAAACATTGTGTCTAGTAGTGGAACTGTTTTTACCATATAAAAACTTCATTTTCTATACCTAGAAAGTTGATTTATTCCCTCATCTGCTCTTCTAAAATTGGCTCTCCCTGTAATACCCTTATTCTTAACTTTTTTATCACTTATTTGTACATTTTTTTAACCTACTGTTAGTAGGCAGTGAAAAGACAGTTATGCCCTTAACTTGTTTTATGTATGGTCAACAATTTTATGCTAGCTTATTATGCACAACCAGTTAAATATCTCTTGTGACCTTGATGTTATTTTAATAATATAGCTTTATGTATAAAGCTTTGAATTTACTATGCAACATGAAACATTAAAAGCAAGCTAAAGTTTTACTTCATCCAAACACAAATGCGTGTAATCAACACATTTAAACTTTAGCCAAAAATCTATTTTAAATATACTCATTCACCTTTTGAAAAAGGTGATTGGGTTTATTTATTAATAATCTCTTTTACAACAGTGCATACTTAATTAACAAGCATTGTTGGTGCATACAGAAAAAATATACAAGGGAAAATTTTGATTTTTTTTTGTTCACTCGTCTACTAACGAGATTGATGGAATGACATATAACTAGCGGAGATGGCAAATAAATGATAAAGTTAAGAATGAAGGGTATAAGAAAGGGAGCCAATTTTAAAAAGAGATGGTCAACTTTAGAGGCCAAGTAAAAATTGTTCTCTATTATATCCTATAGAAAATGTTACCTCTTACGTTAAGGTTAAGTGAATTATATAACTTTTTAGGCTGCTTTGACTCATCGGTTAGGCTGAGCCTGATACATGTAAAACGAGACAGATATTAGTAAGTGATTAATTAAATATTAATTATTATAAACTTAATAAATAAATTTATTTATTTTTTATTGATACATACTATTTATTAATTCAAAAAATGGTAATAGTCTAGCTGAGAAGCTGACAAAAATGTTGTCTTGGGCATCCGCAATATGCATGAAAAATAACATTAAAGAATAGAATATCATTTTTGTTCTATTTATTGAGAGATTAGCCAGGAGGGAAAATTGGTATGACTTAGGGCAAGACTATAAGAAAGAAAGAAATAGTTTATGCCTTTGCAACATGGATTTTGCTCTTTAATCCTGGGGAATAGAGTTTTATTTCTCGGTGACTCAAGTTCAAGAAAAGGACTATATACATTGTAGTATATGCTATAGAAAAAAAACATTGGACTGTGGGTCTCATCTAGAACTCATAGCGATCTAGAAACTCAGCAGTTTTCTCTAAATGTCTGAACTCTAAAATGTACTTCCACTGTTATGAATACTTGACAGCTACGACCTAGATTGGTCAAACATTAGTGGTCAAACCATCCAAGAAATATACAAGGTTAGCTTTAAATATATGATGATGATATAGTAAAGGTGTAATGCACCTGCATAGATTTTTTAGTCTTAAAGTCAAAACTGATAAATATTATTACACAAATTTATGCTGCATAATTTTTTTTATTTTTTTTATCAAAGCTTAGTATAATATAAAGTCAAAATCAATAAATATTATTACACCATTTTATGCTAGTATTTATAAACGGATAGAATAACATGTTTTCAATGAGAAAAAGTAAACATTCCAATATTGTCTCATGAAACTGTCTCAAAAGTTCCCTTCTGAATTTAGCCATGGAATTCTATGGTCGCCCTTCCTCCTCGCTGGCTCTCACCTCATCCTGCTCGACGGGCAAGAAACCCTCATGATTGGTCGTTAACGAACGCACACACAACGCATGGCTCCCAATTATTGGACCTCGACCGCTCCTAAATCCCCTGCCCTACAAAACAGTTAGCCGAAACAAGAGGCATGGATGCAAAGCCGCTCAAAACAGGAGAGAAAAACATTTTTTCCCCTGAAAAAACATGTAATCATCTATCCATCACACTCAGAAAGAGAGAGGAAAAAAAAAGAAAAATAAATCCAAGGAAATGGCCGAATTCCGCCCATAAATACTCTTCCCCCCTACTTGAGATTTTCCCTATTGCAGCTTCGCTTCGGTGCTACAACTAGCCTTCGTTCTTGTAAGCGAGAGAGGGGGAGGGAGGAGAGGAGGGAGGCAATTGGTGAGCTTTGGGAGGAAGAGCTGCGTGAGGCTTGTTGTTGCAGTTGCAGCTGCAGCTCGGGCCCCAGCTTCTTCCTCTTCTTGCTCACCACCACGCTCTCCTCTCACCAAACTCTCTCTTATCTCCTTCCAAGATCCCAACTTTTTTCCCTTTTGTTTGTTCTTGCTAAGACCATTTCTTGATCTTTCAGCTCAGCTCTAGTACCCCCGTTTCCAGCTGCAGAGATCCCATCTCGTTTTCTTTCTGTGAAATTTTCGGTTCTTGGTTACTCCCATCCGACAAATCCCCTGCTGGGCGACAAGTGTCCTGCGTCCCCTTGTTTTCTGGGCTTCGATTCGATCGAATCCCGTCTAATTTTTCTCCCCCTTTGTAAGGCGGATTCCATCGCGTCACCCGCACGGCTCGTCCGATCGAAAAGCAGCGTGAAGAAAAAGGCTAGTTTTTGATGCGATTCTGGTCGTAGCAGCACCAGCAGCAGCATCGTCTCCACTGGTTCCTTGTTTATTTATAAGGAGCAGCGCCCAATCGGAGCTGCTCCTCCACCGCGGCGACGGCGTTGGCGGTGGTTGGTTGCTAAGCTTTTCTTGGTGGCCGCTGTTTGATCGATGCTTACCCTGTTCGCCACCTTCGTCTCGGCCTGTCTCGTCTTCCTGTCGAAGCCATGCGCGCGTGAGATGAGATTGTTCCTCTCGACCCTGTGCCAAGAACTCGCCCTCGCGCTGCTCGGATTCTTGGCCCGATTCCGGCTGCTCGGCGGCGTCGGCGAGGCCACCGCCACGGAGACCATGCCGCTCATGCCGTCCTTAAAGAGGAAGCGCGCGGCGGCCATGGTGGAGAGCGGCGCCGAGGAGACCAGCGAGCCGTCGGTGCTCGACCTGCCTGAGCTCGCCATCGAGTGCATTCTCGCCAGGCTGCCCCCCTCCGAGCTGCGGAACATGGCCGGCGTCTGCCGCTCGATGCGGGAGCGATGCCGGAGGGACCACCTCTGGGAGCGGCACATGTCGGAGAAGTGGGGCGGCGTCCTCGGCCACGCCGCGAGGGAGGAGTGGAGGACGTACCTCGCGTCGGTGAGCGACACGGGCGGCGCAGCGGGGTGCTCGCTTGGTTGCGGTGGCGGCGGCAGCGGCAGGCACCGGAGGTGGCTCGCCGCGCTCTCCTGCGTCTGCCCGGTGGTGTCCTGGATGCGGCCCAGGGCAGGCGGCGGCGGCAGGTTGGCCGGTCCTGTGCTGGATGATTCTGTCATGTCGTGGTATCTGTCCATGGAGAGTGGCAAGTTCTGGTTCCCTGCACAGGTCTACAACCGTGAGGTAGATTTGCAATCAAACATTTTTATTCTCGTGGCTTCGCAATTAATAACTAGCAGTTTCATTATTGTCAACAAGCATGCAAATTGGGATAATTTGTTTCTGTTAATGCTCATTGTTGCTAGTAATTAATCTGTTTGATGATGAATTTTGGAAAGGAATACTGAAGTTTATGCCTTAATTTTGTTCTTTGTTTCTGTTAATGCTCATTATTGCTAGTTATTAATCTGTTGATGATGAATTTTGGAAAGGAATACTGAAGTTTATTTTGGTTCAGTGGATTTGCCTAGCAGTGTCCAATTGGGCCTAATCTAGATGAGCACATTTATGTTTCTTTAGGATATCGAACTTTTAGTTATGTTTGATGAACCAATCCTGAGGCTTTCTGTTTGTTTGCAGCATGGGCATGTTGGATTCATGATGTCATGCTACGATGCAGAGCTCAGCTATGATTTCCACAGTGATACCTTCCGTGCAAGGTACTAACTTCTTACTGATTTAGTGATTTTAGCTGTGGTTAAATGCAAATTGAGGTTATGTCCTGATGATTTTGAGGCGAACACATAGCAGCACAAAGATTTATACCCTCTGAAGATTGTATCTTCAAGTTATCTAACTGGGCCTTAAAAACATTGACGTGCCAGGTATCCACCACACGGACGACGGACTGTAGTCTTGGAGGACGGGGTACACTGGGATAGGGTCAGGGCACCTCCAGTAGACTCTAATGCACATGACCTACATGTGTCTGACTGCTTACATGAACTCCGGCCAGGTGATAACATTGAAATCCAATGGAGAAGGAACAAGGAATTCCCCTATGGTATGCTCCTGAGCACCCAACAATGCAAATGCTTTGGGCAGTGCTAGAAAAACCAATAAACATTTCCATATGAGATATGCTAATCTTATCTGATAGTGAAGAGGAGTATTTTACCAGTGGACAGTGTGTTCATTCATGTGTTGCTATATTTGGCAGGCTGGTGGTATGGAGTTGTTGGCCATTTGGAGTCATGTGATGGAAGTGAGCACTTTTGTCGGTGTCATCTTAGTGGTGAGAATATCTTTAATCCCAGGGACTAAATTATTTGACTTGACTAATAATTACAAAGTTAGTTGCATATACATATGCCTTTTGATGCCAGCAAAGTCTAAAGAATGTTATAAAACAACATCATGGCCTCAAGACTCATTTTGCCCATTCATTTATTAAAGCAAAGTGTTACCCTTGAAACGATGACTTTAGCTTATGTTTGGCCTTAATTTTTCTTTAAGAAACATTCTATATCATTCATATTGCAATTAATTTAATTAGATTTTTGTATATCCAATGTTAAGTTCCGCTGTAAGGTTGATAACATAATTGGCATGTTTGTGAACACAGCTGATAATAGTATATGTATGCAAGTATGCAACTACTTTGTTCCATAATAAACCGTCTATTTATTAGATATGGCTTAGCTTTCATTGACTTACATTAATATGGTTGTCATCCATGGTCAGCATGCCATTCTTTGAATAAATATAAATCTGGTTCTTGACCAATGTCGAACGATGAGGCAAGAGTCTTACTCCTTGCCACTACTACCACTGATACAAGATGCTTACAACCAACTCCTTTCCTTTTGAGTGAACGAATAGAAACCTGTATGAGTTTCAGCTTTGCTTAAACTTGAATCCCAGTTAATGATAACAAAGTAAATAGCTAAGATTTCTATGCTGTCCTACTTTATTTACCTTAACTCTTTCTGAAACTTACACAAACCCCTGCATAAATATTGGTTGCAGACGCTGTTGTGCTGGAGTTCAACCAATACACACCTGGCTCAAGATGGAGGCAGGCGCTGGTGAACCGGAAGGACCACAGGGAAGAGGGCAATGAGGGTGACGGTTTCTATGGTGGAATCAGGAAGCTCCGCAGCAAGGATGAGATCTCAAAGTGGAGACAGTTGTGGCCAACAGACATTCTTGAGTAGCAAGGACAAAGATTATGCCACAGTTATTATTCATCAAGTTGCCAAATTGATGCTCTCCAATTGATCATTCTGTATTCTGAACCCTGACGACGCCACTCATTTCCTCCACTCAAGCCGTACGCAAAGGATTGGAACATGGGGTGACAAAATCTGGTAGCTTGGACACGGTTGTGAACTTACTGTAAGGCACAGATGCACAGATTGCTTCCTGTAACAGGCGTTAACTGAGACTCTATCAAGCCTACAGCCATTGTATGTAACTACTGCACTGCTGCAGCCTGTGCCTCTGCATGTTGTTGGAGCTGTAGATAAGAAAGATCAAATGTAAATTACATTCTTAGCTCAAATTCAATTTGCAGCATTTCAGTATGCCGTGCCTCACGGTTACCCTTGTCAGTGTGCTTTTTTCACATTTTGGCCTTTTTTGAAAATATTCTTTACAAATGGACCCACTTTTTCTAAGCATTAGAGTCCCATTTGTGAATATATTTTTTTTCAAAAAGCTAATTTGTGGAAACTGCCCTCCATGTTAGAATGTTCAGAATGTTGACAGATTCTGAACCTTGAACTGGTTCAGGTTAAGGATTAATGGTCCTGCTTTCTGCAATTATGCTATCCGTCATATGGGGGAGAATAATGCTGGTACTTCTGAAGTTTCTGATCTGACAAGGATGGCAGCGCAGGAAACGGGTTGAAGAAACTTCAGTTTTCAGTGCAGATTACACATGTTTGAGGGGAAATAGTTTTCAGTAATCAACGGAGCAAATCAGACACCCTCAAAATTATTTCCCCTCAAACGTCAAAATTTGTCAATCTTTACAAGATTTCAACCCATACAAAAATATACTAAAGGGACATGAAAATCAAGCGTTTGCTTCCACATGCTTGAACAGTTGAACATGGAAGCTCATGGCAAGCTGCAGCTCACACACCCACTGACACACACCGTGTTGCGGCAAACAAAAATCGATCGCTCTGGAAACCAAGCGATCTCCTCCTGGCGAGATCAGGCACGCGTGGGCTGCATCGCCTCTGCTTCTGGCGAATGGAGCAGGGCCGCCGAGAACGGCGGCGGCCTGAAGGTGAGGCTCACCACCGTCCTGTCGATCGCGTCGCGGCGACGCCGTGGCCGCGTCGACGCCCTGAGAGATTGGCCGGCGAGAAGTAAAGCATCGGGATCACGGCGGATTCAAGAAGCGATCGACAAGGTTGACGGAGGCCTGAGCGTACCTGGAGGGCTCAGCGACGGCGACATCTGCGGCGGCGGCGGAGCGCGGCAACCTCGAGCCCTCGGCCAGCCTGTAGAAGGCGTCGCGGAGGCATATCCGCGTCGTCCTGGCCATCTACAAGAGCAGCCACCCATTTTTCAGTCTCAACTGGGAGGGAGATCAAGAAGATGATGAGAGAATTTTGCGATGCTGGACCATACCTGGACCATCACCTCCTTGAGCTCCTCAAGAACCGCTTCTTCCGATCCCGGCGAGCTCCCCGGATATCTTCTCTCCGTCGTGCTCACTCCAGCCTGCAACATCAGAGCTGATCAGTGGCGGTTCTGTATCTCAGAAATCAAACATTTCAGGCGAAATTTCGGAGATTGCTGGAATTTCGGACCGAAAGAAGTTAAATTGTGAATAAATTTTGGTCAAATTTGAATAAAAATTCCTGATTAAAAAATGATTTTTTTGGCCGAAAGAATATCCTATCAGGGGGATCGAAATTTCATTCAGAAATGCTTGCCCCGTGGTAGCGGATGCCCAAAAGAGCAAGGTATTTGTGCAATTGTCTAAGATCACTATAACTAAAAAAATTGTGCAATTGTTCTTGCAATGGAGTGTAACTACACATCACCTTGTCCATGGAGGAGGTGTCTGCAGCTACCATCTCCGGGCTCTGCTTCAGCAGCTTAGCACATGAAGACAACAAGCCACCATTATCTACCTTCCTCAGATCATCATCTTGCAGGCCATGGCTGAAGTAGAGGGGGAAGCCACAAGTGTCCGTGGTGTCCATGTCATCTTGATCCATATTCGATTCTTGATTCTGGGAACAAGACATGGGAGCTCCGCTCAGCATGTGCTCGTAGGACATGAGCCTGTGCATGGAGTCCGGGAACATGTCCAGCGCCTGGAATGGAGCATCCATCCTCCTCATCTCCTCATCTGAAAAGTGGCCCCTGAAACACAGGTTCAGGCCATTTTTTTTTAGTTTACAGCCATGCAATAGGATTTGCAGTAATCACAAACAGAATCACACAACCAAGTTAAGGTGTTTTACAATGGTCTGGTAGTAGAATCAATCTAAACCATTCATACTTTCAAATCCAATGGATCATATGTATTTATACTACTACCTTAACAACTGGTAGTAAAATACTACTCGCACAGACCATCGTAAAGGTACTCGCTAAGTTATGTTCTTAGATAGTGACACAGTTAAGTTATGTAACGAAACATTGATTAGTGAGGCAATGTGGTGTAGCAATACATACAAGAACATGTCGTTTGTTTGCTCCATGTGGAGTGGATCAAACTGTGATGGATATCCAGGTTGCTCTTCTGAATCTGAAGGCATTGTGCTGCAATGTTCAGAGGTGTCAAAAGATTGCGCGCCGACGCCGTTGTTGCCATGATCGCCTGAATATACGCTTGCTGTGTTCAGATCGTCAGATAACCTGGAATTCCACTGTGACCAATAAATTCCCTGCTCTGATCTTTCGTTCTGAAATAGTTCATCAGCAGCTGACAGGATGCTTCCACTCTCTGGAAGGAGATGGCATGCCATGCTACTCATCTGAAAAAGAAAACAGAAACAAGGCAGATTTGGAGCATCACTCAAACAGAACTACGCATCCAAGAAGGCATGGAAAACTTTTGAGGTTTAATTCAGATACTGGTGCACCGAAAGGTATGCAAAAGGATTAATTATGCAAATGGTGTCATTTCTGAAATTAGTGGTGCAATTAATCTCTAGTTGAGTCAGAGAAGTTCAGAAATATTCAGAAGCAAAGCAAAAACAACTCTAGTTAGCAGACAGGATCAAACATGACAGAGATCAGAAAGGTAAAGTAAAACCAAACTCCCAAAGTAATAACTTCTTCCAGGCATGCGAGATCATCCAGGGTTTGCGATCAGAACCGAGGACTATCATATTAAAGAAGAACAGAATTCGACGAAAAGGTAGAGTAAGCTGAAGGAGATCGATCACTCAGTTGCACACAATTAACTCCCGCCAAGATGGTTTCACTAATCATTAGCCAGCCTCTCAATAGTCCTTTCCTCTTTCATTTATTATCCTGCTAACCATGAAAGAACTTCTGTATATGCCATAACAACAACAAACCAAGAACTGAAGAACACAAAACTGCGTGAAGAAACAAAAAGAATGCCTTTCTTGCGAAGATCAAAACAGGGGCCTAATCAAATCAAGATCCACCACAGAAGACGGATGAATCTACTCACGCAGATCTTCCTTCTCTTGCTGGCTGCTCGTCAAGCTGTTCTTGACGCCGAAATCGCGGGAAGCGTGTAGGCGGCGCCCAGCAGCTACTGACCGCTTTGTGGCCGGGGCTTAATTACTTGAACAGAGTACGAGGAGGAGAGGAAGGTGGGGTTCTTCTACTTAAAATGCTCCGCCCTTGTCGATGACATGTGGGCCCTCCGAGACCAGTTGTCCCAGGATAAGACTCGTGGGTCAAGGAAGTCGGTCGGCCGAGCTGTGAGTTATCTCACGCTTACTCGACACAGAAGAAATCGTGTGGCTGAAAAGCGAGTCATGGCCAGAGGCTATCAAATTCTTGGCTACCGTTTGGCCACGTGTCCACATGGGCTCCTCATCCGTAGAAATATTTTTCGCACTCTGCTAGACAAGTTGAACCAAACTTGTTAGCTATCTCATTGATGCATAAGATTATTTTTTAATAAATTAGATATTATGTGTCAATGACATGATAATAAATTTGATTGTGACAATTTTTATTGATGACTAAATGTAGCTGCTAACTAAACACACATGTTCTCTTACTACCTCTCAAAAAAAAAAAAGATTCTGTTTTACTACGTAATGAGAAGAAAAAAAAAGAAGATAAAAGATCAAGATGATTGCATTTACATCAAATTCGAATCAGTAGCATCCAATCAAATCAAGCCCCAAAATTTGGAGAATCAGAAACGGGGTTCAATTTGCAGGGGGTAACATCAAAGCGATGATACGACGACGATCCTATCTAGTATACATGTTCTTCCAATCGAGGCCAAAATTCCAACAGCAAAACAAAACCAAGCGGAGGCCGGCGCTCAAGCCACCACAGCCAGCGGCGGGTGAGGCTCCTTGGCCGGCGAGTGGAGGGAGACGGCTCCGAGCTTGGGGCTCGCGTACTTCTTGTACACCACCTTCTGCTTGCTCTCCGGCGCCGCCGCGTGCAGGCTCACCAGCCGCCTCGCACACTCCCTGCAGTTCCAACCAAAAAAGGCTCAGTCAAGTCTTCACAGTAATAAAATGGATGCCAAACAAGCTACAATTCCCATGTATTTCTGTACATACAACAAATTCATTCTACGTGCATACAACGTTTCATTTGAGTGGTGCAAGACAAATTAATTGGTTGGCACCAGCATTTGTCTATTCTAATATGCTATCAGAGTGGTTACAATTCGCTATTCTTTCGCTACCCACACATCGTCAATTGCGTCGCTGATCACTGATCTGCCCGTCACCATCACAACGTCTCTGATCCGCCTATCGCCGTCGCGTCGCCAACCCGTCGATCTCTGGCGTCGCCGATCGCCGGCGCTCGTCCGCCCATCGTCGCCGATGTTGACTCCATCGCCAGGTGTTAGAGATTGTAAACGTGTTACATTAGGATTGTAACCGAGCGTGTCTCAAGGATAGATGGACTCCTGTAATTTGCTATAGATAGAATAGAACTTAAATTAGAAGTCCTAGTTTAAAACTATCTATATCTGTAATTCTTGTTCTATATATAAACATGCAACCTATAGTGAGCCAATGTAAGGCAACCATAGTTACTCCATATTTTTTCATGGTATCAGAGCCGCCTCTTCCTAAAATAGATCTACAAAAATCTCGTCAAATTCTCGCGACAAGGGGGTTGCGACCTGCTCGTAACGCTCCTCCCCGCGATCTGAACATCCCGCGACAAGAGGGCCGCGACCCCTGCTCGTGACGCTCCTCCCGCGACAAGATGTCTTCGTCCTCCGCTCATGGCGAAGGATACCCGTCCTCTCCTTTTGGACATCCGGTGTCTGACAAGCTGACACGGGATAACTTCGTCCTATGGAAGACGCAGTTCCTGCCCGCTGTCCGTGGCGCCAAGGCGCTTGGTTTTCTGGATGGAACCATCCCCGAGCCACGACAAGTCCTTGAAGCTGAAGTCGACGGCAAGAAGAAGGAGATTTCCAACCCAGAGCATGACTCATGGGTAAAAAAAGATCAGCAGCTACTCAGCTACCTGGTGAATTCGGTCTCCAAGGAGGTCCTCGCTGGGATCACGACTGCAACAACCTCTGCGCAGGCATGAAAGACGCTAGGGGCTATGTTTGCAGCACAATCAAGAGCGCGGGTTACAAATCTGCGCATGCAATTGGCCACCACCAAGAAGGGCAGCCTCACTACGACAGCCTATTTCAACAAGATGCAAAACATCAAGGATGAGCTCGCGTCAGCCGGCGTCACCGTCGGGGATGATGAGGTGGTTGCTCATCTACTTAATGGTTTAGACTTTGATTATCACCCCTTTGTTTCTTCTATGATGGGCCGATCAGGAGATCTTTCACTCTCTGAATTATATTCTCTACTCATGGAGTACGATCTTCGGCTCGAGATGTATCAAGGGACCGATCAGTTCCAGTCTTCAGCTAACATGGCATCTCGCGGTCGTGGAAACCGTGGTCGTTCTGGTGGTCGACGTGGTGGAGGCCGGTTCAATTCATCGCGCAATGGACAGAATAGCAACAACAATCAGAGTTACACCAACAATAATCAAGGCAATAGCTCGCAAGTCACAAAAAAGGCGCCCTGTCAAATCTACAAGAAGACAAATCATGAAGCCAATTAATGCTATTTTTGCTATGAGGAAGACAATCAGTACCGTGGGCGACCAGCAGGAGCTTATGGTGTTGATACAAATTAGTATGCGGACAGCGGGGCCACTAACCATATCACCAGCGAACTTGACAAGATGACCGTCTGTGATAAATATAGTGGCAATGAACAAGTTCATAACGCCAGCGGCAAAGGTATGAGTATTAGTAATATTGGGCATACAGTTTTTCATACCCCTTTCAGTAAACTTCATTTGAACAATATTCTTCATATGCCCTCTTCTGCCAAAAGCCTTGTTTCAGTTCATAAACTTGCCAAAGATAACAATGTTTTCCTTGAATTTCACCCTGATTCCTTTCTCGTTAAGGATCAGGAAACAAAGAGGATTTTACATCACGGTAGATGCAAATGTGGCATGTATCCTCTTATTCCATCGGAAGAGAAAATAGAGTCAAAGCATGAAGTTTTTGGAGTCCATGTCCCTTCTACATCGTTATGGCATAGTCGTCTAGGTCATCCTGCTACTCCCATAGTTCAGAAGATCCTTAGCTCAAATAAGTTGCCGTGTGCTAGTTTCAAGAATGTTGAGTCAATTTGTGATTCGTGTTAAAGGGCCAAGAGCCATCAACTGCCTTATTCTATTTCTAATAAAATCTCTAGTGCTCCTCTTGATCTGATTTATTCTGATGTGTGGGGGCCTGCACCCATCTCTGTTGGGAGTTATAGCTATTATGTTAGCTTCATTGACGACTATAGCAAATACACCTGGATATATTTGTTGAAGCATAAATCTGATGTCTTTCGAGTTTTCCAAGATTTTCAAAACTTAGTAGAAAGACAGTTCTCTAAGAAGATCCTTTGTGTTCAATCGGATTGGGGAGGCGAGTATGAAAAATTAAATTCTTTCTTCAAGCAAATTGGGATCACACACCGTGTGTCCTGTCCTCATGCTCATCAACAAAATGGTGCTGCTGAACGTAAACATAGACATATTGTTGAAGTTGGTTTAGCTCTTCTTGCTCATGCTTCCATGCCTTTAAAATTTTGGGATCAAGCTTTCCTTACAGCTACCTATCTCATTAATATTCTTCCCAGCAAGGTTATTGATTTTGAAATTCCTAGTACTCGCCTTTTTCATGATGCACCCGATTATAGCAATCTTCGTGTTTTTGGTTGTGCTTGTTGGCCCAATCTGAGGCCATATAATTCCAGGAAGTTATCTTTTCGATCCACCCAATGTGCTTTCCTTGGCTATAGTTCCATGCACAAAGATTTCAAGTGCCTTGACATCTCCACCGGACGCATTTATATCTCCCGTGATGTCGTTTTTGATGAAGCCGTGTTTCCCTTTTCAAAGCTCCATCCTAACGCCGGTGCCTCTCTTAGAAAAGAAATTGTCCTACTGCTTTCTTCCCTTCAAAATCCAGGGGATGATGACTGTACTGCATCTGATATTACTACGTACCTGCTGTTTCTAGTGAATCATCTGAGAAAATTGCAGGTCTCATGCCTATGCTTCCAGCGCTACCGGCACAACGTTGTGCACATAGCCTAGGCTGCAGCTCCCAGGTGGAAACGTTGTCTCCTTCCAGCTCGTCGAACGGTGCTATTTTGCCTGCTACACCGTCTGGGGGAACATCAGTACCGCTGTCGACCGCTGTTGCTGTGCCAGAGGACAACAGTGCGGCGACAGGTGGGGGTAATGCGGTGGTGCCTGAGTCTCCACCTGGGACGTTGCATGCATCTGAGGAGTCTCCACCACCGCTGCATGCTACAGCATCAGGTGCACATGAATTTGTGCCACCTGGATCTTCTACAACATCTGGATCTTCTACAACATCTGGTTCTCCAGCAGTCACACCTGATCCCCCGCGTCACCAAACACGGTTGCAAAGCGGTATTATCAAACCAAAGAAGCTATATGATGGTATGATTCGATATGGCATGTTTAGTGCTACTGGTGAACCTAATTCCGTTGATGAAGCTATTTCAGATCCAAAGTGGCGTGATGCAATGGAAGTGGAATTTCAAGCTCTAGATAAGAATAAAACTTGGCATCTCGTTTCAAGAAAAACTGGACAGAATATTATTGATTGCAAATGGGTTTTCAAAATCAAACGAAAAGCCGATGGGAGTATTGATAGATACAAAGCTCGATTAGTTGCCAAGGGATTCAAGCAACGCTATGGCATCGACTATGAAGACACTTTCAGCCCAATTGTCAAGATAGCTACAATTAGATTGGTACTCTCTATTGCAGTGTCAAGGGGATGGTGCCTCAGACAACTTGATGTGCAGAATGCGTTCTTGCATGGTGTTCTGGAAGAGGAAGTTCATATGAAGCAGCCTCCGGGTTTTGAGAATACTAAAACACCGGGATATATATGTAAGTTGGACAAGACTATCTATGGGCTGAAGCAGGCGCCCAGGGCGTGGTACTCCAGGTTAAGTTCCAAATTAATCACTCTAGGTTTTGTACCGTCAAAATCAGACATGTCTCTTTTTATATATCATAGGGGTGGTACAACTATTTATATGCTTATCTATGTTGATGATATTATCGTTACAAGCTCATCACCTGAATCGGTGACAACTCTTCTTGCTGATTTAAAACAAGACTTTGCACTAAAGGATCTTGACAAGTTACATTACTTCTTGGGCATAGAAGTTAAAGAAGAGTTAGATGGCATAACTCTATCTCAAGCTAAGTATGCACAAGAATTGTTGAAGCATGTTGGAATGCTCGGCTGCAAACCCTGCACGACTCCTTTATCTGCATCTGAGAAGCTGTCGAGCTATAATGGTGTTCCTCTCAGTCCAGAAGATGCTACTCGCTACAGAAGCATAGTTGGTGCTCTTCAGTATTTAACAAATACACGACCAGATTTATCCTTTGCTGTCAACAGAGTTTGCCAATTTCTTCATGCACCGACCTCAGTTCATTGGACTGCAGTTAAAAGAATACTTAGATATGTACAACACACCATTGGACTCAGGATGCATATTCAAAAGGTATTGTCGTCATTCATCAGTGCCTTCTCTGATGCAGATTGGGCAGGTGATACAGATGATAGGCGTTCTACTGGAGGCTTCGCAATATTTTATGAAAGTAATCTTATATCATGGAGTGCTAGAAAATAGCCAACTGTTTCAAGATCTAGTACAGAAGCAGAATATAAAGCGATGGCTAATGTTACTACAGAAATAATATGGCTTGAGCAACTGTTGACTGAACTTGGGGTTAAAGTGCATCGTACCTCAGTTCTTTGGTGTGATAATCTTGGTGTAACATACTTATCAGCTAATCCCGTGTTTCATGCTAGAGCAAAGCATATTGAAATTGATTTTCACTTTGTGCGTGAAAGAGTTATGAGAAAACAGCTACACGTTCGGTTCATTGCTTCTGGAGATCAGTTGGCGGATGGATTTACAAAAGCCTTACCGGTTGCAAAGATAAATACATTTATTCGCAATCTCAAACTTCAAGGTGGTTAGAAAAGTTTAGATTGAGCAGAGGTGTTAGAGATTGTAAACGTGTTACACTAGGATTGTAACCGAGCGTGTCTCAAGGATAGATGGACTCCTGTAATTTGCTATAGATAGAATAGAACTTAAATTACAAGTTCTAATTTAAAACTATCTATATCTGTAATTCTTGTTCTATATATAAGCATACAACCTATAATGAGTCAATGTGAGGCAACCATAGTTACTCCATATTTTTTCACCAGGCACCGACCCTGGTCCACCCGTTGCTGTGCTCGTCCACCGTCGTCGCCAATGCTGACTCCGTCGCCGGGCGCCGACACTGATCCGCCACCAATCTCTGTCGCTGGGCGCCGTCGATCTCTGTTGACCTCCTGTCATTGGGCACTAGTCCACCCGTCGCCACCTCCACGTGTCGTCGACCGAATCACCGCCCCATCACTGACTTCATTGATCAGACGCCACGCCGCATGCGTCGCCAACCCGCTGTCCGATCTCCTATCGTCGGGCACCGATGCTGGCTCATCCGCGTCGCTGACTCCATCGCTGGTTCCTGTCTCGTTGACTCTAGTGCTGAGTCGCCAGCGTCCTGATGGCAGCGGACGACGATGCCGCGCGAGCTGTCGCCACAGACACCGAAGGCCACCGCCTCGCCGTGGAGGAGAACGCGACCGACGATGCCCGCCGCACTGAGGAGAACGCGACCAACGACGCCCGTCGCGCCAAGCAGACTGCGGCCGATGACGACCACCGCACTGAGGAGATGCGCCTCCGCGTCATTGCCTTGACGAGTACGAAGCCATCCATGATTCTGGGCACATGCCACCACCGTCGTCAAGGTTTGTGCTCTCATCCCCGTCGTGCTCGATCAGGCCGCCAACAACTACAGTAAGTGGCGTGGCCTGTTCCTCATCATTCTCGGTAAATATGCCCTCACTCGTCACGTTCTCTAGGATGAGTCATTTCCCTCACGCCCAGCGCATCTTGCTTTTGTCGCCGCGGTGGCTCGCCTAATGGTGCTCGGGACTGCAGCACCTCCATGCTTGGGGTCGCCTACACCTCCCCCCGCGTGGCCTTCTAGCATCTCAACCACACCTAACCTGGCGCTGGTAGACAACGCAACGGCCGCCGGTGTGGCCGTGGTGGTCGCGGTGGCCCCTCTACACCCGTTGGTGGCACGTTGCTAGGTTTGCACCCGCTAGTGGCATTCCGCCAGGTCTACACCCATCATACGTGCATCCGTGGGTAGGTACCGTTTAGATGTGGCTGTATGGCCGGTCTAGTTGTCCTTTTACGGTTCCTCTGTCTTTCACCGCCGTGCCCTATTACAACGGCAACTTCGATAGCGTCCCCAACAGTGGCATCTATGGCGGCACCTATGGCCCTCCCCAGTATAGCGGTAGCCTCGTCTTTATCACTTGCGTTGCCTTTCTCGACCTACCAAGGACCTTCGTCGGTCTTCCAGGCCTCCTCGGTGGTGCCCTGATCCAGACTACCTACGCCCTGGAACCCTATCCATGATGGTTCCTACAATCAGGACTCCCTGGCGCACTCGTTCAACACCATAACGCTCAGCCTGTCGGCATCCTCCTCTGAATGGTATGCTAATTCAGGTGTTGGTTATCATATGATCGTGGATGCTGGTAAACTCTCCACCATTTCTTTACCGTTCTCATCTACTCCTTCATCTATTATTATAGGTAATGTGGCATCACTTCCTGTCACAGTCAGTCGATCACATAGTTTTTCTTTACCATATCGTAATTGTTTTCTTAACAATGTGTTGGTCTCTCCCAACATTATTTAGTATCTGATTTACATTTGTCGTTTTATCACCAATAATATTTGTTCCATTGAGTTTGATTCTTTTGATCTTTCTGTGAAGTATTTGCATATCAATAACATGATCACTAGGTGCAATAGCTCTAGAACCTTTACCCATTCGCATTCATCGCCGCACCCACCTCTGTTTGCTATCGTCGTCTCAGGCATCTTGGGCATGAACATCTATCCAAACTTATCAGTTCAGTATCATTTCCTATCGTAAGGATGATCATGCGTACTAAGTTTATCGTCATGTTTGTCTCCCATTCAGATCATCTAGCTCTAGAACTTTTTATAATTTTGATTTAATATACCATGATCTTTAGACATCTCCTATTGTTAGTGTCTAGATACAAGTACTACCTTGTTATTTTTGATGATTACTCACAACTACGTTTGGATATTTTCTCTTCGCCTCAAATCTGAGACTTTTTCTACTCTTTCCTATTTTTTTTGCTCATATTCACACGCAATTTGGCATCACCATCAAGAGCGTCTAGTATGATAATGGCTATGAATTTGACAATTCCCAGGCCCGCACGTTCTTCCTCTCCTACGGTGTTACACTCCGCATGTCGTGTCCATATACTTCCTAACAAAATAGGACAGTAGAACGTTCCCTTCGCACCATTAATAACATTCTATGTTTCCTTTTATTTTAGACGAGTCTCCCTTCGGTTTATTGGTTGAGGCCTTCATACTGCAACCAACCTTATGAACCAGCTCCCTACTAAAACTCTCGCTTTCTCGACACAATACACCTCCCTCTATTCCACCCAACCCTCCTACGCCCACCGTCGAGTTTTTGGATGTACCTACTTGTTAACGCCAAAATTTGGAAAGCCCAACGATAGATTGGAAGGATGATCGGCTTAAGCATAGAAGTGCAATTGCTATAGGGAAGAAGCCAATCGGATTGAGACAAGGAAAGACTCAATTTTAGAATAGAAGATTATTCAAGATAAGACTGAGTTTGAGAAGAAGCCGTGGTTCACGGCAGGGTATTCTATCCTATCTTATATGGATAGAAAGATTTAGTTAGTTAGTTAACTTCCTTAGAGATATTTTCCTTTATCTTTGTTAGAAAATAACGTCCGATGGTTATTGTAAATGCATCAGACTCTATAAACCCAGGGTATAAATATAGACCCCTGGAAATATGTAATGATCAATCCTTAGATCAATACAACCTTGGCGCATCGCCACCCTAGTTCATTTAGGTTTTTTTACCGGCGGGGTCTGGCTCTCGATGCGGGGCTGCATCTGTTAAGTCCAATCTCCGGTGAAGGGTTATGTCCCGCCGCTATCTCGATATGTCTCGTTCTGTCTAAGGCTGTATTGGTTAGGTTCGACCTCTTAGGCTGATAGGATGTATCGCATCAGGTCCGTGCACGGTCTATTGGTCTATCAAGCTCTCTCCGTCATCGTCGGTCTTGTGCTGTATTGGTTAGATTCGACCTACGAGGCTGCCGGCGGTTGAATGAGCTTTAGGCCTATAGATCTTCGTACGGCATTTCATTGGAGAGTTAGCCATTGAGTTATCTATACGTTGAGCAACACGCCCAACGTATCTGCTTCCCGGCCGATACGCACCAGTCTTCAGGGACTTTTCTTTGAGAGCCACACCAAGCGTATCAGTTTTTCAGCCAATTTTCAGCCAATGCACACATGTCTCCAGAGAGACGTCCACCCATCGGCTCAGCTAGCCGATAGGTTCGCTGCGCCCTTACTTCCCCACGTCCGATCCGACGTCCACCGTCCCATCGCCTTTGGTCTCGGTCTCATACTATCTCAGTGAGGTCCGATCTTCTAGATTCAGTGCCAGCGGGTGTCGTCACGGCGGGCGACGGGTTTCATGCTGCCATCTCCATCTAGTGTCTCCGTCGGCTCTGCGGCCGATAGATCAGGGCCTCGCGTCCGTTACACCTGGAGGCATCGTATCCTTCGTTGACATCCGCCTACGCCTGCATCGGCTCCCCAGCCGATGGAAGGGCGCCCTGATTCCTATCGGCGATCAGCCGATAGTAGGAGCCATCCGGACGCAGCCGATGACTAACTCAATCCTATCGGGAGCCAGCCAATAGCGAGGGCTCGTATTGGCTTATCGTTCGACTGACCCATTTGCCTCACCTCCTTATCAATTGTAGGGTCAAATTGACTGGCACGCCCACACCCGCACCATCACGTCAGAACTGACCGAACCCACGGGCCCTGACGCGCGTACCTCGAGCCACGAAGAGAAGCCGACTGGCCTACATTAGAGCTAAGCAGACCTCCGAGGCATTGGCGTGCTCACGCCGAGTTCTAGCGTGAACATATTTTTTAGCACGCCCGGTAGGACCGAAGATCTCATTCATTAGCTGATAGGACTCATACTTCATTCATCGGCCGATAGGGTAGGGAATCTTCATTTATTAGCCGATTGGATGGGATATCATTCATCGGTTGGAGAAACCTGAAGATCGTTCATCAACTGAAGATCCTTTATCGGCTGGTGTGACATAATTTCATTTATCAACCAACGGGACTATACAATTGCCTGATTAGAAGTCAGAATTTTTTACTCATCAATCTAGAGAGCATCTTGTTATCAATATATCTAAAGAAAATGTTGATTACAAGTCATATTCGTCCAAAGAAGAAGCCGATGAGGATATTATAGTTTCAGTTACCATGGAGGATATGAATGAAGACTAGAGGCAGCATATAGAGTAGAATATGAAGAACTTTCAAAAGCTCTGTTTGAAATCCTTTAGTATGACTAAATAAGGGTCTATTCAAAAGGCGTAGTTACCAAAATATGTTTTGATGAAGTAATCAGGCCATTTATCACCGGTGAATTCTCCCAAACCGTTGCAAGTGATATTCAACGAACCATTTTATCAAGCATTGAGTAATCCATCGAGAGTATGGATGGATACACTATAGGATCTGATCAAGAAGACGATACAAGACTCATTAGCTTAAGAGTCTGATCAAGATCATGTACCTTTGCTAATAGAGACGAAGTTATCTCAGGAAACTTGACAAAACAAGGGGACCTATCGGCAAATATGTATTCACCAACACAAGATCGATTCGGGGGGCAACGGCAGGAGGTACCTCCAGAGTTCTTTCAGAGTAATTATTATGGAGAGTATCGCAGGAAGAATCGGTTATCATATTCACCTCTACATGATCAGGGAGATATTTTAAGAGAGAAGGATTGGTTAACCAGAATTATGGATACGGTGAAAAAACAATTTGGTATCAAGTCCAAAGATCTAACAGTTATGTATCGGTACCCTTATCCAGAATGGTTTGATAGAGTTTCATTACCTCGCCGATACATGATACCAAATTTTTCTAAATTTTCAAAGCAAGATAATATATCTATAATGGAGCACATCAACCGATTCTTAGCACAGTGTGGAGAAGTATCGGCCGAGGAAGCTCTAGATCAGCCTTTGCATAGTTTTCTTTGTTAACACCAAACTCGATTAAAAGATAGACCGATCTAGAGTAGCAATTCCATAGATATTTCTTTGTTGGGATTCAAGAAATGAGACAGTCAAATTTGACATCGGTTAGACAGAGGTCTAATGAGTCAGTTCTAGAATACATCCAATATTTTTAGGACATCAGAGGCCGATGTTATAGTCTTGTTCTAAGCGAGAAACAACAGTTAGCTGATTTGGCCTTCCAAGGGCTATCGAGTCATATCAGGTGAAAATTTTCTTCCCAATAGTTCAATAGTTTAGCACATCTGATACATGTGGTATTGGCTTATGAGAGTCGATTATAAGGAAAAGAGAAAATATCGAAGCATTGGAGGTGAGAGGAAGAGAATTTCGAAGCATGAGTCTTCATACTTCGAAATTAGGGGGCATGTGTTAATACCAAAATTTAAAAAGCCCAGCAATAGATTGGAAGGATGATCGGCTTAAGCGCAGAAGTGTCTGGTTGCTATAGAGAAGAAGCCGATCGGATTGAGGCAAGGAAACACTTGGTCCTAAAATAGAAGATTATTCAAGATAAAACCGAGTTTGAGGAGGAGCCATGGTTCACGACAGGGTATTTTATCCTATCTTATACGGATAGAAGATTTAGTTAGTTAGTTAACTTCCTTATAGATATTTTCCTTTATCTTTGTTAAAAAATAACGTCCGATGGTTGTTGTAAACGCATCGAACTCTGTAAACCCAGGGTATAAATAGGGTTTAGGGTTTATAGGGTTTAGGGTTTAGGGTTTAGATCAATACAACCTTGGCGCATCGCCACCCTAGTTCATAGATTTTTATCGACGGGGTCTGGCTCTCGATGTGGGGATGCATCAGTTAAGTCCGATCTTCGGCGAAGGGGTAAGTCCCACCGCTATCTCGATATGTCTTGTTCTGTCTAAGGCTGCATTGGTTAGGTTCGACCTCTTAGCCTGATATAGAATGTATCGCACCACGTCCGTGTAGGGTCTATCGGTCTATCAAGCCCTTTCCATCATAGTCGATCTCGTGCTGCATCGGTTAGGTTCGACATACGAGGTTACCGACGGTGGTAAGCTTTAGGCCTATAGGTCTCAGTACGACGTTTCATCGGAGTGTTAGCCGATAAGTTATCTATATGTTAAGCATCATGCCTAGTGCATTGGCTCCTCGACCGATACGTACTAGGTCTTTAGAGACTTTTCTTTGATCGCCACGCCAAGCACGTCGGCTTTCTAGCCAATATGTGCCTGTCTTCAGAGAGATGTCCTCTCATCGGCTAGCTGAGCCGATGAGTTCGCTTTGCCCTTGCTTCAGCACGACCGATCCGACGTCCACCGTCTTGTCGCCATTGGCCTCGGTCTCTTACTGTCTCGGTTAGGTCCGATCTTCAAGATTCAGTACCAGCGGCATCGTCACGGCGGGCGACAGGTTTCGTGCTGCCATCTCTATCTTGTGTCTCCATCGACTTTGCGGCTGATGGATCAGAGCCTCGCGTCCACTACACCTGGAGGCATCGTATCCTTCGTTGACATCCGCCTATGCTTGCATCGGCTCCCCAGCCGATGGAAGGGCATCCTGATTCCTATCGGCCACTAACCGATAGCAGGAGGCATCCAGACACGACCGATGACTGACTCGATCCTATCGATAGCCAGTCGATAGCGAGGGGTCGTATCGGCCTATCATCCGACTAACCTGTTTGCCTTACCTCCTTATCAATTACAGGGTCAAATTGACTAGCACGCTCGCACCCGTACCATCGCGCTAGAACTGACCGAACCCATGGGCCTCGGTGCACGTACCTCGAGCCACGAAGAGAAGCCGACCGGCCTGCACTGGAGAGAAGTAGACCTCCTAGGCGTCGGCGTGCTTATGCCGGGTTTCGGCATGAACACTACTATTCTAACATGTCCTTCACGGCACCTCACAAACTTGCACCCCGCTCATCCTTGTGTGTTTTTCTTGGTTACTCCTTGGAACACAAGGGCTATCGGTGTCTTGAGCTCTAGTTAAACCGCATCCTCACCTCTCATCATATCGTTTTTGATAAATCTTTTTTCCCATTCTCTACCATGTCCACCACACCCATGGCACCTTCTGCCCTGGATTTTTTGATTGATAAATGATATTACCGCTCCACCCCGTGGAGCTCGTCTTGTGCATGCAGGTCCTCCATCGATCACCTCGGTTGCTCTAGAGTCAGTGCACAACACTGTGCTCGTGCATGGGCCTATTGCTGCACCCTAGCATACCCCTGCACCACCATCCCCAGGGCTATGGTCGCTAGAGCCACCATTGCCCGGGCTCGTGCCACCTAGCGTTGCTGCCCCTGTGTATCTAGCACAGGCCGTTGCTAGTAGCACCTCGTCCTCTACGGCGCCTACCCGTACTGTCGGTACCGCTACCCCTATTACGCAAGCACACAGGTTGTTGCCAATGGCACCGGCCATACCACTGCTACTAGACCAGTCTCTATCATCCCGGTCACTAATGCGCATACTATGCGCACGCGCGACAAAGCTAGTATCGCGTAGCCTGTAGATCGTCTTAACCTCCACGTTGTTCCCATGTCGTCACTGTCGCGCTCTGTTCGTGATGCACTATCGGACCCTAACTAGCGCTCTACTATTTAAGCTGAGTATGATGCACTTCTCGCCAATGACACCTAGAGCCTTGTTTCTCGATCTCCTGGTGTCAATCTTGTGATCAACAAGTGGATTTATCATCACAATCTGCTCGCAGATGGTTCTCTTGATCGCTACAAGGCTTGCTAGGTTCTGCGGGGTTTTACACAGCGGTCGGGTGTTAATTATGATGAGATTTTCAGTCCAGTGGTCAAGTCAGCGACAATTTGGGTGGTTCTGTCTTTGGCTATGTCTCAACATTAGCCCATTTATCAGCTGGATGTCAAGAATACGTTCTTACATGGTATTCTAACAGAGACGGTCTACTGTGTGTAGCCTTGTGGCTTTGTCAACTCGTCACGTCTAGATTTTATCAATCGGCTCAATAAGTCTCTCTATGGCCTGAAGCAGACTCCCCGTGTTTGGCACAATAGGTTGGCACAATATCATTCAGATAAAGTCAATCGTTATTTACATATCATCCGGAATTTAACACTGCCTATCTACTGTTGTATATGAATGATATTGTTCTCACTGTCTCATCCATTGGGTTTCTCCAATATATTATTGCTGCTCTCTAGCATGAGTTTGCTATGATAGACATGGGCTAGTTTCATCATTTTCTAGGCATCTCCGTCACATATTGTGATGATATACCTTATTCCTCTCTCAGTGGCAATATACTCTAGATATTTTGGAGCATGCTGGGATGAGTGCTTGCAAGCCATGCAGCACCCTAGTCGACGTGTACTTTAAATTATCTACGGACGGTTCTCCAATTGCCAACTTCACACAGTACCGCAGCTTTGCTGGTGCACTACAGTATCTGACATTCACTCGTCCAGACATTGCCTATGCCATCTAGCAGATTTGTCTCTATATGCATGATCCTCGTGAGCCACACCTTACTACTCTCAAGCAGCTTCTACGCTATTTACAGGGCACTCTTTCTCTTAGCTTGATTCTGGGTCCATCTCCATCTGCTATAAGCTTGTGCTTTACACCGATACCGACTGGGTCGGTTGTTCTGATACTCGTCGATCGACCTCTATTTATGCAGTGTTACTTGGGGATAATTTGGTGTCCTAATCCTCTAAGCATCAGCATACAGTCTCCCGATCGAGTGCAAAGGCTGAATATCGAGTTGTAGCAAATAATGTCGTTGAAGCTACTTGGCTGCACCAGCTACTCATGGAGCTTCGACACCCATCTCGTCGTGCCATATTGGTCTACTGCGACAACACTAGTGTTGTTTATCTCTTCAACAATCTAGTCCAGCATCAGCGCACAAAGCACATTAAGATTGATCTCCATTTTATTCAGGAGCGAGTCGCTCTCGGTCACGTTCAGATACTTTATCTTCCCACGATATCTTAGTACGCCGACGTCTTTATCAAGGGCTTTCTCACCTTTATATTTCAAAAGTTTCGATTCAGCTTGAACGTTCACTGAGCTCTCAATTAAACTACGGGAAAGTGTTAGCATGATGTAATTATAGTAGGTTTCTCTAATTGTGTGGCTGTAATCTTTGCATCCAGACGATTGGCTTGTTTGTCACCTCGACTGCCTATATATACCATTGTACATGATATGAAATACTATAATCATTCCAATCACTCTAACAACTCTATGTATGTGAAGCATTCTTTAGGTTACAGAACTAAGATGCCACATCAACAGATAAAGTTCTTGGATTAGATTACAGAACTAAGATGCCATTGCATACAAAGAAAATTTCAGATAAAGTCCAGGACAATTCAACTGAAACTTTCAGTAGTATGAACTAGGGAAAATTAAACTATGAAAGTTTGGTCAGTGTGGAGGAGACACAATAGTGTAATTATTGAACATGAAAACTAGTCCAGGACAATTCAACTGAAACTTTCAGTAGCATAAAGTTCAGTCAGTCTGGAGTCAACAATGTAACTAAGCAAATGAAAAAAAAAACCTCTGAATAACAATTCCGATCTATACAACTCAAGGACAACAGATTATCAGCGATTGTGAAAAAGATGGATTAAATAGCAATCCAAATCTATATAACTGAAATCCCTTTCTAGGCGTGCAATTAACACAAGTCATATTCTTCAGATTCAATGTGTAATCAAATTTCACAAGTCATGAAGAAGAAGAAGACATACAACAATTGTGGCTCAGATAAGCCGGTGTGGAACTCCAGAAGATCGCTCCATAGTGGGCTCAGGCCAAGGGTACACCGAGCAGCGTAGACGGCAGCGGCTGCTATCACTGACGGCGCGTAAAAGAGCATGGAGTACTGAACCAGTGCGAGCTCAGCGTAGAAGAATGTCATGTGCTCCAGCTGCATTGACAGAAAAAGAATAGCACGTTTTACACACCGATGTTTCAACCATGATGTATAGCACCAGCAGAAAAACAACTGAAAATGGTACCTCCTTGTCACCCAATGCAGCTTTCACGTATCGAACAATGAACATGTACATTGTTGGAATAGTCAGGTTCCACTGAAGCCTGTTCAGTATGAACTTCTCTGTGCTCAGAACCTGCTGCCTGCTGAAGGAGTTGTCTGATATGACAAGGAAGTCCTTAACCTGCAAAAATGACAGCTCAATCTGTAAGACAAGAACACAACACTGAGAAGCAAATGCAAAGTGATAGCATCATCAGTGGTGCACAAGTGGAATCCTTACCAGTGGAGCCCAAGTCTCCTCATACTTGCAGGCTATCAACATGGCGCTTACTCCGACAAGCTGCAGCTCCTTCCTGGGCACATTCTCCAGGGACAGGTACTGATCAATTATGCACACAGTGAGGTACAGGGTCTCTGGCATCAGCATTAGCCTGTAGTGCACTTCGATGAGCCAATCAGTCAGGATTGCTCTCATTCTTTCGTTGATCTCGGTCTGTAAGACCATGTAGGTGCAGAGAGGGCGGCAGGTATTCTGGACAATCAAGAAGCAGCTAGAGTAATTATCGCTGTTCCATCGCAATTGATTTGGCATAAAAGAAGTGGACCAGAAGAAGTAGCTAAGCTCACCTCAGTGCTCTTGTAGAATCTGTAGATATCTTCGACGTAATCAGCCACTGCCAGCTCGTTGTGAGCATCAGATGCATCAATGTCGTATGTCGGCGCCTTCTTCGGGCTGGTGATCACACCACACCGTCAGAAGCCTGTGTTCAGAATAAGTTGAGCAAAACAAAAATAATCTTCAGACAAAAATTCCTAACATATGACAGGTAATCAGGCACAACATCAAACAACACATACCCTGCTGCACTTGGTCAGAATCGAGGTGAGCGTGTGGATGGGCGCCCTCCGGGAGGCTGCTCTCTGGGCTGGATTTTTCTTCTGTTTCTCGGAGTCTGAACTAATCACAATGATTTCTGGCTTGGCTTTGTTGTTCTCGTTGCTCTGCTTGATTGCTTTCCTGCACTTGTCAGCTGCTGCTGCCTTCTGGCGATTTACGACAGGCAGAGCAGCCCGGCCATTGAGAAGAGTACTGACGTCGGCGAGGGCTCGACGGATTCTTGCTGGTTGCTGAGCAACAACCGTCGTGGTCGTTGGCCTATTGACACTCTTGGCAGAGTCTGCACAAAGTCGAAATTTTAGAACAGGAACACATAAAGCGCAGAATAGAAAAGGGAGAAATCTTGTACGGAAATTAGCTGCAGATGAAACAATATCAACGGAGCATGATTCGAGCAGCCTACTAACACTACAGCTCAGAACAAGAAACGTGATTTTGGAAAGATGCCAGCTTATCATGCAAACCCAAAGACGAACGCAGGCCAAAGGGTACCATCGAATCCAGACACCATCGCGGCACAAGCAAATATTGTTTTCCACTTGACATGAGAAATTGAGATCGATTCAAGAAATCCATAAACGCCACAACCATCGGCATCCACTACGGATGCATGCGTTCCGATCAAATTTGGGACAAGAAAACCACTTCTGCCAGATGAAAAACCTCACGAACCATGAACCTATGAAACAAAATTTGCCAATTTTCAAAAGATGGTCCCTTTAGGCCGAATTAGAACAAGAAACCGTACCGAACCCAAACGATCTCGCAATCAAGCGCCGATCGGACAAGAATCCGTGAAGAACCCGTAAGAACACATCATCGATCCTAAAGATCCTAAGCGTGGCGCCCCCGGCCCAACCCACAACCGCGGTAAGAAAACACCTCCCCACCGCACCACCGCTGCCACCATGAGATCCCCCAGCAAGAACACAGCAAAGAACGTCTCACCAACCAAAACGCGAGCAGGAGACGATCGATAACCCTTACCGCCCTTGCGTTCCTGAGCAGGAACATCGCCGACCGGCGTCCACAGAGCAACCGACCACACGAATCAGCGACGCGTCCCACCGCCCCCCCCCCCCCCCCCTACCTCGCTCCTCTTCCTCCTCCTCCTCTCTCTCTCTCGAATTCACCTCTCTCTCTCTCTCTCTCCTCTGCTTCTCTGCTCTTGACGGTGATAAATCTGAGATGGTTTGGATTTGAGGGAGACGGGAAGAGAGGGAGGCTATGGCTTTGTAGGCCATGGGTTTTGGGGGAAATTGAGGAATTTTCCCGTGACGTCTCTCTCCAACGGTCAAATTTTTATTAATGGAAACCAACGGCGCAATAGCGGTCGGATCGCTGATCGGACGGTGGAGATTCGCTGTTCCGGGTTTTTGAACTGTTTAAATGGAGGATGAGACGGGCAACGGTAAAATAAAAGAACTGGGTGAAATACGCGGGGAGGGAAAACGTCTAGAGATGGAAAGTTATTGCACTGGTTTTTACATGGCTGACTTGTGGGCCCTACAGTGGCTACAATGATGGTTTATTTCTGAGTTAAAGGTCACCACGGATTGCAATATTTAATACTCCCTCCATTTTTTTATATGACATTTATTAGTTCATTTTAAAATAACCAACATTAAATAAAAATAAGAGTAATAGATGCAAATACATTTTATCACTAGATTTTTTTAGTGACCCTTCTACTAATAACATGTTTTTACTTTACCCGCTACATAGCATTATATTTAAATCACTCAATGAATTTTGTGAAATATTTTGTTGTAGTGATACACTAAATTAGCGGAGCCACATGTGATTAGAGGTAAATCCAACGTGGGTGTCGAGGGACTCGATCCTTCCTACCCCTCCGGACCCATGGAGCGCCCTTCATTTTTCTCGCCATGGATGATAGCTTGAGGGTGCTGAAGCTCCTCCATGTATGTTTTCTTTTTCCTGGATTTGTCCCTGCTTGCAAGTGAGCGACCAATGGATCGAATCGTACATGGGGATGTAAAAAACATTTAGGAGAATGTAAAAGATAAAACAAATCTCTATATTTTTAAATGTGCCATGTTCACCACCAAAAGACTGCCTATTAAGCATAGTAGCTTCAATGACTTTGCTTGGAAAAAATACAGTTCTTTTACAGCTATATTTTTCATACAGTAATCTATGATGACAAGTTGGTTGGTCATATATAAGTAGAATCTATTATCGATCGTCTCTGACCCAAAATGATTTTTTTTCTTATAAAAAAAGAAAATGCGAGGAGCCCTAGCAATTCAATTAAGAAGTATGAATAAAGTAGCACAACTATGTTTGTCGTTACAGATAAAAAGGCAAATTAACAAATAGAGAAGCTTCTCCCAGTCCCTGAATAAAATTAGCCTGTGCTAGCTAACTTCCCTTTATTAATTTCTTCGTTGGTACTCCGTCCCAGCTTCTATATTATATTTTTAGGAAAGTTAAATATTTATAAATGTTTGCTCTACTCATGATAAGTCATGTAAACATGACTAAACAACAAAAACAATTTATATATATAATTTTTATATTTATCTTCTTAGTGATTTAAAAACCAATGTTGAAAAATAAATTATGAAAAAAATCCCTCAAAACCAAATTTAAAACTAATTCTCAAAATTTAATTTTTGGATATATATGATATGCTAACAAGCAAACGATGTCAGGCTTTCACTAATAGTTAAACTAAAGATATGTAAAAGGTATGTATGTTTAGTGTTATGCATGTCACGTCGTTATATTTATATTTGAAAGTATTTTCATATGGCATTAATTTCATAGTGTTTGATAATATAGCTGTGCTATATGTTTGAAAGAAAGTAATGGTCAAACTATAAACTATAATGTCTTAGGATAGAGGGAGTAATAGGAGCCACTTGGAGTACATTATTTACTTCTTGCTGAAAACTGAGCAAAGTTTACAAAACCTAGGTTGTGGGACACCAAACACAAAACCTAGGGTATTGCGATTTGTTTGATAGAATCCGCAAAAATATTTTAAGAAAACCCATATTTACATAAATACTCATATTCTATTATTATACATGATAGTTTTAGTATAAATTCATATTGGTAGCCCTTATGTACTTCATCTTCTTTCTCAGTCTTGTGCTACACGATTGAAAAAAAAAGTAACACAATCCACTAATAATTACACATTAACCAATCACGTATACATACATATAGTCATACTACGAACAACCGATGATAGTTAAAATGTAGCTAACGTGTATATATACTCGAAAATATCACAGCAAATAATAATATTAGCCAAAACGATGGTATGAGTTTAAACTTGGGGTTTCATGAAGTATTTTGTTCCAGAATCTAGGACTATTCAAAGGTAGATATCCCAAAAGCTGATATTTTATAAAATTATTTCTTGCCTTCCAATTTCACCAATTCTTGACTCCTGACTAGAAAGCAATGGATATTCCATCTGATCTTTTCTTTTGATTGACTTTGCCCTAAAAGTTACCACCAAATCACCTATCCACCAGGGTCATGCAGTGCAAGTGTGCAACGGTGGCTTTATTGTTAATACAGTTTGCCATGTATTAACAGTAAAGCTAAATAAGATGAATTTGGATGCTAAAGATAACACAAATTCATCTGTATAGGATGAATTTCAGCAAATACAAGTGTCAACAGTACAGCACTCATATGTTGGACCGACGGGATTTTAGAAGCTATAGCCGACAGGTGAGCCCCATATCAGCTGTAGTTACTGCACAGCAGTTTGGACACACCAAAACCCAAAGCAAACCAGGAGGCCTCGCCGGTAAGGCGCGGCGTCGTCGTCCCTCCGGTGCGGCCGCGTCACCATCGCCGCTCCGCACCTCAGGCGCTTCATGCCTCTTCTCCTTCGCCACGGCAGCCTCGCCGTGACGGCGCGAGCAAGCGGCGCGTACGGGCTGTTTTCTTTACGGTGCGCGGTGGCGGCGGCGGCGACCGCGGGGCCACGCAGCGGCGAGAGCGACCGCGCGCGGCGCATGGGCCCGGCGGCGGCGACGTCCCTGAGAACCTTCTCCAGCGCGGCGGCGAACGGGTCGAAGCTCCCGTGCTTATTATTACTCCTGCTCGCGAACGGGCTCCGCGACGACGACGGCGCCGCCGCGGCCGCTGTTTGAATAATTCGATTTTGGTACAACCTGTGATTACGCCATCCGTAAACGATTCTGCGATCATTGGTAATGTAAATTAGGAAAGTTTTCTTCTTTTTATTCGAGATCAATCAACAGAGAAAGCAAGCCAATCGGCAGCAAAGTTCCAGGTGCTTTCCATTGTGTTCGCGTGAGTTCTGGGTGTTTTCCGCTCGCCGCCGCTCACCAACGTCCCTACTTTGTTACTGCGCCGGCGGTTTGGTGTCAATCGGTACCAGAGCCTGGTCAGATCGTCACCATGTCCCAGTCGACATCCAAGCAGGGGATTACTGATGGCTCCGAAGGCAATAGCCGCCCCGCTCCATCGTGCTCGCCACGACGTCACAGTCGATCCCACTCCAGCCGATCGCGCACTCAGAACGCCGGACCGCGCGTCATCAAGCGCATCATCGAGAGGTCGTCCACGAACATCGCATGGCCGATGCTCACCAAAACCAACTAGAATGGGCGTTGGTGATGAGGGTGAATTTCTAAACACTCGATATCTGGGATGTAGTCCGCTACGGCATCGAGGAGCGTGACAACGCCGAAGATCACGATGATCAATAGGCATTGGCGGGTCTTCTACGCTCGGTCCCCTACGAGCTCTGGAGCATGCTTGCGGCCAAGAACACAGTAAAGGAGGCGTAGGACGCGGTGCGGTGAAGAACATGCGGATTGGCAATGCCCGCTCGCGCGATGCCAGCGTGGCGCAGCTTCGCCAGAAGTTCAACAACATCTCCTTCAAGGAAGGAGAAACCGTCGATGAGTTCGGCATCCGCATCTCCATGCTCGCCAACAATCTTCACACCCTCAGCGACCACATCTCTGACGCCGAGGTGGTAAAGAAATTGTTGCAGGTGGTCCCAAAGAAGCTGAACCAGACCGCTGTTTCTATCGAGATGTTTCTCGACCTGAATGCCGTCTCCATCGAAGAAGTGATAGGGCGGCTGCGCATCTTCGAAGAATGCATCAAGCCCAAGTAGATCACGGACGCCATGGGACGCCTAATGCTCTGTGAGGAGGATTGGGAGGTTCGTCGAAAGGCTCAGAGTAAGTAGGAGAGCTCCGGCGGTAGTAATGGGGGTAACAGCCGCGGAAGACGCTGTGGGCACGGTGGCGCAAACTCCTCGCGCGACGGCTAGAACGCTCGCACCAGGAAGCCACTCCCTAGCGACTGCTATAGGAATTGCAACAAAACTGGTCATTGGGCCAGAGAATGCCGTGGAAGGAAGAAGGATGTAGTTCATGTTGCTTAGGTGGAGCAGCATAAAGGAGCCCTGATGTATGTCGTGCTAGATTATGAGGAAATCATGCTGACTAGGCTCGCTTTATCTCCGCTGTCGGCGGAGATGGAGGAGGATGAAGGAGCGGCAAGTTATGTCACGTTGGATTTTGAGGAAAATGTGTCGCTCGGGCTTGCTTCACTTTCGCAGCCGACGCCACCGCGCACCGAAGCCCAGACTGTGCCGCCATTCGCTGCTACTCAAGTCTCTCTGGAGGGGGACGATGTTCCTGTCACCCAGGCGGAAGAAGATGAAGTCTCGCTGAGGTATATCGCGATGGACTCCATGAAAAACGTGTCGACTAGACCCTGTTCGCCTCCGCAGCCAACGATGCCGCACACCGAAGTTTGGGGCGAAGTTCATGTTGAGGAACAGAAGGTACTCCTCTACCTCGACGGCGCGGAAGAGAGAGGAACAGAGGGAATGTAGTGCTAGGTGCTTGACATTGGTGCGATGAATCATATGATGGGCTCACGAAACATTTTCGCTAAGCTAAACACAGGTGTCACTGAAACTGTGAAGTTTGGTGATAGCTCGGTGCTCGCGATTGAAGGAAAGGGCATTGTTCTCTACGATCCTCATCGATAGCTCCTCACCAAAGTTCACCACTCCAGTATGTCTTACCGCGTGTGTCAGAGACATCGCCTGGCGCTGGCACGAGCGGTATGGACATCTTACCTTTCAGTCCATATACAAGCTTGGACGAGAGGACCTTGTGGAGGGGCTGCCAATGATTGACCACGTCGAGCAGGTCTGTGAAGACTACATCCTTGCAAAGCAAAGGCGAACATTGTTTCCACGAGCTACGAAATATCGGGCTTAGGAAAAGCTCGAGCTGGTACATGGAGATCTCTGTGGACCGATTTCACCACCGACTCCTCCCGGGAATAGCTACGTCCTGCTCCTGGTCAACAACATGAGTTGTTTCATGTGGGTGACCCTTCTGTGGGCAAAGGCAGACGCACCACCTACAATCATCGCATTCCAGGCCTGTGTCAAGCGTGAATCCGAAAAAAAGCTGAAGGTACTTCACACTGACCATGGTGGTGAATTCACTTCGATGGAATTTGGTGAATTCTGTGCAGGGGAAGGGATTGAGCATCATTTCTCGGCACCATACTCACCACAACAAAAATGGCGTTGTGGAACGACGAAACCAGATGATAATGGGGATGGCAAGAAGCATTCTGCGAGCACGTGGTATGCCCGGACGTTTCTAGGGAAAAGCGGTCAATACTATCGTTTTCCTCCTTAACCAGGCACCAACCAGCACGTTGGAAGGAAAGACACCGTAGCAGGCCTGGTATGAAAAGAAGCCATCTGTTCACTTCTTCAAGGCGTTCGGATGCAAGGCCTACATCAAGCACCTTCGTCCACATCTTGCCAAACTCGACGATCATGGACAGAAGGTGGTTTTCATTGGATATGCAATCGGGACTAAGGCATATCGCTTCTATGAATCTATCGCTAAGCGTGTTCACATCTCCTGCAACGATGTGTTTGATGAGGATACACACTTGGACTGGGGAGGTTCCCCAGTTGATGCCGAGCTGGAGATATTCATCGTCGAGTTGTCCTCAAGTGCCGACCCACTGCAGAGTTGTCCTCAAGTTTGATGTCGCCTACTTTATCACACACGACGACACCATTGCTACAGCCTGCTACATCATTGTCACCAGCCACACCGATCGCCTCTGATAAAACTCCGATTGAGTTCGTGACACTACCCAGTATGGATGACATTCTTGATGCTGATGATGAAGAAAAGGATCATTGATATCGGAGGCTGGACAATATCATTGGCACAAACTCAGTGCCTGGGCTGGCATCTCGTGATGTTGTGGAGGCCGAACTGCACGCTGTCAGCGCGGAGGAGCCCAAGTCCTTGATAGAAGCATGTGATCACCGACACTAGGCTGTAGCCATGGAGGAGGAGATGCAATCGATCCAAGACAATAACACCTGGAAGTTAGTGGATCTTCCTCGTGGACATCACGCCATCGGCTTGAAGTGGGTATATAAGGTCATGTGTGATGAGAATGGGAACATCGTCAAGCACAAAGCTCGTCTCATCGCCAAAGGGTATGTACAACGTCCTGGCATTGACTTCGAGGAGGTATTTGCCCCTGTCGCACAGCTGGAGTCAGTGTGGTTGCTGCTTGCCATTGTAGCACACTACGGATGGGTTGTTCGTCACATGGATGTGCAATAGTCGCCTGGGTTTGTCAATGACAAATACAAGCATAAGGTACTCCGACTTCACAAGGCATTGTATGGTCTTCGTCAAGCCCCACGAGCTTGGAATCAAAAGCTTGATGCATCTCTGATGACGATTGGTTTCCATCGTTGCATCAATGAGTATGGGATGTACACCAAGGAGGAAGAAGAAAGGCGCCTAATCATGGGAGTTTACGTTGATGATCTAATTATAACCGGTGATGACGCAGGAGCCCTGACAAAGTTCAAAGCACAGATGAGAAGCATGTTCCACATGAGTGATCTCGGGCCACTCTCCTATTACCTCAGCCTAGAAGTCACACAAGGAAAACCTAGAATCACATTGCGGCAGGCAACATATGCCACAAAGATACCGAAGAAGGTAAGGATGACTGGCTGTATTCCCTATGCCACTCCCATAGAGATAAAACTGAAGCTACTCAAGGAAGGGACAACACCGAGTGTGGACTCCACAAAGTACCGCAGCATCATCGGGAGTCTCAGGTACTTGTGTAACTCTAGCCCTGATCTGACGTTCGTAGTAGGATACCTGATTTGTTTCATGGAGGCACCACATCAAGAACATCTAGTAGCTGTCAAGCGTGTACTCCGCTATGTGGTGAGCACAATGCATTGGGGTGTGCATTATCACCCTACAAATAAGAAGGGAGCTACACTAACATTATTGGGCTACTCTGACAGCGACTCGGCTGGTGATGTAAACGATCAGAGAAGCACCAACGGTCTCATCTTCTTCTTTGCAGGTGAACTTATTGCTTGGCAATCAACAAAGCATAAGGTGGTCGCACTATCTTCCTACGAGGCAGAATACATTGTGGTCGCAAGAGCTACGTGTCAGGGCGTTTGGCTAGCTCGTCTACTATTTGAGCTCCTTGAAAGCAAAGTCCTAATACCCAAGCTCATGGTGCACAACAAATCTGTATTGGCTCTGATGAAGAATCCTATATATCATGACCGGATCTAGTATATTGACATCAAATTCTATTTCATCCGGGAATATTGTGACAGGAAGTTGATCGATGTTGAGTTCATTGGAATGAAGATACTGATATCCTCACCAAGGCACTCGGCATGTTTGATTTCAGCAGCTCCGTCTTGGAATTGGTATGATAAAACTAGCATAAGTGTTCTAAGATTTAGGAGAAAATTATTTAATTTTTAGAAGTTTAGAATTTAGTAACAATCTGTCATTAAGCCATCCGTAGCCGATTCCGCGATCACAGGTAATGTAAATTAGGAAAGTTTTCTTTCTTTTTGAGATCTATCAACAGAGAAAGCAAGCCAATCGGTAGCAAAGTTTCAGGCGCTTTCGATTGTGTTCGCGTGAGTTCTGGGTGTTTTCTGCTCGCCGCCGCTCACCACCGTCCCTAGCTTGTCACTGCGCCGGCGGTTTGGTGTCAGCCGCCGCCTTGCTGGCTATCGGCGACATCGCGGCGGAGGCCGCGGCCGATGTCGAGGGTGTCTGCAGGCGCGGGGGAAGCTTCAGCGGGAGCAGCAGGCCTTCCCGGAACAGTTCGTCGGCGAAGGCTGCCGACACGTCGCTGGAGCACGCGCGCACCCCGGCGCCACCGCCGTCGTCGCCATCATCAACTCCACCCCGCTGCTTGTCCCCCGCCGCCGTGAAGAACTCGAAGCCTCCTCCTCCTCCTCCACTGCCGCCGCGGCCGGCGTGATGTTTGGGCAAGCTCGCGACGTTGTAGAACAGGTAAAGCGGCGCGCTGTGCCGGTGCGAGGACGAGTGGACGACTGACATGAGGGAGGCGGCGAGGTCTTCCATGGCTGTGCGTGCGGCGGCTGCAAGAGGGTTTATGGCCTGTGCGGGCTGTGCGATCGATGGGATGGATTTGATCCGCGCGAGCGCGAGGATTTATATGGCGAGCGACACAGTGGCAATTGGCATGGCAAGGCATGGTGATGGTGATGGTGATGCTTGGAAATGGAGGGAAGTGGCCTCATTTCCAGCCCAAAATGAGATTTTGACCACAATTGTTTACAACCTAAGGTGAGTTTTCCGCCCAGAAAAGAAATTCTTCATTTTAATGTGTAAAATTATATGGAAAAATTATTTTAAAAACTATATTAATCTATTTTTAAATTTAAATAATTAATACTTAATTAATTATGTGCTAATAACTCAACTTATTTTACATACGTTATTCCTCTTCTCTTTTCACCTCCACTCAGATACACCCTAAGCTGCTAATAATTGGCTTGATTGCTAGCCAGTTTCCTTCAGGAGATTGCTAGCTGCTAGATAATTTGGATTTGACAAATAGAATGAACTTTTGATACAGATGAAGCAGTATTAAATTAATTAATTAACCAGCAGCCACTGAATACAATGTACTTGGTGTGAGCTACTCAACTTGCTACATGAGCAACCGTGTATTCATGTTATCTCGATAGGTTTAGGCCGGAATAATTAAAAGATAATTAAGATTGTCAGTGCGTCAACCTATCTATGAGATGAGATGATAGATGGTGATGGCATACATTATCAGGCTTTTGCACCAGAGGGTGGCAGAGAATAGAAGTATTTGGCTGCCGCCCAAGAAATGTTGCCTGAAATCTGGAAGAGGCTGATGCAGCATGGATGGATGTAGTGACAGGCAATGTTTCTTTACCCCCGGCCCCTTCAAAAAGCCTGACGCCTTTCTCTCGAGTTGTTATGTTATCACAAAGTTTGGCGGGTGCGCAGAACGTCGCCTGCAGTTTCTTTAATCAGACGTACATAGGCATGCTTACCATCAAGCATCATAAGCAACACTGGGCTACACAAAGCTTGAGGTTGTTAGGAGTAACCCTTTAAAAAAAATCAAGAATATACACTATTTTTTAAAAATTTGTTATTTATATACATGATTTTAAAATATTAATGAAAATATTTCTACAGGCGGTGTCGAGACGTATCACCGCTCGTTCGGCGCAGGACCGACGGCTAGAACGGTGGCGTGACGTCGCAAAGCAGCACCACGGTTAGCCCCGCACAGGAGTAATATGTCAGCTAGTCCCACATTTTGATCACGGGAGCCCGCTTCGGCCTCATGGATTGGTCGCACGGCACCGCTTCGACCCCGCACGATCAAGACGTAATAAGCGCCACATTTGCTCTACCCGTTAAGAATCAACAGAAACTTCACATCTATTTCTACATCGTCGTTCTTTATCAAAAAGACGTACAGATAACACTCGAATTACAGGGCCAGGAGGCAATCCGGAGCATTATCCAACTGGGAACATCATCCCGATTTTCCCAGTTTCCTGCTTCTCTTTCCTTTCTTTTATCTTTTGTACAAAAAAGAACTTTACTCATCAATTCAATCCCACTAACTCGTGGAATTTACTAAAAATGGTGATACAACCGTGGCATAGTCGTGGGAGTTAACTGCCTCCCCTCTGCTTAAGGGTAATCTTGTCTCCTAAGCTGAGTGCGATTCCCTGGGTCTTGCTCCTTATTCTGATGTAACCACTCAGCTTGCCATCAAACTGCTTTTCGATGCTGATATTTACCAAAGCATCTTCGCCGAAAACACTCTTTGCGTAAAGGTTAGCGGCGAGAAAACCGCATTCTCCGTCAAGCGCAGACCTAGCATAACGATATGAATTAGAATAGTGGTTCCATTAGCAATCGAACAAGTAGTGGAATGTACGGAACAGTTCTCCAGTTTGATGCTGTCGCATCCAAGCAGTTCAATTGTATGTTTATTTCAAAAGCAACTAATTCATTCATTCACACATTTGCTTCCACTGTAGTAAAGCATTGCTTGACAGCATGTGTATTGATCTCCACTTCTGGCATTCTGCCAAAGGTGCTCTCAATGAAATTTTTGTAAGTACATATCTCCTGTCTAGAAATTAGTAGACGTTGGACTTAGTCTATATAGAACAGGCCTGCCAACATTGCCATCCAATGGCATTGCAACTCCAGAACCCTACACCACACATGTTCAAACCAAGTTCTACCTTATCTGCCTCAAGTCAAGTAAACTAGCTAAGCCTTTTGAATCCATGTTAAGTTAATTTAAAAATGCTTATGTGCATGACAGAAGGATTGTAAATAGTCAAGGAACCTAAAATAAGCATTTGTATACACACATTTGCACTTAAGTACATGTTAAGCAAGAAATTCTTGCATGCAAGTCAAAATGAAAGGACAGATTACAAGGAAACTTACGGTGGTGTTAGACACTTCATGTTTGTTGACTTGATGATATGATCCAAAAACTCCTTCTCATTCTGAATGGCAGTATTCACTGCCACCTGTTGAATAGAAACAAAATCAAGTTAAAAGGTGAAATAATGAACAAACGGAACTTCACAAACACACACGGAAAAATAGTAGATAGCATCACACTTTCAATGCATTTCAGGACAACCAGAGCAAGACTAGCAAAAGCAACTAGATCGAAGTATCAAACAAATCTAACATAAATATATTGAAATATAGCAGTGATTGGTGAAAGTGTGCAACATCAAAAGTAACTCTCCAAAAGGGAAATTATTTTCAAAACTAGATCAAGCAACTCACAATTAATCACCAGAAAAAAATGTTTATCTGATGCATGGTAGTAAAAGAATTCGTCTACTATATTCAAAAGGCATCATGGTAGGTGTAGTCTACTATACCTTGTTTTCCCACTATATTCGTCTACTATGTTTGTTTAACTAACAATGTACAATATTCAAAAGGTTCGTCTACTATACAAAGAGATCAGGAGTTGAAATGCCGGATAGTATTTAAGCTATTAATTACAGCCTAAAACATGACTTTTCTCATTTTTGTTTTGGTTGGTGAAATATATGACTTGTCTGCAAGGCATCACGGTAGGTGTAGTCTATGAAACTCAATAAGCAGTTGGTCCAGATTAACGATATGTCAGCATGCTTAAGAAAAAATGACTTTTGCACAGATAACTATGGACATGTGGATACAAAAATAGTTCAGTAAATTCAAAATCAGCCAAAGAGAAACTGCCCAAACAAATGATCAGATATAGACTACAAAACATATGGCAAAGGAAACTCATTCTAACAAAACTGCAAAGTAGGAAGGAGCATCTACCTTGTTTTCCCACTCAAATTCTGCCCACATGTTCCGGAAAGTAACATCAGCACATGCTGCTGGTGAGATATAATCCATGATGTCAATGTGAATATCATTTAGCACAACCACCGATCGCTCCATCACATTTGAAGTTTCATAAACAATGTTCCCAAATATTACTCCAGTCTCTGTTGATGAAACCTTGATATTAGCACGGATTTGTTTGCTTGACTCAGGAGCCAAAGTGTAGTTCTGAGGACGGTCAACAAGTTTGAGGTCTCCCATTGTAGCCAATTCCAAACACAAGTTCTGAAGTGTCTCCTTTGTACGGTTAATGATAGTCACATCAAGTACAATATCATAATGATGAACTGTCACATATGCTTCAGCATACACTGGATCACTGAATCCAGTCAACTGAAGAATGCGATTAAGTTTGTTTGCACCATCTGTGTCCTTAGTGAAACCACCAGTTGCAGCCTTTAAGTCATCTTGAACTTCATCTTCCAACTCAAGCTGGCTCATACCCTAGAAAACAAAATGTCACACTTCAATAGCAAAGAGACAAAAATAAGGCAGCATATGACTGCACTCAGGAAAGGAAAAGGTTATCAACCAAACCAACACATAACATTAAAGATTCACTACTTCAAGAATTTCCATGCTAAACACTACATGCAAAACTCTCACACGGCAACAGTGTAGTTCATCATGAACAACATCTTGCAAACCTGTTGAAGTAATTCATGCTTTACTTATAACCAAAGAAATTCTTGTCTAGATTAACTAGCTTCTTAGTACTACTGAAAGATCAAGATAAGTTGATGTAGCCTTTCATGTTCAAACAAGACTTCCAGTTCACAACAGAATGACAGCAAAGAAGATTAGACAAGAAACAAAAAAAAAACAGAGCCGTACTGTAATGAGGATGTCAAAGACTTGCTCAAGACATGTTAAGTGATATATTAGTGGGGAAAATGTTATTACGTATATCCAAGATCTTTGATCATATGACTCCCGTCAGTAACTTAAAGGTTCCAGGAAACAAAGAAAATATCAAGACAGTGTTTACAAGTTTAGGTATTCTTATGGGTCAGGAGATACTAAAAGTAAAACTAAGGATTGTACGCTTGGGTTGCATTATCTTCTCAATAGCATAAATACAATATCGAAAAACGGATTGCTTGCATAACAGTGTACATTCGATTAACCCTGTACTTAACACATGATATGTGCTCCATATTGTTGATACCATGCAAAGAGTGCATTTTGCATTATGAAATTTGCAGTGTGAATTAACTTTATGGATTAGAATGTTTTAGTGAACTGGAAGTGAAAATTATAATTGCTTCAGAGTCATAAGGTAAAGCTACCAATCAGAGAAAAAGCAACAAGAGATAATTCGTTCTCTTACCCTTCTGCTCTTCAGGTGGTAGAAATCTATAAGATCATCTGGTTGAGCATGAGAGATCTGTGCCTTTGCCTTCATCTCCTCTGTCTCCCGGAACTGCTTCTCAGCAAGCATCTTTGCAAAGCTCTGCCTACATGACTGTAACCAGACCTTCCTGACATCATCACCAGTATTGCAAAGCAACCTCACACAAAGCACTATCCTATCATATGAATCGTTGTCAATTGGGTGTGGAAGGTAAGATGATTGTCCCAGCTGCAGAATGGATGTCATGACCAACAAGGCCCCAGTACAAGCCTTGTTTACTTCAATCTTTGAGAGCTGAACCTCCTCCAGCCTCAATACAAGTTTGGTCAAGGTGCAGGAAATAACGGCAGCCAAGAAGAAGTCACCTGACAGAATGAGTGATCTGAGATTCAGGGTCGATGATAATGACCCAGGAGCAACTGATGGAGTGGAAATGGCCTCAGTGGCAGCACTCTGTGTGGCATAAGTGCCATCTGCAAGAACAATAGGCCGTCTAGAAGACACAATGACAGAGTTCATCACTGGCTGGGCTGGCTTGGCCGAGTCAGTTGCCTCCCCTTCCTTTGATACCGTGTAGAACGGTAGATCCCCAAGGCATTGCTTAATGGTGGAAATAGCATTCTCAACCTCTGATAATGAAAGGGAGTACTCCCCAAGGATCCACAAAGCGCACAAGCACACACGGGATGCCCGGATCTGATAGAATGTATCAATCAACCTGTGGATCATGGACACACGCAGCTTGGGATTGGTTTCAATGATCTCACGCACAAACAGCACGACATCAACTGCTGCAGCAACATTAGTGTCACCAAGGAAATCCATGAGGAGGTGCACCACTGACCCAGCCACCTCTGGATACTCCACAGCACAGGCATGGATCGCCTGCACAAGCATCTGGCGGTATTCACCACCCTTCTCAAGTTCCCCTGCTTGCGTCTTGACCACTTCCTTCTTGAGATAAAGAACTACCTCCTCCACATTACGAGGGGTGAGCAGATCGAGCACCAAATCCAGCACTTTCCTCTTGACATCCAAGTTTGGGCTGGCAAGCGCACGGAGCACGTCCATCACTACATCCACCATCACATCACGGTGCGAGGTGCGCAGCTCATTCAGGCGGTCCAGGACAATGAGCTTCACATTGTTGTCACTCTGTGATGATAGTAGCTCACAGTATGTGTTTGCGGCAGCGCGCACAGCAGTGGGAGCTGAGGAGAGGGACACAATCGCACCAGCGCACTCGTACACAACAGCCGTGCTGGGGGAAGACAGAAGGGAGATTATGATCTTGATATACCTTCCCTTGTCAGCGCGGTTCGGGGTGCGGCAAACCTTGCGGATGAGATCAACAGCAGCCATCTGCAGGAGGTCAGGCCACTGGGCCACACGGTCGGCGTTGGAAAGCAGGTACGCCACGGCCCGCTCCTGCGCGCAGGCGCAGAGCATAAGGAACGCGTTCCGGCGAGCGGACGCGTCCTGCTCCGATGCGAGCGCGCGCTCCACGAGCTCCGGCGCGTCGGGGATGAGCTGGTCGCCGTGCGGGAGGCGGTAGATGGCGGAGATCGCGGAGAGTGCGTGGCGACGAATGAAATGGTGTCGATGCTCGAGGTTCTCGAGGATGGAGGGCACGAGCGGCTCCAGCACCTCGGGCTCGGAGAGGCGGCAGAGGAAGCGGAGGGTGACGCCGCGGATGTACTCGTTGGGGTGCTGCAGGTTGTTGCGGAGGTTCTGGCAGATGAGGATCATCTCCGGGAGGACCCTCCCGGCCGCGTCGCGCTTGTCGATGATCTCGAGGTAGAGGAGGAGCAGCTTCTGGATGGTGTGGTCCTCGGAGGGGAGCACGTAGCGCACGACGGTGATGAAGAGCTGCGGGATGGTCTCCCCGTTGAGGAGCAGCATGACGGCGCGCTTCATGGCGTCGACCTTGGCGGCCACGTCCCTGCCCTCGAGATCCGCCTTGATCTCGCTCGCCATGGCGGCGGAGCCCTTGTCGAAGTGGACCAGCAACGTGCTCGGCTTCTCCATGGCGCCGGATCTGGCACGCCGCTCGGCGGCGGCGGCGGCGGCTGGATCTGGGTGGAGGCGGATCGGGATCTGATTGGTGGGTGGGGGTGGAGGCGGAGCGGGAGGGGAGGTGAGAGTGGTGGAATGGTGGGGGTGGAAGCGGAGGAAGGCTAATAAACAGGCCTCGTGTGTTGCTTCGATTTTAAGGATGTGATGAGCGTTTGTTGGGGAGTACGCGTGCGAGGGTTTAGGCCTGAATTCCGCCTATAGATGGGCTGGGTTGGGCCAACGAAGCCCGCTTTGCTGACATTTTTTCGGCGGAAAAAGTCCAATTTAACTTTCGTATTTGACTTATATCTATATGTCGACTCTTCCAATTATTAAAAATTAGTATAAACCACACTCTCAAAAAATATTTATGTGGTTCTCGCTAACATAATATCTACGTGACATATTGACTTAATCATCTTAACGTGGCAACACGAAATTAAATAAAAAATACAATAGACCCATGAGACGGCGACAAAGGAAGAAGAGGGTGGCGGGCGCACTCTCCTTGTGGCTTAAAGAACAAGGGTGCTCATGCCAAGGTCCGGCTTGGTGACGGTGGGAATCGAACTCGCAGCTACCTCAGCTCCTTCCTAATCTCCTTCGTTGAGGATACGACGCATCTCTCCTCCGCCACGTGGCAACAGCAAAGGAAGGCCGTGTCCGACCGCTTCCGCAGGGCCCTTGCGGTGGTGCTCGCGCCGGTTCCCCTCATCTCGTTCGTGCTCCTTCTCATGCCACACGCACCCGCCTCCACCACCATCGAGTACTCTGCTGGTAAGCTCGTCGCTGCTGCCGGACGCAGTGAGGCCCCTCGCCCATATGCGGACATTGGGATGAATCCACAAAGTATGATGTGATGTTTGATGCTGAGAGCTCTCGAAGCCGCATGCATGTGTACTGCTTCGATGCGAACCTGAATCTACTTCCTATTGGAAAGGAAATCAAGCTGTTAAGCAGGTGAATTGGCTGCGTTTGATTGTTGGCTTGTAGCCATTGCTGCACATGCTGCCGCTGTCGCCCTTGCCTCAAGGTCCTCTGTCGCCGCATCTTCTAGCCCAAGCACGGCAGTCGCCACCCTGCCAAAGCCGACCCCATGTGCAGCCACCGTCGCATCTTTAAGCAGATGTTGTCGCCGCACATGCTGCCTCCAGCGTTCCGCGAGGGAATTGGAGAGAATGAAGAGAAAGAGAAGAGATGTAAGATAGTCATTTATATATGGATTCCAAGTATATTTTTTATTTTTTTAATCACTAAGCTAGCAAGTCAGCCTAGTATCAAATCAAATTATATCTATATCGTTATAAGTAGCTTTAGTTAAGAAAAACGATAAGATCCTATCTATATCGAGTCAAATTGAACTTTTTTTCCTTTTGGGGCTGTCGGGAAGAAATGGTGGACGGCCAATTTATGGGCTGTCAGTTTGATAGTCCGAACTATCTGGATTGCATTGCATAGCATCCTCTGTCAGTGTCAACGCATCCTTTGTAGTACCGTTCATGCAGATACAAAACATGTTGTCTCACTTATAAAAAAAAACATGCTGTCTCAGGTTTCTCGTTCCAGACTTCAAGTTGCTAAGGAGGTCTGCCTAAAGTGAATACTAACTTTGTTTTTATTTATTTGTCACTTTTAACCATGCACATACCAATGCAAATCAACTTTATCAAAAAGAAATGACAAAAAGTTTCTAAATAAATATGTCGACTTATCTTAGATACATAAAGGCAAAATAGGTATTATCATGTTAGTAAATGTGTAGCGACAAATATTTTTAAACCTCAAAAAGTGGGCAAAGTGACCGGTAAATGAAAATGAAGGGAGTAAAAGGGTTGGTTCATTTCGGTTGTTGGGATGGGATTTTCAACAGTACGTGAAATAAAATAAATCAAGATAAATCATTAACATATGATTAATGAAGTATTAATTATTATTAATTAAAAAATAATTTTTAATTTTTTTAAAAAAAAAACTTTTATATAGAAAACTTATAGTTGCCATTTAGAGCTCTAGGAGTCAATCCCTGTTAAACACTGCGTATGCTTTAATACTCAATCCTGCCTATCTTTTCAAACAAAAACAATTACTGTATGCTGGTCCTCTTAATTAAGTCAAGTAACTACAGTGATCAATTGTTTGCACAGCATTTTGAGTGTTGTGCTACAGTTACTGCAGTATCACAGTGTAAACAGTAACATGTTAATGTAGCAACAATACTAGAATACTAGTCTTTACAGTTGGTTAGCTTTTCTTAGTATACCATTGTTCACCGCTCACCCCATCGGTGAGAGACGGTGGCTTGATCACGCGAAGGATTGGAAAATCTACTTAGCTCCAGTCAATGTAGATCCTTAAATTTCGATGTCCGAAAACGTGCCAATCAATCTAACCTTGCAATTGACAAGGAGATAAAGCGAATAGGTCAGTTGGACGATGAGCTGATACGAGCTCTCACTATCGACTGGTTGCCGATAGAATCGAGTTGGTCATCGGACACGTCCGAATGGCTCCTGCTATCAGCTGATCACCAATAAGGATTGGGACGCTCTTTCATCGGCTAGGAAATCGATAAAGACATAGTCAAATGTCAACAAAGGATGTGATGACTTCGGGTCTAGCGAAAGCGATATCCTGATCCATCGGCTCTACGGTCGATGGGGGCACTAAAGGGTATTCAAAGAATAGCAAAGCACGCGGAATCTCTCCTAATTATCGACGGAAGCTATAAGCGCTTAAGCATCGGCTGAATAGTCAATGGAGGTGTGAGAGATAGACGTGTGGAACGGATTAGAGGACCTATCGGCCAAAGAGCCGATGACGCTCTATGGCATCTGAAGCGCGGAGTGGGGCCTGATCCCCCACAAAGCCACAAGGGCCAGCGATCGTGCTAACGGCGCCGTTAGGACTAGCCTCGATAAATCAGACCGAACAGAGACAGTATGAGACCGGGGACTAACAACACGGAGACAACGGAGGCTTAGACCGAACGTGATGACGAGGAAGGAAAGAGGCGAGGTCATCAGCTACCTACGAGTCGAACGTCCAACACAGGCCTACACCTCAACCAATCGGCTGCTCGAGCCGATGAAGAATGAGACCTGCTAGATCTCAATGCCGACCACGTCAGACGCGATCCCTGAAAGGTCGGACTGAACCGAGACAGTACCAAGAAGCGTCTGACATGTCCGGATCGACCTTTAGAGGATTAATCATTAGACGATACATGAGACGGATGTGGGACCTACGTTAAGGATAACTCGTTAGCTACTCACTCCGACGAGACGCCGCATGAAGATCCGCCAGGGCGCTGGCTCAAACCGCCGTCGCCGATCTCGTAGGTGGAACCTAACTAATGTAGCACGAGACCGTGGATGGAGGAGGGAGACCAACGTGCTGGCGTGCCTCGCGTGGATGTGATGAGGTACACTCAATCCGACTAAGAGGTCGAACCTAACAGATACAGTTTTAGACAGAGCAGAGCGTACGATAAGAAAAACATATCTGAAGGTATGCGTGAATCGACCGGAAGGCCGATGCACTAGGCGTGACGGTCGATGGAAATCTTCTAAAGATGGATGCGTATCGGCTCCGGCATGTTGCTCAAAGTATATATAACTCATCGGCTAACCACTCCAATGAAACGCCGGACAGAGACCTACAGGCATACGGCTCAATCTACTGTCGACAGCCTCGTAGCTCGAACCTAACCAATATAGCACAGGACTGACAACGATAAAGAGAGCTTGGTAAACTGATAGACCTCGCACGGACATGATGCGGTACACTCAATCTAACTAAGAGGTCAAACCTAACCGATACAGTTTTAGACAGAGCAAGATATACCGGAATAGTGATGGGACTTATCTCTTCGTCGGAGATCAAAATTAACCGATGCAGCCCCGTGTCGAGAGCCAGAACTCGCCGGTAAAAACTTAAACAAGATAAGGTGACGATGCGCTAAAATTGTATTGATCGAAGGATATCTTACAGAGTCCGACGCGGTTACAACAACCATCGGACGTTATTTACTAAAAAAATATAAAAAAAACATTTCTAAAAAATTTAACTGAACTAATTAAACCTTTTTATCAATATAACATACAATTTATATAGATAGATTACCCTACCGTAAGTTCCACAACTCCTCCATAGACTCAACCTCATTTGGATAGTCATCAATTGGATCGAATCCTTCTTTCCTGTAGCAATCGGATTCTTCTTTGCTAAGCCGATTGTCTTACTAAACTTTAGCGTTAATAATCATATATCATATTTTACTGTACCAATTTATCTGAACCACCGACAGTTGATTGGATGGTGTGGATTTAGCCTTAGCCCAAATGCCAGGTACTATAGACCTCTGCCGTACCTAGGAATATTTTTTTCAAAAATATTTTTAATTATTTTTGCATAAATATACATTTTCAAAGAATTAAAAAAATACTCGTGCCGACCAGTCAATGGGCGACATGTGTATTTTATCACATGTGCCTTTGTCGGGGGCGGGTGTTGCCAGCCAAACTAGCGAGATGCGTTGGGATGGTGTGCGTGGGCGCGTTGGCACGAGCGAGGGACACTGGTTATAAGTGTAAGTTTGAGTGGTAATAATTAATAACAAATTTAATTATATAAGACTAATATAATGTTTTAACCAATGTTAGATATAAAAATAAAAATGATAAAGTTATATGTAAGAATATAGGGTGAACTATCTATATCATATATATTGAGAGAAGAGTTCGTTCTATTCTATATATTTTGATTTGTATATAGTTAATATTTTTTTCCTTCATAGATGTATAAGGTATCTATCTATCATTCTTTATCTCATAATAAAAAAAGATTAAAATATTTTGAATAAAATAACTTGTATAATTGTTATTTTGGAGATAGATAATAAACCTACTTTTAAAGGATTAATATTTTCTTTTATATAAGTTGGCAACTACATTATTTTCCAATAATAAAATGTGATATAAATGTCTTTTTTGGCAATAGACCTTAATCAAGTCATGATGAAATACATAGATATCCAAGCAATATGGATCATTCCTTATCTATATATAATTTTTTTGTTATTGATATATATATATGTGTGTGTGTGTGACTTTACTTGAGACTAATCTTATTTAGTGAATATCAAGATTATGAATGGTGTACTTGAGCAAATTATTTATATTTGTTGTGTATATTGTAGATTTATGTTGTTAACCTATTCTTTATAATTAGATATTTGTACTTGAGCGCATATGCATCTATATGAAACTTGTGGTGTTGATGATTACTCAAGTTATGACAACCTAGCACTACCATTTTTCTTTAAATTGTATAAAAGAATATGTTATATCATGATGAGACACTAATAGATGACACCATGGATTTATGGTCATCAAGCTAAGAACATCATTATGGTTACAATGATGGGTTTAAACTTATAATAAGAAAAAGTCTCAATAAAGTTTAATCAAGACCTTGGTGTATGATGGTTTAACTGGATGGTCAAAAATATTGATACCTCAAGTTGAATGAGGTAAGGTAAATGTATAATGGAGATAAGAATATTTTTATAGTATTTTCCTAGTATTAGTGTTCGGTGGAGACCGGTTTGCTGTATAAGCGTTGTACCATCAATAGTATATGAAGTGAGCACATAGATAATCTTATGTCATATTAGTTTATATACATGAAGGTGCATTTGGTGAGCTTGTTTAGGTATGTGTGGTGAGTTTTCTTAGGTCCAAATAAAGAGAGAAGTAAGTACGCCCTATAAAAGTGAGTGGTATCGGAGTATCCTTTCGAATGTGAGCCATTTATCCTTAAGACATACTATGATTTTTGGATGAATAGTTCATGGGTCAAAAAAACCTTTAAATAAGCTTTTCATAGAGTCCAATAACGATCAAGTCCTACACCCGAATCATGAGATGTCGCTATTTTACTAATGACCGGTTGTGCTAAAAAGTGGTATACAATCAGACCACCCAGTGAGCTACGATCGAATTGACCTCAATTTGATCAATGAGTGAACTGCGATCGGACCGCCCTATGGTCGAACCAGGCCTAAAGTCCTGTTAGATCGAGGAGATCCAAAACCGCTCGAAAGCTCCTAATAATTAGTTTTTCAACCATTAAACCAAGGGCCAGTCTGACCAGGCTTAATAGGGCGGTCAGACCGATAGACTATTGTGAGTTGTGGATTTTGCCTTTAACGGCTAATTTGACTTGGTGGGTGTATAAATCCATGCTCCCTAGAAAAAAGGATGAGGTTTTTGCAAGAGTTCTCATACTCTTATGCACTTAGTTTATCTAGTGAGATATTGGAGAGTGAGTTGAGCCAATCCAAATATATTGCTTGAGTTAGTATGACACTTGATCATTCTTAGCAAGCATCCTAGATTTATTACTATTAGAGCTTATCATATTTTAGATGGGTTAGAGGAGTTTACTCGATAATCTCTCCTAAAGAGATTGTGGAGGAGACCTAGTGATCAATTATTTATGAGTGGATTGATGTTTGTCATCTCTGAAGTAAAGAAAGAACAACTATAATAGAGGCTTAGAAGATCGCTTTAGGACCAGCTCTTATCTTGTCTATTTCTTAACGAGGAGGTTTGAAGGTATGATGGTGTGAGCGGTAAAGTTGGATTCATCCCAACAATAACGTAGAAAGTTGATAAGTTTTCAAACATCCAATAAAAAAATCATATCGTTTGTTCTACTTATTTTGTGGACTTACATTCTTACAATTTACTACATAGTAGAATTACTTGTGACATCTTATCATCTAGATTTGTAAAACTTAAAATAGTTTATTAAGTTTTGAGTGTTTATCACCTTACGTTGGTAAACATCAATGTAGACAAAGCTTTTTGACAATGGTAAAGCCATTTTAATTTAGGATTCCATATATAAAACCTAGTTTTTAAAAAATAAATAAATTGTCTGTTCACTCTCTCTCTCGTCGGCCTCCTTTACTTACAACAAGCGCATCTTACAACAAGCGCATGGGCATGAGGCAAATGGCCAGCCACGCGCAGACTAGGGCGCGTGTGGGCACGGGAATGAGGTTCGAGTGGGTCGGGGTGCCGTCGGGCGTGCGCGTGGGCAGGCGCGCTCTCACGTCATAGCTAGTGCCATGACTCGTATCGCCTTACTGCAGGTGTCGCCCATTGAGAGTATGACAGGATGTGTAAATAATTTAATATATATATATATACACACAAAATTGTGAAAGAGGAATAGTTTGAAAAAAATTCCGTAGATAGTTGCTACGGCAAATAATCCAAATCTTATCTCTTGTATAGCTCGGTCAGTCTAGCCGTATGCACCGTTTTGTGACAAATTAGCGTGGCCCACGCGCAGATCGTGCATCTAGCATTTTTTTAAAAGCCGTACAATAACAGATATATTTTTGTGTTTGCAAAATTAAAATAATAGATGCAATTTTACACTTTATTATAAAAGAAAAATATTAAAAATGATAGCATAATTTTGAACTCTAGCTCAACTTGATTAAAGTTTTTCATCAGATATTCTGCAGCACAATTTAGCAACGCTCAATGCTTTTCTCTAAAATAGACTAATTTTAATTTAAACCTTATAGAGTAAAATGTAAATTTTATTTTCCCCCTGATTTTAGTTATTTAAGTTTAACATGAACTATTTAGTAATACTCTTAATCTACATTTCATATTTAAAATATTTAGAAATTTAATGAAATTTACCGAGCAATCCAATTGCTTTTCATAATAAAACTGCACCTACTCTATTAGGTATTGATATAAACATTCTGGTTGAAATATCTACCATTCACCAATTTTTCATCCCAATTTTTAGTTTTTTAGGTATTTACTATGGAATTTTCATCGAAATCAATTATATTTGATTTTTATGTGCAAAATTATTATCACTGTAATATTTTTGCATGGATTGTTCTTTTGGTATTTCAATCATGACTTTAAATATTTATAAGTTGTATTTAGATATGGGTATTTTATTCTATAAATTTCGCATGGACACTTCTTTACATATCTATTTATCATATTCCGAATTTTAGTGATTTAGTGATTTTAGTTTGGAATTTGTATTGAAATCAAATTGTTGGTTTTATTATATTTATATACCAAATTGCAGTTAATCTTGCATTAGTTGTATGTGCATTCTTCTTTTAATACATGTCTTTATTTCATTATTCAAAATTTTAGATATTTATAACTTGTACTTTCATATGGACTCTCTTGATATTTTATAATTTTACATAGACAATTGTTATTTTTTTATTTCTAGCTTTAGTAAATATTTTATTTTATTTTGGAAATTGTATTTCAATCGAATTTCTTGTTTTATTATATTTTTATTTCAAATTTAAACTAGACCATATTGTGTTATATATGGATTCTTCTTTTAATTTTCCTTATTTTTGATACGAATTCCAAATATTTTAAACTATATTTGTACTTGTACTCTTCTTTTTTCCTCATATTTTTTAATCCAAATTTAAAATATTTTAAATTGTATTTTATTTGGACTCTCTTTTTTCTTTTTTCTTCAATTAATGCCGTGAAGATAAAAACATGATATATACTTTAATATTTTCTTAATAATACTATAAATCAAAGATTTATATAAACTTATGGTATTTTTATTTCTCTTCCTCCCTTCATCTTCATCTTTAGATTGTTATCAATATTTTCTTATTATTTTTAATGATCATATATTGATGATAATTTATAACCCATTCCAAAAAATAAAATATCCATAGTTATTAGCACTTTGTTATCGAGTTGCTTATATTTTATTTCATGGTTGTTATAAGGTTTCTATAAACTCTGGTGTCCCGTTGGTTTTGGTTTCAGGATCTAATATTATCAGTTATTTGTACTTTTTAATATGGAGTAGATAATCAAGTTATTTTTTGTTTGATTAACTGTGAATTCTACTAATTTTTAATTAATGTGATAATTTGTAGCTATTTTTATGACGTAATATTAATGTGAGCCCCTTAGAGAGGGCCATTTTTTAATATTGTTTATTTTTAATTTGGATTTAAAATATTTCTAAGTTGTACCCCTATATAAAATCTTTTGTCAGTAATATTTGTTTTTAACCTCTCTTTCTCTGTATATTATTTATTTTAATCTCAATTTAAACATTTCTAAATTGTACTACTATGTGACCTTTGTTCTCCACAATATTCATTTTAATCTAAATTTTAGATATTTCTAAATTTTATTTCTATGTGATTCTTTCTCCTAATATTATTTATTTTTAATATGAATTTTATATGTTTTAACAAAGATTCTTTCTCTCAATATTAATTAATTTTTAGTTTCTAATCCGAATATCAGAGTTTCCCTAAATTGTATTTAATCTTATCTCAATGCTAATTACATTTTAATTTTTAATCCAAAATTTCAGATTTTTCTATGTTGTAATTCTACATAAACTATTTTCTCGATATTAATTCTTTTTTAATTTTAATTTTAATTTCATTTTTTCCCTAAATTTTATTTCTACGTGGGCTCTAATCTCAATATTAATTATTTTTAAATTTTTGACCTAAATTTTATATTTTTTTAAAAAATATATTTTCACATGGACTATTTTATCAATATTAAATATTTTTTAAAACTTTAATCAGACTTTCATGTTTTTCTGTAAATAGTATTTCTACATGTACTCTAATCTCAATATTAATTATTTTTAAATTTTTACTCCAATTTCATATTTTTCTAAATTATATTTCTGTTATTTTATTTTATTTTTCCAAATTTTAGCTATTTTAAATTTTATTTGTACTTGGACTATAATTTTTTATTAATGTGGGAATTTTTAGGTCGTGTGTGAACGTGGTGTTTCTTTTTTTTTACTATAGATACTTTGTATGAAGCTGCAGAAGCAATATACACCTAAAGAAGCAATCATATTTATATATATAATCAGTCACTGATTATAATCAGTCTACTGTCCTACTCAGACAGCTCCAGTAAACTACAACAAATTAAACAAATACCATAACTTAATCAGGCGCAAAGCTTAATCAAGCGCCATGTGCATCCATGTATTAACTACACTAGCACCTCGAAGAAGAGCAGATTGGCCGCGGCCACCACCAGGCCAGACCCAAGCCTGACTAGAGTACGACCCGCGCCACCGGCGCTCGGCGCGGCGTCGTCGTCGTCGTCCGGCGGCGCGGTCGTCGACGTGTCGGCCGGAGTGTTGGACACATTCTTGGGGTGGCTGAAGTCGAAGGCGGGCGCCGCGTCGGCGGCGCCGGAGGCGGAGGGGCCGGGAGCCTCGGCGGCCGGCGGGCGGAGGTCCGGCGGGAGGCCCTGGCCGTGGGCGACGGTGATGGCGAAGCGCTGGCCGTTCTCGCACTGCTCGCCGTCGTAGTTCCCGGAGAAGAAGTAGGAGCTCCCCTCGTTGAGAAGCGGCACGGCCACGGTGACGGCGTCCTTGCTGAACTCCGGCACGGCGGCCGACCACTCGACGGTGTCGTCCGGGCCGGAGTCGTTGTAGTCGCAGCTCTTGTACAGCGTCTCGTTCCGCGTCTGCACCACCGAGTGGTTCTTGTCCGTGTTGAATACTGCGGTAGCAAATGAATTTTTCAGATGAGATTTGCAAGTGTTTTTAGATGATGAAAGCATTTAGTAAGCGAGATTTGCAAGATAATCTAGCAGAGCTAGTTGACTTTAGTTGTTGTTCTGTTACTTCACGGTTATAATTATAATCTACAGAGAGCGCATTAGCTATGTGCAGTTGGCACGTTGTGCTGAAAATCTGAAACCAGTTCAGTCTATCCAACGCAAGCAGTGATGAGATAAACAGAAGTACAGATTTTGGATCTCAATGATCAGTTGACGATGATCGATCCAGAGAGTTCTCTCTCTCTCTATATATATATGCTTTTTAGATTCCAAGGAAATCCTATTGCTGCGTGCCATGTACTCTTCTTCTGTTACATTGTTCTTCAGATATGATACATGTCTCAGGAAGGGTGATCAACATGATTATATGGTGATTATTGATAAGCAACTGGAATAAAATGGAGAATTAAGTACGATGTTGCTGCGTTGCCCCCTTCCCCACAGGCCATGTGCATGATGAAATTGAGAAAGGTGACTGCTTTTGATATCTAATAGTGACAGTGATGCACACAATGAACGGTTGAGAGCCAGAGAGGAGGCAGACTCCAAAGCTGGTTGAGGTTGATTGGCATGACAAGCTGGGGCATGAACTGAACTAGATCTTGCAACTGCATCTTTTCATGCATGCATGCACACATGTGCTCATCTGTGCCATGCTCAAGTTCTTGTGGAATTACTTAATTTGTTTCAGAGTTTCAGAGTTTCAGACTTCAGACACTGCTTTAAGAACAGTAGACTGATTATACAGCAGAAACCACTCAATGGATCACTAAAATGTAGCAGTACATATATGCATGAAAAGAAAAAGAAGAAAGCATATCAAGAAACATAATGCAAAATCCAAGGAGAAGAATTCAGTAACTATATATATGAAGCAATATAATTAATCAGGTATACTCACTGAGGAAATCTCCGAGGCTGAAGTTCTTGCCGTCGGCCCACTCCTGGTAGTCGACGCCGGGGTGGGTAAGGCCGTCGTACCAGCCCTTGTCGTCGCCGACGGTGTAGTTCTTGTACGCGGCGGAGCCCGAGACGGCGGCGGCGGCGGCGGCCACCACAAGGAGAAGCAAGTGCGGCGAGAGTTTGCCTCCCGGGGAGGAGATAGAGATGCTCCTCCCCTGGCGATGCATCGTGGCCTGCAGCTAGCTGGCCTGGATCGATCGATCGGTTCTCTGCCTTTTTCTGGAGCTTGCTGGCTGCAGTTTAAAGAGTGATGGCTGGTGGCGGCTGGGAGAGGCTGAGAACTGCAAGATAGCTCGGCTAGTGGCGCGCCTCATTTTATAGTGGCGCACTGGAATACGACACGGTCTTCTCCATGTATTTCAAGAGTGACCCTGCCATGGTTTTAAATCTCCTGCTATATAGCTATCGTTATTTTTGAATGTAGCTGTTTGAGAAGAGTTTAATTATTTTTCTCTTATATATAATTTAACTGCTATAGCCCTATTTAACTCGCTATTAACTTTTTGAGAAGGCTGATCGCTAAAATATATTAGCCGGCGATTTAAAACACTGGTCACTGGCCACTGCACGTATGTTTTGTTTTTTTCCTTTCTCTTTGTTGTGGACTCGTGGTTGCAGATAATTTTATTGTTCCAAGGCTATTTCTATTTTTATTTATCTTCAATTACACAAAGAACGCACACTAGACATCATCCCGCACCATATGTGACCTCATAAGTCTTAATACACTTAAAACATAACAACGAATCCCTACCTCACTAAAAAATTCTATCGAAATTGCACTGTATGTGCATAAGTATTAACACACTCAGAAGATAAACCGTAAATCCCTGCCTCACTAAAATTTCTATTAAAAATACACCGTATGACACTAGGATTTAGGCCATATAAAGTCTTCTCAAAGTCTAGGGCAATTTAGGTACTCGGAGAAAGCCTCTCGTCATGCCAAAGCAGGCAGCAGCAGTGGCCGGAGCATATTGTGTCGCGCAGGCACGGCGATAAGTGTCGGTAGCGCTGCACTTTTTTGCACCGGTCATGTGAGATGCCATTGGAGACGAGAGGAGATGGATCCGTATCGGTTGCGGCGTCGCGTCATTGGATCCGGTGCACGTCCGCCAGCTTTAATCGCTTACATATGTACAGCTGCTTATCAAAGTAGTACACATGCATGAATATGAATATGTCAAGGCCGGTGCAGCATCTGACCGACACGCACCCAGAGGAATTTGTTCACGGCCTACAAGGAGTACATCGTTGTTTTTACCACCATTATCCCTAACTCTGACAGCAGTACGTGACAAACTGCAAATAAATGTCCTGCGTAATGCATGTAATTAAGCTACTGCTATTAGTATTTAAGTATAATGCAAATTTTGTTCAGGAATCAAAGGATCTGATTAGGGAGCTTGAGGTACCGATATTCTGAGAAATAACCGGTGAATAGCTAGTTAGTAAGATTATAAAAAAAACTAAACTTCTCTTCTGGCTTCTAGATTCTATAACTAACTATAGATTGTTATATTCTGAATAAAAATCTAGGCTGTTTGTTAACCAGAGATTTGGAAAGAGGTTATCTACTGCCAATTCCACCGAAAAGCCATATGCATAGATGCATGGAATAACATATCCAAATCATTGCTGTGATCTGTTGCGTGCATCTGTACCTGCTTATCAGCACTACAGCTGAATATGCTCTTGACTGATAATATGTGCAGATGCTTTTGTTTAACATGCACCAAATTATTGCCAGTTCTCAAGTATTTTCAGTTGATTCCACGGCTTAGCTGGCCTTGATCTCTATTTTTTTTAGAGGAAAAGGACGAAAAGGACAGGTAAACCTTCAGATATGACTGATGATTAGCAGGTAAATTTTGACTTTGAGATTTTCTGCAGCTGTTCTACCGATATATCTGTTTGATATGTTAAGATATGCAGAACCGCCAAAGGACCAAGGAATATATAATAATTGATTCTTCATTGGCTCCTATTGAGCCATCTGGTAACTGAACTGAAACTTTTTAGCCCTCTTTCTTCATGTCTAAACTTATTTTCTTGCTAACTAATGGTATATATAAGCTTGTTAATATTACCTGCATATTAGCTGCCCTGCAGGTAGTAGACTAGCAGAAAATTATTAAGGTCACCTGGCCTTTGAGTTTAGATCCTGGTAACTTCATGAGTCTTGACCACATAATATCCAGATTGGGAGATAGTCTGCTTCTGCCCGTACATCCTGGTCACCGTGAGCCCATGGCCGAGGGATTAGAGCGTCATCTTCCCTTCCCATGCATGTGCATGTGATATGGGTAACCTTCAAAAGAAAAGAGGGAAAAAAATCTCCAAGTGGTTAGTCAGTTCACATCGTATCATTGAAGGCAAAGGGCGCTTTCGCCCCGGACTACAGGCTGTTGCACCAGCCGCAGGTCAGAAACAGATTGGAAGCAGCAGCAGCAGCAGAAGCAAACTGGATCAAATGAACGCTGGTTTAATGCTTCCTTGAAGAAAACTGCAGATCATGCACTTGTTCTGTAACAATGGCCGTGTTTCTGTTACGGCTTGGTGGCGGAGGCCCCAAGCTCCTTAGGCATCGCTGTGCTCGACAGGATGGCGAGGTTGCTCACCTTGCCGTGAAGCCGTGACGAACAGAGAAAGAAAAAGAAGATTAAAGTTTAGAGATTGAATTTAGCTTGCTTTATTTGTTCAATCAACTGGCCTATATAAGACATAAACTTAAAACTAATTTACTGAATAAAATGGATAACAATTGAACTAGCTGATAATAAACTCAAAGCTGGATACACTAACACCGAACACGCCGTCATCCCACCACGATCAACGTGCCTTTCGTGCCCCTGCAGCCACCACGTGCGTCCCACATCGCTGGAATGTTCATCTCCACATAACATCTCTCCCCTCCAAATAAGCAGCTCGTCCACGAGCTGGAAAGAAGCGTAGCACTGATGAAAGTCGGCCAATTCTTTCCAAGAAGTAGCAGAGATTGGCAAACCCGTCCACTGGACGAGCATCTGGTGAACGTCGCTTGCCACGTGGCATTTGAGGACAACACTCGGAGTAGGCAGCACTACGCCATGTTGAGTGGATGGTAGGACTGGTGACGATTGAGCTGGCATCCCTATGAATATGGATGCCAATGCCAGACGGCTTGGACTAGGCCGATCAGTTCCCCTTGTAGGTGGCTAGGGCATGGTGTCACGGCGCAAAGGCATAGCTGAAGAACACGATTAGCCTATTTCTTGGTAGAGGATCACGCCAAAGCCAATATCAAAGGCGTCACACTTGATGGTGAACGGTTGTGTGAAGTCCAATAGTGATAGTGCCAATGCCGATGGTAAGGCCGTCTTGAGGCGGTGGAACGCGTCATTGTCTTCTATAGACCATAGGAAGTTGTCTTTCTTCATGAGGCATGTGAGGGGGTTGGCCACCATGCCGAAGTCGTTGATGAACTTTTAGTAGTAGCCGATAAGGGCCAAAAAGCTCTACAGGGCCAATGGTGAGCGTGGTCGTGACCAGTTGACGACGGCCTAGGACACATCCATGGCCACACTATTCTCCTAGACCACATGGCCTAAGTAGGTAACCGAGGTATTGCCGAAGGAGCACTTCGAGCACTTGACGAAGAGTTTATGCACGTGCAGGGCCATGAAGACGATGCGAAGATGATGAAGATGTTTTGACCAAGATGAGTTGTATATCAAGATGTCGTTGAAGGAGACAAGGATGAATTGATAAAGAAACGGCTCCAGAAACTCATTCATCAAGGATTGAAAGGATGTCGGCACATTTGTGAGGCCATAGGGCATTACAAGGAACTCATAGGGGCTATCATGGGTGTGAAATGTTGTCTTCTTGATGTCCACCGCGTTCATCCAAATCTGGTGGTAGCCTGAGCAAAGATCCAATTTGGAGAAGAAGCGCGTGCCGTGGAGCTCGTCAACCACCGGGATGAGGAATTTGTCTTTGACGAAGCAGGCATTTAGTGCACAGTAGTCAACACAAAAGTGCTAGGAGCCATCAACCTTCTTAACCAATAGAATCGGGGAGGAGAAAGCAGTCAAGCTCTAATGGATGATCCCATGCTACTCCATGTCGTGGCACTAGCACTCAAGATTGTCTTTGTGGCGTGTCGAGTAGCGATAAGGTCGCACCACAATCGACATCGTGCCAGGCAGTAGATGGATGCCATGGTTGTGGCGACAACAGGTTGGTTGTCATGGTGAAGATGTCATCAAATTTAGTGAGGAGTTCATCAAGTCCTAGTCCTGGCAAACATGGTTGGCTAGGCTCGCCCCACTTGGAAGGCCATGCCACTCGATGTGATGGTTGATGTGCCAAAAGGACATGGTGAGCTAGCTAAGATCCTAGAGAATTAGCCCCAACATGGTCAGCCACTGCATGCCTAGCACAAGGTCGAAGCCACCGAGTGGCAAAACATATAGGTCGGTGAAGAAGAACTTGCCATCGAAGGAGATGCGGGTATCCTAGAGCAATCTCGGTAAGGGAACCTTATCACTGTTTGCCGCCATTACTCGGATGTTGTCGCACTTCACCATTGGCAACGTAGTGTGCTCAGCTGATCCTAGAAACAAGAAGTTGTGGGTACAGCTTGTGTCCAAAAGTGCAGTTAGGGTGGTGTCAACGAGCTACATTGAGAGATGCATGGCGGTTGCGGAGTAAATGCCCAACACTGCATGCAAGGATATGCACATGATTTCTAGGTCAGTCCTAGTGTTGTTGTCAACGACGTCCTCAATGTCGTCATTGTCTTCAAGCTTGAGGAAGAACAATTTCTTTCATGAACGGTTCTGGCCGTGGGAGTAGTGCTCGTTATAGTTGAAACAAAGACCTTGTCAGTAGTGCTCATCCATCTCCTTTAAGGATAGCCACTTGACCGTGCGGCCCGCGACCATGGTAGATCATTGTGGTGGCGGTTCGGCCACAAACGAAGGTGCATCAGGCGCTAATGCGAAGGCCATTGATGGGGTAGGCAATAGGGCGCTGTTGGGTCTGGTGGCCCAGTGATTTACGAATGACCTAGTCACAGTGCTCGAATAAGATGGCCAGATTCATGGTGATCTCATTTTGGGATGTTGTAGCTAGATGTTCAGCGGCTCTAGAAGCCCAACTGTAAAAAGTTGGACATGTTGGTCCTCTATCAATTGGCCTACCTAGGAAAGAAGGTTGAGGAAGCATTCGGTGTAGGCGGTGATGGTGGTTGTGTGGCAGAAAGCCGCTAGCGCACCCAACGACGCTTGGCAAAGTGATAGGCTGAAGTATAGGTTGAGCAGCTCAGTGAAATCGATGCCAAGACAGGTTCCCATGGTCATGTTTGATCCGCATATACCACTGTTGGGCCTTATCGAGAAGATGGTATGATGCGAGCTAGACTTTCTCCTCCTCTATCATCCACTGTCCTCGGAAGGATTGTTCATAACGGTTGACAAATGGCAGGGGATCGCCTTTCCCATTGAACTTCCAAAAGTCAAGCTTGTGGTAGTGTAGAGGGTGATCGTTGTAGTGGCCCTCACCGCCATAGTGTTGATGATGGTCATTGTTGCCGAAACCCCCTTGAGGTGGCACGTTGTCATGGGTGCCCTACTCTAGGTGCTAGATGGTGAGGTGGTGGGCACACTGCTAGTTGTTGACGTCAAAGATGGCATCGCGCATGGTCTCTAGGCAATGTCAGTGAGAGTGGTGATGGTTGCGTCTTGACCGGTGACGCTTGACATGGCGTGACAAGTAGGATTATGGCATCATGATACCAAGATGTTATGGTGTAGTTGTGCTCGATAGGATGGCAAGGTTGTCGCCTCATCGTCCCAGAGCCGTGATGAATAGAAAAAGAAGGATATTGGAGTTTAGAGATTGAATTCAGCTTGCTTTATTTGTTTGATCAATTGGCCTATATAAGACATACAACTTGAAACTAATTCACTAACTAAAAGGTATAACAATTGAACTAACTAATAACAAATTCAAACTAATTTGCAAGTTGGATGAACAGACACCGAACGCATTGCGCTTCCACCATGATCACTGTGCCTTTCACACCCCTACAACCACCACGCGCGTCCTGCATCGGTGGAACTTTTATCTGAGATGTTATGTGCGTGGATGTGGTGGTGCTCAATGGGAGGGTGAGGCCTATAGCCTCACTACCCTGGAGCTGACAACGAACAAAGAAAGGAAACTAGATAGGTTTAACTTTCTTTCTTCATTCATTTCATTCATTCTAGTTGATTGTCATGTCTCTTCTTATATAGAGCTGGCTCCTAACAACCCTATCTAACAAAACCTAACAAACTAACTAAATACATGAGATGGGTTGAGTTCCACCCATAACATCTCCATCTCTACTTTGAGTCACCCATGTCATCCTAGTCCATTTCCCTCCTTCATATGCAACTCGTACTGAGTTGCAAGTTAGCCTCTATATAATGATTGACTTAGCTAGTTACTAGACTCATCCCTTAGTTTCAATACTTTTATATCTCTGCTTATAACATTATTTTGAAAGAAAAATAAATCTAAAATTAACTTGGGCTGCTATGACAGTTTGTTGTCTATGCACACTGGTGAGCCCCATCTAAGGCCCTCATAGAAAGGATGAATCTGCATGTCGGCCTAATCCTGTAAACCCAGCAAGGTCGGTTACAGTAGTTAACTAAGGCTTTGTAGCAACTGCCGAAATACTCTGATGCCTTCAAAGGGAGATCATTCAGCCAGCCCAGCAGCCAGGGAATCGAACCAACAATTGTTGTCCTGAGAAGATTAGATGGTCGGCCCACGAACCATGAAATTGGCCACCCTATCCCTTTCCTCATGTTGAGACAACGATGCCACCAGATGCATGCGGCGTGCATATATCGCACGGCAGCCGCACCACTTTTCTCGCCTACTAGCGTGTCTCTCGTAACTCGCTGAGCCACGTACTATTGGGTGCACCGCCTCCACAAGAAGTTACGGCATCTCTCAAGATCGCACCACCACCCAAGGGAACAAGATCATGTCTCACGTATTTGGCATTGTCACTTGAGAAAGTCATGTTCGTCTCAACCTTCCTGCGGTGATAGCGGTGCCGGTGCTAGGACTAGGAGAGAGACTCACAGCAAAGGTAGACGTGATGGCACCCCGACAAGCATGAAAAGAGTGGTGGTGAGGCAAGACAAGGCAACTTCACTGCATCTTTGTGAGTGGGCCAACAACTGAGGTGGCGACAGCTGAGAAGGCGTTGTCATTGTCGTTTCCACTATCGCATCCTCAGAGGTATGCACCTCCTTAGTCGAGATATGCACCTCCTTAATCACTGTCATTGCCGTTTCCTCCTCTACCTCCTTTGCAGCGAGCCAAACGCGAAGTGCCAACACCAATTTTCTTGTCTTATCAAGCCTAGTCTAGATATCCGATCTACATATTGACATAAGGCATGAAGGTCGTAGATGGCAGGCATGGTGGACGCTAGAAAAGAATCGTTAGAATCTGATACCAAATAGTATGTGCGTGGATGTGGTGCTGCTTGATGGGAGGGCGAGGCCTGTAGCCTTGCTGCCTTGGAGCTTACAACGAACAAAGGAGGAGGATACTAGATAAATTTGACTTTTTTCCTTGATCCATTCTAATTGACTGCCATGCCTCTCCTTATATAGAGCCAACTCCTAAAAACCCTCTTAACAACCCTATCTAACAAAACCTAACAAACTTACTAGATACATGAGATGGGATGAGTTCTGCCCATAACCTGCTAGATCACATCAAGGTCCAAAAAAGCGCACAAAAGCCTACATGAATCAAAGCACCATCCTTCTTATTTGGGGTAAAAATAGGAAATTCCCATCCCCAAGGCAGTAGGCTCCTTGGCTGTCTGCTACAAAGAAATATAGCGCTGGTAGAATGGTAGTATTATTAAGCAAAAACATGGTCATCAATCTGGTCCCATGTGTTTGAATTGATAGCATAAGTATGATTTACAAAATCAAAATGTGAGTCCAGATCTCCTGATTAGCCTTTCCACAAACTCTTGTTTCACTCGTTTCAATTAAAAAAACATGGCAACAAGGTGAACAAGAGTGGCCATCAGGAAGCGGTCTATGGGCAACTCATTCAATGATGAAAAGTAAGGACAGTGGGTTAAAGTAATGGCTAGTGCCCTTCAGAAAACAAAATTATAGCCAGATAGATAAAACGATCAAAGCTAGTTAATATAATCACCTGAGGTCCACAGTATAAGTTATCAAAATGAAGCTGAAATTAGTAGCTTCAGATACAAGCCAGTGCTTCAGCTCTCAATTGAAGTTTGCACACAAACAGGTAGATACGACAGGAGTACTGATGAAGTCATGAAAAAACCACAAAAATGACAATGTGTTCATTTCTAAAAGTTCATTGTAAATTCAGGTACTAAACCACATGTTCTCATATCTTGGATGTTCGAAGTCACAACTGCTACATGAAGCATTCAGAGGTCAACCATGTTGGTAAGCTGGTACAGCAGAAGTTCTCTAAAAGAAATAACATCGTAATAGCATCAGCATGACAGTGATTGCTAGTATTTGATAGATGAAATAATACCAGCACTCATCAATTCAAGTTGTTGACATACTGGACTCTTCAAAGTTCAAACATGGTTCTATCAATTGCGATTACGAATCGGCACCTAATGAAGCCATCTGTCTGTTGAGCTCGTCATCAGCCTTCTTCAGGAACACATCCCAGCCACTGCCCTCTCCCCAATCCAGCATATCATATGGCACTGCTGTCATTAATCCTGGCCTCACAGCACCATGTTGCATCACCACTCTAACCTCCACCTCCTCTCTCTCCTGCTCAAGCTCCTCCCATGTAAACAGCAGTGGCAAGGTATACCCACCCCATGGATTGAAATCGATCAGCTTCACCCGCCCATCTGCTCTTACATACACATCAAATGTATAATTCTCTAAAGCAAATTGTGGCTCAATTACTTGTTCAAAGAAAGCCTCAATCTTCGGTTGCACCTCAGCACTCCACCCAGGCAATGATGGGTAATAGGCCGATGGATCTCTCTGGGAAATAGCGACCAGTCTCCGCTGCCGCACAAAGCATCGAAACTCTGATTCAGGACGAAGGCCTGGGTACCACTTTCGGAGTGCAAGGTAGTATTGGAACCCATCATCCACCCAAGTCCAATTACTTTCTTGTCCAACGTCTTCTTGTGGTGCATCACTGCCTTCACTCTCCACAGCACTTTGGTTGCCTCCCTTATCAGCACTCCCCTTGGAATCACTTATAGAACCTGCATCATTGCTGCTCTCTCCACCATTCAGTGGAGCACCTGTGCCACCAGTATCTATGACTTTGCATTGATCAGTTTGCTCTTCAATAGTTTCCTTGGTGTTCTTGTTGGCATTCAGTCGAGCAACTTCATCAGAACCAGTAGCGGCATTCCGTCGAACACCTGCTGGTGGCGCGAAGTCCCTGCAGGAGGGGCGTGCGCAGGCGAGGTCGTGGGCTACGCAGTCGGAGGAGCGGAGCAGCATGGCGACCTCGGCGAAGCAGGCGCAGCGGATAGTGCCGTCGGCGGACATGAAGGCGGCGTCCTTGGGCGCGCTCCAGTTGAGCTTGGGGAGGGCTGCGCCGCCGAGTTCCAAGATGGCGGAGTCGACCGCGGCCTCGAGTTCCGGGAACGCGGGCCTGAGCGGGCTGTCGGCGTCGCGGTCGTCATCGTCAGCGGAGTCGAAGAAGAGGTCGGAGTTGTCGCGGTCGAGGAGGGAGACCGGGTCGGGGTGGTGGGCGTGGGCGGGCGGGAACGCGCTGCGCCCGGAGGTGATGGCCGGGAGGAAGAAGGGGATCGGCTCGGCCTCGTCCTCGGGCTGTTCCCCGTCGGGGTCGGGGTAGGCCCGCCGGCCGGCGAGGTAGCGGAGGAAGGCGGCGGGGAGGGGGACGATGACGGTGGGGACGGTGTGGCGGCGGAACACGGGGTACCACTCTTGGATCTGGCACCGGATCAGCTCCTCCAGAAGCATCGTCTCCGGCTCGCACACCGCTCAGCTCAGCTCTCTCTCTCTCTCTCTCTCTCCCCTCGCCGCCGTCGTCTACCTCTACTTCGAGCTCCTCGTCCCCGCCTTGCGCTCGCGCCGCACCACTCGCTAGTCGCTACCTTGCTAGGGTTGCAATCGCTAGGCTCGCCTTTCGTGATTTCGGCCCAAGAAAACATCGGCCATTTCGACATTTTTTTTGCCTGCGTTGGTAGTACGGTACGGCGACTGATCGTCCAGATATTCATAACACTTTCTAAACAATTATATTATTTACAATAAACATATAATATAGAGGCTAGAGATAAAAATGGATTTATATCTAAAAACTAATTCGGATTGGTCCACAAGAAAAAAACTTTGTGAGAAAAGGCTAGAAGATAATGATACGTAACACTTCCTATTGGGCCTGTCTGTGATCAACCCATGTCTCATCAAAACTTCTACCAAAAGCCAGTAGGAAAAAGGCTAGGAAAAAGAATATATAGTTGATGTCATGTGTTACACTCCGTTGCCTCGATAAAAACCTTTATGAGGATTACATGCTCCACTCAACTAAGAGAAAAAGAGTGCAATGTTATGAACTCATCGATTCACTAACTAGATCAAATCTAGGGGTTTCTCTCTTCCTAAACCCTACAAATCTCTAAGCATTCTCATCCCAATTTCCTAAATAAATTTCTAGAAAGTACATGCTGGAAGAGACTTAGTGAATAAATCTGCTAAGTTGTCACACGACTTGAATTACAGTATCTTTACCTCCCTTTGCTTCTAAAGCTTATAAGGATAGAAGAATTTTGAAGCAATATACTTTGCCATATTGTTCTTAATATAGCCTAGCAGCATTTGTATAACATATGCTGCATTATCCTCATAGATAAGGGTGGGGGCATCGAAAATACTCAAACCATAATACCATTCAATATGGTGAATCATTCTTCTAAGCCACGAACATTCTCATGCGGCTTCATATAGTGCAATGATTTTAAAGTAGTTTGTAGGCATTGCTACTAGAGTTTGTTTGCAAGATTGCTATGAAATGGTTGTTCCATCATAGAGAAACACAAAATCAGTTTGAGATCAGGCATCATGAGGATCAAACAGATATCCTGCATTTGCATAGCCTACTATGGTTAAGTCTCGTTGCCTTGGAAAGAAGAGATCGAGATCTTGTGTACCCTAAAGATATCTGAGTACTGTCTTAATGCCAACCTAATGTCTCATTGTAGGAGATGCACTGTATCTTGCTAACAAATTTATCATAAATGCAATATCAAGCCTAGTGTAGTTCGCAAGATATATCAGTGCTCTAATGGTGCTTACGTATAGGATTTTCGGTCCCAACATTTCTTCAGTCTCACTCCTAGAACGGAATGGGTATTTGTCCCTATCAAGGAAATCTCACTACTATAAAAGTTTTCAAAGGATGAGACTTTGACATATTAAATCTCTCAATAACATTTCTCATATAGGTCGACTAGTGTACTAAAATCCTGTTAGGGAGATGCTCAACATGTAGGACTAAGCAAAACTTGATCTGACCTAAGTCTTTCATCTCAAACTTTATCTTGAGATAAGCAATCACCTCCTCAATGTTCTCTACATGGCCAATGATACTCAAATCATCTACATAGTCTGAGATGATAGAAAAAGTGCTCTATGACTTTCTGATAAACACACAGGGAAAATCCTTTCTATTGACATATCATTTTCCCAAAAGAAAGTTACTTAGCCAGTTGTACCACATAAGGCCAGACTATTTTGACCCATACAATGATCTTTCCAATTTCACGATGTAGATGTTGCAATTTGCTTTGTTCGGGACCTTCAACCAGTCAGGGACACGTATGTAAATCTTTGAATCTAATGATTTGTATAAATATACAGTCACCACATCCATTAACTACATTTTCAATTACATGCTAGTTGTCATGGACATTAAGTATCAGAATGTTACGCCATTCATCATAGAAGAGTATGTTTCATCATAATTAATGTCAGGTTTCTACATGAAATCTTATGCTACAAGCCTCGCTTGTTTCTCACCACCTCATTATTTTCATTCAGTTTCCAAATGAAAACCCACTTGTACCCAACTATGTGCACAGTGGGGGCATCGGACTTACCGGCCCAAAAACATGTATCTTGGCAATCAAACGTAATTCTGTCCCAATGGCTTCATTCCATTTGACCTAGTCCAAGCGCTTATGGCATTTAGCTATGGACTTAGGTTCAGGATCATGATCCATTATATTATAGATCTTAGAGAAAAATTTTATGTCGATATGTGTAGTCTTTCTATCATACAATTCTCCTTAGACAGCATAGTTTGTGGTAATTTTCTCACCCTGGTATCCAAAAATAGAAGAGGGTTTTGATGCGCCAGTCAAACTAGGTGTTCACTGGGCCTTTCACCATTCTAGTGACCGTCTCTTGGATAGGTCTCCTTCGAGACTACTGAATAGGAGTGAGTGTAATGCAAGCAGTTCCATGTTCAGTTGTTGCAGACGTTTCCGCTTAGCCTAAGTTAGGCCATTCAGGTCTTTTCCTCTCTTGCTATGCTTTAGGGCTAGAGCAGAGTCTCCCTCCATGGTATCTCCACTCTCTCTGGTGCATTTGCCACATGAATATGCAACTTCGACACTCCTCTTAGATCAGTAAAGGCATCTAGCAAATCATTAGCTAAATTTTGAAGGTGTATGATACGTTAAACTTTCAATGTCTACTTAATGTGGGTTAAGAGTATGGATACTACTTAAGTTCCATTCTATTTCGCTACATTCCTTGGAGTCGAGGTACCTTCCTCTCCTTAATACCGAGAAGTGCTCTTCATCGAAGATGTAAACAGTGTACTGAGTTGTAAACAGATCTCCAGATATAGGCTCTAAATAGTATATTATGGACGGAGATTCATAACCCAAATAGAAAACCACCTTTTGATGTGGTCCCATTGCTGTATGTTGGTGTGGTGAGATCGACACATAGATAGTATAGTCAAACTTTCACGGATGAGAAACCACCGGCTCTTAGCCACATTCTAGTTGATGGGATAAAGTAGGCTGATATGCAGATGGTCTAATACCAAAGTCAAATACCTCGCCACTCTAGATATGCAATATAGCTTCCTTCTTAAAATAAGGTGACACAAAATAATAGGTCAGTATTCCACACTCTAAACTCACGGCAATAACATGAGAGCATGGCTTATGGTATAGCCTTGGCCTTTGGCACGAGCACAAGCAGGTCTTGTCGTCCTTCAAGATACACTCCTGCAAACTCTCTTACGGTAGATTCCATGTTGGACCTTGTCAGTACACAAGATTTTGAATCTTTGTTATTATGTAGCTTGAGATATAACTCGATTCTCTTAGGCCTTTTTACATTTTTATTTCAAGTACTTCGTCATCACCGTGCCAAAGAAAATAAAATTGTCTACCATAGTAGGCCCAACTGCTTTGTCCATAATATACTTGCATGTGCCATATATGATAAACTCAACAATAGCAACAAGTGGGAGCCCTTCTTCTCATAGTGTCATCACTGGGAGAGGTCTAGAGCTTTTATAGCCTTGTCACCTATAGGTGTTGGACTTCTGTACTGTTCATCTGTTTGTTTCATTATTAGCTTGTCCAACCTCCTCCAAAGCACATTGAATTTCCTCTGTTGATTCTGGACACAGAGCCTCTTGAAAAGAACAATAAGATGTTTGTTCTTAAATTACTTATATAAATTAGCACTCATATGATGCATGCACCATCTACTATGAATATCTAGCCACTCTTGTGCATATCTCTTCTCTAATCTACCATCCCTTAACTCCTCAATAGCCCACAGAAGGTCAACATGATGGACATGTATAAGCCATACGCCTAGCCTCACATGCACAACTGCATCCTTCACTCACTTTAAAAATTAGTACCAGCTTTCAATGTTCTCTCTCTCAATGAAAGTAAAAGCTACGATAACACCTGATTGTTCCCAATAACTCTAATTTCTTTCAATATCTGTCATTTGTACTTTTCAGTTAGGAATATCTTATCGATACAGAATATAGGACAAAAATACATAAATACGTGAATGCACACACTTAATACGAAGAATACTTATTGAAACACATACTGCTGAGAATGGTCAAGTGATGGAAATAATTAAAGTCATAGTGGATCCTCGGATTCCTCTTAAGAATGCAAACCAGAAGACAAGGCAAATTATCGTATGAAGCTTCGAATGTGCCAAACCTTATCTTTACAATCTTCTATTTTGCCCTCCATGCCTTTGCATAGATAATTGTGTACTTAAATTTGTTCTCAATGTGCCCAATAATTGAACTTGGTTTATACTCTAGGTTGTTCACAACATCATAGTACATCTTTGTTGTAATAAATGCAGATGTTATGTTTCTATAGTATTTTTCAACCCTCTATAAGTAACAATTATGCTCGGTGACAATTGATATCTTCCAATAATCCTTCTATTTATCTTTGAATGCATGCACCCTCCATAGATACTCATAACTTGAGTTCACTCACTTCACTTTGTACATTGATTTTCTTGACTTCATGACTCAGAACTCCCTCCGAAGTTACACCACCTTGTACTTAGCTAACTTCATCAATTTGTCTTTGTATGCATATTTAGCCCCATGAATGACCCTCAAAGATAACAAGTCCAAAGAACTTATCATTGGACCATTGTGAGGGATTTACACTACCACCTTCCTCGTTTGATGATTCATCATCATCTACATGCTTGTTATTGGAATTTTTTCTATCCATTACCTCAATGATGGTGTCGATTCACTCTCCCTTGTTTGCCAATCCTCTATGCTTTGTGTCTCCACCACCATCTCCTCCTCATTCTTCTTCTTCTTCTTGGTACTCTAACTCATTTCTCTCCAATGTTTCAGCATCATCTTCTATCATACTTGGACCATCCTCATCTTATATGATCATTGGAACAGTGTTGTCTTTCTCGTACACTGACACAAGAATACGAAGTGGTCAACATCTATCCAATGCATTCTCCATGTACCCATCTACAAGTGGTAGTGAAATCCACCAGCAACAATTATAGAAAAAACCTTTAAATGCCTGGCTGACTATGATATATATGGTTATTGCATTAACCTAGGGGTCGACTCAAAAGCCTCACATTAACCAACTGTACATTGCTAGAAAACTTCTCTTAATTGATTTTTCAATGCCCTTAAGAGTTGAGCCGAGCTCTGATAGATATACACCGTATGGATCATATATAACATTCTCTTACCATGATATAATAAAAATACTACTTTATTTGGTACGTCTGTTTATAGAAAAATAAAATTAAACTAAGTAATAAATTAATCATTAGATTTAGTACTGTGCATTCCATATTTTAATATCGATATGTTTTCAAACATTACGAACGAAACTATATTTGGATTCAGAAATAAAACTAACAATCCACGGATCTAAAAATAAAACTATTCACGAATTACAATACTATATGTAATACTTCATTTCATTGCTAAGATTAAATATTGCAAAGGGTATAAATTTTTACCTATTTATGAATCCATGAGTCAGCAGAGCTTTGTCGCTTCCCTTTACCTCCCTTCAACCCTCCCTTCTATTTTTTCTAGTTTTTAGGATTAAAATGAATTTTTTGGTGGCTAGGAGAGGATTTTATACCCAACCGCCCAAAAAACTTCCTAATAGAGGGCGGCAAGGGGTCATCTTCAAAATTGTTAGGCCACCTCCCGTCATATGGGCAGACTGGTAATTTTGCATGTGGTTCCCTAATGGAGAAAAACGCCCAAGAGGTGGGCCACAAGAGGGCCGCCTATCAAATGGTAGGAAAAAAAGCCCGAAGTGGGTCGTAAAAGGGCCGCCTATAAAATTGTCAGTCCACCTCGCTTCTTCACACACCTTGCCATAGCATTTTATAGAAGGCCCCTTGACATGAGAAAAAATGCCCTCAACTAGAGTGGCAAGAGGCCGCCAGCCCTCTCGGCCCACCATCAACAAGGCCCAACGGAGTTTAACACATTGGATTTCATGCCCTCTGAGAGGATGTTAAAAAAAACCCTCAGAGAGAGCATTGACATATAGATTTGTAAATTTTTCAAACAAAAAAATATATATATTTTAAATATTTTAATTAAAAAATATATTAATAAAAAATTCTTAAAAATATTTCAAAATGGGCGGTTGATCATCAAAGGTAAAAACAGGAATTAACCTTCTGACTAGATTAGAACACTACAGTTTCTTTTCTCATTTAAAGCGGTGTTAATGTGCTTCCTATTAATAGGTTTCCAAAGGTCAACAGATAGATATAAGCTATGGAATTAAATATGTAGTAAGGATGGATTATGATGGAGTATTCGTTTCTAAGCCCTTTGAGTTTTCCGTTTATTTTCTTTCATATACATTAATTAGTTTTGCTCTATTCGCCCTTGAGTTCTTTTTCTTTGTAGTGCCAAAATGTCCATTACACAATGACATGACACAGATATTACTTTTCTTGAGATCACTATATTGCACTTCATTCATAATTATGTTAGTAGTCTTTCCACCCAAATCAAAATTCAGCTTGGCCACATAAACTTGAGTACTCCTATTGTCTGTCCACGCCTCCTTCATTCTTGGTTTAAATTAGTCGAGCAAAAAAAATTGGTTATTTTAGCATTCATTTGCTCTTTTTTCAAGGGTGTAGAATATTGGTAATATTCACATAAGTACTATTACAATTGTCTAAAAGATAGTGTAGAACCCACACACCCATTTACACAATTGTTACACATATATTTTTTCCATGTATGTATGTTTGATAATGTTTAGACAAGTATGATCATCGCAAGATATTGTAAGTGATTTCTGATATTTTTTTAAGGACGCATATTTGATACAAGATAGTGTAGAACACATAAATAAATAAACACACACATAAACATGCGTGCACACATACAATTGCCAACATGTTGTAGTGACCCAAGTCATAACACATAACGATGTATGGAAGTAGCCCTAAACATTGGAATTAAGATTGAGTACTATGACCTACTTATACTTGATGAGATCGTACATAAGGGGTAAATATTTCCTCTGTTTTAATCTTGGCATGTCTTGGTTTCATGGTAGCAATGTGTTTCTTTTTTGAGTTTCTTCATCAGATTGACTCCTTAATGCATATTCAATACCTGTGGAATTATTAGATTTGGTCGTTAACACGCTAGACCTAGAGGGCTTGACATGGCCCTTGTGTTTTTTCTAGCTGCACTTGTTTGCCTCAATATGGGGTTTGTCTAGCAAACCTAGGATCTTGGAGACATCATTTCCATTAGCACTTGCTAGTTTTCTGTGGGTTTGCTTGCCTAAGTGGAGGATCCTATTTTCTTAACAAATACTGTCCCTTGTATAACATGTTTTCATCAACATTTGTCAAGGGTTGTGCAGCCTGCATCTGTTGTTTCCTCATCACATGCACAACTGGTGTAGGTTTTGAAGTACTCACATCATTATTTTGGCTCTTGTACTAAGAAGCACCATCATTTCGGTATGGGGTATTAGATCTATTATATAATATGCAATACTATTATTCAGCAAATACAGGTAAACTAGGTGACTTCATTTCTCTTGTGTTATGTGTCCTTAACATTTTCTAAACCATCATTACTCTACTTACACAACTAAATACTATTATTTAGGTACTAGGAATTGGTACCCCAACACAAGTAAATGATATTGTATTTGTAATTTGCTGATACTTCTCCAAAAGCATCAAATTAATCTAATGTGGAAGATGACTTTGGGCTTCCTACTCGACCTATGGATGTGGGAGTGTTCCTTTTGCCCTAGTCCACTGCTGAGTAGTGTGTATCTAAGGTATGTGCATACTTTTACATGTAACACACTTTGTTTCTAATTATAGTTCTTTTCAATACAACTATAATTTGTCAACTAATTGTTCCATATACATAAATGTGTAGATAATCTGGCTCTTGAACAAGATGCTAATTAATGTTTTGTTGCTTTGCATTTTCTTTTATTAGTGTGGCATGAAGTTCTTACTTGAAGTGGATGACGATGGAAGTGAGTACAATAATTATCACTAATGAACCTTTGAAAATTACATTACGTTTCATTGAAATTTATTGATTAAATGTGTTGCATATCATGTAATAGATCTAATACCCAGCACTGAAAATAATGGAGGTTCTAGGTACAAGAGCCACCATAATGAAGTGAGTACTTCAAACTCTACACCAGTTGTGCATGTAATGAGGAAACAACAAATGGAGATTGCACAACCCTTGACAAATTCTGATGAAAACATACTGTACAAGAGGCAAGATTTGTCAAGAAAACAAAAACCTCCATTAAGGCAAGCAAACCTATGGAAGCTGGAAAATTCAACTAAGAAGAAACATGGTGCTGGCATGAATCCAAGACAGACTCAACATCATGCTACAGTGGTAATAGAACCACCTCCTATTGCTATTGTCAAAAAGCCAATGTCTGCTCATGTGAGTGTAAATTCATATCTAATGTGCTAATCACTAATTTGTTTTGATTCTTAGTAAGGCTTTAACAATTGTGTGATTTGGTTGCGGAAGTTGGGAAGGCAAGCACCAGCATTAGAAGGCCACAAGGTAGATATAGGGAAGAGAAATGCCAGCATAGTTGATCTGCAACTAGAGGCGACAAAGCGCAAGCTAAATCATGCCAACTAGGATGCCGAAAACGATTAGTAAAATAAATACATGTTCACATTTTTATGTTATTGTTATTGCTGGTCACAGTGGTGTTAAACAATATAATTGCACATAACCTTGCAATATATATTCATCTAGAAAAAAAAGAAATGTTGTGTGCCATATGTGGAGATCCATGATGCCATAACAAACTTCCAGCAAAGAAGGGCCACTCCTACATCAATGAAGCAAAGGAGGAATAGACCAGACAACAAGTTTTGCATATCCAGATCATGCCAATGATCCATAGATTTGGATAATTTATTTTTTCTTTCTACCTAGAATAAATAGTAAGCTATAAGCATTGGAAATGCATCATCATTTCCTTGTGTGCTTGTGTGATATATATGATCTACTAACTATATGAGAAGTATTTGCAAATTACAAATACAATATCATTAGGTTGTGTTGGGGATGCAAACCATTTTCATGACCTAAAAATATTAATTAGTTACGTAGGCAGAATAAAGGTTTAGAAAATGTTAAGGAGACATATTCATAATTACTCCTTCTGAGTTTTTTCATTGGATTGGTTTAGAAAATGTCAACGTTGCACTTCTTCTATGTTTCTTCATTACATTGACTCCTTCATACATGCATATTTAGTACCGCAGGGTTTATTAAGTTTGGTAGTTAGTACGCTAGACCTAGAGTGCTTGATATGTGATCTTGGCCCTTGTGGTTTTTCTAGCTGCAAGGTTGTATGCCTCAATGGTGGGGCTTGTCTTAAACGACAAACTTTGGATTAATTTTGTGGACAATATTTTCATTGGGTTTCTATGGGTTTGCTTGCCTAAGTGGAGGAGCTTATTTCCTTGACAAATATTGTCCCTTATATAGTATGTTAATTTTATTGACAAATCTTTTCCCTAAGTCAAGGATTGTGCAGTCTTTGTTCGTTGTTTCCTCAACAAATAAACAACAAATACATAGCTGGTGTATGTTTTGAAGTACTCACATGATTATTTTGGCCTTCTCATAAGTTAGCCATCACACCGGACTATTTGTTCTCCTAAATGTGTCATGGCCACTTATGAATGTAAAAGTGCACCATGCACTTTTATTCTCTTACTTTTTATCATCCTATACTTTTGGACTGGTACATGGAAAAGTTAACTATGAACAAAACAAGTTGTGTTATTCCATTCCATGTTACACAAATAGTGTTGGTAAAGTGAGGACCCTCATAAGTCATAACCATCACACCAGATTATCTATTCTCCTAAATGTGTTATGACCACTTATGAATGTAAAAGTGCGTCGTGCACTTTTACTCTCTTTTTATCATCCTATACTTTTGGACTGGTATGCGAAAAAATTACCTATGAACGAAACAAGTTAGTGTTATTTTATTCCATGTTACACAAATAGTGTCGGTGAAGTGAGGACCATGGGTCCCACCCTGAAGGCCTAAAGATGTCAAGGTGGCATCTGCAAATCACCCAGGGTCTCGCCCCTAGGGACCTTAGTACGGAGCCCCAAGCCCATGCCCATATATGGATTCGAGCTAAATAGTCCGAGTTGAAGTGCCTGAACTACCTAACCTAGGTTGGTCTACCTAGGACATTCACTCTGAGCTAGATAACTTAGTCTCTTGCCTCAAATGAGCCTCCATGGGGGGACAACCCTATGTAAGCTAGTCAAAGTCCTCTTGCGGTCTTAGTGGCAAGAGCCTAGTAGCTGAGTGCTTCAAACTATTCTAACTATCACATTTAATATGGTAGGCTTACTCAGTGTTGCGCCACTGAGTGACCAGAACATGTCTAAACGAAACTGCGTTCATCTTTCTCTGAGTGATTGGAGCTTCATTGACTCTACAATCTATTTACGCGATTGAGCCCTACCCCTTGATCCGAAGTCAAAAGAGAGCCTACGTAGGTCCATGCTCCTGATGCTTATCCACTAATAAATAGCTAACTCATAAACACTTTAGCAAAAAAAGAAGAGAGAAGAACTAAACAAACACTACTAGAACTTACTAGACTAGTAAGATAGTAGCATCACATTAAACTCCACCTCCGATGGAATTTTACGAAGCTCTTAAGTGGTGTAAAAATATATATATATCTTTGGAAGCATAGGGACTAAACCATAAAAAACCAGCATAGTGCCCTCCACTCAAATAGCAAGAACAGGAGGGGCCAAAGTGCTAACATCCCTACTACTACCACATGCCACATCGAAGTTTCACAAGAAGCAGGCCACATCCCAATTAAGCAAGCGGCATATGTGAAGAAGGTGTTCATGCAATTTGGGATGGGAGAGTGAAACCCAACCAAAATCTGCATGGAACCAAGGTCACATTTACACAAGGATCCTGACAGCAAGCTAGTGGATGCAACCAAGTACCGACATGTTATTGGTTGCCTTAGGTATCTCTTGAACACTCGACTAGATCTTGTATATCCTGTTGGGGTAGCCAACAAGTTTATGGAGAGGCCGATAGTTATGCCCTTCAAGGTGAAGCAGATTTTGCGATATTTGAGGGGGATGATCCACTATGGTTTGGTGTATAGCTGTGAAAAAGGGTGTGTACGCAATTACAGGATTCACTGATAGTGATTTCACTAGTGACATAGATGATAGAAAAAAGTGCCGCATTCTATATGAACGAGTGCCCCATATCGTGGAATTCACAGAAGTAAAAACCGATTGCTATGTCCTTATATGAGGTCGAATTCATGGCTGCGGCAACGGCGGCATGCCAGGCGTTGCAGCTCAAAAGCTAACAGGAGCAAAGCCGGAGCCGATGAAATTATATGTTAATAACAAGTTAGATATTATATTGATGAAGAATCTTGTATTCCATGAGTGTAGCAAGTACATAATTTTATTCATGAGTGTATCGAGAAAGGGGCAAATCATCCTCGTTTGTGTGCACCGAAGATCAGCATGCAGATGCACTGACAAAACCTCTCCCAGAAAGGAAGCTGGCAGTCATGCGTCACCTGCTGGATGTTGGTGTGTTAATCACCACTCCGGGATTAGGGGGGAGTATGTTGCCATCTGAAGCTAAGTCTAGTGTGGCCCCAAGCTTTCGTTGGTACAGCATGCATAGCGAAAGTGAATCTATTTGTTTTGTTTTCAGTTTACAGTCGCGTACAAAGTAAGTTTGTTGCGCTATTTCTTCATTCTTATTCTACACTCAGTTCTCTCTAAATATTTTGTCATTTTAACTTAAAAAACTGCAGATTGTAGTGTTCTGCTGCGTACAGACGCCGTGGGCTTTATCGGCCGCGGTTTCCGCACGAATTGGGGATGTGTGACTAAAAAAAATGGATCGACCTGTGTACTGGTACGTAGTAAGCTTCGTCCAGCGACCTCCGAGTCCCCTTCGTCCATGCCTCCATGGCCGATCGAGCACTCGAGGCTGACCACTGCATGCGTGCGCGTAGCCGGCAGGCAAGCTTTGGCGCCGCCGCTCGCTGGAAGCTGCGTGCCGATGTAATTAAGAGCAGGCTCGCGCCGAGAAGCTCCTCTGGCCCCCTGCCGCTTCTATCACCCGCCGACGCCGCAGCCTGGTTCGCCGATCAGAAGAACACTGTTAAGTTTTGGGTGTTCATGCTTCGTATAGTACTGCGTAAAAACAATTAATGTTAGTATTGCGTAGATCAACGGTTCAACCTCATCTTATACAATATTAATTCTGGAACGATTAGTAATATTTACAGATGGAATAGACCACATCTCGCTCGGTCTTGCGATATGTTCAGATAGATCTTTGATCGATCTGTAGATAAAAATTTGACAATAACATTTTTGTAGCTGAAATTGTTGGCATGTAGCTAGCACTCCACCGCACACTTTGCACGAAATACGAATGTGTTATTATGTTTTGTGATACAGCTTTTCAATTTCACGGTCCAAACCTATTATGCCATATCAGTAGATAGACACTAAGACGAGGGACCACGTAGGCTCCCTAATGAGTTCGAATAAGAGGTATTAGCTCAATTGTGGGGATAGATTATATAGTCAATGTACTCTCTGTAGACTCTACTCTACTATACGACCACGCGTATTGCACTTGCTCAATAGGGTTCACTGTATAACGAGTTAGTCGGGTACGTGGAGGACAAGGATATGGCATGATTCAATAAGGCCTCTCCTGCTACAACAAACGTGGAACAGTATCCGTCTTGTCACATATTACTTATCTGTTATGATAGATATTTATTTTGTCACCCTAACCATCACAAGCTTGCATACACCTCGCTAGTGGGGTGAGTAAGCCTATCATCAATACAGTAGTTAGAATAGTTTAACACGCTCAACTTATAGGTTATTACCACCAAGACAACGAGAGAGACACATGAGTTCAACTAGTTTATATGGGGCCGTTCTCCATAGAGACCAGCCTAAGGAGAAAGACTCGAGCTGACTAGCTCGCAATGAATACCTAGGCAGACTAGCCCGAGCTAAATAGCTAAGGCACTTCGATCCATACTATTTAACTTAAATCTTAAGATGGACATGAGCCAGGCTCTATACCAAATGCCACTTTAATATCTTTATATCTTTGGGGGTGAAACCACAGCCAAAAATAGTCTAAGCATCAATAATTTTTAGTCAGGATTGTATCCTATGATTGTGCTCTCCCGTTTATATATGTATCCTTGTAAATCTCTAACAAACCTGTTATAAATCCTTGAATACCTGATAGAATGTATACAGTCATAGATATTCCCCGCATGCGCCTCATGCCACGTTGGCAAAAAGTTCTACGATTGTTATGTTATAGGTCAATTAGTAAATTGATGAATGCACTATTAGGGATTGCTAGCAAATTATCTATAACTGTCATTGATTATTTTTTACAAAATCCACCACTATATTGATATAGAAAATATTATATCTTCACTCACATATCCAAACTTTTATGGTTTTTGGTTATTGTTTATATATTTGGGATGTTTAATTTTCTTTCTACAATATTATATGGTAATAAAATAAAGTTGGAGCTGAACTGATAGAAATCTTCATATAAAAACATTCAATAGAATTGAACAAAAATTGTTCAGTGAAATGTAATGATTTCTAACGTAAATAATGGATAGCACAACCATTGTTCAGTTATGTTCTGAATGGAACACTAATTTGAATATAGTGAAAAAACAAAGAACTGCTATCAATCTAACATTGTTTCTCGACCATATGATAGATCAACCAAGCATCTGTGCAAGGAAGGGATCATTCCCATCAGCAACACCAGAATTTTCTTCAGCATTTATTCCACCACCTGTGGTCATTTCATTTTCAACAGCATTGACATTCTCAGCAGTAGTTGGCCTGCCAATCGTAGGTTCATATCAATTTTCAGCAGTGTTGGTATTCTCTATAGAAATTGTCCTAGCAGCAGGAGATGCCCAGATTATATTTTCTCCATAGTTGTGTACAGCCTGTGTGGTACCCAAATGAACTATCACCAGTTCTCTGAATTCCATACCTATGTAAATTGTGAGGACCCTTGCATATATTAGTAAACATCAAAGTGAGTATAAGCTGTGTGGGAATTACAAGTCAAACTTGCTTAATAAGATAGTAACATCTCACAAGTTTACCTGATATGCTGCTAAAGTATTTCCAAACATATGGTTCCAATTCAATGGTGGAACTGAAACTTCGGACCTTGTAGTTGAGGCTAACAAAATAACCGAACTCAGTATTTTTTTTTACTTTCATGCTGCAATATTGTATAACATAAAAGCTACCCAACACAATATTAAAAGTACAAAACGACTTATACCTGACTAAATTGTGCATTATAGGATAGCATGTGTTGCATTTGTAGTTCCTGTCGAGCATCTCTCTCTTGATTTGCTCGTTGAATCTCTTGACGAGCCTCCTGTCGGGCTTGTCTCATTATTTCAGCTTCCCTTTCTTTCATCCGCTCAACTATTTCTGCCTCCTCCTGCAAACATCGTTCAAGCTCACCATTTACTCTTTGTCGCCTTGCATTGCACGTTGAAATTTAGAAGATGCTCCAGCAGTGCAAGTAGTTTGCACCAACTCACTATCAAATGCACCACCTGCCATTGCAAAACAACCATGTGGCTTCCCACCAGTACGATCGTACATCACTTGAGGGTCAAAAGTACCGTGGAACCAATCTACATCTAGACCATCCTCTCAATTATGGCATCACGATATTGCTCCTGTTATATATTTGACAAAGTTAATAAAAAAAGTCTAAAAGTACTGCTGTATAGCAAGAGTTTTCACAACTATAGACATACCAAACTCTCCTAGGCACGAGGGTTGACGACATCAGGCACATCTGTGTTCTATGTTTGCCACTTCCTCCCTTGAGGCCCCAGCATGAACAGCATATTCCTCTAATACTCCAAATGGCCTCCCATATGTATCCTTCTAAAAAAGCCTCACTTACCAAGAAAGCATAAATAAATAATGAAATCTGTAAAGTCATTTGGAATACTATTTGCTGGCATGTCCTAGTGACGGAACAAGAACCACCATGGTGTTCTGAACTAGGACTGCTGAGGCGAGCAGCCCTTTTTGCTCGACTAATAAACTCATTAGATGACCATCGCCTACTTAAAAGGCTCCATGTGTCGGCGTTGATCCAGTTCAATGGAACCTTCTCGTACTCACGGAACTGTAGGTAAATCATTTGGGCAGCCTTGAATTTAATGGCTTCATGCTTAACTTCTGCATAGAAGGCATGCACTGCATAAAGGCAAAGGCAAAGACAGTATACTTGTTGTTTGGCTAAATTTTTGCAACATTTCTCTAAAGTCTTCTCAAAGTTGTCTCGTAACTCTGGTTCATTATCTGGCTATTAGTATCGTGCCTAGAACATTAAGAAACATGATTATTGGTAATAAAACATATGTACACATGTTGGAGTTTCAGCAGTATAAAATATTTAAACAACTAGCCATAAAGTATTTCTTGACCTATCAGCCCTGGTGTCATCTGGCTGGCCCCTCATATATTATTTATTGTTAACAAATGATACTTTTTATTATTAAACTTTCGTTTTAAACATCTTTATCTAATCTATTCACTTTAAACTAGATGATTTTGTATATACTTTAGACCACTTCAACTTTGGTTAGATATGACTAGAGAACAGGTTTTGGGTGGTTCAAGGTTTAACAATAATAAAATCACCTGGTTTAAAATGAAAGGATTACATACATAAAAGAAGATTGTTCAAAGTAAACTATAGTAACAAAATATTGTCTCAAACTGCAAACTCAATAAAAATTGATTGGACAACCTATATCTTTTTTCGAGTAGGACCTATCTATTCACAACTTCGGATTTTTTTTTTATGCAAAGCTTCATGTATGGATTATGAAGAATTTTGTTAGTGCGTTTCTAAATCTCATTTCAACGATATAGGGAAATATCATCTTGTTGGCATGGGGCACGGATGGCATGGCCATGGCTGTAGCACAAGTCATCAATAACTCTATCCTTGTTTTTTTAGTCAATTATTATAGGGACTAGTACCGTCGAAATCTAGTAGTCTATCACCAGGATATATATCTGCATGAAACTTCAGTCATATCAAAAGTATAGTCAATTTTTTTGTCCAGTCATAATTAGACTTGATAACAGGCCCAAACTTTTAGCTTACAAATTTAAGGGCTGAGGGTTGGACCCAAGAGGCTGAGCCAAAATGCAGAGTGGAATTATGAAAGGGCCATGGGTCATAACCCATTATCACCCTTTTATACACATTTTTATTAAAATATACATATAAAACATGAAACCAATTTTATATTGATCGGGTGCTAACTATGTCAACCGGTATACAAATATTTACATTCATATAGTGGTTGGGCGACATTTGCCTAGATATTTTTCTTCATATTCATATCAAATATATAGTAAGAAATTAAAATTTTCAAATAACGAAAAAAATGGTTTGCTAATGCACGTTTCGTCTAACGTGCCCTTTCGTTGATGATCGCTGCTATGTCAGGTTAGTCATAGATAAGAAAAATGCTCCATGTATAGCACCCCTGTCATAGGAAAGCATCCATAATCTATTATTAGAATGTCAGAGATAGTAATGCGCCAGAAAATGCGGTTTACACATGGCTGGTGAGATTTAATCAACAACTACCTAGTCGGAGATGTATTGCAATCGTGGTGGCCTAGGACGTTCCACTGACATCCCTGTGAGTGATTTAAATTAATTTACGACTGTTTTAACTTCTATGACAGCACTATTAGCTATTATTTAGCGATGCATGACAGCACAGTTCAAGATTTTGTCCGTAGTCATAAAAAACCAGAAATCCTCAGAAACATTATTCCAACTATCTGAAAATGTCAGTACTAATACAATAAAAATAAATTATTTCTCTCCTTCGTGCATTAAGCTACGTACAGAGTGGTATTTAACTCTTCGCACAACAGTAGCTCCCCTTCGTTTTGTTTCGAAATCACGTTTAATGCAAGAAAGTAACGTTGCAGTTCCCTCCATCAAAACGATGGATATTGCACAGCGCTGTCATATTTTCTGAGTTGTACAAAGGTAAATCCGTAGCAATTATAGTTCATTTGCAATTAAAATTAAGGCTATATAGAATTACCCAATTGTTGTGTCTCTCACGGTTGATGCATACCTTCGGAACACAATAGCATTGTCAAGTATGTGCTAAATTAAAAGAAAAACAGTTAGCCAAAGATGAAAACATCTGAAAGCATGCAGTACCGCACCAAATAAAATCATCGTAAACCCCCTCAATGCCAAACGGAGCTGGCGTAACAAGATTCAAATAAGATTACTTTTAATGTAGACAGACACATTTATTTCCCAGCTTAATTGTCTAGTCAATTATCTAGTGCGCATCTCCAGAGACACGCCTAGCTTTGCCAGTAAACATCTAATAGGTTTCGCTCTGGCTATTTTCTCATCATTTTTTTTACCGCGGGGCCCATTTGCGCACGACGCATTCATACCGCACGTACAAACGGTGCACACATGTTTGTATCATTTGTAGGACAAAACAGAGAACCCTAGCTCTCTGACACGTGGGACCCCTATAGCTCCATTAAATGAGCGTCAACGCGTCCTCGGTACGAATAAAGGCCTTTATGCTTAGAACATTACCGGGATTAAGGCATGTCTAATAAGTCTTAGGTGAACCACGCATGTTCCATTCGATCGAGCTCATACGCCCAGCCACACTTGCCGCAAGGAGCGGTAAAAAGAACTGCCATAAGGAAGAAAGAAAAAATGTATGGGCCAACCAAAACCAACAAAGGCCTCGTTTTTATCTCGCGATCCGACCATGACCCAAAAATCGAATCTTTCTGTGACGAACCCGACAAATCTCGCAACTTTCAACCAATCGTAATATTTACTCATTTTAATCTTACTTGCTAAATTAGTCGATGGTTCATATTATAAGATATTATTGTCATATTTCTACTATTTTTTAGCTAAATTTGTACTTATATATAGAGGATTTACGGTCTTTATGTTGTGCGAACTTTAAAGCAGCACTATAAAACGAAAAATCACTGGATACGCCAGTAACGTCTAGGGTTTAGAAAGCTAGCGGTAACCATACGATAATCGTGGTTACAGTGAAGATAAAACCATGATAACTCACCAAACTTAAACAAATTTTAAAATAATTTAAATTTTTAATAAATTTTATACGATTTACCACGGGTGACGACCACACTTGACAGCAGGGATAATCCCACCCCCACGATACTAACGCCACTACGACGGAGTGAACCAACCAACCAACCAGGTACGGTTCAGTGCTGACCTGGCCACCCTCCACCACGCACGCAGTCACTCAACCAGCTAACTAGGAATTCCAGGCCCATCATTCTTTCGTTCTGTCTCTCACAGATGGGCTTTGCCCAACCAGGGAACCGTATGCCTATGATCCCTGGTCCATGTATAGGGATTTTTTTTATTTATATATTTTCTATTAAAATATTTAAAATATAATTTTATTTTAAAAATATAGATGATACTCCAAACGCCTTCTGAGATGATTTTTTTAAAAAAACACCCCACCAGAGAACATAAAATCCAATGTAGTAAATATCCGTTTGCACACGTTAATGACAGAGTGGCGATGGCTAAAAAATTTACATGTGGCCCCCTTTTCGTCCTAACCAAAGGCATTTTTTCCATGTTAGAAGACCGCTGATAAAATACAGCGCAAGGCATGTGAAGGAGGAAGGGGGCCTATTTTTGTAGGCGGTTCCCATACAACTCTCAAGTTAGGTGTTTTTTTTCTCCTAGATGGCCGCCTGTAAAATTGTCATCCCACCTGTGGGAAAGGAGGGGCTAATAATTTTATAAGTGGATTTCTTGGCGTCTTTTGTTAAGACGGTTTTTAGGTGGCTACCTATAAAGCCCCTCCCAGCTACCAAAAGTTTATTTTATTCTAAAAAATAGAAAAAGAGAAGAGAGGGCTAACAGGAGATGAAGAAAAGTGACGAAGATCTACTGCCTCGTGGATTTGTATGAAGATAAAAGAGTTATGCTCTTTATAATATTTCTTCTTGATGATGAAACAAAATAGTATGTATAGTATTACTCTAAATCCGTAAATAGTTTTATTGCTAGATCTATGGTTTGATAGTTTTGTTACTAACTTCTTAGATAGTTTCGTTCGTAATGTGTAAAAACATATCAGTATTAAAATATCGAATGTACAGTACTAGATGTGATGATTAATTTCTTATTTAGTTTAAGTATATTTTTCTATGAACATATATATCAAATAAAATCATATTTTAATTATATTACGGTTGAGATATGTTAGGTATAATCCATATGATATAAATTTGTTAAAGCTTGACTCAATCCTTTAAAAAGGCAGGTAACATAAATTTTTCAGCAATGTACAACTAGTTAATACGAGGCTTCCAAATCAATCTCTAGGTCAACTCAACAAACAATATGTCATAGTAAGCTGGGTATTCAAGGAGAATGAGATCATTTATGGGGCTAAATATCCATACAAAGAGGAATTAACAGAGTTAGTTAAGTACTAGGCGGTACCACCTCAATGGGAGTTCTAGATCATAAAGTTAAGCAAGTTGATATACGAAGTGAAGTGCGTGAACTCAAGTTATAATTATCCATGGAGGGTGCATGCATTCAATAGTAAATAAAAAGATTATTGCAATGTGTCAATCGTCATCGAGTATAATTGTCACTTACATATGGTTGACAAATACCACAGAAATATGACATCTATATTTATTGAAACAGAGATATATCCCGATGTTGTGCACAATCTAGGATACAAACCAAGGTCAATTATAATGCACGTTAAGGATAAATTCAAGTATACAATCATCTATACGAAGGAATGAGGAAGGGCGAAACAAAATATTATAGAGATGAGTTTTGGCATATTCAAAATTTCATATGATAACTTTTCTCGTCTTCTACTTGCATTCTTCAAAGGAATCTGATAAGCTACTACGACCTCAAATCATTCACATTATTTTACCATTCTCAGCAAAGCATGTTGTAATGGGCTTTCTTCGCATTTAGTGCGTGTATTAACGTATTTGTACATTGTCATCTTATACTCTATATTGACGGGACATTTGTGACTAGAAAGTATAGAGCAGATATTGATAGCAATTGGAGTTTATGAGAACAATTAGGTGTTACCTATGGCTTTCGCTTTCGTTGAGAGCGAGAACACCAATAGTTAGTATTGGTTTCTGAAGCGAATGAATGACGTAGTTGTGCGTATGTGACCAGCTATATGCCTTATACATGACCGTCACACCAGCCTTCTATAGGCTATTGGGTATTTGAGGAAAGGTAGCGTGAAGAAGGGGTATATACAACAGTGGTTAGATGTTTACAGTAGATGATGCGTACTATCACATGGGTGCTATTTTCTACAAGCAGTTAAAAAAACACCTTATGGATCTTTTCAAGAGGTTATATCTCTAGAATCAACAGAAAGAATTCAATAAACTTTGGAAGAGGTTAGATGAGCTGACAACAAAATAAATAGATGAGTAATCAGAAGGACCAACACCTATAAGTTACGAGGCTCCTGATGCTTTAGAACCACTCCCCAGTGATGATTATACTATGAGAAAAGGTCAGCATCATAGGTAAAAAAAATTTACACTAGATTGAGAATTAGCCAAAGGAGAAATATGCCTTATCATACAACAATGGTGATGCTAGGTTTGACATAATGACCATTAATTTTACTAAGATTTATAATTAGGTGATGTGTGGTATAAGAGGGCTATAGCTTATTTGCATTATTGAGTTTATCATATATGGTACATAGAAGTATTTTAGATATCAGTATAAAGCAGTTGGGCACTGTATATCAAATATTGATATTTTATTTGGTATAGTGATAACGAAGTACATGATAAAAAACGTAGAAGGCCTAACAACATCAAGTTATACCTCAGATACATAGCACCACATATTCAAAATCTTATATACTAACAAGGCCAAGTGTGAAATCTACCATAACAGGGTCATGCAGGATTGTATCCTAAAGGACAACTAGACCTACTCATGCTCATTCCAAAACCCAAGGCTATACCACAAGCCATGTTCTTATATTATTACCGTGAGCTTGAAGTATAGAATACTCTACCGTCATTTTGTGTTGCTTTATTTTAGTAAGTAAACTATCGTGCATATCTGGAGTGGCGAGATATTTTGCTTCGGTATTACAGGGTCTTTCACAGCTCAACAACCTAAGGTTCTTTATATTTCGAACCCAATGAAAATGAAGGACAAACAAGGTCACCATAAGACTAGACGGTTTTGAGTAAAGCGAAAGCTCCTCCGTCAAAAACAAGTCCGATGGAAGATGCCCAAAGAGAGAAGGCACTATTTAATACCAACTTGACTTAATCATTCTCGTACACCTGGTGATTCAGTTATGTAAGTACAAGTTTATGTATTATTTTTAAAATAGATATGTAACTTAAAGAGTCGTAAACATTTTCTTCTATGTTGTATGAACCATATATATCGTAATGTTGTTTACTTTCAGTCTTGTAGTAATAATAACTATTGTTCATTTTGTTTGATAAAAAATTATGCTAAATTTTTTTCAATCTAGGTATGGCATACCAGACTCTGAGCTACTAGATCGTGGCCTCAATTGGGCACATCGCTTGTCCACACCCTTCACGACAGCTACTGCTTATGGACCCTCGCTTTTGTACCAGGTAATCATTATTGTTTGCTATAACTTTAAATATGATTACTGGCCAATAATACATACGTTGTATTTTTTACAGGTTACGTGAGTCTCACCTCCTTCTATTGTTCTATTGTACAGGTTAGTCGAGGACACAACACACAACAAGTATCCAGTGAAGTGGTGATTCGCAGACCAGTATATTATCACAGGGTTTTAGGTTACACAGTCGTAAATCTTCGTAATCATGGATGGATCTGGGCAGGCCACCTTTAGATAGGCGCATGATTCTTTTGACCATGATGACCTCACAACAAATTAGAATGTACTCGGCTCCTCCTAGCTTGCAGGAGCTCTACCACCTAATACAGAGGAGTCGCATGCTTTGACTTTTGTGCAATAGGTTCACACTAGCTATGGCATCTCAATCGACCATCTCACCTACTCTTAGGGTCACATACGAGCACAGGGCAGGAGTTCAAAAAGGGGTAGAGGGCAGGCCCCAGGCTAGAAGTATGTTATGACATTTGTACTTACTGTGTATACTACTTTGTATTCACGGTTTCGGCTCTGCATACCTATATCACTTATTATGTGTTAAAACCACATCTCTTTTACTCTTTGTTGTACGCGTATGACTACTGCTGGTATACGACAACCAACATTCGATGCCTTCACTCCTTAAAGTGCACATGACTACCAAGTCACAATCAAGAATTAGTTATGGTAGCCAACTTTCGGTACATGACCGTTGCGTCGCTTTCAACACAACCCAACAGCTAACTTTCAGCACAACCCAACAACTAACTTTTGGCGCGCTAATATCACATTGCATTTAATGGATTTTTACAGGCACGAAACTTTCCATGCGTAAGTTTCACATCGTTTTTAATGCTTTCATTCATGTATTTCACACCTAACACAATTCGCACTATATAAGACCCCCGTATACATGATGGAGCTTAAGTTTTTCGCCCGCTGATACCCTTACAAATCCTACACAACCTAGTTACCCTATCTCTAATAGCATCAAAGAACAACGGCTACTAAATACACTTTCACTCAGGATCCTAACTAGGGAAGGAATCCTTTGACTTGGCTAATCCCACCTTGGTATGGCTGCCCATTCTATATATATGATGATCGATGTCAGCTTATAGTATCTCAGGACCCCAATACTCATGGGAGGAGATTATTGCAATACCTAACCTATTGTCATGAGGTATAGATTGTAACTGTTTTTTCAATTGTTCCTTACCAAAAAAAATTTCAAACTAATACTTTCTTTGTCTAATCTATGCAAGGATGTGTAGCTTTGTTTAGTGTGTTGATATAGAAAATCAAGTATTTGAACTTAACCGTCAGTTCTTCGAGAGTTGTTGATTTTTTTCTCTCAATCAAACGAATAGTACATGACGAGAAAGAAAGAGTATGAACGACATTGGCAAGCTGAATGGTTAGACTGGAGGCTACAACCTCTTATATAATCTTCATAACGAAAACATCATAAGCGCACTTGCGGTGATTGTTTTCAGGTGGTGAGGTTAATAAATAATAATACTTTTGATAGAAGGTACTTTATTTTTCTAAACATTCTTGATGACGATTTTATTGTAAGTTCACTATATATCTTTCTAATTTTCTTCAATTTTTTATCACCAAGCTATATATGCACCTTTTTCCCATAGAAAACGTAAAAAAAGTGTGAATTCAAATAATAGATAGACATGAAGAAATCATCGTATAACTATGTAAAATCATACATTTTAAAACAATTAAACAATACATGCAGTCTAAAGTGGTATAAGCGAAATGTCGGCTCCAAAAGTGAACGATAAATGATGATATCTACAAGTTCTAAATAAATGATTGTACCCGTTGCATTATTTATATTGTGTCTATTATATCCGTAACATGTAAACCTCTCAGCAACCATATAATATTTTTGTCACTATTATATAAATAATATCCGCATGTAAATCTTTTAATCATCCGACTCTCTCTTTGCTACACACTCCCAAATTTTCTTTACAATTAAATCTCTAAATGAAAATAAATTTATTTAAAATCTCTTTTTTCCTTTTGATATTTATACGGTAGGGATAAAAACGTCCTAACAAATGGCATGAAGGGGCCATTTATAAATTTGATAGGCTCCTTTTCTTCCTACAAGCAAGCCTTACAATATTGCAGGTGCACCAATCCCTAAGAGAAAAAAACGTTCAACCAGAGAATTGTAAAGGGTCGTCCATAAAAACACAGCTAACCACTTTCCTTCTCACGCTACGCGTGCGATATTTTTGTAGGTGACTTCTTGTCATGAGAAAAACCCTCTCGACTAATATGGCAAGGAGGTCGCTGTAAATTTTGTAACCCTATGCCATCTTAGTATTAACGTGTGCTAACAAACGTTTACTATCTCAGATTTTACGTCATTTAATAAAAGATTTTTAAAAAAAAAACTTTCAAAGACGTTATGAGTATAAATATATTTTTTAATATTTTAATAAAAATATGTAATTAAAAAAATTCATGCATGGATTGGTTGGTTCAATCAAAATGGAGACGTTTAGTTAAGTGTTTCCTCATTGCTACAACGTTTGCGCAAGACTCCAAGCTTATGCATCCGAACATCAACAAATGAAACACCAGAACCGACGCTGGTGTCGATCTCCCAACGGCTGGCGAGCATTGTTGGCCGGCGGCGTCGGCCACATGCTTTGGGGCGGCTAACTATGGAGAACGGAAAGGGACAACCAGCTCAGTGCAGGCCCTGGGCCTCCCGTTCCGACTTCCGAGAATGTAGTCGCTCATCAACGCACAAATGGTAGCAGGCTGGCCGGAGGCAAAGCAGCTGCTGTCAAGTATGATTTGACAAGGCAACCACAGTGCAGCACCACTCAACCTAAGAGGCCCAGACCGCAAGCAACAGCAGATTCTCATCCATGTAAAAAGAAAAAAGGTAGAAACAAGAGCAATCAAGCCAGTATAAGAATCCAATACACACCCCAAACATATGCGATAGCATACGTATCCCATCCAACATCGTCTAGTAGGTTAAACGGATTATAAGTGGCAGTAGCATCAGAGGCTCTACCATCCACAAGCATGTACTACAACTACATTACCCAAAAGCACATATAACCAATTAAGCATCATAGCGAAACTATAATAATAAAGACAGCCCAAACGTACGCAAAGCTCCCGTCTTTGTCGAAACGGTAATACACAACAGGCCACTCTCAGGAGGTCTCGGAGATGGAAGATGGGATCCCAGACGAGCTCCGTCGAGCTTACTCGTCTTCGGCGACCTGCTCGTCTTCGTCCTCGTAGTCAATCTCCTCGTCGGCGGTGGCGTCCTGGTACTGCTGGTACTCAGAGACCAGGTCGTTCATGTTGCTCTCGGCCTCGGTGAACTCCATCTCGTCCATGCCCTCCCCGGTGTACCAGTGCAAGAAGGCCTTCCTCCTGAACATGGCCGTGAACTGCTCGCTCACGCGGCGGAACATCTCCTGGATGGAGGTGGAGTTGCCGATGAATGTGGACGCCATGGACAGGCCACGCGGTGGGATGTCGCACACACTGGACTTGACGTTGTTGGGGATCCACTCTACGAAGTAGGACGAGTTCTTGTTCTGGACGTTGATCATCTGCTCGTCTACCTCCTTGGTGCTCATCTTGCCACGGAACATGGCGGAGGCCGTGAGGTAGCGGCCATGGCGTGGGTCAGCAGCACACATCATGTTCTTGGCGTCCCACATTTGCTGGGTAAGCTCAGGGACGGTGAGGGCACGGTACTGCTGTGAGCCACGCGAGGTGAGTGGCGCAAAGCCCACCATGAAGAAGTGGAGGCGAGGGAAGGGGATCAAGTTCACTGCCAGCTTGCGGAGGTCAGAGTTCAATTGACCAGGGAAGCGAAGGCAGCATGTAACTCCACTCATGGTCGCACTGATCAAGTGGTTCAGGTCTCCAACTGTTCAAAAGAAGTATTTAGGCTAGCAAAAACAGGATCCAATATGACAGTAGCTTTACAGGCACATAAGAAAACAGTATTATGGACAGAAACTAGATGCAGGTTACTAGTACATAATGCATTCAACAATATTCCTAAGAAAAGTTAATGCCTTTATGTAGATGACACTGTCATGCCAGCAACTGAAATTATGTTGTGGGAAACATGCTTGATCTGTACGATTGATGCAAGTAAACAAAACAACCAAACCAGCAAGGAGATTCAGATGAAAACTCGCCTCATAATTAAACAACACAAGGTAGCTCATACTACATAGCATGTCATTAATATGTTGTACCAAGGCAACACATTATGTTGGCCTTCGGGCCATGCAACTTGGAGTGCAAATAATGTATATCAAGATCCACAGAACATACATGGATCTACCTACATTGAAATGAAACTTAAGTACCAAATACATCTCTGAAAATCTGAACAACACATGCCGCTAGTTAGAATCAGAGTAAGAATTAGCTTACAGCTAGGAGTGGTCAACTTGAGGGTACGGAAGCAGATGTCATAAAGTGCCTCGTTGTCAAGAACCATACACTCATCAGCATTCTCCACCAACTGATGGACAGAAAGAGTTGCATTGTAAGGCTCAACAACTGTGTCTGAGACCTTTGGTGAAGGGAAGACAGAAAATGTGAGCATCATCCGGTCAGGATACTCCTCCCTGATCTTGGAGATCAGGAGTGTGCCCATTCCAGATCCAGTGCCTCCTCCAAGGGAATGGCAAACTTGAAAACCTGTTTACAGAAAGAACGAAACATATATAAGGTGTGGTAAAGGCAATCTAACTGTAGTGCTAGCTGACTGATTAGTTGGCATGCATCCATTCAATCATCACCAAAAAAACAGGAGTCCAACAACAGTCAAGCAAGGAATCTATTCCAGCTTGCTAAGAGACTGGCACCAACCACATAGTCCCAGGCTAGATCATTTGAACGGAGAATTAAACATAAAAAAGTGTATAATCACTACCATCGAATTTACCAGATGACTACTATCCAAATTTATGCTACATGACAATGAGACTATACTGGAATTTTACTCCAAAAGAAGCTAATCGTAGCAACAAGAAATCTTACAAGATGCCAAACAGTATGCCAAGTAAAGATCTGGCTCATTGTAAACAGAAGGTGAGTAACTCACAATGGTCAATGCTACCCCCACAGCAAGTTTAACAAGGACCAAATAATGATCCCATTGGAATCTACATTATGGATTACTAAAGATCCATTATATCAGGGTGACACATACTAGCTAACAAAAAGCTACTATAGGAAATAAAATACTAATTAAAGGCGAAAGCGTCACATGGTAAAAATATACTTAAAGTTACAAAGGAAAAGGCAGCCGACACTACCAAATCTGGAACTATTTTCTCCAGATCTGAACTAACACGCATCACAGCAATCACACTAACAAAATTAACAAGCAACATTTAACAGGAGTAAGAAATCGACCTTGGAGGCAGTCGCAGTTCTCAGCCTCCTTCCTGACGACATCGAGCACTGAGTCGATGAGCTCCGCGCCCTCGGTGTAGTGTCCCTTGGCCCAGTTGTTGCCAGCGCCGGACTGGCCGAAGACGAAGTTGTCGGGGCGGAAGATCTGACCGTAGGGACCAGTACGGACGCTGTCCATGGTACCTGGCTCGAGGTCCATGAGCACGGCGCGGGGCACGAAGCGGCCGCAGGAGGCCTCATTGTAGTAGACGTTGACGCGCTCGAGCTGGAGGTCGGAGGTGCCGACGTAGCGGCCGGTGGGGTCGATGCCGTGCTCGTCGCAGACGACCTCCCAGAACTTGGAGCCGATCTGGTTGCCGCACTGCCCGCCCTGGATGTGCAGAATCTCCCTCATGGCTGCCGGATCCACGTGGTCGGTGGCTGCAGGTGGGAGGGAGGCAAATCAGAAAGATTCCGCCGTTGGGTGCGAGAAAACTATGGGGGTAATCGCTTGAAATGGAAGTGCAGAACCAGATCCGCTTTTGAAAAAGCTCGCTAGCACGAAATCGTCGGGATTTTAAGAGCAGAAGTGCCAAACCAAACAGATCCAAGCCCAAAGTTTGAACAAAAAAGCAGCAGGGAAAGCCCTATCCAACGCGAAACCAACCGAATCTGGAGAACTAGTACACCCTCAGTCACCAGTAGTGAGCAAATCCAACCCCCACCAAAATGGCACCGATAAACCTTCCAAAATCGCCTCCGAGTGGACTCCAAACCACCTAACAATCTGTCCAAAACCAGATCTAGCAAAAACGGAGCGGCAAAACCAGCTCTCAGGGCCATAAATACGCCTTCACAAAACCGCAGCCTCGCGGGGAAAAAAAAAGAACTCAGAACGAGCAAGCCAACACACACAAAAATAAAAACAAATCCGCCACGACCCCAGCCAAATCCAACGCACAACAACGAACCCAGATCCAAAACCCCACGCGTCCACAGCGCCGACGACCATAACGAGAGCAAAATCCCCTCATCAGTACCTCGGAGAAGAAAGCAGGCCGGCCGAAAAGGAGAGCGAAGAGGGTGGGTGCAAATGGGACGCGCAGGGGTGTGCCCCGGAAAGGAGGCGGCCTTTATAGTGGGCGCGGGGGCTAGGGCACCGCGGATCGGCGGATCGGACGGCCCAGGCGCGTTCCCTCCCACGCCGTCCCGCCCGATGCCCCGGGCCGTCGGATCGCGCCCATCGGACGGCCGCCCCGCGTCGGCTTCGAAAACGGCCCCGTTGGGAGGAGGGAATTTTTGAAATTTTTGGAGTGGCCGCTTGTGGGGGTGGAGGAAATGACGGGGCTACCCTTGGGGTGGAACTGGTTGAGGCCGACGGTTTGGGTGGAATCACCAAACTGCCCTCGATCGTGTGCGGTTCTGCCGGCTTGGCGGCGCCATTCGGGGGTAAACTGCTGTCACTGTGGGATTGGCGGTCACCGACTCGCATTGTGGTGACCCTCGCTCAGTCCGCAGTTTGTGACCAAGTGCGAAAAACAACTGAAAAGGAGAGAAACTGAGAAAGGGTTTTAGAATTTGAGAAGAGGGAGGAAATTGTAGACAAGGAAAAAATATAGAGAAAATTTCAGAAAATCATACATTTTACGGTCGAAGTGACATAAAAACACCCACATATTATGAGGGATTGTTTGGAACATATAAAAATAAAAAACAGGAATAGAAACATATAGAAGTCAAGCAGATAAATAGAAAACGAGATAAAATTTGCATAGGCCAGTGCTGAAGCAGTCAAGCTTGCCTCGTTCCTTCTCCAGCAGAAACAAGAGAATGGAGTGGATTTTTTATTTACTGTGTGTTGGCTGCGAAAGTGGAGGGATAAGAAAATTCCATAGGAATATCATCTTTATTATTTTTTATTTACGAGTGAATTCTTTTGGTGGTTTCTTTTTGCCATTCCAAAGGAATGTCAATTCCTACGATTTTTCATTTTTCCTCCCTAAGGAGCCCTCATCGTTCTGCCTACTACTCTCCTCTCTCACGCACACATGTGGGAATAAGTTGGGTTTGCAGGGAAATGGTGTAAAGTAAGAGAAATTCAGAAGATCGGTTGGAGTGCTTTAAGAAGTAGGAGGTGGAATTTGGATGAGTAGTAGCTTAAAAATAGGAGCTCTCGGTTGGAGTTGCTCTTATAATGCTAATGCTACTACTTTTTTTTAATCTAGGCTTACAACAAACAGCAACAAATTCATCCAGATGGTAGATCGGTCTTTTCTTTCAAGGGGAAATGCACTCTGAAGTGACAAATATGGCGATGGATACGGGGAATAGAAGAAGCATCCATTTGGCTTAATCGCCGCCGTCAAGCAACATACTTGACCATTCAGAAGTAGATCAACTCTCTCCAAGTACTATATATATTTATCGGCCGGTGACAGTGTCATGCGCTGCCACCCTGCCACATGAATCGAATGAATCCAAACACTAGCAAGTAGTGTTAGTAGTAACCATAGCACAAATTGTCAAATGCCATTCTCCATCTTACTAAGACGGCCATGTGCATAGGGCCATGTGGAACAGTGAAAGGCCGGCCACAAAAGCAGGATCTCATCTCATCATCTCAATTTCACGTCCTCCACTGTGCTGTTACCGCCAATAAGCCATGATTCGTACGGGGCTGAAGCCCCTTTTTTTCTGTTTAAAATATTTTTTCTGCATATTTTTTAAACTATTAAACGGTACATTTTGTATGAAAAAATTATATATAAAAATTACTTTAAAATATCAAATAAATTTATTTTTAAGTGTATAATAATTAAAAATCAATTAATTATATGCTAATGGCTTTCTCGTTTTACGTGTAATTTATATTAATTGAAAAGAACATTACCTAAGTGGAACGAGAAGACTACTTGGGAGTTTTATCAACAAATTTACTTGGGGGTGAGCTTGCACTCCCGAAGATCCAATAAAACTAAGCCTTGTTGACTAGGTAAATTCACGCTCTCTTGGCATCAGCCAAGACGAGGTGTAATGAAATCGATCATTGGTATCAGAAATGATTCTCACTTCCTCAGTCAGTCGGGAATTAACTATATCTACCGATTTAACTATTTAGTAGTGACAATAGGCATTAAATAAATTAGAAAAAAAAATCAAGCATTATACATGACTTGAAACCGAAAACGATTAGAAATGGCGCTACTTTTACGGAACCCTGTCACTGTTCGCATCCCTCACACTGAGATGAGCTCGGCGCTCTCGGGCTCACCGAGTTCGCCGTCCTCCTCCTGCCTTTGCGTGTTGTTTAGTGCAGGCATTCTCGTCTGCGTCGTCGCTTGCGTTGCCTGTGAGCTGCGTGAAGCGTGATGATCCCCACGACGCATGTGGCAAATCTGCAGCCTTCCGGGGGGCGGGCGATACCCACGCCCCCATGGTCTCTCCCGTGACAAGCAGGCCACGAGCAGCTCGCATGCGTGGGTGATGCAGAGAAAAGAGGGCAGGCCAGCTACTGTTTTGCTTCCAGCTACCACTGCGACTGCGTACACCTCACTTCAATACTAGTAGCACTTCACGCCTGATTGGCCCTACGCACGCGGTAAACGCCCCAGTTGATTCCTCTCTCTACGACTATACTCAGTTCGTCAAAAAAAAAATCAGAAGATTAGGTATGTACGTAAAAAAACCTACTGATATATGATTGATTAGATTTTAATTATTATAAACTTAAAAAATATTTATTTGATATTTTAAATCAGAAAATTTTTTTGTATGAAACTCACCGTTAAGCCGTTTGAAAAGCATGCTAAAAAAATCAAGATAAAATCATTGTCTTAATAAAAAACTATAATTTAAACTTAATCCTAATATAAATCAATTCCACTGACTCTTCCTTACACGCAGCTGATAGTACTTCATGCCTGCTTGGCTCTATGCACGCGGTAAACGCAGCATTTGATTCCTCTCTACGACTACTCCCGATAAAAAAAAAACTTGTAGGTGGCGTTCGGAGGATTAAGTGCCTCTCTACTACCCTACTCCGCCTGTCCAAGAAACAACACCTAGCTGGCGCTGCGAAGATTTAGTGAACACGTAAAACGAAAACGTTATTATCATATAAGTTTTAATTATTATAAGTTTAACCAATTAATTTATTTAATATTTTAAATTAGTTTCCATATAAAAAGTTTTTATAAAAAAACGTGGTAACGAGAAAACTAGGTAAATGTGTATTTTAATTAGAAAAAACATGACATTAAAGTTTAAACTTTTTTTCTCAAAATAAATCAACTCTTATTATCTTCTTACTTACACCTGATCTATTTTATTACATCAGTACCCTTTAACTACCCAATTTATCATAGTACTTTTATAATTATGAGATATTTTCGTCATTTTATCGTAAGGTAGGGGTTTTTTACAGAGGAGTACCAGAGGACGTGATGCCCTTCCCGTGGTTAATGATACTGTACTCAACACTTTGATATGGGGTCAAACACTGCTTAAGGGCACGGCATTAATGTCGAGCGAGGGGATTAAGCTACCTGAGCCACCTTATTATACGGGATTCATGCACTGTTCAGTGCACTGCTGCTGTAAACATGAGCCTTCGTCAAGGCTTGTCCACGTTATGCTTGCATGCTGCACAGGGCGCTCGCCCTAATTTTGCAATCTTTATAGTGTTAAAATACAGTACTTTTTTATGATTAGCGCGCTGTTTAGTCTACTAAATGAGTCAGTACAAGTATACGGAACATGGGACGCCCGGTCATTTTCCTTTCCGTTCCGGATCCACCGCTCCCGTCATCACCTGTTATCAGCAGTGAGATCTGGCTCCGGCAAGCTATTTAATCATGATAGCCTCTAGACTCCCCTACATGCGAGTTCTGTCCCTTCTTGTAGCCCTGTGCACTGACGCCGGACCACACAAGCAGACGACGCGCCGAGATCTGAATGCGAGCAGCTGCTCCAGCAACCAGGATCCGATCAGAGTCCGGACATGTGACCGGTGTAAGAGAGGCGTGTGCCTGGCGCAATGGCAAATGCAATCGATAGGGTGCACTGGGGCCTCCTCCCGTTCGGCTGTTGCTGCAGAGGGATGAAAATAGTGATAGAAATCTTAGTATAATTTTCAATTCGCCAATTTTTTTAGTGTCATATTGTAATTGTCACTAAATAGTTAAATTGGTATATATAATTCATTCTCGTTTTCATAGACCTGCTACGACCATTTTCCTGCTGTGGGCGCCGCGCGATCGACTCCACCGCAACGAACAGAACAGACATGCCACCACCCCAATTTATAGCAAAAAGAAGCAACCCATTCACGGCGAGTAGAGTGGAGGGGCCGCCGCCGCGGCTGGGGGAAAAACGGATGGCAACGCAAACTGATCGATAAACCTTGATCGATCTGGTGCTTCCGCATCGGATTGAAAGGCGCAATGCACCCACCAACCAATCAAACCCTGGCGCTGGCTAAGCGAGCTGCACGCAATCTGGAGCCAAAGATGGCCCAGGTGGGGTTGCGTTGCGTTCGCCTGCCGACACTGCTGATATTTTTCACAGCTCGTGGATCCCCCATTCAACATATACATAACTCAACGCTGCATCTCAAGAAGACAAAAAGGGTTGAGAACTGGAAGCTGTCGTGGCAACATGGCTGCGGGTGGAGTGTAGATGCTCCTTGTTTTGAGATGCAGAAATGACTGAAGCTGGCAAGACTGAAAAAAGTCCACTGTTTTTCTCTCAAGATGCAGAGATCACCAAATGATTCATTTGTGCAATACTCTACTAGCTTGAGGCTACACCATGAGCTAATTATAAATAAAAAGGTTTATTAGCAACCAAAGAATAACTTAAAACCTATATATATATTAGCAACTTAAAAATCAATGCTTAAAAAATAGACTATATTGATAATGTATTAAAATTAACTTGTTTTGAAATTTTAATTTTAGCAACAGCCAATTCAAACGATGAAGCTGTAGGTATATAGCTGTCCAATCCGTATCATGTACTAAGATTGGATGCTAACTGTACCAGTTATACTAGTTTTCATAGCAAATTTTGTGTTCAGCTAGGGCTAAGAATGATTAAGAATGATTGAATGAACAAGCCGTCACAGTCACATGGGTTTGGTTTTACACCTCCGCCAGCAGATATTCGACTCATCAGTGAGTCTGCCCAGAAGAGGCCGAAGCACATGCTAATTAATTCCAAGGGTGGTGAGATTAACAATTCGCCAATGGAGTTTTTCTTGCTTGTTTACAGTGTCCGGTAGACCTAATTAGTTGCCATGTCCTTTTAGGCTGCATTCAGTTGGAGGTTGTAGCCGACCCAGCATAATAATAAAATGATACGTTCCATTAGTATATAATTAATTAAATATTAATTAAAAACATAAAACATAGATTAATATAATTTTTAAAATAACTTTATTGTAAAAAATTTATAAAAAATGCTGTTTATCCATTAAAAAACATACGCACAAAAAAGAGAAGTTTTTAACCTATTCAATCGAACGCAGATGATGAAGAAAACATCTGTTCCCCCTTATAGGAAAAATAAAAATAAAAAGGACACCACCTGTCACGAAAAGGACACTGCTTACAATAACAAATGTCGAGAGCATCAGGGAGTACATTTTACGACATTAATTATTTGATCCGTATTGCAGCGCATACTAATGGTGCTACAGTCTACACAATCCGTTAAAAAAAATCAAATCCTGATTATGAATCTAGACGTGCTTTTTTACTTTTCCTAGTACGGAGGGAGTACAGCGTAGGAGTACGTTAGAGGTTAATCATGAACAGGATGCCAGAATCTAGTAGATATAGTGAACCTGTTAATTAGTTATATATACCTTAATTAAGAGAAAATTAAAGGGATAATGGCAAGGAATGAATATCTTTCAGAAATAGAGTAAGCTAATAGCAGAAATGCTCCAATGGAGATCCTAAAGCATGAAGACAAATGAGCCTACTATCTAGTATAGGTGCTTCCAAATTTTGTGTTGAGATGCTACCTAACATGTCTCTGCAATAGGCATAGCAAGCTGCTAAGGTTTGGTCCTAGACATGATTGAAGCCTTGACTGCTACTGGCCCCTATTCATGGGAGTAAGGTAAGTTTGCAGAGCAGACATCAGGCTCATATGCCCATCTCATTATGCAATGACACCATATGTTTTCATGTTATTATATGCAAGGATGCATCTTGGGCAATTTGGATGTCATTTTCCAGGCTCCACTTTGTCACAACTGCAAGCTTACCTTACATTCTAAGTTTGATCCAGTGATAGATAATCCTACCTTGTTCAAGTGGAAGAACATATGTGTAACTAGGAATTGTCAACTTTGGTTGGGAAATCACTTTTATCAGTGATGCCACTCTTTGAATGATCGTCCCACAAATTTCAACCGATCTGTCAAATTTGTCTAACCACTTTACAGCTGAGAATCCTTTAGTTACTACCTTGCTGATATTGCCTCTGCCAGTGACTGATTGGTTCTGCCAGTGAAAGATGTGCACCACCAACCATATCTGCCACTTTTTTCTTCAGATACACACTTTCTACATCTGTTTCTGTATAAGGTTTGTTGAATCCTGTTGCAGTAGAATTGCTCTAAATATCTGATACATACCTCAGAACAAAACCATGAGGTTAACCTTGCATTGGAAATTGTGACAGTGTAGACAAACTTACTTCTATTGACCAAACGAAAAAAAGGAAAATTATCTATGCAAATCTCAGTAAAATTTGCCCAAGGCAGTTGTCCACAATTTGAATGACTTGAATGCAGACAAGATTGCTACATGATTAGAACAGCGAATTCAATGTTACTTTGGACAAAAAAAAGTATACCAAGTTAGCATCCAATGATTTGAGGACTGTCAGGTTGTGGTTGGACCATTGCTATCCACGTGGCGCACACCAGAGCAAATTATGTCCAAAACCATATCAATGAATTGATTCGCAGCCAAACATATTTAACCGAATAGTCCACCCTCAGCAAGACAGCAACACACCAAGTGCTCTCAGCAAGACAATGGAATTCATACCCGTGGACATCATATAATCTGTACCAGAGCAGGGCTACAAAACTAATGTGATATCACCAAAAGTTCACTGTAATCAACATTTGCTGGCAAAAATTTTGCAGTGAATAAAAGATCATGAGGATGATCTAAAACGACCACACAATGGGAGGCATCAAAGATGAATGCAATCACTATTTTCTTGGGTAAGTTCCGAGGGCAGGGTCACCTCTCTCATAATATCTTTGAGCTACCTTGGCTTAGATCCCATCAATGTTGCCATTGTTAACAAAAGAACATGTGCAACAACAAAAATACCACTTCTGTTTTTGGCCACAAACAATAGCCCTACAAGATGAATCTGAGTCAATTAACCAGAAACCTCTATTTTCAAGTTGACTTTGAACTGAATCTGAAGCCATACTATGAGACCAGAATAAGACTTTACAGTGACCTTCTGACAATGATCTGTCTGAGGTGTTAGGCCCTAATTCAACAGCCATAATTTCTTCATCCAGTTTTCCCAGCCTCACAGCACCATTGTTTCCCAACACATGAGCATGCGGACAAAATTCTTATGTTCAAGAGAAGAAGAAAAACTGCCTTTTGAAGACATCATCCCATCAGCCATTCTCAATATATCAAGTTCATTCCAAGTTTTTTTACAGCTCTGTGAGCCCCTCAGAAACATCAAATCTACAGATTCTGCGGCAAACAAATCAACTGATTGATCTGATGGCTCAATTAACTTACTGCCAAGAGAAATCGTATTCCCATTTAATACCCAAAGATTGTAGCCCAGGTCCAAGCAATTTTTTATCACATAAGCTTTGACCACTATTTCCTTAATAAAGTCATCTGAATATATAGAACTACTCATTTTGATGCTCTGGAGCAAACTGATAGCATCAATGACAGGATGTCCTCTATGAGCAAGGTCATCCAGAAACTCTGAATTGTCAACAAGGAAAATGTAGTTCCTGACTTCTCAAGATGACAAATCAGGTTTCTTGCAATTCTCTGTTCTATTGAGTATAGACTTATCAGCACAACATTGTTTTCTAATTGCATAGACTTGAGCACAGAACCAAGTTCACTGAATTTCCTAATGACTCTTCCTGGAAGAACTTCAGCAAAGCAGAAATTGTACCATTTTAGCTTGTTTAGAGGCTGCAATTCCCATATATTGAAATCGAGATTCTTCCCATCTAACAATGTAGAATCTGGTCCAACACTCCTTCCATAGTTCACACCTGCATCCCTATGAGAGACGCTGAGGGCCCCTTCCTTCAGGAAGTTTGTGTAGAAGTTGAAGTATCCACGTGAGTGGACAAACATAATGAACCAGGGGGTCCATATTCTCTCCCCCATCTTTTTATACCACCCTGTAGTTTTCTGCAAACAATAAGTGTGGAATAAAACATTATGGAAGTTGACAACATGTCGACTTTGTATGTTATTCTAGATAAAAATATATTCAATAGATAAACTTTTTCTACAATAAAAAACTAAAAATATGACACTGATTACGTAATTCGGTAGTTTTCTGAATAAAATAAAAATACTTACCATGCCTTCAAGAATAGGTTTGATTCCTTTAGATTTGTGTTCATCGTACCATAATCGAAATCTTTCCATGGTTTTGGGAAGAGAAGTTGTCCCCAGGTACCAACCATCTGGTACAAGAAAAGGTGAGTTTCACTATCCAGCTGTATCTTGTTTCCATGTTTACCTATTTATTTCAAGCTCAACTGGTTAACATTGAATAATTTCAAGCAGCAGTCATAATGTTTAATTAACGTGAATGCTGTAGATACCAAAACTAAAATTTAGCCATTGTTTGGATGAAGGCAATTCAGCAAGGATTTTGTTCAAAGTTAATGTAAATACCAACCCAATGATCCTCACCAAGCTTCCATAAGTTATGCTCACTAGCAAATTCCACTCGAGTTCCTAGTAAATTTGATTGTAAAAATAGGAGGATAAAAATCACAGAAAAGAAAAGGAAAATTACTACAAATTTAACTCAAAGCGTGACAACGCTATATTTCACACAAGAAAGTTAATTAAAAACGCTAATCTACAACCTACAAGTACCAATTACTATGACAAGCAATGAACACCTGAACTACCACAGGATTTAACATCATGCATGACATGAAACAGCTGTATCCATGCAGCCATGAACACCCTCTCTTTCCCCTTCTTTCGTGCAAGCTTTTGCATCATGTACTCTCTCTTCTCTCCTCTCCTCATTGTTGCTGCAGTCAAGTGTTTCCATAGGCCATAGCCTACCCAAGCACTGGAGCTGCCAATGCGAACCCATCGTTGGCAGGATTTACCAGATATCAGATTTCTTCCTCAGGTGGTCTCTTCGCTCTACCTTACTAAAACCCTTATTTTGGCTGCCACAGTGTGCCACTGTCACCTACACACTGCACTGCTACAGCCAATGGCACTGCTACTGCCATTGTCACTGTCCACCCCAAGCAGCACCATTCAAGACAACACCATCGACCACTGTGTGACTTTGCCAAATGACAGATATACATGCATGAGATTGTCCACGTGAATCAGAGTTACATTTTTCTTTCCATACTTTTTTGAATGTTTAGACTGGTCATGCCGATTGCCAAATTGGAGGCTGGATTTTCAAATCCTTAGTTGAAAGGTCTCACTGTGGTTGAGTGTTCAAATTTGTAACCAAGAGTTCAGAACCGGTTGAATATTATAATTTGTTTAGTTAAGGGTGCATAATTTTTCGTCAGAAGTTAATGAGACAAATATCAGACCATTTCATCAATAAAATCAGTGTAGATTGCTGCACAGTAACTACTGTTTAAATATCTGCTAGCACCAAATGGAATTAGAGATTTTAATACAACTAAGCTGGAAATTTCACTATTTCAGATGATTTGCTAACAACAGGTTCAGTGGTAATATGACGCTCTATTTACAGATTTTATACTTTGTTAGGATACATTACTATAAGTCTTTGGTATCTACATGTAGGAGAGTGGAGGTTGTTTTGAACTAAGAAATAAATGAAGTACAATATACAGAAGCCTATCATTCCAATATCTTTCCTGACACATGGTTCAAGAAGACGCTAGACACTAGAGGATTGATAGGACCAGCGCTTAGTGCCTTGGGGAGCCTAGATGCCACCTAGCCTAGGCGGCGCTTAGGACCAAATTGACCAGTGAACTCCAAGAAAGTAGCAAGCATACTACATAAAAGTAAGACAATAGAACACTAAAATAGCGGCACAAGAACCCCCAAGGCAGGTTAGCCGCACTTTTTGAATACTGCCCTGAGCCCCTGATCAACACAGCAAGATGAAAAGCATATCACTAGGAGTGCAACCTTTACTCATCTACCAAAGAACATGCTAAAACAGATTGATCGTTTGGAATGACAGCACCAGCTTATACTCCCTCTGGTTTTATTTAGTTGACATTTCAGACAGCTTTCGAGAAATTAAGGATTGTGTGAAGTTACCCTTTTGCCCTTCTGTCCTTTTCCCAATCTCCCAAGTTCCTGGTCTTCTTCCTCATCAAGAAGACAAGAAGTGTTGCTGCTTGTCGCTGGAAGCAGAGAAGTGGACAAGCGGTTGCAGCTGCCGCTCATCAGGAGCCTCCACCACGGCGACCTAACCCACCAGGAAGTACGGCCCGCTCATGCTGCTCCGCTTCAGCACCATGCAGACGCTCGTTGTGTCATCCACCAAGGCCACCAGGGAGGTGCTCAAGATGTACAACACAGCATTCGCCAGCCATCACTTGGCGCCCATGCTCGCCGTCTTTAGCTGTGGTGGCTAAGGCATACTGTTTTTCCCCTATGGCAACCTATGGCGCCAGCTCCGGAGGATCTACGAGCTCAAACTCTGTCCAGTCGGTGTGCTATGTCCACGCTGTCGCTGACGAGTGCACCATGGGTGGCAACGGCGGTGCCATGGTCCTCATTGGCAAGATGATGTCCTGCATGGTGAACGAACTTTGTAATGCACTCCGCCGTTGGGGGCCGGATGGCCGGTGCGTGTGGCGCAACGAGTTACTCCATGGGCTTGAGGTTGATGTCAGCTCACCAGTGGGTTCAACTTGGCTGACCTGTACCCATTGTCGTTGCTGGTGTGCTGGCTCAGAAGCGAGCTGCGGGAGACCAAGCAGTGAAACCGCGTGCGCGACATTGAGTAGGCACGGAAAGCATTGACGACGGCGATGGTGATGGCAAGGAGGACCTCCTCGGGCGTGCTGCTTAGGCTGCAGAAGAACAGCGCCAGGCAGGGGAGTCAGTGATGGCGGTGGTGCGTGGGAGACGGTGGAGGAGAAAGCAGGGCAAAGATGGAAAAGTCTTTTTTCACTCAACTGCAGCATCAAGTGTTAAAACCTCTTCTGATTTGAACTGGAGCATCGAATTAAAAAAACCGGAGGGAGCATTATTTTGTACATCATAATTCATTATGGCTCAGCCCAACTAAAGGTTAATTTAGCATTGCTCGGTCTCAAGAAGGACCACAGCCAGAGCAACCCAAATGTTTAAGTTGTAATGAACATGAAATTGCTTATGCTAGATTCTAGTAGATTGTTCTGAAATTGCAGCCATTATTTGTCTGTAGAAACCCCATTACATTCTAGACTACATCTAAAGTGCTTTCCTGATCTCGTTGATAAATGAGAATGGACATGACCACAAGAAATCAAATATAGTCAGAAGCGGCAGTGGCACTACACAAAGTACAACTAGGGGCCACGATCACATATCCATTACCAATCTCAACCATATGAAACCCAGATATAGGCAATATAAACAAATCAATTAACAATGCCAGACCAAATCTAGTCCTAGCAGATAGAAGGAGATCATTGGTTCAAACTGTTCACAGATTATTGTACCAATGCTTCAAGTTCAAGGCAAGCTTTAGGCATGCACTAATCACTGCCACAAGAAACTGTTAGGTTGTCCACATCCATTTTTTATAACCGATACATGAGAAGGCAGCAAACAATAAAACTAGAAGGGTGTCATCTAGTTTGACCTCGGTCAACTAAATTGTTCTCAAACTCTCTACTAGCTGATGTGTTGCCCCCAATTTCAGCACTCAGGGCCTGATCCAAAATGGCTATCAACTTTTAGATGTTCAGATGTCTAGTTTCAACCTAGGGAACTCCCAGGATATCCTATGGCAACACAAGGCACGATGTCTATCTTACAAACTGCAGTATTCTTACCAATCCTAACAATATATACAGTGAATTACAGTCTACAAGATACAAATTATTCCAGTAGCTCTCACCTGCAACAAACCGGGGGCGCTGTAGTTCTTGCGGTCGTAGTAGTACGTCATGACCACCCGCTTCAGGAACCGAAAGTAGAGCGGCGACACCTCGAGGTCGTCCTCGACGACGAAGGCGAACTCGTCGTCGGAGCCGGGCCACCACGCCTCGATCCACTGCGCCTGGAGCCCTGCGTTGGCAGCGCGGTAGTGCACGCGCTTCTCCCCGTAAGGCCACTGGACGGCGTCGGCCTCGGCGAGGATCTCGCGTGACGCATCGAGGGACGCGTTGTGCGGGGGGTGGTCGACGAGGACGTGGAGCGCGACGCGGTCCCCGGCGTAGTCGGCCGCGGCAAGGGAGCGGAGGCAGCGGCGCCGGGCGGTCGTAGGCGAGGACCTTGATGAGGAGGGAGAAGCAGCGCGGGTCCGGGGCGGGACCCGCGTCCGAGAGGAGCTCCGCCACGGGGCTTGAGGAGAGGTGATGGAGGAGAAGGACGACGAAGAGGGACACCAGGAAGACGAGGAGGAGGAACGGGAGCGGGGCCGTGGAGGCGCCATTGCGTGCTGCGGTGGCGGTGGAGTGGAGGAGGCGGAGGAGATCGGTGGAGCACTGGAATGGGAGACGAGGTTGGGGACGGAGTTGAGAGAAAGAGAGGTGTGGCCTTCCAGGCCCATACTCATGGGCCTCATTTAGATGGGCCTTCATCTCGGGCCATATGCGTGGGTGGCCCAGGAAAGATAAATTTCCGGCCCATATCTCATTAATGGGCCGGGAATTGGACGGCCCATATCTGATATTGGTTGTCCAGAGTGGAGGGGCAAAAGAGCTAATTGCTCGAGCGGCGGAGGAAACCCAGTGGACGAGTCCCCACTCTACAGCCTCTGTCTCCTCGTCGCCCCCGATCCCCTCCTTCCTCCTCGCGATCTCCCGAGGCCAGGGAGCCAACAAATTCACCGCACCATCGCTCAGCGATTCCGCACGCCGCCGCCGCCGCCGCCTGGGGGGAGGAGATGGCCGGCCTGGGGAAGGCCTTCTACGCGGTGGGGTTCTGGATCCGGGAGACCGGCCAGGCCCTCGACCGCCTCGGCTGCCGTCTCCAGGGGAACTACTACTTCCACGAGCAGCGTAAGAACCCCGCCCCGAATCCGCCCTCATGTAACGCCCTGTTTCGCACGAGCGTCCTGCGCTTCTTGTGGATTTGAACCAGTGATGGTCACGAGAAATCAAAATGAGAGAACAATTCGGATTGCTAGCTAGGGTTTGGAACGATTCAGTAAATGTTGTGGTTTGTGGTTACGTTCCCGGTTAGGCAGGCGCTGTCCTAGGGTTTTGCGCAGTTAGATCATAGCGCACTGATTTGAGTTGAAATGGACCTGCAATGCTCGTTAATCAATGTAGTTTGTGAAATTTAGAGGCTGCCTGGTGCGCACTGCACATATCGTTTCGTGGATGCTCTATGCTAGTTGAACAGGTCCAATGCACAACAGATGATGGAAGTATGGAGGGTCAACTCAAGTAGTAGATTGTAGATGTTGTTGCCGATCATGCTTACGGTATAAGGTTTTGGAAGAAGACATTGATTCCCTAGAGCTAGAAGTCAAAGTCTCCACGATATGTTAAATTTTTGCATGGATGATTTCCATAGGTTGCTAAAGGTTACGCATGATGATTTGGTGCTCGAAAAGAGGTTGGAAGGAGAGTTTAATTGCTGAAGTTTTTGTTGTCACTGCTGAGAACCACCATTGCTCCTATTAGCTTTTAGGATTTATTTTACCAGGTGTTGTGGGTTTCGATAGTTCAGAGCAACTCGTCTTAATATGGGACAGAAATGATGATTTGTTGTTTACTCTCGGTAGTTATGAGTGTTTATTGATGTTTGTGACAGACTGGTTGTGTCAGATAGCTTATATCTGTAGTGAAATGGAAGAACCAACCTGATACTGCCATTTAGATACCCAATTGAAGCAAAAAAAAGTATAAACGGTGAATTTGGCTTGATAACAGTGCTTTCTTATGATTCGGTAGTGTGTAATGCTGTACCATGCAAGCATAGTTTGAGCCTAAAAAATCAACATTATAATTTCTTAAACCATATTAGTGTAAACTACTATTTCTGAGAGTGATTCAAATGCAACTGAATGCTTAAGTTTCTGTTTGACTCTCCCTGATCATATTTAATCTAGTATGTGCATATTATGAGTCCCCGTCATATTCTGTGTGCTGTTAATTTGCTTTAGTCCAGTGGAAGATTTTACAACTATAAACTCAGTAATATTAGACCAACGTGTTGGTTGTGCAGTTCCATAGTGATACCTATATATGTCTCCTTATGAGTCAAAAAATGTTAGTGGCATTTTACCTGTTCTAAGTTCTAACTGTTATGCTTTTGTCACTTGTTCCTTACAGGCTCATGCAATTTTGACTGGTACATATCATCTTCATGATACTGCTTTTGCTGTGCATTTTAATATTACCTCCTTCCTGATTGCTGATAATATTAATTTTGATGGTTCTGTCTATCTGTAAATGTCATGTAGTCATTTCTGCAAGCTGTATAATTACCAGAATAAGATCTAAAATTTCATGATGTATGTCATTATGCTTTGAGTTTTGTGTAACATGCGTCATGCATGCGGCTGTCACCATTAGATTATCAAGATCAGGCTATTCCAGTGGGATTAAAAGGTTATTTCTATTAACAGGCATTAAAATATCGGTATTATACATATGGTTGAGTTATTAATTATTACTTTTTGCTTCTGTAGTCAACATATTGAAATGCTAACATGATTTCCTTTTGAACATTTACAGTCTCAAGGCATCGCACTCTTATGAACATCTTTGACAAAACCCCTCATGTTCACAGAGATGCATTTGTTGCCCCAAGTGCATCTCTCATTGGTGATGTTCAAGTTGGACAAGGAGCTTCAATTTGGTATGGGTGTGTCTTAAGAGGTTTGTGCTTCTTGCTTTCTTACCTTAGTTTGCATCATTTTGTTCATTTTGCAGAATCATGTAACAAGTACTGTCAAACTGTTCCTATATTCTGATTTGTCTTTGCCAAACTAAACTATTTAAGATGCAAATAATTATTCACGTCATGTTTTGTTCAATGTTCAAAGGTATCAGCCTATGTGATTTACTTTGTCAAGATATATTTATAGATTATCTCTTTTGAGTTTTGACTATAAACTATCAAATTATATTGTTTACATGAATACATAACACTTGATCTAAGGTGAGTAAGCAAACTGATGACATAGGAATAACATTTAGCATAGCAGTGGTAAATTTACATCTGAAATGGTACTTTCAGTTAAATGTACCATGTGTATCCATGTGCGTGGTCTTCTATGTAATGTATTAGGTGTTTTTGGTGTCAAACATATGTTTGTAGTCGTGCAATATTTTGACCCAACTACCTTTTTTTGCCAACAAAAGAATTAATACAGTTGAATCTATGGGCAAGGCGCTTAATATTTTTAAAATATTAAGTGAATAAATCACACTGATATTTGTCACAATTTATTAGACCCCTCTCTGTACAAAAAAACCATTGATTGTGTTAACAAGGCTGTCTTTCCATTACATGGGATGATGGGATGTTCTCATCACTCCCCAAACTCTTGTTTGCTCTGTCCAGCAAGTGTCTCCCTAGAACACGCTAGCTGGTTCTGTCACCAGTGCTAACTTAAAGTGACTGGTACCTATCTGGCATGTTTATTTAGTGATACTTACAATACCTACAAAGAAAACTAAGACATACAATCTTGGCACATACAACCAATACAGACAACTTTTCCCATGGACTTAGATTCTCTGCACAACAGAGATCTATAAACTAATTTATTCACTCTTTTTAAACTATGATTTACTATAACTTAAGGTTTTAATATCTATCTATAACGCTGCATTGCGACTTTGTTGTTAATTTTTGTTGTCAACAAGTATCTTAACATACTTAATTTCAGGGGACGCAAACAACGTTCAAATTGGATCTGGGACCAATATACAAGACAATTCTCTTGTCCACGTGGCAAAATCTAATCTTAGTGGAAAAGTCTTTCCAACCATCATTGGGGATAACGTCACAGTAGGTAAATATGATCTGTGGCTCTTGCCTTACACAACATGTGCTTCTTATGAATTGTTTATCCGATATCCTCACAATATTTAGGTTCCATATTTTAGATGGTCATGATCTGTTTTCATCATTGCCTAGCACAAAAATAGACATGATCACTTCTACATTATTCCCTGTGAAGATGGTACTCATGAAAAAAAAAAGTCATTGTGAGGTACTGAAGTTCTGATGACATATATACTCACAGGTCATAGTGCTGTATTGCAAGGATGCACTGTTGAGGACGAAGCATTTGTTGGTATGGGGGCAACCCTGTTAGACGGTGTTGTCGTGGAAAAACATGGGATGGTTGCTGCTGGAGCCCTTGTAAGACAGAACACAAGGATTCCCTGCAGAGAGGTTGTGCATTACTTTGCTTCACTTTCAGTTTTGATTGTTACACAGGTCTCGTCTAAAGTTTGCCTCACTTGATTGACTATTTGTTGTTGCAATTAGGCACACCAAATACATGATTACCATGTGTTTAGCATACCAATATTCAACTAGTTTGTGGAAAGTACATTGTTTTGCACTTTTTAGGGCAGTTACATTTTGTATGTTTAGGTGCCTAAACATTGTGCATGGGCGCAACAAGAATATGTTGTGTAGCTCTTGTTTGGTCATCTTATTTCAGCGATTTCTTTCTATGGGTATTTCAGCGAGTCCTTTGTTGACTAGTTCTATTGGATTCAGGTATGGGGAGGAAACCCTGCCAAATTCCTGAGGAAGCTCACTGATGACGAGATTGCGTTTATCAAAGAGTCAGCTTCTAACTATTCCACTTTGGCAAAGGCCCATGCTGCTGAGAATGCCAAGCCTGTTGAAAAGATTATTGAGTTTGAGAAGCTTCTGCGCAAGAAGTCTGCTCACGAGGATGAGCAACATGATTCAATGATTGGTGCCACTCGGGAGGTTCCTCCGGAGCTGACGCCCTCGAGTCCTGCCCAATAAACCTTGTTTCTGTTTTTGCTCCTCTCTGATGCCTTCCATCATCTTACATTGGACAGTGCAGGATTGTTGAAGGTGACACTGTTCCATGAGTTTGGCGGTTTATGTTTACTTTCCTCCCCAATAATTTTGGGTCGAGCAATTTTCAAAAGCTGGCCATGCACTTCGTTTTCTGTATTCCATATGTTTAAGATGCGCTCCATGGAACAAAGGGAGCCATTACGCACAGCAACCTAGCATCGTTTTGACAAATTACTTGCAGTGCATTCCTGTAGTTTTCTACTGGGTTAAAAAGCGGGATTTGCTGGTGTACGTGAATTCAGGGCATGTCTAGCCTGTGCGTGAAAGTTGCTAAAGTCTGACATATGAACTAAGGCCCTGTTGTTTGCGGTGGTAACTTTCTTGCCGTCGATATGTTTTTTATACTGCTAAATGATGTATTTTTTTAAAAAAGTTATATAGAAGTTTTTTTAAAAATTAAACAAATTTATTTTTTAGTTTATAATAATTAATAATTAATTAATTATACGTTAATAGTTTCTTGTTTTATGTGTCACTGTCACTGCTAAATGCCATCTAATTATATAGCCCTGAAATTTTATTAACCCCAAATTTTTTTATTAAAGTCTGCTTGGCACTGTAAACGTTGAAATACCATCGATATAATCCTAGAAATCTCCTGATGTGGGGTAGTTTCACTGATATGAAAAGATTAAATAAATAAACGGATCTGATTGATGTGAAAAGATTAAATAAATAAGATGACTTAAACTACACATTTGTAATTAGTTAGGTAATTCTTATGTTATGATTATATGATGACATATTAACATTGTACCAGTCTATAAAAATGTGAGTTAATAGTTAGAAGAATATTTTAACTTACTGGTTAAATATTCATACATTACAATTATTCTATTACGGTTTTTTTAAAGAAAATCATGTTGACGTCGTGACGTGCACTGTTTTTTTTATCTCAAAAGAGGAGTGTGGGTAGGCCTTCAATTTTTTATAGGTTTTTTTTATGTTACTGAGAGGAGGAGGACGAATACGTCTTTAATAGATATACACTTAACTAATATACAAATTAGATAAAACTATACTATATATATATACAAAACAGTTGTATCGATATTACGAAGAATAGTGAGTTAGTGTTTTATAACTATTTTAAACTATTTTGGTAGTAGTAAGATTTGGTATCATCAATGGTTTGGTTTGGTACCAATTTAATTTTTTAAAGCGCTTGAGCTTTTGTTTTATTTTGTATCAAAATTTTGACAATGCAAATTTTCTATTAGAAAACCAAATGCCATCTAATTCTATTGTTATTATCAATTTTTTTTGACGTGGCCAGTTTTAGCATGAAACCAAGAAAGCCCTTACCAGAGTTTGCCTTAGTGAAAATTACTCCCACTGGTTTATTAAAAATCGACCAAAACCCGGTAAAAACCGACGACCTATGGTTTTGACAAACCGACAACCAGCGGTTTTTTGGGTTTTGTGAAGAGCCCTTACATGCCCAGTTCCAAAGTTCTCTGTGTGGGCTGAGGAAAAGCAGGCTTCGGCCGTCTCCCCATCTGTTATATCAACCCGCAAGTCCTCCACGCTCCAGCCTCCAGCCGTCGCGGAGTCGCGGTTCGCCGCTGCGCGCCCGTGGCTCGCCTGCCCCGTCCTCTACTCCTCTTGCCGTCGCGGCGGTCGGGGCGCCACCGCCATCGTGCCCTTGTGCCGTGCGTCCTGCCGCTCATCTGCCTGCCCCGCCCCATCTCCGGCGGCAAGCGCTGCTGTGCCATGTCGTGCCGGAGGCCGGAGCAGCGGAGCTCCCTCACATCCCGCAGGGCCGTGGAGGGCGGCGAAGGCTGCAGCCTATCCCCACGCGGCTAGGCCCCAGCCGACCAGCCCCCAGCCTCCCGCCGCTCGCCGTGGCCTCGCGTGAAGCCGGACGCCCCCTGCTTGTGAGCTAGTCTGCAACTGGTACTATTCTCCATTTAGACATTCAGGCGATGGTAGCATGCAGCTAATTAATTAGCTAGCTTTCGCCTGATATTTAAACTATTTATATTGTTAGTTTTGCAAATCTTGAACTTAATTGTTGATTTTGGTCAATTTACAATGTTATAAAATATTATTGCTATATGTATATAGTAGTTTTAAAATTTTTTATACGCATATATTCGATTTAGGTTATGAAAACTAGTAGTGTGAAGTTGGCACACCCAATGAAAATTTCCTGGCTCCTCGTCTGCTCATAACCCAATGAGTGTGCCCCTTTTTAACACATGCTAAGAGATTGGAGGCACAACAATATAAATCCATAAAACTCACTGAATTCATAATGCTAGAGGGAAATTAAAGATCAACTTACCATGTGCATGCGTGTGCACCTGCTCCCATGTGTGGTCATAGTTTTTAACATCTGAATTCTGAAGTACTCTGTTGGGAAACAGGGGTTTGGCAATGCGATTTCAGATAGTAGTATATATACACTATATGTGTGGCCCATGGAACAGTATGTGTTCTTTAGGGAGAGATAATCTCATGCACAGCACAGGGAATAAACTTCTCAGTGTGGAATTATTGAAGGCTATGTCCCTTTTGAAAAAAAAAATCAAAGATAGATATGACTGATGTAGTGTTGTGTAACTACAGATTTTTTTTTTGCTTGACTCTTTACAGTCATGAAAGCATGTAATACAGCTATACTCATTGCAATTTGCAAATAGTTGATGAATGTGTGTTTTTTATAAATCAAGCTTGCTGAAGAAATTAAGGGTACAAATAGGATGAAATTACACTGGTTGGCTTTGAACTATCTTCCACTCCAGCTTGGAAAGCTCCATGCACTTTGGTGGTAAGTGCAGGCTGGAGCCCTAACAGCTGAGTGCGTTACTCCTTTTGTATTGATTATCTTGAGAAGTTCATCAAAGTTACTGTTGCTTGCCTTTCTCAACTAACCATATAAATATACACTTTAGGATAAACATCACACATGCAGAGCTGGACCATGAACAAGAATAGTTTTTCTACTATCCTTGGGAAGCAATGAAAGGCAGAGATATATTGCAGAGTTAATTTTTTTTGTACCTCTTGATACCTACACTTCTCACTACCTCATGATGAACACAAAATATACGTCTACCTTCTACTACCTTCCCAAAGAACTGTAGAAAAGCTCAAAAGAGAAATATGAAAACTTCTTTGAGAACTTCTCCAATGTCTACACAAACGCAGTAAGCCATTCCTCAGCCAGTCAAATCTAAAAACTGAACTGAACTGCTCAATGCCTTTGCCATGTTTATTTCTGGAAAGTCTAAATGCTCCTTAGCTGTTCTAGGGTAAGTGCATTGAAAGGTTTAGGGCAAGAACTGGAAGAACGTTGTTGAATGAGTGTTTGGTATGCCTCTCTCATTGTTGGCCTTGCTTGAGGAGAAACTTCCAAGCACGAAAGGGCCACCTTGATGATAAGAGCTATGCTTTTCTCTTCTGTTGTGGTTGGTTCTGTAGGTTGTTGGTCCGGTATTTCTCTGACCAATATATGTTTCTCCCTGGATGACAAAAGAGTTTGTGACAATTCCCTTGGATGCTTCCCCATTACCACCTCTAGAACAACAACACCAAAGCTATAGACATTGCATTTCTCTGTCACGACAGGTGTATGGGACATCTCTGCACTCAAAATACAACAGAGTAGAGTAGAATCAATAATCACTAAGGAAAAAATGTGTTAGGTATGAGGGAAAAAGAACTACATTATATACCAGGAGCTATGTAGCCATATGTCCCAGCTAGTGCACTTGAATTTGATAAATCGGGCTTCAATATCCTTGCTGTGCCAAAATCTGAGACATAAGCCTTCAAAGCTGTATCAAGTAGGATGTTGTTACTTGTGATGTCTCAATGGATTATAGGTGGATTGCACTCATGCAAATAAGTCATCGGCTGAGCCACCTATTCTACCAGAGTAGCTCTCTTCTGCCAACCCAATTCCTTGGATAATTCCTTGTTGTTGAGGGTCATACGTAGGCTTCCCTGCTGAATGTATTGGTAGTCTACAAACTTATACTCTGGGTGGGAGCAGAATGCATACAACTTGACGATGCATCGATGTCAGATTTCTGATAATATTTCCATTTCACTGCGAAATCTTCTTTCATCATTTAAGCTGTCTTCAGTCTGATGAAGCTTCTTCACAGCAACCAGCTGCCCGTCTTGGAGTTGTGCTTTATAGACCTTGCCATTTCCTCCTATTCCAACGATGCACTTATTGTCGAAATTTTCGGTTGCCCTGATGATATCCTCTAATGCCAGTTTCCTGTCAAAGTTCCAAATAGAGAATAAGCCCCTTGAATCAGTAGTAGCAGTAGCACTTTCCTGTGGTTTTCTCCTTTTGTAGGAAAGCAGCGTAGTGCCAATAATAATAATTATTATTATTATTAGAAGAAGAACAATAACAAAACCTTTTAGTACCAAATAAGTTGGGATAGGCTAATTAAAAGAACAATTGCACATAAAGGAAGGACTATTGGAATGATACAACTAAGAAGCTTTCTTTTGTGATGATTGTATGCAGGAATTGACTCACAAGATGATAAACCAGAGAGATTGCCAGATAAACCTTTATTATGAAGAAACCAGCCTGCTAAAGCATTACGAAACATGCCTCCTGATGGGATTGGTCCTTCCAAGTTGTTGTATGATACATCGAGCGTTGATAGACTGTGCATGTTTGCAAATGAGGCTGGAATGCTTCCGTTGAACTGATTGTGGGACAGATTTAGGTATATTAACATCAGCAACTTGCCAAGCTGTTGTGGCAACACACCATCAAGTCTATTACTGCTGACATCTAACATGCTCTGCAGGCTTGCCAAATTTCCAATTTCATCAGGTAAATTTCCACTCAACTTGTTGCTGTTGATGTTCAAGACAAGTAATTTGGTGCATCCTCCCAGTGATTTTGGTATTAACCCACTCAAATTGTTTTGAGATATGTCAAGATATTCTAGATTCTTGAGTTGTCCCAACTGAGAAGGTATGGGTCCTGATGGTTTGATGCCAATATAAGGTTGTACAGATTTGTCAAGTAACCCAATTCTGATGGTATTCTGCCAACTAGTCTATTGGACTAGAGGATTAGCTCACCTAGCATGGATAAGTCTGATACTTCTGGGGGTATTTCTGCAGCGATAAAATTTTCTGTCACATTGAGCACAGCTAGGTTGGTGCATTTACCCCAGTCTGGTGAGAGTTCTCCAGTGAGTCAGGTTAATTAATTGGAGATGTGGATGAACACCATATCCCTGAGTTATATTTCCTGTGAGTTGATTCCAGTCTAGTAAAACTCGAAGAAGGCTTTTACATGCCCTTAAGCTCCTTGGAAGAGGCCCATCAAACATATTGTGATGAGCAACAAATTTTTCAAGCTGTCCACCCTTACATACATCTGTGGGCAAAGGGCCTGATAGGGAGTTATAACCTAGTTCAAGATAGACTAAGCCTGTGACATTTCCAAATTCTTTGTGCAGAGTACCAAATAGTCCGTTGAAGTTCACTGTTAACACTGTCATCTTTCTCAACTTGCCAATTGACAATGGAATTGATCCAGATAATTGATTATCCTCCAACCCCAAAATTTCGATATGTACTAGATTACCAATATCATGGAGTATTTCACTGGTCATAGGATTTTGGGATAGGGCCAACTCTATTAGCTCAGTGAGATTTACGAAACAGGGATGAATAAGACCAGAAATCTGGTTGTTAACTACAAGAAAATACTGGAGAACTAGGTTGCAGATTTCAGGGGGTATGGAGTTGGATATCTTGTTATTACTCATATCCAGTCCTATTAGCTTAGTAAGATTTCCTATGCTTGGTGGGATGGATCCATGGAATTTGTTACGGGCAAATGTCACATACTGAAGATTTATTAGATTGCCAGTTTCATAAGGAATGGACCCTGCCATTTCATTCTGGTGCAGATAAAGTTTATTCAGCATGGTGAGATTGGTTAGAGACATGGGAATCTGAGAGGTGATATTTTTCTCGAAGAGCTCAATGTCTTGTATGTTGATGAGCTTGCCTAGTTCTGAAGGTATAGGCCCTGACAAGACATTACCACACAGCTGCAAACTTTCTAGCTTGGTCAAGTTTCCAAGGGTTGTGGGTATCTCACCGCTTAAGGCGTTGGAGTTAAGGTACAAGCTTTGCAGGTTGACAAGCCTTCCCATCTCGACTGGAATGACACCTCTGATCATGTTTTGATCAATGTTGAGTTGGGATAACATCGTCAGATTAGCTAAGGATGTAGGGATAGATCCTGCGAGGTTGTTAGAGGAGAGAACCAGCACTGTGAGACTCCATCGGCCAGCAAACTCGGATGGTACATGCCCTGTAATCCAGTGGCGGACCCAGGATAGAATCTTAGCTATGGCCGAATAATCCCTGTATTAGCATAAAAGATGGTAAGCTGACTGAGCAAATGCACCGCAAATCCACCTTGCTTACATCCATAAAGATTATACTCATACATCCGTTGTGGCTGGGGAGTTACTTGGCCCTCTTAGGACTCTCTTGTTTCAGTTCGTGGGATGGAGTTCAAACTGCAAAACACAATGCTGTAAATAATAGCTCTTCCGTCGGTGCACGAGCTGCCGCAGTGCCATTGCTGCTGCTCAACCTGAGCCCGACGCATGACTGAGATGAGCCAATAGCTAGCCAAGCAACACAGCATTTGCTCCAAATGCTCGAGACTTGCTCCTGTCCATTGCTTTCGTCGCAAGGAATTCTCCACTTGGCGGATTCAGGGTATTCTCCACTTTGGCTAGCTACGGCAGCCACCATAGCATGCCATAGTGGTAGTTCCGCCCCTGCTGTAATCTGATTGCCATAGAGGTACAAAATTTCTAACTTTTTTAAGTTTCCAACAGTTGTTGGTATCTCATGGGCCAACATGTTTTCTCCTAACTGCAGAGTCTGCAGATTGACGAGCCTTCCCATCTCCACTGGGATGCTTCCGGAGACCATATTTTGCATGATCACAAGACCGTTTAACATTGTCAGATTACCTATGGATGCAGGGATCTGACCTGTCAGGTTGTTTGAGGAGAGCGCCAAGACGGTGAGGCTCTGCAGCTCTCCAATCTCACGTGGCACTCCAGCCAGCTGATTGCTGCTCAGATCGAGGTAGGAGAGTGCTGACAATGCGCTGATGCTCCTGGGGATGTCGCCATAGAGGCTGTTGCTGCTGAGGTCGATGTACGTGAGGAACTGGGGAGACGACAGGTCGAGATCGTCGAGCCGGCCATGGATGCGAGCACTCGGCAGGGAGATGTTGGTGATGACCAGCGGCATGTGGCGACCCTGGCGCATGGTGCCACACACGATGCCGGCCCAGCCCTCGCATGGGCTGGTACGGTTCGTCCAGGTGCTAGCCATCTCCGGCGGCGAGCTGTCGAGAGTAGATTTCCAGTGGAGAAGAGCCCCTCGTTGACACTGTAGTGGGATGCCTCCACGGCTTTGCACGGCAGAATCTTCTTGCAGGAGGAAAAGGAGGCAGTACGCCGTGGACAACAAGAGCTGGAGGAGCCATGTTGGGGAGGACGACTTCATGTGCATCATCATCATCATCATCATCATTTTGATGTGGAAGTAGTGTTGGCAGATGATGTTCTTGTACAAATTGCATGGCCCATTAATAATTGTGGTTTGTGAGAAAACTACAGAGACCATGGAGAATCGATTGATCACCTACTAGTTGCTTGCCTAGAAATCGAAAAGGATACCTGGAGGAGGGCTAATGCTCTGCCCGCCATGCGAATGCGTCAATAATGCAGCTCACGTGCAAATAAGGTTGTTTCAAGCTCACTTGCTCTCAAGTATATTTTCAGCCCCTTTTTCTCTGTTCATTCGTAGGCCTCCGGTCCACCTACGTATTTGAATGTGGTCCAACACATGCAATACAAATGTATAAACTTTATATGTACAAACTTTATACGTATAAGCTTTCCACGAATGAACATTCAATATATAAATTTATGTAAATGGATTTGAAATGAATTTAAAAGCAAATTTATATATGCTTTATGTAAATGAATGGGCCGGTTTAAGCCCAAGACGGTTTATAAAATATTTTTCTCATATTTAAATTTGCTTTTAAATTTGTTTCAAATCCATTTACTTAAATTTCTATATTGAATGTTCTTTTGTGGAAAGTTTATGCATACAAACTTTATACGTACAAACCTTATATATATATTTTATAAACTGTGTTGGGCTTAAACCGGCCCACGAAGAAAATAAGTCCAAAACATATGCGTACATGCAGCATTGGGAAAACTCAATTTCGCGTTGTTACGCGCGTGCATCACGCGTACGTCTGTACGTTTCGAAGAGAAAAGATACTAAAAATAGAAACAGGGTATTATCAGCGTTAATCAAAAAATTGGAAAGAGGCAGATTCGCACGCCGTGCGCGCGCGCATTCGTGCGGTAGACTTTTTCGTGGGGGGATCCCGTCCCGGGTGGTGGGGACGAGCCCATTTTAAATTAGTTCTCACTGACATGTAGACCCGAGCTTTATGAACTCTTAAGTTAATGATCAAGTAATAATAATTAGTAAACGGTGATCGCAGAACACACACTGGTCAGAGATCTACCTGGGAATATATGCAACTATTCCAGTTGATTGAGACTAGCTTTTCCTCGTCTTCTTGTGTCTTGTTCTCAACTGACGGTGGAGGATCGATTAGGATAAAATCAGCTACCAAACTATTAATTAAGACTACACATTGGTACTTAGAACCTGTTTGATATGGCTTAAGCTTCTGGATCTACGGGCGCATCCAGAGTATAGCAAGGGACCTTAGCCCCGTAGTCAATTCTTTCTTCTTCCATGTGGGTCCCTAGAATACCTGAGCAGTAGGCTCTAGTCCTCGCTCATAATTTTTTCATACGTCTGCCTCTGTTTAGATCATTGAAAAAAACAAAATTTATAGATTAAATTAAATTGGTTTTATTCTCTTATTTTGGTCTAAACTACGAATAACATGTCTCACCCCTAATGACCTAATCTACCAGTAGCTCCAACTCAACAAGTTTTGAAGCTAGGAAAACCCATCCTAAAAAAACTTAGAGTTGGAGCTGTATAAAATAGGACCTTAGTTAATTCTCCATCCATGATTTATATTGTGTTACGATGGCATACTACCACTGTATATGTCCTTGGGAGATTACAAAAGAGGACAGAGTTTAGAATAAATTTTAACTTATATGTGTCCAACGAGTATTCAAGTTAGATAAAAACAACGCTAAAAATCACCTTATGGAGTTTTATATGAACGTGAATTCCGTAAGATGCTCCTATTTAAAGTTTGGGGTGTTAGGTGTATTTCTGTTTAAAGTTTAAGAGGGTATATTGACATTTTTCCTATTTACTAAATAGTAGTAGTAGTATTGTTTAGCTCATATGATGCTACATACTGTTGTATGTGATAACCAGAAAGAAACAATATGACAACCGTTGCAAAGGCCATTTGTTTCACTCTCAGGGAAATCGGACTGGGGCTCGTTTGGTAATTGGGTTACAGGGGTGGGAAACGAAAATTGTTTATAGTAGTATTAAGATTTTAAATGTATGGATAGTGTGGAACTAGAATAGCCTAAAGGCCTAAAGGCCTGATTGGAAGCCTACTTTTTTCTAATCGGGTGTAAAATACGGGCTTAAAATTTTTTACACTTGTAAATTTAAAATACGTGTTCATAGTCGATTTCGATGGAAAAGAAATGTGACCTTTGAGGGCTACACTATTTTTTTTACAAATGCCAGGAAGTCAAATTTGTCATAGATTTATAGCGGTCCTTTGCCCAGGTCAAATCTCTTTGAGCTTATGCTCGACCTAACCGAGGCCATCTGCTCCATCACGTCACCCTACTATTGTTACAACAGCTATATTCCTAACACCATCTTCAATATTATAATCTCAACTTCTATGTTGCCCTATCTTTATTGTCACCGTCTGGTTAGCCTCAAGCTACACCACGATAGCCAGCCTCGATTTGCACCGTCACTACCACTATTAGGTTAGCCTCAAGCTACATCGTCGTTGCTACCTCCTTGATGGTTTTGATCATATTGCCACTGTCACCACCCATAACTCGATCCACTTCTCTAGTATGTTGGTATCAATATATCCTATATAACCGTACGATTGAGACTAGGACTATAAGATTTAGGCCAATGTCATCCGTGACTTGATTTTGTCAACTACAATCTACATCATCTTGGCCTCCACGACTATTAATCCGTAAAATCACACTAAATTTATAGTCAAAATAAACTCATCATGTATGCATGATGCTGCCTAGCCTATCCCTACACCAAGACCCCAAAACAAACTACGATCACAAAAGGCTCTCTAGTGAAAGATCAACGTAGGAATATATGCCACTCTGCCGGTCGACCGAGGCTCTAATTTCCCCGCCTTTAGTATCTTGGTCTCAACTGGTGGTGGCTGATCGATTAGGCTAAATCCGCGACCACCGTCCACCCATTTCTTTTTTTCATGATTTCTTTTTTTCATCTTGATACTTTTACAAAACTTATTTTATAACAAATCATAACAAAACTTAGTCCCATTTGAAACAGATTATTCACCAGATTATAACTGCATAATATCTACTATAAGTTAAATATATATGTTTTTTTTAAAAAAACATAACAAATAATTTAGAAGAACTGATCTAAGTAATACATAGAATAACATTTTTTTAACAAAATGTATTTTTAGAGGTGTTAGGTAAATAATTTGCGACAATAATACAGTGAAATAGCTTAAAAGAAGTAAATGAATACTTAGGACTTGTTGTTTTCATTAAGATATAAAATTTTGCTTAGTTTCTGTTAGCACACTTTTTACATTATTAAACGGTGTGTTTTGTAAAAAATTACTTTAAAATATCAAATAAATTTATTTTTCAAATTTATAATAATTAAAACCAATTAATCATATACTAATGACTTTCTCATTGTCTTATGTTCAATAGAGGTGCTGTGCATCCACAATATAGTCTACATGTTGAGTAATTAAGAAAAGCTGGTTTTGCCCCTTGAATTATTGTCTTAGCCCAAATTACCTCCCTTAACTTCAATACCACATATCCAACGTCTTGAATTTTTTAAAACCGGATGAATAACCCCTACGTAGAATTCATAGCGGTTTTGATCTGACTAAGCATGCATGTCACTCAAATGGATGATGTGGTATTATGGTCCACAAGTCAACAACCTTTTCCTTTGCTTACATGACACAAAAATAGATAACGTGGTATTAGAGCCCACCTGTCAGCAACTTTTTTCCTCCTACCCTTCTCTGCTGCAATCCCCTCTCGTCCCTAATCAGCGTCAATGCCAACGCTCTCCTTCCCACCTCAACGCTGCCTGCCTCCGCTCCTTTTTCTCCTCAACACCTCATGCCTCACATTTCCCCCCTTGCGAGCTCGTCAAGATCTTGATGTGGTAAGCCTGGCAAGGGGAGGGGAACAAAAGAAAGAGAGCCACATCGAGCTCTCGGATGATGACGGCGGTGCCAACTCATGAAGTACCGTGGTAGCATGAGCCCAGTGACCCGCCCACTAGCGATGGTGATGCGCAGTAGGATGGAACACGCCCACTCCATGCTGTGACTCAATATTTTCAAGTTCGGTTGAGACTTGGCTCAGTTTTGTCCATGCCGGTTTTTCTCTGTAGCTTTCAATTCTTTTATGCCAGCTGTTCTCAGTAGTGCGGTTTTCATGTGTCCATAGAATTTTTTGGTGGAGCAGGTTTTTCACTGCGCATAGTGGAGAGGAGATGGCGTGAATGAAATTATGCATGATGGAAAGTATGGGAGGACAATAAAACTTCTCTTTCAGAGTGGTAGAGATATTTCTTACTGGTTTGCCACCTAGAACATAAACTATTTTGGATTGAGGTAGGGGGTATTTTGTCTGCAAAGAGTTGAGTGCGATGCTATATTTGGTATTTAGAGTTGTTGGGGAAATTCAAACCCAGAAAATAGTTGAGGGGTAAATCCAACTTGTTTTTCTAAAATATTTTGACAACATATGAATTAAATAAATTGACGGTATAAATCTATAAATCAACATATGTCTGCCATCACGGTTTCCCGTCAGAAGAACGTCAACCGACAGGGTTTCCTGACAGGAGAAGTTTCCTGACGTCTTCCCAACGTGACAGGCCTCCCATTCTTAACAGTCTGAACCGGACGGCGCAAGCACGACGGTGGCCAACAGCGATGATCAATCCTGACGTTTTTGTGTCATTCCTGACTGTGAAAAGCAGTGAGGAAAAATCTGTCTATCTGGTAGTTTTATATACTACCACGATCCTACGCAGTAATTGCTAAAATTATATCTGCATTGTTATCACTGTCGTGCTTGATAAACAGTAGAGTTGGAGATTTCTACGCCACTGTTTTTTTTAATCCAACTGTCACTACAGTGACCACTAAAATTACGGTCACTGCAGTGTGCCAATTCAACATAGCTGTTAGACTAGCATAGAGCAGTATTTTGTTTCATATTTAGAAACAGTATTTTCTTATACGTGCATAGAGCTTTCCTTCCTTGATGCGTATCTTCATCAGCGGTCTCATTCCTATTCTATAGGATAGTTGTTTCTATAAATCCAGATACGAAATAGGGACAGCGATATATATATGTACGTTTAATTTCTGATTATATATCAATCACGAGTTCTCTCGTCTATCATGCTATCAAAGCAATTTGATTCTTCCTTTTGCTTTCGCTTCTGTTTTCGTTTTCACTAAAAACTCTACCGTACTGCCATTGCCGACGACACCGTCGCGGCGGCCATGCGCGTCGCACTGCAGTGCCGTGTGGCTGCATTCACCCCAAAGGAGCACCAAAGAAGCAGTGAAGCCAAGAGGCTGCTCACTTGAAGGCTGTGCGTCTCGAGGCCAAGCGCCAGGAGGCCGAGCGCTTGGAGGCCGAACGCCACGACGTCGATGCCTGCACCCTGGTGCTCGCCAGTGAGGTAGCTGCAGCCACCGCTACCCTCTATGCCCAGGCGGCAGCCATTCTCAACATCAAGGTCCTTGTGCCGATCGTCCTCGACCTCACCTCACCTCACTTCAACTGATGGCGTGGCCTCTTCCTCAATACACTCGAGCGCTACACGCTCGCATACCATGTTCTCTCTAATGATGATTGCTCCAATGACATCACTTGGAAACATATGGACTATGACGTCCTCTCATGGCTCTATGAGACAATCATCACCGATCTTCTCGAGGTAATGATGAAATGCAAAGACGGGCCGCCAATGGCGCGCATTGTCTTGCTGGGTCTGGAGCAGCAATTCATCGATAACAAGAAGACTCGTGCACTCCTCCTCGACGCTGAGTTCCATACCTTCGTCCAGGGTGATCTTTCTATCGACGATTACTGCCATCAACTCAAGGCGATGGCTGACTAGCTTGTCAATCTTGGCGAGCCCGTTCGGGATCGCACCCTCGTCCTCAACTTCCTTCGTGGCCTCAACGACCGCTTCGCTAACTTGGCGGCCTTGATCTAGCACCAACGGCTATTTCCGATGTTCATTAAGGTGTGTTTTGATCTCTGCCTCGCCGAAATCACCATGAAGGACAAGCAAGGGTTTGCGCAGGCCTAACTACCTCCGCTCCTCGGGCGCCACCACCGACGTTCTACAACCCATCACTGGTAGCAACTCCAGCAAGAAGCCAACACGTCATGGTGGTGGTGGTGGAAGGAAGTCCAGTTGGATTGGTTCTCCTGGTGGTTGGACCGACATTGGTTTAGCATTCTCCAATGCGCGGTGACCCCCTCTGCTTGGCTGGCAGCCTGACTATGGCACCTTTCAGGTCTACTGGGCCAGCCCACCAAGCATCCCACCGCGCACCGAGTCAACCGCCTCAAGCTTTCTACACAGGCTAGTCTTCCTTGTCACTTGGGCCTCTACCTCCTCCACCGACTGCTCCACTGCTTGGGTCACCGCCTCCATTGACTCGTGTGCCGGGGCCATTGCATCACTAGTTGCCATTGCCAGGCTTCACCAGCCCATCCACACTTCCTGGATGGATCAATCACCTGGCAGAATTTGGGTGGGATCAGAATGCTCTGGCGTCATCCTTCAACACGATGACAATTCAGCTACCACCGTCGATTGAATGGTATATGGATACTGGTGCTAAGACTCATATGACATCAAACTCCGGTAATCTTTGTATTTCTCAACCTCCTTTATTTTCTACTCTATCCAATATCATTATCGGTGATGGCTCCCTCCTACCCATCACTAGCACCGGCTCCATTAATTTTCCTACTGCTTAGGGTTTTCTTCACTTAAATAATGTTCTAGTTTCTCCCCAATTAATCAAAAATCTTATTTCCATTCATCAGTTCACCATTGACAATAATTGCTTTATTGAATTTGATCCATATGGTTTCTTTGTAAAGGACCTCACAACTCGAAGTGTGATCGTTAGGTGCAATAGTTCTAGGCCACTCTATCCACTCTTGTCATCGATCTTTTGGCCCCTTGCCCTCACAGCCAGCTCCAGCTTCACCCTTTGGCATCAGCGTCTTGGTCATATTGGCCCCAAGGCCCTCTCTTGTTTAGTATCATCTTCTACCATTCCATGTAATAAAATTGAGTTCGAACATTTGTATCATGCTTGTCAATTGGGTCACCACGTGCGTTTTCCTTTTCCTAGCTCTAGTTCACGAGCAACTCATAATTTTGATTTAATTCATTGTGACCTTTGGACTTCCCTCGTGGCTAGCATCTCTAGATACAAATATTATTTAGTCATCCTTGATGATTGCTCATACTATCTTTGGACTTTTCCTTTACGTCTCAAATCTGACACATTGTCTACTCTCACTCATTTTTTTGCTTATGTTTCCACTCAGTTCAGCGTCTCCATCAAGAATGTTTAGTGCGACAATGGTTGTGGGTTTGATAACTCCAGTGCCCGCACGTTCTTTCTCACTCGGGGTACCACCCTCCGTATGTCTTGCCCATACACTTTGCCCCAAAATGGTAGAGCTGAGCGCATTATTCGCACCACCAATAATATTATTCGCTCACTCCTCTTTCAGGTCAGCATGTCAGCTTCCTATTCGGTTGAACCACTTCACACTACTACTTATTTTCTCAATCGTCACCCCACCAAGACTCTCTCCCTTGCTACCCCTTTTACCGCACTCCATGGAACCCAACCATCTTATACTCACCTTCGCATCTTTGGGTGTCTCTATTATCCAAACCTTTTCGCGATAGTTGATCATAAGTTGGCTCCCCGTTCCGCTGCCTGTGTTTTTCTTATGTATCCCTTTGATCATAAGGGGTATCACTGTCTTAATCTCTCCACCAATAGAATCATCATTTTATGCCATATGACCTTTGATGAAACCTCCTTTCCTTTCTTTGAGGTCTCAACCCCTCTTTCCTCTGACTTTGACTTTCTATCGGAGTTTGATGTTGCTACACCTATTCTCCCTATTGGCTTGTCTCGTGTTTTAGGTACCAAGACTGCTCAGGATGCTTCCTCGCCTGATTCCCATAACACCACTGGCCCTGCTGGTGTTCTACCGCAAGTTGTTGCCAGTGGTGTCAACGGGTTGCTGTAGCAAGATAGTGTCGACGCGGCCCCTATGGCCTCCCGCTCGATTGGGCCTGGTGTGACGACCAGCGTAGCTCATACGCTTTCACTCGGTGCAACGGTGTCTGGTGCTCTAGCTAGCGCGGCCCACGCACCTCAGCCTAGCTCTAGCACGGCTATCACTGGTGTTGATGCATGTCAACCTCCACCCAATGTGTACTTATTCCACCAGTGGCAAACGAGCACAATATGATGATGCGTGGGAAGCATGACTTTCGTCAAACCAAAGACTCCATTTGGTCTTCATGCTGCCACCTTGTCTCAAATCCCTAGTTTCTATCACAGTGCATTAGAAGATCCGAACTGGAGAGAGGCAATGACTGAGGAGTACTTCGCATTGATCGCTAATAATACATGGGAGCTAGTTCCTCATCCCTCTGGAGCCAATATTGTGACCGACAAGTGGGTGTATCGTCATAAGTATCATGTTGACAGTTCTCTTGAGCGATATAAGGTTCGTTGGGTCCTTCGAGGTTTCACTCAACGTCTTGGAATTGATTTTGATGAGACATTCAGTCCAGTGATCAAGGCTGCTACCATTTGCACGGTGCTCAAGTTCATCAACTTGATATTAAGAATGTTTTCTTGCACGGCACCCTTGACGAGATAGTTTATTGTGTGCATCATGCTGGTTTTGTTGACAGCTCCCTCCTGGATTTTGTTTGCCGCCTGAATAAGTCTCTATATGGCCTAAAGCAAGCTCCCTGTGCTTGGTACAATCGATTTGCCACTTACCTTCTCTCCTTGGGCTTTATGAGTGCTAAGTCTGACATGTCATTATTCATCTATCGACACGGCGGTAATACAATTTACTTACTTCTTTATGTTGATGATATTGTTTTGACAGCCTCCTTAGCATCTCTTCTCTGCTGAGTTATTGCAGCACTCCAGCAGGAATTCTCTATGAAGAATCTTGGTCCTCTACACTATTTTCTGAGCCTTACAATTACTTGCCAAGATGGTGGTTTCTTTCTTTCACAGCGTTCCTACATCCTAGAAATTCTTAAGTGTGCAGGTATGTGCCACTGCAAGCCATGTTCAACGCCTGTTGATACATCAACAAAGGTCTCTGGCTCAGAGGGATCTTCAGTTGCTGATTTGACTCACTATCGGGGTTTGGCTAGTGCATTACAATACCTGACCTTCACTCGCCCTGATATTTTTTATGTTGTTCAACAGGTTTGCCTCCATATGCATGATCTATGAGAGCCGCACTACGCTTTGATTAAGTGCATTCTCCGTTATCTGCATGGCACATTAGATCATGGTTTACAACTTTGGCATACCTCTACATTGACTCTAGTTGCATATTCTGATGTAGATTGGGCTAGTTATCCTAACACTCGTCGCTCCACCTCTAAATACGCTGTCTTTTTTTGTGACAACCTTGTTTCTTAGTCATCAAAGAAGCAACCTACTTTTTCTCGTTCCAGTGCTAAGGCTAAGTATTGTACAGTTGCTAATTTTGTTGCTAAAAACAACTTGGCTACATTAGCTACTTCAAGAGTTGTATATTCCTCTTAGACGTGCAACGATTGTTTATTACGATAATATCAATGCAGTGTATCTCTCGACAAATCCGGTGCAACATCAGCATACCAAACACATCAAGATTGACCTTCACTTTGTCCGTAAGCAGTTTGCTGTTAGAGCTATTCGTGTGTTGTATGTTCATATGGCCTCATAGTATGCTGATATCTTCATCAAGAGGCTCCCATCTTCAATCTTCATCAAGTTTCATTATAGTTTGAACTTTTTAATTTATAGCTAGCCACACTCAGACTACGGAGGATGTTAGAATACCATATTTAGAGGCAATATTTTTTTCTTTGTTCGTGTACGCGTATAAAGGTTTTCTTCCTTACTGCGTATCTCCACCAGCGGTTTTCTTTCTATTCTGTCGGATAATTATTTTTATAAATCGAGAGATATAGAATAGACACAACGATATATATAATCTATGCATCACGAATTCTCATCTTGCTTCGACGGTGAATCAGTAGAACGCACGGGGGTGGCATCAGGCAGGCCGGCCGAGCTCGCTAGCTTCCTCGAGGCGCATGCGCGTTGCTACGGCTGGCTTGATGGTCCGACCGATGTGACGGGCTGATGCCAGGGCGCCTGCGTGACCGCGCGTGCCGTGTGGCCAATGTTTATGTATGCACGCAACGAACAACTACTACTACCCATCGATCGATACTACTATATTGGATCAGACCGCCGTTCCCCACCCCCGTACGTGTCGATCCGTCACCACACACAAGTTCCTTGACTGTCCTGTGCCTCGCGAAAGCTACCAGCCGCCGCAGCTGCTTTCCAATTCCACCGGCCCCCGGCGACGAACATGTCGGGCCAGCCTATCAGCGACATCAGAGGAGGAGAAAAGAAACGGAAAACAGCTCGATCCAGCCACGCCGTTTTCCTCGTTGCGAGGTTTTATACGCAAGAAAAATCAGCAAAAGCGAAACTTTCAGCCTACGCACTAGCCAACGATGCTGTTTTTCTTCTCGAGCACCAAGTGTATGTATATGCTCCACTTCGGTGTTTTTTCGGAATTGAGTGCTTTTTATATGTGCAAACATATCTCGTGAATTATATATGCTAGCGGTAAAGTAACTAAAAGTAAGTTTGTTCGGTCGCATGAAGAGATAACTTAGTACTCTATAAGCAGTGGGAGTAGATATTATCAGTAGTCACACGGACACAGTGCAGTAGTGTTCTTGAAACTCTTTTCTACATCGTGCACCAGATGAAATTTATTGCTACGGCGAAAAGTTGTTTATTGATGGAGTAGCCAACTCGGTTAGGTATTGCGACGGCCAATTAATGTGTGCAGGTACGTGCTGTGACAGTAATCACTACTATAAAAAATAGTCTCTACCATCAGTTTACAACTTTTTTTAGTTTTAGTTGTGCAACCACCGATATGTATTTTTAAGTCTCGGTTTAAATTAACTGGCAATAAAAATATATCTTTAGTATTGAGATAGTTATCTAAGTTGATGTTGGGGCAATCTTTAGTACCTATACTAAAGAGTTTTTTTCTGTACTATTTTTTACTAACCTTATTTATAATAAATCTAATAAGTTGTTTTTAAATAGACCGCTAAGAGAAGTTATTAGTTTGGAGACAGCAGCGATGTCGTTAGTAGGCGGGCGCGTGGTGGCATCAACGGTGCAGATGAGGACAATGGCATCTTTGTCACTGGGAAGGCAAACGCATGGTGTGGAGGACGACATCATTGATAGGAAGATGGGCCTGTGACAGTGTCAATGCAGATGGCATCGGTATAGAGAACGTGGTGTGAAGAGCCAACAAGAAAGTAACATAGGGATTTAGATTGGAGAAGACGAGAAAATAGTATATATATACCATTCCCTCTATATTACCGGTTGTATATAACAACTGTTATTACTAAATAGTTTTCTTGATCAGCTAAAATATTTTTAGTCCTAATTGATATTAATAATTGGACTAAAGATATACTGATTGATTTTAACAACCGGTAATAAATATGTATTGTTTAATATCAGACTATTCGACCAAAATATATTTAGTACATGGTTCTATGGTACAAAATTTAGAAAATAGGAAAAGTGTAAAAAATAATTTAAAAAGTTAGAAAAACTATTGGATAAATAAAATTAAGAAAAAAAAGAAAACTAGGATAATTAATTTTAATAAATTTGAGGATAAAAAACTCTTGTTCTAATTTTTTATTCTTTTTCCTATTTTTAAATAATTTTCTATTGTTTTATTTTTACTATTATAAAATATTCTTATTGCTAGATTATCCTTATTTTTACACATACTCTTATTTTTTAAAAAATATATTCTTTTTTATCTATTTTTATATATTTTTAAGAGAATGATATTATAGTACCGCTTAAAAGCATCACATAAATAGTATCGATTAGTGTTTCTAGACGGTACTAATATGTCCGTATTAGTTGAATACATGGGTGGATTAATATTATACGGTCACTAAAACGTCTTACTGTATAAGAAAAACATTAGTATCATAGCAATTGATATTAATAATGGTATAAAGCTTTAGAAATCATCTTTAATATCGAGTTTTTTATTAGCTAAATGTTTTGAACAGTTGGTTCAAAGACAGATCATTTTTTAAGTAGTGAATCGATCACGCAGCGGAAGTTACAGACCCACAATCGAAGCAAAAAGATTTTACATCCGTAAGCGCACACTTAATGCTTGGCCAGCGTGCAGCGAAGTGGTGCTGTTATGCTTAGCTCTACTAGTAGAAGCACTTAACAGCGGATTACGACCTGCGATCCAGATTATATTAGCTTGTGTCCTAATTAATCAATCCGATGGGCATCCAACCGAACAAACACGGGTTATCTCTTCTTTTGTGCGGAGAGATTAACACGTGTGCGTCGCTGATTGGCTCGCCATGGCTATAAATTTCGAGGTCGGCTGCCCCCTGCTATCCACTGCCTGAGAAGCCGTGACCACTACAAGCAGCAACTAGCTAGCTACTGGTGAGACACGAGCTAGCGATCGAGAGCCATGGCGAGGCGTCGCCACGCTTGCCGTCTTCTCCTGCCTCTACTGCTGCAGCAGCTTCTTCTTACTGTGGGGAGCCTGGTTGATGATCTTCCTGCAACTCATCAGGTGCCGAGGCTAGCAGGGCCACAGCGGAAGTTACAGCAGCTCCCAAACCCGCGGCCACAGCCTGACCCAAGGTCACAACAACCATTGCCCCAGCCAAACCCAAACCCACCACAACCAATCCCACAGCCACAACCACGACCTTTGCCACTATCAGACCCACAACCATTACCGCAACCAAACCCAAATCCCCAACCTTTACCACAACCAAAACCAAACCCCCAACCTGTACCACAGCCTGATCCAAACGTGCCACTACAGCCTTTACCGCAGCCAGACCCAAATAACCCCCAACCATTTCCACAGCCTGATCCAAATACGCCGCCGCTACCTTTACCACAGCCAAACCCAAACATGCCACCACAGCCTTTGCCACAGCTAGATCCAAACAACCCCCAACCTTTACCACAACCTGATCCGAACGCACCACCACAGCCTTTGCCACAGCCAGATCCAAACAACTCCCAACCTTTACCACAACCTGATCCGAACACGCCGCCACAGCCTTTGCCACAACCAGACCCAAATAACCCCCAACCTTTACCACAACCTGACCCAAACGTACCACCGCAACCTTTGCCACAACCAGATCCAAACACACCGCCTGAACAATAAACTAATAGGGTCACAACAAGTCTTTGTTGGTGGAGCTAGAACTTCATATCCATATGGTGTAATATGCAATCTCATGCCATTGTTCAGCTTATTCTTCTACATGTTTTGAGTATTTTGAGAGTACGTTGAGGTTTACTATTTTAAATATGTGTGCTGAGTTACCAATGTTAGATTGCATGTATATACACATTACTGTGTTGATACGTTTGTTATGTTTGTTTTTCTTGTTAGGGATGGAGGTTTGCTATGTAGTTTACTGGCTTGTATCATGATATTTTTGTGTATGTTAATACACATATATTTACCTTGTGTACACATTTGATGCATGTGTGTGAAGTCTGTCTTCATCTCCACCCTATCCAATTTGATGGCTACAATGATCAATCCGTCAGCATCGATATTTCCTTTTCCTAGCTACTATATGTGCACAGTTCGAGCAAAATATAAATGGCTAAGCTTTTTCAAAAGAAAGAAACAAACAAATAGAAATGGTAAACTGTCATGGTTAAACCATGTCCAGTAAGGAATTATTGTCATATGGCTCATCAGCTAATTGTTTTTATTTAAAACGAGCCAGCCTGAGCAGGTGTTATATTAAGCATGACTATGAATTATGTACAGGTTCACTAAGCGGTGAAGAAAATGAAAAAAACGGTGTTAACCACCAACAAAACAGGGCATCTAAGGAGATATTCTCGCTATATCCTTGGCGCCGCACAGACTCAACTTGATTTCATTAATGATTTTCACTATGAGAAAATCTGCCAATTGTTTTGCACACTGACGAGCTTAGTCAAACTGCGGCCTTGTGTATTTGAAATTTGCAAGAATATATCAATATTTGAGAAACCAAATAAAGTTAGTCATGACAGGCAGATGACGGCATAATAACCGTAAGCCGGCACATACTATTGGGAAACCATAATTCTTATAAACAAAGGGCCGGCTTACTGCCGATATCAGCTGGTCATATTTTATTAAAACGGAATCACAATATTTCAAGCATCAATCACTGTTTACAGTCCGGCGCAACAATTTTAAGCTGGAGTGCTTCTCTACCCTATCACAAATTGAAAAAACATGTACATATCAACCGGCCGGCAAGTCGGCAACCGTACCTTGTCCGTTGCAAACCAGATATATACCATCAGATGTTAAATGCAGGTCGTCATGCGAAACCAGTGATGTGTTCTACCGGGCTCTGCTAGCAATCGATCAAAATTAAGTGATAGAGGTTGTTCAAGAAAAGTTGTTTTTTTTTTCATAGTCCTTGAGAAGGTAGCGTGAGCTACCACTATGCCGACTACGGTAAAAGGCTCCATGGAAAATTTTACTAAATGGATAGCGTGCGAACTGCAAAATTGCGAAGTGCGAGGCGGATCAGATCGATCATACGCATAGGGAACATAGCCCGAAGCCCCTCCGTGAAGTGAAGGCATCGGAGAGGAGAACGGCGTTAACCCGGTAGGTTACTAGCACCTTGCACGGCGACTGACTGCCCCGATCGACGTCGTCTTCTCCATCTCTCGGTCTCCGTCTCCGTCGCGACACCGGTGGTCATGGAGATGGGCAATAACAGCAGCAGCGTGAGGCAGAAGGGCCCAGAGACCGCGACGGCCATCAGGTCCACGGTGTCCTCGTCGTCGTCAGCCGGTACACGTCCTTCTTGCTGGCGTAGCGTCGTGACGACTACGAGTACGGGGCGCCCGTTCGGCCGGCGCCGGGGCGGTGGTTGCTGCAGCACGACGGCCAGCGGCGCCGACGAGCACGACACGGCGGTGACGACGACGGCCATACCGGCGTGCGCATCCATCCTCCACGGTAACCCCCCTCGGCATCGGCAAGAAGGTGGACGCGCGCGCGGCGGTGGTCAGGACGCTCGTCGAGTGCAACGACTTTTACTGCCAGGAATGCAACAAGCACGACAAATAGAAGGACGCCTCATCTTTGATTTCTCTCTTCAATTCCTAGCTGCTCTTCCAAATTTCTGCTAGAACAGTAACACGAGTATGTATTGTTTCCTTGTTGTTTCCCGTGGGCAAATTGTCGATTGGTGATCGAAGCTGCATGTGTAAATCATTAATGTATATGGTGAGAGATGTCAATTAAGAAAAAAAAATTGGTATATTACCAACCTAACCTTGCAGAAGAAAATTGGCGCATTACCAATCTAACCTTTCAGACGGTGAAAGGGTGAAAGAGTATCTGTGTATACACACACCTACCACCTGGTGAGTAAAGCTCCGTTCCTATCAATGTGGCATTCTGGAATTAATGCCTCAATGTCTGAAACCAACCATGATTTCAACAAGTCGCCAGCTTGTAATCTAAAGACAAGAACAGACAAGAAGAAAGGAATAGAGACGCAATTTCTGTAAACAATGTGTAATATGGTAGAGTATTTGGACATGCAACCGGATACTTAATAAGCTGCTACTTTGAAAAAGAGTTCTCACCACTTCTCCCTGATGTTGACAATGCAGATTTCAGTTCACACAATGCAAGTGCTAAAAGAACTGTGAAGAGGAATGTTCTGTCGGCCTGAAAATAACGCCAAACATGTAGGTGGCAAACATACAGCTGGGGTATTACATGCTGTGGTCAACTACTTACTCTAATGCCCCATTTATCCAGAAAAAGGGCGTAATTAAATACTTTGAAGGCATAGCTGATGATAACCTAAAGATATTACGAGGGTGTCCTAACGAATGGAGCTAAATCAGTAGTAGCAGTATTCATTGGACACAGGAATGTTCAGAAGCTATGTAGCAGTAGCACAGGAAGGCTTGAAAGGGCATTTTCAGTTTGCATGACAAAATTAACTATCTTCCTGTACTACCAAAAACTTTGGTTTGTTAGAGCAATTGTTCACATCATCTGGAAAATCTCTCAAGTCGCCTACGGTGAATCTCCTCAACTGAGAGATCCCCATTACCCCCAGCTTGGAGGTGCTGTCTGTGAGAAAAAGCACGGTCCTCACGTACAGTGCTGCACATTTCACAGATATCTGTCGAAGGCGAGTTGTCATAAGTGCAGGCTGAGCATCTCCATATACCCCGACCAGTCTCTCTTGCTGAACCACGGTGCCCAACTCTGCCCCGACTTGCAGTGTAACCCTGAGGACGGTCAGACCTGAAAAGCTTATGAACAAACCCTACTGGCCAACTCACAACCTTTCCAATTCCTGAAATCAGAAGAGAAAGTGGGCCTGGCCCAGAGAACGATCGCTTAAGCCAAAGGTAGCTCAGTCCAGCAAGTATTCCACCGAGATGGCCAATAAACGATGCCCCAGGAATGACAGCCTGAATGAGTAATTCAGCCCAGGCAGCATATTTTGCTGGAATAACCATCCCATGAAGAAAGACAAAATCGTCTGACCAGGCATTCAGCACAACTTTCATACCAAATAGTACACCAGAGAATCCAACAGCATATTGATCATAATAAGCCGCATCATTGCCGGAAAGGAGTAAACCTTTGGACAAAAGTAGTGTGATGCCTTGAGACAGGCCAAGCAATGCAGCAACCATAGAGGCAAACTCAATGCTACCCATTGACGTTTCAAGCTGGATGCCCTTCCACAAGAGAGATGTCATGCTGTAGAAGAAGTGAGTTTCGCTCAGGTGGTAGAAAGCCAACAGGAAGAAGCGTGTCAGGTCGCAATACTGCAACAAGCCAACAACGATCATCTTGCTTAGTCATATGGAACCAGAAGACTGTAACTTCAAAATAGTAAAATAAAAAGGGTAGGAAATTCAAATGGAGCTTATGATTATACCCACAATAATTTAGAGCAGATGATGTGTATCCTACTAACGATTATTTTCCAAGAAGACCAGCTTACTAACAAAATTTGGAGAAATAATGCCCTATAGGAATTGACAGAACACATTGTGAATAGAAGCAGCATACTCCCTCTGGTCACAAAAAAACATGTCATTTTGAACATGTTTCAAGTCAAACTTTTAAAATAGAGTACCTTTTTAAATATTTAGATTGGGTGTACGAAAATCATACGCACTGATTTTCCTCACAAAGTAACTTTGATAATATTATCATTTTATCAGGGTTTGAAATGTTTTGCAATAGAAATTAGCAGTCCAAAATGACATGTGTTTTTTACTAGAGGGAGTATATTTCACTGAACTAGACTTACATATAGGATGATTTTTTTCTCATCGTGCAAACTCTGAAGGGAAACTAAGAGTAAATGCTACAGCACAGCAGGCTCAAAGAGGGGAAAATTTTGGGGTTGTTTGGTTTGAAGCACCACCAAATTTTTGATAGTGCCAAATCATGGGCATGTTTTGGCACTACCAAATTTTTGGTAGCGTAGCGTTGTATCAACTCTATTGATTTGGCAAGAATTGGCTTCAATTCAAATAGATAGCAAGTACTATTAGGGTTGCCAAAAAAATTGGTAGGGCAAGATTTGGCATCAAACCAAATCAGCCCTTTCTTTGTTCATCAGCTACTCCAGCCTCCAATTCTTTGTTCCCCTCTGCCAATACAAACATTACCACAAAACTACCAGCAATTACTCCCAATAGAAGGATACTACTCCCAAATTTCCCAAGTCAATATGCAATCCTGCTACCAAATTCCCCAAGTTGAAATATGCATAATAAAGCAAATTCTATCATGTACTAATCAGCTAAAGCAAAAGCCTCTACACAATCAGCACGCCAGGAAGCGCAACTACGATTCTTAAAGCCCTAGAACGGGAGAAGAAGAAAAATAGCCCGGATTTTTTATGCGCTATGCGGGTTTTTTTTTCTCCTAGCGGATAAATCAGAATCAATCCAAACACATTCTCAAATCAGAATCAATCCAAACACAATCTCGTGCCTAGTATTGGTAAAGGAAGGTGGTGGAGGGAAGCAAGCCTACGTGAATGATGAGGTGCGGGTTGAAGGCGACGCTGTCGAGCGAGGGGAGGAGCGCGTTGAGGGAGCCTGGGCGGAGGTACACCAGCGCGTTGGCGGCGAGCAGCGCTGCCGTCACGGGCGGCCGGCTGGCCCCCGCGCGGCCGTACTCGAGCAGCACCTGCAGCGCCAGCAGGGGCAGCATCCCGCTCGTCCGGCCACCCCCGCCGCCGCCGTCGTAGACACTCCGCCGCCGCCCGCTGCTCATCCCGGCCCCCATCGCGGCGGAGACTGGCTGGCTGGCTCACTGACAGGTGGGGGCAACGAAGGCCGAAGTCCACATGCCACGCGATTCCTTTCTTGTAAATTCGCTTCTGCTCTCCTAGTTTCCTCATATTTCTGGATGAGTCGGTTTCTTTTTTTGTTTTTTGCTTCGTTTTTTTTGTTTATTTCTTCCATCGCAAGAGACGGCCGGAACCTTCCGGATAATTCTCGTACAGGCTGCTTCGCCGGTCCGCCTCTTCTGCTCCAAGCTGACAACGAGAATCAACAATCCTCCTATGCATCACAGATTTTTCCCTTCAGAATTCTTCAACAATTAATGGGCTATTTACAAAAAAAAATAATCAATCCACACAATGTAAATACAGGATAAGTACATTTGACCTTGTCAATCATTACTCTTATTTAAAACACACGTCACAAGTTTAAAATCGAACATAACACATTAAACTCTTAAAACTATTCAAATTACACCATTGGGTTTAAACCAAATTCTTTTTTATCTATATGTTAGCCACTCTCGTTTTATGATATAATATTGTAATTACTATCTTCACCTCTTTCTCTCCAAATGGCATAGATGAGCGACAATGTCAACAGTGTGGGAAGCATGTCCAATTTTCTTCTCTAACTCACTAGCCACCAAAACATGGACAAGCAGTGGGGGAGTCAAGAATTTTTCAAACCCTAGGCAAGTCTACAGATAAATAATAATTAGCTACTTATTATTTCAATAATAGACGATGTTCTTATCAACGAACAAGATATTTATGATAAATTCCTTAATCTCAAGATATATTGGAGTAATGATGTGCATATTGAGAATAGCGGCATTTATACTTTGCTTTTTTTAAAAAATAATAATTATGCGTAAACATCGTTTACCCAAGCAAGGTTTACCAGTCACCACTACCAAATTCAGGGTGGCCACCGTGGCTATTAATCGTACACAAAGAACTGCCGTATTTGGAAATTTGAGCAAGAGCTGCGTATAAGAACACAGGATCCGACCAATGCAAATCACTTAATTAAGTTGATTAAACTAATACTTCAACTCTTTCGGTCAATTTATAGCCGAGTCCTTTTCTCTAAGCCTCGTCTGCTATTTAATTTATTACTGCTGTCTGACAAAACAACCAAATGCCAAGCAAAGCTAGGTGCTGTACTGCTGTATATTGTACGCCATGCCAGTAGTCTACGCTGCCATGCGCTGGTCGCTGCCCAACGTATTCAGCAGGGTGCCTAAAAAAATCCAGCATGGTGCCGGGACGGGACGTGGCCATGCGGCCGCACAGATGCTCGTAGAGCCCGGGCAGGTGCCCAGGCTGGCCAGGCCCTAAGGGCATGTTTGGTTGTATTCTTCACTCTATCATATTAAACATTAATTTTCTTAACTTCTTATAAAAATTATTTATAACCTTAGGATATAAATATAGGCTCCTTAAAAGCTTATAAATCATTCATTACATATTAAATACAATCTCAGCATATCGTCATCCTAGTTCATCTAGGTTTTTATCGGCAAGTTTTGGTCTTTGACGCATGGCTGTATCGGTTAAGTCTAATCTCTGACGAAGAGGTAAATCCTGCTAATATCTTGGTATATCCGCTCTACCGAAGGCTGCATCAACTAAGTTTAATATCTTAGTCCGATCGGATACACCACATCACCCTTGCGTGGGTTATATCAGCTTATCGCGCTTTTTTGTCGTTATCGGTCTCATGCTATATCGGTTAGATCCGAACTACTAGACTACTGATAGCGGATTGAGCCTTAGACTGATAGATCTTTATGCGATGTTTTTATCGGAGTGGCCAGCTGATGAGTTATCCATATACAGAGCCTCACACCTAGTGTATCGGTTTCTCAGCCGATATACATATATCTTACCCAGTGATTATCCGCTAGCGATTGATCTAGTTTTGTTATATCTGGTATTGAGACTTAGCGGGTTTCGTTTCCCCTATCGACTGAGCTAGTCAATAAGTTTACTTATATACCTGCATCGAACCCATAACCGATAAGTTCACCCGGTTCCTCCGTCGTTACATCTGATCTAGTCTTCGTCGTCTCGGTGTCATTACCCTTAGCCTCATACTGTCTCGGTTTGGTCTGATCTATTAAGATTGGCTCTAATGATACCGTTATGATAATCACTAGGTCTCGTACCTTCGAGAGATCGGGTCTCTCTCCCTAATGTTCATCGCGTACTCTGTTTGAAGCATCATCGGTTCTACAGCCGATGAGTCATTTATTGCATTCCTCGATATTTGCCTATATTGTCATTGACTTTCTAGCCGATATATGAGTGCTATAGTTTCTATTGGCTATTAGCTGATAGCAGAGGTGTATCAAACTCATAGTCGATGACTATCCTAACTCTATCGGCAACCAACCAATAACAGGAGTCTGTATCGAACTATCGACCGATTGACTCTATAATATAACTTTATCTATCTTCCTTGTTAATTAGAGGTAAAATTAACTGGCATGCCCATAACTACAGCAACCCGAAGACTCCAAAGAACCAAAGAATTTGCACTGGAGCTAAGCAGATCTCACAGGGCTTCGCGTGCAAGTGCATTGCATTGGACCTCTATCGGCTCATGCTCGCTCACCCTCTTGACTCATCTCTCTGCCTGGTCCGATCGCCTAGCATGTGAGCAAACATATTCTTTGGCACGCTAAGTGGAACAATCGGGAGTACGCTCTAACAAATCTCGAATTCAATGGACCTGCACTAGAGGTGAACAGACCTCTGAGGCCTCGGCATGTCCGCGCGCGTCCGCATCGGATCTCTATCTGCTCACGCTCATGCTCCCTTTCGGCTCACCTCTCCGCACGGTCCTTTCTTCCTCGTGTGCGCGAACACTCTCATACCTTATTTCTCATTGGCTCATTTAAAATCTTAAAGTTTGATGAAATTATGCTAGCCTAGTAATAATTTATATTGCTTTTTTAAACTATTAGTAATAATTTATTAATTATATTGCTCTTTATTAAAGTATATATCTATTGAGATATTATTAATGTGAGACCTACTGAGTACCTACTGAGTACCTACTAGATGTACCCGAGGGACAAGGGCACATGTATTATGTTCTACCCATCAACCCTATCGAGTATGGGTCGAACAGACAAAGTTAGACACGAGTCAGGCATGGATTTGCTTTATCTGTGTTCGACCTGACTCATTGTCATCCTTACCCTCCACTCCCATAATTGAGGTAATCGTCTGGTGCCCACCGGTGAGTGAGAAAAAAGTCGATGCTACTATGAGAGAAATAGAAACCGCTAATGTTTAGGTGCTGATTAGATGCACAACTCTAATGGGTATGTTTGAAAAATAGGTTTAGGATATGATTTTCCACCCGTTACTAGAAAAGTTTCAATCTAAGATCCATTATTCTCACCCATTTCGTTCTATCCTCCATTCATTTTTATCTTCTAATCTCACCTCTTCTAACCCATTTTCCAACCCATCCCCAAGTGCTCGTATAAAAGAGATTCAATCAATTACTGTAGTAAGGCATCAAATTGATTTATTGTCACTATAAAAACATTTTTAGTGCACCTAAATTTTATTTTTATAGATAAAAAAACTAAATAAAACTTTGTAAATAAAAATAACGATTAGATCTAGCCATATTATAAAAATTGATTTTTACACGTGAGGAGCGGAGGGATTAAAAGGAACGCACAGGAGACGCGAGGAGCGAAGTCCTCTTACCCCTCTTCCCTTGATTTTTTTAGAGCGTGTGGCTCCCTCGCTCTGCCCACCTTCCTCGATACGGCCCTCCTGGCTCCTTTCATACCTCTCCATCCTCCCTCACCTCAGATTCGGTAGTGGTGATGGCAGAGGAGAGGGACGGCACGGGAAGGAGAGCAGCGGTGGAAGAAGTAGTGGAGGAAGGAGCTCCAGATCTAGGGGTAGTGGGGCTCGACAGTGGTGGCGGCAAAGTAGAGGACGGATCCGAGGCGGTGGTGATGAAGGGCACCGAATCCAATGAGGCCATTGCTCAGGAGACCTGTACATGCGACGGTGACAGCTAAGAAGAGGTGCAACGGTGGTAAATACATCATATCCGGGACAGTGGTGGTGGAGGGCGCCGAATCCGGTGAGGGCGTTGCTCGGGAGCCTTTTCCATGCGGCAGCGGTGGCTAGGAAGAGGGACGACATTGATGGAGGCGTCAGATTTAGGCTAACGATGGTAAAGGATGCCAGATCCAACAAGTACGCTATTCAGGAGCCCTCTCCATGCGGCGGCGATGGCTAAGAAGAGGGACGATAGATAAGGATGGCAGCGGCGGCTAAGAGGAAGGGCAGCAGATAAGGGCGACAGCGGTGGATAAGAAGAGAACAGCGGATCCGGGGAGCCCTGTACCGCTGCGACGTCGAGTCTAAAGCAGATGAGGGCGCCGTTGCTGACCTCCTGCACGGTGCGACCACCACGACGCCCACCTATCCAGACACCCTCCTACTTCTTCACCGTCACTGTCATCCCTCCCCCCGAGGACACACCGCGCCGGCCGTAGCTTGCGCTTCCGCCTAGCTGCACGCGTGCAGAGGAGCGGGTTTGGCGATGACAACGAGCGGCGTTGGCGGTATAGGCAGCAACACCTCGGGGCGAGGGGTACGGCTTGACAACGCCAACGACGGCGGATTGTTGAGTTGAGTTCTATTATTGTTGAGCTAATTTGGGATGGGATTTGATCAATAAAAAATTGTGATGTGATGTTGTGATTGGAAGTTCAGGAATTTGCTGCCACTGGGTTAACGCCAAAATCTGGACGATTCGATGGCGCTAAAGCCGATCGGCTGAAGGATCCGATGAGGCTAAAGTCGATCGGCTGAGAGGTCCGATGGAGGGTTTAACGCAGTCATCGGCCGATGGAGATACTGAGACAAAGCCGATGGAGAACTGTAGAAAAGCTGATCAGATTAGTAGAAGATTGGATCGGCTTGAAGACAGGGGATTGTCCAATCGGGATCAGGTCTGAGAAGCCCGATGGAAGGAAGGAAAAGAATCGGCTTGGCTAAAAGAAGGTCCGATAGCTACAGTGGAGAAGCCGATCAGGTTGCAGCAAAGGAAGACCCGGTTACAAATTGAAAGGTTATTCAGATGAAATCGGGTTTGCGGAAGAGCCGTGGACTACACGGCAGGGTGCATATAAATTGTAACCTTACTCAATTAGGGAGGTTTAGCTGGTTAGTTAACTGCTTTAGGAATATTTTCCTTTGTTCTTACAAGGAAATAATGTCCGATGGTCGTAGACGCATCGGACTCTGTCTATAAATCTAGGGTATAAATATAGACCCCCTGGAAACATGTAACATATCCCTGGATCATATACAAATTCGGCGCATCGCCACCCTAGTTCATCTAGGTTCTACCGGTAAGTTCTGGCTCTCAACACGGGGCTGTATCGGTTAAGTCCGATCTCCGGCGAAGGGGTAAGTCCCGCCACCATCCCGTTATGTTCTGCTCTGTCTAAGGCTGCATCGGTTAGGTCCGACCTCTTAGGCCGATCGGATGTATCGCATCACGTCCGTGCTAGACCTATCGGCCCGTTAAGCTCCCTCTGTCGTCGTCAGTTTCATGCTGCATCGGTTAGGTCCGACCTACGGGACTGCCAACGGTAGATTGAGCTTCAGGCCTATAGGCTTCTGCACGGCATATCATCGGAGTGCTAGCCGATGAGTTATCCATGCTCTGTGCTTCACGCCCAGCGCATCGGCCCCTCGGTCGATACGCACCAGCCTTTAAAGGCGTCCCACGACGCGTAACACCAAACGTATCGGACCCCTAGCCGATATGCACCCGCCTTCAGAGAGGCGTCCCCTCATCGGCTCAGCTAGCCGATAGGTTTGTTCCTATCCTTGTTACAGCATAGCCAATCCGGCGTCCTCCGTATCATCGCCACTGGCCCCGACCTCGTACTGTCTCGGTTAGGTCCAATCTTCAAGGTTCGGTGTTGATGGCGCTGCCACGACGGGCAACGGGTCTCTTGTTATCATATTCGGAGTGGCATCCGCTTTGCAGCCCGTGCCTTCTTGCGCTAATCATCGCCTAGGCCACATGCGCACTCATCGATTTTTCCAGCCGATGAATCACTGTTCGGCTGTCTGGAGGGATCCTGTGCGCCTCGCCATCCTCTGAATACACCCTGGTTCCTCCATCAGCTCTACGGTCAACCACTCGTCGACACCTGTCCACATCGGCTCTGCAGCCGATCGAACAGCATCCCGAACCTATCGGCAGCCAGCCGATAGTGAGCGCATGTATCGGATTCGCTCGTCTCACTTCCTTGTCAATTGCAGGGTCAAATTGACTGGCACGCCCACGAATCTCGAGACCTAAGGACCTGCACTAGAGATAAACAGATCTCCCAGGCCTTCGCGTGACTGAGCCGCCGTCCCTCCCCGGTCGCGGGATTTTTTGGCGACGACCACGCTTCTTGGCACGCCCAGTGGGACTAGAAGACCTTTTTCATCAGTTGAAAGTCCTTCAATCAACGGTGCTCAAATGGAGGGTAAAGAAATCAACACAGACAATATAATCCCAGTAACGATGAAGGATTTAACTGAGGAACAGAGATACCTGGTGGAGCAGAACACATCTAATTTTTGAAAAGCTCTGTCTGGAGTCCTTCAGTATGACTCGACAAGGGCCGATTCAAAAGTCCAAAATGCCAAAGCTAGTTTTAGAAGGAGAATCGAGCCGATCGCTGCCCATCAGTCCTCAAAAGCCACTACAGGAGATAGTTGACGAAGTTGTTCACCATGCGCTCATTAACCAATCGGGTGTACTGGTGAATACTTTGCACAACTTAATCAAGAAAACTGTGGATGGATCTATTATTAAGGAACCTAATCAAGGGCCGGTCTATTTGCCGATGAAAACAGGACAACCACAAGTTACTTACGGATCCAGAAGGGATATATTGGCAAATATGTTTCCACCAGTGCAAGAGCGGATTGGGGGGTAGCATGAAGACATGATGCCAAGGTATCATCGGACTGGCTATTACGGAAGATATAAACAAGAATATCCTGGTAATAACTATCAAAGGAGATCATTATGGATCATGTCAGATACCAACTTCGATCCCACAGTACCAAAAGGAGAATCTAAAGGAAGAAGATTGGACTGTCAGGATTGCGAAAGGTGTAAGGGAGCAATTCGGTATCAAGCCTAAAGAGCAAACTTTCATGTATCGACACCCTTACCCAGAGTGGTTCGACAGAATTCCGCTGCTGCACCGATTCAAAATTCTAGATTTCTCCAAGTTCTCAGGGCAAGACAATGTATCTACGATGGAACATATTAGCCGATTCCTGGCTCAATGCGGGGAGTCATTGACTGATGAAGCTCTGAGGGTCCGATTGTTTCTATTGTCTTTATCTGGACCAGCCTTTTCTTGGTTTTCTTCGTTACCTCCAAATTCAATCAGGAGCTGGGCTGATTTGGAGAAACAGTTTCATAAGTATTTCTTTGCCGGACTTCAAGAGTTGAGGTTATTAGACTTAACATCGGTTAGACAAAGGCATGATGAATCCGTCCCGGAATTCATCCAACGTTTCCGAGACGTCAGAAGCCGATGCTATAGTCTCATTTTAAGTGATGGACAACTAGCCGATTTGTCTTTTCAAGGATTGTTGGCTCCGATTCGGGAGTATTTCTCTTCACAAGAATTCAAAAGTTTATCTCATCTACTCCAGAGAGTATCGGCTCATGAAAGCCGATTTGCAGTTCATCGGAAAGCCAATCAGCTACAGGTATACGCATCGGACTCGGATGATGAGGGATCCGATGCAGAGGTGGGATTGACAGAATGGACCAGGAATAAAAAATTCGTATCATGTCCATGGATCAAGAAATAAATAAAGAAGAAAAATATGATTTTGATGTTAACAAAGCTGATAAGATATTTGATCTTCTCCTCTAAGAGAAGTAGATCCAGTTGCCATCGAACCATGTAATCCCGGCTGCTGAAGAACTCAGAAAAAAGAAGTATTGCAAGTGGCACAATTCAATATCTCATCATACCAATGAATGCAAGGTCTTCCGGCAACAGTTACAATCAGCTGTCGAACAGGAGAGGATTAAGTTCGAGGACAAAAGGCCGATGAAGGTTGACGGGCATCCTTTCCCGCTGAATATGGTGATTGCAGGAATCTCAGGAGATCGGTCCGATGAAAAAAGACGCTGAAAGAGGTCAAAGGTTACTTCATCGGACTTAATCAAAAAATATTCTAGACTACAGGACAAAGAAAGACGAGCAACAACACAACAAGAAAAGTATAATCCACACTGGAGTTGTCCCTTTTTTCAGTACTGTTGTGATCAAAACATGAGGTTGCCGTCAATCGAGGACTGTCCTGAATACAATAAACCAGGATTTCGATGCTGTGACTAGAACCAAACGTTGTATGATTGGTCTTTCATCACTAGGGCGTAGCCGATTGGGGCCAATCAGGACATGGTCAAAGGACAATTAAGAACAGGGGTTAAATAAAGGGTTAACGAAATGAATGTACTGATTTTTTTTTGCTTTGGAAGAGAAGAAAGAGAAGATAAGCATATTCTGCTTGCCTCAACTTATGGAGAAACAATGAAGGCAAGGAGGCTCAGCAGAGATTGTAGGGTGGTCAACTTGCTTTTACTTGGGGAAAGGAAAAAAAAACTCACTTAGAGGGAAGGAAGAAAAGAGAATGGAGATGATGGATGTGTTGTTGCTACTGCTCCTGTTTGGCATGAGGAGAAAGAGAAGGTGCTGAGTGAAAGTTGAGAGTAGAAAAGTGAAGCAAACGATGGAAAAAGAATCACCTGTGTGCATGAAGTTTTTCTTGCATTCTCTAGTTTGCTGAGAAGAAGGGAAAAGAAATACTGACAAGGAAGAAAAATGGAGAAAAAATAGGAGCTATGTTTTTGACGTGCGGAGAGAAAAATTAATTCATAGCCACAAAAATGATAGTGAGAAGATAAGGATGATCGGACTCTGCATTCGAAAACAAAATTTAAATTTTACATATGGAAAGGAAAATTTTGCTGGTAGTATTGGAATATTGAAATCAAAATTTTAATTTTGGAAGTCGAAGGATCGGAGAATATTGACATTTAAATTAAAATTTGATGTTTGGCTTACAAAAATTAGGAAAACTTAATACAGTGAAATACGGGAAAATTTTGATATTCTCTTTGAAAAAACAGAATTATATTTTAGGGATTACTGGAGAATAATTTATAGTGAAGAAATTTGCACTTGGAACTAAAGAAAACAAGCAAATAAAAAAATAATTTTGATTTGAATTCAGCTGGTATCTAAGTCAACGTGGATCAGAGGAGAGGAAGCTTAGATGTAATTTTGAAAAAAAAATCAAAAGTATTTTTTTGTAAGAGTTGAATTTTTGAAATTAAAATTTATTCAAAACAATTTTAACCACAAATAGAAATTTGGGTTGTTATATGGAGGAAATGAGAGAAACAAATTTATCATAAATTTATATATCTTCAATTTATTATATTATTAAGAAAATAGAAAAGGATATATCATATTTGTTTTATAGACAAGAAAAAGAGCAACATGTTTGCTCTCAGCATAAAAATTCTCCTATTAATAAAAAAAGAAAAAAGAAAGTCTAAAGAGAAATACAATTTAAGATATCTAAAATACGAATTAAAAAATAAAGGAAAAATGAGAGTGAAAAAGAAAAAAGAAGAGTCAAAGTCGGAATATAATTTAAAATATCTAAAATTTGTTTTCAAAAATAAAGAATTTTTTTAAAAAAGAATCCATATAGAACAGAATATGGTTTAGTTAAAATTTGGAATAAAAATATAATTAAAATAAGCAATTTGATTAAAACACAATTTCCAAATAAAATAAGTTTTTTACTAAAGCTAGAAATAAAAAAATAACAAGTGTCCATGTACAAGTTATAATATATTTGAAATTCTGAATAATAAAATAATCAAGAGTGTAAATAGAACATAAACTATAATTTATTATAAAAATAAAATAAAACTGACGATTTGATTTCAATACAAAATCCAAACTAAAATAACTAAATTACTAAAATTCAGAATGTGATAAATAGATATGTAAAGAAGTGTCCATGTGAAATTTATAGAATGAAATTCCCACATCTAAATACAACATATAAATATCCAAAGTTATGATGAAAATAAAAAATAATCCATGCAGTGGTATTTTTTTACTCTATAAGCTTTATATTAAGATTAATCTATTTTAGAGAAAAAAATTTTGAGCGTGCCTAAATTTTTCTATCTACCAGGACTAAAAACTAGTAATGAAGATGTTTATTTGTAAATCTACTAATAAGCTGATAGAAAAAAAGTGTTGATAACATAGAATATTATTAATATGTAATAGGCATCTTTGAAAGGACATAGGAGATGGTGAGAAGAAAATACCAGTTTTAGTCTGAAGATGGAGAAAAAGAGAGAAACGAATATATCATAAATTGTTGTATTGTTAAGAGAATACCTATCATATTTACTTTATAGAGATAGAAATTACCATATTAATCGAAATATTGGACGAAAATCTTTGATCAAGTTGGGCTAGAGTTCAAAATTATACTGCCATTTTGAATAATTTTATTTTAAAATAAAGTGTGAAATTACATCTACTATTTTATTTTTTCAAAGACTAATATATATATATTACTGTATATATTTTTTCATGTTACCCGTACAATCTGCGCAGGCCGCACGCTAGTTAAGATGGAAAACCAGTCTCCCCCACGGGCCATTGTGACTATTGGGCTGGCCGGTATCCACCCAACCCAATGGATTAAAAGCAGTCGTCGTCTACCTCTCCGGCCCAGCCACAACGGGAGGTCGCACGGCCCTACGCCTAGATCCGCAAAGTATCGCGCGGCGATACGGCCGAGACCCTCACATAACATGTCTACCACAGCCGCTCCTGCCTGCGGGCGCTCGTGCGGACTCTCCAATCCGATTCCGATAAGCCAAACTAGGCGCAGGCGCACCCCCCACCGCCATGCCCATGGCGTGCAGGCCGGCCGTGTGCGCCCCCTCCGCCCTCGCGCCGCCGCGCCGCCGCCTCCTCTTCTCCACGCGCAGCGGCGCCGCAGGAGGACACCCGCTCCTCTCCTGCTCCGGTCCCGCCGCCCGCGCGCTCAGGCCCGGGGCTCGCCGCGGGCATGGCGCCGCCCTCGTCGTCCGCGCGGCGGCAGCAGAGGCAAGCGACGCGCTGCTCGCCTTCTCATCCCCCACCCAGCTCAACGGGTGGCGTCTCCGTGCGCACCGGCCAGGACCAGCGTGATGAACTTTCAGTAATCGACGACTCGTCTCTCTGCTGCAGGGGGCCGTGGAGCTGCAGGCCAAGGTCACGAGCAAATGCTTCTTCGACGTCGAGATCGGTGGGGAGCCCGCGGGGAGGGTGGTCATCGGTCTCTTCGGGGAAGTCGTCCCCAAGACGGTGGACAACTTCCGCGCCATGTGCACTGGTCCTGCGGCGCCCTCGTTGATATCCAGTTCAACTCCATTTTGCCATCAAAATTGCCAGATTGGCAACGTTTTTTTTTCTGTTTAACTTGTTGCAGGTGAGAAGGGTTTCGGGTACAAGGGCTGCTCCTTCCACCGAATCATCAAGGACTTCATGATTCAGGGCGGGGACTTCCAGAACAACAATGTAAGTTGCAAATCCAAATGCAGGATGCTGGAATGGCTATTGTACTATTCTGCTGCGGAACTGAGGACTTGTTTGTCTCACTTCAATCGACCACTTCACCCTTCTGCTGCACTGTGTGTGCAAATTAATTTGCGGCTGAACTATATGACTGGTCCTGAATCGAGTTAGTTATCTTCATTTAGCATTGCTGCATTCCTGCATTGGTCCATCTCCTTGTACTCCTGCATTGATGCTGCACAGTGTGTGCAAATTAATTTGAGAGTAGGATGCAGTGTGCACAAAAATGTTCAGATTCAGATTGGAGAAAGGGGTAGGAAAGGATACCATAAATGACCAGCAAAGTGTTCTCAGCTTTGGAGTTGAGATGGGCAGATAGCTGTTAGATATAGATTTAGATTTGTACACTGCAAAAAGGGCCTAATAGCCCCATGGCTCATTTACCTACCGTTGATATACACTTTCCCACGTTGCCAATCTTATTCACAGTGTTTATGAACACTTCTTCTTTTGCTGTTTGCATGCTAAAGGGTCGCCCTTTTTTTATTGCTGATGGATTAAGCTCTGGTAACATAGGGTACTGGTGGTAGGAGTATCTTTGGTGAATGCTTCGACGATGAAAATTTTACATGTAAGTAATTCTATACTGAGATTATCTTCAATACAAACTTTCCAATTAGTGCCTTGCATTATTGTAACCATCCAGAACATACCAATCAATTAAAGCAGTGGTAACTATAGAAGAGCTAATATTTGGGTAAATTTCCTTTGTTTTGTCACTGGTTTTTGCAATCATGAAGAAAAATAATCTTCTATTATATACTATAAGTCAATTAAACTTTCTACAAATGATTCTAAGTCGTCATGTGGCACTCCTACAAACACTCATAGGCTGTCATGTGGGTAGAAATTTCGAGAAAAAAACATCTTGCCTTCGATTTTCACTTAAGTTGGTGGATCCATTATTGTAGACCGTTAGATCTATGATAAAAAAACCCAAAATCACTAATCAAATAGTCCCTTCCGTGCTACGGGCAACAAGAGGAGGCCTACGCTGTGAGAGGAGAGGCACGTGACGGTGTGAGAGAGACTGAGATTGGTTAATTATCTCAAAGTGATTAATAAACGACCAGCCAAGATTAATTCCAAAACGACCAGCCCGAACAGCCAAGATTAATTCCAAGCATCACAAGCACGTATACCTCTCTCACCTCTCCTCTCCCCTCACGCCTCACGCACATACATGCACCATCTGCCCTAGTTTAGTTAATTTACAGAGCATGCATTATCCTCAAGCATATTGTTTACATGGAGTCAAGGATAGTAAAAGGTGCTCCATGGAACAAAATATATGGCATATCTTATTCTAAACCCTGAAGTGTCATTATTTGTCAAATATGGGATTTCTAGGTTCAATTCAGTAGTTTCTACAATGAAGCCTTCTTTATCTTAAATATCATAATCCATTTTTATGCCCTTTTCAGTAAAGCACACCGGTCCTGGTGTACTAAGCATGGCAAATGCTGGCCCCGACACTAACGGAAGCCAGTTTTTCATTTGTATTGTGAAGGTAAGAAACATCTAATTTGCAGTATAAAGCAACTTTTTTTTCTTCACAATTTTGTTGGACTGGGCATCCTAAATTTCTAACACTGATATATTTCCATTCTCATGCACATGTAAAACGATATGACATCAGTAATGCTAAGTTTATTTCGCCTTACAATATGAATGGATATTTACATAGAGAGATTATGGGCTAGTTTTGAATGATTAACAAGGATTGTATAGCTCTTCATGCTGGCAGTGTTGAAATCATAGGATTAATCAAAGGATCACCCCAAGGTCTGGACCATTATTCTTATGTTTTATCCTCCTTATCCAACATAGGATTAAGATCTGAATGGTCTAGCAAGATCATATGATCGTAAGATACTACAAGATGAGTTGTGGTTTGGATACTTCAGTCACTTCAAAGATCAAAGAACTAAGTCAGGTGTTGAACTGATACAAGTTCTTAAAGCATTAATAGATTCCTACTTTCCCAGCCCTAGATGAATCCTTGGTGGCAAAAAGTCTAACATTAATCAATGGCTTCTGTTTCCTAAACTCCGGGTCTCTTAAAATGTTATTTGTCTTATTAATCTATATAGCCTTGAGCATTCCAATTTTGAGGAAGAGAAACATGTAAAATTTTCGGCATTAGTTCTGTCTTGACTTTGTTACCAACTAAGTTTCTGTGCAGTTGATGGGTCTGTTTTGAAATATTTTGAATAAAAATTGTCCACTTTGTGTATTCTGTATGCGTTTCAGCAAATGTTTGTTCACATCCCCTGGTACATATCCCATAAGACATCATCGTCTTATTTCCATCTTAATAATAATTGTGGGATAAGTATAACTAATGTAAGAGGTTGAAGCTTTGAAGAGCACAAAAGTTTACATGTGCTATATGAGCTAGGATAATGCATCATGGATATATTCTTCCCATTCTAACCAAACTTCCGGACATCTATGTCTGTTCTCATTGATGCTAGGGCTTCTTTATTGACTCTGTACTCTCAATAATGATATCTTTCTCAGACACCATGGTTGGACAACCGTCATGTTGTCTTTGGGCATGTCTTGGAGGGGATGGATGTGGTGAAGACGCTTGAATCACAAGAAACCAGCAGGTCCGATGTTCCTAAGCAGCCCTGCAGAATCGTGAATTGTGGCGAGCTGCCCGTGGATGGTTGAGTAAGTCAATTGTTCAGTGGTCGGATTAAGCCAACATTTTCATTATGTTCTGCGGAATATTGAATCTTAGGGGAGGGCTAATCGAATCTTGTTCGGTTAGACAGCTTTTGGTATAGTTAGGACACTTGTGAGGCATTACTTCATGAGTAAATGAAATGTTGTTTCGGCAAGATAGATGAGCTTACTCAGTGAAATCCTGCTGATGAGTTTAAAACTAAAGTTATTCTTTTCCAGTGAAACTCGAAGTACTGTTCTTATGTTGGATCAGTAAAGACCATTCGCTGGGAACAATTTTCATCGACGGTGGAAACTTGATCATTGTAATGTGTCATGATGTTACGCGGCCCTGGAGGCCTGAGCCCTGTTTAAACATTGATAAATGTACCAAAACATGCACCACATGGTTATAAAAGGGGTGCGACCTTTTCTTTTTCTGAGAGATCTCAACCTATGCATAATGTGATGAAAAGAACTCAATGCATCTAAGTTACTAAGTCATACACGGAAAATGCATTAATAGTAGCCTGCACCGATTAAGGTGAGGAGTGCTCTTCTATCTAGAAACCATTGTAATTAAGCAGAAGAATTATATGGACCAAAATTAACACAGCGCATGGGCTAAATTTAACACATGGGCCTACATTTCCAGCGGTTGTAAGCCTAATTAGCAGAGAGCATGGTCCAAAATTTAACACCGTAGTTCGGGCACGGAGAGATTTTGGGTACTCAAGCCCCGGTCCGTATCCCAACTAATGAGAAGGCCGAGAAAGCCTAATAATTATGCTGGGCCCAAAGTGCTCCATGATGCGGCTACGTGCTAATAATGTGCCTTTTTCTAGCCGAACCGCAGGTCCCGCAGTTGTTTGGTGGATTCCTCAAGCCTCAATAGCGCTATATATATATTTTTAAGATAATGAAACTTGTTCCGTCGCTTACTTAAATAAGCTACAAATAGAGGTAGCAAAATAAATAACTGTGAATTATAAAATTACAGCTTAATTAAAAATAATAAAATTACTAAGAATATGGAGATTTTGATCAGAATTTGCATAACCGTTCTTTCTCCTAACAATTTATAAGTTGTACTTGTCTTTCTCAAATAAAAAAGCAAAATCTCAGCAACTGATCTTTGTCGATCTAATTTCGCTCCTATCACCGGTGACTGATGTTGAACCAAAATGATAGATAATATTAGAGAGTAATTGTAGAAGATATGGATCTAGCATATCCTTAAGACTGGCTAATCCTATTATCATACGGGTGGCCAGGCCAATGATATAAGAAAGAAGATAGAAGATAGTCATATCAGTGTGGAACCTAAGCCTACTTATTATATAACCAGCCTCTCAAACTATATGAAACGGATGGAGTTGCCTCAAAGCAACTCTACCAAGGGCCAGACACACAAACCCTAACAATATAATGTATTACCTCTCATCAGCAGTATCTAAACCTATATAAACTCGTCTTGTCGGCACGGCAAGTAGCGATAAGCACTACGATCCATGTCATCAAGTTGAAATACGATCTTTCAGTAGTCTACGGAAGATAAAATTAAAATTTAACACTTTTTCTTAATCATAACATCTGAAAAAAATGTGTTTTTTAAATCTAGAAAGAAAACCGTTTTGTTAGTAAACAAATTATAGCAGAAGATCCGTAACTATAGAAATTTTACATAGTAATCTAGATAAAATTTACAAATAAAACTAACTAGAATCACCTTAATCAGAATTAATAAAAAAAATATAGAAGGTGGACCAAAATTAATTAAACCATAATTAATTAATAACATGAGATATGAAAATAATTAACCGATGAAACTTTTAGAAAATTGGAAAAACACTGTAACTAATTTTTTGATTAAAGAAATCAAACCAAAATCCAAAGAAAATAAATTAATTTAAAATCAAATGCTATAATAAAAATAGAGATTAATTATCGTATAAATATTTCACAAACTTTACCATTATGTCCAAAATTGTACATACAAAAATTATAAAAATCTTTCTCAATTTTGTGTGTCCAAATCTCTAACATCTTACCCTCTATTTATAGAAAAAAATCCCAAAAAAGAGCTAAATATCGCTAAGATTTCGTAACCACTATTCTGTTTATTCTCAGCTGTTGGATCTAAACAGACGCTCCACATTACGCCATATCACCTATTATATTGAGGGCTATAGAGTACAATACGTATCCACGGATAATCCGGTTCGGTCACTATTCTAGCGTCTCTGCACCAATCCAACCGCACCACATTGCTTTCGGATCTCCTGTAGCCACACGCGTGCGTGTTCGTGTGGGACACCTCTCCTGGTTGGTCCCATTTGTTAGCGAGTGTGTGCGCTCCCACATTGCTAGGCCGTTTTCTTTGTCAGCGACCCATCCCTTTCGGTTGGATCGAACATATTATTTGCCCGCTGGTAAATACAATCTGTTGCTATTTAGAAAATTATTTTCTTAATTTTCGTCTAAAATTCATCCTAATTTTTTTAGTAAATTTTCATCTATTTTTTAAATTTAATTTCTACACATAAATAAAAAATATTTTTTGATACATATTTTTTAACCTCGCTATATATTTTTCATAAATAATTTTAAATATAAACCAATTAAATAATATCAATTTTAATATAAACTAATTTTACCAATTTCAATATAAATTATTTTATTAGTTTTATTTAAATCAATTTTTCATTATTATTACTTAACAAGCCTAGATTTTACCATCTTCCAAAACCTGACTGATAAAACCAGTCAACAAAAGGTAGACTCCATTGTCGCCAAAAATCTGACTATTAAATCAGTCAGCCAAGAGACGGCACACCAATTAATTTGTTAAGCTAGTTTGATGTTTTAATCTATCAATTTTAGATATGGTCTTATTTTGTACTGCTAATCACAAGAGATCGATCTATTCTTTTCTTTGCATGTACCAACGGTGGTTGTGCCGAGTTCTTTACGAGGTAGCCGCCGAACAAATCACCGAACGGATTGCATCAATGCGTCAATTACCCCGATTGCATAGCCACTGGCAGCACAGCGTGTTCACTGCACGCATCACTAGCCATGTACGGCTCTACACGACGAGGGTAGGCACATGCATGCAACAGGGAAGTCACCATATTCAATTCATGGTATAACTCTTCGGTGATTATTGCTACACGCACACGATAATTAGATTAGACTCTGATTCATTACTAATTATAAATTAATCTGTTCTTTGACTACATCATGGTTGGTTGTATTAAGCCCTCTGACGTCAAATCCGAAGAGGATGCAAATTTTCCGAGTTCAAACTAGCTTAGAATACGCGCGGACGCAATCAATCACTAGACGGGTTCTTGAAGATGGGCGAGATTCCGGCAAGAGATACTATAACGAATTTGGATCAGACATTACAAATCGGCTAGAGTTTGCTCCTCTCCAGGTCGGAACATCGTCACAATTTTTACCAACATCATCCAAATTACAAATTAACATGGCTTCAAGACGTTATCTTCGCCACCACGGAAAACTACGCCATGACCGATCGAGGAGAGCCATGAAAGAGATGAGTACTTGTCACACGTGGACAAGGTAAGGTAATTAGTAAGGTTATTTTTAAATTAATTTATTAATTTCGTAGATATATTTTTTATATATGATTTATCATGCCTCTTCTATTCAAACTCTCTGTTCAAAAGGGAGTTATTTATTCTTCCACATCAATAATTTATTATATAGTGCATGTTTATATAATATTTATTTGCAAGTTGACCATAGGCTGACTATAGTCTAACACCCATAGACATGCTCTTTTTATTATTTGTACAAATTGTGCTTGTTATGGTTAAATACACTAACCAATATTTAATCTGAATTTGCCCATTATCTCCCCACAAACTAGAAGACTTTATACATTTATACGTTTTGCCTTATAAAAATCATATTTTTAGGAAATTACTCACATCTACTCAACACCAAGTACAGTACTAAAGATCAACAAAATTTCCTAATTAACAAAAGTTGAGAACATCGCCGATAACAAGTACAACAAAAAACTGAGATTCACATCGCTGAGTTTTATAGCTACTGTCATTGGCATCACCACTGGTACCTTTTCCCTTAGCTAGGTTTTTCATTTCGGGAGGTTGGACTTCATCGCCGATGACTTCCACATGTTTGTCCTTTTCAACAGTCATGAATCGATTGGAGGAAACCACAACATTACATCTGAACTTCCGTTCGGATAGAAGAATGTGATTATTGTCTCCAACAAATGTTTGGGTTAAATCGAGATCTTAGGCTTTGACTCTTTTTTTTGACTCATATATGGCCTCTGAGCCGGTTGAGATCGGATTTAGAGTTGTCCATATCATTGTCACCATCATGGACGACCAAACTTTGAGCTAGCCATTACAACAGACGTGTTTGGCAGGCTCAACTTTACTCAGTCGGCCATGAACCAAACTAAGTTTTAATTTATTAATTATTATGTGTATGTTATTTTTATTGATCAATATATCGGTATTATCTCTGTTTTTCATATTGTCTGTCAGGACGGTTCTCTCCATCACCTCTGGGTACCGAAAAGGAGGAGAAGCCACGTCAAGTTACTCACACGATAGGAGACCGACTCGCCAGTAGAGGCACGGCTTCATTTTAGCTCACACCAAGCGCCAAGGAACCTCGATGGCAATGCGGCACATGGCCTCGGTTTGAAGCGCGTCATCCTCCATGTCATCAGGCTTCGTCATGGGCTGGCATGCAGCAAGTCCGATGCGTCTACTTGCAAGACTACAGGAGAATACCAATACATGGATCAAGCAAACAGAACATCATTTAATTGCTTTCACCAATGTACACATCATTTAGCTCTACCTTGTTGCTACTAACCAAATTAACCTTTGTTATTCACAGACAACTGGTGAGACCAAGATCAAGCTACCAAGCAGCCATGCTAGAAGCTGGAATGAATAGCAAGATGCCGGCAAAGCCAGCCCTCCAAGTACTCCTACGCACATGACTGCAGGACCATGGCTCACGCCCTTGAGTTGGACATGATGATCTCCCAATCAACCAGATGCTACTTTGATTTTTACATGCACGGATGGAATGCTTGACTCCAATACTTGGCCTAGGTCATAAAAATCAATTAGATTATCAACGATATGTACAAATCGATTAAACGGTTCAAACTTAGGAGTTTGGATTTTATCACTGGTAGATTTGTCAAACTCTTCTCCAAGTTAATCATGAATAGATTAGAGGGGAATTATAACAACATTCTACTTAGACTTTTGTTCGGATTGAAGAACATGGCAGTCGTCTCCCAACATACGATTCAGCTAGATTTGGATCTTAAACTCTGACTTCCTTCTCGACTCGGATATGACCCTGAACTAGTTGAGATCGGATCTAGGGTTGTCGGTATCACGCCACCTTCATTGCAAGCCAAGTTTTTTATGCTTTGAGGGCTTGAACTGTACCGCCAATGAGTTGGGTGAACTCATCTTCACTGAATTGGTCATGGATCAAATCCTCGCCCTAGGTCAGGCTTTCTGCTTTGGGAGTATGGATTTTGTAGATGAAAGATTTTGTCAAACTCCTCGAATCAGTCATGAATTGATTTGAGGGATTCTTGGCACCTGGCAGCTTTCATTCGGATTCATATTCAGAATAGAAAATACAGCCATAACATACCCGTATGCGATTCCAAGACTGCTAGTCAGGAAGGATGAACAGTCGCCCACTCAAGCATGATAATCAAGGAGGTGCATTGCTACATCACTTCTTCAATCTAACCATGTAGTTGAAGAGTGGGAAGATCGATCGTGGCAAGCGGACAGGATCCATGCCTAGGGCTCATAAGCTCAAATGGATAAGATCCATGTTCCTAACTTATGGAATATCGAATGGCTAAGTTATTTTTTATTTTCTCCTTTATATAATGCTCTAATCTGTTTTGTTCTCGACTTACTATTTAATAATCCAATTAAATATAAATTCAAGGACTACACCTAATAGGTCTACATGCTACACATTTTATTTTTTGCTTTTAATGATTGCAAAAGTACCCACGTAGCATAAATTCTGATCCATGATGTTTTGCTCCATGAAACATAAACTCAAGTCACCCAAAAAGCATGCACAAGAAAGTTTTAAGAGCCACTCTCTATGCTCAGGAGTTATGACTAGTTAGGTAGAGTACTTAAACATAAGGAGCAAACTACTCGGTAAAATTAAAATCAGTAAGAGGAGGAACATATATTTACATACATTGTCTTAGTGTCATATCTTATATGTCTAAACAAAGGTATCTTCAGGAATACAATATATTTAAATACATATGGATATGTGTCCCTATAGATGGAAGCACATATGACTAAGAAAGAAAAATCGTATGCGGTTAAGGCAACACTATGAAGTCCAATCCAGATATAAATCAATCCACCTAGTTGTATTATCGTTCTTCGAGTTCTACTTAAAAAAAGAAAAATCTATTGATATAAATTCAATGGCTTCCCATGAGGTGAGGATATTGAATTAGAAGATAAACACAAGCCATATTGAGTCAAGTTCTAATGAGCCACCTTGCTACTAGCCACCAACTATATCTCATTGCTTAGTGTTGTTGTATATTAGTTGGATAGACTAGAAGAATAGATTGCTCCAATCTTATACTCTATGTGGTTCTTATCAAATACATATAAACAGAAGTAAGGCTATTACATATCCTCAAGAAGCTCGAACTAGTATAAAAATATTTGTGTCTATCTCATTTTGCTACTATCTCATGAATACATTAGCATTGGTCAAACCCTACGCCTACCGTAGTCAGGTATCAACCGTTGACAGATTACAAAATAGTTTTTTTTCTTGAGTGACTATTCTTTACATTAGGTACTACTCTTATTACATGTTCATAATGCAGGGCCTAAATCTAGATATGTGTAACAAAAACTTGGGGCCACGCGCCTATCTCCTATGCCCAAGCACTAGACTAGTCGTTAGACGCCAGCTGAGTACTCGCACTAGTTAGGACTCAAATACTACTCTGCTAGGTGGGGTACGCTCTATGAGAGTCGCTAGCCGACTTGTATTAACACAAGATTTGGGTACCTTATTCAATCACTACATCACTGGGTGTGAACCATTTAGTCTAGAGAATAAGTTTCCCGTTGTGTTGACTTATATAAATGGGCCACATCAAGCGTAGGAGTTTGGGTCTTCACACTTGGAAACAACCCAAAGACTGGATAAAAATTCAGAACATACTCTCCATGAATTTTTGATTAAGTTATAATGGTATGCCTCAAGATAAGTAAATATCTAGTAAAGTGTATTACACAAAATTGGGTATCATTATAACATCTCGGGTATAGATTAAGGTTTAGAGATATGCTTATAATAAGCCACAAGCTAGTCATCATAAGTCGAGACATAGGTATCTTTGGACCTAATTTTCTAAAGTATGGTGTGCCCTATGGATCAATTGCTATAACTATAAACAACAAGATTTTGGCATCATTTGAGCTTAAATATATGGAGCTTATAAATTAAGTCCTTTACAAATTCATTGTCTTGAGCAAATACCTTGGTCATCAGAAAATTTGGAGGTATTCAGATGTAGACCACTCGGATAGACAATCACTCGGATGCAAGGCTACTCAGGACAAAAACCACTCGTGTACAAGACAACTCGAGAGGATAAAAGCACTTGGGTTAAAATTGATGTCGGCCAAGGTGTTTCAACTATTCAGGTTTCTCCTGAATTACTGAATTGACACTAGTCGAAGATCGATACTTAAAAAACCACTTAGTATATTCCATGAGGGCCACCAGCTGAGTACTCACACCTATTGGGACTCAAATATCATTTCTACTTTGGTGCGCCCCACAAGAGCTGACAGCGGACTGAATCCAAGGCTAATGCAAGGTTTCAGTATCTCATTTGATCACAACTTTACTAAGTAGGGTATGCCTTATAAGGATTGCCAGCTAAATCCCACGCTGGTGTAGGTTTTGGGTACCTTATTTGGCTACAATTTTGTCAGGTTGGTTATGCCCCACGAGGATCATTAGTCGAATCTTGCACAAGTGCAGAGTTCTGGTACCTATTTCGCTAAAACACAGTGTGCCCCATGATGGGTGAAAAAGTCAGCCAACACGCTAGTCAGGGTTGAGCATCATATGATATAATTTCGGACTTGCGTTGCGAAGATATGCTTTTGGGAGCTGACAGCTGGTCATTGCAAGATGAGATGCACATACCACAACCAGGTTTGATATATGGTATGTGCCATGATGGGCCAATCGCTAGTTACCGTGTTAGACGGGATTTAGGTACTATGACCCATTTGTTTTTTATGCTTTTGACTCTCACATTAATTGATATTCCAATTAATCTGATAGTTAAGGGTTATACCTAATAGGTGCAAATAATTGGTAAATAGTATTATTTCTGAATTTCTGTTCTTAACTCTTTATTTAGATGATATTTAATTAAGTATAGAGTCGAGAGGTTCACCTATTTGGTCCACATTATTTTCTTCAATAGAGCCCTTCACAATCTCGTAGCAAGTAATCGATAGGAGGTTCTAAGTGAAAAACACTTAGTTAGATTTCACAAGGAAACTGAAGCACCTAGAAAGATTTTACAAATAAGCTAAAACAGTCAGAAAGATTTCGTATGGAAGCTGAAACATTCGGACGAATTTCACAAGAAAACCTAATCACTTGGGAAGAGAGGCATGACTTGACTGGGAAGTAACTAATAAAGTTGTAGCTCAACGTCTTGAAAGCTACTGTAGAAGATATGGACCCGTGATACTCTGTCGATTTTATTACCATACGAGGGTGGGTCAGGCCAATGATACAAGGAGGAAGATAGAAAATATAGTCATATCTAAATTTACCGGGTGAGTTACCGTAAATAGATTAGAAAACTAAGCCGTATGTGACTTAGATTACCTATTATGTAACCCTTCCCCTCAACTTATATAAGATGGATGGGAGTAGCTCAATGTAACTGAAGACACACAAACCCTAGAGCAATAGAATACTAGCTTTCGGTTAAACTGGAGTAAGGTATTACATATTATTAAGAGTGCTTGAACCTATATAAACTCATGTTTTATGCCACCTTCTAGTTTTCGATGTATAACCCTATATTCAATATTATCGATATAAACATTGATAGTAATTAAGCTATAAATTAGTCGTTCGTCTAGATTTTTTTATCGCCATTGTCATCGAACTGTACCAATAGGGATACCGTTAGAAGAACACCGCACCAATAGAAAACCTCTAATGTGATGCCGTTAAGAAGGTTGTGATATTAAAAATGTCACCGTCGAACAAAGTTGTTATCCGGAGCGTTTACTCATAGGCACAGATGAGGAGGCTGAACCAGACGTTTCCAATGAGAGAATTATGGCCGTAGGCGTCGTGGTCCAGGCTTCACCCTAACCTCCACCAATCCAGCAGGGGTACCCGTTGCTGCCGCCGTCGTCCGTGACTCGAGATGGGCGGCTGCGCCACACTGCCACAGCAGGATTCGAGCTCGGGCCCAAAATCCTGCTAGGGGATAGGCGGCCGTTGCCTCCCCGCGCACTGCCGCATTGGGTTGTCGCCGCCCGGCAGCACGACATCGCCATGGAGCTGTTCCGTGCAGCCTCCGCCACCACCACACGCTGTCCTAGCGGCCGCCGGGCCTCCGCCCCACCACTAACAGCCTTGCCCCGTGGTGGCCAGCTGGCTTCATCCGCAACTCCATCTCACCCGCCTACGAGAACCAGGGCGCCACCGGTCATCCCTTCCATCACCCTCCTTGCTCGCCACGGCGGTTTTGCCAGCGGCTTACTCCGGCGGCGGCAGGGCAGATTCCAGGGACGTATAACTCATTCGACAGTAGATAATTTAATATTCTGCTCAAATCACTGAACCCAACTAATCGTGAGCTACCTGCATCTCTATTGGAGATGCGTGATTTAATCAGCAATTGACTAAGGCGTGGTGATTTTGTCTTGTCCTCAACTTCCAAGATTGACAAGCAAGTCCCAACATCCCATTGCAACAACTACGGAAGCAAACACATGCGTGTATAGCTAAATGGTGATAGAGGATGAGATCTCTGCCAGTGTGGAATAAATTATTTCAAATGGATTATTGCAGAAAATTCAGTTTACCAGGAGTCCAGGATACATATACAGAGGCTGATCATGAATTGATACAAAAAAAAGTAGTTCAAATCCAGTATTAGCTTCAAGACTCACAATTTCAAACGATGCTAGTACTGCATCGGTGTGCTCAATTCCTGCAAGATCTATTAAACGTAATCATCATTCCGCTGTAATTTGTTGAATCTTGCTGCGGAAAGTAATTGATTAACAACTTGAGCGGAATTAATTCACCTTGGATGTGTATCGAGTTGCTTGCGACTACTTGGTGATAGCGTAGACCGCGTAGATAATCCCCGGAAGATAACCGAAGAAGGTGAGCAGAAGGCAGAGCCAGAACTCCACCTGTATTACATCAACACGCCGATCGAACCAGGGGTCCCGTTACATCAGATCATTCAGCCACATATATACATGTGCAGATGCAGCGTATATCTATAGGAATTCGGTGAAGTATTTTGCAAAGAAGTGTGAGAAGAGATATAATCATAGTTAGGTACCTTGCATCCGAACTTGAGGAAGACGCCGAGAGGGGGGAGGATGATGGCGATGAGAATGTCGATGCAGTTGGCCGTGCCGTCCGACATGTCTTGCAGGCCTGCAGCCCGATCGATCGATCGATATTCGATAGGAACTTCCTCTCTTTCTTCCTCCTTTGGCGATCGCCGGCCGGCAGGTGGTAGCTAGCTAAGACTGACGGCGGCTACTGTGCGCGGATGACTTGTATATATTGATAGATACAAGCAATCAGGAATATTGGCAGCGACAGCAGGTCGGGGTGCTCGTGAGCCGATCAGTCCGATCGATTCAGCAAATCAGATGGTAAGTCAAAAGTAGATGAGATCATAGATGTCGATATGGTCATATGGGCGGAGAGGGCAATCGCGCTCGACCTAATAGTAGTCGCTGAATTCCACGTGATTTCAGTCCGTCCTTGCTCCATCGGCCGCCGGCTTGCGTCGCCTTTTGCTACTCTTGGCTACCTTCCCGGACTTTAAGCTCTATCTGGGGGCGCAAGGAGAGATATGGGCTAAGTAGGGCTTCGGTTGGTAGCCCAAACTAAGATGTATATGTGCATCTTTCAGCTCCGCAACGCTGTTGTTGGGGGGGTGTTGTGTTGTGGCTTGTGGATACTGCTACTGACATCACTAATGGGGCATCCAAATGACGCACAAATTGGGTGCACGATGGTAACCAACCCGGGCAAGCGTGGTGAACCAGGTGGGGTGACGTGACCGGACTGCGAATCGCTGAGAGAACACGTACTCTACGACGTGGCACGCGAGTCCTAAACTGAACTTAATCTACTTCGGATGCCGACTTCGTTTTCATTTCTTCTATTAATTAATCTACTATAAATGTTGCATCTGCGCACGGCCTCTTGCAATCTGCAACCAGAGATATGGATAGTAGGGAAACGTTTAGTTGCTCATCACTTCATAGCATTGAGATTGCAAGAAAAACTTGTGGAGCACTCCAAGGGATTCATCCATAAGCTCAACTCTGGCTCTAAGCCCTTGATATCAAAAGCGAAGATACATTTGGTAGCAGACGGGAAGAGGATGCAAGAAGAAGAGGGTGGCACTGCGCTTCGTCAAAAGTCGCTTGGAGACCTATGTCGGTCTCATCCAGTTCACGCTTGTGGCGGCGACACACTACTGCTATTTAGGGTTAATGGCCAAACATTGATGAACCGGCGATGTTTTTTTTTCATACTTTTCACATGTTTAGTGGTGATTTTAGCAGGTAGTATTTATTAGGCTCTAGCCTACCCTCCAATTTTTTTTAAAATAATTCCAACTAGATATCTCATCTTGCAAAGCATCAGGAGGAATCATGGCAGGCAACATTCGCTGGGAAAGAAGATAAACAGCGGCAGCGCCTCGGTTAGAAAGAAGCGAAGCGGTACACACGCATAAGAATAAAAGGCCCAATTTGACATAAAATTGGCCCAGTCCATGACCCATCTACTCCTCCGACCATCAATCCCCTCCACAGATTAGGGTTGAGGGCTCGGAGTTGGGCGGCTGGCAGATGCAGCAAGTCAGCAACGAGGCGCTGCGGTGGCCGGCGGCACTGTGGCGGCGAGCCGCCAGTGGCAAGTAAGCGGATGCGGGCATAGGTGCGCAGCAACAGTCGGGCGCGGGCACCGAGCAAGCGGTGAGGCGGAGGCATGCGGCGGGGCGCCGCAGCAGCAGGCACAAAGGGCACAAGAACTGGCCATTGGCCGACAAGGCTATCGACGTTAACAGCCGAGAAACTAGCAGATCAGGCAGTGAGGGAAGGGGCAAACCGCCAAGTAGGAGGGGCAGCTAGCAGAGCAACTGAGCAAGCCAACAAGTCACTGAATATCTAAATCAGTGAGTCGGTCCTGCACTTTTGGTCTCTTGCTATATTGCTAATTTACTATAATTCTATTCACTGTAAATCTCTAAGAAATTGAATGAGAATAGCAATAGGAGATGATGTGATTTACAAGAATTGAGCCTTAATTTGATTTATTTATAGATTTGCAATAGAGGAGAGAACAACATTATTAAATTATTATACAAGCGCCCTTCCAATCGACGAGAGCACAAATTAATAAAAGAGGCCTCAAGTAGAATTTGATCCTAATGAAAATTTTGTACGTATCCAGTGGTATGCCTTTTCTTTTACTTAATATTTTTTTGCCTTCAATCTTTTATTGATTTTGCTATTTATATATATATAGGTGGTCGCTCACTTACTGCCTTCTGATGGCTGATGCAATCACTCATTTTGCATTAGCAAGATATTTTTTTTTGTTCGATCATGTTGAATAACTTGCGTAAGGGTATAATTTAGTTTTATTAACTTAGTACTTCAAGCGTACCATCTATTTCTATCCTGGATTCGCTACTGCACATGTTCTCACTATATTTTTCTCATTACCCTGGTTCTGGTTCTAGTTACCCTAGTTCTAGTCGTGTTGATGGCTTCATCCAGTACTGTCGTTTTAGTAAGTTCTACTTTTCCCATAGGTCTCTTGTCTCTAGAACCAAAGCCTTAGTTTAATAAATATTCGTTATATATTGTTCCATCTGGTAGTACTGTTGATGCATACCGTTTTCCTTCAAATTTTTTTCATGGAAGGTTTTGTTAGCTAAATGTGTACAATATGTTTGTTATCAAGCTAGACTCAAACAGTAACTTACATCGAGGTTTCATATCAACTTCGCTGACCGATCATAATGTAAACCAATTACAAGTATCATGATGCTCGGTGGACATTATAGAAACTACCACACTTAGGCCTCATTCTGAACGTAGGATTTTCAATGGATTTTTGAGGAATACTGTTCATTGGACTTTTTTCTTTTCCTTCCATTCGGCTTCACTGACCGGTCACAGGAAAATCAAAGGAAACTTTCCTTTGGTTCCTTTGGTACTGATTTCACGGAATAAACATAGGAAAAATCTAGCCAGTCTGAGCTCTTTTTTTTTTGTTTCCTGTGCATTGATCGATGCAATCAAGCAATAATCCAGTGCCATCAACGCAACACTGTGGAATGCAACAACTCAAGGTATCTAATCTAATATAACCTTCTTAAAAATACGGTTATTTCCGTTCGTCACCACGCGCTTTCGTCCGCCGTCGTCTGTGGCGCTCGCGCGTAGAGAAACGGTATCGCACGGTTTCCTCCGTCGTCATCACCCGCTCCGATTCGGTTTCGTGTCCGCCCAAATTTTGGTACGCCTTCCCAGCTCCTGCTCGAGCTCGCGAATTGCACGGACTGCGACGACGCATCTTGCTGCCGACGGAACGCTCCAACCGTGCCTTGCGAGGGACCCTCGACCCGCCGCCGGCATCGACTAAGGGGGTTTGCAAGTGGGTGGAGCCGATCTGAAGCTTTCCAGCTTGTGATCAGCAAAAAAAAGTAAGGGAAAACGAGTGACGGATCATAGCGAACACGCCTCCACTTACGGCATGAACGCCAGAGAAGGAAAGAGATGGCGATCTACTTGTGTGGAGTATTTATTTGTTTAATCACTTGACCATTGATGATTTTTTCGATAATGATATTTATTCATGATTAGTTAATTAGGTGCAAATTCATTCTGATGAAGTGCAGAAAATGTTATCTGTGTATTAGCTCAAGATATGTCCCGAGTAATCTCATCTACGTACGTGTGGGCTTCTCATAGTTGTAGTTTACTGTTCTTCCTCCACCTTAAATTAGATAATTTATGTGCATTTGTTAATTAGTTAATAGAAATTCTATGCACCACTATACCATCCCCACACAATCGTGCGGTATCTTCCTGCCGCCACCACTTGTAATATCCTGATTTTAGTGTAACCATTGAAAAAACTATTTTCATAAAATTTTAGTCAACAAAAATTTGATTCTAGATTTGTAATTTAAAAATATCAATTAAATTAATCTTTGTGAACTGTCCTAAACAATTTCTTATAACTTAAATTGTCAGAATTCGAATTTTATGTTTCAAGTCCCCTGCCAATTAAATCATTCCAAACTTTTAATCAAAACCCTCCAATATTAAAAATTATTCAGGTTCACACATTCTTTTTTATCCTTCATTTTGCTAACATTCAATCCTTCTTTTAATCAGACCTCCTTTATTCCCAAAATCTAGTATCAATATCCAAAATTAAATTATTCCTACGATTCTAAAAACATTTATCCAAAAAATTATCTCCCAAAAGGTCCTTGTATTTGAATCTTAGAATTCAAATCATGTCCAAAGGCACCACCCAAAATCCACATATCAAAATTTATTCAAAGACATGGAGTGTCTAGATACAAACAATTCTTTTGTATCCTTTATTATCTAGATAATTCAATTGAATTCAAATATTCCAAATTTCACATATTCCTTGAATCCTCCACATTTCTTATCCTTTTTCAAATATATTCAAATTTCATTTCAAATAATATAAATCTAATTGAATTATATTTCCTCTATATTTCTAGAATTTTACTGAATACAAATATAAAATTTAAATGCAAACATTCTTTCCAAACATCTTCTTTTAAGATCTCTACTATAAAAAAATTCATTCAAAAAGTTAAAATTCCTATCCCATGTCAAAATCTCACGCAAGTCCCTCATCCTAAAAATTCTAAAGTAATCCTTGTGCATCCAAATATGAAATTTTGACTCAAATATCCAATCAAACATTCCAGTTACCATTTCAAATAAACTTAAGGAAATTATCAAAGGATACTATTTATGCTGGGCTGCCTCCTCTTCCTTTCTTCTTTCCCACCAAAGTAGCTGGCCCAGCCTATTTCCTTTCCCTCCCTCTTTTCTTTTTCGCTCTTACTTAGGCCACAACCAAAACGGACCATCTGGTCCATTTCTCCCTTTCTTTTTTCCTCTCTATTTCTCCACTTCCCATTGGGCTAACCCACCTCTCTCAGTCAGCCAACTCCCATGTTTAGCCCTGGTCCAGCCTCACTCCCTTTCTTCCTTTTTCCCTTTGCACATCAGCCTAGGCCTTAGCCTCACCAGCTCATCCACCCTAGTAGCCAACTCTCTTTCCCTTCTTTTGCCTTAGCCTAGCAACAAGACAGCCCAATGCCCCAACCCCATCTCTCAGCCAGCCGAGTGTGCCAGGTGACACCCTAGCACTCATATGGCCTCGCTGCAGCCACCACTCTACACGAGCCTGCTCGAGCGAGGTAGCGAGGCCATGATCCTCGCACCAATACAAGCCCAAGCCACGCTGAGGTAGGCCATGTGCTGTGCCGCATTGTGGCGAGCGTCACCACTCCATGAATCTAGTTGGCCAAGTGGACCCCTCATCGATGACTCCCTAGCATCGATGTACCTGTGAATCATGCCAGAACGCAACCGGTGACCCCGACGTCCGCATGGCCCTGATGTCGCTGCACTCAGTTCACCGCACCATCTCCGTGCACCCACGTCAAACCCTTGCACCGAGCTCATTCTGCACCATTGCCATAATGTACATACCGTCCTTGCTGCTCCTATGCTGCCCTGTCACCATGTCGCCTTGTCCTTGAAGCAAAGCCAATCAGCTTGGCCTCCTCCCACCTTGCCACGACTATAGAAGCTAGTGCGCCACCTCACCTTCCTTCTTTTTGCGCTTTCCATCGCCACCGCTACCTTGCCACTCCACCTAGCAAGTCATCTTGCGTGTGCTTGGAGCTACACCACCTGGACCGAGCACCACCTTGCTCCACAGCCAGCTCCTGCCTCCATCTTGAGCCCTACCCTAACACCGCTAGTACCAAATACTGTTAGTGAGACCAAAGTGCATTCAATCTAATGGCTTGCAAGTGTCTTAAAGGACCTTCGCCTAGTCTTGCCTTCGTCACCCGACCGACAGGAAGAATACCAGCGTCACGCCATCTCCTCTGATCATACTTGCCACCAGCAGCAGCACCACCATCCTGCGAATCCTAAACCCTCACCATGGTGATCAATCCCCCCATAGCCACCACCGAACCAATAGGCCACAAGTCCCCTTGCCACCCCAGTTGCCACCAACTTCTTTCCTACCTCGCCCATCTAATTCCCTGAGCTCGTCGCCCTACTCTCAACGAGCCAGAGCCCCATTGCCATCACTCATTACGGCCACCCTTTGGAATGCCCCTGCTACTCCTGACTCGAGTAGAGCACGACCAGGCTTAGCCAAGACAGTTCCGCGTGAGTGCTACCTCCACCACTGCTAGTCCACTGGTCATCTTGGCCATTCTCCGAGCTCCGCCATCTTTAGCTTCACTGAAAGGCCTCCAAGCCGTCACCGCCTCCATATCAAGCCAAGCGCCACCTCGCCAGGTAAAACTGGCTCCGCGCATTTGCCTCCTCTTTGCCGCTGGTCGTCGGCGCCACAGGGATCTCCTTCCCATGTGGCCAACCTCCACTATTGTTGTGCCCTCTCCCAGCCGCACCGTGCCGCGCATAGCCTACCACCTGCGTCAGTTGCGTTTGAGAAGAAGAAAGAAGTAGAGAGGAGGAAAAGAAGAAAGATGGAGAAAAAGAAAAGAGAAGGGGTGTAAGATTGACGAGTGAGACCCACACCGGCCACATCATCTTAATCAAGTCACTTGCAAGTGGGACCCATATTATATAGGAGGTCTTCCACACCGTCCATGAGCTCCGTTTCACAACCAGTGGGCCCAATCACTTAGTCCACAACTTAGGTCCATCTTCATGAGTTGAGCCCTCCAACTACTTACCCCGTACTCACGTGCACATGGCCTACAAGGGTCATGTCACTAATCACTAGTCTCCAAGTGATTGCCCATGGGACATGAGCCTAGTCCACCTCATCACTCCTTCATCCCATCGGTAGACCTGGTTCACTATGAGCTATAAGCTCATTCCTACCTTCTTGTCACTAACAACGAGCCTCGTATGTAAGTGGTTCCGAGGGGATTATTCTTTCGCCAAATCCATAGTTCATTTTCTATTGTCCAGAAAAATAGTTTAAACTTCTAAAATCCATATCTCCTAAATCATAAGTTCCCTTCATAATTTTTCTACAATTGAGATTTATCAGATGGCACCATTAGTTTATAATACTTATTATTTCTTTTGGGTGATTTGTCTTGTTGAGTGTGTAGCCGTCATTTCAAAAAATTTGCTAGGTATGAATTTCTTGAAGATTTAAAGATCTAAAGCAAGATAAGCCACTCTTATTATATTGTTCCTAGTTTATAAAATGTGTTGATTGTAAATTACATGTTTATTATACACATTATTTTCGTTGGCTTCAACCTACGAGTATAACCAATGCACCAACCTAGTAGTTGCATTATTTTCTATAGGTTATTAATAAACCTAACCTTTGTCACTCTACCAAAGTGGTACATAGGTATCAATCAACACCACACTCATCGTTGTATGCAGAAATGGAAAATTCGGTTGTGAAATCATTGAAAAAACTCGACTCATGGAATTGGTGGGTTTAAAAAGGAAAAGATTTATTGTGAAAGCTCATGATGCGGAATCTCACCTGTGTGGGTTGGTTTTATATTTGCATGTAAGGACTGATTCCTTGAGAAATTATATCTGAGCATCTTATAGTATGACCACACTAGTGTTATGGGATGCCTCTAGATGAGTAATTAGTTAGTTCAAAGAGACTTTGGATGCTAGAGGTTGTGAGACAATGGGGATGAGGAGATCAAGTTTTGTGTTACAATATTAGTCCTTTGTGGCACTTGCCTCTATTGTGGTGTTATGGTACCAATAGGTGTAGGAGCATTCCCAGTGTACCCTGAGTAGAGATGGGTAGTCTTGCCTGATGCTCTAGGCCCCTAGTGAGTTTTGGCTAATTGATGACAAATGATTAAGAGACTAATGCTCTTATTGAGAGTATAAGCACGAGATTAGTCCAATGAAGAGATGATGAAGAAGAAGAAATGCAATGAGGTTTCATTGTAATGAAAGGCTACAAGTGACAAAAGATAGCAATATACGGTGAAGAGTTGACAAGACTTAGCTGGGTGATAGACCATGAATGGGAGAAGGGGAAGCTGGGGTTTAGCATCGAAGGACTCAATGTAGTGGTGAAGGAGCAAGTGCTTGGTGTGATGCCAACAGATCGGTCGAGGCCATGAGGGGTCAGAAGTCGTTGAGGATCAATCTTTATTGAAGAAGAAGCTAAAGGGGCAAGGGTTAGAAGGGAGGGGATCAAAATTACCATAGAGAAGCACCGGGCCAGATAATCCTAAAGCAGTCAGATTGTCCAAGAGAGCTATAAGTGTCAAATAGTTTGGGAGGAGTTGGACTATCTAGGCAAGCATGTGTCTAGAACCAACCAAACGAAGAAGAAGAGAAGGATAGACAGTTTAGGAGCAATCGGAGTATTTGGTCAGGGCTTTGTCCGAGGAAGGAATACAATGGAGTGTAGCAAAGCTAGACAATCTGACGCAGTACCAGATTGTTCGGGTAGTGTTAACCTATCGAACAGTCGGACAGAAGCTAGACTATCTAACCTTTTTTAGCCTAACAGCTAGTTGTTAGTGTCTGTGGAAAAGTGAAGGGGAGCCGGATTATTTGGCATGCTGGTGGACTATCTGACTCCATGCAAAGTTTGCTAGACCTGAGCAATTGCAAGAAATAGCTAGTTGGAGGGGTTGGGTGATATATACCTAGTGCAATGGAGTTGTTTTAAGACTTTTAAACCCTCTTCTATCTAAGCAAGCCAAGTAAATGTCCAAAAACCCCAAGAGCTAATTAAAGATCTAAAAAGGGATGGTTTAGCCTTCAGAGTGAGTTCTTGCATATTTGCAAGAATGCTAGTTGATCTCCAACTATCTCAAGAGCGTGCTAGAGCGTGTGTGTTTCTAGGGAGTAGCTTTGCGAGTGGTGTGAAGTTTGGGTGCTTCAAGTTAGAGAACTTGAAGTAGTAAGAAAAGAAGGAGAAGCCTACGAGCAACCAGAGTGTGTTGTATGCCTAGGAGAAGTTCTGAATGTTGATACCTCATCTCTAGAAGAGAAGAGGTAATAGTAGAAATCAAGCTTCATCTCGGTAGTTACTTGGTAGAGCAACTTTCATCAGAAGAAAGTTGTGTGACATCCGAGCTTGGGACCAAGGGGTTGATTGGAGTATGAACTTGCTCTTGGTGGTTGCTTGAAGAAACCAAGACAACATCGGAGGTGGAAACTTAGAGAGAAAAATGGTTAATCGAGACCCGACTCTTTGGGGGCCATCAACAGAAATATAGGATCGTTGGGATTTGAAATTTGGTAAACAAATCGGTGTCTCTTTTCTCTCTGTACGTTGCATTTATGCTTTCATGTTGAGCTATTTGCTGATCTATTATTGTATACTTATATCTTGTTGATCACCTTCAAGCTCTAGTCTAAAACTAGTATGCAAATGCTTTTTCTTATCATAGGTTTTATATTCTCTATATAGGGCCGGATTGCCTTATAGCGATTGGACTGTCTGACACTTAGTGTTGTCAGACTGTCTGCTCGGTATCGGACTACCTGAGTCTATACTCTAGTAGGTGAGTTCCTTATTTTCACTAAGTTTGGTCAGATTGTTTAGGTGTAGTCGGACTGTCCGACACTGTGTTGTTAGACTATCTGCACTGGTACCAGACTATCCGATCAAGACTAATTGCCACTAAGAGTTTTCATAACTATAGAAAATGTCTATTAACCTCCCTTTAGGTGAAATCAATGATCCTCGGGGCACGATGATTGGTAGTGAAGCATCCAATTGAGTTTTCAATTGGCATCAGAGCGATACCACTTGATCTTTCAATGGAGTTGACCAACTATGTAGCATGGAGTTTTCATAGACTAGTTTAGGAAAGGCCTTGTCAAGAATGTCGCATACTAGTGGGTATCGGAATAAGCTTCATGCCATATGGGTGAAGTATACAGCATCTGCAGAGTTTAGCTAAATTGTTCAAACATGCAAGTGTAAGGTAATTCCCATCGCGTAGAATTGTTTTCATGTGTTATGTGAAATTGATTTGTGGAATGGGAATCGTTGCTAGAGTCAGTTTGTGTGACTGATGGATGACTTGAGTGGTTTGAAATGGCCATATATGACCCAGGACGTGGAATGACATCATAGGGTAGGCTTCCTAAGTAGAAGTGAAGTGCTATAGGATATGGATGATTCGGATGAGCGAAGGTATAGGATGGGATGAGAAGTCCCTGAGTTGATGTGAAGTCGAGATAACTGATAGAAATGTTTGAGAAAGTGAAAAAAAATAATAGAGGATAAGAGAATAAATTGAACAAAACTAAAATTTGATTCTTCCACTTGAGTTATTGCTAAGCAACTCACAGGAGGATCAAGACGGTAAGTCTCCTTTAAATATTTTATAACAACCCACACATAGAACTTTCAAAAGGGTTTTAAAATAAATCAGTTTCCAAATAATCCCTGCCTTTATTTGAATGTTGTACTTTACACATTTTCTAGTGGCTTACTAAGTACGAAAGTGTAATGCCCTGATTTTTGGGCCATTAAAAAAATATTTTAATAAAAACCCTATTTTCAGAATTTTGATTCTCTATGTGAGAATTAAGGACATAAGCGCTAATGTCACAATTAGATCCCTCCTTGCGACCACAAGAATAGCAGGTCAAAAATCCCTATTCAAATTTAAATCTCAGAATTCGAACCCTCCTTGAGACCAAAAAATCACAGATAAACAATCCATATCCAAATTTAAATCTGAAAATTCAAATTTTGCATTTTGAATTCTCCCTCCAAGATCATTGATATCTCCTTGTATCCAATTCCATGTCCATTATCATCTCTGCTTTCAAAATTCCATTCCAAACCACTCTTATAAATCCATGCTTCAAATTTTCAAAATTTGAATTCAAATCCTCCTTTGAATCCACCTCTTTTCCTTCCTAAACTTTCCTCCAAATTTCTTCAAATTCAAACCTACTTCAAAATCTATCAAAGTTCTAGTCTTAAGACCCTTGTTTGAAATCCTCAGAATTTTGTGAAGTCAAAAATTAAATATGGGTTCAAATATCCCTATTCAAATCCTTCAAACCAACTTCATGAAAAAATCTCAAGTTTCACGGTTCATCAAGCCACCCTCATTCCTTTTCTCTCCCCATGGATTGGTCTTTCTCTCCTCTTCTTTCTCTCTTTAGGCCTCAAGGCCTAATCTGTCTCCTCTTCCCATAGCCTAGCCTTCACAACCCACTTGGCCTCTCTACCTCTCCCTTCTTTCCTCCTCCTGGCTCGGCCCAACTCTCTAGTCTACTCCCTCTCCCATGACTTCACAACCTCGTCAACCCACAACCTGCATCATGTGCACCCTGCAAGCAGCTACCCTGCTGCACAGCCACTCCTGCTAGCCCCACCAGTTAGCCTCTACCTCCTCCACACAAGCTTATGCGCCATATGTCAGTGCGATCATCTCCCTGGTCTCTTTTCCTTCTCCACACCGGCCACGTGCTTGATGAAATGTGCATGTGGAGCACAAGCGTCTTCGCTGTCTTGTCCCATCATCGCCACCCTTCTCCTTGCCATTCGATCCAATGACCTCCAACATCCTACAATCCTTGTCATTCCCTTCTTACACATCACATCATCTCCACAAGCGAGGAGAAAAATCCCCTAGTTGCTCTAGTGAAAAATCTTGCCTCCACCTCAAAATATCTCGCCAAGCACCGCCTCTCTCCCTTGTCTTCTTGCACCCAACCTCGCCTATAAATAGCCACTGCCCTTCTCCTCTTTCCCCTATCGTAGTTGTTGTCCTCCTTGTCCTCACTATACCGAAGCAAGCTCAAGCATGAGTTTTGCAAGCCGTCGACTAGTGCAATTGCGCCCTTTTCAATGAACCCCTCCATTCCTTTTTCCTCCTACCTTCCTTCTCTATAGCTCAAGCACCGAAACATGATCATGCTTTCCTAGCCTCGCTCACCATCGCTGAGCTTGAGCTCCTCAATCCACCACCTCTATCCCACCTTTGCTACAGCCTCTATTTCTCACCACCATTTAAAGGTAACGACACACATTCTCTCCCTTACATCATCCTACACCCAACAATAGCCGCCTCACACCCCTCCTTCACATAATGTCACCGGCAGTGATCATTTGACCTTTAGCCTTGTTGTTGTGCTTGGTTGTTTGCCACTGGCCACCGTCATCCATCTATAACCCTATCCAAGCTGCTCAAAAGCTTCCTCATGCTCTACTTGTTCAGTCGGTGCCCGCCATTGATGTTGACCTGCTGCTGTTTGCCAGAACGTGCTACACGTCATCAGCCATGAATGCCACCTCCCCCACTAGGGCACCATTGACATGTAGGTCCAAGCAATTAGCACATAATTAACTCCTCTAATCCCCTTCCTATTCTCATTGACTTGTGGGCCCGACTTACTAATTAACCCCTTTTCAAAAAATGTGTCATAGCACCTAGGACCCATGTCCTTATCCTCTTGGGTCATGGCCTCCATTTCTACTGAGTCGCTAATGTTGGCCCATAGGCTGCCACCCCTCCTCCATCTCTAGGCCGACCTTGATCTCTCTTGGGCTATACCCTATGGATTGACCCAATAGGCCAAGGTCCATCAGCCCTTCTACCTCTTCCCTCAATGGGTCGAGTCCATTGTGGACCGTATACTTGTGGCCTCCCTCCCTCACTAACAATGGACCCCACCTGTTATCCTTAGAATATTCTTAGGAATATTCTTTTTTAATTTAAAATAAATCATTTTCTATTTCTATAAATTTCTTTAAAACTTCAAAAATTCATATCCTCCTATCCATAAATCCAATTGACAATGTTGAAGTCTTCAATTTTTTAAAATAATTGAGAGCTACCCAATGATATTATTAGTTATTAATAATAGTATTTTCTTTTTATGGTTTTGTGTTGTTTTATCTCTTTTGCACGTAGTTGATGTTCATGGAAATTATTTCACACATGGAATCTTGAAGATTTTAAAGCCAAAGACAAAGGCAAGTCACCCTTTGTTAATATTGCTACTTGTTTAAAAATGTTTTCTTTGCAAAATTTCATTTAAGTTTGCACATGAAATTTGAAAGGTCTTGGTTTGTGGGACAAACCGATGGAGCTATCTATTAGTTGCACTATACTCATAGGTTGTTGATGACTCCTATTCCTTATTGCACCACCTCTTTGTACCTCGACAACCATGCTATCCAAGCATGATACCGATGTTCTCACCAATCACTTGCTTATCGATATGGGAAAAATGGGCTATGAAACCCATTTTAAAAAAAACCACATGTAGTGTCAACGTGTTTGCAAAATAAAAATGGTTTGCGAAAACAAGCATTACACAGTTGGGAGTTTTGTATTTGCATATAGGGACCAATTCCTTGAGGAATTACATTGATCATAATACAATGCGACCATATGGGTAGTATAGGACACCTGTAAGTAATTAGTTAGAATAGGGTAACCTCATATGTCAGTAGATGTGGAACGCTGAGATAAGGTGTTTAGGGTATCTCCAGGTTCTTGAGTCAAGCAAGGACATTGTAGCTTGCCAAGTACTTTAGGGTGTTTGGGTTATTGATAATCAAAACTGAATACTTGATTGAGATTTGGTTTGCCCCCATCTAATTAGGGCATGACTTTGGAAAGGTCTTGTCGCAAACCTCTCTATTTAGACAGTACAAGAATAAGCTCTCGTCGTGTAGATAAAGCTTGCACCTTTGCAGAGATGAAACTATTAGAACAACCATGCTCACGGTTACGAGTGAATGTGAAGTGATTCCTCTTGCATAGATTTATTTGCCTATCCTTTGCGAAAATGGTTTGTGGGATTGGGAATCATTTTTAGAATCTACTAGGTGGGCTGATGAATGACCATTGCGTGGTCTAAAACTATCCTGTGTGGATCAGGATGTCAAATGGCATCATAGATTAGGTTTCCTGAGGAGAAGCAGTGTGGGCTTGAGGTTATGGACGGCTCTAGGAACCAAAGATATGATATTATGTGATGGGCTAATGCTCGATGATAATGACAGTGAAAAGAAACTAATAGATGAGAAAAGAGTTAGAAGCTACCTAAAAGCAGTAGGCTATGAGCTGGTGTCCTAGTTAGGCAACTGGCAGAGCAAAAGACTTCATGAGTAATTTTAATCAATTAAAATTTGTCTTGTTCACTTGAGTTGTTGTAAAGCAATTCATGGATCGGATCAAGGCGAGAGTCTCTTTTTAGTCACATTATAAACAACCCACACTTAGTGCTTTAAAAAAATATTTTTAAAAGTTTACGAAATAAACCCAATCCTCCTTTAAAGCCTATATACTCACATTTTTAAGTACTCAAGATTTGTTTTTTCCTCCCAAAGAAGAGTGAAGTAGAGCCAAAGGTTTGAGTTTCTTTCCTAATCCCATGTTGTTGCTTGTGGATTTGGTCTAACTACGCTAAGTCCGCTACTGTTTCTCTGCTTGCAGGTTACAATCTCAAAGTTGTTTATGAAGGTGTAACCTCCTATGAGGTATAGTATATCTATATTATATCTAATTACAATGAGGCATCTCTATTGGCTATGGTACCAGCATCATGTCCTAGGATTGGTATCAACATCATGGTTCTACAGGAGTCGATTCACACCGATTTTTTATGGTGCACCCTCTCTGGTATCACCATAGTAGGTGGTGCCAAGGCAAGGTGTGACAGAAAGTACTCATTTACACTATTATTGTTGTTTTTCTCCCTTTCTGAGTCTAGGTTGAAAATGATGAAGGTTAGGTTTTATCCTTAGACCCAAGCTCTGCCTATGGATTGGTGTTCTAGAAAATGCCAGAGTTCTACTGTTGCTGCTTTTGATTGGAGGTTATATTTTAGGATTACCTGAAGTTATAACATAAAGGTATAATATAATTATGTTTAGTTTTGCAATGATTAGTTTTGTTACCATAGGTACCAACATATATATCCTAGGGGTGGTACTAGTAAACGCAGTTCTATAGGAGACGGTTTGGTATTCCCTTGCGACGCACCCTTCTTGGCATTGTCTATACCATAGTGCCAAGAAAGGGTGTGACACTGCTCGACGAGGACACACTTGACGATAGTTGGGGTGGAGAAGAGCTTGGGGCGCAAGGTCTTTGATGACATGCACGAGGAAGGGCTCCAATTCAAGGGCTTGCCAAATGAGCTTGTCGGGCGTGAGGAGCAGGTTGATGGTGGAGAGCATGCCATTGAGGGAGAGCATGACAAGCAAGAGAGTGGAGAAATGGATCAAGTTCAGCAAGTGGAGGAGCGTCCCCATGGTTGTGGTAGAGGCTAGAGGCGAAGAGCATGTGACACAAAGTAAGATCTCATGAAGGTCACCGAAGAAGAGCACAGCGCCGGTGGAAGCATCGACAAAGGCTAGGTGGTCAGTAAGGAGCAGAAGCAAGAGGATGTACTCTGGAAAGAGGAGGTGGCAATGAATTGCGGAGGGTGGCCGCTTCGATAGACGCTCATGGTGATGTAGTAGCTAGCGATGAGGTGCAAGTCCATCTCCATCTCTAACTATCATTGTTATCAACATTTAGATGGCTCTAGCTATCATCGCCATCGACTAGTGAGCCACCTGCCAATGGCACCTTCTCTCCTTAATCGGATGGCTCGATGGGTATCGGCTGATACCTCATAGGTATCAACCTAGTACTTGGGTAACATGATTGGTACCATTCGGTATTAGCCTGATATTAATGGGTTTTGGCTGGTAACAATGGACCTCAACCCAGTACTAATAAGTACCAAATCTAATATTGATAGTTCTCAATTGGTACCGATGGATGTCAGATTTGGTACCTACCTATTATCATACTGTTTCAAATAGGATATATGCAATAGCAGTTCCTATTAATTAATTACCCCGTGGTAGAGAGCGAATAGCAAGAAGCCAAAAAAAAAGTAAAATCTTACCTGCTTTGAAGATGTTTAATGATATATGTTGTCCATTCTGCCCTTTCACTTATTGCGTGCGGGATAGGAAGCTGAAAAACTAACAGATCACACGATTATTGCCCTTTGTGACCAAAATTAGATTAGTCCCAAATAAAACTAAATCTTTGATGCTTAGCTTGCCTTATATACCTTAATCAATAACTAATTTTGAATCTGGATCACAGTAATATGCCAAGGCCTGCCTCCTCGATCTGCCCATCACCTCCCATGACTGTCCTCTCCTCTTCTCTTCCTCTCTCCATCTAGAGAGTTTGGTGTATCCTATATTTGTGGTCAAACAACCACCCCCTCCATCCTTCCACACAGCTACCTCACACGGTTATACGCTGACAACCACTCTCTCTCTCCAACTTACTGATCTTTTCTTCACGATAAAACGTACAAACACTATGCTATTACTACAGTAAAATCCGCAATGGCATCATCAATTATTTCTCAACCAATATGCCATCGTCATCACAAGATCATCTACCTAATCTATCAGTAATTTAGGACAAGTTCTTGCATTTATATCCACAACTATGGTACCAAAATACATGCCAAAAGCATGCTGCTTGCATCACCAAAGTACCAAGCTAGAACTGATTCATGTCAAATTTGCAGTCAAATTTGTTATTTTTAGTTGCTGTGTAAATTAAATTTAAACTTACATATTCATGAAATAATATATCATATATTGATCTATTTTATTAATTTTTTTATAACTCTTTAGGAGACATGTAAAAAGGAGGGTATGTCTCTTAAGAGACAAATAAAATATACTGTAGATTGCATTGCATATCTACTAGAGACAAACTAGTTTTAGAATTTAGAATCAAAATGGCGCAATAATGTTCAGCAAGCGAGGGGAGATATTGTAGAGACAGCAACACTTGCATGCCAAAGTATAGACAACAACCTGATTCCTCTTTATTTATTTAGCAGGTGATTTTCGCTAAACATTATGGTCGAATAGGCTTACATAATGGAGATCAACTGCAGTAAAAAATCAGTGATGACACACAAACAGGTTCTGAACCAATGCGCAATTCTCACAAAAAATTCACATTACCGATTAATCAGTAATTCAGCACCAGTTTTTATTGATATCCAAATAGATGGTAGCAAACAAGAACCAAATCTTGAAGTTTACATTAGCGCACTAGAACTGATTCAAGAATTGGCACTCCAGAAAAGCTTTAGATGTTCATTCTATATCAAAAAATTCAGCTCGTTACAAGGTGAGCAACAGGAGCCACTGCTCTGACAGCAAAAAGAATCACAAGGAACTAAAGCAAAACTAGGGGGCCGGGGGCTACCTAAGAAACTCGAACAGAAACCCAAAGAGGACCTAATTTGATCAATTTCAAGACACTCAATCAATTCCAAGAATCTAAGCAAAAAGCGCCCCAAGAATCGTTCGGTGGCGACAAGAAATCTAACAACAGTTAGAACTAAGATAAATTCCCAAAGCACTCCAAGAACTAGCCATCCGGGCCACACATGACGCATCAAAGAAAAGAAAGAAAGTGCTCCAACCCTGAGAAACGTGACCATCACACCAGCGGGAGTGGCGCTCGACGGGGTCACCCGCATGACATGCACCTTCTTTTTTCCGTCTTGATAATAATTGTGGGATAACTAATGTAAGGTTGACGCTTTGAAGAGCAGAAAAAGATTACATATGATTATTCTAGATGGGCTATGATAATACATCATGGATAAATTATTCCTAATCTAACCGAACTCCTGGACATCCATGTCTGTTCTCATCGAGAACCTGATGCTAGCTAGGGCTTCTTTGTTGTTGGCTATATACTCTGTTGAATAGTATATAATGAATATTGGTCTTGTTGTATTGAGACTTACGGGTCCAATATATATAGAGATTATAAGACTTAGATCTGAAGCCTAGAGATATAGATGGAAATTAATCTTATCTACATAATAATTGGATACTTAAAATCCTATCTATATACTCTATCATCTCCCGCAGTCCAAGCGTGAGCAACACAGATGTTTAGACTGGAGACAAACAAGCCAGAGTGCTCAACATAAATGATAGCAATTTTGTGCCATAGTCTAGGTAGGGGTGCAAAGAAGCCATGGTCAAGTAAGCCGCACGTAGATTAGCCGTGGTCGATATAGCCAAAATTGAGGTGCTGATGACGAGGTAGACAAGCCATGGGGCGTGCAAGGGGCGCCATAAGGTGGTCATGGGTGCGTAGGATGGTGCCATGAACCAAGGTGCGCAATGACACATTGAAGATGAAGACGGTGGCGCGATCGCAATAGTTGTTGGGGAAGATGATGCCAAAGAGCCGATGCTGTAGAACCATAGAGGACGCGAGCCACACCAAGGTTGCTAGGCCTAGGGGCAACTTGGGACGAATACATGTAGCGGTGTTGCCAATACTGTGCGGGCGAAGGTAGATGAAGACAAAATTGAAGTAGCATGACCAATGGCCTGGAATGGCGATATCGATAACCTAAACTGTGGTAGTTAAACCACTGGCCTAGAGCAGCAACAATAGCAGCCTCAGGAAGATGTGGTAGCGATGTTGAAGTAGGTAAAGAAGACCTTGAGTGGCTAACGATGACCAGTGCAAACGACGAGAAAGTCGATGCACGAACGGTGATGAAGACAATGAGAGCGGCGACACTACGACCGGGGCAACACAGCTGTAGCTATATGTCAATGCAATGGTGAAGAGTCCACGGCGATGAGGCTAGGCTGAGGAGGGTGCCTCTCAACACTACAACAGCTAGTGGATATGGACCATAGGCAATGACACTATGGCCCAAGGGGATAATACAGTGGTAACCCAAAGCTTGATGATGTAGACACATACTCAAAGATGATCGGTCCAAGAAGTCATTGTATCCATGCGCTTGATTAGGTGATCAGGTCAAAGTTGCACGTGATGGTCGACAAAGAAGAAGCCAGAGGTGATGCCAATGTTAGAGATGTGCAAATGTTGATGAGGAAGTGGGCGATGCGAACCCAATATTTGATCGAGAGAAAAAAAGAAACGATAGATCAAGCAAAAACTATAGCAGTCCACGAGGCCCACCAACCGATGATTACCCCCTCAGCCTAAGTACTAGCCCTCATCCTCTCCTCATCAACACAACATCAAAGTGAGAGAGAGAGAAAGAACAACGATGGGATTGGCAGTGGGCAAGTCGAGGCAATGGAGGGGCAATGGGCTCCAATGTAGTCAGCAACGGCAGCTGGGGCAAAGGTGTTGATGATGATGGTGGCATCGAGTAGAGGCGGTGTAGAGGGCCCAACGTCATCTAGCAATGGCAAAGCTGACACAAAGATGGCAGAGGTCAGCCTAAGGAGGAGTCAACGGCGACCACACCCAGAAGGGGCACGACGAGGGGTTAGCTGACTGGTAGGAGAGAGGCGTTAGAGGTCGGTGGCATAGGGGCGAGCGTCGAAGTGAGGCAGAGGGGGGCTCTTTGCCTCTGAGTGATGTTGGTGGTGGAAGACCAGGCAACGATGATGGCCGATAGGACCCAGCCAGAGGTGGCTCGCGGATCAGTGAAGGATGCAATGGAGGCATGAAGCTCGGTATAGAAGCTACAAGTGGAGTGGAGAAAGAGGGCACTAGCTTGGCAGAGATAGGTCCCACAGGTGCCGGTGCCGATGACCTCAGATCGGTGGACAGTGAAGCAGTGGACCTCGATGGCAACGTGGATTTGGTGAAGTAGAGGAGTCCAGCGCGAGACTGGTGGCTAAGGCGGGCTTTGAGCTTGGCCTCTAGCATGAGCAAGAAGGATGACAAGACAAATAACCTCGAGATCCATCACTACAGCTTGACCACTTGATGATGAGGAAGGACAACGACATGAAGATGATCTATCAATGAAGAAGGCGACTAACAGATCGATCCCTCTAGGTGACGGAGAACGACGATAAAGAGAAAAATGGGTTGCCGTCCCTAGGAAATTTCTACTTCCGGGGCAGTGCGTGACGGAAGCGTTGAGCAGCTTGCTAGATCGCCCGCTCTGATAAAGTATAGAAAAGATAGTATTATTGCATTAAGCCTTTGGGGGCTCGTATATATAGAGATTGTAAGGCTTAAGCCTATGGATGAAAACTAATTCTATAGATACTTAAAATCCTATCCATATACTCTAACACTCTCAATAATGAAATCTTTGCAGACACCATAGTTGGACAACCGACATGTTTTTTTTTGCATATAGGCTGAGTTTAAATCAGTTGTATGGCTGGTCTTATTGGTGGCTCGAAAAACATAATAAATCATTAGCACATAATTAATTAAGTATTAATTATTAAAAATTAAAAAAAATAGATTTATTTGTTTTTTTAAAAAAAACTTATATATATATTTTTCACAAAATAAATTGTTTGGCGGTTTGGAAAGGGTACTAAGAAGAAAACAAGAAGAGAGTTGCCGTTTCCAATAGCCCAAACTAACGGGGCCTTAGAGGGTATAGACATTGTAAATTAAGAAGTTTGAATCACAAGAAACCAGCAGGTCGTGTTCCTAAGCAGCCTTGCAGAATTGTCTGTTGTGGTGAGCTGCCATTGGACGGCTGAGTAAGTCAATGGCTGAGTGATCGGGTTAAGCCAACAATTCTTTTTGTACTGCCGAATATTGAATCTTAATTGAGGGCTTGTTGAATCCTGTTCGATTAGATTAGTCAACATTGTGAGGCATTTGCTTCATGATCCAGTGAAATCCTGTTGATGAGTTTAAAAATTAAGTTACTCTTAGCCAGTGGAACTGGAAATATTGGTCTTTTCTTATATGCTGGATCAGTCAAGATCATTTGCTGGCAACAATTTGCATGAACGGTGGAAACATGGTGCCACGATGAAATTTTACTCAGCCCTGGAGGCACATGTATCCTATTCAACATTGATAAATCAAGTCAAGTCAAATAAAATGGCTTACATTTCTGAAAGATAACATTCTGCACATAATGTGAAGGGAAAATACTCAATGTCAATGCATCTAAATCACATACTCTTACATTTGGGTTGAGTATATCTAGAAACCTTTTGCACTATCCATGAAGCTTTTCTCTTCCTCCCCTGTGCAAAATCACAACACATGAATTGAACACCGGCAAGTTGGGTGCGCCCCCCCCCCCCCCCCCCCCAAGATCAACACCTTCCATATATAGAAACAACTTTCTTTTAATTTTTCTTAGGTTTTTTTCACCCGCGCGCACTCCTGTAATCATGCAACGCACACATACTCGTATCTTCCCGGTGGCCCGCACCCTCTGCCGACCGGTCGGCCGAGGCAAAAAGAAAAATAAAAAGAAAGAAATATTAAAAACACGTGTCACTATCGACGCACCCATGTACTTATTGCTCCACGAAGACGACTGACAGGTGATCAACAGTCGAGACGACTCAAGAGAGGAGAAAATGTTGTTACACTATTTTCTCATGGCAAAACGTTGGTTGATGGCATGATAAAATCTACGAACCCAGCCGGGAGGCCGAGGCGAGCGCCACGGCCTGCGCCCACACCTTGAGCCTCGCCTTGACGTCCTTGGGATCGTCACCTGTCACCAAATCAAACCACGTTTCATTTCACGCATATAGAGTAGGAGTTTCAATACCAAACAAGAAGGAAGGAGCAAAAGCTTGCGACAAAGCGAAAAAGGCGCCCAATCATATATGCAGGGTGCAGCTCCATAGCAGTACGTGTCTGTCGCTCCTGTAAATTAGCTATCCCATTACATGCACGTTTTCAGTACGTACATGATCAATTTGTGGCGGAAATTTTAAGATGCCTCCCGGGAAAAAGGCAATGCCGATGTGACGACACAAACATATCGAGCTCTACGTGTAAGCTAGAAGTGCATGGCATGACGATCGAGCAACAGAATGATTCTGCATGCACGTATGCCGGCATGTAGAGGCAAAAACGTGGCGTCCGAACACTCGCCGCTCCAAATCCAACCGCCCCACCAGCCAAGCCAAGGAAAGCACGCACGCACGCACGCCGGCGATAGGTACACGAGCGGTGGTGGCGGCCGCCGGCTGGGCGCCGGAATTGGCGATCGACCGGTGCTCTCTCATAAATGCCGCGCGCTGAGCCTACGTGCTTTTCGCCGATGGGCGACAAGTAAGACAACGCCGCGCCGCCGGCAGCTAGCCGCACGTACGCGCGTGCCCCGGTGCGCTGCCTGGTACGCCAGGCAAATCGGCGGGGTCGCGGTGACGCGCGTGCGTGTTGTGTACTTGCGTGCGTGCGGGCGTGCTGAGCGAAAGCTACGTGTCATGTCACACGGCGGAACAGCTCTAACCAGGGACGGATTTGCCATGGGGCGGCGGGGCTTAAGCCCCGACCATAGGAGCCAAGCACCCTCTAAAACTTCTTGTCGATTTATATGTCAGATATGTTTCAACTTATATTGGTCTAATTAATTTATTCAGCTTCCTATTATTTTTTCCCCGATCCGCCCGTGACTCTACCGAAAATGCATTCGCTCCAGGGATAAAAGAGTTTTTTTTCCGGTCAGGTGCCGTGCATAATAGTGCGTGCAACCGGCCAAGCGCGGGGAGTTAGACCGGACCGCCAGAGTACGGACAAGTCGTTGCGTGCAGCGTGCCTCTAGCTTGCAGGTTTTGCTCACTAAGTGGACGGGACCTGATGCAGGATGTGATCTGAGATTAGGCTGATCTAGCTACTTATGTTTTTGTTTGTATACGTGCAGAGCGGAGTTAGGCAAGGGTGAAAAGTAAGCAGGAAGTGGTTAGCTAATTAAGATTTGAGAAGTAGCTAGTGATTAACAATGAATTGATGACAATGATTGATTGGGGATGGATGGGACGGCTTACCGGGGCTGGAGATGCGCCAGCTGCCGGAGGCCGGCGAGTTGCCGCCGCTGCTGGCGGTGTCGACGCCGGAGAGCGCGTAGCAGGGGATCTCCACCGTCCAGTCGCAGGGAAGGTCAAGGCCGAGGTCCCTGCATGCGCGCATCTCCTCCATGTCCATGGCCACGCCGGCTCCCCGCGCCGGGGACTCGCCGCCTGCGCTGACCACTACCGTCACCGCGTCGGCGCCCAGGCCCTGGCCCTGCATCAGCATCTGCCGGCGCTGCTTCCGCATCTGCCACTCCCGGTGCAGCCACACCTCCCGCATCATCCTCTCCCGCCGGTGGCGCATCCGCCGCTTCTCCCCGCCGCCGCCGCCGCGGACGCCGCCCGGCCACCTCGCCGCCTCCGTCTCGCTCGCGTACTCCTTCGAGTATAGCCACGGCGACGGCGATGGCGCCCCGCGGTCCGGCGTGCCCGGGAGCGACGCTGAGGACGGAGCCTGCGGGTTTCTGTCGTCGCCGTACGGGTGCCACTGGCCTCCGCCACAGCCGCCGGCGACATACTCACCGTTGACATCCGATCTCACCTCGTCCCCATCCTCCTCTTCCTCCTCGCCGCGCAGGTACCCGTCGTCCTCGTCGTCGGCGTCCCGGCCGTCGGAGCCCTCAACGGAGAGGCGAGACATCCGCTTACTCATATCCTCCCACTCCTCTTCCTCCTCGACGAAGTCATCGTCCACGTCGTCGTGGTCGATGATGTCCCGCAGCCTCGGCATATGACTACCGAGCTTCGTAGCCGCCGGCGGTGGGGACGCCATTTCGATTGGAGCAAGCTGGGGAGAAGGGCCTGAGGGAGAGAAGACAGACTTGGCTAGTAGCAAATATGACAAGTAAATGGTTTGGTTGCCTGTTAAGTTGGAGGGTTCAGCAAGCGAGAGGGGATATGCGGTCTATATATTCTCAGAGTGATGGAATCGATGGCTGTGATGGGCCTGATGGCCCTTGGATTCTATTTGTGTATTGGCTGGAGTGAAGGGGCGACTTTGTTTGTGATGAAATTTTCAGAGGCTAACTAGCTAGGCATGCTGCAACTGTAGTAAATAAGATTGTGATTTGTCGAGATGGAGCAACTCTAGTTCAAGGGCTATAAATAGAGCCATCAGATGATGAGATGATGCCGTCACCGCACTTTTTCAATAATGTAAAATTATTTCCATTTCCAGCCTATGTACTGGATTTTTTTTCATACATCAATAATTCTAAAAATTCAACGTATCATTCAATTGCGGTCATATATGACATGTTTGATTGCCTGCATGGAGGGTAGCTCGCGTGGTGGATGCGTCGAGGTGTTTGTTTGGCCGCTCCGAGGCACATCAAAGCTTGCACCTGCTTGTGCAAAATGCACTCCCGAGCCAGGCCCAAGAGGAACATAGAAAATGAGCTACGCTCCTCAGGTAGGCCCCGCTCGTATAGGCGTGGGACAAGTGGATGCAAGCGCCGTATAAGGGTCGACGCCTTCTGCTACCTTACTGTTCACTTGTTCGGTCGGGTTCTCGTGAATCGTCCATGCCGCTCAGTATTCGTCATCTCCATCGCTCGATTATCTCTTCCTTTTCAACCTCGCGTCCACCAAATCTAGAGAACATTAGATTAAAGCCGCAAAATACACCCACTATAAGCTTTAACTGGCCATAGGAAAGAAGGGTTGGCTTAGTTATTATGTTATCACCATTTTGCTCTTTCTCTATTCTTCTAGCCATCATTGGTGTCATTTTTCTCATCAATTGTTGTCTTTCTTTCTTCACGAGCTCCAGTAAGCTAAATCTAACAATAATGAGCTCTAGCGCATTAGATTCAACCAGATCCATTTATTATAAGTTTTGACAGCAGTGGCAGGAGAGTGGAGATGATAGGAAACGAGCGGTAAGTAGGGCAGTGTATTAGGTGAGTGGCGAGTGAAACAATACATGGGGCAAAGTTGTTTTCTTCTTTTGCTTCTTTTTTCATTTTTTTTCTAACTGATTAAGCCAGATGATGAATAAATTATGGCGTAATGTACTGTTTGCATTGTGCTATTTGTGTAAAAAAATTACAGATGAATTTTATTGGGTCGATCGAGCTGATTGAATTTAATGTTGTAAATTTTGAATATGTTGGGTTTAGACAATATATTGTAATATATAAGTGGTGGAGATAATTAATCTTACCATCCAAATAAAAAGGTAAATAAATTCAACGTTCATCCATCAAACCAAGCAACATCTCTTTCAAACATGAAGTCACATGTAACCAGGCTCAACAAACATAGTTGTATCTCACTAATCTTGGCTAAATTTAGCCAAGCTAGAGGTGGAGGGCATTCCGTCAAGTAAGCACGTCCAGATTACATAAGTGTGACATGCCATTTTTTTATATATGCGTTCGTGTCAATTTTTTTAATAGATGCATTCGCGTCATGTTTATACGATTTCAATGGCACATTACGACTTGTCCATGCAAAATGCAATAATTTTAGGCTGTGGCTATTTATTTGACCGAAACAGTTACAATGTTGTTACGAATTGTACATTTGAATAAAACGTTTTGATAACATATGACTATATGGCTGCCTTTTCTACCATGTGTTACATACTACACGGATACACAATCAGTCACCGATTACCCCTAGACCAGGGTAAAGCCCGCTTGACTGTTTCACAGATCAATGTCCTTACATGATTGCCATTTGTTTCTCAACCAGCTATTTCCTTGTACAGCAGGGAAGACAAATATAACCAAGGCTCCAAGGCACACACGTAAACAACTTCCTCTCTGCTCACTAAAAAACTCCATAGATAGTTCGAATTCCAAAACGCATCGCGAGATTAATTAGTGCAAAATTAATTGAATTGGACTGTCACGATAAGGATAGGAGGGCTGAACTATCGGCGAGCCAGCGAGCGCCAGCGCATCGCCCGTGCGGGCCCCACCCGGGCACGCCGACGTGGCGCGCACGGGACGCGCCAAGAGGGCAAGGCGTCCCCGTCGGAGGCCGGCAGCCGGGTCCTACCGCGGCACGTGGCGCCGCCCGTGCTCGGCCAGGTCAATGGGCCCGCGTCCGACGCGAGGGGCTCCACCGCTAGGGAGTAGCGAGGGTCGGTTGGTGGCCCACGCGGTTGGTTCGGCTGTTCGCAGTGGCAAAAGCGAGGTTTTGCTCTCGGGAGATGAGAGAGAAAGCGATTGATTGCATGGGTTAAGAACTTAAGATGGGGTTAGTTGGGAGGTAAGCTAGGTTAAGTTTGAACGTGGTCAGCGTCATGACGTTTTGATCTGGGATTGCATACGACACATTGGACTCTTTATATTCCAAATCTGCTCATCAACACTTTATTCTCTAATAAGTCTAAATTACTGATTGCAACTGTCTAAATTTACCCCTTAAATTATAAAAACAGACACTTAATACTTAACTTTTAAAATCAGATGAATAACCCTCTCCTCAACATACCCCTTAAATTATAAAAACAGACACTTAATACCCTTAACTTTTAAAATCAGATGATTATCCCTCTCCTCAACACTGTTATAGCTTACCAGCCACACATGACAACAATCCTATCGGCATAATTTTATTTTTTTTAAATCCGTTAGGCTCATATGCCATATCTCTCACCCTCTCTGTATTTTCTGTCTTTCTTGATCCCTCAATGCTCGAGAGGAGATTACTGATGATAATCGGTTAACATAGACCTCATCAAAGCTTAAGCACACTCATGGAAGTTCGTGGAGGTGGCGGCCGAAGACAAAGGTTGACTTACTTGTGAAGTTCGGTGGAGATAGGATTAATGGTGGAGGCATGTCTTGAGCTCTCAACAAGGAGCTCACTGGAGGCGACGCTCGGTGGCGAAAGCAGATCTCGAGCTCCTCTTAGTGGCCAATGGAGGCGACGGCTAGCACCGGAGCTCGAGATAGCTCGAGGAGGGTGGCAAAGGTAGATCACCTAGGGGTTCAATGAAGGCGATGACTGTTGGCAAAGTATGAGCTCGGATGATAGGCTAAGCCAGCTGGCCAATGATAGACCTATCTTAGACACCAACAATTTACTGTAAGTGGCCATGGATGGCAGATGGGGCAGAGCTTAAGCACTACCATCACCAACTAGTTGCCTACTCATCCATCTGTTGATGGTGAACCAGAGAAGGGTCATCGTGCTACAAAATCCACACACAGATGACACCTCTCCCCACCGTGCCCAACCACTACATTCTCCTCTTCCTCACTACTGTCATCATTAGTCCACTTTTAGAAGCGACCAATGTCATTCCCTTTCGTGTTGTCCTTCATGCAAGCTTGAGTGGTGGCAGGGAGTCCTTGTAGAGGGTGACGACGGACCTTAGGGAGGATGGATGGGACAATGAAGTCTCTCTCTTTTGGTTGTGCTGCAGAGAAGGTGCAGGTGGAGAAGATGTTAGGTGGGTTACATTGATAGAGAGGATTAAGATTGGATTTTATTATCACGTTGGATATTAAAACTAGCTTGTATTGAAATAGTGGGTTATTCGTTCAATTCAAATAGTTAAGGTTGTTAAATGACTGGTTTGTAGTTTTGGCAAGTAATTCGGTGTTTTGGTCCAAAGCAATAATTTGCAGATAATTTGGACTATTTTCCTCTCTTACATGAACGATTGAGGATTTTTTTTATAGCGATTGAAAGTTGGATCACTGGATCGAGACAATTACAGTCAGCGTGCAGAGATCAAATGAAATGTTCAGCAATGAAATTTTCTTTTCATTAATTTACAGTTCAATTTATAGTGGTGGTAGGAACAATGTCTTAGTATATTGCAGTTGCTGTTTCAACAAGATCGACGATAGAGATGATGATGGTGATGCACTGGGGCGACGATGCAAAGATGATCGAACGTGTGCATATGCCGGCCGATGCGACATACGCATACCGACCATACTTCTCTTCTCTCTGCATCCTCTTCACACGAACGGCGACACAGGTGTCTGTGTACAGCCACCACTGTTTCTATACTACATCCTTTGAAATGGCAACACTGTTTATATATCTCGTATATCTACAGACAATAATAAATGGCACGATAAGTCTACTGTAGGCATAATCTTCCCTGTATAAACAAACGTATAATCAGCCATGTACGTGTGACCCGTTATTTATTGTAAGAATATATACAGTGATACTAAAACCCTAATGCTATACAGAAGGGTCGGGTCGTTCAGTGGTCTAGTGGTGTAACACCCTCCGTAGTCATAACGGGAAGGGAACGAACGCAGAGACTGTATCGAAAACTGGTGAATAAAAGCGTGAGGAGACATTTGGTCATAATATCGGTAAACATATATGATTGCAATTTTCTAATTCTCTATCTTGTATCTCGCGACCGTTTGAGCTTATACACTGTGATGTATGGACTTCTTCGGTTAAAGGTGTCTCCGGTAATTAGTATTATCTTGCTATACTTGATGATTATACACACTATTGCTGGATTTTTTCACTCATTAGTAAATCTGAGGTCGCCTCCCACCTAACTAACTTCATAACCTACGTTTCTAAATAGTTCAACCTCCTCATCAAACCTCTACAAGCCGATAGCGGTACAAAATTTGTCAACCGTACTGTTTAAACCTTTGTCACCTCGAAGGGCATCCATCTACGCCTCTCCTGCCCCTACACCTCTCCCTAGAATGATAAGGCCGAACGCCTCCTTCGCACCCTCAACAACATAAGTCGCACAATATTGCTTCATGCCCACCTACTTATTGGGCAGAAGCACTAACCACTGCGACTTACCTCCTTAATTGGTACTTATGCTCCTCCGTTCGCCACAATGTTCCATACATCATTCTTTACCACACGGCACCCGACTATTCCCACCTCCGTATTTTCGGGTGCCTCTGCTACCTAAACCTCATCGTCACTGCTCCTCACAAACTCGCTCTCCGCTCTACCACTTGCATTATCTTCGGCTATCCCTTATTTCACAAGGAATACCGATGTCTTGATGTTTTCACCCGCCGGATCATCATTTCTTGTCATGTCGTTTTTAACGAGACCTATTTTCCCTTCGGTCTGCTTAATCCAAGATCATCATATAGCGATCTTGACTTCCTCCTCACCAATACCGTGCCGTCCTAGTCTCCTCCACCGTTCTTCCCACCGGCTCTCTCATCGGTAGCTGCTGAGGACTTACTGTTCAGCTATCCCATTATTTTTTGGTCCGATGTCACTCCCATCGGACCTCCATCGGTCCCATCACTCTTATCGGCTTCAGCCGATCCTATCCCCTTTCTATCGGACACCTCACCCCTATCGGCTGCTCAGCCCTCATCGGCCGATCACCACCCATCGGCCTATCCGTCTCTATCTGTTTCTTAGCCTCCATCAACTCCCCCTTCCTATATATAAAGAAGTCTATAGTTCAATGGTTCAGTGATGTAATATTTATCATAATCAATTAAGTTAATTACAAATTGTTTCGAGAGTCAAAATACACTGATAGTGCCGGCCAAAATACACTGATAATTATTGGTTTGGGCAGGCCGAATCTCGCAGAAAGCGATTTTTTTTGTTCAGATTTTGTGGAGGAGAATGCTGCGTGGACATAAATGATTGAGCCACCGGTGTACTGGAGAAAATTTCAGACTATGTGCTGTAGTTTATAATTGTTCAGACTTTTCTGTTTGGAATTTCTTTTTAACGATCTGACAGGCTAGGCGTGTTGTGGCCATGGTTCTTCTGGTCTGTAGTGTAGTGACAGAATCTAGAATGGGCCACATACCATTTGGTCGGCAAAAAAAAAAACAAAACAAATATGCTATTCGTATCCTTGTTTTATCGTTTGGGACCTACCAATTATTGACACCCCATCCTTCAGTCACAGCAAAAGTATATACATTTAATTTTAGCCGTTGAGCGTTGATAAGCAATAAAGAAAATAATAAAGCAATAAAAAAACTTTATAAGTAAAACTTATGTATATATATATTATTAGTGTTTTAAAATTTAAGGTTGAAAAATAGACTATGATGAAAATACCTTAAATTCAACTATAAAATTAAAATTAAGTTTAAAAGTTTATTTTTTATCTACAGCTAGTAAGCTAAACAACTAAACAATTAGACAATGAGAAATATACTTCCTCAGCCCTATTGGCTTCCCATTTGGAATGAGGAAAATTACAGGAACATTACTTTCACATAAACTAGTTCAGTTATCCCTAGTAATTGATGAAAAATTACGCGTTCCAAGAAGACATTAAGAATCGAAATGAAAATGATGATAACAAAATCATGCAAAAACTCTTGTGTTCAGCGCAAACCAACCTGTTGATAAGAAACAGAAAAAACCAAACGGCCTGCCCCGTCAGGGAGCAAAGTAGAGAGCATTTAGGCCCGCAAGAAACCTACCCGATAGTCCATACTGGGCCGAAATCTCGTGACAGTGGGGGCCCATATTGTGTGTCGCGGGCTCGCGGCCCTGCCTGCCTCCGGCCGCCGCCGAGGTTGCCGGGTGGGCCGCGCGCGCCGCCTGACCGAAAGCGACGCCGCCACGGCCGAACTGCTGCCGATCGCCGCCGCGCTCCCTCTCCCCACATTCCGCTCGCCCCCCTCCTCCTCCGCTCCGGGTCTCCGGCAGCGGCCGGCGCGGACCCCCTTCTCGGTGAGTGCTCTCGTCCTCCTCCTCCCGTTCCCCACTGCTTCCTACCGCTCTCGTGCTTGCCCCTCTCCTGTTTGTCCGAGCGGCGACTGTTGGAGTGACCCCCCCGACGCGATGGCGGCTTCTCGTCTGCTCGGTTGGTGGATTCCACAGTGCCCGTTCGTGTGAGCCATAGCTAGGTATCTCTTCTTCAGTTCTCCTTTTTCCCGCTTGGGCGAGGTTTTTGCTGTGAGCTAGCTTGGGTTTATGCTCGTCTTCAGTTCTACTGCCGGAATATTGATGGAGAAAACATTGCTCGCATGTTCAGGGTATTAGGCCAGACAACTAGGCAGAAACTGTCATATAGTTTTAGTTTTTCCTTTTTGTCCAAATTTGCCTGTGTTAACTAACAAGTGTGGCACACTTGCGCGTCAGAGAAACATGTACAATTGTACATAATGATCTGCTGCAGCAAGGTAATCATCTCAAATCACTGCAATAGTTTGTCACTCTTTTTCGTATCATAACTTATAGATTAGAATCTAAGCTAGGCACTTATAGATGTTCTGATGAAGCTATCTATAATCGCTGTGAGTGAAGTTTGTCATAAGAACTACACTGATTTTTGTTCTCGTGCTATGGTTTGAATGATTTATTTTTATTTCTTCATCTGTATCTCTTTCACAGTGTGTTATATAGCCAAGCCAACAGTCACTCCAAGTGTTATTTCTATTATTCCACCTTTGGTTGATTATTATTGGTCGTGCTGCTTCATTATTCCAATCTTGGCAAATTTACTGTAGAATGTCGTTGTTTAGCTGCCCTAGAATTGTCCTTCTTTTTCAACATGCTCGTCGATGTGATTTATCAAACCTTGATGCCTAACCGAGTGCAGCACATCGATCTAAAAAGAGAGAAAAATACCTCATGGACCCAAGGAATAACCCTGTATGTAATGAGAAACTGATTCTTACCTTATTAACATCTTAATTATATTCTGGATTGTTTTCAAAAATGCCTTGAGCCATGCTAACATTCATTTTAAGCAAACATTGACCTCTATCAATTCATGGGACTATTTGCAGCCACTGCACACAGGCCAGCTTCTGTTTGAAGTGACATCTGTTGAATAGTGTGTAACTTCAGATTTTAAGTTTTAGCATACAAATAACATGAATCTGTGCCCTCATGCTTTTGTAATGTCATCATCATGCCCATGTCAAAAAAGAAAGGATTTAAATAACTATTCAGACATAACCGAGTATGCAGGTACTCATCCTTTCTCTTCTGTTTAGTTGTTACAAACCATGTTTAGAAAATTAATCTTTCTATTTTTTTGAAGAAACATCCAGAGAGCTACTATTGTTCATTAATAATAAAGTGTTTCAAAACAGCCAAGCAAAACTGCTATTTTTCTGAAGAGAAAATGAGAAAGTCAAAAACTGTTATCTTTCTTAAATTTGGTATTAGAGCTGATTGCAAATGAACTGTGTTATTAATTTCTCCTTGCCATTGGAGACATTTTTATTTGAGTTTGCAAGACTTATTTATAACACTCATTATGCAAATCATCCATTTGAAGCCTAGTTGCTACTTCACTGTGACCTGATTAATAATCTGCTATATTGTTTGCCCCCTTCATTCATCTTTCCTCCACTAACTATGATGTTAGGTGATCATTATTGCAGGCTTTGCAGCACTCTCCATTATATTATCTTTAACACTAGGGTATCTTAAAAATCTGAATAGGCACTAACAGGTCCTGTTTTAGATTGTTATCTTTGCGCACGTCTACTTATTTCCTTTTCATGCATTTCTTCATGTATCTAACTAATGTAACAATTGCAGATGCACTTAATATTACAGTACCTCCAAGCAGCCACATCATATGGTCATCTTTACCAGTTCTTGCTCGACATTCCTTCAATAAACATGCAGGTACATCCAAAACTGGCAATTGAAGTGAACATTCCCACATTATTACAAATGTCCATGGCACATAGACAAATTGTTGGCCTGTGTAAATTGTCTTTACCAGCTAGAAATTGATGTGGAGATTATGGAACCTTCCTTTATCTAATTGCTTTTCAGGACTGGCCTTACACTTATTTGTCCCATTGCATTTATCAATATAGTGGTTGGTTACTTTACGTCAACATATTTATAGAGATGACCGATTCCCATTTTTTATTGCCGTGTGGAAGAAAATCTCTATTGAAAGCTGTTTTTGTGGGAACCCATGGATGTCAAATTGCTAATGACAGTTGTACTAATAGGTAGACTAAACCAATTTAATGTATTTGTAAAGGCTAAAGGGTTGTCCAAGCCTTCACATTATTTAGAAACAACACTATGGACGATTTTCTCCATGCATTCTCTCTACCACTCTCTATAACATTTATGTACCTTATAACTTCCATCATACCCATCAATCACACTGTTATCATGTTCCAATGGGTCTACGTGATGTACATCCTGATTCCTGAGGAATGGCTTGGCCTCCAACAGTTTGCTATCTTGTTCTTCTTGGTCCACAAGTTTAGGTTGTATCTTTCTCTTGGGCTTGCTGATTCCAGACTCTTCATCTCTCCATATCATCCTATGCCCTTAGTGGTACGTGAAGAGATAATTTCACCTTGTTGGAGATTGCATTAGACAATGATCTATGCTAGCTTGGCCCATGGTAGGCCTTCCATTCTCAGTCAAATCATCATCATTAGTTCGTACATTTTATTTTGAATGGGCTGTTATCTTCCCTTTTTTTTCTTGATTAGCTAATCTTAAGAGACCCATGTTTACCATATTTAAAAGTATCAAGTGAAATCGTTATGCGTGTTGCTTGATTGACAGCTAGACTATGCATGACACTCTACAATGTCTAGCTCAGTAGTTGAGCTGTAAAATAGGCTTTAGACTCACTGCCATCTACCTTGTAGGTAAGACACGTAATTTGTTTCCTCATTTCTTTAATCCATAATTCTTTGCTTTCCTTCAGTATCTTTCCTGTTTGGCCCATACCAAATTGAGCGGTCCTTTTCCACGCCTTCAAGTGGGACGTGATCAGCTAGCTCCAGATTCTCCTTAGCAATAGGTGAACAAAGAATGGAAAAGGTGAAGGAAAAGAAAAGTACCACTAAGTCAATATGCCAAAGGTCCTCCCTCATCAATACACAAGCTATTTTGTCCGGAACTTGTAAAAAGATCGCTGATCCATCTTGATCGTTAAGGCACTGATCAGAATGATTAATCGAGATTGTATATAGCTAAACATATATTCTTATATAATACATAGTATAAAGCAATCATAGTATTTATATTTGATATTTGATGGCAAGATGATCACTTACTTGTTTTGATTTGTGAAGTATCTGTAACTCCATATTTCAATTCCATAGCTAATATTCACATGCAGTCTAAAATTCATATATAAAGTAATCGATATTTAGTTTAATTGGATGACTAATCGGGCTTAATTGATGACTAATCAGATTATCAGAAATTTGATGGAGCTAATAGAATGAATGTCTCTGATCGAAGTCAGGGACCGATCAGCGATTAATCAGATGATTAGATTACACTGGTGGAAGAAAGAATGGGAGAATAAAAGTGCAACATGGAATATATTTGCATCATTGTGCGTTGTTACAGTTGAAAATCTTGGTACCATTTGTATGGTTTCTAAGAACTACTGACACATGCGGTTTTCTCATGCCTCTTTGTATTTATTGATAAGAAAGGAGCATGCAGAAACTCAATAATACAAAAAAAGTCGATCTGCTTGCTTGTATAAATGAAGACATTAATTTTTCAAAGGAAACAAGGTAAACTCTGGTACATTTCTATACATTTTTCTGCAACTTAAATCCAACTTGCCTCTTTCTCTCACTGCCCTGCATTTTCTTTCACCTGTTGAATTTCTCTTTGATGCTCATTTATGTCTCACCAAAAGAACGCATCTATGCGAACACTCACAATAATTTATCCACAAACACCTCTGAGTAGGCTGTAAACGTATCTCTGAAGAAACATTGTGTTTCCTAAGCTTTCAGCTCTCAATTTTCATCTAGTGTTCTGTTCCCTGCATGCTGGAACATATTGCCTAGATATTCTCAAAAGACAAGGACATCCTTTGCAAATCCTTGTCATACATATCTGATACTACTGGGAGATGTTGCTGTGGCTTCAGGTTTTGAGACCAAGCTGAACAGAACCCCTCCATGTTGAATTGGCTCTCTGCTTTGACCACGTCTTCATACAGTGACTGGCTAAGGTTCTGCATGGGCGCTGGCATCTCCGAGAATGTTTCATGGAGCAAGTCAGGCCAGTGGAGTTCTTCCTCTAGTTGTGCTTGGCTATCCTTTTCTGGTGCTAAATCCGACCATGGGAATATGTTGGTCTCCAAAAGGGAGCTAGTGCTTTGCAGCTCGAATCCCAACCCGTTGTTACCACTGCTCCCTGTACTGCTGCTGCTGCTAGGATTGTTGGTGTCCCAAAAGAATTGGGCATTGTGGATGCCAGTGCCTCGAGAGTTTGCATTGTCTGATGATGGATTAAGGCCTGTTGATGTCGAGAGAGTCGATGGGGAAACAGGAGGCATCACAGTGGAAATTGTGCTGCTACTGGACTCATTCTGGTTATACCAGAGTGAATTCCTGTTTCCAACGTCCATGCTGTTAAAATCATTATTGTAGCACAACAGCTGCTGGAACGGGAAATTGGGAATTGGGCCTGATGAACGGCAGCTAGGGAGGTTCTCTTGACCAGAAGTAAGCTGGTCTAGAAACAGTTCCTTCGGTGGCACCTTCAGACGTGCCAAGCCTGGAGCTTGTGTGTGAGGTTTAGTTACCTTCACTGGCAGCATTTCTGATGATTGTGCCGTCTCGCTCAGAAGATGGCTCAAGTTGTGAAGAGCAACGCCACTTGATGGGTCAACATCGCTGGATTCAGAGGTCTTGTCAACGCTGATGGTGGGAGTTGTTTTGCTTCGATCAACCTCGGCAAGGGGCTTGTGGGTGTTTGGGTCAATGCCTTTCTGCCGCAGCTTCTTCTTGATGCATGAATTCCAGAGATTCTTGATCTCATTGTCAGTTCTTCCAGGCAGTCGTGTTGCAATTTGAGACCACCTGCTCATTGATGTGAAAAGAGGCCATAATTAAAGGAGGCTTGATTTCATGAAGTAATTTGGTCCTAAATTCTAGCAGTGCAATTGAGTTCAAATTTACCTGTTTCCCAGAACAGCATGGAGCTCAACGATGAGGTCTTCTTCCTCCTGAGAGAATGCACCTCTCTTAAGGTCAGGCCTCAAGTAGTTTATCCATCTCAGCCTGCAGCTTTTGCCACATCTCTGAAGCCCTGCAACATTTCGTTGGGTAGCCAAGGTTTCAGGGGAGACTTGAATTGACCGAGGAGAAAGGACAGGAAGCGGATAATTGACAATAGTGCAGAATATTTTGATGCCCACCGGCAAGTTTTGGAACGGTGCTCCAGCAGCCATGGCCATGCTTGGTTATGTGGTTCATGAGCTTCTCATCCTCCTCAGGCGACCAGAGCCCCTTCCTCAGCTTCTGCTTGTAGCAGCAGGAATGTCTCCCCATTGAAGCAATGCAGAAACTGAAGCTGAAACCGAGCTCTGCAATCTACACAGCTGGACCTCCCAAGGAATTCCCACAGCACACAACTCTGCACAGGTAATCCTCTCGATGATTCAGGGCTCAAGAGTGGGATTGCTACGAGTGTACAGTCTATAGTGGCTCATATATTGGTGCTTGATAGGGTGGAAGCTTGTGGCAGAGTGGCAGCAACAAGTGGCTGAAGAAATCAGGATTTGGGGGAAGGCATAGGTAAGTTAGAGGGCACTCTTCACCTTTTCTTTGCAGGCCTCCCTCCCCATTCGCCCCTTCTTTTAAAGCTGGTAGTTGTGGGAGGCCTAGCCTTCTTCCCTTTGTTCTCTGTAAGCGTGTGCGTGCCTGGGCTCCTGTCTTATCATCCCCTAAGAATCTTTGTCCGTTACAAAACGTCGGTGGGGTTGTACCTCCACTTGTCTTATATTCTAATTACTGTGACTTAATTACCGCAACCTTTTTACTAGAGGAAACTCTTGATTGCTCACCCTTCCTCTACATATCAGGTATGTTACTTTGTGCACAAGCCAGTTAAAAGTAAATGATGTATGTCAAAGTTACATAATTTGGAAAAAAGGATGGATGCTGTTTCTCATGTGATTAATGAATGTGACCTGCAGCAGCTAGTCCATCGCTGCTACTATGAGCTTTTTCCCTCAGCAACCTCTGCGTCATGAGTATTCCATGCAGGGAAAGTGCACAGTTGGGGAAGTTCTTTTTTTTTGTGATTCTCATTAAAACCCAGTTTGCTTGCATCTATCCTAGATTTATAGTATATCTGCATGTTTATAAGCTCTTGTATCTCTTTTCTGCAAAGCTGTGCCAGAGTGAAGTCATACCGTGCTTCACCTTTTATTTTTCAGGAAAGTCAGTGGATCACTTCTTACCTGGAGAAAGCTTTGCGTCAATCATCGAGGGGCGGCAACAAATGTTTGTATTCCAGGACAGAAAGAATCTTCCCTTTTCTTTATCTCAAGCAGCCAGCTATGTTGTTTTTCTTTAGGACCTCCAAGTTCCAATCAGAAATCTGTGCTCCAATCCAAGAAGATCATCTCTGGCACCTCTCAAGATGCTAAGCAATCAACTGTGAGAATCAGACCTATGCTGATGATTGCTTTTGCAGAGTTACAAACAGTATGATTTGCTTACTGGCCGTGTTTTCGCTCAGAAGTAAATCCCAATAACACCAGGGCACATGTTTAGTAGCATTGGTCTGATTATTATGGAGAAGTGTGCTTGTTGTTAAATTTTTAATGGTTCCAATGCCGAAAACTCCAGATGATGCTTGGTTTGTAAACAGAACAGTTGAGATATAATAATCTCGATGAGGTGGCTAACCCAGGCATTTTTATTTCTTATCCTTGCTTTCATGCTTGAAAGAAAAAGGTTTGATTCTTGACTTGATGATTGGAAGATACAATGGCACCTCTTGGTGCCCATGTGATTATAGATACTCTTCTGATTAAACAGGCGCAGAAACTATTATATGGATTGTACCTTTTATAATTTGGACGATCTGTACAATTCTGCTTTTCATGATGCTCCGAAGCTTCTTTTGTTCTTTTCTGGAGATTTTCTGCATCTTTAGACTGACCTGATAATAAAAATACTTGTTTATATGTGTACATGAAGATTACAGTACATTGTGTATTGTCGGGGTCACCATGCAATTATGATAAACAGTTGTGCATGCAATTGCTCATTATTTTTGACAATGTATTCTCTTAATAAGTGGAGGTTTTTATTCATTCATAGACATAGCTATCACTCATTATCATCACAATTTTTTTTTCAGAATTTCCTTCTCTTGCTCTAGATGCATGTATATGCAAAAGAACAATTGAATCAAAAGAATATCTCCATGGAGAAGAAAGGACGTTCCATTTCTTGTTTTTCTCTCTTGGTGCTAATTTGTTTGATTTTTCATTTGCCTCTTGGATCCCATTGATCAGAGGGCACCAATAATTAAAGGCGTCCTCATTAGAGAACGGACCTGTGAGAAAAGGAGAACGGCCATTTGCAAGGCTCCTATTGGAAGGGGGTCACGGGAAAAAGAAGGTTTGACAAACAGGGCATCTTCTGTGGGTCCCACATGTGGGCTCAACCTCCCTTTTGTTGTATACAGTCAATGATTAATCTCAGTGCTTAACTTTTCTCAGCTAGCACTCGGTCGCTTGTGCTCTAAGTTGCACACCCTTTTCTCTCTCTTTTTCCCGAGGGAATGAAAGTTGTACTGTACACTCTGGGAAACCCAAATTGCAATTTTGATTCATAAATTCGGCCACCTTAGAATCGGAGGAACTTTAGATAAATTTTATATGAATCGAGCTATTTGTACAAAAGTCATAAATTCTTGCATTCTAAAATGGTAATCCCTCTAGTAAAAAACTATTTGACGTGGGATAACTAAACTCAGTTCGTCCAATATATTTTTGACCGGAGGGAGCATACAACTCGACCTGAAAAGAGCTTTTTGAAATAAACGCATTTTTCCTTAGCTCATGCCATTCCGTTTTACTGACCTAAAATTTCATTTCAAGGAAAAAACTAACTAAACTCCCTCCATTGGTGCAACTGGTCACAGCTTCTGAATGCAACGGCCGCGATTGACGATAACGAAAATTTTAAGAGGCATTTAAGAGCTATGCAGCACTACTTAGCATGCACACATGTAGATGGTCCCTGAGCTAGCTACATGCACTGTGCAAATGTGGGAGCACAGACTGAAAGCAGCGGTGCGTGTGCACGCGCTATATATGGCTGGACCAAATTAAGCCAACAACAAAACGAAACGTTCGGTTCCGTCTGGGCATCATGTTCTTCGGCCTATATGGCCGGATAGGCATAGGCATGCAACTGGGGAGGTCGGACGCCGTTGGTAGGGTACACATATGCTTTCAGAAGATTTCCATGGTACTTCTATGCAGAAATTATGGTAGGGCATATGCCGTACAAATAGAATATGACAGCGAGGGCTGACGGCTAAGCTTGAAACATATTAGTGTGTGAATAGAATAAATTAAATATTTTAATAAATAAAATTAATAAATAACTTAAAATAAGTGACCTAATCAATGGATAAATTAAATAAGTGATCTAATCAATGGATTTTTTAAAACGTGAAGTAAATAATTTGTTTTAATAATCTGACAAATAATCTAAATAGAACTAGCAAAGCCAATATTTTTCTGTTTTTTTAAGAAGCCATGTCATATTTCTAGTTTTTATTTTAAGCTTAGGTGCAGATTGTATACGAAGTCAACTATACAACCAATTTGTCTGGCTAAAGCAAATCTATAACACCCGATATTTTTTTATAAAAATCCTAATTTTAAAAATTTTATTTAGCAATATCATTAAATCCCGTTTCTACTTTTATATCTAAAATTCTCGATGTCAATTTTTTAAGACAAATAAATTCATTTCCATATAAGAAATTAAAATTTTACTTTTTGGACCTCAACCGTACGGTAAATATTTCTCTCCATATTTCACTAATATCCGTATTGAATTTAATCATATACAAATGAAAACGGCAAAACCGAAATTCTCTTTCAGCCTCCTTTCTTCCATTCCTTAAGCAGCATAAGTAAAACAACAGCACACATTGTACTATCTATTCTTTAGCCTATAAAGTATGTATGTGGTTGTTGTTTTACCCATGCGAATATACCTGTGAAGAAGGACAACCATTGCATGCACGTCTCATCCATCCTTTCAAATTCCCACATAAAGCTCCTCTATCTAAAACATCATTAGCTTGCACTAGCTTAACCATTATTTTCTCAACATGTGAAGCTCTTACTCTAGCAGCACTTGAGCAAGAAACCAGCCAAGCGAAGATGATGGCGAAGTAGGTTAGTGCCACGTCCCATTAAGACGATCGTGAAATAGAATCAATTACATCACACAATTAGTGGCACCGCGTTTGTTATCACAAGGTAGCAAAAACGGCTGCAAAACCAAGCTAGCCACCATTGATGGCTTTCCTCCTTCTCTAGACCAATTCATTTCCTTTAAGCCACTCCTTTTCCTTCCAAATGCCTTCTTCGCTTTGTCGAACCTAGCCGACCACCTGAAACCACCACCACCACCAAAATAGAGTCGCCGTCGCCAATATTACCTCGATTTCTTGCCGCAGCTGAAGGTAGCAGCCCTCCTTCCTCTCTTTCCCTTTCCATCCTCCTTGTACTTTGCCAGAGACCACCCATTGAGCTAAAGTTGCGCTCCCCGAAGCTTTAGAGCATCGCCACCTACTGTGTAGACCGTCTAGCCAAGCCGCGCAAGCACCAGCCAAGCTCCTATCTAGCCCTACCATGCGCACCCAAGCCTCTTGGCACCGTCATCGGGATTGCTGTCGCTGCCACCGCCCATGCTGGCCGCATTTAGGTGCCACTATTGCCTGCCTCTGAGAGCGCTCGTGTGCAAGACAGAGAAACAAGACAAAGGAGGAAGAAAGAAAAAAAAGAAAGAATAGAAAGAAATTATAAGAGGAATGGGAACCACGTGGGCCCTACCCCTTTCAGACACCTTTATAGACCTAGTCTACCATAGACCCATCTGTCTCCTCTCACTGATGTCTGGGCCCTATATATCAGCCTAAGGAATATTCTCGTTAATATTCATTTTGAAATTATTTTTTTAAGAAAATACAACTTTAGAAATGCATATCTTTTTATTCATAACTCTATTTGATCCGACTGAAGTCTCTAATTTTTTTCTCAAATTGCGATCTACACATTGACACAATTGTATTTCTGTTTTTAGTATTTTATTTTGTCTTTTTATTTTTTTACTTTTTGTGGGTAGGCCCCTAGTTCACGGAAGATCTGGATGCCACCTTTAAGCGAGAAGACATATTTTCAGATCAAGTCAAGACCATTCTTGATATTAGTTTATTTATAAAAATGCATTGATTAACTTACACTTTAATCATGCTTGACTTTGGTTTATGTGAAATCGACAGACCTGTCCAACAGTTTACTTTTAGTTTGTAGTATATTGATGATTCCATCCTTATTAATTTAATCAAATATTCACCGGTATTGTTATCTCTTGATGCGATTACCGAGATAGTTGCATAGTACACTTATGATTGTGATATCGTTTGGGAACTTCTAAATATTTACTTAAAAATCTGATGTGATTTCGACTAGTTTGTAAAATAAAAATATTTTATATTACTTGGATGGCACGAAGTCAGTGCCTTCGTAACTTGGCTACGTATTATCATTAAGAATCAATTCTTTTGGAAAATTTATTTAAACATATTGTAATGCGACCATATGAATATTATATGATGTCCGTGGCTAAGTAATTAGCTATCATATAGAAATTTTGTATGTCAATAGTTGTGAAACACTGGAGATGAGGAGATGGGATTGTGGATCATTACAGCTTGAGATGAGTGTTATTCTAGCCTATTTTTAAGCGATTGGTTAGGTTTAGAAGACATTCCCTATGTGTTCTAAATAGATGAGAGCATTAGACTTGCCTGATTGTCGATTTTGATATATTTGGCCCAACTATATGACATAAAGTATTCATGAACTAGTTTTAGAAAAGTCTTGTAGTGAGCCTTCCTTTACCAACCATGTTTGATTGACACGTATTGTGTAAAGAGAGAAGTTCACGATGTATAAGTAAAATATGTAACCTTAGCTAAATTTAGTTGAACTGTTTAAATAGTTATGCTCACTGTTATGGGCGGATGTGAGGTGTTCCTCATAGCGTAGTTTTGTTTTTACCAAAAGTTTATAAACATGGTTGTTAGGATGGGAACCGTTTATAGAGTCTGCCTAAATAGGCAGATGGTCAACCTTCGTGATTTGAGTGCCTGTTGGCACACTACTGCTGCAGTGCTGAGAAGTCAAAACTTGTTCTATAAAAGCTTAACAACCATGAGAAATAGTTAAGAAATAATATTTGGTTATGTGTTAATTACTAAGAAAGCAAAAAAGAGCTAATAAAGAAAAAGATGAAGAAATATTGAATATGGCTATCACTTGTAATTACTATGATAAGTTGTTGTAAAGCAAGGATTGAGGTGTGAGTCACTTTTCGATTACTAAAATTTTGACTTATTAGTGTTTTGTAAAATAACCCTTTTTAAGAAAAAGTTTGTTTTCGTAAATTAAAACCTTTGCCTCTCATGTTAAGTCAAGCATGCCATATTTCCTTCTGGTTTAGTGAGTACGTAAAATACTCACCCTTACTTATATATAGTTTGGAGAATATAATGCAGATCTATTCGTCAAGAAGTTCCTCCAGGAGTGGTATGTATACTTCTAGGGTTTTGGGTCTAATTTCTAAGCCATGCATGTAAAATAAATTAAAGTCGCCGTTGTTGCTTTTGCCTGCTATGTTGTACTGCTCATTTAGGTCTGTCTATGATGGTAATATATATAAGGACTATTTTTGATATAAGTTTACTATTTCAGTTTGTGTATTCTAAGACTGATGTGGTGTATTCTAGTAGAGTTCGGGACATCATAAAATGTAAGTTTTGTTTGGATTATATGAAAATTTACATGTTATCATGTTAATTAAATTGTTTCAGGTGAAATCTTTTTTATTCCAAATGGAGCCGGCTGACTGTAAGTAATCATATATAGTATTTCACCATATAAATTTCTCGCAGTAACATACAGGTTTCCATCTAGTTATAATAGTGAAGTTAACACACCCATGCTTAGTGAGGTTTATTAGGAAGAAACCTAGTAGGGGACCGTGAGGGTGATGTGCATGGCAATTAACATGATATGGTGCTCACTTATGGTGAATTAGAATTATACGTGTGTATGTATCAACATCTTGCTATCACTATAGAGTTAAACTGCAAATAATTAAAAGAAACATGCAGCTATTTTTGCAAGTTTTATTTACGTGGTGCGACGAGGATGAAAGATCAAGGAGAACAAAAGCGATGAAATGCGTTAATTAGTTTGTCCACGGCCTATAAGTCATCGTGGGTCGCTGTCACCTTTTTGTTCTCTTTTCACTGCTAGCTGGCCATGTACGTATGCATGCCCACACACGTATACACATTTCCTCACGAGTGACGGTTTTGTTGGTAGTTGCTACACTTGTCCTTGCTCCTTGTTGTGCCATCGTCTGTTTGCATAAAATTGTGTATCATCTTCTAAGGATGTAATAGCTGGCAAACATTAATTGCCACAACAATATATCAAATTCAAATGAGTCTCACCAGTTATATCCCAAGTCCTCTTTTCGGTCATAAATATTTAACATTTCAAATAACATTCAGTGATAAACTGTATTATTCAAGACAAATCTACCTATACCATTTTTCTTTCTATAAACTAAGTATATATGAGAATCTGATTAAAAAATTTTAATTAAATCTTATCCTAAACATTAAAAATATTATGACCAGAGGATTATATATCTAGTTTAACATAGTTTTACCTTTGGTTATATATATAGAGAGAACGCTTCAATCTGTCGACCAAGTTCAAAAACTAAATAACAAAAACTAAATAAATGTAGTGTTAAGGAGAGTTTGGTAGGAAGACTCAAAGTTGAATATTGAAGTTTAGAAAAAAACATACTAATTAAAATGTAAAGAACTTGACCTGCTTTTCTCTCTCTCATCACTAGCTCGGATACCATCATCACCAGCACATGTGTTTTTCAAGGAGGATATGAGCCACAACAACTAGCTTGTAGTGGAAGATGACGACTAAGTGGGTAAATGGCTCATAGGGGTGGCTGGCACCTATGAGCTCATGGTAGGCTCAAGGTAAGATGGGGGAGAGAGTTTGACAAAGATGAATAGGCATTGACAATTGGGGTCATATTTTCAAATTTTGTTGGGTTGACTCCGACACGTAAGTGCCGTATAGGTGAAAACAACCCTAGTTTGGAACTATGGGGTAAAGTGAATGGCTTTGATAGTTGAGAAGGGTATTATACACAGTATTGGTCTTGAGGGGGTGTTTTTTTTAAGACAAACACAATACTTTTTTTAGGGGGGAGGGGTAGAATGGACTTATCTCTTCTCTAAAATACATCTCAACCAAAACCTATATTATTAGATCCGATTCGAACATCGGCCAAGTTGAGGACCCATATTCACCTTGTTAGTAGTTGAATCACTTAGTTAAATTGCTTTCAGGGTCACATTAGTCAGCCTGACCTAGGCACTCGATTGGAATTACTACCACCAACTAGGAAGCGCATATGTACTATTTTCGATGTCTCAATGCAACACACATATACTTGTCCTTGTGCACCTACTTCCCTAGGGTGGCATGGTTGCTCCCTTGCATTTGCACAGAATCAATGCCAAGAAATGTTTTAGACCTTTCTCCACAAAGTGGCATGGTAACTCTAGCCTCATTCATAACCTATCTTGTGCTCACATGTGTCTCCAGCACTAGCTCTCTATCATAATGGCAATTCTTATTGTTATTGCATATCATTCTCTTTTTTCTCATTCACTATTGTCATGGTCACAGTTATCACCGTGAAGAATTAGTTGTGCACACTCCATATGGAGAGGGAAGGATGTGATAGTATGTTGAAAGGGACGATGCAGTGTTTATGAACAATTGGCAAAGATCTGAGTTGTACTAGATTTGTTCCCACCATGTTTTGTTGGAAAGAGTTGTAGTCAGACCTAGCTTGTGTTGGCTTAATATATTTATGTTGTCTTATATAGTCTTTGTCTAAGGAGGCATTTAGTTGTCATTTAGATTGGTGTTGGCTTGATCAGAAGTTGATTGGCCTATATTATGCTAGTCTAGTTGTCCTTAGGTTGGTGATTATATATTAGAATTTATGTTTGAGACTCTAACTTGCTTGAGATTTCTCTAAATGGTTTATATGTTACATTGGACTCATGATACATATTTTTGATGAACATGGTCAAGTTGTGAAGAACTTAGTACCTAGATTTGACTACTTGGTGGTACTGGAGCCGGGTTTCATAAATGGTACAAGTGGAACTTGGTTAAGAAAACCAAGGACTTGCAGGGCCTAGGATGCTAGGTGAACAAGTTGAGCTTGAAGAGACACATGATGGATACAAACCGAATGAGAGAGTAGATACAATAGGATATACTTTCCAGAATAACATGGATCATTGTTAATGTGTTACTCATATCAATGATGCATATTACTTTTGGGTATATAGAAGCAACCGCTTGGAGGCGATAAAGGCTTCCAAGGAGTAAAAAAATTGAGTATTTAGAATGAGGTGATAAGCTAAAGAATAACAATTAAAAGAGAGGTTTAAGGCACACTCAATGCTATAACTTGGATTAGTGTTCCTATAGAATTAAATAGAGTGCTGCTGAGGATAAAGAATGTTGTGGAAAGAGGAAAAGGTCAAAAAAGAACATCTTATGATGATAATAAATTGAATAAATTAAGATCTAGATTGATGTAGTGTTCGGTTGCAACTGTTGGCGGCTAAAAAAATGAGATGAATCATTAGAACATGATTAATTAAGTATTAACTATTATAAATTTAAAAAATTGATGTATTTTTTATGCAAAACACATTGTTTTTCAGTTTGAAAAGCGTGTTAATGGAAAACGAAAGAGTTGCCATAACCAATAGCCCAAATGAACGGGTCCTAAGATGATGTGAGGGAGAGGTTAAAAAAAGTGCAGTTATAGTAGTGCACTAGGGAGAAAACACTAACGTCCATTTCCATATGAGATGTTAATATGTACAGAGCTACTCTTATTAGTTTGATGATGAAGATAAATTGGTTAATAATGCCTCTTGGTGATGTGCTAAGCGCTTGTATGGGATAGGGTCAGGTTCATGGGCCAACCCGCTTGCATCCTTGGTATGAGTTGAAGTTGGTTTGGTCAGTTTCCCTTCGTGAGAGTGGCTAAGATCTAATAATTTTTTAATGCAAAATTTGCATAGCACATTTAAAATTTGTGTAATTAGCTAAGAGACACTACAAGAAGATTGTGTCACTACCGAGGGACACTAAAAAATAGTGTAATTGGCTGTATGACATCGGAAGCATTATTTTATGAGTTTTGAGCAAAAAATTGGAGAGAATTTTATAAAAGACAAGTTTACCCCTATGATCCATCTGATGCAAAATCTCTGTGCTATTCATGTACATGACCCAGACAAGTGGGGCCATCTTTACCTTGGGCCTGACATTGTGGACTAAGTAAAGCTTCCAGCGGTGCATGTTGCAGCACCGCATTGACATGTAATGGCTAGGGTACACCCACTCGCCATAGATAAAGTAGATGTAGTTATCGACATACCACAATAGGTGCCGCATATCAGAGAAGAGCGTCGTGCCGCAGCCAAAGAACAACATGCGCCTATCAAAGTCCTTAGTTGGCGCCAGAACCACAGCTCATCGTCCCACCAGAATGCATACATGTACTCCTAGCCCACCTCGACGTGAGTCCATGAAACATCGCCCAGGCGCGCAACGACGAGGCATTCCCCCTATCGGTAGATGCAGAGCATGATGCATTTGTCAGAACCAGCGGGGCTGCATGAGAGCACAGCCTTAGTGATGCAGGGGTTGCTCAAGCCCACCTCCTCAGTCCTATATGCGTGCTGTAGTCTCTATGCACTGGCTTGAAGGTGCGCCTTCTCCAAGGACGATGAACTCATGAGGAACCTCTCTTCTAGGACTACCTATATCTCAAACATGGAGAACTCATCAGGGAGGCTAAGGAAGCAGCGGGAGGCAAGGTCGAGAGACATCTCCTCTAGAAGTAGCTGCGCCAGTAGGAGCCACTCGTCATCACTGATTTTAGATGGAGAAATAATTTCTTTGATGTCCTATAGCCAATTACATCATTTTTTTAGTATCCCTTAGCAGTAACACAATCTTATGGTGTCACTCATCCAATTACACAATTTTTAAATAATCTATAGCAATTTTTTTCTTTTTTAAATCACAATCCTTAATAATAATAGTGAAGCACTATTAGTGTTAGACCTTACAATAATAAGATATGGGGCTAGCTTAGCCCACAACAAAACTTGAGGTGGCTCTACTAACTAGATCATCACCTAGCTAGCTAGCTTGATCTTCGACTAGCAGTATATCACTTTCTCTTATATGTATAAAAATATTTATATTATATATCGAAGAAGTTTATATAGATGATATCTCATTAGGTGATCAGGATACCAATTTTATATATGCATGATATATTATTCTCTAGAAAAAAATACTCAAAAACATCTTTAAAAGACATATTCGAAGAGAGATTATCAATCCTCGCAGCAGCAGAAGAAGAATAAGAAGAAGAGAAAGCTAGGAGCTAGGAGTACGTACGTAGCATGTACATTAATTTTCTACATACGTATCCATGTAAATCCGGAGAGGCCCAGGATGCTACATTCGGTGACCAAAGCTGAAATTAAGGCAAGGAAAAAGACACATCGTCCTAAATTAAAATCGTGTCGAGCGATAAATTAATAATCAAGAAGAGTCAAGAGCAATTAAACAGAACCTAGCGCTGCTTAATTAAGATACAACTACCCAATTTGTGACGTGAGTAGTCAGCATCGTTCGCTAATCACGCTCTTGAATTGTATCTTTCGATCGCCCTTGTACGTTTACACGCACTCCAGCTATTAGTCCCCACCCAATTAATTAGCTGAAGTATGTGTGTGTATCCCAGTTGTAACCAAGTGGTGGAAATTAGCTACTCCAGTAAAATTGCGATGAATTTCCCAACTCGACTTGAGGAAATCTTTCGTGTGTATGTGTTTGTGCTATACGTGCCACTAATCTTGTTAACCGGTAGTTCATCAATTATTGAGACCATGATAGCTGGTAAATTAATATACAGTGGAAAGATATCTAAAAACCACATTCACTGAATATTTTCTTTAAAAAAGTATGAATGTAGCTAAGATGACATTGTACAGACATACAAAATTTCAAGAATAGCGTGATATAAAATTGACAAACAAAGAATTAAAAGATAAATCAGGAATAGTGTTCTCGTTAACATAGTCCAGTTGGATACTGGAATTTTGTTATGGTTGTCTACTCCGGTTCTAATTAAATACACACCCTGACTTTTTCTCAGACTTTAATCACTGATATTTTTTTAATTACTTAAAAAAATACCACCACACCTATTATGGAAAGTATTTTACGTGTGTGCCTAGTATGTTTCTTAATTTAAACAAATATTCTAGAAATGACAAATAGTCGAATGGATTATGAAAAGCCAGTGGTGTCTTGTATTTAAAACCCGAGGCAGTACAACCTTCCTTTTATGAAACTATTTTTTATATTTTAAAAATACTTTTATGGAATATAAATTATGGTTTGTACTACGTGATATTTTTCCATGATAACTAGTTGTATATATCGACGCGATCGATGTGAAGCAGCACCCACCTTTATGACAATGGCTAGAATCCAACAGATTGTAGTGTAGGCTGCAGTTTATATCTTGCTGAATACTCCATTTATTTATTGTTAGAAGACGTATTTTTTTAGAAGTCATATACTTCACAATTTTTTATTAAAAAATTTAAATTACATGTACATTTAATATATAAAAATTATACCAAAAAATTATAGTAACCTCTATCATCACATTAAATTCAAATGCCGTCGAACTGGTGAAACATGTGGAACCTGATGACTTTGACCTCATTAAATCCTGAAATTTATGCTTATGTCAATTTAGGCTTTATAAATTTATGATATTATTACACCTAAAATAGTAATTTTACTCTTCTTTTACATACACAAGTTAGGGACACTAGATGGATCGACCTTGCGGCTATTAGAGGAGAAATAAGTGCCTTTGCTTGTAGAAGTCATATCTTCAAAAGGCTATGAATGAGAGAGAACTACATTTTTATGTAGAACAATTTTTTTTCTAGCATATCTCAAACAAATAATTATGTGACATAACATTCTTGTTTCAACTGTGCATTATATAATCATAACATTACTTCTTTCAAATTTTAACTAATTCACGGGATGTGGCGGCTCTCTTTTCAATACGTATGTGTGGTTTGGTAGGTTCATTTGACACTTGTCACTTCTAAATTTCAGTTCATGGAGATCTGTTCCAATGTATGATGAGTATATGTGATTGTGGAGTGTAAGCGTATGTGATTGTATATGCATATATATGAAGTGTTGTATAAATTGGATGCATGTGTAGAATACTGGTTCTGGTAATGTATATATTTATTCTATTTTTTTCTAGGGGCATAGCTAACAATTACCTGAGACTTTTCAATAAAACACATTTATTTTTTTTCTAAAAAACACATCAATACTAATCACCGCTGTCACAGACATCTGTGTAGGGTGGTATTCTCACCCGTCAAAATGACCAACTCATCTATGTCTGTTGATTTCTTCCACCTGTAAAAAATAAGTCATTACTGACATGTGTAAAATACAGAGTGGCAGGAGAAAACCACATCTCTGACGGTGTTTTAGTAGAAGACCATCATAGAGATTTTCTCATCAGTGACCACTCATCTCTTCCCCCTTGTTAGAGATGTGGGTGGTTTGCTTCATGGAGAAATTCCTGCTTGTAGCTTGGAGTATTTAGAAGAAAAGAAATGGTTTTATTTTTGAGCAAAAAATTTCTTCCTTTTCATTTTGGAGGCGTCTATAGAAAAACGAGCTCCTCTTACTTTTATTCAGATGAAATAAGAGAGATAAATATATTGTAAAATATTGGATATTATTTTTGTAATTTTCTCCATTAATAAAATTAATTAACCTCGGAGGCCTCCCCTTGTGTGCTTTAGTAAAAAAAATGGTTTATGATATGTACTATTCCGTAGTAGTGTCTGATATTAACCGTACAAAAACCAAAGAAGGTATGTTTGTTACACTTCTTAATTACTCTATCTATTAAGTTCTGCTAAACATACACATGTACACATATTAGTGTGTGGTAGTGGGCTGTGTCGCGATCAAATTCAGTATATCATATCCCGTATTGGTTTGGCTCAGAAGAGCTAGCTCTCCAAGTTAATTATTTGGTTCTTTTTTCTATGAAATTATTTGGTTCTGTTTGTACACGGAAAAGCTACTTTCAGGTTAAATCGAAGGTGTAACTCCCCATTCAAGATATCTCTCTATATATATAATTTATACTGTCAGTTCGCTGCACAATCTGTCAACTAGAAAGTACTCCCCCATCTTAATATATATAGCTATTTCTATCTCTACAACCGGACGAATATAGTATCAAATAATAAAATAGAACGCTTAATTATTATTCCAGCAAATTATGCCAAAATGCCACTCTAACGTATTGTCAGTTCAGTAGAGCAACTGTGTGACTTGACCAGCTAATGATACGTTTTCAAGGCTATCAAGAGCAACACCCAATAGATCATAAGTTAATCATTTATCACGGTCGATTGATCTTTTTTTATTGGAAAAATTTGCTCTATGGCACTCTAGATGGCATTTGTATGACATTCTATTTTCATAGTTTTGTCATATGACAATCTAGTTTTATGGTTGTTTGCTAAAAGACACTCCAATTATTATTTTAATATATCATATTTCAATAGAAAGATGTAACTTTACAAAAATGATTATACCCTTAGGCCACCTTGTAAACTTTTAATTTGAATAAATTTTGGTTGAATTTAAACATGTTGGCAAAGTTCAAAACTTGACCTAGATTACAGGAATCACAAATATTGTGGGGGCAACATAATTGAGAATTGCCAATTTTTTTTAAAAAAATCAACATAAAATAAAATTTGAATATATTTTGGCTGAAGTTAAACAACTTTTTGTAAATGTTTTGCTTTTTTGAAATTTGGGACAAGTTTGGATTTTGCAAAATATGTTTAAATTCACCAAAAATTTGCTCAAATTTAAATTTACAAGTAGCACAAGGGTAAAATTGTCTTTCGCACAGTTTATCTCTCTAATAGAAGAGAACATGTTAAAATTATAATGGCCAAATTTTCTGTAAAAAAAAACTAGAGTATTCTATGCTAAAGGCGCAAAACTTGAGTGTCTTTGTAATAAATATGCAAATTTTGTCTTAACTATTTCCCATCCCTTCCTCTTTTCAGTTGGCAGCTAGCTGAGTTTAGTTGATTAGCTAGTGTGCACGGATTCAACTACGCCGATCAATGCACCTGTGATTGCCTTCAAGATAACTAGGTAAAATTGTCTGTATTATAATATGGTATATTTTATATGTCCGTATTTACTGCTAATATAAAAATATAGATATTATTTGAGTTCTACTGCTATATTTATATATGATTAGTTTTATAGGGCTATATTAGTATAAATTAAATTAAATATATTATTTTTCTTATAGCTCTAAACCAGTATAATTTTTTTGCCCTTATGCTTTTATTTTTATTCACTCATACATTTGACCAACCCACTAGCTATCCCTCATTATATCGGCCACCGCCATCATGCTCTTATATACACCACCAATATTTATTGTTTTTTCCTTTCCTTGTCGGCTTTCATTATCGTTTTTCCCACCCGGTCCTATCCTCATGTTGCTGACATTTTCCTCTTCACCAAAGCCTTAGAGTTATTGTAATTTTCGCTTCAAAGCTATTGTTGTCTTTGCTATAGGTGTATAGCTATAGTGTGAATCAACAATGAAGGCGGCAGTTACCTACCACTGTGTGTAGAGAGAGAGGACAATGAGCACCATAGAGTCTGGCTGATAGATACCATCTTCATCAATGTTAAATTTTCATGGAGCCATGGTGCTAGCACAACCGTAGTTGGCATCTGTACACTAAACAACAAATGGTGGAGCACCATGGTTTCCAAGAGATCTTATGTGCTATTGAGGATCCCCACCGTATCTGATCAATATTGCCTCGTACCACCACCAAACTCACCATTAGTAGTTAAACTTTAGCAAGCTTGCTTATGTTAGCGTGATATAATAGGCACGCCTAAAAAATACACACGCTAGCTTGAGGGGTGCTCTAGAAAGCACCCGCTTTCGCTATCTTTTGATGTCTCTCTTGTCCACATATGAGCACACATTGATGTGGGCTTGGCTAATAAGTAGCTGATATGTGTGGGTTTACTGTGACAAAAACGTATCGATTGAGAGCACGCATATAAATGGCAGAGCCCACTGCTGAGGATCAAAAGATAAGCACGACTTCCTGACTATACTATACTTCATACACACCTTTGAGTTAAAGAGAAAAATGGTGAGAAAAGATGGATCCATTCTCCCCCATATAGACCCATCAGTATAGCCATCTTGTGAAGGTCATAAGCAATGTCATAGGAGAATAATTGTCTAAAGAAGAAATTAGTAGGGAATGGTCTTTTAAACGACATCTCTAGGTAAGTCATGACGCTAACGATGCCACTGTTGCTTGTCTCGGAAAATAGGACATGGTTTTCATCAAAAGGATTTCATCAGCGAGAGAAGAGGCCACGACAACGCCCTGAGAGGTTGCAGTGTTCAAAAACATCACCAAATGTTGACCCTAACAGGGATGGGCTTTTGCTCAGAAACTTCTTGTCCTTTGTCGTTACCATTGGCTACCACCATCTAAACTACTTTTAGCATGCAGTTGTCATACTAGCGCCCCACCGCTAGTAGGACATCAGGGAGAAGAACCGATTCTCCACTTGTCACCAAGCTCTGATAAGCCATCGGCACACCATCTAGGTAGCGAGCATGTGAGCCTCGTAGTAGCCATCTCGTGCCGCTGTCCCGTCATTCCGCTGCCACGGACCATCTGTTTGCATCACCACACCACCACGCACGAGTGCCATCTCACAGCCTACCTGCCAGGGTATCGGATCCGGCTTCACCGAGTCTATCCATGACCTCACGCCACTTGCTCGTGCCACCCCTACTTACGCGTCACTGTCGAGTGACAAGACAACGCTCACGTGGGGAAAGGCCAGATCCATCCTTTCTAGGTCCAATCCCATTAGATCTAGGCGTGAAATGCCAAGTCCACAGTGACAGCCACTAGTCAGCCTCCACGTGTGGATGTTGCTGCTGAGTGCCACCACCTCATGCATAGGCCTTGCCTCAGCCACTAGCGCCAAGCACCCACTTCATCTGCATGCGCACAACCCATTGTCATCCTACCTCACCATCATCAGCTTCGTCATATATGGATCCAGGCACCTCCATCGAGGAACAACTGGATCTAGTAGTGGGGTTATGGATTTGGCGTCACCATAGGCGTTGCCCTGATCACCTTGAGCCCCCCTACCTCCACTGTCACAACAAGGAATGGATGCTAGATCTAGCTACCGAGGTTGAGGGAGAGCCATCGCATCACAAGACGTCATCACCACCATGTCATTTTTATGCTATCTTCGTCTGTTCTCTGCACTAGAAACCGGGAGATTCGTCAGAGCCCCGCCACCACCATCCATGCTTGCTGCTTGGCTTCCGACAACGACGAAGCAGAGGAGGGGGTGTGAGGTTGGCAGTGGCTAGGGTTTCTATCATCTCTCCTCTCTCAATCAAGTCATATGCGCCGCCGAGGTGACGCGAGGGGAAAGTTAGTCGATAAGAATATAATGTAACTTCAGTTATAGGCATCTTGATCTAGCTTATTAGCTACGTGCATGAATCGACGAGGATGAGAGCGCGCGCGCCTCTGACTCTAACAGCGGCCGATTGTCCTGGAGGGCCCAATGAACTAAGCGGCCAAATATTAAATGGTCCTGCGTGTGTCATGTGTGCGCTAGCTGCGGGCGAGCGAGAGAGCGGCCCGTCAGCATCGATCCATCTCGTCTCCGTCGGGTGAGCCTTCGCTACAACGTACAGTACTATATATATATATGTACTATTCAGAGGCCACTCCACTAGCTCGAGCTACGACGTCTCTTTTGCCATACTTCCTTGTCAAATAATCAAGCTCGCTATTTGGCTGGGCCTCGCTAGCGTAATTCGTTAACTGTGCCTACACATGCATTCATAAAATGTAACTGATGCGATTATAAAATCCGATGGCGCATGCGGCTCAGAGATTAATTACAAAGTTTTAAGGTACAAGATCTATTTCAAATTATTATTATTTTAACTTTATATTAAATCAAATATTTATATGCTTCACTATCAAATTTTTTTTAAAATATTTAGTTTAACAGATTTATGTTTTTAGATTTACCATAAGAATAAAATTGTGTTAAACTACACGAATATTTAAAAATTGATAGTTAAAAATACTCATGTTTAACCTAGGATAAAACTAGAACGATAATTAATTTAAAATAAAGGGATTATATGGATTTAATTACTTCTAAATTAATGTAGTGCATAGATAAGTTAGGTCTACGCTATAAAAAAAACGTCTTCAGTGCCGGTAACCCAATCGTCACTAAACTTTAGGCATTGAAAGGGAGCATTAGTACTGGTTGCAGCTGAACATGATGAGTTTGTCTGAATTAAAAAAAAAAGAGGCCGCTCGGCTCGATTCAACATGATCCATCACAAAGCTAGATTCATAACAGATTCAATCACAGAATCAACCTTTCAAAACATTGATCATATAATCAACCTTTCATAAAGCTACATCCATATGCCAGGAACTGATAAAAAAATTACTCCAACAAATCAATAATTTCAATATCCATCAGATCATTAACAAAAGAATATAACAAATCGAACAGCAAATCAACAAAATCAATCCCTGCACATGATGGCATGGGATCCTCCTTGTGCACAGATTTGCCACTGCTCCTCTGCACAGGCCTGGCACCCTCCTCGCCCTTGGCCCGCTGCTTTTCTCAGTGGCTTCTAAGCTCCATCTGCTAGATCTAGCTGGATGGAGCTTGGGGTCCATTGGGTCTAGCCACCATGTTGCTGTCTCCTATGTGCCGGAGAGGAGAGGGAGTAGGTGAAGGAGAGATAGGCACACAACGGCAAAGAAGAAGATGTAGATGCCTAGCGACGATGAGGGAGAGGCTAGATTTAGCCTTCTGAGGGATGGGGTGGCCACTTGCCGATGGTGGAGGTGTAGTAGAGCTCATCAAAGGCGGTGACAAGCTCTTGATTGTGGACATGGAGGGATGGAGAGAGGGAGAGGGAGAGATGGAGAGTGTGAAAGATTGATGGATAGCAAGATAAGGGAGAGGAGAGGACTTAAAACGTTTTTTCACTGCTAGGTTTAGCTCAGCTTAGTTATGTTTTTTTGGTGTTGGTTTTTTAAAAATACTAGCATAGATATGGAGGCCATGAATGCTGGTTTGTCGATCTAAACCAACACTAATGAACCTCTCATCAGTGTCGGTTGCGCGTGTGAGGCCATTGGGTGAGGAAACTCCCTTCACCACTAGGTTTTCCTTAATAGGCACTAGCGGGCGCTACCATTAATCAATTCTCTAACAACATGCAGTGAGATCATTTTAAATATGTGCGTAGTCCTATCTCTCTGAGATCCTTATAGGGTAGGGTGTGTGTATACATTTATATGGGTTAGTGTCATGTTTTTCCTAGCAACACACCTTTTAATTCACTGGTGGATAAAATATGAAACGCTTGAAAAAATACAATTGGAGGTCCCTGTTAGTGACCACTTGCGAAAATCTAATTTTACAAGCGACCGTCTTAAAAGGACCACCTATTATATAATATAGACTATAAAAATAGATATTCATAAGCGATGCTCTTAGCTAGCAACATGGAAAAAAATAGTCCAGGTGGTATAAAAACATTGCACCTTATCCCTCCATCCATCCCTTCTCTCCCCACCACACACTACCTCCCATCTCCTTGGTCTCCTCCAGTCCTCCCAATCTACTCCTGTTTGTCAGAGCTCATCAAACTCTTGGAGATTTCAGCAGAGCTCTGAAGTAGAGCGCGAGCGTTAGAGTTCCTCTCATAGGTGGCAGCGGGGTGGAGCCACTGGTGACGGAGCTTGGTCACAGGAGACGGGCAGCAGAGCTTGGTCATGGGAGGTGGGTGGAGGAACTCGGTCATGGGAGAAAGACAAGTGGTAGATCCGGCAAGTCCACTCATTCTCATCCCCCTCTCTCCCCCATCAACTCTAGGAGATAGAGGCAAGCGATGACAACGGTAGAGGGTGGAAGAGCCCTAGGGCGGAGGTGACCGGTGGCATCAAGGATGCAGGTGACCATTCGACGATGGTAGCAGTAGGGCCGATGGCAAGGTGGTGTAGGCCTCAAGGTCGCACACAGTGGGATGATGAAGACAGTAGTGGGCTGGCTGGCCTCTAGATGGCGACTACAACGACGAGGCAACCTCAGGATGGCCAGATCTAGCCCCCAATGGGTCTTGGTGGCAGATGGCTCGGTGACAAGGGTGAAGGTCGGATCCACCACTACGGAGGATGGATCCGAGTGGCAGCTAGCCTTTAGCTCAACACTGACACGAGGGTGATGGTGGCGATGAAGGGGAAGGAAGACCTCATCCTGCAAGAGCTCGAGAAGGTGACAATGACGATGACCCCTCAGGGGTTTCTACGACAACGGCAACGGCAAGGGCTATGAAAATATGATTTTATGTATTTTTTCCATATGATTTTATGTATTTTTTTTGGAAAAAATCTTTTTCAGGTGGTTGATTTAAAGTGTTATCTACGAAAATCAATTTTTATAGATGAATCTTTTAGGTGTCTCCTGTAAAAATTGATTTTTACATACGGATGGAGAACTACCTACAAAAATCGATATATATATATATATATATATATATATATATATATATATACCTTTGGTCACAGGCGGCTAGCCTACCGCCTGCAAAGAGCAATTTTGACCACCCGCAATTGCTGGTTTTATAGTAGTGACATGCGTTGGCATTTGTACTGTGCTCTGCTTTTCTTTGTAAACCAGTTGGTGCATGTGGTTACGATGTATAAGCTAGTATCGATATGATTTCTGGACTAGATATAGGGACACATCTTTGGTAGACCCGCACCCGCAATAAGTAACAAACAACCAACTTAGTCTCAACCTCCTTTCGCGCATGCACGGTCGGGGAGCTTGACTGGTTTGCCAAAGCTACTTTTTTTTTTCTCCATGCAACCAGATACGACCGACTGTAGTATCGCTAGCTTCTCGCCTGGACTATTCAGGATGTTTTGAAACCGGTTCTATCTCTCTAGTTCTGATCTCTCTCTCAAAGAGAACTCACCTCTATCTAGTTTCACACTGTAGATTCAAATGGACCATCTATCAATTACGTGCACGTGGGAAAATCACAAAAAGTGTGATAGTAGAGTCGTGGACATGGTTTTATCTGCTAGGTTTTAAATCCTAGTGCTAATAAATATTATGTATATGTATGTTGGTTTTTAATGGAGATTTAATAAGATCAGTTTGTACCATTGATTTTTATTTTTAGAGTATGTGAGTATAGTATTATGTACAGTGGTGTATGTGTGTTTATCGCGTAATCCGAAAAAAAAAATACATGCACGCGGGAGATTTTGATGGGCTCATTTTCAACACATACGTACGTACACATGTGATGACTGACCAGGATATCAATATTTCTGCCAACTGTCATTCTCCGATATATATAAAAGTAGCTTGCGAAGATGATGAAGTACATGCATGCATGTCCGTTCATATATATGTACCTTTATATATATATATAGGCACCAACAAGCTCCGAGATGACGACGTCTCCTGTACATATATGCGTTTGTTGATGTGAACCGGTTTAGTGTTTTCGATCCGTCCTCCGATGAACGCGCGACCCCGTGGCGACGTTTACACGCGACCAACCAGTACGTACATGTCGTGATTAATTCGCAGACCCACGAACAACTACTCGCGGGTCAAATCGATCGATCAACAACTTGGGACCGTTAGCTTTGTCTTCCAAAGAGCGGCCAAGTTTGATCCGGCAAATATAGTCCAAAGAGATCGGTTTGAAATCAGTATCTACGACTTCAAATCAAGCTTCTTCGAGGTAAATGTTAAATATATGATCGAAAATTTAGCTAATAATATATTTAGATTAATTTTCTAATCATATTATAAAATTAGCTTTTTAATAGGACATCAAATCTACCTAGATTTTTCTTTTATATATTCTCATAAGCCATATGGAAAGGGTGCGATAGCTTAGTTGTTCTCCTACGTTTATAATTAACAGTGATTATTGCTAGTCAGCACCTGTGATTTTTTTCCGCAAAAGATTTTTCACGTAAAAATTCATGTTTTTATTTTGCATTTATTTTCAAAATGGTATCAGAGCATTGAAGATTCGATCTACTATCCCGCTACTATCGCGTTTATCACTCTTGTAAATTCAACTTGCTCAACGAGATCGAATTATGGTGCATCAAGCGCCAACTGCCAAGTCTGCTTTGGATCATCAACTCATCAGTGAAGCAAGCCTCAAGCGGAGTCGACCTCAACCAAATCGATTTAAGCCGGTGTTATTTGGTAAAAAAGAAAAGAAATTCATAGACTCTCTTATATTCTGAGCACGTGGAAGTGGTTACAATTTCTAACGGATTGTGTTATGTGCACATGGAGGTCTACTAGGTAATCAAGCCCTATTCATTGCTTTAATTTTATTCATGTGAAGTTGAATTCACATTCAATTTTCGCTACATCCACATGCTAATTTACCAAGAGGTTTACTATAAAGATCGATGTCTTTGTTTTTACACACAGAGTGTATCACATTTGTTAGTGTTCGCCAGTAGATTTAGGCAAAATTCTCATTATAACAAGTAAAGATGTGAGATGACACATCTACTAAGTAGGAGAAGCCATTACTGATATGCATAAAGAGACATAAAAGAAGCATCATATTTAAGTCATCAAGGGAGAGCCTCGCTCTTATCTAGATCACAAACTGATCAAAATTTTCAGTGGATTTTGCTACCAACATATCTAGCGTACCAGAAGGTTTATCTGAAGATTTAAGTACTGCATTTTGTGTACACATAAGTGTACCAGTGTTTGTATCTCTGCTATGGTTATATAATTTCATACTAGTAAATTCAGGATTCAATTCCCATGGCGAGATTGAAATATGATCTATATCTTCTGTATCGGGAGTGTTACAATTTAGTCCTGGCAATGATTTTTATTTACATGAGAAATTCTTGGTGATTGATGATTTTTATACTACAAGAGAAAATTCGTCTTAATGTGAAGATGGTTAAATATATAATCTAAATTTCAGCCAGCAATTGGATTAGTTTTCTAGTCATATTATAAGATTAGTTTTCTAATAGGACATCAAGTAGAACTCTAATATTTTTCTTTTAGGTACATTAGAGAGGTATACTATATTATACAATACAAATACAAATACCATGTGATGAGTGTTTTACAAATCTAGGTCCAATTTGAATATGGTGTTTAGCGGCTCAAAAAGAGACGAATCATCCATAAATAATTAATTATGTATTAACTATTATAAATTTAAAAAATGAATGTATTTTTTAAAAAAAATTATATATGAGTAAGTTACCATAGCCAACAGCTAGCTCGAACGCGGCGTTGAGTCTCCTACTATAACTATTTTGTGTACTCGTAAAAGAGGAAAGTTTTCCATTAGGCGCTCTGTGTGTGTGTGTGTGTGTGTGTGTGTGTAAGCTGAGGGATGGAATTAATGGCCAACAGATTTATGTTGCCTGCTACGAGTCTACGTGTGTGCCTTCTAATTTTCTGTTCCCTCTTGCACCATTCCGCACTCTTTAAATCGTGCCTGGAGTGTAGGTATACAGTTGATGACCCCAGAATAGGCCACGAGTGGTTGACTAGCTAGACGGTTCCTTTGTTGGTGAAGATGGCAACTACTAACTGATCTATATATAGTTGGTAGTGTCCATGGCCGTTGTTAGTTGTTTGGCGGGTGAGCGATGCAGCCGGTGATGCGGTGGTCTAAACAAGTACGTACTCCTGCCATGGTGCCACTGCCACCTTCAACAATCTCTCCTTGTTGGCTACCAACTAGGGGTTTCAGTCAATGTGCATGGTTCAAATGAATGAACGCCTAGTGCGCTTCTTGATCACTCTTCCTTGTGATTATAACTGAATTAGAACAAGCTTAGCTTGCTCACACGAGTATTGAACATCGTTTTCTATCTTATATCGATTCCGCACTCTTTAAATCGTGCCTGGAGTGTAGGTATACAGTTGATGACCCCAGAATAGGCCACGAGTGGTTGACTAGCTAGACGGTTCCTTTGTTGGTGAAGATGGCAACTACTAACTGATCTATATATAGTTGGTAGTGTCCATGGCCGTTGTTAGTTGTTTGGCGGGTGAGCGATGCAGCCGGTGATGCGGTGGTCTAAACAAGTACGTACTCCTGCCATGGTGCCACTGCCACCTTCAACAATCTCTCCTTGTTGGCTACCAACTAGGGGTTTCAGTCAATGTGCATGGTTCAAATGAATGAACGCCTAGTGCGCTTCTTGATCACTCTTCCTTGTGATTATAACTGAATTAGAACAAGCTTAGCTTGCTCACACGAGTATTGAACATCGTTTTCTATCTTATAAATCTTAATACCGCAAAGCACGTGCTATGTCCTCTCTAATTACAAATGCAAATTGGTCGTACTTGTTATAGTTTCCAATTCATCTCGAAATTTAGGTTTAATTTCTATGCATGACTCCGATCATTTTGATACCTAGGGGCTTCTTCTGAAACATTTAAGTACGGTAGGGACATAAGATCATTTTGACACTGTCTAAAGTGTTATTTAATAACAACTTCAAAATGAGCAACCTGCATTTTCAACCGGATCAGCATGTGACAACATTTCCCAGAATATGTTAATTATAGGAGGCGTCTTCGTCCGAGGCATCACTAGCGAAAGGGCATGCAAGGCAAAAATGTTGACAGCGAAAGATTTTATGAACGCATGCAGCTGTAAGTCACCGGTTGGTAGTTTGCAATGCAACCGCGCGCGAGCTAACAGTCGGATCGGTGCACGAATCCAGCAGTCACGTCATGACGACACAGTGCGGTATATCACAAATTCCGGTGATCTAGCGCTGTCTACTATGATCTTTTCAAGCTTTCAGCCATGTCAGTCGATTGATGGATCGATAATTCATACTCTAACTACTAGTTAGGTACATAGGGAGCGAATCCCCCATTTTGTATAGCCAGTATGCACTTTAAATGATATATCGTTGCACGCGATGGGATCATCTGGCGTCATGTGTATATGTGCATTATATATCTGCGAGAGGTAGCAGCGCACGTAATGAGTGGCGACGAGTTAGACTGGGCCATCCCCGGAAGGGAACGCGCCTGTACCGCACCGACAGTGAGGAGAAATACTAGTCGGTACGCACGTACGTGCCCGGGCAGTAGGCATATCGACCTCACGCTTGTCACCGTCGACCTCAGCAAGAGGACCCTGTTACCCCCGTACAACGCTGCCGCGTTGGGCGAGTGCGCGCGCGGGCCGGTCGACGGGTGGATGCGTGGGCCGCGCGCGCAAGCAGCCGGCGCACGATACGTGCGTGGAATTTGGGCAGCGCGTGGCGCGGCTACCTGGCGCGCTGTACAGAATTGTGTGGCCGATGGCGCTCGTATGACGACGACGTACGTGGGCTCCCCGCGCAGGGCACGTCGGCGTCGGGAGGGGGACGGCGCGTGACAGGGATGCTCGACCGCCGCGGCAAGCGACGTCCCACCGTTTAGCGCGCATGCATGTGTTGATATGTATGGAGCCTGGGCACGGGAGGATCTAGCCGCCGGCGGGGCGGTCGGCCGGATGCACGCCTGACACACCGCCCGACAAAAACGGGGGCCGTGTCGCTAGCGACCGATCGAGCTTGCCTAGCTCCCTCCCCGGCCCGGCCGCATGTCCAGCGCGCGCCGCGGGCACGTCCATCGTTGTCCCTGCTACGCTACGTTAACTGTATACCTGTACGCGCCCATGCGATTAGAGAAATAAAAACGTACTCCCTTCGTTTCACCGTTTTATATTATAAGTTGGTTTGATTTTTTTATAAGTTAAGTTTTTTAAAGCTTAATTAAATTTATAGAAAAGCACATTGTCACCTTAAAATAAATATATATTTAATGTTAGTTTTTAAGAAACTAATTTGGTTGTAGATGATGCTATATTTTCCTATAAATTTAATCAAATTTAAAATAATTAACTTAAAAAAGTTAAATTGCCTTATAATATGAAACGGAGTGAGCATAGCATTAGTCTTTAACGTTTTTCAGCCTACAGTTGATAATCTTGACCTATGTTTCAAAAACACAAGTCTTGATATCGTGGAGAATGGATTAGTTTTTACGGAATTGCTATTTAACTGTCCAAGGTTTTCTTGGTGAAAAACCTTTGAAATTTGGACCGTTCGATCCGCTTAAAGATTTGTGCTGCTGAGGGTGGGAAAAAATAACGCAGCATAGCTCCTATTCTTTACAGGTTGGGGAACCAAATTTTCACAGGCACACGCCTCATCTACTGAGCTAGCGCATCTTTTTGATATCTTATCTGCAAGTGTATAATAGTTGTAATGTAATTATATTATAAAGAATCTTGAATTTAAAAGTATCAAATATTATATAGTTACTCTCTACTTTTTATTGTTGGAAAATAATAATAACCACCAGCTTTCAGGCTGGTGATATATGAACTGATTGACCGATCGATCGATTACTCTGAAAAGCAGGAAAGCGATTTTGTCTTAAATCACGACATAACCTCTCTGGCTAGCTAAAGCTACAAGTTTATAGGACAATCAGGCAGGTAGGCACACTGAGGCACAGGCTAAACGCAAATGAACCATTATGGTACGTACAACTGAAAGCGGGCTGGGGTACGAACGGTCCTTTGCGGCATCTGATCGACGATCAATCAATGGGGGTCCTGTCGCGATAATGCCGCCACTGAGTGCGTGAAATCCAATTAAGCGCTAACAAAGAAAGAACTCACGCCATCATCTATCCAAGCCCTACACCAATTAATTAGCACTGCTTTACGAGAAACTCCATCAGAGAATTTCCAGTGTTCACCAAATAATCATGTAGACTGAAGAAGAGGGCATCAAACAGCCCACCTGCAGCTGCCTACATTATATTTTATTAATTTCTCATTTCAAATGTTGCCAATTTTTTTATCATGACATTAAAATTTAACACCGCACAACCCCCAACTAATCTCATTACACCAAAATGTGCTTTATCTTCCTCTCACTGCAAGTTGCATGAGTCATCATCTTGCGTATTGCACTTCTCTTTACACCCCATGCATCATCGCCCTACGCCAAACACTTTACCCTTCCTTCATTCTATATTATCTTACCTCACCATCTTCTTCATCTCTATTGTTTCCCATCTTCATACGAGACCTTTGTTGCTCGCTCTCTCTCTAAATCAGGAAATAGCTCCTTACCCCACACCTCTCTATATTTAGGGTTTGATGTCACTAGAAATATAGGATAAGCGTATTGGAACACAAACAATAGAATAGAAAATAAGGTAAAGAATTTGTAAGATATCACCCCAATTTCCATTTCCATGTATTGTTGCAAATCTGAAAAAAAAAAGAAGGGAGAAAGCCCACCATAACTATTATTTGCATTTGGACGGACCCAAGGTGTGTCCTATAACTGTTGGCAACCCCTAATAGAGCAGGTCCTTTATCAACGTCAACAGTATCTACCGCATGCTCTACTTAATAGTGGTGTAGCAAGAGTGTCGATAACGGGGCGATGGTGAAGTTGTTCATGATAGATAATTATTCTCGTTATCATGATTATTTTTGGCAATGGTCAGCATGGATCCCGGGCATGGCCACCTTTATAGCTCAGGCCCAAGAGGTGGCTTCACCACTGCTACTCAACCTCTCTACCCAAAAAAATCCTCAATATGCTACTGATTTGTTACATTTTCTTCATATATACATAGGCAATTTAAACTGAATGCAAATTTATTCTACATGGAATTAGAAGATTACACAGGAGCTCATGTTTTTTCCGAACAGAAAGAACACAGTACGTTACACGTAAACCATGATCTCAGTGGACGGCCACTGGCTTGTGGCCAGTGGTTGAGGCCGAAAAAGTTCAGAGCCGAGTCAAATCTACTACATTGACTGTTTAATGAGCTCGGCCGGGCGGTCGCCCGAAGTCGCCTGGCAGTGTATAAGATGACCCAATCGACTTCATGTTCACATTCATCTCGTTCTTAAACGTAATTCTTCATATATCATCGTATATATACTAGCTAGTACATATACATAAGAATTAATTAGCAATATAGTGTTCTAGCTAGACACACAGGAGAATCTCACTACTGCAACAGTTCCAATAACATGGTTGGAGGGCAGGCCGTTTCTTCGTATATATATAGGACAATTGGACAAAACATAGCAGGTACCCTATATACGTCGTTGGCATGCTGCACCCCGGTTGATCGATCGATGAAGCTCAGTTGTTCCAATCTCTGGCGGCGCATTGAAACCTCATGCATGCATGTGCAGGATCTTCCAGCGAAGAAAATGAAGGCGCGATCCGGATAAAAGGCTGTCGATCGACCGCGCGTGAGAGAAATCGAGGTCGACACGTCCCTCTTCTTCTGTTGGAATGCAAACAACATGCGATCCTATTACTCCAGCATCTCACTGTTCATGTCGGATCCCGATGCGAGCACGCTGACGTCTGGGAAGTCTGCTTAGTTTTAGTACAGTCTGGTCGGTTTATTTTCGTGGCTTGAGGCACGCGCGCCGAGGTCCGTGGGCTAACATCAACTCTGGCGCGACGGTACGGGTACGGGCGTGCCAGTCAATTTGACCCTGCAATTGATAAAGAGATGAGGCAAACGGGTCAGTCGAACGACGGGCCGATAAGAGCGCTCGCTATCGGCTAGCTGCTGATAGGATCAAGTTAGTCATCGGTCGCGTCCTGATGGCTCCTACTATCGGCTGATAGTCGATAGGAATTAGGGCGAGGGCGTAGGTGGATGTAGACAAGGATACGATGTCTTCGGGTGTAGCGAAAGCGAGGCCCTGATCTATCGGCCGCAGAGCCGATGGAGGCACAGGATGGAGATAGCAGCACGAGACCCATTGTCCGCCATGATGACGCCACTAGCACCGAATCTCAAAGATCGGACCTAATCGAGACAGTACGAGAACGGGACCAAAGGCGACAGGACGATGGACGCCATATCGGACGTGCTGAAGCAAGGGCGAAGCAAACCCATCGGCTAGCTGAGCCGATGAGTGGACGTCTCTCTGAAGACATGCGTGCATTGGCTGGAAGGCCGACACGCTTGGTGTGGCGCTCAATGGAAAGCCTCTGAAGACCTAGCACGTATTGGCCGAGGAGCTGATACGCTGAGCGTGATGCTCGACGTATAGTAACTCATTGGCTAACACTCTGATGAAACGTCACACAGAGACCTATAGGCCTAAAGCTCATTCTACCGTCGACTGCCTCATAGGTCGAACCTAACTGATGCAGCATGAGACCGACGACGACGGAAAGAGCTTGATAGACCGATAGATCCTGTACGGACGTGATGCGGTACATCCTATCGGTCTAAGAGGTCGAACCTAACCGATGCAGCTTTAGACAAAACGAGATATATCAAGATAGTGGCGGGACTTATCCCTTCGTCGGAGATTGGATCTAACCCATGCAGCCCCGCATCAAGAGCCAGATCCTGCCGGTAAAACCTAGATAAACTAGGGTGGCGATGCGCCGAGGTTGTATTGATCGAAGGATTTTATTTTACATATTTCCAGGGGTCTATATTTATACCCTGGGTTTACAGAGTCCGACGCATTTACAACAACCATCGGATATTATTTCTTAATAAAAATAAAGATAAATATCTCTAAAGAAGTTAACTAACTAACTAAATCTTTCTATCCATATAAGATAGGATAGACTATCATGCCTTAAATCACGGCTCCTCAAACTCGATCTTATCTAGATAATTTTCTATTCTGGGACTGAGTCTTCTCTTGCTTTAATCCGATCAGCTTCTTCCCTGTAGCGATCGGACACCTCTTCAGCCGATCGGCCTTTTCCAATACATTATCGGGCTGTTCAAATTTTGGCGTCAACACATGCCCCCCAATTTCGAGGTATGAGGACTCATGCTTCGAAATTCTCTTCCTCAGGCCTCCAATGCTTCGACATCTCCTCTTTTCCTGATAATCGGCTCTCATAAGTTAATACCACATGCATCAGATATGCTAAACTATCAAACTCTTGGGAAGAAAATTTTCACCTGATGTGACTCGACAACCCTTGGAAGGCCAAATCAGCTAACTGTTCATCGCTCAGAACAAGATTATAACATCGGCTTCTAATGTCCTGGAAACGTTGGATGTACTCCAGAACTGACTCATTAGGCCTCTGTCTAACCGATGTTAAATCTGACAGTCTCATTTCTTGAATCCTAGCAAAGAAATATTTATGGAATTGCTGCTCTAGATCGGCCCATCCTTTAATCGAGTTCAGTAGTAACGAAGAAAACTAGGTGAAAGCCGATCCAGAGAGGGACAATGGAAAGAAACGGACTCTTAGAGCTTACTCAGCCGATGCTTCTCCACACTATGCTAAGAATCGGCTAATGTGCTCCATTGTAGATATATTGTCTTGCCCTGAGAACTTGGAGAAATCTGATATCATATATCAACGAGGCAATGGAACTCTATCAAACCATTCTCGATAAGTGTGCCGATACATAACTGTTTGATTTTTGGGCTTGGTACCAAATTGCTTTTTCACCATATCCACAATTCTGGTTAACCAATTCTTCTCTCTTAGAATATCTCCCTGATCATGTGGAGGTGGATATGATACCTGATTTTGCCTGCGATACTCTCTATAATAATTACTCTAAAAGAACTCCAGAGGTACCTCCTACCGTTGCACCCCCGAATTGATCTTGTGTTGGTGGATACATGTTTGCCGATAGGTCCCTCTTGTTTTGCCAAGTTTCCTGAGATAACTTCGTCTTTATCGGCAAAGGTACATGATCTTGATCAGGCTCTTGAGCTGATGATTCTTGTATCGTCTTCTTGATCTGATCTTATAGTGTATCCATCCATACTCCCGATGGATTACTGAATGCTTGATAAAATGCTTTGTTGAACATCTCTTGCAATGGCTTGGAAGAATTCACATGTGATGAATGGCCTGATTTCTTCATCAAAACACATTTTGGTAACTGCGCTTTTTGAATCAGCCCTTGTTTAGTCATACAGAAGGATTTCAAACAGAGCTTCTAAAAGTTATCCATATTCTGCTCTATATGCTGCCTCTAGTCTTCATTCAGATCCTGGTAACTGAAATATAATATCTTTATCGACATCTTCTTCGGACGAATATGCCTTGGAATCAACTTTTTCATTAGACATATTGATAACAAGATGTCCTCGGGTTGATGAATAAACATCTAACTTCTAATCAGGCACTTGTAGAGTCCCACTGGTTGATAAATGGAATTATATCAACCCAGTTGATATAGGATTTTCAGTTGATGAACGGTCTTTAGGTTTCTCCAGCCGATGAATGAAATCCCGTCCAATCGGCTGATGAATGAAGATTTCTATCCCAATGGCCGATAAATGAAGTATGGTTCTTATTAGCCGATGAATGAAACTTTACTTCCCACCGGGTGTGCCAAAAAATATATTCGCGTCGGATCCCAGTGCCAGCACGCCGAAGCCTGGGAGGTCTACTTAGCTCCAGTGCAGGCCGGTCGGCTTCTCTCCGTGGCTTGAGGTATGCGCGCTGGGGGCCGTGGGGTTCACGTCGGTTCCGGCGTGACAGTACGGGTACGGGTGTGCCAGTTAATTTGGCATGGCACTCAAGGGAAAGTCTCTGAAGACCTGGCGCATATCGGCCGAGGAGCCCATACGCTAGGCGTGACGCTCAATATATAGATAACTCATTGGCTAACACTTCGATAAAACATCATACAGAGACCTATAGGTCTAAAGCTCATTCTTCCATCGACTGCCTCGTAGGTCGAACCTAACTGACGCAACATGAGAGCGACGGTGGCAAAAAGAGCTTGATAGACCAATAGATCCTGCACGGACGTGATGGGATACATCCTATTGGCCTAAGAGGTCGAAGCTAACTGATGTAGTATTAGACAGAACGAGACATATCGAAATAGTGACGGGACTTACCCCTTCGCCGGAGATCGGAGCTAACCGATGTAGTCCCACGTCGAGAGCCAGACCCCGTCGGTAAAACTTAGATAAACTAGGGTGGCGATGCGCCGAGGTTGTATTGATCGAAGGATTTTATTTTACATATTTCCAGGGGGTCTATATTTATATATTGGGTTTACAGAGTCCGACGCGTTTACAATAATTATCGGATATTATTTCCTAACAAAATATCTCTAAAGAAGTAACTAACTAACTAAATCTTTCTATCCATATAAAATATAATAAACTACCTTACGAACCACAGATTTTCCTCAAACTCGATTTTATTTAGATAATCTTCTATTCCGAGACCGAGTATTTTCTTGTTTTAATTCAATCGGCTTTTTCTCGATCGAACACCTCTTTAGCCGATCGAGCTTTTTCAGGCTGATTAAATTTTAGTGTTAACAAACAATTAAACGGCACAAAAATCCAAGCCCTAGTAACAGTTGCGTGCTATAGCATACAGTAGTACGTACTCGCTAGCAGGAGATTCGTGCTCTCGCAAGGACTGTATTTGCATACATTTATGGGCATACGTAATGGAGGAGAAAACAGTTGGGCATTCGCTGTTGAATTGAAGCAGGTGACCCGACAAAGATTTTTATTCGATCATTTTAGAGAGAGCTATAGAGTGCCGTCTGCAAGACGCTGGCTACAGCGAGGGAAAGATAGCGACACTAGTGACAATTCGAGGCAGCACACCAGCGAAACCGCTCAATTAGTGGCCTGCTTAGCGGTGCCACCCTACCACGACCTCTTGTGCGCTCCTCTGACAAGGCGGCGCCGACCACGGACGACAACCGCAGGTCACGGGTGTCCCTGGTGGCCTCACGCCGCTCTGCTTGCCGCAGGTTCTGGTCAGTATCCGCGACGATCTCACCCTATAGCTGTTACTCTGTGCCAAACAGGGGCCAAATTTTTTCGTCATTTCAGGATGAGATGCGTTCCGATGGGGAGATTCTTCTCAAATCGGAGCTAAGAGATCCGACTGCAGGGAGCTTGTATCAGCTAGCCAGGAGGGTTAGCCAGATGGCTGTCGTCTCAAAGCAGCCGATTGCGCAGGAGGAGATCCTCGTGTGTAAATCGTTGGTTGAGGTACATTGGGGTATTCTTTGTCTTTTTTTAGCTATGTGGATATTGTGCCAGTGCTAGCAATGTTTATTTGGATTCTGCTAGTCAATTGCAGGAACGGGCTGCTGACATTGTTGATCAGCGGAGGAAACTCTCATTGGACGTCAACGTGCATTGTTACTATTAGTCAATTCAATGCCTTTTTCCATGGGCCGAAGAATTCTCATGTTGCGTTATGTTGCTTGACACGATGTGGGAAAGCACGGTATATTGTTGATAGGAGGCAAGATTCTGTTAAGGTTTGCGCTCTTTGGTGTCCGCTAGCTGCAGTTTCATTGCAGGAAGCGCGCTGCAGTACTTTACTTTGCAAAAGCAAAATTGTTTTCATCTCTCTCGAATGGATATTTTCTTATTTTTTCATATCATTTAAATAGTTAAAAAAAATTAAAGACTAATATGACATATATCACTTACAAACAAACTTGTAACAAAAATAAAAAATATAACACGTTAATTCAGTTTAATTTATTCTTTTTATTATAACTTATAGGAATCGAATTAACTTGCTTGTTTGTAGAGTGATATATCTATCTTTTTAAATATTTTTAATAATTATTCAGGTAATATGTACGAAATGCAAAATCCATATCCCTTTACTTCATCCCATGTGTTCCTTCAGGGTGTGAAGTTTTCACTCATGGCTGCATAAATTCCTTCTGTCTCAAAGCTTGACCACCACACTTTGCACTTAATTTGGACTGAAGAAAAGTTGCAGCAGCAGCAGCTTCATGTGCATGATCGCCAATGGGAAATGTTAGTCTTGTTTCCAACTTTGTTCCTGCAATTTGCATGCAAGAATAGTGCGTTATAAAAGGATATGTCATGTTTATACATTGGCTCTTTTTTAGATTGCATAGAAACAAAAAAGTGTACATTTCAACAGATACTATTGCATAGGACAGTTCTACACTTGTTCTCAGGAGTGCAGCCGTCCCTAGATTATTACCTGCGCATCGTTTCTGATACTTTTTACCTCCTTTCGCTAATTTCGTTTGTTATATAAGAGACTGGAATCTACACATTCCATTATAGGTATTATCTAACTTTGTTTCATGCTAAATGAATTGTGTCTGTACACATTGTTGGAAATTATGTTATAATTCCAGTGTTTTCCCTTCTCCATCCCCAAGACGAGGGCCTGTTCATAAATACTAAATAAAATTATGTGGAGTATGGACTCACACTAAGATGAATGATTACGAAAGTCAAAAATAAAAATTAATAAATCTTTTTAAATATAAAACCTGAAAAATTATGTTTTTAGAATTAAGACAGAATATATTATAACTCCGATCAATATAGCTATATGTGATTCCATAATTAATTAATTATGCGAGATAAAAATAATTAACCAAAAATTTTAGAACACTATAAAAATATCTTAGGTAGATTTTAGATAAAATAAACCTATCCAAATATTAGAAAAAAACATACAATTTAAAATCGCTAGCTAGACATGAGTAAAAACAATGAAGAAAGATTAATTACTGCACTAACCTACCATATACCACTAGAACTGATTCATTTTCTCTTAAAACTGCTTAGAAAAAAATATTTTTTCTTTTATAATAAACAGTAACAGACTGCCAAGTCAGCCCATCATTGACATGGGTTACGCCCACATTGCACAACTGATCTGACCTACCTACCATGCTAGCCCACTCTCCTTTTGGCCTACCTACTTTACTAGCCCTGCTATGCTTTTAGCTTGCACACACATGCTAACCTATTTTTGTGCTCTGGCTATTGGGCCACCTTCCGTGCTCAGCCCATTGCATTTTGGCCTTGCTCGCCATCAAACTTTGTGGGAAAGGTCCGACCAGACTGAGCGGAGGTCCAATTGGCAAGAGATGGCAGCTTGGTCACAAAAAGACCTGGGAGATCTACTTAGCTCCAGTACAGATCCTTAATCTTTGAGTTCCAAGGGCGTGCTAGTCAATTTGAGCCTACAATTGATAAAGAAGGTGAGGCGAATAGGTCAGTCGGACGATGGGCCGATACGAGATCTCGCTATCAGCAGGCCATTGATAGGATCGAGTTGGCCATCGGCCATGTCTGGATGGCTCCTGCTATTGGCTAGTCGCCTATAAGGATTGGGACGCTCTTCCACCGATTGAGGAGCTGATGAAGTCATAGACAGATATCGACCAAGGATGTGATGGCTTTGGGTGTAGTGAAAGTGAGATACTGATCTATTGGCCGTAGAGCCGATGAGGACACAAAAGTGTATTCAAAGGATAGTAAAGCACGCGAGATCTCTTTTGGTTGCTGACGAAAGCTGTAGTGCTCGAGCATCGACTGAACAGTCGATGGAGACGTGGAAGATAGACGCATAGAACATATTAGAAGACCTATCGGTCAAAGAGCCGATGACGCTCCGCGGTATCCGACTTGCGGAGCGGGACCTGATCCCCTGTGAAGCCATGAGGGCCAGCGACCGGGGTAACGGCGTCGTTAGGACCGGTCTCGATAGTTCGGACCGAACCAAGACAGTATGAGGCCGAGGACTAACGACACGGAGATGACAAAGGCTTAGACTAATCGTGACGACGAGGGTGGAAAGAGGCGAGGTCATCAGTTACCTACCAGCCGAACGCCCGACGCAGGCCTACACCTAAACCCATTAGCCACTCGAGCCGACGGCGGCCACGTCAGACGCGGTCCCTAGAAGATTGGACCGAACTGAGACAGTACCAGGAAGCGCCCGACGTGTCCGAATCTATCTCTAGAGGATCGATCGTTACATAATACATGAGACGGATATGGGGCCTGCATTGAGGATAACTCGTCGGCTATTCACTCCGACGAGATGCTGCACGAAGACCCATCGGGGCGCCAGCTCGAGCCACCGCCGCCGATTACATGGGTCGAACCTAACCGATGCAGCACGAGTCCGTGGACAGAGGGGGGATACCGACGTGCCGGCGTGCCTCGCGTGGACGTGATGAGGTATGCTCGATCTGATTAAGAGGTCGAACCTAACTGATACAGCCTTAGACAGAGCAAAGCGTACGATAAGAAGACATCTCTGAAAGTATGAGTGCATCGATCGAAAGGCCAATGTACTAGATGTGATGGTCGATGGAAGTCTTCTAAAGATGGTTGCGTATCGGTTTAGGAGCCGATAAGCTAGGCATGTTGCTCAAGGTATGGATAACTCATCGGCTAATCACTCCGATAAAACTCTAAGTAGAGACCTATAGTCCTACAGCCCAATCTACTGTTGGTAGTCTCGTAGGTCAAATCTAACCAATGTAGCACGGGACGGACGATAATAGAGAGAGCTTAGTAAACAAATAGGTCTCGCACAGACATGATCAGTACACTCGATCTGACTAAGATGTCGAACCTAACCGATACAGACTTAGATAGAGCAAGATATATCAGGATAGTAACGGGTCTTACTACTTCGTCGGAGATCGAACTTATCCGATGTTGCCCACATTGAGAGCCAGAGCCCGCTAGTAAAAACCTAAATAAACTAGGGTGGCGATGCGCTGAAGTTGTATTGATCGAGAGATGATTTGCTAGCTTCTAGGGGGTCTATATTTATACCCTGGCATTACAGAGTCCGACACGGTTACAACAACCATCGGACGTTATTTCCTAAAAATATAAAAGTAAAATATCTCTAAGAAAGTAAACTAAACTAACTAAACCTTCCTATTATAAAGATCAAAAGATGTTGACAAAGGATGTCAGACATTATCTCTTAAAAACATAAAAAGAAACTAATTTATAAGATGTTGTAAAGCTAACTGAACTTGCCTAGTTTATGTAATATAGATAAACATCGTGTTGTGGTTCTCACTCCTCAGACTCAATCCCATCTGGATAATCATCCGTCTTCACATAGATCAAATCCGTCCTCAACCTGTCTGAACGACTCTTCTATAGTGTCAGTCAGCTTCTCCCTATGAGTCGATCATTCTTTCCTCCATCAGCCGATCCCGTTTGCAGGCTGAACAAATTCTGGCGTTAATACTTATGACATGAACATGGCTACAAATAATACATATGAATCATATGTATTTCTCATTATTTTTTAATATAAATTTTCTTTTCAAATAAAGAAAAAATATGTTACAAAAGATTGATGCTCCCCCTCAAAACAACCCCCATAGGATGAATAACCGCAAGTTCTTCCCGAAGAAGAGCAAAACGAGAAAAATCAACAGGTATTGTGAAAATATATGTTAATTGATGTTCAGTGTGCATATAATGAAGTGATACATTTTCTTTTTAAACATGGTCTCTAAGAAGCCAGGAAAAGATTGAAAAGACGATTGGTTTAGAAAAGAAGATTCCAATTGCTATAGAAAAGAAGCCAATTGAAGGAAGCGGATTCGGTCTAATTATAAAAGACTATCCAAATGAGGCCGAGTTTAAGGAGAAGCCCTAGAACTCACGGCAAGGTGACTTGTCTATGTAAATTCTATCCTATAATATAAATGTTTAGTTAGTTCAGTTAACTTAATTAGAGATATTTTCCTATTACATTTTTTAGGAAGTAACGTCCGATTGTTATTGTAACCACATCGGACTCTATAATGCCAGGATATAAATATAGAGCCCGAGAAGCCTGTAAATCATCTCTCGATCAATACAATTTTAGAGCATCGCCACCCTAATTTATCTAGGTTTTTACTGGCGGGTTCTGGTTCTCAACGTGGATTGAGCCGTAGGCCTGTAGGTCTCTGCCCGGCGTTTCATCGGAAGGGTTAGCCGATGAGTTATCTATATGTTGAGCAACACGCCCAACGTATCGTCTCCTAAACTGATACACACCCATATTCAGAGACTTCCATCGAACATTACACCTAGTGCATCGGCCTTTCCGGTTGATGTACGCATATCTTCAGAGATGTCCTCTTATTGGCTCAGCTAGCTGATGGGTTTGCTCCGTCCTTCCTTCAGCACGACCAATCTGGCGTCCGCCATCCCGTTGCCATTGGCCTCAGTCTCTTACTGTCTCGGTTAGGTCTGATCTTCGAGATCGGTGCTAGCGGCATCGTCATGGTGGGCAATGGGTCTCGTGCTGTGGGAGGAGCGGGCCCCACTCCTTGTTGATCGTCCACCATATCCGGAGGGCATCGGCTTTGCAGCCGGTGACTTTTATACGATTTCTTGCTAGTTCGCATATGCCTTCATTAGCTCTCCAGCCGATAAACGACCGGTACAACTTTCATCGGCAACCAGGAGAGATCCTGCATGCTTTGTTGTTCTCTGAATACCCTTTGGTGCCTCCATCGGCTATATGGCCGATAGATCAAGATCTCGCTTTCGTTACACCCGGAGCCATCACGTCCTTCGTCAACATCTGTCCATGCCTTCATCGGCTCCCTAGCCAATGAAGAAACATCCCAATCCCTATCGGCAACTAGCCGATAGGAGGAGCCATCCGGACGCGGCCGATGACCACCTCGATTCTATCAACGGCCAGCCGATAGTGAGAGCTCGTATCGGCCCATCGTCTGACTGACCCGTTCGCATCACCTCCTTGTCAATTACAGGATCAAATTGACTGGCATGTCCGCACCTACACTGTCATGATAGAGAGCGAGCCGAGGTACCCGTGTCTGAGCTGAGCGAACCTCTTAGGCCTCGGTGCGCGTACCTCAAGCCATAGAGAGAAGCCGACAGCCCTGGAGCTAAGCAGATCTCCTAGGCTTCGGTGTGTTTGTGCCGCACGCATGAGATTCGGCGCGAACAGAAAGTGAAATCTAATCTATATGCTTTGCACTAAAGTGTTGTAATGGGTTCTTAGCAATACAAATGCTACTTGTGTTATCATACAAAAGTGACATATATTTTTTAAAGTAACATCATAATTCTTAAGTGCAGCTATTATCCAAAGTATTTGAGAATAATAACTAGCTATAGCCACATACTTAAATTCAGCTATTGATTGTGCTATAGAGAATTATTTTCTAGATGACCAAGCAACAAGTGAATTACCGATGAAGAAACAAGCTCTAGAATTATTTTTTCTATCATATCTATACCCTCCAAAATCACCATCAGAAAAAGCTCTTAAACTAATACATATAAATGCATATAGTTATATGCCAAAATCTTTACTAGCATGAACATACCTAAGAATTCGCTTAATTACTTGATGATATGAATCACGTGGAAAAACTTGAAATCATGCATATAAACAAACTACAAATTGTATATTTGGTCTTCAAACAAGAAGATACAAATATGAATCAATCATACTCCTATACTCATTTTGGTTAACCGGCTCACCATCTTCATCAAGATCAAGTATAGATGTTGCTCCTTTTGGTGTTATAATGGGTTTGTAATTCTCCATTCCAAAACAACGTAGAAGGTCCTTCATATACTTATTTTAATGTACAATATACCTTCTTTTGTTTGTTTGATTTGTAATCTAAAAAAATATGTAAATTCATCCATCATACTCATCACAACTTTACTGCTCATAGTTTCTCAAAACTAAGACACCAATGCATGAGACGGACAACTAAAGATGATATCATCCACATAAATCTAAGCAAATATTTGAACATTGCCTTGTTTAAGAAAAAAAGAGTTTTATCTATTTTTCCCATAGTAAAGTCCTTTTTAAATAATTTTTTTAACCTATCATACCATACTCTCGAGGCTTATTTATACAAGGATTTAGATAGTTTAAAAACATGATTTGAATATTTAACATTTTCAAAATCATGTGTTAGCTTAACATAAACTTTGATAAAAGCAGAAAATCACTTTTTACATCTATTTGATAAAGTCTAAAATCTTTAGATGCATTAAATGCTAAAAAATTCTATTGGCTTAGGTTTCATCAAAATCTAGGCTTTCTAATTGCATAAAACCTTGAGCTATCAGCATAGCTTTGTTTCTAATAACTATGCCATTCTCATTTTTTTATTTTTAAAGACTCGTTTATTTTCAATTATAGAATGATTAGGAGGTGATGGTACTAGTTTTCAAACCTTGTTACGTTTGAAATCTTCCAACTCTTCATACATGGCATTGATCAAAGATTCGTTAGTTAATGAGTGTCATATATCTTTGGGTTCAAAGAATGCTACAAAAGCTAAATGAGTATGAGAGTTTGGATCATTAAACTTAGAATGGATCACTCTTTCATGAAGATTACCGATGATTTGTTGAGTTGTATGCCTTCTCTGAATGTGCATGGGAGCAGTTTTTTACGAACTTCATCTTGTTCAACTTGATCTTCTATTTGCACAAAAGATGTTGAACCTTATGGATTCTCAATTGTTTGTAAAGTTGTGGTAGGTGTTAGAACCAATTCAATGTGTGGGAGGAATCAAACCTTTATCTTCATCATCTTTATTATCTTTATCAACAAAGATGTTTTTCTCCTGAATGTATACACATGTACTAACACTGGGACTAGTATTTGAGCTAGTCTCATCAAAAGTAATTTTATAGGTTTGCATTATTTTGTTAGTTTCAAAAACTAGAATACGATAGGAACGTGAATAAGAAGAATAACCAAGAAGCATGCCATCAACTAATCTAGCCTCAAATTTATGTAAATTACTAGATTTCAGCGTAAAACATTTGCATCCAAAAATATAAAAGTGAGACACACTAGGCCTATAATCAAATTGTATCTCATAAGACGTTGTACTAAGTTTTGATCTAAAAAACATATGATTTGAAACATAGCGTGTAGTAGATATAGCCCCATTCCAAAATTTTCTAAGAGTAGAGAATTCATCTAGCATAGTCTAATCCATCTTAATCAAAGTTCTATTTTTTTTCTTTCAACTACACCATTTTGTTGTGGTACTCTAGGTGAAGAAAATTAATGATCAAGACCTCTTTTAGCACAAAAGTAATCAAAAGAAGAATTTTTAAATTTAGTTCCATTATCACTTCTAATTGCTCTAAGAGCTCCTAGGTGATTAACAAATAATCTAATAGCAAGACTACTAAAATGACTAAAAGCCTTGTCTTTAGATGTTTAAGTGTACCTAGATTAACCATCAACTATCACCAAGACATACCACTTATCTCAAAAGATTGAACTCATGATGATCTAATAGTATCAACGTGTAAAAGTTATCCTGGTGCATTTGTCATCACCATATTAAGAGGTATGTGTGAACCTATATGCATCTTACCATATCTAAAAAAGAGTATCTTATATCGCTGTCACCCTTAAGCTTAGGTAGAACACGTATAAAATCTAAATCACTAACACGTGTTTGGTGATCAAAACTAACATGACCAGTCTATGGTGCCAAAGAATAAGTTTTTAAATTTATTGGCAACTAGACACTTATGCTTAATAAAAAATGACACATCAAAATCAGCTTTAAACACTCTCTCAAAATATATAATATTAAAGACAAAATCTTCTGAAGCATCTAACACTCTACATCTATCTTTCTTAAACCACACTTCATGATATTCATAAATTATATGTAAAACGAAAAGCAAGTTATATTTCAATTTGTCATACTTGAATATAAACTTATCACTTAATATTAGTGTACTTTTAGCTATAATACCTTTATAACGTACGATACTACTTTGAGATAGAAGAACCAATTATTGTCACTAGACATGTGAAATGAGCATCCAAAATCCACTAAACAAATGTTTTCCTTACTCACGTGAAGTGACTATATAAAAGAAAACAATGTTAAGGTCTATCACTGGAGTTAGAAAATAATTATATTTTTCTAGAACACTATAAAAATACCAAATCTTAGAGAAAAACAAATGGATCTCTAGACATACATAAATACGAACGAGAAATAGGCAGATTAGTTGACACACTAATATTTCATAAACTTTATCTTAATTAAAAATATTGTGCTTAAAAGATATGTTTCTAAATCATAAGAAAAATTTCCATGAAATCCCTAAAAACTTATATTAGAGCTCTAATCTATTATATTATTCATTCCTCTCTCAAAATATTCTAGAAAAAAAACATTTTTAAACAGTAATGGACTGAAGAGCCAGCCAGCGACTTGGGCCGCGCCCACACCGCACAACTGGGCTAAGTCTGCCACCAGCCCCACCTCACTTCTGCTCCTGATGATCTAGTTTCGGCTTGTGTGTGTATCGCCCTATTTTTGTACACTGCTACCTTTCACGTCGCTGGCTCACTGTATTCCAGCTAAACTTTAAATTTGTCAATTTTCATCTAAACTTCCTCTATTTTTTTTATTGATTTTTTATCTATTTCTAACGTTTAATAACTATACACATATAAAAACATATTTTTTAGGCATAAATTGTTACAATCTGATTTATGTTAACACACACGCTCAATACACATTGCCATAAATAATTTTAATATATCTTAATTATATAATGCTAATTTTAATATGGACTAATTTACTAGTTTTTCATTGCTTTTGATTTCACATTATATTTCTCTAATAATTTGATGTAATGATAGTTTAAGGAGGGCATTGGTATCCTTCAAATCTGGGGATAAACAGGCAGCTTATCGATATGTGCGGCAGTGTTCACATAAAGCAGGAAAAGGTGCACACCACTGCTGGAGAGGGTTGAAGAAGTAATTGCTAGGGCTGAAACAACTAAGAATGTATAAAAATTTTGTGGAAAAATATAATGTTTACTCAATATATACACTAGAAGCAAGGAAGATGCTGCACACAATTAATTCATTACACATTGACATCCTCTACTAGGTTAATGAGGCAATCAAAATCAGTATTCAGGCGATGAGGGAGCATCATGTGAGCATAGAGGGGGTTAGCGAGCATCTAAAGGAGGTTGATGACCTTGTTGCGACATAAAGAGAAATTGATGCTGCCTTAGGTGAAGTTTCATGTTTGTTGTTCTTTTACAAGGAACTTCCAGTTTCTAGTCGAGCAAGTTACACATGCAAGATAAGGTTGTCTTTTTTGCGTGTGGTTATGATTTTCTTTAGGGAAAATAATATGTGGTTTTTGGTACTCTTGAGTTTTGTATTAGATTTAAGGTTTGAAAACTTTTGTTATTCACAGCCACCAAAAGAAATTTGGCAAAGATCGCCTGTTGTTTGATATATCTAAAATCAGCCTAGCCAAACTAGATCCAGCTCTAGTTCCCAAATCCAACTAACCCAAGCCCTTGCTCAAGTTCTCAAATCCAGCTCAATCCCTTGCTCTGCACTCATGTTGCTGTCGAGCAGAATGATCGCTGGAGTCCACTTGCATGGTCTCGACCAGCTTGTGCATGCTCCTCACCACATCCAATCCAAGCCGCCGCAGCTATACATGGAGTGAAGAAAGAGGAGGGCATCTAAGAACGTGCTTGCTTGTGTGCATACATGCTCCAGTGCTGAGCTCCTCACACACCGGCCTTACCCAAGCGGCTGGACGAGGCAGAACCAGAAGGGTCGAAGAAGGTGCAGTGCTAGTAATCTGTCAATTGGATGTGGTATACATGCCCTTCTACCAATTCAACTGGTGCTGCAGCGATTAGATCAACCATGATAATAGAGTGATAGATGAAGCATAACGGAGTCGTCTAGGAGTGCTATGATAGAAAGACTGCAGTTTAGAGTGGTATGTTTGCAAAGGGGTACTACAAGGGCAATTTTCCGTTGTTCTTTTGGTGGTATTTTCCTGATGTGCATTCCTTTTGGTGCTACAGAACCAAACCTTTTGCCATATATCTTAAAAGCTCAATCCTTGTTACTACGGTATGAGGTCATGCAAATGATATCTGTGCATTTTTATAATAAGGCAGATAGATTAGTATCTTACATGATATTGTTTTCTGATTTGGCACGTTCAGACTTTATTATTTCATGAAGTGTGCTTATTATAATAACATAACCATATTAATTGTCGGCTGGCTGCGAAGTATGGAAGGACCTTAATTCTTAAATATGGAATTGATTGGTCAGTAAACTGTTTTTTCTCTGCATGATACTGACATATGAGAAATGGCTTGCTCCTTTACAAGAAAGGCCAGAAACTGTAAATGCAGAGGCGCTAAAGAATCTGTCTGGCTGGTGTGTCTGTTGAATTAAGTCTTTTCTTTTGCGGGGCCTGTTGGATTAAGTCTACTTCAATGTTTTGGTAACTTGTTGCTCTGCATGGGATGGGCGTGGGAGGACGCGGGTGTAATAGGTGACCCATTTTAGTTAAACTAAAATGAACTAACTTTTAGTTTTAAACCCCTTAAAATAATAATTAGTTAATTTAGTTAGACACCTATTACCGATGGGTTGACCCGCACCTATCTGTTGATGCACGTGCTAATAATTCATCACTGGTTCATGATATGAACATATACCCTGGAGCTGACTAGTGTTTACTTGAGTCCTCTGAACTAGTGTTTCCTGTAAGCAACGGCTAATAAGTAATATCACATCAGAAAGTTAGGATAAAGCAGTAGTTGGATCCAAAATAGTCTGGAAATGGAAAATTACTATCAATGCCAGTTTCTGATAAATTATGTTTTTGGCAATGCCAAGCGAAGAGAGCACAGCTTGTTGTAAATAGTTTTGAATGCTAAACACAATGAACATATGTAAAAGGTGCTATAACATTTATTTTGATAACAATACTGTTAATTCATGTCGTAACAATATTCCTAGTCAAATTTCAAACTGTAGAAGTCCAAAATGTGTATCTGGCAAGATACAATGACATGTTGATGTGTTTTGTCGGATTAAAGCGTAATAACCAATTCTATCAAAAAGATGGTGAAGGGTAAAAATACTAAATAATCAAAAAAAAATTATAAAATAAAAATTATGATGCAATACTATATATATCACTTTGACTAATTGTTTATTTATCGTCGGTCGGCGCTCCGATCATTTTAATACCGTCAAGGCATGTTCGTCGTTCTAACTGCTTACGCTAGTATCTCTCTTCCTTTCTAAAACCTCGGCTACCACAGAAAATCCAGAGTCCAGATCGGACACCTCTCGCACATAAACGCACAATCTGTTGCATATGGGCCGTCCCTGGTTCGCACGCCGGCTAGCGGATTCTTGCTTCTGCTCGCATGGACCGCTATCTACTGCCGCCTGGCCCAAACCAAGCCGCGCATGATTCCCTGCCCCCGCTGCTGTCGCATGCACACATACATGTCGGAGCTCCTATATGCTACAGTAATTACGAACTGTACCACTACATATTGTCCTATGCTTCTCTTCTTTTAACATCCAATTTCTCTTCCAATTTCTCTGTAATTTTTTCAATACTTATATACACAGCTTGTAAAACCCGTTATGAAGTTCTTCCTACACACGGTGTCCATCCACCGTGTATCACTTCATGTTCAATCTCATCACCCGATATTCTTACTGTTTTAGACTTCGGATTTCCTAAGCCTAGTTTTGATCCTGCTGTTGACCATTATTGACTCTAAGACATTTTGACTTTAGTCTTTATCTTATCGCACGGTATCTTACTATACTAAACTTTGGTTCCTCTCTGAGTGTATAGTTCTAATTCTAATTATTGATTAAAATTGATTTTAAGTCACCTACACATAAATAGATATAACAATTATTTCTATACACAGATATCATAATCTGACCTACATTAGTCAAACACATACTCATACCAACACCATAAATATTTTTAAACTAATTTTCATAAATAAATTATTTATAAAGAAAATTGTTCACCACAAAATATTAATCATAACAATAATTTTACAGCCTCCCCCTTTATAAACATATTGGCAACCTTATCAAAATATAAATTGGCATTTGACAAAATTAATATGAAAATGAAAATAAAATTCTTTTTTTAAAAGAAAGAATTCTTTCAAATTTATAAAATTGTCCATAAGATCATAAAATCATTCGATACATTTTGACCTTTTTAAGGATCGATGCATTTTAATAATAGATACATTTTCATCTTTCTCCCCCTTTAAAAATAATTTCAAAAGTTTTATTTACTTAGATCAATCCTAATACATGAGTTGCAAGCCAATGGAACCAAATGTAGGATTGAAACATAAAAAAACCAAGCCTAAAAGAGGGGGTGAATGGTAGAAAAACCAATAAATCAAATATTTTGGTAGAAATAAAAAATCCCTTAAATTATTAGACTAACATGCTGATGACCGTCACCCTCCTGTCGTCGGTACAATCGCTCAAGAATAAAATATTACAATTTAACAAAACTTTTAAAGATAAATATAACTTTATTGCATCAAAATATGTTTACAATATATATAAAAAGCACTCATCTCTCTTTCAAAACTAAACCATATCAATTGTCTCCTCCAAAAGTTATATATCGAAGACCTCAACTCCATATCTATTTATATATAAAACCTTCAACACAACCTATGAGAAAAACTACTAGTCCTATTAGGACTTAAGCTCTTAGTTTCCAAATCTAATTTAATTTACCAAAATTAAATATTTTTTCTTCTCAAAATTGAATATTTCTATACGCACATATTGCTACTTCCTTCCACGTGGGCTAGCTACTTTGCCTCCTCGACCTACTACTGCTCGCACTCTACAAGACCAGGAAGAGGTGCAGCCTCATGGCCACGTTGCATGCTAGGTACACTACAATTAGTATTGTAGCACTCTTTCATTTCATATTTTCTTTTATATTTTTCATTTAATATCTTCTTTAAATTTTTTTTTCTGATTTCTTGATGCTTACACACAAAATTTGTAAAGTCTCTTGTGAAGACCTTCCCACACAGTGTTCATCCATTGTGTGCCACCTTGTCTCCATCTACGTGACCCAACATCTTTGACTGTTTTGGACCTCCACTCCTCTGTAAGCGTAGTCCCGATCCTCTTTATTAGCCAAGATCCACCTAAAGTCACCTGCACATTAATAGATGAAGCAACCATTTCTGGGCATAGATATGATAACATAATCTACATTAGTCATACGCACTCACACTAACATCCACATATATTTTCAAACCAATTTTTATTAAATAAATTATTTGCAAAACTAATTGTTCATCACAAATATTAATCATGACAACGATTTCACACTAAATTGCTCAACTAGATAATATGCATGTACTAAAGTATAAACATAAAATAAATATATTACAATTAATAACAAATCAACACTTTGATATTCATGATTTTAATGATTTATAATGTAATAGATTTACCAGTACATAGAATGAACAAAATACCCTTACATCTGGACAAGTTGAATGCATCATTCTTTCTCAAATTTTTTCTCAAAAGAAGATGAACAATTTAAAGCATTAATTTAGGAACTTTCATAATTTCAGAGCATCTTACTTATTTTTATCTCTTAATTTATTTTGGGTACATCCTTGTTGTGAATATTATTTCCAAGGATTTGACATTCATTATTTCACTCTTATCGGATATGTCCTTGTAGTGAATACTCTTGCTAAGGATCCGGAATCTATTTTTTTCTCTCATGAAGTAAAGACATTTATAGAGCATTTGAGGAATAAAAGTTTAACAAAGATAGATATAAGCAAAAATTATCTAAACATAGTACTAATTTCAACATTACACATTTATTTAATTCAAATAAAAGAATTTAAGTGTCATGCTTTATATCTCTCAAAAGTAATAGCAAAGGCTCATAAATATTAAAGTCCATACAAGTTATGCTAGAGACCAATAAGTTTCACTTATATTGCTAGCCAGTAAAAGATATACTCATAGTAAAAATCAAAACTCTACTTTTTCATTTTTAACCTTTTCCTAATAAACATTCAAGCTTTACTCCCTCTCAAAACTTGCTAAACAGATGAACAATCCCAACTCCCCTCGAAGAAAAGCAAAATGAGAACAATCTAAAGGTTTTATAAAAATATCCTTCAATTACAATTTTGTATCTATAAATTGAAGCATAATATCCCCTTTTCAACATGATCCCATAGAAAATAAAAATAAATGTTAGTGTACTTAGTGTATGAATGTTGCAATAGATTTTTAGCAATATTTACATCACTTATATTGTCCCAAAGATTGAAACTTTATCAAAACACAAACCATATTCTTACAAAGTTGGAATCAACCAAAGAGTTTGTGCACAACAACTTGTTGTAGCAACATATTCAGATTTAGTAGTTGATTGAGCAATATTAGATTGTTTTCAAGAAGACCATGTGACAAGAGAAGTAACAAGAAAATAACATGAATCACTTGTACTTTTTCTATCTAATCTACAACCTCCAAAATTCTCATTTGGAAAAACATACAAACTTATAGATGATGAATTAGAATATCATATGCCAAATTCGCTTGATAGCTTGATGATGTGAAGCATAAGGAGAAGTTTGAAATTGAGTGCACAAACACAACAAATTTCATGTCTGGTGATGATGTAGTGAAGTATAGCAATGATCCAATCATACTTCGATATTTCTTTTGATCAATAGCCACACCGTTTTCATCTCAATCTAGAAAACCAGTTGATCCCATTGGTATTGAAATCGGTTTATAATTTTCCATCTTAAAACGTCCTAATAGATCATTTGTGTAATTTGTTTGATGTACAAATGTTCCTTGTGTTGTTTGCTTGATTTGCAATCCCAAATAGTAAATCAACTTTTCCAACACACTCATCTCAATTTCCCTACTCATGGTCTCAGAAAATTCTATAAACGAAACATGAGAAAAAAAACCAAAGATGATATAATCTACATAGAACTGTATGAAAAGTTGATCATCACCATGCTTTAGAACAAAGAGAGTTTTATTTACCCTTTCCATTTGAAAACCTATTTACGTAAGAAAATTTTCAATATATCATACTATTCTCTAGGTGCATGTTTTAAACCATACAAAAACTTTAGACAATTTGAAAATATGATTTAAAAATATTGAATTTTTAAAACAAGGTGGTTGTATAACATAAAATTCCTCATGTATAAAGTCATTTAGAAAAGTACTTTTAATATCTATTTGATACAATTTAAAACCTTTTGAAGCAGCAAAAGCAAACAACTAATCGGTTCAATTTGAGCAACTATCGCAAAATTATCATCAAAATCCAAACCTCCTTATTTTGTTTGCTTTTGAAAACCAATTTAATAATAATAATAATATGATCAAGAGATGGTTCAACTAAAGTCCAAACTTTGTTTGTTCCAAAATTCTTATGTTCATGCATGGTGTTAATCCACTATTCATCAATTAATGCATGTGACACATATTTGGATTCAAAAGAAGCAATGAAAGTAGAATGTGCAAAGAATTCAGTAGATCTCATCTTAGATCATGTAGTACGCTTATTTAGATTACCGATGATTTGTTCTAGAGGATGTTGACATTGAATGTGCAAAGTGGCAGCAACATCTAAAGTTATTTCATGTTCTAAACCATGGGTTGTCGAAGTTCTAGCCTTTGGAGATCCACAAGACACTATCTAGTGTGAACCCAAGCTTTGTGGTCCTTCTCGGTCTAATGGGCTCTTCTGTAGTGATCGGACCGGCTAATTGCCTTTTGTCAGGCCGGCCTGAGGCTTGGTCAGACCAGCTGCCATCTCGACCTCATCTTCTTCCTGATTACTTTCATCCAAAATAATATTTCCATCCCCCTCCTAAATCTGTGGCAAATTACATATAATTTCTGGTCTAGTTCCCAAACTAGTCTCATTAGAAATAACTTCACAAATTTTTACAATTTTGTTAGTTTTCAAAACAAGTACATGGTAACCCTTGAGAGTCAACAAGATATCCAAGAAAAATTCCATTAGTTGAATGTGCCTAAATTTATCCAAATTTTTAGATTTTAACACAAACCACTTACACCTAAAGACAAATAAATGCCAAACTTTAGGTCAATGTCCAAAATGAAGCTCAAAAGAAGTTTTTTCAAGTTTAGATCTCAAGAAAACACAATTAAAAATATAACAAGCAGTATTAATTGCTTTAGTACAAAATGTTCTTACAGTATAATATTCATCAACCATAGTCATAGCCATCTCAACCAGAGAACAAATTTTCCTTTCAATGACATCGTTTTGTTGATAAGTACGTGGAGAAGAAAATTGATGCTCAAGACTTTTTCAGCACAAAATTATTTAAAAGAAGTATTTTTAAATTCTCCACCATTATCACTTCTAATCGTTCTCAAGAAACTAGGAAGTTCAAGAGCCAAATAAAGATACAAATTTTGAAAGTGATCAAAAGCTTTATGTTTGGTTTTTAGAAATCAACCTAAAAATATTGAGAATAATTATCCATAATAACCAAAACATATCATTTTCCTCCGACCAATTGCACTCAAGCCTGACCAACAGTGTACATATGTAAAAGTTGTCCTAGTTCATTCATCGTCATAAAAACTATTTAGGCATGTGAAAAAAAAACATCTTAGCATGACAACAGGAGAATAAACCAAATCAAGATATTTTTGAGTTTTGACAAACCACGAATAAGATCCAAGCCATTTATTCTTGTGAGATGATCAAAACCTACGTGTCCAAGTCTCTAATGATAAAATAATAAATCCTTTAAAAATTTATTAACAAGACATGTAATCTCAGGAGAAACAAAGTTCCTAAAATTGGCTTTAAAAACTCTTCCATATCTAAAAAGTCTCAAAACATAAGCACCAAATTGAACTTCAAAATCCTCATCAATTATTTGAGAAACTGAAAGCAAACTGTGCTCTAATTTTTTTTACCAAAGCGACATCTTTCAAATTAAATTTGTCACTTATCTTGACCAATCTTGTAGCAAGAATTATACTTATAGAAGCATCTCTAAAGATTATTGATTTTGTATTGGATGCCAATTTGAGAGTAGAGAACCAATTTTTATCACCAGTCATGTGTTGCAAACAACTAGAGTTCATTATCTACATGTTCTCCTTCCTCATCGTAAAAGCCTATACACAAGCAGATTTTGATGTCCCAGTACTGGGATTAGATAAAAGAAATATAGGAATCTAGCACTGAAAGTGCATTTAGCCCCCCTAGTGGGTTTTAAGTGATAGATGTTAGAAAATTAGAGAGCTAATGTGTTATAATTAAGAATCTCATAGCAATTCACCGAAAGGAGAATGTTTTGTTTAAAAGAATGCCCCCATGAAGAGAATAAAATATAGAAAAGAAAAGGGGACTTGAAATGAAGAAAATATATTTTAATTTTTCCTTGAGTTCTTAGGACAAATCATACTTTTAAGAGGAGCTCAAGTTTAACCGGGTCGAGAAGTAAGTGCTCAATAAATCATCAAAATCTAGATGAGTGAACACTCACACCACGTACACCTTAAGGTTTTAGTTTTTTCTCTCTCGGTATCTTGGATGTTTGTGTCTATGCTTTGTGAAAACTTATAGACAAGTTTCTCTATCAAATAGAGAAATTTGTCCAGAGTCTCTACACCATTTGGCCAAATCTCTGGACTAAGTTATCTATCTGGCAGAGCAGCCTGTTCAAAGTCTCCAGAAGTTTAGACCGAACACTTCAAACCCCTTTCTCTTCTTGAGGCTAAGTGTTGTCTGGATTATTCGGACCGCTGGCTAAAGTCTTCGGACTAAGGGTCTTTGTCTAGGCCAAAAGACATGTCCAGAGTCTTCGGACTAGAGTCTCTATTTAGGTCAAAAGTCCTATTCAGAGTCTTCGGACATTCTGTCCAAATATTCTGAAGTTTGAATTCTGTGAGTAACAACTAACTTCAAGAGAGATGGGTATTTATCCCACAAACCCCTATTTTGAGGGGGTGGCTATTCATTCATTGTTACCTCTCTCCCAAAAGCTTGTTAGAGATTCTTCACTCCACTCTCTTGGATTTTGAGCTTAATCCACACTTCGAGAATGTCATTTTGGTTGATTTGGGAGAAGTTGGATCTTGTGACTTGTGTGAGCACTTATGGATCAATGTCGGTGAAGACTCAAGCCTATTCCTCTTAAGGAATCACCTCCTAAATGACTAGGCATTGCTCGCAAGGATTCAACGTGCGAATCACCGAGGAAGTTTGTGAAGGTTTCCTCACCTTCACAAGGAAAGAGATATTCTAGTGATTCCCTGAGTTCTACCTTGGAGATTGATTGGTAGAGCAAGTTCTATAGTAAGTGGGACCACATGTCCTAATGGAGATGTTGGTGGTTGCCTTGGATTATGTGCTACGCTTTTGTGAGAGCTTATAGGCCAAACTGATTTTTAGAGTTCAACTAGTGAGGCAAGGGATCCAAAATCATCTGGTTCTTTAGAGGTCCTCAACGGAGATGTAGGATCAGTTGAACCAAACTTTGGTAAAAAAAATTGCATTGTCTCCTAACTTACTTTTGCATATTATATTTACTATGATTTTGTTACCTTACTTCCTTCCCAACCCGTAGGGTTTGTCTCCTTTAAGTGTCCCTTGGACATTTTGAAGGAGGTCCAAAATTTTTAGACCATACTACCGGAGACTCCAGACTAACTTCTCTATTTAGCAGAAAGAGTGGTACGGATAGACTTTAGGACCGTATACTTCGGAAGGAAGACTAATTTCTATTGTTAATGTATTTCAGATTTAAAAGTTTACAAATTCACCCCCCTCATGGTTCTTTCAATTTGTATTAGAGCCATGTTTTCAGATAAGACTTAATCGCTTGAATAAATGTCACACTTGGAAGAGGAGTCAATTGTTCTAAGCAAGGACAATGAGAACAACTCCATAGGCAAAAAATGCTCTAAGAAGGGAGTGTTATTCTTGCTCAATTCTAATTCTTCTATCAACTTCGTCTCTGTGCCTTCCGGGCATGCTACTCATTTCGATTGGACACATTATGCTACCTAGAAACATAAGATGAAGTTGTATCTAATATCTTTGCACCCTAGTGTGTGGAAGATTGTGCTTATAAGTCTTAACATTGCAGAAGAGAACATTCAACTTACAGTCGCTCAAGAGGCGCTTGTCCATCGTAATGCACAAGCTGCAAGAGTGATTCTCAAATCTCTAAGTCGCGAAGAGTTCAATTAGTTGGACTAGCTTGAAGAGGCTATGGAAAATTAGGAGACTCTTTAATTGGTGCACGAAGGATCGTTCAAGGTGCAAGAGTCATGGATCGAGCTATTGGAAGTACAACTTGGCCAATTTGTGATGGAAGATGAGAAAACACCATATGAGATGTATGATCGCATGATGGTTATCATCAACAAGATTCGTGGCCTCGGAGGCAAAGATATGACTAACCATGTAGCGGTCAATAAGCTTCTCCAAGCCTTCGCAGCATGGAAATCAACCTTGGTGACACTCATCTAGGAGAACAATAACTTCAAAGGCTCGCTCCAAGAGATGTTCTCTCAAGAATTATCTCCTATCATCTCTTGGAAGAAGATACCAAGTATGTCAAGGTACTCACCAAGAATTCCACCATTGCCAAGAAAGGAGGTTGCCTTGAAGGCAAAAGCAAGTAAGGAGGACTCAAGCGATAATGAGAGCGATGATGAGGACTTTGCTCTCGTCGTCAAAAAGTTTAAGAAGTTCTTGTGAAGTGGCGGATATAGTAAGAAGAGCAGAGACAAGTTCAAGACTCGTCACTCCAAGACAGCATGCTACAAATGTAGCGAGTATAGGCACTTCATCGCCGATTGACCTAAGAAGAAGAAAGATAAAGGTGATATGCCCAAGTACCACAAGAAGAAGAGCTTGAGGTACACTTACGTTGGAGAGAAGTGGAACTCCCAAAGTGGATCTAGCTTCGAAGATGAGAAGAGAGTGGTGACAATCACCATCTAGTCTTCATCGCCAAAGGAATCACTCTTCAACAATTTGAGCGACGATGAAAACTATTATGCTCCCACATGTCTTATAGCATTAAGTCGCAATGTACTATATATTTACGAGCCCTTAGATAACGATGATAATAGTAGTGATGTTGATGTTGATGAATTTAATTATGAGGGCATCAATAAAAGTACACTATCTCAAATAACTAAGCTTATGAAGGCATTAAAGAGTAAGGAGAAGACTCTCAAGAAGCAAGAGGACTATGGAGAGAGAGAAGGTTGATGAATTGATCAACACTCTAAGAATAGCCAATGAATCAAAGCACCAACGAGGCACTTGTAGAGACGTTTTAGAATTTGAAAGAAACTCACAAATCTCTTGAAGTAAAGTTTAATGTTTTTTCTGGTAGCATCCTCCTCCTCAACACAAGTCATCAATCTCTCTAATTCCTTCACAAGCAATGTATGTACTAGATTTTTTAATGTTGATGTGAATTCCAATTCAACTAACGTGAAAGCACTAGATGAATTTAAAAAGGAGAATACTAGGCTTGACACCTTGGTTAAATATGGATGTATGAAGATGTATCAATCCAAGGACGTGCTCTACAAGACTCTCTCCACTCACAACAACAAGTATCGCTTTGGGCTTGGCTTCCACTCAAATGAAAACAAGCCATTAAAGCAAAATAATGTGAAGTACAACAAGTCCATCAAATTTGTGAGAAGTGGAGAGAGAGCACAAGTCCAAGAGAAGAAGCATAAGTCTCAATACCTATTCTATGCTTCTTACATGCTTAATCGAGACCATCATGATAAAGTGGTAGCTTGCTTTGTAAGTTCTCACGGTGAAAAATGTTAGCAATTTTGTGGATACCCAAGTCACTTGCTGCTAATGTTTTAGGACTCAAACTTCAACAAGTTTAGGTATCTAAATCCCAAACATGAATTTGTCTTATATGCATACTCCTCTGGTGGATCGAGTTGGGTTGTGGATAGCAGATGTACAAATCATATGACTAAAAAGAGGAGTATGTTCACCTTTCTTGAAGACAATGAAGGACACATGACAACATTATGTTTGGTGACAACGGTAAATACAAAGTGATGGGACTTGGTAAAATCGCCATATTAAATGACCTCTCAATCTCAAATGTGCTTCATGTTAAATCCTTGAGTTACAACTTACTTTCTGTCTCTTAATTATACAAAATTGGGTACAATTGTCTCTTTACCTATAAGAGTGTAACCATTTCTAAGCATGATGACAAGTCCGTGGCTTTTATTGGCAAGTTGAAGGGTGATCTCTATCTTGTTGATTTTTAATGGGATAGAGTAATTTTCAAAACTTGCTTGATTGCTAAACCTAACAAAGGTTGGCTTTGGTATCACAGGCTAGCCTATGATGGAACGCAGAACTTATCAAAACTTCTAAAAGGGGATCACATCCTCGATCTATCTAATGTGATATTCGAGAAGGATTGTGTGTGTTGAGCTTACTAAGCAGGAAAACAAGTTGGAGCTCACCATCCGGCTAAAAATGTCATGACAACATCTCACCCCTTGGAGCTTCTTCACATGGACCTCTTCAGACCTGTGGCCTATCTAAGTATAGATGGTAACAAGTGTGGCTTTAACATTGTTCATGATTATTTACTCTACTTTTGGGTATTATTTCTCTATGAAAAAAGCAAAGCACAAGCTACCTTCAAGAAGTTTGCACACCAGGCATAAAATGATTTCGATTTCAAGATCAAAAGAGTAAGAAGTGACAATGGCAGTGAATTTAAGAATACCCAAGTGGAAGAGTTCTTCGATGAAGAAGGAATCAAGCATGAATTCTCTAGTCCATATGATCCTTCCCAAAATGGGATTGTGGAAAGAGCGAGCTAGACACTTATTGAGGCAGCGAGAACTATGCTTGATAAATACAAGAACTCCGACAACTTTTGGGCAGAAGCCATCAATATTGCAAGTCACACCATCAACCATCTCTACCTCCACAAGCTCTTGAATAAGACCGCCAATGAACTACCGGTAAAAAGCCAGATGTCTCATACTTTCATGTTTTGGGGAGCAAGTGCTACATCTTGAGCAAAAAAACCTTGTTCCTCAAAATTCACCTCTAAAGTTGATGAAGGTTTCTTGCTCGGCTAAGAGTCAAACACTCATGCCTATCAACTCTTCAACAACACTTTCGGTATTGTTAAGGTCACAAGATACATGACGTTTGACGAATCTAATGGCTTACAAAAGGAGCAAGTTGGTGATTGTATTGTAGGAGATGAAATTCCAAGTCAAGCAATTGTGAACAAGCCGATTTGTGATATGAGACCTTGTCATGTGCCAAATGAACAAGATGGGTTACTTGATTAACCCCCCTCTACAAGTACGTGAGTTCTGAGGACATCTCATAGTGATGTTGTGCAAGAAGGTCACAGGCATGTCGATGGGGTTGATGCCGAGGGCACTATAGAGACACTGATCATGATCAAGTCCCCCCCGGTGCACCCCTCATGGGTCTATCTCTATCAAAGCATACAATGAGACCATCCCATTAACAATATTCTTGGTGACATAAAAAAGGGATACAACTCATTCTTGTGTTGCTAATTTTTGTGCATGTTACTCATTTGTCTCTTCGTTGGAACCTTTGAAGGTTGAGGAGGCACTTGCGGACACAAATTAGGTGATGGTTATGCAAGAAGAACTAAATAACTTCATCTGCAACCATGTTTAGACCTTAGTGGAAAGATCCGATACCAACATAATAGAAACAAAATGGGTGTTTCACAACAAGCAAGATGAACATAGGGTCATCACTCGAAATAAAGCATAGATAGTGGCAAACGGATTCATACAAGTAGAAGGTCTCAACTTTGGTGAAACCTTTGCACAAGTCACACGTCTTGAGTTCATTCGTATACTATTAGCTTTTGCTACTAACAACAATTTTAAGCTATATCAAATGGACGTCAAGAGTGTGTTTCTCAATGAGCCAATCGAGAAGCTTGTGTACGTGGAACAACCGCTGGGCTTTGAAGACCCTAAGCACCCTCACCATGTGCACAAGCATCACAAGATACTCTATGGGCTCAAACAAGCTCCTTCCTTCTCAAAAACAACTTTGAGATAAGAAAGACAGATACTACTATTTTCACTAAGAAATTGAAGAATAATTTATTTGTGTGCCAAAGTATGTCGATGACATAATATTTGGATCTACTGACAAAGATTTTAGTGATGAGTTTAGTTGGATGATAACCAGGAGATTCGAGATGTTGACGATGGGTGAGCTTAGATTCTTTATCGGATTTCAAATCAAGCAACTAAAGGAACGAACCTTCATCTCTCGAACAAAATACCTTAATGATGTCCTAAAGAAGTTTGAGATGGAGGGATTCAAACCCATTAAGACGCCAATACCATCAAATAAACATCTCGACCTAGGTGAGGAAGATAAACTTATTGACCAAAAACTTTATCATTCTAGGATAGGTTCATTGCTTTACCTTTATGCATCTTAGCCCGATATTATGCTTTTTGTGTGCATGTGTGCTTGTTTTCAAGCCTTCCCAAGAAAATGTCATTTGATTGCTGTAAAACAAATCTTGAGATATCTAGTTCATACTCTAAACCTAGGGTTGTGGTACCCGAAAGGCACAAACTATGATATAATTGGATATTCCGACTCGAACTATGTCGGTTGCAAAGTTGATAGGAAAATCACCTCTAGGACTTGCCAATTTCTAAGGAGATCTCTTGTTTCTTGGTTATCCAAGAGGCAAAACTCCATAGCCCTATCCACGGCTAAAGTCGAATACATAGCCGCTGAAAGTTGTTGTTCCTAACTCCTTTGGATGAAAAAACCCTCCATGACTATGGGTACAATATGACACACATTCCTCTCGTATGTGACAATAAGAGTGTCATCAAAATAGCAAATAATCTCATTCAACACTTAAGAACCAAGCACATCAACATTCGCCACCACTTCTTCAGAGACCATGAAGCCAAGGGAGATATTTTGCTTGGAGTTTAGGTTTTTCTCTCCTGGTGTCTTGGATGTTAGTGTCTATACTTTATGAAAACTTATGGACTAGTTTCTCTATCAAACAAAGAAATCTATTCAGAGTCTCTGGACCATTTAGCTAGAATCTCCAGACTAATTTCTCTATCTAGCAAAAAGGCCGATCTAGAGTCTCCGAAAGTTTAGACCGGACACTCAAAACCTCTTTCTCTTCTCAAGGCTAAGTATTGTCTAGATATCCAAACTGTTGGCTGAAGTCATCGGATTGAGGTCTCTGTCTAGGTCGAAAGGCTTATCCAGATACTCTGAAGTTTGAATTATGTGAGTAACAGCTAGCTTCAAGAGAGGTGGGTATTTAATCCCACCAACCTTTATTTTGAGGTGGCTGCTCATTCATTGCGACCTCTCTCCAAAAAGCTTACTAGAGATTTTTTGCTCCACTCTCTTGAATCTTGAGCTTAATCCACACTTTGAGAGTGCCATTTTGGTTGATTTAGGAAAAGTTAAATCTTGTTATTTATGTGAGTACTTGTAGATCAACATCGTTGAAGACTCAAGCTTTTTACTCTTAGAGAATCACCTCCTAGACTACATGTGAATCGCTCGGGAAATTATGAAGGTTTCTCTCACCTCTACAAGGAAAGAGATATTCTAGTGATTCCCTGAGTTCTACCTTAGAGATTGATTTGGTAGAACAAGCTCTATAGTGTAGGAGCACGCGTCCTAGTGAAGACCTTAGTGGTCTACTTGGACTAAGTGATACACTTTTATAAGATAATGAAGGCCAAATTGATTTTTAGGGTTGAACATGGTGAGGCAAGGGATCCAAATAGATCCGCCTTTTTAGAGCTCCTTAGTGGAGACATATGATCGGTTGATTCGAACTTCGGTAAAAAAATGCATTATCTCCTAGCTTACTTTTGCATCTTATATTTACTATGAGTTTGTTACCTTATTTCCTCCCCAACCCATAGGGTTTGCCTCTTTTAAGTGTCCCTTGGATATTTTGAAGAAGAATCGAAATCTCCAAACCATACTACTGGAGACTCTGGACTTTAGGACCAGAGACTACAGAGGAAAGACTAATTTCTATTGTCAATGCATTTTAGATTTAAAAGTTTACACATTCACCATCCCTCTGTACAACTCAGGGTCCTTTCAAGTACTCAGACACATGACCAGAAGTACGATTAAGCATATACGCACGAGTAAAACTAGTACTACTTTTGTTTTTCATAGAAACCTTTCGAAGCCAGTCTGACTGATGCCTAAACATTGGTCTAACCTATTCTCTCGAACCAGTACCTATTTTTTGTCATTTAAATTTAATTTTGTAAAAGCATAAGTATATTTCACATGAGTAGATATTTTTGAAACAAAAGGTTTTGCAGTAGGAACATATTAACCTAAAGAAGAAAGAGAAGACATAATACCAGTTGATTTGAAAATTGTTTTCTTGGATTCTGTTTTTATCATAATTTCACCTTTGTTAGTAACACTTAAAATTGCATGTTGGTGATTAGTAAAAAAACATGTGCTTTAAAACATAACCTCTATTATGTGTGCTCACTTTATATTGATCTAAAATCATATTAAGTTTCCTTTTGCCATCAGAAAACCTTTGTAAAGTATTTTTCAAATAAGAAACTTCTTTTCACAAAGTAGCATAATTTTCATAATCAACCATAACCCCATTTTGTTTTCTACAATTTTTATAAGGAAACACTTTACGAGTTTTCATGTTATCCTTCAAATACTCAACTCGAACTAAATTAGATTTCAACTTCATCTTATTAAGAAAACATGTTGAGCAACATTTAGTAACCAAAGCATCATTTTGTTGTCTTAACCTTTTAGCATTAATGAGATTAAACATCAAACTTGCATAAAAAGTAACTTGATATTTTTTAAATCTTTTTGTCAAAAACAACTCATTTACAACACAAGAGCACAAAGTAATATCAAGAGTAAAAGAAAATTCAAGATTTTTTCTTTTCTTTATTTCCGATTCCAATATCAACAATTATTAGCATTCACATCTTGTAAAGAAGAAATTGTAGAAAATAAAACTTCACAATATGTGTAATTATCATCATCAAGAATAACATATTTTAATCTATAAATTTTTGCATTAAGGGATTCAATAATAAAGTCTTGTTATTTTATCTTTTTCTCATATTTTTGAATCTTATAGTCGAGAGAAACAATAATATCTTGAAACAAATTTACCTTATTTTGTTCATTTTTAGAATCAGACTCTCCAGATGTTGATCCTCCACAAGCTATGAGGCATACTCCAAAGATGTTTTTACCCTTGTCATTATCTTCTTCCTCACTCCCAAAGTCGACGTCACTTGCTTGATCAAAGGCAACACATACTTTATTTAGCATCTTCTTTTAACTCTCCTTGTTTCTCTTGCTTTTGAACACATTATTCTTCTTATCACCCTTGTTCTTATCTTTTTCATCTTCTCTTGTGCCTTTGCTGACCTTGGGCTAGTTGAAGCGAATGTGGTTAGGCTCTCAACATTCATATAACCGGATTGGACCTTGTCATTGCATGTTCCTTACATTATTCAAAGCACAAGAGAATTTGTAAGTTAACAAAACCAATTCTTCCTCCAAGATTTGCTCAAATTGATCAGCAAACAAGCTATTAAAAGTAGTTAAAAAAAGCGATGAAGAAGTATTCACTGAAGAACCAGAAGAAGTCATCAAAGCAAAATATTTAGAATCAACTTTTTATGAAAGAATGTATTTATCTCATGTGTCTTATGTTTGGTCTATAGGGATTCCAAAGTTAAAAGTACTCATATTTATATATTCTTATATTGATGTAGCTTTTATCTATCAGATACACATATCAAGACTATTTAAAATATCGAGTACTTTAATTTAGATTGAGTATAATTAGTATTATAAGAATTATAAATAGAACAAAGATCACTCAAAAAATTGTTAAAGCGAGCATAATAAACATTAAGAGCTGCTCCAGATTTGATCTCAAATTTTATAGACTCATTTTTAAAAATATTTTTGCACAGCTCCTTGAAATTAGAAGACCCTTAATGAAAATCACATAGAATCTTTCACATCTCATATGCAGTTTTAAGATGAGAAATTTAATTAAAATCAGAATGAGAAATCCCATTGAAAATATAATTGTAAGCTATACAATTGTTTTCAAAATCAGTTTTATTAAACCCACAGTGATCTCATCCAGAATAACATAGGATTTTAAAACTTTTTGCTAAATATTAAAGCCTTATGACATAATGTAAAGATTGCATTTTTCTACACCAATAAAGAAAATCAACTCTCATAAAAACATGTGGCTTGATTGTATATTTATCTACCATGATTAAAATCTAAAAATAAGTAAAAAACAAGACTCCAATACTTCTAGAATAGAATCGAAACATAAGAACCAGTTATATTAGAGAGATGTAAATATTAGTATTAAAAAAACAAATCTTGAATAAAAAGAAAACTCTAATTTGGATGAAGTTGCGATACAATACCATATACCATTGGTTTATTTGACTACCTATCATTAGTCCGAACACAAGTCAAGATATATTAATAAAATACATACAAACCACTCATTTCTCTTAAAACTAAACCCTAGTTGTTTTTCCTTTTTAAAAATTATACATCTAAGATCTTCAACTCTTATCTATTTATACCCAAAAATTTCAATACAAAGTAGGAGTAAAAATTTTAGTCCCAATAGGACTCAACCTCTTAATTTCCAAATCTAATACTAATTCCCAGATTAATCTTTCTCTCCCTTTCTCAAACCTGGCTGCCACAGAAAATCCGTAGTCTGGATCAGACTCCTCTCACGCATACACGCACGATCTGCCACATGGGCCACCCCTGGTTCGCACGCCCCCTAGCGGTTTCCTGCTTCTGCTCGCATGGGCCGCTATCTACTGCCGCCTAGCCAAAACCAAGCCACGCATGATCCCCTGTTCCTGATGCTGTCGCATGCACACATATATGACGGAGCTCCCACATGCTACAGTAATCACATACTGTAGTACTGCATATTGTCCTCTGTTTTTCTACTTTTTCTTCTCAATTTCTCTACTAAGTTCCATCCAATTTTTCTGACGCTTACACTTATAATTTGTTAAGTGTCACCTTATCTAATATCATCATCTGTCCGTTTTAAACTTTAACCAAGAACTTCTATTATCTTATCATATATTATCCTGTCCTCGGTTGAAAGTATAGTTTAATTTTTACTTTTGATCAAGATTTAGCTCAAGTCATAGACAGAATAAGCGTGAACACAGATATGTAACTTGATTCATATTAGTCACACACTCATACTAATATCTCAAATATTTTTAAACTAATTTTTATAAAATAAATTATTTATAAAGTTAATCTATTCATCACAAAATATTTATAAAGTTAATCTATTCATCACAAAATATTAATCATAATGATTTCACATGTTTCTAAGTGTATATTCGACTAATCCTGTAAACAAGTAATTTATGAGTGCCCATTTCTATGTTTGCGAAAACATTGTGAGGAGGACTTCTAAAATTATCTAGACTTGGTCTAAAAGTGTTGATGTTAAGCTTATCGTGAACTTTGGTTTAGAACCGCAATCCTCCAATTTCAGTGGTTCTGTTTGAACGTTGGAAAGAATCTTGACAAGCAGGATATCAATCCGATTAACTGTGTAAGGTGATTGTGATTGTTGAGCCCATCGTAGTACAACTCTGGGTTTGGTTCCAATAATATCTAGAATAAAGACAATAGAGTTCTCTTATCATGTATTCATGTGCATGTCCACGGCCAATTAACACCACATGAAATGCTGGACCCACTCCAGTCCTTGAATATATATTAACATCAATGTTGCCGTTCTCATACATCACTGTGCACAGTTTCCCATACTGCAGATGATCAGGGCATGCATTTTTGCTAAAGATAGTATCTTGAGATGGAACTAAGCTAAGTGTGCGCATTCAATGGAAAGTAAGATATAGGTCGTAGGAAAGGAGCGGTGGAGAAGAAAAGATAAGCGTACGATAAGCTGGCAACAGTGCATAATCTTGCAAGGCAAAGCATTTCCTTATTTTGAGAGGAGCAAAAGATCCTTCAACAGGCGATCTGAAGATAGGACTGAAAACTGACGACAACACATAGAACTTGAGTTATTGGAGGGAAACTTTGCTTGTGCTTTCTCCACATGCATGGATGCATGAATCTATCATGTCTGTCCACACCAGTCTTCAAAGCTACGTCATATCAGGAATAAAATAGGAGAGTAAAGCAATCCTGGTCCTCCATTAAGTGTACAATAATGCTAGATATCACAGCTAGCTTATCCTATCAGGACATCCACAATATGATAAAAAACTACTAGGTATTAAGCATTGAATATACTCTTGCCACTAGTTAGCAATTACTGTGAGAGTGATAAGCAACTAATATCCGATCATAGAGCTACTCCGGTATATAAGAAATAAATATTATTATTTCTACAGCGACTCTAACACATGGAAGTAAAATATTAGTACAAGGAACCAGAAAGACATTATCTCTCACCGTTCATAGGAATTATTTTTCAAGTGAATCCTGCCTTACTTCTCGCTCCCACAAACAAACATTGTGGGTTACTTCAAGAACTACTACCACCAGCGTATTGGGCTCACGTTACTGCCGAGTCCGGCAAGATACGGTGCTCATGCCCTTACATATGCTACTGTAGAATGATGTGCTCGGGCAATGGAAACCGTATAATTCAAGATGTCAGGACAAATGAACCACTAACATGTCAAACTTGTGTAGAGTACAACAAGGTGAGTGCTATGTCCCTTTTGGCAAAAACTGTGTACTTTAAGACTGGATTGGTGTCCAGCATTTTAGTTGTATCTCGTCTTTGCTTTCCTGAATTGTACCTGGCTAACACCTGAGCATAGTTTTTACTATAATGTTTAATTGTATTATAACGATAACACTGCCACTGATTGTTTAATGTTTGTTTCCGGATGAGCTAACAAAGTAAGCTGACGGATGAAGTCAACAGACTGATACAAACATGTAATCAAGCAGATGTAAAACATTCTCATGATTGAGCTTTTTGCATGTCCTGCAGTAGCATGCCCTTTGAAAGACCAAAACTAAAACGCGTAGAGAAATAGTAAATATAGAGTGATTAATTACAGAGGTTTAACTTATTAAAATTTTAGCTATTAAAAAGTTTGATCAAAATAACAACTGATAGATCATCTAAGATACATAACTGTAAAAAAGCTAAATCTCCCAATAAACTCATATAAATTATGAGCAGTTGTTATTAAAATCTATCATAAGCAGTGATGTCTATCATAAAATTCAAATGTCGATCTAATTACGAACTAATAAATAAAAGATTTTTAGGGACTTCAATCTGCTAGGTTTTTAACCTATAACAAGGCAAATCAACAACTAAAAAGAATTAGAGAGAGAAGAGAAACCAACACCACAAGTATGTATAAGAAGGGGACCACTATCTAAAATTAAAATTGCAATATGAAAATTAAATTACATAATTAAATTAGAATAATAAAATTAATTCTAAAATAAACAATGTGGTAGAATTTAAAGTGAGATCGGCTTACAGCCATCCATCTCAAATTCATTGTTCATGGTCTCTAGAAACTTAACCACATACTAGGAGTCTTCAAAAATAATGTCATTAATATAAATCTCAACTAGAAAAAAAATTAATGCCATCTCTGAGAATGAAAAGAGTTTTATCATCTTTTCCATTTTAAAATCACTTTGAATCAAAAATACTTTCAACCTTACAAACCAGGCAAGATGAGATTCTTTCAAACCATATATTTGAAAACATGATTTACAAACTTAGAGTTTTTAACACCAGGGGTTGTTAGACATAAATCTTTTCTTCTATGACACCAGTCAAAAAGACACTTTTTACATCCATTTAAAAGAATTTAAAACTTTTGAAAGTAGTAAAAGCCAAAACAATTCGGATAACTTCTAATCTAGTAACTGGTGCAAAAGTTTATTTAAAATCTAAGCCCTCAACTTAGGTGAAACCTTGTGCAACCAGCTTAGCTTTGTTTCTAACTATAATTCCATCCTTCCCCTGTTTCTTTAAAAATACACTTGGTTCCTATGACTTTGTGATCTAAAGGAGGCTCAATTAGAGCCCAAACTTTACTTCTTTCAAAATTTTCCAACTTCTCCTGTATGGCATTGATTTATTTCTTATCAAATAATGCATGACAAACATTTTTAGGCTCAAAAGAAGCAACAAATGTAGAATAGGCAAGATCATATGACCAATTTCTAGTTATCCTCTCGTCCAAGAGTCCGATCATCATATAAGATGGATGTCGGTTCTAGATGTGTCAAGGAGTGGTTAGTCCTAAAGTACCGCCATCAATCTTCCTAGGTACAACTGATGAAGATGAAGCAGCTAGAACTTCTTCTGAAGGTGATGTTGCTGTAGTAGGGGATCCATCTTCTAGCAAGGGTGTGTAGCAGCTATAGGTGGAATGAAGGAATCGACATCGTCTTCATCATATTCCTCCTCCACAAAGATGCTCTCAGTCATATCTGTAGATCTTAAATTTTTGGATCAAGCACCTAGACTAGCCTCATCAAAAGTGACATCACATGACTCCATAATCTTATTAGTTTCAAGAACATATGCTTGATAAGCACGAGAATAAGAAGCATAGCCTAGAAAGATAGTATCGAAAGGTTGAGACTCAAATTTGTCCGAGTTTCTAGGTTTGAGAACAAAACACTTGCAACCAAAAACCTTAAAGTGTTCAACACTTTGTTGCTAACCAAATCTGAGTTCATAAGATGTCTTGTGCATGGTAGTTCTAAAAAAACTCAATTCAAGACAAAACAAGTTGTAGAAATAGACTCAGTCCAAAATCTCCTTGGAGTGGTACAATCATCAAGCATAGTTTGTGCAAAGAATTCAAATGTTTCCTCCTTTAACTTAAGAAAATAAACCCAAGAGTAACAAGTGAAATCATCAACAATCACTATCTACCACCAACTAATTAGACTCTTACAGGACCAACTGCATTCAAGTGAATCATTTATCCTAGCCTATCCATCATGACAAAAGTGACAGACTTATGAGAAAAAGCCACCGTCTTGTCATGGTGACAAGGTGTATAAACCAAATCTTTAGTAACTTTTCACTTTGGCAATCCTAGTATCAAATCTAGATCACTGATCCAAGACAAATGCTCAAAGCCAATATGACCAAGATGTCGATGCCAAAGAACAAATCTTGATTTTTAGAAGCAATAAGGCAACGAAAACACGATTTACTCAAGAGATGTCAAACATAAGAAATTCACAAGCATCAAGAACGTGATATTGATTTTTCTTGAAACGTACCTCGAGATCCTGATCACACAACTATGACACTCACAGCAGGTTGTACTAGAGCTTGCATACTAATGCCACATCCTTTAGCACGAACTTATCATTGACCTTGATCATCCCTTTTCCCATCACACGTCCACTGCTCGCATCTCTAAAAGTGAGTCTCATCACTAGATGCATGAGTGAGAGAGGTAAACCAATTGGCTTGACTGATCATGTGGAATGAGCAACCTAAGTCAACCACCCATGGTTCACTTTTGGCCACTCGAAAGTCTTACATATAAGACACAACAAATCTCGATGACTAAGTACTAGGGTTACTAAGAGAAGACTTAGGTATCTAGTACTAAGTCATGCAAGGAGTAAAATCAGTTTTAGAATAAACAACAAAACGATGAGCATGCTGACTCTAACACCCCGATTTTAGCTTAGTCCTTAAAAGTTATTTTTAATAAAAATCATAGCTTCAAAAACTTTAGTTCTTTGTGTGTATTTTGTGCCAAAGATCTCTATCCAAGATATGAATTCTAATGTTTGACTTTTAAATAAACCTCTCCTTTAAAAATTTTTTCCAATTTTTCTAAATTCAGACAATCAAATTTGAATCTGATCCAGTTATCAACTCCACTCCAAAATAAATCTCCTTGAATTCCTCCCACAAACTCTTCAAGAAAATCCCGAGTTTAAATTCAAACTCATTTCAATTTTTTTTTCAAAAATTTAATTCTAGAAATCCCTGAAAAAAGTAAAAATCTCCTGTTCATTTAGGCCCATTCTCCCCGGCCCTTTTTCTCTCTCCCCTCCACCACAATCGAGCGGCCTAGCCCCTCCTCCTTGCTACGGCTAGTCTCACAATGCTTGCACCGCACATGAATTGGCCTACAGCCTACTCTTCATGCATGGCCGTAACGTCCTAGTGGTATTTGGCCCAATGCCACACATGCATCAATGTTTGCACTTAAATTTGGTAATTCCCGCAGACAGGATTGGAGAGTTGATTGGCTTATGGAAAGAGTCCATTTAATATAGGAAAAGAGCTGATTGGATGGATTGAGAATGGATTCAGTTTAGTCAAAAGATGGAAAGTTATCTAGATAGGACCGAGTTTGAGAAGGAGCTATGGAAACCATGGCAAAGCATTTTATCTCTGTAGAATATCTCTTATAAGATAGGCCATATAATTAGTGTTGTTCACTTCTTAGAGATAGTTTCCTTTTATATTTAGAAAATAACGTCCGGAGGTTGTTCCTAACCGTGTCAGACTCTTGTAACTCCATGGTACAAATATAGACCCCCGAAAATCTTGTAATCATCCAACACACATCAAATACAATCTCGACGCATCACCACCCTAGTTCATCTAATTTTTTATCGGCGGGTACTGGCTATCGACTTAGGGCTGAATCGGTTATGTCCGATTGGGTGCATCACATCACGTTCGTATGGTTCTATCAACTTATCGAGCTTTCTCTACTGCCATCGGTCTCATGCTGCATCAGTCGTAGGTCGATAGGTCTTTACGTGAACATTTCATCGGAACAACCAGCCAATAAGTTATCCACACATTGAGCCCAAGCCTAGTGTATCGGCTTCTTAGCCGATATATATATATCTTCAGAGAATTTCTCTCATTGGCTCGACTAGCCGATGGGTTTGACCGTTCTTTCTGTCTGTGCGTTAGATCTAGTCTCCATTGTCTGTGTGTCATTAGCCTTAGTCTCATACTGTCTAGGTTTGATACAGTCGATCGAGGCTAATTCTAACAGTGTCGTCATGGTGGTCACTAGGTCTCGTACTTTCAGAAGATCAGGTCTTGCTCCTTGCTATTCATCGCATATTCTATTCGGAGCATCATCAATTTTGCAGCCAATGGATCTTTTATCTTATTCGGAGCACCATCACATATTCTATTCAGACCTCCATCGGCTTTGTAGCCGATGAGTACTTTATCTTATTTGGAGCACTACTCTATTCTAGAGTGGCATCGACTTTATAGTTGATGTGTCCTTTATCCTATTCCTTGCTATCTACCTATGTCTTTATTGGCTTTTCAGCCGATAAATGAGTGTTACAACTTCTATTAGCAACAAGCCGATAGGAGGAGTCCATACACATGCTTATTGATTATTCTATTTCAGAACACTATCGGCTCTACAATCAATATGTCTTTGAGTCCCTTCATCGCCATCTGCCTACACATTCATTGGCTTTCCAGCTGATGGACGAGTGCTTCAGCCCTTATCAGCAACCAACCGATAGCAGGAATACATCAGATACAGCAAATATTTATCTCAACCCTATAGGCGATTAGCCCATAGCAAGAGTTCATATCAGTCTATTAGTCAATTGATTCATCGGTTTATCTCCTTGTCAATTGTAGGATCAAATTGACTAGCACGCTCACAACTCCAACAACCCCGATGAAGGGACGTTGAAGCAGAAAGACCTACACTAGAGTGAAGCAGATCTTCTAGGCCTCAGCGTGTCCAGGTGTGATCGCATTGGACGACCGATTCAGCTCAAACAATCATTGTCTTCCTGCATCGTCTATCCTCGCGCCACACGTGATCGGTAGAATGCCAACCTGGTCGATGTGTCGTGACCCCACCACGTCACGCCATGCTAAACACATACCCACTGTCGAGAATCCCATCGTCGACAACTCGAATCTACACTGCATTGTGGGCCCCGTGCATCCGCGTCCTATCATCATCACCCCATCACTTCGCCATGTCATCATGTGCCCAACTACTATGCCGTTTCTCTCGCTTGTCATTTTGCACCACTACATGGACATAAAAGCCATCAACTCCACTCATTTTCTCCATTTCAGCCATGCCTCCCGTCCACTCTTACAGTGCCACTACGCCCCAAAACTAGCCCAAGTTTAAGCCCATCATCTGCCGCAAGTAATTGACGAACATCAGTGAGTCCCCTTTTTATCCCTCTCCTGCCCAAAATACGAGCACCCAAACCTCTCTCTTGTCCTTTTTATTCTTCCCAAGCCATCGCCAATGACCGCATACTACTTACCGCTGCCCTTGCAATCCTTTGCAACCATCGCAAGGAAGCCTCACCTCTTCTCCCCTTTCTATGATTCACATCATGCCAACCCTAAACCAACCCTTTTCCCCTCGGTCAATACAATAAGGTCTAGTATACCCCCTCCTACTCTTAGGCCATAGCCCGTGCATCGGCTCAGTCAAGCTAAGGTCCACCAGGCCATTTCTCCCTTCTCCCCTAAACTGAAGTCCACTTGACCTCTATCCATCTGACCCTACTTGTCAGCCTCTATTGTTTCTTTTTCTTTTCCAGAAAATCTTTAATCTTTTTCAATATCTAGAAAATAGGTTCATCTTTAAAAATTCATAACTTCCAATATATAACTCTGATCAATCTTGTTTGAGCCTCTAATTTTTTTCTAAGATTGAGATTTATCTAAAGTCACTATTAGTTATTAACCATAATATTTTCTTTTTAGGGATTTGTGTGATTTTCTCTATTTTGCGTGTGGTCAACAATGACAAAAATTATTCTAGATGATAAATTTTGAAGGTTTTGAAGACAAAGATAGATGCAAAGTCACTCTTGATCATATTTCTCTTAATTTATAAAATATAATTGTTTACAAAGTTACATGGCCTCGGTTTGGACGCAACTGACGAACCAACCTAGTAGTTATATTACTTTCCATAGGTTGTTAAATCATGTCCTTATAACTCCACCATAATAGTGCTTGGAAATTCTCACTCCTCGAGTAGGAATACCACTGACCCATCTTACACTGTTGTTTGTCATTTTGGAAAAGAAATGGGTTGTGAAACCTTTTGCAAAAACCTGACTCGTGGAGTTGGTGGGTTTGGAAAGAGAAGGTTTGCAAAACCCATGCAGAACCTCACCTATGTGGCTTGGTTTTATAATTGCATGTAAGAACCAATTTCTTATGAAATTGCATCCAAACATCTTATAGTATGACCACACGAGTATTTATGGATGCTCATAGCTAAGTAACTAGCTAGCATATAGAAATCTTGTGTGTCAATAGTTATGGAATGCTAGGGATGAAGAGATGAGATTATGGATCTTTGCTACCCAAGATGGATGTTCTTCTAGCCTCTTTTAAGGTGATTGGTTTGGTATAGGAGGCATCCCTAGTTTATCTAGAATAGATGATGGCATGAGACTTGACTAATACTTGGTTTTGAGATATTCAACTCAGCTATGTAACATGAGAAGTTCACGGGTTAGTTTAAGAAAGGCCTTGTCATGAACTCAGGTGCTAACAAGTTTCTGGTGTCAGTTTTGTATTGTGTGGGTAAAGCGTATTAAATCTGTAGAGTTTCAACTATTCGAATAGTCGTGTCCACGGTTAAGAATGAATGTAAGGTGATTCTCCTAGCACAAATTTACTTGCTAGTGTTTTATGAAATATATTTATAGGGAATGGGAATCATTATCAAAGTCGGTTTTGGTGATTTACAGATGATCTTGATGGTCGGGAACGGGTCTACATGACCTAGGATGTCATAAGGGCATCATGGAGTAGGCTTCCCAAGAAGGAACGGAAACTAAAGCTTGGTCATAGTTATGAAAAGGAGCCAATGAGAAGAAAAATGTTGGTTTAGCTCCAGATGGAGCAAAATAAAGGTTGTATGCATGGCTAAAGAAATGGTGTTTTGTTGAAGAGATGAAAAGTGAAAAGAAACTATTAATGAAACTAAAACTCTGTTCTCATGTTTGGGTTGTTGCAAAGCAAATCGCACCAAATTGAGACGGTAAGTCTCTTTCCAAATAAGTTGTGAAACTGACACTTAGAGGTTATGAAACAATTACAAATAAAAGATTTGTGAAATAAACCAAACCTTCCTTTGCAGCTTGCATACTCACGTTTCCTGTGACTTGGGAGTATGAAAGTACTCACACTCACTATTTTGTTATTTTTCTTTCTCCCTCCTTAGTTCAGGTGGAAGATGCTAAAGAGTTTGGTTTCGTCGCTAGACCCAAGCCACTGCCTGTGGATTAGTGTGCGAGCCGTGTTAAGTTCCGCTATCATAGTTTTTCTTAGAAGTTGCTACCAAGGGTCTACTTAGCATGATAACAAGATATAATATATTCATTTAGTTTTTGTGTTGATTTATATTTTGTTACCGTGCATGCCAAATTAGAATCCTAAGAGAGGCATCGACACTTGTGGTTCCGCTAGAGATGGTTCGCTGTCCTCAATGGCACACCCTATCTGGCACTGGTTTCTCGGTGATGTCCGATCGGGGTGTGACACTGACCCTACCTGTTTTGTCCTAACCCTGCCAAGTCATGTTGAGGCTGTACATCTTGAAGAGGAAAGCAAAACATACCATTTGAATGGCAGTGACAAACACACTCAAACCTCTCCGAAACTCTTGTAGAAATACTATAGATGGCTCTCAAAGTCTTCAAGCTTTCTTGGCACTCCTTCCTAACCTTCTTAAAGGAGAACCATACCAAGTGGTCAGCCTTTCCACAAAATGTGCACTCAAACTTGGTTCTCTCAACAAGCTTGGTTTCTCTACAGGCCATGTTGTTCTAAGAGGCTTGGGTTTTTCTATAAGCTTGGTTAAGTTTTTGTTTAGCTCAACTTTTTTTTGGCTCTTTAGGTTTTAGAGTCTCCTTAGGCTCTATAGGCTTAGAGTTGTTAAACATAAGTACCAATTTAGGTTATACTATTTTGGGTAAGCTAGAACTACATCTCTTAGGAAATTGCCTGGCCTAAAGACTACAGGTTTTTGAGCTAGCTCTATGATATCATCTATGACACCTATAACCTCATGGGTAATTACCCTCAAGGACTTAGCAAATTCATAGCCTATACTTTGATTGTTTTTCCATACCTTGGATTGCTCAAGGATCATGTTAAGCTATTTCTTTTCTTGGGTAAATCTCTCTAAAGACTACTGAAGATAAGTATTCTCTTTGGCTAGGTTATCTCGAGATTCCTCACTCAAGACACTATCTTTTTATACTAGCAATATCTAGCCAAAGAGATATGCAAGAAGCACATGAATCAATAGCCTTAGTAGAAGTAATAATAACTTTAGCATCTTTTAGTTTAGATTCTAAGGAGGCACAGTTAGAACAAATGGATTGAACATGAGCTTTAGAAGGATAAATTTCAAGCAAGTTATTTCCTTACCTCATCAAGTTCATTTGTAAGACTAGGATAATTTTCACAAGACTATATACTATCATATTCATAAAGGCTATTGATTTGATCAAACTTTTTTTTTCAATTATTTTAGTTCAAACTCAAGTAAGCTAAGATTTAGTTTCATTTCATAGCAAGCAGAGCTAGCACTAGTAGGGTTACTACCGCCTAAAGCACATGAATCAATTCAACCCTTGAAAAGATTAATCTCAGAAAGATATAAAACCCATGAAAGACAATTATCCTCCTCAAGGATCATAGAATGAAGCCTAGTAATTTCTAGCGACATTTCTTCATTCTAATATTTTAGTTTCTTAATTTTAAGCATGCAAGGCCTATACTTTTTGCTAATTGCGATCATTAGATTAGCCATCATTTCCCTACTAAGATCACCATTATTTGAACCATCATCAGAATAAGAATCATCACATAGAGATCCATTGAGGGAGAGGATATCATTAGAACATACCTTTGAGCCATCCTCATTCTCAAGTGCCATGAAACACATGTCAATGAAGTCATCGTTGTTGGCAAGACAACACATGTCGAAGAAGTCCTTGTCCTTTTTCTCTTGATTGTCATTGTTGGTGTCAATGTCGCTTAGTTGTATCTCATCAAGTGCTGCTAGTACCTTATGGATCACCTTCTTCATCAACTCCTTCTGTCTCTTACGTCCTTAACCCTCGTACCACTTCAAAGTCTTGTCATCCTTCTTCAGCTTTAAGCAGTTTGCCTAAATGTGGTTAGTCTCTCCACACTCAAAATAAGTGATAGAGTGGTTAGTCCTACCTCTCTTTCTATCTCTCATATTCTTGTAGGCCTTAAAAAACTTCCATGCAAAAAGAGCAAGATCATCTTTAGAAATCTCCTCTGGTTGCTCCTTAGATATTGTGCGTAGAGCGGCTAGTGAAAAACCACTACACACAAGAGCTGACTGAGTAGCAGAAGTGCTAGAAGAGGGATCAGCTACCAAACCCACCAAATGCTTGAGACCTTTTCGATGAAGAATGTCCATCTCGTGGGTTTTTAGTTTTCAGTAAAGCTTGTCCATAGTAAGGTCAGTCAAAGTGTTCCAACACAATTCAAGAAGTGACAGGCTTTCTTATTGTCTATGGGTGTCTTGTAAATCAATCTCAAATTAGAAACAATCTTACAAAATTGCTTGAAATAATCATCAATAGATTTTCCAATGTGCATCTTAAAATTCTAGTGCTCTTGCTAGAATTGGTTTTGGTAAACCAATTTGATTTCATTTGTACTTTCATAGAAGTTACACAAGATTGTCCAAATCTCTTAGGCAAACATTAGGTGTTGTACACGGTTGAACTCACCCTATCCCAACTCACAATCAATGCATTCCGTGTACTAAAGTTAGCATTAACACACTCGAGATTTGCATCAACAATGGCCACATAATTAGGTATAGTGTAAGAAGTTGTCACCCTAATGACTAGAGGTATGCTTCCATCCGAGCCTTGTAATAAACCAAATCTCCTCCATCGAAAATTGGCAGTTTTGCATAGTATCTCTCCACAAATTATTCTATTGCCACGGTTAGATTACAATGAATTTAACTAGGCTCTTATACCAATTGAAAGACCAGAACACGCTATAGATGAGGGTGAATATAGAGCGGTTCACTTTGCCCCAAAGTACCTGTAAAATCTTTACCCTATTAGGTTATCAAAATCTTAGCCATTGAAAAGTTAGATCAAGATAATAACTGATGGTCAAGCTAGAGAATACAGATATAAGAAAGATAAATCTCTAGATGAAATCTCATTAATTATAAGTATCACTTGGTTAAGGGTTCTTGAACACTATCAAGAGTCATGAATGCTTATCACAAAATCTAAATGTCTCTCACAAAATCTAAATACGAGATAACAAATGGTGCAATAGATTTTGCTCTTTTAGGGACTCTAACCCCTCACGTTTTTGCTCTAATGTAATATAGAGGTTGGCTCTCTTTTTATCATAAGGTAAATAAAAAAATAAAAGAGTTAGAGAAAGAAGAAAAACTCACATCACGAATATATAGAAGGAGAGAAGCAATACCCAAAATTTAAATTACGGTGTAAAAATTAAATTGTGGAATTTAAATTGGAACAACCAAATTGATTCCAAAATAAACATTAATTCATTGATCGAAATATATTACAAAACTTACAAAATTCTCTTATAAATTTTCTCTTTATCTTTCTCAAAATATCTCTCAATCATCTTCTTAAAACTTTCTTCAAATATCTCAAATCAAGTGTAACTCTTTCTCTACTTATACCTCTTCTTTTAGAGACTAAGTGTGATTAAAAAACTACTAAGATAAAATAAAGTAAAATTCTATCTTAATGTAATCTCAGCCTTTAATAAACCTATAAGAAAAAACCTCATATGGCTGCCACGTCGCCGGCCTCATCAAATGTGGACCGGCCACAAGAGATCGCGTCTCACGCACTCCCATATCGATCGCACGCCGTCTCACCGGCCCCGCCAGCCAGCGAGTCCATGCCTCGGTATCGCGCGGCTCCGATCCGTGTCGTCTCCACGCGCCCCCACCAGAGCCCACCGCGCATCCTTGACCCGATCACCGATCTGTGTGAAGCACCGCGCGCGAGCCAGCTGTGGCCGTGTGGCCGCTCGCTCGGCTCCACATCGATCTCCCACGCACGCACGCGTTTGTCCTCCAAGTTGGGCCGCGCCATGCCTTCTTGCACCTCCGTTTGGGCCGGCCACGATCTTCATCCTCCTTGTTTACTTGGTCCAGAAGCAAACTAACTTGGCTGCTCCCCCGAGCCAACTAGCTAGCTGAACGTTGACCCTGCCAACAGCCTAGCACAGCATACACGTTAGCTATAGTAAGCCGAGGTATTTCAGCATCATTGCGCTTGTACTCATGCACTTGCACAGTCCCCTCTCCTTCCAATTCTTCGTAAGTCCTGGCGATTGTACCTTCACCTTCTAAATTCCATTACCAAGAGATTTTTTTATACACGATATTCGTCTACCGTATATATTTAATCTTATAACTAGATGTTCAACATTTCTAGGCGATACCGATTCTATAATTAAGCAAGCACTTACACACATAGATGACATAACTCATTTCTAGACGATACCAATTCTATAATTAAACAAGCATTTACACACACATAGATTAAACACACACAGACTAAACAAATTATTTAAGTATAGATATCATAATATGATTATACACTCATGCTCACGCTTGCTATCACTAACTTTTTAATCGAAATATTTAATAAAGATTAATGCATGATTATATTTTCTTGGTTAATTTTTCATCACAGTACAAAAAACATCATATGACATCATACTTTTAAAAAAATGGAACAGCGTACAGATTTATCATTTGGCAGTTATTTGGCTAACTAGTAGGCTGCAATTCTCAGGTGGATCCTCTATTTTCTACACGCCTCATATAGTCAGATGTCTGATAAATATGCATTTGTGCCGTGTGCAGCCGAGTAAATTGCTTCATCCTTCCCTGAGTCCGGTTATATTCAGCTGATATTTCACTGTTGGCATAGTTTTCAGAGTCGTGATGATATATCTCCAAGTTCATATATTTGTAGAAGAAAGTGCTTCTAGCACTGCAAATAATCTGTTCAAACGTGTAAGCATAAATAACTGTGTCATAATAATTCATCATTACTTGCACCAGAAAGTACTGTACAGTAACAGCGGTGCAACTTAAACCAGACCAAGCGGTCCCAGCATACAGTCCTAAGATACTAAAGTAACAGCGGTACCATCTACATTTTACACAAAGTTTTGGAGCATCTTGGCTGATACATCTGCCTCGTGGATCTTGATACTAAAGTTCTCCCAGAATGAATTGCTAACTTTCATATCTGGAAGTTGTTAGTTGGTCGTACATGAAATTCCTCAGCCATTGCTCTTATTAGGACAGGAACATTCTTCAGATTTCGGTGGTAGCTCTCAAATTTAGCATGCAAGTCAAGTTACACCTACTGGCCTTTCTTTATGTTTCAGCCCCATTTCTCTTTCTAGTGTTGGTCCCCTTCCCGGTACCATTTGAAAATTGACTGCTTTTTTGTTTGGGCTGAAGAGGGTACCCTAAAATTCTCGTTGTCACCCTGGAATATTAAAGTAAACTGGAGTAAGTAATGCAAAGTAAGTACTAGCAAATGTCTTGTATTCTATTGACATCATTTGTTAATTGTTAATTAGTACCTGCATAATGATCTGCATTTGTGGATCACATGGATTTGCTCCCTGTATAGATTCCTTGTTCAGACATTGCTGCTGTTGATTCCCTATCCCTTGCTGCTGGTCTTGCACCATGTTAGTCATGGCGCCTGATACTTGAGGGACCCCGCTTGGCCTAACAGGAAGGCCAGCCAAAGAAGCAAATGGTGGTACACTAGACGCTGACGAAGGAATTGCTTGCCCAGGAACCCCAAACATCGGCATGGTGCTTGTGCCAGGGATCCCAAGACCTTGTGGTGACGCACCTGGTATCATTGGGAAAGGAAAGTGAGCACCAGGCATGGGTGGCATCTGAAGTGCTCCAGTGCTGTTCATGTCGAAGACGCCCATCCCGTACCCCAATCCCATGCCGAGATGAGGGAAATGAGCCATCGGTGGAATTTGCAAGTGCTGCGTGGCTGTTGGTAATAGCATCGGAGGAATGCACAGCCCGGTTCCCATGGACATCATCTGTGTCAATAACAACTGCACCTTGTCAATGCATCTATGTACATATTCATCAGACGATTATGGTACATTTGATTGAAGGCAGTTTCAATGTACCTGTAGCTGAAGCTGAAGAGTTTTGAGGTACTCTATAGCTTCATCCAGCATCGAGGCTTTGTCAATCTGCAAAACATAGCATGCCTGAAGTGACCAAATGTTCATACAGAGGCATCTCAGAGGGAGCAAGACGATGGAATGGCTTGTCTGTACCTTGTTGCAGTTGGGAATGAGTTCTTGCAGAGCGCGCATTTTTTCATTGATCCTGTCCCTTCTCCTCTGCAAAGATTGTTGGGTTTCAATACAGTCAACACAATTGCAGCATGAGATTGAAGCAAATGAATGCAAGATGATCAATGTACTGACATGTGAGCTTTGAAGCAAATGGATGTAAGATGATCAATGCACTGAAGATGTGAACTGCTCACCCTTTCTGACAAATTGTGAACCTCAGCGGTGCGGCTGCGTTTCGTGCTCCTAGTTGCAGATCTTCTCAATACTTCAGGTTCATCGTCAAGATCCTAAATGGAACCAGTTTTTACCATGACAAACTAACGAAAGGATGGTCACCTGGTATGCAATGCTTCTATCTCGTACCGTTTACTTACATCGTCTTGGCTAGCTGAACCCTCTGCCTGGGAATGGCACTTCCGCTTCTGCTGGCGCCAGAGCTCGTCACTCCCAGCGCCGTTGCCGGAGCACACCGACGATGTCGCGACCGTGGCCTCAGGTGCCTTCCTTGCCTCAGTTTTGTGGACAGGCATAGCTTGGCCTGCTCTGTCACGGCCCATCTCTTGCTGCAGGTTAACGGCCGCGGCCATGGGAGCGGCTGCAGTGGACGCAAAGGGCATCTCCTTCGGCTGAGGCGGCCACGCCGCCGCCCTCTGATCGGCGAACGCCGGGGCGCTTTTTGGCCCGCTCGCCGTCCACACGACCGTCGACTCGACGCGGTTGCTCGCGATGACATTGGACGCCTTGTCGGTGCCTTGTGGCCTCTGCGCGCTCTGCAGCGTCGCCCTCGCCAGGACCGCCGGGCGGGAGAAGAGCGAGAAGTTCATCACGCCCTCGCCGGCTCCGCCACTGCCGCTCGGCCGAGGCAGCTTGGCTGCGGCGAGCTGCGGCTGCGGCGAGGCTCGGGTAGTGGGAACCGACAGGCCGCCGTGGCTTTCCTTGGAGGGTTCGCTGGTGGTGGCAGCTGGAGCATTTCTGTTATCGGTGGCGCCGTTGTGATTGGAAGCTGGGAGAGAGGCAAGATCGATCGGCGGAGCTGCGGCTGCAGCCGCCGCCTGGAGCTCGGAGAAGAAGTCCGAACCGTAGTCGGCTGCTGCGAGAGCAGCAGGGGCGGCGCCGTCTTCGTCGTCAATTATGGGGTAATGGATCCACGGCACGGTGTCATCGTCCCCGTTGTCCTGCGTGGCGCCGCAGCCAGAAGCGAAGTCGTGCACCGCCGGAGCCATGCCCAAGGCGTTGAAGCAGCCCCCCACCATGGCGAACGCATCGCCACCGCCGGGCTGCCTCTCCTGAGCTCTACTGTTGCTGCCGCCGGTGCTGCCGAAGAAGCCGAACGGCGGGAAGGCCGGCTGCGGGTGCTTCTTCCTCCCGTGCACCACCGCCTGGCCGTTCTCCCACAGCAGCTCGGCGAAGTCGTTGCCGTCGGACCTGCACGCACAAGCACAGAGCCATACACACACATACATCAGCTTCCCCGATCCGAAGCAACCAGAGAGCTATTAAATCGGAGGCAGCGAAAGATCGCGTTGCACCCACATCTGTGCAGTCCAGGCCGGGAGAAGAAACCAAGGAGGGAGTTTGGAGCTGTACTCCAAGTGCAGAGACGAGAGCTCTAATCCGAATGGCAAGCCGTCTTCGTCCGCGCGCGGACAAGCTGCGCTGCGCTGTGCTGCACGCCGGTGCTCGGTGAGCTCTCGCTCGAGGGAGAGGAGAGAAGAGAAGAGAAGAGAAGAGAAGGAGAAGCCGAAGCCGAAGCCGAAGCCGAAGCGGATAGAAGTCGCGGGCGGGCGGCACTGTTGGTCCGCGTGTGGGATTAGAGGCTGTGGGGGACCTAGCGGACGGGAACGGAATGGACAAGCAGATAACGCAGCGGTTGCAGCCGCAGACCCGGGTCCCTGCACCGCCCTCGCGACAATCCACGGTATGTATGCGTGTGTGCGTGCGTCCGTGCATGTATCTGTATCTCTATGACCTCCACTCCAGAGACATTAGCTTGATTTTCTCCCCTCGCTTGGCGTCGCCTCCCTCGGATTCACGCTCCTGGTACCCAGGACCAGTGACAAACGAGACCTCACGTCCCACGCTCGGGACACCGCCACTGGAACACACCTACGCAGCCGCGTGTCGGACTCTGACCGCGCGGGCACGACGACATAAATGGATGGTCGGGGTGATTGGCGGGGACCAAACCCATCGATCCCAAGCCGCATGCACCATGATGATACAGGATACTCCTCCCCTGCCCCGCGGTTGGCATGGAAACAGCTGCGCTAGTGGGTACTGGGTGATACTCCCCTCCAGGTCCCAGCAGTGCACGCAGCAGCTCCGGCACCCGTCGTGACAATGCAAGAAGCTGCAGGCCGCGGCGCAGAGCATGACATGAATCAAAATATCGCTAACACAGTGCTAGTAACTGCAGGGCCAGGGGGGTTGGTTGGCCCTCTTTTGTGGCGCGTGCAGGTCCAGCTCGCTCGATCGGGAAAGCCAAAAGCCGAGGTTGTTGCTGCAGCCAAAGCATCCTTTGCTCGCCCGAGATCCAGCTCCGTTAGTAGGTGCCTGCGTGGCAGTATGCCCGGCAGTGTGACTGGCTGACCGATGATGGGAACGCTCCACGACGACGGCCTCTCGGTGATTTTGATTGTTTCATTGGTATGATATATTTTACTTATATTAAAATAAAATAAAAGTTTATATTTAACTTGAATTTATAAAATCGATAAATAGTATCGGTGACATTTATACCAATTATCGCTCATACCAGTAAATAGTTATCGGTCAAATGGATAAACGGTCTTGATTTGACTGATGAATATTTTTTATCCAATCATAGGTATGAGAGGTTAGACTAAACGAATTGGCAAAGTGTCAAAGAGTCAATTTTTCTTGATTTACGATATTTATTTTATATTTATAGATGGTTTATGTACACGAAATATTATGTTGTGTGCTAAATTAGGTGAGAATTTATTCTCGAATAAAGTTTTTTCTATTATTCATGTGTAGATATTGCTTGAGATCTTATGACTATTACTGGTGATAAATCAGAACTATGCTTAGGAGAAGTTGAGGTCTAGATGTTTAAGTAGATTATATAGGATACTAAAACTATAGAACAATGCACGTAAAGCTGAACTTTATATACGGCATATAGGAGGGATTGTGTACATATGAAAATCGGAGTCTAATTTAAAAAGAGTCTAAATTTAGATAAATTAGAGTTCGTATTTGGTATAAATAAGTTTGATACCAATATGAGAGAGTTTTATATGTAATTAAAAGTGTTAGTCCTAGTTGGATTTGATAATTTTATGCAGCCATCTATTAATAAATTTTAGAAAGAAAAATTTAGGATTTGTATTGAGGTTTTAATTGTAGTTCGCGAGTTGATAGTTAAGTGCTTGGTATGTACACATCTTAATAAAATAAAATAAATATATTTTTAAGAGTTTTATCAGCTTTTGATATTCTTTTCAATATTATTTTTCTCTATTAAAAGTTGGTCAGACCGATGACAATACACAAATTGATGGTCAGAGTGGAGGTATACAGTAGTCAGATTGATGATAGAAACCCGGTTAGACTAGACATTCAGAGAGATCTAGGATTTTAACAATAATAATAATAGCTTTATTGATTAAAGCTAATTTTTAATTTAATATATATTTGTTATCCTACCCTTTATCTTTTCTATTAGATTTAATTTTTATGTTGATCATATATCTCTGGCAGCGGGTACTACTAGAAGTGCTTGAAAGTTGCCCCTGACATGCCCCCCTCGCGTCATACATGTACCACATGCCTCCACTAATGATTGACCCTGCCGCCAGAGGAGATAGAAGAGAGAGAATGCTGCTACTGTAGCTCCTAGCTTTGCATTGTCGTGGGCATGGCTTTGATTGCTTGATTAATTGGCAGGATCAGTCTAATGGCCCTAACAACACCACAGTCACCGCTAATGGCATCACCATCCCGGTCGTACAAAAGCAGGCATAGGAAATCAGATATCTTCATCTCCTCCATTCCTCGGTGACTTATTCTCGGGAGCCCGGCATGTGTATGCGCGGCAGGGAGATGCATGGACCAAGGGGCATTAAACATACCATGCCATGTTGAGCTACGAGGGAGTATGGCGAGCTCTTGTCGGCTAGCCTATTTTCAGTCGGAGATGGAACCAAGACAGGGCATTTACAGTGGAAGACATAGCTAGTCGTGTCGCTAGAAGAGATAACGTACCACGACCATATCTCCTTTCCACATCATAAAGTAGCTAAGTAGTTTGTTTAATTTCATACCTCAATTTCTATTACTTTCTATTGGAACCTAATATTTTATATCAAACACCCCAAAAATCAAAAATAGAAATAAAATTGCCCCTCTCAGCTCATTGGCTTGGTTCCCCTCTGAGCCAGTGCCACTCTCCCTCCCTATAGTCAGTCGACGCTGCTCTCCCACCCTCACAGTCAACGCCTCTCTCTTTTTCCTCCGTTGGCGCCACTATCCCTTCTCACCTTCTTCTTAAGTTTGCTTGAGGCTGGCGAGTTCATAACTCGGCAAGACGGCGGCTCTTGATGGTCCTTCTTCTCGCCTGCCGTCAACTATCTTCCTCGCCCTCTCTTCTTCCACTGCTATCTACGCTCAAAGTTATCTTTATCAGTAGCGAAGGTGAGCGTACGGGAGGGGTCGATTTGTAGATTCTGTAAGACCGAGAGCACAGGGACACAAAGACGTCAGGATGCGACCACCACGCCGTGGGCTTGCGCCGTATCCCCGTGACGTTTTGCCTCACGCGAGTCAAGAGACGAGTGTCTTTGCAGAGGTACGTGGCTCCTCCGAGGAAGACGAGGGTTGCGAACGTAGAGACAAAAATTCTCTCTGGCACCGTAAGGAACACTATATAGACGCACTGTGGATGGTCTCAGGATTGAGGAGGCAGGGGCAACCAGCAGGAGGTAATGCTACTGCATGGCTATCTCCGGAGTTAGTTTATGTACTACTATGATTTTAGTACGTAGTGTGTTTTCATACGACTCCTATGAATATGATCCTATCCTAGGACTTAGTGAAGTGTACTAGTGCTCAACTGATACAGGTACCTGCTACAGTAGTAGATGTACGGCATCACGAGAGATTTCTATTCACACCATACGGTCAGAGCATGCGCTGTCCTCGTGCCTAACAAAATAAACAGAATAAGTTTATTCTGAAACTTACCTATTTGAAACTGATGGCTATATAGGAGTTTATTTCAACTCAATGAAATTCATTTTCATTGTAATCCATTTACGTTATCATAAAAGTATGAATTCACCGTTTTTTAAAAAGAATTGTTAGCTCCTCTAACTTTTTTGATGTTGGGTTAAAATAGTTGATATTCAAAACAATGATCTGCCTAGAGGTGGGTATGTCGCAATGACACTTCTGTCTAGGACTTTCTCTGCACTTTTTATTCTTTCTCTCCACCATATCAGTGCTAGATTTAGCTAGGGGTCGTGAGATCTAACAACTTTAGCTTCCCCGCTATCAGTTCCAGTCGTCTGGAGGCAAGGGTTCACGTGTCCTTGTATTCCACTTGTCCTCTCCTTCACTGGCTCCTCTAGTAGCCCCCCTCCTCCTACCTTTTCATGCGCTTTTCCTTGTCTCTCCACCCACTCTATGCTTGACTACCAATGTCAAAGGAATCATACCATTGTAGCATTAAAAGTGTTGATGAGTGATGCCATGACTAAAATTTTTGGCATATCTAGGGTTGTTTGTGTAAGGCATGAATTTGTAGAACCTCTTATGCACATCGAGACAAAATATTTTTATACAGGTTCTAGCCTCTCTCAGGGTAATAACCTTACATCCTATTTGGTTTTGTATGTATGTAGATGTGTACATAGTGCAATATATCTCTTTGGGATCCTCTAATTAGGAACTTGTAGCGAGTTTTGTCATGATCATCGACTTGGCTTATCGATTCCAATCTTGTTAAGACCTATCCCCTCCTAACCTTGAGGTCCTTGTATTTGTACCCATACCCAGTATCCTCATAGGATTCTTGTAGATAAACTCGGTATATCTTGGTTTTGTTCGAGCTGGTCTTCAATGTCTTGCCATGTGAGGTGATCATGTCCTAGTAGGACCTTTGCCATAGGTTGTATTCTTTTTATACTCGTCCAATGTACCATGTGTGGTATATATAGAAAATTCCGTACTCAAATATGTTTACATACTTGAGGGGTATTCTATATATAGTACATCGACAACAACTACCTCCTCTGCCTCCAATTCTCATGTCCCACTAGGGGATGGGACCTCCATAGCTTCTCAAATGATTCAAAGAACTTTTTTCTATTACACTATTTTGGAAACCTAAGGATTTGTAAAGTTCCATGCTTGACCTAGCTTGGAGGCTACTAGATTTGATAGAAGGAGGAGGTAGGAGCGATGGGAGTGTGGGGCGGTGACAAGGGAAGGGAGGGATAGCGTGTGGCTTAGTGGCTGTGGCTTGGGAACAAAGACGACATCTATGTCCCAGAGATAAAGGTAGCAGCAGCATAGCACAACGATGATGCTTCAGTGGTTCATAGGGGGTATGGGGAGGTGGTTGAGCAACCAGTAGTGATAGTTTCAATTTTCCACTAGCTACTGCATTCAATAACCAGCAATGATGCTAGTTATTAATCTGTGGTTAAGGGATGTTGTGTGGTAGTGGCATGAGGCAATAGAAAATAATTTATTAATGAGGGATTGATCTTGAATTACCAATGCAATAACATACGGCAATGAAAATGACAACCTCATTTATTAAAATGAATATTCTTCTAAAACTGGCACACTAACCATCACTAGCACACAACATTTCATCCCAGACGGCCCATTTGTGATGGGTCTTCATGCTTTGTCATGGATAGCCTCACCTCTAATAGGTTGTATCAAGACCCATTGGGGGTAAAACAAAGCGGGTTAACCTATCATAGGTGAAGCCACAACTATGACGGTCTGCCATATAAAACCGTTATAGATGAGGTCAACTCATCTCTAATGGGTTCAGTAGATAGATAGTCACAGGTAAGCTCTCACCTATAATGGTTATTTAGTCTAAACCCATCACAAGGGATGGTTTACTATATATAACGATTTCTTACTATAACCCATCAAAGTTGAGGCTTGCCTTGTGACATACGTTTACCTCTATGGCTTATCACACTTGTCTTGACCATATCTCTGACGGGTGTGTTGGTAACTGATAGATGTTGGCTACCTTCTATATATATCTCCACATATGTATTTATTGGCCAACCCACCTTGTACATGGTTTACATTTTAGGTGGAAGTATAAGGAGAACAAGTCTTTGTCCTGATATTAAGAGGTTAAATAAAAATAAGCTAAATTTAGACTTAGTAGTATTATAGCTTGTTTATTTAAACTAATTTTATTACATATATATATATGGATCATAGTTAGATGTACATACTAACCGCTTGAGTCAGAAATTTAGAAATAGAGTAGTTAAATTCCTAAATGTTATGGAGGATGATAAGAGAAGGAGAAGCATGGAATATGTGATCAATCTATGCATAGACTACAGAAATAACAATATGTTTGCCGATAGAGCATGGTTATAATCTTATCTTATACGTAGAGGTTTTATGAAGGGTTATAGTTGTTGGAACAAACATGGAGAGCAATAAGCGTTGAATATTCCTATAGAAGAAGTGGACGATGAACACTAAGAGAAATAAGAACATAGAGATGACATGTATATCCCTTCTCCGTTTGACGGTGATATCATTGATATTGACCTAATCTTTCTCAGATACTTCATAATGTTGAGGAGCCAGAATACAACAAGAAGGATTATGAGAATTTCTCAGCTTTGGTAATGGATTCGAAGACACCTATATATCCTAGATGTAAACCAAATCACACAAAGCTATCTGCTATCTTTAATTTAATGAAGCATAATGCAGATAACGGTTGGTCAGACAAGAGCTTCATAGATCTACTTGATTTTTTTAAGGATTTGCTACCTAACAGGAACAAAATGCCGAAGATAACATATGAAGCAAAACAAATGTTATGTCCCTTGGGGTTAAAAGTTAGAAGAAATCACGCATGTCCAAACGACTACATCTTATACTAAAAAAATACGCCAACTTGGATACATGCCCTTCATGCGAAGCTTCTCAATACAAGAAAGAATAGTAGTATGGAGGGTAAGAAGTCAAAGAGTGGTAGTTCGGCAAAGGTTATGTGGTATTTCCCTATTGCCGAACGCATGAAGCAAACGTTTGCCAATCTCAATGAAGCTAAGTTAGTTTGTTGGCATGTGATAAACATAAAGGATGATGGTGTGCTAATGCATCCAACTGATTCAACGCAGTGGAGGAATATCGATAGAAAGCACCCCCTACATTTATAGAAGATTTGAGAAACATTAGATTGAGTTTGAGTATGGGTGACATGAATCCCTTTAGTGATCTCAATAGTCTTCATAGCACTTGGCTAGTGCTTCTTGTGTACTTCAACCTACCACATTGGTTGTACTTTAAGAGAATGTACGTTATGCTTTTCATGCCAGTACAAGGGCCGAGACAACCTAGCAACAATATTAATGTGTTTTTAGAACTTCTGGTCGATGACATGGAAATGCTATGGTGTCTAGAATCTAAGACATCAAATTTATAGAATATTCGAGAAACATTAGGTTGAGTCAAAGTACGGATGGCATGAATCCCTTCGATGACCTCAACAGTCGTCATAGCACTTGGCCAGTGCTTCTCGTAAACTTCAACCTACTATCTTGGTTGTGCTTTAAAAGAAAGTATGTTATGCTTTTCATGCTAATGAAAGACTTGAGATAACCTAGCAACGATGTTGATGTGTTCTTACAACCACTGGTTGATGACATGGAAATGCTATGGCATCTAGGATCGAAGACATGGGATGTTTATGGATGGGAGAACTTCAATCTTCGTACGCTTTTGTTATGCACCATTAACAACTATCCTGCACTTCGTAACCTTTCAGGCTAGACTGTAAAAGGAAAAAAAGGCTTGTTAGGGTAGAATGGAGGAAACACATAGCAAGTGGATGAAGAATTCATGCAAGATAGTCTACATGGGTCATATAAGATTCCTCCCTTGTATCACCCATATAGATGAATGACGAGAAACTTTAATGGTAAGAAGGAAAAGTGCAGGGCATTGCTAGAATTATTAGGAAGGCATGTGTTTGACTTAGTGAGAAACATCCATAATGATTTCAAAAAGAAGAAGAAAGCTACCAATCCAAAGGAGAAGTGTACATGAAAAAAGAGGTCAATATTTTAGCAGCTACCATACTAGGAAGATCTGGAGGTATGTCATTGCATTGATTTGATGCACATAGAGAAGAATGTTTATGAGAGTCTTATCAGTTTACAACTTAATATCCTAGGTAAGAATATGATATCAATAGATACACTTTTTAAATAACCAATCAGGATGAAAAAAGCATAGTACAGAGTAATAGAAAATGCATAGAGATATTTAATGACCAACTCAGCTATCATCATTAGTACTATGGTTGCATAGAGGAGATATGAGAGTTGAGTTATGTGAAATTTAAAGTAGTCTTGTTTTGGTGTACATGGGTCGATCTATAGCATGTCAAGATTTACAAAGATGGTTTCACGCTTGTAAATCTACAGTACAATGGATACAGGGATGAACCGTTTTTTTCTCACAAAACAAGTTGTTATAGTGTTCTACGTGATTGATATGGTAAATAAGATGTTTCATGTTGTTTGTGAAGGAAACGAAGAATAATCAGGGTTGACAATGTTGTCGATGAGGACAATTACAATAAGTGCATCCATGTTGTTGGCCAAGAAGCTTCTCTTGAAGAAGTTCAATAGAAGACGAGATCGTGTACGCACATGTGGGCCATGACAAAGGAATTATTAAGTAACAATGTTTGTATGTAATGTATGAGTTCGGGTGCTTGAGAGACATTTTAATGTTACGTCAAATATGTGGCTTTTTGTGTGATTTAAAATGAATTTAAATTCTAACAATATTACCAAAATTACAAATACACTATGGTCAAAGTCCGGTTAGAGTTATTAACATTCATATCTACAAATAAGAAATAAATTTGGTGGACTTCTAATCGAACTTACCTGTGATGTTTTTAGTAAAGGGCCCATCACACATATTAGTAACTTGCGACAGTTTGTTATGCACAGCTGTACCTGTGATGAATGTTAATGCACAGTCCGTCATAAGTTACCTGTGATGGGTTTTATGGCACAACCCATCATAGATAAGTTACTGTTGATGCGAAATCTGTCAATGGATCGTATCAGCACACATGAAAGGCTAGCAGTTTTGCTTAGCTCCAGTGTAGGTTTTTCAGCTCTTTGGAATCCTTGGATTAATGAGGTGTAGATGTGCCGGTCAATTTAACCTTCTAATTGACAAGGAAGATAGAAAGAATTATATCAATGAGCTAATCGGCCGATAGACCGATACGAACTCATGCTATCGGTTGGATTATCAATATGAGTTAAAACAAATATCGACCAAAGGTCTGATGCAGATATAAAGCAAATGCAAAGGACATAACGAAGATAAATGCATTAGCTGAAGGTCCAATGAAAGCCGATGCAATGAAAAGACAAGGAAATCTACTAGCATACTACATTAGCCTTATTAACAATAATCTTAATAAATCGAACTAAACTAAAATAATATAAGATTAAAACTAATAAACCTAGATCGGTTCATAAATTAATTGTAGCATGAATATTTTTTTGCTAATAAAACATAACTCATCAGCTAATACGTCGATGAAATGTTGCATAAAACCTATCGACTAAATATGATTTAACTTGTTGGTAGCAACTTAATAGATCGGACCTAACTAAGATAGTATCATATTGTAGATAATAAGAAAAGGACCTATCTAACCAATAGATCCTATGCAAATCTGATAGGTACACTAAATCAATATAAGAGATCAAGATGATATAGCCTTAGAACAACCTAATAAATTAGATTAAACCAGCAACCGTAGTCAGCCGAACTAAGTGATCAAAGTAATGCAAACTTAGATGAGACTAATCAAACCAATACAACTACCGGGGGGTGTGACTTATCCCTTTATAGGAGATCAAAATGATGCAGCCTTTCTCCGAGAGACTGAACCCACGGGAATAAACCTAGAAGATTATGGTGGCGATGCACCAAAATTGTATTGATCGAGAGATAATTTAGAAGACCTCGAGATGTTCATATTTATACCCTATGATTACATGAATCCTAGGCGGTTACAAGCAATCCACTCGGATATTACTTCCTAATCAAGAAAGAAAAATAACTAAACCTTATACATTATAAATATAAAAACCACATTGTCACGACCTTCACAATTTTTCTTGAATTTCGCCTTCATGGGATATACTTATATAAGCTGATTGACTCATTTTCTTAATCAAATATGTTAGTAGGTCTTACTAAATTTTAGAGTTAATAGGTACCTATGACATATTTTATTGTACGGGTCGCTACAAGTAAGTTATCTACGATGGATTTTGTTGCACAGCCCGTCATAGGTAATCCAAATGAATTTTTTGGAAATATCTAGATTCAAACAAAGTCACTTATATGTAGATATAAGCTATCAATGTCCCCGTCATAGAGCTCAATCCCCAGGTCCATGCCACTATCGCCGCTGTCGCTATACCCTCTCGTCATCCCCGAGCTCCCTAAGTCTACCACTACACCGCCGTCACCACTAACCCCAAGCAGTCCCATCATCCAGGAACCCCTAGAGCCCACCACCACACTGTCATCACTATTGACCCTGAGCCCTCTTGTCATCCTCGACATCGTCCCTAAGCAATGCCATGTATGAATGTTAGCACACAACATTTTATGTTATTTAGCTTCGTTTTTTTCCTTTCACTTTAAGTATATTACAACCTTTATATTTTATCGCTGCGATTTTTTAGTTTATTAAATAATGCAATTTTTAGGGAATTTCTTAGCTATACTACATGTTATTTTAGGTTTTCATGTTAATTAATTACCTTTCATTTTTAGTAATTTGTTAGTTAATTAACTAATGTGATTTTAGGTTATTTTGTATTTATTTCATTACCATGTTTTTAAGTGCATTTATACTTAATTGACATACTGATCTTAGCTAACTTCATTAAAAATTAAATTGAACTAATGTAGTCAATGATTTTTGTGCATAAGTTGAATTATAAGAAGCAAAAATGTCCGAGAACGTCCACAAAACCGAAACCTTAGCCAAAACCTACGCAATGTCCTCAAGTCAAAACCCTAGGACTTAGAACCAATTACCTAAACATAGATTGACAATCATCGAGACAAATGCTTCTCGAAGACCAACGAGGCTATAAAGTGCGATCGGCCTATTCAGGAATAGTTGTGGAGTCATAGTGTGACATTAAGAAGGTCCCTGAAAGTGAGAAAGAAGAAGCTTGGGCTAGACTCAAGGAAAAGTTTGACTATCCGGAGGAAGTGGAGGCAAGACTCAAGCGACATGAGCTATTGAAGATAGGCTAAGGATAGAAGAACTTTAAGTCCAAGCTCGTCAACGAGTTTGTCATCCTCTCGGAAAACCACACACCATATGCAAAGTACCCTCATATAACTGAGACAGTGTGGGAGCAATTCTATGCTCTAAAGACCTCCATGGAGTTCTAAGCAACAAGCAAGACTCATTGGCAGTTATAGGCTAGGAACGAGACCCACATAGACTCGAGATGGCGGGATACATCAGGAGGGTATAGATTTGGGCCAAGGTTGGTCAAGCTACATTAGTGGCAAACATCCCTCCTCTATTCTTTGATATCTAGAAAGAACGCTCTTGGAACTAGGCTCAAGCACGGGGCTAGATAAACCCCGACGGGTCCATGTACATCTTAGAGTAGGTTACTAAATTATAAAAAATTCCATAAGTTTTATTTAAAAAAGATGTTGTATGTCTTATGAAAATTCACAATATATTATTTATTTATTTTAGTTTTTAAGTTCACATGTCATCATGGTTTTTTTTTTGAAAACGCACAAGCGACACATACATGGTTATGGGAAGTTTGTGGATTTAAATAAAAATTATAGCAATATGTGATTCTCAGAAATTAATGTATATGTACGTTAATAAATATCTGACTATAAATATGTGAGAAATCTATATATGTGTGTGTATGTTAGCTTGTTGATATGTCAATATCAATATATCACTTTGTTATAATTTTATATGCTTAATTATAGCAATGTTGTTGCTATAAATCGGGAGATTCTAAGATGAGAATATATGTACTATTTTTCAGAGGACATGCCTAACAATTCCTTATGCTAGTTAAAAAATAAATTTAATTTTTTTAAATAATCACGCCACTATCAGGTTAAGCAAAATCCATCACATATGAGCACTACCTGTGACGGGTCTTAAACAAGGCCGGTCTGTTAATACCAAAATTTAGAAAGCCCAGCGATAAATTGGAAAGACGATTGGCTTAAGCACAGAAGTGTCCGATTGCTATAGGGAAGAAGCCGATCGGATTGAAGCAATAAAAGATTCGGTCTCAGAATAGAAGATTATCTAGATAAGATCGAGTTTAAGGAGGATATGTGGTTCATGGCAGGTTATTCGATCGTATCTTATATGGATAGAAAGATTAAGTTAGTTAGTTAACTTTCTTAGAGATATTTTCTTTATTTTTGTTAGGAAATAACGTCCGATGGTTGTTGTATATGCGTCAAACTTTATAAACCCAGTGTATAAATATATACCCCTTGGAAACATGTAATCGCGGGAATCCTTCGATCAATATAATCTCGGCGCATCGCCACCCTAGTTCATCCAGGTTTTTACCGGTGGGGTCTGGCTCTAGACGCGGGGATGCATTGGTTAAGTCCGATCTCCGACGAAGGGGTAAGTCCCGTCACTATCTCGATATGTCTCGCTTTATCTAACGCTGCATCGGTTAGGTTCGACCTCTTAGACCGATAGGATGTATCGCATCACATCCATGTAGTATGTATCGATAGAATGAGTTTTAGGCCTATAGGTATCTATATGGCGTTTTATCGGAGTGTTAGCCGATCTATTATCAGCGTCACGCCCAGCGTATCGGCTACTCGGCTGATACGCAATAGTTCTTAGAGACTTTCCTTTGGGTGTCACGCTAAGCGCATCGGCCTTCCAGCCGATGTGCGCCTGTCTTCAGAGAGATGTCCTCTCATCAACTCAGCTAGCCAATGGGTTCGCTTCACCCTTCCTTCCGCACAACCGATCCGACGTCCACTGTCCTGTTGCCATTGGTATCGGTTTCGTACTGTCTCGGTTAGGTCCAACCTTCGAGATTCGGTGCTAGCAACATCATCACGGTGGGCGATGGGTCTCGTGCTACCATCTCCAGAGCGGCATCGGCTTTGTAGCCGATCCCTTTTATACGATTCCTTGCCAGCTCTCATATGCTTTCATTGACTTTCCAACCAATGAATGACCGTGACAGGTTCAATCGACTCCCACAAGGGATCCTGAACGCCTTGCTACTCTCTCAGTACAATCCTGTGTCTCCATCAGCTCTGCGGTCAATGGATCAGGGTCTCATGTTCGCTACACCCGGAGTCATCATATCCTTTGTCGACATCCGCCTACATTGGTTCCCCAGCCGATGGAAGAGCGTCATGATTCCTATCAGTGACCAGCTGATAGTAGGAACCATCCGAATGTAGCCAATAACTAACTCGATCCAATCGGCAGCCATCCGATAGCGAGGGTTCGTATCGGCCCGTCGTCCGACTGACCCGTTTGTCTCACCTCCTTGTCAATTGCAGGGTCAAATTGATTGGCACGACCGCACCCGCACCGTCGTGCCGAAGCCGACCGAAACCCACGGCCTCTTGGTGCACGTACCTCGAACCACAGAGAGAAGTTGGCCGGCCTGCACTGAAGCTAAGCAAACCTCCTAGACGTCAGCGTGCTCGCGCCAAATTCCGGCGCGACCATGGTCATAGGTGACTACCTCTCACCTATAATGGGTGTTAATCTACACTATCACTAGTGATTGAGTCATCTCTAATGTATTATGAAATATGTTCGTCAGAGATAGATTACCTTTGAGTCATAAACACAGTTACATGTCTAGAGGTATCTCATCAGTAATGGGTTATTAAAGCGATCATCAGAGCTTTGTTATCTCTGACTGGTCATAGGTGTAATCAATTTGCGATATTAACTTATCTGTGATAGGTTTTTCTTATTGCGCGTAACAATTAATCTTACCTCTGATGGGCGTTAACCTGTCAGTAATGACGTGAGTCATCACTAACTAGATGAAGGATTTAGAGACATCACAAATGAACGGAACCGGGGTAGTGCATTCGTATGCTTGTACTTATATGATATATGCTGTGAAGAGCATGCACTATCAAATATGTTAGTTACATCCATTCCCACAATGGATCTGTTTAGGTGCTTCACAAATAAATCTTGCAATTCATATTTTTCTTCACAAGGCTGATATACGGATTTAATTTTTGATGCAGAAGTTCTCGATTATGACCAAAACTCATTTCAATTACACAAGTTTTTTCTGTAACATCTTAATGAAATTATAACCAACGCATCAAGCCATCTACTATCTTAAGAAAGTAAATAGAAAAAAGTAGTTATTCTCTCTCACAGCCTTAAAATTCCCACATTAATTAGAGAAAAAGAAAAATTCAAATCCAAATAGAAATACAATTTAAATTCCAAAATTCACAATAAAAAATAAAAAAATTAAAGAAAATGTCTATGTAGAAATACATTTTATAATTTCTGAAATTCAGATTGAAAAAAAATTGAGAGAAGCGTCCAAATACAATTTAAAAATAATTAAAATTTAAATTAAAAATAAAAAATATTGAGCGAACAGTCATATAGTAATAAACTTTAGAAATATATGAAATTTCTATTAAGAGAAGAAATAATTAAAATTTATATTAAAAATAAAAAATATTGAGATAAGAGTTCATGTAGATATATAATTTTTAAATATTTTTAATTTGGATTGCACAATAAATAATATTAATAGAAGAGAAATACAATTAGAAATATATAAAATTTGGATTGAAAAATAAAAAATATTGAAAGAAGAGTGCATGTAAAAGTAAACTTTAGAAATATATGAAATTCAAAATAAATAATAAATAATATTGAGAGAAGAGTCCATAGAGAAAGAAAATTTATAAATATTTGAAATTTGCATTAAGAAAGAAACAATGTTATGAGAAGAGTCCATATAGATTAAAATAAAATAATATTTATAAAGTGTCCATGTGGAAAATAATTTATAAATTTATAAATTTTGGATTCAAATATAAATATTATTGATGGCAGAGTTTATATAAATTAAATTTAGAAATATTTAAAGTTTGGATTAAAAATTAATAATATTGATAGAAAAGTCGACATAAATTACAATTAGAGATCAATTTGGTTTCATTATGAATTCCAAATTAAGCTAACCAGATCACTTAATTTGGAATAAAAGAAATAAGTCTATAAACAAGTCTACATGAAAAATCTGTACATTCAAAATCACTAATATAAATACAACTTATAAATATAATATCTGAAGTTATTTTTAAAACATCAAAAGAATAATTCATATAACAATACTAGAGCAATTTTAATTCTGATTTTAAAATTGAAATATAATTGATTTCATTGAAAATTTCATAGTAAATCCCTAAACACTAAACATTGGAATATAAAATTGTTGAGCAATACAAATTTCTACAAAATAGTCCATGTTTATACCATTCAAAAGAGTAGCTGCATTTCTAATATAAAAATTAGCATCGGTTTGCCATAGAAATTTCATAAAATTTACAAATATTGTTATCTGAAAAATAAATTAAGAATATTGTTACAAGCTTTAGTTTAACACTAATCTATTCTCAATAGGAAATCATTAATCATTTCTAAGCGTGTTGTCCATCAGAACTAATGAAAATATTTCAAGTCTAATAAGAAACCCAAAAATAAAAGAGGGTTGATAATAAGGGATATTTTCTTATATGAGACATGTTATAAACTATCACAAATATGCAATACAGCATGGCATCATTGGCAAGTGGAAAAATATTATCTGAGATTGTTAGAAGATCCTAGTATTAGTCCTAATATGGAGGTAAGAACACAAATAGATATACCATAAAGTTTTTTAATCATATTATTAAGAGAATACTAATAGATATATCATATTTGCTTGATGGACATAGCAATTACCATGTTAATTGAAATATTAAACGTGTAACTGTGATCAAGTTGAGCCATAGTTCAAAGTTATATTGCTATTTTCAAAATTTGTTCATAATAAAGTGTGAAAGTATATCTGCTATAGTGCTATCATATGAGAAACATTCATAGGGCAGTAGCCGCACAATTTGCGTGGGCCACCATGCTAATGCATTTATTCTAAGAATGTTTATGGTACTAATATAGTTTCATTATTGATAATCTTTTGGGTTTAAATAAAAAAATTCTACGACATCTAGGTTGATTATCACATGATTATAGTGTATTATTGGCTATGGATTATTTAACCACAAACAATACCTAACATTAATTTGATTAATCTAAACACTAGTAGTGAATTATTTTTTAGTTGAATACACTTATGTAGAAATGCGTTGATGATTAATTACGATGTTGTCTATCTTTAAAATACTTCTGCTGACTCTCATTGCAATCAGCAGGAGTGCAGGACAAGTAAGAGACAAATTAGAAGGCATATAATCATCTCAAAATTAAAAGTTGTAAAAAATATATGCATTCATGAAAAAAAATCATTATAATGCAAATATTAATTGTGTGCTGATCGTGGATGTGATATATATTTGCAAGACTCATATATACTTAAATATGAGTAAATGATGTTGGTTTAGAGGTTGAAACTATATCATATCGTCTTCTCTCTACAAACTTTGATCAAGATAAACATTAAATTAATTGTTTTTGCAAATATATATAGGAAAAATATCCATATACACTCCTTACCTTGCAATGAAATTCTGCCTTGAACCCAAAGTTCAAACCAGTCATCTAATTAACCCTAAAAAAATATATTCATGTAGCTTCCCGTAAACTTTCAATGAAATTTTACCTAGCACCCAGAGTTTAAAACCAGTCATCTAAGGGACCCGCTGAATTTTGCAACACCGTCCATATAACTCCCTAAAATTATTTTGTTGAAGTATCATATATATTGGATGATTTACATAAAGCGCTTTAGGGGGTTTATATGGATGGAATTGCAAAGTTCCTCCTAGAAAGAGGGTGATGGGAGATAAATGTTAGTTTTTAAAGTTTGGAGTGGTGGGAGGATTTCCAGTCATGTATATATAAATATGTACTTTTTTTCCCTTTATATACACATGAGATTGTTGTTCAAGATTCTTTTGTAGGGGCATATAGGACATTGCCTTAGATTTTGTACTTTATGTGGTAAATAGTGCATATATGCCAATTCACATCAAACAGACCTTGTAAAGCACAAGAGATAATTTGTTGAATTCTATGGCCATGAATTCAACATTTTGCATCTCCAATGTGTACACCACCAATTGATCCATCATGGCAACATCACAAAATATATTAAAATTGACTTCAACCATATAAGACAAAGTTAATTTGTCACACACCTTAAGTGTCCACATAGTCGAATCATGTTGCGTGATCTTTGAAGATTTTTTTTAATCGGGGAGTCACCATGAAGACTCAGGCTGGTCGAGTATCACACAAAAGTTATACATGTGGCTCTCGATTGAGATAGATGTATGTAGTTGAATTCTTTCGCACCACTTTACTTGATCAATGCGAGTTTGTAGCTGTAGGATATAATTGTAAACACAAATATGTAGAACTGATAGTAGCAAAATTATGTATAATATGTATCATAAATACTAAATATACATATATTTTCACGAGATATCAACAAAACAAAAAATTGTAATAATCATTATTTTACTAGTGGCCAGAAATAAAGAACACTTGCTAATGATCCGGTTGGCTACCACATTTCACACACATTACTTTGGCAATGTGTGGCAAGACTAATTATACAAGAATGTCGAGAAGATAATATATAGAATGTCATAACTGTCGAAAAGGAACCAAATATACAGTAAAAATGGTCACATCAATAAGTTTTCCAACATGAGTTTGGCACCAAACCAAACAAAGGAAACTAATTAAACAAGATGTAATTAACCAAATGTTATACTGTATAACAACAGCCACACATGCATCTATCCTAATATCCTATTGAATCACGTGGCTTTGAAACTGCAGACCATGGAACCCTTACACTTTATATGTAGCTAGGTGTCATCCACATCACCTTGCTGATTCTCAAAGCATAAAGAGCATGCGTGGACACTGCACAACTCCTCACCTTTTGAGGGATGTTAAGATAGCGTGCTAAGGGTGACTTTGTTTGGACAGGTTCCAAACTTCTCTCTTGACTTTGTTTGTTTGGACAGGTTCCAAACTTATATTCGAAGTTATCTCTGGTTCTTCCAAACGATTAAACGGTTTGTTTAAAAAAATTATAAACAATTATTTTAAAAATTATATTAATTTAATTTTTTAAAAGTCTTTTAAATAATAATTAATTAATTATGTGTTAATCGGGCGTATGGTTTTGTATACCAGAGTTTAAGTTCCAAACCTCAAGCTGCCCAATATATACGTATGGGCTTGCAACGAGAGCCCTGAAGAAATCAAGCTGCCCAATATCCCAGGTCCAAGGAAAGGTAACTAGTAGTCTAGTAGACCAAAATCGCTTCGTTTTCTTGTGCAAGCGACGTCGCTCCCAATAGCTGAGGCGAACTGACTAATAAAGGTAGCAAAGAGTGCCGGAGATTACAGCGAGCGGTCGACGGCGACGCGCGTTTGTCGGGCTAGCTAGCTAGCTCCTGCTGAGCTCGAGCTCGATCGATACGATCGGCGCCCAGCTCCAGCCAATGGGCGGTGTCGGCAACAGGCGAGCCCAGCCGCGGGATTAGAACGAACCGTACTGTGCGGGCGACGCGGACCTGGAGCCCGACGGCGAGCTAGCAAGCTAGCCAGCGCTGACGAATATATACGTACACCGGCGAGCGAGGTGGCACGGCGCACGCGCGGCACGTGGACCTTCACGTGCGCTCGTATATGGGCCGGGGCCGCCCCGCGCGGCGTCGACGGCGACGCGCACCGGCCGGGAGCTCCGGACGCGGGGCGCGCACAGGATGCCGGTGCCGTCGCCGTCGCCGTCGCCGTCGCTCGAGCTTCCCAAACGAATATGGACTTTGGCCCGGCTAGCCGCGCGCCGGGCGTTCTGAACAAGCTGGGACCGCGACGCGCGGCGGTGGCGGCGTTGCTCGCCAGTGCCGGTGTGCGCTCTGAAAATTACTTGTCACCGCGCAAATTGCAACTTGCCGTCGTCGCTTCCTCGCTCGATCGACAGCATGCAGTACCGGGAGGAAGATCACTGTCTACCACACTCTTCGCAAGGTTTATCTGGACTCTGGAATGCTAGGGTAAACGGGGCCGGAAAAGAAAACTGGATGCTGACCTTCTCTTGATGAATGCCGAAACAAAAACGTAAAGATCAATTTTTTCTCTTTTTTTTTACCGATTCATACATAGCATCCATGAATATGTACGCTCAAAGAGATACGAGTAGGTGGCACCGTTCGTTTCAGGGGCTGCAGCAAGTAGCCACCTAGTGTCGGAGGAGACACCTAAATGGTTCGCGATCAATTAAATAACAAAATAAATTTATTTAAATTTTGAAAGAAGCTTTTACCTGAGAAGTTTTTTTTTTCAAAAATCACGTTATTTAGGATGTGTTTAAGTGAAAGAGAAGAAAAGAAAAAAGATATACAAGGTGAGACATTAGTATATATAATTAATTGTGTATTAATTATTTTAAACTTAAAAATATATTATTATAATTTTTAAAACAACTTTACTATATTTTTTTAAAAAAAATACAGGAAACATACACGCGAAAAATGAGATATTTCTCCCCGACAGCTAAAACGCCTTAGCAGTCTAAAAAAGCGTGGCCACATATTATTAACCAGTAGCTGAAAAGGACAAACTTTAACGGATGGAGACGTAAATCAAGGACTCTGCACTGTCTTTCACGTGCTTCCCCAAAAAGATCAATCTTTGAAACGGATGAACAACGAAACAGAGAGGGATTGATATAAAGTCTTGATTCTAGCCTTTCCATTCTTGCTTGTTTGATGCTTCCAAGGGACCTCATTCAGTTTATATCCAAGAGAGAACATATTCCACAAGATGTGCACGACCAGTATATCCCAGGCCGTACGCGCACTAGTGCCGGTAACCAAATACAGGGCAGACACGACCAGTCGTCGAGGGAACACAACAGATTCTATCTAAGGTTGTTGTCACATGCCCACGGCCAATTCGTGCCCGGTCTAACGTTCCACGCGTCCGCCATCCGGCTGCAACAGTACAACATTGATAGATTCCATGCCAAGACGCACCTGATTAATTATTTAATTAGCCCATATAATTAAACCTGATCAGGAACAGGGGGGAGTCACATGTCTATGTACTTTGATTTTGATGTGAGGATTGCTTTGGTTGGTGACCTTATATGTGAGCACTCAGCTTTTAGGCCGGGGATCCTTTCAAGATACAGCATATACTTATATCAGTGTCCTTTTCAAAGGAAATTGTGTAGATAAAATGTTTGAAAGGAACGGAACGTGTGGCTAAATAGGTTTTTTTCTCTGGAAGAATCAAAGATGTGAGGGTAGAGTATTGTAAGTGTATGACTACCACAGGCTAGGATTCAAATCTTGCTAGTAGAAATGATTATACACGTTTCAGTGTAATTTTAATAAAAATTTAGTAAGGTTTGAGAATTGCCTCCTAACCTTTATTTATTTGAGCGTGTGCTAAGAGAACCGCACTCTTGGTCAGGTGTCACTACTACAATAATAGGTGACATTTCATTTACGTCATAAAAGCTAAAAATTACATCACGTTTTAAAATATATGACGTTCATTTGATGAAGATTCATTCGTATGCAAACAATGTTGAAAATGCAATTATATTCTTTAATAAGCAAGAAATCATTTTAATGAGTAATTGGGCAGGATAGAATTATCTCAGATTAAGTGGACTCTTAGAAGGATAATTCAAGTATAGATCAGCCATCCCACTACATAGCTAACAGGAAGAATTATCATATATGATCAACAAGTGCTTCCGTGATAAGTCAAGAAGCATTAGAGTATATATAGAGATATGACCAGTCTTATGTCCTCGTCAAATTTGGTAATTGCAGATTCCATACAGATACATCATTCTTGACATATAGATAAAATCAAATCTTAGACTTAGTCAGAAATTTTGGAATTAGTTTTTAAACCCGGGCACAGATTGAATTTATCATGAATATAAATAAGAAATTATACTAATCAGGTGAACATCAAGTAGACTAGTTCAATTGTTGATTATTTATGAACTACCTATTATGCACAGAACACAGAATTTAGGTACACCTCATTCTAGTAAAATATATCCAAGGGTAACTTATGCACAACAAAGACAAGGAGCAATATTATCATTTCTCAAAAAGTAAAAAGGAACTAACACATTTTTTTAATCTTACCACAACATGGCAATGTGCAATGTAGCTCCAAGAGCCTGTCTTTTGCTGGTACCGAACATTCTCATGTTTAAGTTTGTTTTTCAGACACTTGTCCTATAGAAAGGCGAACATTAGTACAACTAGAGCTTAGTTCTATCACATATACAAAAGACAGCCATACATAATATTTACCGTCACAGCCATAGACAATATTAGTACGACAAGTAGCTTAGCACACAAACAAAAGACAACCATACACAATATTTACCGCCACAGGCATACAATAGTAGCAAGACAACATGTAGCCAACAGCATGTAAGCATGTACTAGTCTGTTATGTACAAGTCATACACAACATGTAGCTGCATGTATTTATCTCTTATGAAAGAATTATTTATAACAGACCATAGATATCGACCTTATCTAAATAATCATTACTATTATAGTATCCAATAGCATGTAAGCTCAATGACATAAATATGCATCACAAACAACATATAAGATTTTGGTACTTTGTGCTTTGGGTTTGACCACATCTCCACTAGTGATTTCCATTGCTCATCGGTCATACTCTTCAGCGGTGATATTGTTCTCACTTCGTTTGGCGATTTACCATTAAAGTATTTCCTCTTCAAGTGGTATCTCATCTAGCATTGTCCACACTTCAGCAGATCAGCACATGCATCTTTCACAGGCTTGTTTGTGTCTATGGTAAATTGGCCCTAAATACGAGCATAAACATAAGAAATGAGGCATTAAGAGCATATAATGAGCCACAGGAGTAAAACTCTCCACAAATTAGCAAACAAAATGAAAGGCATAGACAAGAATAAAGTTACAGAACGGATTGATTCATGAGTTTTTTTTATAGCTGCGGTAATTTTTTTAGTTGGATTGTCATCAGAACTAAGACTTGGGAGCAAAATGAGGAAAATATGGGACTAATATTCAACTTTGCCATTTAAATCAGATTAGAACTAAAAAGAAGCAGCATCTGGTCATTTGTATAGAAATGAAGCAAAATTAATCACCACACAACAATTCCCAGAAACTAGGACCTAATCATCTTATACAGTTGCAAATACTCACATAAAGCAACCCATGAACATACAGTACTGCAACGAATAATTAAAAATTTAAGACAGTTGTGGTACTACAAAAGAGTTGATATACTTACAGCCACTTTGCCCATATAGTCTGCAAGTTGAGCCTTGTCCTTCTTGTACTCCTTCCAGTGCGGGAGGATTGCTAAGTGTTGCATAAGTATAATCCCCCCTCTGATGCTAGCTTTGCAGCCTGCAGTGGTGCCTCTGGCCTTCTCTTCCCTTCAGCAATGTGCACCAGAATCTTAGTGCATAAACCTCGGCTTATCCTATCCATGTCCCTTCCCATACTCAGTCCCATGTTACATCAATCAATCATGGCATTTGGTTCACCTGACAATCATGAAAATTTTCGGAGTTATTGGAAATCATAAACCTTTTAATGCAAATGTGTAAGCCCATATCTTAACTAGTGAAAAGTGAATCCCATAATGCAATCAGGAAGAGCCAATCCAGGTAAATATATCTTCATACTAATTAAGGTAGAATAGTATTTATTTGTTAATACAAAAGAAACCAGCTACATCTAGTACTGATTTTGAATATCCAGTAAAAAAAGTTAGACTACTATGGTTCACCTCATTAGCATATAAGTTACAGAGGCTTGGTTTAAGTCGCGCGATATCATAAGATAGTTGCTTTGCGGAAATAACTAAAATACTTGCCTTCGCTGCTCATCATGATATGATTGTCAGGTTGGGCAGAGGTAGGAGAACCGGTAGCAACCAATGCATCTCCTGTGGAACCACCTTGTGGATTTGTAGTTTTACCATCCTCAGTTGAACACGTCTCCCTTGTCCTCTTCCTAGTCATCCTGGCAGGTTGGTCTTGTTCATTAGTTGCCATCACTCTTTTAGACACTCTTGTTCCTCCTGAAGGCATGGTGACATTCATTGTCATCCTCTTCCTAGGTACATTTTCATAAACCTACATGGCATCATATGTAGGAAAAATACTGAACAGAAATGAATAGTAATGAAACATTGCACAAATGTATAATACTACTGAAACATTGCAAATACCTTATCAACTGCGCCTTGTTCAATGTCCTCATTATCTACAGGTTCATACAAAGAACCAGAGTCTTGACGAACAGGAACCTTGCTCTTTGCACTTGATTTATTGAGAATCGAAGCTAATGTATTGGTTCTAAGACTATGCAGCACTTGATTGTTCCTCATCATAGTCTGTGCCCTCACTTTTTCATATTCATTACGTGCCACCTCTTAACATGCATAAAAGAAATTTACCAATGCTTAGGCATATCAAAATTGTAAGAGTTAGGAATTGCAAACTCATAGCAAAAACACACTGTTCAGAATCACTAATCCCACATATCCTTAATTATGATTTGAGGTCATTATAGCAAAATGCAAGAGTTAGGCCTAGGCATAGACATAGCAAAATCGTCCAACTTCGGCACAGCAAAAAAGGCGAGAGGTAGGCATAGCAAAATGCAAGAGTTAGGCCTAGGCACAGACATAGCAAAATCATCTAGCTTAGGCATAGCAAAAACAGTGAGGTAAGCATTGAAAAATTCATGAGTTAGTACAAAACACTGGATTGGCCTAGTCCTAGCAGGTTGAGTGTAAGGCATCTAGCAGAACCCACTCCCCTCCACGGCCAAACAATCCAAGATAGGCAAGATATCCATAGCAAATTTTAGAAACTTAAGCCAGACAACTAGCTCACCAGGGGAGAGGGTAGGGGACCAAAGCAGCGGCCGCCTCACCTGACCAAATCCTCTGTTCCCGGCTTCCTGCCTGCCGCAAGACCCAGGAAACCAAAACCACCACCCCCCAGAAAAAAAGTGAAAAGCGCCCGAAAAATCAATCACGAAAAAAACTCCCCAACCCTCCGTGAAGCCTACCACTCCCTCCCCTCCCGACGACCCTTCCCCGTCGACCATGTTCTCCATTGGGCGCTGCAGTGACGCCTCCTGCCGGCGGACGCTCCCAGACTTCCCCCGCACCAACGCCTGCACCTTCTATAGCCGCTACTTTGAGGTCAGCAGCTTCGACTGCCGCCTCCTCTACCCTCGCGGCGATTCACAGGCGCTCCCCGCACCACGCCACCGCCGGCCCAGGTGTGCCTAGCACCGTTGCCGCACGAGAAGGAAGGGGGACGCCGGGGGAGAAGGCAGGGGGAGGTTCACCTACTGGTTTACGATGGCCAGGAGGCATCGTCGGGGGAGATGGAGGCGTGGCCTGTTGTTCTGGTGAGCGTCGCCGGTGGTCGGCTAGGGTTGGCGGAGAAGGTGGTGTTGTCTGTGGCGGTTAGGGTTGGAGCTCTGATTTGGATCGGTGTTGGGCGTTGGCGGCTAGGCTAGGATTAAGAACTAGGGTATAAAGCAATCATCCACGTGATTTTACCGGAATACCCATGCTGCGCGGGCAATTATTATGCAAGCTACATAGAGAAAAAGGTCATTTTATCTTTTTTTTTGGGGGGCCGCTGAGTGGAAAGGCTCCCGCCGCGCTGAAATCTTGCGCTCGCAGCCCGTATTCATTTTTTTGGCATAGCAAAAATAAATATCCAAAATTAATTACTAAAGAAAAGTGGGTTTGTTATGATCGCCTAATTTGATATAAAAGATAGATATATTACCACTCGACCATGTCAAATATATAATAAATAATTGGAGAGCACGTATTAAAAATGTGTTAATTTGATATGAAAAATAGCTATATCACCACTCCATCAGGTTAAATAAATTTTATCTGATCACCACCTTTGGTCTCCTTTTGATCTCTTTATTTATATTGGATATTGGATGATCGCTTAGTCGAATGTTTAAAATATATCTATATTACCATTTAATTGATCTATAGGAAGATGGTAGTAGTGCACTCACATGTTCTTCATTCAAATATTTTTTTATGAAATCTGAGATTAGCTATCCTATACATAATAAATATATGATAAATATTATAAATGTGTTGATTAAAGTTTATATGAATCAGCATCCATGGTCTCCCATTTGGGCTCTCTTTAATGATATTGGACGCAAGCAGAATATATAGAGAGAGTTCGAAGAACTCCCAATATCAAATATATAATAAATAATTGTCAGGGTTACTGTAAAATATCAGATAGGAGCACAGTATGGCCACCCCACACACATATATATGGTGGGCGTACTAAAGTTCTGTTGGACGTACTAAAGTTTGAACCGTGCTCCCTCTTTACTTAGCATAGTAACCCTACCAATTATTTATTATATATATGTATGCACAATTTTATAACAAAATATTATATACAAAGTCTATATATGCTGGTTAAGGAGTTATTGGCTATACGTACAAGCTGGATATCCTTTGACCATTAAGCTTCATTGCAGTCAACAATTTTATTTTGTATGCTTAAATAACTGTGAAAAAAGAATGAGGTAAAAAGGACTCAATTGTTTTGGTACAAGTGAAAAATAAATGAAAATACATCCTTGAATATTAATTAATGTAATCTAGCTAAAAGAGTGAGGTAAAAACTAAATATTTGGTATGCTTGAAGTGGGAAATATTTTGTAGCTTAAGTATATATGAAAAAAATTAAATTTAAAATTTGTAGCTGCGGAGAGAAGCTACCAATGCGCTACAGCAGGACTTTTGACCTATGAGGCTCTGTTATTTTTTACAAACCAATTTCATATAAACTAATCAACCAGGTTGCAAACAGGAAGGCTATTTCTCGGCCACCCACCTATTTTAATCTAGGACAATTTCAGGACAGAAATATGGGTACCCGAGGTTTGATACATATATCAAAGTCAAATCTAGATTTTTTTTCTAGCGGATATAAGATTGGGTTTAGGAGGGCAGCATCCGATACATTATGTGGGTATTAGCTAGATAGACCCCTGCATATTACTCAGATAGCAAATGGACCGGCCAACCAGCCCAGCCCATAAAATAAGGCTAAAAGCATTTGCACTACATGGGATCAACACCAACCCTAGCCTTAGGACTCATTCCATCAGGCGTCACTCGCATGCACCGCCACTGACTCTCACACAAGGGTGAGGTGCACTCGCCGCTCCACCTATCCGCTATCATAGCCTATCTCACCATCACTGGCCCCTGTCACATGCGGACATGGCGCTTGTCGATCTATCGTCAGTCTCCATCATGTGTGACCGTGGGGGCCATCGCTCCTCCTCCGGCCGTGACACCCATCACACTGTCACCGTCACCTGACACACTGTCACTGACGACATCCACAGTCCTTGTTGGCTATCACCCATCGCACCTCGCTTCCTTGTCTAATATATGTATCTATGTGGCTATGTCTTATGTTTGATAATGATTTGCTATTATCAATTGGACTTTGAACTGTTTTTGTTTTTATTGCTGGGCTAGGCTATGGTCACTGCTAGTAGCAGCTCATCATGCATAATAGGAAAGATAACTCCAGAATAATCTACTAGCATTATTTATGTGCATTGCTTTATTTTATTTATACATGGGCACTTTACCAGATATTTTGCATTTGGACCTTGCATTATCAGATCAACACGTTAATCACTGCAATGTATTTGTTGACACTAGAACATCACCACAAATAATTGGATTCGGCCTATAATAGAAAGTGTTCGATTTGATCACAAGTCAAATCCGATGAAGACTCCACTCCATGCCAAGTCTAATGAGAATATGAGTATTGATGCCAATACGTGTTCCTAGGTGATGTAGTCTTGTTTATAAATATGCCTTGAAAATAGGCAGGAATAGTTTTCTTTCTTTTTTTCTTTATGGAATATTATCTCATGTCCATGTATAAATCACGGGTATAATATATGTACTCCCGAGGTCTTGTAAAGAGGAAGACAATCAATCATATTAATACAACAAATTTGACGCATCGCCAACCCTAGAATTAGCTTTCAATAGGTTCTTGCTCTAAAGCAAGGTTGCATCGGTTTGATTTGATCTCAGCGAAAGAACAAGTCCCATCACCCGGGAGTTATATTGGCTTGGTTAAAACTTGTTTGGTTCAGTCTAATATTTTAACCTAGTTTATACAATTTCTAGTTATCTAATATACCGGCTCCACCCGAGGTTGCATCGTTTCGATCTTTTAGTTTGGATCTGGTATATCCATCACACTACATAGGACCTATCAACAAGATATATTCTCTCTGTTAACTTTGATCTAGTACTGCATCGATTAAGTTTGATCTATTAGGTGGTTGCTCATGTTGGACTCTACCAAATTGATAGATTTTGTAGAATGTTTCATCAGAATTCCAACTAATGGATTATACTGTGCTTTCACTTTTATTCGTATCAAACTAGTATTAGAGACACTCTTTTTATATTATATTTAATTTGCTATCAATCGTACTAAATCTTATTAGCTACAATCCTATTCTATCTTGGTTTAGTCCGACCTATTAAGATTGTCTTTAATAAAGTTAATGACAGAACCTAGTAGCTAATCTCTATTGGCTACATAGCTAATAACTTGAGTGTATTTTACTTAATCTCTATCGGCTATATACTCTTTCTAATGTTCATCAGTTAGACAACTAATAGCTTCAGTCTATATCAGCCTATTAATGTTGATTAGCTTATTAATCTAATTTTTTATATCTTTCTTATCAATTATAGATTAAATTAACTGGCACACCCTGAACATCAAGAACTTAAGAACTTACACTAGAGCTAAACAAATCTACTAGGCCTTCATGCGTATGACGTATCGGCACGGATATTGGATAATTTTCACACCAAAAGTACCACATTTTATTTAACCTGTTGCTTTGTATTGTGACCAACTTCATTATTCTAAATGTACTTCTACTACCTTATAGATGGGACTTATCAACATTGCAATATTTTGCTAGTGTTACAGTTATTGTAAATTTCTAATTAGCTAAAATTATTACAATTATTATTATCATGAAATGGTATAATTTATAGGCACAAAAGAGTTAATTTTGTAGGCATTGATTTGCTCATTTGATTTTTCATGTTTGGTTGTAGGATAAATATAGTTAGTGGTGATGCAAGCATGAGTGCTTGCGCTAGCAATGGTGCATCTTCGGCTGATACCATAGCTGTTGGTACTGGTCACTTGGTGTCTGCAAAAAAAAGTCGGCATTGAAAGCATTGGTAGCACATGAGGTAACCACAACCACTAAAGGGGAGAACCTATTGTTATTCATGATGGACTATTCACTAGAGAAGCTGAACCTACAGTGAAGAGGAAGAAGAAGTTAGGATTATTTCAGTAAGCACACTGACAATGTCAAGAATAAAGTTACTGGTGTGGTAGAGAAGCAACTCAAAACAAAATACAAAAAATATAGTAGAGATGAACTGAAATACGTTTCTAGTCAAATTTCTATAACCATGAATATGTCAATATCAAATCAGAATAAAGCTTATATGTGCATCACTGCTCATTGGATTGATAAAAATTGGTTGATGCAAAAGAGAATACTTAGGTTCATTCATATTGATGGGAAACATACAAGAACTAGGCTAGCAAATGCATTTGTCAAGAGAGTAATGTCTATGAATATTAAGAAAAAGTTATTTGCTCTTACACTAGATAATGTTTTATCAAATGATAAATATGCTATGAAAGTTTTGACAGAGCTTAATAAGCTATATAACATTAGTAAGTTCCCCTCATTGATATGTGAGATGTTTATGTCACATATTAAATCTTATTGCTCAATATGGGTTGAAAATAATTGCATATATAGTTGAGAATATTAGGGCTACTATTGGTATCGTGAAGAATTCTACATGGCAATGGGACAAATTTCGAAAATATATGGTAGAAGATGACTTAGATAACAAATCTGGACATCAATTTGGTGTGCCTATAAGGTGAAACTCAACAAATGACATGTTGAAACAAGCTATCTACTATAGGAGGCATTTGTAAAGCTTTTGTTCTTAGATAAGGAAAGATATGAAAGGTGTGCTTTAAGTGTTGATAAATGGGATATGGCTGAATCACTATGCAAGTGTTTTGAGAAATTCAATGATGCCACAGTATCATTTTCTAGTTGTATATGTCCAACAACAAACTTGTTTTGATGAAAGTTTTGTGAGATTAAGTTAACACTTCAAGAATGGTATGCAAGTGGTGATGTCTCCATTTCTATGATCATGGTCATGCAAACCAAATATGACAAATATTAGGACAAGTCCAATTTAGCTCTTGTTGTGGCTTGCTTGTTTGATCCTAGATATAAGCAAAAGTTAGTGAAATATTTTCTAAACAAGATCTACCATAAGTATGAGAAGTGTGAAGATGAACTTAAACATGTCTTGGATGTTGTCAACAAATTGTCCCTTATAAGAGTTGTATTGCAACTAAAACTTTGAATCATACTGGTGCAATAGGACCTAGTGATAGTGGAAAATCTCAGACACATGGTAAAAGTGATTTGGGTCTTGAAGATATTGAGGAATTCCTATATGATGATGTATGATGATGCAGGTAGGACTAAAGAAGTGGATATAAATAAATTAGAGGTCTACATGAAAGAGAAGCCAATTCGTTAGGTTGATCCAATAGGTAAAGGTATACAATTGTCACGGTGAAAGAGCAACCAAGTGACATATCCTATCATGTTAATACTTGCTTGTGATGTAATGATTGTTCAAGTCTCTACCGTTGCTTCAGAGTCAGATTTTAGTGCTGGTGGTCATATTGTTGGTCCTTTTTGTAGTTCTCTAGATCCTGAGATTATTGAGGCTCTAGTTGACACTAAGGACTTGATAAGATCATCTAGGAAAGTTAAGTATTTTTGCATTTTCACTTTATTATTTATATAATCTCTCATTTTTGTTTAGTTGCTAAATTTGCAATTGTTAATTTCATGTCCATTTAAGGACAAGATAGCAATAATTCTTGATGGGTTGGATATAAAGCTAGAGGATAAAGTTTGTGCTAACACAGATATGTATGAGGAGGTAAGTTAAATATTAATGTGTTCTTTATTGTGTAAAAAAACTATCTTTGGGACCTATAATCTTTCAATGAATGATCGGTTGGTTCTATTTTGGATTTTAAGAGAACTAAGGAGAAAGTAGTGTCATATTTAGAAATATTATATTAATCTAAATTTTCTATTGTATTTAGGATCAAGCAGTGAATAGTGATTGAGGCCTGGAGTTGGTGATGCTTAGAGTTGGTGATATACTAATATACTTGCTCAGGTCTTTTGTTTGTGAGAACTTTTACGGTGATATGTAATGTAAATATGTAGTGATATATGCCTACTGATGCCACTACTTATGAAGTTGTGGTGAATCTTTGTCATGCTGCCCCTAAATATTTTAACACATAAATGTTGATTTGGTTGCAATATATATTATATTGGTAGCAGATTCATTTGCCTCTATTTCGATGCTTGTATGAAAATATGGAATGGTTGAATGGCTATTGTCTATGTAGTATATATGATTATTGCTTTGACTTGATATTCACATAAGTATTCATATTTATACCCGATATTATCCATGCTTATATTCGTGTTTGACACTACCCATGTTCGACCCGATTCCAATTGTGAAATATAGGTTAGGATATAGGAAGGACATCTCCCCTAGTTTTTTATCCACGTTAGGTTAGTATAATTGCTGCTACACTAGAGAGGCAGTAGCAACCAGGGAGGTTGCCGCGATGGGCACCAGCAGCTATAGGTAGGGATGTCGCTGTGGCGGGGTTGCCAATGGCTGAAGTGGCAAGGTCGTCGACGACCGGTGAGGCTGCTATGCCTAGAGCGTTGATGGCTGCAAATGTGGATGTTGTTGTGATGGGCACTCGATTCGATGGCAATGGTGGTGGCTTCCACTGTTCAGGTGACGAAGGCTCGCGTAGTAATGGTGGCTGCTTTCCTACGGTGGAAAGGAGGTCGGTGAGGAGGAGAAGGCTGCCGAGAACTTGTACAACAAGGTATATCACCCCCACATGCTCTACCTCCTTTGTTTTACAAGTGGTTTGAATTATTCAATATAACGTCCTTTCGTATGGTTCTATTGCTTTATCCTTTCTTGGTGTCTTCCAATCCCAAATAGTTTGGAGTTCATGAGTAACACATACGCTTTGCAAGAAGATATTAAATCTTTTTCAGGACTGAAAGAAGAAAAGATGGTGAGACACTGTGGTGAACTTAGCTAAATATCCGCATTGTGATTTATGTTTTGAATAGATGATTGTAGCAGTTTTTCCAATTACACCGATATTACATTCTGAATTATTTCCTTCCATCATTGGCAGGTGTGTTGTCTATCTTGCAGATTATAAACTGTGGCGACGATTTTCATGTGGTATGCATAGATATTTGCTTGATACAGCACTCAACATGTCCGGTTTGTAGCATTTCATTGTGTGACTACCCTGATAGCAAGCACATAGTGTCTCCTCTACTAAGTGCAGTGATAATACCTCCATGTTCTCCTAAACCATAAGTTCAGATCAATGCAAGTGGCTGCTTGAAGTCTCTGGTGTGCAGTATGTTGTTATGGTTTCATGGATGACTATTGTAGGTTACTTTGGAGGATGTAAATATGAGATATTGTTTAGGTTTCTAAACTATGAAATGTAATATTTTACTGTGAAATGTAATCCTGACAAATGGCACTTCAGCCTTAACTATTTGTGAAATGTCCATTATCTTAATTAGCAAGCTATTTATGAAATATCTGTTATCTAAAATGATCATTTGATATGAGAGGCTGCAATGTGTACCTGTTCAAATGCAATATGGACCTGAAATTCTTTTCTTACTGAAAGTTCAAATATGATCAAATATGCTGAATTGGCATGCTGATTGTGAAATCTCCATTATCTAAAATGATCAAGTATGCATATTTATTTTTTTTGGCACAGGGAAGCTAAGCTTCCCCCTTTCTATTAAAGAAAAAGCAGGATATTATAGAGCTCTTCACACATTAACAATAGCAAAGAGCCTAGAACTCACGCATGACCCAGCAATATGAACACAAAATTTGAAATATCTTCATACATAGTAAACATATAGTTTAGGGCTCACTAATCCAAGATAAACACATCTAGTCCCTATCACTATCATCATCATTAAGAATTGTTGGATCTTCATTATCACTGACATATTGCCATCTAGTTCCATCTTCATCATCGCTTGAATTAGTTTCTTGAACTTCCTCTTGCCTTTCTCTATGAAGTTCATCAACTACACTTGCATCTACGTGAAGTGAATCTTTATAGGTTGGATCTTCATTTTTCAAATTCTCTTCATTAATTTGTACCTAAAAACCTACATATATCAACATATATCATATTGGTATGACAGTTCCAAGCCATTGGGTCATTCATCATTTTCATTTTCAGCCACGTTCTACAAGTGCCTATGTGTAAACTTTTGAACAACTCTCCAGTTTTCACCATGCTTTGTGTCTTTTAAGTAAAATACCTTTGTTGCCTAGTTTTCTAAAATAAATGGATTTTCCTTGTACCAACAACTCCATGGTTGATGATTGTGAAAAATCCATTATCTTTCATTCTAACCTTCTTGCTACAAGTATCAAACCAATCACTCCGAAATAGCACCATCGTCCGGAGACTACTAAAACTTAAGTTATACTGCAACTCAATTATTTCTTTCAAGAAACCATAAAAATCAATATTCTCTCCATTATGTGTACTCTCAACCATAACTCTAGAATTATGTGTTCTTCAGTTTTTCTCGCAATCAGCAGAGTGGTATCGAACACCATCAACAAGGCAAGCGGAAAATATTTGAACTCCCAAATTTGGTTCACATGCCAATGCATCTAGATCATTACTGATGTCTTCTCCCTTCACAAAACATGGCGTTGCAATCTATACAAGTATGCCACATAGTGAAAGTCAATACATATGACCATGCTTTAATGAAAATATGGACAAAAACTCACATGCTTAAACCAAGAGGAAAACTGCTTCTCAAGGGTTTTTTGAACATCAGCTTCATTCTCTAACTCTTTCCTGTATATCCTGTGAACCATAGTTAATTCAAGCATTAGAGCTAATAATCAATATATCAAATAAAAAAATTAAAAAGTGCAAAAGGGATCACATACTCTATATATGGCTCAACCTCTAGACAATTATTCAACACATACTAAACCATTTTGCCATACTCATGTTCAAGATATATAATCCTAAAGGCTCCAAGTATATCAACTCCAAGCTAGAAACATAGATCACCTTTTGTCAAATCAACAAGCTCTCTATTCTTGCCCTCTCGATTGTGTCATGTGTCAATATCATCAAAGTACCTCGAGCAAGCCATCAGTCATTCATTAGCGACAAATGCTTATGCAATGGATCCTTCAAGTCTTTCCATTTTCCTCACAAAATGTTTCAATGTATACAATTTTCTTTCTACTGGGTACATCCATCCATAATTGCTGAAAGAAGTTACCTAATTCAACAAGTGCTTCATATGTCTTTATGTATGATTCCTCGGACAACAGGTAAAATTCATTGGAGTAGGATATGGAAATGGTGAGTTTTTAGTCCTTGGAGATTGTATCCATCAGCACTAATGCAAGTTGCTAAGTTAGAAGCATATCCATCTAGAAATTTCACACATCTTATGAAATCACAAAAAGCAAGCTTCTATGATTTATTCATTGTATAGGGGGTGCGTGGGACACTGTATGAATCTTCATCATGCTTCAAATGCAAGTTTTTTTTCTTATGCCCATATCTTCCAGATTAAGCCTAGCATTAATAGTGTCCTTTAACTTCCCAACAATACCAAGAATTTTAGCAAGAATATTGTCGCATATATTATTTTTGATGTGCATTATTATTAACACCAAAATTTAGTAAGCCCACAGACAGATTCGATTCAAGATTGAAGAGCAAATTAGCTTATGAAAAGAGGCCGATTGATTTAGGAAAAGAATCGATCAGATAGATGACGATAGATTCGATTCAATCGAAAATGAAAGATTATCTACATAAGACTGGATATAAGGAGAAATTATAGAAGCTACAGTAGGGTAGTTTTTATCTTCATAAAATATATCTTATAGATAGTCAAGTTAATTAGTTTTTCTTTTATCTTTAAGATAAATTATATTTTATCATTAGAAAAGTTTATCTCATATTTGTGTAGAATTTGTGTAATCCTAGGGTATAAATATAGACTCCCTAGAAACTTATAAATCATCTTCACAAATCAATATAATCTCAGCGCATCGCCATCCTAGTTTATCTAGGTTTTTTTCAACGGGTTCTGGCTTTTGACGTGAGGCTGCATCAGTTAGGTCTGACATCTTAGTCCGATGGGATATATCACATCATGTTCGTGTAAGATCTATTGGCTTATCGAGCTCCTTTTACCATTATTAATCTCGTATTGCATTAGTTAGGTTTAACTTATAGACTACTGATAGTAGATTGAGCATTAAGTCAGTGGGTCTTTACACGACTTTTTATTAAATTAACTGGCTGATAAGTTATCTTTACACTAAGCTTCACGCTTAACTTATTGATTTTTTTAGTCGATATACATATATTGCCCATTAATCTGCTAGCGATCGATCTGGTTCCATTAAATCTAGCTTTATACTATCTCGGTTCGGTTTGATCTATTAAAACTATGTCTAATATGGCTAGCATCATGATCTAGTGGGTTTTGTCCCTTTCATTGGCTTAGCTAGCCAATGACTCTACCTATTTATATCGTAGCTAACCGATGGGTTTTTCTATTCCTTCTATCTGCACGACCGATCTAGCTTCTATCTTTTCAATGCCGTTAGTCACAGGCTTATACTATCTTGGTTTCATCTAATGCTGGCTCTAACAGTACGGTCATCGTTGGTCACTAGGTTTCGTCTCTTCAGAAGACCAGACTTCGCTCTTTATTGCTTATCATATATTTTTTAGAGTCAATGTGTCCTTTATTTTATTCCTCGCTATTTGTATATGTCATTATTGGCTTTCTAGCTGATGTATAAGTACTACAACTCCTATCAACAACTAGTCGATAAAAGAAGTGTATCGAACTCACAGTCGATAACTATCTCAACTCTATCGGCATATCCAGCCAATAGCAAGAGTCCATATCAGCTTATCGGTCGATTGACTCGATGATCTAACTCTATCTGTCTTACTTATCAATTAGAGGACAAATTGACTAGCACGCCTTGAACCTCAACAACTCAAAGATGTCAAGGAGCTTAAGGACCTGTACTAGAGCTAAGCGGATCTCCTAGGCCTTCGTGTGTTTAGACGCATCACATCGCATCGGACCTCTATCGGCAAACATGCTCTCTTTCGGCGCGCCCCTTGCCAAGACCGATCTATGCATCAACAATTACATTAAGATTATGACATAGTTTCAGACTTGATCAATATGGCAAATCCCAAAACATAAACTTCACTTCCAATATTGTCCTTCTGCTTCCTGCTTTCTCTATTTGCTTTGAGGATGCTTTCTTAGTCTAACATCCTTGACACTTTCTAATTTCTGCATCAGCTCATATTAACTAAATTCCTCTGGCTTGTCAAGCATTTCAGGCTTACAATCAAACCAATTCTTTGTCCTCCATGGATTTTATTTAGAAAGGAAATGCCTATGGCCAATATAACAAATCTTTGTCACAACGCAAACAATCACACATGGATTGAATCATATCTGAGACCCAATGCACGAATAAGTTTTTTTGCTTCATGGTAACATGTGGGGAAAGAGCAAGCTGGAAATGTTGATGATAAAAACTTTAGTAGTGTGGTGAATGCAACATTGTTGATTTAATAAAATTACTTGATATGAAGTAACTTAACCAAAAAAATATTGTATACTCTGCACCAAGGTTGAGTTCTTGCTTCATCTCTTCTAATATAGCTACAAACATAGATTTCCCTCCTATTTGGTCTTTAGGCATGTACAACTCCTCCCCATATTAGGAGTTCTATCATCATGGTTGTCTTCTTCATCCTCATTCATACTAACATCCTCATTGAAACCAACATGTTCATCTAGGTCTTCATTTTCATTAATTCTAGCATACAATGGCTCTCCATAATGTATCCATCTAGTGTAAGTGCTAGACATCCCATGGATATATAAGTGATCCTCCACCTATCCTTTCTATCAATGAACCCAATTCAAACACCAATGACATGGACAAAGAATTTCTACATTCTCATCAAATCTTTCTAAAACAAAGTTCATGAACTCATTGACCCCGTCCATATGCAGCTTGCTAAATAGCCTACCAGCCTACTATTGATGCAACTTTTGTCCATCTCCTACATATTGAAATAAGACAACAAATAGAAAATTATTGAAATAAGTCATGTTATTGATGTAAAATAATTAAGATTTTTATAGTTGATCATTTCTATTGTGTTTAAAATTTTAAAAATGCCTTTGGCCATTATGAGAATTTGCTTATGTAAATATTTTCACCAGGCTCTCTATTTGATCTCCCAACTCACGGTAGCTTAACCAATCCCTCTCATTTCTTCACCATGTCAAGCAGTTGCTTGCTAGTCTCCAAACTGGATCAATCATGGCTTCTTGGAGTGCCAGCAGCAGATGAAGAAGCCCTTTCAAAGCTTAAGGTGGATAACTGGGGTGTGAAGGCGAGGAGGAACATGACCTGAGGTTGCTCGGCCCACGATAGCAGTGCATCAAGTCGCGTGGCTGTCATGAGCAACCATGTCGCTGGCCTCCTCTAGATTTGCTGTGTCAACCTCAAGGCTGTCGCCGAGCCATGCCCCTCTCCTCTCCTTCACCATGCCCTCACACCCTCAATGTGCTTGGCTACCATGAGCTCGCACTCACCAAAGCAATGCCCTTGTGCTCCTCTACGACAGTGACTAGAGGCTCGATAGTGGTGGCTTCTTGCTGCTACTTGATGGCCACGACTAGAGGCTCCTCGTCGGTAGGCTCCTTGTTGCACCACGGTGGTGCCCTGCTGCTCCTCGGCGTTAGCGACTCGAGAGGCCTCAATGGTTGCACCGCCCTATTGCTCCTTGGTGGAGGTGACCCAAGGGTCCTTGGTAGTGGCGTTGCTCTATTGCTCCTCAGTGGTGACAGCTGCCTAGTTGCTCCTAACTACAACGTCGACTCAAGGTGCTTAGCTGTTAGGAGCAACCACACCATGTCATTTCATCCCGTCATCCTCCCGTCCTTCATTGCGCCCATGCTTACACACCTCTAGTCCTTTGCCTCGACCATGCCTATGCCCCCCATCTTTCCTCACAGATGGTCCAACTACTGGTTGGTCCACTTGGATTGTAGGCTCTAGACATTATGCAACAAATATAACAACAAAAGTTGAAGTCAATGTACACAAACATGATGTTAGCCCAATGGTACAAGTCAATGTACACAACCATGATGTCATTATTTCTAGTGACAAGCATCTTGTTTTTGTCACTAAGCCACATCATTCATACAAAACATCATAATATAATGAAATAATGACAAATAGCTTTGATGTCATAAGGAATTCGTCACAGAAGGTCATATGTGTTATAGTGTGTGTGCATATGTAGTATATAGTGGTGTGCCTATGCATCTGCGAATAAGTCTTTGACTCTTATTATTTGAATAACCTTAGAGCATGTGTTAATTCTTCTAAATGCTATCTTGCGTCATTATTTCAGGGCTAGCTAAGCAAAATAATGTTTAACAAAATGCTCATGAACCATCCAATGTTTATTCTTAATTGATCTATGTCATTTGAAAGTGCATATAGATCTCTAATGGATTTTAAATGATATATAACAAGATAATTATGGAACGAATGAATTTATTAAGCTAATGTATAGGTATCAGTCCTTAAGGTTATTCATTTGGTGCATCATGATCCCTACAAATTAAAGCTAAAGGCTAAAGGATTTAAAACTATTTAATTCAATTTTGATTTTAAATTAAAGTCATAGAAAAAGCCACACTATTAAGAGAGGTTTGAGTCAATGCCGATGTTTGTATCTCCTAGTGCTCAAAATTCCATTGATCTTTAGAGAGAGAAACAAAGCGAAACACTCACATGCAAAAATAGGCTAAGTGTTGGATCCAGATAGAAAGTTTCAATAGTTGCAACTGGAATATCTTATTAGAGCTCTCTATTTGCCAAACAACACTTATCAAAAGTTTTGATTGCAAGTATTGAAAGTTCTTATTAGGGCTATTCGCTATGTGGTGAGGGCTGATCAAAAGTGCTGGTCACCATGATCGAAAATTCTAATCCCCCTTCTCATAGCAATCAATTGTGGATCAGAAGTTCTGATTACCTGGATTGGAAGTTATGTTGTTCAAATATGTGAGTAGTAGCTAGTTACAACAAATGACGAGTATTTAACTCTACCCACCCCTATTTTAGGGTTGTTCGTCCCATCTTTCAGACCTACCTCATAGTATTTTCTAGAGATCTTTTACTCAATTCACATTGGATCTAGTGCTTCTCTTATGAGATTAGAGTAGATTTGGAGGTTTGTGCTTATGGGATCTAGGGTTTCCACCTTGTGCATTTGGAGATCAATGTCCGGCCTGCTTCTTTAAGCTTGTTATTCTTGTAGGTCTTCCTCCTAATTGGCTAGGAGTTTCCTGCTAGCATCCAACACTTGTGGACAGCTTAAGAAATTTTGTGAAGGCATTACTTAACCTCCACAAGTAAAAGGATACCTTTGAATGAGAACCAAGCTCAATCTTTATGGTGAGGCTTGGGATTGAAAAGAATCCAACTCCTTAGAGCATTTAAATGGAGACATAGGATCGCTGGGATCCAAATTTTGATAAAAAAAATTGTCATCTACACACTCCCTCTCTCTTACCATCTTTGTGATTTGCCTTCCTTGTCTCGTTAAAGTTGTTTTATTTTTGTGTTCTCACACTTTCTCTATTCATGTAATTTTTTTTCTTTGTGAAAGTCTTTCTCTGTAGTTTTTTTTTCTTTGTGAAAGTTGCCACTAATTTATTCCCTTCATGGGAATCAACTAGGGGATTAGGGGATTAGAAGTTACAATCCTTGTAACCAAAATTTTCGATCAGCGTTCTCTGTTCACGGAGAAACTGATCAAAAGTTTGGTGGTTGGACCATAAGTTTCAAACAAAATTTAATTTCTGCTGTGCTCTAGGCTGAGACCAAGTCATTTCAACATTATTGTTTAAACCATAACTGAACATTTAATGCAAGTGATATATCCTTAAAAAGACATCATCACAAAAAATTACTTAATCATCTATTATATTATATTATAGAGAAGCTGTGAAACACATTCACTTTAACTTCTCAAATTACTATTTTAACAGGAGAGAAAAAAGAAAGATCCCATATATCATAATGGACTAAGTTATAATGGAGTGGATTGATGGTTTATGTTTAAGAAATATTATTATATTTTTAGAAATAGAGATAGAATATTGTACAAAATAAATAATTTATCTTTTGTTACACTATAAAGATAAGGTTAAAAAAGCACACCATATTTATCTAGAGAATATAGAGATTAGCATGTTAATAAAAAAAAGAGAGATAACTTCGCCAATCATGATGGGAATAAACAATGCAGAGTGATAGCAAGGAATGCATAAAAAATATAAGGGGTTTGCTAAATTCAGATGCTTGAGAATTTGCAATTTTCTAGTTAACTTAAATTGCACATTGTGCAATATAGAGTTGTATACACCTCTGAATATAAATATAAGTATTTATAGGCTATTTAAAGGAGACTGAGGTTGGGGAATAAAAACACTATGGTGACCTATAAATGTGGGTTAGAGGGTAGTTAGGAATAGGATAGGAAGAAATTTAAATGAAATATTATGGATGAGATAAGTATTACTCTAAAATTTTTATATTTATGAATAAATTTTAAACATTTAAAATGTTAAATGCTTATATTTTTAGACTTATATTTGTGGAAAGGTAGCACCATGCAATTCTAGGGTAGGGCTACAAGGCAAGCGTTTGCGGCCATTGGATGTGTCCCAATAGCCCACAACAACGTCTCTATAGCTCACACACCATCTCACATCAGCGTCCATACAACCCTATCTTATCTCTCTCCATCTTATCTTCTCATTCTCTCTCTCCAACTTCTTCTTTCTCTCTACCTTCTTCTTTCTCTTTACCCATCAGTGCGAGCGAGCCATGACGATGACCTCCCTCTAGCGACAACCTTCCTCCAGCGAGCTTACTCTACCTTACTCTGGCCAACCTCCTCCTCCTCCCTTCAACGAGCTTTCTTTAATGAATAAGAGAAGACACAGTTGACTATCCTCCCTTCGACAATCACAACAAAAGCCTCTCTTTGGCAAGCCCCTCCTCTTTCCTCCAACAAGCTTCCACTAATGAGATCAATTCATCAACCAGAATAGCTCTTTTATCCACCGCCACCCCCACCATGCCACCGCTAAAAGGTGTCAACATGACGGCACGGCCTCACCCGACCCAGTTGGCCCTAGCCAGCCTCTTCTGCCTCTCACTCACCTTGCTTTACCATCATCACTAACATTATCACATAGCTTGTTGCTCATACCACAACTCTAGTGGCACTGTTAGCCACCACTACTATGCCACCTCTCAAACATCTCTCTAAGTCTAATCCTTATTTGCGCCACTTTTCTCTCAGCCCTAACCATTACCCTAAACCTGATAGGTTTGTTATGACACTGTGAGGACGGATTCACGCCGTGCGCGCTCACGCAACAGCCTTCTCCGCAATGCCACCGGAAATCCGACTTTTCGTTTATTTGGGCGTGACTGGTAAACTCAAATGATGGTCCAGCCCGGAAATGCCCAATGCTAAGGACTAAATGTGCTCAAGGCCCAATAGTAAAATCCAAATATGGATAAGGCCAAATTGTTCAAACATGGGTGACGCCCATCTCCAAACCAGAAAACTGCAGCGTACGGAATGGAATTCCACGGAATGGATAGCTGCGCCCACGGGAATGCGATTCCCATCCCACCCCTTTCCATTCCGGTGGGCCATTCCGAATCCAACCAACCAACCAACCATCGCAGCCGCACCCGCATCGTATCCACTCCGCCGCTCCGCACTCCGCACCCGCCCGCCCGTGAGCGACGGAGACCGCCGCCGCCGCCATGGCCACCGCCAACGCCGCCACGGCAGCGCCGCCTCTTCGCGTTCGCAGCGCCGCGAGGAACCGCCGTTGCCTTGGCCACGTGCGGTGTGCCGTCGCTAGCGACGCGGCCGAGGCGCCGGCGGCGCCTGGGTCGCGGGTGTCGGCGGACTGCGTCGTGGTGGGGGGCGGCATCAGCGGGCTCTGCACCGCGCAGGCGCTGGCCACGAAGCACGGCGTCGGCGACGTGCTCGTCACGGAGGCCCGCGCCCGCCCTGGTGGCAACATCACCACCGTCGAACGGGCCGAGGAGGGTTACCTCTGGGAGGAGGGGCCCAACAGCTTCCAGCCTTCCGACCCCGTTCTCACCATGGCCGTACGGCTTCTTGCTCCCTTCTCCCCTTCTGTTTCTCTCGCGCGCGAAGAAAATGAATGGTGCGTGGATTGGGGCGCAGGTGGACAGCGGGCTCAAGGACGACCTCGTGTTCGGGGACCCCAACGCGCCGCGGTTCGTGCTGTGGGGAGGGAAGCTAAGGCCGGTGCCGTCCAAGCCCGGGGACCTGCCATTCTTCGACCTGATGAGCATCCTCGGCAAGCTCAGGGCCGGCCTTGGCGCGCTCGGCATTCGACCGCCGCCTCCAGTTCGTGCTCTCACAGTTTTGCATTGCTTGATTCCTTGTGAAACTCGATTGTTCCTTGGTGATCAATAATGTGGCTGAGCGTTTCCGGCGAAGGTTTCAGGGGCATGAGGAGTCAGTGGAGGACTTCGTGCGCCGCAACCTTGGCGCGGAGGTCTTTGAGCGCCTAATTGAGCCTTTCTGCTCAGGTGTTTATTGTAGTGTGCAATTGCTGTTTTGTTCCAAGTCTGGTTACGATGATTCTGATAAGAATACGGTAATTTCGGTGCTTAGGTGTGTATGCTGGTGATCCTTCAAAGCTCAGTATGATGGCAGCATTTGGGAAGGTGTGGAGGCTGGAGGAGACTGGAGGTAGCATTATTGGTGGAACCATCAAAACAATTCAGGAGAGGGGAAAAAATCCCAAACCGCCAAGGGATCCGTGAGTGAAAATTTTGCTTCTTTGTTGGACCAATTGTCCATTCTGTTATCCTAATATGTATCCATCATTTTTAGCCGCCTTCCAACGCCAAAGGGGCAGACAGTTGCATCTTTCAGGAAAGGTCTGACTATGCTCCCAGATGCTATTACATCTAGGTTTGTTATCATTGTGTTTGTAATTTATCTAGTTGTTCAACTATGGATATGAGTTACTCTAGATTGTTCAGATTGATGTACATTGGACAACAATCTAGGTAGATTAATTGCTATGGCTTGCTGAATTAACTGTTGCACTTGCATGTGTTGGCACATGATGCATATGGATAGATTGTTCAATCATTTATCCCACAACAACACAATTTCGACACCAGTGCTTCCAGTGGTGAAGCCAGAGTCTAAACATGAGGGGGGCCAACTTGACTAGCATAAAAGATATATATAACTTTCAAGGCTTACCATAAGTAATATATCGTATCAACGTAAAAAAACGCATGATAATACAAAAGATATAGGAAGGTTGCTATGCTCTATATATTTGAATTTAGCCTTTTAATTACTCTGCAGACATATCATAAGCGGTGATAATATCCTCTAAGCTAAATGTATAGGTAAATAGGTAAAAATCATACAATTATATCTTGACAAAATGAGCAACGAACTATTTATCTTGCATGTATTAACTAATATTTTAGAAATTTAAAATTTAAGTAGAGAGGTAAATTATAATATAGGGTGCACGAAATGTTAGCCATATTATTTGATACTTAGGTATTAATAAAATGTAATATTCTAAAAGAAAAAAGGATGATTCTCATTGGCTGTTTGGTGACCACTACATGTAGAAATAATATTATATTCCGGCAAGGTTGGTGCTTATACCCTTTGCTAATTAACTGGTTCTTATGGTAGCAGCTTCAATAATCTTTCTCTCATTGCACATCACTCCCGTAACATTCTCAGTTGACTTGCTCTTTTGATTAAACAAAACATGTAAACAACCAATAGACTAATATAGATTATTATAGGTGTATTAGACACATATCATTGTTGGGCTGCTTAGAGAAGAGGGGGGGGGGGGTACTTCTTACTGAGCTGTTGGGGGAGGCAGGCCCCCTCCAGCGCCCGCCACTCCCCCGCCCCCCCCCCCTCCCCCGGCGTCACCCCCTGAGTGCTTCTCCTTGCTTCATCTGGCTATCCACAATATAACCATACAAAAGATGCATTCTTTGATGGACAATTCATAGTTTTGTGGGTTAACCTGACCGTGAACTGGTAATGATTGTGGTGCTAGGTTTTGGCTTAACCATGTGTTGTTATTCATTTCCTCCATTTTCAGGTTGGGTAGCAAAGTCAAACTTTCATGGAAGTTGACAAGCATTACGAAGTCAGACAATCAGGGATATGTATTAGTGTATGAAACGCCAGAAGGGGTGGTCTCGGTGCAAGCTAAAACTGTTGTCATGACCATTCCATCATATGTTGCTAGTGATATCTTGCAGCCACTCTCAGTAAGTTAGAGATTTAATTAACTTTTCTGTTCCCAAAGTACATTGCAGCACTCTTTATTTCCTGAGGTCCTCGATTAATTTATTGGTAGATGGGAAGTAGTATTCATTTGCACTTTTTAAGGAATTTATTCAACATCCACTGGCAATGTACTACACATCCTGTTGACAGCCTTGCTAAACAGCATTTTGTTTGAGTTGACTGGCATCTCAGCAGCCAATTACTATCTCCAGGGGACACACCACATGGTCAATAAATCCTGTTGGAAATCACTTTTTGATTTTTATAGATTAGTGTTGTCATAGAATTTGGCTCGGTGATCAACTTGGTGAAACTGATGGTCAACTGATTCACAAGTCGGACAATTTCTTCACCAATCCAGTAGTATGTTTTTAAGTAAGTGGGTTGGTACTTAATGCTAAATGTCTTGCACATGGTAACATACCATATGCAAAAATTCATCGGTAACCAAAAGTTATATTGTATGTTTTACCTGTCTTTACACTGTTAATTTTAGACATGCTTCTTCCTTTCTTGTTCATCGAACTTTTATCACCCTTCCACAGAGTGATGCAGCATATGCTCTGTCAAGATTCTATTATCCACCAGTTGCTGCTGTAACTGTTTCATATCCAAAAGAAGCAATTAGAAAAGAATGCTTAATTGATGGAGAGCTCCAGGGTTTCGGCCAGCTGCATCCGCGTAGTCAAGGAGTTGAGACTTTAGGTATTTATAGGAATTGAGCCTTATTATTCTTCAAACAGATAAAAGAACTCATCTTTCTTGTCTAGTTTGCATTTACCGTGGGATTAATTTTGGTTATAATTTACAAGGTTGTGGTATTCTTTCGTAGGAACAATATATAGCTCATCACTCTTTCCAAATCGTGCTCCAGCTGGAAGGGTGTTACTTCTGAACTATATAGGGGGTTCTACAAACACAGGGATTGTTTCCAAGGTATTGCTGTCAAGTTGTTCGGTCCTTGTGTTTATTTTGTGACTATATGATTACAATATCCTGTTTTGCAACTCCAGCTGCCGTTAGCTTGTTAGACTGTCTTAATAAATCTGCTAGTACATGTTTGCAAACTATTTGACTGTGTTTTTAAACCCCAATAGTCTATATTTTTAGTTGCCCGCTACTGGGTGTATTTTTAGTGATCCCGTTATGTTTGCAGACTGAAAGTGAACTGGTAGAAGCAGTTGACCGTGACCTCAGGAAGATGCTGATAAATCCTAGAGCTGTGGACCCTTTGGTCCTTGGCGTCCGGGTATGGCCACAGGCCATACCACAGTTCCTCATTGGCCATCTTGATCATCTTGAGGCTGCAAAATCTGCCTTGGGCAGAGGTGGTTATGATGGATTGTTCCTAGGAGGGAACTATGTAGCAGGAGTTGCCCTGGGCCGATGTGTTGAAGGTGCATATGAGAGTGCCTCACAAATATCTGACTACTTGACCAAGTACGCCTACAAGTGAATGATGTGATCAAAGTGGGCCTGCTCCTTTTGGCACATAGATGTGAGGCTTGAAGCAGCAAAATTTCATGGGCATCTTTTTTGCTGGTTCTAATTAGTTAGAGTTTAGAATTGTAGAGGAGAATGTTCCATTTGCAGTTCATGATAATTGTTTCAGATTTCAGCTATTCAATTTATGCAGCCATTTATGTAGTATGAGGCATTGTCTAGCAAAATTTCATGGCCATTTATCTTGTAAGTAATAGTACGAATAAATCAATATCATATTGTCCAGCAAAAGCAGTGAAAGAAATGATTTTTTTGGGTATGTGAAATCCTTTGTTCCTCCCATAAGCTTTGGGCAAAGCATATGTCCTCAGAACAAAACTCAACAGTCTGCAAATTGAGTTTCTAGTACTACTGTGTCATATGGGAACACATGAGAATGCAGCAATCTATTTAGACACTTCCCACACATCTCTCACTATATCGTTTCAGTGTGATTTTTGTGAAAAGAAAAGGAATGTGTCTATTTTGAAACAGTATATTTGACTACATAGATTATTGTAAACTAGTCAAGCTATTCATCATGGCCCTTTTTTAAACAACAACACAAATCGAAGAACAAGTACTTCAAATTTATATATTTCAAGGACAGTACCGAGCAGTGTTCTTAATTAATTTGAGATAACACGATCCTAGGAATAACTAGTACTAGCAAACAATTAACAATCAACACACACCCTTTGGATTGAACTAGAAGGATGCCGTGCCATCATCATACATGCAAAATATACATCACACACACATGCGTGTGCTAGCTGTGATCACTTCTGAACCTTACTAAAAAAACCTAGCATAATCACATGTCGGCAACTGAACACGCTAAAATGCTGAAATGCCTCTATCTGCACGCACATTGTCAGTGGGCAATGGCAGCAGCAATGAATGCAGAGGAGGGATTTGATGCACAAGAAAATGAAGCAGGTCACCGAGGATGAGGGATCCCTGCCTCCTTTGCTGCCTCTTTTGCTGATCACCCAATTAACTCCTACGCTTTGACTGTATCGATCTGCAATTCTGCATCTCTGTCTGCATATCATGTCCCTTGCTGCAGGCCGGCCGGTGAACAGACTGAAGACCACGGAGATCATCGGCCATGCATGGACAGACATCAAGGGCACAATCATTATTAGCAAGGGTTCATTCATTCTTGCATAGATTCAGCAAGTTTATGCCTGTAAACCACTAGACTGATCTTTCATATATACACTTAAGGTCTTAATTTCACTGTACATATTTTTACAATACCAGTCAATAGCTTTTGTGCCTTTTGTTTCTACGGCTAAATGGTTTGGAATACTGAATTCTTCAGGCCTCTGTCAGCTAGCCACCCATACATGCATGGAAACAAGGAAGGCAGGAGGGAGACAGCTTTTGTTGCACGGTATGCCTGGAGAATTCATGGAGTGCAAGGCTTTTGTGAATTTGTGTGGTACATGAGGAGCAGCTAGGTAGGGGTCCTCTGATGTGTTGCATTGCGTCTTTTGTCGTGCACGCATCTCAATGCAAGGTTTTGTATATAAGTAGGCTGGTCCAATGTCGTGATAGCTTACTGGATCTTTGTCTAGGGTTCATCGAACAGCTTTTTATCCAGGTTGATGACACTATTTAGGTGCATTTGCCTTCTAAGGCGATAATTGATTGAAATGTTTAATTCTTTATTTAGTTTAATTAAGACCGATGGTGAACTGTGCATGCATGTCAAGTGCCTTGGGGTTTGATTTGTTTACTCACTCCAGTGTCCTAGCAACTAGCTAGCTATATATAGGTGCTTAGACAAATATGGTTCTATTTTTATTAACTTGACTACATGCTACTAGGTGAAAACACAGACTCACATATTGATTCATCTTCTGACCATCATTTGCTAGGGGATCTAGATCTCTGCGTGTGTAGGGGATTCCGAGAGGCAGGGAGCAGCATTACGTGAAACACGGATGCCTAGCTTAGATGTGCAAGCAAGCTTGCTCTGCACATAAAGAACAGGCGACCCTATGTTTGTACTATGAATGAAATTATATTAATAGCGTATTTAGCGTCATTTTGGATTATATTTATAGCGCATTTAGCATTATTTACTTATCCTACTAAAATTTTGGTAACTTTAATAATACCGTAATTCCATATAACTGTTTGGAATGAAGTCAATTATTACCAATACCATCACAAAATTGGCTCTTTGCTGATAGCATTTCTACTCTTACAAATTCAGTAGTACCAAAAATTGGTAGGGCATCAATCCAAAACAACCCTTAATCCCACAGAAAACAGACGCAAACAGATATAATCATGAGGAAATACCATATATACTACCAATAGCTTTATAGATCCTGATCCGCCACTGATATAGTCATCGAGTTTTCGTGTTCATTCTTTCGGTACTACTACCTCCTCTGTCCATTAATGTAAAGAATCATAGGTCTTTTAAGAGATATTAAGGATAAAAAAAGAAACTATAAGGGTGGTTAAGAAGTGGGTGGATGGTTGGTTGGTAAGATTAGCTAAAAAATTAAATGAGGGTTGTTGGACGAAAAAATAGTACAATAAGAACCTTACATTTATAAATAAAATTAAATCTAAAATCTTTTATAAACGGATTGAGTATTTACATATTGACAAATAACATTTAATTTCCATCAGCCTTCAGTGAGAGAGCTTTTAGATAGTCTACTCTCTCTGTTTTAATTTACTTGTTGTTTTGGCATTCAAAAATTTTGTCAAAATATTTGTCGTTCTCATAATTCAAATCATTTTTAGGGGTTTTGTTTTTTTACTAACCTTCATCAATATAGCTATGCTAGGACTAAGTATTACTCACAAGGAATTTTGATGTTATTTTGAGATAGATGATTGAGATGTAATTAATGAGGGTAGCAATGTAATTTGCTAGTCCTTTTAGTTTAGTATGAGATTTGCTAGAACGATAAGTAAATTGAAACAGAATGAGTAATTTTTTTCCTTCTTCCTCCTCTTGAATATTCCATTATTGCTATCTCCAAGCATGCACATCTCGCCTAGATAGCTGAGCAATAAACCCCTTCTACAAGGGAAGGAATCCTAATTAATGAACACTCACAAGAATCCTAATTAACGAACACTCACGTGTGTGAGGGGCACGTGAACAGATTTTGACCACATCAGAATGTGGCCCTAGCGGATGAGTTAGGGTTTTGGGTGGATTAGGAGGGAGAGGGCACTAAAGGAGAAGTAGGAGATCCTAAGATTTAGAGGGATAACTAGGAAGACGACGGCTGATGATGAGCGATGGACAAGAGCAAAGAGACGCCATTGGAGCCATAGGATTAACAACTAGCAAGTGGTGGGCCGGTCTTGATGATAGAGACAAAGTAGGACAAAGGGGAGTGAGGAGGAGGGAGGATGCAAGAGGAAGTTGATCGGGTAGGTCTCGTCGACATGTTGAAATCTTTGAACACCAATAAGGCCGGGCGACAACCTTGTTGAGCAGTGGCAGCAGATGCGACAGGGGAATGGAGCTAACCTTTATTTGAAGTTTGCCAGAGGGGAAGCAGAGGGAGTTTGTCAAAGGAGGCAGAGAAAGGGCGTCGCCGCATGCAGACTTTTTTTTGTGTCCTGTTGCGGTCGTGGGTGGCTGGGCCATGCAAACGCGCGCCCATTAAGGTCCCCACACCAGGGAGCTTGTTCTATCCCAGCAGTAAATTTAATGCTTTGCACATATAATAACCTCCGATATTATGCACAGAAACACACACACTCTCTGAATATTCCCTCTTTATTAAGTTGAGATAGAGACCAACAACTAATCAAATAATCTCACTAAAATTTTATTAAAAGCATACCCACATATATATATATATAATTATGGCACGAGAATTTAAATTTTGGTTGAGAGTTATGCACCCATAACGATTCCATCATTATACTAAAAGTGATTCTCCAATTTCCAACATTCAGTTTTGAGTTTGCTCCAAAAGTTGCGAAGTTAATTAGTTCTGGACAATCGTGTGCCGCGGAAAAGAAAGGAAGGAGGTTGAAAACATGAGCCCATGGCCATACCTGTTTTCACAGGCTACGACAACGTGATATGCGATGATGCGAATCAGTAGGCGATGAGCCGCGATGATAGTGGAGACCGACCGACCGAACTGGGAATGAAGCAAAGGGACGTAAGCGATGTCGCACTACTGTCTCCATCTGCTCTCTTCTCAACTACGCTTAGAAAACTGTAAAATCAAAGGAGAGCTGCTGCTGATTGCAAGACAACGTTCTTTATTTGTGTCTCGTTGCTGTCAAAACCCAAATATACTAATTCTTAATTTTCGCAGCACACGCAATGACGTAAATTAATGGTTTTCTTTTCCTGAAACGAATAAAAAAGGCTGGCTCTGAATAAGAATCCTGCAGCCTAGCTAAAGAACATACAGATACACAAAAACACAGTTAGATATATCTTTTGTGTGTGCTGTTTCTTTAAATATTTGTCCTATTGTGTCATCTACTATGCTAATGAGCTCGAAAACGAGGCAGCCGGTATGTCTCATGTGTGCCTGCTAAAAGTTGTGGTGCGCTATAAAACAATGCGCCGTTTGTCTGAAGAAAGGCCATATATGATGCGGCAGAGATAGTTCATGATCTGCAGCGAGCGGTAGGAGTTGTAGAAGTAGTTTGCTTTTGCTTCCAGAATGCTGCGTGCTGCTCGCTCATTCGATCGAAATCTTTACTCGCACAAAAGGGGGCGATCGAGTCTCATGAATCTGCAGCTTCTCGAGGAAATCTTAATTGGAACAATTTGTCTGGTCAATGGCCGTCGTTTCAGTTTGTCTGATTATCCGATCCCATTAGTTAATTGACTAGCGTTTCACGAGTTATTAGTCTTGATATTATAGATAGTAAAAATTTTAATCATATGGCAAAAAGATTGGTTATTTTTTTAAAGAGTAAGTTTCTAAAAACCGCACGTGTCGAAGTCAAACTCGTAGAAAATCATGCGATGACAACTTGTGACACATAACATAGTATTAAAGTTTTATAAAACCCCATCCCATATACATATAGTGCATGCATTTACTTAAATTTATTTATCTTATAAAGTGTCTATAATATTTTTAATTATTGATTTCTTCATATAGGTGGTTCGTTTAATTCTTTCTTTGTTCCAGATTTACTAAAGTTACTACTAGAGATTTGAGTAAGGTTGAGTCTATGAAATATTTAGAACATAAAACCTATGGATGTGTATCACAAGTCATAAATTCCTAGTTTTATATAGCTTTGAAAAAAAAACAAGGGGTCTTATGAAATTTAGTCTTTGTATATAATATAGGGCTTATATTAAAACAAGAATCCATGCTAACATACACCTTTCTAATTTTTAATTTTTAATTTTGGAATTAACTTAATAAAATACTAAATTGAGGATTTAAGATGGGTATAAATTAATATTCAATAATTTTGATTTTTAAATTATTAACTTAAAAAACTAAAACTAAATAGCTCATGGTATTTACAATGATATGTTTTTTTAACATAAATATTAATGTAATATACAGTCACAATCGATAGATCTCAATGGTATCTACATCTTTCTAATTACCGTAGTGTTCACGCCGGATCTGACGCGCTTGGCGTGAACACGCCGACGATTAGGAGGCCTGCTTAGCTTCAGTGCAGGCCAGTGGGCTTCTCTTCGTTGCTCAAGGTACGCACACTGGGGCCCATGGGGTTCGCTCAGCTCTAGCGTAATGGTGCGGGTGCAGGCGTGCCAGTCAATTTGACCTTACAATTGATAAGGAGGTGAGGCGAACGGGTCAATCGAACGATAGGTCGATACGAGCTCTCGCTATCAGCTGGCCGCCGATAGGATCGAGTTGGTCATCGGCCACGTCCGGATGGCTCCTGCTATCGGTTGGTCACTGATAGGTATCGGGATGCTCTTCCATCGGCTGGGGAGCCGATGAAAGCGTGGACAGATGTCGACGAAGGACGTGATGGCTCCGGGTGCAGCGAAAGCAAGATTATGACTCATCGGCCACAGAGCCAACGGAGGCACCAAAGTGTATTTAAAGAATAGCAAAGCGCGTGGGATCCCTTCTGGTTACCGACGGAAGCTGTATCGCTTGTTCATCGACTGAAAGCCGATGAAGGCATATACAAACTGGCAAGAAATCGTATAAAAGACACTGGCTGTAAAGCCGATGCCGCTCCGGATATGGCAACACGAGACTTATTGCCCGCCGTGACGATGCTGCTAGCACCGAATCTCAAAGATCAGATCTAACTGAGACAGTACGAGACCGTGACCAATGGCAACAGGACGGTGGACGGCGGATCGGTTGTAATGAAGTAAGGGCGAAGCGAACCCATCGGCTAACTAAGTCGATGAGAGGATATCTTTCTGAAGACAGGCGCGCATCGGCTGAAAGGGCGATGCGCTTGGTGTGGTGCTCAAGAAAAGTCTCTGAAAACCGGTACATATCGGCTAAGGAGCCGATACGCTGGGCGTGTTGCTTAATGTATAGATAACTCATCGGCTAACACTCCGATGAAAAGCCGTACAGAGACCTATAATAGGCTTAAAGCTCAATATACCGTCAGCAACCTCGTAGCTCGAATCTAACTGATGCAACAAGAGACTGACGACGACAGAGAGAGCTTGATAGGCCAATAGACCCCGTATGGACGTGATGCAATACATCCGAGATCGCCCTAAGAGGTCGAATCTAATCAATCCGGCCTTAAACAAAGCGAGACATATCAGGATATTGGCGGGACTTAACCCTTCGTCGAAGATCGAAGTTCACCGATGTAGCCCCGCATCAAAAGCTAGAACCTACCGGTAAAAATCTAGATGAACTAGGGTGGCGATATGACGAAGTAGTATTGATTGAAAGATATGTATATACATATTTCCAGAGGGTGTATATTTATACTCTGGGTTTATAAAGTCCGACACGTTTACAACAATCATCGGACGTTATTTCCTAACAAAGATAAAGGAAAATATATTTAAGAAAGTTAACTAAACTAACTAAAGATATGATTTACATAGATACCTACCATGAGTTTTATGGCTCCTCCTTAAACTCGGTCTCATTTGGATAATTTTCTATTCTTGAACCGAATCTTTCTCTGCTTCGTTTGATCGGCTTTCTCCCTGTAGCAACCGGACTCTTCTTTAATTAAACCGATCTTTTTTCCAACCTTCCAAATTTTAGCGTTAATACGTAGAGACTCTTTGATAGTGTTCAAACCGTATAGTTTTAGATAGATGGCTTTGTTGTGTACATTGCATGAAACTTTGCACGTGAAACCACAAGGATGACGATATTTAATTTTGTTTTGCTCGATGTGATTTAATTGCCCTGGTGTATGAATTAAAAAAAACTAGCAAGAATCTGATCAGGGGAGGGGAGAAAAATTTAGAAGCAGGTTCAGTATAGGTAGGTAGTGATCAATCCATTGTTCATACGCTCAGCTGCAAAAGTACACAAGCGAATGGTTTTTGCTAGGTAATGATCAATCGCTTATTCCTCATCACGAGACAAGAAATTTGACATAGACGTTTCGCTGAAATGCCATCTCGCAAGATGGTTTTACTAAAATACCACTCTCAAACAGAGGCAACACGTTACAATGTTATTTCTTCCATTTCGTCTACAATTGTTTTTCTTGATAAGCTGACCAAAATACTGCTTTGATCACATCTCTTCCTATCCCATCTCTCCCTCTACCGTTGCCACTAGCAAGCCACTGCTGCCCCGGCTCCTCATCCTTCCTCCTCAGCTGCGTCTCCTCCACCAACCGTGAGTGCGATGCAGGCAGCGGAGAGCTCTGTAGTGAGCATGGAGAACCCCAGACCCGGTTGCCCACTCCAGCAGTGGCCGATGCGGAGTTGTGGAGGCCGGAATGGACAAGGTGGAGCTGGAGAAGGCTATCGTGGTCCGCTCCTTGTCTCGCCGCCGCCGCCATTTCCTCGTCGCGTTGGAGTTGGAGGATGTCGGCTGTTGGCGAGGACTGCGTCGAACACCTGGCGACAGCACTGTACAGAAACCAACACGGACTCGCGAACAAGAAGTACAGTGTTTTCAGCACTATTGGGCGTCCGGCAAACGGCAGAAAACAGAGGAACAAAACATAGTCCCCGATTTCGGAAGCGGAAAACTTGTAAATTATCATAGAATTTGACAAGGGTTCTATCTTACAATAGTTCGTGATACTCCTATCTATATAACAATCAACCATCCAAGATCCTACAAACACGGAAGTGAATTTGGAAAGTGATTTCTACGATCTGCAATCGTGTCCGCATGCGCCGCCGCGATTAGCGTCCAGGCACCCACGTTCTCCAGCACGTCGTGACTATTCCTTCCTTGTTGCCCAATATTTGTGGAATATGCTGACAGAACATCGCCCACCATCTCCACCATGATCGGAGTGCCACGTGGCCATGTCACGGGTCAGCATCAATATCGGTCGTCGCGCTGGAGTTGGAGGAGTGTTAGACAGACCACTGCCCTGGGTTGTATATATATAGACCTGACCCCCTTGTATATACTTGAGGTCTTAGTCACTGTCCGGGGTTTTTCCTAACGATTCGGTGTCGATTACAACGAGACCTTGAGTCCCGTCGTTAAACCCGCCACCATCCAAGTCATCCTCACTTTGGCTGCCTCGCGTTCTTGACCGATCCATTAGCTAGACGTGAAGAACGCTTTTCTTCACGGTCATCTAACGAAAACGGTCTACTGTCAGCAACCCCTAGGTTTCGTCGACCTTTCTCGTCTCGATGACGTCTGTCTTCTTCAACGTTCTCTCTACGGCCTCAAATAAGCCCCTCGTACCTGGTACCAGCGCTTTGCTGCCTATTTTCAGCACATCGGCTTTGTGGCCTCTGCGTCCAATAGTTACCTGTTCACTTTCCATATCGGCTCCACTACTGCCTATCTACTTCTATATGTCGACGACATTATCCTTACAGCGTCTTCGACATCTCTTCTTGACCAGATCATAGCCCGACTTCACTATGAATTCGCCATGACCAATCTTGGTCCTCTCTACCATTTCTTTGGCATCTCCATCACCCGTTCCTCTCACGGGTTCTTTCTTTCCCAACACCAGTACGCCATCGACCTCCTCCAGCGTGCGGGCATGGCCAATTGTCACCCCACGACCACCCCGGTCGACGCTTGAGCCAAACTCTCCACTACCGATGACTCACTCGTTGTCGATCCCTCTCACTATCGGAGTCTTGCCGGGGCTCTCCAATACCTCACCCTTGCCCGGTCCGACCTCACGTACGCTATCCAGCAAGTGTGCCTCTTCATGCACGCCCCGCGCGAACCTCATCTCGCGTTGCTTAAGCGAATCCTACGCTACGTGAAGGGCATCCTCTCCAGCGGGCTGCATCTCAACTCCAGCCTCATCAACTCCCTTACCACATACTCCGACGCGAACTGGGCAGGCTGCCTCGACTCTCGACGCTCTACATCCGACTACTGCGTTTACCGCGATGACACTCTCGTATCATGATCCTTAAAACGCTAGACTACAGTGTCCCGGTCTAGCGCCGAAGCCGAGTACCGCGCCGTCACCCATGCCGTCGCTGAGTGCTGCTTCCTCATCTAATAAATATTTAACATTTAAGATATGATTTAATTATTAAGCATCTAATGCTTTATGTTTCTTAAAAATACACTTAATAAAGCAATATCTATTATGTCAAAAGTATCAATTTGCTACAATGTGTTTAGCTGTGTATTTTACAGAACTGCAACAATACAGCTAATAATGATGAGATCGAATTTCAAACTTTGTTTGTTTAAAAGGTTGGGCCCATCTTCAGATACATATAATACTCGACTCTCCCACAGTTATAAATTGGATCATGTACGTAAGGATAAAGATAGGGTTTTCTAATAAAATAATTCGTTATTGTTGTAGTATTGTAAAATGTTTATTTAAAGTTACGGTAAATTGATAGTTCTAACGTGGTAGTTGAAGCTTTCTGAAATTTATTTATTTTTTAATAAAAAAACTACTACCACTGCTTTCTAACTGCATCATATCACGCACCATGCACACCGTCGATCACGTGACGGACGGTCCCATCGATCCATTCGTCAGGCATGGATCGATCTGACGGATGGACGTACACTGTCGGTTGCTTCATTATTTCGAGCGTGCACACGTGATTGATGGCTGTTTGGCGTCCATGAATAAATTAGCTAGGAGGAGGAGCAAGCAATCTAATTAAGCTTGGTGTACAAGGGAGAGGGGCTCACACAGGAGATTTTGGTTGTGGTGGTGCTGGTCTCACATACCAATCAAACACGTCCGCTGTCATGAGGGGCAATCTATTGGGCGATCAATTAGTTTATGCTTAACACTAATTGCACTGCTCCCACCTTGATCGATCACATAATCGCTAGCCTTTATGTTATGCCTAGTGCAATTAGAGAAACCTATCACAAAACTAACACGTGCGCTTAAGACTGATAATGGAATCTGATAAGTTGTTAATTAATTAAATCATGTATGTGGATTGTGGAACTGGATTAGTTAAGAAAAGAAAAGACTTGATATATAGTGAGTACGCGTGTATATACTAGTTCTAGCTAGCCAGTTGTGTCCACCTAGATATCAAGCACAGGAAAGAATCCTATTTTTTATTGGAAAACAAAAACACTTGCACAAAGGAAGCCAAATTGTTCCACCGTTGTTTTCACTAGTAGACTTAATTAATCAGCTTGATTTATCCTCTTTAGCTTTAATTAATCCTCCCTACCATGAGCACAAATTTTTAGTTCAGCGTAGTTTGGCTTTTGTAGTGCTCACCATCAGCTATATATACACACCACAAGCTAGCTGTTCTCTTTCCTTCCTTTTTTTTCTCAGTTCTACGGCGAGCAGCAAGCTCATCTCAGCTCTATCTATCTATCCCTCTCTCCATTAATTTCTACGTAAGCATCCATAGCGAGCGAGCTAGCTAGCTAGCTATGGAGGAGTGGAAGGGCGGTGGCGCCATGTCTCCGTCCTCCTCCATGGATAGCAGCACCCACCCGGCGCTCGCCACGATGTCATCGGTTTGTCGGTCGCCGGTGACAGCGAGGCGGGACCTCAGCACCGATCTCCGGCTAGGGCTTAGCCTCTCGACGTCGTCGTCCTCATCCCTCCAGCAGGCGGCTGCTGCTGAGAGCATCCCTTCTACTCCAATGTTAATTCCTTGCCGAAACGCCTGCTTTTAATTAATTACCTCCCTAGCTACCATTCGATCAGCTGATGCATGCATGTTTGTGATAGTTCTGAAAATCATGCGTGTTTTTTTGATAAATTTTGTTTGGTTTCTTCTTCATTCAGTATTGAAACACACATGGTTTTCTTCTTCATTCAATATTCAAACATACGTGTATATATATATATATATATGTAATTGTATCCAGTTCTCGATGTTGAATGTTCTTCTATCGATCTTGTTTTGTTTTATTGGAAGATCTCCGTTTGTTTATACATGCATGTAGTCTACTGGAGCTTATGTAATTAGGTTCCCTAAGGTGAAGGGAAAAAAACATGATCTTAGTTCTTACTTCTTGTGAACCGGCACACACGATCGATTGATGTAAATCTTTCAGATCTACTGTGCGCTTTCTCGATTATCCCTTCCCACGTATAAGTAGATCTTGATCACTTGCATCATTTCTACAGTACATAGTTGCATATTATCTAGGCTACTACAACCAAAACTTGCAATCTACATAAAAGAAATAAACAAACTCTTGAAGTTTACTGCAGTTTAATTAGATCAGACAAACCATTCTATCACACACCAATCTGTTGATATGTCAATGACCTATCGTACGCTTTTTATTTCTGACAAGGGACTTGGTCAGTATAAATACACACATCAGCAGACAGCTACAGTCAAATTTCTCACATGAGCCAAACTTGTAGACCTATTCGATTATTCCTGACTTTGCACAACCACTTCAAGATTCCTGTTGCCATTACTGTTTCTTGGAAATACAGTGCACCCCAAAATTAATTGCTCAACAGTAGTACTCCATCCAATTGGCCAATTGGGTTCCTTGTACCTATCATCTCCATCAACTAACATACCTTTCAACATGAATATAATGGGCCGGTGATCGCGGCATATGCAGGAATAATCAAGTACACTCCGATTGGCCGCCGATCAAGCCGTTCCTCAGGAGCGCGCTGCAGAAGTCGTCGGCCAGCGGCGGCGCTCGCCACCGGCGAACGCTGTTTGTGAAGGTGTACATGGAGGGCGTCCCAATCGGCCGGAAGCTGGATTTGTTGTTGCTGGATGGGTACGACAGCCTCCTCCTCAAACTCTGGCACATGTTCAAGACGCCCATCACCTGTAAGTATGCAACCAACCAAGCTGCTTTTTAACATAATTTCAAATGTTTAGAGGAGAAAGATAAAATATATTGGGCTAAGCAATCAGATTAACTTAGTAAATATGAATCAACAGATCAGCATTGGAAGGGCAATAGCTTCATTAATTGTGGTTTTAAACTCATCCAAAACTGCATTTCTTGAGCGTCGCAGCGAGTAGCAACTAGTACCGTTTTGCTAGCAACTTGACAGCCCACCAACGGAGTCTGAAAGCTTTTGTTTCAAGAGTTCTTGTTTGGCACGTCGAAATCGATCGATAGATTAATTCAATTATGTGGTCCAATCTTTCCTCGTCATGATATACACACGGCAATGGTTGTCGGGTGTTGTATATAATCATATATTTGATATGATTAGATGCTGATGTTATGGAGTGCCATCAACAAGTTACTGGCCAGAAGGCTGCCCATGTCCTCACCTATGAAGATCAGGACGGGGACTGGATGATGGTTGGGGACGTCCCATGGGAGTACGCCCTGACATATTTAATTGTTCCATTTGCGTCTCGTTTTACTTCTAATTTAACTTTTGTTTATTGTCCTTACAGACTCTTCCTATGCAGCGTAAAGAAGCTCAGGATTGCAAGAATGGATAAATACTAAAACGGTGCATTTGAATTTCTCGTTGTTTCCTTTTCCCCATTTGGAGGGAGGGGCCTTATTATATGTAGGTTAGTTGAAAAAAATATTTTTGCTGAAGCTGAGATCATACTAGCAGCAGGGCCGGTCCTGATATTTGGGTGGCCCAGGGCGAAACTAAAAACAGGAGCCTATAATATAAACATCTAATATATATAATTTTACCAATAAAACTTGCATCAAAAGAAATATTGTATATAAAAGTTCACATATATTACCTTGAGTGTCCATTTCCTTCATACAAATAATATCATGGATGAACTCATCTACCCGTTTCTTTTTTTCGCACCTCCATGCATAATTTTTTGATGACACCATATATAAGAACAGGTTAATAATTGCCAAAAGTAACATTTGGTCGAATTCATAAATTAAAAACTACAAAAGTTCTGGATTAATTCAAACAAACCTTACCAATTGTTATGTTGATAGTTTGTGTGATTAGTGTAGTCATGTGTCCTGTGAAAAAGGACGTTAGTCTCTTGGGCTTTAGGTAGGTTTTTCCAGATGCAATCAGAGGAGTTTTTCACGCAGAAGGGCATACCTTCACGCATGGCATGGAGAGTCACGGATGCCGGACGGGGATCGCCTGGCCAGATGCGCAGCGGCGTGGCCGGCCGACGCCGATCCTGATGGTGGCATGAGTTGTCGCCGTCTACGCGGCGCCCGTCATGGCCGCGTCCCTCGTCTCGGTCTCGGCGCCTGCGGGCTGCGGTTGCGGCGCGGCGGACGCGGATCGATGGCTTCGCTCGCTACTCGTCTTCGCGCGGGAATCGGGAGCGTCGTCGTGCCGCATGAGCTGGGCTTCGGGGCCATGGGCAGCCAGGCCTACTCTCCACTAGGAGGGGGCCCCTGGGTTTTGGGGGCCCAGCTCGGCCGCCCCGCCCTCAGGGCCGGGCCTGACTAGCAGTGTACATTATAGTAAAGAAGTGTAGCATTATGAGCTACCTACCGCATAGCAGAACTGTTTGTTATTTTTCCACTGCTTCCTTAACTGGTTCGTAAGTACCATGTATTCGTTAAAGAAAGTAGAGAATTTGATGACACAAAGGTTCCATTTCACCTCGCTGGAACCAAATTTTGTGGACTTTAACATTATATGTTCCTCTCCCACAGGTAAGTAGTGTTTTCCATATTTGATTCTATAACATTTACAATTTTTATTAGAACAGCAAAGATCTGAATCCCAAGTTACTATATTTCATGGAAGAAATATTTTGGTATCAATATCATATTCTTCATGTTCTCTGAAAAATTGATGCACAGAACTATTGAATGGTATTAATACCATATTCACCATTTAAAAGGTAAATTAAACGTTCTTTAGAAAACCTTAGTATGGCAAAACTAGGCATGATTCCAAGACAACCAACTGAATTCTCTCCACAAAAGAAAGTACCGGAAAAATATTATGGCAGGTCAGATTTTTTATATTTGTCATAGGATATATAAATGTCAGTTATCTCCATGTCCATTCCAAAAGCTTGCTTTCTCGCTTGATGCTCCATCAGCAAATTGCTATGATTCCACTACCCAATGGTGAAAGCCTGAAAACACGAAAACACAATTTTAAGTGAAATTAGTCTACCAATGGAATATACGTACTTCAGAGAAACATAATTTTAGCCAAACCTATAATTGTGAAGAACAGAGAAGAAACTTTATCATCATGCTACATCTGAGCATATTTAGGACAAACACCCACAGATGCTCACCTGATGCCTGGAGGGAGACGACCCGCGTGATGGGAGGAGGACCGGGTCCGCGAGGCCGGAGGACACAAGCAGCCCACGACTCGGATGGGCTCCATAGACCAGGCCGAGCACGAGCGAGAACATCAGGATTCCAACGGGAAAAAGTCTATATTCGGCCCCCAACTTTTGAACGAAAAATCTACAACCCTAAGATTTAAAACAACAAATATCTAATTAACATATATGTGTCAGATAGAATTTCATCGAAAGTATATGGAGTACATATATACGATTTTTTTCAAGTGCGTTCTGCAGCACAATTATTAAGAAACCGGCTTCTACTAGTAATACATACAGCTTACGTAAAAAAAACACATACTAGCGCCCACCAAAAAGAACCAACTGTCCACGTAAAAAAATGATGGAGGTGGCTGGAAACTGTGGACGACGCCGCCGGATTTAGTTACCTCAGGAATCATGATTGCCCTGGGTTTAACTAACAAGAAAGCGTTGACGACTGGCGGTTGACTCTGCTGTATATATATAGGTAGCTGATGATAAAACTCAAGCCATCCTCCGCGTTGGCAGCAGAAACCTGAGCACGGTTTCTGCTAACTAAGGGCCGGTCTAGCTAGCTAGAGGCAATTAACGGCCTCTCTCTAACGAGCTGCACGATGACTAACCGTCATCACCATCACCATGACGACGACTATAACGTCGGGGCCAACTGTTGCAACATCTTCCTCTCCATCCTCCTCCCTCCTTTCGCCATCGGCGTCGTGGTCGGATGCAAGGTAGGGTACCTAGCTATACCTTTATAAACATCTACTGATCTCTGCATGCGGCATTGGTTAATTATTTCTTTGCAAATTAAACTAAATTGCAATAGATCAAGATGTGCATAACTGCATATGCACACATGCATATACGTAGCTGCATGATCTGATCTGATGGGTCCTGACCTGATTCGGCGTGTACATATATACGTAACAGAAGGAGTTCTGGATCTGCCTTCTCCTCACCTGCCTCGGTTATATTCCGGGGATTATCTACGCCATTTGCATTATCAGCGGTGCCCATATCCATAAATGATCATGCATCTCTACCACAATATTATTAAGGTGACCACCGATCGAAATCTAAATTCTAGTCAAGTTAACAGTTATTTTCCGATACAATTATTTACGTGGGAATGGTGACTAACAACATATATATTGTATTGTTTTATAATCTTGCAGGAACTGGGCAGGCCGACGTAGTGTAACGTCTTGTTTGAAATTAATCGTGAGTTGTCAAGCTAGCAAAAAAATAAAATCGTGAGTCGGCAAGCTAGCAATAAAATAAAATTGTGAGTCGTGAAACCCGTAATAATTGTAGTACGTAGTGGATCTGATATGTATCGATTGGTCTAAGCCTTGTGGTTTACTAGATCGATCACAACTACTTAATTTGTATAATTTGTATCAGTTCATGATCGGCATCTTTAATTATCTATGTATGTCTTTTGCTTCTGTTGTTGGGGAGGTTGTGACTTGCTTATCGATAAATTTTGAAAGCTGAGGACATAACAACAGTCTTCAGAGGAAAAAAAAATGAAAAAGAACATAACATTCATCACCATTAATTCTGGGTTTAGATCCTCTGCCGTTGTTGCATCTTGCATGCAGCAACGACAGAGATACAGTCAATGGAAAGTAATCTCTACCGTTCGATCTATCATCTCAACAGGTGCTACAATGCGATTTTTACTTTACATCAAAATAAAAGTAGGATTTGGCTATGACCGCATCGTTGCTACAGTACCACGACACTGTTTTGTACGTCAAAAATGTTGTGCACCCCACATAGCACTGTAGCATCATTGGCCTTTTTTATAAAAAAAAGAACGCAGGAACTTTACTGATACTTAAAAACATTTTACGTGAGTTATATTTTCATTCCTCATTGGGAAAAAGAGCATAGCGTCTATAGTAGGACATCTAGAAAAGCAACACACGTGTGTTGTGACAAACTTGTTCAACTCGTGAAGATCTTGCTGTAGTTAATTCTTGCTTTCCTTGACAGATAGTCCGCCATTATGTTTGTTTCTCTTCTATCCCATCTTGTGTAAATTGCTTCTCCTTTCGTTTAAATCTGCAATTGAAAAAGAAGGGGCTGAAGACTCCAATGTTGTGCATGTTGTGTAAAGTGTGGTAATTACAGACCAGAGTGTGATTATCTGAAATGAAGCAAAGGCACCAATTCAATGATTAGATTAAAAACTTTTCAAAAGTGGGCCTTACAGCAGACGATCTAACCCCACTCGTCCTTAGTATATTGCTCGATTGGATCTTGCATCTAAAAGAGAGATAGATCAAGAATCTTCAAGAGTGATGCATTAGTCTACGATTAGCTACGATCAGTCTTCTATTTTAACCTACACATAAAGTATGTACTATCAAATGCGTCATGACTTGTGCGTCATTGGATGCACCGTTGATGAGGTCACTTCGATAGCAATATCCAGGCACGAGACATCCACAAGCTACAACACTGACATACCCTGCCCTAAGAGTGTGCTATAGGAACATGACGTAAACCGATCTTCTGTGAAGCCATGATAGCAGACACATACCGACACCAATTCTTAAAAAGTTATTACGACTAGATAGATTATATCTTATTGAATATATATCTTAAGAACAACTCTGTAATTGACAAATAAAGTACAGCAGCAAAACTTAGTATAACTAAATTCAATCCACAGGTAACGATACGGGATTAAAAAAAAGATAACATTTAACTTCACCAAGAAAAAAAAACAATTAAGTATTTACAATATAGGTTTTAATAAAATGCTAGGATTGGTTTTCACATATTTTTCTTTTAAAAACATTTCCCGTTTTGAAGCTGGTAGCACCGGTGCTGATGCGACGTTTTGGGACGGAGAGATGCGATGCAACGGTTGCGTCCCACCGGAAGTCCGCAAGGCGACGCAAGCCGGCGGTCGATTGAGAAGGACGGGCCGAAATCACGTGGAATTCAGCGACTACTAGGTCGTCCGTCGAGCAATCTCGTCATCTCGGTCACAACCGTCTCGCGATTGCATGCCCTTTCCGCCCATGACGACATCGGAGTATTTGTTTTGGGCTACTTTTGACCGACTTTCCAGCTGTTTTGCTGAATCGATCGGCTCACGAGCTAGCTGTTGCTGCCAATATTCCTCATTGCTTGTATCCATAAATATATACTGGAGTACAGGTCATCCGCGCGCGGTACGTAGCTACGGAATCAAGCCTTCCGCGCATGCAGCTATCACCTGCCAGCCGGCGATCGGCAGAGGAAGAAAGAGAGGCCATTAATGTCATGCAATATTATTTTTTAAGAAGATAAATTTTACATCAATTTAAATCAGAGTAGAGATAAAGATTTATCTTCTCTAAGACCACTCTTCATATATATATATAAATGGATAGGACGATGCATTTATAATTATTTGTAACCCCTTGTGATGATTTTCTTAGGTCATATTGGTTTGATTATACTATTTGCTTTTTAGATGGGATGTGCGCTGGCTACCTTAGCCCTCGAGCTAAGTAACCAATGAGAACATTCGGGTGAGCGCTATATATGACTTTTCCTATTATCGAATTCAGTATGACTTTTTCTATTATCGAGCTGAAACTCGAGAGTACAAACTAGATAGGAGGCACGGAAAATCAGTGCAGCTATTTTCTTGCTAGGTGATGATTGGTTGTTCTGTTAGAGAATAGATATATAACGAAGAGAGAGATTCATCCTATACCTATGTTTATTGTCTACTTTCTTAATGTTTTTAAAGAAAAAATATAACGCGTATATTCTATATCTTCTAATGTCTATATTGCTATAGGAGGGATATAAAATGGATCCAGTGATCTACTGATAGGCGTGTTGATTTACACCACGTTATCAGCAGCTCTCTATTCACGTTTTTCTCGTTCCAATCTGTTTTTATTAGATTGATTTCTTAATCACAGATTGATCTATTGTTTGCCCTGGTTTGTTCTACGAGGTAAGCCGCCGTCGGCCAGAGGCCGGCGTCCGCTCACGTCCGAAGAAAGCATCTGGAGATCCGTGTGCGGACGCACCACTGACGTGTGTTCCATCGCCTAGCCGAGCGGCGAGCTGAGAACCAGGAGTCGAGGACGAGTCAGGAGCTGCCGCCGGCCTCGACCTGTACCTGATCTCCGTCCTGTCAACCGCGCGAGGGGAGGCGCTGCTAAGGCTGACTGCCTCACACCCTCACCGGCCCGCGCGACTCGCGCTCGTGCTCCCGCATGGCGTCGCTCGCACAGCAGGCCACGGAGATCACGGCTTCACGGGCATCACGTGTCGGCTGCCGACTTGGTCGGGCCGATCGGCATGTTCCAGAGGCTCCCGAGGGCATGCGTAGTGCATGTATCAATGCATAATCAAGTTCGTTGTGGCCAATCAGATGCGTGCATGTATGTTGCATGCACACCTACGGCAAGCAAGCAGATAGTTTTTTTCGAACCACTGCAGTGCATACGACAGATCGCAGATGGCTACGTGCACACTGGACATCCACCAGGAGATGATTGTCTGAATTGACCTTCATCAAGCAAGCGAACCACGGTAATTAGTAAGATTGTTTTTTAACTAATTTACTAATCTATGGATACATCCAGGCATATGTCTATCAAGGTACGCGGTCTATATGTCATTCATATATTGATTATGTTTCTTGTTTTTCATTAAGTTATAGATGCTATGCTAGCAGTAGAGATTAGTTTCCTGCTTTTAATATATTTTTCATATATTCAAACTGATAAAAACTGTGTGAGAGAAATCACTAAAATTAATAGGATACCCTGGACCAAAGACGTGCCTAATTCAGCTGGACCGAACCGGTCATCTTGCTTGCCCCCTCTCATATCTCTTTGTTTCTTCCTTTCTGATGACGCCACGCAAGGGATGCGGTGCCGTAGCCTCAGTCTGGCTTGCTAGATTCGTCAACGATCGTTTGCTGTGGCACACCATTGGCCTCGTGCTGATGCCGTCATGGAAAACCGCCATCCTGAAGAAAGCTCCAAACCCATGTCACCATTGTCGTTCTAGTTAGCGAGGTGGCACCGCCGTTAACCTCTCATCAAAACTGTTGTCAAGCTGTGGTGGAAGGATGATGGGTCGTTGGCCGTCTGCTACCGGATTGACCTCTACCGAGATGACATGGCATGCACCGTTGTTGGGGCATCGGTTGCCGTCATTGAGCTCACCTTTTTGCTATTGTCTTTAGGATGGGTAGGCCATCGTGGAGCTCCGTTGTGTGCCACTGAGTCATCGCCAGACTAATTGTTGCATAGAAGTGATGTTGTCATTACCATCCTACCAATTAGGGTAGTGGATGAGTCATCGATAACCTCCTCACCATGCACTACCGGTGATAGCCAGTGACCTCCACTGACACTGGGCCGGCACGCTGGGTTGTGGACGTTGCCACAAGCAACTATGGAGAAAGAAGAAACCGTAATTCTCCTTCATCTCTCTAGATCACTTAGGCAAACTAACTAGACCGGTCTACATTTGCCCAACTGAATAAAGCCAAATGGCAACGAGATAGCCTAAGCAAAACTAACAAAAACTAGATTTCTAGAAATTTGGCTATTAGACATTTTTGGCTATACTGTGCTTGCTGGTCGATCTTGGTTCGAACCGTAATTTGATATGTTTAATTTTGGTTTATTGACAACTTATGTTTATGTCTGTGGAGTTTTGGGCTTTTATGCTACAGCTCACTATTTAATGTAATTTTACAATTTAAAACTTGTAATTAATGAGAATTATATTAATTTTGTTTATATGTCTATATCTTATTGCTGAGGCCCTGTTTTTAGTTGGTTTTACATGTGGGTCCCCTGGACTCTATAATATCCTTATAATGGTGCTTTCATATTTTTGTAATATTTGTAGGCTCAAAAAAGCTCAAAAATATTTCATATTTTATTTTATGCATGAAATAAGCGCGTCTGCAGTATATAGCATTCAAACCTAGGATCTCTCACTCAGCACGTATGCTCTTTACCATCTCACCTTCGTGACTATGCGATAAATGCAATTCTTTTCACTTCATCTCTTATAATATATTTTTTGTACATCAAATGAAAAAGTCATCAACTACAAATATGTAGATTGCTCCGAGCTAACATATAGTGCATATCTCCATCCGAGCTAATTTAGAAAACATAAAAAATTGTTTTTATCAAAATAGACCTGAGAGTTTATAATGAATATTTGGCCCCTAACCAATTTCATAGATCTCTTCAAGTGATATAATTTTATAAAAGTTTATCATAATCCAACTTAAGTGGTGTGATTTTTGTTTCCGTATTTTTTTGGTGCTCCTATTTTTAAGAGCTGTTTTCTTAAAGAGAATCGCCCGTAAAAATTAATTTTTATATTATTTTCATTTTAAGGGCAGTTGGGCGGTTATCTTTAGCAAATCAGTTGCAAAAATCTTTTTCCTTATTTTTTTTAAAATGACTAAACTTTAAAAATTTATAGAAAATTCAATTTAAGTTCGATGTGAACTAAAGTACTCCATAATCCTTACACTATTATTTTTAATATGGTTGGTTCACATTTACTTAAAATACTTATTTTAACATAATTGTTCACTTATGCCATGTGGTCTCTATATGACTTGATATATTATGTTGACATTAGTGAATGATCATACTAAAAGAAATATTTCATGAAAGTATTAATTAGGTCATATTACAGGAAATACTATAAAAAGCTCATAGAACTTTTAGTTTATCTCAATCAGGTTTAATATGAATACTCTAGAATTTTTTAAAGTTTGGACTTTCTAATGAACCCTTTAAAAATAGATACCAAAATTTGTAACAAATATTTAGGGAGCTAAACAATCTCATATTACTAAGTTGTACATCTAGTATAGAACATGTCTTCATCTGAGGTCATTAAGAAAACTAAAAAGAACAGTTTCAAGAACAGATATAAGATAAATAACAAATATTCAAGGCTCTAAACAATCTCGTTAAGGAATACAACTTTCATATGAAGTTTTTACTTCATTTAAAAGAGCTACAATTTCTTTTCATATTTTAGTATTGCTCTTATTTTTTAAGGGTGGTTTTCTTATGTAGAACTGTCCACAAAAATTGAATATTTGAACCCTTAAATGATCTTAAGTGGAAAAATTTTCAGCGGCAAAGTTGTAGATCTTGTCAAGACCTATAATTTTCATATAAAGTTTGTCATCATTTGAGTTTTTTATTTTAATGGTGCTCCCATTTTTAAGCTTGATTTTCTTAGGTAGAAATTTTTATCGGCTATTTTCGCTGATGATCTATGACCTAAAATGGCCTTAAACATTTTTACAAGCGCTTTTCTTTTAGGGCCGTTTGCGTAGAAAAAAGATGATGCCTAGGAAAACAATTTTTTATAATGTATTATGTGCCAGAAATAATGTCCAACGTCTTATTATCTGCCATGCAGTAAAAAGAATAGCCATGGAGTAGTATTATCTGCCATGAAGTGAAAAGAATAACGATGGAGTAACTGCCGGCAATAGTATCAACTAATCAGCTTTAAGTATAGAAAATTAGTGGCATCATTCAACGTTAATCGGTAGCCATAAATACGTAGCAAAAAGTTAAAGGTGCTGAAATCTATTTATCATATGCTAACAGCTGAAAGTAATATGATATAATTACACATAGTTAAAACAATAAATATAAATATAAAGTACAGCAGGCACACCGTACTACTGGCTCGACAAAGAATTTTTGTCAAAAAATTCGAATGAATCATTGAGTGAAAAAGGAGCAAAGAATGACAACATACAAGACTCTACTAGTCTTCACTCTCGAGGTTTGCTTGGTTTCTGTTTTCTTATTCGGGATCTTGACGGGGCGAGAGGATGGGAAAAGAAACTGCTCCGAAGAAAGATATTGAGGTTCCCAATGCTTCTCCACACCCAACGAGATGCATCAACCTCGGGATGCTTTACTCTTAACCCCACGATGGTTCTGAGATGGAGCTTAACCTAAGTCTCAGTTAAGAATGGTGATGATCTATGTTGTGCTAGTATTTGACCCTAGGAGTTGGTTAGGCGGTCAGCTGGGACACCATGGCTAGCGTGGGCCTAATACATTAGAGTCAAGTCCTGATCTACCGTGAGGTCATTGTGATCGAATGAGTCATGTGCCCATCAAGAGGGACCCTACCTAGATCTACCCATGACTGTGGATATCTATGGTAGTGTAGCCTAGAACCCTATAAGAAAAATGGTTAAACAATATAAAATAAAATTTTGTAGACGGAATGGAAATATGTACCTTGAGAGAAACTTAAAAATCCTTCTAGGACGAAGTGGGGAGCATGTGGTCTATGTGTTGACATCCCTGCTCTCTGTGTCGACATCTCTGCTCCTTGTGTCGATGTCCTTACTATAGAAGAAGTAAGGTATGGTATAGATAAAGCTGTAAAGAGTATACTTTATTAATTGAAGTGTCTCAAGATAAGAAGGAAACAATATATTTAAGTGGTGGATAGCCAAAGTTACCTATGGGTTGTATTGCTGGAGGGCGGACTCATGCTGCAGCTGCTACTATGGTAGGAACCACATTGGTGGTATGATAGGTGAGAGCATGGAGAATAGTGCATATCATGTTGCGCATCCTACCGAAGGTAATTCTCTGCTTGTCCTCTATCAACACAACTCCGGCCTCCAATCATCGATACACAACCTCAAGCTCACTGTCAACCTACTGTGCAGCATTGACCTATTTAAATTGTCATGTCATACATAAGCGGTATAACATATTTAACTGAGAAATGGAAGATTGATTAACTCATAGCGCAGAGAAGTCCTAGTTGCGGTGTGTAGGGTACATGTCTTACACACCATCGATTTGTGGCTGCGGAGCGTCAGGAGTGAACGTCACGAGCATGCGGGTGTGGGGCTAGTACCAACTGAGGTACTTTAGGTATGACATCTCTGTGTACGGATGCTACTTCTCGATGACTTTCTAGATTGCCAACAACCAATTGTTGACGTATTTCTGGAGACGGGGAAACCACAAAGTGCTGGCTACCTATCCCCGCCGATTATAACTAGTTACAAATACGGTGTTAGAATATGCATGAAGCGTACAATCATATGTTCAATTTTGTATCGATACTTATTGGTAAACAATGACTGAGACAGTTAGCATGACTAATAGAGGATACAACTGACGCAGACCGAACTATTGTAACATACGCTGTGGATAGTGTGGCTAGATAAAGATGTCGGACACCATCAGCTGGGTCGTAAACCGGTAGTACTAGTCACGTGTGCACAAAGTCAAAAGTCTAAGTAGTGCATGAGCTTAGAGGTCTATAGGGCTGTATAGCTCCTAGACAATGTCGTTTGGCTACAACCGATTGATCTCTATCATAAAGTCTGAGTAGGACCTCATGACCTACAAGTGGATCCATCGTCGCTATTGTGTATGAGAGGAAGTGTCAGCTAGTCATTTTTTGGTATGAACACTAAATTAACATATTACGTACCTGACGATGACATGACATTGTCCTCATCATGTAGAAGTCCTTGGGTGACCTCTATGTGTACAAGTAATTGTCCTAGGTGTCGTGGTCTACCACTAGTCGGCTAATCGCGAATCACTTGGTCGCCCAGAGCTGCAGAAGTAGTAGACATCTGATGATCAATGAAACTAGGTCGGTCTTCATGCACGCGTCACAAAGACCCTAGTATGTTGTTGCAAGAATAGCGAATCACTAGCTCCATAGAGGCACTTTCCCATCCTCAGTATTGGCGATCGCCTAAGCGTAGTGGATAAGCCCCTTGTCCATAGTGTGGCTCACTATGCTAGTGAACATCACTCAGTCAAAGAGCCATGGTAGGTATGTTTTGAAGCTTTGTTGCACCTAGTAGTCATCGGCCTTAGGGTGGAGCTAATCAGGCTTCACAGGGATAATATTATTTCCATAAATAATTAATTAGGCTTAAGTATACACATAACATCAGAGCAACTACTTTACTTATAGTAAACTTAATTAGCCATGCCTAGGTAGGGCCACCTAAGGTGTAGTGAGGGAGTGTGCCTAGAGCAATAAGACCAGGTAAAAGCTGAACGTGAGTGAACTGCTCTTGGATATCTTCGTGCCATGCCTAAAGTCCATCAACTAAACCTACTGTGTCCCCCACGAAAGAAAGACCTAGAAGGTACGAGACATCCTGAATCATAGGGGCCATCTCCTCGCACGGCAAGTGGAACATGTGCGTCTCCAGCTTCTAGCAGTCTAGAAGTGTTGTAAGAAGAGACCGGTCTACAAACCACTTCTTCACCGGGTCCTTGTGTGTTACGGACTTGACTAGCCTACACAATAGAAGAAGGCCAGCCTCACATAAAATAAAAAAACAGCAATGTATATATTATCAGCTAGGAATCATATTTAAAGGTTCGTTAAACAACATGGATATCTCTTACATGGAACAAAAACGGGGTCCACCAGCAGTAGGCATCGTGAAGGGCATGAATGAAAGGTGGTCAGCACGACGTTCTTGACCCCTAAGAGGTGGAGTGGTGTGACTGATTGAGGCCATGGTCTAGCAGCTCTGGTGTCAGATACGTCATACCTGCATTGAAAAAGAAAGTTAGCATGATTATCGAAAATAAAAACATAATATACAGTTCATACAATTGAAGACAAATTTTTGTTAGAGAAGACGAACACCAGTTATAATTACTACATGGCCCAAAGTAAACAACATCATAATACATATAGTTCATGCAACTTAAAAGAAAATATTCACAACTCTCTAAACTATGGCAATTTATGTTACACATCTACTCTTACAATAATATATAGACTTACACTAAATGACTGAACCACTTGGTGCATGAGAACCCTTATGTCAGGTTGGCCTTGAAGTGGTACCTTTCTCTATGGGGCATCTTCCATCGGCCCTTACTCCTGATGATGGAGCTTCCGCTTCACTCAGAATCTCTACATTTTTCAAGCACTTCTTATAAGTATGTCCCTCCTAGTCATACTTGCTATAACGTTTGAAACTTCCACCTGTTTCATACATATCCATGTTATTGCAAATCCGTATAATCTTATAGAGACCTGTCTTGTCCTTTATTTTTGTTGGGTCTAGAATTTAAAAAACCTAAGATTGTTGAGCTGTGAAAGACACTGCAATACCGAAACATGTAAGATAGCTTTCTTCCTAAAATAAAAAAGATATAGCTTGTGGTCCAGTATTCCATACTCTAAGCTTACGGCAATAACATGAGAACATGGCTTGTGATATAGCTTAGGCTTTTGGTACGAGCATGAGCAGATCCTGTTGTCCTTCAAGACACACTGTTACACCCTGATTTTTGTTTTAGGTATTAATAAATTATTTTTAGAATTTGCATTAAATTGCAAGTAATTTAACAAGTGAAGTTAATATGAAAAATAAAATTTCCTTAATAAATAAAGACTTGGAGTATTTTTATTAAATTCTCCAAGATAAATTACACTCAGAATTTTCAAAGCACAAGAAATAATTTTAAAAATACAAAGTTCATTTTAGTACTTATTTAAAATGAAAAACCAAATTAAAACTCCACTGTAAGCTATGGGCCATTTTAGGCTCACTTCTCTTCCTTCTTTCCTCTCTTCGGCCTTGGCCCATCTCTCCTCATCCTTCTCACGGCTTTCCAATCTGACCTACCTCATCTTTCTAAGTCTGCTCTCTCTCTCGTGAGGTCATGACTGAATCTAGCCTAGCTCGCCCTTTTGTCCAGCCTGGCTCGTCTCACGCACTGGCCTAGTCTTCCACGTCGACCTGCTGGCCTATCTCTAAGCCATCCCAAATCAAGAGTGCTTACATGCAAGGCCATTGGCCTAGCTAGCACAGCCACCGCCTTCTCCCACCGATATGTAGGGCCCATATGTCGGGCTCGTCTTCAATATTTGGCTAGGAGTCCCGGCTATGCTTGACGCTACCATCTTTGTCGAATCTGGCCACCTTGCTCTACCTCCTTCCAAATTGGTTGAGGGGTTTTTTCCCATTATCCTCCTCTATCTTTTTCTTAAGAATCAGAACAAAATTGTGTTTTGTTTGGCATCATATCAAGCTCGAACTTGAGCTATCTTCAAAACCTATGAGCCCTAGTTTTCCACCACCTCAACTCCCTGATCCCGAACAGAACTCTCTCTCCTTTTGCTATAAATAGCATGCCCCGGTGCTCTTCTTTCATCCACCGCCCTCGCCCGAGCGAATCATGCCCTATCCACCTCGTCTTCACTACCTCCAACCTCCTCGTGCCATTGTTAGTTTGTGTCATCTCCCCCTTTGGCACTGTAGCATCAAGAAGAGCTCCGGTCGCCCTCTTCCCAAAGTCAAAGCTCGCTAAAAGCCGCTTTTCACTGTCAACCTGAGGGCGCCGCCACTTGAAGCTTGTCGCTGAACTCTTGCCGCCACCATTTCTTGTTGTGTTTGAGCTAGTAAGGTTTGCTATCTCATGCTCATCATCAAGGTGCTCTCCATTCTCACTGTCACCCTGACTTTCATAGTTTGCTGCCACATCCAAGCTAGTCAACCGTCGAGCTAACGTGGTCATCTGCATAATCATCTCTTTTGCCGCCATGTCACCCTCTCTATCCCATGTTGCCACTTGCGTGCCATCTCACATGGCACATCAAACTGAAGATGATTTGAGCTGTTCATATCCTTAGATCATATATGGACCATCGATCTTTGGTGGACCGACTCTATGAACCCAGTCCACCATAGATCAAGGATCTTTTCTCTTTGACATACGGGTCTCTTTTTTTAATGACCTCAACCATCCTCTCTCCTACCTGACATCATAATTAATCTTTTCCTTTAGTAAAATAATTATAAACTATGTAACAGTTTTGTTTAATCCATTTAAATAGGCTTTCCTTGATTAAATATTGTAAAATTCATAACTAATTCATATGAACTTAGAATGAGGTTGTTCAAGTTTTAGAATTCATCTAAAATCAGGATATACATGTTTGTTTACTTTTATGTACTGTTCCTTTACTTTTATTTGTCTTTTTCTTTGTTTTGCATGCTAGCTTATAGTTTTTGTCGTTTTGGAGGTTCGCGTGTTAGTTAGAAGAGTTTGAAAGGACTAATTGAAGACCATTGATAGTAAGGCAAGTCATACAGATCTAAAATATCCTTTGAGCATGTTGATCCAATATTTAAATTCTTGTTTTACTTCAAAGACGCATTTATTTTAGAATGCTGTTGGGTGATGTGAACCTGTATCCTTTGTTGTGGCCAATTTGTATTGATTAGCTTATTCCTTGTTACTATGAAATATAATTTGACTAGCTTCAACTCTATATGTTGGTCTAGTTAGATTTTAGTATAATTGCTTAGCCATACTTAGAATTCACTTATTAGATAACTAGTGCTTCATTCAGGATTGTTGATAGTTGATTAATTTATAATGTTCCAACTGAAGCATTTACCATATTAACTACAAGCCAGAATGGGCAGTGGCTGAATCTATACTATAGCATGTCCTAGCAGGAGGCGTTATGGTATGTTTTGTTAGTGGTAATATCAATAAATTCACAATGGTAGTCATAAGTCCTACAAGACATTATTAAGTCTATTTGAGACCTAAGAGTTTTTATAGCCTAGAAGTTGGGCCACCTCTACTAGGGACTTAGCCGGTAACCATTCTGTTGGGTGTGTTATGCGAAGGGTCCTGTCACAATCCTTTCTAAGGTACCGTGGTGGTATTGAGGCACATAGTAATATATTGTGGAGTTGTGTCTTGTGGATAAATTTGTACCCCTCTAGTTAGAATAAAACTATTCCAATAGCCATGTCTGCGATTATGGACGAGCTTAACAATGTCTTTCGTAATTACCCTCACACTAATTAATGATAATAATCTAGTGATGATAATTTGTTTGCTTCGAGGGTGGAGTAAGATCTATGCAACTAAGTTTGGTTGTTCAGAGAGGGTTTGGGCATGTGTAGAATTGGTGTGCTGTTCAGAGTCAGTTAATATTGATATTTAATTACTCTACTATTTTACTACTCTCAAATCCCATGCATCAGCATACTTATTTAGTATTTCATATACTTAATGCTATAAAAAAACAAATGTTGCTTCAGTGGATGGAGTTAGAGGAGCTACCTATGGGAGTGGAGCTGAAACCTCGCTAGATCATTTTTCCGCTGCTATTTTCTTCTTTGTGAGGACTAAGTGTCTTTTTTATAAGGATTTAATGTTTATGTTTATGTTGGATCTATATATTAAATTGTCAATTGTATACCTTGTCTGATTCTTGGATGAGGATTGAATGTACAAATTAGTCTAAAAATTACTACACACTCCTGCATAACTCTATTATATTAGATTCCATGCTTGGCCTTGTCAGCATACAAATTTTTAAATTTATGTTGCTATGTACCTTGAGATATAACTCTATTCTCTTGGTCTTTTTATGTTTTTTCTAAGTACTTTGTTATTACTATATCAAAGAAAATATCATTATCTATCATAGAGGGTCCAGCTGCTTTGTACCGATCTCTAAAATAGTTATATATGCCATACATGATAAATTTAACAATGGCAATAAGTGGTAGCTCTCTTACACCAGAAATTACTAGTTGTAAATCTTAATCGAATTGGTAGTCATTATACTAAACCTAGTACCACCATCATCATATAATAATGCTTATTTATCTATTGACTCATTCTCAATCTAGTGTAAAAATTTTCTAACCTATAATGCCAATCTCCTTCTCATAGTATAATCATCACTAGGGGTGGTCCTAGAGCTTCTAGAGCCTCATCACCTATAGGTGTTGGCCTTCTAAAATACTTATCTATTTATTTCGTTGTTAGCTCATCCAATCTCCTTCAAGGCTTATTGAATTTCTTAAAAAAATCTATAAGGTGTTTGTTCTTGAATTGCTTGAAGAAATTAGTATCTATGTGACGCATGCACCATCTATTGCGAATATTCGGTCACTCTTGTGCATACTCCTTCTCAATGTTGCCATCCCACAAATATTCAATAGGCCGTAGAAGGCAGGCATGATAGTCATGTATAAGGCATACACCAAGCCTCATACGCACAATTACATCGTTCATTTGCTTTAGATATCAATACTAGCTTTTAGTGTTCTTATTCTCAATGAAAGCGAAAGCCACGGTAGCACCTGATTATTCATATCAACTATAATTGCTGTCAATATTTGCCATCTGTACTTTCTACTAAGGAATATCCTATCGATGCAGAGTCTGAGACAACAATGCATAAATACTTGAATGCATGCACTTAATGCGAAGAATGCCCGTTGAAGCACACTCTACTGAGGATGCTCAAGTGATGGGAATGATTTGAGGTTGTAATAGCTCCCCAAATTCTTTTGAAGACAATGCAAATTATCGTATAAAGATTCGAATGTGCCAAACCTCATCTCCACAATCTTCTATTTCATCCTTCATGCCTTCACATAGGTAATTATGTATTTGAATTTGTTCTCAATGTGCCTAATAATTGACTTTAGTTTATACCTTAGGTTGTAGAAAACATTAAAATACATTTCTGGTACAACAAATGCGGATGTCATATTTCTATAGTATTTTTCGACCCCATGTAAATAACAATCATGCTTGGTGACGATTGTTATCTTCCAGTAATTCATTTATTTATCCTTAAATGAATGAACCCTCTATGGACATCTATAACTTGAGTTCATGTACTTTACTTCATACATTGACTTGGTTAACTTCATGACCTAGAACTCCCTCTGAAGTTACACTGGCCAGTGCTTAACTAACTCCACCAATTTCTCTTTGTATGTATACTTAGCCTCCTTATTGACCTCGTTATCATTTTACTCCCATGGCATGTGATGTCCCTTAGAGATAACAAATCTGGAGAAATCCTCGTTGAACCGTTGTAACAAATTTATATTACCGTCCTCCTTTTCCGACGATTTATCATCCTCTATATGCTCGTTATCAAAATCATCTCTATCTATTACTTTAACGATGGTGTTATTTCTTTTTTCTTCATTTGCTAATCCTCTAGGCTCTTTGTCTTCTCCTCCCCCTCCTCCTCCTTCTTCCTCTTCTAGGTTTTTTTTGACTCATTTTCCTCCACTGTTTTGGGATCACCTTCAGTTATACTTGGATACGTTTTGTCTTGCACTACCATTGGACCAGTGTTGTCTTTTTCGTACACCAACACAAGAATATTAGATGACCAACCTTATTACAATATATTCTCCACGTAACATCTCCAAGTAATAATGGAATCCATTGCTATTAATTTCTAGAAAAAAACCTTCGATTGCCCAGCTCACTACGACATATACGGTTATTGCGTTGAACTGAGAGTTGACTTGGAAGCCTTGCATTAACTAGTTGTATGCTACTAGAAAATTTCTCGCAACCGGCCTTTCAATGCTCTTAAGGGTTAAATCGAGCTTTGACAGATCTATACTATATGGATCATACCTAACATTTTCTCAATCATAATATAACCAAAATATCACATTATTTGATATATCAAATAGAGTTGAACTAAGAAATTAATCATCATATTTACTACTATGCATTCAATATTTTAATACCGACATATCTTTAAATATTACGAATGAAACTATTCACAAATCTAAGGTAATACTATACATACTTGTTCGTTTCATCACTTAAAATAAATATTATAAAGGGTATAAACCATTTATCTCCATATGAACCCACAAGCAAGTAGGGCTTTGCCACTTTTCTTTGCCTCCCCTCAATCTTTTCTTCTCATTTTTCTATTTTTTTTTGTATTTTTAGACTGCTGAGAGGTCTTTGGTAGTCATCTAAAAACACTCAAACAGAGAGAGAGGATGCCCGTAAATTTGTTAGATCCCCTATCCTTCCATGAGCGGCTTGTCAATTTTTTAAGTGGGCCCTTCCTCCCTCTTGCTCCTTGCCGTAATATTTTATAGACGCTCTCCTATTATAAAAAAAAATGTCTTTGACTAGTGTGGTAAAAGATCAACAGTAAAAGCTTCTTGTCGGTCGTCATTAATAAGACCAACAAATATTTACTAGTCTGATTAAAGCTCTCACAAAAACCTCACAAAGTGTTGGATATATATCTATAAATTTTATTAAAAAAATATATTTATATATATTTTAATAAAAAATATATAAATAAAAAAATTCTTAGATTGAGGGGGCGGCAAATTTTGTTTTGTTGGCCGATCACGAGTCCAAAAACTCCTCGGAGGGCCGTGTCCGGCTCCAAGCCTCTACTCTTCAGAAACCGAAGGACTGACTCTTTCCTTCTCTCCTCTCACCAGAGCACCGCCGTCGCCATTGTCCGGTAGTCCTCAGCTCCTTCACCTCCGCCGCCCGGTGTCACAGGCTCACAGCCTCTCCCTACTCCGCCTCTCCTTCACCGCACCAGTGTTGCTCCTCCCCTCGATCACCCCGGTGCTGATTCCCTCTCCGGAAGTCGAGGTCACGATTGGGGACGGCCAGATCCAGGCTCATCGTGGTTGAGGGCCAACGGATCTGACCTCCTTCCGACTTCAGGTGGCTCGTCCGAGTACCGGTGGCCTTGGATGGGGTTGAGGACCGACGATGGCCTTGGACGAGAGCGGGAAGCGACGGCGTTATCGAACGGCTAGAGCTTGGACTTTGGACGACGACGCCGGCGAGCTACAGTGGCTGCGATTCGCAATGATCTCGGGCGCCAACAAGCTATTGCCTCGAGCCCTCGACAGGTGACCTCGGGTAGTGGCTCGGCCAGGCTGGATGGTGAGTAGTGTGCTTCCTGTAGCTTCTCTCTTTTCCAATGAGACCACTCGTTCAAAGGAGCAAATGATGCTGTTGATGCATAGTTACAACGCTAATAGGTTACTCAAACATTTAGTATTTTTCATGATGAACTCATCGTAACACTGAAGTGTAGATAATCTCTGGATGTAAGGTACTGAAATGGAATGCACATACTGATCGATCTCCCTGCTGGTTTTCATGTATTTCTTCATTCAAAAGCTATATGCTTGACTGCCCTTTTTTTAAAAAAAACTCGAAACCTGTACATTGATAACATCTTCAGTTTGATGTGTTATATTTTTGCTTAAGAGTAATAACGATTAGTATAGATATTGAGTCTTGGACCATTGGCTTTTGAATGAAAGAGGCAATCCTAACTAAGCTGTAGGAAATATATGGGAAGTCCATCCCTTCTGAGTTTGCCCATTTAAGTTTCATATTAAAGTAAAACATGAAAAAAATGATTTTCCTCTTTGTAGATGAACCAAAAATTTCTATTTCATTTTTCTTTATGTATGGACTGATTTCATGAGACTTTGCATATCTTCCATAAGTTCTTCATCAGTGGTTAAAGACAGTTATTTTCCTGTCAATCATATGTAACGGATTTGTGTGATCATGCCAAGTAGTCTGTTGAATTAATTCTTGTGACTTATGGTCTATTGTGTCTTGTAGTGGAAACTGTTCAAGAATCAAGATGTCCATGGAAGATTAATATTTTCTATGTCCTGCAAATTTTTTTCACCAATATGCCCATTTCTATTAGAGGCTTGTCAGCCAGTTAATTTGTTTACCAACATGCCCATTTTGCCTTTAACAGGAGCAACTGTTGGAAAGACATGCAAACTTACTTTCTTACACAAACTGCATTTATGAATGCGATGAAGGAGAGCACATATTTTGTTTTGTTACATTTATTTTCCCTGTGTGATTTGTGGGATTACTATCATGACAGAAAATATTAGGTCCAATTTTTTTTGACGGGAATTAGGTCCATTTCTGGCGGAGAATAATCATCGCATTGTCTTTTTGTTCACATGTGCACCTTTATGTGTGTCCTGCCATATACACATATAATCCTATGCTTTCTGCTAGCCGTGGATAAACCATTATACCATATTTTGTTGCACAGATTCAGTCATTAAAATATGCATCTGGGATCTTCAATTGTCTGGATGTTTATGCAAGCTAGCTAGAAACTATGCCAAACATCGTTAATTTGACATTGGCATATCTTCAGGTCAACGTATGGATGTCTTATGTGCTAATAAGCTTCTTTCTTCATATTTTCCTGATACTAGTTTGCTTCCCAACACTTCAAACCACACTTACCTGTATTAGTACCAGAAACTGGGAAAAATCGTGTTAAAATTGAACGCTTGATTGCATTAGTAGTTGCCCCCCACCCAACGTGTATTTTTTAAAACTGGGATTATGTACCTGCTTCCTTAATCTAGAACTGGTGGCTTTTACCAGAACAAATTGAGTACATGTAGCCAATGCTACGCCTATTGTCTCATTTAAACAAAATAACAAATGAAGCAACACAGAGCTAGCTTGTTAATAAAATATTTTGAACTGTAATTGACTACGGATATCTACACTAGGACTATCTTTTACGTTATGCTAAAAATTACATTGTCAGTATGAAATGGATCAAGTTTGAATTAGTGAATCATAGCAATGTACCAATTTGAGCTAATCTAAACGTCAGAAAATTACAGTTAAACACATGTCACTTCTTTAAATACATGTTTACTTGTACAATATTGATGTCTCCATGCGTGAGGCAAACATCATGCTTTCTAGAATTGCTGCTTGTGCCCTTTGTTGGTTATCACAGTTTTTGTTTCCTAGTGTGTTATTTATTCCAGGAGTACTGTTGCTGAGAGCATCCTTAATAAAGATGAACTCCATGCAAAGGATTGATATTACTTGAGTGTGCTAGTAACTTTGATGTAGTAAATCTGCTGTTGCTATTGCCATGTAGTTTTTATTTATTTGTCATTAGCTTGTTGAGGTATTGATGGTTACATGTATGGATTGTTTTTTGAACATGTAACATCAATTTTCTATGCACAATTTTAATAGACCATGCGGAGCAGTGTTTTTATTTGTGTATTTGCCTAAACATATGAAATGTCTAAAGTTTGTTGTATTGTCTCTGGATTACTGGATGTAGAATTGATGTGTAATCTGAATGTAATTGTAAGATTTCTTTTAAAAAGAATTGAACTACTAGCAAATCCAAGGGCAAATTGGCTGCCTGGAATGGAATATGTGCCGGTGAAGCTACAAAGTATAGAGAGCAGTTAACTGCCGGGAAAGGAATTATCTGCCGGTGATGTGATTGGGCATCCAGGGCAGTTAACTGCTGGGAATTGTGAGATCTGCTGGGAATACCTATTCCCGACAGGACTTCACAGGGCAGTTTTTAAGTGCCGGGAATACTTTCCCGGCAGATGAATTGCCACATTAAGAACTTATCTAGGGCACTAGGGCAGTTGAATTGTGCTAGATTTTAAGTCAGTGAAACTATTATATGTCGTCAACCCTTACATCTTACAAAAAATATAAAAGTGAGGTGAATCGAATTATAGTTGTAACATGAACCTAACCAAGAATATGACACAACGTTAACATAGCATTACAGCTAATTCGCGTACACAAAGCATCGTTCCATCACCAACATATGAAATACAAATTACATAGATCAGTATTGCTAGCTAGATTACTTGTGTAAACATGTAGGGCCTGTTTGGATGGCTCCTTAGTACTGCAACGCATGCTTGCCAAACCTAGCCAAATGGGTGGCTAATAAATTGATGGTCACACCTTGGACAAAAGTGAGTGTATGACATGTGGAACCTAGAGCTAAAAAACTGCACGTCGTAAGTGTGGCAATGAAACAAACAATAGTCTCATTATATGTGGCAAAGTTTGGCAAAATGTGGTAGTGAACTAAACAGCCTTTACACCCATTCAGTGGCTCCAGGAGGAATGCTAACGGGCGCACATGCACCGGGGGAATAAGTTGCGCACCTCGGCGCGCTCGTCCCGCTTCGTTGCTAATTACAACGATGAGCTAAGTGCTACGGTGACTTCTTAACAAAACAATTGATTTCAAAGTTTTAAATTTAATGTTGAAAGTTTTAAAAAGTTGAATTGAAAGTTTTGAATTTGAATTGAAAGGATTCAAATCTGGGTAGAGGTTTTAAAAGTTTTAAGTTGAAAGTTTCATATTTTGAGTCAAAGGTTTCAAAATATGAGTTGAAAGTTTTAATTTGGAGTTGAAGGTTTCAAAAAGTTGAATTGAAAGAATCAAATTTGAGTTAAAAATTTTCTAATTTGAGTTGAAAGGTTCTAAAATTTGGATGAAGGTTTTTAAAATTTTGAGTTGAATCTATCAAAAACTTTCAAATACAAAATTTGGATAAATTTTCAATCAATTTTAATTCACTTAATAGAGAAAAATAAAATAGTCAACAAAATTGCTTACTTTTTTGTTTGGGCTAGGTCCATATAAGACCACGGAAGATGGAGTGAAGTGTAGCTACGCGCCTACACATGCGTGTGCGCTGCCAGTGTAGCTACGCCAAATATGTTTCTCGCTTGGACCATACTAGATGGGCGACTTGCTCATTGGATGGTTTTATCCTAGGAGGTCGGCTCCATGTTGAGGTTTGGCTTTTGCTATAGTTGGCGCTTTTCCACTATTCATCCTTTCCATCCGATTCATCATGTCGTAGTTCTCACCTTAATCTTTGCTTGTTCCCCATTTTCTTTCTTGTGCACCTCCTGGATCCCTCGCTCGAGCCATGCGTGTCTTTGGGTTGAGGCCAACCTATGTGCTATAGTTGGGCCCCTACCAGCATGGCATAGCACAAAGGCTCTGTAGGCTATGCCTGGAGTGTGCCTTTTTTATATGGGCCGGTTCGTCATGACCAACTAGATATATCATGCCTTAATAGGTTGTGTTGAAGTAGGCTATGCTATAACAGGTTATGTCGAAGTAGGCTGTGTCAAGTATTATCATGGGCTATGCTAGCTTAGCCTATCTGTTTGGACATGTATATGGCCACCTTGGTAGTAAGAAGATGCAATACCTTTGCCATATCATAGGTTGAACAATGTTGTAGGTAATCTTTATTTCAGAAACAAAAAATGATTCTATTTCTATTTCTGATGTAGATAATAGCTATATAGTCCCTTCTGTTCAATCTTCAGGTGGTCTTTGGATTTTGTGGAACAACAACATGGACCTCACTATGATGCGAAGTAGTACCAACTATATTCTAGGTGTACATATCCCTAATAGCACTTTTTTTAATCTTTTGTATGTATATGGTGATCCCTCGTCAGCATACTAGTAGAATATGACAAGATGTTAATACTTTTGTTTCTCAAAGTAGGCATCCTCCTACCATCTGTATGGGTGATTTAAATAAAATCATAACCCTAATGAAAAGTTGGGTTGTGCTCCTTCTAATTTTACTCATATTTCTCTCTTTTGTCATCATATGAGAAATTTGGGGCTGATTGACATAGGGTACGATGGCCTTGCTTACACTTTGACCAACAAGAGAAGAAGTAAGGATGTGATTATGAAAGGCTTGAGAGATGTTTGGCTAATGTTGATTGGTGTGTTGTTTTATTTGATACTATATCATCTTCCTTTACTTTATGGTGATAATGCTCTCATTCTAATCCTATCAAACCCTAGCTTTAGAAAAAAATGTTTCAAGTTTGAGCATCGGTGGTTGATGGAAGAGGATTTTTAAGACTATGCTAAAGACTCATGGAACAAATCAGGCAATTGCTCCTTTGTCAGCAAAACTAGAAGGCTTGGTTATAGCCTCCTCAAGTGGAGCAAAAAGAAGAAGCCTTTGCAACAACAAATTGCCAGTGTAGAGGAAGAAATCTTACAAATCCAGACGAAAATGAAAGGCACTACTTGATGGACAAGGAGAAGGATATTATAGTCAAGCATGATGTTCTTATGCACAAACTATCAGACTTCCACAGGCAAAGAACAAAAAAACATTGGGTGTAGGAGGGAGATAGATATACTTCCTTTTTTCAACAATCTGCTGTGAAGAGAGGAAGGAAAAACAAAATTATTTCTGTCATGGTCAATGGTTCTTTAATTTCTAATATTGATGATATTGCTTCTATGTTTATTGAATATTTTCTATCCTATTCTGTGCAGAAAGACAAAACAAGGATACTTTATATGAGCCAATGGAAAACACAAATCAAGAGATAGACTGGCAGATTCTAGATGAAAATAAAGTTTGGTAGATCATTAAAGGCATGAAGAAAAATGCCTCCCTAGGTCCTGATGGGCTCAATGTGGCCATCTACAGAGCTGCATGGAGTTGGATCAAACGTGATTTAATGGAGCTCATTCAAGAATTCTATCAAACATGTAACTTGCCAACTGAATTTAATAAAACTAACATTGTGCCCATTTCTAAGAAAAGCAGGCCAGCTTCTCCAATGGACTTTCGGCCCATAAGCCTCTATAGAAGAATAGCTAATAATATCATTGCGGCTGAAGAAATTGTTCGTTCGTTCAGTTTAAATTCTTATAAGGGTAACGTTTTTTTTTGGCTAAAAATTGACCTCTCAAAAGCCTTTGATAGACTTGAATGGGATTTTATAGCTGTAGCTGTTCATCATAAATGGTGATTTCATTGATCTTATACTAGCCAGCATTAAATTGTTGTCCTTTGCTGTCACCATCAATATTCAATCATATGGAGCTTTTAATGTTAACACGGCATTCGCTAAGATTGTCCTCTTTTCCCCTATTTGTTTGTTTTAGCTTTTAATGAGCTCTCTGAACAACTTAATGAAGCTTTAACTAACCAAAGATTAAAATGGATCAAATTAGATGATGCAGTGCCTATTATGCATTCTGTTTTATATGCAGATGATTTAATCATTACAGGTTTAGCAACAGAAGAGGAAGCTAGAAAAATAAAAAGTACCATTGATGATTTCTGTCAAAAATCAGGACAAACTCCAAATTGGAAAATATCAGCTATTCTTTTCAGTAAGGTGACTCCTGCTCATATCTAAAATTCATTTAACAAGATCTTTACTGTTGCAGTTATTGACAGCTCCACAAAGCATCTAGGACATCCTCGTTTTGTCTCAAACAGAAATAAAGCTTCAATGTACATGTTCATTGTGGATAAATTCAGAGCCAAGCTCAATAATCTCAAAGCTAACAAACTCTCTCATGTAGGCAGACTGGCTCTCATTAAACCAGTTTTTGCTTCTTTGCCCATTTATTGCATGGCTACCAATATGCTTTCTAAAAAGATTATTGCTATGTTAATTATTATTATCAGAACATTTTGGTGGTCAGATGTGCAGCGAGGACAAGGCAAGAAGCCACTATGCTTGAAATCTTGGAAAGACATTTCTAGGCCTGTTCAAGAAGGAGGACTTGGCATTAGAGACATACAAGCTGTGAATAAAAGTTTAATTCTCAATTCAGCTTGGAGGCTAGTTACAAGTCCTGAAGATGAAGTTTCCAAAATTCTCAAAGGAAAGTACTTTGATAATACTTCCTTTTGGGAAGTTCCTACTAATATTTCTAAACCTGTCATTTGGAGCTCTGTTCTGAATGTAAGGAAGATATTAAAAGACCCTGTCACTTGGCTGCTAGCTGAAGGTAAAGTTTCCATTTGGAGCCAACCTTGGTGTGACATTGGTGCAGATATTCATGATTACATTAAATTAGATTCTATTCCGGATCAAATGCCTGTTGCTGACCTTTGGACCTCTAAAAAAACCTTGGAGATTTCTAAACTGAATTCAATCTTTCAGGATCAGGCGGTCAGTAAAATTTTGCAGGTACAAATAATACAAGAAGGGGAAGGCAAGCTCTGTTGGAAACACACATCAAATGGAGTCTCTAATAAAAAAAAGTGCTTATAAGGATGTGATCAAAAGGGAAAATCAGACCCCTGATTAGGTAAACACTCCAACCCTAGCCCTTATCAAACAAATTTGGAAAAACAAACTGATTCCTCCTAGGGTAAAGACTTTTGCTTGGAGATTACTCAGGGAAGCTCTTCCTACTTCTCAAAGGCTGAACTTTAGGATGAATGATATTTCTCCTAATTGTTGCAGATGTGGACAGCTAGAAACTGATCGTCATCTTGTTTTCTCTTGACCTTTTAGTAAACTTGCTTAGATTATTTCTGAAGTTAACATTTCAACTGGCATTTATCCTGAAAACTTTTGTGTTTCTGTTATTATTTCTTATATGATTAACTATGATTCACAACATGCCACTTTGAATAGAGTTCTCATCCTTCTTTGGCATTTGTGGAAAGCCAGAAATGATCTCAAATTTCAGGGCAAGACTAGAGAACCGACTCAAGTTTGTTTTGCAGCAGAAGCGATGATAGTTATCTATGCCAAATACTCTTCTCAGCAGGAAGCACAAAATGACCAGAAGGAGAACGTGCCCGGCAGGAGAATGCCAGAGATATCAAATGGAAACATATGTCATGTAGATGCATCTTGGGTGAATGGATTTGCACGAATAGGAATTTTCTTTCATATGCCAAACACACATAATGCTCTGTTTCTAAAAGCTACTAGTCTAGTGGCTCAATCTCCTTTACAGGCAGAATTATTGGTTCTTCAGCTGGCAATGGAGGTGGTAAACTATCTTGATTTACAGATAATGAGACGATCGCAAACGTCATGAGGAGGAGAAACTTCGAAGTAGAACCAGGGCATTGGAGTCTTAGGCCTTTGCTCATCCAAATTCAGTAAGTATCCCTGAGAATTTATTGCAGGTCAGGTGGATTCCAGAGCAGTCAATCGTCTAGTGGATAAGTTAGCAAAAGATGTGAGAGATAAACAGCTCAATAATCCAGCATATGTTTGTCACAATATTTCGCACCTAGCTTATCCTAGTAGAAGGTGCTATGCGAAAGGTCTGCAGGACCATTTCAGCTCTATGAATTGTAATATGTTTCTGAAATGGAATAAAGTTTGTGAGTTCTCAAAAAAAAAAACAAAACAAACATGCACATTCACATGTTTTCCTAAACCCGTCTTTATCAATTTCATTCACCTCAACTCTACTTCTCTCAACCTTTTGTTTTCTAAAATGGGAGGTGAATATGTTTGGATATATAGGTCGTACAATAATATTGCTTCAAGGGTCATGCTATCGTTGATAGAGTGGCCAAGTACCATATTTTTAGGGGCGAGCCAAGATATGGTTGATTAGATTAAAGTTTATATTTGTGTGAGTGTGTGGATACAAAGGTTTGGGTGGTGGGGGTGGGGGGGTGCGTTTGTTAGGTGATTCTGCTGTTACTTTCAAGAAAGTTTAGTAAATGTAACCGTACGTATACAATGAACACAATAGCAACAGTTGTGGTCGCATCAGGATCTCTAAACATTGGTGGATTAGTAATAGGTATACAATGAGGTGAAGAAAATTGTGTTGTTGGCTAGGTTATCGTTTCTACAAGCGAGGGGGAACTCGAAGTTTTTGATTGGTTCCAAACATTTAACCCTCTCATTTTTGTCGTTATAACTTTGGAAAAAAATATCTTAACAAGTTAAAAATATTTCGTCAAAAATGGCGACACAAGTCATACCTAACATATTTACTCTTCATCGTGTAATCTTCATTATATATGAAAATAAAGTTGTTTGCACAAATATATTGGAGAAAATTCCATGTATGACTTAGAGGAACATTTTATGACAGAAATTAGTAGGTTCTTTTAAATATTGATAAAATTTATTTTTTTTCATTTACTGCTATAACGGTATATAGCTAATAATCCACAAACAGCCTAAAAACTGGTAATCCATAATTTTATCCAGAGAATGACTACCAAGTGCTAGAAATTCCCAAATAATCCTAGTTACCATTAGCGAGTCACCCTTCTTTGGCACAACATTCATATGTATATGCATACATTTATGGTGCAAGATTATCAGAATAATAAATAGAGACATGCATGTAGTACCAATTTCGCGTCACGGTATAGATAAGCCATATTTGAAGTGATATACCCCGGAAAACAAGGTGGTTATTGTCAATCAATCAGTTTCATTGTTCGGCTAAAACTAATAAAAAATTGATAACTTGCTTTTCCTAGTAATAAATAAATTCAGCTCATTTCCTGCAGAAACCACATTTATGCGTTACTCATCATTCTTTTCTTAAACTAGCTACAAATATGAAATTTGCAAGTGGGAAAGAAAAACTGTAAGTCAGGAATAGAAGCTTTCAATTATTGTGACAATGATAGATATTATGCAAGGAGCATTCCATAACTGATATAGTATAGCTAGTAAGCTTTATCCTAACAAACCTTTATTTCTTTATTTATCATTACAACTGTTGATTAGTTTCTCCTATGTACCTTAATCCAGAGAATTTGTGAAAACAAAAGAATATTGTTGTACCTAGTATGTGAAGAAAAAGAAAGAACAAAACTCTGGTATATATGTGAACCTGTGATCATGCATCTAGCTAAAAGTTTTGTCCATGTTTGGAATTCCTAATAGAATTGGTTCCCAAAACCTGCAAAGTTCATGTGAACCAGTGATGTTCCAAATGGACCTTAAATTAATGGTCATAATTAAGAGGTAAAAGAGCTGCACATTAAAAAGCACTTGTTGACGCGTTTTCTCCTCCATATATTAGTAAGAGTAAATTCTGCAAAAGAAAGAATATCTCCCTTCCAAATCCTGCTTTTTGGGAGGGTGTGTTGTTGTCATGCCTGCTAGCTGACCCTCCCCTATAAAATCACCCCTTCTCCCATTCCTTTCTCCTCTACCAAAGCAGCCATTTCACCTTAGTTTGTAGGCCTACTAGAGTAGCTAGCTAGCTAGCTTGTTGCTCGGGCAATATGGTTCGCAATAGAATTATCCTCAAGAGGGTCGCTAAGGATTCTACTCGACGCCTCATGTTCAAGAAGCGCTGTAGGGGCTTCATCAAGAAGGCCGGAGAGCTGGCCTCTCTTTGTGGTATTGGCGTGTGTGTGGTGGTGTATGGAGAGGGCGAGGTGCAGCCAGAGGTCTGGCCTTCCACTCTGGAGGCACGCGCAATCCTGTCTCGCTTCAATGAAGCACCGGATGTAGATAGGTTTAAGAGGGTGACAAACCAGGAGGAGTACCTCCGAAAGCGCATCACCAAGATCCGGGAACGCATGAGCAAGGTGGATCAGGAGAACTGTGAGCGTGATGCTACTGTCATGCTCTATGAGGCTGCCACTGGCAAGCGCTCTATGGCAGGCCTTAATGTCCAGGAGCTTGCAAACCTTGGGTTGGTGATTGATGAGCGCATCAAGCAACTGAAGGAACACATCAAGCGCCTTGGAGGTGTGACCTTCATGGCGCCACCACCGGTGCTACCGGTGGAGCCGTCGTCCTTGCCACTACTAGTGCCATATGCCAATGGTGTGGGCATGGAGAGGACTAAGAGGATGAAGCTAGGCAATCGACAACATGGCTGGTTCATGAACATGAACACCACGACTAGTGTAGACGTGGGAACCTCTACCTATGGTAGTTTTGGCGTTGGAGGCAGTACTGGTGCCGAGACCAATGCTAGGGATGGCATGGTGCATCTTTCCAACTAGTTGGGTACATAGTTCTTCGTGGGCTGATATGCCTAGCTCTTCTATCCTCTCGCATATTTGAGTAGGTGCTATGGTCGTCTAGCGTACTACCGTATGAATGAGTGCATGGCTCACCTCTTATTTGGTTTACTTAGTCAAGGATTCTGCAGGGTCCTATGTATCTTACTATTGCATGCATGTTTTGTGTATTCCGCTCCATGAGCAGAAAGTTTTCCCATATCCTTCGTTTTGTTACATTTTCTTATGTTATTTTTGTATTGCCATCACTCGGGTTGGGGTAGTAGCATGCATCCATGTATCTGATGATTTCTTTGATGGATGCAATGATACTATTTTGGATTGTTATAGATAATACTGATTATCGAGTTTGTCTATTTCTAACCTATAATCCAAGATCTAAAGCAAGTTCAAAACTTGAATTGTTTGAGCGTTTTTATATCAAATGCAAGATATTAAGTGTTTTGCAGTTTGATGAATCAGATACCTCAGATGTTCACATGGATGCACTACGGGGGATCTCCATGAGAATGATATTGGGAATATCTTTTCAAACAGAATCAAAATGCTAAAGTTTGAATAGATTCTCATTTGGAAATGTTTTATTTGATAGAACCGGAATACATTTTTGTATAAATTGCATTTTTGCTATTGGATTGGCCATTTAGGATTCTGATCAATGTAACTTGCTAATTATGTAGAAATAACATGATTTCTTATAATAATGAGAATCAGGTGGTGGGTTTGTTGATGTGGAAAGTTTGAATAACATTCTTGTTTGGGTACGTAAAATATTTGTGCGCCGTTGCACTAAAGAAGAAATAGTTAGTTATTACAATATCATGGTGATTAATCCACGAGGCATAGTTAAGATAAAAAAATAAATAGAACATGAAAAGGAAAGAATCAATTAACATGTGGCACTAGTGCAGTGCCTCAAGAGCGCACTTGCCAATTTCTATAGACCTGTGCTCCTCAATTGGGTAAGAAAATCTATCTTGGATAGAACAAACACACATTCTAAACATTCCAAATATGCTAACCGAAATCAAAATAACTAGTGATCAAGGTCAAACAGCCCAATGTCAAATCCTTAATTTATACGAAAGCTACTAGGTTTATATCCCCTTGCATCCTTGGTGATTGAGACATCTGAACCTAACCTTCAAGGAAGAAGTGACAAATAAACTAAACCTAAGAACATAATAAATGAGTTGAAGCATACTATTTTTATTTTGGTTAGATTATCTTGCTTGTAAGCAGGGTGGATGCGCCATAATTCATGGGTATTCAGATGAATACCCATATATTTGGTGCGATTATATATTACTCGATACAAAATTAACTTTGCTAAGTTGGTTACACCATGCATGCTTCAATTAGTTGGTCATTAGTTGGATTCTCAGTCCTTCACCACTCTTTTTTCCTCAACTTATTCACAACATTTTCTGTCTTCACTCGTATTGTTCACTAGTTAGTATTTGAAACATGTTTACTAGAAATTTTTATTCTTGTCAGGATTGAAGCAACTTTTAAAAAAACACATTCTTTATTTGAAAGCATCTTAGAGAACACAGGCCGGACAAGTTTTTCAATTGCGGGAAACAAGACAAATAATTTGCTATTGTATTTTTCTTCACTTTATTTCATATTTATAAAAATAATTATATATTTCTTACTGACCAAACCATTATATTTTTTCTTAATGTATCTGTATGCAAGTTTTGAATACCCATCCAAAAATTTCTGATCCCCCATTGTTTGTAAGTAGATGACAAACACAATCTTGCAATCGTAAGGCTAGCACTAGTCAACAAATCGCAGGTTTGAAGATTTAATTAGGGACAATACCAGCACTTTTGTTAAGGCAGAAGCTTGATGGTATAATTTCATCAAATTAGTCAGTACAATGTGAATCGGGATCCTAGATACTACATAGGGCTATTGTGAATAGCGTTATGGCCAATATTTGGGATGATCAGCGAGGAAAAATCCAGATTATGAAATGCTACAATAAATCGCTATAGTACCCAAAGAAAAATACCTGCAGTACACTCCAAACACTATGGCTACAACGATTTACTAAAAGTCACTATATAGCTGAAGACACATTTTACTTTTAACACATTGCCCCTCTGCATTTACTAGGGAGGAAAAACTGGAGATGGTAATAATCTGATGAAGAGTTGAGTATATACATACTGAAAGTGATCCTTGAGTTCGTTAAATTCTCTTTGGTAAATATGTTGAAGACGCATAAAAGAGCTCTATCTATTAAAGAAAGCATCTGTGTCATGCATAGTGTCTAATATCCGTGATTGAAATTCTCAGATACGTATTTTGTTTTGTTTTAATTGGGATACTAATACGGCAGTTCATTCCGGTGCTACGCAAGGCTCATGCAAGGCCAGTAAGTTTTGAAATTGGTGTAATCCCTGCCTTGTTAGCATTCTTGTCAAGTGTGATGGAGGATTTTAATTTGACTATGTTCGTAATAAATTAATCTATAGTAATTAACCACCTACTCCAATCAAAGGGCTAGTACTAAATTGTCTTGCTTGCAAACTCGTGCCAACAACAACCAACGCATAGTACACTACGGAATTTTCATTTGTAACTGTGGCGACGGTATTTATTGCAGATTTAAACACGATTGTACTGATATTATGCCTTCTTACATGCACACTGAAATAAGATGAAGATGTTAGTGCAACTAGAACTCAACCTTTGAAAGCCAAAAACTTGAGAAAAGCATCAACTTGATTGAGAGTCTAGGGCAATGGCATTGAACTAGCTCAAGATGTAATGTTGAGGACACACATGGTGTGTGACAAAAGATTCCACAAATTGTGTATCTTGTCATGGCCATGGCTATACATATAAATTGTAGGTTCCGGTGAGAAACGTGTAATGAGACCATCGATAGCCACAGGCACACACTGTCATGCCATGACCAACGGCGAATAGTCACAAGACTGCATGACAGATTCCAGCTAGGTAGAAAGCGTGCAGTGATTGAGTGCTTTTTGTTCGTGTAGAAACATAAGATAAGTCGAGAAGGCAAGGCGGTACGGTGATGCGGTTTGCTACTAGTTTAATTTATCGAGGCAACGAGAGAACGCTTGGCCTTCATTTGAAACTTACTGGATCAGTTGCTAGCAGCTTTTTTTTCTTATCTATTAATTACCTTAGATAATTACTGATTAGTATAGTAATACTATATTTGAGGGGCCCTAATTTTCGGGCCCTGAACAGGTGCACGCCTTGCACCGGTGAATGTACTGCCCTAGTCATGGCCCAACACTTACAGGCTGACTGTGCCGTGGAAGAAATCTGACCTTCTGAGTAGCCAATGTTATGTTCTTGTTTACTTTTATACTCCAAGTTCATGGTAACTAGCTAATATGGAAACACATCCTGGTAATTCAAGCTACTCACCTGTTGAAATGCATGAAGGACAAGCAATCACTAAATAAGAAAAAGAAGTTATACTCACAGCATTACCATTACTCTCTAAGCCCCGTTTAAAAGAGTGGTTTGGTTGAGCTTATATGATACATGCAAAATGACATTAATTATTAGCACATAATTAATTAATTATTAATCCCTATAAACTTTAAAAATATATTTATTTTATTTTTAAAGAAACTTTTATATAGAAAACTTTTTCTTAAAACATACTACAGTTCGGTAAGTATACTAACAAGAAATTAGTCATCCCAAGTTGCTTTCTAGAACTCAGCCCAAGACTTGTCCCTTTGTCTCTCTACTCTTGTCCCAGATCTTGTAGTCTCTACAACTGCAATAGACGATTTGCTACGTATCCATCAAATTATAATATGGAAAAAATTGTTTAAAATTATTAGTGTTGATTACCTCTTTGAAGTCCTCAAATCTTCTTGCAAATATATTGTTAATTAATTATCATTATAAATTTCTTGAGTGATAGTTGTTGAGGTCAGAAGGGTATATGACAAGAATGATTGTATAATTGGTCTAGGGTGGTGGTGGGACGGGCGGGTGTGGGGAGTACAAAGCATGAGATACTATGGAAATATATGAAAAGTATGATTCTTTTGAGGTTCATGTCTATTACTTTGAATTTGTTTTCATTTCTTTCCAGATTCACTCTAAACATTTCAACAATTTGTTTTTCCATTGTTAAATTCTCCACCTTGCCTACATAATATTTCAGTTTTACTGTGAATAATGCTGGCCAAACATCATTCACTTAAACTTACAGATAAAGTAATTTGCCTCGAAAGGCTGTAGTTTCTTTCTTTAGTCTGCATCAATTTTTCACTAAAATTTTTCTTACTCTATTTAGAGATTATCGGATATTTCTACAGAACTAGAACTGTGAATTACAAATATATATTGGGAAGTCTAGACACATCATGACTAAAATGGCAAGAGATACGTGACAATTGAAATAGTGAGAAGAAGTAAGGCTTCCTTTGGAACGGAGAAATTTTGCATGAATTTTAGTGAAATAAACTAATTTCTATAAAATTCCAATGTCCAAAGGAGCCCTAAATAAAATAGGATTGGCAATAGCGACAACATTGAAGCAAGCGTTGGGTTCGCTATAATGCTAAACATGGAAATTTAGTGGGTGTGTGGAAGGATACACCTTGCACAGGCATGTGATAACTGTGTCCTTGTTATAATACATGTGTATCAATAAGAAAAAACAATGCCTTGCATCTTAACTCAAAATTTTATATAAAAATGAGTGTATGAATTATTAAATAGTCGTCAACTTTATATTTGTTGTGTCAATCAAACTAGTTCGTGGTTTTCACAATATTGGATTATTCACTGCATCATTAAGGGTGGCTTGGGGAATAGAAACGACTATTTGTAGTTAATCACGGTGAGAGATAGTATTTTAACTATCATATTAGAGTAAATTTTACAAAAATTACTATACTTTGATCATCTATGGCAAATCTACAGATTTAAGTATGTGTATAACAAAAATATAGATTTAGCACAAAATTATTTACGAAACTACAGAATTAAGACATTATGTTACAAAACTACATATTTAACATCAATTTTATCACAACACTATAGCTTTGTGAATTAAAAAATAATAGTATTGAAAATAAGTAGTCTTTGATAACTTTATCACTAAATCTATAATTTTGAAACACGATACTCTAAATATATATAGTTTTATGATAAATTTGATGCTAAATTTAGAGTTTTGTGATACACATTCTTAAATATGAAGTTTTATGATTGTTTTATCAAAATATCTATAATTTTGTGAAATTTACTCATCATATTAACTATATTAATTCATTGTTAGAGGGTAATTCGAGTTATTAGAGTGCTGATAACAAGTAGATGGAGAGGTTAAAACAGTTGCAGTTAAGGGTTCACAATCTTGGAATGGAATAAAATAATTCATGGGCCACTAAAATTATAGAAATTTGAAACAAAACACTCAGCCAAAATATTTTCATTGAATTTGAACAATTTTTTGCTAAATTAAAAAAACAATTTTTGTCAAATACACATCCAACTGTGACCCATATGTACTAAGAATTTAAAAAGTTTTGTTCCAAAATTGTGAACCCTGGTTGGGGCCAGGGCACTCTACTATTTTTTTTGTTGGTTTTGGACATATTTTATCTTAAATATTCATCCATTCAGTATTACAATTCTATTTAGTTGATTTCAATATATCCCAGTATATCTACAAAACTAGAACAACATTAGCAAGAGTCATGAAATGTGCTGAACAAAATTGAATAAACGTTTGGTTATTTACAATAGCAAATATGGAAAGTAAGATATGTACGCACGCAAATTCTTGCGTGGGAGAGATGCGCGCTAGGTTTATAAGTCGTTATGAATATTAGTACAGCCTGCAATGATGACAAGATAATGAGGTGAATCCTATTACGTTACTAGCTACAAAAGTTATTGTTCATAAGGTGAGGATTAATTGAACATGGCAGCGCATAAACATATTGTGGAGCGTTCTTGGTTGGTTTGAAATAATAATTGTTTTTATTTTTAAAATATTGTAAACAAAGGGTGAGAGTGTTTGAGTTTCATACAAAATAATTATTTCTGGAATTTTGTGCAAGATATTTTCCTATATTTTAGAATAACCACCAGTGTTCCTATTTCGTCCAATTGTAGTGACAGGAAGGTGTAAAGAGTTTAGTAGCCGAGAAATATGAGATAAAAACTTACCTTGCCAAAAAAAAGAAAAAGCTTTAAGGGCCGTTCATGGAAATTGCAAATTTTTGTTATTGTACAATTGCATGTCTTTGGACAATTAGTACAACGCAAATAACTATCAAATGCATGCTCAGAATTTTTCTAAACAGATGTTCTTTAATTTGCGTGGCTTACATATGTTGCAATATTGGGACGAATACACATTTTACTCTTACGTGTAGGGCATAATCATGTCATCAATACACAACCAATGAACATTGCGAGAATTTTCGTCCCACAACGTTCATGAATAGTTGATCATTTCATTATTTGAATTAATCTGATAACATACGTTACTTAAAAATAACGCAAAGATTCAACCATATCCCCATCACTATGAGATCATTTAGGTTTCCTATCTCTGTTTCTTAACTTGGCTACACACAAATCAGTAGAGGGATCGGATATATATGCGTGTATAATGAAGATACACAGTCATCTGGTTTTTTTACACTTATTATTATATTATATTGAGAACAAATTATCAGATCACATTTTAACTTGATCCTTCATTTTTCGAGGGCTATTTACGTAAGTTGATCTTAATCTATATGATTATTTTTCCATAGTAATAAGAATATTTCTATGTACAAAAAAACAATATTATTAATCCTAGCAAAAAAGAATATTATTAATCCTCTTCAATTTTCAAAAAAGAAAATGGTGGACCATGAAAAAACTAGAAAGCGTTTACTTATTTTCGAGAGAAAGTAGAAAGCATTTACAAACCGAAGGGGTGCAATTAACGCAGAAGATTTGCTAGTTGGCTGGGCAATAACAATTGCTGATTCACGCGGTGCCACTGCCACGCATATCTGTGGAGCGTAATTCCATTCCATTTTCACTTTGGATGACTCGCTGTAGTAAGATCATCCATGCAGATCCTCTCCGGTATAAAACCACCCCTACCCCACATTGCTTTCACCTCGTACCAATCCAAAGCTAGCTAGTAGTAGCCATGGCTCGCAAGAAGATCATCCTCGACCGCATCGCTAACGACGCGACCCGGCGCGCGACGTTCAAGAAGCGCCGCCGGGGGCTGGTGAAGAAGGCGAGCGAACTGTCGACGCTCTGCGACGTGGACGCCTGCCTGCTGGTGTACGGCGAGGGGGAGGCCGAGCCGGAGGTGTGGCCGTCGGTGGAGGGGGCGAAGGCCGTCCTGGAGCAGTTCAGGGCCCTTCCGGAGATGGAGCAGTGCAAGAAGATGATGAACCAGGAGGACTTCCTCCGGCAGCGGATCGCCAAGCTCAAGGAGCAGGTGCGTAAGATGGAGCGCGACAACCACGAGCGGGAGAACACCCTCCTCCTCCACGACGCCCTCCATGGCCGCCTCGGCGCCTACGAGGGCCTCACCGTCGAGCAGCTCACCAGCCTCGACTGCGTCGTCAGCACCAAGCTCAAGGCCGTCACCGACCGCCTCGCCGAGCTCCGCGGGCAGAACCAGGTGCCCCCTCTGCCCGCGCTCCCTGCTCCTCCGGCAATGCTGCCGCCGCCTACTGCTCCTCCTGCCATGCCGCCGTCTTCTCTGGCGCCGGTGGCGCCCCCCTCCTACACCAACCCTCGCGGCATGCCAGTGATGGGCCCGCCACCGGGCTTCGAGGGGATGAACCTCCAGAATCAGAACCAGATCATCAACCATGACCAGGACCATCAGACCTGGCTCACGAACGTCGTCAGGAGCGGAGGCGACCTCGGCGCCTTGGTCTGCAGCGCCTTCGCCAGCAGCTCCAACACCGGCGGCGCCGGCACCAGCGCCGCCGCCGCCCCTGACATGATGGATCTTTCCAACCCGGATATGCCGGGGTTCGGCTGGCCTTGGGACGATGATTCTGCCGGGCCATCTTTCCCTTCAATGTAAGGAGACTAGCTCTTCGTGCTGCATGCTGCATGGCCAGCTGCTACGTCGTGCATGGCTCGATCTCGGTCGATCTCGTGCACACGGCAGCAGTTTGCCCGCTCTTTTTATTTTTCTCCAGCAAAATTTGCAACTTTCACGCAGGGTCCCATATCTATCTTAGTATTGCATGCGTCGTCGTCTAGATTTTCTCTGCTCCATGAGCACGAACAGCCTAAGTTTATCTTTCATCGAGTTGCTGCTAGGTTCGTTCGAACCCAGTATGCTTAGTGAGTCATGTCATTTTGTATTCCATATAGCAATATGGATGTATCTTAATTTGTCCGGGTCGGTACTTTGTACTGTTGCAGCATGTATGCCTTCTTTCTATCAATGAAATTGCTGGTTTATAATTTATAAATTTGTGATGATTGCCTACGTACGTGTCGCCGTTGCTTCTAATATAATCCAAGATATATATACACACACATGTGTTTGTGTGTGTGTCTATATATATATATATATAAAGCGTGCTGTGTATATGAGCTGCGTAATGTTTTCGTGCGAATTTACGTGGCCCAAGATGCTTGGCATGATGAGAGAACACACATGGCCACATGAATGGCCTCCAAGAGGGGCTGCAGGTTTATGCAGGTACAGGGTGTTCCATGTTCTAACTGGAGTATCTATTGTTGTTGGCGTTAATGTTTTCTTAATCGTTCTAATAATGGTTGGTCGTTTAAGTGATGCCATTTTGTCTCCAGTCACACGTACGTAGGGGATTAGCTATTGTACATAATAGACTAAAACTTATTGGAAATAAAACTAGTTAATTCTTTGTTTCGTGTTGGTTTGGACTTTGGAATTGCTTAATTAATTTGTTACTATCCCCTTGTAAACAGATCACTAGCGATATATGGTTTCGTAGTTATCTCTGCTTTGTTGGGCAAAGAAAGTGAAAAGCCTGAATATTGTTCCAGGGGTTTGATTGAATTCAGAAGTTCTCTCAAAAGTTTGTTCCTTCAATTCTTCAGCTCAAAATATCTAAATATTTAGATGTCACTGTAGTAAACAGGACTACAGTTGTACAAAAGCAATAATAACCCTATGTTAATAGGATGCAAATGTATTATTTGTGACACAACAATGTGTTTGATCTGTCTTTGGTGTAACTATAGTATGACATTAGCTATATCGTTCTGGTCTAATAATTATGATAACGCTTTAATTTGCCAGGCACAACTAGGATACTGTACTCTCTACCAGGTAAACTTTTTTTTGTGAAAATATTCTCTTCTTGGTTAGAAAAGGTATATCAACTGGAAGGTTTTCTTTGTAACGGATTGGAGGAGATCGGTGGAACGCAGGATTTATTGGCTAGGTAATCCTCAACAATTGCAAGCATCATGTGCCTAATGTTTTTGTGGAGGATTTGAGGTAATTGGCTACAGAGTACAAGTATTGTGAGCCAAGAGTCTTGGAGAAGTGAATTTCTTGGGTAAAAAAGACAAAGATGAAGTATTATATATAGATGAGTACATATACGTGCAATATACTTACATATATATTAATTTATTTCATGAAATTTTTGTGTATTCCCAGGTGGGAATATAGAAATACCCATGTCTCCGCCACTGGAGGCGACCTGTACCTAGTAATTTATCAAGAGCTTTTGAAATATTTTCAATTTGGTGTGTAAAACACATCCCAATTTGTACCTAGCACTCAGGGCGAGTTCTTTAGAATAGTCTGAGCTAAATGGAGTTGCTTACACAAAACAAGATAAATTATTAGCACATATTTAATTATATATTAGTTATTTTAAACGTAAAAAATAAGTTTGTTTGATTTCTTAAAACAACTTTCCCATATAATTTTTTTAAAAAATATAATTAATCGTTCATTAATAACTTATACTAATCTTAGAAAAACCTCACCCTCAGTCTAGCTAGCTTATAGCTAGAGCCCCTAAACAGGCGCAACTAAGGATGATCTTGATTTTTAAATACCTTGGAATACCCTGTGAAAGGATTGAACTAGGATTATTCAAAGATAATGAAATTCGTATGGAGGAAAAACTGTTTTCTGTACATAAATAACCTTTGGTGTTAAAACTATGAAGTTCCAGATAATATAATGTCTTAGAAAAAAAATAAGGGAAAAACAATCTGGAGTGTTGAGACAGTACCATGTCTTCGTAGACTTTGATAACTCATGAAATATTCTGCAAAAAGATATGCATGCCAGAATATATATATATATATATGTAAAAGTTGAGTTTCCCGTGCAAATTATTTACATGGGTTATTTCAAGTAAAATTAAATTTGTTATATATTTACTCTATCTCTGTTTGTATAAATAGAACTATATTGTGGATATTCCCACGCAATTTTACGTAGAGTTATTTAAAAAGGTACTGTTAAATATAATATAATATAATATAATAGACATATTATAACAGATCTTGACGGTTCCCAACTAGCTAGTTAGAGATACCATTTCTCAGAGAGAGAGAGAGAGAGAGAGATGGTTGAAATGGTAAAGATTCCAATGGTCCTGTGGTGACAAAAATAAGCATCTCTCCAATTCAGCACCTCAACCAAAAGAGGGCCAATGGGGATTCTCACATCGTCGAACAAAGATTACCAACCAAAAGCTATAGCTTCTACTACGTGCATACCAAACATAGAACTCCGACGACGACCACGAGACGATTGGATCCGCAGGAAGGAATCACCGATACGATCAAAATCAAGCCCGAAATGAACGGAGTCGATCAATCGGCACAGCCAAGAGATTACCATCTCGCTATATATACACCGGTTCATGCTCGATGGATCCCCTCTAGCTAGCAATAGAAACAGAAGCATAATTTGGATCGGTGACCAACCATCCACCAAGAGCTAGCTAGCTGTCGTTGAACTCGCGTATCCTCGCCTTGTCGAGCATGTCCCACATCACCTGCACGTCCTCGTACGCGCATGCCATCACCTCGCCGTGAAGGTTCGATCTCTCGGTGTCCACCACGACGTGCTGCATCATCATCCCTGCACAAATCAACACACACGCTTTCAGTAAGATCTCTTTTTTTTTATGCAGCTTTCAGTAAGATTTGTATAGATTAACAGACTAGACTGTGGCTGTGAAGCAATAATAAGGATATATAGATCGATGATATGACAACTAGCTAGCTCGAGAGCTTACCGGAGTTTGCCTGTTGCGGCCGCTTGCCGTCCTTGTGCGGCGGCATGCCGAAGATGTTGCAGGCCTTGCGGAACGGCGACGTGATGATGCGCACCCAGGAACTAGCCATATATATATATATATATATATAAGAGCAAGGCAAGATCAGGAGCAGGGTCGACAGAGAAAGCACACTGCAATCTAGCTCCTCCTCACACCTCCAAATAATCAACAGCGCAATCTCTGTATGCGTGTAAAATGGGAAGGAAAATTAGCTACCAGCAGACGAGCCATGGCGTTGGGAGTATGTCTATATATACAGTGGCAACGAGAGGGAAGAAGAGAGAGAGAGAGCAGGCCAGCCGAGCGGGGTGATCTGATTATCATTATTAATTAAGGAAAGCAAGCAAGCAAACATGATGATGGAGAAGATGATGATGTCGTTGCGAGTTGATTGGAAGGGGAGGCAAGATCCGGGAGACAAGCGAGGCGCGCAGCCATGTTATGCACCTCACAGTGCCTGCACGCCTGCACGTGCGCGCTGCCGACTGCCTCCCTCCCTCCATTGCCAGGGAGAGAGAGATGGAGAGATCGGTGTGTGCTAGCGCTAGCTAGTGACGCGCATGAGTGAATGGATGAATGAATGATTGGCCGGGTGGACCAGACCACGTGACGCAATTCGTCTCCTCCGCCGCTCGTACGCGGCTCGTACTTTGGTCCAATCCCGCGGGTACGTGGATGGATGCCTTGCACGATGCCTCGCTCCTCTCTCGCTCTTGCATGTGCGCTTAGCTGAGGATGTCTCCTTCTTCTTTCCCTAATCATTGGTTGTTTTTTCTTTTCCTTTTCTTCTCTGCTGGGTTGGGTGCTCCATCAACTAGCTAGATAGCCAAAACATGGCCCTCATGTTACCGTACATAGCATGACAAGTTTTGATTAGCTTCGACGTCGACGGTGGTGGAGTGACAGCTTTGTTGTGCAACTATAGGAAGGTGGAGTAGTGAGTCATTTTACAAAAACAAGAGTACAGTAGAAACATGTTGTCACAGGCTGAAGGAGAGACCCAACCGCACCCTACTCACCCCTTCGCGTAAGGTCGATCCCTTCTACTTTATTAATTCACTTGTCCCAGCCAAACCCATAAACGCTACATGGAATCCTGCATATAAACGCTAAATGGATAGTTGCGCGAAACTGCCAACATCCTTTCACAGCGATCCCACAGAGATGTGAACCAGGTAAAGGAACAATTAGCTTATGTCGTGACTGGTTTAGTGTTCCTTAACCCATTTTATGTTTAGGTTAACCATAAGGTTTATGTTGAGTGAGAGCCTCCAAGGCAACCCTAGCTCCCTAGGGGAATGATGTATATATGGGTCACAGAGCAAACCGCTTTTTTATAGAAAAGGCGTAGGTGTGCTACAAGGGATGCCTGAATTAATATAGACAAAATAGTAGGATCCGTTATCAACAACCTTCCACAATGACAACCTAGGTAAACAACAAATAAGCTTCATGGTGATCGGTCTATATTATTTATTCACAAATCAAGGGAATAGTTTGTTAACCCTAAGGTTGGGTATGTTGCGTTGGCCTTATGAACCATAGGATTATGTTGCATGGGCCTAATGGCATTTCTAGGGTTATATTGCGTAGGCCTCACGGCAACCCTCCTAACGGCAATTCTAGGGTTATATTGCATAGGCTTCACGGCAACACTAGGGTTATGCTAAGAGGGTATATGGAAAACTAAGTAGTTATAGAAAGGTTCATGGTGAATTGCAACCACCGTATCTATCCTAGCTTTTTGTGTAGCCAGTGCATTTATTGCCACAAATTAACCACCTATACTAAATGTAGAGAACCGATTACACCACGTGTGTGGCTAAGATTGGTCCAATCCTTTGATGACATATTTTCAATTAACCCTTCATCAAAAGTAGCAAGTTTCATGGAACTGGTATACAAACCAATGTCCTTTTCATATTTTTCTAAGTTTTAAATAAACCCACATGTGCTCTAGGGGTGAAAACCATCACGGAAATTTCTGACTGAGCAAAGTTCTTTTAAAATTTATGCTGACCGTGCCATGTGGAAATGCTAACCAGCGAAAAAGAAAATGAAAATGGTAAAAGATATGGAAACGAAAAAGAAAATGGACTATTTCCATAATTTACCTTATTCTTGTGGAATTACCGATTTCATAATATGATAATTACCGTATTTCTAAATACCCCAGTATCTTTAGTCTATGTCTCTATTTGATCCACAGTTTAGACACTTGTCAACTCCCAAACCAAATCCCAAACTTGAGCCCATGGCTAAAAGAGAGAGTTTGTAATTTATCTAGTGTAACTTGATATATTATATAGTTATGCTAACTTAAATATGTGATTTTACTGTTTATTGTTTCTAACATTTATTACCAGTTTCCGATCGATACCGTTTACGATTATCTAATACTTTCAATACTATTCTTGGTTTTAGCTCTCCTGTTTTTATTCCGCTTCTAAGAGAATAAGGTTTTTACTGGTTTTTATTCCATTTTGACCATTTTCATCCCTAGCTCTATCTAACCCCTATGAGGTAAGATGATAAGTGGACAATTTGTAGGATCAAATATAAAGACTAAGCCTATCAGAGGAGAGATGAATGGTATGAACTCCAAAAACCAAAAACTTTTTACGAAATTAAAAGTTATATTTGATTGACGAAATTGATCTTAGTGTAGTTAAAATCTCAAACTTTTCTAAATGTTGTTGGTCTGACCACCCTCCTGTTGTCGGTCTAATCGGTGACTTGCCGTCGGTTTAACCACCATGCTCCACCAAGCCCGATCGCCACTAATATGTCTGTACGACTGCCTATAACTAGACAAAAACAATCTCGTTAGAAATCTCAAAAGTTGATGAAACTGTTCAAAGTATATCAAATTTATTATATCAAGATGTGTCTACAAAGTGTATACCAAGCACTTATATCTTAACTTTTGATTAAACTCATAACTCAAGTTTAAACCCTATTTTTTCTCTCTTTCAAAAGCAATACTTTGAGGCCTAGACTACCTTTCTATTTAGAACCATAGGTAGCTGCACAAAAACGTCAAATCCTACTAGACCTAACACTCCTAATCCCATAGAAAACTCTCTTGTACAGGTATACAACCTATCTCTACACAAAATTCAAACTCCATCTTTCTAAACTTGAACTCTTTTGAAATTTGACTCTAATTTTCACATGCATACAATCCCTCTTGTATGTTATATGTAATCTTCACCTCTATATGTATAGATATATACCCTTTCATATCCCGTATGATTTCTTGATTGTCTAAACATCAACTTCTCTTAAGACGACTCTCGATCCATTACCAGCAATACTCTTAATGCCTCAAAACTCACCTACATATGAAAAACAAAGAAACTATATTCAAGCACAATTTCTCCATAACTCAAATTTGCATACAATCAATATATCATATGCATATGAAATACATAGATGCCATTTTAATCAAGTAATCACTGAGAAACATAAAACTAACACGAAACCGACTCTTTTTGAACCGTCGGGCTGGCCAGTAGTCCGACCGGCCTCACGACCCTAGTCCAACCGTGTTCATACAGAACTATTTCAGACATCTACATGCACCTATGGTTCAACCAGCCTCTACCCGGTTTGACCTCATGCAGACAAAAGTCCTCTATTCAAAATCAATTTAATCAAGTTTTAAGCCATTTGTTCATCACAAATTTTCAAATCAAAACAATGATTTCACACAATTCATAACAGTTGATTATTCAAGCTTTTTTTAACAAAAAAACATATTATCTCCTTCATTTCTTATATCATAGAAAAAAATGCCAAGTATCTATTGGCATAATTATATTTCCTAAAATAATCATGCAAGCGTACAAATCTACCAAAACAATCAATGCCCACGAATAATCAAATTGGGCCTACATGACAATGGAAGGCTGAATTTTTATTCTCAAATATATCCAATAAAATTATATACTTCTCCCTCTGTCCATAACTATACGGGATTCAGAGATTAAGGATGAAGTGAAAATAATATGATTGCCACTAGTTAAATGGGGGGTATGTGGAGACCAGAAGAATGGTTGGAGGTAAAATTGGGTGAAAATTAAACAATAGGTTGGATAGGGGAAATAGTTCTCTCGAATCCCTACTATCTGTGGAAAAAAATTTAACCCAAAATTCTTTATATCTGTGGATAGAAGAAGTAATTACATTAATATAAAAATATGGAAAAACAAATTTTGTATGAACAACCTTGTATGTACTAAATGTTCCCCATATGTGAAAAATAAATGAAATATAATTCAAACTTCTTAATTATGCCAAAATTTCAATTATATATACTTAAAATTTCATTTTCAAATTATAGTAATTCAAAATTTTGACTTTGCTGCTTTATTTTTACATAATTCGAATTGCACCATATAAATAATAAAACATGTTTCCATTCGTAATTGGAATGCAATAATAGATATTAATGATTTTAAATGTTAATGAATGAAATCTTATCACCTGTGAGGTAAGAGAAAATGTATAGATAATGCTCCCTGGATGGTCCATAATAATTTGGCATACATTAGAAATATCCTTTCTAAAGACAAAAAAAAACCTTGGTCTAGTCCCATATTAGCGGATTGTGTTTCACGATTATATGCTTGTGATCCATAATTGATAAATGAAGAAAAATGGTGATTGGTGAAAATTTTAAATAGGACGAACTAGAATTAACTACTTAGGAAGGGATGCAAACATAAAAAGGGAAATTGTTCAGGTAGTGTTTGCAAATAACATTACAAAAACTATTGTTGAAGTATTTCTGAAGGGGATTGTATTCAAGCAATCAGTTTTTCTCGGTATAACTCTGTAACAACAATGCTGTGTTACTGTAGAGAGAAGGAATCTTAACCCCTCTCTGAACGTAGCATAAAAAAGAATATACGATGGGTTGCAAAGCGGAAGATGCTGTGTTTGTCATGACATAACCTTTTCTTGTGTCATAGTTTGCTAAAAGGTTCAAATATAAAAACAAGTGTAGCACGTTATATCTATAACTTTTCGTTAGTGAAAGGTTCAGAAAATTAAATAGATATAGATATATTACGTCACTCATAGGTACCCACTAAAAAAACAAACAGATACTGACCATTCAAGGCATCTGCTCAAGGGATATATAGATCACAAGGAGGTACTCCTTCCTGCACGTGCATAGCACTGCTCAATGCATTTCTGCTGAAGAGAGCAGGGCAGTTTGTCAATACCTGCATGTGCAGTGGACTAGTTGGTGCACCCCCCTTCCCTACAAAAAAGTTCAATGCTTCCCATGGATAATCCAATTTCCGAATGGCCCCGAGGACCCCAACAGGAGCTCTTTTCATCACGTTACATGTTCAGTTAGTTGTTCACTCGGAATCGAAGTGGCCAAAAAAATGATAGATATTTCGACAGACAGCCCGTACAGAGAGGCAAAGTTGATGATGCCCTTCTCACTCGCTAGCCAAGGTAGTTCCTCCATCAGCTTGCCGGCAGGCAGGGCCACTCCAATGATATACTATACTCACCATGTTCATCAGCTGGGTTTATTTTTGTTCAGTTTCTGACTGCTCGATGTCCCAATAATGCCTGCAGGGGTTGCAGAGGAGTAGTTATGTTATTGCTGTAAGTTGCAACAATTGGCAAGCTGCACAATATAATGCATGCCTTTTTAACTGCGCTTAGACAGTGGATGATGATTCTGTTGGTCTGTTCATCGTACTTCCAACTGTTAAATGTTGAAGTGCTGTTAGTTAGGGCATGTGCATGTGTTGCTGCTCTGATATTGCCATTGTTTTTCTTCATTGCGTGAGGCCCGTTTTAATCCCTTGCTCCGAGAATATGCAATGTGTCAATGCCACTATTTTTTAAAAAGATTTTCACATACGGTGCTGTTCGTAGAAAGGGGATCACCCACCTGGACTCAAGTGCATGTGAAAATTAGGATTTTTATATCTGTAAAAATTGATTTTTTTGCAAGCTGGCACGTTAGGACGTCCGACTGCAAAAGATTTTTTAATAAATAAAAATAAACATTCCCTAGCTCAATTCGATCCAAAGGCATCATCTCAGTTGTTGGTGAAGCCACCATCATCATTGCCACAGTCCATCGTCATTGCTGCCACAACCATCTCCACAAATGGCCATCATCGGATCCGCTATCACCAACCCTACCAACATTGGATCCAGCGTTGCTAACCTTGCCAACACCGTCTATGACCTTCCCGATGTTAGATCCACTATCCTTGACTTTCCCGATGGCGAATCCACCCTTCTCGAGGCCTCTACCAATGGATCCACCGCTCATGTGGTTGCTATTGTCATTGTCACCGATAGCAGATCCGTCGCTCTCGATGATGACAGCAATAGATTCGCCGCTCCAATGGGCTTCGTTGTCATTGTTGCCACTCCCGTGGATGCCATTGTCATTGTCACTGTTTGATTCCTAGACCGAATCCGCTGCACCGGGGTACCATGGCATGGGCCAATGTCTCATCTGCCCCTCCCATGACTGGCGGTGGACATCGAGGCGAAGGATAAGAGGAGACAGTGTTGGTGCTGAAACAGGTGCTGAGAAAGGGAGAGATCAAGCCGTGTATGTACGTTTTAATACGGTGGTTTCCTAAAAAAAGACTGCAGTGAAAATATATCTATTTTCACAAGCTAGCATATTTTTACTTGTGGGCCTTCTAACACAATCGGCTCTAAAAATTAATTTGTCCTACCTATTTTTATAAGCGAGTGGAAAAAATAAAGAAGGGAGTGTATAAAAAATTAGTTTTTTTATAGTATGCGTTATCATATGCCTTCATTTTTATTGAGGTCGAAAACATATTTCCTGCTCTATCTGTTTCACATTATTTTGGTTTTTTCCTAAATCAAACATCTTCATGTCTGATTTAATGAAGTATCGTAGATATTACTTATATTTAAAATAAACATAAATTAATAAACAGAATCCGAAAAATGTTGGTTAAGGCAAGAGATATAAAGATGCCGGCAAGATATATAGACCGAAACTGAAAAACGAATCGAAACAAGACCGAAACCAACCTAACTGGGTCCAAAAATTTTGGGATATACAAATTCTTCACCACTTATAACTAACCAAATTTATTACGGCTATATGTGTGGATTAACCGAAATGACTGAGGAAACCAAAATATAGTACTACTCCGGTTGGAAGCGTCGCCACCTAGGTCCACTGGGCCAATAGAGAATAAACACTAGCTTTAGCTTATTCCCCACCCCCAGCCACAAGCCTCTAGACGCGAGCAGGCTGCAGACGCCGTTCCTCAGCTCCTCAAGGTGACGTCGCCCGCATCGCTCCTCCTCCATCATGCCCACCTTCACTCCTACCGCATCTCGCCAAGCCATACGGCTAGACAGCGGTTGCATCATACCTGCGTCGCCACAGGTGCCACCTCCTCCACTCCCGCCATCCTCGCCTTTCCCAACACCACTGTTAGTTTGGTCATGGCCGAAACTGAATCCAATTAACCAAAGCTTGAAGTGCTTGGTCTTCAAGTTTGTTCAGAATCAATCGCTATTGAGTTTCTGATGATGAAAATTTCAAAGACATAAGAACCGAACCAAATGCCCATCCCTAACAGATAAGATGTAATATATATTGTATATTTCAACTCCAAATTACACAGAGAGATAGGCAACTACGTTTTATGACACAAATTAATCATAACATCATTGGTTAGGATCGTTGTGATATTTGGATTCAAGTCATGCGAGTAGCATGTGTGTCTAAAGGATAGAGATCTGTCGATAAATTTCTTCCTAAAAATTTATCAAATATAAATATAGTACAATCATAATATATTTATATTTATAACTAACTATAATATAATACAATATGTATGTAACTTTTAAAAATTCCACGGTAACATGCTATTTTCCTCACCTGTGCGCGTCCTATGATTTATTTCTTCCTCGCTTGTATGAATTTGAAGCAAATCTAATGGTGTTTAAAATTATATGGAAGTTATATACAAATTACATTGTAGTTACATATAAGTAACAATATAATTACACAATGACTATACTACATTATGAATAGTTATTCATGGGCTAGGCTTTGTTTTTTTTTTTGTTTTGGGCTCTTGGCCATTTGGGGTTTGCGATACATTGCAAATTTTTTCTATATTTTTATTAAAATATATATATTTTTTTTTTTAAAAAAATTCTAATGTGCACTCCAACGCTTATTGAGAGGTTTTTTTTAAAAAAAGACACCTTAGAGAGATAGTTAAATTTGATGTGACAAATATCAATTGGCAGCGTTAACAACAACTAAGTGGAGTGCTAGAAAATTTACAAACAATACCCTTGCCGTCTTAGCCAAGGATGTTTAATACAGTGGCAGAGGACTACCTTAAAAATTGCGTGATAGAGCACGTGAGGGAGGAAGTGGCCTACGGTGATTTCCTTGTCACTTTTTGGTTGAGCCTTTTTTCTCTAAACAAGCCTGGCGGTTCTCTTGCCATCCTCTATTAGAGTTTTTTTTTGACAGCTGACTATAAAACCTCTCTGAGCCATCAAAAAAATCTAGTTGAATAAAAAAATAAAAAAGATAAGAGAGGGTTGAGGAGAGGCGAAGAAAAGCAGCAAAGCTTTGCTAACTTGTAGATTCGTACAAAAGGTAAAAGATTTATACTATTTGTAATATTTATTTTTAGTGATAAAATAAAGTAATAGTATTGTTTTAGATTTTTGAAAAGTTTCAATATTAGATCCGTGGTTTGCTAGTTTCGTTCTAAATTTCATAAATAATTTCATTTGTAATGTTTAAAAACATATCGGTATGAAAATATTAAATGATGGTATTAAATTTGATGATTTAATTTTTTACTTAGCTATACTTTATTTTTCAAAAGTAACATTTCGATTATATCACGGTTAAGAAATGTTATGTATGATTTATATGATATAGAATTGTTAGAGTTCAGCTCAACCCTTAAGAGTATTAAAAGGCTAGATGAGAAGTTTTTTAGTAGTGTATAATTGGTTAATGCGATGCTTTTAAATCACCCTAGTCAACGCGATAATAGTGTATCCTGTAGTGAGCTGAGCAACTAAAAGTTTTTTCTTGGAATTGAAATAGATAGATTTCACTGCCATACGTGAAGAGTGTATTGTAATGAGATTGGCCACCTAGCATTGTTTCAATGGCTGTACAAGACGAAAAGAGCTCATATATGATAGGATGTGATGCTAAAACAGTGAAGCAAAATGATTCAAAGCACGAAGAAGGAAAAGAAGAAGAAGGAGGTGGATAATAAGGAGGAGGTGAAGATAAGGAGCATAGATGATTGATAGACGAGAGAGAGAAATAATATCATCGTTGAAGTAATAGATAAAAAAAAATTCTGATAGTAAGCATGTAGAGGATAATGAATTATTAGATAAGAAGGGTGGTAATATAAATTCGTCACAATGGTTCAACAAAAAAAATTTATCTTTAAGAGGTATCAGGTGCTATGAGAGTATAAGAAGAACGAGGTTATTAAGGGTGCTAAATATATATATATATAATTGATAGAGAGCACCGTGCGATATCACTTCGAAAAAAATTATAGGTTATGATATCAAGTAAATCGGTATATGAAATAAAGTGCGTGAAGTTATAGGTGTTCTTGAAAGATGTGAGACGTCACCAAACATTAATTGAGGTTAAAAAATAAAAAAATATATAATATCCATAGAAATATACTTTAATATTATATACGACCTTAGGATACCTAAGGTGTTCTATTTTGCCCCAACCCATGATGCATCTAGCCTCTCGAAGAGCCATGCATGTAAACGAGTTCCTCCGCTGTGTAGGCCTGATGAAAATGGGGCAGGTAGTCATATATCGCGCCAGCTAATCGGCCCATTTACGTGGCCTAGAGAAAAATTAGTGTTACCCCCGGGATCGGTGGCTCGGCCCACAGATAGCTTCGGTGAGGCGTGCATTGCATGGTCACGATTTCGCGCACACAGTATTGGGCCTAACGGCTCCACACGGCCACCAGGTCACTACCAATCGGCCTCACGCATGCCCCTGTGAAAACACTAGAAAATCGGCGCACCGCTTGGCGTGCCAAACTTTGTAACTTGCTCAAACTGTGTACTACGTAATAGATTTGTTTTAGTTTTGAGCTGGTAGAAAACCGAGAAGTGAAATAGTTGATGGGCTTATTAACCGATGCCAAATGCTTTAATATTAACAAAAGGATGAAGATGATATTAAATAGAAGGTAATCCGATAGCAGAGAAACACCCTTTATTAACCCTTGCATCTATCAAAATCGGTGTTGTAGCAAGTATTTCCACTTGTGCTTATGTTTATATGGTACAAATGGATCACCACCTTAAGATTCGTAACTTCAGAGTGTTGGGCTATCTCTCAAGATCAGAGCCATTGTGGCTGACGTAGCACAAAAGATTGATCGATGCGTTACAATGGGGCCATGCTGTTGCTCTTGAGATCGGCAGATATCAGCCGGCGGGCTGCGCTGGTGGGTTATTTGGTCTTTGCTTGTTTTTAGTTATTCTAATAAAAAAATTAGTATGATGGCCAAGGTAGATTACACGGCTAGCATTAAAAAATTGTACAGTAATAGATATATTTTAGTGTTTGAAAAATTAAAATAGTAGATGTAATTTCACACCGTATTATAAAAGAAAAAAAAATAAAAAATGGCAGTATATTTTTTAATACTAGCCAAACTTGATAAAAAATTTTCGTCCTATATTTCAATTAATATGATGACTTCTATCTCATATGATAGCTCCTTTTAATATTCTCTTAACAATATAATAGATCAAAGAAATAAAAAATTGTGATATATTTGTTTCTCACTTTTTCTAATATTGGTATTCTTTTCATCATCTCTAATTCTTTCTTTCACTTACCAAAGATGTGTATTGCATATTAATGATATTCTACAACTAATTCAAATAAGAAAATGTCACTCGTTATCAACTTATTATTAGATTATAATATTTCCAGAATTACAAATACACATTTTCATTGTTAGTTTAGTCCTTGTGGATAGCACAATTTAGGGTTTAGTTATTCATGTTTAACATGAACTATTTAGCAATACTCTTAATTTACATTTCATATTTAAAACATTTAGAAATTAATGAAATTTGCATAGTAATCCAATTGCTAATTTTTATACTAAAACTGTAGCTACTCTATTGAATGGTATTGATATAAACTTTCTTGCTGAAATTTCTACCATTTACCAACTTTTTATTCTAATTTTTTGTATTTTAGGTATTTAATATGGAATTTTCATCTAAATAAACCATATTAGTTTTTTTTCAAGTATAGAATTAATATCACTCTAATATTTTTGCATGGATTGTTCTTTTGGTAGTTCAATCACTCTAATATTTAGAAATGGGCATTTCATTCTATAAAATTCGCATGGACACTTCTTTACGTATATATTTATCATATTCTAAATTTTAGTGATTTAGGGATTTTAGTTTGGAATTTTATTGAAATCAAATTGATGGTTTTATTATATTTTTACATTATATTGTACTTTCACTTTTCTTTTAATACGTATCTCTATTTTATCATTCAGACTTTCATATATTTATAACTTGCACTTTCATATGGACTCCCTTGATATTTTATATTTTTTTATTTCTAGCTTTTACTAAAAGTTTCATTTTATTTTAGAAATTGTATTGTAATCAAATTGCTTGTTTTCATTATATTTTTATACCAAATTTTAACTAAACCATATTGTGTTCTATATGTATTCTTTTTTTAATTGTTTTTAATTTTTTAATCCCAACTTCAGTTATTTTAAATATATTTATACTTAAACTCTTCTTTTTCCCTTTATTTTTTGTCCAAATTTTAGATATTCTAAATTGTAATTTTACTTGGACTTTTCTCTTTTTTTCACTCTTCTTTTTCCTTTTTTAATTTAAATTTTAGATATATTAAATTTTATTTCTATTTAAACTCTTTTTTTGCTTTTTCTTCGATTAATGGGAGAAATTTTATGTTATGAGGGTGCAGTGGCTTATTTTTCTTGTTCATAAAACAAATATGATAGATTAATATTCACTTAATATTATAATAAATTAAAGATATATAAATTTATGCTATAATGTTTCTCCTCTTCTCTCTACCTACATCTTTAAACTAATAGTAGCATTTTTTATTATCTAATTCACATTCTTCCATCTACTAAAAATGGCATATTGTATTATATATTAGTGATAATTTATAACCTATTTTAAATAAGAAAATATACGTCATTATTAACACTTGTTTGTTATCGAGGTTATTTATATATTTTTTTTTGTCGCTTATGGTTTTGACTCTATTAACTCTATTGCCACATTGATATAGGATTTGAGGATGCAATCTTATCAGTTAGTTGTACTTTTTAATATGATTAGATAATCAAGTTATTTCTTTTTATTTGATTAATTGTAAATTCTAATAATTTTTTATTAACATGATAATTTATAGCTATTTTTACCATGTAGTATTAATATGGGCTCCTCCAATTAATATAACTATGGACTCTTATTTTAATATTATTTATTTCTAATTTAGATTGAAAATATTTATAAATTGAACTCCTATAGGAAATCTTTTTTAACCCAAATTTAAGACATTTTCTAAATGATCCCTTTTTCTCAATATTATTTATTTTTAATCCAAATTTAAATATTTTTAACTAGTACTTCTATTGTACACATTGTTCATTTTTAATCCAAATTTTAGGTATTTCTAAATTATATTTCTATGTTGATTTTGTCTCCTAATATTATTTATTTTTAATATAAATTTAACAAGTTTCTAAATTTTATTTCTATGTGACTCCTCTCTCAATATTAATTATTTCTAAATTTCAATCCAAATTTCATATTTTCCCCTATATTGTATTTCTACATGCACTCTAATCTGAATATTAATTATTTTTAAATTTTAATCTTAATTTGGTATTTTTATAAATTGTATTTTCACGTGGACTCTTCTCAATATTATTTATTTTGTAATTTTAATCTAAATTTCATTTTTTTCCTAAATAGTATTTTTACATGGATTCTAGTCTCAATATTAATTATTTTTTAAAATTTTATCCTATTTTTATTTTTTTTCTAAATTGTATTTCTTTTACTTTTTTATTTTTTATTCCTAATTTTAGATATTTTAAATTGTGTTTGTACTTGGACTATAATTTTTCTTTTTTTATTAAAATAGGAATTTATTGACTTTGAAAAAGCTGACGTGGTGGTTCCTTTTTTTATTACTTTGTTAATATAATAAATTTGGTTTTGTTATTTTGATTTGTAGTTTTCCCTTTTTTCATGTGGATCCATGATCACTTTTTTCAATAGTCACATGAAACTTTCAGTATTTTATTCTTCTATAATTATTGTAAAAAATGTAATTTTAAAAAGTAACCTTTTTAATCTTGTGTTTGTGAAAAGCTAAGGAGCAAATCAAATTAGGATAGTAACTAGAAAATGATAGCCCGTGCATATTATTTAGTTCTTATTTAAAAAAAATAAATCTGCATGATATTTCACAGAAATTATTTTGATTTTCTTAAAATTCTTAGAAATACTACAGTATCATACACTTGAAATGCCCATTGACATGACAATTGAATTTCTAGTTTAAATTCAAAACTATTTTATAATAACAAAAATTACTTTATTTTAATTTTTTTATTATATGGGAAAAATGTCGCACCTGTTTTTTTTTAAACCAATATATGTCTTGCATGCTATGGCATCCTCCCTGGCTCCCTTCACTGACTGCCCGAACAGGATTTTTTCAGCGTGTATGCAAGCTTAAGAGTTTTCTTCCATCACAAAATGTGCTCATGAGCCTTGACATGGTTGGGCTGATGGGGTCAAGCATGTGACGTACAGTACAGTAGTTATTATTCATACCTTGTGATAAAAAAGAGATGTAAAAATGCGAACATAGTATCAGGCCCAGTACGATATGATATTGGGCTTCTCCATGCCGATAAATCGCAGGGCTAACTGTGTCCTAGAGGCTAACTGAGTCAATCTCCATCCTCTCCCATCCCTGCCCTCTCTCTCCCCGGTCTTCGCTTTAACTCCGTACGACAAATCTCTCTCTCTCTCTCTGCGCCATGGCAGAGAGACGCCCGAACACGTAAACTATTTCTGTAAGAGTTTGTTGGAAAAAGTCACGTATTCAAACTAACTCTCAGCTTTCTTTTCTAGGTCATTTTACCAAGTCTCATATTTATAGCTTTAGTAGAAGAATGATTATATATCAATAATGTATATCCTCTGTTCAAATATGATATATTTTATTTTATTAAAATAAGGCTTTGATAACCGATTACTTTATTAATATATAATTTTTACAACACATATCAATGTCGTTAGATTGGTATTCAATTGGTCATTCCATGCATTTGTTCATGTGCGTGAAGCCACCTGAGAGCATCCACTAATTAATTTATAGCATGCTACATTGTTTATAGCTAATTTAAAACATATGAATTTAAAGAATTTTTACATGACTTAATTAAATCTATGTATACTTCTTAAAAATAAGAGCCGTTAATGGGTTTTAATTTTTTTTCTTTGTAGAAGATCGAGGATCAAATAAAAGAAATACATTATATACAGTTGACTGATTATTGATGTTATTTTTTTCTAGCGTGTTTTTCTTACAACTTCTGTAGCATACATAGAAAACTTTCCACAAGAGCCTAATATTAAAAATTATTATTCTATGTTTTTCTCTTCAAGATTTTATTTTGTTGGGTGATTTCTTATTTTAAAGCCTATGAAGAGAAATAAACTTGAATCCTAAACTTTGAAACTATGGAATTTACTGAGCTCAAGCCATAACAAAATCATAAAATTTTTATGTCAAATTTTGTGGTATCTAGGTTATAGCAATTTTTAGGAATAGAAAGTATAGTTGTTGATGTTTTCTATATGACATGTATGAATGAACATACTTGCATAAGATTTTTTTTCTTTAAACTTGTGCCTAGCGGTCCATTTGACTACTCAGCATGTCCAAAAGCAGCTTCCCGGCTCAATTGGCCTTGACCTTTGAGTCGAATCGGTCAAGCTCCAGTGCACCGTGATCTCTCTCATCTTGTGTCAATCTTTCTTGTCTTTTTTCGCTTCGCCTCTTGATCTTGATCTCTCTTGTGTCTGCTAGTCCTTGTCCGCACCATCTCCACCGTAAGAGCTCTAGCCTCTCCTCCTCAACGTCCTCCAATTGCTGCCCCACACTTGTGGCGATGGGGATTAGGAAAGGGAGACGAGAGTGACACAATAGGGAGCAAGGCGGTGCCGCAAGGTGGGTTAAGAGGAGTCAATTTGTCTATGCATGCAAGAAGAATCTAGCAAATCATTTCACAAAAGGTCTAGCATCAAAAGTGATTTTCGCTACTTTTTTGACATGGGTACATGGCCCATATAATTTACATCATGACGGTAACCTATGTCTTAGTGATAGGAGATCTCGTAAATTAGATAATAAAAAAATAAATTATTGATGTAAAATGATAGCATATATATATATTTATATTATGTACCTATGTCCTATAAAATAATGTGCTCTCAACTATATCGAAGGTTGGCTTAAAAAGCCTTAATGTATTCTAGTGTATAATGAGGGAAAAGGTATCGGCTTATAGGATACCTATAGACTTACTTGAGCTTAATTACGAGGTCATAGCTCATGAGAATAGAAAAGTTCATAAGTAGATCAGGGAGTATGACCATCAAAGCTCTGTTAAGACATGGTCTATTGGTAGTCTAGTATCAATTAGATTATCAAGTGAAGTCTTATCATAAAAATCTATGAATTCAAGGTATAGTCTATTTATGAGATGTGAAAAGATGAATTGCTAATCGAGGTGGTAGTTCAAACTGAACGGGACTAACACTAGAATGTTGTATATGAACAAAAAATTAGTGTAGCTATCTTTCAACATTCTTCTTTCTAGTTGCATTGAAATTGGTAGGAGATTGTTAGAAATTGGCTCAAGAGGTGGCCCATTTCTTTAATTTTAAAACATTTGTGTAAATAATATCATATTGCTTAGACAATGGGATGGAGATCCACTTAAAAGGTGGAGTCCCCTCTATTTTAAAAATAGAGAAAGCACATGAAAGACTTGGTTGAAGTCACACGCACACACGTATGCGTGTCTACATTTTGGGTATTTTTGGCGCAAAACACCACGTGACTTGTGACTTGTAACGAGTGACTGTGTACAAGGTGGCAGCAAAATTAGACCAAGTCAGCTGATTTTTTTATTCATATACACATTATCTCTTGTAGCAGTTTAATGCCATTAAAACTGCCAAATTATCTTTGAATTGATGGTGCAGTTAATAGTGTTTGTGGCAAATTTATGCAAGTTAAATTTTGTCAATTATTAGTAATAATCACCAGTCATTTGTGATCTAGTCCTATCTTTTTGAAGGTTTTTTCGCACACTCTCCTATCTTTTTTCTGCTCCTTCACTAAACCTGTTGTACTACCGGGACCTGGTCGATCTTCTATTCGACATACACCAGATTAGAAGGAGAGTGAGATCTCCAAACCGTTCCCATAAATAACAACTGCATACGGTGACAAACAGGTTTTTGGTAGCGTTTGTGCATGACCACTTATGTGAAACTTGACTTTGACTACTTTCTCTATTTGTTGCCTATTACTTCATATTTTCTCTGAAGTACTTAAAATGTCTGTTAATGTATCCTTTATCTATAAGATTTTTCTTCTAGTAAAATATGAAATTAAAATATTACACATTTGCGGTGGCAAGGCCGTCTCCTCCACCTCTGTCGTGCTTCTCTCTGGCGGGTCGCGACGCTGGGCTCTGCCCTGCGATGATGAGCACTGCCGACGCTACTGCTTTTTCCCAAGCTGGATGGCGATGAGCACTGTCGATGCCGACGCCTCTTCTCCAAGCTCAGCGTGGCATGGAGAGCACGAGGAAGAGGACGGCCGGGCTCCTCGAGCGGCGACGACGGCACAGAGCGCAGATCGGGCCATGATGGAGTAGATCGAGTGATGGCGACACGGAGCAGATCGGGGCATCGTCCTCCTCGCTCCGAGTGGCGGCGTCGGCGGTGGATTTGCCCGAAGCAGTGATGGCAACGGGCCTGCTCCGCGTCGTCGTCGTTGCTCGGCCACACTCTCCTCCTCCGCTCCTGGCAGTAGTACAGACTCTGCTGGTGCTGCTGCTGCTGATTCATTCTGGCCGCCGCCGCCGCCTCCTGCTGCCTCTCGCCGCCGTTCTTGAACCCGAACAACGAGGCCAGCACCGGCTTCTTCCCTCTCCCCATCACACAAAACAAAACCTTGTTAATAGTTCACTCTCTCTCCCTGTATTTGCAGGATGTAGCTAACAAGATTTGCTTGGGCTGGTTGCTGCGCATTTTGCAGGGGACATCATGGTGTTTTTGTAGGTAATCGTATCGCCACCGTACGTCACTATCTCCTATCACTTTAGTTCGGCCTGCAGGTACCTGCATATGTGGATGGGCATGCATGGATGCAGCTAGAATGCTTGATACTACGCTACTAGGCTTGAGAGCAATCACGTGGACCGGCATATTTTTTATCGATCCCACAACTAATCTACAGAAAAATATATTTTTTGAGAGACCTACTTAAACAAAAAAAATTACAATATTTCTATCGGTTTTACACTAACTACAGAAAAATGGTATTTCTACAACAAGTATTCTAGTACTCAAAAAAAATAAGTGTTGACATATAGGCCAAGCCCTGATATATCAGTCAAATTATCAAACCCTAAATCCACTCCTCCATTTCCTACCCACTGTGTTTGCCGCCGCTTTTAGATCTACGAGCGCAAGCCATCAACCACCACCACCCCGGTCATTTCCAAGCATCGCTGGCCAGCCCCCGTACCTATCGCCACTGCCCTCTCCTCGTCTTGGCCTCCCTCAGTGCTCGCTGTCGCCACCCTTCCTTCCTCCCCAAGTATGACGGTGGCAATAGGCCTCAGACATGCTAGATCAGGTGATGGTGGGCCTTGAGAGCACGGGAGATTGCAGCCGTGGACGATAGAGGATGTTCGTAGCGAGGGGATCAGCGATGATAATGGCAGTAGTAGGTGGATCTAGCTCAGGCGAGGTAATCCATGACACCAACGGGTGGATATTGTGTCCAAGATCTTAGCTTCGACAGCAAGGGCAGCAGCTATGTGGAGGGACGACGGTGGAGGAAGGAGAGCCCTACATGCAGTTCTAGATCTAGATCTGGCTACCTTGAGGTGGGTGGGCAGCACCCCTTCTCTCATCCTTGGTCGTGGAGGGAGTGTGGAGCACCTCCTTTGCGATGGTCACCGCCTCTTCCCCTCCCCATCAACAGTCCGCTACCTTCCACAATACCGTCACCCTGTTCTATGTCTTGGTCGTCATCTATTGCCGACAAATCTAATACGTCTACTCCTGTATTCTCCTCTTTCTTTGTTATCCATGACTAATTTTTCATATCTAGCTGTTATGTTTAACTTTGATTAGTTTATAATTAGTTTTTAGCACAGGTGCTCATTTTTTATAGTTTTAGCATAAATTTTAGTTGAATGTGATGATTTTAGTTGCAGGTGGTGTTAACTAGCCGATGGGTAGGGAATGTTGAACTGGGATTTCACATCTGATGTAGTCTGGGGTTGAGGCCTTCAGGGGGAGTACATCAATGTAATTTCAATTGTTCTGCTTGACCCAAGACTTCAGGATTTGTTTAACTATTGCAACAGAAAATTGTCCCTTGAATAATCGCTTGTATATGTTTGCTGATCAGGTGGTGATCAATCAAGTATGTCATGTGCGTTAATTTTGATCATTATGCAATGACATGCTAGAGAACATCATATGATGCAAAAACTGAAATGTATTCTTTATTTTGCATGTTACTAGATTTTCAAGCAGGCTACATGCCTTCCTTGCATTATACATAACTTGCTAGAGGAGTACATGCACAAAAGAGGGTTCATCTTGACATTAAGCCAGACAAAAGGACTCCAAGATTAGATTAGTTTATATAATGAGATTTAGACCATAACAAAGATATTATTATCTACTGTCACCTGCCAGACGAAGAACATAATTTGTTATTATTAGCTACAGCTTAATTTTAGCACATACCAATTGATTCAACTCACAATATTGTGTCTATCCATACAATGACTGGTTTTTACTACCATCTGTAGCATTCTGATGACTACTTTTCATGCGTGGAAGAGGATAAGCTACCTGCCTTTGCTGTGTTATCAACAACTACTTTTAGACTACTGTTTAGCATAACATCTCTATGACATATTGTGCTTGCTTTTATATAACCTGGGATATTCTCATTCATTGGCATTCAGTTTCTCGTAAATGAGGAAAACTCTTGCTAATTGGACATTATTCTTTTTGCTGGCATTCAGTTTCTCGTAAATGCTTGGATTGCTGCCTGAAGAGACATGTACATATATTCCCCTAACTTATTGGTGAATTGGTGATCAGTGATTGATCTGTACTTGATGAATTGGAAGAGCTTTCTTATGAGTCTTTGGTAAGAACTAATTTCAGTTTGAAAGAATTCTTTGATAGTGATCTTTGATGGATATGCATTTAAGCTTTGGAAGATATATCTGTGCAGAACTATAACCATGGACGTTTGATTGTTGTAACCAATTGGTGTAAATACTTGTGTATCGTTATAATCATGATTGTAATGACCCAATTAAATGGCTCATGTATTAATCTGAATAGCACGTGCATGGCATTCTGTTTTTTATTTTCTTGGGCTTTTCTGACAGTGCAAACCTACGTAAACAAACTGTGACAGTTCTTCCTGTCGATTGCACGGCAACAATATATTGTCTCAAACTTAACGTTACGGCAATTTTTTTCCACCCACAGAAAATAATCAAAGATTATTTTTCTGTGGGGAAATCTACATAAAAATTGTATTTTTCCGTTGTCTTTTTTATCGATTTTTTTGTCAGAGTACCCATAACAAATATTTTCTGATGGTAAAACGTATTTTTGTGGGGGCTTTTCACCCACATGCTTGCCCTGGAGTGTAGTGCTAGCTTAATTACGTTGCTTGATGCGACGGCATACATATCTGCAATGCATGGAGCACGTACGAACCGGCCATCCGCGTGTAGCTTTTTGACTGGCCATTGATCGACTGAGCCGTGTAATCTCACACCATTTGTTTAGTCTACCACTACTATTATCATATCTCGTATTTTAGACGATTTAGATTATTATTAGTATATTTTTTTAGCATATGTTAGTATATCTTTTAGCATATGTTCCTATTTTAGACGAGTTTTGTATATGGTGACAATCTCCTTTATGTTTTATCGGATAATGATACAGAAGGAAGGAAAAGAGATTGCCTATATATATATACACGTTCTAATTTCTGATTAATCAATCAATGAATTATCTTATCTATCATGGTATCAGATTGGCTCCCCCACAAACCTTAGTCTTTCCTGACGACGTTGGCGATCGGCGGTTTGTGCCTTGTCTCCCTAAGCACGCTGAATGCCGTGTCTTCCTCCGGCTCTTCTTAACGTCGGTGGTCAGGTTTACGAGCTGGTCGCAGCAGTGTGCGCCGCAGCGGCCTCGTGGTGACTGGCTTCCTCAGCCCATCCACTCCGTCGTCATTGCCGTTGGGTGCTTTAGCTATCGATGGCTTTCCTAAACGCTACTGTGACCGCCCAGCGTGAACTAGAGTGTCGCGCCACCGCTATCACTCCAGAAGAGATCCAAAAGGCAGCTCGCCAAGAGGCTATGAGCCTGGAGGGCGTGCGGCTTGATGCGAGCACCTTGAGACTACCTGCCTAGAGGATAAGCGCCACGCCACTGATGCTCACTCCATGGTGATTACCAATGAGGTTGTCGCCACTACTACCGCTCTGCATGCTAAAGCGATGGCCATCCTCAACATTTGGGCTCTTATATCGATCACCCTTAATCTCACATCGCCCTATTTTAACCATTGGCGCGGTCTCTTTCTCAACACGCTTGAGCAATATGCGCTCGTCGATCATGTGCTCTCAAACGATGACCGCTCCGTTGACGTCTTGTGAAAGCGCATGGATTGCACTGTCCTCTCATGGCTTCGTTGACATCTTGAGGTGATGATGAGACACGAGGATGGCTCGCCCACAGCTCACATTGTCTAGCTGGGGCTGGAAAAGCAGTTCATTGGAAACAAGGAGACCCGTGCGCTCCTCCTTGATGCCGAGTTCCACACGTTTGTCTAAGGCGATCTATGAATTGATGACTACTGCCATCATCTTAAGGCTATGGCCGATCAACTCGCCATTCTTGGTGAACCAATTTGTGACTGCACACTCATCCTCAATGCTCTCCGTGGCCTCAACGATCGCTTCGCCTATGTGGCGGTGCTGATCCAACAGCAACGACCATTCTCGACTTTCATCGAGGTGCGCTCTGACCTTTGACTCACATCGAGGAGCCTGCACCAGCCATGTCGAGGTCCTCTTCGCCCGTGTGGCCTAGTCCTACTCCACCCAACTAGTAGCTAGCCTATGGAACATTCCATTCCTAGTTCTAGGTCGGCCCACCCGATGAACACTAGCTCCCTTCTACTAGGCCGCCTGGAGCCTACCAGCGTCCTCGCCCGGGGGTCTTCTATGCTAGGCAGCAGCCGCTACCTAGGGTGCCTTACCTGGTGCTGCCTAGGTTGTCTACAGGAGTTCATCTAGGGCCGTCTCAGCCACTCGCCCAATACCGCTATGTCTTTCTGGAGTTGGTGGTCCTAGTTGGGCTTACTATCCCGGTGATTTTTTCTAGGACCAAAACGCCCTGGTTTCAACGTTCAACACAATGACTTTGGAGTCACCACCGATAACAGAATGGTATATGGATACTGGTGCTAAGACTCGTATGATATCAAACTCCGATAATCCTTGCATTTCTCGTCTGCCTTTACTTTCTACACCATCCCATATTGTTTTTGGTGATGGCTCTATTTTACCCATTTCTAGCACTAGTTCTTCATTTTTTTCCTACCGCTTAGGGTTCCCTCTACTTAAATAATGTTATTGTTTCTCCTCAACTTATTAAGAATCTTATTTCTGTTCGTCAATTCACCATAGACAATAGTTATTCTGTTGAATTTGACCTATACGGCTTTTCTGTGAAGGATCTCAAAACCCGGAGCATGATCATCAGGTGTAATAGTTTTGGGCCACTCTATCCTTTCCTATCATCAGTGTTTCAGCCCCTCGTGCTCCCCACTGGTTCCACCTCCACCCTTTGGCAATGGTGACTTGGTTATCTCAGTTATTACACCTTGTCCCGTTTAGTGTCGTCTTCTGCTATTTCCTATAATAAAAGCAAGCCTGAACATTTATGTCATGCTCGTCAGCTTGGGCATCATTTGCGCCTCCCATTTAGTCAGTCCACTTCATGAGCCACCAATAATTTTAATTTAATACATTGTGATCTTTGGACATCCCTTGTTGCTAGCATCTTTGGTTAAAATATTATTTATTCATTCTTGATGATTGCTCTCATTCCCTTTGGACTTTTCCCCTCTGCCTAAAGTCTGATACTTTTTCTACTCTCGCTAATTTTTTTGCTTATGTTTTCACCCAGTTCGATTCCTCTATTAAATCTGTCTAGTATGACAATAGCTATGAGTTTGACAACTCTTCCGCCCGCACGTTCTTCCTTACTCGCACCGTAGTTCTTCACATGTCCTACCCTTACACCTCATTGCAAAACGGCAAGGCCGAGTGCACCATCCACACCACTAATAACATCATCCACTCCCTTTTATTCCAGGCCAATATGCCTTCCTCTTACTAGATTGAGCCGCTTCACACAGCTACCTATCTCCTAAGTCATCATCCCACTGAGACCTTGGCCTTCGCTATGCCTTTCTATGTCCTCCATGGAACCACGCTCTCCTATAGTCATCTTCGTGTGTTTGGGTGTCGCTGCTACCCCAATCTTTTCACTACTATTGACCATAAGCTCGCTCCATGTTCCATCGCCTGCGTTTTTCTTTGGTACCCCTCTAAGCACAAGGGGTACCGCTGTCTTGATCTTTCCTCTAATAAGATCATCATTTCTTGTCATGTTACACTTGACAAAACATCTTTTCCTTTCTCCAAGGTCTCATCCCCTCTTTCATCCGACTTTGATTTCTTACAGGAGTTTGATACTGCACCTATTATTTCTATTGGTCCTCCATGTCCTTCAGGTTTTCAGGTTGCTCGGACTACTACTGCACCTCTCTTTGCGTGCGTCCCATAGTGCCCTACTACCCCTGCTGATATCCTATTGTAGGCTGTTGCCAGCCGTGCCTCTAGGTCGTTGCTTCAGGAAGCATCGTGTGGCACAATGCCTCCTAGTGCAGGTGGACCATCATTGTCGTCCGGCATGGTAGGTGAGCTGTCACCATTGTCATCACCACGCGCAACTGGTGAGCTGTCTGTAGCGGTCTCTGAGGAGGTCGCCTCTAGGCTGCCTCACATAGCTAGCAATCCAATCAGCATGGCCGCTGGGCTAGCTAACTCTGCCATTGCTGCTGCGCTATCGGTCCCTCTACCTTCCAATGTTGTGCTTGTTCCTCCATCAACACACGAGCATGTCATGGTCATGCATGAGAAGCATGGCTTTCAGCAACTGAAACAAATCATTGATCTCCATATGGCTCACTTGTCTCTAATACCGAAGACATATCATGAGGCCCTAGCTAATCCAAATTGTAGGGCCACCATGACTAATGAGTTCTTTGCTCTTCTTACCAACAATACATGGAATTTAGTTCCCGTCTCTTTGGTGCTAATATTGTGACTAGAAAATGTGTTTATCGACAGAAGTTTCACCCTGATGGCTCTTTGGATTGGTACAAGGCACGTTGGGTCCTTCATGGCTTCACTCAACGTCCTGAAATTGATTTTGATGAGACCTTCAGTCCTGTGGTTAAGCCAGCCACTATCCGTACAGTCTTGACAGTGGCTCTTTCATATGATTGGTCTGTTCATCAGTTGGATGTGAAAAACACATTTCTGCATGGCATCCTTGATAAGACTATTTATTGTGTGCAACCTGCTAGATTTATTGATAGTGCTCACCTGAATTTTGTTTGCCATTTCAACAAATCTCTCTATAGTCTAAAGCAAGCTCCTCGCACCTGGTATAGTCGCTTTGCTACTCATATTCTCTCGTTGAGCTTCATGAGTGTCAAGTCGGACACATCTTTACTTATCTATCATCGCGATAGTAAGACAGTCTACTTGCTTCTCTATATTAATGATATTGTCTTGACGGCCTCCTCTACTTCACTGCTTTGTCAGGTCATTGACACTCTTCAGCAGGAATTTTCTATGAAGGATCTTGGTCTGTTGCATCATTTTTTGGGTCTTTCTGCCACTCATCAGGATGGTGTTTTCCTACTCAATCAGTATCAGTACATCCTGGAGGTTCTTGAGCGTGTTGGCATGGCAGGTTGCAAACTGTGCTCTACGCCAGACGACATGTGTGCCAAGGTTTCTAGCACCAAGGGTGCCCCTGTTGCTAACCTAACTCATTACCGCTGTCTGGCTAGAGCTCTGTAATATCTCATTTTCACTCGACCGGATATTTCCTATACTCTTTAGCAAGTGTGCCTTCATATACATGACCCACAAGAGCTACACTATGCTTTGATCAAGCGTATTCTTTGCTATTTGCATGGGACACTGGATTATGTCTTGTAGCTCCAACGCACGGATATCACTACTCTGGTCACTTAATCTGATGCCGGTTGGGCTTGTTGTCCTAACACTCATCGCTCCACCTCTCAGTATGTAGACTTTTTTGGTGGTAATCTCGTGTTTTGGTCCTCGAAGCGATAGCCTACTATATCTTGTTATAGTGCTGAGGCTAAGTATCATGTAGTTGCAAATGTCATTATTGAGACAACTTGGTTACGTTAGCTCCTTTAGTAATTATATATTCCCCTCCAACACACCAATATTGTTTATTGTGACAATGTTAGTGTAATCTATCTCTCGATAAATCCGATACAACACCAGCATACCAAACACATCGAGATTAATCTTTACTTTGTCCGTGAACGAGTCATAGCTAGTGTAATTCGAGTGTTGCATGTCTCTGCCTCCTCTCAATATGCTGACATTTTCATCAAGGGACCGCTATCTTTGGTATTTACTAAATTTAGATTTACTCTAAACGTTCTTCCATATGGCTAGCCATGCTCAAACTGTGAAAGAGAATTATATTACTATCAGCATATATTTTAGTATATGTTACCATATCTTTTAGCATATGCTCAGATTTTAAGTGAGTTTTCATATGGTGACAATATTTCTATAAACCGATATGATATAGAAGGAAGAAGATGGTCTATATAGGTCTCATTTCTATATATAGGTTTGATTTCTAATTAATCAATCAATCATCAAGTATAAGTACTCAGTGATGAGTGAGTAAACATTGAAACCAAAAGTTGTGCAGAAGTTTCTACTTAATTAATTCTACAAAATGCTGACATAATTACTCGGTTAAGCTGGACATGTCGATTGCGTGCACGCTTAGTGCTTCAAAAACGACGCGCGTCGCACGGCCGTACTTACAATTATTCAGTTCGATCGCGTCGTTGTTCATCAGAGACTTGGAATCGCGGCGCTGAAAGTAGCTTGCTTCTGGCAAGCAAAAAGCTAATTAGAAACCTCCTGCTCCTACCATGTGCCGCCACCTCGATCTGCAAATGCTGGTGGCAGGAAGGCATGGCAAATGAACGCAAGAAATGGTCAAGAAAGCATGCATCCCACTTAATTTGTCTATTGGGCTCCTGCAGTTGTTGGGCGATACGAGCTCCGGTTGGCTGTGCACGCTACAGATTTTCCAAAAGTAAATACTACGGATGAACGACTAACTGACGGAGAATCTCTCAGCAGAGAGGAGATGCCAAGTCGCGTACTCGCATGCAGTTCGGTACATGTGTACAACGTCACATCCACATGATTACAAATCATAGTAATAGAAAAAAATATAGAAATATGATAAGAACGTATAAAATGCTTAGTATTATATATATTTAAATCTGATTTGAATGATTTAATCTATATATCTTGGAGCCATGATGCATACTGTAATTACTGTTATGCCTAGAAAATAGAGCTGTAAGCGGATGTAAATTTTCCTATGAATCTCCATTGAAATCATAACCAAATGAATTTTTTTCTATGTTTTTCCTTAATTTGCTCCATTCTTATAAACCAAATTGATGAATAATAGCAATTTCTATATAATTTTTGTTTTTTTATTTTCCCTATATTTTTCCTATGATCCAAATAAGACCTTAAGCAGCAAGGGCTAGGGAACACCTTTCTACGCATTTTAGGATATATTGTTATGTTTTTGTATGTTATTTAAATAGTTATAATTTGTGAAAAAACTGAGAACATTTATTATTGTGTGATATATAGCTCCAAAAATTTGTAATTTTAAATTCAGTATACACAGGTTGAAACGAAATCAACAAAGCTGGCTATGAATAGTGATTGCAGTACTCTTTAGCATTTATTTATTTTTTGATACGTAGGTTGAGGTTTTTTTTAACTAGAATTTTCTAAGATGCTATCAACTTTTTTCAAAAAACAAATTGTTTGATTGACATTGGAGAGGGTAGGAGCTACCTTGCGACGATGTGTAGGCAATTCCTGCTCAGAGCCAAAGAAGGCCATTTATGCTCAGGGTCAATGCTGGCCTGTCCGTGTAGTTTAACAGAGGAGAATAACACCCATTTTCATTCTTTTCAGCTGATGTGTCAAGCTAGATAGCTTATTAACTAAGTCTTAACATGCATATGTTCAGTTAATCGATGCATGGTTTCAAACATCCATAGGAAAGCGACCGAACGTCTTGTGGCAGTCTATGGGGAATGTTAATTTCTTACGTTAGGCCCATCGATCCAACGACACGTAATATGGCGCAACCGGTAAACGAAAACTACTGTACGCTTCCAAGCAAAAATTGCAAGGCTTGGGGATTGGGGATGGGCACAAATATACTCTATTTTGAAAGCTGTATATTCGTGAGGTAGGTCGGTCCCTTTCGCACATGATGCTTATCGATCTTGAGTTCTCGGATTAACATTCAGCAAAGGCTTGAATTGACGATGAATCTCGCAAACCATCGAACGCATACACATGCCCATTGTTAATCTCCTTTTCGGTCGTACCTTATAGAAAAGTGATCTTCTAGTAATTTGATAACGAAAATGTACTATCACTCATACGAAAATGTGAAAAAACCTGATACTCGTTTAATTCTAAAATATAATATTTTTTTACGTTTAAAATTCATTTTAAAATATAGTAACTTATCGCAACCAATTATAATCATCTTTTATTTTATTTATATACTTGTTTTCTCAATTCAATTGATATACCGTGAGTAAGTATATTCTTTCAATTGAACAGCCCAATCGGACAGCCGGTATGTACAGCACAATTTCGTCCTCATGGCAAATCAGGCCGCGTTGTTAGGCACGTACGTACGTGACTATACGGCCGTGTCAGCGTGCCGTAATGTTTGAGCGAGACCTGGGTGACTCACTGGCTGCGCCCGTGCATAGAGGCTGGCGAAATGGGAAAAAGGCAGCACGGCAAAACGAGCGACAGACGACAGTACAACCATCTAGCGACTTCTTTTCCTGCTGTCTGATTCTGTCCCAAGAACAGCATCTTGATTACACCGAACCTGCCATAGACAAGGTTTGGAATACTTGCCAGAATTATTGGCCGTTCTGAAATCGTCCGGCTACCATATTTTACTGTACATAAAATTTTAAACTCAATTAAATTTCAAATTTGAGTTTTGAATATAAATTTTACTTAAAATGGTATGATTTCTAAGATACTAAATGCATGGTACGTTTTTGCATAAAATATTTCTTCATTAGTATTTTTTTAAAAAAAAAGTAATTTTTGGGCCTGTTGATATCTAATTTATTCATTTGTACCTTTATTTTGATAACTCGTTTGTACCCTTAAATATTAATCTCATAAACTTATATTCATCCATAATCCATCAGCATTTTATAAATGGGTTTTAACTTTGCAATTTAATCCAAACTCCGAAGTATATATATGGTAGACCAACAAAAACAATGAACAATTAATACCGCATAAAAAAAAGAATACGCTAGCAGCAAAAAAAAAAAAGCACACCAACTACCAACCAGAGGACAACAACATATGGTATATATGTAAAAGGGCAGGCCTAGAATGCATGGTAATAGATGGAGCGCTATAGAAAGAGCTGATAGAGTTCAGTAGATGGCCGTCAGCTTCTTATCATTTACTCATTGCTGCCGTTAGAAGCACCAACGAGCCACACCGACGCCTCCTATTCGGTCCTGCTCTAGCAGGAGGAACATTGGCCACTCTACTTTGTCCAAAACTATTTTTTAGATGAGGATAATATATTTTTACGACGCCTTAAAAAAATATAAAATAAATTTTCTAGGTGGCCCGTACCATTAGTCACCTATAAAAACGGTTAAATTTTTATAGATGTCCCATGCTATCGGTTGCTTACAAAATACATTTGCTATGCTATATAACATCTTTCTAAATGAGACTTTCTCATTTTAGTCCTACTCTCTCGGAAAAAATATGAGAAATAGGAGAAATATTTTGATTTCGAATCTTTTTATAGATTTTCTTCTTTATGGTTGGTGCATTATCTTTCGTGAGTTTATTTCTCAATTTTAAGCATTTGCTGTTGGAAGGAATAAAAAGAAAATGATGTTTTTTAATAGTTTCTTGATATTAAAATTCTAGGTTAATTTTTTTTGAATAGTAGTGCTTTCTCACCTAATAATTATGAATTCTATTACAATTAGTATCTCTAAAGGTAGATCAAGGTGGATATTTATCTCTAGATATTGTTTAGAGAGAGAAATCATTTAGTTTTTTTAAATAATATTACTCTTATATTTTTATCTAGATTTCTTTATAATTTTCTTCTTTTAGAATCTTTAGTGTGCGAAGGAAATAAATTTTTTATTATTATTTAGAAAATGTTATATTTATTAATTTTAAAAAGTAATTCATAATTAAAATACAGGAAAAATATTATATAAATTATTTGTAAATTGCATATTATATTATGGTTTGTATTTACATATGGATATAAAAAATGTATGTATAACACACAAAGATTTTAATAGACGTTTATCAACGAGTTGTCTAAATTTATTGAAAGAACGAATTAGCATGTTATGAGTAAGATAAAAAATTTTTTTATCCATGCTTGATTGTAAAAACAAAAAAGTATAGATAAAAATGTAATAAAGTCTCACTTGGTTCGGCGCAAGTTTGATATGGGCTTTTGATCTAAACATGGTGAGAAAGTCGAAATTAAAAGTATGCGTCGTGAAATAACCTGATATCTATTCAAAGGATATTATTCATGATGGTTCTGCTGTTGTGATGAATAATCATACAATGATAGATGATACTAGTATCGAACTAGAGAAGATATTGCGGCACGCTAAACTAAAAGTTTCTAATGGGGTTGATGAAAGTCCTAGATAATTTTGAGGCATTGCAAAAGGCAGCAAAGCAGTCAAAGGGTTGTTACAAGAACTCCGTACTTTGTTCTATACTAGAACTTCTTACGTTGAAGGCTAGCAATGGTTGGTACGATAACAGCTTTGATAATTTGTTAGTTCTTTTGAAAAAAATATTGCCAAATCCAAACTCATTGTCAACAAATATAAACCAAGCAATGAAACTCATTTGTCATTAGAAGTGCAAAAGATTCACCCCTTTATCGGTCACTATATCCTATACTAGAAAAGAACGAGAATCTACATAGTTACCCTTCTTTCAGTGCAATTCGGCACCAGTTCATTCAATTTGAAGAAAAAAACTTGTTATTGGTGATATGGTAACTTCGAGTGAAAGATCGGCTAAAATGTTTTTTCTTGAATCATAGGGATGTCAAACTGATCCAATGGCATAAAGAAAAATGCAAGAAGGATGGAAAGCTTAGGCACTTAACGGATGCATGTTAGTGAAATTTTTTTGATAAGAAGTAAAAAGTTTTTTTAAGGAATTTAAAATATTAAGTTTGCATTTAAGTACTGATGAAATAAATCCTTTTGGTGAAACTATAAAAGATACCAAAGATTATAATCAGTATGACCACGCTATTTATATATTTTCGTAACAATATAAAGCTTGTAGAGACAACTATCAGCAAAAAAATGCTTAAATTATAGATGTGGTGATAATCTGTAATAGGATAATTTGCACGGATAGTGAAAATATGTAATTTAATAATTTGTGTGAATTTATAAAATTTATGCATGATGTATGTAAAAATACATACGAATTAAACTAAAATATAAATTTATAGTATTGAGTAAGATTAAAAGTAAAAAAATTATAGCGGGTATTTTTATAGGTGACGGAAAGCACACGCCACTTGTGAAAACCATTTTCGTAGGCGACAGAAAGCACACGTGGCCTATGAAAACCATTTTCATAGTCTACAAAAATTTCCCCTATAATTTCTGTGGGAGCGAAAAATTTTCTAAGTCCTACATGTAAGTATTGCGTCGCCACGCTGCTATAATTCAAACCTCCCACCCTCCATCACTGCTCCACATGCCAGCCTTCATCCTCTAGCCCCTTCGCCACCGCCGCTCCCTCCATGTGACATCGATTAATGCCATCGAGGCTCCCCACCCTGACGTGGGCCACTTGCACTGCCCTCGGCCTAATTGCCTCCTCTGCTCGGGCTCATCACCCTTGTCATCCTCGGCCTCGCTGTCCCTACTGTCCTTGGCCTCCCTTCTACCACCACTCAGCCTTGTTGCCCTACCATCCTCAGCCTCCTTGTCCCCACCACCCGAGGCCTCTCCTCCATAGTCGCTCAGCCTCCTTACCTCCACTGCCCTCAACCTTTGTTTCAACCGCCACATGGTCTCCCTTGCTTCGACCTTGAAGGGAACAAGGTGATCGTACCATTTCTTTATGTTTAATTCATTAAAAAATATTTTTCTATTTAATATATATGCATGTTTTTAATGAATGTTATTGTGTGATTGTGCTTCGATAGCTATGAAAATAAGAGTATAATTATAAGAAATTGCTTTTAAATCTAAAATATAATAATATTAATTTTATGTTATAAAATTATATTCTAATAAAATAATTGTTGACTAAATCTTTACTAACGAAACAATACTAAGTATCTATCTATACGGCCGGAAGGGAAGGGGCCTGTTTTTTTTCTCGATACATATTTAGAACGGTATTCAGAATAACTAGGCATATTAGTTTTTCATGGGTAGATTTGTTGTTGAACATTGCTAATCATATCTCTAAAAGATATCCACAACAACATTTTCCTATCCGATTCGTTGAGTGATGTTTTTAAACCTTACAACCTTATACATGATTTGTTAATTAATATGTCATGAAATCTATAAATTAACTTGTTCGAGAGAGTGAGGGTCTAAGCTTTACCTTAGTCACCTTATAGGGATTATAGGGTTAAATATTATATTTAATAGATGTATTATTTTAAAATATTGTTAAATATATCCAAGATGTAGTCGATCAGATTATTCTTTAAAATAGTAGAGATATAGTCATCACAATGTCGAAGAGGCTACCAGATCCGACTCCATGGCAACCTTCGATAGCAAATCCTCTATTACCATAATATAAAAGAAGATTACAATTTGTTAAAAGATAAGTCTCAAAAGTAAAGATTGAAATAAATTCAAAATCTACAAACTAACGAGAAGATGGATGTAAGCATCTACATTGGGGGTGAGATGGTAATCATGATGAATAGCATATGCATAATGGTGTTGTACAACAGTAGGTAACTTTAATATTTAGCATAATCGTTGTGTTCCTAACATTAATCTTTATATAGATATTATTATATCTATGCCATGATATATTCTTGAGACTATAAAGTTATTGTGCTAGACTCAAAACATATCCCATAAGAACAATATCAGCCTTTTATCAACGTTTTAGAGTAGTAAGTCATTAATTAATTTTTTTGACAATATTGACCCCGAAATTTAATTTTTCTCTTTATGAATGTTTTCAAATACTACTGTATGAACTACAGAGGAATCGAGACATAAAGGGAAAAGTTCTGATGATAAAAAAACTGGTCGTTACAATACAATGCATATTTTTTTATAAATATAAGTATGTGTATACACATAACAAATTAATATATATTATTTTTATGTCATTCACAAAGTGGCATAAGCAACCGCCAAATATCATATTGTGTGGTTATTATGTCTTGCACTGCCTTAAGTCCAATGAGCGGTACTACAGTAATGTTAAAAATATAAGCTAATCTAAATATTTAAACACTCCATTTCTTTACATATTAAAAACTTAAGTATATTTTTTTGACATAATATTTATGCGCAGATGTCTAAAATCATTAACAAAGATAAAATATTCGATGATAAAGAAATTAAAAACATGATATGAGACCTCTATCATTTATTCACCATAAGATATGCCATATTTATGAAGACTTCTTCAACAAGACCGCCTCATATAATAGCACAACTAAAGCCTTATACAATGAGATGTTTCATAGTTCACATAAATTGTAATTTCGCTGTGAATAACAATTTGATTGATACTTGCGGATTAATAATAGAACAATGTACAAAACTTTAAGGTGTAAAATTCCAACTCCATTGTTCCATAATGTTTAGTTTGATTTCACCTCCATGTTTAAAGTTTTTACTTCTTTTTTCTTTTTTAAGAAAAAAACTCAGCACAGAAATGTATAGACAAAGGCCCACACTTTAACAAAACATACAATAATTGGAAGTCCAAAAAAAGAGCCTCATTGATAAAAAAAATGAAATCATCTTAGATCATTAGGTCATAAATATTTTGAATTTGCCAAATGGCATTTGACATCAATTTTGGATGAAATCTTACATTCTTTGCACTGTTACATTCACACCAAGATTTGTTCCTGGCTCCTCCTTCAAGCTCGGTGAGCCCTTTCTCTTCTTTGGCACCAGTGATGCCCCAACTCCGACAAATGACATAGGATTAGGGTTTGGGTAAGAGGGAGTGAGGGAAGGAGGAATAGAAGTTTCCTCGGGACTTAGAGGGATAGGCATGGGCGGCAGAGAACCAGTAGTTAGCAGTAGTCATGGGTGGGTAACGAGGTGCCAGAGGCAGGATGTCAACAGTGGGCTGATGTTGGTGGTAGGAACAAATGGTGTGATTGGTTAGGAGGCAGTGGCCAATAGGGACGCATTTGGCGATAGGGAGCCACCAGTGATAAGGAAGACATCGGTCCAAGGCACCTCGCTGCTGGCTGCTTGAGAAGGAGAGGATGAAGGGTGGAGAGAGAGGAGACCATCCAAGGGGGAGGGAGGTCCTCACCGGCACCATTCATGCCTTCAGGCTAGCCAACCATGTCGAGGGGTGACATGCTGGGTGGGGGAGGTGACAATACTGGATGGAGAGCTTGCGCTTACTAGTTCATGTGTGTGCAGGGAAGTAAGAGGAGTAGCAAGATAAAGATAAGGTTATTGGATGCATGAACCTTAAAAGTAGATGATTTAGAATTTATATAATATCGAGAGAGATTTTCTATCATTAATTATGTGGACAGTCCCTAAATATTTAGCTTAAAGTGGTCTCAAACATCTCCATAAACATGAAGACAGCCACGTAAAACACACGGATTTGGATGCTCACTGTACATACAGCATGATCATTATTTCACACACTATAAAATTACAGAACGAGGCAACTGACATTTGGCAGGACCAAATTAAGCAAGTCAGCTAAAGACACGCACAAACACATAGCAACCAATCCATTCAACAAGTAATGCCACCATGAATTCGAACGATCTGGCATTATACTCCTCTAAATTAAAAATAATTATCGTTTAAATAATACTGATATTAAACTTTTAAATCTTTAATTATAAATAACATTTAAAATATTTATTTAAATAACATTTAATCTTGAAAAGTGTTTTAATAAAAAAATATATTTTTTGATAATTCTATATATACTATATATATTATAGTAGAAACTAGTGAGACCATATTATTAACTAAAATAATAATTATTTTTAACAGGAGTAGCTAACTGCAACTATCTGTGCATGCAATACTAGATACTGATCGATCGATCGACTACCCTTCTTGTTCGCGGCTAGAGTTCATCCCGCGATGCACCCTGTCGATGAACTCGGAGGCCCTCCGGTCGATGTCGCGCTCGGCGTAGTAGTTGTCTTCGTCGTCGTCGCTCGGCCACAGCCTCCTCCTCCCCTCCCGGCAGTAGTACGACCTCTGCTGCCGTTGCTGCTTCATTCCGGCCACCGTCGCCTCCTCCTCCTCCTGCTGCCTGTGGCCGCCGCTCTTGAACCCGAGCAGTGAGGCCAGCACCAACTTCTTCCCTCTTCCCATACACATAACCACAAGGTTAATTAGCAGTTCACTATGTTTCTCTCTGTATTTGCAGGATATGTTGCAAGCAAGATTTGCTCCGACTGGTTGTTAGCTGCATGCATATTGCAGGGGACATGGTGTTTTTATAGTCGATCGATCGTGTCGCCACCGTACGTGAAAATCTCTATCACTTTAGTTCGGCCTGCAGGTTGGTATGTATGGATAGTGACTGAGTACGTCTGGTGAGGCATGCATGGATGCAGCTAGATTCTAGCTTAATTACTTAGCGCATGTTTAATTACCCTTACTTGATGTGACGGCACACATGTCTGCATGTAGTACACGTACCGGCCCCGCGTATAGCTTTTTGACTGGCCATTCATTGACCGAGCCGTGTAAGACACCATTTGTTTAGTGATCGAGTTTAATTACTATCTTTACTTTCACTAGTAAGAGAGAGATCAGTGAGTAAACTTTTTGAGACCAAAACGCTGTGCAGAAGCTTCTACTTAGTTCTAGCTAATGCTTATATAATTTATTACTCGGTTAATATTTCTGCGTGCATTCGCGGGCTGGCTATAGCTGGAGGTATGTCGATCGCGTGCACGCCTCGTGCTTCATAGTCATACATGCATGTAACTCGATCTGTGACGACGACACGCGTCGCAGGGCCGTACTTACAATTATTCAGTTTGATCGCGTCGTTGTTCATCAGAGACATGGAATCTCGGCGCTGAAAGTATGACCCGTAGCTTGCTAGCAAGCAAAAAACCTAATTAAAAATCTCCTGCTTGCCAAGAACGCAAGAGACAGTCAAGAAAGCATGCATCCAACTTTACTGCTTGCCTGTGGGTCGTTCCTGAAGTTTGTGGAGACGGGCTCCTGTTGACCGCATGGAGATTTTCCAAAAGTAAATACTACGGTGAAGTAACTCATCATGCTAGCGAATAGCAAGCACACAGCAGAATCGCTCAGTAGAGAGGATGCCAAGTCGCATACTCGCATGCAGTTCGGTACGTGTGTACACCCTCACAATTTAGGGCTCCTTTAAAACACACACAGGATTACAAAGCATACAATTCTAAGTATTGTTTCCCAAAAAGAATACAAGTGCCATTTAAATTTTGTCAAAAAGAATATAATTTAAGTACCATTATCCCCTCAAGTGCTAATCATTTAAATTTCTTCCCATCATATCTAGAGGTGGGAAAAAAGACAGAGACCAAAGCCCCAAAAGCTGAGATCGAGACCAAATAAACCAAACTTTTAGTCTTCATTCTCTTGTTTAGTCCGAGCTATTGATAAACCGATAATTTTTTTTGGGTTTTTAGTAATACAATTGATTACTCAAAAAAACCGCCTCCTCCACTTCCATTCCCCTCATATATTCCCGTTAACCATTTCATCTTCTTTCTTCTTTCTCAAAAAATATTGAAGACACTACTCCCACCATCGTTCGCCTCCCCCATCATTATCCTTGTGTCCTGATGTTGATCATGCCACGATGAAGGTTGCCTTCACATCTCTTTGCCGGCACCCTAATGGAGGTTGTCTTCTCCTTGATCCATCCCACACCAAAGAGCATCAATCGTGCTGTAGGCAACGATGCTAGGCCATTGGCTCGATCCATCCCCTAACCAGGAGCACCAATCGTGCCGCGATGGAGGTCGCCTCCATCTCTATTCCCTATCCTTCACGAGTCTACAGTCCTAGTGCCCTTCCTCTTCAACAAGTCGATCCGCCACCACCTGCCTACCCCCATCGAGCCATCTCGGTCTCCCAACCACCACTATGACACTCTCCAAGTGCCCTTCCTTGGCAGAGATCTGCCATTGTGCAGTCACTTTGGTTGTGACTAAATAACTAAATTATGGGTTGCAAAATCACTGGTGCCATGTACGGTTGTCATTTTCAAAAAGATTGAAGAATTTTTTTCCTTCGGTTGTGAACGAAGACAAGACCAAAATTTTTGGACACCCAAACAAATTACATAGACCAAAATCTCTCAGTCAGGACCGAATGCCACCCCTAATTTTAACCATAATCATCCTTCCACTCACAACAACCCACCATCAATTAACGAAGGGCATCTAAATTATTTTTTTCACTGTAAATTATATTTTGAATGCTTAAATGCTATAGTTGTATTCTTTTTTAAAATAGAGGGAGTATTTTGAAAGTTGTATATTCGTGAATAGCTTGGTATCACTTTCGTATCATGCTTACTGATGTTGATCGAGTTCTCGGATTAACATTCAGCAAAGGCTTGATTTGAAGTTCGAATCCCGCAGACCATCGAACACGTACACATGCCGACCGTTAATATCTCCTTTTGGGTCCTACTTCATAAAGAATTGAGATTTTTTAGGGTCGTACCATGCATGCATGGAAGGATTTGATAACGACAACGTACGATATTAAGCATCCATCACTCACAACGAAACATGGGAAAAAAACTGGTATCCCCAGTGCACAAAGTTTGATAAATATCTACTCATAAAATACCTATAAAATGTTGACTTAGTTATTAAAATCTTATTTATTAAAAAGTTAGATGGAGATAACTATTAATGTTGACCTTGAAAATGTTGCGATAATAAAAATAGATCTTCAAGTGAATTCTTGTGAATAATATGCACTACTTGGTTGATGGTTATTGTACTCTATCACAAGTTTGATGCCTATTACAAGAATCAAAGGTTTACAAAAGATTCAAGCAAATAGTTTAGAAAGATCATGCTCTCTTAGAGACTTTAAACTCAGTTTTTTTCTCCAAGACAATATAGATGACTTCCTTTTTATTATAAGGCAAAATAAGATTCAAATGAGTTGGAGGAAGAAAATAAACTCACACTAAACATGTAGAAGGAGTTGGGGCATACGAAAATTTAAATTGTAGAATTTAAACTAGAATAAGAAAATTTCATTCCAAAATAAAAAGTATTTCATTGATTGAAATATGTTTACGAAGTTTATAAAATTTTATTAAAATTTCTAAAAGAGCTCTTCTAAACTCTCATAAATTCCTCTCATTTTTTCTCACTTCAACTCTCTAAACTCTCCTCAACTCTCTCTAAAGGTTTTAAAAGGTGCAAATCTTTTTCTTATCTGTCTTTTTTTATTGGCAAGGGTGACAAATTATCCCCTTAGATAATATCTTAATTATTCTTCATATTCATTTAAGTATCCGTGAGTACGTATATATATTCTTTCAATTGAACAGCCCATCCGATCGACAGCCGGTCAATGTAGGTATGGACAGCACAATTCTTCCCCTTGACAAACCATGTATCAGGGAGCGTTGTTAGGCACGTAGGTACGTGACTACGGCCGTGTCAACGTGCCGTAATGTTTGAGTGAGACCTGGGCGACTCACTGCCTGCACCCGTGCACAGAAGGCTGGCGAAATGGAAACTGTCACGGCAAAACGAAGAGACAAACGACAGTACAACCAGCTAGCGACTTCTTTTCCTGCTGTCTGATTCTGTCCTAGAATAGCATCTGAATACCTTGACTAGAGTTGATTACACTGTACGTGCCATAGGCAGGGTTTGGAATACTGGCCAGAATTATTGGCCGTGCTGGAAATCCTCCGGAGACCCGTAATAAGAACTCTAAAATCAAAACATCTAGAGAAACATGGCTAATCGATCAGTATAGCATGTGTTGTGATCGGAGGCATCATCGATATAGTGACCAGTGAGAAAGCCAACGAACACTTAACCGGCGCAATCAATCTTGGAACATCTCAAGTACACAAAAACACAAGAGCACGCACGATTGCCAATGAGGTTCGACAGTATGTCCACGACTCTACGTCCCTCGGAGTTGAATCATGTGATTCCACCCACATCACAGGATTTCTTATTTCGTACTACCGTAGGTCAGTCGCATAAGGGCTGACTAGCATATAGCAGGCCGGGCATGGCGATGTTGGCGCAGCTGCTGCGCGCGTGACACGACGTCGGCGCTGGCGGCTAGATGAGCATCGAACAATCGAATACGAACCGTCCAACTACAACAATGGCGCCGATCATAAGATGAGATGCTACTTGTTTCGCGTGCCGCGTGACCAACATTGATGATGGGCTGTTGTTGCCTTGTTAGACTGGTGGGCGGACAGGACGATGGCTAATGTGGATAGCCCAGTACTACTACTGGAAGGGCTGGAGGAGGCCAAGAAGATCTGAGGGTGTGAGGTGAGTAGCTACGCTCTAGCCGGTAGGTTCACCCCTCTATATATTTATGCCCCAAAACTACGAGGTCCGACCGAACTGAGATTAGTATCCCAGCTTCCCTAGTCAGTAGAGGTTAGTATCAGAATATGTACGGCAAGACATATCCCGCGCTGTCCATCATTGCGTCTTGCCACCCTACAGCATTAGCCCAAAGCCGTAGAACCGAGTACCGACCACCTGGTGCTGATAGGTAACTTGGCAGGACTATCGATTAAGACAGTGCGCTCTAGGGCACGATGCACACGTGATCCGAGGTGATAGTGTACCGATGATATCATGTATCGCCATGCATGCCTTAATTCTGATTTTTATTCGATGCAAGTTGATATAAACAGGGACACCATGCAATACAACACTCATGTATGCCGCAAGCAACAGAGCGTGCAGACACACGTACGACACGCAGGAACATCATAGTAACAGCTATTCGATCAGCTGGCGAGTTAGAAACATATACAGAAACAGCGAAGAAATCGATCCAAGCTTGACAGTAAACAAATGCGTGCAAATCAACTGAGAATAACGCATGGCATTCCAACAGCTAGAAATAAAGAACACGCCGTCCAGCCGGGCCGGCTATCCGTTTTGCTCGCCACCCGCGAGCATCCCGCGGCGCACCCTGTCGATGAACTCGGAGGCCCGCCGGTCGATATCACGGTCAGCATACGAGTGCCGCCCGTAGTAGTTGTCATCGTCGTCATCGCTCGTCCGTACCTTCGTCGTCCTCCCCAGTGCCTGCTGCTGGTGGCCGTAGTACCTCTGCTACTCCCTCCCCGCCGCCGCCTCCTCCTGCCTTCCACCGTCGCCGCCGCCGTTGCTCTTGAACCCGAACAACGACGCAAACACCGACCTCTTCCCTCTCCCCATCACACGCATTCAAACCTTAGTTCGATCCGATTGTTCGATCGCTCAATCAGAAACAAGATTTGTTTGGTTGGTTGCGAGGGGACATGGCGAGGCCATGTGTAGTTATAGTGAGACGCCGTGCCGGCCACACACGCACGCGCGGGCGTCAAGGTGTATAATTCAAATATTCAATTAGGATTCGGGCACGGAAGGCGACATGCATGCGCGTGGTTTGGCAGCCGCTTTGTACGATTGATTGCAGGATCTCCTCGCTCTAATTTGCTCTTTTTGACTGGCCATTGACTTCCCGGGACGTGTAATCCAGCGCCCTATGTTTCCTCCGGTGATTAATTGTTTGGATGTGATCATGAATACTACTGAAGCAATCAATCAGATGATGGAAAAATATAGCAATCGAGGTTTCTAGGTGTCGATTGAATTAGATGGTTCTTTCATGGAAAACGGATGAAATCGCACGTGTTTAATTTGAAGCACACGTAACTGTATATATATTGAGGAGCATCAGGATCACACGATGGCTATGGCAAACAGGAAGTATGCAAAGATCGAGTTGTAGAGTACTACAAACTACTTAAGCTGAAACGACGAACTAGTTATATAGCTCAAGTTTCTGAATTTGACATTTGTCTAGTGCACTGACAAGACTCGATAATTAAGTAGTAGTAAGTCAATTTGAACGACACAAACACTTGTATATTCAATGCACAAGAAGATGCATGGAAAACCAGCTAGAATATATATTGTTCAAACTTGAAATTTCGGCGCTGAAAGCTGGGGAATAAATTAAAATAGAAACATCTTATAAAAAGCATGCATCAATTGTATTCAAGTTTAATTGCCGGTGGATTCCTCGAGTTTTGGGGGAAAGACGAACTCCTGTTGTCTAGCTGCATTTGAATCAGAAATTTCCAAAAGCTGAATGCATTGTCCTCCTATCAAGTACCTAAGTATCACGAATTAACTAAGTACGCAATCAATTAGCAAGTTGTCTAGCTGCATTTGCATCAGAAAATTCCAAAAGCTGAATGCATTATCATCCTATTAAGTACTTAAGTATCACGAATTAACTAAGTACGCAGTCAATTAGCAGATTCGATTAGGGGGACTTGCCAAGTCGCGTTTCGGTACGTGTGGAGTGTGCACGTTCTCAAGGAAAGCGACATGCAGTTCTGAAATCAGAATCAATCAGAAAAGCGAGACATCCTTATGAGGAGAGCAAAGTCCATTTATCTGTCTGTCTGTTCAGTTCAGTATAACAGAACCAATGCCCTGATTAATTTAATCTCCAATGTGCTTTTTACTAATTGTCAATGACTACTACAGGCTCGCAGTAATATAGTTATCACAAGCGTATTAATTTACTGGTCAATTGATTTATTGTTTCTTTTGTCTTGTACTTACTTTCTCCGTTTTTCAGGCACCGCACTGAAAATAGTACCTACCATCACGGGACAATATTTATAGAGCTAGCTAGAGATCTGTAATTCTCTAAGGCATATGTTTTGATTGAATCACCTTCTTCATTTATCGCAAAGGAAAAAAGGATTTAAGCTTGCTCGACAGAGAAGATGGATATGATCCATGCATTTTTTTAGGTCATCTCCTTGGCATCCGTTCCATATATGCGCTTGTTGCATTTAGAACCAAGACCACAAACTAATGTAGCGAGGGAAATAATTTTTTTCACTAAAGTTTTAAAGCAGGGTATAGTTGTGACAAAATTATAGGTTTCATTTCTAAAACTCTGAACTCTTGTACATTTGCCTCTTGGCCCCTGGGCATAATTTGATTCATGTGCCTAATTTCCCCTCATTTGTAGTTATGTCGTTAGGATATATACGTTCTTGATGATTAGTGATGAATAACAAAAATTCGTAAAAGGCGATAGGCTTTAAGTAAATAAGGTTATTCAATAAGCGGTAGTGATGAAATCTTAAGAGAAAGTGGGGGCCAAGGGGCACAAATCAACTCCAAAAGGTAGAAGGAATTGCAGATAACTTCTGTAAAAATTGATCTCTGATGCTCCATGCCTCCATCGTTCTTATCTAGTCTAGTTACATAGGTGACATACTAAATTGCTTCCTATTATTCCAAATCCGAGTTGTTTAGACTCTTACCGAGATTAGGAAAGCACTATCACAAAGCGCATGCAGGCCGTTGGCTTCACAGAGGATGCATGTCGTGTCGAGCACAAAAGGCCGTCACCGTCCGGATCAGAGCCCAGGCCACGCTAGTACGTCTGAGGGGCCACAGTTCGCGCACTTAGGCTGACGGCCTGCGCGAACTTTGCCAAGGACAGCAGGCCCCAGGCACCCGAGAGGACATTCAGGTTCTGCATTGCGCGAACCTTACGAAACCCACCAAAGTGATGGACCGGTGCTTCAGTGAAGATTGTGAGCCTTTGGAACTCGCAACTAAACTATACCCGAGTTTAATTTCTCACCCTGAACTGCAAAACCAAATATGATCTTCATCAACTGTTAATACCAATCCATTTTATCTCTCCGAGAAGATGGTTTCGTTCAACATGGCACCTATATTGTATTATAGTCAGCTAAAAATACAGAGTTTGGCCCACATGATAGTCTTCTCTTTTCTCCCTCCAAGTAATGCCGACGCCAATCTTGTCCCCACACCTCCACCACCGTGCATCGTTGGCGGCCTACAAGACCTCCTCTGCCTCACCTTCAACATCATTTACAGGCCTTGCGTGGCACCGAAGGCAATGAGTAGCGCGCCAACATGGAGGAGTTGATGCAGTAAACCGGGTCCACCGATGACCACATGGCTAGCACTCGACTTCAATCAAGGTCATTGTGCCACCAACAATGTTATGCCCCCACAGTCAAGCTTCCTCTCTTTATGGTATGGACGGCAACCTCTAACCATAGCCGGTGAGCATGGGCTCCCTGAACAGCTTAGCAATCCACTCTAGCTTGATAGCTAGTCTACCCAAGAAGGTGGTAGTGAAGCTTGAGCTCACCTGCACCAGGCTAACAAAGGAGGTGGTACAGCTTAGTGCGGCGCAAAGAGGACAGGGAGCATAGGGCAAGCTGACTCGATGACCTATGCGATAACAATAGTGGCATTCTCCTTGCCTGCCCTTTGTCCCCTCCCCTCTTCTAGACTTGTCTCGCTAGAAATTTTAGCCAATTTCTAGACTATTTTGTGTATTAAATCTTTGCCTATCAAATAAAGCAAAAATACTTACAAAGAGGTACTTAGTTCTTACACTAAAAGGAAAGAAACAACTGAAAGATGATCTAGCGAGGCTTCAGCTCTACTCGATAGGCAAGCTCAACCAAGATATAAGCCCTAGTCCTCTAAGTCTTCTTCACCACTCTGGTACTTTATTTCTAAAAGAAAAAATATAGCAAATCTAAGTATCACCCACCATGCTCAGTAGGTCACACCAACGATGCATTCATGGTTAGTGTTTTATGGAAGGTTTAGAGTTCATTTGCATAAAGGTAGTTGTAAATAGTTATATTTAACAGTAATGCAGTTCTATAGAACAACATTACACCATGTTGAATAGGCTCAACCAATCACTTGAACAACACCAGTTCATTATGTCAGGTTAATTTAATAGTAGGACAAATCAAGGAGAACTTTGATTGGTCACGCATAACTGTGGGTATGTCTATTCGAACAAATTTATTCTCGCTAAATGTATACAACTTTACTCATAAGACACAATTTCTCATCATGTCACCATGCCATGCCTAACATACCACCATATGAGTAATTGTGATAGGACCCTTCGTATAGCACTCTCCAAACCATCCACACCACGCTAAGGATTCACCCTCACCTAGAGCTAGAGTGGGTAACCCCCTTGCACTGTGGTGAATCTAAAAGCCAATTAGACCAACACTTGGTCCAATCTAACTCCATCACATCCACCCTCACCTTGGTGCCTAGGAGAGAATTGGGATATGCAATAAATCCAGTCGTTGCCTACTATGCCCTATAGTAAGTACGAAATATCTCACAAGGGGTTCCTACGAATCGATCCTTAACTGTCATAGGTGCTACTATTAAAACTATGCATCTACAGCCCACCATTAAGTCATATTTTAGTTAGATGATTACAACTAATAAACCATTGTCAAGTGTCTTAAGCTCATGGCTCAGCAAGTTTCCAAGTAAAAGTTGAATGATTATTCCATTAGTGCTCTAGTTATTCTAAGCGTTTCTAAGCATATACTATTTCTAGCTAGGGTAACAGAATTAATCCAAGATAGTCAAATTATTAACCCAAGTTGACAATAAACGGATATGAAGTAAACATAGTCACAAGAAAGCAAATAGGTAATCCCATATTCCCATATAATTGGTAAAACATGCATTTTTTTGTAAATGATAAATGTTTCATAATTTTCAAGCAGGAATATGTGACTTGCCTTACTTCTTTGATTAATCTTCTATACACTTCCCTTTGCAGTCCCGATCCTCCAAAACATTGGATTCTACACACTGGCATATAAAACAAGAAAAACAAAAAACCAAGTAAATAGTACATAAAAAGTAAACAACCATGTAGAGATCAATTTTAGATGAATTTTACAAGTTAAATGACTCAATTTAAAGTTGGTATGAATTAGTTATAAATTTTAAAAATTTTAAGCCATTTTAACCATTTACAAAAATTATAACCTATGATATAATTATTATTTATTTTAGAACTAGAAATCAAGGGTTATTGCTAGTATTGAGGGCTAGCACCGATAGGCAGATCCCACGTGTCAGCAAGAGCGGGAGGCCCTTGCACCATGGACCAGGATCATGGAGGTGGTCCATGGGCAACCAACAACTGAGATCGACCTAGGGCTGATCAGATAGCCGAGAGTAAAGTGGGTCATTTTATTGGCCTTTCTTGTTGGGAAGTGACAACACGCATTGCTGATGGGACAGCGAGCACAAGACGTAGCGAAGGAAGGCAATGAGGGAGAGGGGGTGCTCACCGAGGCCTCATTGCGGCGAGACATAGAACGAAAATGCTAGGTTGGTGCGATATGGTCGGTAGTTGCCGGTAAACCGGAGGTAGGAAAATGACCCAACAGGTAGGCCCTGACATCATTTATCAACGATAAGAGGTAGTAGGCGAGCTAGGTTGCTCAGTGGTGGCTAGGGTGTGAAGGAGGTCGACAAGGCTGTCGGCCTGGGAAAGGGGAGCAGGCCAAGCGAGGAGGCTAGATCGGCGGAAGGGGTTGAGCTATGAGGAAGCGGTGGCTTGAGTGGGAAGGAGATAGAGAGGGAGGAGAAGCGGGCTAACAGGCAGCTACTGCCTTGCAGAGGGAGGTGGAAGGGAAGGCTTGGGCCGGAAATAGGCCTTTCAATTTAAATGATTGCTGAAATGCTCTGATTTTAATAAAATCTTGAGCTAATTTTATAGAGTATTTTGTGGCATGGAGAATTTAGAAAAATTAACACTAGGATTTACGAAAGGAAATTTTATTTCCTAAATTAACTTTTATGATTCACGTATTAATATAAATTCTTCAATTGAATTATTAAATGATTTTAAATCCCTAAAAGAAAATCTAATTCCCAGTGACCGTGTGCTGGTTAGTGACATGCATGGAGAAGATGGCTACTGCTACTCTATAGAGTTCAAGGACGGCTTTGTTTCTTGGTCCCCTCTACTACGATGGTAATATTTAGCTGAGAATGGCAGCGAGGTTAGTCCTCCCCGTGGTGCCACTACACTCTATGCAAGTGAGCACTGAGCTTCTAGATCAAGAGAAAAAGGAAGGAGAGGAGAGAAAGAAGATGACAGCGGACACTTGCACGTGGATGCTATTATATATTTTTTTCTAACTATAGTGTTAAGATGAAATCATCATAAAAACAACAAAATGAATCGATATTTACACTTAAGGGAGGCCATTTAATTTGGTTTTGCGGTAGAAGTAGGAAAATGCTATAATTAAGATTAGTAATATAGACTTTATTTGAGCCTTTCTACGTCCTTTTGGAGGCTGATTATCCAGTCCATGCTTGTCGATAGGCTGGGAAGTTCGGCCTTGGGCCTTCTTAGTTATGAGCCGAATCCCTGCACATCACTGGAGATGGATCATCATTTTGAACAAAATTTTCAGCCCATCGTTGGGTATGGGTGGAAATAATTTGGACAAAGTTCATTGTGAGTACTTAAACTATTTTTGACCGAATCCGATTGTCCTTCAAGTATTAAAATAATGTAAAATGACTTTTTTAACTGTTTCTAAGGTTGTTTTAGCTGACGTGGCACGTTAAAGTGATCCACGAATGATGAGTTGTCAATCACATAGCATCTGGCTTTAAAAAAAAAAGCCAGTGGGCTTACATGTCATGCACTAACCACTTTTCCCTCTCTATCTCTGCTCTCGAACCCGACAAAGCGCTCCCCGATCTTCATCTACATGCTACACCTCATCGAGCTCACCGACCGCGCCGCCACCGCGGCCGCGTCCACATCCGCCTCGAAGCAGAGCCAGAGCAGTTCATCCTCCACCATGCCCTGTCATGGAGCACATCTGCAACACCTTCAAGAACTACGAGAGGCACACCGGTGAGCATCCTTTTCGCACGTGCATAAAGCTTGCAGCAAGAATGGCGTTGCTTGTGTGACGAATGCAAGAGGCGTGTCCTCCAGACCAAGCATGACAATGTGTCCGTGCTCGCTGAGGACATGCACGTCTGACTCATCATGGTCCCTTTCCACAAGCAGCAAACGGTTGACGGCGGCATGGAGCCGATTAATCCGTCGATCCACGGCTTCAACGAGAGCCTCCTCTCCACTTCGCCGTGTTCCGTCGCCATCCTCGTCGATCGTGGCCTCAGCGCAGCTGCGGCGCGCATGGCCACTGAGCACGACGTGGCGCTCTTCTTCTTCAGCGGGCCGAACGACCGCGAAGCTCTCGCCTCTGCGTGGAGTATGGTCGAGCACCCCGGTGTGACCGGAGGCCATGGGAGTGCGGGAGGCAACGGCCAGCGGCTGGCAAACCGAGGGATCCGAGGCCTGGCGGCGGTGGCGAGGGTAGTCTGAACAGTGCGCCGGCTTGGGAAGCAGCTCTGCCTGAACTGAGGCAGAGGAAGGCGAACAGGCCGCAGCCAAGGATTGAGGCAGTGGCGGGAGCCGCGCACGAGTTCGAGCTCGCCTGCTCGTCCGCAGGAAGGAAGACAGCAGCGATGGCGACCGACGAGCCCTGTCAAGCTCGAGCTCACTCGCTCGTCCGCGGGAAGGGAGAAAGCGGCGGCGATGGTGACCAGCGTGCCCCATCGAGCTCGAGCTCGTCTGCGGGAAGGAAGAAAGCGGCGACAGCGGCTGGCGAGATCGGGTGGCAAGGCGAGGCTTGGCATCGACGTGCGCAACGTGGAGGAGGCTCCGACAGGGACGGCGGAGCTGCTGGAGGAAGAAGATGACAGTCTTAAATGTGGGCCTATGTTTTTTTTAATTTCTTTGATACTGAATTGTAAAGTGGATGTCACGTCCGTCACAACCATCAAGAAAGTCATTTTTACTGGTTTTAATATTTGAAGGTGACGACGTACTCGGTTTTACTGTTGAAACCGGTCTATAGTTGAGGGTGTCAAAACGCACTTTATCCAAATTATTCAGCCCATTGGAAAACAGGCCTGACGGCAGTGGGGCAGAAGAAATTCGGCCTCCCAAACGAGGCTTTGAAAGTTTTAACTAGCCGACGAAAATTTGGAATCCTTGCATGGAAGCCTTCATTGACGGACAAAAAGGCTTCCCCTGGGCCGGACTACATCACAAAAGGAGCCATATTACACGCAAATAATTAAGCAAAGATATAATATTCAGCATTAGCAATCGAATTTGTTTCTCTCTGGATTGGGAAACTCTTTTAATGTCTCAAAAGATGTCCTCTCATTTTTTATATGTCATTTAAATAATTATTAAATTTTTGTAAAAATAAGAAAAAAAATTAATATAAAATATATCACTCTATAAATATAAAAAGTTTAAATGTGACTTCCAAGAGTTGATAAAAAACAAATATAACTATATGTTTAGTTAGAATTAAATTTGTTATTTTTATTATAATTTAAAGAATTAATGTATTACATATTAATCTGTTATTTTTTTAAAAAAAAGTAAACTATTTTGATGACATGGAAAAAAGAGAGAGGACATCCTCGAGAAGTTATAATCTATTTCTGTCATCTCTGGATATTGCAAGAGTTTGTCCTTTTCTGGCCAAGGTTTTAACTTGTGAAGATTATCTATATATCTTCCCAGAGCACACCTGCGCGGCATAATCAAGTAATATCGTGATCAAGGGCAAGTTATGGATCCTTCATGTTGTTGCCGTTGAGGCGTTGTCTAATCGCTAGTGCATTCCAACACTAGCAGATTTGCTATTATATTCCATTGCCTAACTCCACAAGCCGATGTTGATCATCATGGTCTGCGTCTTTGTAACGTCCTCACACAACTGACTTATGAACATAGTCCCTTCAGTTTTATAATACTTATTATTTTAGACAAAATCAAGCACTTCTACAAACATTGTTTGTCATTGCGCCTAAGCATATTTGTGTATAGACGAATTTAAGATATACGCACGACCTTTAGACTTAGGGATAAAGTGCATAAATATGTTATAGTAGGCATCTCTTGCTCGTAGTAATAGGAGCATTATCATGGGTGATTTCTAAAGACAAAAGCCTATGAAAAATCTATTTACCCAAACTAATGTGATAAACTGTATAAGCTATGATTATCCACCACGTAAAGTAATCGCCATAAATACTCAGCTCTTTTCCAGCGAGTTGTTTAGACAGAGCTTCGTTGCTTGTTGATAGTGGCCCAAAAATCCTAAAAATATGAGAATGTTTTAATCCTTAAATCTGTAGAGGTGCAGTATTCTTGAGGTAGTATCATACCATACTTACCTTTTTTGTGATGTTTAATATTAGTTTCAAAAACTTTTAGTAGGGTTAAGATCTAGATATTATAAATAACATGATTATGGATGGAGAGAGAGTGAGGGAGAAGTTAATTGGTCAATTCTTCCTCCTACCCTATTGATCTTAAGAGAGATATAGTGATCAATGAGTGGTGGAGAGAGAAAGAGAGTTAAAACTTATATTTTCCTCCACATCTCTCAGTTTTTATTTGCTTTAGCCTAATTTGTTGATTGTTGTGATATATATCAATTCCGTCCTCTCTTTAGAAATGTAGATTGAATTATGCAATTACATTTGAGACATGTAATTTCTACCAATTAACCATTGGTACTTTTTTCCATGGGGGCTTTAGATGGATATATCATGGATATACGAAGCTCTGAGACATGGCAACTTATTCTTGAAAGTGCTTGACCAATTTATTAGAGCAACTAAGTGGGACGTCGTATTGATAATGAAAAAGAGTATACATTACATGTGCGTTGAGTGTAAGAACAAGATAGCATTGGTAGATGCATATCAAATAAAGTCACATGTTATTATGCATGTTGGTTTGAACATGACAAGCAACGTACATGCCAAACATAAGAGGGCTCAATGGCTACTGAAGTACCTGAGAAAATAACTCAATCCTGGTGATGATGATGGTTTCTTTGATGATTATTTCAGTGATGATGGTCCCTGCAATGAGCATTTGATTGACGATGATCTTGTCTTTGATGTAGGTCCACAATTGTTGAGAGTGATATATGTTTAGACAATGTAGAGGCTTTATAGAAGGTGGCTAAGCATTTGTTGTACGAGAAATCTAATGGATGTGATAAGGATTTTATGTTTCTGCATATGGTGTTGATGCTTCTAAGGTTAAAGGCTAGCAATGGGTGATCTGAAAAAAGTTTTCACGGATTTGTTATGGATTTTAACCAAAATACTTTCAAAAAGTATCCGATTACCCACAAGCACTTACCTCACCAAGAAGCTTATCACCCCACTATCATTAAATGTGGAGAAGATACATCAATGTCCATACCATTGTATCATTTACTAAAAAGAGTACATAGAATTGAAAACACGTCCCATTTGCAGGGTGTGTCGATACAAGAAGGTTTATCGCAATGATGAGTAAGAATAGGACCCCTTGGACAACGATACAAATAATAAGAAGAAGAGTAGTCCTTCTGTAGAAGAAGGCAGTTCTACAGATTCATTGAGGAAGAAAAGAAGCTCTGCTTGGTTTTGTGGTACTTGTCAATTATCTCCCATGTGAAATGACTGTTCTCTAGTAGGCAAAATACTGAGATGATGCATTAGCATAACTTAGGTAGACGTAAGAAGGATAGCAAGCTTCAACATCCTATCGATGATAGACAGTAGAGAAATATTGAAAGCATGTTTCCGTCTTTCACAATGAACCAAAAAATATGATGTTTGCACTGATTACTAATGGAATGAACTCTTTTGGTGAATGGAACTCGACACATAACATTTAGCATGTTGTCTTATCCATCTACAACCTACCTCCATGGTTATGCATGAAGTGAAGGTACCACACGTTGACCCTTCTAAAACAAGGTCTAAGACAACTTGGCAATGGTATTGATGTGTTTCTAGAAACATGATAAGAAAATATGGCAACCTTGTAAAATGATGGAGTCGAGGTGTGGGATGAGTTCCACTAGTAGCCCTTCATGCTTAGAGGCATGATATTTGTTACCATCAGTGATTACCCTACCCTACTATCATTACATGGTTAGCTTAAAGGGAAGATAGCATGTGTCGTCTATATGGATGACACCGCATTGCTACACCTTGTGTTCTCAAATAAGATGGTCTACATGCATCACTGACGGTTTTTACTAGCAAGGCATAGGTATTAGAGGATGAAAAAGAAGTTTGATAATACCGTAGAGGTTAGCGAACCCCCGCAAGCAAAATGTGGGTCATTTGTATTGAGGATCATTTAGAACATTAAAGTTGTTTTTGGAAGAAGGATGATGACCTATTGAGAATGACCAAATGAAAAAAATGTGTCATGACATGTTGTTACGTGTCATTTTGTAGGGAAGAATGTACAGAACATATAGATGTGCTCACCATGTAAATCAGACCCAAATTCAATTTTCTATGAATTATTGAAGTCCATAAACATTATCTTTACAAGGAAAAATTCCCTATTACTGATGGACGGAGAAGAGCACCATGCGAGTTAACCATTTACTCAGGTGGATGGCTAAAGAAGCCCACTCATGTTATACGGTTATGAAAATAGAAGTTTCTATATTTTGCCTCATGCGGGAATAAACACTTGTCTCGGACAACAAAAAAAATCAGGCTGCTCGACGCTGCCGTCGCATTACTGACAAAGGCGCATCGCCTCACCGGACTTCCATCCTTGCTGCACGACCACATCACCCTGCTCCACCACCACACATTTGGCCAAAACGATCCCCCATGGTGCTAGTGGACTAAATGGAGATTTCCTTGTGCTGCCCCCACCAACGCTGCCCAAGCCCCTACCTTAAATTTAACCTTGGTGACCTACCGAGCGTCTTAGGCTGGAATCCGCTTTGACCTCACTCATTGGCAGTTGGCAATCCTGATCCTCAACAGAGATAAATGCCAACATTTCGTATTCTGAAACTATTTGTAGTTAAAATGAGAATTGGTGGTATCATGGAATTGAAATGTGAATTAGTTATACTATATGAAAGAAGAAAGTGGCACAATTATCCAACCCTGCACCAAAGAGGAGACTTATTCTTGAGAGTGAAGAGCCATGACGACTGACTGAAGAGGGGCTTTAGGCACAGAATGATGCAAACTTCTATATCCAATTGGGGGATTGAAAATCAATAGGACGACCCTTTACCTGATGCTAAAAAGGTACATATATAATTGAATATTGGGGGATTGAAAATCAATAGGACGACCCTTTACCTGATGCTAAAAAGGTACATATATAATTGAATGTGGAAGAATAGGCTTAGCCATCAACAAATGTGGAACTTGAAACTATGGGTGCTATGAATCCCAAGCCCCTAACTGAGCAAGAGAGAATGGAACACTTGGTTATACCACACTGAGAAAATAGTGGAAGTGATGAACAAACCTCATATGAGTCACATAGCTCAGTATTGTGCGAGTGGCCACCCAAACAAGGAGAAGTTAACGCTGACTACAATATGGCAGATGAGGTACGTGGTTCTTCATCCTGGTAAATGCCTTCCACCCATGTATATGTCTCTATCTTCTCATGTCCTTTTTAATTTCCTACTCATATATGGAGCTAAGAAGAAAACGTTGCAAATCTACACACAAAACCAATTCTTGTTTACAAGTTGCCTGCAAGCATACAACATAAAGAGATATTGTGCAAGTTCTACAACAATTGCGGATATCTTGTTAGAGAAAATGTGTCGATCAATATAAAGACTTGGCCCTAGGTCAATCAAAAAAGTTATATGGACAGAGTTGAAGAACACCATCATATTCCCTATAAAACATAGAAGAATCTACAAGAACAATGCTCTGAAGACTATAGAAAAGAGGTGGAAGGACTAGAAATATGAGTTGAACACCAAATTCCCTCACAATGGTTGGACGCCTTTTAAAATATGCCGCAAGATCACATAGCCACAATGGGATTATTTTTATCAGCACCAGACAACTGATGTAGCAAAGATATGGCGAAGCTAAACCACATCCCCTATTGGTTGGGATCGGGTGGGTACTCAGGGATGGAAGATGAATGAAGGCTTCAAGAACAATAGGATGAGGCGACCGGGATAACTAACCCTGTGTGAAATTGTAGCAAGCGTACCAATAACTAGATCTACACTCAGTAGCGCTCTAAGAAAGGAAGTCTAGGGTAGAAGGGTGAGAGTGACAATATAATTTCTTCGGAATTATTCAAAGTAATGAAGAAATTGGTGAAGTATGCCCAAAAGCAAGCCGAAGGGTCCTTCAATCCCAACAAGCAGAACAACGAGCTAACGGTTGCTTCAGGGAATGAGGAACACCCTAGTAGCTCTCAGGATATAAGAAGTGTCCTTTAAGCATGGGTTCCCTAAGTAGAAGGACACATACAAGATGCATTATTGACATAAGAGGACCTTGGAGGAGATCGTGAGATACCTTGCTAGATAGGATTTAATGAGATTAAGGGATGAGGAGGGGAAAAATGGGCAAAACAACTAGGGGTACTAGAGGGGAACCCAAGCTCGGGGGGTTATACATAGAAGTGTTGGTTCTATACCTCTTGAACCACTCATAATTAAGAAGCACCCTATGGATAATATAAAGAAAGGAACCAAGAGAAAGCTATGCATTATGCTCCAGCATGGAGAGTTGGAAGTGTACCTTTCCGATGGCGTGGAGTATCCAGACAGAGAGATAAATGATAGCGATATTGTCCAACCGGGGTGCTCAAAGGTGCAAGTGGACAAGGTCCTCATTGTGGGCCTTGGTGTGTACAAGTAATCATTCCCTTTCACAAATGGCCCACAAGTTATCCAAGATGCTATTGGCTGCTTTATTCTATAGCCAAACTGCAACATTGTGTTTACCAAGGGGAAATATGAATCACTGACATCAATGCCCTCCGCTTCTCATACCATGCCATTAGAGATAGAAGCCTACTCCCTAGTATTAGAAATAGATAGTGCACCGTCAACGTTAGCTCACTCTCTAGATCATGTCACAAGAACGCTGCTCCAAGGTTTGCCCAAGAAGGCTACAACTACAATGCCAATCTGTCCCCTAATGCATACCACTTTATCTCCTGCACTGCCTCTAGCCCTAGTGTAGGTTACTACATCTGCTTGAGCACCTCCATCTGCTCTCAAATTGCTAGTTAGTCCCCTAAAGCAGACAACCTATTTTCCTCCTGCACTACCACTAGCCCCTATCAAGGTTACTATGTCCACTAAAGCAACACCATCTCCCTAAAGAGGTCCAACTCTGGATAGGACATTGTCTACTACAGCTAGTAAGTTGCTAACGACCAAAAAATCCAGTTCATTAAGTTTTGCACTAATGAATGAGGGTTCATTCCTCTGTATATAGTTACCAAAAAAATTGAGCTCAACAAACTGTTAGTCAGCAGTGATGGACTCAACAAAGATCCATGGGAGCTTAAGAGAATGCATGAATAGTATATGACAACAAGTTCTTTAGGGTTATAGGAATCCCAGTCCCTCAGTAAATATTTCACAGCGAGGGTGTTCAATATTTGCGAGTTGATTTCAAGTACTTGCATGCATTGACTGTCTCTATATGCTGGACATCAATTTCTTATCCTTCTGATGCTTGTATGTTAAAAGTACCATTTCATTTATAAGCCTTTAGTCATTTTTCCATAATGAATCATAACTTTTTTTTGGATGCAGGATACAGCATGATATTGCCAACAAGAAAGGATACAAGGTTGGCTACCTATACCCTCAATGTATTTGCTAGAGTAACTTGAGGGCGGAACTATCAAAAGATTTGGAGAAGTCTTTTAGTGCAAAACAGAAAAAGGTTGTTATGAAAGACATAGTCACGGACAAATAGAAACAGATAACATTGTACATAGGAGGCTCCTTGGCAGCATTGGAAGACAACAACAAAATATTTGCTCCCTAACACTTCAGTTAATTCCAATAAATATAAGAAACTACAAACTCCAACATGCCAGATAGTAATATAGCTTTGCTTTATAGCCAACACTAGATCCTAAGGACGACAAATTAATAGTTCTTTAACTCCCTCAACTCTAATCCAAAATCGTACACGGAATTCATTAACATCATCAATGGATAATGATATTGCCTCTAACTATATATAAATATTTCACCTATTATATGGCTTTATAATTACTTCTTGGCATTTCAATAATAGTGCTTACGATTAGTACCTACAAAAAAAATGGATGGGATATCTGGTGGCAAGCCACATGCTAAAATGGACATCACCATACACCTCAATAAGAGAAAGTTTGTAAACTCATGCCTTATAATATATATATATGTGTGTATGTGTCTATCTAGAAGAAACATTACGTTAACATATTAATTCTTTTACTTCCTCAAGTGCCACAAGCAAAACAAATACCAATATTTGTGGGTTCTATGTTTGTGTGTTCATATGTTTAGAAGGGAGGTACGAGCATAAGGTACAAAATGCTTAAAGTGTTAACAGCTACTGATTTTATTATTCATCTTTATTACTCTTTTCGGTGTTGTATCATTGCATGGCCTATGGAACAAGCTAGTGCTGCCCTTTGAGATTGTTACCATTCAAGCTAACATATGCCGGTTCATCCTCCATGAGATCTGCTGCAAGAGTGGTAATTATTTTGATCTTAGACTGTTGTTGCTTTGCATCAAGAGCTTTGTAACTTATTGGTTGGGCAGTCTACCAATGTGTAACACTACAACCCCATATTTATCTCTTCATAAGATCTATAGATTTCTGTGACTAGATGGTGAATAGTAAGATGTAAATTGTATTGATATGTATATCATTAAAACATTTGGTTGGCATGTGTTGTAAATAGAGGATTACATCCTCTTCTTCTATTTGATATAAGTGATGAGGTAATGTACTCAGTTTGAAGTTGAATTGATCTATTCTCTGCCTAAATTTGGATGTTATTTTGCACAAAAATACGATATTTATAGATTTGATCGAATATACCCTTAGAGTACATGAAATATCTACATGTGTTACGTGTGATGTTCAGGCGGTATTCTATATCGGATAGTGTGTGTAAATACAAAATCTAGACGGTGATCCACCTGTATGGATTAATTTTAAAAGATACTATTTCTATATATATATATTGTAATAGAAAATAGTGATTAAAATTATTTTTAAGACTATATTTTTATTTTAAATGATAAGTGTTATAGAACCGGACTGAGTGGCTTCGATGCATGCCTTGGCTAGCTAGCTCTGCGTGATGATGCATCTGCTGATCCGTACATGTGATACGTTTTGCACGTGTACGCATAAATACGGCCAGCTCAGCTGATATGTTCAAACGTGATTTACTATGTCTATTCGCGGACCACGCATGGATGGATGTGGCTGCATGTGGTTGGTTAGTTAGTAAGTCCAGCCATACAGAGACTGCGAGCTTACGTGCACAAACGAAACGATTGGAGCAAGCTACACTATACATATGTACTACTTGCCAAGGCACTCGTCCAAAAAAATAACAATGCTTACCCCAAATAGATATCATTTGGTCAACACTAAGTCACTGCTCTCTCGATTGGCTCAAATCGATAAGGTGTAGCAAACATATACAAGCAAAAGTTACGAGCTTAACTACTGGGCAAAATGCACAAGTAACAACACTGCCAAAAAACCAAGCCATAGTTTGCCTAATAAACCTCGCTTCCATCACAGTCAACATGACAAGTGGTGTCTTTTTATCTTTCATGGCTCCTCTTCTCTTGTTAAATCCGTCATCCACACTTCGCTCTATTTGTCATCACCAACTCGTCGTGTCGAGCTTCTTGATTCACTTCAAAATAGACCTACTACAAAGGGAGCTGAAGAACGAAGCTGAAGCTTGTTCTAGAAGCCTCGCTTACATCATAGTTAACATGGCAAGTGGTTTCTTTTCATCCTCTTCAGCTCTTCTTCTCTCGTCATGTCTGTTGTCCACACTTCGCTCTATCCGTCATTGCTGACTCGCTTGTCAAGTTGCCTGTTTGGCTTCACCGTGACGTCATACCCTAAGGTTATCCCTCTCAATTTGGTGATTTTGCTCCTACTACTCTCAACTTATCGTTCACAATGTATGGCCAGCAACCGCTAGGGCTAACCGAGCTTATATGGTTTTACCCTTTTATCACCACCTTGGCACTTGTGAGGCAGCATGACGACATCCTGAAAACGGATAGATCTTGATGGCTCACCACTCATACAGGCATCCTCTTCTCCTTATCTTGCTCTATCTCCACCTCTACTACCAATGATAGAAGGTCAAGAAGAGATCAAGAGATTCTAGACCCATCAAAGAAAGAAAGGTCTCCGAGACGTAATGGCTACAGCTCATCGATCGTTCGTCCGGTGTCACATATCACGTAACCGTCGCGCAGCGTACGTAGCGCGCGTGGAGCGAAACGCACGGCGGCCGCCGCCGGCGACGACGCGGCGCGTAACGCACGTTACGTGTGCTCGCGTGCAATATGGCGCCAAAGAGACACACTACACGTACGTCACGATCTATCGGACATCGGTAGCAAGCAAAGGCTAGGTCCAAGGTCATTGCTCGCTCACATGGTCTCTCCGCTTGTCTCGATCTCGCACGTCGTCTTCGTGGAAAAACTTTTCTCGCCGGACAAAGACACGAGCAGGCTTGGAAACTAAGTTTTAGTTGACTATTATTAAAACATCAAGTATGATATTCGGTATGGTTTAATATAAATTTTATATTGACATTATATTCGCTACTCATTACGTTCCTAATATTAGCGTTTTTTTTCCTATGATGACTTAGGTTTTGATACCAGTTTTTGATACAAATAAGGTTTACTCACCTTATACAATTTATGTTATAATTCTTACTTAAATATACGATGACATCTTAATATGTTTTTAGATAATACTTCCTTTTTTATATTTGTATAATATGATGATTTTAGAAATTGTTCTTGGCTTTCTTTATTGTATTTTCAATATATTCGGCCAATACTGTTCAAAATTAATGTTTATTCTGTTCATTAATTACTGTTCATGACTTTTGATTTTTATATTTTTCAGGATCTACATTGGTTGGCGAGACCAAACTAGATGGTCCTTGCTTGCATAAAAAATGTTGTAAAAACCTACTCGGGTGACTTTCTTAAATATCTTTAGTCATATTTATTCTAGCTGAGTATTTATCATCTTTACCTATAGGAAACATTCTTTATGGGTAGAAGAATAACACCTATACAAAATAAAGGCTATGAACGAGAACTACTAATAGATTTCTACTATAGGGTCCTAATAGAAATAAATATTTATAACAAATAGAAAAAGGTACTTTAAAAATTACTTAATATTATACATAAGGTTACATTAAGTTTTTCCTAAGGAAAGCTTGAATGAAGATATAAATAAAAATTTACCCACCTTACACAACTTATTTTATAATCCTTACTTCAATATACCAACAGATTACTACTACTAAATAGTGGTTATGAAATATGGTCGGAGGCACTCTTGCTTCCTCAATGTTGTGTGTCCCTTTGGCTTAGCAACTTCTCCTTTTATAGAAGCTAGAGGGGATGCCTCAACTTAAATTTTGTCCTTATCTCTACCATCTTAGTGCTTCGAGAGTTGGCACACATCAGATAGTGGAGATTCTTTTCTTGCTTATGGGTGTTCCAAGTTGAGATAAGTTGTACGCCTTACTTTTCCACCAAAAGGTTGTTAAGTTCTCCTTCTGCACGAATCTGTATTATCACTCTACTAACATAGAGTATCCTTCTAAAATTCTCTAGGTATATAATTGGTGCTGCTAGTTTAGATTCATTAATTATTTATTAGGCATATGATTGAGATTAATTTATTGAGCTTGCCATGCTCGAATGATTAATTATACCTTATCAATTTAATTTCTTTTATATATTATACTTTAGCTATTTTTACTTATTAGTCTAGTTGCCCATGATTACCAATATACATGGTAACTATGTCAAAAATGGATATATCAAAATTTTCATCATTTGTTTTCTTTATTTCTTCAATTTTCTTATTTATTTGTTGCTTTAATTCCTTAAATATCACTTCATTTTGTTCCTTCTTTATCTTTCGATCAATATATTCACCATCTAAAAATCCACTCACTTGGTTAAGTATTCTTTATACGTAGGTTTTTTTAGATGATCCTTCTTCTCCTATATTTGTATAATATAGAGATTCTAGAGTTTTTTTTCTTAACTTTCTTTTATTTTTTAATATATTCTTTTGTGGCTAGCTCTAAATAGTAATTTGTTCTCAATATTTTTTTTAACTTGGCTTAATTCTTTATCAATATCTTTATATTTTCTCCATGATATGTCACCCATTAACTTAGAATATATTTTTAGGCTATTATTTCTTCAAAGGATATATTTTTTTCTGAGAGCTTTCAATCAAACAACACATATATAGGCCTCTAGTGCATTTTCCATGGTCTTCTACAGTCAGTATTAATTTATTTAGTAGATTAAAATATTCAGCGACACTATTTAAAATTGATAGTATATATCATATTTATTCTCTCTTATTGTTATATTGTCACCAGAAATTATCCAAAATACATTCCTAAAATTCATATAAGACTATTGATTTTTTGTTTTAAATTTGTAGGAATTTGGTGATATTTAAGCTTATTATTATCTATAAAGGTGAAGAATTTAACTCCATTAGGTAAACGAGAGAGTTGATTAGGCAAATGTTATCCTTTTTTCTTGATATGCTCAAATATAAATTTATATCCATTTCTAATAATAATATCTTCAAACAATATCATCTTCTAGTAGAACTTTTCTTACTATTAAGCTGATTGTAAAATCTACCTATTGCATAACAATCTGTTCTAATTGTAAACTCTTTGAAACTCAAGTAAAGGTTGAAAGTATTTATCATATTAATTATTACAAGTATATCTCGAGCTATATTGGTAACCGTTTTTAATTTATATCATTCATAGTCATATCTACTTATTTTCCTCTTTATTTTGGGTGAATATTTAGTGGGTGTTTGTTTTAGTAAAACATCCTAACCTTATTGAAATTCAACCATTTCAATAATAAAGTAATTATTATCTAATGATAAATATAAGGGTTTTAACCTTTCTTATATTATTGTTACTAACCTAATGTTTTCAGAATTAAAGTACCTTTGCTCCTTTTTTCTTAATTTTGTATATAAAGATCCCGCTTGTTTTGCCAAATTATCTATATGATTTCTAGCATATTTTACTATTTATTTTTATCATTCATGTATCAAGTAATGTTAGTATTTTCTTGGCACTATGCTTTTGTAAATGTATTTTAACTTCTCCTATTTCATGTGATTTTCTATTTACAGATTTTTATTTTTTTTCTTGGATAAAATTAAGCAATTTCGTTCTACCTTTCTAAAAAATATTATTATATGAGCAATATGCTCCTTGTATGTTTTTAGACTAACGTGTCATATATATAAACTAATACAAATTCTTGATTTTTGTTAAATATATTTAAGGTAGGTGTATTTTTTAATCCTACTCCATTCATAGTGTCCCTTTGGACGATTAAATGTAGTGCACTTGATAAATTCTTCAACCATCTTTACTTGCCAAAATCTAGCCTTCAAATCAAAATTTAAGCAATATTTGCTACCCTATGTTCTATTGATCCATTCTTGCTTATTAGGAATATTATATGTATTTTCTATGCTATTATCATTTAATCTTTTTATAATTAATAACCATTCTTGATTTACCTCTAATTTCTTCAGTATGATTTCTCACTATAAAAGCTGTCAACCTATGTAGACTCTCACATTCACTTATTGCTCCTAATTTTTATAATTCTTCTATATGCATGTTAACTTCTTCTATATCATTTGGTGTGATATATATTATACATGTTTTAATGATATAGCTTGGGTTTATTATATTTATTTTATACATAACCAAATTTTTATCCCAATATTTCATTGAGATTTCTCCTTTTATTTGAGTGTCGTGTAATTTTTTTAACAATTCCTTTCCTTTTTTGACTTAATATCTCTATACCAATTTGATACAAATGATTATAGTTTTACGCACTCTGTATTGAAATTTGATATGTAGTAATTGTCTATATTCTCACTAAACTCATATTCTACATTTTTTCTTTAGGGTCAAGGCTATCAAGTTTGGCTTTGGTGATGAATCAGGGTCCACCACGCTTTCGTACTAATAAAATATAGGAAACAATGTCTCCATATAAAATAAATGTAATTTTTTTGCTTACTTATTACACTTACTGTTGTATGAACCTTATGTCAATTATCATGCCATTATTTATCATCGATAAGTCCCTTATTGTAATATCATCTATTATATATTTTATCCCATTGATGTATACTTTAATATTATATGCTAAATGGTTGTGAATTTTCTTTATTTTGCACATATCTATAAAACTTTTGCCTTATTATCATCAATTGGATGAACTATTTGAAGACATTTTATGACATTCTTGTTATGAATAACATTATTTAAATACCCTATGTCTAATGGTGCTAATATTTTGTATAATACCTTTAGTGACAATTTTATTTTTACTGGGATGCTTATTTCTAAAACTTCTTTGAAATACAACTTTACTTTATATTTATTTTCAAAATTAGTTATGACATCTTTTAGTTGAATTATTTTATAAAAATTACTATCGTTACCGATTATGCTTTAAATTTAGTGTTTTATATAGCCTCACTTTTTGGCAAGGCCTTAATATCACAATTATTTTTTAAAACATTTTAACTCTACTTCTAATTTATTTATTCTATTTTTTAAAACCCTCACTCTACTTGATAGTATTTTCTCATCTGATTCTAATTCTATCTACTTTCTCCTTTTTTTTAGTTGCTCTTACACATTCCATGTAAGCACATATACTATAGGTTACTCTATTATATTGGCCTGGTTAATCACATTTTCCTCTAACCTAATCATGTTCACAACTTAAATGATCAATCATTTTAATTTTTATTCCTGCTAATTCATCAATTAAACCTAACTTGTCATCCATTGATTTATATTCTTCATTAATGTCTTTATATTTGTGTATTTCTATGATTTAATATATTGATTCATTATCTTTTATTTCATCATCACATACATACTAGTAATTTTCATTTACACTATTTATAATTACAACTCTCTCTTGATTTTTATATTTACTAGGATATCTTTTTGATCTTTATTTAGGCATGTTTTACTTAGATGGTGAGGTGAATTACATATAAAACAACTGCATATCATATCATAAGACTTTCTTAGATTATATCGCTTTACTTATCTTATATGTAGAAAAGGGGCCATATCGTGTGATCTTCTTATGAATTACCTTTTGTTTATTTTAATATTATTTCTATTTTTATTTTGATATCTATTGTTTCTTTTATTTCTAGACCTCTTTTCTCTATATGATAAAAGTATTTGTACTTTTTTTTTGTAAAGTTATAGTCAGAATATTTCATAGGCCTTTGGGCTTGAATGTCCATCCATATTTCACTTAATTGTTTAAATACAAAGGTTATTCCTTGATAGATACTAATTTTTACTCATTCAGTTTCTTTTTTATATTATTTAAAAATCATGCTTCCTAATAGATTAGGCAATTTATCAAAATGCCTCTCTACTATTCTCCTATTGTATCCTAGTTGTAGTGGTATATAAATAGTGTTGAAAAATTTCTTTATGTCCTTCTAGCTTGTTAATGTTAATTTTTCTATTTTCTTTAATATTTCATTTTGCAAAGTTGTAAGAACTAATTTTGTATCTTCAGCTGTAATAATATTGGATGTTATATTTATAAAATTATGTAAATTGCTATGAGCTCTTTTTAGTTCTTCATACTTATTACTATCCTTTTCAACCCATTGTTCCTATAGGACTTTAGCACTCAAAAATATTAATCATGTCTTCTACTTTGTTTTATTGATCATCTGCGGCTAAATTTAATATATCACTATCACTTTTTTATTTTAAAATTTTATATGTCTCTTAAAATCGCTTCCCTTAGTGGTTATGTGCCTATATTATCCTTGGATATAATTATATTAATAGTCTTGTTTATTTGGGGGCTATTTTTCTGCTGCCCTAGCTGGTGTATCTCTTTCTCCTTTATTTTTTACTGAAACTTCACCATATGTTTTCCATTTTTCTGTTTCTAAGTATACTTCTATGGATTTCATTGCATTACCAGAATTATGTAGACCTATACTATCTAAATAGTTTGCAAAAGCATTGTATTGTTTTGGGTTATCTCTTCCTCTTCTATATTCTCTGTTTCTTTTATCAGACTAATTTCTTCTTCTAACTTTCTAAAAATAATTTCTCATTTTGTTGCCATTGTTCATCTTCAGTTAATTCTTTACTAACATTTTGATTTCCTTTGTCATTTTCATCCCTATATTTTAAGCTTTATTTATTCTAATTTAATTTCTTAGATTTTAGAGGTTTCTATAGCCATCTTTTTTTTAGTTTCTTTATGCTAGACTATTCTATGTAGAAATAAAGTTTTATATCTATTATTTTAGGCTACTCACTCTTCATTGAATTATTGTATTATATGGCTATATCAACATCAAAGATGTAAGAGCGCCTCCCGCTAGAGTTTATAACCACTCTCCATACTTAGTAGTAGTAACATATTATGAAGTCTTCCTTACTATTGGATTGTAACGTAAGCTGTTTCTATATCTTACTATAGTTAAAATATGTTCAACGTTAGTAAAATTTTTACTAAAAGAGCAATTATTGCCAAAAACCTCTATTGAGCATATTAATAAAATTTTTACTAAATTATGAGAACAATATAACCTGTAGTAAATATTTTACTATGTATATAGGGATAGGCTAAAACAAAAGTAGGTGCATAATTACTAAAACGTGCCCCTTGTATACTATAATTTTTACTGCAAGTTAGATTGTTATATCAACCTATTAGTAAAATTTTTATTATAAAGTATTTGAGAAAGATATAACTCGTTGTAAAAATTTTAGTACTTAAGAAGTGTGTTTCAGTTATTACGAACCTTAGATATAGTATAATATATATATACAATAAAATGCACCCATGGTGTGCAGTAACTAAAACATGCTACTCACGTAATAAAATTTTTACTCGATACAACAAATGCATTATAATTATTACACACCCTAAATATTATATATATATAACATGACTATTCTTACATCCTTCTTTTTGCCTAACCAAACCAGTCCAATCCACCCCCACGTCCCCATCCGGGGCTTGTGTTGCCCACCCGTGAGAAGCACGTGCGCAGAGGGCGCGCCTTGCCTCGCGCTCGCTCGTACCTGTCCCTCTCGTCGATTCTCTTTTTTTTTATTAAAAAAAGAGAAAACAAACAAAAAAAATTTGCATGTGGTAGGAATTGAACTACCGACAAGCCGGCCATCACGCATGGCGTCTTCCATTCCAGCCTCACACGTGAACTATCTACACTTCTAATCTCCTTAATCACTTATCACAAAAAAGACAAACACACTAATCACAAAGCACAAAAGGACAAACACAATTCCATAAAATAAATTTCTGCATGCGTAAACGATTCAATGATGCCACATACGTGCATGAAATAAAAAGATAACGTTCCTGTCCTCCGTTCTTAAGAAAACTAGCCGACTTTTTTTACTGAACTTAACAGTTAAAAAATAAATTGACAAAGAACCGGTGAATCCATAAACAGCATCGATCACTTCACGAGGGAATCCAACGTACAACAGCCGATCACCTACATAAGAAAATAAAAAGAAAAAAAGAAAAACCTATTGAAATCATGGCTCGAACCTACGATCTACATGTTTATAGTACACTATTTTTATAGAGCGCTATTCTAACTATTCCATGTTTAAAAATACTTTTAGCAAAACTATTCGACTTGCTTTATGGTTCACTATCTATGCGTATCATTTAGGTAAGCAAACGATTTGTCACATGACATCTATCTTAACAAGCTATATTATTTTAAAATTTATTAGTTGTTTCCATGTATTCTTATAGTAAAACTATCAAGCACGTGCTACTATAAAATTTATAGTTGTTACTGTACTCTTTTAATAACATCATAATAGAATTATAGTAATGCACTAATATAGTATTACTTCTTATGGAGTGTTAAATTTTAAAACCACTACCATCCCTTCCCCTCATATCCTTCACTTGCCACCACCCAAGCGGTCCACACTACCTCCTTATCATGGGCGTTGTGGCGATAGGAGAGGCAACACACCCAAATCAGGGCCCTCTTTTGGCTGATCTAGTGAGGCTAGCGGTCGATAAGGTGGTGTCTACTGGTTGGGGGAGGGCGGCAACCATCGTGTGCAATGGGATGACAAAGATAGGGCTTGGAGGCGGTGACCTTCAGCACAAAGATAGGGCACACTTGTGGGCGACGGTGCCAATGGGCTCATGGAAGTGACTAGTGACGACAGGTAATTCTGGATCTAGCACCCTTTATGCAAATCCAGCATCCCTTGGCTAGCTCTCATGTCTATCTAGTGTGAGAGGTGCTCTGCAACGATGTCAGTGGGCATGCATCCTGAGGTGACAAAATGGCATGGCAAACCTCTAGGTCCTTCACGGCCAGATCTTAGTAACGCGATGGTGGTGACAAGTCATCTCCCTTCTAGTCGGGCCTTCACTTCTTCCTTATAGCTCCTCTTCTGCTATGTGAATGACCTTGATGTCATCTAGAGGGAGGGTACATAGGCATTCCTAAAAATTATCACAACTTCATAGCATATTAGAATGATTGGAATTTTTTGTTCAAATTGAAACTTTCGGTATGGGATCTGATGTTCTGGTCTCAACCAAATTGTCCTATGGCTAAAACACTAGCTATGAACTTGTAGGTCAAACAAACAATATGTATATGAATCAAAAAGTGACAAACAAGGTAACTAACCAAGATATAAGGGCACCAGTTAGATCAACTAAACATGCAAGTAGATAGAGTAAAACAAGCTCAAGCACAATCTGAATAAAGGAAAGTACGGGCAAACCAAGAGAGAAGATACATTGTTTATTTTCCAAAGTTTGGATCGAACGATCCTATGTCTCCATTGAGGGACCACAAAGACCAGGTCTCTTTCAACTCTTTTCCTCACAAGGTTATACAAATACACTCGGTTTCACAATTGATTTCTTCCCTTGTGGAGGCAAAACCAAAGCCTTCACAACTTTTTGTTGCACACCACAACTTTGGGTGCTCACCAGCAATGCCTAACTAACTAGGATATCTTCATCTCCAAGAGTAACAAACACAATTGAAAAATTTACTTATCATGAACTTAAGTGCTCAAATGGAAGGAATGAAACTCACTAGCTCGCAACCTTGCAACTTCTAAACCCAATCTCTTCTTCTCAAATCTCTCTCACAAAGAGCTACCACTAATGTAGAGAATGAGGAAAGGCTCTTTAGTTCTAGATAGGCTATTCCCATCAAAATTGCAGTAACCAAGGATGGAGAGGGTGGAGGGGTTTAAAGTTATGCACATATCGGATATTCTGATATTGACATTGGAGCTTCTGACTATTCAAATCACATCGTAACGATCACAATCAAAAGCTATTCAACCTACGATTTTACATATATTGGTTATTCCAAAGTCATATTGGAATATCTGATATTATTCCATGCCACCCAACAAGTGAAAGAACTTTAGGAATGTTGAAATTTCTGACCATATTGGATATTCCGACACACGTCGAAATTTCTGGCCTTCATCAGAACTTCTGATGTTGCTCACCAAAACAGTGATAACATATTATCCAGAAGTCCATTTTTGAAGATCTTGTGCTCTATGAAAATCTTACTTAGAGGACTACCTAATCCAATTATAAACAAGGTCTAATATTACTCAATGATAGGTTAAAACTTGGGTTTCTCTGAAGGCATCACTTGGATATAGTTCACTTTGAGCTCTAAGACATATGCAAACACATTGACATTGAATCCCTATTAATAGTGCAGGATTGCTATATTGCAAATAAAAGAGAATTATACCGAAAAGAATACCTTCATGCCATTTTCTTTCTGTGTCTTGAGGGATGTCAATGCTCCAAACATTTCACCTTATATTCTTCAAATGATTGATGAGGGTTACCTATAACTTCAAATGGCCTTGTGTGGCCAATCACAACAAAACCTTCACTAGCTCTTCATCACCGGATTTGGTTCTTCAGTGCAAAACTCTTTATTTGCCCTTGTCCACAACATGGTCCATCATGACTAAATATCGCTTACTCTTCACCGTCTTGCCATAGGTAGCCATTTCGTACCCCGCATCTTTAATATCTTTACTTTGATTCTCATCAGTTGATCATTGCCTGAATATCTCAACTTTTGTAATCCTTTGACCAAGCAAGACATTGATCTTGATTTTAGGTTCCATGATATCACGTGAGCATCAACACATTTTTCAACTCAATGAAATTGTTAGTCCCAATAATCTAGTTGTCAACCTTCACTTGTTGATCAACCTATCGCATATGAAGAATATGAATATGTTGATGAGTCTTAATCAACACCACAAGTGTCATATATTCAAATTTATATTCAAATATAAAGATCCCAATCAAGTGTAAGTGATTAGCTTAGATTAAATACATGGATAAATAAGGTATAGGATTTTCTCCCCTTAAATCTATACATACAAAATATTTGTGTGGTGCATGCGTACGCATAAATAGAGATGAAACTAAGAGAGTTTATTATCCTATTCAAGAAGGAAGGCATTTAACAAAAGTGTAGACATAATAATAAAGGAAAAGGTCTAAATACCCCCTAAACATTGATTGAATGTCCACCTAGCATCCTAAACTTTGAAATCGAACATCCAACCTTCGAACTATATAATACCATTCATATAACACCATAAGGCGGCAAAGTGGTTTTTATCTAATTTGAATATATGTTGGATGAGTTTCATTATGTGACGTATTCATTTGACATATATGTTAAAATCTTTACCTAAATATTGTGTTTTACCCTATTTTTTTGCTCTCACTTACAAACAAATATTGATATAATACCAGTATGACATCAATATAGTGCATAAATTGATGACTGGTGATTAATGATATGCAAACATTCTATATTAGTTATTAAAAATTGTCTATTTAAGCTTCCAAATACACAAAACCAGACACATAGGGGTAATATAAATGGTTTTGCAAAATTTGGTGTTTGGATGTCTAGTTTTAAAGTTTAAGTGCTATATGGACTTCTATCTAACGTTTAGAGGGTTATATGGACTATTTCCAATAATAAATACATACCTTCATCATCTTCATGGTATTTATGACAAGAGAATAAATAAGATAAGTTTCAAACAAAATATTAAGTTTTGTATTCATATATCAATCATATGGAAATAATATATATGAATATATTAATATACAAATAGAGAGAAAGAGTGATATATATAATTTGATTGCCATGTATTTTATTCTTATTGTGATTTAGGTCCACCATAAATTTATATTTATATCTTAAATCATAGAAAATCCAAGAATGACCTATTTGCTAACCAAAGAAGAAGTTTATTTCTATAAATCTGGTTTGTCATAAATCATTAAAACAACAATTACAAATTGTTGGTTATAGATTATTTAATATTTTCTGATAACAACCCAATATAAAACATATAGAGTTGAATGAATAATATAAAATGGAAGGCGTAAAAACATCGAGTACGCTTTGTGCATGTGTGGAGGTATCTATCTTTCATCAAGTACGCTTGTACCTGAAGGCGACCAGAAAGCCGTACGTTTCGATGGCGTATCCAATTTCATCTGGCAGCCTGCGCGCGCCGAGGTGGAGGATCAAGTGGTGCACTACTTGACATTTTTCCCCCAAAAAATTGCCATATACTATGTAACAGTTTTGTGGTGTTTGCCCTAGCAGGTTAGCACGCTTTAAAATCGTATCTTTGTCATAAGGCACTCTGGTTTTAACCCAATTTACCAAAACCCAGTATTGTGGTTATTTTTACAGTTTTTGCTCAACTTGAGAGATAAAATGTTGACAATGACGCTTTTACCGTTGTGCTAAGTTGCATATTAGGATTCTATATTTTGATCGGGAATTTTCAAGATTCCTGTTCTTTCACTCTCGTAGACTCCAACCATGATATGTTTGCTCCAAAACATCATTTTTTTTATTTAGAAAAAACTGTTTAGATTTAACCATAATTTTGTTAAAATTTTAACTTTTTTCACATTTCAGAAATTTCATTCTGTTGGTCCCTAGAAATGTTTTTTATTTTTACATTTTTGTTTTGAAATTATAATTTTATTAAAATTTAGTAAAAAAATGTTTAAAAAACCACTGTTACAAAAATTTTGGATTTTGGAAATTTCATTCTACCAGTCAGTCGAAATGTTTTTGGTCTTCGCAAATTTAGGTGGGGGGATATAACTAGGTCAAGCATGAACTTGGCATGGTGTAAAAGTATCATTTCTAAAATTTTCTCTCTCCAATTAAGCTAAAACTATAAAAATAATGGTTACAGTAGCAAAATCAACACTATAGTTCTGTGACAAAGGCATGTTTTTTGAGTGTTTCATGGCAAATGCCACAAAACAACCATGTCCCATTAGATAGCCTTTTTTATGTGGTAATAAATGAAACAAAATTGTGACGTTAACATTTCCAAAAAAGTATATAGCAATTTATTTTGAAACAATGAGAAAATTAGGATAGTTGACATGAGGTTTATAATTCTTTGATCTATTTATTAGAAACAGGGCCAGGGCCAAATATGTTAAATAAAAGAAGATATATTAAATATATTACAAGAATGAGAAATATAAAATCTGACAAAATAGAACAAAAGCCTCCACATCTTGGCACAAGAGACGCGAGCAGACGGGCGCATCTACAACGCCAACCAACTACAGTACACGCAAAAGCATACGAATGAACGTCAACCATCTTCTTTCCTATGACAATTATGCAAACCAGCATCACATACCTACACCATAAAGCTGGTGCCACTAATTTGATCACTAGCGACCGAGCAGACAAGTTCTTCTAGATCTTTCTTGACCATAGGAACGAAGTAGCCACCAATAAAGAGATAAAATAAGAAAAACACTGCAAACAAATGCAATTCCATAGAATGAAGGCAAATTCCAGACCATCTAATAGATTTATAATCCTAAAGATTTTATTTGAGAAAACCTTACAAACTTACTTGAGTCTGTTAATTCAAACAATTGTAAAGATTTCGTATCATATGTAGTTATAATTATAAACAAGTTGGTTTTTTATGGAGTATGGGCAGATATATAATTCTATTGTAGGACAAGGGATTAAGTTGAGAGTATAGGCACATAATTCTATTGTACAAACAAGGGGCCGGTAAAGCTATCAGTTTTTCATGGCCTAACTGATACATATATAGTTTGTGGGAACTGAACTAAAATTTAGTTCTACAGGTCAGATATATACACTCAGCTTAACTCAACATAGCCTTTTAGTCACAAGCAAGTTTAAATAGGCTAGAGTTAAAACCTAACAATAATCTCTAAATTACGGTTTAGGTACGTCAATAGCTGTTTTCAAGCATTCCTAATTAAGTACAGATCTTCAGGTATATTTTACTTTTTTAATTCCCTTCTTATTATCTCTTTTCATATTAATTTTAGTCTTTTTCTATCTTTCTTCACATTATTATCTTAAGTTAGGATTCCATAATATACTAGCGACTCTGAGAGTCTCCTTTAGATATGGCCAAACCATCTCAACCGATATTAAATAATCTTTTTTTAATTGGTGCTACCCCTAGTCAATCACGTATATCCTCATTCTGGACTCAATTCATTTTTGTATAACCACAAATCTAATATAGCATACACATTTTTGTAACACTCAGCTATTGAACATGATGTTTTTTATAGACCGACATTCTGCTCCATATAACATAGCAGGTCTAATCGCTATTCTATAAAACTTGTCTTTTAGCTTCTACGGTACTCTTTTATCATAGAGGATGCCAGATGCTTGGCGTCACTTCAACCAGCCCACTTTGATTCTATGGTTAACGTCCGTATCAATATATCTATCCATCTGTAGCATCGATCCCAGATATCGAAAAGTGTTCTTCTTTAGCACTACTTGGCCTCCTAAACTCACATCTCCCTCCTTGTGTGCGATAATACGAAAGTCACAACTCAAATATTCAGTCTTAGTTTTGCTTACTCTAAAACCTTTAGACTCAAGAGTCTGCTGTTACAACTCTAGTTTCCTATTTACTCCTACGCGGCTCTCATTAATTAACACTAAAAAATATAAAGAGGTAAGGGTTTAAGATTAATCCCTGATGTAGTCTTATTTTAATTGAAAAGTAACATATATTACCATCAATTATTTAAACACTAGTCATAGCATTGTTGTACATATCGTTAATAAGAGAGATATACTTTGTTGAGACTTTATGTTTGTCTAAAAACTACGACATAACATATTTTTTTTATCTTATCATAAGGCTTTTTTAAGTCAATAAAAACATATATATGTTATTCGTCTGCTCTCTAAATCACTCCATAACTTATCTTATTAAAAAAATTGCTTCTATGATTGATCTTTTAGGTATGAAATAGAGATTCGTGTCGTTCCTCTCAAATAGTATTTGATAACTCTTTCTCATAGCTTTATAGTGTGACTCATCAATTTAATTCCTAGAAATTAATATAACTTTAGATATCTCACTTTTTCTTATATATTGATACCAATATACTTCTCTTATACTCCTTATGCATCATGTTCGATTGAAAAATATTATTGAACAACTTAGTTAGCCATACTATAGCTATATTCTCAAGACATCTTCACACCTTAATTAAGATACCATTAGGGTTTATTGTCTTAAACTCTTTCATCCTTTTCTAAGCTTCTCTAATATCGGATCCCTTTCATCCTCCACACAGGTCAGATATATAGAACTAGAAAAATCTTGTTGCACAAATAAGCTCAGTTATATGAAACATTTAGTACTGTACGATTGGTTCAGATCTACATATGTCGTACATGTATATAAGTATAATAATCTCTCCATTCTGAATAAATCCAAAACCAAGACAGAGGCACGCAAAGACAAGTAATTTACGTACTCCTTTGACACTAGCTACGCATCAGCTTGGCCTGGAGCGAGACAAATCTGCAGTCTTTTTCTTATTCTCTATATTTTCTGACCAATATGTGCTTCCAATTCCTTATAGCATAGAGTTTTGAATTGTGAAGTAGTATCTAGAATTTTTAACACAGCTGCATGCAGGCACTTCTCATAATCAGAGGGAGATCCTAGCGTCAACATTTTCAATTAATTGATGAACCTTCTTGCCGAACATTTTTCAACATCTTCTTTTAGGAAAAATTACAACGATCAACTTCAAACGTCAAGGAAAACGTACGTAACGTCTACCACTAGAGGTCATGATCGAATATATGCTTGCTTGTATCATTATTGTATTGTTGTTGCTATAGCAAAAGGGTGACTCATACTCTATCTGGACAAATCAAAGGCAGAAAAGGCTGTGCAACCTAACCCTCTCTTATCAATATCCCTTTACAATTTGCGCCGTGAGAAAAAACACAGCCAGGAAGGAGACGTCAACAAGGCCAAAGCTGTCAGTGTTACTCAACCGAATGGAGGAATTAATAGGGAGGACCAGCAAATTAATCTCACACACTAAACTATAGTATTATTGAAGAAAAATATGCAAACAACTAGCTAGAGAGCAGACATGGTTGCTGATGGCGTTTAGCTCACATGCATAATATATACATCTCACGACGGCGCCTTTCTTGTAGAATTAAGCTAGCTATGCACATGATCGACATACATCTGAATCAGCAATCCATAACCAAGACCGTCGTCTCCCTGGTTAATTATCTTTTGGATCTTTTTTAATCTGTTCATGTGTTGGTAAGATGTTCACAAATTATTAGCATGGATTGGTTAGCCAAGGTCTTCCATCTTCTCTCTCTCTCTCTCTATCTATCTATCTATCTCTGATTTCAACACCTTTCCACATCGACTTGTGAAGGATAATGTAAATTAAGCAGCGTGTAGCAGATGAAGTACGTGGGTTTTCTTACATGGAGATAGTTCGTTCCCATGTTTGTTTGTCGTTGTACAATGCAACGTGCGCACTCGGGTGTTGGGAACGTAAAACGAAAACATATGCCTTCGATGGGAAAGGGGCTCTCAAGTTGTTAACATAGCACGGTCGACAAAACGGCCTCTAGCTTTTTAAACAGCAGATGTTAGATAACCTCAGTGTTAGGGTCCAATGTAACATGTAGATCCACAGCCTCTATTTCTTAAGCGAATTGCACAATATCATATTAATAAAGAAAGAAATTACAAAATCATATCCCTAAGAGGCTATACTTAGGAAAGAAAACAAAACAACAAGCCACACCATACGCTTACAACCAAAAAAGAACCCATGGAGAAACAAACAGGATCACATTATCCTGACAATATTCAACTCCATCTATGTCTTTGGGTTAAAGAGGACAAGAGAGTATAAATCCATTTTGCCATGCACAGACCCGCCAATATGGTCATCTTGTGGCAGATAGAAGCATCACCGTAAGAGGACAGATTGTCTCTAGAAGAGATTGGCTAGAAATGGACCTCCAAAACTACTCCTTTATGAAGATCGCACCGTCGAGGACACCACAATCACCTATCCCAATAAACTAGGACATGGTTTTCACCTAAAGATTCCACAAGTGAGAGGAAGGAACCATTGCTATGCCCCTAGCAGGATTACGGCACCAGAAAGCACTACTAGAAAAGTGGTCTTTGGTCCAACGGAGCAAAACACAAATATACCAACATATAGAAGATCTGATACTAAATATGGTCTTTAGTATTAGGTCTAAAGGCTCATTGCAATTATAGTATCATTAGTACCGGTTGGTAACACCAACCGATACTAATGCGTGAATCTTCAATACTGGTACTAATATTGTCTAACACATTAGCACTGGCTGGAGACACCAACCGATACTAATTTGTAGTTAGTATATATTGGTGTTTCTAATTGGTACTAAAGATCCCCTTTTAAATCCTTCTTCCTCTTTCAGCCCGAGCCATTTATAAACAGAGAGCAATTTCATGTCGATTTGGGAGGAAGTATAAGTGAGGTGCTGCCAAAGTTTTTATACAAGTTTTTTTTGTGATTTCACTCATTCAAGAGCTCTAAAATAATAGTAACTTTATCATTCATTCTTATATGGTTAAGATTTTGTATTTCTATTTATATATATATCTCATCCTCTTGAAAATATATAAAAATAGATGAGAAAAAATAAAATTTTTGAGAAAATAAGAGTATTTCTTAATTATAAAAATAGAGATAATCTAGCAATAATAATAGTATTTTATAATAGCAAAAATACAATAAACATAAGACAAAAAGGTTAAAAAAGAGGAAACAATGGAAGATTATAGAAAAAAGGAGGAAAAAGACAAGAAACCTGTTTAAAATAGAAAAGTTAGTGCATGTGTTAATATAAAAAATACATGGCATCTAAAATTAGTAAGAGTATGGCCTAATAGGAAAAAGAAGAAAAAATAGAGGAAAAAGTATAAAGGGTTATGAAAAATAGGAAAAACAAGAGACTGTGTTAATATTAAAAATACAGAAAATCTAATAGTAATAAATGTATGTCATATTTGATATTTTTACAGGGAGCTCTATCGATTCGTGGTGGTACCGACATAGGGGTGGCACAGCCAGATTTATCCAAATATTTTTATAGATTCCACCAATCGAAGTGCTTTACACAAGGATAAGTAATACTCTTCATCTACTCACCTTTTTGAAGTCATGACGTTTAAAATTATTTTTCTTAAGTAATTCTTTACCTGTAATATGGATAAACCGGTAGTGGATGTACAACATGGACCGCAATCAAAGGAGTTCATCGATGGCATGCATTATTTTCTAAGGGTGGCCAATACCCATAAGACTAAGGGTTTCATATGTTGTCCATACAAAACTACAAGAACCAGAAGGAGCACTCTTCCTCGAGGATTCTTCATAGTCACTTATTACACTTGAGATTCATGGTTAATTATAATTATTGGACCAAGCATGGAGAGAGAGGGGTTGCATTGGAAGATGATTAAGAAGACAATAACATTCTCCACTAGGCTCTATACGGTGACTTTGCAGATACTACAATGGGCGAGGCAGAATGAGAGGTTACATAAGATGACAGTGTGGATGATCTTGGTCAGATGTTGTGTGATACAAAGAAAGACTATAAAAGTGAAAATGAGCTAAAGAAATTAAAGCGTATGTTAGTAGACCATAAAACATTATTATACCCAGATTACAAATAGGGGCATAAAAAGTTGGGTACCACACTAAAATTCTTGCAATGGAAGGCAACAGATTGTGTGACTGATAAGGCATTTTAGGAGTTATTGAACCTTGTATAAAATATTCTTTCGGAGGGTGAAAAATTGCTCGCAAATGAGGACACACCATACTTACGCTATAATCTTTGCCAAGGGACATTCGTCAAGAAAAAGTTTGTTGCCTTTGACATCACATCATGAGATTGAATGTATCCAAGCTACATGCATTATGTTTTTTTAAAAAATTACAACCTCCTACTTTTACTATAATATTTAACGGTGGAGTATACTATTATGTATATTATATCAGCTGGCTTTGCTTATAATGACAAAACCAGTAATACTAGTACTGATACGAGGCCCTACATCTCAACACCCTATATTTCAAAGCTTTAAAAATTAATTATCCTAGTTCTCTTTTTTCTTAAATTTATTTATCCTATTTTTACTGTTATTAAAATTAATTATCCTAATTTTCATGTTTATGATATTATTTTTCATAATTTTTCTAGTTTTTTAAATTATTTTTCACACTTTTCTTATATTTTAAATTGTTTACCATATTTTAACTGCTTAAAAATCTTTTGTATCTATTGTACAAAACAATTAGTACTAAATATAATTTGGCTAAGTAGAAAAACACATTACTACCGGTTGTTAAAAACAATCGGTAGTTAAAATATACATATTTAGTCATAATTATTAATACCAACTGGGACAAAAAATAATTTTGTCAAGCGTGAAAACTCTTTAGTACTGGTTCTTAAGAACAACTGGTACTAAAAAATTTATCTTTAGTCTCGGTTGTTAATACCAACCTAGACTATCTAGTACCAGTTGTTATTAATAATATATACCATCCCATCGTTTTTTCAATCTAAGTTTCTAGATCGCATTAATCTTCTTGTTCTTCTTGTCTGTCCCCACCTATGACATCGCCGCTATCCTCCACACTGATGCCATCCACACCGACGCCGCCACGTGCCCATCTTCCTACTAATGACATCACCCTCCACACCGTCACCATCCTTATCTGCACCATGGACGCCACCGCGCGCCCACCCACCAACGATGACATCGCACGCCGATGACACCACCATCCCCATATGCGCTAATGCCGCCACCTTCCCCTTTGACGCTGGTGCCATCATCCACGCCGACGCCAACACCGTCCATCATCCACGCCACATCGGCCTCTCCCACCGAATTGTATAAATTAACCTATTATTTGTATACATATATATTCCTATGATATATATTTTTTATACATTAGTTATTTTTATATATGACTATTATTTGTATTTCTATATATGAATTGTTTGTTTTCATTGTTCTCAAACTTTGTAGGTGGCAAACGAATTGTTTTTATATATTCGTATCTTATGTTTTTTATGCATAAATTATTTTTATATATTCCTATTATTTGTATTTTATACTTAAATTATTTTTATAGTTCTCAAAATTTATAGCAAATTTTGTGGCAAATTAATTATTTTTATATATTCGTATCTTACATTTATACATGAATTGTTTTTTTATATATTCCTATTATTTGTATTTGTATACATGAATTTATGTACATGAATAGGCTCGCCCTCCACTCGATCGAACCTAGAGTATATGTTGAAATTGAAATTTCGTACGCTTATAGAGTATATGTGCATTGTCAAACTATTTTTTCATCGGGAAGGAGAAGAAAGAAAAAAAAGGTAATTAAATATGTAAATAGAAAATTATATTTTTTAATGTATAATCCTATGAATAATGTATATGAATGTATAATAAATATATTATCCTATTAGATAAGATGAGAGAGTCAGATGATAAAAGGTTCCTCTTGGACCAGATTGCATAGGGTAGTAGCCATTACTATCAGGGCGACGGGGGCGAGGATTATAGTCAATACTTCAATGAGGAAGCCACCGGAGGTGATGAGGGACCCAACAACAAGTTAGGATATGAGGAGGACAATGACGAGGAGGGATAAAAGAAGGTTGGATTAAAGAATGAACGAGGGCAATGAGATACCATGAAAAGGTTTGAGGGAAGGTATATTATAACTAAAGTGAAAAAAGATGGTTAACTAGTTGTTCCCATCTCCACTTCAAGGAAGTTCGTGTCTCAGTATGATTACATCGTGAGGGATCACATGCTGATCAGCATGTAGAAATGGCAATCCACTAGGGCAGGTGATCAAAACATGCTTCAATAGTCAAAGAAGAGCATGCTATGGACAACCTAGCTATAGAACTTGACTCTCGATGTCCCTTAGGCATAACAACCTAAAGTGAAGGAGTAAGCTCTCAAGAAGATGGCCACACAATTTCAAACCTTCAAGAAGAATCCGCACAATAAATATATCCTGAAGGGCCAAACTCCAAAATTCAATGCATACCCAAAGCTAAGGGACTGCTAGGTCACATTTGTTGAATACAAGTCATATGAGAAAAGAGGAAAGAAGGTGGCACAGAACAAAGACAATGCCATCTAGGAAAAAAAATTTATAAGCTATGGTCGAGCGGTTATAACAAGGGGATTACCAAATGGCAGAAGATGAAAGATGCTCTAAAAGCAAGGGGTATCATTCTAGCCACAGCTGACTGGCCCAAACGATCGAAGTACTGGTACTATACTTATGGTGGCACGCTTAGTGCAGAGGATGGCTCCCTCATCTTTAGCCCAAAAATACGAGATGCAACACACTATCTCATGGATGCCCTAGAGTCCTCTTCCTAGCATACTTTCAATCCTGACAGAGAGAAGGACGAGCTCACAATGGCCCTATAGAATCCTGAACACCCATGATGAACATGCGGAAAAGGTGTGATCCTGTGGAACTATGGGTTTCGCGTGGACATCGACTCATACAAGAGTTGCAAGATAAAGCAAGTCCAAGTAGGATGCTAGGGTTTAGATGTTGGAGCAGTAGATCCTGTAGATGAATCAAAGAATGACCAAAGAGGTCAAAAGGCAGGTTACGCTAGAACTTAGCGAAACCCAGCTATAAATAGGAACTAATCTGAACATCCTAGTTAGTCCCTTAGGCCATCAAAGCAGCTGAGCTTCTACAGAGCAAGTAGTCAATTAGACCAACAAAGCTATAGCACCGCCACTAGTTGACAAAACATGCTACCCCGTGGATCAAATCACGTAGTGAACACCTTGTTAGTTGCATATTTCCTTCAAGAACGTATCCATGAAGATATGCTTGTAGTTTGCACATCTCATTTTGTATTTTGTTATATGTCATAAATATGTACTAATTAACTTCGTTTCTCATGAAGGTGGTGTACGGCATGGCCATACAAGTGGAGCAAGGCCAAACAATCAACTCATGCCAATTCTAGCTGGCTACTTGAAGGTCGAGGAGGAGAAAGTCTGCGAGGGCTCTGAGGATCTCGAGCTCGACTTTCCCAGAGGTGACGGGGAGAGGATACTAGGGGAGGCCTCCCACTACATCATCTTATGGCACAAGCGCTACATCATGCCTCTCGGGTAGGTGGTGATGTTGATTCCTACTAGAGGTCCCCCGCCGTCTCCTCCACAACACCGGTCTCCACTGTCTCCTCCCCAACATCGATCTCCGCCCCCTCCTCCACAACCTCTATCTCCACCACCACAATCTATTGGTATGGACAAGAAATTGACCCTGTCTCCACCTTGTCAAAAAAGGTCGCACTCACCTCCTCCTGCGCCACCAAGAAATCAATAAAAGAAGAAATAATCATTGAATGAGGTGAAGAAATCTGTACCAAAGAAAAGATCGTACGATACGACTGATGAGAAAACTGGAGCAGAAGTGTCTAGGAAGGTGAAGGAGTACTTCAAGTGGCGAAGTCGAGAGAAAAAGGCTCTAATAGACCTAGCAACAAGGGTATTTTTTTTCAAAAGATGAGCAAAGCTATGAAGAAGAAGATCTTATTGGACAACGAATGCTCGCTCATCAAGTCTTATCAGAAGATGAAAAGAGGGTAGTCTAGTTTTGTTCCCTAGCTCGGATAGCAAGCAAGACAAGCAGTTGACCCGATGTTATCTGAATAGGAAATCAATCTACAGCGGTTTATGGAAGATACAAGTCTCACCAAAGATCAACTACTGGGGTGGCCCCTATCAAGAAGGTATCACTAGTTGCTATCAAGCCTAGATTTAAACTTGGCAAACCACTTGTGAGGCTAAAGCTGGTCACAAACCTACCAAAACAGATATACCTATTCCATAGTTGATACATGGAACAGTCGTGAAAAGGTAGCATCATGTTTGCTACTCGGATTAAATATAGTAATTACTTCCATGGAGAGTCTGAGAATGGGTGAACTTCGAGGACATCTATGAAATATACCATCAAGACGCCCTTATCTCTCTCTTGTCAGTTGCTAGATTTTGTAAGTGTCATCTTATTTATTACCTTAGTCCATTCGTACATATCATTGCTCCATTTATTGCGTGTAGATTACCTCACTTCTTTTTTTATGTGTTGTAGAATGGAAATTCAAAGATGTCTTAAGGAGGGGTACTATAAGATGGGCTTTATGGACCCTGTAGTTATTAACAAGAAGACTATACAAAAATTTCCACTGGAAATAGAGATGGACATTCACAAATTCCTATTGCTGCAATATTACAAGACATTTATACTTTTGCCTTGAACCTTTAAGTTAGTTTTTACCACCTTTTATACCATTTTCCATCTTATAGAAACACAATGTTATGTCTATTAATTAATACAATATACATATTTCACCAGCTCTCCTTGTGATAGATATTGCTAAAAGCAGGATACATGTCCTAGACTCCTTATAGAAACTAATGGAGGAATCATATAATTGCTTATTAAGTAATGCAATACATTGCACTATAATTATACATGCTTCTATCACAATTATGTGTAGCAAACAATATTATCGTTTTTAATTGCAGGACGTGGGCATGATTCTATAAAGACATGTGTGGTCCATTCAAGGAAACATTCGATATGAGAATGAACTTTCCGGTATGTACATAGACCAAAAACGTACATCTCATTTATTTTATAATACAAATATTTCATAACTTCATTTCTCCTTTAGCGTTTGAGACATGAACATGGGAACAACTTGTATGGCTACTACGTTTGTGAATTCATTATCGTCTTGCACAAGGCCTTAACACTAATAGAGTTATCCAAGTACATAAACACCCTTCATACATAATTTATACTTTTCTTATTGCATTGAATTATTGATTTAACATATTCATATTTTTTGGAAATGACAGACTCTACATAAGAAGCAAGAACTCCTTCTGGTAGATTACATAAGTGTTATTCAAGAAAAACTCATGAGATTTATTATGGGCGAGATCTTTAATCCTTCAAGATAATTCCATGATGATGAGTGCGTTATTCGGTAAAGGGAAGAGTCCTCTTAGCTTCATATATTTATAATATATTGGTAATATATGATAGAATATGAGAAATGATAATTGTACATATATTTCTAATATGCTAATTATATATATTTAATTCCAATTATACGTAAGTAATACCTATAATTATATATACGTAATGATATAAACATATATATATATATACATATATATATATGTATGTATGTGTGGATAGTATATATATATATATATGTATATATAAAGCAGCATAATAATATAGTAAATAGCAAACAAACACTAAATCAAAATAAACAACAAAAAGCTCCTAAAACACCATTTTTATTACTGAAGTATAGAAAAAAACATCACATGAATGACCATCTTTATTACCAGTTGGTGTAAGTGACCAACCGGTACTAACGATAGGTTTTTAGTACCGATCAATTGAACTAGGACAAAAAATAAACATCCTTAGTCCCAAATTGCATGTAACAGTTGTACATCTAGGACTAAAAGGGGCTATGAATCGATACTGTTGGCCCGGATTTAGGCTGAGCTTTTGCCCAACAACATCCTTCCCTCACATGGCATCACGGCCTCATCATTTCTGTCACCTGCTGCCATTCAAACATGTCACACCCTACCCCTACGCCACTATGCCAATGGCTTTGAGGGGGTGTGCCATAGAAAATGACAAGTTGTTTTCCTATAGAACAGTGAAACTGGTACCAGTCCTAGGATCACTATGTTGATGCTAGCGGTAACATGATGAATCATTGCAAGATTTTCTATATTATAAATATAATATACCTTCACATTACAGCTTCGAGTAATCCCTATGTTGCAACCTTTAATCGGAGACAGTAGTAGTAAAACTCGGCGAAGCTAGGGCAACACTCTACAAGCAGTAGTTTGGGTCTAGAAACAAAACTCCAACCTTCATCTTCTACCTGAACTTAAGCCAAGGGGAGAAAAACAACAACAATTGAGGGTGAGTACTTTCATATTCTGCATGCCATGAAAAATGTGCTAGTACAAGCTACAAATGAAGTCTCGGGTTTATTTGGTAAACCAATTATTTAAACTATTTTCTAAAACTCTAAGTGTGGGATTCAATAATTCCTTGAGAAGTAAATATCTCACCTCAATCCATCTGTGAGTAGCTTTACAACAACTTAAGCAGAAAAAGCCAAATTTTAGTAATTAAAAACATATTTTCCTTCACCAATTTCTTTTATCCTTCAAAAACATAAACCAATACTTTCTCAAAACCAACCATTAACCAAGTCTCATGGTTAACCAACCTTCTTTGCTCAAGGTCCAGTCTTCTTGACCTACCAACCCAAACATAGCCTTCTCAACCTCACAACCGGCCTTCTCGGCCCACATCCTGACTTGGCCATCTCAGCCCTATAGTGACATCCAGCACACCAAGTTACACAGACCTATTCCTAACCACGAAGGTTGGCCGCCTGTCATAAAGAAGGACTCTAGTAATGACTCCCATCCTAGGAACCAATTTATCAAATATATTTTCAAAACAAATCTACACTATGAGAAACACCTCACATCTATCCATGACTGTGGACATGGCTATTTATACAGTTTAACTAAACTTTAAAGAGGTTTCACGCTTTACCCACACATCGTGAGCATCCTGCTTTATTTAGTACATATGGGACTATATATGGCCAACAAATGAGAGTTCACTATAAATCTTTTCCACAACAAACTCATAGACATCCCATATCACATAGTTGGACCACTCTCTGAAACCAAATATCATGTCAGTCTTAGACTCTCGTCTACTTAGGACACGACGTAGAGTATCAACCGCATCTCACGGTTAAGACAAACCCCAATCTCAAAAGAATGCATTTGTCTACCTATCCCGATGTTTCTCAACTGTTAACATGCAAGACACCCATGTTTTAGGTACTTACACTCCTAGGGACATCCTATGGTACCCGTGTGGTCATATTGTTTTATGCTCGGATGAACTTTCCAAAGAAATCGGTCCTTGTGCACGACTATAAAACTAAACCACATAGGAGAAGATTCACACTACAAGTTTTCCAATAAAACCTTTTTGTTTTTCAATAACCGCCGACTTCCAAAATCAGGTTTTATTAATCTTTCACAACCCATTTTTTCCATAATGACAAACCAACACATATATTTATCCTATAAAATAAAGTATGGCGTACATGTACACCTGCATCTAGAGAGCATAAGTATCATTGCACCATTATGGTGGAGCGATAAGCATTTGGTTTATTGAGCTTCTACCAAAAATGGTGCAACTAGTAGGTAGGTCTATCGGTCATGTGCTTTTAGGTCAATAGCCAAATAAATTAATGTGTATGCTAAACTTTTATGGAAGGAGAAAAAGGTTGGTAGGCCTAGCTCATGGGCTTCGACCTGTAAAGCAATGGATGGGATGTGATATAGACTTAGATGGGGTGGCTGAAAATGGGTGGGGCTCGCATGTCAGAAAGGCAAGGTGGATTGTTCATGGTAGATCGAGTCCACCGTGGACCGGTTGAGAGAGGGAGTGAGAGTGGGGCCCACATGGGTCTCACTTATTTTCTTTTTCTTTCTTTCTTTTCTTTTCTTCTTTTTTTTCCTTTCCCTCCTTCCTTTCTTCTCTTCCTCCTCTTCTCCTCATCTCCTCCCATTGCCTCTTTCTTCCTTCTCTCATGAAGTCAACACAGTAGTGCCACTTGCAGTGGCTGGAGGGGGCAATAGGGCGGTTCACGGGCTAGAGGGCATCAAGGGCAATGCTGACAGGAGGGGCAAGCGTAGGAGGCACAAGCAAGCAGCGTACAACACGGGGAGGAAGTAGGAGCGATGCAAGAAGGGCACCGAAGCACGTAGCATGGCTGGAGGGTGGCACAATAGGTAGTAGGAAGGGGGCGACGTAGGCACTAGGATGGGGCAACGATGTTGGAGGAAAGGGAAGATGGCATCAACGTGGTCAGGTCGCTTCGATGCCAAAGGCAACCGAAGTAGGGATGGCATTGGCATGGCTACCTGGGAAAGAAGGAGGAGATGACCGATGGGCCTGGCTACCTTTGCAGCACTGTGATGATGTCGGCCTTCCTAGTGGTTCGGCTTGGTGATGACGATGGCCTGGAGTGGCAAAAATGGAGCGTGCAGGAAGTGGAGGTATCATCTGAGGCTTTGGAAACTTTATAGTTCACTTGATGCACCATCGTAGTGAACAGGCGGCCATGCTTGACACTATCACCTCCTTTCCCTCCACATCTCCCTTTTTGCTACCTATCTTGCTTGGAGTGAGGGAGTGTGTCAAGAGAGCACTAGTTGACCTACCTAGCAGTGAATTAGTGGGTGTCTTTCTTGGAGGGAGAAGAGAGATGTTATTGTTAGTCTACTATAATAGGTTAACCCGCGTGTGTAGCTGTGTGGTTGCCTTGTAAGCCGCCCCGACTGCCTATACATTGACAGGGAATAGAATTAATAATTCCCACACTTTCATGGTATCAGAGCAGTTCCAATCCACTATCTTTTCGCAACTAAAAAGGCAGCCGCTGTTGCTGCCATCACCAGTCTCCTCCTCCGCTACTACTGTGCTACGAGAGACTACCGAGGTCCGACGCCCTCAACGCCGCCATTTCTGAACCAGTGCCCATCACCGATCCGACCGCCACCACCGGTGCCGACTGCACATCACCGAGAGTGTCACTGTGTCATCGCCCACGCTTTCGATCTGATCGCCCGCCCCGTAGCTGCCCTCGTCACCGAGTGTGGCCGCCGATCCGATCCTGCCTTTGCTTCCGCACCAGCGCCCGTCGCCGATTCGATCGCCACCACCGGGTGTCACCGGTCTTATCGCCCGCGCTACCGATCTGTTGCCAACCAGATCGCCGCCGATCCGATCTAATCAAATCCGTCGATCGGTCCGATCGGATCATGTCTATTGCCGATCCGATCACCCTCCGATCCGATCGGCTCTCCGTTGCCAACCAGATCACCCACCGATCCGATCAGCTCTCTATTGCCGATCAGATCGCCCGCCGATCCGATTTGATCAGATCCATCAATCGGTCCGATCAGATCCTGCCTATTACCGATCCGATCACCCTTCGATCCGATTGCCCTCCGATCCGATCGGCTCTACTGCCGATCTGATCCCTCCGTTCTGATCGACTGCTCATCGGCCATCCGATCTGCTCATTGGCTATCTGATCTGATCAGCTGCTCATCGTCCATCCGATCTAATCGGCTGCTGATCCGATTCCGATCGATCGGCTGTCGAACCGTTTCCCATCGGCTGCCGACCCGATTCCGATCGATCGATTGCCAACCCGTTTCCCATTGGCTGCCGACCCCTTTGATCCGATCTTCGATTCGATCGACCGATCGACTGCCGATCCGACTCTAATCGATTGACCCCTCCGATCCGATTGGCCGATCGGCTGTCCCTCCGAGATCTCCGATTCGATCGGCTGACTTCGATCAACTGCCGATCCCTCTGGTCTGATCGGCTATCGATCGACTGCCATGCCCCTCATGGCTAGTGACGACACTGGCACAGCTACTTCCGAAGACCGCTGTCTCACGGTCGATCCTGCTCATGCTGACAAAGCATGTCGGGCTGAGGAGGCCCACCTTCGCAACGACGCTCTGGACACGTACGAGAGCACCTACGCAGCTCTCTGGGCATAAGCCACCGCCGTTGTCAATGTCAAGGCGCTAATCCCCATTGTCCTCGACAAGTCCACGGACTCCTACACCAAGTGGCGCAGCATGTTCCTTACTGTCCTTGGGAAATATGCCCTCATCCGCCACGTCCTCGAGGATGACGTGTTCCCGGTGTGGCTCCAGGCGGACTGCTGCGTCCTCACGTGGATGTACGGCACCATCTCCAGTGACCTACAGCAGCCGCTGATGATGCGACAAGGACGCGCCCGTAACGCGTGGTGCTATCTCAAGGACGAATTCCTCGGCAGAAGGAGTCTTGTGCCCTTCTCCTCGAGATGCAGTTCCGTTCATTCCAACAGGAGTCCCTGAGCGCTACCGACTACTACTATCGCCTTGAATCCATGGCTGCCTCCCTCGTCGAATTCGGTGACCCTATCGGTGACTAGCAGATGGTCCTCATGCTTCCCACGGCCTCAGTGGCAAGTTTCGCCATATGGTGTCCATCCTCAAAATGCACCGGCTGTTCCCAACATTTACAGAAGCACGCACTCACCTTTTGTTGGAGGAGCTAGAGATCGACGCTCATCCTCCGTCCCCGCCAGCCGCTCTTGTCGCTGCGACGCCGCGTCTAGCGGCTCCATGTGCCACTACTGCTCCTCGTCCAGGGGCGCCTCCTCCTCCACGCCCAGCTGCACCAACTGGAGGCCAGCGCAATGACCGCGGCCGCGGTGAACGCGGCGGTTCTACTGGTGGCAGCTCTCCAGCGCCCTCTGCTAGAGCGGCCCTAGGTGGACAAGGCGGCATCCCTCCCAGTACGGCTGTGTACTCGTTGTTCGCCCACCCTTGGGCTGTCACTATGCGCATGTGGCCGTACAACCAGTCCGGCCAACCTCCACCGCCACAGCCTTCGTTCCACGTAGCCCCGCACTATGGCGGTTTCGGTGCTCTTCCTAGCACCTATGGTGGCACATACGATGCCCCATCATCCCTGTACGACACGTACTACGGGGGAGCTACACCGCCGGGCTTCCAGGCGCCCTCACCGGCGTACCAAGCAGTGGGCTTCCAGGCGCCCTCACCGGCGTACCAGGTGGCACCTTGGCCGCCTACTCATGGAGGTTGGCACCAAGACTCCCTGGCGCACTCCTTTAACACCATGATGCTCAACCAACCGGCCTCTGAGTGGTATGCTGATACGGGTGCCGGTTCCCACATGACCTCGGACACTGGTATACTCTCCACCATTTCCCCACCCTCTTCATCTACTCCTTTATCTATCGTTGTGGACAATGGTGCTTTACTTCCTATCACCGCCACTGGATCCCATCATTTTTCCTTACCGCACCGTGATCTTACTCTTAATAATGTTCTGGTATCACCTAACATTATTAAGAATTTAATTTCCATTCGTCGGTTTACCAGGACATGAAGGATCTGCAAACCAGGACGTGATCGCCAGGTGCAATAGTTCCGGTGACCTCTACCTATTTTTTGCACTATCTACCAACACCTCCGCGTTCATCGCCGCACCCACCTCCCTTTGGCATCGCCGTCTCGGTCATCTTGGACGCGGCGTTCTGTCCAAACTTCTTAGGTCCAATGTCATTTCCTGCAATAAAGATGATATCGATCATTTATGTCATGCGTGCCAACTCGGTCGTCATGTACGTCTACCTTTTGGATCATCTACCTCTCGTACAACTCACAATTTTGATTTAATCCATTATGATCTATGGACCTCTCCACTTGTTAGTATGTCAGGATACAAATATTATCTTATTATTCTTGATGACTGCTCTCACTACATTTGGACTTTTCCCCTTCGTTTCAAATCTAAGACATTTTCCACTATTTCTACCTTTTTTGCGTATGTTTGCACACAGTTTGGCACCACCATCAAGAGCATCCAGTGCGACAATGGCCGTGAATTCGATAATTCCTAGGCCCGCACGTTTTTTCTCTCCCACGGTGTTGCCCTCCGCATGTCGTGCCCATACACTTTCCAAAAAAATGGCAAAGCAGAGCGTTCCATCTGTACCATCAATAACACTCTACGTTCCCTTTTGTTTCAGGCCAGTCTCGCTCCAACTTAATGGGTTGAGGCCCTTCACACCGCCACATATCTTGTGAACCACCTCCCCGCCACAACACTCGCCTCCTCCACATCATACTCCGCTCTCTTCTCTATCCCGCCCTCCTATGATCATCTCAAAGTTTTTGGTTGCGCATGTTACCCCAATATGTCCTCTACAACTCCCCACAAACTTTCCCCTTGTTCTTCTCTATGCGTGTTCCTCGGCTACACCTCGGAGCACAAAGGCTATCGATGCCTCGAGCTTCAGTCGAACCGCATTCTCATTTCTAGACATGTTGTTTTTGATGAATCCTTCTTCTCTTTCTCCGACATGTCTACCACACCCATGACACCCTCTGCCCTAGACTTTCTTGTCGATGATCATGATCTCACCGCTTTAGTTCCTGGAGCCCCTTTTTTGCATGTAGGTACAGCAGCTTCCTTAGCGGCACACCCCGTGCCCGAGGCCCCACTTGCGCCGTCGAGCCTTGGTGTAGGGCCATGGTCGCCCGAGTCCACATCGTCCGATGTCGCTGCCCCTGTGCACCCCGCACAGGTCACTGCCAGCGGCGCCACACCGACCACGAATGTTGCCGATCCTACTGCCCCTACTGCTCGCGCGCAGGTTGTTGCCAGCGGTACCGGCCGCACAGCTGCCACTCGATCGATTGTCATCCCTCCGGTGACCAATGCGCACTCTATGCGCACGCGTGGCAAATATGGCATTGCGCAGCCTGTGGATAGCCTCAACCTCCACGCTATGCCCATGTCGCCTCTTCCTCGCTCCGTTCGTGATGCCCTGTCAAACCCCAATTGGCGATCTGCTATGCAGGCTGAGTATGACACTTTGATTGCCAACGACACATAGAGTCTTGTGCCTTGCCCTCCTGGCGTCAATGTTGTGACTAGGAAGTGGATTTATCGTCACAAGTTGCTCGCCTATGGGTCTCTTGATCATTACAAGGCTCGCTGGGTTCTGCGGGGTTTCACACAACGGCCCGGTGTTGATTATAATGAGACTTTCAGTCCAGTTGTCAAGCCTGCGATAGTTTGAGTGGTTCTCTCCCTGGCATTATCTCAGAACTGGCCCATTCATCAGCTGGATGTGAAGAATGCATTTCTCCATGGCACTCTCACTGAGACAGTGTACTGCGTGCAGCCCTCTGGATTTGTGGATTCTTCTTGCTCAGATTTTGTCTGTCGGCTCAACAAGTCCTTATATCGTTTAAAGCAGGCTCCTCGTGCTTGGCATCACAGGTTCGCCTCTCACCTTGTGTCACTTGGATTTATTGAAACAAAGTCAGATACTTCGCTCTTCATATATCGCCGCGGTCCAGACACAGCCTACTTACTACTCTATGTTGATGACATTGTCCTTACTGCCTCCTCTGCTGGATTACTCAAGAATATCATTGAGACTCTCCGACGTGAGTTTGCTATGACGGATATGGGTCAGCTGCATCATTTTCTGGGCATTTCTGTGACCCGCTCCACGGATGGTCTGTTCCTTTCTCAACGGCAGTACAGTCAAGATATTTTAGAGTGTGCCGGGATGAGTGCGTGCAAACCGTGAAGCACGCCTATTGATCTCTACTCTAAATTATCTGTTGACGGACCGCCTGTCGCTGACGCTACACAGTACCATAGTCTCACCGGCGCTCTACAGTATCTGACTTTCACCCAACCAGACAATATCTTTGCAATTCAGCAGATCTACCTCTATATGCATGATCCTCGAGAGCCGCACCTCGCTGCTCTCAAGCAGATCCTACGCTACCTACAGGGCACCCTATCTCTTGGGCTGACCATGTGCCGATCTTCGCCTATAGATCTTGTGGTTTACACAGATGCTGACTGGGCTGGCTGTCCTGACACTCGCCGGTCAACCTCTGGCTATGCAGTATTTCTCGGGGATAACTTAGTGTCCTGGTCTTCCAAGCGTCAGCATTTGATCTCTAGATCGAGTGCTGAAGCTGAATATCGTGCTGTGGCAAATAGTGTTGCTGAAGCTATCTAGCTGCGACAGCTACTCCTTGAGCTTTGCCACCCCCCTCCACGTGCCACCTTGGTCTATTGTGATAATATCAGTGTTGTATATCTCTCCAGCAACCCGGTGCAGCATCAGCGGACAAAGCATGTTGAGATTGATCTCCATTTCATTCGAGAGAAGGTCACCCTTGGTCACGTTCGGGTCCTACATGTTCCTACGATATCGCAGTACGCCGATGTCTTTATTAAGGGCCTTCCTACCTCACTATTTTAGGAGTTTCGATCCAGTCTGAATATTAGCGATGCTCTCGATTAGACTGTGGGGAGTGTTAGTCTACTATAATTATAGTAGGTTAACCCACGTGTGTAGTTGTGTGGTTGTCTTGTAAGCCGTTCCGGCTACCTATATATAATGATACATTGACAGGGAATAAAATCAATAATTCCCACACTTTCAGTTATGAGAAACACAAGTTGACTCTCGGTAGTGTGAGTGCATGAAAATGAAGTAAGGGATGTATGCATGCACACTTGTGGCTTTCTTGCTGACTGTGTCGAGCATGTCATGAAGGAAAGTGGACGGTGTTTTGCCAGTGGATGGGTGGTGGTTGCTTGCAAGCTATTGCCTTGTTTTGCTCATGGTTGACTATGGAAAATAATGGATGAAATATGCATGTAGGTTCCTGTTGCTTGGAGTGTAGGAGAGAAACTATTGGTGGACATAATTTGACTTGCAGGGAGGTTAAGCATAGAAAAAGAAATAGAGTATGTACATGCACAGGAGAAAGAAAATATAAATTGAAAGGGAAATGAACTAAGGGTTTAGAAAAATATTAAGTGGGTCATAAACATTTTTGTCGGGTGGTCAAAATTGAAATTTAGATTTTTTTGGACAGGGAGGAATTATATGTCAGTATGGTGAAAATTTCTTAAATTAGAAAATTTAATCGTAGGAATTTTTGAAGTCAAGTTTTTTAAGAATGACTCGAAAATTGGCGGAAATTTAGGAGAATAATCAGAGACGATCCTTAATAGTTGACTCAGGGTTTGGTGTTTCAATAAATGACAGAATTTGAAAAAAATTTATATAATCCTAGATATACTCAAAGAATTAAAAGTTTTTAAAAATAGGTTTTTAATTAAAATAAGATTTTTTTTGATAGGACGAAAATCAAGACGTTACACGTGTGGCTTCCGCACCACGCCACCGCTATCTGGCAACACTGCCACGCCGCCAACTCACGCAGTCACTACCTCCAGGGTTCGACCTCACCGTCCATGCGAGCGACACGTCGAACCTCACTGCGCACGCCTCTCACCATCATCATTGCAAGGAAGGGGACCAGATCTAGTCGCACAAGCCTCTTTCACCACAGCCTCTTTCCCACCACTAGCACCCTCCACCATCACTCCAGCCCACACAGTCACTCCTCACCGAGTCCGAACCATGTTGCTGCCTCGAAAGCCTTCTAACCATGGGTCCCAACCGCGTCGAAGCTGCAGATATCATATCATCACCTGAACCGCTAGTCCCCATCAAGTAGATCCGAGTGGATCCATCCTTGATAGTTGTGGATCCACCGTTTGCTACCCGGCTGTGGCCTCCACTGCCATCTGCCGCCACTGCCACCGCTATTTATTCTTCTCTGAAATATAAAGTCTTACAATTTTTGAGATGAAAGGAACCATTGTATACCGCTGTAGGGCATATGGCTAGGGCTGTTAAATGAGCTCGTTTACCTAGGCTCGAGTTTTTCTTTTTTTGACAGCCCTACACATGGCTAAAAACAACTCATATCGCCTCACCATCATGAGATGACGATTCCCGCAAGTATGAGATGACGTTTTGGATATCTCTACATTCTCCAATGCACTGGTCTCTTTATCACTTTTTCTAATTATGCATTTGTAAAATTCATATATAACAATATATAAAACTATTTTTCATGATAAATCTGCTATTGTCATTTTCACATATTAAATATTAAATTTTTTAATCTATTAATACTTAAAGAGTTCAAGATTTGACTGCATGTATACTATGATATCATTGATCTATTATTGAGAATAGATGTAGCAGTAAATAACTAGTTAAATGAGCATTACTTATTTTTTTTATGAAAGCATTAATTAATTATACTTCTGTAGATAATTATATTCTTATGTTCTTATTTGCAAAGTTAATTCTTATGTTTCTAGATTTCGCTAGTATCAAACTCCCTCTGATTCTAAGGTCCTTCATATAGCATCAGATACCAAATCCACGATAGTATCAAACTCCCTCTGATTCTAATGTCCTTCATATAGCACCAGATACCAAATCCACGCTGGATTTAGAGTTTATAGGTTAAATTAAAATGGTTTAAAATTATAATTTTTTTAAAAAAATATGAACAAAATGATTCATTCAAATGTTATTAGTATAATCACAAATCTAAATCCATAGATTGTTAGAACTAATAATAACCAGATCTAAAAAATCTTGGATTTGAAGCTGAGCGAAGTCCAAACACGTGGTGACCGTTTAGTTATTTCATATCCTTCCTTTTTATTGTGAATCGTTTTATAACTTTTATGTGTCTTTTTCACTTCTTTCTATGTTTGCCTTTACCAAAAAAAATACTTTTGTGCTATTTATCTAATAAGAGATGTAAAGTGACTTACATCTGAAATATGGGAGTATTTAACTTGGTACCATGGAATATATTTAGAGTTCCACATGAGATGTCGACATAGTCGACCTGCTTAGCAATCTGCAGGGTAATCGGCTAATCGCACTGATCAAGCTCGTTGCCAAAACTAAAATATTACATATACTATCCAATAAGTAAAACACAGAGTAGGTGAAGACTAAATGTACCTTCTCGAAGAAATAGGTCATCATGGAATAAAACACCAGGAAAGAATCAAGATGCTACCTAGCTAGCTTCTCTCTTTGCAGAAAACAAACAAAAATCCACCAAAGAAAAGAAATGCCATTAACCCTCCTGTGGACCAGTGTAGTTAGAATGTTGCATCAGTGTGATATATACCACTTGAATCATTTGAAGGTCCTTGTACCGTGTGTAAGTTGCACAAGAAAATAAGGAAGATAACAACAGATCGATGAGCGTGTAGACTCGTGTAGACTCAGACAGTGATTTTGTAATATTAATTAGGTGTCTCTTAAGGGAACTTATTTGTAGATTTATTTCATGCATATTTCATATTGTGAACTAGGGAATGGGCCGGGTCAACACCAAGGATATCGAACTGCAGGAACCTTTTTTTTTTATTCTCTTAGTACATCATATGGTTTGTATAAATAGCTAGGAATAAAATTAATTAAGAATACATATAAATAAAAAATTATATGTTCCCTTGCAAATATATCATTTTTAAAAAAAATTACAGGGAAGATGTATACACATTTGCATGTGTTTAAAATATTTATGTTATCGTAGTTTAAACATTTGTGGATGGAGCTATGCACCCATGTCTCAAAAACCACACCATGAGTGTTTCCCATATAAATATTCAACTTTAAAAATACATATTTCAGTAGTTATTTGAAATGTAACTTGTAAAAATACGTAATTCAACAAGTTTTAGACAAATGAAACCTCTATAATATTTTTCTGTAATCTATTTTTTATATTATTAAGTGAGGGAGGAAAAGAGCCTTTTTTTCTCCAAACCATATTGATTACAAGGGTGTATTAATGAAAACAGAAGTAAAATTCATATATTGGATCAAATTCTATTTTCAAAGTCTAGCACTATAAAAAATGTGCAAAAAAATCCACTAGTTATATAATTACGAGTGAAAAGAATCCATCTATAGAACATCGCAATTGTGTTTATAGAATGTGTATGTTCTTTTTAACCAAATAATAGTCCCCTAATCGGAAGCAAACTTAATTTGTGGTTTTTAAAACCAAATTCTAGTATATAACTTCATAAGTATTAATTTCAAATTGATGTATTAAATTTGTTTTTCTTTTTAATTATTTTGGTTTTTTAATAATTACTTGAAATCAAAGTTTTTACATACACGAAGTATACAATGGAAATAATCCCAGTAGCTAGCATCTAGACCGCGTAACAGCATGAGATTATTGATCAGCGCAGCAAAACAAAAACCACAAAATGTCACAAGCCTGAGATTGTAAGCCGCCGTGTCGTCCTCCGGCGCCAACTTGATCCCAACTGAAATTGACTGACTTGACCAACCGGACCACATCTGATCTCTCTCGTACGTCGCCAAGTGGAATTACTGATCTAACCCTACCAGCCCTCGTCATGTAGCCCTACCTTTTCACGCTGACGTAGCCGCTGACGCGGCATGTCCCACCGCTCCTTCAGCACTTCTGATAGGTCCACAAGCTCACATGAGTTTATAATTATGCCCTTGGGTTTGTTTATTTTTCCGGTGCAGTCCAAGTCCAAGTCCTCAGCTCAGCTTTTGGCGAAACTTTGACCCCCTAACTGATAAAGCCCATAGCCTTTGTTTGCCTTTTTGGAGTGGTGCAACTTTTGCAATATGGAGCTCAGGCCACCGCCGAAGCAGCACCACCACCACCGCTGCCACGGCGGCGAGGAGAAGGAGGAAGAGACTGCGGCCATGGAGCACGGCCGCCTGTCGCTGCGCGCTGGCGGCGCCTTCTGGCGGCCGCACGACGAGGAGAAGGGCGAGAGGAGGGGTGAGATCAAGGAGGTGGACTTCTTCTTGGCAAGCCGCGACGCGGCTTTCCGGCGGCACGTCGACGGCTTCAGCTCGACGCATGGCTGCTGCGACGTCAACGTAAGTTCGCCGGCGTTGGACCGACCGGTCGGTCGTCCTCTTAGCGTAGCTGAAGCCCGAAACTTGAGCTCTTTGATTGATGATTGATTGCTTAATTGATCTGCAGATCGGGCTAGACTTGTTGACCACCACCACCACCGGCGCGGCAGCGGATGGGGCAGCTGCCGTCGCCGGCGAGGAGGACACGGCGAAGAATCGTAGCGTTAGTTGATTTTGTCGATATACTTCTGTACTCTTCCATTTCTCTTGATTTTTAAGTTGCTTGTTGCAGCTTAAATTATTGACGTGATTCCTTGTTGGCTGACACGTCTATATATCCATGTGATCTATTTATATGCGTAGAAGGAGAAGACGGCGGCGGTGGATGCGGAGTTCCGGCGAATGGTGGAGGAGAACCGGCGGCTTCGGGGCATGCTGGACGAGCTCACATGGAGCTACAGCGCGCTGTACCATCAGTTGCTGAAGGTCACGCAGCAGCAAAACCATCGCCATCCTGACCACCTCATCATGAACAACAACAGGTCTTCACTAACTGAGGTGAGTACCTTCTTGGCCTAGCTACATGCTATTATCATCGCAACACATGCATATATACATGTTCCCCTTGATAAATCCCCTTATCCCGGTAAATGGATGCATGGGATGTACTTTTCTTGGATCTTCATTTGTTGATTCCCTTATTTTTGGCAAGGATTTCTTGATTCCTTGATTGTGTTTGCCTTTCTTTTCTTTTCAATAATTCTTAGCCTGTTCCTCAGTTGATCTTTCAGATTCAATTTTAAGGGTAGCTAGCTGGACATATTTTACCCAATTAATGGTGTTCTTGACATTTAATTCCTCCTGTTTCATTATATTTTCGGAATTCTCATATGCACACAAACGCGTTGGAGAAGATATTGTCTCGTGACAACAATTGGAGGGCATGCAAGTTATGCCCCATGTACGGGTCACTAAACGCACACATACAGATGTAAGATCCTGTAGATCAAACGAAGCTTATGTCAATGCCTCGTTCTGCTAATTATTAACTAATTAATCTTATAGAACCTGACAATTTCTAAAGAAAATCTTACAGAAGATGATGGAGTAGGAATAGGTATAAAAAATGAGTATAATAGTTACAAACATATGAGCATGGGCAGAGCATGGCATCAACTCTTGATCACTTGCAAGTACTTAAGTAGTATATTACATTATTTCCTCCGAAACTTTCGGGAATTTCCCAAATACACCATTGTTCAAATACACCATTGTTCAATCCGTTTTAAGTACTAAAACACTTTGATTTTCATTGGCATCCGATCAATCTTTTTTTAACGATAAGCAGGTATACGTTTAATCATCATTGCTTAAAACTAGTGCTGTAGCTAACAATTAATCGTGTGAACAATGTTCCAAAAGTCTCCAGTGTTAATCCTTCTCAACTGCAAGCTTTGCTTTGCAGAGGACGGACATGTACTGTACAGTGACACACTAACACGAGAGCTAGTAGCTAACAAGCAACACTACTTATAACTGTAGTAGTAGTAGTTAAAGTGTGCTAATCGCATGCACGTAATTTTCATTGCCCCTGCTCGCTTTCGCCTTTCTTTGACTAACGAACACACCACGTACGTACTTCTCTTGATCCTACCAAACCACGACGCAGACACACCGGACCGCAGCCGCACTGAACCCGACGACGACGACGACGGCGACGACGCAGCAGTTCCTGGAGCCGCGCGCGTCGTCCACGGCGCAGGCCGCCGACGCGGCGTCTGACGACGAGGCCGGCGGTGACGCTTCGCCTTCGCTGAGCAACACCGGCGTCAACAAGATCAGGAGGGTTGCTCAAGACGAGACGGCGCCGGCGAGGGAGAACGGCGAGCAGGTGGCGGCCGAGCTGCCGTGTCGGAAACCGAGGGTGTCCGTGCGCGCGCGATCCGAAGCACCGATGGTACATATATACATACTGTAACTATGTTTTGATTGAGATGATCTAGCTATATATCATGTAGATATGGCAACATTATTTAATTTGTTTAATTTGAACATTGCCTGCAATTTAATTAACTATCGAGTCAAAACAAAATTAAACATAGTATAGACAACAGACAGCAGTTGATTTTAATTCTAGCTAGGAGTGTACATGAAAAAATTTGGCATCTATATATATTTGCTGATAGAGATCTTTATCCTTCGTTGTTGTTACTGAATTTACAATTACAATTGTAAAGATGGGACGACGACGTTGCTAGTTCAATTAATGGTGAACAACTTACTATTATACTCCTTCAGATTAGTGATGGGTGCCAATGGAGGAAGTACGGGCAGAAGATAGCAAAGGGGAATCAATGCCCAAGAGCGTACTACCGATGCACAATGGCTATCGGATGCCCAGTCAGGAAGCAGGTAACTAAATATGTACTCTCATAATATGCGCTTTCTTGTGTAGTTTTAAGCGCGTCGCTATGAAAAAAAACCAGGAAATTGAAATTGACAGACTTTTAAATGAAACTTAAAGATGTTGACGTAGTAAATTGATGTGATCCAATTTTTTGGCACACTGAGACATAGGAGTTACATATATATATATATATATATATATATATCGATCTCCTTTTTTAAAAATGAAAAATGTCTATCTCACTATATTAATGGCGTTAGCCACACGCTATCTTCACTAGGAAAAAGAATTCAATTGTTGGGATTTTCTTCCTCTAGCTTTTGAATAATGTCTTCACTCTTTGTTAACGGATTTCTGATCTTATCGATAAACAAATTGTTAGCTCTGGCTATGTGTTTCATTGCCTTACAAATTAATATATCTTCATATCGGTTATTCAAACTGGAAAATATAACTAGCTAGCTAGGGTCCTCTTTGGCCGGCCGTCTCATTACTGAAAAAAAGGATAACTGGAATTGTCTATACAATGTGAATATGATATTTATTCACTCACCTAATCTTCGAAAATAACGGAACAAACAAAAAGCAAGCAATAATCAAGAACCTACTGATTAGGTCAATGCATTTACCAGCTAGCTAGTATTACGTAAACAATGATTACATGCATTATTGTCACTCACCAAATGAAATGAATAAAAACTGTGGTCTATCGATACTCTGAAAAGAAAGCCGGTACAGTTATGAGTTATGACTGATGATCCAGAGTAAAATTTGAGTTTCAATTCATGGTTCAGTGCATAATGTTAGGCAATTTTTTACACGGGAAAGCCCACTTCCATTTGAAGAACTGAAAATAAAGTGTGTCTATATAGGACTATATATAAAGCACATACATTGTACCACACTTCAGTTACACGCATAAATGTAGTAACTTCTTGTTTTGAGGGGATAAATTTAGTACTGTACAACTTAACACAATATACATAGCAATCCGTTGAAACCAACACATGCAAAGATCCTATATAGAATCAGTTGGTCCTCCAGTTTACTTATACACAATTAGGATCTTTGCATACTGATGTGAACTCATGCACCCAGTGAGAATTCAGCACCTGAATATCCTTGCATACGTTATGACTCCTACCATTGCTCTTGCATATATATATATATATGTGTGTGTGTGTGTGTGTGTTTGTGTGTGTGTGTGTGTGTGTGTGTTTCTCCATCTATATATTCAGCTAGCTGTATACCCATAGCAGTACATACAGACACAAGACTAGCTACGAGTTGTGCACACAATTAAATATATGCTGCGGGGAGACACGTACGTTTCCGTTGTTTTCCGTGATGACATGGCGACATAGAACACCAGACGAAAAACTAGCAATTAGGTGAAGTTTCTATGTTTTGAACACTAGAGTAGCTATACTTTGAAACCGAGTTAGCAGTTTATTTTTGTGAGACAGTATATGGTTATCAAATTAAGATGCCAATACTTTTAGAATTTTTTTTAATAAGTATTTAACATTTGAGAAACGAGAGCACTTGCCTCACATTATGAAAATCCACCTCCGAAAGGAGTCCAATATATTTGTTTGCCTTACATGATTGCATGTGGTGATGCGGTGACCATGCTTCATGTCTGTATGCTTTGCCTTCAGTTCAGCGGTGCATGCAACTAGCGCATGCACACATGGGTTCTTTTTGATCGAATTAGTTTGTATGGGTCGATTTTAAAACTTGTATAGTTATAAAGTGATATATCTTATATTATCTCTTTTTTTTCAAAATTTGTATGACCATTTGGATACATCGTGAAAAATAAGGATATATCCTGGGATGAGAACACTTGACCTATATATCATCTGTGCATGTGCAGGTGCAACGGTGTGCCGAGGACAAGACTGTCCTGATCACCACCTACGAGGGCAACCACAACCACCAGCTGCCGCCGGCGGCCACCACCATGGCCAACATCACCTCAGCCGCCGCGGCCATGCTCCTCTCCGGCCCAGCGGCCAGCCGCGACGGCGCCGCCATGCTCGGCCACCACCACCCGGCGACGATGTTCCACCAATCCTTCCCCTACGCCTCCACCATGGCGACGCTCTCCGCCTCCGCACCGTTCCCGACCATCACCCTCGACCTGACGCAGACGCGCGAGGGAGGCGCCGGCGCCGGCACTGCCAGCCTGCTGCACGAGCTCCACCGCCCGCCTGCCATCCACCCTGGGGCTGGCCAGGCGATGCCGTTCGCGGTGCCGCCGCAGCTGGCGATGTACCTCCGGCAACAGAGGGCAGCGCCAGGGATGCTGCCAGCGGCGACCGCGGGGGGCGGGCTGGGCGCCAGGCAGCCGTCGGTGATGGAGACGGTGACCGCAGCAGCGCTCGCGGGAGACCCAAACTTCATGACGGCGTTGGCAGCCGCCATCTCGTCGGTCGTGGCAGGAGGAGCTCATCAGGCTCTGTCCACCACTCCCCGTGGCAATCCTGGCGCCGTCGCCGGAGACGGCAACGGAAACGGGAGCTCCTCTGCCGCCGCCTCGCCAGTGCCGACGTCGGGATCACCTCGTCGGGATCACCTCGTCGACGTCGGGAAACAGGCGACGTCGGGATCACCTCGTCGGCTCGCGACACTGTCCTGCACCACGTCGACTTGATCATTCTCAGAGATATACGTGACGTATATGGTGCATGCATGATGCATTGATGCCCACACATACATGACATGCATACATCTTTAGTTTTGAGATTAATTTAAGATACATATACGTCTTGTGTTATATACAGTAAAACGTATGGAGTAAATACTACATAGAGACAAAGTTCCTGAGAAATTAATATAACTGTTTTGGTTTATTTCATTCACTGGGGAATTTCCTACAAGCATTGCACGGTAGTGACATATATAATCGACCGAGATGCAAACTATTAATGACCTATCGATCATACTGGGGAGAAATATAGCCGTGCACCGGTTGGAATGAGGGGCTTGGGCTCGCTGCTTCCACCGCCGCCGCATCTCCCACCAACGCCTACACCAATGTCCCAATTGGCACCTCCCACACTTCTACACTGTCCTCAAGCCCCATCCTTGCTTGCCACCCAGCTATTTGACCCCTACCCGCCTCACCCCTGACAATCCTAGATTTAGTCTGCCTCTAAAGGGAATCCACATCACCACAGCCACCTAGATCCTTTTGGCCAGTGTCCCCTAGCGGAATCTCATAGGTCTAGAAACCCTAGATCCACCTTCCAATGCTCAAGCACGCTCCTATGTCAATGTGATAAGACAACTTGGCACCTCAAATTTCAAATCCCCTCCTCGTAGGCAGTTGAAGTCCGTCATTATTGTGCCCATCCGAAGCTGCTTCTACACCATCGGCCATGGGTCACCTCAGCGGAGGCAACTAACCATTCATCGATCTATGGAGCTACACTGAAGGAAGCTAGGAGTAGGGATGCCTTTTCCCTGTTGAATTCGGGCTAGACACCAATCAAAAGTAGGTTTTAGTAGAGCCCATGGGAGCATTCAAGCCTCAGCCGTTAGAATTCAAGCCGATGCGACACCAATTCACTGTTCCCCACTGGCAAATGCTTCATTTGTTTGGAAATAGATCACCGCACCATGGCATGTAGGGATGCTTCACCTGCCATCGACTAGGTCACTGCACCCGAGACTGCAAACGATGCCATGTCTCCCTAACTCGTTGCCAACACTAACAACACTAGCCTCCTGCACCACGCCCAACATAGCAGTTGTCTCCCCGCTCCCGTGTTCACAGTCCCCTACCACCGTTGCCTACCAAAGCTCTCGAAAAGACAATAGCATTGCTATGGGATCTAGAGCAAGGTCATCCGATGATGACCGCCTCATCCCTACCTCCTATGCCATCGATGAGGAGCATCTAGAGTAGGAGGTGATGGTGGCAATCATGTGGGCCATCTGAGCCCCCAACAACACGACAGCCAAGGACATCCAAGCGGCCATCATCAACAAATTATCTCTGCACCGGTGATGTACTGGTCTCACTCTACCACCCGAAGTCCTTCCTGATCAAGTTTCAACATCAACACCACTGTGCCGAGGAGCTACAAAAGGGCTACGTCAAGCATCAAGGGATCAAAGTCCACTACATCAAGTGGCACAATTTGAAGGACATGCAAGGCAGGGTGCTCATGTTCCATGTCTGTCTCTACATCAATAGCATCCTGAGGCATGCCTAGATGGATGTCGAATACTATCGACTAGGTGATCGGCCGCTAATGCACACTTAAGCATATCGAGGCAAACCTCATCCATGATTACACAACGATGGTTGTTGACCTATCCAACCAACATTCATGCCAGTTGACAAAGAGGAGCCTACCGCCTTGACATCACTATGTGTAGGATAGCGAGCTGGCCCTGCTCAAGCCTTTGAGAACTTCCTCACCACCTATTGCCACCGCGCGCCCATCAGAAAAGGGTGCAGCAAGAGGCACTAGCAGGAAGATGAACGCAACAGGGCAAGTAGGCATTACAACAACAACAACCCAGACTATGCCATGGGCCAAGGCTAGAGGCAGCATGAGCATGATGGCGACAGGTATGACCATGGCGCCAACGGTGGTCATGGTCATGATAGGAATCGGTAAACCTATCACTGCTTCACCCATGAGTGAACCCACTTGCCAAGGCATCAAGACGTAGGTGAGTACAACTGACATGGAGGGTGACACCATCTTTCAAATGATGATCATGTCAACATCGCTTTTGCTACCGCACCAATCCCCCCAACTGACGCCAAGCTCCAGGTCCAAGAGGTCAGCAAGCTTAAGCTTCTTATCCACTTCAAGTATGTTGCTCTATAGAGGACGCTAGCAAACCTTCATGTAGTGACCAATAAGCAACCTGAGGAATGAACCCTAGTTCGATGCTAGGCAGGCCAAGAAAGCGGGCCTAACTAAGGTGCTGTTGAACCGCTTCTACTGGCACATCAAGAAAGCCCTCCCGCTAGTAGTAACACCAGGTGGCTAGAACACAAAGACCTTGCGTAGCTTGACTCTTTCTTTGCCACTTAGCAGGACAGCCAACGTGGCCCAGGCAGTGCCCATCTTAAGCTGCACGGCGCTAGAAATGAAGTCAAGTGTCAACGTAGCACCCATGACACCACCCACTCTTCAGCTCATATAGGTCGCCACCATGCCGCCGACCGATGCAATAGCGGCAATCGACATGGCCCTAAACAATGAGCAGTTTGCACCAACGGCAGTTGACATGGCCCTAGTCAATGAGCAACCTCCTTCACTGCAAGCAATCATCTCTAGCAAAAGGATCGAGGTACCAACAACCCCTACAGTTGAAGAAGTACTGCATGCCATCTTTAAGCCAAGCACCCCGGCAATCCTATCGATGCCTAGTTCCCTACCAAATTGGATGCTCCTACCAACCTCAATGGTAGCCAGCCCATCTGGAAAGGCTATGTAAAGAAGCCCACGCCTGGCCAAGAAAACAATGGCCAGCATGCCATCAACTCTCAAGACTCAATTCAACTTTTGTCACCTAGGCCTAGTCCCTAAAGGAGGAGAACTCACTGAGGAGGCCCTAACAAATTACAAGGCCATGTTCAATGGCCCACTACCTGTGGCAGCGATTGAGGCACTCACATCCATCTTCAACCTCAACAATGCACGCCTCCAAGACAAGGATGACACGATGGCCAAACTAATTGGCCCATCTAACCAAGGGGACATTCGCATCAACACGAGCGAGCAACATGCATGATCAACGCCATCGATAGCAATGAGCAACAGATGGGTTGCATGAAGTGCCTGAGACCACCTACCTTTATGCATAAGACTACCAATGTAAGCAAGACTATGCACCCCATGCAATGCTACACTTCAACTCTTATCATCCTAATGAACTTTGAGGCTCTGACCTCTTCACTGCAACTCTACGAAGACCGGACCAGAAACACCACCTCACTATCGCCACAACTCTGCGATGGTTGGTTCATCTAGAACCCTGCCTGCTAATGCATTCATCACATCAACAACCACATAGCTAGCTTAACGTCTCAACAATTTCATGGTGGCTAGTCTAACTCCTTCAACAATTTCATGATTGCCACCTACTACCCCCACCTCGCTTGTCTGCAAGAGACAAACAAAGCAAATATCGATGTAGCCACAATCATGATTCTTGCAAGTGATCACCTGCGCACATATGCTTAAAAGCCTATGACAAGGAGAAGAGGAAACGGAGGAGGGATTTTAATCCTTTGGAACAATGACACCGTCGACTTAACAAATGTCATAACTAGAACATTCTGCCTTTTAGCAAAAGTAACTATGAAGCACTACGAGACATCCTTTCTTCTAACAACGGTCTATGGCCAAATAATAGATAGTGCTAAGCTATAGTTCCTATAAGAGCTTAGAGACACCAAGCCGGTGGCAAGAATCGGATGGCTACTAGTAGGGGTTCTCAATGCAATATACAAAGCAGCGAATAAAAACAATGGCAACCTAAACCTCCACTAGATGGGCCTTTTTTGCAACAATCTCAATGTGTGTGAGCTAAAGCAGATCTCATTGCAAAACAAAAGCTTTACATGAAGCAACGAAAGAGAGAATGCCACCATGGTCAAACTAGACTACTTCTTCTATAACACAACTTGGGGCATGTGCTTTGAATCACACCTCCTCCACACCCTCTCCACTTCCCAATCAGATCATTGCCCTCTGCTCCTCATAAATCAAGCCGAAACCCCAGGAATCAAAACCTTTAAATTCAAGAATTTCTAGCACCACTTACAACGATTTCAGGAGGTCCTGCCAGGGTCTTAGAGCGTGCAACCGCCTCACCATGAACCTCACCATAGGCTTCACTATAGACTAGGTCACACTACAAGGCGCTTGCACAAATGGTGCAAAGGCCTAATATTAGGCACAAAATTGCAACTGCATATGATGTTGGGAGTAATATTGTGCCTTGACATTGCACAAGAATAAAGGCAGCTCTCGGCCCAAGAACTCCAACTGCGGTGAAGACTCAAAACACATACGATAGGCCTTGCAGTCATCAAGAGAATGTCCAAGAGGCAACCTTGAAGATCACCCACCTAAAAGAGGGTGATGCAAAATACAAAGTACTTCCACCTATGGGTAAACACGAGAAAAAGAAAAAAATTTGATATAGAGGATAAGTCATGGGAAGGATTGGAGATTCAAGCACAACAAAAAAGCTGATATAGTCAAAAATTATTTCTTGGCCATCATGGCAACACCACAACCATGCATGATTGACTTTGATTGGGAGGCCCTATAATTGTTGTCTATGGACTTAGTGGCCCTCAGTACCCCAATTACAAAGGAAGAGGTCAAGGCAGCCATTGATCAGATGTCAGCAGATAAGGCCGCCAGGGTTAGATAGGTTCACTGGGCCATTTACAAAGCATGCTGGCACATAGTGAAGCATGACATTCTTGCCATCATACACTCATTCTCAAGCCTGAGGTGTAACAACTAGGCTTACTCAATGTGGCAAATGTGGTCCTTCTACAAAAAAAAGAAAGGGGCTAAATGAATCACATATTTCTAGCCTATAAGTCTCATCCACATGATTGCAAAACTTATCTCCAAAATCCTAGCCCTATGATTACAACGGTACATGAATGCCCTCATCGCCTAGGCACAAAGTGCCTTCATAAAGAAAAGGAGCATTCACGACAATTTCATGTACATGTGTAACATGACTAGAAGGTTCCATCAGATGAACACCCGACAATACTACTCAAATTGGATATACCAAAAGCCTTTGACACGGTGCAGTGGGACTACCAACTTGACCTCATGCAAAGAAGGGGCCTCTCTAGAAAATGGAGGAATTGGGTGGCAAACATTTTATTCACCACCTACCCTCGTGTCATGCTTAATGGAGTACCTGGTAATCCCATCAAGCATGGGAGGGGTCTGTAGCAAGGCTACCTACTATCGCCCTTGCTTTTCATCCTCACAATTAATCTATTTCGTCACATCCTCAACAAGGCGATGGATGAGGGATACCTAAATGCCCTAAATGGAAGGTCACCACACCTTCGAAGCTCTATATATGCCGATGACACTGCCATTTTTGTTCGACCAACCCCTCACGACTTGGATTACCTCGCCAATATCTTATCATTCTTCGGCAAGGTGACAAGCCTACAAACTAACATGCAAAAGAGCCAAATTGCACCAATTTGCCATGCAAGCATCGACATGCATGAAATCCTAGCGTTCTTTATGACAAGTGTGATCGGTGTCCCCATGAAATATCAAGGGCTACCATTGGCAATTGCAAAGCTCAAGAAAGTCCATCTGTAGCAGCTAATGGACAAAATCTCAACCAAGCTAGCTCCCTAGCAAGGGAAGATGATAACAACAGCAGAGAGAATGACCCTAACAAAATCTGTCTTGACGACATAACTAATCTACCACCTAAAAGCATTAAAACTCCACAATGACGTCCTATGTTCTATCGATAAGATCTAGAGCAAGTTTCTATTGGTAGGTGAACAAGACATTTCAGGAGGAAAATGCAAAGTAAACTAGGAAAAGGTCTATGGGCCAAAGGACCTTGGAGGCCTAGGAGTGTTAAACCTACATCGATTCACTGGAGCGCTTCGTCTGCAATGGCTCTGGTACAAGTCGAAAGACTAAACAAGCCTTGGATGGAGTCTCTAGTCCCATATGATCAACTAGATAGAGAGAGAGCTCTTCGTGGTGGCGACCACCATCATTGTGGAAGATGGTTAGACTGCAACCTTTTGGCACTCGCACTGGCTACAAAACTAGATACCTAAAAACATCGGGCATGCCATCTTCGTAGCCTCAAGAAGAAAGAACATGACTGTTAGTGATGCAATGATTGACAATAACTAGATCCGAGACATGCAGCTAAACCAGTTCACCATGGCCGAGCACCTATGCTAATTTGTTGAACTTTGATCCATAATACAACAAAGACAACTGCTTGGCCCCGACCAAGATAGCATCATCTGGAAGCTCTGTTGACACAAAGACCATTCGATGTCCGTGCCGATGCGTCACATGCATGAAGGTCTGGGAGGTCTGCTAGCTCTAGTGCAGGTCCTTAAATTCTTGAGGTTTAAGGCATGTCAGTCAATTTGACGCGCAATTAATAGAAAAGATTAAAAAAATTAGACCAATGAGCTAATTGGCCAATAGGGCGATACGGACTTGAGCTATTGGATGTCTAGCCAATAAAGATTTAAAAGAGAGTTTAGCCGATAGAGATTAATATTGGCTAATACGGGCCCAAACTATTGGCTTTCTAGCTAACTTTATTATAAACAATCTTGATAGATCGGACTAAACCAAAATAGAACAAGATTGTAGTTAATAATGTTAGGTACGATTGATAGAGGGTTAAATGTCATATATAAAATATATATCAGATAATGATTCGATGTAGTTAAAAGTAAAAGCTCAGTTTAATGATAATCCATTGGCTAGAACTCCGATGTAACGTTGAATAAAACGTATCGACTTATCAATATTTACCTTATCAAAAGCAATCTAATACATTGAACCTGAGACAGTACAAGATTATCAATAACAAGATAAACGTAATAAGCTAATAAACTCTATACCAGTATGTTTGATGCGCCAGATCGGGCTAAAAGATCGAATCAATAAAGCCTTAGATAGAACTAAATGCATTAAGATAACCAACAACCATATAAACTTAGCTAAGATATCGGACCGATTTGAGAAAGTATTAACCAAGCTGATACGTTTACTATATAACAAGACTTACCTCTTGCTAGAGATTGATCTTAACCGATGCAGCCCAACTCGAAGTAAGATCTCGTCGAAAACTATGTTACTTTTACTCCTAGAGGTGGCAATACACCGGATTTGTTGTATTGATCTTATTGATATCTTTACAGGCCCCTGGTTGTACATTTTTATACCCTGGGTTATGAAGAATCCTATGCGGTTACAAACAACAGTATTGGATAAAAATTCCTAAAAACAAAAGAAATGTGACTACTACTGCCTATTTACAAGAGATATTTATAAATAAGACTATCCCACCCACGAACACCTATCAGCATCAGTACTTATATCCTCATCATACTTGGCATGTGTTTAACTTAGACATGGAGTTATGTTTTCATCAGGCTTGGCTTGTGCTCAAACTGGACACCACCTATTACTGGTCGAATCCAATTAACGCTAGTGATTTTCTAGTGTCAATACATGCCCCCAATTTTAGAGTGTGAGGACTCATGCTTCAAAATTATTCTCTCTAGGCTTTTATAACTCTGAATTTTCTTGTGGATAGTTACAATCCGTTATAGTCCATTTGACTCAGCCCAAGCAACGATGACTCCAACGGTCTATGATCTTATCTGGCGATTCTTCCTATAAAAACCCTTCATGTCCTCCAAAATGTCATATCTTGCATACTCATTGCATAAAATTCTCTACCTCTTTGAATCCTCCAATGAATCTCTAGCTACTCTAAGCCTCTATCTCCATCTGCTCCGTGGATCTTTGGCAATCTTGAAGCCTCCGTCTTTTTCTACTATGGCCCAACCCCACCAGCCTTTGTAATGGTGTCTTCAACCTTTGTCCTAGAGGTAATCTATTCTCTAATTTCCTTTTTGTTCATTGCGATTAAGGTGGTCTACCAGGTGACTCCTATTCCATTCATTATGTTATTTGTTTTTCCTATAGAACCTTAAGAACTAAATCCTAATCCCTATATTGGACCACCCAAATTACTTTTACCTAGGCCCTATGGGTAGCAAAGATCCAATAGATTTTATCATTGCTAAATCCCAACAGATTCCACTAAAAATACTTCCATGTTTATTAATGATTGAATCAATAGCTTTAGATTCTAGTCTAGTAAACTCCTAAGTTGGAGAAATTCGTATTATCAGGTATCGGTCATAAAGAAGACCCTCTAGGATGAACTGGTCATTGGACATTGTATCAGACTTTTCTTGGCTAAGATGAAGAACGAGCATCTACCCGCATTAACTTCTTAATTTTGATTTAATGCCCTAAACACTTTTTTGTTTGAACATTGGCCGATAACTCCAAACTTGATGGATGTGACCCTGTTGACCTATCTTAATATTACTACATACGTCAACCCATCCAGTCTCTGATTCAATTCACGTCATCAATTAAAGATCAAGAATGTTGGTAGCTGGCCCAAGTACATAGAAAACCATAGTAAGACATCAGGATCAATTGACGATGAGATACACGTGCCTTTCCTGAACTTGTGGTTTAAAAGGTTCATCTTCTGTGGCTAACTCTGGGTCTGACAACAAATATATAATAACTAGTAGAATAATTAGCCAATCATCAGTAGATCCCTTGAATAAATATTTTTTGGGGGCCACATATTTAATGCTGCATCAAGTAGACCGAAGTAGGCCGCGTCGACCCGAGGTTCCAGCCGCGGGCGGCAGTCGGCGGTGCCGGCGCCGTCGTCTGGCTGGGACGACATGGCCCGGACGACAGACGACCACACGATGGCGGAGACGGCGAAGAACGTGGAAGGAAGCGGGCGCCGTCCCCGTGCTGGCCTCGTCGAGCTCCGCGATGCGGTTCTTGATGTCGGCGATGCGGTGGCGCTCGAGCTCTAGCGTGGTCGTGTCGTGGTGTTGACACGTTCGCCTCAACAAATTCGCGGTGGGGAGCTACAAATTTTCACGAAAATTCAGTTGTCGCGCTAAAAATCATATGTTTTGATGAGATTTTTGTCAAGAAAAAAGAGATAAATTGCATTACCAGCGGTAGTTCCGGTGTCACCTTCCGGAGGATGCGCCGCGTCATGTCAGCGGCCATGGGGTGCACGATCGCCGACCGGTCAAACAACAGCGCCGGCAGATGGCCGGCCGCGCGCCGCCGCCGACCACGCGTCCATGAACCGCCAGAAGCTATGGTCGTCCGCCACTGCGTGGCGCACGGCCACGCCGACCGCGACGCCTCCGCCGTCGACGAACCGCGTCGCCTGCTCGGCGAGCACGGGCGCGGGGAGCTCGGGGGCCTCAAGGCTGGGCACGAGCCGCAAGAACGCCGGGACGTCGAGCCTCTCGGCGGCCGACAGCACCCGCGTGTCGCCTTCGTTCTCTGCCTCCAGGAAAGCGACCCCGTCCCCGACGGCGGACGGCGAGCAGTCGACGACGATGTCGCCGGTAGAGGACAGGTAGGTGAGCTTCCCGGCGAGGGGGAAGAATACGGCGACAGCGTCGGCGAGCGACGACTTGAGGGACTCGACGAGGGGCGGGTAGTCGGCGCCACCGCCGTCGTCGTAGAGGAAGAAGCGTTGGATCGGCGGCTGCGGCAAGAACCAGACGTTGAAGAGGAAGAGTGGGATCTGCTCGAGGTGCAGCGGTGTGCGGTGCAGGAGCGGGACGAGGGTGGCGGCGACGACTCTCACCTCGGCGCTGGAAGCCATTGATCCGATCAAGCTAAGCTAGCAGAGTAGGAAGCTGATCGATTGACCAAGCAAGCTTAGCAAGTCACTGGCAGAGGAGCAGTCTGCATGTGGTGTAGCATAGCAACGCTGGTTCATTGCAGCCAGTCTATTCGCTCATGCTTATACTAAAATTTAAATTTTTTAATCTAATTTTAGAATTAATTTTGTAGTATTTTATAGCCATTTGTTTTTAAATCACTATGTATATAAAAGTTTTATGACTATTTTTTTACTAATAAGTTATATATAAATAAATATGTATAAGCAAACAATAGAGGTGTATTGTAATATTGTCACATGAGAGTCTCAATTCGTCTATATCCAGGATTATTTTGCAGTTGGGTTTTTTTAACCATAATCCAATCATCCTAGGCGGGCGTGGATGGTTGGTCTATGACAAAAATTCTTGATATAGATAAATTAAATATTATAAAGTTAACAAATTGTTTAAAAAATTATCTAAATAGTGTTGTTGTAGAATACAGGTCATTAGATAATTCTGAGCTGGTGACCGGCTATCTGTACCATTAAGAACAATTCAAATTAGATATAAATTTAGCGTGAAATTTTCCTAGCGTGATATATATATAATGTTACATCTATGAAAAACTACACAGTAGTCATGTCAAAAGAAGCCATTTACTAGCAGTAAACAGTTTTCTACCTTTTTAAATAACTTTTTTCAAATTTCAGTGCAAGATAATTTGGAGGAAACAATACCACCTACCAAGACAATTTCTAGGAAAGAGTTTTACACCTCTAGCCTTTCCACAATGTGTACACAAACTTAATACCAAATACTCCATCCTTTCCATAACTTTTAACTGAGGTAGCACAATAATACTCCTACAAGTTAGCCAGTTATGACAGCCAAACATAGTAAAAAACCAAATCGAACCGGTGGAACAATGGGAAAATACCGGAACCAACCACTCCGTTGGCTCGGTTTGCTCGTATGACCGTTCACGCAATCAAATCGGTGTGAACCGGCCAAACTCCACTAACCGCATCAATCTGAATGGCCATGTCATCTGGGACATTGGCCAAGGTAGTTGAAAAAGCTTTTTAGCTCATTAATAATAAATAATTAAGAGACTATGCGTTTGTTAAATATAAAAACAAGAGATTAGTCCGATAAAAAATATGTTGATAAAGAAAAGAACAAAAGTAAGTTGATTATTAACATAAAAACTATAAGAAGATATTATCAATTGACAAAAAGCAACTGAAAAACTGAAGATAATGGAAAGTTTGTAAGGGTGTTATTTCACCTTTAAAAAAATGGAATATTTGATAATTAAAAACTAAAGCAAATTTATTAGAAAAAAGAGCCCATTTATAAGCTTAGATATCAGTGGTTGCTTGAAAATATGCTATGTTTCGTAGTTTTTTAAAAACTAAAGCTTCTATATAGTAGTTGATAGCTTGATGTTTATGAAACAATTGAGATCCGGTTCTTACAGTCTCTCAATGGGATCATTAAGATTTGAACTTCAATGAAAAATCCTTTATCTCCTCTTTATCTCTTTTATCTTACTGGTTGTATTTGTTTTTTATGTTCTTATGTATCTTATATATCTACTGAGTTATTGTGTAACTTCCGGTTCATTCCGAGAACAAACCAAGGAATTTCCATTCACAATAACGAAAGTTTCAATTGGTAGTCTTGGTCTCAGTGAGTGTGCCAATGTATAATTTCGCTGCGAGTAATTTTTAAAAACTTCTATTTGCCACATCCACGGTACCAAGGTCCTCCAGTGCCAACTTCATTTTTACGTGAAAAAATGATAGCTACGGTTCAACCACCGGTCTGGCTTTTTTTTTACTATGCAGCCAAATATCAACAAGTTAGGACCAATAGCTGCAAATAAAAAATAAGATCACCATATCTGCATCCATCACAAATTGTTTAATGAGAGATTTTGCACTCTGCATGGTAAGATGCATAAACAATCAGCACAACCATTATTAACCTCGCCGGAAGTTGTACGGCCCATCATCATATGCCAAACAAACCATTATCTATATGATGAGATCAAATTAAAAAGCCCTAATTCTCATCGTGCTCAGTTGCTCATTAAATCTGCGCTGTATCATCCAGATTTATATCAGCGTGTCCATAGTTGATACAGCTCCATCGTGAAAGCGTTTATTCCTCTACAAGGTTTTTGCATGATACCAATGCACTATAGACATCCCAACAAACAAGCTGCCTAACAGACATTACAATACTACTACTAGATAAGTTGTATGATCCTGAAGGCCCTAGCGAAGCAACTCAAGCAGACTCGGCGAACCCAATCCTGTTTTCGCCAAAGTCGAAAACAGTGTGGTATGCACCCATGAAGACGTCTCCAAGAATCCTGCAAAAACACAATGCAACAACCAACAAGATGGGTCAGATTACTATAAGCTAAACGTCAAAGAACCTATCAACATGGAGCTCCCGCTTCTTGATTTCAGTGTCATTTGTGTACCAGAGCGGACCGCGAGGGGGTGGCACGTGGAACGCCATGAACCCGCTGGTGCAAATGGTTTGACCTTCCTGCTCCAGCTTCACTATGTACTGCATCGCAGAAGAAGACGATGAGATTTAAAAATGCATGAGCACAGCTTAAGAGGATGAGCCAGGTGTGTCACTGAGAAGGGAGCCACCTGCTCTGGAGTCAAGGTGAAAGTCTTGTTTGCTATGGTAAATGCAAGGTTCGGCATCTTTGAGATCTCATCGCAGTCGACTGCTGATTCGCCATTGGGGCTTGGGAGACGCTCGCAGAGCTGCATGGTGAATTGGGGTTGGAATGTAATGCTTCGCGATCAGGAAAGGCTGGTTTGACGTAGCAAAGGACGTAATGATCACTACTTACCTGGTCGGCATATTGCAGAATGAGCTCCCTTGTTTTGTTATGTCGGAGTTGATTCTGTATCCAGACAACTGCCATCTCACAAGCAGTGCAGGAAAGATCTGAGCCCACCTTTTCTTTATCAACAACAGATTCTATATTGTTTCTGCATATACGTACGTGAAACAAGTCTGTCATGGAAAGAGAAGAAAAAGGAAAAACACAGATATATTAAGATGGCAATTAAAATGTCATGTATGTGTTGCGCTGACCTGACAGAACGAGTACCATCAAATGCACAGAGACCAATCTGAGAGCACAGTTGCAGGGGGCTTGCCTGCCCAGTCACAAAATTATTTTGTATTTGGTCAGAGAATTCAAGATCAATGAAAAACATCAAGCATCACAAAAAAAATCAATCTAATGTTCAGAAATGTGGCAAACCTGTGCTATGAGCATCTTGAGGATCATATCCCCATAGTCCCGCACAACTTCTTTGCATTCCATACTAACAATTCCCTCAGCCCCAATTGCGTGATTAATTTGAGCAACAATAGTCTGTTAGCAGTAGAAAAGGCTAATATGTAAGCTGTACTGTGATTGCAAAACATTTGTTGTATGCGCATTCCATCAGTTAGGATGTATTCTACGTTCCTTGAGGAGAAACCGCGAGGTAACACCTTTTTTTGTGTACCACACTCAAGGATCATAACATCAGTTAGAGATTCAAGGGTACATACTGTTGGGCCACCGAGCAATGAAGTCCCTGAATCCACAATAGCCGCGCAACCACCAGCACAGAACATAGTTGAGTAGTCATCAATAAGAAGATCCCCCATCTCAAACTGCCAGTAGCCGTTACGGGTAACAGGAACATATGTGTGGCTCCCCTTGTAATGATTTTGGTCTACACCGCCAAAGATTAGCTCACCCCCTGTAGGTGCATCAGGATCACGGTTAAGCCATAACGATCAGTTTCTGCTCTTTCATTCCCTGCCTGTTTTTTCCCATACCACATGGAAGAGTGTTAAAGCAAAATTATCACTTATGTTGTGACATAATGACAATTTATAAAGTGGTCTGAGTAGGTACCAAATAGGAGGGGCTGCTCCCACAGAGATTTCCGGAAATCCAAGTCCAAGAATCCCATCAAATTTTCCAATGATGAAAGTAAGTCTCGGTTCCCTGGTTGTCTCAATGAACATCTGAAAGGAAAATGGACCTGCAGCATTAGCAATGATGCATCTAAATGTTTTACTGAGACAATTGTGTGATAATTCACCTGATTTTTTACAACAAGATCCCCAACTAGCACGTTATCCTCACTGAAGAAACCAGCAATTGATCCAGAGCCATAGGAAATGGTGCAAGATTCTCCTGAAGAAAATTTCATTAACAGTATAAGTGTCTTAATAGACATTTTTCTACTTGCCAAAAAGATCTACAATATTGAGACGCCACTGGATCTATCATACCATTCTTTTTGTAACTGCTCGACCCTTTTGACTTGTACCTGTGGTGTAAGTAGCATGCTATCTGGAAATCATAGACATCAAAACATCAAATATTCTTCCTTACAAAAATAGTCATTTTCTACTGTAAACGCGCGCAATAGTTTTATATGTCTGTTAGGTGATGAACCTACCGAAAAATAGCATTTCACTGATGGAACCCACAAGTTCGAGCTACCAGTGTCGAATATCACTGTGAAGTTTTGTGGTGGCGTGCCAATGCCAATCTCTCCAAAGTACTGAGTGTCCAGGTAGTTGTCCAAAGGAACTATGTCATCACCTAAACCGACAACTCTCAGACGATGGCTCTCCTCCCTTGCCAATTTTGCACCGTCCAAGGTCTTCTTGTCCAGTCTCTTCTTTTTCAGGTCAATTCTTACCAATCCTTCAGAAGAAGCATGAAGCAGAACAGCGCATGACAGGATCCACAAGCAAGTGAACAGCAAATGATGCTTCTGTCCCATCGTGCTACAACTCCCCTGAGGTTATAAATTAAAAAGATGGTTCTGAAAATTAAAAACAAATGGCTCATGGATGTATTCCTGAAACTGTAAACTGGTATCATCTAGAACTTCGAAGAGATCCTCTCCGATTGTTTGACTAGCAGTAAGCCATGAAAAGGAATTGAACATACAATTATCTAGTTCACACGTAAAAACGGAGCCATGGAATTCAAGTTTTCGGAATCCTTAGCCACGTCAAGAAAGGCATCTAAATTCACAAGAACACTGCGGGAGAATCAAAGAACTGATATGCCATGGTTTAAGACTATACTGACGCATCACCGGCAGCGAAGATAACTATGCAAGGCTGCTCAACACCAGAGTGACAGGATCCCAAATAACTTAACTGAATAGTGATAGCGAGTAATTTAAGCAGCTAGCAAGCCTGGACTCGTACCTTTCTTGCACACACACAGTTAGCTTCCCAGGTCCGGAGAGGAGGGGAAAGAAGCCGGCGGAGAAAGAATTCGAGGGGTAAGAGTGGCCTCTCTCAGTGGAGGATTAAATAGGACATGACGATGGGATGATTCATAAAAGCGTTGGTCGCATTATCCTGTCCAGTCTAGAAGAAACCACCAGAAGATATTTATTTAGACTTTACTGCACACCGACTTGCTACTACTAGTAACTTTCAAGCTCAATTCACATGTGGGCCCAAATGCAACCTGGCCTACATGTCAATGACAACAATTTTAACTACACAGAAGATTAAAAAATGGTCCTTGTTGATTGTTAGATTAAGAGGCAGAAAAAGACGTGCTTAGACAAGGATGTCGAGGAAATTTTTTAAGTGGGGTGTCAGCTAAATTTGAGAAAGCAGCACGTTGGTTCGTTGAGTTAATCGTGTTAAATCAAATATTATCATTAATATTTTATGATAAATAATTAGTTTTAAAAATAATTTAATTAATAAAAATTGGTTTAAAAATATTTTTGGTGTTGTATGAGTATGTGTAACTAACGTTGCGATATCAATGTTTAGAAATAATTATTTTGTCTATTTATATATATATATGACTTATGACCAAAACTACGTTTAGAGAAAAATAAAGGTCTAACATCACTAAGACACCATATCATAAAGTTGGTAGAGTCATAAAGTTTTAGGGTCAATATTTGTCAATGACGAGAATAGAACTGATTCAAAACAATCAAAAATGCTAGATGATAAAGTTAGGTATAAGATGACACATAGCAAATGGACATCATATAAGAGGATTTTGTAACGGGTTTCATAAGTTGTATGTATAAACATAAAAAAAGTACGAATAAATTTGAAGTAGTACTGATAAGAAAGAGAAAAATTAAACTAAAAAGGTTTAAAATATAAGAGGTTAAGTCTTATTAGAAATAATAGTTCTATATATAGTTGGTCTTAAAATTTTAAGGATTTAACTTTAAGTAGGAGTAGGAGTTCTACTTCTACTTAAAATTGTAGATTTTAAATATAAATAGATAAGCGATTGAGGCTTATGGATATAACTTTTATAAAAAAGAAAAACTAGGATTTAGTTTAAGATAGAGATGAATGCTTCGTATGTACTTTGTAGATACATCTTGATGCAATAAAGTTAATCTACTTTTAATAGTTTTGTCAAGTTATATTCTTTATTCGTAAACAGTTAGATCGATGGCAAGGTAGCAGATAGAGTTGGAATAATCGTCGAGTTGTGTTCATTGAGTTAAAGGATCATCAAGTTTTGTTCTTTATGCAATAGTTCAAGGTGATCGAAGTGACGATAGCATGACAATCAGACTAACAATAGGTAGTCGATTAGATCGATGATATACGGCAATAAATCGTAACTTTATTTAGGTTAGATGCTTTTTTATTCCATAAAAAGATTTAGTTTTTGGTAATCCTATCATTCACCCCCTCTCATAGGTTTAGTTATTGTGTTTCGATCCTAAAAGTGGTATTCGAGCCTTGTTTTTACTTATCTTTTAATTTTAATTAATCTTGAGTTGCAATAGCGGATAAATATACGATCAAGCCATATGTTTTTGATGGACTTAATTTTTCTTATTGGTGTAAAAATATGCCATCTTACATTATGTTCTAGAGTTTTGATATTTGGCAAAAAGATTATATACCTTATGATATACATAATGAGATTATTGTTGCTAATAAAACCAAATTTGAAAATAATTTTAAAACTCACAATTTTATTCATAATGAAGTTTCTCATTTTGATTTTAATTGAATTTTTCATATTAAAACTATACATGAGATGTGGAAGGCTCTACGTGATTTTCATCTAGAATCTTCTAACATAAAAAACTACGTAAAGATGTTTTTTAAAAAGGAGTATATAAAATTTGACATGAAACCTAAAGAATATCTTGATGATTATTATGCTCGCTTTAATAAAGTTTTAAGTGATCTTCGTTCTGTTAATGATGCTTTAAAAAAGTTTTAAGTGATCTTCTTTCTGTTGATGATTCTTACAGTACTAATTGTACTCAATCTAAAATTGCTCGACATCTTTTAAATAGTTTTGATATATCTATTTGGGAGATGAAATTTACATCTATACAAAAATCTATCAATATGAATACTTTAACTTTAAAATTTTCATACACCAAACTTAAGATATGTGATATGAATATTCTTTCATGAAAAATTGGTTCTAAATCTTCTGCTTTAGTGTCTTCTTTTGGTTCTTTAGTTAATGTTTCTTTATCGTTTTCTTTAATTGCTTATAATACCATGTCCGATGACCAACTCGAGAAAATCTCTAAAGAGGGCTTGGTTTTCCTTTCTAACAAAATTTCTCAAGCTTTGTATAATGCAAGAAGCTGAAAACGAGGTGGCACCATTCGATTGGTCATTGGAAGAGTAGGAAGACAAGAAGGATAAAAAGCAACACAAAAGGAAGAATCACAAGTAAAAACTTATATGTCAGTTGTGAGAAGCTTTTGAAAACGATGAAGAGTTGAGGAACGAAGAAGGAGAGAGCATTGGCAAATGTAAGTATTTAACAAGTTTAGCTCTCATAGCCTATGGTAGATCTAGCTCTGATATGGATGAATCTCACAGCGATATTGAAAAAAGTTAATCTTAGTTATGATGAATTAAAACATGTTGCTTTTCAACTAACCAAAAAACATAAAAGACGTAATCGTACTATTGAGATTTTAAATGTTGAAGTTGCTAGATTAAAATCTTTGATTCTTGATTATGATTGTTGCAAATCTCGTAAAGTTTTATTTTTTTTAAATTTCTACTTTGAAAGATATTAATATTGATAGTTATTTGAGATTGAAATCTAAGATTGATAAAAACAAAAGACTTGAGTCTTCTTTTGCTCTTGTATTTGCTTTGCACACTCATGTTGCTGATAAGTTCTTTTTAACCAAAAAGCTTTTGAAAAAATATTAAGTTGCCTTTTGTGTGAGTTTGATGTTTAATCTTTTGAGCGTTAAAAGGTTAAAAAACAAAAAGGTACTTTGGTTTCAACATTTTTCTAATGAGATGAAGTTAAAAAATGCTTTAGGTCATGTTGACTATATAGAAGATATTGTGAAAAATTATGAGGTATTTTCTTGTTCAAAATATCATAAATAAAAAGAAGTTTTAATTGGTTGTGAAAATTATACCAATTTGACAAAAGAAATTTCTTACTTCAAAAAGTTCTTTGCAGAGATTTTTATATGGTAGAAAAAAACTTAACATGATTTTAGATCAATTAAAAGTGAGCACACATAATCGAGACATAGTTTTTAATACATATGCATATTTCACATCTCATCAGCACGTTGTTTTGAATATATCTAAAAAGGATGAGATTTTGGTAAAATACAAAACAAAGAAAATGATTTTCAAATCTATTGGTATTTTAAAAAACATTTCTATAACTTGTACAAATATTTTATTCTTTATCTTCAAAAGAAACAACATGTGTAAATTATAATTGCACCTATTATGGTAAGAATGGGCATTTGGTACGGTTCAACTTTTGACTTGCAAGAAAACAAAAAAAGTAAAGAAAAAGTGAGCTTACAAGGTTGAGATGTCAAAGATCGTACTTTTCTTTTGATGGCCCAATCAGATCGGAGACTATAGAGTAGTCAGATTGTAAGCCAAGGACGGTTAGACTACAAGTGTCCTAGCGCTCCGATCGGTAGCCAAGTTCAGTCAGACTAGCGGTGCAGTCACGGTCAAATTGGTGTCCAGTTAGATCAGGAGGATAGCGGTGGTCAAACCGGCCTCAAGCAATTGTGATGCAACAATTAAAATGACCTTTTACGAAAACATAAGGTGAGATTTAAGATAAGTCTGATTGTAATTTTGTTCTACTAGTCATATGACTCCGTGTTAGATTCTCAAATTTCTTATTTCTAACCTCAACTCGGAGGTCTCAACATCTTTTTTCAGCGGCATACTCTCCATGTCCATAAATATAGAGACAACGATTAATTTAAAGGTAACATCAATTTATTCTTGAATTGATGTATTGTTTTCTACTGTCTCCTTTGTTAGCTTTTTATGCTAATTATGAAAGTAGTAGTTTTGATATACACTACAAGTGAATATATGTCAATTATTGATAACTTTGGTGATATTATTGGTAATTAGTGATCTTTTTTAAAAATCTTTAGTTCTTCTTGTTTTGCTACTTTTAAGGAGAATTGGAGGTTGATTTGAGAGTGAGTTTATGCTTTTCATTGCATTTATATTTATTTTTATACATTATTCTTAATCTAAAAATAAATTAATTAATTAACATATTTTATTTTTATCCTTTTTATATTCTTATGCTTGTTAGTAATATAAGTGAGGTTTCTTGATATCTAGTTTGTATGTGTTTTAGTTTTTATATAAGACTTTGCTATTAATTTTGAGGGATACAATGCATGATATATAATTCGTTTACTTGAATTAAAGATGCAATGTTCAAACTAGTTCTAGTTTAAAAAATTTATACATGCATATATGTTTGCTTAAGTTTTTTCATTTCTCAAATGCTCTACAAATATCTTAAGTGCAAATAAAGTCAATTTTTTTATTTACCTTATGAGAGGTAAAAATAGATAATGAATCCTTAGAAACAGTATTCATGATAAGTTTGCGGTAAAGAAAAATAATAGATACCGAATTATTAGAAATAGTAATCACAACGAGTAAGTAACCGACATAATTAAGAGTTTTTTTTATATGCATAATGTAAAAGTTTAAAGTGAGTAAAGCTCATTGTCTATATAAAGCTCTTAATTTTTATGAAAGAGTTAGTAAATTTGAAAAAGAGTGTTTAATTCACCTTGCTTATACGTGAGTGTATTTTGTTTAACTTTTGTATTATAAATTGTTAAAATTATAAATATTTAATGCTGATTTGATCTTGATTTTAATGTCATTGATTCAAGTTTAGACTTTATCTTATGTTTGTTTGCTAGTTGATAAATGTATCTCTCTTATATTGTCAAACATACTGTTGAATTGCATTTGGTATATTGCAAAGCTCCTCATAAATAAAAAGTTATTTACTGCAAGTGATAATTGTGAAATCATACAATTTAGTAGTTCTTTATTCTCTCTTTTACATTTTTGATGAAATCATTATCAAAGGTAGAGAAATATATACAAAATACATGGTTAAAGAAAGGAAGAGGAATTTGATAGACGAAGAAATTTGAAGAAGTTTTTTTCTTTTTTTTGTTAATTGACAAAAGTTTTGATAAATTTGATCAATTTTTAAAAATAGTTGATTTTGTGATATTATTGAAATTTTTAAAAATTTATAAGAATTCTTTCTTTTAAAAAAGGGGAATTTGTGCTTTTTGAATATCTCTTCGGTTTTTACTTTTTACAAACACCAATTTATTTTTGGAGATGTTGCCAATGTGTTCATGAAGGAAGAAATTATTGAATTATTGTTATGATTAATATTTTATGATGAATAATTGGCTTTAAAAATAATTTAATTAATAAAAATTGGTTTAAAAATATTTATAGTGTTGTATGAGTATGTGTGACTAACATGGATCACGTTGCGATATATTTTGCTCAAAAATGGTTGTTTTGTCTATTTATGTGCATATAATTTGAGATCAACATTACTCAATAATAATAATTAGGACTACGCTTAGAGAGAAGCGAAAATTTAACATAGTAAGGACGTCGTGTGATAAAATTAGACTAAAGTCAGAAGGCCTTAGACCTAACATCTATCAAGACTAGGACTAGTTTCAAGGTTAGCTGAGGTCTATAATGAACAAGAATACAAGGTGATAAAATTGAGGATAAGATGACATATGATAGATGGACCGCATATGAGAGGATTTTGTAACGGGCTTTATAAGTTATATGTAAAAATAAAGAAGAAATCATGAATAAATTTAAACTAAGAAAATTAAATTAGAAAATTATAAAATGTTTGAAATATAAAAGGTTGAGTTTTATTAAGAATATAACTTATTAATCTTGAAATTTGAAGATTTGAGTAGTAATTTTGCTCTACTTAGATATGAATATTTCAGGTATAAATAGATAAGGAGTTAAGATTTTGTGGATATATTTTTTTAAGAAAGAAAAGCTAGAGTTTAGTTTAAGAGAGATAAATGTTTTATATGTATTTTGTAGATATGTCTTGATATTTTTGTCGGGTTTAGTTGTTTATTCAGTTTGATCAGCGGTAAGGTGATACACAGACAGGTATATCAAGACGGTTGAAATATCAATAACATGACGATCGTTAGTAAGCAATCAGATTGATAATATATGATAATATATAGTAACTTCATCTATACCATAGAATTTTTTCTATTTCATAAAAAGATTTGGTTACTGTGTTTTGATAATAGTTATTGACTTGGTGATAAATACTTAGTTGATGGCTTAGGGAAAGTACTTTATTTTTGCAACAACTTGAGTGATTGGCAGCTAAAAGTATATGCCAAGGACAAGGAAGACTATCCACCCGATGTTTACAGAGTTTTATCTTGTTTATGAAATCAGAATTCAGGCGAAGGGAAACTCCAAAGACAGCAAATCCAGGAGACATGTTTTATTATTTAAATTGTCCTTCCTAAATCTTTCACAAAGCTAGTTTTAAAGTCGAGTGATTTGGAAACACCTCATATAACGATGTAATGGTGTGGATAATCTAATTTAAAGCCGTTTTTTTAAGAGAACGTTGAGGATAGCAAGTGCTTACTTCGGTGTGAGCGAACCGTGGAAAGCCGAAGCACGAGACGGCCATCGGACAGGTCCTTCTCTTCCGCCGCCTGGTCACCGGCTCGCCGGAGAGCAGACTGCGCTAGCCGGCGCCAACCCACCGGTAGAGAAAAAGCAATCTATTAAATTAAATAAAGTAATAGAAAAAAGCCATTACATTCACTATGACGGAAAAAAATTACATTAACAAAAAAATATAGTCTACTTATATATACAATTTAAAACATTAGATATTCGGAATAAAAAATAAAAGAAATAAAAGAAGAGTTTACGTAGAAATAGAATTAAGTGAAAAATCTAAAATTCAGGTAAATAAATAATAAATATTGAGAGAATATCCTATCTAAAAATATAATTTAGAAACATATTAGAATCGATGTAGAAATATATTTTAGAAATACATAAAATTGAAATAAAAAAATAAATATTATGAAGAAAAGAGTTAATACAGGAGTAAAATTTGAAAATATTTTAATTTAAATTAAAAATAAATAATATTAAGAGAAAGAGTTTGTATAGAAATACAATTTAGACATACCCTAAAATTCGGATTAAAAGAATAAATATTATAGAGAAAAGAGTTCAAATAGGAGTACAATATAAAAATATTTAAATTTAGATTAAAATAAATAATATTAAGAGAAAGAGTGCACATAGAAATATATTTTTTAAATATCTTAAATTTACTTTAAAATAAATATTATTGAGAAAAGTATTCATTTATGACTAAAATTTAGAAAATAAAAAATTAGAGACCAAATAAAAATACAAATTAAAATATATGAAATTATGAATGAAAATAAAGTAAATTAAAGGAAGTGTTATATAGAAATACAATTTAGATAAATCTTAAATCTAGATTAAAAATAAAATAAATAATATTGAGAGAAAGGTATACGTAGAAATACAATTTAAAAATATCTTAATTTTGAGTTAAAATAAATATTATTAAGAAAATATTTTGTGAGAAAGTACAATTTAGAAATATTTTAAATCTCTATTAAAAATAAATAATATTGAAAGAAGAGTATGCCCTTGCTTAGAGGCTGCCCACATTAATCCGATGTGATGAAAATAGTTAGAAATTATTATGTTTATTAAAAAACTTAAAATTCATATGATAATCGAAGAAAGAGAAAACAGCTTAACCAACCAATTTATATTAAAAAAAGTACAACTATTCTCAATCAATCCAGATCGTGCGTAACAATGATAAAATAAAATATAAAAAAACCAATAATAAAGAAATGTTAATGAAGATAGACATTTTATATTTAAAACAAGTTATAAATTATCATAAATATCCGATACAAATATATACCTAAAAATAAAAAAATAAGAAGAAGATACTACTAATAATCTGATAGAGAAAAGAAAAAATACACTATAAATTATATATATTTATTGTAAAGATACATCATGGGTAAACATATTATCAATTACTCATCACACCTTTAGTTAAAACCTAACCAAAACCTCTCTATTCGATATATCTTTTCTCTCTACATATGATCATCATCTACCTCTCTTTACATAAGAATTACTATATTAATTAGAATATAATTTAGTCAACTTACACCAAAATTTAAAAATTATATTACCATTTTAATTTTTTTCATAATAAATATGAAAAAAATTATAAGTGGACAACCACGATGTTAGCCACGCTATCTGTGGACAACCACGACAGTATAAGAATTTCTTCAACCCCACGGCAAGGCAAACTTATCTGAATCGAGTTAACAGTGACTGACCCTAACTGCGAGAAAGCAGCAAGTCATTACAGTGAGCTGGGGCCGTCACCAAGAAATCACCAAATGCCACAATAGAGAAGCCATCAACTCCCTTGTCCCCAGTTCTAATCTCTACAGGAGAGCTCCTGGCTTGAAAATGTTTCACAACTCTTTGAAAATGATTCACCACAATTCACTGCCATTTGACGATATCATCGGTAGCCAGCATTCAATTCAATGACAACTGCGGCTGCAATTCTCCTTGAATTCAGATTATTGTTCTTCTTACATTACAGCTTGCAAATGAGGGGGGAAGGGGGAAGACATGCCAGTGCATTATTGTGACGGACGGATTGCAAATACAACACTTGTGTCAGTTTCTGAAAGTACACTACATGAACTGTATCACACCACAGCACTGGCTGTGATGACGTTCCACATCAAAGTAGTCGGCCACAACATATCTTCCAACAGAGTGCTGGTTGGTTGCAATGTCATCACGCCATCCTTTCCTGCTGTAACCATAGTCATAATGAAATATTAAGTACTTCTCACCACTCATGACAGCTACAAACAACTGCATCAAAATAGTAGCTCCAGATATATTGAATGTGAAGACAAAAACCCATACAATCCATAAGACCATGTTTACCAATATACTAAGGAACATTTGGCACCCTGGTGACAAAATACGGAAAACAAGACTTACTGGACCAATCTACACCAAAGTTTGGCTTTAGCTTTCCATTATGTGCAATATATATTTATTTATTTATTTATATTTGTTCTGTTTGTTATTACCCACTACATAGAGCCATTGAAACTTGAAAATGCGTATTCTCTGGTTTCCTCTAGAACAGTTTCAGGTGATTAATCTTTAAGAAATTATGATTGCACACTTTCTTAAACAGAAATCAGGCGATAAGTTAAGGACAAGATGATTTTCAGGTTTGAATGCAAAATTTAGTACTTTAAACCTTTCTAGTCAGGGGACCTTCCACAAACAAAATGCACAATAACACAAAATTTTGCTTCTGCACACAGCTCCCTATCTTACAGGTCCTAGCCAAATTACCCATGTAGCAAATGAACCAACTGTCCTAAATTGAGTAGAACGCAGGGTCTCAGGAAGGTCTTAAACAGTGAATCAGAATCATTGCATATGCAATATACCCCAATATATTCCTACAACTAGAAACAAAAAATGCTTTGGAACGATACAATGCTTTTTTTTGCTAATTTCCATAACAAGAGTATAAACAAAGGTTATGCATGCAGAGAACAGGAGAACAGTATCCAAATACAATAACTGTTTTTTATGAATAAATGTAATCCTCCTTAAGTACAATATGCACTAAGAAAAAGCAAGAACCAGCAATCATAATTCACAAAAGGCTGCTTTGAATTAGGGTAACAGAAAGATATCGAGTGTAGAATATTATTCTACGCCAAACAATTTTACTTCATGGGACAATAAATTATTATTATAACGTCATGACCAACATTTTAGTCCCAGTCTGAATGCCCAATATGGTAAATATTGCTGGCCTTCATCGTAAATTTCTTCTTTCAATGATGTAAAAACCTCATGCCATATAAGGACTAAGCTTCTATACAATCAGGAGTATAATAAGGCTACTATAAAAATGGTATATGTGGAAGATCATTCATTAGGAGTAGTACAACTAAACACAATCAGTTCTAGAATTTTGAATCAATTGTATTTTCTACAAGATAGTTAAAGTCAATTGTTCTCTATTGCCCAGTTAATTTTGATTCTGCAAACATTACACTAACAGGTAAAAACATACTTATGCTATTCAAAGAAATCTAGAAAGCACTATGTGCTTCCAAGTCAATATATTTAAAATGGCTTGAAATGATTTTGACTTGACACTTCATAGTGCTACAGAACCGCTTTTCCCCGTTTTGATCTACTAGAATGCTAACACATAATTTGGAGGAAAAAAGTGTGGCCTCAACCATGCATGGAACAATTCGCTGACAAAATTTTCCACATTCTATGGACATGAAGCAAAGAAGCATACTGCATAGCATTGGAAAGTTCACAATCCATACATAGATAAACCCATGCTACTGTTAAATCACCATATCCATGCATAAGATCAATTATTGATGAGACATAAAATCTAGTGAAGTTTAGTGACAATGAAATCTTAGCAAATTCTAAATAAATTTTTATGACTAGGGAACATTCTGTTCAGAAAACAACCGACTTGCAACAGATTGTCTTGACTCTTTACCACCAAACCCAAATCTATTCAGAAAACATGGTTAGAACCCGAAGCTTATTTGGGATGTTAATCAGAAATAACCAATGCCTAAGAATGTAAATGGATTGTAAAAACATGTCTCCTCAAAAAGCAACTATATCCAGTATACCAACTTACCAATCGATAAAACAACCATGGTGTTGTAGTGTATCTATCAATTTCTACACTAGTCAGGGCAACCATCGATGGATAACCAGAGTTAGCAAACAAAGAAAATGAAATTATTAAAGTGAAAGCAATTTTAACGAGACGATACCTTCTCCGAAAGCCGCAACTTGCTGCTGGTGAATCCCTCAGCAACAAGCTTATTGACAGCATCTCTCAGCTTCTCATAATCCTCCTTTACATTGTACACTTGGTGTGAGATCCTAACATACCCTGTGACTGCATCACCATTCTTATCCTTTGCCATTTCTTGAGCTTCCACTCTTCTTGAACTGTAGTATATTGGCACCTCCACCATAAAGTCCTTCCTCAACATTGTTCTCACTCTCAACGCATCATCATCACTTTCAACACCAAAGCAACTGGGAAGGCCAACCATAACCATGCTACCGCACAATTCTGGTGGTGTGCCAAGAAAAGTCCCCCATGCCTCAGCAAGCATCCTACCCATCTCAATCACTTTTTCATGGTTACGGCTGCTTATTCCCTCAATGCCACCTTCAAATTGGTTAACAAAATCAATAGATTCAGGCACTACAAGCTGTGCACTGTAATCCCTTGTCCCAATCCATCCACTCTCCATGGGAAGCCCATTGCCATACTCGTGCGACACCACAGGATGGTGGAGCTGGGAGGCTATCGGATCATCCTTGCGGGTGTGCAAGAAAGCCACGGCAGGTGGGCAGAAGAACCACTTGTGGAGATTGCTGGTGTAAAAATCCGCCCCAATGTCGCGCACATCAACAGGGACTTGCCCAATGGAATGCGCGGCATCAATAAACACCTTATCGACACCCTCTTCTCGGCAGATGGCAACGAGCTCCTTCACCGGAATGACAACGCTTGGCATGGAGGTGATGTGGTCGATGACCGCGAGGCGGACCTTGCGTCCCCCGGCCTTGGCCACCGCGAGTGAGGCGCGAAACTCGGCAATAATGGCATCGGCGGACGCGACGGGGAACGGGAGCGGCACCTCGACGACGGTGGCCCCCGCGCGGGCGGCGTATGCGTGGATGGACTTCTTGACGGCGCCGTACGCGTAGTGGAGCATCAGCACGGCGTCCCCGCGCGCGAACCGGCCCTCGGCGAAGCTCCACGCGGCGTGCTGCAGCACGATGGCGGCCGCGGTGGTGGCGTTATCGACGAGGGAGACCTCGGCGATGTCCCCGGCGTTGATGAGCTCTGCGACGGCGGCCCGCGAGCGGCGCAGCGCGGGCTGGAGGCTGTGAAAGTAGAAGTCGTCGGGCTGTGCGAGGAAGAGGCGCTGCCACCGCTCCTGCGCGTCGAGGAGGGAGGACGGGCAGCACCCGAAGCTGCCGTTGTTGACGCGGGCCACCCCAGCCTCGTGGTGCTCGAATTCGGCGCGGATCTGCGCCGGCGAGATGAGCGACCGCGGCCGCTTCGCGGGGGGAGGGTATGAGGGCCCGTTGCCGTTCCCGTGGCCGTTCTCGGCCGCCGCCTCGTCGTCCGGTGGGGTCGACGCCATCGCTCGCCTCCGCCGCGGGCGCTAGGGTTGGTTGGTCGGTTGGTTTGGATTGGGGAGAGGAGGGAAGTGAATTGCGGATTGGGAATGGGGCCTCGCGTCGAGTCGAGTCGAGTCCGAGCCGCTACGACGCGCCGCCCGGACCGGTCGCTTTCCTTCCGCCGCGCGCGCGGCCCTGGTTGTTTTCGTTGGTTCGTCGCTGCTTACGTGGACGGGGCGGGGCTGGGCAGTGACTGGGAAACGATGGGCTTGGCCGCTTTGGAGATCGAAGAAAGCAACGGCAAAGCGGATGCTTACGTAGGCATCTGTGCCACGTAGGAAGCGAAAAGGCCGTTGTTTGATGCTGTAATCATCACGGTGGATTGGTGGGCGCTCATTGTCCGGACGGCAGAGGACAGATAATACTGGGTGATCGAGTTCAACACGACCATCAAACCACGACTTCCGGCTACGCCTCGAATTAGCAATCTTAATTTCATAATCGATGCTCTCCTAAGCAAAACTTAATCATCGTTGGGAGCACGGCCGTCCGCACTATAATCGTCTTCTCATACGTCACTGAAGCAATAATTTGAAGTTCATGCTCGTCGTAAACAGCTTCCAGTTTACTTTCTACATGCCATAATGTCACTAGGACAAATTTAGCCCTCTCATACTATGTCTATGCCCACAGTCCACGATTCCTCTATTGATATGCTGTAAGGTTTCAAAGCTATACTAATTTTGTTCATCACTTTTATTTCCTTTACCAGTAATGTTTCACACGCCAGAGTAATGTCTTAAATGACGGTAAATATTAATATGGACAACATTAAAAATTGAGCATTCAAATGCAATAACTTGGCTAGATGAATGCATTCTTATCTAACGAGGTGCATGCGTGATAATTCTGACACATCAATGGACACATCGATAATGTATATTGCAGTATCATATATAATATTATGTATATTTATACTTAGCATAATCAGTAATATTGCATATATCTATTTTTATAAAAAAAAGGTATAGATAGAGATATAAATAAAAAAAGAATTCTAACCATTTAAGGAAGACATGAGATCTTGTTTCTATGTATCATATTTGATATCTTCGAGTTTTACTTAGTTATCATGGTTTTGATATAAATATAAGCCTCTCAAAAGAAAGAAAGAGACGTTGAATCATAAGCTATACAATAAATCACATCAAGATTATATCAGAAGGAAGCCCTATAGCTATCCACTGACTACAACCCACCGTCTTATCGTTTAAGACTAGTTTGGTTGGCTAGATTAGCTAGCCTAGTCCTCTTTTATACTCGACATGATATACCTCAGATCACTACATATAAATTAAAATATAATTGTTATCTACCTTGAGACCTGAACCAGTATAAAAATATTTATTCCTTACTTTCTTATTCCATACTAATATATATCTCAGTTTGATTGTAGCATACTTCCTTTAAATACTATAGTTGGGAAGAACCCGTTGACAGCATCCACATTTGCTGCATAGATCATTCCCTTGCACCTCTATGCAATTTTGCAAAAAGAAAAAAACCAAATGCACTCATCTGTAAGAATGGATCGAATCCGAAACGAAGATATACATAATCAACTAAGGATAGAACCAATCAAAGAAAGTCTATCTAATATCGGTTGAGATGGTTTGCCCATGGTTTGCCCATATATAAAGAAGACCCCAAAGGTAACAATACATAGTATTATCCTAAGTTAAAATAATAATGTGAAGAGAGATAAGAGAAAACTAAAATTAATATTAGGAGATACAATAAGAAAAAATTAAAAAAGTAGTATATATCTGAAAATCTATACTAAACAAAAATGTTTAAAAAACAATTATTGATGTACTAAACAGTGATTTAGAGACTCTTGTTGGGTACATTATTGTTGCAAATCTGTAAGGAGGCATGATGTGCTTTTAAGCATGTGTAATGTGGCTCCCTCGCTGACATATAGCAAAGGAGGCATGATTTTGGTGTTCTACTAAGAAGGTGAGACAATGGTAGATAAAAGTAGGAAATGAAGCAGTGGTTGAGCAAATTAGATCCCATGCAGTTGCTACCGTTAGAAGAGGACACATAAAAGTAGTCAGCACCATAGGGTCTAGGGAGAAGGACCAAGATTCGTCGTACTATGGCAGTATACTGTAGCAAGCATTGTATAAGGGTCCTCCTGTGCTCAGGGACTTGATGTTAGCCAGTTTTATTGTTTTTTTCAATTATATGGTAGACACATACATATATATACCACTGTATATACAATATCACACTTACGCATCCACGAATAAACTTCCTAACACTTAAAAAGATAAAAATTAGCGGTACATAACTTATATTATTAAATTCCCACTTAAATGTGTATAATATTTATGGGTATCCCTATTATACTGTAGATAGAGTCATACATCCACGACTCTATCACCATATCACCAGTGATTTCGTTACTGGCTTACTAGAGAGAGACTATTAGCAGAGTGTTATCGTTTATTATTAAATTACAATAGAAACCCTTTATGGTCAGTAGAGGTCCTCCTCATACTAGCTTTACAATGTTCAACTCTACTACTAGAGGGAGATGACTGTCGATCGACTGATAGCTAACTGGTAAGGACAATTGATAGACTTAACATCGAAGAGTCATACAAGTAAAGCCATAGCAATGGAGTTCTAAAGGAGATCTCCTTAGCTAAGCTATGCTCCCTTTGGCCTGGCTAGCAAGGTGCTTGACTGCATGTGTAGAGAGTAGAGACTAAGCCAAATAATCTTAGCTCTGGAGAAAGTTGATGGTTCGGTGGCAAGTGAATAAAATATTTCTTCATTTGTGATTCAGGCATGCTTCTACCACTCTGAAGTCAAAACCAATGAATAGAATTTTATCTTTATTGTGGCTAAGCATGGTAATAAAGATTAGATTTTACCTCCTCTCATATTGATCATGTTCTAAGGGCAGTCCAAGTGCACGACGCCACTAGTAGAATCTATATTTACACGTTACCTACATGCTACAAACTAGTGCTAAGACCAAACTCCCCCAATATATTTTTTAAACACGCACTAATAATTCAATAAGTTAATTAGTACATCTTGTCTCACACCATATCTTAAATACTCGTATTGTGTAGACAATACGTCTCATGTAACATAATGCAAGTAATTAAATACCTTGCCACAACATTATAGGTCCTACCAGACAGCTTATTTAAATTCTGGAAGTACCCTGAAACCATTTTTTTGGATACATTTTGCCCAACGGTAAAAAAATGTTTTGCTCGTTTGGTTTATTGATTAGACTAATTATCACATCAGAGATGACGCCCCAACACCTATGATCGATCGCACGTACGCAAAACCCAACCCATACCCCTGACACCTCTAACGGCTCCACACTCGCAAGTCAACCTCTCCCCTAACCGCCCATGGCCTCAGTTCAGTCCGGCGGCGACGCGGCCGCAAACGGCGTCGGCGTCGGCGTCGACGGCGCGTCCCCTCCTGCGGCGAAGCGGCCCCGCGCCGGCGCCGCGATCACGGACGCCGAGGTCCACGCCGAGTTCGCGCACCACGACCGCGCCGTGGCGCGCCTGAACAACGGCAGCTTCGGCTGCTGCCCGGCGTCCGTGCTCGCGGCGCGGGCGCGGTGGCAGCGCCTGTTCCTGTCGCAGCCCGACGCCTTCTACTTCCACCACCTCCAGCCCGGCCTCGCCCGCTCCCGCGCCGCGGTCGCAGCGGCCGTCGGCGCCGGGGACGCCTCAGAGGTCTCTCTCGTGGACAACGTCACTACGGCCGCCGCCATCGTCATGCAGCACGTCGCCTGGAGCTTTGCGGAGGGGGACTTCGCGCGCGGGGACGTCGTGCTCATGTTCCTCTACACCTACAGCTCCGTCAAGAACTCAATCCACGCGTACGTGGCACGCGCCGGCGCCGCCGTCGTCGAGGTGCCCCTCCCGTTCCCCGTGGCCTCCCCGGATGCCATCGTCGCCGAGTTCCGCGCGGCGCTCGCGGTGGCCAAGGACGGCGGGAGTCGCCGCGTCCGGCTCGCCGTCATCGACCACATCACCTCCATGCCCACCGTCCTCATCCCGGTGAAGGAGCTCGTCGCCATCTGCCGCGAGGAGGGCGTCGACAAGGTGTTCGTCGACGCGGCCCACGCCGTCGGGCAGGTTCCCGTCGACGTGCGGGACATCGGCGCCGACTTCTACACCAGCAACCTCCACAAGTGGTTCTTCTGCCCCTCCGCCGTCGCCTTCATCCACACCCGTAAGGACGACGCCGTGGCCTCCAAGCTACACCACCCCGTCGTCTCCAGCGAGTACGGCAACGGCCTCCCGATGGAGAGCGCCTGGATCGGTGTGCGCGACTACAGCGCGCAGCTCGTCGTGCCCGACGTCGTCGACTTCGTCAACCGCTTCGACGGAGGCGTGGAGGGGATACGCAACCGGAACCACGACAAGGTGGTCGAGATGGGCACGATGCTCGCTGGCTCGTGGGGCACGTTCCTCGGCACGCCGCCGGAGATGTGCGGGAGCATGCTCATGGTGGGGTTGCCGGGTTCCCTGGGCGTCGAGAGCGAGGACGATGCCGTCGGCCTGAGGACGATGCTGAGGAAGCAATTCAAGGTGGAGGTGCCACTCTACTACGATTCCAAGGCGGCGGAGGCGCCGCCGGAGATGGTGAAGGACAGCAATGGCGATCCGGTGACGGGGTACGTGAGAATCTCGCACCAGGTATACAACGTCCGGGAGGACTACGAGGCACTCAGAGATGCGGTAGCCAAGCTCGTCGCCGACGGCTTCTCCTGCAGAAAGTTACGGCCTCCTGAGAAAGTACACTGATCATCTCGCTGAAACATTCTGTATAGCTGTTTGTCTGTTTCTTGTTTAATTTACTTCTTGGTTTTTATGGATTACTGTGTAATTTGGTAAAAAAAAAATTTTTGCTTGGAACACACTACGTGTTCTTTCTTGATATGCTTGATGTGGTAGCCTCTAGCCTGTGCTTAGACATGTTTATTCAATAATGGCACGAGCCAAGTTTATACAGAAACAAAGTATAGCAAATTATCAATTGAGACATTCAGTATTTGCAATTAAAGTAGTGCAATTTGAAGTTAACTGCTTGAAATATAGTTAGCAATGTTCCATTTGGTTTTGTTCATCTGTTCTAGAAATTCAATGGGCCAGCCATACGTGTAGCGTGGCATTTTTCAATTAAAAACATGTTAATATCACATTAGGATAATTATTGTGGGGTTAAGGATATATTTGTGCGTGCACAGCACAATTACACACTCTACATGAGAGCCAATTGATTTATCTATAGTCACTGAACAAGTATAGAACATATTCTTGTTTGTCAGCATATATGTATTTACATGTCTAAAATCATAATTTACTTTACTGTAGTGATGACTGCATTATACTATACTTCTAGGAGATGAGAAATGGTTTCTAGAACCATGAATATATATATATATGAACCTACAATGCGCAATAGGCCATTCAGCCATATTTACAACTCTGAAGTTATTCATTATCGAGTTCCGCTGATTTTTCCGTGTCACGTTTCTCGAACATGGAACTATATATGTCACATATCTTGCACAATCTGTTCAACCCATCCGTCCGTATTTATACTGTGTTTGGGAGTTACACATCACACTCGTGTTTCTGTACCTGTGATGGAAGGATGCCCTGGACTTCCACTAGCGATACTGGACGTTTCAGTTTTCGGTCCAAAAGCATTTGTTTGTGCCTGATGATAAGGTTGCCAGTTGCCACGGCGAATATGGAGATTGCTCAAAGCATTCTCGAATGCTTTTGTTCTCTCAGTAGTGCTCACGGCATGAAGGGTTTAAAACCTTTTCTGCTTTTGCATGTTGCTTTGTTCTAGTTTGCAAAAGGAAGATAGCAAAATGTACTAACACTAGGAAGTTTAGTGCTTTTATGGAAGGATTAAGGTTAAATTGTGTTTTGTTGGGCTGTGTATGAATGAAGGTGAGTGTGTGTGACCACTGGCCAGGCCCATACATTCCTATTGGAAGGATTCGTTGGAAATTCCCCACAAGAATTTTTCACCATTGCACATGACTAAACTTTCTGATTCGTTATTTTAAAATGTCACCAAGTTACAAATATGTATTCGTTTGCTGTACATCAGTTCTAAAAATAATAATAAAAAATCATCATGGGATCATGTTGGCAGAGCAAAGTAGAACTTTAATGTTTACTGTAATTATGAAATGCTTACCACTAGAATGGGGCAAGGCCACAATTTTTCATCGCAATCTAAACCAGCTGCTCGTCCAGATCATCGAGGATATTACCCTCTGGTCTTTTGTATGCATTTCTTAGTGTTTTTTTTACAAGAATAGTGTTAGTAATGTTTTGATCTTGGGGCATTGATGGGTTTGATCTTCATGCAAAATTGCAAGGAGTAAATGTGAGATTGGTCAAAACACTGGTTTCAGATACGGTTCAGTGAGTCGTGGCACTGCATTCGGATTCAGTTTCTGATAGCAATGATCATTTTTATGTGATTGTTCTCACATCTAACCATTACTCTAGCCACTGACATATGCAAGTGGTTGAAATAAAATATCATGGCTAATCATACTATAGTTAGTAGTACTAACTTTCATGTGCCCATCGATTGTTGCAGCAAGAAACTCTGGCATGAGGAGTTGACATCCAGCGAGCTTTCCGAGCCAATGGAGGCGTTGTGACTGAAAACATATTTGTGGCAAGTGGCGCAGTTCTCCTTGGGCAATTGGCACCTTCATATGCAGTCTGAAACTGAAATTATGTCCGCCCTCATTTTTGAGCTGTAAAAAAATGTAAGAATAATCTGAATCCGGACTTCCACAGAGCTTTGCAGCTGTTGTAGACATTTGACTGCAGGACTGTGGGTTATATTATTGAGCTTGAGCCGCGGTGGACACCTTTGCAAGATTAATAATAGATCAACGGGCCATATCATATGGCTTTACTTGTACATGTGTACTAGTATTTCGCATTGCCTGTGTAAAGAGATCCTAGCTTCGTTTTTCAGTTTTTACATGATTTCACCATGGCAGTTATGTAGTCCCTTCGGTTCTAAATATAATTCGTTTTAAATATAAAATAGTTTTGGTTTTTTAGTCACCATTTCACAATCCTTTCATTGTTTGCGCTTTCGTTAAAAAAAATGCCGCTTCATATAGCCCTTCCTTTTTTTTTCAATGCAGTATAAATGAACAACGATAGTCATTTGAGAGAGTACTCTCTTAATTTTTGTTCCCTAATTTAAAACGATCTGTTTTAGTGCTACTAGAGGGAGGAAGCAGTTGCGTCAAAAAAAAAAGGAAAAGAAAAGAAAAAGGAGGGATGGTGTTATGAAGAGCCCAATATAAATATAGCCTTTTGACAAGGAGAGGCAAGTAAAACTATAATCAACAGCAAGTGCCTCAGTTAACAGCCAGCGCAACGCAAAATGTCAACGGGTTTTGGCACATTTCCCCCATGGGCGCTCCCCTCTCAATTGCCCTTGCCCTAGCGCACGACGATTTTTCTACCCAGAGGTTGTAGCAACCGAGGGAGGGGCATCGGCAAAACCATGGCCGACGCACGCGGAGATCGATCCCGCTGCGCGCTCGCCGTCCGGAGAGGCGGACGCCGTTGATCGCCGGCGGGTAGCGTTGGTGGAGATCATTAGATCGATCCATCCATCCCCTGGTGATGCCTCTGTTCTTCCTCCTGTTCCTTCCCTGTTCCTGTTTGATGTGGCGGGAAAGCTTCAGTTCAGAGTTTCCAACTGAAGAGCCCACTTGTTCTTCTCCACCATCTTGTTGTGAGATTAGGTCTTGATATTGTGGGATCTCGTATTATTATGCCGCTGATTTGTCTGAATTGTTAGATACCTTAGATCCGTCGGATTTGATACAAAATTTCCTACCAGATTCTAGAAGGCAATTATGTGCTTTTCGCATCGACCAAGGTTGCATCTGTGCTCTCAGCAATAGCTCGCTTTGAAATCGGGTCTGTACTTTTTTGTTGTCATTCGGAAGTGAAGAGTTCGGTCCTGAAAGTTACCCGCATCAACCCCCAGCCACATCAGTATACATGACAGTGACAAAAATTTGATAAATTCACAGAGCTAATAGGTTTTCGATTGCCATGGCGGCCATGGCCATGAACGATTGTATCGACAGCACGGCTTGAAGTAGATCACCAAGAAAATTATGCTTCTGCAGAGGCTTTCTTTAACTCTGCTATTCCATGCATCAGGTTTGTTGTTTCAGTATTTCCGTCCACAAAGCTCCATTGAGTTTCTTTCATCTTGTCAGATGAGGGTGACTGATTAACAATTTAACATGGCAGGATGAGATTTGAGTTCCAGGGCGCTTCTTTCTGATTTGTTCATCCTTTCTTGAACAGTGCCACTTTTGGTAGTTCCTTCCAAGGTAGAAAAAAATTCTCCATGGAAAGGGAAAATAAGAGCAAACACGAGAGGTATCATAATCATCATCTATTTGGTATCTATGATCCGTGTTACATACATATATAAATTAAATATATATGCTAAGGACCAACTTGTTGCATTTACATTTGGTCCTTACTATCTGTATAGCCTTTCCCTCTTGGCCATAAGTAGTTATGTATGCCATCATGTTCAGCAGACACTTGAAGGAACCTTACTACCAGCTATGAAGAGGCTGCTGAATGAAGGGCGATGAGGGAGGCATAGGCGCCATCCTTGATGTTCATCAAGGTATCGTGCTTTCCCTTCTCGATGATCACTCCATTCTTGACTACTGCGATCAAATCCGCGTTTTGTATTGTAGACAAACGGTGAGCAACGATCACTGTTGTCCGGTTGACCATCACTCTGTCCAGTGCGTCTTGAACCACCCTTTCGGATTCAGCATCCAGTGCACTGGTTGCTTCATCCAGCAGAAGGATCTTAGGATCCTTCACAATTGCGCGTGCGATTGCGATACGCTGCTTTTGGCCTCCAGACAACTGAGCTCCCCGCTCTCCAACCATTGTGTCATACCCCTACAAATTTTCAGGTAACACATTTTTGAGAAAAAGTTTCTAGCATTTAATCATATAACAAACACCATTGAAAAGAAAGAAACCTGATGCGAAGAACTAATGAATTTGTGGGCATTTGCTAATTTGGCGGCTTCAATGATTTCTGATTCTTTTGCTTGTTCCTCTTTCCCATAAGCAATATTTGCTCGTACTGTGTCGTTGAAGAGGGCAGGTTCTTGACTCACCAGGCCCATTTGTTGCCTCAGCCACTTTAGCTGAAACTTCTGAATGTCCACACCATCTAGCAGTATATGTCCTACGTCAGGATCATAAAACCTCTGAAGCAATGAAATTGCTGTTGATTTTCCACTACCACTCTCCCCAACAAGTGCAACGGTCTGATAAAAATGATTTGGATGGTTAGCTTTAGTGAGCATAAACATTTCGAATCTGAAGAGGTTCTTGTATGTTTGGATGGTTTCTTACCTTCCCAGAATGAATTGTCAAGCACAAGTCTCGGAATATCTCAACATCTGGCCTGGTAGGATACCTGAAGCTAACATGCTGGAACTCAATATTGCCGTGCAGTGTTTCGACAGTTACCCCTGCATCCTCACTTGGGTCTATCCTAGATTTACGATCCACAATTGCAAATATTGAAGATACAGCTGATTTTGCTTTGGAAGAATCTGACGTAAGGGTACTTGATTGCGACACCCCAATCGCTGCCATAGCAAGAGCAAGAAAAACCTGAATTCAGATGGCAAAATCAATGAGTTCATTTCAAAACTATGTGAGAGGTGTTAAAATTTTATATATTAAGTAGCTGAAGTTTAAATTCTACTAATACTGCCAGAGTACAGATTACTTACCCTGAAAACTTTAGGAAAAGTTGTCTTGTTTTCCTCAATAAGCCGAGCACCAGCATAAAAGCTAGCTGCATATACACCAAATAGCAAGAAAAAGGAAACACCAAAGCCAATTCCACTTATAATCCCTGTTCTAATTCCTGTCCTTAGGGGGCCTTCACATTTCTTCTTGTACAAATCCATAACCTTTTCTTCTGCTGAGAAGGAGACTATGGTTCTTATACTGCTTACTGCATCATTTGCCACTTGACTTGCCTCCTCATACATCATCTGCATATACAAGTAACTAAATCAAGTTTTGCAGAAGTAATAAGCAAGCAAAACAAACATTCCAGTAGAGGACAAACCTTTGCATCTGCACTGAAACCCTGAATGAATTTCATCTGGATCCATCCATTTAGACCAATGAGTGGTATTAAAGCTAAGATGATGAGTGATAACTCCCAGTTTGATACAAAGGCAATGACTAAACCAGCAATCAAGGTGGTTGTGTTTTGTACAATCAATTGAAGTGCATCACCCACAAGCCCCCTAACTTTAGCTGCATCGGCTGATAGCCTTGCGCCAATTGCTCCACTTGAGTTTTCTGGGTGATCAAACCATTCGATCTCCATATTTACCAACTTCTCAAATGTCATCAATCTTATCCTTTTGATCAACCTACACCCCGCTATAGAGAAAAGGTACGAACTAACTGGAAGTGACAAAAAGTATACTGCACCAAACACCAAGAACATGGATGACCAGAACTGTGAATCTTTCCTCAGCAGATGTGGGGGTTCATAGAATGCTTTGATCGCATTTGACAGCAGTATAGCAAAGATTGGGAAGATTACTCCACTGATGACAGATGCAATGGAACCTAGTATGAGCACAGGAATTTCTGGCTTGTTCAGAGATGCAAGACGACTTAGAGGCACATCCTGTGGCATCTCATCACAGAGTTTATCAGATGAACCATCCTGGACATCGATCCCTAGGGGCATACCAAATGGTACAGAGAATGAATGGTGGCTGTTATCACGGGATGACCTCCGGCTGCGGCTAGCAGACTGATTTATTGACAATTGTTTGCCTGAACGAGCTACAGAGTCACCCTTTCGGTCAGACTTGCCCTCCCGGTTTGCTTCCTGCAGCTTTATCAGTTGGCTGTAAGCTCCCTCAGGATCCTTTAGAAGCTCATGGTGTGGACCTGACCAAAATGTGAAATGTTTCAAGGAAAGATGCAATGGGCAAGTGGGGGCTCGAAAAATGGATGATTTTGATTGTTGATATGATTGTTTTGAGAATTTTACCTTTTTCCACTAATGTTCCCTGATGAATGACAGCGATGGTGTCAGCATTTCTAACTGTACTCAAGCGGTGTGCAACTATGACAGTTGTTCTGTTAGTCATGACCCTGTCAAGAGCCTCCTGCACAATCCTCTCAGACTCAGCATCCAGAGCGCTTGTAGCTTCATCCAGCAGTAGGATTCTTGGATCTTTTAGAATTGCTCTTGCTATGGCAATTCTTTGCTTCTGCCCACCAGAAAGCTGAGTCCCATGCTCACCAACTGAAGTATCAAGGCCCTGTGGATATTGGCAGGGAAAAGGAAGAAATCTCAGTATATTATGCCCAATGACCTAAAACTTTTAAATACTGAAAACATAAAACTTGCACATAGGGTAGATTTCTGACCTGAGGCATTTTATCTATGAATTTGGAGGCATTCGCAAGCTCAGCTGCAGCTCTAATTTCTTGATCCGTTGCATTGTCTTTGCCATAAGCTATGTTTTCCTTTATGCTAGCAGCAAATAGGACTGGTTCTTGGCTAACAAGGCCAATTTTACTTCTGATCCACCTAAGCTGGAATTCCTTGAGATTCACACCGTCTATGAGAACATCACCAAGCTGAGGGTCGTAAAACCTTTCGATTAGGCTGATAACCGTTGATTTTCCACTCCCACTCTGACCGACCAATGCAACTGTTGTGCCACTAGGTATGGAAAGGGAGAAACCTCTGAATATTTGCTCATCAGCCCTAGTTGGATAGGAGAAATATACATCCCTAAACTCAATATCCCCTTGAACATCATCTAGCTTCATTCCTGTGGTGCTGTATGCATCGATCTCTGGTTTTCTGTTTATTGTCTCAAACATTTTGTATGCAGCAGCCTGCCCACATGCAAAAGCTTTCATGCTTGGCGATGCCTGCCCTAGTGCTCTGTTAAATATGATAACAAAATAGTCAGCCTCTGGTATTATAATCAGTTTGCTTGGTCAATTTAACTTAAATATAAACTGGCTACCATCAATAAAATGAAAGCAAAAGCTACAAAAAGGAAAAGAAAGCAGTACATGAACCAATAATTTTTCACAGCAGAAAACTATTTAATTCTTTTATCAATTGGAGTAAAATCTTCAAGTTTCATTAGCATCATCTATTTTGTTGGCCGTGAAAAGCATCTTGGATGCTGCTTGAGGCTGCTGGTGGGAGTTGGTAATTAGGTAGTACACGACTTGGAACAAAAGGGAGATGAGTTTATCAATCACTTGCTAATGTGCCAAACACCCAAAATCCGATAAGCTATTTACCCATGATAAGTGCTATCATTATCACTAAAAAATGAGCATGAACCATAGTTTGTGCTTATAGCCTAACACGTCAAAATCATCATAATCACAAAACTTTATCTGTTGTAACTTCCCTTATCCCCCATCCCAAAAACAGGAATTTGGAACTTGGAAGTACAAGTGTCGACTAAACATTCTAATAGTCAGCCTAATTCTTCCCCAGCTACCAACTGCTGTAATTTAGGAGCATGCCTGGAAGGTTGGAACCATGACGCAACTATTTCTAAAAAATGAAACTTGAAACTGAAGCAGAAACTTCAAGCATTGAGGACACAAGGTAGTGTTTATCCAAGCAATTGCTGGGCATAAATATCACTGAAACCATATATGCAACAATAACCGGAAATAAGACTTACAGAGAGCCTGTTAGCACTGCAAAGATGACATTCATGACCTTGGCGCCTGTATATCCCTTCAGCAAGATGAGCTTGGCACCATACCATATCCCCAGCGAGTAGCCGCAGAAGAGGAGCACCATGACCGTGCCCATCCCAAGCCCGGTGGCGAGGCCCTCCCGGACACCTGATTTGTAGGCACTTTTCAGGGACTTGCTGTACTTCTCCACTGCCTGCTTCTCCCCAGTGAAAGATGCAACCTGAAGTGCCAAATATGCCACATTAGTGGGGGTCTTTCAGCTTGGTAGTGGCACAATCCTGTGTGCGCTCTTTACATCACTTTGCTGTGATGCTTACTGTTCGGATAGATCCGATGGTTTGCTCCACCACCACCGAAGCCTCGGCGTAGGCGGCCTGGCCGAGGGACGCCATCTTTGCCACGACGTTGGACATGACCGCCCCCGCGACGACGAGCGGCGGGATGGTCGCCATCATGACCAGGGTGAGGACCCAGCCCTGCGCGAAGGCGACGATGAATCCGCCCAAGAACGTCACCACCAGCTGAATGAACTTGCCAACCTGAGCCCGACGTGACAGAGGGACGGTTAGCTACAGCTCGAGAGCACCGAGAGAGAGAGAGAGAGAGCATGTGGAGTGTGTCCTCGGGGTGGTGGTGGTGGTTGACCTTTTCGCCCATGGCGTCTTGGATCAGCACGGTGTCGCCGGACATCCTGCCGACGACCTCGCCGGTGTTGGTGTACTTGTCGAAGAAGGCGATCTCCTGCCTCAGGATGGTCTTGAAGTAGAGGTTCCGTATCCTCGCCGCCTGCCGCTCTCCGGTGATCATCCAGCATGTCACCTCTGCCCACACAACAATTCGACACCTTAGCTTTGCAAATCTTTGCTTGGTCGGCGCATGGTTTCTTGGGGACAGTACAGTAGTACAGTACTTACGGACGAAGGAGGCGACGGCGGAGGCGATGGCGAGGTAGATGAACTCGAGCGAGACCATGGAGACCCGGTTGACGACGTCGTGGATGCCGAGCGCGCCGCCGAAGGCGTCGATGAGATTGCCGAAGAGCACCGTCATGAACGGCAGCGCGGCGCCATTGGCCACGGCGCCCAGCGTCCCCAGCAGCATCAGCGCCGCGTCCGTCTTGTCCGCGAACGCGAACAGCTTGTGGAACGGCACCCGTGCCGACGCCGCCGCCGCCGCACGCTCTCCCCTCGCCGCGGCGCCACCACCCTTGCCGCCGCCATTCCCCGGGCTGGAGTCCGACGCGGCGACGGAGGCCGACGGTGCCGCCGCCGAGGCGTTCGCCTCCGCGTCTCTCCAAGACTCCGGCATGGCCTCCTAGCTACCTCCACTGACCAAAATTCGCAGCTTTCTTCCTCCTCGCGCCGCCGCTAGATTGGGCACAGCAACAACCGCAGCGCCGAGCTGCTCTTATTCATCGATTAATCCCACCTAGCTCATGCATACCAGCACCTCATCTGCCACAAAACCCAATATTTGCTCCCACATTAGCCGGATTCATCCACCCCCACGCCATAACCACAGCAAGAACACCAATCAAGAAACCAACCATACACACGATCGTCAGAAAGAACAGGGAGCAAGCACTACGAATCTGAATCTAGCAGCTAATCAGTTCAGAGCAACACCCCCAATCCAATCCACCCCAGGAGCCAAGAAACCCACGAGCCGCTGATTTTATAGGAGTGGGGGATTGTGAGTTGCAGAGAGTTGCTACTAGTAGCTAAGTTGGCGAAGGAACAATGACCAACCGAGCGCAAAGTTGGCAGCTTTCGCATTTGCGGCCGCGCAAAGGAGGAGCAGATGCCACTACGAGCAGCAGTGGAAAACGAAAGAAGCCGGTTAAAAAAAAGCGAACAAAGTAAAAAGAAAAAAAAAGGAAAAGATCCAGGGAGAGTGGGAACAAGCAAGAAGGAGCTCGGCTACTACTCCTACTGTGTCTGTAGTTCTGTACTCCCCTACACAACACGACACCAAAGCGGACGAGCTGTACAAGAAGATGGCTCAGCTCAGCTCAAACAGGCAGAGCGCACCATGGCAGTGAGCGCAAGAATCGGCATCAGTCCATAGGGTGGTCTCCAGCAAGCAGCGTTTCCAGTGGTGGTTACCCTGCGAATTATGATGATGGCAGGGACTGGGGTTCCTTCGGGGTATATATAGATACCTGGGATTCTTGGGAGTTCAGGGGCCCCGACCTCACTGTCATCAAGCAAAGCGCACATTTTTATGCTGTACTCCACAGGAGAACTCCAAAAACTCGCCAGCTAAAACGTACGCATACGTTGGTAGGAGTACACAGTTACAGAAAAGAAATGAGAACATTATCTGCATTGCTGATTGAAAAGGACCCATGCGAGATTAACTTGGCATTTTTTAGCTCCGTGTAACAATCATCCAAACATGGGAGTACTACAGTTAAGATATGACGGTGGTATTGATCGTCACACACTCGTATGCAGTGACTTACAACTAGTCATGAGCAGCGCATGTGTCGGTCCGAAAGGCGTACCAGTACTAGCAGTGGTTGCCGGTTGGGGACCTTGGGAGCTTGCATTTAGTGGTAGCAGTATCAAGTACTATGGGTATGGATACGTTAGCTAGCTGCTCCTAGCTGTGCCAGTTATACCACGGTCCGTGGCACGGCCCTGAGTTTATATACCACATTGACGACGATATCTGTACAAACACATGGATTTTCGTTTGTTAGGCAATCTGAGTGAGTTGGTGACTGCAGGGAGGGCATCGCGTGAAATCGCGTCGAATGCAGCCGTGCGTGCGGTTCGCGCGGCGCGGGGGAGGGGGAAAGCTGGGCGACGCGCGGGGGTGGCGCTTGGCGGCTTGCTTGCTTCCGGGGTCACGCACGCGCCAGTGGATCCAATCCCCCACCTCCTTTCCCCTCCTCGAGAGATCAGAGCGCCAGTGTATTTTCACTTCAAACCGTGAGTGCAAAACCTTTAGTCAGACAGAAAATCTTCACTTGTAACCTTCGTGTCTCTGGTTGACAATCAATCTCCCCAAAACCAAAAGTACCAACCAACGAGTGTATTAATTTGTAGATCCGACGCAGTACCAGACGGAGCTATCGGTCAACCGTGCGTCACGAGCGAGCTTTAGTAGAAAAGCAACACTTCTGTCCGAATCGACGAGGGAATTTACCCCCAGGAGGACAGCTCCAAGGAGAGGTCGTCCACGCTGGGAGACCCACACGGGCAACTAACTTGGTAACTAACCCGAGAAAGCCACCAACTTCTGTTCCCCCATCGATCATCATCTCTCTTCCCTTTGCAACAACATCTCTGAACCACCGCTAGTACGTGTACCACTCCGAAAGCCTTTCTTTCAGGCACAAATGCATGCTCTCCCAATTAACACCTCATCTTTGTTATGTTAGGTTCTGACCGTAGTCACTGTACCTGCATTGTACTGCTGTCCCTGGTGTTGCCATGTATCCATCCATGACCCATGTGCATTTCTTGGCCTCAAAAACCAGCCTCCAAAGGACAAATTAAACAGCATGCACCACTAGTTCTCATCACTCCATCAGAGTGGTTGGTCAACAGGAGAACTACTGCTACATCGAATTGGTTGGTGTCAAAAGAATTATTGTAAAGGTCACATGCCATCATACCATATGATAAATGTTTATTCCCCTTGTTAGAATTCTTAATTGGAGGGTATGCGTCTGCTAGCTTGTTTTCGTCTAATTAATTATTTACTAGTAATTAATTATGCAAATCTTGTTTTGTTTACAGTCAATTTGGTTTTCTGTACTCCATGATGATGCATCTCGCCAAAAAGTGTGCCCGCGAAACAATATCGAGTGCTTCGATCATATCGATCGATCGTTAGGCAATAATCCTCTGTCTCGCAATTATTAGGGACAGCTCGAAATTGCAGAGAGACTAGTTAGTAGCTCCTTTTCTTTACCATCTGTATATATAATATCCATGAACAAGATCGAATTGGGTTTGGATGGACTTTTCCTTAATTCTTCCGTCGCTTTTGTGTTATCGAGCATGAACTAAAGCCATGCATTTTGTAACAAACAGTGATGGATTAGCTAACTCAATGATCGATCCATCGATCGATCTCCCTGTCCTTAATTCAAAGTCGTTGCATGCATTCATGCGTGCGCGGAAAAGTCCATTATATGCACGCAAAGCTAAACACACGCATCGCTGTTCACTACTCCTAGTATATTCGAATTGAGCAATTAAATTATGTCAAAACCAAATTTGTTGATTGATGACAGTCGAAATACTCGGCGACGACCTTATCCTAGTCCATGTCACCATATTTGGATCGAGCTAGCCTATTATATAAAAATACTTAATTTCATATCTACTAAAAAAAATTGGAGATAGCCATGCACAGCTGCTTGCTGTAGCGACACGATCGACCACGAGATTCCAATGCGAATTAATAATAAGGTCGTCAACTGCCTCCTACATACTCCCCAGTCTCATTGAGTGCTTGCATCAGCAAATTCAACATCCAGATTTTACTTCCCCTAAAAGAACAGCATCAGTTCACATCATCTTCTACAGATCTAAAGAGTATAATGCATGCACAGGGTTGTATCTACAAATTGTAGCCCCGATGTGAAACGTATAATGAGGGTCCTCAATAGCGACAAGCATATGCTGTCATGCCATGAACGACGATGAACAGTCACATGCACACAGAACAGATGCTAGCTAAGCAGCAAGCATGCAGTGGTTTGAAGTTTTTTTGTTCGTGTGAAATAGAAGAGAAGCCAAGATGACTAGATGATGGTGCAGTGACACAGTTTGCCCCCCAGTTTGATCCATCGAGGTAACGAGACAACACTTGGTCTGCTGTTTAGGCCTTGAAACTTACTGGATCGGTTGCTGGGCCTTTCATATGTGCAGCCTTTTTTTATTTTCTTATTCGTTAATTACCTTAGATAATTATTAATTAGTATAGTATCATTAGAATTGAGGGTCTAATTTTAGGGCTGAACAGGTTCACATCTAGCACCAGTGAATGTACGGCCCTGTGCATGCAGATGATGCACTGTTGTGGCTGTTAGAGATTGTAAACGTGTTACTAACCGAGCATGTCTCAAGTATAGATGGACTCATGTAATTTGCTATAGATAGAATAGAACTTAAGTTAGGAGTCCTAGTTTAAAACTATCTATATCTGTAATTCTTGTTCTATATATAAATATGCAACCTATGGTGAGTCTAGGTTAGGCAACCGTAGTTACTCCATATTTTTTTATGGTATCAGAGCCGCCTCTTCCTAGAATAGATCTACAAAAATCTCGTCAAATTCTCGCGACAAGGGGGCTGCGACCTGCTCGTGACGCTCCTCCCCGCGATCTGAACATCCCGCGACAAGAGGGCCGCGACCCCTGCTCGTGACGCTCCTCCCGCGACAAGATGTCTTCGTCCTCCGCTCATGGCGAAGGATACCCGTCCTCTCCTTTTGGACATCCGGTGTCTGACAAGCTGACACGGGATAACTTCGTCCTATGGAAGACGCAGTTCCTGTCCGCTGTCCGTGGCGCCAAGGCGCTTGGTTTTCTGGATGGAACCATCCCCGAGCCGCGACAAGTCCTTGAAGCTGAAGTCGACGGCAAGAAGAAGGAGATTCCCAACCCAGAGCATGACTCATGGATAAAAAAAGATCAGCAGCTACTCAGCTACCTGGTGAATTCGGTCTCCAAGGAGGTCCTCGCCAGGATCACGACTGCAACAACCTCTGCGCAGGCATGGAAGGCGCTAGGGGCTATGTTTGCAGCACAATCAAGAGCGCAGGTTATAAATCTGCGCATACAGTTGGCCACCACCAAGAAGGGCAGTCTCACTACGACAGCCTATTTCAACAAGATGCAGAACATCAAGGATGAGCTCGCGTCAGCCGGTGTCACCGTCGGGGATGATGAGGTGGTTGCTCATCTACTTAATGGTTTAGACTTTGATTATCACCCCTTTGTTTCTTCTATGATGGGCCGATCAGGAGATCTTTCACTCTCTGAATTATATTCTCTACTCATGGAGTACGATCTTCGGCTCGAGATGTATCAAGGGACCGATCAGTTCCAGTCTTCAGCTAACATGGCATCTCGCGGTCGTGGAAACCGTGGTCGTTCTGATGGTCGACGTGGTGGAGGCCGGTTCAATTCATCGCGCAATGGACAGAACAGCAACAACAATCAGAGTTACACCAACAATAATCAAGGCAATAGCTCGCAAGTCACAAAAAAGGCGCCCTGTCAAATCTGCAAGAAGACAAATCATAAAGCCAATCAATGCTATTTTCGCTATGAGGAAGACAATCAGTACCGTAGGCGACCAGCAGGAGCTTATGGTGTTGATACAAATTGGTATGCGGACAGCGGGGCCACTAACCATATCACCAGCGAACTTGACAAGATGACCGTCCGTGATAAATATAGTGGCAATGAACAAGTTCATAACGCCAGCGGCAAAGGTATGAGTATTAGTAATATTGGGTATACAGTTTTTCATACCCCTTTCAGTAAACTTCATTTGAACAATATTCTTCATGTGCCCTCTTCTGCCAAAAGCCTTGTTTCAGTTCATAAACTTGCCAAAGATAACAATTTGTATCCTCTCATTCCATCGGAAGAGAAAATAGAGTCAAAGCATGAAGTTTTTGGAGTCCATGTCCCTTCTACATCGTTATGGCATAGTCGTCTAGGTCATCCTGCTACTCTCATAGTTCAAAAGATCCTTAGCTCAAATAAGTTGCCGTGTGCTAGTTCCAAGAATGTTGAGTCAATTTGTAATTCGTGTCAAAGGGCCAAGAGACATCAACTGCCTTATTCTGTTTCTAATAAAATCTCTAGTGCTCCTCTTGATCTGATTTATTCTGATGTGTGGGGGCCTGCACCCATCTCTGTTGGGAGTTATAGCTATTATGTTAGCTTCATTGACGACTATAGCAAATACACCTGGATATATTTGTTGAAGCATAAATCTGATGTCTTTCGAGTTTTCCAAGATTTTCAAAACTTAGTAGAAATACAGTTCTCTAAGAAGATCCTTTGTGTTCAATCGGATTGGGGAGGCGAGTATGAAAAATTAAATTCTTTCTTCAAGCAAATTGGGATCACACACCGTGTGTCCTGTCCTCATGCTCATCAACAAAATGGTGCTGCTGAACGCAAACATAGACATATTGTTGAAGTTGGTTTAGCTCTTCTTGCTCATGCTTTCATGCCTTTAAAATTTTAGGATCAAGCTTTCCTTACAGCTACCTATCTTATTAATATTCTTCCCAGCAAGGTTATTGATTTTGAAATTCCACTCGCCTTTTTCATGATGCACCCGATTATAGCAATTTTCGTGTTTTTGGTTGTGCTTGTTGGCCCAATCTGCGGCCATATAATTCCAGGAAGTTATCTTTTCGATCCACCTAATGTGCTTTTCTTGGCTATAGTTCCATGCACAAAGGTTTCAAGTGCCTTGACATCTCCACCGGACGCATTTATATCTCCCGTGATGTCGTTTTTGATGAAGCCGTATTTCCCTTTTCAAAGCTCCATCCTAACGCCGGTGCCTCTCTTAGAAAAGAAATTGTCCTACTGCCTTCTTCCCTTCGAAATCTAGGGGATGATGACTGTACTGCATCTGATATTACTAATACTACTGACGTACCTGCTGTTTGTAGTGAATCATCTGAGAAAATTGCAGGTCTCATGCCTATGCTCCCAGCGCTACCGGCACAATGTTGCGCACATAGCCCAGGTTGCAGCTTCCAGGTGGAAACGCTGTCTCCTTCCAGCTCGTCGAACGGTGCTATTTTGCCTGCTACACCGCCTGGGGGAACATCAGTACCGCTGCCGACCGCTGTTGCTGTGCTAGAGGACAACAGTGCGGCGACAGGAAGGGGTAATGCGGTGGTGCCTGAGTCTCCACCTGGGACGTTGCATGCGTCTGAGGAGTCTCCACCACCGCTGCATGCTACAGCATCAGGTGCACATGAATTTGTGCCACCCAGATCTTCTACAACATCTGGTTCTCCAGCAGCCACACCTGATCCCCCGTGTCACCAAACACGGTTGCAAAGCGGTATTATCAAACCAAAGAAGCTATATGATGGTATGATTCGATATGGCATGTTTAGTGCTACTGGTGAACCTAATTCCGTTGATGAAGCTATTTCAGATCCAAAGTGGCGTGATGCAATGGAAGTGGAATTTCAAGCTCTAGCTAAGAATAAAACTTGGCATCTCGTTCCAAGAAAAACTGGACAGAATATTATTGATTGCAAATGGGTTTTTAAAATCAAACGAAAAGCCGATGGGAGTATTGATAGATACAAAGCTCAATTAGTTGCCAAGGGATTCAAGCAACACTATGGCATCGACTATGAAGACACTTTCAGCCCAGTTGTCAAGATAGCTACAATTAGATTGGTACTCTCTATTGCAGTGTCAAGGGGATGGTGCCTCAGACAACTTGATGTGCAGAATGCGTTCTTGCATGGTGTTCTGGAAGAGGAAGTTTATATGAAGCAGCCTCCGGGTTTTGAGGACACTAAAACACCGGGATATATATGTAAGTTGAACAAGGCTATCTATGGACTGAAGCAGGCACCTAGGGAGTGGTACTCTAGGTTAAGCTCCAAATTAATCACTCTAGGTTTTGTGCCGTCAAAATCAGACATGTCTCTTTTTATATATCATAGGGGTGGTACAACTATTTATATGCTTATCTATGTTGATGATATTATCGTTACAAGCTCATCACCTGAAGCGGTGACAACTCTTCTTGCTGATTTAAAAGAAGACTTTGCACTAAAGGATCTTGGCAAGTTACATTACTTCTTGGGTATAGAAGTTAAAGAAGAGTTAGATGGCATAACTCTATCTCAAGCTAAGTATGCACAAGACTTGTTGAAGCGTGTTGGAATACTTGGCTGCAAACCCTGCACGACTCCTTTATCTGCATCTGAGAAGCTGTCGAGCTATGATGGTGTTCCTCTCAGTCCAGAAGATGCTACTCGCTACAGAAGCATAGTTGGTGCTCTTCAGTATTTAACAAATACACGACCAGATTTATCCTTTGCTGTCAACAGAGTTTGCCAATTTCTTCATGCACCGACCTCAGTTCATTGGACTGCAGTTAAAAGAATACTTAGATATGTACAACACACCATTGGACTCAGGATGCATATTCAAAAGGTATTATCATCATTCATCAGTGCCTTCTCTGATGCAGATTGGGCAGGTGATACAGATGATAGGCGTTCTACTAGAGGCTTCGCAATATTTTATGGAAGTAATCTTATATCATGGAGTGCTAGAAAACAGCCAACTGTTTCAAGATCTAGTACAGAAGCAGAATATAAAGCGATGATTAATGCTACTGCAGAAATAATATGGCTTGAGCAACTGTTGACCGAACTTGGGGTTAAAGTGCATCGCACCTCAGTTCTTTGGTGTGATAATCTTGGTGCAACATACTTATCAGCTAATCCCGTGTTTCATGCTAGAGCAAAGCATATTGAAATTGATTTTCACTTTGTGCGTGAAAGAGTTATGAGAAAACAGCTACACGTTCGGTTCATCGCTTCTGGAGATCAGTTGGCGGATGGATTTACAAAAGCCTTACCGGTTGCAAAGATGAATACATTTATTCGCAATCTCAAACTTTAAGGTGGTTAGGAAAGTTTAGATTGAGCGGGGGTGTTAGTGATTGTAAACGTGTTACACTAGGATTATAACCGAGCATGTCTCAAGGATAGATGGACTCCTGTAATTTGCTATAGATAGAATAGAACTTAAGTTAGAAGTCCTAGTTTAAAACTATCTATATCTGTAATTCTTGTTCTATATATAAATATACAACTTATAGTGAGCCTAGGTTAGACAACCATAGTTACTCCATATTTTTTCAAATGCGTCAGCAAGCAGCAAACAACCTGATCGGCATATGTCGACGATCGACGTTGTCACGTGGAGGAAGACGATAACGTGTGACCGTTCTAATCTTGTCTCTCTGTCTGTCTCCACTGCGTCCATACGGGACATCGTGTGTGACAGTGTGAGCGTGCGCTACTTTTCAGGTTTCAAATTTGAGGGGGGCGAAGGCAACAAATGTAGCAGACAATCAACGAAGTTTTAGTTTACATTTGCACAGGTGTATTCCAGGCGAACCAGAAATGGTCCCGCGCATGTAAACACCATCTGACCGCCCCACTTCTGCATCCACACGCCTTTTCCTCATCCCCACACCCCAAGCGTCCATCTCTGACGGTAGGCCCGGTCTCAGGCAGGGCCCACATGGCATCGTGAGGTGGCAGGATCGTTTGTCTTGAGGAAACAAATCCTTTGTGTGCTGTGCTGTTCTCTGATTTGGTTTCGGGTGGCCGATATGTTTGTTACATCTCAATAACTTATGTTAGAATGCATAATGTTAGAACCGCTTGCATTACTTTGAGTGCTGCTGCTACCTTTTCCACGCGAAAGCAAGGGCTGGAGAAGGTGAAAGGGGCGCGTGCATGTGGGGTGTGAGCGAGAAAGGAATCGGCGCCGCCGCCACTTGCGGCGCGAGGTAGCCGCCGGGCAGCACATGCTCCGCGCCGATCGCTTGCCGGAAACGCGAGAATCTACGCCGATTTCATCGTCGTTCTCCCGCCTTCTCCCCACTAGCAGATGCTGCACGTATCGATCGGCAGATGAGATGACGGGGGCACGATTTGGTTCGTCCCTACATTCATCGCCCACCCAAGAACTCTCAGCCATCGGACGTCTTGAAAAATGCTCTGCTGTCTGCTCATCCACTAGAAAGAAAGAAAGAAAGAAAGAAAGTAGGTATCTTCGGTTTATGTTTTGGTCAGATTATTACCCGCATGCGCCTGTGATTTCGCTGGGAGGGTAGGGGCTTCCTCTCTAGAGATGTACTCTAGTTTAATTCTTGAGCCTTCGGGTTCGTTGATCGCGGGAGGATTTGCGCATGCAGCGTGTTTAGTCTGAATCAGATTAATTATATCGCTAACTAATGTCAATGTAGCTAATTTATTTTTCAATTTGAGTCAGATTAACTATACTGATGCCTCGCCAGTCACCATTATTCAGAGATAAGCAGATTCGACACGCTCCTTCGCCTAACCGTAGTTTTCTACTCTTATATCTGACGAAAATGAGACGTGCCAGCGCACCCACAAACGCGGACATTCCACTACGACCAGTAGTAATACAGTACACATGCCGCATTCCGGAACAGGTCGAAGATTAAGTGCCGGCACATAAACCAACATAAATAAATTTATTTGATATTCTAAATTAAGTTTTCGTTTGAAATATACCGTTTAATTATTTTAAAAAAAAGTGCTAACAAAAATCAAGATAAAATATATATGTTAATCAGAAAATAACGGCGTCACAATCCGGCTGCACGGGCATGTTTTCACAGGGTTATATTTCGTTTGAGTCGGAAATAAACGCAGGCAATTCTACGGGCGTGTCTCTTTTGACGCTCTTCTGCCTTAGAAATGGAGACCGGGAGCCCATGTGTTGACCGTTCACACTATGTGCCCATCTGGTTTCTTAAAACAATTTTAGGCCCGTCACTGCCTTCAGACTCTTTTGAAGGAGAACTAACTTCTTAAAAACAATATAAGGGCCCTTTGAAACATAGCATAGAAAAAAAACATAGAAATCTTATAGAAAATATAACTACAAAACAAATGATTTTAAAACATATGAAAGTTATGCTAGTAGTTGTTTGTAAGGGTAAAGAAATTTTACAGAAAAAGGAATGTTACAAAGTGTACTAATACCTGTCACTTTGGTTTTATCCACGATATTACAGTGCATGTTTTCTTCAAAAAGAACAATAACGATCCTAGGCACACATGACGAAAAAAAAGGTTATGGTCCATTTGAAACGCACAATTGAAAAAAAAACGTAAGAATAGAAAAAACAAGCAATATAGCATGAATTCATATGCAAACACAGAGAATGAAAAACTAAAAAAAAGTATAGAAATGAGTGTTTGATTGGACTGTAGAAAAAAAAGATAGAAATAGATTTGGATTATTAGAGTAAATTGGGTTACTAAAAAACAAAATGTAAGTGTTAGTGAAAAGCTAGTAAACAGGAATATGTTGTTTATGTTTATAAGACAATTGTCTTAAAATATAAATACTTATAGATTTTTTATAGAAATTAAGAAGAACGGTGAAATTAAAAAGTTTACAATTGGTTGAGATAAAAAATTAGAGGAAGAAATTAAATTAAAAAGGGCAATTGGTTAAGATGAGAAAATCGGTGTATTACTGCTATATTAGATAAATTTTGAAACTTGAATTTGTTATATATTAAGACGGGAGGAGTAATTTGTGCTTAAGTCCGTCAAAATTCCCACATTTGACATATCTAATGTCGGCATTAATGCTAATTACAGTTTTTTCTTTAGCTATATAAGGTTGAATACGTCACAATATATACGTATATGACTAGCTAAACACTACAATTTTTTTGTGTTATTAACCTAAACATTACCTGATCATTGAGGCCAACTTCTAACAGCATCATGACACCCACGATTCATAATTCACCAATCAATCATCAATCAATATTAACAGCATAGACGTCAACGAATTTTCAATTTCGCGAGTCATCATCCGTGGAGGCGAGCTATGTTTAGACTGAACCTTGTGTTTTGACCGGTGGTTGGTGATGGCACTAATTCAGCAAATTTAGAACTTCAAGTTTGCCGACCGCGCTAAAGTTAGACATCTCCCTAAACCAGATTACTACTTTAAACCGAACTCATTAACAAGCTATGACAAAGCTCAATCAAACTTGAAAGCAGAGTAGTCCTTTCTCAAAAACAAAAAGAGAAAGAAAGAAACCAGAGGTTTTTTTTTCTTTTTTGTGTTAGTATACTCTAAACTTGACATTATACCCAACCGTTCTGACTTATGTTGCCACCAATCATCGTTGTCATCATGAAGGGGAGACGAATCTCTTAAGATGCTCGGACATTTGATCATCCTCACCGTCGGATAACGATCCAAGGGCAGGATTCCAAACACCGGTTACCACCATTGCAGTGCCGATGAAAAGCTTAAAGATCAACAACTGCAACCGCGAAGAACATGTTCCGGACAGAATGATATCTAGGCCCAGATGGAGGAGCTAGTGATTCTAACACGCAGTTGGTGAATAGCCAGCAGAAAAGTCTAAAAAATGGGTTTTATAGGTTCTAATTTATATTTTTATTTTCTAGATCATGTAGTTTCTATTCTCACAACCTAAGTAAAAAGCTGAACATATTATTTAGAAAAAAGTAAAAAATCTAGCAGAAGGTACAGCTGTTAAAAGCTCTTTCAACGTAGTCCTAGACACGTAGGTAAGTGGGAACAGATAAGATAACCAATGCCTAACCTTTAATAGTATAATTAGCGTTCAAGTGACAAGGTGATGACATCTTTTTAGGACGTCATTTTCTCCTCTAACCGTATTCTGGTTTTTTTTGTTAGCCACGATGGATTCTCTCCTCGGTGCAGTGCATAACTGCATACTATGAATGTGCCCAAAACAGTTTGCGTGTTAGGTGGAGAGGGAAAGGACGATCGAGATGACACATTATGTTGTTGTATTGCACCCGTGAGTCAAAAAAAGTAGCTTTCCTTTCAATTCGGTACTAGCTTGATGAATCGGGAACCTTACCTTATATTTATTCCTATTGCTTCTTTACTTCAAAAATTATACTATATTCCTATTGTTTCACGACATAGCGGTATAGATATACTTTCTTTTTAAACAATGAACAGACCCATTTGCTCATTTACACTTATTTATGAATACATATGCACATCCTACCTCCGAATATTGGACTGATATATTTAGAGAATAGGTTACAATTACCTCTATTAAATTCAAAACTTAAACCCGGATGAATAAATTCCATTATAAAGATATAGAGACTAGCTAGTTGAGTTAGCTTAATTCTCACTAAGTATATATATACTAGTATCCTTTATACTACTACTGTTCTACATCTTCGACTTATAAACCATATTTGATTTTAAATATAAAACTTACTTAGAAGTTTTAATATATACATCGGGGGAGCTTCACGTTAACCACAAAGATCCCACCGATGTCTAGATGCGTTGAATCATTGTGATTATAGATCATATTGAGAGTCCATACTAAATAAATAGAGCTTTAGAGTTGGGCATAGTGTCACTTAGATCCTAGTCTTGTAAATCTAATATTTAAATCTATAATCTTGTTTTTAATGTTCCATTGCATGTCCAAAGCACATCTAATTGAGTTTGAGCACCAACATGGCTATCCAGAGTGGCCACAAATTTGCATTTAGCCCCTTTATGCTCGATCAACCCCCATCTCCTCGTAAATATCCATTGAACCCCTTACTCCAACTCATATACACCACTCCTATTCTTAGAAAGCTTAACACACATTGTTACGATAACTAGGAGGGTGAGTGGCATCGAGAATCGGTGGTAGTTTGTGGTGGCTGAAGCAGGGATTTGGGTGGCATGTGAGGCTGCTAGTGGATAGTCTATAATTTTAAATGTAATTATAATATTAGAATTATAATAGTAGTAGTAGCAGCAGCAGATTTTGAGCGTCCTGGGCTTAGCAGTGTCGGTAGGTGGTCAATTAGCCATGTACTAAAGCTTTATGCATGCCAAACAAATCGGCTAGGCGCCAAATCAGTACTAGTAGTCCTAACTAGTGAGGTTGGTGCTACACTACTACTGCCACCAGTTGGTAGTACCCAGAGAAGCGTGCGTACAGCAGGAAGTTCACCACTGTATCAGCAAGCAGTACTCATGTTGTTTGCTGCTGGCCAAGTGGCTGACATCCTAGTCAACCACGCATGCATACTTCAATCCGGCATTATTCCGGTTTATACGTATTCTACTTACTCTCTATCCGCGAATATAAGCCAGGGCCCATGCCACTCTAGTCATTTGGGTTCTTTCGGGATTATAGGAAAAAGACAAAGAAAGGAAACTGAGAGGAGATGCCTAGATGGGGAAGAGATTGGGGGTAGCCATGGCTGCCCCTTCCTAGCTCCTTCCACTACTACTAGAGGGAAATCAGAGGAGATCCCTCTCTCTAGCTGAGACTAATCTCTGGTGGTGGGTGGCAGCTCTCGTCTTGCAGCGACGACGCAATAGTGGAGACTCCTGCAGCAACGTGGGTACGATTTGGAGGCTTTCTAGACAATCCTGCAGTGGTATATGATGTTTCTTTGGGTGGATCTTGGATTGATTTTAGGTAATGCATGCATGTTCATCCTCTTCCTTCCAATTTATTTTCCCCAATTTTCTGTATGACTGCCAACCCTACATAGTCTTTTTTTTTTCTATTTCATGTTTAATTAATTCATTTCTTTGGTACAATCCCATGGAAAAGGTTTCTATAAGACAAGCCTGTGAGATTGGAGGACCTTCACAACAATAGCACTACTTGCTCAGCATATTTCACAAATCCAAGATGAGATGTTCCTTGTATCAACATATTTTGATCTATGTCCATGTTATCTTTCCTGTACTATAACTAGATGCATATCATTTGCTAAAGCTCTTCACAAATTTTCTTTTACTATATTAAACTTGAGTAGATTATGCCTATACATTTGCTCGAATTTAAATATTGTTGATTCTGCTGCATGCATCCATCAGTCATGTAAAAAAAACAGCATGCATTTTTCATTGAGTTATTTTGTAATATTTATTTGCCTTATCTGCAATCTTTACTATTAGAGTTGCATTAAAAAAACAAATGAAGTTGTATATACTGGATAAATTTTAAGCCTTTAGCATGAACATACATTTTTTTTATAGAATCTAGGATTGTGCATAGCCTAATCTGACCAATATATGGTTTGTTACATAGAAATGCACATTGTAATTTTTGTTCCCATGGTTTAGCTTTCTTTCTGTTGCAATTTTAGTTGCAAATATACTTTGTGCAAGACTCTGAATATATTCCCTCTTGTTGAACCTACACATTGTAATTCTGAAAATGTCATTACACTATCACCATTGTTTTGTACTTCAGTACCTAATCAAGCCATTTAGAACACAACAACAGACCATTGATAGTATTAAATGTATTGTGCTATTACAACTGTTTGGGATCATGATTTCCTTCCAATATATTTAACACTTTCTTATTACTAATAGGGTTTCCATTAGTTTTTATCTTAGAAAAATAGACCAAAGTTGGATAAGAATGCCTTGTACTAGTAAAGAATATTTGGATGGTGTTGAGAATTTTATAAAGTTTGTTAGTGAGAAATCTTCTGTTGATGGACAAATCCTTTGTCCATGTCATAAGTGCTCAAATAGATACTGGTTCTCTGTTGATACTGTTGAAGAGCACTTGACATGGCATGGTTTCTTGTTAGGGTACACTGAATGGGATCCTCATGGAGAGTGTTTTGGAAGATCCATATGATTCATCTTCTAGAAAAGAGTCATGTGATGTGCATTCTAGTAATATGGAAAATAATGATATACAGAATGCTGTGAATTTTCCTAGTGAACCAAATATTAATCAAGACAATTATAATTTGCATAATAATGATGAGCCCTGTATGCAAAATCCAAGTACCCCTCTTCCTCATGAGGTGCACGAGCAACTTTCAGATTATTCTAGTGGTCGCTTTGAGAAGATGATGTGTGAGAATGAGTTGGAACTTCATCCTGGTTGCTTGAAATACACAAAGCCGTCTTTCTTACTACGTCTCTTTCACTTAAGTGTTTGAATGGTTGGACTGGAAATTCATTTACCATGTTGCTTGAATTACTGAATGATGCATTTCCAAAAGGATGCAATTTACCAGTATCTTCATATGAGGCCAAAAGGTTAATTCGTAATTTAGGACTTGGTTATGATAAGATACATGCATGTGAAAATAACTGCATGTTGTACTGGGGTGACCATGAGAATGATCAGTCATGCTATGTATGTAAAGCATCTCGATGGAAAGAGACCGCTAATAATGAGGATGATCTATTAACAGAAAAACAAGAAGCTAAGAGAAGAAAAGCATGCAAAGTGTTTGAGGTACTTTCATCTGATATCAAGGCTTAAGAGGTTGTTCATGTCGTCCAAAACAACTTTGCATTTAACATGGCACTATGAAGGCATGGCCACTGATAGCCGAAAATCTGCTCATATTTCCAAAAAATGAGAACATGAGGGGTGCGGTTTTCAGAGAGATAACATGGATGATTCCAATGATAAAAATCTAGATGGTGATGGTAATACTGCAGTTCCACCTTCATGGAAGAGGCGCATGTCATTCTTTGATTTACCATATTGGGAGTTTAGTTTCCTTCGGCATAATCTAGAAATAATGCACATAGAGAAGACGTGTGTGATTATATAATTGGCACACTATTGAATCTTGAGGGGAAGAGTAAAGACAATCTAAAAGCTCAGCAGGACCTGCAAGTTTTGGATATTAGGCATGACCTACATCCAGTGCCCCTTCCTAACAATAAATTTAACTCCTACCTGCACGTTATACAATGTCACTACAAGAGAGATAATTTCCTTGCAGTCGAAGGACATCGAAGTCCCTGATGGATATGCATCTAATATCTCAAGGTGTGTATGTCTCAAAGAAAGAAAAATCACAAATATGAAGAGTCATGATTGCCACATCTTGATGCAAGATATTGTTCTCATAGCCCTGAGAGCTTCCATGCCAAAAGATATTGTTCATATTCTCTCTCGTTTATGTTTTTTCTTCAAATCATTGTATTCGAAAAGCATTGATCCAGAACAACTAGACCAGTTGCAAAACGATATAGTGCTTATTCTTCGTGACATGGAGAAGATCTTTTCACTAGGTTTTTTTCTACTATTATGGTTCATCTACCTGTTCATCTCACTGAAGAAGTGAAACTTGGAGGGCCTGTTCACTACAGACACATGTACCCTATTGAGAAGTTAGACTATGCAATTCTTTATTTCATTATAACTTTATTTTCACTAGTATTTTATAAGTCTTGTGTGCTTATGATAATTTTCTCTTTTTGACAAATCAAGGTACCTGATATGATTTAAAGGCCTTGTACGTAACAAGGCTCATCCCGAGGGCTCAATTGCCTCATCCGGAGGGCTCAATTGCAGAGGGATATCTTATAGAAGAGACTATATTTTGTTCTAGATACATGAAAGGTGCAGAATCATTATTCCAGCCAACACGGAGAAATGATGATGGTGATAGAAATCATTTGTATTTATTTTCATCTGGTGGACAAGAACTTGGTATAACAACAATAAAGTATTTCAGTTCTAAATAAATTAGGATAATTAAGTTAAAACTCAACATGAGACTCAAATTACGATTCAGACACGTAAATAGTTGTTTTTCAATCACTTCTATTTAAATACAGATATTTAATATATTCTAATTTTTTAAGTTCCTTTTTATTGTTTTTTTTCATATTAATTTTAGTTTTTTCCTATCTCTTCTCATATTATTATTTTGACTTAGGATTCTATAATATACTGGTGTATCTCTTTTAGACATTGTCAAACTAGTTCAATCGATGTTGAATAAGCTTTTCTTAAATTGGTGCTACCCCTAACCAATCACGTATATCATCGTTTCGAACTCAACCCACTATTGTATGATACAAATCTAGCGTAACATATGTAATTATATAATGCTCAGTTGCTAAATATGTCATCTTTTTATATGTCAATATTCTGCTAGTAGGTCTAACTGCTGTTTTATAAAACTTGTCTTTTAACTTCTGTGGTAACTTCTTATCACAGAGAATACCAGATGCTTGGCGCCACTTCATCCACCCTGTTTTTTGGATGAGAACTTGGTAAGGCTGAAAATACTGTCCTAGATGAAAAATCTCTACAATAAGCTCATTGTTATGTATTGCTCCATAGTGACGAAATTTCTAGATATCAAAGGTATGCATTATAGTAGCTAGATAAATATTTTCTTTATGTCCATTGTATGCTTATAAAAAAAACTACTATATGGCACACAGCCACTTTTTGGAAGAGCAAGCATGAGCTAATCCCCATATACAAATTACTGCAAGTGTTGAAAATAAGTGGATAATTGAAAAGTTCTCTGGATGGCTTCAAGACTTGGTATAATTTCTGGAAGCCATTATGCATCTACTAGTTTTTTTGGTTGTCTCATTTTTTCTCTCTCATATTATACATTTCTGATTTTAGGTACCTAATTTACTTGATAATGACTGCTCAGAAGAACTAGTGGCACTTGCAAAAGGGCCCAATAATATTATAAAGAGATACATATGTTACATTACCAACGGGTTTAGGTTCCATTGCAAGGATGTTGAGAGATCAACGAAAACTCAGAATTCTGGGGTTGTAGTTATGGCTGATGGAAAGAGCTTTTATGGTGTGCTAACAGATATTGTTGAATTGGACTATTATGGAACCTTCAAAGTAGTATTGTTTTGTTGTGATTGGGCTAACATTTCTCGAGGTTTAAAGAAAGACCCCTATGGTTGCAATCTTGTTAACTTTTCTATGCTCATACACACTGGACAGAATTTGAAGGATGATCCCTTCATTTTTTCCTCTAAGGCAAAACATACCTTTTATATTCAAGATCGGAAAGTAAAACAATGGTACTATGTTAGAACTACAAAGCCAAGAAACATGCATGATGCAGGGACAACAGCACAAGATGATGAGGATGACAGTTACCCACAATGTGAAATTGAAAATACTGTAATAGATAGTCATTTAAATGATTCTTCGACTTGGACTCGAACAGACATTGAAGGGCTTAATGTTTAATGGTTACAACAATTAGTTTGTGGCTCAGTATACTATTATATTGCATATGTCTGCACTTTTTTAATCAATTTGGTGCAATTATCATAATTACTCCTACTTTGTCATATTATCCTTCATACAAATGATTAAATATTATTGTCTGAGTTGATCATTATTTTCTAAGTTTATGTTTTGAATATATCCTGTAGGTGAGATATGGCTAGGACCAAAGGCAATAAGAGAAAGTTGACAGTTCGGTGCCCATCCTAGAAGTGTTCAATATTTTGACTAATTCAAATGCTGAGAATTGTACTGCTGAGGGAATCGGATATTCAAATGACGAAAATTTAGAAGGTAATGAACTAGCTGCTGATGTTTCTGAAAGTGATCTAGCATTGGAAAACCAAGGGGACATTGACATTAAAGAATAGTTTATTTGTAGGGATGACTTGGAGATTGTAGGTAATGTTTTATACAATCCTAATTTTAGAACATTTCTTTGTTGCTTGAGCTATTCACATATCTGAGCAAGTTTTGTTATATGAAGTAGATGACCATGGGAATTTTCTATGCCTAAGAAAGGGAATTGCTCGCCCAAAGGATGTCTAGAATTTGGATTCAAATGAAAAAAAAATCAAAATCCATTGCAACTCATTTGGGCAGCCTGTGAAGAAAGGTGGTGGGATCTTAGGTAGATGGCTTGGTCCATATGTCTGAAAAGCCAGTTTATGCCCTATAAACTATAAAAATTGGAGAAAAATGCCAAAGCCATTGATAGCTATGCTTCTGAAGCAAACTCGGATAATTTTTATATTTTGTTGATAATAAAATCCTGTATCGTTTTCTATATTGATGTTATGATGTTATATTCAAGTATTATTTTTATTCAACCCATTACAGAAAAGATTTTTCCTTCCCCAAAACTCAAAGTTAGATGAATGGATTAAGAAGAAAACAGGCACAAATTGGAAAAAAAAATACAGGTTTACACTTAGAAAGAAATGTGTGCTTGAAGGCTGCACTGAGCAACAAGTTGTAAAGAAGCGCCCTCCCAATGGAATCACTACCAAGTTTATGGGTGCAATCCATATTGAACTACTGTCTCTCTACTGGAAGTTATCATTTTGGTAGGCTTTTGCACATATATAGTGTTATTTTGGTGAAGGTTACATGTACATCTAATGCATGTAGGTATTCTCAGAATGCATGAGACTTGAACATGTTTGAGATGGTAATCTCTAGAACTTGAATATTGTGGTTGTTGATGAGTTGGATTATGAATGAACTATGGTAGTTTCTCTTATCAGTGTTGTGTTAATTATAGTTGTAATGCTGGTGTTTCCTTTAGCTTTGTAATATAGTTTCTTCTGGAATTAGTACAAAGTACTGAATGCATTTTGCAAAATAGTATCATTGACTGGTTTTTAATAATAAAATTTGAAACCATTAATTTTTTAATTATTACGATAAAATTTAAACAAATAAATACAAAACTATTGGCACCATATTAAGATGTTTGACACTAACCCGTGACCCTTCAAAGTGTCTCCATGCTACTCTCTGAAAAAAATGTTCGGTAACCCTTGTATGTTGTATGGTTACGATCCTATTTAGAGACTTTGAGTATCATTAAACTGGTGACTTATTCTAAGGGGTCACCAATATTTTTTGGACTCTTTTGACCCTTCCTAAAGAGCCACCACATAAGCTCATGACACTATAAAGAGTCTCCATATGCAAAATGAAGTGTCTCAAAACACATGGATTGTTGTAGCGGGGGAAAAAAAAACCATGATAGGGTTAATTAGATACATGCCATTACAATGTATTTGGAAAAATGCCACTACCGTTTGTTTGTAATTATACTGGTGTCATTAGCATATGTATTTTGCCTATATTTGACAAACATACCCTCATCCTCAAGCCTGTCCTTGTCTTGTACATCTCACCTCACCATTGGAACATAGAGGAGATGATGGTGGTGGTGTTGTCGGTGGTAGGAGCTTCTTGAGGATGAGGAGGAAGTAGAAGATGACGCTATCATGGAGGATGCCGTCGACCGTGACACCAATGAGGCCGTCGGAGGAAGCGACGATGACAAGGACACCGTCCCTCTTTGCCTAGTTTCTTCTAGGAAACTTACCGCCCAGAGCTATGACGCTACCCGTTACTCCTTGCCATCTTGCCAGGGATTTGGTCATCAAGTGGCCATGTCCTAACCATGCCGGATCCGATAGCCTTGCACTTTCCCACATCGGATTTGGCAGCGACTTTCCTCTCTGAAGGCATCCCACTCACTACCTATCGCTAGGCTCCTCTTGTAGCTACGGTGGAAACACATGACGGGAAGGTCATCGGCTCACGATGGTGGCTACTTATCGCCACCGTCGCTAGATGAGGAGGAGATGATGTCCCTAAGAGGGTTGCATGGGAGCATGCTGACGATGCTAAGAGTGCCCTCACGGGTGGGTGTCGTGGGGCAGGCCTATGATGGCTGCGACAACCTTTGCTCGTTGCTCTTAGAGGTCACCTCATAGTCGCTCATCCTTAGGGAGGACCTAGATCAGTACCTCTGAGGCAGCGACTATGGAGAGATATCCACTGTGAGGATGTCAAGGATGCGCGATGCGGCCTCCTTCTCAGAGCAAGTTGTCACCGGTAGGAGCTTGATGTCGCTGCCAGGAGCTGATGCGTTACCATGACCATCGATGAAGGAAAGAATGGGGAAGAGAAGAAGGGTATTTTGGTTAGAAATGATTTGTAATGGCATAGATATCATTCTCACGAGAGAGCGGGATGTAAGGGTATTTTGGATTTTAAAACCAAAAAATTTATAATGATATGTATCTAATTAACCATTAAATGATGGGTTAATGGAGGTGGGAGGCTCATTGAGGTAGGAAGGGGAGAAATTTAAGTAAGGAGGGATTAGTGGGATAAGCATACTCAACTTAATTCAACTCAACATAGCTTTTCAGTCTTAAATAAGTTGAGATAGGCTAGAGTTAAAATCTAACAAGAATGTCCAAATTATGGTTTAGATATGTCAATAGTTACATTCCAAGTATTTCTACTTAAGTACAGATCTTCAGCTATATCTCACTCTTTTAAGTTCATTTTTATTGTCTTTAGTCTTTCTCTATTTTTCTTTATATTATTATCTTAATTTAAGATTTCACGATATACTGGCGTCTTGTGAGTCTTCTTTGGATATGACCAAACCACCTTAACTGATGTTGGATAAGTTTTTCTCCAATTGGTGTTACCTTTAGTCGATCACGTATATCCATGTTTTGTACTCGATCTATTTTTATATAACTATAAATCCAACATAGCATACGCATCTCTGAAACACATCAATATCTCCATCCGTTTATAGCATTGATTTTAGATATCTAAAAATATTCTTAGTCACTACTTAGCCTCCTAAAATCACATATTCCTCTTTATGTGTGATAGTATCAAAGTTATACATCAAGTATTTAGTTTTAGTTCTGCTTACTCTAAAATCTTTAGACTCAAAGAGTTTACTGTCATAACTCTAATTTCCTATTTACTCATACACAACTCTTATCAATTAATACTATATTATTTACAAAGAGCATACATCAATATATATCTTCTTGTATATTTCTCATAATCTCATCCATTACTAATGTAAAAAGATAAGTGCTCAAAGCTGATCTTTATTGTAGTTCTATTTTAATCGGAAAATAATCTGTTACCATTATTTGTTTAAATACTAGTTATAGCATTATTGTACATATCTTTAAGAGAGACATAATTTATTAGAATTTTACGTTTGTTCAAAATCCATCGCATAACATTTTTTATATCATATGTAGATTCTTGTTATGCTTTCTAAACCGCTCCTCTTAGTGATATAAGCATACTCTTTAAATATTTATATTTATTAATAAATTTCAAATGTTTAAATTTATGCACGGAGGGAGTATATGCTAATTTAATGTACTTTGGTCTGCTCTACTCACATTAAAAATTCCCATATCTATGAGATGAATGGACAAAAATTTTGACAATTGGTCTTTTGCAAAATTTGTTTTGCCACTCCTCTAAAAATTAATTGTAGCAATGCACCCAGTCATTATCAAAATGTGTTGTCATTGAGGTTGGGACGTAGTTCTATTTAAATTTTGAATTAGGGTGTGCTTAAGTAGAGAAGAAAAAAACATAAAATGATGTAAATAATTAGTACATAATTAATTAAGTATTAATTATTTTAAATTAAAAAATAGATTAATATACTTTTTAAATTCAACTTTATATAAATTTTTTTATAAAAATTATATCGTTTAGAAATTTGAAAAAGATGCACGTAAAAATAATAGCTGAAGCCTTATTTACATATAATTTATTTATAAAATGATTTTTGTAAATGGACTAAAGCGTTAAAATTCATCACGGTTCTACAGGGAAGTACTACTATTAGACTATTATTACTTGTACTCCTATATTCCAGATATGATCTAGCGTTACGTAAGTTAATTCATAAAATTCGTACGGGTATGACTAATTATCTTGGTTGATGAGACATGTTTCTTCTCCGGTCATCTTATGAGATGATTGGATCAGACCATGCATCTAGTCACACTCTTGAGTCAACTTCTGCTCATTTTATACGAGCGCTTGCCTTGATTTCTGTGTGCAGCTGAATGCGGAGTACCGCTGTACCTACTCCAAGTAGATAACATCATCCAAGATTGTGAGATTCTGAGCCGATGGCTGCGACTGGGGCACAGCTTGCAGATGAGCACAAGTTCTCCTCTTTTTTCCTTTTCTTGAGCTTCATTGCTGGAGCAGAGAGCACAACCTTTTTTTTTTCTTTAGCCACTGGGAAGAGCAATTGGGTATTGAAGAAGAGATAACGGAACGTACGGCATGCTTGATCGGTGTGTGCTGGCATTCAATAATTATAAAGCAATAGATGTGTATGATTCCTGGATATGTGTGATAATCATGCCACGTTAACTTGGTTGAGTGATTCCTGGATATATTAAGTCCATGGAGATGTAGTACTAGTGATCAGCCCTACTACTCTATACATATACATTGGATGTTTGCAAATTCAAATACTTAGATTTAGGCTATTGAACGGATTATTTAATATATTATCGATTTGATTAAGGATAAATCAAATATCTATTATATATTAAAAATCTATTAAACATCCTATAAAAACTTATAAACCCCCATAAGTTACTCTAATAAATTAAAGAAAATGAAAAAAAAACATCCAGCTCTTTATTGATTTTTAATTAAATTGATGGATGCGTTATTTTAAACCAGTTAATTAGATCTATTTAAAAAAGCCCCATCCCTCCTAATCTCCCGTGCACGTACCAGAGAAAAATAAGTATGCGCTGTTCCCTGGAAAAGAGCCAAAAAAACATTTGTCACATAATAACTATATTTTAATTAAAAAAATAACCATATTATAGTCCTTTTTATGCATTTCTCATCTAATTAGTGTTAACAATTACAACCTTTATGTTTAAATAACTGACAACGAACACTATAAATTCATTTACAAACCAATCACTAATACTTTCTATAAAAAAATTACAAATATATTAACTATATTTTGAGTAAAAAGTATCACATGGAACTACATTTCATCTATTTTCATGTCATTCTTATCTAAATAATCTTAATAATTAGTACAAATAAAATTGATAACATATATTAATCCATCGTATATTATCTCAGGAGCTAGGTAAATTAGATTTATAATACAAGCACGAAATATCAAAACCCACTTTACTTATATATGTTGATGAGAGATTGTTGCTCTAGCGAATATTTTTCTACCATATTTCTCGGCACCACTGAGACTAATAATATTTTTTATGGACATATTTTAATTAATTTGGATAACATGATTGAATAAAGTGCATAAAAAATCCATTTTAACCACTATTTATTGATTAAAAGTTGCACGTGAAACTATGACCTACCCTACCTCCCCATGTTATCCAAATAGTTATAAAAAATTAGAAAACAATATTGATTATATTATCATATATTACCCTATAAACATGCAAAACTAAACTAGATCTAAAATAAAATACCAAATCGTGTGATATATCCAATTTATGGTTTTTAATGTTTATAGCTTTCAAATTATATATCCAATTTATGATCCCATACTGACATCGCGTGAACGATCGATTGATCGATCGTTGAACAGTTTATAGTACATTTGTGCTGAACTGATATGAAGTGCTAATAGCTGATTGACACGATCGCATATATAGCTAAGTAAATGTTTTGAGCAAGCATGACTGTCAAAAGCGACCAGGCCTGAACGAACATCTACATACGGCTCGCCTAACGCGAAGGACAACGACTTGGATTGGATCATTGGAGGAAGATAAAAACCATTCAACCTTGTGTGCTCGCACGCTCTACGTTTGGGCTTTGCCAAGCCCACAGCCGGGAGCATCTGTTCATCAGAGTCAGATTTACGTGCACATGACGTATGCCACACATACTGCATTGGGTTGGTGATTTACACGTGTTCGTGTCATAAGGTAAAACCGAAAGCGTCGTCGTCAAAAACGGTCAGGACGCTAGCTGCTGTTTAGTTGTTGTTAACTCATGGGAGAGACTGCTCTAATAAATTGACGGCATCCAACGCGGCCATGCGATAGGACGGACGGTAGTACGTAATTGCCGTCGGTGAGGTGACCCGTCGTGCCCTCCAACTGTTCAAGTTCACGGAACGTGCTGTATGTTTACTCCCACTTCTTTGCTATCTTGCTGAGATTTTAGTGTTTTGAAACTTCACGTAAATCCGATCGAACTTTCTGAATTCAGTGCTAGGACTTCTTCAAGTCTTCTAAACTTATCTTCATCGTCAACTTGCTGAAGCCTATTGAAACTGTCTATCAATTCATAGTCAAGCTTCGATACTTGAAACCAGAAAATTCTACTGTGACTGATGAAATTTCACTGCATGACAGCTCCAAATCATAAAATCTCCCCGAAATCCACACGCATACAGTTTCCACTCTACGACAACCTGCTACATGCTTCGGCGCAGTAAACTGAGAATGAGATCTCCACAATTTGGTAGGGATCAATAACATCGATTGATCACTAACACCATGGTCTGCTTAATTAGCTACTAAGTCTCAGCCTTTTGAATTGATTCTCCAACCACACCATGCAATCCAAAATCCAACCTAGCAATCGCCGGTCTTCGTGCAGCGACATATATACACACGAATTTTCCTGTTGCGAGAGCGACATGGCCGGATCGGTGCCTACCTACCAATCACGTTTGTCTCTAGACTGTTATACATATCGCCATTGTGTGTTTTCGTTTATTCCACAAAGTTGGAGCTGCTTTTTGGGAACAAGAACAATACTGTCACTGCTCAGCATTGACCTAGCTGCATCAGCTGCTGAATCGTCTGAACTCTGAAGCTAATTAAAGCCCTGGAATGAGTGTGCTATTGGTGTAGGTAGGCGAAAGCCATTGATCTGAATGCGATTAGCATCATCTGCGACCCTAGCTAGTGCTAATAGTGCTGTGAATGTGACTGTGACTTAGCTGCAGAGTTTGTGCGGTTAATAGTCAGCCAAGAGCTAGACTTTTGGGGGGAAAATGGGCAACTCGAACTGTGAGTGAATATAATCTACCAACTACTCTCTGATGATTTGAGATGGTAATAAGCATTGTTAGCTTTCTCCCTCAGCCTGATGAGGGATGATATACGCATACCCCTTTTTCAGTTTCTGCTCTGCGTTAGGTACAAAACATATATGCAGTAGCATGGATGCAGGGTGGTTGGTTGGTTGTATGCAAATGCAATGCAGCTAGTGACCTTAGGCCCCCTTTCATTCAAAGGAAAATAGAAGGAATTTTATGCTAGTTTGAAATATAAGATTTAGAAAATAAATGACTAGAAAAAAACAGAAATACAAGCGTAAAATAGATTATTACAAATCATTAAAAAAACACAAGAATGATTCTTTGATTGGACCATAAGAAAAACTTAGGAATTTAAAAAGAGATAAAGACTTAAAGAAAACTTTCTATAAGATTATACCTAATGTTAAAATTTCTCCTAAACTTGTATGAAATGAGATATTTTATAGAAATTTTACAGGATTCTATAGTGCCCATTCCTTTAATTCAAAAGACTAAATAGAATAACATGCTGTAAGAATGGAATCATAGAGGATTCCATTTATATAGGAGTTTTTCCCTATATAGTCCTTTTATCAAAGGAATGGATACTATGGAATATTCCTATAAAATATCTCATTCCATGTAAGTTTTGAAGAAAATTTAATATGAGATAGAATCTGAGTCTTTATTTCTTCTTAAATTTCATTGTTTTTTCTACGGTAAAATTAAACAATTATTTTTATATTTTGCAATCCTCTATTTTACACTTACATTTCTATTAAAATTCTATATATTTTTACTCCTTTATTTTCTAAATCCTATATTTTAAAGCGTCCTTAGTGTGCCAATATTCAAGCTACCAGGCGCAACAGAAAGCTAAGAGAAAGCCATGAACATGAATGCCGGCCTGCCGGCCGGTCGATCAGGGCAATCAGGATTGATTGTTGCTTCTGAGCAACTCAAGCTAGGTAGCTGAGCTCGATCAGAATAGCGATCATTTTATTCATTTGGTTTGGTACGTCATGCTGAAAAATTGCAGCAACAAAACACCGGATGCTGACATGCTGTCCGTGTCAGGGCAGGCGCGAGTGGGTATTTAAGATTTACGCTATATCATCTAAAAGTATATATATTTATATCATTAATGAAAAAGATCTATTTATTGAAAAATAATCAACAAAAATTAAGAGAGCATGGGGATTGAACCAACACCCATTGAATGGGTGCAACACATGCTAACCAATTGAGTAATTATATTTTTATGCTTAGATGGATAGGTACTTTCAAAAAAATATAGGTATTCAGATGAATACTCACGATCCCCTCTAAACCCGCCCCTGTTCCGTGCTATGAGCATTGTAGCAAGATAAGGCAGGGAATGCAATCGATAAATCGACAATGGATGTGATTAACACGATCAATTGTCGTTCAGAGCATCGTGCCGGTCGTTTTCATTTGTACCGTCAGTCCTGATCATGTTGATCGATTCCACGCCCGTCAAGTGGAAAATGCTATGCATGGAGGTGTGAAAAGTAACTGGATTGATACCAAATGCTACGTCAATCGCTAGTGCGTCCATCTACGTACATATAGCTTTCATCAATAGTGCTCGGAATGTAAACAGGTTGGATATTATCCAATCTGATTGGACATTACATGATAAGGTTTTTTCCTCTATATATTCCGTGGATGTGAATTAAGATTTTTATAATACTCCATCTGTTCCTTATTTTAGCTTTATGTAACGGTTATAAATCTGACCTATCCACATATGAATATATAGAGCCAAATGTTACAACACAGTAATTATCAGTGATCAGAGACACCAATAGAGCGGATACCCCCTTTAGTGAGTTTGGCCAGAGAAACAAAACATTTAAACCACCCGAACACGTAACAACTTACTTCTGTTGGATTTTTGATTTCTCCTAGTGCCATATAGACTTGAATAATTTCTCCTCTTTTCTCTTTTAGATTTCTGAAGAACTTTATTGTGGATGATTATGGATTCTAGCCTTCTAGGTTTGATCCTCCCTTCACTGATTTTGTCCCCTTATACTATCTTTTTTTTGGGGGAGGAGGGCAACACATAACCATGCTCTGAGAGAGGGATGTGATGTGTACGAGGTTGGGTATGGAAGGTGTCTGTGGTCTTCCATCTTATTTTCTATTGAGCTCTGGTGGACCCTATGTGGGGCCCATCAAGCTCAGGGTACATTGAAAGTTTGCCACGTGTCCATGCTCAACCTACGCAGTCTTGTTGGAACAGTTTTTATGACGCTGTGATGGTGATAAGCCCTCCTATCAATGTCTAGTACCGGCTGATAGAAAGATGGGTCCCAGCAAAGGGCATGGTAATCAACCACGCCCTCTTGGCTTTTTCCACACCCTTGTTAGGACAAACAGAGGCTAAAGTGATGAGCGTCAAGAATAGCTACTGCGTTGTTCCCCATGTTATGCGGCATAGGGGTGAATATTCGTCTTATAACCTTTTCCCGATGCTGGGCATTGTAGGGTGGATAACCGTCTTGGCATCCTTAAATAGACAGGACAGAGTTCCAATGCAAGATAGTTTGCACTGCTCACCCTTTGTTAGCATGATGTTTTTGGCTCCATTCCTGGCCACCTTATAGGAAAACAACTCGCGGAGGGCCCCCGAGCTAGGCCATGGCAGCCAGGTGCTTAGGGCTCCATTCTTTATTCCCATGGATGTAGTTCTCTGCCAATCTTGAGAGGGGCCATGTGCCATCACGCCAACAGTCCATGTCAACGATGACTGGTTCGGAGCATGGATGACTTGGTGCTATCCCGTCCTAGGCAGCTTGTCGCGTCCCAAATTTTCCCTAAGTTCAATTCATCCTTTTAATGTATTTCTATAAATATTAAAAGCCTAAAAGAGCCTCCAATAATTAAAAAATCTGAAATTAAAAGCTCAAATGGGCTATGGGTATTTTTAATAAATTTACCATGCCTCAAAGTATTTAATCAATTTTTACTACAATTTTTAAAACACTTCAAGTAATTATTAAGCAACAATAACCATTATTGAAATTTCTAAAATTAGAAAAGTTTTAAAATCACTTCCTTTCCCTCTAGGTCATTTTCGGCCCATCCCTTCTCCCCTCTCTCCTCTCTACCTACCTGGCCAGCTTTCCACCCTCTTCCTTCCTGCCTTCTTATCCCCTATTGGGTCGACCCAAGCATGCCAGGCTGTCGCACATGCAGCCGTACGACCTAGTTAGTCTCCCGCGCTCATGAGCGTTGATAGATGGGCACCACATGTTAGATGTTCCTTCTACCTTTGGCCGCTCAAGTGCCTACGTCGCCGAAACTCCAGCCCCCAAATCTTGCGCTCAATTCTGCCTCCCTAGTGATCATTGTCCCTAATTGATTGAGAGAAACAATTTCCTCCCCTCCTTTTCACTTTCCCCCTAAACCCCACTCCCATTTGATCCTGAATCACCGGGATTTTGATCTCTCTTTCATTCCGATGAACAACACCATTGATGGCCACATCCAGCGCCCTTCGGCTCCTTTCTTTCCTTCCTTCTTCCTTTAAGAGGACACCTGCGTCCTCCTCTCTCCTATTTGGTCACCACTCAAGCCTTTTGCCCCACCTCACTGCCATTTGTGCCATTGCCATCGCGCGCTTACCATCCTCCTTCTTGGGGACACCACCGCTTCCTCCCTCGTCTCCCGGTCACTGCCTTCCTTATCGTCACTCGTGGAGGTGAGCACGAGGCCCAACCTTCCTTTCCTATTGCGGGCAACGCCATGGCCACACCCTAGGTCACCGGCGATGACCACATGGGTAGGAGCGCTGCCATCCTGAGGCACCTACCTGCCACTGCATGGGGCCCACCTATTGGTCGCCCTAAGGGGCTGACCGATAGGGCTCACACGTTAGTGGTCTGCAGACCGTGAGCCGTGCGTGTGCGCTAGGTTCATGGTGGACCATGAGGCTTACGCCTGGGGTTCACTTGCCGTGGACCTAGTCCACGCGTCCACCAGCGCTGACATTAGCTTTTTCACAATAATTTAGTTTTTCTTATAAAAAATTAATTGACAAATTCAAAAATATCCACTTAAACATCATTTAAACTTTGGATGGCCATATCTTAGTCATACAAACTCCAAATTGAACCGTTCAAGTATCTAATTTTTCCTAAAAATAAGCAGAACCCATTTATATACTTGTTTACTGCCTCTTATGTGGTTTTCTTTTAATTTTTGCCTTTTTTCTTTGCGTTGGTCATGTAGACGTTGCACATCCAAAAGAGTCGCAGTACATGGAGGTCAATCTCGAAGATCTTAGTAACGAGCAAGGTAAGTCATACCATTTTGATCATTTTGATAATCCTATTGTTGTACAATTTATTTTTGTTTAAACTATTACAATATGCTTTATTAAAATTACCCATATAAATACTTGTTTATTTAGCCATATCTACTATTCCTTGTTATGACCTTAATATTGTGTATATTATGTCATGTCAATCCTAGGTAACAAAAACCACTAATAAGGACTCTATATGTGGTACTTATTGGTAACTTTAGAATCAAGCTAAGCCTTGCTTAAACTAGAAAAATTCATGTATGTTTTATAATAGTTTCTTTCAGAATTATTTATAACTTTCATAAATTTTTCATTAAATCTTTTACAGCTGTGAACTATGGTTCCCCATTAAAAATTTCTAAAACCTGATTTTTGCGGGACACGAGGTGCACGGTTTGGATTGGAGAACCTTGGTGAATATAAGGACTGGTTTTCGAGTCTCAGTTGCGAAGCATAATCCATGCAACCACCTATCTAATGGGTAAGCCTTAGCTTGAAACCTAATCTAGTTCTAATTAAAGAGACACGAATGAGGCAGAGGAAGTGTTGGTGCATGGACGTCTTGGCATAGCCGTAGTCATGCGGGGAATGCCTGTCCCAGTTGGTACTGGCTCGGGAGGTCTATGTCGTTTCTTTTGATTAGGGTTAGGTTAGGTGGATGGTTATGTCATGACTTCTACCTATGTACTATGTTGCTATGTGGCACGTGGTAGCGTGAGAAAGACGTGTCTAGTGGATAATGTGTAGACCTCTGATTAGAGTAAAACTTTTTGAATAGTCGCGCCCTCATTTTTGGGTAAGCCTAGCAATGAACCCAAGTTAGATGTTTTTCTTCTCTATGGTTTTACAACATTGTGCGCGGGGTGAATGTCAAGTTCACATTGGTGCATGTTTTGATTTGTACCCTATCTTGTTCAAGTTCACGTTGATGCATGACTTGTCTTTAAAACTTAGACAAAATCATGTCAGCGTGTGATTTGGTAAATATCTTGGCTTAGTAGTAGGATCACTCTTTAGTTCAAAAAACTGCATTGATTAACTAATGATTTAAAATTGCTATTTCATGCAAATGAACCCTATAATTATTATCTCCTTGTACTTCCTCACATTATTTATACATTTTTTCCTAGTATGGCTTGTTGAGTATGGTGGTGGTACTCAGTCTTGCTATCTTTCCTTCAACCTAGATGAAGAGTATTAGGATGTTGAAGGCTTTGAAGTTTAGCTCATGCCTACAGACAAGTGCATATGGGGCCTTGTTAGTCTTCAATGGCTTTTATTTATTTATCTTTGAGTTGTTCGGCCTTTAGTAGCCCATGTAATAAACTTTTTAACACTTCCACTATTCTACTATAGTATTTATTATTCAACTTTGTAATCTATACCTTGCCTCCTAGGACAAGGATTTATGCATGAGTGGATGGGAAATGTGAGTGTTTCTCGGATGCTACAAGTTGGTATCAAAGCCCCTTTGACCCTGGACAAGCCAAATGGTTTCACCCATTAGGAATATATTCTTAGGAAATTCCTTTAATTGTGAAAAACTTTGTTGTTTTCCTTTACCTACTTATTATTTACAAAATTGGTTACTAACTCTATTTTTAAAAATTTATGTAGATGGCAGCTCTACCCTTCACCCGTCACGGCCATGAGCACTTGGGCTTCGTGTGGGAGCTTCACAACCTTTGCCTAGGCCTTGGCTACTGCCATGAGGTTGAGTTTATAGGCATGGAGATCCCTGCAGTGGATGGAGATGACAATTCACCACGTGCGTGGTGGAAGGTCATCGCCTATCTCCTTACCAGCATGCCCTTCCGCGCTTTGATGATGATTGAGTTAGATGGAGACACCTTCCCACACACATGCTAGAATGCTACCCTTTTAGAAATTGGGTTGCTGTACGACAATTACTCCATTGAGCTACTGCCTTCATCCTTTTGCTACCATCCTCATTATCGGCATCCTAAGGAGCCAACTAGCTTTAGGGGCACTACCTTTGAGGATGACACCACCGTCGTGCACTTGGTGTGAATGGTGGAGGCGTATGACCGGGCCCACATCGACTTTCATCAAATGATACACCCAGGATTCGTGCAGAACAACATGAAGATTTTGAGTCTGCAGCAGGAGAACATGAAGCTTAAGAAGGAGCTAGATGCCATGGAGGAGGAATTGCGATAGCTCAAGATTGCCCAGGGCTAGATCCGTTGCCCCAAGATCTATTGCATTTGCAGAAGCATGAAGATCGCTGCTTGCAAGAGCACCTCCAACCCCACGCTGCTTTGTCGAGTTCTGGCAGATGGAGGCTTCATGGTTCCCTCTCACAAGGACGGCGCCTCCGACAACAACAGCACCAAGCATGTGCTGATGGTCTCCCTTCATCTCAGCAGTGGTCCCTCACAGTAGTAGATGTTGATCTAGTGTGCGAGTATTTTTATTTGTTTATCTTTAGTCAGTGTTTCTTTGGCTTGCGTGCTTTTGGGTATGGTCTATATTGGCTCGGTGTGATACAACCATACCTTTGCTTACTTAAAACCACTTGAACAATTTATTCACCAACATCACATCATTATAATTTGAATAAGTTGGTTTAATAGTCTTCTCTAGTGTTGTTCCTTTTTCTTGCTCTTATCTATCTATCCTTGGTTACATTAGATGGTGACCATAAGGAGAATAGCCAAAAATCATGAGGAGAATAGGACAGATGGAAGTCACCATGATCAAGGAAGTGCACCATTACCATCGTCACCGCCACCTCCCCTTCCCTATACCAGTAACCCTGTCCTCATCCATCTCCTCATCGAACAAACAAACATGATGGCCTCCATCATCCAACATATGCAAAATCAGCTAGCAGCCAGTGCTCCACCTAATCCACCACTATAGTCCAAGCTCACTAAGTTCCTTCGTGTCTGCCTACCCACTTTCTCAAGCACTCCCTATCCCGTCGATGCTCTCAATTGGCTACACACCATCAACAAAAAGCTAGACCTTATACAGTGCACTGACATTGAAAGTGTGGCCTTCACTGCTCGCCAGTTGCAAGGTCCTGCGTTTGAATGATTGGACCAATTCTATGCCATGTAGTCAGCAAACCAACCCATCACTTGGGACCACTTCACTACCACTTTTTGTCGATCACATGTGCCTACTAGGGTGGTGTCAGTAAAGAAGTGGGAGTTCAAGGATCTCAAGCAGGGGAACTACTTGGTCATCGAGTACCTGCAAGAATTCAACCATTTGGCCTGATACATGCTAGAGGATGTGCATGAAGATAAGGACAAGCATGAGAGGTTCATGTCGAGACTCAATCTTGAGATCTTAGTGTAGCTGATTGCCAGTGATTATGCTGACTTTCAGAGGTTGGTGGACAAGGTAATCCGACAAGAGGCCAAGCACAAGGAGCTTGATAGTCTCAAGTGCCTCATGGCCAACCAGAGACTTCGCTACATGGTTCTTCATGTTGGTGGATCCTCCTCTACCTTCTAGGTTTGTTTAGCCCCTTACTCACAGTTTGTCAACAAGCCTTCCTCACAACAGTAGAATTAGGGTGTTAACCTTCACCTTGCACGACTCTAGTAGTAACACAAGGTGGATCTACCAACAAGGACATAAACGGGAAGCTACTCCTCTGCTTCAACTATCATAAGCCTTGGCATTTCGCTAGTAAATGCTCGAAGCCAAAGTGTACTGTGGGTCAAGCACCGACCCATAACACTATGATACAGGGGTGTGTGAACCATGTCAGTGCAAATAAGGCCCAGGCAGCTCTAGAGGTCATAATTGGTATGTTCATGGTCGATTATATTCCTACGTCAATTCTATTTGATTTTGGAGCTACACATTCATTCATATCAAGTAGTTTTGTGGGGAAACATAAGATGAGGGTAGACAATCTTAGAAACACCATGGTGATAACTACCCCTGGAGGCCAAATGCCAATTTGACATTTAAGCCCCTTTGTGTCCATAGAAATCCAAAGGATTCTTTTCAACCCAATCCTATCCTTTTGGACACCAGAGATTTAGATGTGATACTAGGAATGGATTGGTTGACAAAATATCAAGGTGTTTTGGACTGCACCCGTTGAATAGTCACAATGAGCAATAGTTCAGATTAGTCGATCACTTTCCATGCTCTTGCCACCATGATCAGCTAGTCTTTACTACAATAGATCCAAATGGTGGAAATACATGTAGTGAAAGAACACCCCAATGAGTTCCGAAAAGAACTACCTAAAATGCCACCCAAGAGGAAAATCGAGTTTTGGATTGAATTAGTTCCTGGCACTGCACCTATTTCCAAAGGGCCATATTGAATGGCTGCAAATGAGCTCACAGAAGTGAAGAAACAATTGGAAGAATTGAAAGAGAAGGGTTATATCTATCCCAGTACATCATCTTGGGGCATGCCAGTTATCTTTGTTGATTACCGTGGCTTAAACGAGATTACCATAAAACAAGGTACTCTCTACCATGAATCGATGATCTGTTCAACCAATTAAATGAAGCCGTGGTGTTCTCCAAGATCGACCTTCGATTTGGGTATCACTAGTCGAGGATCCGTGAAGAGGATATACCTAAGACAACTTTTGTCACCAGATATGGACTGTATGAGTGCACTATCATGTCCTTTGGTTTGACCAATGCTCGAGCATTCTTCATGAATTTGATGAATAAGGTCCTCATAGAGTATTTGAAAAAAAATTCATGGTTGTCTTCATTGATGACATTTTGATCTACTTGAAGACACACGAAGAACATGAGCAACACCTATGTTTAGTTTTGTAGAAGCTTCAAGAACATCAATTATTTGCCAAGTTCAGCAAGTGTGAGTTCTAGATGCTAGAAGTGAAATTTCTTGGGCACATCATTCTTGCACAAGTTGTGGCAGTAGACCCTAGCACTGTGGAGACAGTCATCAAGTGGAGACAGCCATAGACAGTTACCCAGATTTGTAATTTCCTTAGTCTGGTAGGATACTACAGCCGTTCCATTGAGAACATCTCCAAGATAACCAGACCCATGAAATACTTGCTCAAGAAAGGAGAAAAGTTTATGTGGTCACCGACATGCGATAAGGCATTTCAAATGCTCAAAAAGAAACTGGTGATCTCTCCAGTGCTAGTATTGTCGAATATTCGTAAAGATTTCTAAGTGTACTGTGATGCCTTGCAACAAGGATTGGCCTATGTCCTGATGTAGGAAGGTCATGTGGTAGCTTCCTCACTGTGATTGCAACCACACGAGAACAACTAATCCACCCATGACTTGGAATTAGCTACAGTAGTGCATGCTTTGAAGATATGGTGTCAATTTCTCATTGGGAATCGTTGCAAAGTGTAGACCAACCACAAAAGTTTGAAGTACATATTTACTCAACCAGATCTGAACCATCGATAGAGAAGATGATTGGAGTTAATCAAGGATTATGATGTGGGAATCCACTATCACCATAGAAAGGCAATTGTTGTGGTAGATGCTTTGAGCAGAGAAAACTATTGCAATTCAGTTAAGGTATCTCACTACCCTTCTAAGCTATGGGAAGAAATGGAAGCTTTGAACTTGAGTATCATAGAACTAGGATATTTGGCCACTATTGTAGCTGAACCGCTGCTACTCGATCAAATATGTGAAGCCTAGAAGCAACATGCAAACATCCAAGAACTTAAGAAAAATATAAGAAGAGGAAAAGTAGTATGGTTCCTAGAAGATGAGGATGGTGCTGTTTGGAACAGAGATCATATTTGTGTCCCCAATGTACTAGAATTGAAGAAGCTCATTTTGCAAGAAGCACATGAGTTAAACTCAATCCACATTGACAGCACAAAGATGTATCAAGGTTTGAAGGATCAGCATTGGTGGGTTAGTATGAAGTGTGAGATTGTCGAATATGTTGCCATGGGCAGCGCGTGTTAGTGAGTAAAAGTTGAACACTATAGGCCATATGATCTTCTTCAACCTCTCAAAATACTAGAGTAGAAGTAGGAAGAAATTGGGATGGATTTCATTACTGACCTTCCCTGAACCTAAGGCGGTTATGATTCCATCTAGGTAGTGATTGACAAGCTAACCAAAGTGGCACACTTCATACCAGTTAAGACCACCTACTAGGGTAACAGGTTGGCATAACTATATTTTACAAGGATAGTCTGCTGCCATGGAGTGCCCAAGAAGATAGTCTCCGACAGAGGAAGTTAGTTCACCTCCAAGTTTTGGTAGAAATTATAGGAGGAAATGGGGACACGTTTGAACTTTAGCACTACGTACCATCCCCAAATAGATGGCCAAACAGAGAGAATCAATCAAATCCTAGAAGACATGCTCCAGGCTTGTGTACTTGACTTTGGAAAGACTTTGGACAAGAGTCTCCCTTACACTGAGTTTTCCTACAATAACAGTTACCAAGCTAGCTTGAAGATGGCACCCTTTGAAGCTCTCTATGGGCAAAAATTTAGAACCCCTCTCCTTTGGGATCAGACCAGTAAGAGATATGTTTTTGGTGTTGATATCTTGAGAGAGGCCGAGGAAAAGGTCAAGATTATTCAAGAGAATTTGAAAGTGGCCTAGTCTAGGCAGAAAAGCTATGTTGACTCCCGTTACAGAGATCTTACTTTTGAGTCAGGAGACTATGTGTACTTACGAGTCACACCTCTCTAAGGAGTTCGAAGGTTCAACACTAAAGGGAAGCTTGATCCTAGATATGTGAGACCTTACCAGATCTTGAGTAGAAGGGGAGAAGTCACATATCAGCTAGAGCCGCCCTCATCATTGGGAGATATTCACAATGTCTTCCATGTTTCATAGAAAAATAAATGTCTCTAAGTACCAACAGAACAAGCTGACCTAGCTCAGCTTGACATTCAGGAAGACCTCACATATGTGGAGAATCCCATCAAGATTCTAGATATATCCAAAAGGCAGACGAGGAACTAAGTCATCCACTCTTGCAAGGTTCCATGGAGCAATCACTCCGAAGAAGAGGCTACATGGGAACGGAGAGGTCTGCTTAGCTCCAGTGTAGGCCGGTCGGCTTCTCTCCATGGCTCGAGGTACGCGCGCCGGGGGCCGTGGGTTTCGCTCGGCTCCGGCGCGACGGTGTGGGTGCGGGCGTGCTAGTCAATTTGATCCTGCAATTGATAAGGAGGTGAGGCAAATGGGTCAATCGGACGATGGGTCGATATGAGCCCTCGCTATCGGTTGGCTGCAGATAGGATCGGGTTGGTCATTGACCGCGTCCAGATGGCTTCTGCTATCGGCTGATCGCCGATAGGAATCAGGGCACTCTTCCATCGGCTGGAGAGCCGATAAGGGCGTAGGCAGATATCGACGAAGGACATGATGGCTTCTGGGTGTAGTGAAAGAGAGATCCTGACCCATCGGTCGCAGAGCCGATGGAGGCACATGAGTGTATTCAGAGAATAGCAAGGCGCGCGGTATCCCTCCTGGAAGTCGACAGAAGCTGTAGCGGTCGTTCATCGGCTGAAAAGTCGATGAACGCATATGCGAATTGGCAAGGAATCATATAAAAAGCATGGGCTGCAAAGCCGATGCCACTCCAGATATGGCAGCATGAGACCCGTCGCCTGCCGTGACGATGTCACTAGCGCCGAATCTCGAAGATTGGATCTAATCGAGACAATATGAGACTGAGGCCAGCGGCAACAGGACGGTGGACATTGGATCGGATGTGCTGAAGTAAGGACGAAGCAAACCCATCGGCTAGCTGAGCCGATGAGTGGATGTCTCTCTGAAAATAGGCGCGCATTGGCTGAAAGGCCGATACACTTGGCGTGGCGTTCAAGGAAAGTCTCTAAAGACTGATGCGTATTAGCTGAAGAGCCGATACGCCGGGCGTGATGCTTAACGTATGGATAACTCATCGGCTAACACTCCGATGAAACGCTGTACAGAGACCTATAGGCTTAAAGCTCATTCTACCATTGACAGCCTCGTAAGTCAAACCTAACCAATATAGTACAAGATTGACAATGACAGAGAGAGCTTAATAGGCCGATAGACCCTGCAAGGACGTGATGCGATACATCCGGTTGGCCTAAGAGGTCGAACCTAACCGATACAGTCTTAGACAGAGCGAGACATATTGAGATAGTGGCGGAACTTACCCCTTCGCCAGAGATCGAACTTAACGGATTTAGCCCCACGTCGAGAGCCAGACCCTGTCGGTAAAAAACTAGATAGACTAGGGTGGCAATGCGCCGAAGTTGTATTGATCGAAGGATTCCCTTGCTTCAATCCGATTGGCTTCTTCTCTATAGAAATCGAACACTTCTTCACTTAAGCAGATCGTCTTTCCAATCTATCGCTGGGCTTTCCAAATTTTGGCGTTAACACGACTGAGTCTTGATGTAAGATAGCTTGCATCGCTCACCCTTTGTTTGTAGGATGTTTTTGGCTACATTCCTGTTCACCTCAGGGGAACTAGCTTAGGGAGGGTTCCCAAGCTAGGCTGTGGCGACCATATGCTCTGGGCTCCATTCTAATTTCCCATGGATGTGGCTCTCCGTGTTTTGTGAGAAGGGCCATGTGCCATCGCACCAAGAACTTGCGTCATCTACGATTGGTCTAGGGCATGGATCATATGGCGCTATCTTGTCCTAAGCCGTTGACTGTGAGGATCCTGGTTACCACATCACTAATAAAAATACTTATACTCTAGTTCTCATTATATAGAAATACCTCCATCACGCTCACCCTTGACACACACATCGTTCATTCATTCGATGTGTGGCTAGATCCAAGCTCGGAGACCAAGGATCCAGCTACACCCTGTAATCTCGCAGCCACCGCTAGAGTCACCTAGTAGCTTTCATATTGTCATGGCCTCGTCTTTCTCCGTTGTCAAAGGGAGTAGTAGGGGTGGGTCTCACTTCATCCTAGATCTGATCATCTCTAGGGAAAAGGCCCCACCATCTCCGTCTTTAAGCCACGTGACCTTCTGACCTTCTGACGAGGCGTGGCTGAGGAGAGGAGAGGGCTTGGTGGTGGTGAGAGTGTTTCTAGGCAAGAGAGCTTGCCACCTTAATAGAAAACAAATATACAATAAAAATATATTCACGGTGGATCTAAGAAAACTAATTTGACGTTAAAGAAGTTGCTACATTTGTTTTATAAACTTATTCGAACTTAAAAGAAATTTAATTTAGAATAAACATAAAATGGCTTATAATACATAATGGACAGAGTAGTTGTTGGATACAGATAAAGATAATTCCAAACATTTGCCCAAACCATCTGATATTTTGAGCCGAATCTATTCGGATATTCTAAGTTCCCAAAGCATGAAATCCCATCTGGGCTGCTGGGCTACAGGCTACTGCTCCTTTGCGCTGCTGGCTTCTGCTATAATTGGGCTGCTAGCTGATGCTCTTGTTGGTCTACTCGGGCCAAATGGTTGATTCGGAACGGTGTATTGCTACTTTTGCTAGCGTCGCTGCTGCTGCTCTCGCCTCTCGGATGTATCTATAACTTCAGTCGGTTTTATCCTTTTCCGAACACATATATGCACACACTGCTATATATGTATAGTATACTCGCATGTCCACGATCATAATGTGTTCTATAACACATGCTCATATACTCTCTAGCCTAACACAAAGCGTAGCCATATGTAGCAAAGCCCATGACACAAAGCATAGCTATGTGTACGTAATATATTTATTAGTACCATGATTTAAATTTTGATGGATAGAATTATATATCCACAACTCTACCATACACCACTGTTACTTCCCCTACTTCATTCTGTTTTAGACCATGCTATCCTAACAATCTTCCGTATTAGGAATCAGGATCCGTAAATGGTCTACACAGAATCTGAATCAGACAAAAGAAAAAAAAAATGTAGGATTCGGTGCAACAATTATCCCTCATAAGAGTATCATTAATAGATAACCAATATAACTTATAATCCCAAAATTTTAGGGTTTTTTTTGAAAAGTCTGGTTCCAACAGTTTTTCTAATCTAATTAGCTTTTCAAAAAATAAAAATACCAATAAGCACGCGTGAGATGTGGAGATAGCGATGGATGGAGAGTGATTTTTGTTTCTTTTTCTATTGGTAGTTTATGATGGATCCAATTTTGTATTATTGAAAATTAAAATTTAAATATCTCTTGGATAGAGGAATTTATTCATACCTAAAAAATCTAATTAGATATCCTAAAAACAAAATTTTGAAAACAGATTTTTAGGCATATGTTAATGATGCTCTACATTGATTCGTCTTCATCACTAACCAACACTCTTCTACCACCGTCAAAGCAATCTTCTTGTATGAAAAACTGTGACATACCTTCTAAAAGAAAATAAGTCACTATCATACCTAGGTATGAAAGATCATTTACGGATCAGCCTTTAGAAAAGAAAAACAGAGTTCACGCAACACCTGCACACTGCCTAGGGTTCCCAGTTTTGCAATGTAAACTAAGAAAATCGGCAGCAACTCAGACCAGTAGACCACTCCCACAGCAGCACACCTGAAGCCAAGGCAACGTAACAAACAGTCGATCCTAGCTAGCACAAAAGCAATACAAAAAACGCGAAGATTTCAGACGAATGAAAGCAACCATTGGAAATCACACAAGTCATTGGGCAATCTGTCCACCGGCTTCCGTTCACGCGTCAACATCGTCATGTTTGTTATCACACCACACTTGCAGCTTGTACTTCTCCTGTTTTTGCAAAGATCTCCACCTATGTAAGAGTGACATCATTTCGTGTACGACATGAACATGCGTCCTCTCGTCCACCGCCCCTCCAAAGAGTCCTACGCATTGATTTTGTGGTGTAATTCCCCCCCCCCCCCCCTTTTTTTCCATGACCAGATTAAGTAACTGTTTGGGCAACGAGGCTAGCTATTCTGCTATGCACTATCAAGGCCCACGATTTATCTTACTCAGCATATTAGCCCTTTCCGCGTGCTCCTCCGTCCCGCTTATTTTAAACTGGGATGTAGCATCGAGTCCCCTAACCTGCCTAATCTTATATGGGCCTCATAAGCGGCCGAATATTTCACCGTGGTCCACGAAGGACACTAAGAGATTCAGGTTAACAATTAATCCATGATGCGTTAACCATCTTATTACAGCTGGCCCTCCACCAAATCCTTTTGACCCATCGTGGCGGCCCATACACACAAAGCAAAAACAAAAGCCCATTAAACACATGGTAGTTGTAGTTCACAGTTCACCCCATTAGACCTGTCGTTTGACTGATTCAATCACAAACGCAAAGTGATTTGGTTGATCGATTTACATGTCGAAGGCCTTGATCTCCTCCTTGAACGCCGGGAGATGCTCGTCCTCGACGCACTGCGTCATGATCCTGGCGCCGGTCTTGGGCACCGGCGGCGCGCCGATGATGGCGACGGCCATGAACGGGTAGTACGCGAAGGGTATCACGTGCGACGGCGTCCCCCACCCGTAGTCCGCCTCCAGGAACCCGAGCCGCGTCCAGTCGGAAACGAACAGGAAGTCGTACGTGAAGCTCAGCTCGTAGGGATCCTCCGTGAAGTCGGCCACCGCCCACCGCGCGAACTCCGCCGGCAGCCTCGCCTTCGCCTCCCTGATCATCCCCACAACCCCGGCCACGTCGGCCGCCTCCACCTCCCCGCTCTCCGCAGCCACCGACACCGGGTAGAAGCAGTTGCCGTAGAACCCCTTGCCGTCGTTGCCGTTGCCGGCGGCGGCGTCCTTGGGCGGCCATGCGCCGTGCATGAGGTGGCGGGTGTTGGCGAAGAAGCACAGGTTGACGCGGGAGGAGGGGTCCGGGAGGCGGAGGGAGCGGGTGCGGGCCTGCCACGTCTTGGCGATGGCGACGTCGAAGGTGGAGCAGCGCTGGCCCGTGGAGGTAAAGTAGGAGGACTTCACCTTGTTGATGCTGTCGAGGCTGAGGTCCACGGTGACGTGCCGGAGCTGGAACATCTTCAGCTCCGGCGGCGGGCCGGGTGGCAGCTTGGGCGGGCTTGGGATGGCCTCACGGGCCCAGATTGGGCTCACTCTGGGCTTGTCCAGCCTGCGGGCGTAGTCGCCCACCGCGTTGATGAACTGCCCGGCACCCAGCCCGTCCGCCATTGTGTGCACCGAGATCAGGCCCACAACGAAACCTCCGCACGTGAACTCCGTCACCTGATCATCAGTAACATTGTTATGGAAAATACAGTATAACAATTAAAATTTAAGATTTCATTCGGAGAAATATAAGTAAAACACGTTGAAACTCATATATTTTTACAGCGGTTTTAGTAAAAGTATGCGCCATATTTTTTTACTTGATTTCAGCCATTTTTTTCCTCTGTATAATATCTCTTATATGCGTCTTAAAAAAAATTATAGTGTAATTAAAACTTATGTTAATACAATTTCATTGTAATTTTGAAAAATTTACGCTATAAAAATGATTGACTATTTTTTATTAAAAAATATGGCGTTAACAGTTAGCAGTGTAACCCCCTATACGCCATACAGAAGACTAAGTGGTGAAGTCTTATCTTTAATCCTACTATACTCTATGTAAAATAAACGGAGTGATTGTATTAATTACAAGCTGAAACAAGCATGACTACATGAGAGATCATACCTAATTTCTTGCAAGCTAGTAATTAACTAGAATATCCCCTATGTTAATCCAGGACTAATGAGAGTGTACATATGCTGTCCAGACACATGCCCATGTACTATTCATGACTGTGTTTGTTCGTATATATTTTCACTTCTGCACGTATATAATATTACTCTTAGTTATATAACTCCGTGAACACCTTCGTAATTAATCCGTGAGAAACAATACCATGGGGTTCGTCCATATATTCAAACCTTCACGTTTGAATGTAGGTAGTCGCACGTGTGTGCACATACACACAAGTGAAATTAAATCATCCGAGGTCATCATTCTCCGTACGTATACGTACGCGAAGCTGGTATACGTACCAACTGCTTAATTAATTACTTAACTAGTAGCTAACCGGACAGTGTTAATTAAGATAATCTGAATTAGTTGTAATCATCAATGGATTGTTAAAAATTATTGACGAGTACGTACAAGTGTACGTATACGTATACTTTTTATTATACCTGCATCATGAGCGGGAGGTCGAGCGGCTGGACGCCGGGGGGCGCGTCGGGGAGGAGGTCGTCCTCGGGGATCATGAGCGGGTGGTCGAGGCGGTTCACGTCGTCGAGGCTGCAGCCGGCGACGGCCTCCACGAACCAGGCGCCCTCGCCGGTGCACTCCACGCGGGCGCTTCCGGGCCCACCGGCGCCGTCCAGGAACCGTCCAGCGAACGGGTAGTAGTCCACCAGCGCCTTCCCGAGCGCCTCCTTGATCACGCGCGCCGGCGAAGACGGCTTGGCGGCGGCGTCGTTTCCGCCGGCGCCACTGGGGACGAAGATGTGGAGCGACCGGACCAGGTGGCGCAGCCCCACGACGCGGTCGATGATGGACAGCTCAAGCAGCTCGCCGGACGGCGTCGCCGCGCTCGGCCGCACGTACTCCCGGCTCGTCCTCACCACCGCGAACCCCATGCTGCCTTAGCTACTCGCTAGTCGTCGGTGGCCGGCCGGCCGGGGGCTGGTTAACGTGCAGGCTTAACCTGTCTGTTGTGTTGGTGGTGGTGATGCGTTTGCAGGCGGGTATATATAGGCACGTGGAATGGAGCTACTAATTGTTAGCGTCTTGTTTGGTGGCTAACTAGCTACTTGATCGATCAAATATATGTTTAAGGATGTTATTACAAATCGGACAGCTGATCTTAATCATTTTATCGGACGGGCAAACGTTTTATTGGATGGTGAAATGTTTCGAGAGATGTTCAATGTAACATTTCTAATAGAGAGGTGAAACATTACTCGAAACAATACAATACTTGCATGTTTTACTGAATGTTTGATAAAACATACATGAAACAACACTTTAATTATGTAATGTATAACATTTGTCATTTATGTAAAGGTTGTTCAATGTATATAAATCAGCGCAATATCTAACAATATATCGCTGTAATATCCGACAAAAAGGATGAAACAAGCTTCCAAATAAAAGACAATGAAATATTAAAATGCAACAAGTACAACAAATTATAAACAAATATGCAACAAGAGTCTACCGGTTTAGATATACATTTTTCTTTCTTCTGATCACCGGATTTGGACTTTATCGAAATTCTTAGCATGGAATGGATTAAATAGAGTGTGAGGAAGAGGAGGTAGGGTGAGCAGTGAGGATTTGAAGAGATGCATGGCTAGCAAAGTGGACGGAGCATGGTGAGAACAACGGACCATCGCCATGGGTCACATTGCTATTGTCATGCCAAGTCAAATTGCTATGGTCATTTCCATGGATTGCATTAATCATTATCTTCATGTCCTCCCACAACATTAATATCATGGGTCAGAGCTCGAACGTCGACGTGTCAGCAACAAACAGTTTTTTTACCCTCTGGAGAAGCAAGGAAAATGTATTACGGAGGGATGAGTTTGGGGGAATGAATTGTGTGGCTTGGAATTGTGCAGTTTAGATGCCATTTCTGTTAAAGAGTTTTTAGCATGTGATCTCTAGAGCGGGGACGCAGCGTCTAACACAAACATATCACGACAGATGCCCGACCTAGAGCTTTATCATATACATATGTCTATTTTGTTGGAGTCGCTTTCAAGATATGGAATTTATTGGAATAGTAGGTATCTACATGAAAGTGTTGTGTTTGTCTGGATATATAGATACCTACCCAAACAAAAATGTGATTTTTCATAAATTAATTACACCAGTTCAAATATCCAGCCATTTTCAAATTGCATTTGATGATGACAAATGCCTACTTAGCTAGACTGATGATATGGTGTCAAGTGTAGAATGCAGCTGTGCAAATTAATGATTGGCACTACTAAAACAATGATTTTCGCAGCCCCTCACCTTAATTTCAAAGAGTTGCCCATGTAAAGAGAATACCATGGGTGGCCACTAATGAATGCGACCCGTAAAAATTGTTTTAATTTACTTGGGTAGCTTCCTTTTGCGGTTGCCCATAATAACAAGATGCACTGTAGACAGTTCTCTTGAGGTGCCAATTAAAAAATATGTATATTTACATAGACAATGTCATAAACGGTTGCCAGTGCAAACTATATTTTTCAAACGGTACACTCTTAAATATCCGCTTGTGGTGTTGGTGTTTCTTCTTCTTTGTGCCATTAATTTAAGTCTTCAACTACATGCACTTCCATTGGTTTATAAGCGGACTCCAATAACTTCCTTCTGAGAAGATGAACCGCTGGACGTTGGTTACATCCTCCACTACCACACCGCATGTCCTCAACTGTCACGACACGTCTATATATTCCAATAAATAGAGGGCAATGAGGGTTTTCTCATCACACTCTCCCTCTTTATGCCTCACAATTTTCTCTACTCTCTTCAGCAATAGCGGGCAAACAACGAAAGTCATAGTACATCACCACCAGTGAGGTGGAGGAGAAGGACATCTTAAGCAACTCCTCTAGCAACACCTTGTCATCATCACTATCATGATCGCCAAGTGAAATGCCCGACGATGAAGTGGACAATGACTTCAAGCGGTGGTATGGTACCTACCAAAAAAGGGCTCTAACTCTAACGATGAGAGTGGCGATGATGCCGACAATAAGGAGGAGCATGGTGGAGCAAGTGGAGGTCAAGGCTAAGGAGAAGGCCTCGATCACCATGAATGTAGTGATGGCGGAGTCGTATGCACCCGTGGAGCTAGAGAGGGCCCCCTAGTATGACTAAGGCACCGTAAGTGGGCTGTAGAGGGTAGGAGCTTGCATGGCTGTGGCACTATTGGACGAGCCATAGGTCGAGCCACCAATGGGCATGAAGAAGGCTTTGGTGAAGGCGAAGGCGAAGGTAGAGGAAAAGGCGCGTGACTAGCCCCCAGCGCTAGGTCTAGGATGGGGCCAGCCACTAGAGCCCTGGCACTAGTACCTAGAGCTTGCTCTAACACGAGGTCGGTCATGAGTGACTGCTCGATGACGGTGGAGAAGCCGGTAGGGAAGAGGACCTCAAGCAATTGGTTTTGTTTTTTACGGCCTAGAGTATGACATGTGGGCCCATGTAGAATATTTTGTTTAGGAAAATACTTTTGCTTTGTAATATATATCAGTAGGTAGTATAGACCTAGAGTATCTTTAGTGGGTCCAATTAATATATGTTATATATTTTATCTCATATAATATATTACCTTACTTTGTTTACCTTATAAATATAAATTCTCATTGACAAGTGGACATGTAGAAATGTGGCTTCTCACTTATATGTGGTTCCAAAATTTGTTTGGGCGGCTCATATAAGCAACTGCCTCTAGAAATAACTTTCAATAGAAAATTCATATGAAGATCTATTGAGATATAAAAAGTTTCAGAGTGATCCTTATTGCATTTCTTACAGTTTAGTTAGATCAATCTTTTGGAACTTCTCAATTTTGTATGGATTCTTACTAATATCATGATATCTAATTAAATATGGTCAAATGGTACACAAGGTACAAATAGTAAATGACTCTTGCAATGTAAGAATTTTAAGCTTGAATATACCTAACCAAACTGAAGCCTCTATAGTAACAAACAAATAGATATATTGTTTATCTCAATCAGAGTCTATATAAATTTTCTATGAATTTTCAATTTTTTTGAATTTATTATCATTGGCGGATTGTGTATACAACCACCTATGAAAATAATTTTCAAGGGCTGCTTGTTGTTTAGTCCGCCTGTACAAATATTTCAAACTACGGATAGTATTTTCGTAGGTGGTGCAAGCTCACAACCACTTATGAAAAGTGTTTTCATGGGCTATTTGCTTGTGTTGCCACCTATGTAAATCACTTAGATATATAAATAGACCAAATTTATTGATTTGTACTTGCTATTGTAGTAATTTTAGTCCAATCATCATGTCATCACTTATCATTGATTAGTGTCTTATTGTAATCACATCTATTATATATTTTGTCCTATTGATGTATACTTTTTTATTATTATAGGCCAACTGATTGTAAATTTTCTTTATTTTGGACATATATGTAGAAACTTCTATCTTATTATCATATTGCATGTACTAGGATATTTTATAAAGTATTTGTCATGACTAATATTCTTTGTACAACTTATTGTACTAGTCATAATATTTTGTATGATACTTTTGGTGATAGTTTTATTTTTAATGGGATAATTATTCCTTAAACTTTTTAAAATATTTTATAAGTATTACTATCTTTAACGTTACCATTTGTTGTTTAAATTCACTGTTTTGTATAGTCTCAATTTCCGACAAGGCCTTAGTATCACAATTAGTTTTTAAGTTTTTTAACTCTAGTTCTAATTTATTTATTCTATTTTCTAATAATCGTACTACGCTTGATAGTATTTTTTCAGTTGACTCTAACTCTATTTCTTTTCTCCGTTTCTATTTAGTAATTCTTATGCATTCAATGTAAGCTTGTTTGAGACATATATATTATAAGTTACTCTATTATCTTGGCTTAAAAAATAGATACATAAAGAACATTTAATATTGTAATCGTTTTTTCCTCTAACCCAATTATTTTCATAACTTAATTTATCTATCATTTTAATTGTTATTCATGCTAATTCATCAATTAAGTCTAACTATTCATCGCTCGATTTATATTCTTCATTAATATTTTTAATTTCGTCCTTTTATGTGATTGAATATATTGAGTTATTATCTTTTATTTCATCATCACATACTAAATATATTTTCGTTTATTCTATCTTGAATTAAAACTTTCTCTTGCTCTTCATTTTTGCTAGGATATCTTTTTTTATCATTATTTAAACACATTTTACTCATATGGTCAGGCAAATTATATATAAAATATCTGCATGTTCTATCATATGTATTTGTTATTATATTGTCTTACATTTCTTTCTTTTAAGTAGAAATGTAGAAAAGGAGCTCTATTGTTTGCTCTCTTTTATATTCTTCAAAAATTATTTCCTTATAGATCAAGCAATTTATTGAAATCCCTCTACTATTCTCCTATTGTATCTTTGTTTAGTAATTGTAGAATTATATAAATACTGTTGAGAAATTTTTTTATGCCTATCTAGTTTGTTAATTTTTATATTTCCTTTAATCTTTTATTTTACAAAGTTGTATAAACTAATTCTAGATCTTCAGCTCGGATATTACATTTGTAAAATTATGTGGATTGCTATCAGTTCTTTTTATTTCTTCATAATTAGCATTTTTTTAAACCCATTGCTCCTATAGGACTTTAGCATATTCACAAATGTTCCTAAACAAGTAATCATGTCTTCAATTTTATTTTCTATATTGTGTTGATTTTATATATGTTTTTAAACTATTAACCCTTCCAAGTGCTAATAATATTCGGCCAATCAATGTGATTATGTGTGGCTAAATTTAATATAGCATCATTATTTTTTTTATTTTGAAATATCACACGTCTCTCAAAATCTCCTCTACATGTGCCTATATTATCCTACGATATAATTATATAAATAATCTTGTTTATTTAGTGGCCATTTTACTACTGTCTAGCTAGCTGGTCTTTCTCTTTCTTCTTTATTTATTTTTTACTAAACCTTCACCGTTCCTCTTCCTCTTCCTTTTTCCTATTCCAAAGTCTACTTCTATGGTTTTCATTGTATTATCAAGATTATGCAGTCTATATCGTCTAAAGAGTGTTTTGTATTGTTTTGAGTTATCTTCCCCCTCTTCAATATTATTCATTTCTTTCATCAGATTAATTTCGTCATAAGTTTCTAAAAATAATCTCTCATTTTCTTCTCATTGTTCATCTACAATTAATTCTTTACTAATCCTTTGCTTTCCTTTGTCATCTTCATCCTTTTCTTTACGCTTTATTTATTATATTTTACATTCTTGGATTTTGGAGATTCCCACAGTCTTGTCTTTATTCTATTTTAGTTTCTTTATTCTAGACAATTCTCTATAAAAATAAAAAATAAAGTTCTTTATATTTTATTTTAGGCCACTCACTCTTCCTTGAATTATTGTATTCTACTACTATATCTTTTAATTTATCCTCATAATATTTTATTTTAGTTTCCTAATCTAATTTTTCCATAAATTCTGAAACACTATGTCTTCAGTTTTTTATGATATCTCTGTTATGTTTTAAGATCCAAATCATGTTTGGTTCTAGATTTGTAATTCATCAACCTAATGTTGGTATTCACTTTTCTATTTTGATAATTTATTTAATTTTTAGGTTAACTCAAAGCTTTACTTTCTATTAATTCACTATTTTTTCATTCTTCTTATACTATTTCTTCCAACCTTTGTTTAGAATGCATATTTTCTATCACATCACTTACATTTATTTGTATTTAGAAACACTTCTATTAATTAATCTTTTTATAAATTCTATACTTACTAACAAATTTGTCATTTAAATTCTTCATAACCCTTTGTTTGGAATCTAAAACTTATTTTATATATGAATTCTTTTACATGCATTATCAAATATTGGTTTATATATGTTATCAACCTATTTTCATTTATGTCGCCATCCAGAAAGCCTAACGTTGTTTTGTCTATAGTGTCCTATCTTTTATCTAGCTCCAAATTTCTTTCTTCTCATACCTTTGATTCCTATTATATATATAACTTGGTTAATATATTTATATACTGCATATTTTAATCTATTTTAAAATTTGTTTGCTACTATTTTTAACTCAACTAGTTTTGAACACTTAATTCTACTTCTCTATATATTCTATATTACCCATTCTTATTCTCGAAACATCCCATGCAATATATTTATTGAGGTATTATTGCTCTTAAGGTGTCTCTTTGATATCTTTCGAGTTACTTATCAACTTCTACAATATCTCCTAACTAATCCATTTTCTCATGTTTAGCCTTTTACTTATTAGTATAACATGAAGATCTATCATCTCTGCTTGCTATTCTTCAGAAGAGACTCCTAGCTAGATTCATTTTTCAGAGTTTTTGGCTTATAAGGATGTAACTATGCCCGATAAAACCAAAATTATTTCTTTACCTTGATTAGAATTATTTTTTTCTAATAACTCCTTGTTATTGCTTTATCTTAATCATTATTTTGTGAAATTTTATTTTGGCTTGTCTTTTATTCTTCTACTAGTCTTAATGCAGAATTTAATTTTTTACTCAGAAGAGAATATTTTTTTGATTTGCATCTATTCTTTATATAACTCTTCAATTTTTGCTCCAAATCCTCCTGTCTCTTACCCCAATTTATATAGAAACTATATACCAAATCAATAATTAAGTTTAGTTGGTGTCAACTATGATCTTCCGTATGTTTAAATCTACACTTTATGTCAATATTATTTTTGGTATTTATTATTGAAGTTTAGTATGGTTCAATATACACCAGACTACATGACTTTTTGACTTTTATACTTTTTTCGTCTGGTTATTACATATATATCTAAATATGATTAGAGAAGGATATATGATTAACTTATTGACACCACATAGAATATAATTTTTGGTGCACTAAAACACTAGTGATAGTTACTATTTACTAGTGTTGGTTACTATTTACGCGTGCTAGTTACTATTTATCACTGTTTAGGGTATTGTTTATGGTACTGTCATTCGAGAAAAATTTTATATTCAATATCTTTGTTTGCTAGAGAAACCGATAAGACATCCGGTGTTTGCTTTAGAAGATTAAACGTTCTAATTGGTACTCGTCATATTTCTCACTTAAGTGTTTTCATAAGAAAATTTTAATTACGATAGTCTGATAGTGTTTATCTTCCCCTAAATGATTCCATCCGAAGGAACACTTCTCTATTGATTTCTTCTAATGCTTATGCGAGATTGAGGTTATGAATGAGAACTTTTAGAGAGAGGTTTCTCCTATAGGTCCTAGTATAGCCAATCACACTCTATATATATAGAGTTTGATATATAAGTAGTTAATATTCTACCCTCTTTTTATGTCTGCTAGGATATTATGAATGTCTTAGGATGTCTTTAGCGATAAAAAATGCACGAAAAATATAAAATATTTTTAATGAAAATCAAGAATTTATATTAGTCTACATAGATGAATTATTAATCTTTTAAAAACATATAATGAGCATATTTCTCACTTAGAAATATTTTTTAAATGGTAGAACAAAATGTGTTAATTTTATCACAGAAAAAATTAAAAATTTGTAAAGCGAAAATCAATTTCCATGGTCATAAAATAGGAGAAGGTAAAATACATTTATAGCAGCATATTGCTAACAAAATCTTAAAATTCCCCAATATCATAAATGATAAAGATGAATAACAATAATTCTTAGGAATAGTAAATTATACTACAAATCACACAGAAAATTTAGCAAAACAAGTAGGAACTTTGTATATAAAATTTTAAAAAATAGGTAAAGATACTTTAATTCAGAGATATTAGGTTAGTAAGAATAATAAAAGAAAGGGTGAATAGCTTAAAACCCCTAGATTTATCATTAGATAACAATTATTTCGTTATTAAAATAGATGTGTCTCAACAAGATTGCAATGCTATACTAAAACATACCAACTAAATATTCACTCGAGGAGACAATTTATAGATATATCTCGTGAAGTTATAAATTAAAAATTGTGAGTAATATAGATCAAGAGATACTTACAATAATTAATAATTAATATAATAAATACTTTCATACTTTACCTAAGTTTTAATGAGTTTATGGTTAGAATTGATTGTAAACAATAAGGAGATACATATTAATTAAAGATATTATTACTGAAAATTGATACAAGTTATATTTGATTATATTAAGATAAAGAATAACCATTTGTCTGATCAATTCTCTTGTTTACCTATTTTGTAGGCAAAAAGAAGTCAATAAATTATGATGAAGTTGAATTCTTCACCTTTGGAGATGACAACAAGATTAAAATATTTTCACTAAATTCCTATAAATTTTAACCAAAAAATCACATAATTTTAAATGAAGTTCAGAAATACATCTTAGATAATTTTCGATACCAATATAACAATAAGATAGAAGAAAATAGATATATCCTATCAATATTAAACAATCTCACAGAATATTTTTATATGCTAAATGAATTAATGCCGAAGACCATGAAATAGAAAACTATATATATATGGTGTTTGATAGGAAGCTCCCAGAGTGTATATATACTTCAAAGAAATAGTAGCCCAAAAATAGATTCTTAGTTAATGGGTAGTATATCATAAAAAAATAAGAATATTGATGAGGCATTAAGTCATACTAGAAAAATATTAGGAATAAATTACTACTTAGAACCAGCTGTAAAAGAATATATATTTAAAAATACAAGAAAGCTATAGAATCACCATATTATACACATATAAAGAAAGAAGATCATAAAAAATACTTAACCAAGGGAGTGGATAATTTAGATGGTGAATATATTGATTGAAAGATAACAGAAAAGTTCGAAAAAATTTCTCCACAACTGAAAAAGGAACCAAAGGAAGAGATATTTTAAGAATTTAAGCAAGAAATAAATGAGAAATATAAAGAAATGAAAAAAATCATATGATGAAAATTTTGATATATACTTTTTTATGTAGATACATGACCACTCAGATCAATAAGCCAAAATAGCTAAAATATAATATATAAAGTAAGTTATATTGTTATGGTATTATCAATTATTCAAGCTTAGCAAGCCTAATAAATAATTAATGAATCTAAGTATGCCAATTATATGTCTGAATAATGATTAAAAAACACTCTAGATAACTAAGTGATAATAGACTCTTGCAGAAAGAGAACTCGATAAGCTTTCGGTGGAAAAGTGAGGCATATGTCTTGACTATGAATTAAGAACGCCTATGAGAGCCAGAAAATAAGCACCACTGCCTGGTATTTGTCAGCTTATAAATCACCAAGATATTAGAGATAAGGATGAAATTTGGACAAACCGTTCTCTCTAGCTTCTATAAAAGAAGCTGCTAAGCCAAAGCAACAAACATCGAAGAAACAATAGCGCCTCCGGTCAGAGTTGATAATCACTCTCTAGTATTAGAAGTAGTTGAAGGATTATAATATAAACAGTGTAAGATGAGTAGGTATTTTTTTATTGGAAAAACCATATGTTAGTTTAAAATAAAGTAATTTTTTAAGTTATATATATATATATATTCTTGGTCGTGTTTTAATAGAATGTGCCCTGGCACGCCCACTCCTATTTTTCCATTCTCTGCTATTTCTATCAATCCCACCACCTCCTCCCTTTCTCCATCTCTATTGGGCCTATCTTTGGTCTTTTTGTAACAAAATTACTAATCGTGGTGCTAATTCCGTGAGACTTCTCCAAGTAAAAAAATCACAGCAAGGAATAATAACAATCATATCCCCATCACTATCTGTTTGCAGTTTTTTTTCCCACGTCCATTAGTAATTTTTTTTACAAACACTTATTAGTGCATAGTAATTTTTTATGGACATGGATTTGGATAAAGTTTTGATTTTCTTGGACAAATAAAAGTTAATGTTGTACTCAACGATAACATGAAAATAGTAATTTATTTACAATCATCTGATACGGCATGAATTAAAAAAATTAAACATTTTATTACAAACATTGGATGATTCTACTGTAGTATAAGACAACAACTTGGTGGCAGCTCCCCTCAATACTAGCACGGTAGAAGGTGCACTCCTCTTCGCCAATGTTATGTATGTCATGTGTCTACCATTATAGGAGCTAGATCTGGTGAGCCACAGCATTGGGAGGGGGCCACCACCATAGAAAGTCCGTCGGTACGTAGCTCCCAACGCCATTCACAACTCAGAACCGTGATGCTGCCACACGTTTAGTTTCCTCTACTAAAGGCTGAATGACCTCCTTGCTGTTGCTGGTGTCCCGCCTGCACCGGATCCACCCTGTTAGTCATGCCATCATGTTAAGTCATTTAACTAAATGTAAAGTGTGTTAAGATTAGGAAAATATTGCTCAGTATATGGAAACTTGGCACCATGGTTCTTGGACTCGCCTTAGTCTTAGCCTACGATTACAATTCAGCAAAATGACAAAGGCAATATTGATGCTCTAGGATAAAAAAGAACTAAAACGTCACCGCCTATCACTAACGTTGGTGTTATGGATGTTCAGCTCCTAAATTGTAGGCCAGGTCGAGAATGCTGACCACGTTCTGTTGGCGTCACCACCACTGGCAGCCATTAGAGCTTCAATTGCTTAATTGTATACATAATCTCCTCTAGTTATTGTTCTAATTTCCTGAACAATGCACAGACAAATTCACGACTAAATGGAAAATTTAGATGGAAACAAAGCATAAAACATGTTTCGTTGCAACAGTGCTTCACTACAAACTAGTCTGAGAAAGAATAATGAACAGCTGCTAGCAATTTGTCCATTATGTGACATTAAGTATTGAAAGCAAAAATAGTCAGGCAATTTGTAACAGAATATTAGCATTGTCTTGAATATAATTTTTAGTTTTATGAGATTATCTGCCATAATATAATAAAAACTGTTAACATGTCTGAAAGGAAACCATGCCACAGGCCCAACTACCTTTGAAATCAGCAATGGAACATGAAAATGACGTCATGAAAGTTCAGGAGTGTTCACTGTTGTAGGATCTGGTGACACACATTAGAAATAAGAGGAATATACATAATCAATACCAATCTGCTGGATAGTGAATGTAGTTACGTATAATAATGTTGATGCTTTGACTTTTAGCCGAGGCAGACATCACGAATCGGCAAGCTAAATCTAGTATCCTCTATTGTGCATTTTGAAGTGAATAAAATCTTGCATATTCTAATTTATAACGGTTAAGAAATTATATACATATAGATTACAAGTTTGGCTTATGGTAATTCACCTAATCAAAGTAGAACTCATTCATTTGTTTACTTAAAAAATCTTGCAATAAGCCAAAAATCATAAGTGAGGAGCACATAAGCAAGGAAGCTTCTACTAATACACAGTAAAATATAGAAGTTCAATTTGCAAATCGGGTAGGTTGTGACCTTCTTTTTCCCTCTCACATTTTTATTTAGGTAGACGATTAAGTTTAATTAAGGAAGCTTATAGCAGTAGTATGCAATAAAAAATATAAGAGGCCAAGCGGCAGATTAACCATGGCTGGATGAGGAAGACAAGTTGACAAAGCCCTATAGCTGGGAAGGACACAATGGCTGATGACGACGCTGTGCAGCACAACCATCTCCTGGTTAGCACAACCAGCACACGACACCAGTGAAGATGAAGGGAGGCCTGCCCCTTCATCCCCATGACACACCCTCTTCTATCGATTGATGGATCCGCTCACCGCCTGAAACGTAGAATAGATAAAGACGGTGTGGGTGCTGAGATCTATATGATGCATATCCATGTCGAGTAAGCAGCCACAGCCATACATCCTACCACCCCTTCCTGTGCCTGCACAGCATGTCACTGGTGTTTCCATTAGCGCTGCGGTGTGCTAGAGGAGCCTACAGCCTTCTACCTCACCGCCACTTGCATCATGTGGGGATGGAGGCAGCATTGCTTCACTAGTGGAACGGCCCCATGCACTGGTGAGAGTGTGGGTGGGGGCACTAATGAGGGTCTGCACCACCGCTGCCTGTCACCCATCGTCTTCATAGATGTGACACTCCCCATGACCGTCTACCTCACCAGATCATCAGCCCATTCTCTGATCCACAAATATTAGATAAGAGGTTGGTGGAGAAAAATGAAATAGCTGTAACAAGTGGTTAAAAATTGCCTGTATAGTTGGGTATTTATAGGCAATAAAGAAATTACTCTTCTTAGAGGGGTGCGTGGAGAAGCTTGAGTAAAAAAATGACAGAAGAGAGTTATGTGGTAGCGGAGAGCCAAGGTGCTTTGTAGTATGTGAGAAGTTAGTTTTAGCTATAACATAGGGTGTAGTATGCGTGCGTGTGTCTATATATATATATATATATATAAAAGAAAGGTGTAAGTAGTTATTGCAGAGTACTTTGCTGGTAAAGAGAAATCAAGTGGGATACAGGCAATGAACTAGAGTAGTTTGTCTCAATTTTGTATCTGCCCGCATGTTGCAGTAGTTGGACGTTTTAATAATACTTGCCGGTCTAGTGTTCGTGGCCAGTTTCGAGCGGGCATTATCTGTTGGTTTTAGAATTGACATCGGCAGTCACAAGTGGGCTTTATCGCTGGTTCTAGAACCGAGAGTGGTAAAATGATAGGGAAGCTCGATGGGGACTAGCAGTGTAATATTTCTAGTGTGAAAGAAAAAAAAGAGATCCTCCTACGCCTCTAAACTTCAAAACTGGCTATTAAACCCTCCTCAACTATCAAAATTATTCCATTTACTCCCTTAACTCAAACCAATGTGATTTTTTTCTTAAGTGATGTTGATGTGGCATTCTAATTGGAAAATAATAGTAGGATCCACTAGTCATTGACCTCATTATCCTTTACCACTTTCTTTTTCTCTCTTCAACCTCTCCCAATCTCTCGTTTCTCTTTCTACCAAAGCATCAGAGGGATGCTATTTTCAGACTCCTCCCTAAGGCCCACCGCTGTATTGAGATAAAGAGAGAGAGGAAGAGAAAGATCTAGCGTCATAGGGGCAGAGCTCGAGGAGATGGTGGCTTAGCTTTAACACTTGGGTCCTAGACGAGGCAATAGAAGTTAATCTACCCTACGCTGGGGGACCGACGATGGAGCTTAGGGCCAGTATGGCTAGTCGAACATGAGAGGTGAGCTTGGAAAGTGGGCCAATGGAGCTCGAGTCACAGATCTGGGGCCATGCGGGTTGGATCCAGTTCATGGGGCATGGACTGGTAGAGAGCTTGTTGTTGTGGTACCATGATCTATGGCCTTTCACCAGTGCTTGGTCATACCATCTCAAACTCTGCGTTCACCCATGCCTCACTAACCCCCTGCAAATATCTAAGATAGGACGGTTATAAGATGAGGGCCACTGCGAACCCCCTGCGAACCTGCTTCTCCGCCGCCAACATGATGGAGCAAAACTTGTTCCTCATGCCACATGTGTTGCAGCTGCTTGCGATGGCGACGGCCCCCCATCCTTGGAGGCAGCGGTGGAGGCTTGCACTAATGAAATGGCGGTGGTGGAGGGGGACTTCTTCTTAGACTTGCTTTTTTTTTCTTGGTGTAGAACTCAAAGATGTCAGATGTGAGGAAGAGAGAATGTTCCTTACCCCTTCTTGCACCGCCTATAAGGCCTCAATTGTCACATCATCAGAGCTGCAGCTCAGGGAGGAGAGGTTGAGAGAGTGAGAGCGGTGAGGGAGAAGGAACATTGCTGTCTGAACAGTAGGCTCTACAATTTTTTTTAATTATTTTGCTCACTTCAGAGCATGTAAGTGCCACATTCCTAAAAAAAACTCCCTGGTTTGGTCCAAGTGGGATAAATTTAACGGTTTTAGTTGTTAATGAGGTTTATATCACTAGGACAAAAACAGATTTCTGCCGGATTGTAATAGGCATCCCTGCCAACGCATGATTTTTTTAAAGCCGGAAGTGATACTAGGTATCTGTTCTGGTTCATCCGATGAACTGACAGGAATGACTTTTTCGAGCAGAAAAAGCATAACATCAACAAATTTGCTGTTTCCAAAAGAATTTCACTGATTTCAAAAGAATCTCATTGATTTCATTAGCAGATCAACAACATGACAAAAAAAATTTCAAGAACTGTATCCTCATCCACATGCATCCACAGAACAATCACATGACATCAAGATCCAACTACACAGACATTCAACAATCTCCTCAGATCCAAATCCACATACACGTACTTCCAAGAATCATCTCAAAACAGAGACCGAGCATACGAGAAGAAGAGACGTTGTACCTACTGAGCTGCCTCCACGCCAGAGAGCTGAAACTGTTGTTGTTACCACCGAACCACAGCCATCATCTTTGCAGTAGTGACCAAGCTAAGCCACCAAGTAGCTGTCGCTAAACTGTCACCCCTAGCTCCCTTCTTGTCTCTGGCGACCGATCTGGCGTGCCCAGCATCAATTGCCACCCATCGAATCTAGCGGATCCTCCAGCAAACGGAGCGGAGGTGAATGAGGACGCCGCAACTACTCTCCTCCTCGCCTAATCTAGCTGTCCTAAGATTATGGGCTGCCTGATCTGGTAGTCCCTGTGATGGCATTGCCACTCCCTTCCGCCATTAGACTGCGACACCAACGGAGCTTTCTAGATTCTCCACGATGTTGCAACAGGCAAGTTAGAGAAAGAGAATGGTGGCGGGGACGAGGAGGATGAGGAGTGCTCCATTCCTACCAGCAAAGACTTTTATGTACCAGTGTAGAATCAGTTTTGAAGTTAAGGATGCTTTTAAAAACAAATGTAATAGTTGAGAGGTCAAACAAACTTATCCCAAAGTAAAAAAAAAGAGCCAACATATGGGCTAGCTCTCTGTCACCGTTGACTCCTTAGCACTATTTTGAAAACGATTTTTCCAGATACCTCGGTTTCATTTCTAAAGGCATGTCATAAGAAAATCTGCAATCCTCTTGTGATAATGGCAATGGTCCCATGGTTTAAAACCGCCTATAAAAATAGATTTTTTCATACAATTACTTATGAGAACCACTATCACATAAAACACATTAATATCACCATCATTGGTGCTAGTTCAACAAAATTTGGCATTGATGATGGTTTTTCGCCCCACGACTTGGGTTCATGCTATGCAGAGGCAAGACCTGGCACCGATGAGAAGACATGCACTAGATATTAGTGCATGTTCATCTCAACATCTGGCACTAATTTGTCGGCGCACAATCAATGCTAGGTTATGCTACTAACCTGTATTGATGATTAACCAATCAATTCCAATTCAAGTTGATTGGAGTGGGATAGACTACACTTTTGGTGTGAAAAGTCATTAGTACCAGGTCATAAGAATATCCGTTACTGATGCACCTCCATTCAAGCCGTTGTCCTCCCCATCCCCGCCTTCATCCTACTCATGCAACGTCGAATCCTGCCATAGCATTGTCCTTCCCATCCTCGCCTCCATCCTGCTCATGGGTTGTTGGATCCCACCGCTTGTGCTATTGGACTAGGAACGTCGACGAGAGGCCCCTCGCCCGAGGCCAGAGGTGATGCTGCCTGTGCATTGCTCTAAAATTTCTAGCAATCTGTGCATTGCAATTGTGTGAGGGCAGTACTTGATGTTTTTTTTTGCTATGGGCAGGGAATGTGAATTACTTTGAGTAAAATGGAATAGACAAATCTCTTCATGCATATAGAATTACTAACTTATTTTACTTACAATAGCTCAAGCATGACCTTATTAACAAAAATGAATATTAAATTTCTCACATTCAGTGATATTAGGAGACATTATACTGACCTGCTGTTTTATTTTATTTAGCTAGTGATGAAGATGCATTGTGCATAGTGTTTTATCTCTCTACAGCAGAATTGCAATACATTATGAGTTTAGGACCAAATCATCTCATTAATACAATTTTATAAAATTTAATGTTCTAATTAGATCTAAAGCTGATAAAACTAGAGTTAATAAGTAAGATATTACCCAGTATAGAAATAATGAGTGTGAACCGAAGGATATTGCATTTTTGCCTCTTTGCTAGGTTTGTAATTTGCAAGATGATATATTTTAGATTTGACCTAATTACTTCCTGATCGCCTGCATTTTTTTAAAAGTAATATTCTTGTATTACATTTTTGTTGGATGTTGTCAAACTTTGCATGTTCATAAAACATAGATCTAACATTTCTATACATATACATACTTGCTATTATGATATGTGAATTGCTAAAAAAAATAATTTCTGTCAATTGTGTGTGTATTCTTACTATGCCTTTGATTTTTTTTCTATAAAGATCTATGAAATGCTTATACATTTTTGTCCTATTCTTGATGAATTTGGTCAGTACTATTATACTATACTTATTATCTCTACTGAACTAAATTAATTGTTACTAATAGTCAAAATTAAATTACGAAACCATGCATTATTTTTTTATTTCAGAATAAGACATTAGTGCCTAGTATTTGTTAAACCCTGTATAGATGAGCAGGTTTAGTAAATAATGAGCCCATATCAGTATTATGTTTAGCAAATGCCCGACATAGATGAGTCTATTTAGATTCTATCCACGTGCTCCCAAATTCCATCTATGCTAGGTCAGGAATCAACACGATGAGGGAGAGTCATAAGTGCCAAAAGTTTTGTGGCGAATTTAGAACCGGCATTCATGCTAGTTACAAACCGGCACTGATGTGCTTTTCTACAGTAGAGTTATAATTGGAAAAAAGCGCAACAAAATACTAGCCATATCTCAAAATCAACACCAGGCCATCTAACTTAACAAACTTGTCGTCAGCCCTCAGGGAGACATTCCCTTCCAAGCCATCACTCCTTCAATTTGGATATCAATCACAAACCAAACTAGAATTAAAAAGAAGTTATAAAAGCGGAGCCTAGCTTGCTGATGCTCCATTTTTTTGGCAGGACATCGATATATATGTACATTATTAGTGCACCACATTCGTAATGCTCTCATATACGCCGATTGAATTAAAACTAGCACCTATAAGAGATTTTACATGCAAATGGACCTTTTTACGAGGACCAATACCTATAACCACTCATTAGAGCCAATTCATAATAAAAACTACATGATTAGTCCATACCAAATCATATGTGACAGTTTTTATTATGAATCGGTATTAGTGGGTGGTTATAGATGTTGGTTCTTAAAAAATGAGTGCAGGTGGCGCATATGGGCATAACATATGAGCTTTTATAGCTAATTTTTTAATATAAAGTCGGTTGAAACTAAGTTTTATACCAAATTTATAGAACTGAACGAGATCTACAACCATGTAGATGATGACTTTTCATGTGTGGTCGTTTAGATGTTGGAAAATGTGTTATAATTTCTCACATCTATTTGGATAAGTGAATTTTTAAAATTTCTAAACAATCTTACAAGGAGATAAAATATATATGAAAGTTATAAATGTCGATAAGTTAACAATAAATTTGAGCTATGTGTTCAATATGTGTTAGTAAGTTTTGGATGAGAATAGTCTAAAAACATATTATTTGCCTTCAACAAAACAAAAGTTCCCGGGTTCAAATCTTATAAATCACATGCTCGCGAATATTGTGGCAACAGTGACCGTGTATAGGTGCTACTAAAATACAAAATATTATAATTTATACCGTATCAACCTACACCGACTGGGCAAGGTGATCAGGACACTGCAAATTGTACATTTATGCGACAACACTGAAAGAGATCTCCTATCCTCCTAGCTAGCTAGCTTTGTTGATGTCTCTATATACCATGGAAATAGTGTGCACAAGATTCCGCAAAGGTGACCGTTGCGTGACATCGATCGATACACTAGCCGATGATAGAACCAGCAATTCGCTATTAAGATATTATGTTGCTTGTAAAATATTAGGTACCAGTTCAACTTTAAGGACAAAATAATATACGGTTAAGTAGCTCCAGTTTCGCAACCCACTATTTTTATTTGTGTAAAACAAGATAAGTATCATGCGCACTTTTTGGTGGCACAAAGGAAATTCATAAAAGTCTAAATATACATCCTATTGGATACAACAAAATTTAAGAGGACTGCACATTTGACATAAAATTTCTCAAAAATATACCAAATGGTCGTAATTGTATTATAATTATAATATAATTAGAATACACCTAACATGTAATTACAATGAAACTTAGGTGTAAGTTACATGTAATAACATAAAACCCACCATACTCGGTGCATATCCAACGGTCAAAACTTGATATTTCCCCCTCTAAAAAGATCTATCGAATGCTAAATAGCAAATCCAATTAATAAAATATTAAATTGAGAGTCTATGATTATGCAACTTCATATTTAAGAATTGTGAATTTAGAATTATTAAATTTTAGAAAAACTATAAGTTAAGAGAGTTTATGCATGGTATTTTCAACGGTATGATTTATTTAATTTGGATATGGTAACCAATGTGAAACTGCAGAGTTCATAATATTTCTAACATCATGTTTTCTTTATTTAACACGAATTTTCAATATGATATATTGTCATGATAATACTGTCTAATTGGGAGCTCTCATATGTTAGAACACTCAAAATTTGATATATGATGATGCCTAGGGTGCCAATTGGTATATGTACAAATTAAACACGCAAAATTATATTTCAGTGTTGGAGTGTTGCTCAGAGCACATCAACATTCGATGATATGTCCACGGGAAGTTAGATTGCTTGTCAGTTTTTACATAATACGCTAGCTAGCTGTTGTTAATTAAATTAAAGCGCACATCAAATATTTGATGATGTCTACGCGAAGTCAGTTAACTTTGGTTTCTTCATTCGGTTGGTGGTAGGCACATAATTAATCTGCAGTTTAATTAGGTGGCTGCCTAGCTATTAGAACGTATAATTAATTAATTAAAGGATTGCATGCATGACGTGCACGAAGACTCCAACTTCTTTTAGGACACGAAAGTACTGTTTTTTTTTGGACAGATCAGCATCACCTGAGTTCAGTTTTAGCTACCCTAGCTAGCTAACCACACGTAGCCATGCGGTACTTCAGATAACTCTCCGTCACCTAAAATTGACATGTGACATGCATTCAGGTACGTATATAGGTACAAAATATAAAGGTGAAAAATATAACTACAAAAATTTAATACTGTATCGAAGTATATAATGACGGAAGCCAACGTGATTAAACGGCCCGCGTCAACATGATCAGGCCGGGTGTGTGTCTGCCGGGTTGGGCGCTGGATCCACCACTGAAAGAATATTTTATCTGTAGTAGTTGGAAGGCACGGCATTAGTTGAATTTAATTAATCAATATATAGTACTACAGAACTATTATTTCAAGTATGAATGGAATGCAATCACGCACACAAGTGCACACACACCATTCTCACACCCATACATCTACGTGGGTGTATCCTACCATCTTAATAGATGAAATAGGAGTCAACCCAACCTTACTTAGCACGGTCACACATTTTTTATCTTCGGAGATTAATCCAATATAAATACTTATGCTAAGTCTAAAAGTTGAGCTCGTTAACCATCCTAACCAACTAAGTTATGTTATATTGCTTGAATCTATAATTAAAAAAAATAGAAAAAAAAGAACATTGGTTTTTCAAAACGTGGAGACCACACATATTTGTGAGTGTGCCTTTTACCATGTGTTAAAAAAGATGAATATCAGTAATAAATTATTGACCTCACTAAATTTCTATTAAAAAAAGATATGGTGTGTGCACCAGAAGTTGAAACTTGGAATCATAGACCCCTCCACTGGTGTTTCAATGTTTTTCTTGCATATAGATTCTTAATTAAGAGATATTTGAGATCAGGAATTGAATTTATCTCTAATGGGGGTTCCCCACTCTCAATGCAAATTTAAAATTTATTAAAAGAATAAATCAGTAGAGCGGAGACTCAAGTTAGCTAACCAGTGTGCTGACAAAAACAAGTTACTGGATGGTACCTGACGTGCTAAACTGATTTCAGTGTCATCTTCTAATTGACTACCAAGCATGCATTATCTACCTGAAGTGGTTCTCTAGTACACGCTTCAACTACATGGGTCAAATTCTTTGTTTTTTTAAAGAATTCCATCCATGGGTTTAATTAGCTGCATAAAATCAAAACTATCCGAATATTGTGGTTTAATTATATTGATGTGAGTTCTATTTGAAGCTGATCGTGAGCAGAAATGAAGTAATCGATCAAATAGAAAATTTATGATATATATAGAAATGTTATTATTGGGTGTCGTTTCAATTATAAATTTGTTTTGCTAGTTGAATACGTCTGGCAAACTGCAGATATTTTAATTATGAAAACATCGGCTTAGACAATTTTAAAAAATCTCTGTATAATTAAAGTTTGTGATCTTATTTAGAACTTTGTCTGTAAGGGATCAGGCGTATATCATGGGTAAGGTTATAGTTATATGATAAACCAGATGTTGTTACTTTTGTGAAATGTTAATTAGCTAGAGAGTTGTAACAAAGTGATATTATATTTCTGGAAAATAGTTGTGATTTTGTGAAATTTCTATTATGAAGTCCCCTAGTCATTATATAGAATGGTTGTGAAAATATCATGTGTATCAGTTCTCAATGGAAGCATTGTTTTTTTGTGTTTGCAAATTGGCCAGTTATATAGGTATTTACAGTCCATGTTGATGGCCGAGATATATCCCTTACCAAGAAAAATTAGGCAGGAGGCCGAAGTATTTGTCTGCAGGAGACCGAAGCATCTTGATAGCTACTCTCCTCTCTTCCAAAATATTTAAAATTTGTTCTAAAAGAAGCAATATTTATATCTCATTTAATTTTTTTCATATCTTACCTCTAACCATCCCTCTTCTAGTGGATCTATTAAAGTGTTTTCTTATTAAACTTAATATTTTCTATATGTACTGTGGTTAAACTTAATATTTACTAAGCAATGTAAAATTATTTATATTTTAAAACAGAGTAAGTAGCTAATTAAACAACGAGTGGTTGCCAACTTGATGGCACAGATTAGTCAAATATTCCATGTGTTCGTTGTTCGTAAAATGAAAATTTCATGGGTTGTTCGTACAGTTGCAGAGATCACCTGTCCTACGCTAGCTTGCACGTCCTGCTCAAATGCAAGCAATTATGATCATGAAAAAAAAAGAACAATTGGTTTATTGCTTCCGTTTGGTTTGGTCAATCAGAACGACAATAACAACATTATCAGTTCGCGTGGCGTCACCCTGACGTATAGTACTAAGCATTATTAGTTGTAGGTGATACCTAATACGTACACGCACTACTACGTAACCGGTATCGTGGATGGCAACGAAGTCCAACGATAAGGTAATCAGCTATGACGCACCAAAATACGTCCTGACTCACGACCGCACCCGTCAATGTCTTATTCAAAATAGGCTAAATTTATGGTCCGATATAAGATACCTCTGACGAACATAACCAAACCCCGTTACCGATGATGGGCTATCGATGATGAGTATTCTCTAACCACCCGTAAAAGATGTCATATTTGACCGGCTCCTATTCATAGCTCGTCACTAGTAGCAGAGACTGTATATACCCTGTACCTTTTAGTGAAATGTTTATCACGTTTACATTTCGGATGAAAAAACTAGAAGTATAATTTTTTCTTTATTTGAAGAAAAAAAGAAAATAAATGCTAGGCAATAAATTATAACTATAAATTCTTTAATATATATTGTAAGAGATATTATATTTAATATTTATTCATATTTACAAATAGATCAAAGCTGGGTGTATAGAAGTGATCGATTAAGTAAAAATATAAAAGCGGCATTGCAAATTTCTTTAGTGTTAAAGAGGAGAAGATTAGAAATAATAATAAATATATGGTTTGTCATGCGTTGATTGTAAAAATGAGAGGATATTTGTCGAAAAGAGTATAAATACATTCTCATATTATGCGCACCAAGAATTTAGGAAGGCCATGTTGAACTGATATAGAGAGCGATAGCCGCTAAATATTACAAATGAAGCAATTGGTAGATAGAATGAGAAACAAGATGAATATTCTATGTTTACCATTGAGCGGTGATATAGTTAATGTCGACCATGATACTCTTAACATAATGCTATGTGATGTTGAGAAGTTAGCTTATAATGAGAGAGACTAAGAGAAGTTTACTGATTGGTGAGCTATTCAAAGACACCTCTGTACGTTGGATTTGAGATTAATTTATATATTAGTGTTGCAATTGCACCAAAGATAGGCAAATATTAAGAATATTTCACAACACAATTTTGAGGTGATTAGAGAAGAAATAGGTAACTTACTGCTTGTAAAACTCACATGTAGCTTCCATATGAAATAGCAGCAAAATTATTATAGAATAATTTTTGATGCTGGTGTAAAACAAATGATTAAGTGATATTTGTTTATATATTATGTGTAAAACAACTTTCGATGATAATTCTATTATTTCCTTTAAATTTTAAATAAATTCGTTGTGACGGTTTTTCTTATGTGAGGGTTCCAATTCATAAGGCTGGTAAATAATTGAGGATTGGAATATATGTGATTATAATATTTATGGATGTATGGATGTGAAATATATCTAGCAATTCTAGGTTTGGTTGTGGGAACATATATCTCTGTTTCTGTCATTTTTTTTATCGAGCATAGCTACCAATTGCACGATGGTAACTAATGGATTACAATATAACCTCCATTACAGATAATTAGAACACCACATAGTCACTTATAGGTAACCGTGACCACTCTAAAGTATCCCATAAAAATGACCGAGTCATCCGTGACACGCTGAAAATTTCAACTAATAAATTTTCACTTAAAATTGTAAACCGTTGAAAGCCTTTTATAAAACTGCATCATGATAAAATTATTTCTCTTCAACCAAATTGAATAATAAATCCCTTAATTAAATCGAATCCTATAATGTTAAATGCAGGATTAGGGTTTACAACTTAAATAACACAATTTGGTAAATATAAATTTGGATACAATTTTATATAACAATTGTGGTTTTAGCTAGTATAGGTTGTTGGAGAAAAACTCAAGTGAAGAACAAGGAAAGTGGTAGAAATAAGATCCTTAAAATAAAAATCTTAAAACAATAGTTTCATCTAATCCTTTAATTCAAATTTGGCAAAATTTCAGTTGAGCCCTTCTCCCTATTTTCTTTTTCCTTTTTCTCCTCTATTCTTATCCTTTTCCTATCCTGCCCGCTAGCTGTTCAACTAAATACTGAGCCGGTCTCATTGTCGCTATTGGGCGGCCAAGAAAACTGCCCGCACAAGCGCTGTGTGCGTCGCCACTATCCTATCTGCAACGTCATCCAGCACCGTTACTTACCTACCTGCCGCTCTACGCCGCCGTCCCCTCCGCGTCATCGGCCATTGCCGTCGCATCCCTGAAGCCTCGCCGCTGATCTTGAATGTGCACGGTGACCACCGCCACGCTGCACCAGCGTCACCTCCGCCGCCTGGACCTGCGCCCTACCAACGTGTGCCGTCTCATTAGCAGTTAATGCGCCGTCGCATCCCTGGACCAGATCGCTGCCGTCTCCATCGCACGTCTCCATGGCTTCTCCCTGCGTTGACCCACGTCAGCTGCCCGCGCAGCGCCGCACCCTCCAGGCAATCGAACGCCCTCCCCTCTAGGCCTAGCCCTCGAGCCCTGCCACCCTATGCCGGCGTCATGTCCGGCATTAAACCACCACTGCTACACCTTGGAACCCCACGGCCGTCCCGTCAGCGCCTGCAGGCCTACGCCCTCCGCCCAAACCCTAGCCGTCCTAGCATGTGTGGCATCCCATCGCCTTAAACCTCCCGCAACAATTTTTTCCCCTCAGCTAAGCAAACTCCGTATTCATGTGCGCCGTTGCGCCGCTCGCCATTTAAAAATAGCCAAGCAACCTCCCTCTCCTCTCCTCCTCTTGACCCCTTTTTCCCCAAAAGAACGCCGAAGGACCGAGCGGGCCGCCGCTGCGCCACAGGTGTCGAATACCTGTGGGGCGCTATCCGCGCTGCCACTGTAGTAAGCGAGGAGATCAAGGACGCCGTCGGTACCAACAGTGGAGAGCGAGGACCATCAAACAGCCGAGGCATGTCGTCGAGCGGTTTGTGTGCGCACCGGCGTCGACCTCCTCTTCTTCACCACCGCCGCTTCACGAAACACCGCATCTCACCATCTCGGCATCCAGCGGCAAGCCCTTTCGCGAGTCCTCCCCTAGAGACCTAGAGGCCGGCACCCAACCCAATTTGGGCGTGCGCCTGCCGTAGTTCCGCCGACCCGGCCACTATTGTGCCGCCACCGAGTTCCTCGTGGGCAAGCCTCCCCAAGGAGCAATCTTGATAATTAGCTACAAAATCGGAAACTCTAGAAGTAGTAGATTGCCAGTAGTACAACATTTGAACCTAAGACTCTGTTATTTATTTTGCCATAACTAAGCATGCCAAGCTCCTCGCTGCCACCGGCGGGGGTCGTCTAGTGTCCACCGCCGTGCTCCTAGCCATGGCCAAGCCACCCTTGGCTTGGGCCGGCCACGCCTGGCCGTGCCACGCCGCTCCTTGCTCGGCCTTGCGCGTGAGCGAGGGGAGGAAGACGATACCCCCAGTTGTGTGGCTGATAGCTTGGACCCACACCATTTAATTGAGTGTACAGTAATCACACTATGAATTAACTTCTTAACCAGTCTATGTCATATGGGTACCCCAACAATTAAAACTAATTAAAAGCTGATTTAAACCTTGTGTCTGTGACAAGTGGACCCCACTTGGATATTAATGACTGGGTTGACTTTAGTCAAACAGGCCGGCCCCACTTGTCAGTGCCACGAAAATCAGGGAAAATATAAAAGCCACAGGACCCACTTGTCAGCCTCTATTTACTTTAGAGTAGTTGACCAAATTCAAACCTAGTCAAATATGAACAGCACATTTCACAATTATTTGATTTAATTCATATATGAAAATCTAGATGTCTATATCTCCCTCGTCGTAACTCCAATTTAAGTGAAACTTAAACCTAAATTCATCTAAAATTAAGCTACATCGGTTGAAATTTTAAATTTTTACTATAGAGATGAAATTTTATTTATTTTATTTGAATTCTAGTTGAATTCAAATTAATCCCTTTGCTCATAAATTTATATTTCGAATGAGCTACTATGTTGACCGAGGACTAGGAACCACAAGTATTGAAGCAAACCAAGTCATCCTCCTCCTTTGAACATATTGAACCTAATTGCTAACTTTTTATTTTACAAATAAATATGCATGCAATGTTAACTTAGATATTATATCATTGATTACCATATTCCCATGTAACCTTTACGTATATTATGTCATGCCTTAATTATTGATTACCCTATTCCCGTATAACCCTTTACGTATGAGTCCCTAGTCAATTAATGAGAAATGCTTAGCTATGCTTTACTAGATGCATTCTAGTATCATGATTTATCAAATTCTATATGCTTCGATAATTACTTTTGGGAAGGTAATTGAAATTTTGCATTTGGGGACCACCACATTACCATGACATCAAGGAAATGATTTGCAAAATGAAAATTAAACCAAACAAATATTTTTGACCATTGATCAAAAGGTATATTGCTTCATATTTGGATCCCTCTTTTATCTTTGTGTATTTAGGCCCGACATCATGCTTAGTGTATATATATGTAGTCGCTTCTAAGTAGCACCAAAAGAATGTCATCTAGTTGCCATTAAAAATCCTTCGATATTCGGTTCATAGTTCTAACTTTGGCTTGTGGTATCCCAAAGGTTTCACTTTTGAGCTACTTGGATATTTTGATTCTAATTGTGTTAGGATTAAGGTTGACCTTAAGAACACAACGGGTACTTGTCAATTTCTTGCACGATCCCTATTTCTTGGTCTGCTAGGAAACAAAATTGCATAGCTCTATCCACTATCGAAGCTGAGTAATTGTCGCGTGGCTTGTGTTGTGCTAAACTCCTTTAGATGAAACAAATTCTTTAAGACTTTGGCTACCATATGACTAAGATCACTCTCCTATGTAAAAATAAGAGTACCATCAAAATAACCAATAATGCAGTCTAACACTTAACAACCAAATACATCGATATCTGACAACATTTCTTGAGAGACCATGAAATCAAAGAAAATATTTCTCTAACCCATGTAAGAACTGACATACAATTAGTTGATATTTTTGCCAAGCCAATTGATGAGGAGAGGTTGTGCGAGTTAAAGAGTGAACTAAATATCTTGGACTCTTAAAACATTGCATGAGGAAGTAGATAAATAGTTAAGTATGAATCATTCAAAATGTATATAAATTGAGCTTCTATGTTTAGGGATCTTTTCTTGTATAGAAATTGATCTTGATGCTAGGAATGTAGCTCATACATTCATTCTAAAAATCTTTTCTCAAAATGTTTGCGAAAAACTCTATGTGCCTCTTTTATTTGTAAAATTTGGTTTTTACCTATCTAGATGAACTTTATGTGGCCATTGTTATGTAATGATGAATGTTGGTTGGTTGTATATAGTAAATCATATTATGTGTCCAAATTCCTAAAAATTTCATTTCATCTGTTTTGTTGAACGGAAGTTCCATTTCCAAATAATGAAACCTCTGTTTTGACCTTTCTATCTAGTTTTTGCCTTGAATAGAAGTTTAGTTTGTGAACAGAACCTCCATTTCGTCTTGGTATAAATACCCCTCCCTATCGTGTTGCCTCCATCTCTCCCCTTTACTCCAAAACCTAATGGAGGCAGCAGAGCTCTGACGATCTCAACTTCCAACCAAAAAATCTCATCCACGACTCGTTTTCCTCACCTCCCCAGTGAATGGAAACTCAACTCCTTCCTACATTCTTTTTGCTTTCAACTTAAGGTAATCTCAAATCTCTTCTTTTGAATCCTCCCTTGATATACAAATCCAAGAACCTAGGGCTTAATTCCTTTTGGTAGAAAGCCTTCTTTGCACTCCTATATGTCTATTCCATAGATTTGATTAGATTTCATTAGCTAGAATCTCTTGAACTCCCTAGACTTAGGATGTAGATCAAAAGTTCCATTCGATGCAAATGGAAGTTCCATTTAGACTTCTTTGTCTCACTAGAGTGGGCCGAATGGAAGTTCTGTCCCCTCCAAACGAAAGTTTTGATCCCTATCTTTCTAGCCAAAACTCCTTCACTTTGACCTTTTCCTTTGCAAATTCTTGCTATATCTTTTATTCTTTGACTCTTAGGACTCAATGGCTTGCACCAAACATGCTCACACTGATTATACACCAGGAGTGGTTAAGCACAACATGAACCTTGTCACAACCCTGCTCAAGCTTCAAGGGCAGAAAAGGGCAACGGACAAGCTGGTTCTAGGAAGATAGCTTACCCAAAAGGTAGTGTTCCTAGAGCAAGAGAGCCATCCCTTACAATATGTGATTCTCCTAAATCTCATTATCAGCCTTAAGATAAAAAACAAGCCATCAAAGGTCCAATTTGCCTATTACAATAGTATGATCATGGATCAATCAAAGCCACTCATTAAGATGCAAAGGGTAGATTGCAAGTACATAGAAGGGAAGAACAATCCAACTTTCAATGAAGCCTATCGAGCATGCAAGGAGAAGCATTTGGATTACATCATGGACTTTCGGTGTAATTGGAGTGAGAAGTGATTGGGCAATTCTATACCAACATTTTCTTTCTTCAAGTTGAAGGAGGGGAGCTAAGGATGAGTTAAAGGAGAATAGGGCAGAAGTTCTCCATCACCATCTTAGGGTTTGCAAGGGCTCTTGAATTAGACTTAGCGGACCTCGTCGCCCAAGTCTTCACAATCTTGAGCATAAGTTGCCCCATGCTATCACCTTCATGTATAACTCAAGAATACCAAAACATTACCTTGGAACAACGAATGGCTTGCTTTCCCACTACAAGATGCTCAACAACATGTTTCACCTCAACCTCAGCCCCAAAGGTCAAAGATGCTACTAAGATTCAACACAAGGTGGTTGATATTCTATCCTATGTGTGGTCCAAGGAATCAAGTTTTAGTGTGATGAAGTTTCTTTGGGAAGAAATATATGTCAACGTCTTCAACCCCAAGAGGATGTGTGCTAGTTGTCGAATCTCATGGGGAATCTGATCGGGCCGGATGGAGGTTTGATCAAGGAAGATGGTGCCCTGGTCATGCGAAGGCATAGAAGATTTATTTAGCTCCAGTGCAGGTCCTTAATCTTCAAGATTTGATAGCGTGCCAGTCAATTTAACCCTAAAATTGATAAGGATACAGAGGATAAGATCCATGAGCCAATCGGCTGATAGGTTAATCTAGCTCACCCTATCGGCTGGGTGCCGATGGGAAAGGTAGTGCTCGAACACTGGCTAAAAAAACAATGAAGGAATAGGCGATAGACGTGTGAAATAAAATATAAGACTTATTGGCCAAAGAGCGGATGACACTTCGTAGGATAAAAGCAACAAAAGCGCGGAGCAGGGCTCGATCTCTCACAAAGCCACAAGGACCAGCAACCACTGTAACGACACTGTTAAGACCAGCCTCTATAGATCAGACCGAACAGAGATAGTATGAGACCAAGACTAATAGCACAGAGCCAACAGAGGTTAGATCAAATGTAACGATAAGGGAGAAAAGGGTGAGGTCATTGGCTACCTACTAGCTGAACGTCCAACGCAAGTCTATATCTAAACTCATCAGCTATCTAAGCCGATGGGGAATGAAACCCTCTAGATCTTGACATTAGCCCCGTTGGACACAAGCCTGAGAGATCGAACCTAACTGAGACAATATTAGACCGAATCCAACGTGACTGGATCGATCGCCAGTGGATTAATCATTGAGCAATATGTGAACTAGATATGAGGCTAGCGTTAAGGATAACTCCTTGGCTACTCACTTCGACGAAACGCCACACAAACAACCACCGAAGCAACGGCTCGAACCATCATCACTGATCTTGTAGGTCAAACCTAACTGATACAGCATGATACTGGAGGCAGAGGAGGAAGACCAATGTACCAATGAGCCTCACGCGGACGTGATGCGATACGCCTGATTAGACTAAGAGGTCAGACCTAACCAATGTAGTCTTAGACAGAGCAGAATAAACCATGATAATGGTGGGACTTACTCTTTCGCCAAAGATCGAACATAACCAATGTATCCTCGCATCAAGAGCTAGAACTCAATAGAAGAAAACCTAGATGAGCTAGGATGACGATACGCTAAAGTTGTATTTAGTTGATATGTTGATATTTTATAAGCTTCCAAGGGGTCTACATTTATACCCTAGGATTACAAGAGTCTGACGTGGTTACAACAACCATCGAACGTAATTTCGTAAAGACATAAAAGGAAACTAATATCTAAAAAGTTCAAAAGCTAACTGAACTTACCTAGTTTATGTAATATATTCTATATAGATAAACACCATGTCATGGTTCTCACGGCTCCTCCTTAGACTTGGTTCCATCTGGATAACCCTCTGTCTTCACACAGACTGAATCCGTCCTCAACCCGTCTAATCGACTCTTCTACAGTGTCAATCGGTTTTTGGTCACGTCGAAAATGTTTTAGGCAATCACGCCGACGCCTGGGAGGTCTGCTTAGCTCCAGTGCAGGCCGGTCGGCTTCTCTTCGTGGCTCAAGATACGCGCGCCGGGGCCCGTGAGATTCTCTCGGCTCCGGCATGACGGTGCGGGTGTGGGCGTGCTAGTCAATTTGACCCTGCAATTGATAAAAACATGATGCGAATGGGTCAGTCAGATGATGGGCCGATATAAGCTCTCGCTATCGGCTAGGCACCGATACGATCGAGGTGGTCATCGGCCACGTTCGGATGGCTCCTACTATTGGTTGGTCGCCAATAGGTATTGTGATGCTCTTCCATCTGCTGCGGAGCCAATAAAGGCGTGGATATATGTCGACAAAGGATGTGATGACTCTGGGTGTAGCAAAAGCGAGATCCTGATCCATTGGTCGTAGAGCTGATGGAGGCACCAAAGGGTATTCAGAGAACAACAAAGCACATGGGATCTCTCCTGGTTGTTGATGGAAGTTGTACCGCTCGTTCATCGGCTGGAAAGCCGATGAAGGCATATGCGAACTGGTAAGGAATCATATAAAAGACACTGGCTGCAAAGCCGATGCCGCTCTAGATATGGTAGCATGAGACCCATCACCCGCCGTGACGATGTCGCCAACACCGAATTTTGAAGATCAGACTTAACCGAGACAGTTCGAGACCGAGGCCAACGGCAACGAGACGGTGGACGCCAGATCGGTCATGCTGAAGTAAGGGCGAAGCAAACCCATCGACTAGCTGAGCCGATGACAGTACGTTTTTCTGAAGACAGGCACGCATTGGCTAGAAGGCCAATGCGTTTGGTATGGCGCTCGAGGTAAGTCTCTAAAAACTGGTGTGTATCGATCGAGGAGGCGATATGCTGGGCATGGTGCTTGGGGTATAGATAACTCATCGGCTAACACTCTGATGAAATACCATATAGAGATCTATAGGCCTACAGCTTAATCTACCATCGGTAACCTCATAGGTCTTACCTAACCAATGTAGCATGAGACCGATGACGACAGAGAGAGCTTGATAGACTGATAAACCTTGCACGGAGGTGATGCGGTACATTCGATCTGCCTAAGAGGTCGAACCTAACCGATGCAGTCTTAGACAAAGCGAGACATACGAGATAGTGGCAGGACTTACCCCTTTGCCGGAGATTGAACTTAACTGATGCAACCCCACATCGAGAGCTAGAACCCGCTGGTAAAAACCTAGATAAGGTAGGGTGACGATGCGCCGAAGTTGTATTGATCGAAGGATATGTTACAGGCTCTTAGGGGGTCTATATTTATACCCTGGCATTACAGAGTCCGACGCGTTTACAACAACCATCGGACATTATTTCCTAACAAAGATAAAGGAAAAATATCTCTAAGGAAGTCAACTAAACTATCTAAACCTTCCTATCTATATAAGATACGATTTACATAGATAGAATACCCTGGCATGATTTCCATGGCTCCTCCTCAAACTCGGTCTCATTTGGATAATCTTCTATTCTTAGACCAAATCCTTCCTTACTTCGATCGATCGGCTTCTTCCCTATAGCAACCGGACTCTTCTTTACTAAACTGATCATCTTTCCAATCTATCCACATGCTTACTAAATTATGGCGTTAACAGTTTCTCCCTACGAGTCGATCAGTCTTTCCTCTATCGGCCGATCCCATTTGCAGGCTAAACAAATTCTGGCTTTTACAAAGTGACTTATGCTCCTTCTATCAAGTCAATGATCAACAAAGTTACTCGTCTCTAGAACGGAAATTTCGTTCTCCCTTGAACTTTCCAAATATCTATTCCAAGGACATGCAATATCTATTAAATACTATTTGTCTACAATATAATGACTCCTAGTTTATCCCTTATTGCACTTTATCTTATTGCAATGTGTTGAAATGCATGTTTTGCATGGTGTATTGTTATTTTAGATCGTTTTGTGTGATTGCTAGGCCATATGCATTGTTCTTCATTTTCATACTCTTTCCACATATTGCACCCCACGACTGCAAATAGATAGGGGGAGTTCCTATGTTTTCATCAAATATGTGCATATTAGATTACCTTCAATATTTTGATATGCACACATTTAGGGGGAGCCACTCCTATCTCCTTTCTATCAAAAATTCTTTATATTAATCTTTTGTAAGCCTTAGTTGTGTTGTTACCAATTGCCAAAAAAGAGGAGATTGAAAGTGCATCTAACCCCCTAGTGGATTTTGGATGATTGATGATAAGGTGAATTAAGGGACTAATGTGTTTAATGGAGGTAAAGTGCAGGTCTTGATCCCCATGGTGTTTGTATGAATAATTGATGAACCCCACAAAAGGAAAGTGAGGCTTGAAGAGTCAAAGTGTTTAAATTTATTTTTGATTTTGAATTTGAGTCATAGGAAAGTCACCTATTAAGTGGGTTCAATTCAATGCTAGTGTTTATGTCTCCAAGTGCTTAAATAATACTTTGATCTTTACAGAGAGACATATTGCATAACACCCACAAGGGAAAAAGGGGTTAGTATAGCTTGTAGATCGAAAGTTCCATTGACTACATATGGAACCTCTGATCAAGGCTCTCTATATTCTGAGGAGGAGTGAATTCAAGTTTCGTTAGTTAAAAATGGAAGTTTCGTTCGGTATTCCTCTTCGAGATAGAGAGAGCTGATTGGAAGTTCCGTAGGCTACAAACGAAAGTTCAATTCCCTCTACTCACAAATTGCACAAGTGTGGAACAAAAGTTCCATTAGCCCAAACAGAACCTCTGTTATTCAAATATTTGCGTAATGGCTAGTTTTTAGTAGGTCATGTATTTAATAGTTTCCACCCCATTTGAGGGTTGGCTCTTCCACCTTTTAGATCTACCTCCTTAGCTCTCTCTTAGGGTTTCTCCAACAAATCCACCTTGAAACTTGTGCATCTCTTGTGAGTTTAGTGAGTGTTTTTGGTATTCAGCTATGGAGAGCTAGGATTTGAATCTTGAGCACTTGTGGATCAGCGTCCAGTGTTCATCTTCGAGCTTGTTACTCTTAGAGATTGTCTTCCTTGCCGGCTAGGCATCGCACGCAATCTCCTCTTATGGATAGCTCGAGAAAGTTTCTGAGGGCATTATTTCACCTCTGAAAGAAAATGGAATACTCAGAGTGAAAACTGAGTTAGTTTCTAGGAGGTTGCTTGGTAGAGAAAGCTTCATCGGATGTTGGTACTAGTGGTCCGAAGTTGAGATCTTTATGGTCGCTTGGAAGCGAGGTACACCGATGTAGTTGCTTGGAGACAAAAGCTTCTTTCTAATTGATAGCTTGGTGAGGCTTGGATTGAAAAAGATCTAGCTCCTTGGAGCACCTAAATGGAGAGCAAGATCATTGATCCAATCTTCGGATAAAAAACGTGTCTTTTGCTCTCTTTCTCTGTCTGATTCAAATGTTCCCGTGCTTATTTCCATATTTGTTGAGTTTCTTGCAACCAAATTTCCCTCTAGGTTCACTCTCTTGCTAGAGAATAAACTAGGAAACAGAAGTTCCATTCATAGGTAATAGTGGTTCTGTTCAAAACTCTTGGTCTCTGTGAGAGTGCCGAATGAAAGTTCCATTGGTTGAGAATGGAAGTGTTGTTCAGATTTGATTCCACTCTGAGTTTTTTTCAAGAACGCTTATTCACCTCCCTCTAGCAGACATCAAGTTCCTCCGAGTCTAGGTGATCAACTTCTTAGGAGGTGAGAAGGGGTGGACCCTAGAAAATTATGATGAGACAATGGAGGGAAGACATCCTATTATAATCTTGGATGGTGGATAGAACCTCCACTAATATTAAACATAAACTTTGATTGGTCAATGTTAGGTCTTAGGCTTGTAAAAAGAATCTCAAAATTTGCTTTGTGCAAAATAGCCAATCCACTCCTTGTTATGCCTGAGCAATTGCATATTTATGTGGTGGCTTGCTTAGCATAGTTGTTCTCACCCTTGCTATTTTAACCACACCAAAGTTAGAGGATGAAGTCGTTGAAGACCCTTATGATCATTATCCAGATGCTACTAAAGATGATGGTGCCAGCAGGTCTTAGTCCTAGTGTGCCTGATGACCCTTATGATCATTATCTAGATGCTATTGAAGATGACCCTGTGGCAATGGTGTTGTTGTTGCATTTGTATCCACTATCTTATCTATTTTTGTTTCTGATTGTAACCAGACCTCTTGGTTCTAAGTACTCTATTATGCCCTTATGCCCTTATGATGCAATAAATTCATGTAAGACTTTTAAGTGTACGAGCATTTAATACTATTAGCAATATACTCGTATGTACCAAACTACTTGATCCATGGAAATGGTATATTTATACACAAAGGTTTCATGTTATGAAAAATAGGGCCAACATCATCTGTGATGGGTCATAGTTCAAACTCATCATTGATAAGTCATCTATAACAGGCTATAGATGCCTCTCGCATGGGGGTGAACCTTATCTATGACGGGTTGTTGTTTCAATCCATCATATGTGTTTTACATTGGTGACGATAGTTGGCCTATCTTAGGTAAGTTTTCCACATCACTGATCACTCATCAATGACCAGCTCCCTTGCCATCATGGATGAGAGCTAAGGTTCGACACAAATGACATGTTCCACACTAGTGACGTAGGCATATTTTAACTTGGAATGTGTTGTGGATGTTTGAAGTTGGGTATGGGTTGAAGTTGGACATGGGTAGCTACTTTTATAAGGAAAAATAAAGATAACCTATAGTGTCTCTATGATGTGGTAGTGTTATATACTCATATTGGTATTTCTTAGCACTAAGACCATTCACAATGTAGTCATGTGGTTTGTGACCCTAAGATACCAACTAGTGCATTACCCTCCACATCAGGTCATGTCCCTTCCTTCCTCGGGTAAAGCCTCTCGTTCCCGGTGAAGGCACGGGCTACTTAGAACAAGGCTACTTGGTGCAAAGGCACACTCATGAGGGGGAGTTGCGGAGGTCTCGCCCTCGCCCTTGTGGCCTTGTGATGCGGTCCACCCCTTCCAACCCAACCCACCTTCAACATCGAGCTCCTAGTGATGGTAGCAAGAAGGCAGCAAACAAGATTGCAGAAAGGAGAGTGGGCATGGCAATGGCAGAAGAGGGGTCTATTGGTCATGAGGACCTCGATAGTGGACGCCACCATAGGGCACTCTGTCATGGAGCCTATCACCTATGCTTGGTCCATGCCACCAAGCTCGATCTATGCCGCTAGATAGCTCAGTTTATACCATTGGAGCTCAATCTATTACAGCTAGAGAGGAAGGGACAAAGGAAGGTATGGAGGCGACGAGGTGGGGACGGCATTAGCGAAGATGGAGAGGGGAGAGGTGTCATCGATAGATAGGAAGCCAATGCCACCGGAGAGGGGAGGGAAGGCATCGCTGAGGGAGATGGAGAGGTGAGATCAAGGTTAGCCGGGTGGGGGTGGTTTATATTTGTCTCTTGTTTTGGGTTCTTAGCGTAAAATGTTGGACTTCTACTTAAATTTTAAAAAACAATGAGAACTGAAATAGAAAATTCTAGGGTCTTTCTTGAAAAATTAATGCGTTCAACAAAGATAACATCAACAAGAGAATCTGTTAAGTAATTTATCAAACAACTGTTCCCAAACAGCCAAATAGTTGTTTGATTACCCATAGTACACATAGCCAATCACACTTAATGTTCTTAAGACAACCATTACACTAGCACATAAATCCAGAGGTTGGACACTAACCTTGTTCGATCTTCATTGGTTACGTACTAATTAATTAACAAGTGATCAGACGGTTGGGATAGCTCCCTAAGTTTGAATTGTCCTCAGCTGTGAAGTCATCTTCCTGTCCAAAAAGATAAGTTATGAAATCTCTGCTTGTGAATGTTTTTCTTTTGCTATTGATGTTTAATTCGCAAGTAAATGTTCACAAAGAGATCGACCGATGCAGACGTGTGGTTGGTAAGGGATGGAACCCCCTCTCCTGCAGTCCTATACACACATTTCTTTATAGGACTTTGCGACCTTTGACGCGTGGGTTCATGATCCTGATCAGTGATCACATCGATCATATCAATATCTTAATTAATTAAACTAGCTTGGATAAGGGGCTGACGTTACAACCTATCTACTTCACAAATATTGAAACCATGACTGAACATCTTGATAAGTAACTAAATCATTTCGTCACAAGTACCCGTAGCGTTTATAGATTCCTATTTACATTTGCCAACTCTTATCTTATTTCTGTCAGTAGTTTTAGTGAGGGGTAAATTATATTGATGAGACGCATGACCACTTACCGTAACCATGTTCTCCAATCTGATCGCATGCAATTTTGTGTCAAATATGCAGTGTTTTTTTTATTCATTTGTGATACACAGTGATGATATAGTTTTATTCCCTGCTTTGCTTTACTACAATTTCTATGTTTTTCACAAATGCTTCATAAGGAGGGCTGTCGAAAATATTGATGGCATGGATATTTTACATGAAAATCAGTACAGTTTTGCAAGCATAAGCACTCGATGAGTTCCTAAAAATACCTCTCCCAAGCCCCACGGCGTCTCATGTGGTAGCAAAACCAGTAACTATTCCACTTTCTCATAATTCCTACTGGGCGGATGTTTGCGTGGTTGCTCTTCTCGAGCAAAGGGAGGCGCTCTCGCCTCTTAACAGACGGACTACGCGAGAGTGCCGCACACCCGTGGACCTACACCATATGTTGAACCGGGCCTATTAGAAAGTTTAATAAAAGTCGTCCCTATAGAAAGTTCTGTATATTAAGGTTTTGATATACACTTTTTTATATAGGAATTTTTTCTATTGAAAGTTTTAGTTTCGAATTCATAGTCAAATTTCTTATAGAAAGTTTTAGGATTTTTAATATGTGAAGTTTTAATCTAATTGATAGTCAAGACAAGCCTCTCTCGTACTCCTGGAAAGTTTTAAGATGTCAGTCTAAAATAAAATTTATCTAATAAGATAATTACAACCCCAAAAAGATAATTACAGTAATTATTTTTTTACAAAACTTTTAGTATATGCATCTCAACAGTCACAAGAGCCTAGTCGTGAGAGTGCGTTCGCAGCAGGTGCCCGAACACGTGCTTGGACGTGCCCCCAATCTCCTAACATAAACAGACATGTTTTGCCCTGTTTCACATCCATCAAACAATTAAGCTGACATATGTGTACCATTTCTATTGTCTTAAGTTATTGTACTATATCGCAATCCACCTTGCAGGTTAATACACCCCCTATACAATTTGCTATTTTCCAAATTTACTCCACATAATCATTCCACATTGGCACTGACGAATAAGCCAATCCGCAACCACCTGTACTGGCTTTGGTTAGATCGAACTCAACAACCAATGCTGATCAGCAGGAATGCTTGAGTCGCCGCTCCATCTATTCCCCCACACACCGCTCTACCCTTGCACCCTTACCGGTGTCGACGCTCCAACCTGTGCCGCCCATGCTCCTCCACAGACCTTGAAGCTCGGTCGCCTCCTTTCCCTACCTCGGGTGGTAGCATCACGTCGGTAAGCTTGGAGTTTGCTGAGTTCTGGCCGGTTTTCCCCCTACTGCCATCGCTGAGATCTAAGAGACCGCCAGAGGCTGTTTCATATAGACATCTTCTTCAAGAAACCCATACAAGAAAGCATTGTGAATATCTAATTGTCTAATAGTCTAACCCCTAGACACAGTAATAGAGAGAACAACTCGAATAGTGACAGCTTTAACAACAGGACTAAAAGTATCTTCATAATCAATATCATACCGTTGCCTAAAATCTTTTGCAACCAACCGAGCCTTGTATCTATCTAAGTTGTCATTGTTTACGTTTGATTTTATATACCCACTTACAATCAATAATATTACACCCTTTCTAAGGAGGAATCAAATGCCATGTTTTATTTTTCATTAATGCATCATATTCAGCATCTATTGCCTGTTTCCAATTATTATTCTCTAATGTTTCTGATAAGTTTTGTGGCTCACCGGTTGATGTTAAGAAAAAATATTTAACCGTACCATCGGTGTAGCGCTTCTCCTTGCGAATACCACTTTGTAAACGGGTCTTTGGCCTTTAATGTAGCTCGCCCCTAGCCAAAGGTGCCATAGAAGATCCCAACATGGGATCCAAAGTGGATATAGCCGCTGTGGGCTTTGGATTCAACGCCCTGATCGTGTTGGGTGCGCCGGATGCAGAATCACCTGCATGCGTTGGAGAGGCGGTCGTTGGCCCAGGCGATGTGTCATGTGACGATATGTCGGGCTCGATCTCCAAGGCAGATACACCTACGAAAGTCGTTGGAGGCGCAGGTGAATCGCCTTGGGGGTCAACTCCGACAGAAGGAGCTCTGGGTACCCCGTATGCGATGACAGCAATTCCTGCATGACTTCATGTACTAGGAAATCATTGTTAGTAGGATTAATTGGAGAATCAACCTCATGATCACTTATGGTATGAACCCCACTAGTCGAATTTAACAAATAAGTTGGTAAAAGATTAATTTCATCTTGAAACCTACGACCAGTATTAGGACCAAGAAATTGAAAGGGAAATAGAGATTCATCAAAAGTTACATCTCGAGAAATGTAAACCCTTCCAGAATAAGGATCCAGGCACTTAAACCCTTTATGAAACGAACTGTATCCTAAGAAAGTGCATTGCTTGGAGTGGAATTGGAGTTTATAGGTATTGTAGGGTCGTAGATTAGGCCAACAAGCACATCTAAAGACATGAAGAGAGGAATAATCTGGCTGTTGGTTGAATAACCGAAAGAGGGGCATGTCATATGATAGTAACCGACTAGGTGTTTTATTTATCAAATATGTGGTGGAAAGAAAGGCATCAGGCCAAAATTTTAGTGGCATGTTGACGTGAGCAAGAAGAGCTAGACCAACTTCGACGATATGGTGATGCTTGCGTTCGGCTGTCCCGTTCTGCTGATGTGTATGCGGGCAGGAAATATGGTGTGTGATGCCAACTTGGGCGAAAAAGGGATACAATTTTTTATATTCACCCCCTAATCGGTCTACATTGTTATAATCTTACGATTAAATAAGTGCTCAATAAGAGATTGAAATTCTCGAAATTTAGTAAATACCTCAGATTTGAATTTAAGGAGGTAAATCCAGGTGAACTTACTATAATTATCAATGGAACTCACATAGTTTTTGTGTCCACCAACTGATTTAGACGTAGGACCCCACGTATCAGAATAAATAATTTCTAAAGGATGCTAGGAAACAGAGCTGGAATGAGGAAAAGGTAACTGACGACTCTTGGCTTTTTGACATGCATCACACACTGAATGTTTATTTGAATCTGCTAAAATAGGAAGATTAAATTGGCTGATAACTTTTTTCACAATCGGAGCAGCCGGATGACCTAAACGAGAATGCCATCTATCAAAAGAAATTTTTGTAGCTCCATAGTCTTGTTTTATTATGCGCCTGGCAGGAAGAGGATAGAGGCCACGATCATAGCATCCCCTAAGTAGAGTTTTTTTCATTGCCTGATCCTTAATCAAGAAAAAATCAGGATGAAATTCTATAAAGGTAGAATTATCAGATGTGAGATGATGAACTGAAACAAGATTTTTGTTGGCCTTGGGAACATATAGAACATTATTAAGATGAAGATCATGACTAGGGGTTGTAACAGTAGAATAACCAATATGACTGATTTCCATACCTACCCCACTCACCGTGTGGATCTGATCGTGGCCCTTGTACCTATCATGGATCGACAGTTTCCCCAAGTTGCTGGTGATGCTATCTATAGTGTCCAAATACATATACCAGTTGGTGTCTACTATGTAGGACATAGACGTTGCACCTACATATTTTTCTTCTAGTATGAAGTCTTCGCCAAATCTGTACCAACATATGTCAGCAATATGTCCTTTTATCTTGCAAACCTGACACCTAGGTCTATTGTCAGGCCCATGCTGCTAATTATTTTGTGGGCCTTGATTCTGCTGGTGCTGCCGATTGCTTCGGCCATGCTCGCGAGATGGAGCACCCCCATGCGAGCTTCCTCTGCCTTGCGTGACTTGCAACGCACAGCGTCCCCGATTGGCGGAATTAACCGAGGAGCGGTTATCAAGCTGGAGAAGAAACATACGCTGCTCAAATGAGAGCAGCTAGGAGTACATCTCTCCCACACTGATCAGTTCAGTCCTGGCGACTAGGGCTGAGACGATAGGATTGTAGTCAAAATCTAGGCCGGCAAGAATGTAGGAGACCAGCTCATCGTCATTGGTGGCCTTGCCAGCAGACGTGGTCTCATCGGCTAGAGACAGCATCTTGGTGACGTATTCCGCCATGGAGAGATTGCCCTTCTTCGTTATGGCGAGCGCGATCCTGGTGTTGATGGTGTGCGCTCGTGACATCGAGGTGAGCATGGCCTCAACAGCACTCCATACTTCAGCAGCAGTCTTACAAACAGTTATCTGAGACAAAATATTTGGAGTGATAGAAGAGAGCAGGAATCCTAGGACCTGTTGATCTATAGCACCCCACTCAATGTAGAGCGGGTTCTGCACCTCCAGTTCTGTACGATCTGCTGTCGTCTTCATGGTAGACGCGGGGGTCTTTAGGGCGCCTATGAGAAATCTCTCCAGGCATGCGCCCCTTACAATAGCAAGCACTTGCATCTTCCACAGTGTATGGTTATTCTTGGTCAGCTTCTCGGAGACAACTTAGCCGACCAAGGGATTGATGGTGGTTGCATAGGAGGTTGACATGGTGGAAGATGAATCTAATCTATTATTGTTTGATGGCTCTGATATCATGAAAGATAATCAGAGGGCTTGAAGCGTGCACTTGACCTCATACCGCCTGCGTGTTATATATAGTCAGAAAGAGCTCCTGGCGTAGCTTATAAGAATAGAAAAGGCGCCATATGGAAGGTTCTTAACTTTCCTAATAACAGAAGATTTACATATTAGAAGAGGTATCATCAAATCCTGTGTTCCATGCTAGAACTAAACACATTGAAATTGATTTTCACTTTGTCAGAGAACGGGTAAACAACAAATTACTTTAGATTGATTTTGTTCCTTCTAAAGATCAAGTGGCAGATGGTTTCACCAAAGCCTTAAGTGTATGAAAGTTGAAGAATTTCAAGTACCATCTCAACTTAGGAAAGTTGTGATTGAGGCGGAGTATTGGGAAAGTTAAGAACCTTCCATATGATGCCTCTTCTAATATGTAGATCTTCTATAATTAGAAAAGTTAAGAACCTTCCATATGATGCGTCTTCTATTCTTGTAAGCTATGTCAGGGGCTCTTCTTGGCTATATATAATACGCAGGCGGCATGAGGTCAAGTGCATGCTTCAAGCCCTCTGATTATCTTTCAGATTCCACCCATGGAGTTGTCTCACTGTCATGATTCCACCTATGGAGCTACGGCTGTAGCTCGCATGCTGTAGTGTCACCACGACGGCCGAAAGGAGGGCGATGAATTAAAGCACGTAGAACTAGCCTGATTGTCGTTCAAGTGACATTACTGGTGGCATCGAGATGTGCATTCAGGTCATACCAACCAGCTGAATTCACTTCGACGCAATGCCTCTTCACTCTGCCCAGCTATGCCTTTCTTCTTCCTCAACGAGTTCTACCTCAAAACAAGTAGCAAGTGCTTCACAAGCTTGGTGAGAGACCACTGTGCCACAGACTGTTGAGATCCCATCCGCTGCTTCTCCTGCAGTCTCTCGGGCCATAGTGCAAGAGACTGTAGAGGCCACACGTCCAAGGCACCCCCATCGCATGACGCACATTGCCAAGCTACGCTAATGTCCTGCCCCTGCCTCCGCTCGGGCATTCTACTATGGTAGCTATAGCCCAGCTCGGTGGCCCAAAGACAAGGCCAACGAGCAGTGTCTGCTTCATCCTGATGTCCTATGCCATCGATGAGGAGATGTGCGAATAGAGAAACACTATAGCAGTCTCCTAGGAGATCCGTGCTCCGACCAAAATAGGCACACAGTAGGTCGAAAAGGCAGTCCTAGAGGAACCCTGCCTATAGCCTGGCATGGTCACATCTCTTGTCACCACCCATAGGCATTCCTCCAACAACTTGGACACTACGAGGAGGCTCTTAAAGAAGGGTTTTGTCATGTGACATGGCATTGAGGTCTATTTCATCCAATGGAGAATCTTAAAGGATGTGATGGGCACTGCCCTGATGTTTCGGGTTTGCCTTTGCCTCAACAATGCCTAGATGCGCGTTTATGCGTCGGACATCACCAAGCACCTTATCGGGCCCTGGAGCAAGTAAAAGAAAATAGAGATAGGCCTTGTCCACTCTGTTGAATTGGGCGACACTCGCTCGATCAACCTCTGACAAACCCAAGCTCCATCCTCAACAGTGTTTGGCTCACCCTCACCAACCATGTAAAGGACAAATAGATGGAGGCGATCATGGGGTCGGAGAATCCGCCGGAGCACGGGCAACGGGTGTAAGTTTAAGTGTCTTTAGTTTGGTTTCAGTGATTAATGGCAAATCTAATTGTATGAGACTAATATAATTCTTTAGCATATTTTTTGTATAGTCTCTTTGGGATATAAAAATAATAATGAGGTATATACTAAACTCTTATGTTCTTATTTGATCTCTCTCATGGATCCAAAGTATAGAGTGAACTTCTTCATTGTCCTTCACTAAATATGTGTATATGCTTTCCACCATATTTATATGCATGCACATCTTGAGAGAGTATTGATATATCATTTACTCATATTTACATAATTTATATTAGCTTGTCATGCATCAAAAAAAAGTTGAGAGATTTATGATAACAAATTTGAGTAATTATTGTTTTGGTTGACTAATCTCTCTTCATGAGTTGGTGGATAAGTTTCTCCCAAACTTATATGAGTGGAGATGTTGATATATTCTTTAATGATGAATTTTAATTATAATAATGAAACATAAGTAGATTAAGATATATGTATTATTTTTTCTCTCCATCTAAATATTGACATATATGTGATTTCTATATTATTGATATATTCTTATGAGACTAATATATTATTTGACCCACATCCTTTTAGTTTCAATTACTTTGAGAGTATGCAGATTATGAAGGTATGTATCTATGTTTATCTATATCAATGCCACATGCCTTCTATATATGTATATGTATAGGATAAAGCCCCATTGGTTTATATTTAGTTATGTATGCACTTACTTCTGATATATATATTTTGTATGCATGTGTTTAGGGGGAGCAAATCCTATATTTTTGTTATGCATGTTCTAGATACATGTAGGTCACCTTCTTTATAATATTGGATCTTTAAAATTGACTATATATGTGAGTACATGGTGTTAATGGATACTCAACAAATTAATTCATATCTTTTATATGCAATCGATTGATCATCAAGTGGAGGATGACAACTGATTTGGTAGTACTAATGTTTTTCTTTGATTTATGCAAAGAAATATGTTCTACCATAATGAGCCTAATGGATGACACTATGATTTGATGGTTATCAAGCCATGAACTCGTCATGTTGATAAAGATAAAGTTAACCTTGTGATAAGAAGTAACTCTGGATAAAGGTTAATCATGACACAACATAAAGATGGTTCAACCAGATTGTTACAAGTGTTGATCTTAACTCAAGCATCGACCCCGATGTGAATAGCGCAAGACAAATGTATAATGAAACTAAGAATTTTTTTGTTAGTCTTTTACCAGTCTTTGTGTTTGTGAAAAGACCGGATTGCTAGATAGGCGTCGTATTATCAAGAGGGGTCTATGAAGTGAGTATGTGGATGATTTTGTGCCATGTTAGTTTACATGCTCGTAGTGAGAGTGTCTAGCTAAGTGTAGTGAGTCTTTTCTTATGTCCCATGCAAAAAGTAAGGTGGGCATATCTAAAAGGAATGAGTAGTCTATTATGACTATGTCCACTCGAGTGTCTTTTAGAGTTTGAGTTATTTATCCTTTATAAAAGTTATGATTCTTTGATGGATTATTCATAGGTTGTATATCCCTTTGAATAAGCTTTCTATAGAGTCCAAAAATGTCGAATTCTAACACTCGAGTAATGAGATATTGTTGTTTTAGTGTTGGTCAGTCGTGCTGAAAAATGGCTTGCGGTCAGACCGCTTGGTGAAATGCAATCAGACTACCCCCCGATCCGATTGGGGTTTTCTAGAGATGTTTTGACCTCACAAAGCGGGTGCTGGTCAGATCAGGACTAAAAGTCGATCGGACCGGAAGTTTACAGAATGGTTTTTGAAGGTGCCGATTGGACTGGACCTCAACATTGGTCAAACCAGTTTGCGCATTAAATACACTACAATGGCTCTTTTTTTACCATTGGACAGGCTAGGGAGTCGGACTGGCTCTATCATGGCAATCGGACCGACAATGTCTGGAAGTTGGAGGATCTCGTCTCTAGCGGCTAGTTTGGCTTTGTGGGTGTATAAATACACTCTCTCCAATAGTAAGGATAATGTTTTGGCACTTCACTACATTATTTTGAGCCCTTGTAAGAACTCTTACTCCCTTGAGTACTTAGATCATCTAGTAAGGTGTTGAAGGATGAGTTGAGTCAAGCAAAGTGCATTGCTTCATTTTTAGAGCTAGTGTAGCACTTGATCATCATCAATAAGCATATTATACTTGTTACTCTTAGAGATTTTCACCTCCTATATGGCTTGGAGGAGTTTACCCAGTGACCTTTCTAAACGAGTTTGTGGAGGAGGTCCGGTGGTTGATTGTAAATGGCTCGGTGTTTGCCATCTCTGGAGTAGGGAAAGAATAACCCTTAGTGATCAAGGCTTGTGTAGATCACTTCGGGATCAGCTTTCATCTTGCCCATCTCTTGATGAGAAGATTTGGAGGCTTGGTAGTTTGAGCGGTAAAGTTGGGCTCACCTCAACGGGGATTAGGAAACCGGCAAGTTTCCGAAGCATGGGTGAAAAATCGTTTGTCTCTTGCCTTATTTACTTTGTTGTATTTACTTTGAGCAAATTTACATACTAGAGATTATTTGTGCTAATATCACCCTAGGTTTGCAAATCTCCATATAGGCTAAGTTTCTTTGTGCACACAACTGAGACTAGTTGATTTAGGTCTTGAATCGTGCAAAAATTATTTTAATTATCTTCCGCATATAAAACCCGGTTTTAGCCAAAAGTTTTTTAACTATCTATTCACCCCCTCTAGTCGGCCTCTTTGATCCTATAGTGGGGAGTGAAGCATACCATCCTCTTTTACTTCAAAGAAGACCATGATCACACTACAATGGCGATCGACTTCAGTAACCAAGGCTCCTACTAGCCAACCAAGCGGTGCCAGCCTGTTAGAGTGAATTTCAGACTAAATCTAACTAAGGGAAATAAGGGGAGAGAAGCACAATGGCACTCACATGTAAAACAGGGCCACTAACACCTAGAGTGTAACCGCGTAGCTCTTAGGTTTGGCTAAGCACTAACATTCCCTAAAACCATCCGATACTAAGTTTGCGCTACAGTGATTGAAAGATTTGACTCCTATACCACAATGATCGCCGGCTAGTACCGGTGGAGACTAGAAGGACGGTGTTACTTTTAGTAGCACCACGTTAGTTGACGCACGACTACATCAACCTGTACTACTACACTGAGTCGGAGGCCTACTCCAACAAACCAGATCAAGGATTCGATGGTATCATCTTCCAATGCCGGTCTGATTTCTAAACCCCTTAATTTTCACATCAAGAAGTTGCTCATGATTTAGGTAAAATTCATGTTTAATTTATCCCTAAATTAACTTACATTTGTTATGAGAGCATGAGAGCATTTGACCTAAACTTGAACCCATTAGAATTGGCTAGAGCCTTTGATCTGTTGATTAAGGTTTAGTTCTATTTGAGTGGAATGATTCTTGAAGTTATGTTTCTCTGTTAATGCCTAATTAGTCCTTAATTGCCTCCGATTAGAAATAGGGTTTAATTTAAATTACCTCTGGTTAATTACGCCCTAGTTTTAATCCTTTTTGGTTTCGGGTTAGCAAGTAGGAGGGGAATTGGGTGAAATCGACATAAGGCAGTCGGATCAAGAACCCTAGAAAGAAATCCCCAAATAGGAGCATTGCCGCGGCATCAGCATCGCTGCGGCCCGCCTCCGCCGTCTCGGACCAGTCCCGCGCCTGCATCAGTCGCCGTGCGAGACCAAGGCTCGTCTCGTCGTGGCCCCGTGCCGCACTGAAGAGCAGAGCCGAGGCGGATGAGCGGTTGCGCCGCAACAGCCTGCCGTGCTCTGTTGACCCCATCGCCGCCGTCGCCGCTCAACCCATGTGGGGAAGTCGGGGAGAAATGGGGAAATGGCGTCGAGGGTTTTGGTTTGAGGAGCCGGCGACGAAGTCCATGGCACGGACGATCTCAACCGTCTGATTTGATCGGACGGCCTTCGCTGCGCCACCGCCGAGTCGGGCTTTCCCACCTAATTGGGCTGCCGCAGCTTAACTCGGCCGCTCGCGCTTTGCCCCAACGGGCTGTGCGTGCGATTGTAGCTTCACAGTTATATTTCCTTATGGTTTTTACGCGGCTACAGGTTGATTTAAATGCCCTATGAATTTATGTCCAAAATTTAAATTGAACCTACGGGATATTTTGATTTTATACTTTACTTTTGTATTAGGATATAATCATTTAATTTACTCATGGTTAATTTTCTGACCAACGTTGACAATTACTATGAGTTACTTGTTGATCTCCTAAATAATGATGTTGTTTGATTCCATTCAATACTGCCCAAAGGTGTTGTGAAATGGAATTAGCATGTTTTTATTCATACCAACGTAGGTTTAAAATCATGTAATTATATTGTTTCCTAATATGTTTGTGGTTTTATGCTAATTTCAGCTTCCGGTGTTGCCCATGACATGGAAGGCATTGAGCAGCTCACTGGGAACAACTTCCCTGCTTGGAAGCACAAGCTGATGCTGGTGTTTGGCGAACATGAGCATGATTACGCCTTCCACCATGCTACTCCCGTTGCTCCTGATTCATCTCATGAAAACTATGCCGAGCTGAAGATGGCTTATGATGTTGCAAGTGAGAAGTGGAAGTGGTCCAACAGGGTAGCACTCCTGACTATGAAGAGCACTATTTCTGTAGGCATTAGGGGAGGAATTCCTGATCCTGAGAATGCTACTGAGTACTTGTCCTCCATTGAAGAGAAGTTCAAGCTGTCATCCGAGGCTTATGCAAGCACTCTTATTATGAAGATGCTCATAAGATGGTACTTGTGGCATTAGGGAACATGTCCTTAAGATGAAAGACATGGCTGTCAAAACTCAAGGACCTTGACATGTCGATATCCGATGGATTCTTATTTCACTTCGTCATGACTTCCTTGACCCTGCGTATGAACCATTTAAGATAAACTATAATACGTGGAAAAGTGATCCATGAGTGAACTGACGAAAGAATTTAGCGAGGAAAAGGATTTGGCATTTATGGTTTGCAACAGAAAGGGAAAGATGAAGCTCTATAATAGAGGGGAACCAAAGGGTAAGAAGCTGCAAAATTTCCCCCCTGCTTTGTCTAGCAATTCTACTCATTAGGGAGAGAAAGCTCCTACTGCATCTAATGCTATGAAATGTCGCTTCTGTAAGAAGGAAAGACATGCAGAAGTGTCTTGGTTTCCGCCAGTTGGTCGCTAAGAATGGTAACTACAATATAATTTCATTTGTAGATGAGTCACTTTACACCGATTTTCCACATAGCTCATGGTGGATTGATTCTAGTGCTACCGTGCTTGTCTCTAACTCCTTGCAAGGATTCTATTTAATAAAGACTATAAGAAAGGGACCTGAAATCTTAGGGTGGCTAATGGTGAACAGGCTAAAGTGAGGGCGTTGGATAGCTTGAGTTTAGATAGCGGCTTCATTCTCATTTTGAATAATGTCCTTTCTGTCCCTTCCATGAGGAGGAATTTAATTTCAGCTCCCATATTAGATTATGATGGTTTCTGTTGTGTTATTGAGAACAACAAGTGTGTTATTCAATTCTGATGTAATAATGTTAGATTAGCCATTAAGCATTATCATCTTTTCATGCTATTATTTAAGGAATCTTACTCATTATTCAATGTGTGTGATGTTCCTAATAAATGCGAGCACAATGTTAGTAATGAGACATCGTCAAAGTTATGGAACTTCTAGGCTATATTTAAGGAGAGAATGAAAAGTCTCCTTAAAAAAGATACTCCATTCATTAGACTTCTCTAACTTGAACACTTGCATTGATTGTATTGAAGGAAAGTGCACTAAAAAAATAAGAAGGGAGTGACATGTAGTTCCCATCCCATGGAAATAATTCACACTGACGTATGTGAACCTTTTTTTATCACGTCCATACATGGCCGTGACTCATTTATTATTCATTGATGATTATTCATGCTATGGTTATATTTACCTTATTAAAAAACAGTCTAAATCACTAAATAAATTTAAGATATTTAAAGCTAAGTTAAGAACCAACACGACCCTAAGGGAGAATGCCATGACAAGCATGCGACTTATAGACAAATTCCCAGCTATTTCGCTAAATATGTTGAATAAAATATAATAGTAGCACAATATTTCATGTCTGGTGAACCTTAGTAAAATGGAGTTGCTTAACAGTGTAACTGTACACTCATGATATGGTATGGATTATGCTCATGCACTTGAATTTGCTAGTTAATTTATGGATGGAAGCTCTAAAGACTGCTGGACATATAATATACCGAGTTACTAGTAAATCAATGTCCCAAAAACCTTATGAATTATAAACGGATAGAACACCAAGTTTAAATTACTTACTTGTGTTGGACTGCCAAGCTAAGCTAAATTATTTAACCCACATATTGAAAAATTAGACACATTTTATTAGATCTGCTTAAAGATTGAAGGGATATTGATTTTACTGTCAGACTACTAAATTTGTTAAGACTAGACAAGCTATATTTTTAAAAGAATGATAAAATTAGTGGAAGTATTGAAGTAGAAGTCAGGAAAATAGACCTTAGGGAAAACGGGTTTATGTGCCTCTACTGATAATTAAAGAGATCATTGTTCCTGCACCTGACATAAATGTGCCTATCTGAAAATGATGAACAGACTGAAAATGCAGCGCTTAGTGATCAACCTCAAGAACCATATGTGATTACTAATGTACCCATAAGAAGATCATAGAGGGAAAGATCAGCTATCCCAAATGATTACATTGTGTATATGAATGAGGACATACAAAAGTAGATGAAACCATTAGTAGCAAGGATTTATCCAAGTGGATTTATGCCATGAAATGTGAAATGGACTCTATAAGTCAAAATGATATCTTGGACTTGGTAGAAATTTTTGAAGGAATTAAAACAATAGGCTGTAAATGGGTCTATAAGATTCTAAGAGAAATGTCAAATGGTTCAAGGCTAGAGTTGTGGCAAAGGGGTTCACACAAAGACAAGGCGTTGATTATGTTGATACCTTTTCTCTAATGTCCAAGAAAGACTCCCTAAGAATTGACATGGTCTTAGTGGCTCATTATGACTTAAACTATACTAAATGGATGTTAAAACAACATTTCTTAATGGTGAACTACAAGACAATGTTTACATGACACATCCAAAAGGTTTCATTATGGAAATCAGTGAACATATGGGATGTCACCTTAAGAAATACATTCATGGGTTGAAATAAGCGTGAAGCATATAGACAATGGTATCTTAAATTCGATGAAATAATCAGGAGATTCAAATTGAAGAAAATAGAGTGGATAATTGTATATATTTTAAGTCTAAGGGTGTCAAATTTACAATCTTAGTGCTTTATGTGGATGATGTTCTCTTGGCTAGCAACAAGTGGGATATCCTGCTAGAGACCAAGGAATTTTGAGATCAAGGATCTTGGTGTTGTCTCTTATGTTTTAGCCATTGAGATATACCAAGATAGGTCTAGAGGGGTATTAGGATTATCTCAGAAAACATACATTGATAGAGTACTCAAGAGGTACAATACGAAAAATTATTCTATCATGCCTGCACCAATTGTCAAGGGTGATCAATTTGGACAATTTCTGTGTCCATGGAATCAATTACAAACTTATCAGATGAATATAATTCTATATGCTTTAGCTATAGAAAGCATTATGTACGCTCAAGTTTGCACATGCCCTGACTTAACATTTGTAACTAGGATGCTTAGCATATATCAACCAAATCTAGGAATGTACATTGCTATGTTAAATGGGATCTTTGTTATGTTAATGAATCCTTCAATTAAGTGGGAGAATGTTGAAGTTAATTTTGGATTGAATCTATCTAATTGAGGGGAATAAGGGGAGCTACGCCTAATGGCGCTATCCTACAACACACACGACATGTTCCCTTGACCGATTCACATCCGCTATGATTGGAGGTGCCATTAGCAGAATTGGGTTTGATCCCTTATTGCACAACACATATAAATCAGGGCCAGCGGCACCTATAGTGTAACCTCATCGCTCTTAGGTTTGGCTAAGCCCTAACATTCCTAAAATCACCTAATCCTAAGTTTGTGCTATTGCAATCGAAAGGCTGACTCAAGTACCACAACGATAGTCGACTAGTGCCGGTGGAGACCAGAAGGGTGGTGCTACTTTGAGCACCACCAGATTGGTCGACGCTTGGCTATATCAACCCATACAACTACACCGAGTCGGTGATCTACTTTGACGAACAAGATTAGGGATCCAATGGCATCATCTTCCAATGATGGCCCGAGTTCTAAACCCCTTAATTTCCACATCAAGAAGGTGTTCATGCTTTAGGTCAAGTTAAAGTTCATGTTTAATTTATCCCTAAATTAACTTATATTGTTGCCTTGGCACTTGAAGTCTTTGATGGCGGCCGGTGACTGCTCATGCCTGTGAGAACTTCAAGCTCCACTCGTCGCCCCAACAATATTATAGGTTCAACTTCGGTTGAAACAAGGATTGCGATGGTGGCCGCTACAGTGGCCATAATGGCAACTGCGAAGATGACTAAGATGGCAATGTGGATCGTGACCTCGTTGCCAAACCCGAAGGCGATCGTGACCGATAGGGAGACCATACCTAGCCAAGTAAAGGCCATTACAATAACAATGACCCTAGGGATGAGTACGTTAGGGATGGCGGTGCCACAACCTCGACAATGACAATAAAGGTTGTGGGCATGACATTGGTCGGGGTCATAACATCAGGAACCACGATGAACACAACCACGATCACTATAGGTAGCACACACACTCACTATGTGCTAGGCATAGGGGGAACGCTACCAAGACTATGCTCAGGATGAGTCTCCTGCCTCCCTCAGTGATGATGATAGTGTTGGTGGTGCTGTGCTAGCTATTCCTATGGTTGTTGCACCCCTGCTAGCCACACCAAAAGTGACGGAGAGCGCTACTACCCAATAAGAGGAGGAGGTTAGCCGACAAACTGCTCATCGCATCTCATACTTCTTCCCTAATGATTGTGGCGAAGGACATCCTCATCGCCTATAATAAGCAGGAAGCAACTCATAGGTAGGAGGATGACTACATTCACATGGCTGCATTTCTCCTCAGAAAGCTCAAGCTTAGAGCGAGAGAGCCAAGGAATGAATCCTAGTCAGAGCCCAAGGTGGAGGTTTCTATCTAGTAGGTGTTCTCACACATCAAGAAGGCGTTGCCACCTATACCAGCAACAATGCAGGTGGAGGCAATGCTTAAACAACTCAAGCTTGCAATAGCATCGGAAGTCTTCTTTGTTAGGCCATTGCCTCAGTCACCTAGCTGCTTCCTATCGTCCACGCCTTCCTTGTAGTTCATGCCTCCCTTCGGCAACAATATGGGAGGCTGGATGCCGCCCTTACTTGTAGTTCATGTTGTCCATGTGGCTTAGATGTTGGTCGTACAAACTATCTTGTAGCTAGCATTCTCTGTGCCACTTTAGTGAATATGCCAACTCCACAGTCTTCTCCTAGATCGACTACGACGGTGTCGATTGCCATTCCCATAACAATGATCATGGCCACCATGTCAACAACACCTAGGAACTTGCCAGCGGCCTTGCTAAAATGTCTCTTCACCCTGCCACCATAAGCCCTCATCCCATCCTCACTGTGTAGGCCCCAAGCATGTCCTAGTCACTGTGGGAGGGTTCACCAGATTGACGTCACTGACCTTCATCGTAGTGCTGGCATCACAAAGCTACCGGCAAGGCTGATGATAGAGAACTATTAGCGGGTTTTGTTGAAGAGAATGGGACTCCTGAGTGAGGACAACGACACTTTCAAACATGTGCTATTTAAGACAATGGGACTCCTAAGCGAGGACAATGACACCATCAAGCATGTGCTAGCTAAGTATGTGGCAATGTTTAATGGGCCACTACCACTGCACATTATTACGACACTCACGATGATCTTTGGCTTTGAGAACAACGAGCCATAGCTAGACAATGCGCCACTAGAGATGGTAGGTGAAGGCATGGCAGATTTGGCAAATGAAGTGAAGAAAGCTCTTGCTTAATGACCTTGTTCCGTGTCAGTCTAAGTCCTATCATCTAGATGTATCATTGTTGCATGTATCACTACTTGTATCGCTATTATTCTTTCTTATGTGTGTGGCACTGTGCTCACATGCATGTGACCAACTATTATGTTCACCTTCGTATGTCGCCCCTCAACTTGAAATGCTTCCATTCTCACATGTCATATGTGGGTAATAATGGCACGAGTTCTGTAACAATCCTCAACTGGCACCATAGTTCCTCGTAGCAACATGCTTCACTATGGTAACTAGTAGCAACAATGAGAACCTCAATCCCCCATGATAAGCTCAAAACTCGACCTAATGGACTGAAATGTCCGTGGGCTCAACTGGCCACAAAATGCAGTGCAGTTCATGAGCTCAAGCTAGAGACCTCTTGCCAGCTAGCTTGCTTCCAAGAGACCAAACTATGGGATGTTGATGATGCCTTAGCACACTAATTAGGAGGCTATAAGCTTGACAATTTATCCTTTAAGCCAACTAGGAGTAATAATGCTATCCCTGTCTAAAACATCCATATAGCCCACTCCTCTGTAATGGTGGAAGTGACAATACTTTGATGTGGAATTGAGTTCATCCTCACTAGAGTTTATGGACCCACACACAATAGTGTAAAAGATGCCTTCCTCCAACATATTAAAGGATTGAAACCACCCCATAAAGAGAGATGGATCCTAGTTGGAGACTTCAACATGATCTATTGTGCACTAGATAAGAATAATACTACTTTAACATTGGGCTAATGAGCAACCTCCATTTGGTATTAAATTTTTGTGAGCTTCATAAAATCGACGTCAAGAATAGAAAGTACACTTGGAGTAATGAGTGGAGAAAGCCAACCTTGATACATCATGATAGATACTTTTGTAATGAAGCTCGGGACCTAACTTTCTAGCAGCACATCTTGCATGCCCTTGCAATGGGCCCTTCATACCACTATCCGCTACTTTCAAACCCCATGGCACAACACAAGCCACGACCATTCAGATTTGATATCTTTTGGATCCAAATGCTGGGTTTTGTGCATGCAACCACCAATGCTTGGAACTTCCCGTCGCCACACATAAAGCTGATGCATTGACTCAACCATAAGCTCGATTGAATGGCAACTGTCCTCAAAGCATGGTCCAAAAGTCTCTCCTCGCAAACTAAACTTCAATTCCACATGGCGCTAGACATCATTTAGTGCTTGTACATAGCACATGATCGTAGAACCTTATCTAAAGCGAAACTCTATCTTAGAGTAGGCTTAAATAGAAGGCTTCTTGGCCTAGCGGCCATTGAAAGAGTAAGGAAAAGGCAAGCGTTATGAATAACATACCTACGGGAAGGTGATGCTACACAAAATTTTTTTATCTAAAACTAAATGCAAAAAGGAAAAAAATCAGATCGACTAGATTCACAAGGAAAATGGATGGGCGGTCACGCACAAGGAAATGGAAGTGGTTGTTTTTGACCATTTTGCACATGTTATGGGAAGTCAGGAACAGAGGGTGCGGGAGCTCAACTAGAAATCTCTTGGGATATCACTAATCGACCTAGAGGGACTAGACAAACCATTCATGAAAGAAGAAGTGCATAAAGCAAGCCTGGAGATGCCGATTGACAAGGAACTAGGTCTAGATGGTTTCATTGGGAATTTCTTCAAGGCCTATTGGAATGTAGTCAAGGAAGACATCATGGCGTTTCAACTCGGTCTACAACTTGAGGTGCGCTAACTTGAGCCAACTAAACTTGTCTAGCATCGTCCTCATCCCAAAAAAAGAATAAGCTTAATCCATAGTGTGGCAAACAACTTATCCAATCTTCTAGCCATGCGACTAAGACTGCTCATGCAGACCTTAAACTCTACAAACTGAAGAGCTTTCATCAAAGGTAATAGCATTCATGATAACTTCCTCTATGTGTGAAACCTAGTAAGGAAATTCCACAAGACCAAGCGACCGATGCTTCTCTTCAAACTAGACATAACAAAAGCCTTCAATCAGGTGCGTTGGGACTACCTTCTTGGCCTTCTTTAGCAAAAATTATTTCCACAGCAATAGAGAGATTGGATAGCGGTTCTACTAGAAACTTCTAGCTCAAGGGTCCTGCTAAATGGTATTCCAAGCAGCACTATCTAGCAAGGACATGGCCTAAGACAAGGGGACCTACTCTCACCTCTCTTATTCATCCTAGCAATTGATCCCCTATAACGACTCCTATCAAAAGCCAGAAATTTCAACCTGATCTCCAAGCTACATGGTAGATCTGGATGCCTTCGCATCTCCATGTACATAGATGATGCAACAGTCTTCATCAACTTGAGCAAATACGACGTCTAGACTTTCAATGCGATCTTGGAGTGATATGGACAAGCCATAGGTCTATTTACGAACATGCACAAGTTATAGGTGGAAATGATTAGATGCCACCACATTGATCTCAAAGACATCCTTGAAGGAACCCTAGCCATAAGAGCTTTCTTCCCAATGAAGTACTTGGGTTTGCCTCTCACGTTGGGAAAGTTGCACATGGCTAACCTGCAACCTTCCTTCAATAAGATAGCAGCAGGAATGGTAGGCTAGACGGGGAGAAACATGGGACTGGTAGGACGAATAACCTTAATCAAATCGGGGCTTACCATGCAACCAATCTACCTTCTCACTGTCCTCAGGCTCACTAAGGATATTCTAGAATAACTTGACAAGTAGTGAAGGTGCTTACTATGGATGGGAATTGGAAGCCTCAATAGTGGCAAATGCAAGATCAATTGGACAAGAACATACCTGCCAATAACAAATGGTGGGCTAGGAGTGATCACCTCGAAAAATTCACAAGATGGCTTTGGCAAGAATGGAAAGAATAGGGAAACCTTGGGTCGTCCTAGAGATGTTGTGTGATGAAACTGACAAGAGACTATTCACGAATTGGAGATGGGACCATAGTGCATTTCTAGGACTTGCCTAGCTACATGGACAACGACCAAAAGACCTAATGTTGCTTGTCTACGAGGTCTTTACTAGGAAAAACAAAACACTTAACAAAAGGTTTGGAAGATAATATCTGGTTAAGACATAGTGCTCCATGGCCATCCGAACAAAATGATTGAACTAATAACTCAACTAGTCAAGCTCTGGAACGTGGCCTAGCAAGTGCTCCTTACTCCAAACGAGCCTGACGAAATGACTTGGAAGCTAACTCTCCATGCTATACATCCTCCACCTATAAATCTCAATGCCTGGGGTTAATCAACACAACCTTTAACTCTATGATTTGAAAGCCTTAGGCCTTAAGGAAGTGCAAATTCCTCACATGATTGGTGATCTAGAATTGACTTTAGACATCTGATAGATTGGCAATTAGAAGATTGTCAAATAGCCCCAATTGCCAACTGTGTCGCACCACCAACATGATAAGATGCATCTCGTCCAATAAAGATATACCATGATACTATGGACGTGGGCTATCAACAAACTACGTATTACCAGTGGAAGCCCAGCTCTATGGTCCAAGAATGGTAGGAGGTACTGGTAAGCTGCCTAGGCCATACAGAGCTTTGCTAACTAAACGATCCACGCAACATCCCTTTTTCAAGCGTGCTACTGAACCAAAGCCTGATAAAATCCCAATTCGTTTCTTTAACCAGTCCAGTCTAAGCACACAAAGAAATAAACCTATGCCCATTTAAAATCAATAAAAAGGCATAGGCCTTTATCCAGTCCATAGCGACCATTGAGTTGAACGAAAATAGTAGTTCAGCATTCAAGTATTTTCCCCCCTATTTTAACTAAAAAATGGGCCTTATAACGCGAAGGATATTCTTAGACAATATAATCTTCAATTTTGCCCCAAAAATATGCACCGCTCACGGTAGTAGAATAAGAAAGCTACGTGCGTGATTACTTATGGCATACACATCTACGGCATTCTCATCTACTTATTGTATATGTGTACGCACAATTAATAATGATCCCACCACATGCAGCAACCAAAATAAACCAGAGAGTAACATGCCACTTGATCGTCGGCAGGTCGATCACATGCGCTTCTTAATTAGTTAGCTAGCTGCCGTGGCATCATCCATCTGCATATATTATTGATCAAACGTACCACGCACTTATGCAAACCAACAATTCACTCCTGGGATTTGGGCAGTACTACTGTAGATGTAGTACTTCAATCTTGCAGAGGTAAGCAGCGCAAGCGGTCGTGAAAAGAAAGCCACCGATGATAGCCAGCTCAAACTCGATATTTATAATCTTGATGTATAGTCCTGTCATAATATAAACTTTGAGAATATAAACAAATATTATTTATAAAATTCTAATATACATACTGCTAGAGTCATTTGCATTAGTATAGAAATATTAAGTATAAAAGGAATATTGAAAATTTTTTCCGACATATAAATAATAGAAAAGAACCTGATAAAATATCGGGAGAGCAATTGAATTACCTATAAAATTAATATAATAAATTCAGACTATATAATTAAAACATAACTAATATAGAGCAAACCCTAAAGAATATAGAAATATTTAATATATATATATAATTATTAAAATTACGACTAATAAGTCTAGATCGGCAGCCTTTATAGAAAAAATTATACTGAAGAAGTTAGAGTAATATTAAAAATGGTTATTAATTACCATAGAAGATGCTTATATTATTTCTAACATATAAGAATGAATTAATAGAATATAATTTAGTAAATATTTCTTAAATCTTAACTTGAAAGTCAGATTTTGACGAATTGAGGAATAAAGATAATAGAAGAGTATATAGATTACTCTATATTTACCATTTTCTATCGACACTATGAACTGTTATAATAGTATAATTAAAAAATGCACCAAATATATTTAACGAAATTGAATAATTTGTTTTAGTATATATAGATAAATTTTTAGTTTTCTCGGAAACATATAACGATCATATTGCTCATTTGGAGATATTTTGTAGAAAGGTAAATATGAAATTTGTAAGGAGCAAAATAATTTCCTTGGTCATGAAATAGGAGAAGGCCAAATACATTTATAGGAGCATATATCCAAAAAATCTTATAATTTTTTAATGTCATGAATGATAAAAAAAATATAATAATTCTTAGGAATAGTAAATTGTGTTACAAATCACATAGACAATTTATCAAAATTAGCATGTCCTTTATATAAAAAATTAAAAAAAAAGACCAAAGATACCTTAATTTAAGACATTAGATTAGTAAAAATAATAAAATAGTCAAGGGTTAAAATCCTTAGAATTACCGTTAAACGATAATAACTTCAGCATAAAAATGGATACATCTCAACGTTAGATGTTGTATTAAAAGAAAGACCTACTAAATATTCATCTAAAATAGAAGAAAAAAAAGATATGCCTCTAGGAAAAAAATGCATAGATATACCTATTATAGTTCATTATAGAGAGATACTTACGATCCTTAATATGGTAAATGTTTTTACACTTTATCTAGAATTCAAAGAATTTATGGTTAGAACAAATTGTGAAGCAATATGTAGATATTACAATACTAAGTAGATTTTCTACTAAGAGATGGATCTTATTTGAAGCTATTATTATTAAAAATAGATACAAAGTTATATTTGAAGAGAAATAATAATTATGCTCTCTTATTTACCTATAGGTATGAAGAAATCACCGAATTATAATAAAGTTGAATTGTAATCTTAAAATATTTCTACTAAATTCTTATAAATTTTTTAAAAAAACTACATGATTTTAGATGATGTGCAGAATACATCCTGATACCAATATAGCAATAAGAAACACAAAAATGGTTAGATGAGCCTTGCTAAATATTTTTATCTATTACATAAGTTAATACCAGCTATAAAATATCATAAAAAATTACAACAGAAGTCCATATGTGGTGTTTGATAGATAGCTTCTAAGAGTTTATATATGCCAAAAATAAATGCAATGTTAGTGGGCGGCGTATCACGAAAGAAATATAAAGATATTAGTGAATCATTAAACCAAGTTATAAATTACTATTTAGAGCTAGCTGCAAGGTAATATATTAAAAATGCAAGACAGAAAAAAAGCTCCAGAATCTTATATTATATATAGATATAAAGGAGAAAGGAACATCTGAAAAACATATAAATAATACTTAACCAAGGATTAATGGTCATAGATAGCCAAACCAATAAGCAATATAGCTAAAAAAATACATATATATATATATAAGAAAAGTTCAATTAATAATGAATTATCAATCATTCGGATGTAGCAAGCCTATTTAATCTATCTCAATTATATGCCTGATATAGATAAAGTGAAGAATAGTTCAGAAATACATTCTCTATAAGCATAGAGTAATAATGCATTCAAAATCATCCGAATTGATCCAAATGTGCATTTGGTGAATGATATATCACTGCTATGATATTCCGATGAAAAAGTGAGATATATGTACAACATGTCTTTAACTTTAGCTAAAAAGAGAACGCCCATGAGCAAGAAAAGAAAAGAAGCTCCACCCTCTGGTATGTGTTAGCTCATGAAGTACTAGAATCATCATATAGTCTAGACGAGACTTGACTTCTCTTTAGCCTCTATAAAAGGAGGAGAACACGTAAGAAGTAGGAGTACCTCCAACCAGAGTTCACTAGCTAATTAGCTAATTAGTATTTTGAGAATATACCCTAAGCAAAGAGTATAATATAGCATTAAGGTAAGCAAGTTTAAGATTGTTGTATCATTCTTTGGTTTCCAGAAAGAAATGTATCTATAGAGAAATGTTCCTTTTGATGAAACTATCTAGGGAAAAGATAAACAACTCATAGCTAGAATAAATTTTAACTAAGAATAATTAAAATAATTTCTTGTAAAAATAATGAAAAATATGATGAGTAGTGAGTATGATATTAAATCTTCTAAAATAAATACCAGCTATCTGAGTCGCCATTCGGAAAGATCTTGAAGATAAATGTTTTTAAGTAAACAATACCTAAATTAGTAAGCAACATGAATGAATGAGTATATATAATTTGCATGTATCGCACGGTAGTGTGGGCGTCCTAGTTAGCTCATACTACTGTAAATATATTCATGGATTTAATAAAATTAATTTAATCTATATTTTTTCCTAAAAATTTAGTTAAACTAAAAGAAAATTAACTTAGGCCAAAATCAAACCACAACGGAAGGAGTAGGAATTAATTTCATCTAGATGGATATACGCATGACCGACCAGCCAATTAATTTGATCCGTGATTAATTAATACTGCAGGAAGCTAGCTAGCTTTCTGTAAGTACACATCAAAATTCCATATTATGTGCCGCTACATCGATTGGCATATGGGTACCTCAACAAGTTGTCCGACCATCAACAGCTAAGTAGTAGAGAACTCAATATATACTTGTTCAGAGCCCGGAACTTCGCAACGTGTCTCACGTTTTCTCGGCACATTTGACGAAATATCTGCTCTACGCATATAGGCATGAGCACGACAGCATAATGAATTAATTCTTGAGAACGAAATGGATACATATAGTGTATAATTAATTTGACAGTTACATACAAGTGTTATCCATGTATCACTGATCGAACCTTTAATTCAATAGATTTCGACCTGATTTTTCAGCCATAGAATGTAGTAATCGGATATATACACCAGATATTTCGTGAGAATTTGTATGGTGCCCGTGTGCTTCTCTGCTCCTTTAGGGCATATATTAACTGTAGATGAATGGCAAAATTTGTTTGAGCGACATCGATTCCAGTTTTCTGCCAATTGTTTTGTTTGCTAAAACACACCAATTTTTTTGTTTGCTAAAACACATCAAGTTTGCTTATATATATATCCTATGTAATTCAAACAAAAACTAAACATGCATTAAACCACATCACCCATAAAACCAGAGCCATTAGATCATTTTCATACTTCATCACAACCTTCTAACAAGATATTAAATATCGGCCATTACTATTCTTCATTAATTATTAGATAACCCAGCAATTATTAACCACTTAACATAGTATAATTAGTATAAAAAAGCCAGCACAAGAAGTCTTGTCATTTTTCATGTGGTACTGGGATCGTGCTTTTTATAGATTCCATATTATTTCTTATATCTATACATTAAAATTTTATAACTTTATTGCACACACGAATAGCACACCACAAAGCGTGGGGTGTCATCTACTTAATAACATATTCATCTTACCACTTCCCATCCCTTTTCGAACTATTAGTCACATACCGAGCTTTGAAATGGAACGTGCTCTGGGAACTTTGTTTAACTTTTTTTCTCTTCGATATGGGGAAGGTAGTTCAATTTTTTTCCTGTATTTTTTCTATCGATTTTTTTCCCTTTGGACCTGGCAAAAGTGGTTCAATTTTTTTCTCCAGTATTCATATTTTTCTTTTTTCTATCTTTTTTGAGCTGTTTTTTCTAAGGATGTGGAATGGATGGAAACAGGAGGCCGAACAATTGTGTTTTTATAATAGTAGCGATAGAGATACCTCATGCCCAGCTAGATGCCTAAGGATCATATTGGTCTAAATAAAGAGAATACGATTGAAAGGCTAGTTTGAAACACTAGCACAAACCAGGTTAACTATAAAGCTCTAAACTCCCATAGCTCGGCCAGTCGTTACAGAGAATTGGTCATTAATATAACCAATCATCTGTTATCAGATGAGTTTCATCTATAACAGCTCGAGACTAGAACAGTTCCAGATGTTGGCGTAAAAATTTTTTAAAAAAATTTCAGATCATGTTAACTGAGGCAACGCAAGCATCAATACAACAATCCACACTCCACTTTGCTTGAACAAAAAATGGATTCATCATATAGCAGCGATGAACATGAACTTGCCTGCCAAATCAAAAATCACCTAAAAAATCACAAACATTTAGTAGCCAGCGTATATGTGCTCCAAATCAGCTCCTGGCTGCTACACCACCATGAGCTGTTATCGTGCCATCGTTCGGTGGTTGGGCAACAAGGGTAGGTGTCACTATTTAGAGGGGATGAGGGCACAACAAGATTGAGGGAGGAGGCTCACCAGTGCCGAATCCTTGCGATGGTATGGTTGACGTTGTCGTTACCCTCTCCTTTATCCTCGAGGCTCAACACCAAGGCCTATCACTGCTAGATTTAGCAATCCCAAGGCCTACCACCACTAGATCTAGTAGCCTACTGGCACATCTACCATCCCAAGCTACGAGAAAAGGGAGCTACGGTCATCACCGGTTATCACCACCACCTTTGCCTGCTTCCTTTCACTATTGAGAGATCAACAGGGAGAGGAAGCTCCTGATGGCCCGCCACCACTGGGGAAGGGGGATGTCGATGGTGTCGTCGGCATCAATGGTGGGGGAGGGGTAGAGAAAGAGGCACGACGGATCCTCCCACCGTCACTGTGCTTGTGCCCACTGCCATCACCCACTGTTGACTGGGAGGAGAGAGCAGGGGGCCGGCGATGTAGATGAGGAGGGAGGGAGGGGGAAATGATAAGTGAAGTAGATGGGAAGGGAAAAAATGAGAAGTGAGGCAAGGGGCTAGTTGAGATTTTTTTTTAATTCAAGATATGGTTGACTAGACCTAAGTAGTCATATGTAACAGCTTCTAATGGGTAGGCGTCATAGATGAGAAGCACATATGTAATGATTTCTAAAACAGAGCCCGCAACAGTTGAGAGGTTGATATATCTGACGGATCGGATGTGTGCTAGTGAAAAAAATTGTTATGACTAATTAAACAAAGTGACCCCAGCTTGAATTACACTTTGCTTACCATCCCTCAAAAATTGCATTGGTTATTCTACCCTATGTTATCGTCGTTGATCGATCTTCCGTTGTTTTTCTATGATACAAATCCCATCTGACAAGTTGCGTGACTGAGTCTCAGTTACACGCTACATCCTACATGTTGCCAACACACTTTTGTTTGACTTCCTATCGTAGCGAACGGCCATGCAAGCAGCTTCGCGAACGATATGATACATGGCTGCACGCATTCGGCCTGCCAAGGAGACAAACTTCCTTCGATCTAGCTAGAGCCGTGTCAACAAGACAAACAACACGTATGTACATCGCATATAAGCACCACGGACTATATAAGATAATTGATCGATCTAGCTGCCCTTTGGAGAATGCGTGTTCAAAAACGAACGTATATGGTGCCTGACGATGGTGACTTTTCATGTAGATTGTCCGGCTTTCATGCCGATTATTCTTATTCCTGCTAGCTCATGCACGCAGAGAACGTGGAGTGTGCTCGCAAGCAAGTCTCGGTGACTTTATGCACCTTGACACGCGAAAATTAGAAAGGCTAAGTACTAGTGGCTCGCCAGCTGCCAGCGTGCATATGCATGGTCATTATGTATATTTCATGGAACCTACTGGGCCGGCTGTTGGCCACTTGGCATGTGAATCTCTTGCGGTTTTACACCCATCAGCTAGCATGCATGTTTGCCGTGACGATTTGATGCAGTAGTGTCAACACGTACATATGTGAATGCATGTATTCCGGACCAGTCTGCATGGGTGTCATGAAAAATTGGTCTTTACAGTTTCCTCCATTCCATTTTATAAGGCATTTTAGTTTTGTCGTAAAGTCCATCTTTCTTAACTTAGCTTTTATCTTATGAAAAAATACGTCAACATCTATAATAATAAATAAACTTAATATATTATAGATTTAATGAAACTAGTTTAATGTTATATTTTTTTTATAAAATTAATTAAAGTTAAAATAAATACCACTTATAACAAAACTAAAATGACTAGGAGAGAATACCAAAGTGTGGAACCTCCAAAAACAAAAAAAAGTGTGGAACCAAAAAATGTTCTATTCGTTCATCTTTATATTCATTTTGTTTGTCTAGGTTAGACTGTTTAGTTTTTCTATATATATAGATATTTTAAAAGGGTCCGGCACAAACTTATACGTTTTTTTTCGTTGTACATCTTTGTGTGTCCCATTAGGTATAACTTTTTTTTGTTTTACCATAGTTCATTGTTTTAGTCTTTGTTAAAACTGATAAAGTATAGTTTTTTCTACGTGCTTTCATAAAGAAACACAAAACAATGGCACACGTACGCATGCAGGCATGTTGGATCCGGATCCACAAGAAAAAATAAAAGGACTTCATGATGACGACAAAATTTTAGTCAACTTAGAAAATTTTGTCAGAACTAATAGCCCCAATAATTGACCAAAAATTAAAATAACCCTGAATATTATCTGGTTAATCAATCCTCGTGAATCACCTAAGCCCGTCCTGACCATATAGCCATCATCACTACCTGCCCCCAAGACACAGTACCGACAGGTAGTATAAAAGGCAGGATGTTAGCCAAACATTACACCGGACTAGCTAGCTTAGCTAGAGTGTAATCACAATAACACTATATATAATTGCACGCATGTGAATCGTCAATCGTGTTACACATGCGCTATATGTGGAGTAGTTAGCGACGCCTAATGTTTTATCGGATCGTCCAGCTTGTGGCTTGTTGCTACCGGCATTTTCCACATCTATCTACCAATCAAAATTTGTATCGTTCAACGCCATTGGAACGAAGCTAGAAAGAACGGTTTAATCAGGTTCTAGCTAGCTAGTTTCGTGTGTTTATATATACTTCATACTATCAAACTTAGTCTACAATTCTACTAACTATTATCGAAGTCTGAAAATAATTCTTGAACACACACACACACACATATATAAACCATCGACTTGATTAAACAATATAGTAAAACCATTTGCTTTTCAACCTTTGGCACAAATCTAGAGTGATTTTGGCGATGTCCCGCTGACATGGCAATTAATGTAATACTCAAGGCTGAATAAAAATTTTAATTTTAAAATTTGCTAAATGAATTTCAAAACTGTCATTTGCACTAGGAATTGTCTGTCACCTATACAGACTTTGTACAAGCAAAATAAAGTATAATTGGACAGAAAAATATATTTTAAAAATAAATAAATCATCTCTTACCTAGTAAAATTGGATTTATTCTAGTCTAGACAAAATTTATCTAGGCTCTATACAATGCATTGTCAAATAAGTATAAAAGATTGTAGAAAAGTCCCAGTTCTGCATTAGATAATTAATTATGTAGGTTTACTCTATAGAGAGTTTTAAAAAATCAGAATTTTTAAAGGTGGCATACCTCTGCACGGTGCATGTCAAGTGTGCTGCAAGCAAGCTGTCTTATTAGTATTATTGTTGTTTTTGTACTAAATGTGCAAATTGCACGCCAATATATTAGAAGGAAACAGCAACAATTTACAAAGCGAACAGCGTGGCAGCCATCGCAGCAGAGGAAGGGGAAGGAATTCGTTGTTATTGTTGTTGTTGTATCCTCAAAAATTTGAGTAATAATAGAAAGAGTTCACAATTCAGCATTCCCTTCATTCTAATTATAAAGGGATATTTTATTTTGTTATGATAGATCTTTATCAACAATTATTTTACTAATATATTGTTTATACGACAAAAAGTATAACCATAAGTACTTTCAATTACATAAAAAATCTAGTAACATTAATTTTATATCATCAAAATTATATCTTAATAAAGTAGTTGTTCAAAGTCTTATACTAACGAAATAAAATTTGTCTCAACGGGAGGAACGGAACTAGCTGTTGATCGCTTCTTATCCTTGATTGTTTAATTTCCCTTGATATCCATATATGTACAGTTCAGTATCGATTTAATTAGACAATATTAATATTAATCTCTCTATACACTGTAGAAACGCTAGGAGGGCAGCATGCCACGTTATCAATTTTTTGAAAAACCCCTCTATCTTTTTGTTAAATACGTGCAGCTCTACATGCATGAACATGATTTGATCTCAAGCGTGGCCTCCATCTGGCCATCCGTTTAACCCAAAGATGCCATCCCTTCCATTGCCATCAGATCGGCAGAAGAACAATGGACGGAAAGGATCTATCAAGCAGATAAGCTGCCCTCCCTCTCTAGTCCAAACGCCACATGAAGACACCTTTGATTTCGCCTTTTCCGTTCCTCACCCTATCGCATGGCTCGCGTCCACTTAACACATGACTCGGTCCTGCCTTTGTTCTCACACGCACCGTCACTACAACCTCTTTTTGACTGTTATACTAATGAGGTTGTTGTATCTACCAGAGAAGAGGCCAAGGTTATTGGAACAGGTGACTTAGCCTCGCCACCAGCGAATCCAGTCGCCTAGATATGAGGAACACAAGCCATCACCACCCTCTTCTCCTCTGCTATCCCTATCCTATCACCCCTTTTCCCTCACTCTCTCTGCCTCATTCGATGAGGCACAAAATCAAACTTAGGGCCTATGGGTGTTGAATTATTATCATGATTAATATTTTATGATAAATAATTGGCTTTGCAAATGATTTAATTAATAAAAATTAGTTTGAAAATATTTGTGTGAGTGTGTATGACTAAGATGAGTCAGTTTACAATATCTGTGTCTAGAAACGATTATTTTGTCTATTTATATATATGTGACTTAAAGTCAACATTGCTCAATGGTGATGATCAAGACTATATTTAAAAAGGAGTGAAGGTCTAACACAGTTAAAGTATCATGTGATAAAGTTGGACTAGAGTCATTAAGCTTAGAGCCAAAATCTATCAATTGCGAGGCCGGGACTAGATTCAGGAAAAATTGAGGTCTAGATTGATAAGAATGACATGTGACGAAGTTAAGCATAAGGTGGCATATAGTGGATGGATATTATATGGGACTATTTTGTAATAGGCTTTACGAATTGTGTATACAAGTATAGTATAAATCATGAATAAATTTAGAATAAAACTAAGAAAAAAATAAAAATTAAATTATGAAATTGTAAAATGTTTGAAATACAAGAGGTTGATTTTTATTAGGAATAGAAGTTCTACACTCTAAGTAGAAGTAAAAGTTCTACTTCTACTTGAAGATGAAGATTTTAGGTATAAATAGATAAGAGGTTGATTTCATACGAATATAAAAGAAAGAAAGTTTTTAGTTTCAAGATAGAGATAGGTGCTTTATAAACGTTTTGTAGATATATCTTGATGTAATAAAGTTAATTTATTTTTAATAATTTTATTAAGTTGTATTTTTTATTTACGAGCAGTTAACAAGGCGGTGGATAGAATGATACTATTAAGACGGTTAGAATGATGAAAACACGGCGATCAGACAAGTGATAGATAAGAAATCAGATTGGTAGTATACAATAGTACATTATAACTTTATCTATGTTAGAGGGTTTTTTATTCCACAAAAATATTTATTTTTTTGATAATTCTATTATTCACCCCTTCTAACGTATTTATATTTTAATCCTGACTGACCAGCCGATGTATATGGCCACCTAGAGGCAATGGACATAAGCTGCCACCGCAGCCATTTTCTCCTATCCCTCTCTGCCCCTCTTCATGTGGCCCTCTTAATCTCCTTTTCTACCTTGCTCGATACTAGGTCTTGCTCAGATAGAAAGAGATGGTAGCAGCAGTGGGAAGCGATGGCTAGGAGGTCGCGGAGAAGGACGGCTCGGTCAACTGCCACGATAGCGGCTGTGGATCGGCAATGACTGTGGCAAGGCCACCTCCCGATGCCATCCGTTCCATTGTACACGGCAGTGGAGCCTTCCTACACAAGTCCCCTGCTCAGTTGCTTCACTTGAATATCCTCTCCGTTCTCTTCTCCGGTGAGTTTGCATTGGGAACCGCTCCTCGCAGCCATGCTTCTCCTGCTGACTACTTCTAACAGTTGATGGTACTGATTGCTACTTTACTGCTGTTGTATTTCACGGATATTAGATTTGGGCATAGTTACTACTGATTAGGATATCTATCCCACTGACGCAGATTTGAAGTAAACAGACACCATCCTGTCCTCATCCATTCCATTGAAAAAGGAACTTGCAGTGAGTTGGTGATCTTCAGACATTACCAATCGTACAAACACCTTTTTGTTCGTTGCAGTGTGTATTTTTGGAATGCAGCTTTTTTGTACTTACCTGAATTAAGACGACATCTTGCCTAGAGCAACTGCTGATTTTTGCCTCATTATAAACCTATTAGGAATGGTCAGTCTGTCAGGGATTATTTTCTTGATGTTCATGATTCCTAACACAACGAAGGGATGAGTAGCAATTTTGACTTTGGAGGTATGTACCTGATCCTGCCATTTTATGTTCTTTTTCTTAAGAAAAGTCGGATCTACCCCTATAATTTTTTCCTACAGTTTTGCTACGTTGTGCGTGAATCTCAAAAGTTCACCTATATAATTACATCAAGCCTGCAGGTGCTCTCCTACAATATCTATGGTATAGAGGTTTAGGTATGCTCATATTTCTGCTAGAGCCGAAATCTCATGGAAGAGTATGTATCCGTATTCTCTATTTAACAATGAAAGATTCGTTGAAGCTAGAATGCTTGGAGACATGATAATTTCAATCAAGTTGACTGGTCGCTAACTGTGGTTCAATACCAAATGGCATAGGAATGCTGGTGAATCAACTTCCTACCACATCAACAATGGACCTATCTCAACAGCTATCGAATTCATGTATGTTTTTTCCCTTTTTCTTATGTTGTTTATTTGTAGCATTTACATTCCTTTTTCTGCAATATGTACTTTCCACAAAAGGCAGAACTGCACAATATAATGGTATGTTTGGCTACGGACTGCAAGGTACAGTTAGGTTTGATGAAAAATGAAAATATTTATCACGTCCTACCTCCACAGCTGTTTATTTTTCCGAGGTAGGATATGTAGTACTCCAGACATCCAAAGAGGCCAGGATTAAATATACGCAGGTTGTGTTTAGATGGTTACAAAGACCAAATGATCGGAATCTTTGCTTAATTCGTGCACCACAAGCATGAGCAAGTCTGAAACTTGCCACCGGTCAGTTTGCTCGCAGCCAATTCGAGTAGCGATGTGCTATTCATATTTCTTGCCCCGCGCCAATCCTAATCCTAATATTCATAAAAAAGAGTTTCGCTCTATATCTTTACTGGATGCAAAAATACATTGTTCCTTTGTATTTTGCATTTCAGAATTTAGTTTTATTTTGGGACAAAAAAAAGCTGCAAGAGGCTCCTACTGTGTTATATTAAATAAGATATTATAAATACAGGATATGTACAGAAAGATGAAAAGAAAAAGGAGAAATTATACAAGGTTGTCTAGCCATGATTTGCCTTATGCAAATGTAAGGCAAAACCTTCCCTAAAAGAATTATTCTACTATTGAAAAGAGGGCCGAATGTTATTGAAAATCATATCTTTCCAACAACTTCTGAAAAGAAAGATAAACCAAATTGTATCTTCAAGTGCAGCACCGTATTCAAAAATTCCATACGTAGATCCCAGTGAATGCAAGGAATTGCCAACATTATTGAGCGAAAGAACACTAAAAAAAGGGATGGAGCACATGCTCCAAGGTTGAGTTAGAACATATTACACATTTGGGACCATCTTGAACCACAAATTATTTTGTATACAACAAGTCCCTAGTGTTAAGTCAATCCATTAGCAATAACCATTGGAAGCCCTTGATCTTCATTATACTTACTCTTCCAAATCATTATTAAGGATGCAGCAAGCTGTAGAGGTAAAATTGCTTTGGGTTCAGTCAGATCTCACACTTTCCATATCCAAACCCACATTTTGTAATTGGAATCAGGTCAGGCACGGATAATGTCAGGTTCGAATATAGATACGGATAATATCGGGCACAAATATAAAACAAATATGTACCAAGATAGATACGAACAGTATCAATTATATCCGTCAAACCAATAACCATATAGACAATAGCAATCAACTATTCCATATATCATAATACGACTATATTACTAATGTTATAAAGCTTGTTAAGCTCGTCCTAATTTCTCAAGCACATTTATTATTTGATAAAGCATTGTCTAGCGTGAGAGTAAATATTTTTTGTCAATATTCATAGATGTTACTCCCTTGACAAATGCATTTGCAACCTAGTTCCTATATGCTTCCCATCAACATGAATGAACTTGAGAATTCTCTTTTGCATCAACCAATTTTCACCAATCCAATGTGTAGTGATGCACATATAAGCTTTATTCTAATTTGATGTCCACATATATGGTTGTAGAAATTCGACTAGAAACATATTTTAGTTCATCATACAACACTCTCTTTTTAGCTTAAAACAAATATAGTATCTATTTCTTAGTGGTAATGCGACACTTCAATGCAAAACTAAGTCAAAGAGACATGATGAAATCAACAAAATGCTCATGCTCAACTAGACAACAAATATTCATGCATAATAACAATTATATAGAGATGTTCCAAACTTACTATAGGTTCATACCTAAAAGTCCGAACATCCCCCTTTAACTCAAGTTATTGCTAACCTTGTTTCAGTGAGTGAATATGGCTCAAATAATTCCAAGTGCTTTGTACCATTTACTATCTTTGCACCAAACAATCTACCACATTTTTTTATTTTTTATTAAGTTGTTTCTCTTTCACACCAATAAACATTGTTCCTAACCTTGTTAGTCTACTTACTCGAATACTCCCGAACCTTCGAGCTACTCTTCTTTTGCCTCTTAGCTATAGGTTCGACTTCTCCTGTGAATGACCTATCATCTTTATTAGGAATAACAATAGGTTTTGAACCTCCACCTCAACCTCTAGTGGCCATGGTTGCATCATGTGGTGCCAATGCAACCAATGCCAAAGTTTTTGGTGTCGACACTGAGTAACCAGTACCAATAGTCTATTGTGGTACTAGCCAGAGATGCACCTATGCTAGCATAAGCACTCATGCTTACATCACCACTAGTCTTATTTATCCTACAGCCAAACAACAAAAGTAAAATGAGAAAAAATCCACCTAATTTGATGTTGAGGAAGGGCAATGAAACATTAATCTTTAGCTAACCTAGATGAGCTGCTAACTTCCACAGGAGATGAGGATGTGGCATGGTGTCCTTCAACGATCGGTGTTGATGACCCAAAGGAGGCAAGGGCCAAGGAAGCAGCCCCTTAGTACAGTGGCCAGCAGCAGTCTAATGGCCATAGCATAGGCTGACACTCACAACACTGTAGCACGACGGATGCAGGGCAGCACATCAACGTGCAATGGTGGGTAGATGTGGTGTGACAGGTGCAACATTGGCACCACTAGCGGTTAGCAGCTATCACTCGTGCCTACGCGCTGTAGGCGACAGAGTCACGGCGGCAATGCGTGTGTGTGGTGCCTCTATGCTGCCTATGCATTGTGTGGCTTGTGCTGCTTGACTACCTAAGTGCCTCCGCCTTCCCTAGCTAGGATTATTGGTGGACCGGTGATGGGCCTTTTGGGCCTAGTTTAGTGGTGTGGTGGGTTGGTGACTATTGTGGCGTTGTATTGAGGCTTGGTGTGGTAGTGGTGTCGGTTGGTGACTATCGGGAAATATCCATATAGTTTATATGATACTTTGTATTGGTCGGATACCGACCTCCCAAACCTGATCTCATATCCACTAGAAAATACCTAGATTCAGCTCCAATACGTATGTAAACACTTAGTTACCTAGATTTTTGACCCAAAATAATATGTTCTGGCGCACAGGTGGGAAATATCCAACCCGTTTTCACCCCTAGTAGGCTGGAGGTGCACAAAGAATGAGTAACCTTTCTAAGATTTTCACTGCCCTGAACCCCATACATAATCCCATTCATCATTTTGTTGAGACAGTGTCATGTTTTCCAATTTATCTTCCCGTAACTGCCATCACCTCATTGCCCCCATGGATAGTGGCAGATGCAACTTTTGCTCCATGTCATTCAACTGCGTGAATTTCAGAATCCATTTATGACTAGGAAGAGCTTCATATAGAATTTATGATCCTAGAATTAACTAACAAAACAACAAATTGATGATGGGAAAATCTCTCCAATAAATCAATGTAATCAGTTTGTTTGTGTAGTATCTACTCACTTTAAGATAGGTAATCAGAGGGAGGTGAATGATTGTGTAAGATAAAATTAAAATTTAACTCTTTCCCCTAATCAGAAAACCTAAGAAACTTTGTCTTTTACATAACACTGTCGTTACTAAACAGATTATAGCCATACATCTCTAACATCAATCGACCTAGAAATTTTATAGAATAAACTGTACAAAATTCTCAAACAAACCCAGCTAGAATCACCTAAAACAGACATCTAGAAGATATTAACCAAACAAAAGTACTAATGATCAAAATTAATTAAACCCTAATCAATTAATAATGTGAGATGTGAAAATAATTAAGCAATCAAACTTTTCACAAAACTATAAAAACAGATCAAAGAAATCAATCCAAAACATAGGGGAAACAAATTAATCTAAAATCAAATGTATGCATAAAAAGAGAGATTAATTACAAATCATTGACAAACTTTATCTTTATTATCAAAATTATGCTTACAATTTCTTTTAAAAAAAACTCTCTTAATTTTTTTTTACAAATCACTAATATCTTACCCACTAAAAGGAAAAAACTTAAATACCATAAAATTTCATAACCACCATTATGTTTATTCTCAGCCGTCAAATATGAAATAGACCCTACAAATCACACCACATCACCTGTTACACCAATAACCATAGAGTCTGACACTGTTAACGCCAAAATTTGGAAAGCCCACGAAGGATTGGAAAAAAGATTGGCTTAAGTAAATAAGGGTTCGGTTGCCATAGGGAGGAAGCCGATTGAATGAAACAGGGAAAGATTCGGTCTAGGATTAGAAGGTTATCCAAATGAGACCGAGTTTGAGGAGGAGTCGTGGTTCACGACAGGGTATTCTATTGTATCTTATATGGATAGGAAGATTTAGTTAGTTTGTTTAACTTCCTTAGAGATATTTTTCATTATCTTTGTTAGGAAATAGCATCCAATAATTGTTGTAAACACATCGGACTTTGTAAACCCAGGGTATAAATATAGACCCCTTGGAAACATGTCAGACATCCTTTGATCAATACAACCTCGGCGCATCACCACCCTAGTTCATCTAGGTTTTCACCGGTGGGGTCTGGCTCTCGACGCGGGGCTGCATTGGTTAAGTTCGATCTCTGGCGAAGGGGTAAGTCCCGCCACTATCTCGATATGTCTCGCTCTATCTAAGGCTGCATCAGCTAGGTTCGACATCTTATATCGATCGGATGTATCACATCACGTACGTGTAGGATCTATCGGTCTATCAAGCTCTCTCCGCCGTCATCGGTCTTGTGCTGCATCGGTTAGGTTCAACCTACAAGGCTACCGATGGTAGATTCAGCTTTAGGCCTATAGGTATCTGTACGGTATTTTATTGGAGTGTTAGCCGATGAGTTATCTATATGTTGAGCGTCACGCCCAATGCAATGGCTCCTCGGCCGATACGCACCAAGTGTTCAGAGCCTTCCTTTGAGCGTCACGCCAAGCTCATCGGCTTTCCAGCTGATATGCGCCTGTCTTTAGAGAGATGTCCTCTCATCAACTCAACTAGCTGATGGGTTCGCTTCGCCCTTAGTTCAGCACAACCGATCCGGCGTCCACCATCACGTTGCCATTGGCCTCGGTCTCGTACTGTCTCGATTAGGTCTGATCTTCGAGATTCGGTGCTAGCAGCGTCATCACGGTGGGCGACGGGTCTCATGCTGCCATATCCGTTGTGGCATCGGCTTTACAACTGGTCCCTTTTATATGATTCCTTGCCAGCTTGCATATGCTTTCATTGGCTTTCTAGCCGATGAACGACCACGACAGGTTCCGTTGACTACCAAGAGGGATCCTACGCGCCATGCTATTCTCTGAGTACAATCCTGTGCCTTTATCGGCTCTGCAGCCGATGGATTAGGGACTCGTGTTCGCTACACCTGGAGCCATCATATCCTTCATCGACATCCGCCTACATCGGCTCCCCAGCCAATCGAAGGACGTCCTGATTCCTATTGGCTATTAGTCGATAGCAGGAGCCATCCGTATACGGCCGATGACTAACTCGATCCTATCGGCAGCCAATCGATAGCGAGGGCTCATATCGGCTCGTTGTCCGATTGACCCATTTGCCTCACCTCCTTGTCAATTGCAGGGTCAAATTGACTGGCACGCCCGTACCCGCACCATCGTGCCGGAGCCGACCAAAACCCATGACCCCCGACATGCGTACCTCGAACCATGGAGAGAAGCCGATCGGCCTATACTGGAGCATCGGCGTGCTCGCACCGGGTTCCAGCGCGAACAGACACATATCCCCAGATAATCCGACTCAGTCACTATTCCCACACATGCGAATCAATCCGATTGTGCCACATCTCGTCTAGATCTGCTACGGCCACACATGCGCCTATGCGCCCATGCCACATCTCCTGTTCTGGCCCTACATGTTAGCTGTAGAACCTTCCCGCGCCCACGCTTACGCTCGCTGATAGACCTGGCCCACCTATCAACCACACTACCTCCTCACTCTTGTGCCCTCGCCCGTTGATAGGTCTGGCCCACTTATCAGCCCATCTCTCACCAACGCACCCATGTTGCTGGGTAGATTTTCATCGTCAGCCTACTCCACCTGCCTTTTGACTTCTCGGCATAACTGCCAAGTCAGCCTATTTTGCCAGCCCAGTCACATTCGATGTTCTTCAGCACATGTCAGCCTATTCTTGCGCCGTCTTTAGCCCATTTTCTGCTAAGCTGATTTTGCACTATTCATTCAGACAGGCAACAAATCCAGTACATTCCTGCTAATTTAGAAAATTAATTTCTTAATTTTCATTCGAAATTTCTCCAAATTTTTGAGCAATTTTTCTTTTCATCTATTTTTCAAATTTAATTTCTACACATAAATAAACAAAAAATATTCTCTCACACATATTTTAACATGATCTATATCAATACACACACGCTCAAACACATTTTTAACAAATAATTTTAAATATAAACGAATTGAATAATGATAAATTTAATATAAATTAATTTTGCCAATTTCAATATAAATCATTTTACCAATTTTGCTTAAACCATTTTTTTCATTATTATTCTCTAATGATATCCCCATCAATAAAAATATTGGCAACAACACATGAATATTGAAAATTGACATTTATCTTCAAAAAAGATTTGTATTTAACTTCCAAAAAAAGTGCATAAACTCTCTCCTCTTTTTTATAATGGATTCATTAAGAAAACAAAAAAGAAAAAAGTTTTCTAATTTTATACCAATTTTTTTTGTTTTGATGAGCATCACAAATCATCGATGTAGATAGATGTCATGCTAAAAATTCTGTTGCACTCACACATCAATATATATATGCAAATATAGCATAAGTACAGTTAACAATAAGTAGAATTAATAATTTATTGTAAGACATTATATTTCTTATTCAACTATTTTATAACTTGTAAGCAATGTACTTTATTCGTGCCTTGTTTTAATAAATTGAGGACCTGATTGATCTCAATGAACTATATGCACCATTAGCCTTACTTTTTAACACATTGAAGCATTTGTGTTTTTTGACCATTAAAAGTTTAAGAATCAGATTTCAGTTATACACATTTTTTTTAAGTTCATACTAAGTAATCTCATTAAAAAAAAGTACTACAATACATATTTTCTTATAATTTTTATCGCACATATTTTTTATCTTTATCATATTTTTCATAGCATATTAGCACTTTTAAATCAAGATCAAAATAGATAACAAAGTTCAATCATGTCAAGATTTAATTCAAGTTTCATTCCATCTAGTTAGTCATGCAAAGATCAACAACATATATATAGAAACATGAAAGCACTCATGTCTTGTGACATGGACATGACTAAAAGTAATACATGTAAATCATATGTAGTGCTTATTATTTAATAAAAAATTTTACAAATAAAGAACACACAAAAAATATGTTACAAAGGTTGATGCTCGCCCTCAAAATAATCCCATAGGATGAATAACCCCAAATTCTCTTGAAGGCAAGTAAAAATAGAAGAATCCAAAGGTTTTGTAAAAATATCTGCCAAGGCATCCACATGATGAAGTGCCATATTACTTTTTTCAACATGATTTCTAAGAAATTAAAATCTAATATCAATATGGTTTGTGATCTGGGTTCTTAGCAATACAAATGATACTTGTGTTATCACAAAAAAGTGGAATATTTTCAAAGTAACACCACAATATTTAAATATAGCTACTATCCAAAGAATTTAAGAACAACAACTAGTAGTAGCCACATATTCAGATTCAGTAGTTGATTGTGCTATAGACGATTATTTTCTAGAAGACCAAACAACAAGTAAATTATACAGGAGGAAACAAGAACTAGAAAAACTTTTCCTCTCAAGTCTGAGAATGCACTTAATTATTTGCAGAAGTAAAGCATGTAGGAAGTTTGAAATCATGCATATAAACATATCGTAAACTGTATATCTTCTTGAGTATGCTCTGTCATTTGTGAAGTTGCAATCGGTGTTGGAACCAATTGAATTGATTGTGTGGGAGGAACCAAAGCTCATATCAAGTGCTTCAATTGCTCAAGATTGAGACACTATGCCTCTATGTATTTCAACACCATTGAAGTCAAGATTGCTCTTCCAAAGAAGAGAACAAGAAAACATGGAGGAAGTACTTTGGATGCCTCAAGATGGGACATGAAGTTGCTTCATGCCCCAACATGAAGAATAAAGGCTTTATGACATCCAAGAAAAGGTTCACTGACAAGAAAATCAACAAGGAGCAAGACACACCTTGCAATGACAAGAATTGGATTTGCTACACATGCCGGGGAAAGGGACATATTGGGAAGAATTGTCCCATGGGTAATATTCGTAAGCCTAACCTTGTCAACAGTGATCACTACGTGCTTAGGAATGCCAACAATGGTACTTGTATTACTAAGTTGATTAGTTCATCACATGTTAGCACAAAAGCCATTTGGATACCTATGTCTCTTGTGATTAATCTTCATGGATACAAATTAGTTTGGGTATCAAAACATACTTAAGTTGCATATTGGTACTTGGAGATGTGTGGGAGGCTTGGCTTATTCGAGAAGACTCGTAATACACATCCGATGCCAAGCATGTAATTCACCATCTATTTTGATCTTCAATAGCATCTTGGTAACATGTATCTAACTTGAGCTAACTAGCCACCTTGATTGTATAGATGTTAGTTGTTTACAAATTTGAAAAAAAAGTGAATACTTGTATGTGGCTAGATAAATTTTTGCTTACTGCATATCTTGTGTATTGTGATGCATTTAACGGCTCTCTAGTAGAGCATTATCTTATATGGTGTAGGTTTAAATGATCTTGAGTTGGCTACCTAGAAGAATAATCAAGTACCAAGATCACAAGAAGCTCAAGCAATCACTATGACTACTACTCTTGGGTAAGTCACTAGCTATTGAAGTGCTAGAATAGTCTAGACTATTGGACCTAGTAGATCGGATAGTCCGGACACAAGCCAGACAGTCTAGGTCATGTGTTGAACAAACAATTCGATAGGGGACAGACAATACAATAAGCTTGGACGTCTAATGAGATTAGACAGTCTGGTAAATACTCTGATTGATGTTGTGCTAACCTCTAGTTTTCAATTCACAAAATTTATAAATGTTACCATTTGGCCTCTTGTTAGTTGCCTTACGTAATGAGAGAACTACAAGCTCAAAATACATCTTGGTGATACAAAATTGTCCATGCTTAATACAAGACATCAAGTGAAGGCGATTATGATTCAAATTTATAAAGCTTCACTTGAGACAAGACCTTTTGAGAAATACCACATAAACCATCCGGGACAAATTATTTATCTAAGTATGAGAGGTAACAAATGTGGTCTTGTCATTATGAATGATTTTTTTCCACTTCACTTGGTTATTTTACTTTGTGCTTGACATAAAACCCAAGACACCTTCGAGTGATGTACACAATGCACTCAAATTGAGTTTGAGATCAAGATCAAGAAGGTGTGAAGTGAATAAGATGGGGAATTCAACAATCAACCCGCTCCATCAAAGCGTGTTCTCAAAAAGAAGCAAATGAGCATCTTAATTATATGCTCAAGGTATTTCTATTGACCAAGTACCTTATATTAGCACCTTTTTTAATTAGTATTTCATTTCATATCTATATAGGAGAAGATCCTTATGCTTGGTTATTAGACAAACACTCATACCTACCATGTTTTCAACTAATATCTCTGATATTGTTGAAATTATGAGAGGTGTGGTGTTTGATGTTACTAATGGCTTCTGAGTAGAGCGAGTTTTCTCAATTGTGCTAGATGATGAAAACCCAAGCTCAGCAATTGAGAAGACAAACAAGGGGTCACAAAAAGATGCAAAGTCCATTCGGTGATTCATGGCTTAAAGCAATAAAGCTTGGAGATGGTGTACATGGAGCAACCATTTAGCCTTGAAGACCCTAGCTGTCTCGACCACGTCTACAAGCTTCAAAAAACTCTTTTTGAGTTCAAGCATCTCCAAGACATGGATCATGACCAAGGAGTTTGAGATGTTCGTGATGAGCAAGCTCAAGTTCTTCCTCAGAATTCAAATCAAGCAAATTAAGCAAGCGACTTCATTGATCTCATCAAGGTGCCAAATTCAAATTGGTATCAAGATATCAATTTCAATGAATAGGCATATCAAAACATGACAAGGTAACCCAATGATGACAAGTTTTTCAATTAGTATCTTTAGGTCACTTGCCTTGTTTTTGAGCATCTAGGCCAAGTTTCATTCTTTGTCATTTAGCCTAGTATGCAAAATGTTATAACAAAATACTTGTTTAGTCAATAAGCAAGCACTAGCCACAAACATGGTATTCTAAGTGAATCAAGTGCTAGGAGACCTCATTCCATATGGTCTTGGTCTTAGCATAAAATTTGGGATTCACACATGCTAAAATCACTTGTGAAATGCTTTGTGAAAATCTTGGGTGAGTTGTTTTTTAAAAATCTTGAATCTCACTCAAGCATATGAAGAAGTGGTTTTGCATGTTGAAATCTCGATGATCCCCTTCATTGCATATCTCATGTCCTCTCCTTTGCGATGCTTAAATGCTAAAAATAGGAGAGAAGGACTAAGACAGAGAGATTCATCAAAATGGGTGAAAATGTCTTTGACATGCCAAAAGGGAGACTTATTGTTTTATGTCTTAAAACCCGTTGGATGTATGCATTTGATTTATTTGTGATCTTTGTGTCAAATTGGAGTTTATCTCCTAATCACAGGTGATGAAATATTAAATTGCAAGAAAAATTCTTGATGACCCCTCATTGATGATTTATTTGCTTTTCTTTCCCTACTTATGTCTTTTTTAGTGCTCTGATGCTAAAGGTTGAGAAGAATATTAAAGGGGATGAAGAAAAGATTGATCAAAGAGTGAGATAATAGGCATTTGAAAAGGGGATAAGTATATTAAAAGGGATTCCAATGAGTAGAAGCCAAAGAGGGAGAGAATATTTGAAAGTGTTGAAAATGTTTGTCAAGTGGTTTGTGCATGGCGTGATGGCTTCAATACTTACTATTTGGTCACCATGTCACATGCAATTGACATTTTTAAGTGGTGTTTGAAATTGATTTTGACAATTTGATTGAATCAATTGTTTTCAAAATTGATTGTTTTTTAATTGATATCAAGAGTTTGAGTTGTGTGTTTTTGCTTCACTCGGTATCTTGTCAGACATAGCGCACCCTACGGATGCAAAGAGTTAGGAGGAGCTCTCACATTCTCAAAAATATGCACATATGAGTTCACTACACATATTAATATGCACACATTTTGGGGGAGCTCAAACTAGCCCATTGATATCAAAATCAGTTATTATCAATATTTTGTATACTCTAATCATGTTGTCATCAATCACTAAAAAGAGAAAGATTGAAAGAGCATGTAGACTCCATTAGGTTTTGGCTAATTAATGGCAAACAATTTAGGGACTAATGTGCTTATTATTTGTATAAGCAGGGGTTTAGTATGATAAAAAATATGATGATGAAGATGAAGGAGTACAATGAGGTTTCATTGTGATGCAAGCTACAAGTTAAATAAGATGGCAAGATACGGTGAAAGATTGGCAAGTCTTGGTTGCGCGATGGACTATGCAAGGGAGGAGGACAAGTAGGGTCTTAGGCTGAAGAACTCGATGCAATGATGAATGAGCAAGTCTTGGCGCGATGCCAACAAACCGATCAATGTCACTAGAAGTCATAAGTTGCTAGGGATCAACATTTGTTAAAGATGAAGCTAAAGGGGAAAGACATGGAAGTGAGAAGATCAAGATTGCCATGGATAAGCGCTAGGCCAAAAGTTCTTGGAGTAGTCGGATTGTCCAGGAAGCAACAAAGGCCATGAAAGGACCTTGAGTCGTACAGAGTGGGGTTGAATATGCATAATTAATACTTGTAAGAAACTTGTAGCGAAAATTAAAATTCCCTTTGGAGTATCTGGTCCTAACTACCAGAGACTAGAATCGAGGTCCACAAGATGACATAAGATTTTTCACCGAAGTTTGGATCAAAAAATCCTACGTCTTATTTGAGGGACCGCAAGGAGCCGGATCGCACTCGATCTCTAGCCTCACCAAGCTCGATCATAGAAGGACGTCCTGTCTTCAAACTCGCACCAAGGCTAGTACAAATGTTAAGGCAACGACTAATGTCTTCACTAGTACATGATGCTACAACTTCTAGTGAAGCATACTCTACCAAAACCAATCCCTAAGAATGAGCTCAGTCTAAACCACCGAAGACTTTAGACAATCTTCTTTGCTAGATAGAGAAAATTCTCTAAAGACTCTGCCACTTAAGACTGGAGACTCCACTCCATTTTCATTGTTGCGCAAGGAAACTTAACCGAAAATATCTGATGACTTCGAAAAACTATTCGAAAGCCTATGTAGACAAAAACCAAAACCTAGAGGCACAAGTGGTGCAAGTGTTCACTTAGGAAAAACAAAGAGACCTAATTGAGTACTTGCTTTGTAACTTGGGCTAATATTCATACCCCTCTTATTAGTGAGCAATCCTTGGACTCAAAAAAAATAAAATAAATTTAAAGCATAATGTCGAGTCCTCTTTAATACCTTTCTTTCATGGTAGGGGTTTCTTTTTTTCAATTCAATTTTCCTTGGGACTAACTCAGGTAATTTTCTTTACTTAACACATTAGTATCCTAATTAGTAGGAATATAAATATGATAAAAGAATAAATTGATAGTCATTACATCGCATTCACATATAATAGTTATTACATGTCCATAGGAATTGAAAAGATGTTTAGAGTAGGTCAGGAGACTCCAGTCAGAGTCTGCTGTAGGAAATCAAAGGAACTGATAGTTTGAAATTTGAGCCTGTACTACTCTCCTTTTGTCATCAAGACACAGAAAAAGCAAAAATAGCATAGGAGGAAAGAGGAAGTTGATCAATTCAACCCGGTGGTATCATCATCGTGATCATCACCATTATTGCCATCACCGCTATCATCATCGTCGACTTCTTCATTATCTGACCCTTTGAAGCTTGAACTTGAGTGAATATCCATGCTAATGTTGGAGGTCGTGAAGAAGGGTTGGGCTTGAGCGCCCTGGGCTATCTTTGATTCTTCCTCAGCAAAAGGATCAACAACACATGGTGCCTCATGAATGGGAGACACCTCAAAGTTCTAAGAGCGAAGGTAATCCTTTCAGCGTTGCTCCATGCGATGAACACTAAATGCAGTATACGAGCAAAGGAAGAATATGGGCTTCATGGCTCTCTTAAGAATGGAGTCAAGCTTTAGAGGAGCATGGGCAAGAGAAGAAGATGCACCCATAGTGGAAGGAGTGGTTGGTGGAGCACAAGGGCAATAAGGATGTTGATTCACTTCCTTGATAAAGTGAAGACCTGAGATAACTTCCACTAGCTTCATAATGTACGATGCATAGGTTGGCAAGTGAAGGGGATCAATGACAATGGCATACATCTCTTCCCAAATAAACTTTATCACACTAAACATGATCTTGTTAGGGCAAGAATAACTTAAGAGATAAATGGCAATAACTTGAATCATTGATACATTGCCACCTTTAGGATTGATGGTTAGGAGAAAGAGCTTGTTGACGATATCATAGTGAGGGAGCAAGCCATGGGTAGTATTCACCATCCCATTAGAGCCATTCAAGAAGGTGGACTCATGAGGTTGAATATGGCACTGAGAGTGAAGGCTAGAAAAATCAACATCACAAGGATCAAGCTCTAGAATGAGCAAAGTGATGGATTGTAGACTTGTAGAGCTGGCCATCAAACATACACTTGATATCTAGCTCTCATGTCTCTGAAGTCTAGAAGAAAAGAGTAGCCCTGTCTCATCACACCAATCATAGCCAAGTGCCATGAGGTTGTAAAGGCCCTTTGCATTGCAAGCAAGAATGATATCATTGAACATGGATTTATCCTTCTCTTCCATCATCACCAAGTGAATCCACTGCTTTGGATGCCCCATGATCACAATATTATAATAGTGATGATGTAACCACGTGGTAAAGCGGGGATCCTTGACATCTAGGCCAACTATGCTCTTAAAATCCTCTAGTCTATCTTTCTTACGCTAAGCAATGTTCTTATAATCAAAGACAATCCTTACATCACCATATGTCAAATCTTGGTTTAGAAAGATGGGAGACTTCTAGCAAAAAAGATGGATGTTGATGACGATGTTTGAGCTAGGTTGGGGATGAGGTGCAGGATGGGTGCTAGGCAAGCCAATGAAGACACCCAGTATGGAATCTCGTATGCCTCAATAGAGGTCTCAAAACTTTGATCGTAAGTGGGGCTTGTCTTCTTCTTCTTTGCAGCTTTCCTTGGACGAGTAGCCTTGGCCTTGCCCTTGTCGGCTTGGAAAGCTTGAGGAGGATTGAGGTGAGAAGTGGCACCTTAAGAAGTTCCCCTTAATTCTCATCACTTGAGGAGCCACTCAAAACATCAATGAGCTTGACGTGCACCATGATGAGAAAGACTAAGAAAGAACACGAGAACCAAGGTATTTTGGTAGAGTCATGAAGTAAATGGCTGGACTATGGGCTGGAGTATCCTGACCTAGTGTCCGAAGTCTCCGATCAGCACTCCCTGCTAAACAGGAAGGCTGGTCTAGAGATTCCTATCAGTTTGGCCAAAGACTCTAGTCCTGCAAAGAGGATCGCACAGGCAACGCAAAATCTAGCCATCAAAATGCAATGTAGAGTATACAACAAGTTACTAGGAGATTATTAGGACTATCCTAGCATAAGGTTTCTAACCCTAGGTCCAAGGATTGAGAGATCAAGTAAAAAGTCAAAAAAAACCTAAGGATTAGAAAATACCTTAAGCCCAAAGCGATGATCAAAGGATGGATTCAGAGTCTTTCTCACCAAGAAGTGAGTAGAGATAAAGAAGATCAAATTTCATCGATGGAAACTAAAGATCACTGGTGGGGATGCTAGGCTCTGCCACGAAGTGGAGAAGGAAGGGAAAAAGGAAAGAATGGGGGAGATGATGGTTATAGTGTATTAATACTCTGGGAGGTTAGGAGACTCTGGAGGCAGAGGGCGAAGACTCTAGATGGAATTAAATCGAGACAACAGAGGCTAAGCAGAGACTCTAGCCTTGAGGGATGGAGACTCTGGATCAAGGAAACTAACAGAAAGCGAAGATGGAGCAGAGACTCTGATGATATGGTCCAGAGACTTTGGTCCATAGAGTCAAAGGAAGACTGGACATGCAATATATGAGAATCTCAATGTGATCAACCAACATCCAATAATACATCACAATGATCACATCAGATTTCTCTATGTTAAGATGCAATTTTTTGAAACACAAAATAAGCACACAAAGGTTTTAAAAATCATTTTGGATTTTTAAAATTTTGAAATGTTTGAGCACAAAATTTGTGTCAAGACCAATACTTAGTAAAGTGTGATCACTTAACACTAGAACTCATTATTTATATACATTTATTAGATTAGTATTTGTTTATTAATTAACCCAGCACTCTATCCTAAAATATGATCTTGTCAAGAGATGTTTCAAGATTCGAGAATATTTAGCTTAGTTCTCAACTCCATAAACGGCCACTCATCTATAGGCCTAGTAAAGATATCGGTAAGTGGTTTGTTAGTTAACACATGGCTTAGGCAAATGTCCCATTTGGCTTCATGGTCTCTCAAGAAATGGTGGCGGATGTCGATATGTTTCGTTCTTCAATGTTGGACATGATTATTGACGATTTTGATGACATTCTTTTTGTCACATAGGAGTGGGATATGTGCCATTTGTACCCACAGTCATGTAGGATTTGTTTCATCCAAAGAAGTTGGGCACAATAACTTTCAGCAGTTATGTACTCAGCATCGAGAATGAATAAGGCTATGAAGTTTTGTTTCTTTGAGGACCAAGAGACAATTGATCTCCTAAGGAATTTGACAAGTTCCGAAAGTGCTTTTCCTATCCACTTTGCAACCGGTATAATCCAAATTGGAATAGCCAATCAAGTCAAAGTTTGAGTCTTTCATGTACCACAACCCTAGGTTTAGAGTGTGAACTAAATACATCAAGATTCTATTGACGGCCAACAAATGACATTCTCTTGGAGAGGCTTGAAAACGAGCACATATACAAACACTAAGTATGATATCAGACATAGATGCACAAAAATAAAACAAATATCCTATCATAGAGTGAAAAAAGATTTTGATCCATGGATTTATCTTTCTCACCTAGGTCGAGATGTCCATTTGTTGGAATTGGAGTCTTGGTGGGCTTTGCCTCATTCATCTCGAATTTCTTGAGCACATCATTGAGGTACATTATTTGTGAGATGAAATTTCCTTCCTTCAATTGCTTAATTTGAAACCTAAGGAAGAACATGAGCTCAGCCATTATCGACATCTCAAATCGCTTCGACATCATTCTACTTAATTCACCACTAAACACTTTGTTAGTAGAACAAAATATTATGTCACTGACATATGTTTGACAGACAAATAAATCATCTATTTATTTCTTAGTGAAGAGAGTAGTATCTACTTTTCCTATCTCAAAGCCGTTTTTGAGTTTGAAGTCATGGAGGCATTTACACCAAGCTCTAGGAGCTTGCTTGAGCCTATAGAGCACCATGTGGAGCTTGTTTACTTGTTGTGTATGCTTGGGGTTCTTGAATCCTAGGGGTTGTTCCATGTTCACAAGCTCATAGATCAATCCATTTGAGGAAAGCGCTCTTAAGATCCATTTGATACAGCTTGAAATTATGGTTAGTATCAAAGGCCAATAGAATATGAATGGACCCGAGGCATGTAATAGGTGCAAATGTTTCACCTAATTCAAGTCCATCAACTTGAGTAAAGCCCTTTGCAAGTAACCGAGCTTTATTGTAAGTGACGACCCCAGGATCATCTTGCTAGTTGCGGAACATCCATTTTGTTCCGATGACATTGGTGTTAGGTCTTTCCACTAGAATCCACGCCCCATTATGAGTGAAGTTATTAAGCTCCTCTTGCATGGCCATCTCCCTATCGGCGTCCTCGAGTCCCTTTGTAATTTTTATAGGCTCCTACAAAAGTTAGCAACTCAAGAGCAAGTAGTTACCCTGCTTCTAATGTCGCCAAGGATGTTGTCTATGGATTAATCATGTTGAATGCTTTGGTGAACTCATGGATGATGCATCGAGGGGACATGAGCGTGCTCAATGTCTCTTTACTCTATTGTGCCCACAGCGGACATGAGCGTGCTCAACGTCTCTATACTCTATTGTGCCCACAGCATCAATCCCATCCACTCGTGCTTAACAATCTTGCTCAACATCATCATAGGTTGTCTCTAGAACTTTCTCATGTGTTGATGAGGGTTGATCAAGTACCCCATCTTGCTTACTTGGCACTTCTTAAGGTTGGACATCTTCAATTACTTTGTTCATGAATGCTCAGCCTAGGGTCTCTTCGCCTGCAATATAATCACTAACTTGCTCCTCTTAGGAGCCATTAGATCCATCAAATGTGACGTCTCCCGTGACATCAACAATACTATAGAGTTTGTTGAAGACACAATAGGCATGACCATGTGATTCATATCCAAATAAGAATCCTTTATCATTTTTTGGGGAGAATTTTGATGAGTGAGATATCTGCTTAGGATGTAGCACTTGCTTTTAAAAACACGAAAATATGAGACATTTGTCTTTTTACTAGTAAGGACCTCGTAGGCGGTCATATTCAAGAGCTTGTGGAGATAGATGCGTTTGATGGCGTGACACGCAGTCTTGATAGCCTCTACCCAAAAGATATCGGATGCCTTGTATTCATGAAGCATCGTCCTCCATAATCCCATTTTGAGGTGGGTCATATGGAGCGATGAACTCATGCTTGATTACCTCTTCATCAAGGAATTCCTCCACTTGCATGTTCTTGAACTCATCATAATTGTCACTTCTCATTCTCTAGATCTTGAGCTCGAACTCATTTTGGGCTTGACTTGCAAACTTCTCGAAGGTATCTTATGCTTCGCTTTTATCATGGAGGAAAAATACCTAAGAATAATGTGAATAGTTATCAACAATGGACAGAGCCGTACTTGTTACCTTCAATACTAATTTAAGCCACTAGCCCCAAGAAATCCATGTAAAGTAACTCTAAGGGACAAGATGTTATCATGTTTGCACCAAAATTTCATATACCCCGCAGATACGATTGAAGAGCTGATCGGCCTATTAGAAAGAATCCAATTGATACAAGGAACGAGCTGATTGGACAGATCAAGGAAGTATTCGGTTCAATTAAAAATAGAAGATTATCCAGATGGGACTAAATCTGAGAAGGAGTCGTGGAAGCCACGGTAGGGTACTTCATTTATATAGGAGATATATTATCAAGATAGGCAGGTTTAATTAGTTTTGTTAATTTCCGTAAAGATATTTTTCTTTTATATTTTTAGGAAATAACATCTGGTGGTTGTTATAACCGCATCAAACTCTTGTAATCCCAAGGTACAAATATACACCCCTGAAAGCTTATAAATCATCTCTCGATCAAATACAACTTTAACGCATTGCCACCCTAGTTTATCTGGGTTTTCTACCAGCAGGTTCTAGCTCTCGACGCGGAGCTACATCGGTTAGGTCCGAACTCCAGTAAAGGGAATGTCTCGCCATTATCTTGGTATATTTGCTCTGTCTAACAATGCATTGGTTAGGTTCAACCTCCTAGTCGAATCGAATATACCACATCACATTCGATTCAGATCTATTGGCTTATCAAGCTCCTTTTACCATTATCAGTCTCGTGCTATAATGGTTAGGTTCAACCTACTAGACTACTAATAGTAGATTAAGCCATAAGCTAATAGGTCTTTACTCAACGTTTCATCAGAGTAGCTAGACGATGAGTTATCCACACATCGAGCATCATGCCCAGTATTATCAGCCTCTCAGTTGATACACACATATCTTCAGAGATTTTTCCTCATCGGCTCAACTAGTCGATGGGTTCACCCTTGCCTTTCGCCTGCACATCCAATCTAGTGTTTGTCGCCTCGTTGCCATTAGCCTTAATCTCATACTGTCTTGATTCGGTCCAATCTATCGAGACTTACTCTAACAGTACTGACACGGTGGTCACTAGGTCTCTTACTTTAAAAGGATCAATTCTTGCTCCTACTTATTCATCACATATTATATTCAAAGCACCATCGGCTTTGAAGGATCTTTCATATTATTCCTTACCAATCTACATATGCCTTCATCAGCTTTCTAGCCGACGAACGAGAGCTATAACCTCTATCGGCAACCATCTAATAGGAGGATCCCGCATGCCATTCTTTGAATGCCCTATTCTAGAGTACCATTGCCTTTGCAGCCGATGAAATCGTTATTGTATTATTTGAATATCCTTTTATGCCTTTATTGGTTTTGCAACTGATGGACCAGTGCTATGCCTTCGTTATATCCAAAGTGACATCAGCTCTACAGTCGATGTATCTTTAATTCCCTTCATCACCATCTGCTTATGCCTTTATCAGCTTTTCAACCGATGGAAAAATGTTCTAGTCCTTATTGACAACCAATTGATAGTAGGAGCGCGCTGGATGCAACCGATTACTATCTCAACCGTATCAATAGCTAGCCAATAGTAAAAGTTGGTATCGGTTCATTGTCCAACTGATCCATTTGTTCATCTTCATGTTAATTACATAGTCAAATTGACTGGCATGCCTACATCTCCATCATCACAACAAGGGGACAACAAAGTTGAAGGACCTTGGCGCGCTCTCAATCCAATCAACGAAGTCGAAGGACAATCGGGAGCGCACGCCATCCTACAAAGCCAAAAGACCTACACTAGAACAAAGCAGATCACTCAAGCCTAAACATGTTCGCGAGTTTTGGCACGAACATATCATGATGTTCTTTGCCAAATAAATAGCTTCAACTTATTTCCTACTTGGCAAGTGCTACAAACATGATCCTTCTAGATGATTACATTAGATAGACAGAGGATGTGTTTTCCTTTTAGAAATTTTAACAAATTATACATTCAAACATAAGCTAGCTAGCGATGCTAAAGCCAACACGGGCTAGATTTGGAAATCAAGTAAATTTCAGCGCTCACCCTATCTCATAAAAAGTCAATACGATAGAGATCACCCTTCAACTTGCCAACAAAAGCCACAAACTTATCATCATGTCTAAAAATGATCATACCCACATCGGTAAAGTGACAATTATACCTAATTTTTCATAATTAAGAAATATAAACAAGTTGTAACTCAAAGATCAAATTTGCATAATTAGCGATTGAGAGATCATTTGAGATGGCGATTTCACCGAGACCCATCACATTCCCTTTACCATTACCTCCAAACACAATGTCATCATGTCATCCTCCATCATCTCTAATGAAGGTGCACATACTCCTCTCACTGGTCATATGATTAGTGTATCCACTATCTACGACCGAACTCGATCTGCCGGAAAAGTATGTCTACAAAATAAGTTATGCTTAGGATTTAGGTCAAGTTTGGGTCCTTGTATGTTAGTAACAAGAGGCTTAGGAATCCACAATAATCTCTCATATTTTTCACTATGAAACCCCACAAATTGAGCTACCACTTTACCACGTTGGTTTCACATAAGAATATAATAAGCATAGAATAAAGATTGAGGCATATACTTCTTGTTCTCTTGGGTTTGGGGATCTTCACTACTCTTCACAAACATGATGAGCTTGTTGTACTCCATCAGCTTGTGCTATGCTGGCTTGTTCTCACGTGGGTGAAAACTAAGCCCAAAGTCGTGCTTATTGTTGTGTGTGATGAGGGTCTTGTAGACAAATGTCTTCATACAATCATATTTTACCAAGGAACCAAGTCTCTCGTTCTCCTTCTTGAGCTCATCTAGTATTTGCACGTTAGTAGCATAGGCATTCATATCAAGATTATAGCATCTAGTACACCCACTAATTGTAGAGGCATTAGAGAGATTAGTGACTTCATTTGAAGGAGAAATGCAAGACCAAAGAGCATAAAATTACACTTTGAGAGATTTGTGAGTTTTATCCAAACTCACAAACCTCTTAACAAGTGCTTCATTTGAACTCTTGTAGTAGCAATTGATTCATTGACCACATCTAGCTTATTAGTCAAATCTGTAACCTTCTCCTTCTCCTTAGCCAAAGACTTCTCAAGAATAAGATTTCTCTCCTTTTTAAAGATGAGCAAGTTCTCTTGCCTCTAAGAGTCTTCTCCTTGTTCTCTAATGTCTTCATGAGCTTTGCCACCTTGCTAAGTGTGTTTTTGTTGATGCCTTTGAGATCAAATTCATCCTCATCATCATAGTCATCACTTTCATCATCACTAATCACATGTTTAAGATGTGGAAGTACCATGCACCCCCTCTCCATGAGGCACATGAGAGCGTACTAGTCGTCATCGCTTTGGTAGTTGAAGAGTGCATTCTTTGGCAATGATGACTTGAAGGTGATTATTGTGATGTCATTCTCTCCTTTGGAACTAGATTCATGTTGAGAGATCTGCTTTTCTCTAATGTGAGCATGTCCTGAACTCCTCTTCTTATGAAATTTATGCTTGCCATCTTGCTCCTTATTTTTGGGGCAATCAGCTGTAAAGTGTCCATACTAACCGTACTCGTAGCACGCCCTCTTGGACTGGAGGATCTTGGACTTGTCACTGTTATTCTTCTTGCCATAACCACATTCTCATATAAATTTCATGAACTTCTTGATGACGAGAGCAAAGTCCTAATCTTCACTTTACTCATTACTTGAGTCCTCCTCCTTGGATTTCACCTTGTCCTTCAAAGCGATCTCCTTATTCTTGACGATGGTGGTGTTCTTAGCGAGGGCCATGATGTGTTTGGCACCTTTCTATAAGAACTTGTGAGTCTCTTGAAGTTCTTGTTCTTCCGGATGAGCGTGATTAAGGTGGAGTTCCTTAGAGCAAAGGCACAGAGGAGTTTCTTGATGACAACATGATTGGTCATCTCTTCACTTCCATGTCCTCAAATTTTGTTAATGATGACAATCATACGATCATACATCTCTTGCAGCGTCTTATCATCTTCCATCACGAATCTCCCGAGTTGTCCTTTCAACAACTGGATCCTCAATTCCTTCACGCCAAGAGATCCCTCATGCTCTAATTGGAGGATATCCCAAATCTCCTTGGCTTTCTCAAGTTGGTCCACCTTGTTGAACTCTTCCAGGCAAAACAAGTCGAGGATCATGCTTGCGACTTAAGCATTGCGGTGTACGAGGGCTTCATGAGTGGGCATGAGTTTGGTGTCCTCCTTTGGAAAGTCAAGACATATAAGCATAATTTTCCACACATTAGGATGCAATGATATTAGATGCAACTTTATCTTGTGCCTCCAAATGACATAATGTGTTCCATCAAAGTGAAGGGCATGCCCAAAAGGCACGAAGATGAAATGTGTAGAGGAATCATGTGAAGTGAGCTTGTTGTAATCAAGATGAATGGTTGCTCTCTTCTTGTAGCCACTTTTGGAAGAAGAGCCATCCTCATTCTCTTCATTTTCTCGTTCACCTTACTTGGAACAACGGGTTCCTCTCCCAATCATGACATCTAATCAAGTGGTTAGCCTATTCAAAGATGAGGAACTAGTACCAATTGAAAGGACCTTGAGTCGTACAGAGGGTGGATGAATGTACACACCTAAAAACATATAAGAAACTCACAACATAAATTAAAACTTCCTCTGTAGTATCTGGTCCCAACTACTTGAGACTCTGACCGGTAGAGCATACTCTACCAAAACCAATCTCTAAGAATGAGGTCGGTATCCACTATAGATACATTTTTCCATGCGGAGGTGAGAAAGACCTTCACAAACTTTCCCAGTTGATTCATAATCTTAAATCCTCATGAGCAATGCCTAGCCATTTAGAAGAAGAACCTCCAATAGTAACAAGTGTAAATCCTCGCCGAATGTCAATCCACAAGTACTCAATCTAATCCTTAAACATCTCACTCCCTAGCTCCAAAGATCACTCACGAAGAGGTAGATTTCATGGAGAAACCAAGAGAGAGGTGTGAAACTTTATGAAGGGTATGGGTAATAGGGATGAAATGAATAAATAGCCTCACCCTCAAAGTGGGGGTTGGTCGAGCTAAAAACAAACCCCTACAAAAATTAGCCGTTACTCATAGATTCAAACTCTCAAGTATCCACCCTTAGAGACCGGAGACTCCAGACACACTTAATTCCAAAGCAGCAAAGACAGTCCAGAGTATCCGGTCAAAATCTTTAAAGATTCTGGACAACCTTCACTGCCACTCAGAGAAAATTCTCTAGAGACTGCCACTTAAGACTAAAGATCTAGTCTATTTTCACTGTTAAGCAGGAAAACATATCTAAAAATATTCGGCAACTTAGAAAAATATCCAAAAGCCTCTTTAAAGAAAAAAAACAAAACCTAGAGGTGCATATGGTGCAAGTGTTCACTCAATAAAAATAAAGAGACATAATTAAGTGCTTCCTTTTCAACTCAGACTAGTATTTGCACCCCTCTTGATACAACGGCAATCTTAGGACTTAAGAAAAAAATTAAGTCCTCTTTGATGTCTTTCTTTCATGCTAGAGGTTTATTTTCATCAATTCAATTTTTTGAAGACTAACTCCCATACTTTTTTCAATTAACACAATAGTCCCCTAATTTTCTTGTCATCCAAAACCCACTAGGGGCCTAGATGCACTTTAAGGCTGGAAAAGTGAGAAGGAGTCGAAATATCCAAACAATCCTATGTTCCAGCCAATTGGAAGATAGAGAAGTGAAGGCCAAACAATTCAGGAGCAAGCGGACTGTCCATGTGAGGCTTTGTCCAGGGGTGGTAGACAATGGAGTTCAGTGGAGCCAAACAATCCTATGCAGTACCGGATTGTCCGGGAAGTGCAGAGCTATTGGACAGTCTGACAATAGTCAAACAACCCGACAATGGTCAAACAGTTTGACCCTATTTAGCCCAACTACTAGTTCTCTGTGACCGTTGAAAAGTAAAGTGGAACTGGACTATCCAGCCTAGTGGCACATTGTTCAACCCAATATTGTTTTAGCAAATTCATGCAACGGGAAGAAATGGTCAATTAGAGAGTTTGGAGTTATAAATTGGTGGTGCCATATAGTTGTTTAAAGTCTTTTGGACCCTCTTCTACTTGAGCATGCCAAGTGCATGTCTAAGAGTCTCAAGAGGTAATTGAAGGTCCAAAGATGGATAGTTTAGCTTTGAGAGTGTTCTTGCATGTTGTAAAAAGACTAGTTAATCACCAACTATCTCAAGAGTGGCTATAGCTTATGTGCTACTAGGGTGTGACTTTGAGAGTAGTGTAGAGTTTGGGTTCTTCAAGAAGGAGATGGAGAAGCCTATGAGCAACCAAATAGAGTATGGTGTGTCCGAGAGAAGTTGGGAAGGTTGATACCTTGTCTTCGGAGTGGAAGAGATAATAGTGGAAGGTAAGCTTTATCTTGGTGGATGCTTGGTAGAGCAAGCTTCATTGTAGAAAAATTGCATGGCATCCAAGCTTATGACCAAGGGGATTGCTTGGAGCACAAACTTAACCTTAGTGGTTGCTTGAAGAGACTAAGACAATATCAAAAGTGGAAGGTTAGAGAGAAAATTGGTTAAAATAGACCTAGCTCTTTAGAGCCCCTCAATAGAGACAAAGGATCGGTTGGATCCAAATTTTGATAAATAAATTGGTGTCTCCTCCCTTTCTCTTTATTTTACATTTATGCTTTCATGTTGAGCTATTTAATGATCTTTTGTTGCATTCTTATATCCTGTTGATCACCTTCTAGCTCTAGTCAAAAATTAGTGTGCAAAATGCTCTATCTCATCATAGCTTTCATATTCTTCGGATAGGGCCAGATTGTCATGTAGTGGCTGGATTGTCTGATAGTAAGTCTTGTCGAATTATTCGCATAGTACTAGACTGTCTCGGTCTATAGTATAGTTGTCAAGTTCCTATTTCTCCATGTTTGGTTGGATTGTTCAAGAGCAATTGGATTATCCGATACTATGCGTTGTTAGACTATCTGCACCGGTATCGGACTATCCGATCCATACAAATTTCTGCTGCATGTTTTTTGTAAATGTAGGAAATGCCTATTCACCCTACCCCCTCTCTAAGTGACATCAATGATCCTTAGGGCACATTCATTGGAATTCAAGCATCTAATTGAGCTTTCACTTGGCATTAGAGCATCCCAAGCACTTTCAGTGCTAAGTAGGCATTCTTCATTGCTTACACCTAGCTTTTGTGAAAGTGTCAGCCAAATTTGTCATCCAGCCTATCTTGTTTGTAAAGATAGCAATAAAAGCAATAAGCCTTATTTTGCTACAAGATGTATTCCAACATTGACTAAACTATTTTTTTTATAGACCCTTTTATCATTTCTGACAGGAAAACTATGACCACTTAATTGAGTTTGACCCTTCACTATGAAAGCCCTCCTAACATCATCTCTATTATTGGGAGCACATTGACTAATTGAAATGTGCAGACCGAGATTAGAAATAATTTGATCCAGGTTAAACTCAATTATACCTTAAACTTGCTTGACAACATGATGTTCCACCTTTTCCACTTGCCCTAGCCCAGCATCCTCCCCTACCTCTACTACAGCATTTCCATTTGGATGAGTACTTGGGTTTATACTACTAGTCCTAGGGTTGAAATAACTTACCAAATATGCAAACACAATTACACAAATGCAAATTCAATGATAAATTTGTATATTTTGGATTTGCAATGTTCCCAAATTCTCAATAATATCGACCACTTCGTGGTGCTAATGCCTTTCTCTTCCCCTTTCTATCCATTTTCGCTGAATCGGCCTATCTGCACAGCTCTACTTTCTGGCTTGCTGCTGCCTACCTATCTACCTTGCACTTGCTCTGCCTTCTGCCTTTCTACCCTGTCTGCTGTAGCCACTCGCCACACCGCACCTGCTACCTGCTGCCCTACAACAAACCTCAGCCATCCTAACCGGCTTGTATTGTCACAGTCATGCTCCTCCTCCTGCTAGCCTCCTAAGGGAAGCCAGGGATAGGTGATGCAGATGACTTAGCGTGGCTGCACTGTCATTGGTCGTCTCGACGCTAATAGCTCAACAAGATGGAAAAATCGATGGAGATAGGGAATTTCTGAGCTAAGGTTCAATATTGTCAACATCTACATTAACACAAAACAAACCGAATGGATCTACAATTGAGCAAGCCTCTAAGAACCACCACCACTAAATCCGAGGCCTCCGACGATGGATCTATCATTACCAATGTGGCCGATGCTGAATCCATCCCTCTCTTGGCCGCCGGTGGCCTCCTTACCATCAGATTTGGTGTCATAATGGTGAAGGGGAGGGCGACACAACTAGGGCGATGGAGGAGGTGGAGGAGAGGAAGCTCTTGACAGTGGCGCCATTGGCGCCATGGAGGCGGCAACAGTGCCCTTTGTGGTGGTGGAATGGAAAAGAGAAGAGAGCCAAGACGAAGAGGAGGGGTTGCATTAGTAGAGAGAAGATGTGATGGAGATTAAGAAAGAGGGAGAGAGGTTACTCCCGACGTGATGCGTAGCTGATATTTTTATGGGGCAGTGATTATTTTCCATCTCTCCACATATAATCACTGGTTATTAAAATATGTCATAGATGGGTCTTTACCGGATAAATCATGTGTATTTTTATAAGTAGGTCTTGTTTTAAAGTACCATGTACGTGGGAATGCCGGACTGATGGTGAAATGAACACACGCGTTAATTAGGACCAAATGGGTAGTGAACTTAATTAATTTCTCTTTTTTTTCGATCGTTTTGACGCGTGGTTGGTCATTGTTACAAGTTTAATTAGCACGCGCGGAAGACAATTAATTCCAGTAAGGCATGTAAAATGAAATACGGAACGTATAATGCATGAAATTTAATGCTATACTGGTATTCCGTTCAAAATTAATAGAACAGGCAATTGGTATATATATTAACAATTTAATTAACTAATCTTTGTTGCCCTTCTATATATAGCTACTAAGTACGTGCTATAATTAATTATATTGCAAAATAATTTATTTGGTGTAGATTTCAGTTAAATTGGTCCCGTTGGAAATGAATAGGCTCTACCTACTGTCATCGATCGACGCATGTCGGATTCATCGATTAATTTTTACGCTTGCAATTGGTTGACAAGGTATTTGAGTATACATTAGGATGAGACCGACCTACAACCAAGAATATAAGAGTAGCACCTTCTAGCAGATATATAGATTAACAAATGAATCTATCGGATATGAAACGATCTAGTCGTAGCTAGCTTGATCCCTACTTCCATGTCTATATATGACTGAGATGCTGGCACATACGTGGCACGCATTATATTAATTCCATGTATAGGCCCATATATATATTATTGTCAGGTTGGTCTATCTTTTTCATTGCAAATCACGCAACTAATCAACGAAAAGTGTATTTTACATGATCGCTTAGCTAGGTCACGCACCGTCCTCCATATCAACGAAATGAATATGTATTTCAATCATGCCGAGTTTGCAGGGCATGTAAAAATAAATTTGTCTGCATATACACATACGCGATCAATAGAGTATGTTGGCGCTTGTTATCTTGGTAATTAAAAAGAAAATAGAAGTCAAGAGGGAGGTAGACAATGTGTTGCACGCGCTAGCTAGCTAGGAGACTGGGAGATCGAATTAAAAGTTAGCTAGCTAGCTAGCTGGACGACGAAGCAGCCGGCGGAGGAACAGACGAACCGCGTGGTCACGTCTCACCCGGAACACGAAGAAAAGAAGAAAAAATTTGTGATCTTAGCGTGGATCACGCTAGGCTAGCTACATGGCGGTGTAAGGCGAGCAAGCGACCGATATGGTAGGTGCCAACCGGTCCATCTCCATGCACGAGCAGAAACCGCCACAAAATCACGAACTAGCTAGGCATGTGGTGTATGCGTGTACATTATCACATCTGTCTCGATCTATCGCTTTCGTTTGGTTATTCCCATGGCTCTATTTGTGCGTGCGTGTCCACCTGAGAGGAGATGGGGCGTACGTGTAATTTTATCGTCTCAAGAGTCGAAACCATATTTCGATTTTACTGTGTGCTATCACACAAATTCCTGTGGACGATCGTTTTGTTTGCTGCCTGAACCGACATATGGTATTGATCCGAGTCGAAATCTATGGTCGAGGCACAAGCTTCCAATTGAACCACGTACTGGTGTCCAACTAGATCATTCCGTAGCTCGATCAATTCCTCCCTTGGCACGCACGGCGAGAATAAAGTGCCACTAATACTGTACATAGAAGGAATTAATGTCAAGATAATGTCCTCTAGTTTCAAATATGCTACCGCTATGAATTTTTCTAAAAAAATATGTGATTTATCATTCCAAAAATATACAACATAAAATTCAAAATATAATTGTGAATAGTTAATTTGTTTATTTTTTATATAGCTTATAGAGAACTAATTTAAACTTCTAATTACATATATTCTCTTTAGCTTTTAATAAATAGTGTTGTTGACTTTTTAACACATGTTTAATCATTCTTTTCATTCAAAAAGTTTTGTGTAAATATATGAAAATGTATGTCATGTTTAGAGTACATTTAATAATAATATTTAATAATAAAATCACAACAAAATAAATATTAATTATATTTTTTTAATAAGACGAATAATAAAACGTGTGTGAAAGTCATTCGCATCATCTATTTAAAAACTGATATGCAATACAGAGTAAAATAGAGAAAATCTGTTCGAGGTGCAAACAAATGACAAATCTCCGGACTCCCGCGCAAGGGCGGCCCCAGCTTCCGTCCGTCCGTCCGTCCCTGCAACCGCATGAGGCCTTCTAGGAAATTTTTTTATTTATATACTGTTTTATTAAACTATTTAAAATATATATTTTATATAAGAAATTTGTAGATTTATACTCCCAAAGCTCTCTGAAATTTAAAACCAACGCACGTTAAATCCAACGTAGCAAACATCCATTGACTCCCGGCAGACCGACTGAAATTTTTAGATAAATTAGGAGACTATCTATAAAATATCACAATAAAATGCACGAGGGAGAAAGTTGTCTACTAATAGATAACCTTCATGTCATTATTTGTTTGGATGTTTTTACTCTCAGGGCCATCAGCGTGAGGGGCGTGAAGGGAGAGTGCCAGGCGGCCTGTCGTCCGATGTTAAGGTGGTTTTGTTGATACCATATAAAAAATAGACAAAATTAATTTTTATTTAGATATTTAATTGTAAAAAAATTTTGGTCACACACGGATATTATTTAGATAATAGTAAAAAAATATTATATAATTATTGAGAAATTTACACATTAAGACGTAACATAAATAAATATATTTAAGTCAATAGAAATCATCATCTATCGACCACTTGTAGTCATCCGTTGCTAAAAGAGTCAAACACTTTGCTGATACTCTACTTTAACCTATACGTATTATTTAATTGTTTCAGATTGTATGATTCATGCAGAGTTGTACGATGATTTCTTTATATATATCTATTGTTTGAAATCATGTTGTTTTTGTGGTTCCTATAAAGAAATGTGCATACATAGCTATTGTAGTTGAAACGATAATAAAATTGAAGAAAATTAAAGATATGTATAGGGAACTTACAACAAAATAGTCGTCAAGAATATTTGGACAAATAAAGTATCTTCTACCAAAAGTAATATCATATATTGATCTCATCACCTAGCAACGATCACCTCAAGGGCACTTAGAACGCTCTTACCATATAGGTAGTACAAAAGGTTGTAGCCTCCAGTCTGACTATTCGGCTCATGAACGTCATTCGTACTCCTCATTTGTCCTAATGTATTGTTTGTTTAATTTTAAAAAGAAAACCAACAGCCTCGGTGAACCAATGGTTAGGGTCAAATACTGGATTTTCTGTATCAACCCACTGAATGAAGCTACGTATCCTTTCGTGGATTTAACGACCATTGTTTTTGAATGCTCTAGGAGATTGAGCAAACATGTGGTATGGGATTTGCATAGGTACCCGTGGCCTTAAGTTTCATTATACATATGGAGTTCTTATATAGTGTGGGTTGTGTTAGGTGTAAAAGATAGAAATGAAAGCATTGAAAACAACATAGCATTCACTCACAAAAAGTTCCTATCTACAAAAATCAATTGAGTGTAATGTGACATTAAAGCATCGAAAGTAGGTTGCAGGGTTACCTTGGAAGCGACATAGTGGTTATATGCCAAAAGTTAGCTATCGGATTGTCTTGAAAGCAACATGGCAGTCATGCACCAAAAGTTGGTTGTCAAGTTATGTTGAAAGCAACATGATGGTCACACATTAAAAGTTGGTTGGCATTACTTAGTGTTGATTGTAACTCGGTAGTCTTGTGTATATTAAGAAGTAAAGACACCGAAAGTTGATTGTTATATACTATCGGTAGTTATGCATGCACAAGAAAGAGTGAAAGCAATGTGATATTAATGCATAGTAAATGATCTAGGTACGTAGAGCCGAAACAGTATATATATATATATAAAGTAATATAAACAGTAAGTACAAATGGCATAATGTACTACTAGCATAGGGCCCACCCTCTGCTTCTTTTTGTCCTCCTCCCTTATGCTCGCATGTGACTCTAGGAGTATGCAAGGTAGTCAACTGGATGCCATGGCTAGCGTGGATCTGCTACATATGACTCGAAGCATGCAGCTCCTATATATGTGGTGGCAGAGCTCCTGCAAACAGGGACGAGTCAAGCACATCATGATCTTCTGTGAGGTTATTATGGTCAAAAGAGTCGTGTGCCCATCCAAGGATGGCGTGCCCAGATCCACTCGCGACTACAAAAATCTATAGTGGTGTAGCCTATAACCTTATGAGAAAAATAATTGAGCAATACAAATTGGAATATCATGGACTGAATGAAAATATGTATCGTGTGACAAACCTAAAAACCCTTCTGTCGACATCCCCGTTCCCTATGTTGACACCCCTGTTATGAAGGAAGCATGGTATGGTGTAGCGAAAGCTATAAAGAGTATATTTTATTAACAACAGTGTCACATGGTAAAAAGAAATCAATATATTTGAGCAATGGATAACCGAAGTTACCTGTGAGCTACGTTCTTAAAGGGTGGACACCTACTGCAGCCATCGCTATGAGAGGAACCACATCGACGGCATGATTAGTGAGAGCATGGAGGACAGTGCACATCCTTTTGAAGATAATTCTCTACTCATCCTTCGTTAACACAACCCTAACCTCTAAACATTGACACACATACTCAAGCTCACCAGTAATCTACAGCACAGTGTCGACCTATTTGAAATGACATATCATACGAAAAGAGGCATAGACCATTTAACTGAGATATGGAAGATTAATTGACTCGGTGTGGAAGAAGTCTTGGTTGCAGTGTCTAGGGTACACATCTCGTACACCAGCTATGTATGGCTATGAAGCGTCGAGTGTGAACATCACACGTGTGCGGGTGCAAGGCTAGTACCAACTGAGGTATGTTAGATATGACGCCTCTATGTGCGTGTGCTGCTCCTTAATGACTTTCTTGATTACCAACAACCAGTCGTTGAAGTACCTCTAGAGACGTGGAACCCACAAATCGTCGGCTACCTGTCTTCACCGATTATACCTAGTTACAAAGACGGTGTTAGAATATGTACAAAGCATACAATCGTATATTAGATTTTATATCAATACTTACCGATGAACGTCAGCCAGCACAGTCAACTCGACTGGCACAAGGTACAGTTGATGCAAACCAAAGTATCGCAACACGTGCTGTGGATAGTGTGACTTGACAATAATGTCAAACACCATCGGCTGGGTCATCAACCAGAACACCTGGTCATGTGTGCATAGAGTTGAAATTCCAAGTGGTGCATAAGCTTGTAGAGCTATAGAACTATATAGCTCTCAGACAACATTATTTGGCTACAAACAATTGATCTCTAGCACAAAATCTGAGTATAACTTCATGACCTGTAACTAGACCCATTGTCACTACAGAGCATGATAGAAAATATCAACTAGTCATTTTTTTACAAACACTCAATTAACACATTACGTACCTGACGATGACACTGCACTATCCTTATCATAGGAAAGTCCTTGGGCAGCCTCTGTGTGTACATGTCATTGCCGTAAGCGCTGTGGTCCACCACTAGTCAGTCGATCGTGAACCTCTCAGCCGCCCAAAGCTGTAGAAGTAGTGGAGAGCCAGTGATTGTTGTGAGAAAAGTAGATCCCCAATTCAACTGAGGTACGCTCCCGTCCTCAGCATCGGTAATGGCACGAGCATAAGAGATAAGCCCCTTGTCTACAACATGGCCTATCGTGATGGTGAACATCACCTAGCTAAAGAGCCACAAAAGGTATGCCTTGAAGCTCCATCACACCGGGTAGTCATCAGCCTTAGGATGGAGCCGATCAATCCTCATAAGGAGAAGGTTATTTATATAAGTAATTAATTAGGCTAAAATACGCACATAACATCATAGCAATTACTTGAATATAAGTAGCCATGCCTAGGTGAGGTCACCCATTGTGTAGTGAGAGTGCATCAAGAGAAGCAAAACTAGGCAAATGTTGAACGTGAACAAAACACTCCTAGATGTTGTCGTCCCATTCCTAAAATCCATCAACCGGTCCTATTGCGTCCTCTGTAAGGGGAACACCTAAAAGGTACGAGATGTACTAAAGCGTAGGAGCCATCTCCTTGCACAATAGGTGGAACGTATGCGTCTCTGGCCTTAAGCAGTCCAGAAGTGCTACGAAAAGAGACCAATCTATGAACCATCATTTCACTAGGTCCTTCTCATGTGCTGCAACCTCATCTAGGCTATACAACTAAAAGAGACCTTGAATTAACCAGTTACACTACTAAAAAACTTCTCTCAGTTGACCTTTTAATATCCTTAAGGGTTGAGTCAAACTCTGATAGTTTCACACTATATGGACCATACCTAACATTCTCTCGACCGTGATATAACCAAAATAACACTTTATTTAATATATTTATTTACAAAAAAATAGTTAAAATAGAGTTAAATTAAGTAAGAAATTAATCATCATATCTAATACCATACATTCGATATTTCAACACAGATATTTCTTTAAACATTACGAATAAAACTATCTGTAGATTTAGGAACAAAACTAACAAAACAAGTATCTAGAAACTAAACTATTTATGTCTATAATAATACTACATATATTATTTTGTTTTATCACTAAGAAGAATAAATTACTATACAAATCTATGAGCCAACAGGACTTTACGTCTTCCCTTCACCTCCCTATAAACCTCTCTTCTCTTTTTTTATTTTTTTATTCAATTAGATATTTAGACGGCTAGGAGAAATTTTATAGTATGTTGCCTTAAACAGCAGACCTCTAAGGGTGAAAAAAAGCACAAGCAAAGAACGGCAAGAAGTCCTCCTTCCTCGAGCGTCTTGTCACAGTATTTTACAAGTTGACTTCTATTGCAGCATAAAACGTCTTTAGCTAAGTGGCACCTATTGTTAACGAGCTCGTGCGTTATATCATTGAAGTATATTTAAAACGTTGGGTATATATCTACAAATTTTGTTATATATGAATATTTTAATTATAAATATATAAATAAAAATCACAAGACGACGGTGGGCCCCGTGCCACGAGATACCGACCATGTACGTGCTAACAGCCGACCCCACCCTCGATAGGGGATCCTATCAACAGAGGGGGACGATTTTCGTTTTAAACAAGAGCTAGTAGTGACGAATTAGACAGAGACGAATACTGCTTATCACTATGCTTACTTTAATCGCAGGCAAGGAGAGGCGAGAATGAATTTGTGGCTGTCGTTGGTCGCCCCCGCCACGTAGGCGGGGGATGGCAGGTCAGCGTAACACGGGACCGGATCCACATCCCGGCGGGCCCCGTGGACCTAGCCTTTTTCACTGGGCCGTCCGTCTCCCTCCGTCACCTAAAGGCCGGGAATCAGCAATTCTGCATGCAATGATTGTGCCGCGGGCCCCACCGCCCAGGTTCTGAGCCGAGGCCGAGCAGGTGCGTTCTGGGGGCGGCGAGTCCCGGGGGAGGCCAGCAGCCAGTAGCCACGCGATGCGCGCGGTTAAGCGTCGCCGTCCTCTCCCTCGTCTTCTTGTGGCGCTGCGTACTTCTCCTCCTTACAAACTGTACAAGCGGCGACGAGGGACACGCTCACACACAGCAGGATGCATTATTTTAGGTGTTACGATCGATCTATCACATGCGTGCATTGGGACACCCGATCCGGTTCATTCCAAGCAGGACAAGTGCCTGCCCGACCATAATAGAGACAACTGCTAATCGATCGATAACGGTGTGATCGACGACAGAATGCTGCGACGTGAGGACGAGGAACCGACACATGGACTTGTCAACTGTGGCTATCTACGCTGTGGATCATTAATACCCGACGTCATGGAGTGATTAGTACTACTAATTACTCGCCCTATTGTCCGTATATCTCGGCCAACCAGCGTGTGGACCGATCGATCGATGGATGGAGGCATGGAGCCGAATCGATAGTGAGCACGTGCAGCGGATCGGCATAAATGCTGAGTGCTACTACAAGATACTAGCCTACCTGTAGTAAATGTACTGGTACACAATAGATATAGTTTGGTCGTCTAATAATACCGTACCGTATGTGCAATCTTTTTCAGCTTGCATTCGGATCACTATATATGTAGAGATCATGACAATATTTAACGAATAGTTTTTGTTAGTATGTATTTAAGCGGGAGCTGCGTGGCTGTGTGCCGAACTGCCGATGTTACAACTAAGAACGAGGATCAAAAGAGATGAATTTTTAATTGTTTGGCTAGCTAGATACAGTAGATATACCATGTACGTACGCTCTGTAGCCATAGCCGGACCATAATCCTCCATATGAGAATAACTCAACTGATTTGGTTCATGAAGAAATATGCTTCTCGGTTTTAACTTAGTAATTATATTTATGACTAATTATTTTAACAGAATATCGGCCATGTGCAAGGTAAGCGACACATAAGACCCAAAAAATTAGGGCCTGATAATTATGTGTTTCAATTTAAATCAATATATTCTGATATATTTATAATCTTTTCATTAAGTTTTTTAATTTTTTTTCCTACTCCAATGATTGGCTAGAACGAGATGGTTTCCCAGCTCCGACAAATATCCAATGATAATCTTAACTACCTGAAAAATGACGACAACGTGAACGTATGTTCTAGGCTATAAGGATTCCATTTTTCCATTTAGTAAGAAAAAATTGAATCACTGCAATAATTCTCTGCTCATTTGATAGTAGCACATAGCTAAAGAAAGGAGCATTAGATTGATGCTAGCTTTTCTGACGTGGTTGAAGGGCCACTGATTGTGATAAAGCAAATAGCAGTGGTAGCATAGATTTATCCCAATGTATTCTAAGAAATATATAGCCCTAGCATATTATGCAATTAGTTTTTTTTTCTAAAAATAAAGCCGCTTTTTTATATTTAGCATATGCCCATGACAGAGAGGTGTATATACTGACTTCATTAATTTTAAAATATATCATTGAGACTTTAAAATATGTTGGTAAAGAAGCGAGTATTCATGTGTTTATATTGTATGTAGTGTGTTTCACAAAAATAATCCTACACACTACACTATAACACCACTTTTGACGACCTTGATACATTTAGGTCATAGCGTCGTGGGAATCTTAGCCGTTAGCCTACCACATAGACTCCCTATTATTCATAATATAAATTATTTTAGACTTGTACACAACAATCAAGAAAATCACTCAAAAGATATTTTGCTCTTCACCACATTTGAAAAAAATGGGATATTTATCTGTCAGAGAGGTAACATTTATTTTACAAGCGCAAATATGAAAGAAGTGATAAAAAAAGTGCATAAAAGTTTAAAATGATTTACATTTAGGAAAGAGTTAACAAGGCTAAAATTACTCTACATTTGGAATTAACAGGTGTACAGTGCTAAATCTACTAACTGACTAACTCTCTACGGACCGTCAATGGAGACCTTCAGAATGAGCAGTCGAATCATGAGCATACAGCTATGAAGCTCGAAGCCAAGAAAAGTTGTATGACCGTGCATGAGGTGGGCAGACAGGTAAGTAGCTAGGGCGATGGGCAGGGTGGAGCAAGCCTAAGGCAGCTAGGATTTGAGCCCTAGGCTTGGCTCCATAATCAAGATTAGATCCTCTTAAATCACTGTGAAAATTTTCAGAGAACCAAATAACCGGTTAGTTTAGCCCAAGTTGAGCCCCAGGATCCATGAATTTCTGGCTCTGCCGTTGGCGAACGGGTGAAGCAGGGCTGCCGCGATAGCAAGCATGCGCATTGGAAGGTTAGCTGCACCAAACCGATCGTTAGCACGTGCTTGGATGCGTGCGTGGCTGACGTGTCTACCACGTGAATGCCGAATGCCCCCTACTTCCACTGATTTTAGCTAGATGTAAGTCATTTCATATTTGTGCACAAGAATTACAGAAAATAGTCTTTGTGCACAAGTATGGGTTAATATGGATGTAGCTTTACCGTCCAAAAAATATTGTCCAAATATCAATCAGTAATTAGTTTTAGACAGTGGCGAATTTAGCCTGGTGCACCGGTGTCCTAGGACATCAATGATGTGCTGTGACTCCACTGTAAATTACTGTTTATATAGTGTTTAAATGTGATAATAGCCGAGAGTATAATAGATAGGACACCAACGATTTTTTAAGTCTATATTCACCCCTGGTTTTAGATATCCTTTCAGCTGCTTGTATACTACGTAGAGATGGTATATATTTCCTTTTTTTTTTGTTAGTGAGGCATATATTTCGTATTTCCTTTTGGTAATCTCAAAGTGTGAATAATGAGTTATATGCCCTAGCTAGTACTTGGAGTAAGTATAATAATCCCTATTTACTATTTGATAGTCATATTTGCAAATAGCGCCAAGACCAGGACAAGAAAACATTATTTCTTCTGAAGTTAAACATCATCAATCAAAGTGTTGTGTTAGACATGTATATGGGCATGCAAATGTGCAGTTTTATGCATGAGAGGTATGCAGCGATGCTATTTACTCTGCACATATAAAATGAACAAATATTTAATATCATTTACTCCTGCACAAATAAATGAAGACACCGGTAACATAATGATCAATTAAGAAAGACCTCAAAAAATCTTAGACGATGATTAAATAGGGATGAAGCACGTAAAACATCAAACACTAGCACAAGAGCATCATGTATTTTTTATACAATGAGTGGAAGAGATAGTTAAAATATTTACATCATATTCAGCATCGTCGGCGTCTTTCCTTCTCTTTGCAACTAAGGGTATGTTTGGAGAGGGGCTAGAAACCCTTCTAAACCCGAGTGACTTGAGTATGATTAATTAAGTATTAAAAAAACTTAAATAATTAATTAATATATTTTTTAAAGTAATTTTACTAGTTGCTGCAGCAAATGAGAAAATAGAAGTTAGAAGAACTAGATGCCGAACGTATCCTAAGAATACTATTCTCTACAATTAAAAATACTATTAGCATAAGCACAATAATAGAACCAGATAATAAAATGGCTTAAAAATTCTTAGCCGCCCGTGCCTAACTCACGGGCCACAGCATCACATCGCAGCACGGCTACGTGATGCCACCAATGGACAACAGTGACCTGGTTGGTCCGACGTGGCAGAGCACCTAGCTGGACAGCAAAGCTAGCCAAGCAAGCCAAGCAAGAGATGGGGCCTCACAAAAGATTATACAATAATAATCAAACGGATTACGATAATTAGTCGATCGCTGTCCCTCCTCGTCTCGTCAGAGCAAAAACAAAACGAGTATTTGAGTCGTAGACCCCTTCCCTCCACAAGCCATGGGCGTCGGCCCCACCGACCAATCGACCAAACAAAACTCGGATCACCTGTGCTTAACTCAACAACAACCAGCAAGCAAAGCAAAAGCAGCAACTAAAGCGAAACTACGTGAACAGTAGCAGTCCAATCTCCGAACATGTTTGATCTATCGTTTCGCCGTACCGTACGCATGCATCATGCGTACTCTCTCCCGATCCATTCTTATCCTGATCGATCGATCTATCTCGGTGATTATCCGCAGCCACGTACGCCATTTCGTTTCTGATTAACGCCAAATTACGTGGTTAATCGTACATACTACGTGCGCACGGAGGCTTGCGGGATTATTAGCGGTTTCTGAGAGTCTGTGGGTGTGGACGGTTCTTCTTTTCAGCTTATTTCACCGAATTATTAAAACAAATTATTTATTTTATACTTAAAAAATAATGTATATGTAAAAAAACTTTATATTCGTATTCTTAATGATTTAAAAACAAATTCTGAAAAATAAACTACTATAAAAATATCCAAAATAAACTCTAAAATTTAAATATTTACTTATGCTTTTAAGCTAGTTGTTAAACTTATTTTTTAAAGTATCTAATTTATTTTGATAATCAAATATCCACAAATCCATTTCCGTTCCGTTTGGGATATACACCCGGTCCGGCGGCGGGGGCCACGCGCCTCCACGTCGGCATCGGGTGTGGGCCTGGACGGTTGGTTTGCGTGTACCGGCCGTTGACGTCATCCATCCGGTGCCGTTTCCTCCGCTTCGGAAGACGAGCGAGCCTATCGACCGACCGACGCTGTGTATGTAAACGCCAAGGACACAACTCGCCAACATGGGGCGATATGCATGCATGCTACTCTCCCTACGTGCGTCTCTCTTCGTTCGTTGATGCTGTATCCACGCAAGCTTAAGTAAAGAACGGGGCTGTTTTATTCTTAATTAATATTGTCATAACTTACTTTAGCCAAGTATAACTTGCCACGCTCAGGGGCGGAGTGCTAGACTCTATATAGAAAATGAGAAATGGAGGGGGAGAGAGGAAAAGAAAAAAAAACCAGTCATAATTTTTATGGCTTATAAATTATAAGCCACATTTGTGTTAAAGTTAAGCAAACAAATGAATCTGACATAGAGGATAATGTAATGAACTAAACACGAGGTTAAGAAGGTCGAACGATCTAAAATGTGGTGTGCTATGTTGAAGCATTGAACTAAAATAGTACCTACATGTTTTAGTATTTTTTAGGCGATAAGTACATATAATCTGGATAGGAAAATTGGATTTGCGTACCATTTTGTGAGTAGCTATTGAGTTACTGCCAAGTCGACGAACAGGAAGAAATCAAGAAAGGTGTGATTATTGATTATTCAGAGGTTCGTTCGGAATCACTCTTATGTTGCGGTAAAATACGAAAAATAAATAAATATTCCAATCCTGTACCAATAAATTATAGTAAAACACGTTCCTCTTGATAAATTATAATGCTACCACTTAACAAACAGCAGATCTCATTGAAGAAAGGAAACACAGATAACATGGTGGTGCAGTTGATCAGTTGTGGTTGTTCTACCCATCAGGACCAAGTATATACAGTAGAATTTTAGTGAAATCAGACATTTATCGCACTATTAATAGGATTTTAGCGAGGCCAAATGTTCGCCCCTGATCTCTTTAATCATGTGACAGGCTCGCGGATGCGTGCATTCAGAGCCTTCACGAAATAAAGAAACTGCAGTCATGAAAGGAGAAACGTGTGAGTGTAACCTAGTGTGTGGGCGTAGCAATAACATACCCCCGTGGTTTTCACCTATTCTTTTATCCGTTAACGAGTTTTTTGCGTGTGCGTTTAATCGGTCGCCCTCCCTCGGTTGCATCCTACGGAAACACAAGCGGAGCAGCAGCAAAGACGAGCGACGAGACGAAGGAAGGAAAGAAGCAGAGCAACAGCACAAGAGACAAGAGAGGCCAAGGGCAGCAGAGACGAGCAGCGAGGGAGCTACTATAAGTACCCGCCCTCCACCTCTCCCCCCCCCCCGTCTTCCTCCCTCCCTCCAAGGCCCCGTGCATTCCTCCCCCTGACCCGGCCAGCTCCGGCGAGACACAGAGATAGCGTGTGCGTGAGATAGAGAGGGAGAGGTGGTTTTTGTAGCCGGCTTGTAGATTTGTTAACAGGAGGAGAGGTCAGTTTCTTGCCGCCGTTTGTTGGTTGGCTCCGGGCTCCGGCGGCCGGGCGGCTTGGGTGTTGGGATTTCGCCGGCCGGGAGGAGGGGGGCGCGGCTCGTGAATGGTGAACGGCGAGGCGGAGTGCACGCGGGCGTCGCTGCTGGGGAGGTATGAGATCGGGCGCACGCTCGGGGAGGGCAACTTCGGCAAGGTCAAGTACGCGCGCCACCTCGCCACCGGCGGCCACTTCGCCATCAAGATCCTCGACCGCAACAAGATAATCTCCCTCCAATTCGACGACCAGGTTAGTAGTACTAATCCCTAATCCCATCACCCTTGATTATCCACTCAACCGCCGCATCCGTGTCGCTCGCCGGAATCGCGCTGATCTGTTGTGGCTGTTATTTGGTTCGGATTCAGATAAGGAGGGAGATTGGGACGCTTAAGCTGCTCAAGCACCCCAACGTCGTCCGCCTGCACGAGGTGCGTCTCCTATCATCATCTCAGGCTCTGGTTTTTTTCTGACTCTTTTTTCTCGATTTTCTTTCGTAGATTTCTGTTTCATTCTGGACGAGTTGAACGCTAGTTTATGAACTCCCGAGTCCTGACAACTTTTTTAGACGAGTTCTGACACTTGGCTAGCTTAGCTACAGTAGTTTCTTACTTGCAAGGCAAAGAAACATTTCGATTCTAGTTTAGCCACCAGGATAAGGATCAATCCCACAAACTTCCTCCTCGCCTCCTTGGAGGAGAGAGACTATTACTCAATGCAAAAGCGTCACCGCCGCCGCACGGCACCTCGCCGCCGCCGCCGCCGTCGTTAAACCTCGGACGCAGTCGATCCACATGATCATCACGGACCGTCCACGCCGCGTTCTCCATATGATTCCGCTCGTCGCGGCGTCTCGCGTGTTCACGGGATGAATCTTCACCGGTCAATAATCTGGAACACGAAATTCCGATTAAAAATTTTCATAGAGTGACAAGAATTTCGTCAGAGCTTTCCTTTCTGTCCCAAATTCCAAACTCCAAATCAGCAGCGTGCGTAATGAAAGGCGCCTGATACGTCCACGTCACCGGATTCCTCGAGCCGACGGCTCGGATGGGATCCCCGTATCCTCACAGGAGAAGGGGCCCACCCTGCGTTCACGCACATTCCTTGCCTCTTGGGCTACCCGTCGAGGCATGTGGGGTGGACTCCCACGTAGGCCCGGTAGGCTGGCCTCCCGGGCGTGCTGGTGCTGGGCCCACGGTGTCGGTGTCACGGGCTGTCTCCGTTCGGGTACGTTTAGCCAGAGTGCAACGTCCTCGTAAGCCCGGGCGCACCGCCAAGTCACCCACCGCGTGGGCCCTCCGGTGGGGCCCGCACACGTGTTCCGGTGATTAGACCCACCGTTTTATCCTTCCCTGTGGGCCCACGAGAACAGTGAGAGGGGGGCGACGCATGATGACATGGTGGGATGAACAGTATGGTGATAGAAATTTGGAGGGGCAAAGCATCAACTGCTCTTACCTAACGATACACTCATGTCAAAAACGCGATGCTCGTACCCATAATCTGACATCTAGTACACAAAACAGTACATAACTTGAATTGTTCATGTTAATAATTATGGTAATGCCTTTTTGAGTCATGATGCAAGCAAGGACTGAATTGGCAAAATGGAGATCGTCATGGTGCACAGATATCTGTTGTTATCGTAGTAAACGAGCGATGTTACCAAGGGGAAAAAAGACGTATTGTCGTTGCTCTTTAGTTGAACATGCAGTTCTGCAGGGAGATCCATCGGATCTCTTAAAAACAGTTCTGATCTTTGTAATTGCCCAGATGAAAAACCAGTGAGCGATCATGGAATTGATCTTTTTTTTTTCAGGTAGCTGCTAGCAAAACCAAGATATACATGGTGCTTGAATATGTCAATGGAGGCGAGCTCTTTGACAAGATTGTAAGACATGCAAACCTTGTTGGTGCTGTTGCTTTTCCGTGTAGAATTGCTCGTGTCTTTTTAATTCTAATACCTGTTTCCATTGCTAATATTGAAGGCCGTAAATGGAAAACTCTCTGAACATGAAGGAAGGAGGCTTTTCCAGCAGTTAATCGATGGTGTGAGCTATTGCCATGATAAAGGCGTCTACCACAGAGACCTTAAGGTACCAAAAAAAAAACTTTCAGCTTTTTACATAATGGATGCCTGAATTACATTCTAATACACAATGTTTATCGGATTTATTTTCTCGCTCATACATATGGCAATGAAACTCAACTAGTAGATAATAATGATTCTCCTGTGACAGAATTTTCTTCTTTATTCTATTCTTACAGCCAGAGAATGTTCTCGTTGACCGACGAGGCAACATCAAGATATCTGACTTTGGCCTCAGTGCTTTACCTCAACATCTTGGGGTATGACAGGATTTGTTTGAATTTTGTTATACATAAACGATCACCTGCTGTTCGATTTGCTCAATGATTTGCACTTGAACTTTCAGAATGATGGATTGCTGCACACAACATGTGGTAGCCCTAATTACATTGCTCCTGAGGTAATAACTGACATCAGAAAGTAATCTGAAACTAGTAACATCGTTCATTTGTCCTGCAGATGCTAACTTCATACGAAATCCATGCAGGTTCTGCAGAACCGAGGTTACGATGGCTCCTTGTCAGATATCTGGTCTTGTGGAGTAATTCTCTATGTAATGCTGGTTGGATACCTTCCCTTTGATGACCGAAACCTTGTTGTCCTCTACCAGAAGGTCAGTTGCTAGATAAAGCATCTCTACAACTTTGGTAACAAATCTCAAATTTCAGACCATCCTGATGGTGCAAAATTGTTCTGTATCTTTAGATTTTCAAGGGGGACACTCAAATCCCGAAGTGGCTCTCACCTAGTGCGCAGGACCTTCTTCGAAGGATTCTTGAACCAAACCCAATGAAGAGGATCAACATAGCAAGGATCAAAGAGCATGAGTGGTTTCAGAAGGATTACACTGCTACTGTTCCATATGACGACGATGATGACAATTATCTTGAATCGGTTCTCCCAATCAAAGAGGTATACATAGTTTTCTAAAAGACTGTAGAAATTATTAGAAAACTAACGAGTACTTGTTTCTTAGTATTTGTTGATGCTGAATTTCTGATTGGTAATTTCTGTTTCTTGAAGCAAATTGATGAAGCAAAGCAGGAAAAGCCTACTCATATCAATGCTTTTCAGTTGATTGGAATGGCTTCTGCCCTTGATCTTTCAGGTTTCTTTGAGGAAGAGGTTCGTATGATGTGTTCTCATTCTAGGCTTCTTTTATACTTCTCGATTATTTATCAGAACAAGATTATGTGTAGTGTGATTTACATCATAACAGTAACTTATTCTAGATCTCATCACTTACCTTGCAATGGCCATGACATCACTAAAAAATAATTTTTTTTTATCTCAGTATCTTTCCTTTAATTTTGTATGAATCATAACCTACTCAACATTGAACATCTGAACATTTTTAACAATGAACCTACCCTAAGCTACCTGGTGCTAACTGATGGATTATTGCAGGATGCGTCTCAAAGAAAGATAAGGTTCACATCAACACATTCACCAAAAGATTTATTCGACAAGATTGAGAATGTTGTGATGGAGATGGGATTCCAAGTCCAGCGGGGTCATACCAAGGTAGATATCCAAGGCCTCTTTCTCATCACATGATCATATTGTCATGAATGAAAGAATAACTCCAATAAACTAAAGCCGAAAATCATGTTTCTCTTTGCAGCTAAAAGTCATGAAAAATGGCAGAGGTTCAAAGAACCCCAGGAATCCATCATCATTCTTAGTCTGTACTGAGGTAAAATGCCACAGCACACTTCTCTTGTGCAACGTAGATTCAGCAAGGATTGCATATCAGCTGGTACTTACAGCACTACTTTTGATCTTTAGGTAGTCGAGCTGGGGCCATCCTTGTATGTTGTCGAATTGAAGAAATCTCATGGAGATCCTACATTGTATAGACAGGTACCATACCAACGAACAGTCTTATTTTCTTTCACCTGCAACTTCAGTAATCTGTCATTTCAGTGATTCAGTCATACGTGTGGTATTGCATTATCTCAGTAGTTGTTTTCTGAAATGTTTCTGCAGTTGTGTGAGAAGCTATCAGATGAGCTAGGGGTGTGCAAGACAGAACAGATTCATAGGACGGAATCGCTGGAGGATGATCTAGAGATCTTCGACAGCGGATCTTTGCCTGGTTTCTGAAGAATGCCTCCCTAGGTCATTTTGGTTAGAGTTGAAGGATATGAGGAACTTGCTCTGTTCCTCATACAAGCATAGGTTAGGATGTTGCATATAGTGTACAAAGCGAGTGGTGAAAGTTAGCCACCGATGTTTAATACAAGGATTGCTCTCTTCTTGGCCGTCTGTTGGCCCAATTCTTTCTCATAATAAAACGAAATCATCAGAAATGGATACCTGCAAAAAAACAGGAACACCTGATCACAAGTTAGGGAGCAGGATCCCTATCTTATAACTATGGAAATGCATCTTCCCGCCCCCCGCCCCCCCCACTCCCCCCGCGCTTCCCGCGCAATTGAGTACGTATCATCAGGTATTCAGGTCATCAAGTAACAGAAAAAAAAATGGAATGCGTCCGCAAACAATGGTGAAATCTTCAAAGTTCAGACTTCAGACTGATAATCGACATGTATATACGGATAGAAGTAACAGGCAGCAAAACGTTGAGCAATAGCATGCTTGCAGTTGCAGACTCTGAACGAATATGGATGAATATTCGGACAAATAAAAGTAACAGGCAGCAAAATGTAGAGCAATAGCATACTTCCAGTTCCAGACTCTGAACAAATTATATGAATGAACATTCAGACAGTTTCAGATGCTTCAACTTTCAGGGTTCATAACTTTTCCAACCAGCAGATCAATATATTTAAATATCTGAAATTCAGAATAAAAATTATAAGAAGAGTCCTGTAGAAATACAATTTTAAAAACTGAAATTCAGATAAAAAAATAATTAATATTGAGATAAGAGTAGATGTATAAATACTACTTAGGGAAAATCGAAAATTTGGATTAAAATTAAAAAAATTAATATTGAAACAAGAGTCCATGTCAAAATAATTTTTTTATAAAATTCAGAATAAAACTAAATAATATTAAGAGAAAGAGTCCATTTAGAAATAGAATTTAGAAATACGTAAAATTCAAATAAAAAGATATTATTGCGAAAAAAGTTCATATGGGAGTAAAATTTGGAAATATTTTAAATTCAAATTAAAAATAAAGAATATTAAGAGGAAGAGTCCACATAGAAATATAATTTTAAAATATCTTAAATTTAGATTAAAAATAAATATTATAGAGAAAAGATCTCATGTAGGAGTATAATTTAGATAAAAAAAAGAGTATAAGTAGAAATACAATTTAAAATATATAAAATTTAGAATATAAAATAAAGAAAACTAAAAGAAGAGTCCGTGTGAAAAATACAATTTAGAAATAATTTGATTTAAAATTAATATTATTGAGTAAAGATTTTATGTTGGAGTATAATTTAGAAATATTTTTATATTAAAAATAAATAATATTGAGAGAAGATTCCATACCTTTACTTCTATTAATTGGATGCTCTTCTATGAGTCCCATATTAATTCTATAAGATAAAAATAGCTAGAAATTCTCAAGTGTTAATGACAATGAACATTTCTTATTTAAAATAGATTGTAAACTATCACCAATATATAATACAATATCTCATTTTTAGTAGGTAAAAAATACCATTAGAGATAATAAAAAGATAGCACTAATAGTCTATCTTATGAACAAAGCGAAATAGATATATAATAAAATTTACATATATTAGCAGAAGTCTAAAGAATTATTACATTAATTGAAATACCAGACATTGGTTAGTTTGGTAAGTTAGTATAGATTTTAAAATAATGTTACTATTTTAATATTTTTTTACAATAAAATATAAAAATATATATGCTATTATGTGAGAGAAAAATATAACGATACTAGATACGCAATATGCTTAGTTCATGCTAGTTGATTATAATGTTTCTAATAGTTGACTTGTTGAAATATCTAGAATAAGAATGACGCTGAAGATGATGTTCTAATTTATTATTGTAAGATCAAAAAGGGAGAATGTAGTGAATACCATTCACTAGTATATTTCTTTTAAAATTTTGGTCTTCTTTTCAAGTTTAGGGTGCATTTAGATTGTGCAAAGAAGTACATTAGTTGTGTAACGCTCCCAATTAGAAGTCATTTTTTTAAAATGAGAATATTATAGAATTAAAATTCAAAGCTAATAAGCTGTGGTTGTTTTGCCATGCTGTGCTTTGGATTTTTTTTTCTCCAACAAAAGTGACATGGAGAAGCATACGTAGTGAAATAAGTCCTACTTTGTTTCCCGTTGGATGTTATTATTGTTCTGTTTATTTCTTTACTTAACTATCTATAATCCTTTAAAAAAGAATAGTTGTGGTGACAACAAATCTACTACCCTTTCTATTTCTACTGGAAATTTTACATTGAACTTATTAATATTAAAATAATAATAATAATTTAAATAGATAGCCACGTATAAAATCAAATAGATAGCCTTTTTTTTATTTATTTTAGGTATTCATAGCAAAGCAAGGGTGTTCAACTAGTATTAAAAATAAAACTAGAACTAATATTTAAATCAAATCGTAACGTCCATAAATATTACCTACAGTATATTTTTATTTTTAATAGGTTTTCAGTGTGGCTAGTCTATGCTTATTTAAACATGTGTAAGTGTGATGCGCACGCACTTTTGGGTAATTATTGAAAAAAAGTTAGCCAAGCAAAAAATTCCAAAGACACTGCTGACCAAGCAGTTCACTTCTTTGTGTGCGTGTGTGTGGTGTGGTCACGTGGAGATTATTGAGCTAAAGTTTGGCCATCCCCGACTATTTTGGCCTGAATAGAATTCGCCGTACATGATATAAATGAATCTCAGATCACGAACTTTTAAACGTGGCCTAAACACCCACCGCTGCTAAACCGAGACCGAGGCCTGCTCCCAGCTGGTTATCGTAGTTCACTTCGATGGCGCGGGGCTAAATTCAGTTCAGATGATCTAACTACTGGAGAACACTTTTTCCTCTGATTTTATCCTCAATCACGAAATATTCGTTCTTGTCACTCTGCAGCAGAAAAGGACATTCTCGCACAAATTCGTAGACTACCATTTTTGTCTTTTGTATGCAAATGGGGATCACAGTCCTAGTTTCACTTGTTAGTAACCAAAACATAATTTATAAATAAAACTTTTATATACATGTTATTAGTATTTTAAAAAGTAATTTAAAAGCAAGTGCTAAAAAATAAACTACTATAAAAAAATCCAAAATTAACTGTTTTAAAATTTAAAATTTGACACTGTCGTTCCCCTGCTATTCACCACCATAGGATTATCTCGAATGGGTAACGAAAGCAACATGTCTGTCATTAGTTGCAGCTGTCCAGATCCACACAAACTCATGGCCTTTGGCTACTACTTAGCTCTTTTGACAGAGCATACTCGCTAGTTTCAGAAACTGTCTCCATGTTGGCTTTTCTTGCCTGCTAAAATTTGCGAAGTGCAGCCATTTCTGTCTTCATGCCGGTTTCGGAGAAGGCAATAAGTCCATCATCGTCATATTACTCGTTGGAGTTGGATCCACTGTTGAGTGATTTTGTAGGGAAGAAGCTTAGCTTGAGGAGAAGCTCGGCTTGGTTGGATGCAGAGCTCAAGGATGCCAGGAGCTTGCTTCGAAGGAACAGTTGTTTGCTCAGGAATCAGAAAACAGGAAGGTATGTTCCACTCTGCAGATTATGACATCCCAATGTTCTATGTAAAATTTTGCACTGAATTGAGGAAATATCAGAAGGTTGCCGAGTTGAAGGCGAGAAGCATATAGGAGGAGGTGAGAAAGCTGCATAAATGTTTACAGGAGAAGGATGAGCAGCTGCGTGCATCGGTGTCGCTGTGTAGCAATAAACAGGTGATCACCTCCCCTCGTAACTCCACTTGCTGTCAATCTTCCAGTGTGATATGTTCGGGTAACTGTCTTGTTTTGGTCCAATATGTTTTCTTGTCCTACTAGTTCCATCAGTTGCAAATCTAATGGAAAATTTTCTTGTCTGCAGTATTTGTGTTTTCACATATCGGATGTTCTTAGAACACGGATTTTAGTGACACAAGCCACTGCAGAAGCTACCGCAGCATCAGCCATGTTGGCACAGTTGCAATGCTTGTCCCTCGATTACACAAGAGGGAATGAGAAGATCAATACTTTGGGTGAATGCGAGCTTCGAGTGGAAAAGGTAGAGGAGCAACAAGATCTTGTTCAGAAGTACCTTGAAGCGAAAGTGCTCTCTCAGGTCGATATATGCTACAAATCATTTTCTTGATTCACAAAAAACTATTCATTTAGTGCATTTTTTATATTGAAATTTTAAATTAAGCTTTTATTCAATTCAAATTTGTTGATAATATATAGTTGTAGAAGAATCAAATGACAACGGATCATGAGCTGAAGAAGGCACAGAAACTTGAATGCACCCTCAAAGAAGGTACTATGCTTGTCACTTCCAATATTCAGGGTATAGTTTTCACTTTCAGAGAATTACTGATCAACATGCATGCAATGTTATTTCCAAAAACATCACACCTTTTTTATTTCTTGAAAATTAATCATCTATCTTCTCTCTGTTAATATAATGAATAATCATATATGTAGTTAAAACATCTCGCTATCATACATGTTTCTTCCTTGTGTAGATGGGAGAGCGAAGAGACAGCACTGAAAAACTATAAAGCCAGTTGCGACTGAAGCAGACGACCGCCGCCGCCGGCTCCGGCGACAATCAGAAATTGTGGGAGAGCTCAGGCTTCAGGATAATAGCCTCCATGTCAATGTTGACCCTGGTAACGCTGGCAGAGCGATGAACTGAACAAGCGATTGACGTCGTGGTGTATCCGTTGTCTATGGCAGATGAAAAGTATGCCTGTATTAGCCCACTACCAATAAAAGTTTTATTTTTATTAAATAGATTGCCATGCCAACATTTTCAATAATATGATAAGAAATTAATGAAGAGAGATAAAATGAATTTCATTTAGATAAAATCATATGTACACTGTTTCCAATATAACCTGTCTTTGTGTCTTTTGCATGTATTACATATGAAACAACAAAAACAAAGCGATGCATTATATGTGCTATTACAACTATTAACTAAATCTCTTATTGTTTATATGACACATTTAAAAACATAAAAGTAAAACCTCTAACTAGTAATGGTCTTAGAGCAAGTTTAATAATAAATTATAAGCAAGTTTATAAAGTATTACTCTGGTGCAAGAGCTAATTCTACGTATGCTCTAAAATAAATACGTTAAATGCATAAGTGTGAGAGAAGAGAAGGAAAGTGAAGATCTATTATACATATTAGCTCTAATATAATTTTAAGATATATTTATAGTTAGTAGTTAACTTTACTAAAGGGTTATGACAGTACGAATGATAAATCTTCTGTAGTACAGCCAGTTCTCCGTACATGATTCCGTACCAAATTTGCTGAAATTCAATGTACTGTCGTAGATTTTCGCATGGTGGAAAGTAGACCAACGCCCTAAATGAACTTGGGGAGAAGATCGTGGCCAGCGGCGGCTTAAGGACCTAAGGTGCAAATCTTGGAATAGCCACATCGCCAATTGGCTGTGCCTTTTTAATTGTAAGAAAAACGAATTAAAAAAGCATATGAAAAAAAAAATTCTATAGAAAGTCACTGTTTATCCATTCCGTTTGTAAAAATGGAGTAAAGGAAAAGCATATGGGAATTTATTTTTCCTATAATATCAAAGGAAATTCACAAAACAATTACTATTCTTATGAATAGGATAAGACAAAGGGAATTATTGTCGTATATTTAACCCCAAGCTGCAAAACCATTTAAATCTGATGTACCGTTAACTCAAAATACTCAACAACTCTATATGTTTTCCATACCAAACCAGCCAAACAATCGTTACTAGTACTATTGTAAAATTTTCATGTTTTCATACCAAACCAGCCAAACAATCGTTACAAGTACTATTGTAAAACTTTCATGTTTTCATATTACTATTCCATCTTCCTGTGACAAATGGGTCCGTATTGTCTGCCTTTACGATTTGAACGGCAAAGTTTGCCGTAGTCCATCTGAACCATTCATCGGCAGACGATACGGGAATCGCGAGAGCAACGGTTGCAACGCTGACATCACGATTACACACTAGCTCCAACGCTATACAAGTCCAAGATGAGACACTAATGATAGCCTGGATTGCTTAAGCTGACGGTTGATCAAAAGTATCGAATAGGCATTGGATTAAGCCTCCTCGAACTTGTTGAGAGGGCGATCCTCGTCAAGTTCGACGGTGAGGGCCACAGCGGTGGCTCGCATGCTACCATGCAAGTGTAATATGCATTCTTGTGCTGCATGCAACCGTCGAGGCGTAAATCTCTCCTTGTCGTCGCCGGCGGAACTAAGCTGTGAGTGCATCAATGTCGCCGATCGTCATCAGCTGCTGCTGAGGTCGTTATCACTTCCAGCAGCGTAATCATTGCACTAGGCTGCTACGATCCAGCGTGTAGCGTTGCTTTCGTGATGTGCGGTTCAGATAGACGACGGCAAACTTTGCCGTTCCAATCGTAAAGGCAGACGAGCCGGGGACCCGTGATGAGAAATTCAGTGGAGAGGATTGCCAATTTGGTGACGGCGAGGAGCGACGACCTTGAGACGACGCAGCGTCCTGCTCCTCCCATGCCGCGCCCCGTCGCTGTCCGGAGTGAAGCCGCCAAGGACGACGATGTGAATATGCCTATGCCCACCTCACCCCCCTGGCCCTGGGGCTGGCTGGGCGAGGAGAGGAGTCCAGATCCTGCCTCCCCCAGGATACTTCGCCCCGCGTTCCCCTCACCCCCAGCTTCCCCCAGGGGACACGCGCCGCCGCCTCCAACTCCAAGACTGGTTGGGAGAGAGAAGCTTGGCAAGGCAGGCTACTCGCCTGCTCGGTTTCTTGATCTGCTCTGCCGTCGGTGAGTACTTGCGCGATCTTGTCGATCCTTACCTTACAGAATTATCTTTCTTTCGGTGAGATCCCAGCTTTCCATCAGCTTGTTCTTGCCACCTCGCATCGTCATAACGGATTTTTGGTTCTTGCTTTTCTTTTTTCTGACCATTTCAGGATTGGTCCCAAGTTCATGATTTTCCTTTTTTATTTTCTGGCCATTTCAGGATTGGTTCCAAGTTGTTGATTCTCTCTCTTTTATTTTTGGTCATTTCAGGATTGGTTCCAAGTTCATGCTTTTTTTTTTCTGGCCATTTCATGATTGGTTCCAAGTTGTTGATTTTCATTTTTTGGTCATTTCAGGGTTGGTTCCAAGATATCGAGATAGGCTGTGCGGTGGCGTGTGTGATTAATCATGCGTGCTTGATGCATTTCTAGTTGGGGATGCTGTTGAATCTGAGGTCGTTACTGTACCAAGAAGAGGTGGATCAACAAGGGAAGAGATTCTTGACTAAAAGATAAGCGAGGATCCTAAGCTGATGTAGCAAGAATGTCGAGTGGGCTCAAGAAGAAGGGCCTCGAGTGGGACTTGAACGACTGGAGATGGGATTCAAACCTGTTCTTGGCCACACCATCGAACGCTTCTCCCTCCAAGTGCAGCAGAAGTGAATTGGGCCGACCCGAGGAGGAGATTGATTTCGGTGTGGTTGACAAGAGGAGAAGAGTCTCAGCAGAAGATGGCCATGATGAGTGCAGCAATGCAGCAACCATTAATGGGGACGACGGTCGGATTGCTGTTCAGAGAGGAAGGAGTAGTGAAGACGAGATGCCTAGGCAAGGCGCCTGTTCTAGTAGCGGTCCATGTTGCCAAGTCGATGGCTGCACGATTGATCTCAGCAATGCCAGGGATTACAATAAGAGGCATAAGGTGTGTGAAGTACATACCAAGTCGGGTGTGGTTCATATAAAAAACGTAGAACACCGCTTCTGTCAGCAGTGCAGCAGGTTAGTCAGTGATCTCCTTGTGAAATTAATACTTGTCATGTTACATGTACCATTGTGCATTGTTCAGTTTAGTACATTTATACTTGTGACAAAGTCCTATTATATCTACTTCAAAATGCCTTCAACTGGGACTGTTCTCTGACTACAATTTTATTCTATGGGAATGAAAAAAACAAGTGGAGGTATTGTTGTCAAATAAATCATAAAGTCTTGAATATAGATAGTCTGTAGACCTCTTTCTATGTTTGTAATATCGCCAATAAAAAAACATGTTACATCCTGCAACCAAACGTTACTTTGATCAACAGTACCTCAATATATAGATTGGCTGTATGACAATAATACAAAAATAGATCTTCTTCAAAAGATACTGATGTTATCCTTTTATCAGTCTTGAGAAACATATCATAACAGAAATTGGTACTCAACATTTTGATTTGGAGACCAAATAAATTAAAACAAAAATTATTTCTAACTGAGGTAATAATATTTTTTAGAAGCAACAAACAGGTTCAGAAAAAGTAGTTGCTTGAATGGTAGTTTAAGTGACAATTTTAATTAATGATCAGCAGCTGAGGAAGGTTAGTCATGATCAATGCTCTATCAAATCAATAGCTAAAGTTTCACTTGTAGTTTATGTTGAGTTGATTGACAAGAAAATTTCCATATGCGCATTGATCCAAAGTTCTCACACTTCACTCTTAAGTCTAAACACCAAGATAGTTCTAAACTAAAGCAGATAATGGATTCAAGGTTTATGTGAAACAAGTAGTTATGAGTATTACTAAATTCAGATTGTTCACATAATTAGAGAAAATCCATATCTTTTAGTTCAGTCAGGACTCATGAGCTGAAACAAGAGGGAAAATCAATAAACACCACATTAATAACTTGTTTCACTTTGGCCCCTCTACTTCACTTTTGTTCATTGCCATCCTAAATTGAAATGTTGTGCATCAAGCCCACCACCCAAATACTATATGCGGGCCATATTTTCCAGTTCCAAGCAATTAATTACTGTGTGTTGAGTTAATGTTAAGTTGATGCTTACATGCTAGACCAGTGTGCATAAATAGTGAAGAAAATTCAATGTGGTCAACATATCAGGGGCTTATGAATGATACATCCAATTATGAGGGTGTCAATGAAAAAAAATGCTGTGTGTGGGAGAAGTGAAAAAAAAGTTTACTTGTGTGGCCTTTCTTGTAGTTTTATGGTAATTCTTTGACATGCCTTGTCAGGTTTCACTTTCTTCAAGAATTTGATGAAGGAAAGAAGAGCTGTCGCTCACGGCTAGCACAACATAACAGAAGGAGGAGGAAAGTGCAAGTGCAGGCTGGTTTAGATGTGAATTCCTTGCGTGCGAATCATTCTTTGAGCAACACATTACTCCTGTTGTTGAAACAACTTTCTGGCCTAGATTGTAAGTTTTTAGAATTCTATGAAACAGTTTTCGATGCAGCTATATATTAATTCATATGTGATCAGGCCATAGTCATGCAACTGTTGTTATGTTGGTGGCAGCTAGTGGTCCATCTGAGCAAATCAATGGACCTAACTATTTGGCCAATCTTGTCAAGAATCTTGCTGCTCTTGCTGGTACACAGAGATATCAAGATATGCTAAAGAATGCAAATTCTGCTGCAATATCATCACATACTGGTAATTATGTGGCAAATGGCAATAGTCTACATGATTCAAGACCACCTATTCCTGTAGGCACTGAATCCACTGCAGGTAAAAAAGCAACTTGATTATCTACTTCTGTTGCACGAAGGCTAATAAGTACCACACTTTCAAATAAACCGTGTTTCACATGTGTTACTCGAAGAACCTACAGTGGAAAGGCGTGTGCAAAATTTTGATCTAAATGATGCTTATGTGGAAGGAGATGAGGTCAGTTACTTAGATTTTTTAGATGTCTTTCTGATGTATAATTTAGAGTTTACTCCAGTTTCTCTGACATTCACAACATTTGCAGAATCGAACAGATAAAATTGTGTTTAAACTCTTTGGGAAAGAGCCGAATGATTTTCCTTCTGATTTACGTGCTCAGGTCACTACATATTGCAAACTGTACTAATGTTTCTGTTCACAGCTGTGTCGTTGAGAATCATCAAATTGCTTTAATTTACAGATCCTCAACTGGTTGTCGAATTGCCCAAGTGATATAGAAAGCTATATCAGGCCTGGCTGTATCATCCTAACTATTTACCTGCGCCTCCCTAATTGGATGTGGGATAATGTAATGTTGTGCTATGCAAACAGTTGTTTCGATATGTATATCTCTTCTGTATGATTTACCAGTTAACTTGCTTTTGCCAGCTTCAGCTACTAAAATGGATAAACAGCATACTGACATAAATTTGAATTATAAACCTTGGGTAAAGAAGCAAACTGTTTACTTACTGCTAATTTTCTTTGCTGAATTTGTCAAAAGCTTGCTGCCGACCCAGCTCATTGGATACAGAAGCTAACTAGCTTGTCCACTGATGCCTTGTGGAGAACAGGATGGATGTATGCAAGGGTGCAGGACTACCTGACATTGAGTTGCAATGGTTTGTTCATCTTATTTGTGGTCATTATTTTGCTGGTCATTCATCCTTGTTCCTTATAAATTTTATACTCATCTACTTGCGCACCAGTTTCTCTTATTTTGCTGTTTCCCTCATCTTGCAGGTAGTCTTATGTTAGTGTCTCCCTGGCAGCCTATTATAGGCAACAAGCATCAGATATTGTTTATAACCCCTATTGCAGTTGCTTGTTCTTCAACAGCCAACTTCTCAGTGAAAGGTTTCAACATAGCTCAACCAACCACAAAGTAGGTACTTTGTGACATTAAACAGTCTCCACTGACCGAACTGTAGTATTTATTAATAGAATCTTGGAATTCAGATTACTTTGCATTTTTGGTGGGAAATATATAATCCAAGAAGCAACAGAAATGCTACTTGATGATACTACAATGCAGCGAGGCCCTCAGTGTCTGACCTTTTCTTGCTCCTTTCCTAGTATTAGTGGAAGAGGATTCATAGAGGTACTTTTTTTATGTCTTTATGTATGCTCTCATTTTCCCCTTCTTACATTGCGGAATTTCTTGATTTTTTTTCCAGGTTGAAGATTATGATCAAAGCAGCCTTTCATTTCCCTTTGTTGTTGCTGAAGAAGATGTATGTTCTGAAATTCGAACACTAGAGCATTTACTGAATCTGGTTTCATTTGATGAAAACTTGGTAGAAAGAAACGATTTGTTCGCTTCTCGAGATAGAGCCTTAAATTTTTTACACGAATTTGGTTGGTTTCTTCAAAGGAGCCACATACGAGCTACATCTGAGACACCAAAAGATTGTACTGAGGGCTTTCCTGCTGCAAGATTTAGATGGCTGCTGTCCTTTGCGGTTGATCAGGAATTTTGCACTGTTGTAAAGAAGCTTCTGGACACCTTGTTCCAGGGTGGTGTTGATCTGGATGTCCCATCAACAGTTGAATTTGTCCTGGAACAAGATTTAGTATTTGCTGCTGTCAACAAACAGTCGAAGCCTTTAATTGACTTTCTGTTGACATACACAACTACCTCTGCTCCAACGGACAGAACTGAAGGTGCTGCTCCAGTTCAGTTTCTGTTTACACCTGACATAGTTGGTCCATCAGATATTACACCTCTTCATATTGCAGCCACATACAGTGATGCTGCTGGTGTTTTGGATGCTTTAACTGATGATCCTCAGCAGGTACTTATTCTAATACCTGTGATTTTATTGAATTGATAAATGCATGTCTGTTCGTTACCTTTCCCTTGATCTATCAAAACTGCATGGTGAACAACTGTGTTAAGGCAGATTACAATTCCTAATGTACGTTATTGAACATTTGGTGCAAGAACCTAGTTTTTTACCTGAAATGTGTCCATTGGAGCCCCAACCAACAGAAATTTACTTCTTACCCCCAAAAAGGAAAAAAAAAGGAATATTTTCAAAACTTGGTTTATGGCGTTATCATGCCCTGAAGGTTAAAATCGGCACTTCCATACATCACATTTAAAATGTTTCTATGTTGATAATATGAACTGTGGTTATTCCTTACTTCTGCCTAACTGTCACAGCTGGGAATCAAAGTGTGGAAGAATGCTCGCGATGCTACTGGCTTGACTCCAGAGGACTACGCTCGGAAGAGTGGCCACGAATCCTACATTCAGATGGTCCAGAACAAGGTTGACAGCAGGTTACCCAAAACTCATGTGTCTGTTGCCATAACCAGCAGAACATCCACCACCGACATCGCCGAAAAGCATGCGAGTCAATCGAAGCCTACAGATCAAACTGCATTTGATGTGGAAAAGGGCCAGCAGAGGGCAAAGCCACCACTGAGCTGCAGACAGTGTCTCCCAGAACTCGCTTACCGGTGTCATTCGAACAAGTTTTTGTCGACCAGGCCAGCAGTGCTCTCCTTGGTCGCCATTGCTGCTGTTTGTGTCTGTGTAGGATTGATCATGCAGGGGCCACCGCACATCGGCGGTATGAGAGGTCCTTTCCGCTGGAATTCCTTGAGTTCAGGTCCCAAGTGATATGATAAACTGACTACCAAGCATCTGCAAATACCGTTCAACTATATCATGTAGCATGTAGATGTTTTGCTTCGAGATTGTAGATTCTTGTATCATAGATTTATCGTTTACAGAACAACAATATATGTTTAAAGTTTACTGTACAATATTTACAATTCCAAATTTGCATATCTAGAAATTCCACTCTACAGGCATCCTGACTAAAGGCAAGATGTAGGTGAATGGATTTATCCATGAGCAGCAGCAGCAGCCACTAGCTTCCACTCTTTAATTTTACAATGCAGTATAACATATCACAGAGAGAGTAAGTAGCACAGCAACAATGGTTTGGATCATACTGAAATTGAAGTTGAGGATCTCTGGTTGATGATATTCCAGATGTTAAAATTGCTTTGGTTTCTTAATGGGAGGTCATGGAGGCTTTGTAAAAATCAGGTCCAGTTGTCTAGCTTATCTTAGAAAATTATTTACTCACAAAAAAATTGGTAATACACTGGTTTTGCAACACGGTAGGGTACAAGTTTTTCATTCCTTCTGTACGAGAAAGCGCCTTGACAAAATGGTATAGGCAAGAGTGCTTGCTAATCATTCAGAGATCAAAGCAAGGCATCATATTTGGACAAAAATGCTCTGCACACAGGACAACGACCAATGAGTAGGAGGCTTAATTTTCCTTAGGTAAATTTCATCCTTCCCTCACCATACAAGCTCCTTTATCGCAAGAACACTAAGCATAAGACTTTACACATAACTGTTACTAAGGCAGTGAAAATAAAGACATGTAGTGATGGTCTGATTAACTTCAGAGGTTGTAGATAAGAACATTTCCAAAATTAAGGGAAATGCATCTGCCTGCAAGTCTTTGTTCATGCAGAAGGCTCCTCCCACTTGAGGGGCTTCACACCTCCCAGGTGAAGTCAGGTTCCTCCCTCCCAAAATGCCCGTATGCCACCGTCTTCAGGTAGCGGCCATTGGTTGATGATGATCATACCTGGCCTGAAGTCGAAGTTCTCCATGACAATCTTGAGGATCTCCTTGTCAGGGATCTTGCCTGTGCCGTACGTGTCGACAGACAAACACCGAGAGCAGTTCTGGCACACCAATGGCATATGACAATTGGACAATGCAGCGGCGTGCGAGGCCATTAGCAAGGTATTGCTCTTGGCTGCCTGCCTTGCAATGTAGGCTCCGTTCCGGTCAACCTTGGTCGGTTCCTTACCGGAGAACGTGCCACCACCGTGTGCTCCCCAGCCACCATAAGTGTCGATGATGATCTTACGCTCAGTGAGACCTGTATCTCCATGAGGTCCACCAAATGACGAAGCGACCTGAAGGGTTGAGATGAAAGATCGTCTTCTCATCAAGGTACTGCTCTGGGATGACAGGCTTGATGACATGCTCCTTCAGGTCAGCCGCAATTTCGTCATTGGTCACGGTCTCATCGCGTTGGGTAGAGATGAGCACGGTGTGGACGCGGAGAGGGAACATGGCACCATTGTCGTTTCGGTACTCCACAGTCACTTGAGTCTTCCCATCAGGCCTCAGCCATGAGCATGTCCGGGTCTTGCGAACCTCAGTGAGACAGGCACCGAGCTTGGTAGCAAGAACATGGCTGAGTGGTATCAATTCAGGGGTCTCATTGGTTGCATATCCAAACATGTGCCCCTGGTCACCAGCACCAATCTCTTCTGGGCGCTTGGTGAAGTGCCCATGGACACCCTGCGCAATATCAGGAGATTGTTGTTCAATGCTGACAAGCACCTTGCAGTGGTCAGCATCAAGGCCTACATCATTGGACACAGCCAATGCCACGGCAAGTATCCCTGACAATCTTCTCATAGTCATCGTTCGCCTTGGTAGTGATCTCACCAAAGACCATAACCATGTTGGTCTTGGTGCAGGTCTCACAGGCAACCTTGCTGTCAGGATCTTCAGCAAGGCAAGCATCAAACACCGCATCGGATATCTGGTCACAGAGCTTGTCAGGGTGTCCCTCATTGACGGACTTAGAAGTGAAGAGGCAGGTGTCAACTTCAGCCATCTCCTTTGACCTGTGCATATCTCAGAACATAAATTTGCATAAGTAAAATAGCTCAGATACCCCAAATGATTCCCACTACCCAACCTTAAAATGTGGCTGCAATCTTTTTAACAAGCAATGAGTTTTCCTAAATTCTACCAATTACATTGCTCTTGTTATGTTGTGAATTGCTCATCAGTGTTAGGTTCGCAGAAGTGTAAATATGTCTATTTCAGTGTCCAAGTCTGCAACTGGGCATGAAACGAATCCTGCTGAAGACCAGGATTAGGCCTGAAAAACATGAGTCCATGTCGGACATGATGCCAATTGCCAAGGTTCCGGGAACAAAAGAATCACCACCACACTCAACTCCCAACTGCTACAATATGCGAGATCAACAGCTCACACCGCAAAAGCATCTAGATCGGCACGCAGCAGCTTTGTTCTTAACAGGAGTGCAGCACAAGATTCGAAGAACAACTTTGATTCGCTAAAATTATACGCAGCACAAGCTACTCTTCAGCTGCTACCGAATCCACCCATCCCAGTTCAGATATTTTTTTACGATTCTTGAGGATGAACCACATTATTCTAAAAAAATGCAATCCTGTATCTCGTGATACCTCCAGATTAGAGAGATAAGTACCACAAATTAACACTAATTTAAAATATGTCATCTCCTCAGAGACAGTAAAATCACTCCCCAATTGATTCACTAATTAAAAATATGGCATCTCCTGAGAGACAGTAAAATTACTCCCCAATTGATTGTTGCAAACTGCATACTCACCTACCAATATACTACCAAGTAGTACTACTACTAGATTACAGTTGAAGAAGCACCAAAGTCGCGCACTTTCCGAGGACGGGAAGAATCCGAGGACAAACGCTAAACCTTCCCCTAATTCATAGAATGATTAGTAGAAACAAGAACGGCCGCGGTACGCGCAACCCAAGAACTATGCAGGATAATAATAAGAAAAAGTTCATCCAAAATCTCCAGTCTCGCGGAGCTACATAGCTGCCCATTACGAATCTAACCGATCTAACCGAAGAAGCGAACTGGACTTTCCGCGGCGGGAGCGTGATGCCGGCGGGAACGGAGCGGAGATTGAGGTGGGAGGTGGCGGAGAAGATCCGGCCCGGTTGGTTCGCCGCAGGGTCGTCGGCTCGCGGTCGCGCCTTCTCCTCTTTATATAGAAGGCAGCGCTGGTGCTAGGTCGGTGGACGGCCGTCGGATGAGATCCAACGGCGGAAGACGACCGGAGAGTCCGGCGCTGGGACCCACGCACCGGTTTGGCGCGCACTGGGATTGGGACGCGTGGAGTCCGAGTCGCTGCCCACTCTCTCGCCATCAACCTGTGCTCTCTCAGCTCCCTCTCTACAAAATTTAAAAAAAAGAAAAAAAAACCTCCATGAAAAAGGAAAAAAGACGTTGTGCTCTTTGCTTGCTGACCAACTCCAGTGGCCTCACGGTATGCAATGGCAAGCAGTCCAACTCCAGCATGATAGTTTGGTAGTTCTCTATATGCAGATGCATCTGACCTGAATTTTTCTCCCTTTTGGTTAGTTAGGCATAGTCAAATCAATGCACTAATTAAGCTGGATGTTACCATGCGTTCCATATTTCTATTTCAGACAGTCACTTCCTCATTTTCTGTATGCATGTTTGCTAAACTACTAACAAATTTTTTATATATAAGTTTCTTTAAAAAAAATTAGAAGTTAAATAAATTTATTTTTAAATTTATAATAATTAATATTCGATTATAAAAGATTAAGTAAGGTCTAAGGTTGCATTAATGCACTTTTTCTTCACTAGTGATATTTCTTTCGATCTATTTTTTACAAACTTCTTTCTATGCACCACACATGAATCGGTGGCTCAAAAGCGACGCCTAGCTGTCTATATGCTCTTATGGCCTTAATCTTTAAGAGTAATAAATACAACAAGAATTCCTTAGAGTTGAAAAGCTAGTGCTTAAGAATCAAGCAAAAAATCACAAGCACGAGTAAGATCCAACACCACTCCACTCACACAAAATTTGTTCACAAAGATCAAGAGGAAGAGGCCCTAAACTCAAATACCTTTAAGCCAAGGGCACAAAGGATGCAATGGAACCAACATCCCTAACTTGTGAGTGGAAAGGGGTTTAAATACCCCTTCCAAAATCCAGCCATCAGAGTCAAATGATTATTTATATCTGATATTCTGAAAATGCCATCGGAATCTTCAATCTATTAAAAACACCACCTTCAACCCTATGAAACTCAACTATCTACTTACAAAAATACACACATAAGATATTCTGATTCATGATCAGATATTTTGATAATATTTGACTAATCAGGTCAAAGGTTAAAAGTTTATCAAAATGGAGTTTTCGATTGGATCAGATATTCTGATTGAACATTAGAATTTCTGATAATATTTGGACAGTTATATCAAAGCTCCAAACTTTTGAATATTCCGACCGATTGGAATTTTTGATCTGACAATCAAAATATCCGATAATATTTTGGATACCAGACCGGCTAGAAAGTTTGTTCAAAACAAAAAAAAATCCAATTTGATCAGATATTTCAATATGAATATTGAATTTTTTGATCAGTTAAAAATCCTAGAAATCACAGAGAAAAGAGAGTCACTTTGTAATAGATTTTTTAGCACCATTTTCAACCTTAGATTTTAAAACTGCATCCTTCTTTTTATAACACAAGGAACACAAAACCTATGAAAAAGTAATTTACTATAATTTTGCTTCTTGTTTATACGAACCATCTTATCAACAATCGGATTTTTATTGTTATATAGGAGCTCTCTATATTCCAAATCATCGTTTGTGCTAAATCACATACATCACGTGCTATAATGTATCGCGTGCGTCAAGTATAAATTTTATTTCCGGGTATACCCCGTACACAAATACACGGTGAGTAAAAAATTTACTCCTGCGTCACGATGCACCAGGAGTGGTATAGTAATTCTAATTCCAAACCGTAAAAATGACACGTATTTTCCTTGGATGATTGCTTTGGTATGTGGATCTAGGGCAGCTTCTTAATTTACCCAAACATCGCCACTGTATGAAGCTATCAGGAAGCTAGTAACCTTAACTTTTTTTTTCACGCGAAGCTTCATCAAGAAAACAACTACTACATGAGCGGCTTAATTAGTTACCTTGGTCTCCATGGCCATGGCGAGCGCTGCGGCTTGCCAGCTTTAGCCACGATGTTGAGAGCAGCGTGAGCATGATCATGGCGCTGGCATTATTGATCACTGCTTCTTGCATTGCATGCATGTAATTTGGTTCATGCATCGGAGGTAGTCATCTGATTGCCTCAAGTATCTTCTCTTCAATTTTTGAATGATATTTCCAACTTCCAACACGAATGAACATCATTTATGTATCAACCTCTCCGGATGCTCTTCCTTTAAGAAGATAATCCATACACAAATACGATGGGTAAATCATGCATATAGATAGAGTCAATAGTACAGGTATAGATAGATAGATAGATATTCAACAAAATAGATGGTATATATCTAAATGTTACAATGGGTACTTTTATATGTGGGCATAATCTAGATCTAGTTTGAAGAGAGAGAAGAGAGATGCTTGGTAATTTTTGTTAGATCTATATATAGTTTCATCATGTAGTATGTTGTGGAAATTAATGTAATACTTTTAAATCGCTCTAGCATGGATTATTTTAATTTAAATCCTTTTGAATTAATTATTTTTGTCATGTAAACCTTTGGTAAAATATTGTTGCAATTTTTTGGTACTATAATTTTTTATCATGTTTTTAAAATATGATTTGCAAGGTTTTCTCTAATTTAAATACTTGTGATTTATTTATTTTTTAGCAATACACAAATAGACAGGGCATGGATATACAAAATGCCGAGATTTCATGCATCATACATCGAATGAGTTTGTAATTTTATTGAAGCTATCAAGAAGAATACTACATCTAAGAAGTCAAAGGAAATAAATAGTCCATGTTTGGACTGTAAAAATCAGAAAGTTTGGAAAATACAACTGTAATCATAACACATTTGGTGATGCGTGGATTGGTTAAGAATTACACATCTTGGTCTCACCATGGCAAGGAAATGTATGTGAAAAAAGTTACCATAGAAGAGTTCATTACTGAGGATGGTACGGTAATCATGAATTTGTAAGGGTGGCGATTTCATTGTAGTAGATGAATATGACAATGTTGAGCTAGATGATGATGATGTTGGCCATAGTCATGTTATGATGGATGATGCTAATGGTAGTGATGACAATGGTTTTGATTTAGAGGACATGCTGTGTCATGCTAAACTGAAAGTGGTAATGAGGTCTGTTAAATGTTTAGATAATTTTGATGCAGAGACTAATCTTGCATCAGAATCCTCCAGTAGGGAAAGAGTGTTCGAATTGACAAAAAAAACCTCAAGATTGTTTTTGGGAAGGCAAAGAAGGAAACAAAGAAGAATAGAAATGTAGAGGAACCCAATGTGTCATTCAAGAAGCACTCCATTTTCTTTAAGTACTTGCTGTACTAGAAAGATTTAGAGATTTATCATTTTATTGATGTCATGCACCTTAAGAAAAATATGTTCGATAGCACCATTGGGACTTTACTAGACATACCAAGCAAGACAAAGGATAGACTGAAATCACATAATGACCTTATTAATATAAAGACTAGAGAAGATCTTCACCCTATGGATGAAGGCGAAGAAAAAGTGTTGCTTCCACCGGCTAGCAACACCTTGACAAATGAGTAGAAAAGGTCATTTGTGTAATTGCCTACGTGAGGTGAAAGTGCCTACTAGTTTCTCATCAAACATTAAGCACCTAGTGCCGATGAAGGATTTGTCAATGTCAGGCTGTAATTCTCATGGCTAGCATGTGATACTCATGGTATTTCATACTATTGCAATTAGGACAATCGAATCAGTACAAAGATGGTTGTCACAAGACTATTACTTCTTTATTGCAATTTCACATAAGGTTATTGATTCTGGATAATTAAGTATGCTTCATGTATTCGTGATAGAGACCATATGCCAGCTTGAGATGTGCTTCTCTCCATCATTTTTTGATATGATGATGCATCTCATTGTTCATATCATATCTCAGATAATTATACTTTGGTGTTTGTACCTGCATCAGATGTGACTGTACAAATGATACATGTCCATTTATAGAACCGCACTTACCCAGAGGGATCGATGATAGAGGGATGCACCACCAAGGTGGTCATTGAGTGTTGTAGTGATTAGTTACAAGATGAGAAAACAATCGGTTTACCAATACCTCAATGTGAGGGAAGATTATTTAGAAGGAGGACAAAAGGAAAGAAAATAATAATCGACCATGAATACAAAGCAGTGAAGAGATGATCATTATAGTGTCCTACCACAACTTGTGATAGTGGAGCTATATATTGAGCAACACCCAAATGAAATAAGAGTTGGAAATGTTGGGAACTCAAATATGTGGATCATGAAAGAGCACAAATTGTCACTTCTCCGAATGGTTGAGGGACCATAACCTACCAGATGAACAAACCACAGAGGAAAAAACAACGAAAAGTTTGGTATATGGCCTATCAAGTGTTTGCACCTCATGGCAAGCATACGATATTAATGGGTATAGATTTTATACTAAAGAGAAATACGAAAGGAGTGTATCTCAAAATAGTGGCGTTTGAGTAGGGGCAATGGATACAATGGGGTAAAAGAGCACATACTATGTATTCATAGAAGAAATCTAGGAACTTGGCTATGGACTCAATATGCGTTCACATTATTTCGGTACCAATGGGTCAAACACCTAACTAGCATGTCCACGGACAAGTTTGGGTTGACAATTGTCGACCTCGGCAATGTTGGCCACAAGGATGACCCATGAGTACTCGCTGATCATGCTGCTCAGGTTTTCTATGTAACAGATTGATTGTATTTGAAGAAAGACATAGCTCTTTCTAGAAAACAAAGAATTTTGGGAGTTGATGATGTTGAATATGTCAATCAGTATGCTACCAAGCCACTATTCATGGATTTTAGAAACAAGATTAAGTTTGTACAAGCAACCATTGGTGAATCTTCAATGCACTAAATGCAGGATAAAGGAGTAGGAAAGAATGTAAGAGGTTAATATATGTGTGTAACATGTACTTGTATTTTTCACATACTTGTTATTATCTAATATTGTGAGAGTCACCTGTATAAATATGGATGAATGTAACTGAAACCACTATGAATATGTTACAGCATGGAGAAGGATGATGAATTTTGCACCAATAGACCTAATTGTGTATCTTGGCATATTTGGGTATTATGTGTTGTAAATGTGTTAAGAAAATAAAAATTATTTGGGTGTTAAAATATGTATAAATTCTAGTGCAGGAAATGTTACAATTAAAATTATTTGGGTATTCAAAAATAAGTGTGAATTCTAGTGTAAGAAATTTAACAATTAAAATTATTTAGAAATTAAAATATGTGTAAATTATAGTGTAAGAAATGTAACAATTAAAATTATTTAGGAATTAAAAATATTCGTGAATTCAACTCGAAGAAACACAATAATTAAAAATATTAGTAAATCCAACTATAAGAAATAAATGTAACAATTAGAAATTAGATAGGAATTAAATTGGGGTCATTGACATGTCTGGCCATCTATGTTATCATTGGTGAACCACCTAAGCTCCCACCAATGATAATCATTATTGCAGGTAGTCACTTAGGTGGTCCATCAGTGATAATGTATTGCCTATAAGGTGTGCATGAGGGTCAAATTTTTTTGAAGTCCTAGTGTACGCGAAGAAACTCTAATGCTGCCAGGTTGCCTAAATTTCTGCTACCACCTCGACCCTAGACTAGCCTTGATTGTCTCCTTGGCTGCATCGTCGTCGACCCATCACCGGTCATTGCATCATCATCGACTCTGTTACTGCAGCATCCTCATCTCCCGGCCGATACCCACGTGCCTCGATCAGCCCCAAGCCACCTCCGCCGCCTCCTCGTCTCTTAGCCCAGCCGCCTTGTTGCCCAACAACCTACTCTAATCCAATGTCGATCTTATGCTCTCCTCTCTTTTCCTATTTGTGCTATTTTTGTGATGAAATTGGTGAATATTTATGAAATTGCTATGAAATTGGTGAAATTATCTTAGAGATTTGTGAATGATTTGTGATTAAATTGTTGAAATTGCGATGATATTGGGTGAAATTTTTCGGTGTATGGAGTTATTATTTACTATAGAAAAGCCTACCGAAGGGTAACTCGCGGGTGACAAGAGCATAAAAGCTCAACCCGTGGCCTTGCAAAAATTTGGTATGATTGAATGCTCGTAGTTAAGCTCAGTGACACAGTGAGTGGGTTGTATCACTCATCCTATCTTATAATATTAATTATAAGTGTACTAATCCATATAACTAATTTACGTTATATTTATATCTTAAAAAGTGACATAAATGATCTAATATAATTGTATTATGTGGATGTTATGTCTGTGAGTATCTCAGGATTGATGTGAGGTACTACATGAACCACCAGTTGTAAATAAATCATCAATATATTAATTAAATTGGCTGTTAATTTTTAATTGCTAATAATTTCTTTGCCATGTTCTCGATGTAGCTTCCTAGATTCTCAAAGTCTGATTATATAAGATATATGTCACTTCATGAACCACCAGTGGCTTTCAAACTTGGAAAAGAAATTCGAGTCTACAAGTCTTTTGAGTTGTAATATATTTTATATTTATGATTCGGAACGTGCGTATATAAGTATTGCATAAATATATTAATTAATAGCTTAGCTTATTTAATTAATATTGTATTCCATCAATAATGATAAACTTTTTAATTGATTCTATATAGGAACCAAAAATAAATTTAAAATTGACGAAAAATCTAAGTTTAAAATTTGGCACATAGCCATAGTAGCCGGCCAGTATGCAATATTAGCCACATGTAGAAATATCTTCGTAGGTGGGGCCACATTGCAAGGCCGTTTGTGAAGAATATTTTTGCTAATGTCTATTGTTATCTAGTGACCTAAGAAAACCATTTTCATTGGCGGCTGGATACGTCTCCCGAAAATGGTTTCACATTGGCGATTGGCTACCTGGCGAAAAAGGGTGTATTTTCTCTAGCCATTGGTTGCTGAGAAAACACAATCTGACCGCCAACAATAGCAATTTCAGTAATAGTGTTTAATGCGCTTCTAGCTCAAGGTGAATCACTATGTTTGCTCATATGAGAAAGAGAGAAATTCTCTCATGTTATATGAGTATGCTTTCGGAACTATTAAATAGTGTTTTTTTAAAAAATTTTATATAAAAATTTGCTTGTAAAAAAGTCATATTAATCAAATTTAAAATAATTAACACTTAATTAATCCTACACTAATCACTCATGTATCTTTTTCATTTCTTTTTTTCTTCGTTCAAACACATCCCTATCTGTCAACAAATTATGCTGTTGCACAAAATAAAATAAGTTAATGTGACTGCACACAAAATAGAATGCTAATCTTCATCCGAATTAAACAGAGAATGGTGCGCATCAAAACGCAGTCATGTTCATGTATGTATCGAGCGGCCTAACAGAAGAGCAGTACTAGTGTACCGACCAAGACCAAGTCACGCAAACTTTTGCGGGCTAGCTGCCGGGGAAAAAGAAAAAGAAACCACATCTGATGAACATGGTCCTGCGACTGCATGCCTGCATTGAGCAACCAACCCCCAGTGTACTGAACGAATATCCATATATGGCATGCATGCATATGCGTATATTGACAAACTTGCAAGTTCGTTCAACTTCCATTTGCAAGGAAAATTCCTCAGTTCAACTTAATTGAGAAGAGCCACTGAGAGGTGCCCTAACATGAAGAAACGCTGGTAAAAATATATTTATGCTATTAATAACAGGGATAGTCTATTTGTCTCTTAAGCTAGCGCCCCCTCAGTTTTGTCACGTCGCCCAAAAAATTAAAAAAAAATCTTTAAAAATTAATAAAATAGAACAATGTAAGGTATAATACTCTAGAAACATGCACTGACGGAAGCTCCATTAGCCTTGACGGGCTAAAATTTTTCTGACATGTATTCATTAGCCTGTCAGGAGTAAACGAATTTTTCTGGTGTACGTGTAAAACTGTCAGAAAATTTTTTTTTTACATGCTTTCAGCACCGTCACGAAAGCACAAATTGCGATGAAGTGGTTTGCCCGTCGGAGCAAATTTTGAGTTACCCCTAGGCTTCCCGTGTATACCGTATTGAAATCCCGCTGAAAAAAAATATATGTTTGCAGCTTTCCGCGCCAACACATTCGTTTCAACGCCAAAAAATTTTCACCGCACACGTGGGGACTGACGAGCAATAAATATTTGTGATGTGATTTGACCGGTCAGGCATATGAGGTGGAGCAAACAAAATAAAATAACCCATACCACTCACCTTCTATATCTCGTATCCTCTCTAAGTTCCTATCCAGCTTTATCAAATCCACCACCATGACTCCTCAAAATCCATCGTCATGAGTGTCAGTACAATCACCGGCCATTGTCTACCTTATCTTCAACGTCCTTCAACCCTGTCTACCAACTAGGATGCCCATTTCGATGGTGATATGAAGTTATAGCCTCCACCAGTCAGCAAATCCTACAACCAAATCACTAATCGAGGCCTGCTCGAGGAAGCACTTGCTCTATCAAAGTGCCAACTTAATTCATTATTAGCAGGGTAAGTTACTAATGGAATTTAGGGCTTATGTACAACTAATTAAATAAAAAATTTAAAAATCCCAAAGGCCATATAATAGAGGTAAGAGTGTGATTCTTCAGTCTATCTTGTTAGTTGATGAAGAAGTAGCTCAACTTATAAACTTAGCTCATTTTCTTCTCCTTAAGCAAATGAGATGGAAAAAGGAAGAACCCACACATGAGTTTGCTCGTCTCGTCTCGCCTCGCCTCATCAGTCTGACACCATGATTATGCCACTTTTTACAATTTTATTTTACCATTTTGATGTCATAACCAAGTTAGTTTCTATATGTAGATCTTGTCGGTTTCTGGCTTTGTCCTAACCATTTGTCTTCAGGCTATATATTCCAACCTCACCGCCATCTCTCGTAATAAGATCAATCTGCTCTTTAGCCTAGTCTTGCAGCGTCGTGCAGCCTCTAGTCTTTCTCATCCCATTAGTTAGCATGCACCGACCGTTGGGATAGCAGGTCTCCAAAACCATCAACCATTGAGATCCTGTACTAGGAGAGGGAGAACAAAGTTTTTGGAAAGCATTTGGCACAATTGCTCTCTACTTTCACTACATCGTCTTCTTCTTTCAAATGTGTCTTCCTCCACAACCAAAGAGGGCGATCTCTCGGCACGAAGCTGTGTGGTTCTATCAACAACAGTTTCTCTGGTGTTAGCAAGAACAAGACACACAATGAGCTGCTACCATCACAATGAATAGCAATGTGATAAACGGCAACGGCAACAACACAATGGGCTTGGGCTCTAATCAAGCGATCAGATTTGGACAACCATAGTACGTATTCTAGTTGTTTTTGGATCTGATATTTGCTTTTTCTATAATCCTGTTAGTATATCAATCTGTTAACAATTATGACATTATGATTTATTATTTCTAGATTAGATTAAAACTTAGTGTGCTAATTAATCTAAAAACCTTATTTTAGTCACTTTGGTTTGCAATGATCTCGCATTGCCAATGCTCTGAGATCAGATAATTTTTTTGGTAAGCACTATAAAACGTAGCAAACAAAGGCTTCCTTGTGGCTTATATATATGGGCGTGATCCACATCACTAAGGGCATGTTGGCGAGCATGCTTTCCCTTGATAAGGAAAGTAGGTATGTGGATGCTATGTGCTGTTTGTGGGAAGCATCTTAGGTGTTTTGTGTGACAATATTTATGATACTCACATGCATATTGCTAATGGCAAGGAGCTATGGGATACCATTGAAATAAAGTATGGGCTTCTAAGAAAGACAATGCTTTGTATATCATAGAGCAGTACACAGACCATAGGATGGTGAACAACCGTTCTATGGTATAACAGGCTCATGAAATACAAGACATTGCGAGAGAACTTGTACATATCAATTGCTCACTCGTAGACAAGTTTGTAGCCATCATTATTGTTGCTAAGCTACCAATGTAGTAGAGAAACTTTGCCAAATCTTTAAAACATAACATGGAGAAGATCGCAGTCAAGGATCTGATCACTTCTCTTAATGTTGAAGAGAAAGCTAGGGCAAAGGATGGACACAATGGTGGAGGCAAGAACACTTGGCTGCCAATAGTGTGAGGAAGGGCCATCCCAACCATAGCAAGAACAAGGGAAAGATGGTCAAGTCCAAACGAACAACCAACTTAAAGAAGAAGAAGAATACAAAGAACAAACTCTGCTTCATATGTGGTGAAACTGAGCATTAGGCAAAGAGGTGCCCACACCACAAAGAAAAGCAAGAACTGGGGCAGTCTTCCAAGGCTGTGAACACTATCACCATTGGCAACACTATAGATGGTTTAGCTAGGTACGGTAATTTACCTACTGTTCTTTTAGTGAGTCAATCTATCAGTTGATGGATTGACATGGATGCTTATGTTTATGTGTGTGCTAACTATTCTCTATTTGCTTCTTATCAAGCCACAATTGGGTCAACCGTCTTGATAGGGAATGGGTTGCCTACTTCTCTTTGTGGTGTTGGCATGATAGATTTTAAGTTTACTTTAAAAAAGATCGTGTAACCAAAGAACATGTATCATGTGCCCTCCATAGATAAAACTTAGTTAGTGGTTCTCTTATGCTAAAGGATAGTTTTAAGTTGGTTATTGATTCTAACAAAGTAGTAGTGTCTAGATATGGACTATTTATTGGTAAGGGTTATGAATACGGAGGCTTGTTCTGCTTTTCTCTTATGGATAGTTGCAATAAGGCAGTGAACAATATTTGTGATGCTGATAATAAAGGTGAGGCCAGTGTTTGGCACTCACGTTTATGTTATCTAAATTTTGGTTCTATTTCTTAGCTTGCCATTTTGAATTAATTCTAAAACTTTTTATCATAAAAGATTCTAAGTACAAAGTTGTGTATAAGTAAAGCAACCTTGTAACCCTCATAAGGCTACTGAGGAGAGACATTTGGTACCTCTAGAACTCATTCATTCTACTCTTTGTGAGATGAATGGTGTGTTAACGAAGGGTGGAAAGAGATAATTCATGACCTTAATTGATGATGCGACTAGATTTTGTTATGTTTATCGGTTTAAAACTAAAGATGAAGCTTTAAACTATTTTAAAATCTATAAAGTAGAAGTAGAAAACCAATTAGATAGAAAGATCAAACGACTAAGGTTAGATCATGGTGGCACTTATTTCTCTGTTGATTTTGACTTATTTTGTAAGGAATATGGTATTATTCATGAAAGGATGCCTTCCTATTCACCCAAATCAAACGGGGTTGTTGAAAGGAAGAAACATGATGACTTATTTGGTGAATGCCATATTAGACATTGTGGGTTTATCTAAGACATGGGGGAGGAGGCCGTGTTGACTTCATTTCATGTCCTGAATAGAGTTTCAATGAAAAATAAGGAGAAAACTCCATATGAGGAATGGAATGAAGGAAGACCATCGTTATCTTACTTGTGCACTTGGGTTTGCTTGGCAAATGTTAATGTGCCAATCAACGAGAAGCGCAAATTTGAGCCAAAAATAGTGGATTGTGTTTTTATGGGTTATGTCATTGCAAGATTGCTTATATATTTTTTTGGTTAAATCAAAGATATCTAACATACATATCGATACGATCTTTAAGTCTCGTGATGCTACATTCTTTGAGAATATATTTCCTATGAAATATTTGCATAACATATATAGTGAAATAATTTTTGAACCTATTGAAACCTTTGAAATGTTTGAACAACCACATGAACAAAGTCATGAGAAAGGTGACAATGAAGATTTGAGAAGGAACAAGAGGCCAATGATTCCTAAATCCTTTGGTGATGATTTCATAGTGTACCTTGCTGATGATACTCCCAAGTTGATTTCCGAGACGTATGCATCTTCGGATGTACACTATTAGAAAAGGGCAGTCTATAGTGAGATGGATTATATCCTAGCTAACGAAACTTGCGAGGTTGTAGAGATACCCTATGAGTGTAAACTTTTAGGGTGCAAGTAGGTGTTTAAAAGGAAGTTTAGGCTTGATGGTACTATGAAAAGTATAAGGCTCAACTTGTGGCAAAGGGATTCACATAAAAAGAAGGCGAGGATTTTTTTGACACTAATGCTCATGTCGCTAGACTGACCACTATTCATATACTACTTTTCTTAGCTATCTCATATGACCTTTTTGTCCATCAGATGGATGTTAAGATGGCTTTTCTTAACAGAGTGTTAGATGAGGAAACCTACATTGATCAGTCTAATGGATTTGCAGTAAAAGGTCATGAAGGAAAGGTGTGTAAACTATTAAAATTTATGGTCACAAATAGGTTCTAAACCAGTGGCATAAAAAGTTTGATAATACTTTGATTGTTGTGGGCTTTATAGTAAACGAGGCTAATAAATGTATGTATTATCACCATAATGGGGGTGAAGGAGTTATCCTATGCTTATATGTTAATGACATACTAATTTTTGTAACAAACCTTGACGTGATAAATGAGGTAAAGACTTTTTTGTCTCAAACTTTGATATGAAGGATTTAAGGGTAGTTGATGTTATTTGAACATTAAATTGATCAAGGATGAGAATAGGTAATCCCATTATGTGGAGAAAGTGTTAAACCGTTTTGTTTACATGTACGGCAAGCCTTCTCCAACACCTTATGATCCAAGTTTAATGCTTCAAAAGAATAAGGGTGTTGTTGCTAAAGATTAGTGGATATATTCCCAAATTTTTGGCTCTCTTATATATCTACCAATTGCAACAAGGCCAAATATCTTATTTGCGGTTAGCAAATTGAGCAGGTCTACTTCAAACCTGAGTTATGATCATTTGTATGCACTTGAGCATGTGATGCACTTTTGCTAGGTACGATGAACTTTAGAATTCACTATACTAGGTATCCGTTGGTACTAGAGGGTTATAGTGACTCAAATTGGATCTTAGATGCAGATGAGATAAGGTCATGAGTGGTTACATCTTCACCTTAGGTGACATTGCTTTTTTATGGAGGTCTTGCAAACATACCATTTTGATAAGGTCAGCCATTGAGCAGAACTCATTGCATTAGATACAACTACCATTGAAGCTAAGTGGCTACATAATCTTTTGATGGACTTACTTGTGGTTGAAAAATTGATACCACCAATTATGATGAACTGTGATAATCAAACAATGATCATCAAAGTGAATAGTTCTAAAGATAATATGAAGTCCTCAAGACATATGAAAAGATGCTTGATGACTGCTAGAAAATTGAGAAACTCTGGAGTGATAGACTTGAGATATATCCAAATGGCTAAGAACTTGGCAGACCCCTTCATGAAGGGCTTATCATGTAACGTGATATAAAATACATCAAAGGATGTGGGTATGAGACCCACGTGAGTTATTTCACGGTGGTAACCTGGCCTCTGTGATAGGAGATCCCGTAAATTAGGTTCGGTAAAAACAAGTCATGAGTAACTAGAGGAGAATACAAAATCTTAAGATCCTCTCTATATGAAGATGCAGTACTGTATGGTAGGTTGACTTTTGTCTCAATGTATTCCGTTGGCTTGTAAGAGTGAGAGGTGTCATCCTATAGGGTATCCTTGAAAGAATACACCTATGTAAGCCTGACTGTTAGTCGTAGTCTGTATGACTTGGATAGCCAAGGTATTATGACTTATGTGCTCCACCTGATAGATAGCCTAATTGGCAGCCATGTATCAGTTTGACTCTGAGTAAAACTTACTCACACAAGATTGCAATTTAAAGTGTAGTCCATTGTCCAAGTCGTGGGTAAGTGTAGCTTAGAGTTTTAGATGGGTGTTCAGCTTAACAGTACTTACTGAAACACTGGTATATCAAACAGTGCTGAAAACATTCAAAATTCATTGGACCTTTGAGATCTAGTGGTGGATTGATGGAATTTAGAGCTCATGTCCCAATTAATTAAATGGAAAATTCATGAAAATTTTAAAGACCCATATAGTAAAGGTAGTCCCACCTTGCTAGTTGGTGAAACGATAGTTCAACTAATAATATTGGCTCCTCTTTCCCTCCTTAAGCAAGTGAGAGGGAGAAAGGGAGAACCGATACGCATGCTCACTCACCTTGCATTGCCATGCCTTTTCTCACCTCAAGGGTTTGGGGTGCAACACGAGCTATGACCGTGTTGCACCACTTTTTACGGTTTTATTTTGCGATTTTAAGATCATAACCAAGTTGGGTTCTATATGCGGATCATGTCAATTTTGGGCTTCGTCCTAACCGCACGCTTCCAGACTATATATAACGACCCCACCACTCTCACTCGTAATAAGATCAATCTGCTCTCAAGCCTAGGTTTTCTAGCGCCATACCACCTCTAATCTTTCTCATCCTATTCGTTAGCATGCACCGATGGTCGGGAGAGCAGGTCTCTAGAACACTTGCCCTTCGAGATACTACACTAGAAGAGGGTGAATAATGTTTTTGAGAAGCGTCCGACGTGACTGCTCGTTGCTTCCACTATATTTTCTTTTTCCTTCGAATGTATCTTCTTCTACGACCGAAGAGGGCTATGTCCTTGTACGAAATTGTATGGTTCAGTTAACAAAAGTTCCTTCGGCATCAGTAAGAATAAGTCGCACAATGAGTTGTTACTGCCGCGATGAATAACAACATAATGAACAGCAACAACAATAAACAATTGGCTTGGACTCTAATCAAGCTACTGTCTCGGAACAACCACAGCACTTATTCTAGTTATTATTGGATCTTATATTTGCTTTTTCTATGATCTTGTTAGTAGATCAATCTATAGCAATTATAAGATTATAATATGTTATTTTTAGATTAGATTAAAACTTAAAGTGCTAATTATGTCAACAATTACTCTATATGTGCTGTCATTTTTATTTTAATCTTGATTTTTTTCTCTATTTAAGTTGATGCTCCCAGGATCTGTAGGTAAATTTCCCTGTTAGATCACTAGCAACAAAATTTTGTTCTATTCATGGAATGTACCCCACAGATCCCCCCTCCCAATTTCTTATGCTAGCTAAACTAATCCTGTCGCTATTTCTTGTTATACTCTACCGTAGCCTGAATTCGTTATTATCTTCATGCCAATGCATGTTTTTCCTTTCATAAAACAGAGATGCTGCTGCTTGTATGAGGTGAGAAGTTGATCGCTGCACGACTAAAATCCTTTCTAATCCATGCTACCGCATTTCATTTCATTTGGAGAAGATGAAGACAACTACCTGGTATTGTGTAGATATTGAGCTTCAGATAGAGGCAAGTGAAACGTGTTGCTTGCATTAAAGATCTTAAACCTTCTCACTTGAGAGAAAATGTTCTTTGTACAAACAAGCCATTGCCAATGTGTCCTAGCCTCCACACCCACTTGTTAAATGAAGCAACTGACTTTTTTTTACGTAAATTTAAGTAACCAATTGCAAGCATAAAATTGCAGCTTTGGCTTTTAGTACTAACAATTTATTCTTCGGAAGCATTAGCATTGATGGTTATTTCTGCTATTTTGACCCCAAAGCACTGCAATAGTTTACGGATAAGTAATTAGGCTGCATTCTTGAGCTGGGTTCTACTAGTATATACCGTGTCTGCCATCGATCCAGATTGGAACCTAATTATTGAGTATTAGAACAGCACACAGGATGGATAGCTTCTTTAAAACTATCTAAGATTATAATGTGGCTTTTAAACTCATATTGACTGATGGCAACTCCTAAGTGGATGTATGTTGGACTACACAATTCTTAAGCCATGCTGAAAACTTTTATTTGATCCATGGTATCCGAGATGGTCACAATAACTCTAGAAGTTTGTATCAGATCGTGTTTCAGATTCAGTGTTGCATATTTGACCTTTGATTGTTTACTTTATAAATGCAGGCTTTATCTGAAGGTTGATCAAGTACCAAAGAGTTCCTAGACTGTATAAAAGATGATCCACCTATGTTTGCACAAGTAACATGATACACTATGATGATAGCGTGCTTACAACTATTGCATTCTGTTGCATATACAAGCGTTCCATTGATAATGTGTTTTATACTGTCAGGAATATAATGGCTGTGCTATTACACGTGTTTTAGGATCTATGGGGGGGGGGGGGGGAATTCTATTTGAATGATGTTTTATTATTGGTGTAGCTGACATTATTTATTCTGTAGTGAATAAGAATGATTATTGCATCTTGAGTTGGGTCATACTAGTATGTATAGTGGCCACAATCTTAAACTGGTAACAGATTCAGTTATGCATGATTATATTCAATTCAATGCACTATGACAGAAAGCATGGGCAAGTTAAGAATTCATCTCAATATCTTCCCAACTTTCTAGATGTTACTCAATATTTATAGATGGCAATGTATATCATGCTATGAATCTGTGTGGTGTGATGCATCCCTTTTTTGATACAATTCTGTTATTTTCTGAAAAATGTGTGAAACATCTCCTGATTTGTAGGTCAGAAGCTACGTTGGAGCTTCTCTCAACAAGGAGCAATATTAGTGCTATTAACACCAATGACCTATTGGTGGCAGGACCTCAAGTATTAATGCCTCCCAAATAAGAAATGGAGTGAAAAGTTTGTGAGGTTGTGTTTCACAAACTTGTAGTCTTAGTGCAAACTCTAAAAGTTGATGTTTTATGTGTTACATTGAAATACTAAACTTGAACATGGGACTTGCATGTGATCTATGTACAACCACTATTTTGACACATCATGTATAGCCAATGATGCTTATTTGTTCTAATGAAATATTGATTGCGAATACGAGAACGTGTATTATATATATGTAAGTTCTCCGTACAAGAAGAATTGGTGGCCTGGTGGGTATGGTTGATAGGAGCAGCAGCTCTAATTTTAACACCGACGGGTAGAAGCCATCAGTAAAATGTAGTTTAATTTTTATGACGGAACATTACTGTCACTAAGATTCGATTAAACCTGACGGTGTCGACAACGTCAGGAAAATCATTGTGACGGTTAAACCCGTCAGGATTATTTGTCCTAACGGAGACACGTCAGGCAAACTCAAATTTTACTGACAAGCGTCACATCAGGATGTATTTTCCTGATGTGATTATGTATTTTTCTGACGGTGTTTGGCTGTCAGACTAGCTGAGTTTCTGGTAGTGATGTAAGTTCAAATTCAACTTACAATTAGAAAGCAAATAACAAATTTAACGTGTAATTTATAGTCAAAATTGTCATTTTTTACTTATAAAAGTTAAATTTAAATTTATCGAGCGATATATTGCATATTTAAGTTTTTTAAAAATTTTTTAAATAAAATTTTGAGCAACATGTATAAAACGAGGGGACGTGGACGAAAATCCAACTCCTTACTAACAGATATATTAACAGTAATTAATATATGTATCAACCTAACCCTAAACTACTAACAGATCCAGGTTCCTTATGATTTAATTGGGTTTTGTCTGTTATCTTTGTTTGAAGCTATGCTACTATATGTGTTATCTTTAGTTATTAGTTATAAAATTTAACTTAGCTACTCAGAGCTGAACAACGACTCACCTAACCCAATTTCATGCATCCACATCTATACCGGCCTAACTATTGTACTGCAAGTGCAACCTACTCACCCCATGCATGCATAATATATTACTGGAAGTCTGGAATACTTAATCCAATATTTACATGTTAACGTCTAAAGAGCATCAATTATTTATCCAAGTAGGCCAAAATAATACATGCAAACCATGACATACCAAAGATCTCCCAAAGCCAATAAGTCTTTACCAATCCAAATTAAACAGTCTAAAATTAAAGGGGAATTAAGGAACCACTGAGTGCTCATGCATCCAAGAACCCTAGCTAGCTAGCAACATGGAAACTTTCGTCATATCGGTCTGTCGGCTAAGCTAGCTGGACCTAGTTAGTACTCATCCACCACTTCAATCAACCTGCTGGCCACTGCACTTGCAAACACTGGAGATGCCGGATGAATCTGCATGCATCCGAAATCAACAATAATAAATCAGTATATCATATACTAGCATCTAATTAGCAGTTTGTTTAAAGCGCGAGATGATGAGATGGGTTGGGTAGTGTGACCTTCGTGTTGAACATGTAGATGTGGCAATCGCCGATCTTTCCGCCGGAGAGGTGGACGAGGTCGAGGCGGAGGTCGTCCAGTGCCCGCGAGGCGGCGGCGAGGCACCCGTCGCGGCGGCGCTTTGTGAGCTTGATGTTCACATCTTCCTCCACGATCCGCACGTCCACGAACGTCTCCTTGCTCCGCCGCTGGATGTACGTGCTCCGGATCGGCTGCCGCGGCACCACCGCGGCCGCCATCGCTGCCACCTCGCCCTCCGAGCTCTCCGCCGCCTGATCCATCTCCGCCAGCACGGCCGACGGCGCCGCGTCCACCACGTCCCCCTGCATCTCCCTCGGCCTCCGCTTCTTCTCCACCAGCAGCGTCAGATCCTCCACTGTCCTCCCCAGCTCCTGGATGTACTCGATTGCGTCCGAGATCACCGTCGCTCTATCCTCCTAATAAAGATTCATCCATGGATGAACACAAGAAGATCGATGCAGGAATCAATGACGCGTGACGCGTCCGTATGACGACGTTAGCTAGGGCATGTACCTTTGTGCGGTTGGGGATGAGGAGCATGAGGGAGTTGTACTTCTCGGTGAGGCGCTGGCGGCGCTGCTTCTCCTTCTTTTCGACGCCGTTGGCCGGCTCGCCACCATGGAAGCCGACCGTCGTGCGGCTACGCTTCCTGCCGCCGGCGCCGGACCGCGGCGTCGGGGAGCTCTCGAAGGGGCCGACTATGTAGGCCGACTCGTCGTCGGCCGGGCCGAACACGAGGGACGACGACCCGGCCGTTCTTGGCCCGCGGAGGTACGCTTCGGTCGTCGCTGCCGGCTGGTAGTGGCCGTAGTAGTCGCGCAGCATGGTCACCGTCTGGTGGTGCGGCGCCAGCTGGTCGTACTGAACCGGCGGCGGCTTCTGCTCGGCACCGCCGAAGAAGTAGTCGACGGTGGGCTGGGAGGAGGCTGCGGTGGAGGAGGCAGCAGCCGCGGCGTCGAGGGAGTGGAGGAGGTGGAAGTTGAGCTCCCCCGGCATGGCGGCGGCGAGGTGCGACAGGCCGACGTCCAAGTCCAGGTTCTCATGCGGCATCAGGAGCTCGCACTGTGGGTGATACATCATCCTCGCAGGCTAGCTGCAACAAATCAAGAATTCAAAGCATACAGTGAGCTCTCTGTTGTTGTTAATTAATGATGGCTCGAGTCAAAATTAAAGAACAAACTCGAAATCAAAGCATGCAAAGAAGACACAAAATCGATAAGATCACTTCACATCGCAGTGCAGCAGAGATGAACCAACTAGAGCTAAGCTAGGTTGGTTGGTTGGGCTCTCCTTGAGGTCTCAGGCTCTCAGCTGATGAGAGGAGAGAGGCCGATCGATAAGGTGACGACTAATGAGAGGTATATAAAAGGGGCAAGGGTGATATTGGGTAGGAGAAAGCAGTTGGTTTCTTGTGGATTGGCAGAGAGAAAGCGACACTTGTACAAAATGCTACTAGCTGCAGCCTGTAACTCACTCAGCTGGCCTTTCATCGGAAGAGTGGTTTGTTGCTGGGATTCCTCCCAGGAGGGCCCCACCAGAGACTCCCCTCCAAATCAACCAACACTGACAGTTTTAGTGGTACATGATCATGCAGGGTTCAGAAAGGCATCCTGCATGTCCTATTGTCCTAGCTTGCTGGTTTGATGTACAATTGCACACCAGCTGATGCCTAGCTTTTTCTGAAACCTGCATGAGGGAGAAGAAGCAGAGGATCAGTGGGCATAGTTGGTTATCTGATCAGAGGTTAGGAACTTTGGGAATTAGGATAACATCAAGGGTGTTGTAATGTTTTAAGTTTTTACAGTCTGGTTGATGGTTAAATGCAGTTTTTACTGTATTTGAGTGCAACAAACAGTTCATGTGTAGATATTTTCTTTCTTCAGGTGACAACCAACTAGCGACAGAACAGTATATCTTAGCATTTTTTTTTAATTCTCTTCTCTTATTTCAGCCAATATAAAGAGTAGTCTAGTATTCAGTCATGACTATTGTGGTAATAATTATTTTACTAGGTGTAAAACGTAGTCATAAGAGGAATAGGGTATGAATATCACAAGAGAAGGTCCAATGTTAAGTAAACCTGATGAAGTCCCGGTATATGTGTCGTGTTGACGTTAACGATGTGCAGGCATGTTAGTTACTTATTTCCCGTTCGGTTTAGCTAAAACTGAATTATGGATTATGGACTATCGAGCTGATTATTTGCTTTCAAAAATACGATTTCTTCGAATCAGCATTGTTTAGATTATTTTTTCCAAGCTAGCTATATATTATATTATATTATATTTCATTACATTACATTATATCTAATAACTAATAGATTATCTATCATCCGCCATTTCATCTGTTTTGAACTTTAGCCTTAATTAGTTTGTTAATCTTCAGGTTAATATTAACCTGACCATGCATGTAGGTCAAGTTAATTATGTTTGTAGTATGTACATCCGAAAAGGATAACATGTATTGCATCGAGTGCCATGGCAGAAGATGACATGCATAAACACGTACAGGAAAAGTGCAGTACAGCGTATCGACCAAAAACCAAGTCAAAAACTTTGGTAAGCTGCAGGGAACAGAAGAAAGAATATCTGGATGTGCTTGCGACTGCATGCATGCTTGGTGCATGATCATGAAGGGAACCACCAAATGATCAGTGTAATGAATAAAACTGAGACAAATAACATAAAACACTTTATTAAATTTCTTAGAATATGTTTTTAAATTAACCTTGTAATATTTAATTCTTTTGTACACTCAAATAATGGTTATAAACTCAGTTTCATCGATCTATAATATGTAATTACTACCAGGTCTTAGTCTAACGGACTAAAACACAAATATACCTACCGATAAAATACCTAGTATCAGGTTTAAAAATTTGATGTCACTGTAAGATTATTAGCACCTATTGATATTACCAATATTTACTAATGTTTTTATTTAGCACTAATTAAAAGTTTTAATTAGGCGTCTTCGGTGGCCCTACATAATTTTTAGTACTAATTAATAATACCAACTGATACTAAATATCGTAATGTTAACACCAATCGGTTCGAATGTTGTCGAATATATAGCAAGTTATTAGTAACTATTGATATTTTTAATCGGTATTAAAGATCTTTGGCAGTAGGAAGTACAAGGGAGAGGTGCTGTCAAATTTTTTTAAAAGTTTTATTTGATGATTTTACTCATCCAAGTACTCTAAAAAGTTAACAACTTCATCCTCTATTCTCGTATAGTTAAGATATTATATTTTTAGCTATATATGTATACTTTATTCTCTTAAAAATATATAAAAATAGATGAAAAAGAATAATATTTTCAAAAAAAATAAGAATATGTGGTAATATATCAATAATAAGACTATTTGATAATAGCAAAAAATAGAAGGAACATATGAAAAAATATTAAAAAAAGGAAACAAAAGAAAATTATAGAAAAATGGAGGAAAAAATAGAAAATTAAAACCATAAGTTTTTACCCTTAAAGTTTTTAAAATTAATTAGTCTAGTTTTCTTTTTTCTTAAAATTATTTATTATGCAATTTTTTTGGTTTTTCAAATTATTTTTTTATACTTTTCTAATTTTCTAAATTTTATACTATATTTTAACTGCTTGAAACTTTTTTATAGATGTTATACAAAACAAACTGTAATAGATATTTTGGTAAAGTGGTAAACTCTTTGGTATCGATTGTTCTATACAACCAATGGAAAATAGTATATATATATATATATATATACAATTCACTCATCTTTTCCAATCTAAATTCTAATATTGTGTTCTTGTTGCCTCTTTAGATCGCCATCCTCCATAGCAATGCCATCCACATTGATGACGCTACCCTCCACGCCGTGTACCCATCTTCCCACAAACGACACCACCCTCTATTCTACCACCGTTTCCATCTTCACTATCGACGCTGCCGCACACCCACGCACCAATGATGTCGTCACTATACTTAAAGCAAGAAATCCTCTCAACGAATTATATAAGAGTTATTTAAAAGCAACTCATTGAATTTATCATGGACGAGGTTGTACATACCTATATGTACGTATCTTTATATAGCAGTATAGCAATAAAGAAACAATAAATAAGAATTATAGTAAAATAAACAACAAAAAGCAATACAGAAAAAAAATAATTTAGTACCTACTAAAGTGGTCGCCCCATGTCACGTAGATGACTATCTATCGGTTAGTTACACCAATAAGTGCTAAATATATATTTTTAGTATCGGTCAATTGAATCATAACTAAAAATATATCTCTAATTATGCATATTGGTTAGATAACCGGGACTAAAAGGGATTAGGAATGGTATCTAGTGAATATGTGGAGAATGCGACTTTAGAAAGTTGTTTTTGTTACATTAGGGGTTAGATAACCAGAACAGGGATTCAACAAAAGGAATGTGTGATTAAAGAGGCAAATTGGTCAAGCTTTACCATAATACTGTAACTTTGTACTCACTTCTGTTTCAAATAGACTTACTATTGACCAATATAATTTTATTTTTGATCATCGATAAATTTTAGATGGTTAGATTATGATGTGCAAAAGTTTTCATGACTATGTTTAAGAATGCAACACACTTTATTAATAATAGAATACTTTGTATTTATATATTTTCTTCGAAAAAGATAAGTGATATCTTGAACATAAATAATACTAATACGGGTTACAAGAATTTGAATGTAGAGGGAGGAGTATACTGGGACCTCTTGCTTAGGGAGCCTCATTCTACATACGCAGTGCACTATGCAAATTCAACTTAGGAACAAAACACATGCTAATTTTCAGGTTTTGTTGCATAATTCCAAGTGTGATGGCATGATGGCTAGCATGTATGTGTATTCCTGCATGCACCACCCTAACTGCAAATACGTCCATGGATCTCACCCCTGTCCTATAACTTGATACGCGTAATCATTCATTTATTACATCAGCCATCAGGCCAGGGAGAGAGAAGGAGATAGAAGGAATCTCCAAACGGTAAAGCCGTGCATGCATGCAAAGTTAACCTCATGATCTGGCTAGCTGTTAGGCAGGAGTCCGTGCACGGAGATTGGTTGTTGGTTCACGCCATTTCTTCAGCTCTTCCCGTACCACATATCAGAATATCGCAGCCAGCCCAGCCAGCTGCCTTTCTATTGCTCCAGGTTTTTACTAATTCATTTGGGATTTAACTGCGCGACGATAATGTGTTTCGACAGTGCGTTTTCTTTATTTTTATTTTTTCATGCCAAAAAAATGGGTACGATAAGAATAAAAGGTGGACAACAGAATTACTCAAGCAACTGTAACATTTCTGGCCTCCTTTGGAACGAAACATTTTCATGGGGATTCCACGGGAACTGAACTTAATTTCTATGAAATTTCTAGAAAACTAGTTAAATATCTGTACTTTTGCTACCAATAAATTAAAATATATTATAATATTGTCAAAAATATATAAAAATTATTTTTCCATGACTATCTTTTCTCTATAAGGAGAATTCTTCTTAATTTGAATTTATATATTGTTATCCATTTAGATTTGATCGCTTTTTAATATTAAGAAATTTAACTAAATAATTTACAATAGAAGCATGCACTTAAACAGTAGACAGACAAAACTTTATGGACTTCCAGCTCTCGTTTGGGAGGTCTACTTTCCCGGCTCATCAACACCAGAATGGGCCGAAAAATTAAACCAAATTTCCAACCCATATCCGGGATGGGATGGCTATAGTGGCTATTGTCCCAAGAATACGAATTTGTTAAATTACGTTAATTAGTTCGTAAAGCTCACCGTTCGAAACTTCCCTTAGACCCGCACATCGCAGCATGCTTCTTCCGGCCTCCGCCGCCGCTGCCGCCGGCGTCCACCGCTTCCTCTCCCTCTGCCCCGTCCGCCGTATCTCCTCCCTCAAGGTCCCGTGGCGCCGCGACGCCGCCCTCGACGCCGCCATCCTCCGCGACCGCCGGTACCGCCTCGCCTCCCGCCTCGTCCGCGAGGTGCTCCTCTCCCCGGGCCGCCGCCTCCTCCTCCGCTACCTCGCCAAGCGCCGCCACCGCATCCGCCTCCCGGTCCTCGTCCCCACCTTCCTCCGCCGGTACCCCACCCTCCTCTCCGTCTCCCCTCCCCCCAACCCCGTTGCGTCCCCTTCCCCGCAGCTCCTCTCTTTCCTCGAGTTCGCCTCCCGCCTCCATGCCCTCCAGTCGCCGCTCCTCGCCTCCAAGCTCGCCAAGCTCCTCATGATCTCCTCCACCCGCGCCCTCCCTGTCGCCAAGATTGCCGCCGCCAAGCGCGACTTCGGCCTCCCCGACGATTTCTTGACCTCGCTGGTCCCGAGGTACCCTCACCTCTTCCGCCTTGTTGGAGATCCCGGGCCCGACGCATCCGGCAACGCATTTCTTGAGCTGGTTTCGTGGGACGATCAGCTGGCGAAGTCAGTGATTGAGTTGAGAGCTGACAAGGAGGCCGATGTAGTTGGAATTCGGCCGAGGCCGAATTTTACAGTTAAATTGCCCAGGGGATTCTACCTCAAGAAGGAGATGAGGGAGTGGGTGAGGGACTGGCTTGAGTTGCCGTATGTATCGCCATATGCGGACACGTCTGGGCTGCACCCGGCATCACCAGAAGCCGAGAAGAGGTTGATTGGTGTTTTACATGAGGTTTTGTCTTTGTCGGTAGAGCGGAGGATGGCTGTACCAATTATAGGGAAGTTATGTGATGAGTTTAGGCTGTCAAATGCATTTTCTAATGCGTTCACGAGACATCCGGGGATATTCTATGTATCCTTGAAGGGTGGGATTAAGACGGCGGTGTTGAGGGAAGCATATGATGAGAATGGTGAGCTTGTTGATAAGGATCCAATGATTGAGCTGAAGGAAAGATTTGTGGCAATCATGGATGAGGGGCACAGAGACTATTTGGAGGAATTGAGGAAGAAACGGGAAGAGCTGGAGAAACGGAGATTGCAGGAGGCTTATAGGGCTGCCAAAGTTGGCACAGGTATTGAGGATGAGATGGAGGAGGAAGACATTGATGGATCAGATGAAGATAAGGATTCAGAAGGAGAGGCCCTGTGAGTTGTGCATGTGATTTCCGTTGTGCTTCCATGGTTAATGTGATATGGAGAGCAGTGAACAAGGTAAATCAATGATGAATTCAATTCTTAATTTGACCATCTGGCTGCTAATAAATATGATCATGGATTGATATCCAACAAGGCAACAACTCTGTTTCTGAAATTATGCTGAATTGTAGGTTTTATGATGTTGTGGCCTTTGATACTGTTTTATGGCAAGATTGCCTTTATTCAGTTATGACTTAACAACTCATTTTCTGTTGATTAGTTCTTTAAATGATGGCTTTGTTTCTGTCAATTGACTCATCTAGGATTGGAAATGGTATCGATGCGCTTGTTTTGGAACCTTTACAGTCCATCAAGACTTGAGGATACTCTTTGTAAGCTTATCACTCAGAGCCTTTCCTTTCATTGAACTATCTAAACTTGTTTGCATCTTGTCATGCTTTAGACAGTTGAACCAAATATTTCTTTGTGCTCTCAGATTCTCATGAGGACAGTGGACACATAACAGTGCCAAATATCCATTACAATGACCTATAAAAAATCGCTACATTTCTGTAGATGATTACTAGATAAGCAAATCATATCCAGCTGTGTTTTTGAAACAAGTAAAAACATTAAATGTGTTTTTGTTGCCCATAGTAGATATTGCTGGTTAACCAAATGTTAAAACTGACGGAATGAACCTCCTTTTCAACATAGGGACTTTATTAACCATAATTACTTGCAAGAACTTTTCAGGCAAGTTCAACTATGTACTGATATTGGCACACACAAACAGCACCAGTGTGTGCAACTGACAAATGAAAATAAACTGCAATCTGATAAGTGATAATGAACACTCTCCACAAGTAACAAACAAAAAACATGAGTTATAATATCTGTTTTTTGAAAAGCTTTATCCTAGTAGAGGCTACCCAGACCACAGTTTTATCTTTCCAACTCACTACATGTTTTTGAGCATGGAACACTTCTTGGCAAATAAGTTATTCACCACAAAGCATGTCTTTATCCTTTTTAAAGGGAGACATTCATGTTTTACAGAAAACTTAGACGAGGAAACCTATCCAATGCGAACAAACTGTGCCTTTTCCAGCAGGATCACTGAGATTTGAGGATGATCTGTTGCTGACCCTATTCTATACGACAAACAATATGTTTGTTTAGGTAGCCCAATAAGTGTTCAGTTTACTTTGGCATTTTTTGATGTTGTTATGGTCTAATCCTTCACACGGCAATATCAACACAAGCAGCGGCAACACCAAACCAGGAACAGCATGTCCGATAACAGCGTTCCCGTGGCAGCATCGCATTATTGTTCTACATCTGGATTATTCAGTTTGTTAGGGTTAAGTTAGGTTTGTATCATCTTATCTCGTGTGTGTTGATCCTGGCATATAACGGGCTCAGTATTGTACTGAGTAAGGGCAAGCAATGAGAAATAAAGAAGAAACTTAGGCATTTTCAGAGACTCGTTCACCAGGGAGAGTACGACAGCATCCAAGGGTGATTGGATCGTTTCCATTACCCACTCTGCAGCCACCCTTCCACCTATTCACCGCTTTACCCACCTCTCGAACCCCACATTGCCCTGCCCGGAGACAATTTACCCACCTATTCACTGCTTCATTTTTTTGTTTTGAATATCATGTTTGTGTCCATGCTAGTTCTCTAACTGATAACTTGGTGAGCAGTAGACAATTTAGCTGCTCCTAATAAAATGAACTGTTATAGATTACCAAGCAAACTAGATGAAACCCTGCTTTGCTGCTGGAAATTTGTATGATGCTCCCTACCCCTTTCCACCCATCCCTAACAACATTAACAAAAACTTTTAGTTCTAGATAAAATAGGATAATAGACTAAGAATGAAATTCAACAGAAACTACATATTAAATTTAAAGCATGAAATAACTGTTTTATATGCACTTCTATTCGAGGACACAAAACTTTAAAAATATTTTAACATTTTAAGTCTCTTTTTATTGCCTACTTTCATATTAATTTTTTTGCCTTTCTTTGTATTATTGTTACGTATTAGAATTTCACTATGCACAGGTGCCTCTAGAGATCTCCGTTGGATATGTCCAAATCATCTCAACCAGTGTTGGATAAGTTTTTCTTTAATTGGTGCTACTCCTAGCATATCACGTATGTTATTGTTTTGGATCTAATCCATTTTTATATGTCTACAAATTCAACACAACATATGCATCTCCATAACATTTAACTGTTGAATATGTTAACTTTTTGTAAACCAACATTCTACATCATACAACATCGTAGGTCTAATAGTTATTATATAAAACTTGCATTTTAATTTTTAGGGTACATTCTTATTATAAAGAATGTCTGATGTTTTTTGCCATTTTATACACTATTTTGATTCTATGGTGAATATATTTATCAATATCTCTATCTCTCTATAGCATTGATTTCAAATGGCGAAAGGTATTCTTCTTGGTACTATTTGATTCTTTAAACTAACATTTCCCATCTTATATGTACTAGTGCCAAAGTCATATATCATATATTCAGATATATCATATATTCAGTTTTAGTTCTGTTGAGTCTAAAACCTTTTGACTCTAGAGCCTATCGCCATAATTCTAGCTTTCTATTTTACTTCTGCTCAACTTTTATCTTCTAACACTACATCGTTAGTGAAAAACATACATAAGGATATCCCCTTGTATGTCGTTTATGACCTTATTTATGACCATAACAAAAAGATAAGGGCTTAAAGCCAACCCTTGATGTAATCCTATTTTAATTGGAAAGTCATCTGTGCCCATATTATTTATTCGAATCCTAGTCATAATATTGTTGTACATATTCTTAATGAGAACAACAAAATTTATTGGAACATTATGTTTGTTTAAAGCCCATCACATAATATTACTTGGTATTTTATTGTAAGCCTTTTTTAAGTCATTAAAAACCATGTGTGTTCATTCTTTTGCTCCCTACACAGTTCCATAACTTGTCATATTAAGAAAATTATTTCTATGATTGATTTCTGGGCATGAAACAAAATTAGTTTATGGAGATCGGCGTCATTTTTCGATGCTTGATAACTCTCTTTTGTAGCTTTATAGTATGGTTCGTCAATTTAATTCCCTAGTAATTAGTAAAATTTTTATTATCTTCAATATTCTTGTAGACCGGTAACAATATACTTCTCCTCCACTCGTTAGGCATCTTGTTTGATAAAAAATATGATTGAACAACTTGATCAGTGATACTATAACTAAATCTTCGAGTCATTTTCACACCTCGATTGAGATACCATTGTAGCCCATCGCTTTACCCCTTTTCATCCCTTTCAATGCCTCTTTGACCTCAGATTCTTAGATTCTCCATACAAAACGTCTATTGGTATCATCAAAAGGGTCATCCACTAGAAATTTGTGTTATTATTATCATTAAACAAATTGTCAAAATAGTCTTACCACGTATGTTTAATATCATTCTTTCTCTCTAAGAGCTACTCTCTCATTTTTAATGCACTTAATTTGGTTGATGTCTCTTTTCTTTCTCTCATAAATCTTAGCCATCCAATAGATGTCTTTCTCTCCTTCCATCGTACTTAATCGTTGGTAAAGATCTTAGTAAGCCTTCCCCTTTGATTTACTCACAGCTCGTGTTATGGACTAATTCGCTACCTTGTACTTCTTAATGTTGTCCATACTTCTATCATGCTACAAGATCCTATAGTATTTTTGGACTTTCTCGTTCAACCATCAAGTATTTTTAAGATCACATCTACTTTTTTTGGTCACTTCAAATACATCTAAATCCACCTTTTGAATATATGTTGCTATCTTTTCCTACATGTTGTTTGTGTCTTATTTGTTCTAAGAGTTTTCTTTGATAACTCTTTTCTTGAAGACAACTGATATTTTTCTTTTCAATTTTTACCACTTTGCCATTGCAATTTTGGCTTGTTTATCTTTGTGGGCATGAATCTGAAATCAAAAAGCTTATCTTGAGAAACAACACACTCTTCTGTTGTTACCTTACAATCCAAACATTCACGTTTGTCTTTTCTTCTTATGAGGATAAAGTTAATTTGGCTAGATTGTTGTCCACTACTAAAGGTCACTAAATGTAAATGCCTTTTTCTAAAGAAAGTGTTGACTAACAATAGGTCAAAAGCTATAGCAAAGTCTAAGACCTTTTTCTCTCCTAATTCCTTCTAACATACCCAAAATCTTCTTGTGCTGCCTCAAAACCTATACTTATATGTTCTACATGACCATTAACGTCTTTTCCTATAAAAAACTTCTTACTAATAGTTACCTCTAATCATGCCATCTATGTTTTCCCAAAACTGTCTCTTAGCACTCTCATCATGACCTATTTGAAGGTATACATGCTAATTACGTTCAAGACCATATCACCAAAGACAAGCTTGATTAAGATGATCCTATTTCTTTACCTTCTCACTTTCACCATATCATTTTTTAGGTTCTTGTCAATCAAAACTGCTACACTATTTCTATTGGCAGTTGTCCTCAAGTACCAAAGCTTAAAGCCATTATATTCTACCTCCTTCGTCTTATCACCCTTTCATTTAGTCTTTTGAATGAATAAAATATTTATATGTTCCTAATAACTATATCAAATAACTCTTAATTTACCTATAAGTGTCTCTATATTTCAACTAGCTAAATAAATCTTAGTTGGTTTGACTAGCTTCTTTATTCTTCGCACCCGTCAAGTCAGATGTAAAGACACTTACTCATTTTTCACTATATCAGGGCGACGATGCAGCACACTACTAAGAAAGCGACGACCTGATCATTGTTCACTTGACACTGTGTCTAGATCATGACATGGTGCGTCACCAAGGAGACGGTGACCCAACACTTGTCCATTTAATATCATACTCAGGTTTCAATATGCCTCGTCATTAAGAGGGTTACGTCCAATAGTTTTCTCTTGGGTTTTACCTCCATTTTAGTTGGGTTTTTTATATTGGCTCGTCAAATCTAACAAAATCTTTTAGGGACAGAATCCCTTCTTCCTTTTCCAAAATTTGGGACCTGATATGTTGAGACAACATAGACGGAGTTCCCCACCCACCCCTACCCCTCGATTTTTTTCCCTTATGTATCAATGTAGTAGTTATTCAATGATATTTTGATATACAAGTAGAAGTTTCAAATATGACTATTAGGCTTTGTTCTTTTCAGCTTCTCACGGGAGCTACTACCTTGTTTTCCATAAGTACGCTTTTTGCACTGCTAAATGTTGTGTTTTTTTGCAAATATTTTATATATAAAAGTTTTTCTAAAAAATCAAATAATTTTATTTTATAATTAATACTTAATTAATTATGCGATAATGACTTGTCCTGTTTTACTTGTCACTAAAATGCTAAGCTCATAATCTGATTCAAACGCACCCTAAACATAGCAATTATGACACTATTGTGAAATTATTTTGAACTCTATGGGTGCCACTTTCATGTGACCCAGTCTAGAATCTAGACATTAGAGACCGTTACTATTCACGTGGTTACTGAATGTCAGATTTAAGTGTCTTTGTTGAATGTGCTAAACAGCTGTTGTAAAACAAGTGCAATATAGGAAGTGGTTGAGAGTCTCAGAACAATCCATGAACAGTTCTGAACTTTTAATGCATTGTTCTGTCAATTTTCCGGTGTCTGTTAGTTGTTAGAATTATGATTTATGTGGTGTTCCCCTAGATGCACTTCAATTCATAGATCAATGATCAGACAGACATCTTATTCAAAAGGACAAGAGATTTCACTTTTTTTTTCATACAATATTTCTAACAAACATGAATACATTCAAGTTAATAATGCTGATTCCTTTTGTATGTACTACTTCCATTTAAATCTGTTGAAGGTTTGATTGACCCTCTGCAATTTTGGTCGCATTTGTTATTCATGTTTGTACTCATCTGTGGTAAATAAGATGAACATTAGAATGTGAACAAATTCTTATCAGTCAATTTGATGAGACATCACATTCCCTTAGGATGGGGTCTTTTTATTTCTAACATGCTGGCCCTGTTTTCCCGTTAATCTTATCTAGTCACCATCTGAAAACTACCCATGATTTTGACATGCTTATCTTGATAATCGTTTGCACAATCCAAATTACAAACCGTCCAACTCTTCTCAGAAGCCTGTTTCTGTCATCTGAGTGGTAGCTGCTGAATCGAATTTACTCCAATTACTGATGACCATGTCATTTTCAACTTCGGTCTCAACAGCCCTGGTGAGTACCTGTGAGGCCGTGAAGAGCATTTCACGAGTTGAAGAGATGGAATCTGACATAGATGCCATTAAAAGGTTAACTGAGGTATTTCCTACATTGCTGAAAGATAAACGTCAACATGAATTTGGGAAATATTATATTTGTCATAGGGTTAAAATCTGGTTTTAGAATCGTTTTCCTATTGAAGACAATTATTTTATTTGTAGTCAGATGTTTCAACTGAAGAATAACTGCTACGTTGTATCGTTCTTGAAAAAAAAAATGGTCACCACGTTGTCAGTACATATAGCACGGCACTATGAATCTATAATTGATATATAGCGGCTGATGCACTTGTATATAGATGCAGTTAGTATAATTATAACTGTGGAAGCCCATAATTCAAGTAGCTTTGTTCTTTTCACGCTTAATTATTTGTTGAAATTTGGATAAACCATTACTAATTCCGTCCTGTCTACGACACATGGCTCATAGGAGTATAGTCCTTTCATTTCTGCCAGACTGAACCCCCACGTCTATTTGGTAAATTACTTATTAACAATTAGTAAGAGTAAACTTTACAAAATTGAGGTTTTGGGTTTGTATTACAACGCTGTTTTTACTTATCAATCCGTTAGGGAGGCACTGATAGTAGGATATCATAACTATAGGGTTTTTCAAAATGAAGTCTCAATAAGGTTTATGTATTGAAATGAAAAGCAGAACATAGGGTCCTTGGTGTTAATTCTGACCCCAGAATTGAATGCTTTTTTTTTAAAAAAAAATCCTTCGAGCATTGAAGGAGCCATAACATTCACTTTCTAGACCTTGAAATTGCCACCTGATAAGGAGTGAGAAAAATCCACGTCATCGTTTATGATAATTCCAAATTATAACAATGTAAATTGCTCACACATTATTTCAGAGTACTGGTACAATTGTATAAGGAGAAAACATCTATCCCTTTTCCTAAAGAGGTATACAATAAAGACAACTTTACATCAAAATAAAATGCATAAAAACTGTCTATACATCACTTGATACATTCTCTCCCCCATCATGGGAATCCTCCAGTGCCCCATGCCCCACTGGCACCTTGCTGCCCTGTCATGGCCAGTGGTCCACTGCCAGGCCACAGCTGCCTTGGCCATTGCTCTAAACTGGAGAACACCTTCAATCTTTCGAGATAAAGACAGAGCACGGATCATCGAGCAAATTATAAGCTTGGAAATTCGCATGGCTTGTCCCTAAAAATATGAGTGATGTATACATTTCCAAATGCATATCTATGTTCGTTCATTTTCACGGAAAATGGTAATTAATAAATTATACAATGGATGTTATGAGCATTAGAAAGCCGTACAATGAATATTGTTTAATATAATAAAACGAAACTTGAGGCTTCAAGTAAGTCATCGTACTCCCAAAATCCCCAACTCAATAAGTTTGCGAACAACTACTAGCAGTAAATTTCATTTCACGGCAGCAGCAGCGAAGCGCGTAGCTTCATCGATCCGTGGAAAAGTAGCTGCTAGTTTACACTTTTGCAAATCTTCCTGATCTCTCCTTGACTGCCAGTGAACACGTCGAGGTTGCCCATCTTGACCATGGCGGCGGCGAACCGTGACGCCCACAGCGTCCGGTTGCGCGCGTAGAGGTCGACAACCTCCGCCATGTCGTTCTGGCTGACGAGCGTTGTCGAGCAGGAGCTTCTTCGCCGGGTCCAGGTCCACCACCCGGTCCCTCCTCCCCGTCGCCTTCGGGCACCGCGCCCTGAGCTGCCCGGCGTAGGCGGCGTCCATGTCCGCCGCGACCTGTGGGTACTGGCGGAAGGAGAAGGCCGAGCAGTGGGAGTGGCCGAAGGAGTGGGCGCCGGAGAGCACGACCATGTCGTCGGCGGTGAGGTTCTTGGCGGCGAAGCTGGCGACGAGCTGCGTGACGTTGAAGAAGGGCGGCAGTAGGTTGTCGAGCACGTCCGACACGCGGGAGACGGTGCCGTCCCGCCTCCCCGCCGGCACGTCGAAGTCGATCCCGCCCATGATGCCGCAGGCGTCGCGCGCGGCGAACGGGACGATGGCGCAGGATACTGTCTCCCGGCACCGCCGCTCCAGGACGCGCTTCGCGCGGTCGATAACGCCGAAGCACAGGAGGCTGGGGTTGTTCGCCTGCGACATCTTCTCCACCGTGGCGTTGCTGCCGGGGACAGCGTCCAGCAGCACGGACGCATCACTCCCCTATGTACCCATCCACACACTCAAAACAGAATCAGCTTTGATCTCTATGTCGAGATGCAGCTAGGAGTGCATGAGTTGACCATGAAGACGAGCTAGGTAGCTAGGCTAGCTAGCTGGTGTTACTACTGACCCTGACGAAACAGTCGTGGAAGAAGAGGCGGACGAGGCCGGGGCCATTGCCGGGATCGCGGAGGATGGCGGCGCGGACGACGTTGGGGATGAGGTCCTCCGCCCTCGGGCAAGTGTAGTAGTAGTAGCCGACCTGCAGCTGCGCCTCCCACAACGACGACGACGCAACAGAGAAGAACACTATCACCCACGCAACCACCGCCGGAACCGGCGAGCCGTGACTTCTTCACCGCGTGCTTTGATGATCTCTGATCGCACTGACCGATGCGTCGGTGTTGATGAGCTACAAGAAATGTTACAGTGGTATGTGTAGTAGTGTAGTGGTACAGCAAAGCACGAGCTAGGCGTGAGGGTGATGGTGATTTATATACCTGGATCGATGAGGAGATGGTGGATGTGCGTGCTAGGTGCAAGTGATTAGTGTGTCGATCGAGAGGGGAGCAATAAGGGTACGAGTTGACCTGGAAGGTACACCTCGGTAAACTGAAGCCGTCACGTTGATTACTTGTTATTCCCACACGTTGCCGCGACCTCGCATAGCCGAGCTTGATAATTTCACGTAGTAAAACTGTAAGAAGCAAGGGGCTCGCGCTGGCGTTCTGGCCGGACGAAAGAGAAAGTAAAATTTCAAGAGCTATAAACATATATGAAGGAAAGAGATAAACAAAGAACAAAAGTGACAAACAAGACAATGTTGGTTTTCATATAAGAGTTAGCTCTTCTTTTCATAGATACTTTATATATATATATATATGTGAGAAAGAAATATTAAAAAAAATTAAAAACAACCTTACCTATTATATATATTAGTTTTAATATAAACTTATAACTAATAATTAGCTTTACTATTGAACTTTACTTATCATAACAATCGCCGGCGTGAAAGGTCGTCGTTGCGCCACTGTCCACTGGCAAGCGTGCCCGGCCACGAGCACGCGTGTACGCTCGCCTGCGAGAGGCTTTTTTTTTTGTGTGTCTACTCTTCAGGTTGCCTCCCCAGCCATCGTGCGTCTCGATCGCGTTGGCCTCGTGACTGTCGTCGTTGATACTGGTCGTGTGATACAGGTAGATACTGACGCATGCGTGATCGTGCATCGTAATTCCCAGCCCCGGTGTCTTTTGGATACACTACGATCGTTGCTGTAATGGCTCTCTTGGGCCGGTATTCACTACGTACAGTTTTGCTCAAGCTAGAACGCAGCGTCTCATCCCAGCTCGTTGTACACTAGCCATCGTCTCCGAATCGGTCGGTGCCAGAAACTGGAGCACGGGAACCCATCTGTAGTCGAGCCCACACACCTGCCCGCAGAGGTCTCCGCACATGAAGTTTTGGGCCACGGCCCATGAATGACTGCTATTGAAATAGCTGGCATCATACTGCCTTACCGGATCGAATGACTGGAATTTGGGTGGAATGGAGTGCATCCCATACTCCTAGTAACCCACTTGTCGAGTCGCCCAGATTTTCACTTTTCCTCTAGCAAAATCCGTGGCAGCTACTTAGGGCATGAACAACACTCCTATATGACTAGTGGCTCGCTATATAGAAGCCGTGCTACTATGGAGAAAAGAGTAGGTAGGAGCGAAGTGGCCTTAACAAGATGCGCATACCTTCTATAAGCCATAGTTACGATTGGCAATAAGGTAGATCAGTACCAAGTTGACCAATAATGTCCTTGCCCAAGACTCTTGGATTCAACCCTCGGCCATGGCCCTAGCCCCTTTAAGTCCTCGACCTCGATTGGGCCCCTGGACCTGAGTCGACAAAGGCACAAGTAGCAACGAGGGGGAGAGGGCAAGTGAAGCGGTGGTGAGGAAGGCTATCACATTGAGGAGAGCAGGTCACCAGTGACTTGGTGTCGTGGAACTAGAGGTGAGATAGGAAGGCTGTCCCAAGGAAAGGCTAAGTAGGCATAGTGGTAGGCTGGTAGAGTTGATGAAGTTGGCCATAGGTGGATTTGGGCGAAGGAGTTAATGTGGTCTTTGGCGGAGCAGTGGAGGTGCTGACACGGTCTTCACCAAAAGAAGTGGCACAAGTTTTCCTTTCCACGCAAAGACGCGATCGAGAGTGGCACATGTGTGACATCGGGTAGGACCTGTGGGAAAGGGATTAGGGTTAGGATGTTTATACCTTCATTAGCAGGGCCTTTACGGCTATGTTTGGTATGGGCTTGAAATCTATTTCTTGCTTTCTAGGATTCCGTGGATCCCCATTGGTGGAAATTAATACCCATCCTTGTCCTCACATGTTTCCAGCCCCACTCCAGTAGATCCATGGGGCTAAAGTTTGCCTCGACCCCGTAGGGGTGGGTAGCCCCCAATGGGGAAATTGCCACCTCTAGGCATAGTAGGCTCAGCATAGAGGATGTGGAGCCACTGCTCAGGGTTTGTGCAAACTAAACGCGTCTCCCTACCAAGAGCTCCTCACTCTTCTTCTTTCTTCCTAGCATCCTCTCCCCTTTCTTCGTTGGTGTCACCTAGAAATTAAAGGCGTCATCTTGCATGTAGCTCCACCCAGCGCTTGTAGTCCTACCTCATGTGGTTGCTAGTTGCCACCACCATAAATTGCTCTCCACCATAGGAGTCGCCATTGCCAAGGACTGCATTGGTTTGCTATGCCGCACATATCCAATGAACTCAAGGTTGGATTTGACAAGCTCATGGCTGGATCTAGCGAGATTGATGTCAGATCCAGCCTGCTTGTGGCCGACACCACTATCTACCTTCTCATCAATAGCCATGGCTTGCATCCTCATCACCTTCCTCTACTTCATTTTCTCAGCTGCTAGTGGCACCCTATACATATGTTCTTCATGGACTCTTCTAGAGGCATTAGACAACCTTAGGTTAGCTTTGAAAAGGCCTTGTCATGAACCTCCTTTTATCGGACGTATTTGATCATCATGTGTTGGCCATTTGAAGTTTGGTCATGTCATGTGGGTAAAATGTGTATCTTCTGTAGAGTTTATCTAAACTATTTGAATTGCCATGATCACGGTCAAGGTTGACTGTATTGTGATTCTTATATCATAGTATTGTTTGCATGTGATTTATAAACTTAGTTTGTGGGAATGAGTAATGTTGTCAGAATTAACCCGTGTGGCAGACTAAAGGCATTTGTGGCTAGAAACGAGACCGTGTGACCCAAGATGTTAAGGCACCATAATTGAGATAAGTGTTTGTTTAATAATTTGAGAACAACCTTCCTAAGGAACATAATGAATGGTTGAGGTCAGAAATGGCCAAAGCCAAAAATGAACAAATAACTAGTTGTAGCTAGAAAATGAAAAGGAATTAATAATAGGTTGAAGCCACTAAGAAACTAATAGAGGAGAAAATAAATGTAGAAACATGACAAGTCATTAATCACTATGACATATTATAATATAACTTGTGAAATAGATTGAGACATAGTCCTCTTTCCGATAACTAAAACTCGATATACTAGTGTTTCACAAATTTTTATGCAAATGTTGTTTTTTTGCATATAAGCCATCCTCCCATTTTTGAAGCCATACATAAACATATTTTCCCTAATTTGTGAAGTATAAAATTACTCACTCTTGCTCTCTATATAAATATATTAGAATTTAAAGAAGAAGATACAACCAAACCATCGAAGAGTATCTCCGGGAGCAAGCAGACTATGAAGTAGGGTTTTAAGTCTAGTTCCCAAGTTATGTCTGTAGAATAAATTAGTTGCTTAATTACTTAGATGCTTTCCACTATTAGCATTCACTTTGATATTGTGTCATCTTTTGTAATGTGATGTTGGGTTTATTAACTTTTGTAAGAATTATCTGTAATAAAGTTATGTAATTTGATTCACTGTTGTTCTATATGTATCACCTTCTAGTATTATATATACTGTTTGGCAACCTAATCTAGGTCAACTCGTGTATCCATGTTGACTAGGATTGAGGCGTCTAACTGTGAAGCTGCACCCCCTGTGCAATGTTTCTAGGTTTGTCAGTCCGGTCAGAATGTCTCCCAATTGTATCCAAAGGCCGTCCAATGTTTAGTAAACCGAGGCCTGCGGTTTCATGGCATGGGATGAGTGCTGATAGGTCGTTAGCTCGTGAACAAGGAAGCCAGGTGTTTGCTTTGTTGGACTGATGAGCTACAAACGATTGGTTAAGAAAAGTGCTTGGGCCTCTCTATGTGATGGAAAAAGTTTTCGAGCCCATTTTTAATGGTTCCAATCCAAAATTTTTGGGAGCTAATTTTTGGGTCTCCTAGATATAATCTTATTTTATGCTAGATACACATGGAACACCCTAGCCCATCGCAAAAAATGCAACCTGCCAGTTCGGTCGACGAAGAAGGTTACTTAGCTGACATTTTTTACCAGTGTTTTGGGCAGTTGGTAGTCACAAAAAAAACCACATCCGAGCAACCTCATTAGTGCTGTTAGCTAAAAACCATGGGGCTCCTCTCACCAATTGGCACCGATAAATAGTCATTAATATAGGATTTTAAAAAAAGACCAATTAATTTTTAACTCGACTACAAACAAATGCAAGCTGATCGAACCAAGCGGATTTTTTTAAGTTAGCCTCGAGATCAATCGATTCTCTATTCTACTCTCCTATGTCTATCCCCTCCTTGCTCTCACTATTTCTTCACCCGTTCCTCCTCCTCCACACTTTCCATGCTAGATTGAGCGGCAGCACAACACACCCCTCTGTCTCTTCGCTCCTTCCTCTGTCGTGTTTTCTACTCCGGATTGAGCGATGGCACATCTCACCCCTCCATCTCTCCCCCCTTCACTCTCCCCATTTCTTCGCTCCCTCATCCTTCGCATACCCACTCTAAATCAAGTGGCGACGTGGCACATGGGAAATGCCCACGACATGATCAAATCGCAGCGTAGCCTAGGGAGGTCCTCTCCTCTCTTTCCTACCCCTCCCTTCTCTCTCAAGATCCCTATATAGATTTTCTACTGGCTGTAGATGTGGCTGGTGTTGAAAGGCCGACGAGATCTAGATGGCAACGGCAGGAGGGTGTTGCCTGGTCCTCAAGCTCCGTAGATCTTGAAAGACGACTAGACAGTGAAGACCACTGAATGGTCTCACCAGCTTGCTCTGCTCCTAGATCTAGCACGGGGGTGGAGCATTGACGAACCAAAGAGCTGGCGATGGGGACACGAGGACCAAAAGGCAGAGCACTAATGAGCAGACGTAGATGCTAGCAAGCTCGATTGGGAGTGGATATGGCCCCTAATCATTGCTGATGCGTTGATGTGTAAGTTCTTGATGTGTTGTCTATCTATTGTTCTCGATGTGCAAGTCGTTAATGTGTAAGTTTTTCATGAATCACCGAATAGTTAAATCACCAAATTGTTGAATCGATAGTGTGTGATTGAATCGGCAGTTGAATCGTTGAATCGTAATATTGATGATTTGTGTATTGCTTTTTGTTGGATTTGACGAACCGGCTTGATGGGTCATTCTTTTTTGCTCGTGAACATCATCAATGCTCGGTGTTATACTGGCACTGATAAGAGAGACCTATGAGTGCCAAAAGAGGAGCGCCGGTTGGAGAACTTGATGAGTCTCCTCAATTGGCATTGATGGCAGTTTTTGTAGCAGTGTGTGACAACACTAGCACATAGTGGGCAGTGTGTCAATGAGCAATCATCCGACTAGCCTGGGACTACCTCCATCTGGACAATTCTTTTCAAACTGATATTTTCTCACTTTTATTTTCCGTGTGGACGTTGCACACTTACTAAGACGGAGGAAGTAGTATGTAAGTATTAAATATAAAGAATTTTGTCTATGCAGTTATATAGACAAAATCCGGGACGGAGGTAGTAACAAGTAGAAAGATGGGTATGACCACAAATATAGGTACTACTGGAAGCCGTGTCCGAAAGGGTACTAGAGGTGTGGTTGATGGCGCTGCACCTGTTTCTGATCTCCCCTTTGCTCCACGCCGGCATGAGCAGCTTACTGAGCTTTAGCAGCGAGTCGGCGAAGTCGAGGTCCCAGAGGGTGCCGTTGTCGGCGTACTCGTGGACGTGGCCGCGCGCCTCGTCCTGCGTCAGCAGCTGCCAGTCGGAGTTGAAGTTGACCACCTTGTCGAGGTTGTTGAGGTAGTAGGTGTTGTCCAGGACGCTGACCGGGCGCAGACTCCCGGTGAACGCCGGCATGAACCTCGCCACGGTGGCGAGGTCCTCGTCGCGGGCGTTGTTGACCACCGCGGGGTCGGCGCGCTGGGAGCACTTGTAGTTGAGCAGGTCGCGGTAGGCCGGAGTGATCTGGTCCGGCGGCGCGGTGAGGCGGCCGGTGAAGGAGGAGCAGTGGCCGTCGCCAATGGAGTGCGCACCCGACAGGATGACGAGCTCCTCGACAGTGAAGTTCTTGCGGGCGAAGTTGTCGATGAGCTGCTGGATGGTGAAGGTGGGGTCGGGGAGCTCCGCCTGGGCCTCGTCGGCGGAGGAGACGAGGCCGTCGAGGCGTCCCGCGGGGACGTCGAAGCTGACGCGGCCGTTGCTGAGGACGCTGCCTGCGTCGCGGGCGGCGAAGATGAGGATGTCGGCGCAGGAGACCACGCCGGGGCACCTCTTCTCGAGATCGACCTTGATCTCCTCCAGGACGTGGAATCCTTCCAGCCCGATGTTCACCGGCGCCACCTTCTCCGGACTAGGGTTCTCGTTGGACGCGTCAAGGAGGACCGAACCATCACAACCCTGCATTCATGCATTTCTTGTGCAAGTACTTTTCTCAAGTGCTTGAAAGTCGAGTGACATAACATTAATTATAATCTATGTTATTAATTTTCTTTAATTTTTCGTAGTCCTTCAAATAGCATGCAAGACATGAGAACACGCCCATTCTATCGAGTTGTAATTGACTTTATACCGTGCTTAAAAACACAAGGTAGGTAGCTCAGGGTTCTGGGATTCGGACCGAAAGGTCTGAATTTCAGCGAATTTTGTCAATTAGAGACTATTTCACTTCCATTTCGTCTTAATTTTGTTCAAATTTGGTCAGATTTAACAAATTTGACAAAAATTAGACTAAATTTTCCAAAATTCGTCCATTTTAGTGGGGCCAGAAATTTTTTTGCAATCAGATCCTAGAACCCTGAGGTAGGTAGGTCAGTCAGTTGACACCAAGTTAGGATAGGTCACTAAGGTCAATTGAGAACTGGAGAAGGCATGCGTCCTGAAGGTGCATGTAAAATAACTTCCTCCCATAAGGCAGTAATTGGATTTTAGGTTCTTGAGAATATGCATGCACCGTCATTTTACTCACGCCGTGAAAATAGTTAAGAAATATTCCTCCAAAAATTATTAAATGTAGATCATAATGTCAAGTAATTCGATCTACGTACACACAAAATAAGATGAACATATATACCCTGACAAAGCAGTCATGGAAGATCAGGCGGACGAGGGCGGCGCCAATCCTACGGTTCTGTATGATAGCCGTGATGACGTGCGACTTGACGATGTCCTCGACGCCACGGCATTTGTCGTCGTAGTAGCCCACCTTCAGCTCGCCATCGGCGCCGCGGCCGGCCTCCGCCGGCGACGGGGCGGCGAGAAGTGCCATCAGCAGGGCGCAGACGAATGCCAGCGTGAGCCTCATGCTTCACAAACCTAGGAGACCAAAAGCCACAAAGCTGCAGCGAAAGCTTAATTAGATTAGCTAGTTTTGCTTGTCAGACAACTATAGCTGAGTTAGCTATGCTTGAGCTGCGAGGTGATGCTAAGCTCAAGGTATGGAGGGGGTATATATATTATTGCCGGGTTTGGCCAAATATTTTCACGGCTATATATATACTGACTGTACTGAGAATAATGCAGAGATATTTACAGCGTTGACAGTGATATGTGAGTACCACTTGGGCCTGTTCTTTTTAATTAAAGAAAGTTGGATTAATACGACATGTTTCCTAGGCTTCTAAATGACGCGACGTAAAAATTTTCTATATACTACGAGTTTCTTAAGAAAAACTGTTTTAAATTCTTTTTGCAACTTAGCGTGCCCTCGATAGTTGATCACGAAATCATTGTGCTATTTAGCCATTATATTCAACTAGTATTCAGAAAATAACACACTAAAAGTACTACCATTGCAAATCTAACGTACAAACGGCGTCCTGTCTTGCTACTGTGGAGTACACGGACGGTGTATACTACAGAAGTAATAGTGGCACTTGATAACTTGATGTAGGGCTGTTCCTTTCAGAGCTAGAGTACTGTAGCAAAAATAGTAGCACTACTATAGCTCAATGCCAAAAGACTTTTGCCGCCATAGGTGGTGGTTTTTCTTTTCTCTCCCCTTCCTCGTTTTATTTATATCACATAAAAAGTTATCATTTGACGGCTATATTCAACTATTCATGTTTGATATATGATATTAATCTATCTTACTATTTTTTTTACTTATTCTAATAATTTTTTGGATGGCATAAAAAAAGTGAGAATACACTCTCTCAGAAAAAAGACTTCCTAGCCATATATCTAATTCCCAAATTTGTTGGACACACCAAATATACGACTCTATGATTTGATTAATTAATAGGAGTATATATATTATCATGTACTAATCTTTCTTTCTATTATATTCATCCTAAAATAAAATACAATTGTTTTTATATTTAAATTTTATCTTAAAATATAACTATTTTTTTTTACTTATGGCATATTTGAGAGGAGAGGAAATAAAAACAAGAAGATAAACAAAACGAGGTGAGCTAATACCACATAATTAATTAAGTATTAATTGTTTTAAACTCTAAAAATGTAAATATGATTTTTTAAGTAAAGATGTGTGTGAAAAATGATAAGGGTTTTCCTCATTTCTCTTCATTTCAAACACAGCTTTAATCACTCGTTTCATTTAATCACAATCATCTCTTTTTTTATTTCTTCATCAACTTTCTCATCCCAACTAATTCCAACCATCTCCCTTTAGCTTTACCCACCTTCTTAATCCTCATGACAACTCTAAAATTGCTTATATTTTGGGACGCATGAAATAATAATAGGTTGAGACTCCTATTAATCCTCTATGTTAGTTATAGTCTTATGGATGACTAGAAAAAGGTACAAATTTCCACATTAATAAAAACAGTTCATATAATTTCTCACGTGAATAGAGAAAAAGAAAAAGTCTTAATTAAACATCAATCTCCTTAATTAATATATTCTATGGCTATCTCCAATTGATAGATATGTTTTGTATGGAACCATGTTGACAATCTACCGTATTATAATCTAAACCTATCGTGATTAAATGGTACATAACTTTCTCATTTTTAATGATTATTAATGCGATAATTTCTAAGATTCTAAATTGAATGTAGTTGTCTTTTTTTCTCTCTTTTTCTGACTCTACATCATATATGAGACTACAATTAATAAAGCATTACAAAATTTAAATATAAAAAGTATATACTTGACAAAAATAAATGCAAAACTATATGCATAAAAATAGCGGTAAAAATTAATGAAATTTATAGATTATACAGAGTTTTAATTTTAACCAACGGCAATACATAGTTTTAGTTAGGGGGACTTAAAAATTTAAACGCCAAATGTACTGAAACCTACACCGTTTGACCAAAAAATACTTAATTTTGTCTAGATCCATAGTCAGATATTAAGTCTTTTTTAGACAGAGAAAGTAGCAAATACCAAATGTTTTTGTTAGAATAGTGTTTCTTTGGATTTTGGAACAGCTTCGATTGGACTCATCCAAATTTTATCCCTTATATTTGGCCATACTAATGTACAACAGATCTTCACGCATATGGGTTGATGGTGAATCGATTATCCAGGCTTGACATGTATTATGTATATCAAGTATTCTCCCATATTCTTGGAGAGGCCTATATACCTCCATGCGTGTTGTTTTAGTGGTAAAATAATTAAATTGATTAAACTGGTTAGAAGATAAATTTACGATTGGCAATGACTGAGGTTTTTTATTCTTAAAGGTACATAGAAGTACATACCACATGGAAGCAAATCCTGTGACTTAACTGCACATACAGTTGAGTAACTGACATGTGGGGTCCCACGTTGCTGTGATATTTTACTTGTCAGTTACGTAACTGCTGTAACATCCTGAAAATCCAAACAATAAAAATAGTAAATTTTTTAACTTTTAAAAACTTTTTTGTCATACTGGACCTTTAAGTTCTTTGTTTGTAAATCAGTTTATTAAATCAAATATAACATATTAAAATAACCAAAAGATCCAAAGATTAATTTGACAACCTTAAGACAATGCAAATGCAACCATAAATTACACCAACCTAAGTACCAGTCCATGAGGTACAAGTGTTAAGATCAATGGTGCATAATAATCCATGAGGTACAAGTGTTAAGTTCAATGGTGAATAATTAAGTGGCCAACAAATGTTCCATTTACAAATAATCAAGAACAGTATGAGGAATAAGAAATTAAATACCTATTTAATTTACAAACCTAAACACATGACAAGTGCATTAAATATGTAAATCCTAAATTAAAAACAATTGCTTGCAAAGTGGATGTTAAATATCAATTTAATTTACCCTTATATAATATGCAAAGAAAGACCAACAATACCTCTAATTAAATAAAGACATTAAAAATGTACTAGGGATTACTTTACAAAGTCGTAATATCATTAAATTCACCAAATGAAAGAAACATTGCTCAAATAAATGAATTGAAATTCATTCATAATGGGAACTGTTTATCTTTCCCCAATAAAGAATAACAAAATTATTTTAGCACTAATGGAGTCCAACCCTTAAATAACTTTATTTTTCTGTAATTATAAAACCCTTATCCTAGCAGAAAACATTTTTTGATATTATAAAACTATATTAAAAAAATTTTCCTCCTAAAATAGAAAACTTTCAATTTTACAAAACAATTATCTAACCCTCTCTTTTTTGAAAGGATAATTACAAACTTATAGAACTAATTCCTTAAACATTTCACCTAAGGAAATTATTTCCAAAATTATTTTTTTAAATTTCCCATTTAGAAAGAATATTTTTAAATACATAAAATTACTTTCAAAACATTTGTGGGCCCAAATCCTAATCCTAAATTGCCAGCCAACCACCTTTTTCCTAACGAAATTATTTTTAAAACTATTTTGTAAAATTTCCCAATAGAAAGAATATTTTCAAATACATAAAATTATTTTTAAAACATTCTTAGAGCCAAATCATAATCTGCCCAACCAGCTAGGTTAGCCCAACTCAACTCATCGATCGACCACCCATCCTCTGTGGCCCGAGCCACATCAGTCCTCAAACCAGGCCATCCAGGCCACCCTAGCTGGCTTAGCGGCCCAATTAGGCCCAGACCAGTGGCTTGTTTAGCCAGCCCCGCTAGGCTAGCACAGCAAGGTATACAATCCGGTTTATCTCGAATATCTAAGCGGCAAATCCTACCTAATCAGCTAGGCGGCCCAATAAGGCAGTTAGCTTGCTAAACTGGCCAGCCAAACGAGCTAAGTGTGGCCAGGAGCCAGTGGCACTTGAACCGAGCAAGTTGGCTGAACTGTTGAGCCACACCTTTGGCTGCCGCATTGCCATGGGCATCGCCGAACAAGCCTCACCGTGCCACTGCTATCACAGCCTACTCGCCGACCTGTTTTGCTCGCTCGTGGCCATAGCCCCGCTTTGCTTGCTTGCATCACTCTGGACTTAGATCGAGCCAGCCACTACTTCCTCTTCTATGCACTATGTCCCATCCCCTTTTGTTGATATCAGTGTTTATCTTAGCGGCCCCGTCGACATGCTGTTTCGCTGCGCTTCATATGTACGAATTTGTGGTTAACTCTTGCTGCTATGTCTCATCACTAGCCCTGTGGCAACCCCACGTGGGTCATGGGATGCAGCCAACAGCAAGCCGCTAGCTCACTGTCTCGTGAGCAGTCCACCGCAGCACACAGGATAGCTGATGTGGCACTCTATGCCCACTAGCACCCTTGGACCACCCTAGCCTTGCCTGCTTGCCTCACTCTCTCCATCAAGCAGGCTCCATGCCCTATCACATCACACCAACTTTGTCTGCTTGAGCACCGGCCACTGGAAAACCAACCCTGCTCCTCGTCATCCCATCTCATCGCAGACCCTGTGGTCTCATTCCTGTTAGCCCCACTGAGCTCCCCACCTCCCTTACCCTTCCCTTGCACAACCAATAAATATACATGGTACTAAACAGATGATTACAATAATGACATGGAATCTATTATATAAACTAAATATCCACATTATTGGGTACCATAACCTATGTCAATATCTGAAAAGTTTATCCCCATAGTAGAGATAAAATCAACTTTGTTGGCTTAATGAAATTTTGCCCCATGAGATGGCAATCAAAATATGGCTGCTTGACATAATCAAATTTATCAGAAACTTTTGCAAAAAGATAAATCAGGAAGAAATTAATTATGAACCTTAAAATATAACAATTAATTTGTTGCTTAAAAAAAGAAATGATAGTTGTAAATAAAACTTCAACCTAAATTATTTTAACCAATATAATCAAAATGACATACATACTTGTTTTACAAATAATGGTTAAACCATACAAATAAACTAAAGAATAAAATATCTATAAGCACTTCTATTTAATCATCATAAGTGGGTTAAATCTACAACACCCAAATTTGCTAAAGGGCATGCCCATCACATGACATGAAGAATATGATGGCTAATAAAATGATATTTTACATCGTAGTCTTTAGACTAAATATAAAAGAAGCCAAATGTGATTGGTCCACATTAATTCAATAGAAGATATTAAAAACTCAAATTGAGTTTGACCTAACCTAAACCAAGGGAAAAAACATAGATCTATCTATTCAATCTAGTATTCATAAAATCGAGTCATGAAATATACTAGTGTATAATGAGCATAACTTGTATAAATTCAAACTAAAATAATGACAAGCCAAAAATAATGGGAGATTAATAATTGTGTATAACCCATCTTTGACCACTAATTTAAATGCTTGTTAATGGTTGTTAACCAAGCACCACCATTTAAATAGCCATGCTTAGCCACATAAATCTTCCAATGATCTATACCTTGCCCCAAAAGTAGGAGTCCTTGCCCCTAGCAATGACCAAATAGCAAACCTAGCCCTAAACCAGAGATATTTGTATAGACTAACCACGCACAACCAAGCCAGTGGCCAACGTATTTTTCTTCGAATGCTTGGTCACTAAGCCACCCTAACCCTCAAGCAAGCTCACCACTAGCAACCCCAAGCACTAACCTTTTATCTACAAGATATGAGCAAAGCAACCTACCTTAACGTCAACTCTTAGGTTAAAATCATGTATGTGTGCTTTTCTTAATTATAATTTGTTTTGGTATGTATTGTGTGTATAGACCATATCATCCTTGAAGTGAGGAACTTGGATATGCCCTCTAGGAGTTGAAGCATAGATCAAGATTAAGAGCAAGAACAAACAATATTTTGCCCTGAGTAAGGCAAGCCACTACACCCTTCTTCTTGATCACGTTGATTTCAATTGTGAAATGCTTTGTTTACAAATAAAATTACATGCTATATCTAAAATGCATTCCTACATTGTCTTTAAACCTTCCTTGATATTATTATCATGTACCTTAATTGCCATAATTATATTTGAGTCCTTAGTCAACTATTGATAATGCTTGGTCATGCTTAAAAGATCTCATATTTCAAGATGAGGATGTATGGGAGATAATCACCTAGATAAAGGTGATTATCAAGAAAAGAAGCAAGTGGAGACATGTAATGCCACTCCAAGTGTCTTGTGCTAACTGTTTTGCAAAAACCCAAAATTAATGAAAAATAGATTTAGACCAGGGTGTCTGGATGGACTTTTGGTGGTGACTGGCAACGTCAAGTGTCGACCCTAGTCAGTTAAGAGCCAAGTCAAAGAAGCTATGCATAAAACAAACTAAGTATAGCTGCATCTTCTCGAATGGGTATAGACATAGTGGATTAAAGCCACTGAGTGGGACAGTAACAACAAGCATGGTGGTTCCGATCTTGTTCATGACTCTATCATGTGGGACATGATAGAGTCATGTGAGGCATGATATAAGAAAATCTAAAACTAAAATAACTTTATTACCTCTCTCTGCCTTTAAAAATCTTAGGAACTCAGAACACCTCTCACTGCTAGTGTAGAACACTAGTTAGGGCACGGGGATACATATTTAATGGGGTGGGTATCGCTTCTTACAAAGTATCTAAAAAAACAACATGTGACATGTCTCATGTGTTGGGACTAGACCCATGTGTTGGACAAGTCATCGAGTGCTAGTAAAGCATATATCCACTATGACATACTATTCTTGACTAGTCTCATAATTTTTCGAAACTAATATATGGCTTGGTGGGAGTGGTGGAAATATTGGACATGTGTGAATGTTACATGAGGGACGGATTTGTTGGAATGGTCAAGTATGTGAAATTTGTTTTGAGGAAATGTTGACCCAAGCGAGGCTTGGGGAAGGGTGAACGTGACCCTCAGTGTATGGTTAAACAAGTGAACACAACTTTGTCTTCTATTAAAATGGCTAGGTCATAGAAGTTGCAAAAATGATTGCAAAAACTTCTTTGTGCAAATTAAGCCATGTCATCCTTGAAACCAATGTGCATTTTATCATTTTGTATGGTGGGTTATTGAATACTTTTGTACTCATGGTTATTTAATTTATATTTTTAGTAAAAATTATAGTAAAGCAAAAGAGAAAACCTTGCTAATATACTTAGTAGAAAGATTATAGAGCGGGTCTATCTTAAGTCGTGGCACCAATGGACACGTGATCTATATCCTACTATTACTTCGGTTTCCGCTACTATTTTTTTTATGATAGGTATTGGTCAGTTAGCCCTACTAGAGGTCTATGTATTTTATTAATCTTAATTCAATCATAATATATTATGCATCAACTATTTATGTGTGTATGAACTATTGAACAGGAATTGATATAGGGATGTAATTTAGGTTTTTAGTTTTCATAATTGGGGCCAACATCTGCACATGCAGTAAAGTTACAGGATCCCATTCTATACCACATAGTGTTTGTTAGGAGAGAAGATATATACTTCCCGAGTAATATATATCCTTATACCTCTATTCCAAATTCTAATATTAGTTTCGGTACCTCCTAGAGTAGATAGTCTAAGGAGGTATATATTTCTCGAGAAAACCTATATGTACGTATGTACTACTTTATTATACCCATATCATTTTGTTTTAATTTTTTCCACGTTTTTCCTAGCTATAACCCAATCCCAAATGGAGATTTTTTTAGACTACCTACACATACAGCGAGTTATTAGGGAGAGGACGTACTTGGCCCTTCCAATAGTACCGATTCAATTTTTGATTTTTGTAGAAAAATAGGTACCTTTTCGATTTCGGTCTCTTTTTTCCGGCGGGGGATCGTGCATTCGTGCAACCCCCCACATGCGTGGGCTGAACATATGCATCATTACTTTCCATCTAGATTGATCGTGCTTCCTTGATATATGTGCAAGTCTTGTTTACTAATATGTTCCTCCTCTTCTCTTGTGTTTAAGCATTATGCAAATTTTATAGAGAGATTGTGTTTATAATTAGATTAGAAAATTTTCAATTCTCCATTTTTTTTTCATTTATGTTTCTCCCTAAGTAAATAACACTTAACTTAAAAATGAGCATGCAAATCACTGAATGTTAATATCTAATACTTCCTCCATTATTTTATTTTTTACATATGACTAGTTCATATATATATAAAAGAACGGAGGGAGAAGTTGAAATAAAAAGAGCCAATACCATATATATGCCACTAAGGTATTGTTCTATTTTTCATAAGGTCCACTATAAGTGAACTTGGCATATTTGCCACTCTAATTTTAAAAATGACCGACACTGTTAAGTCAACATGTTTAACCAAATCCACGGTTTGCACACAAGGGAATGATGCCAGTAACAATCAGTAGCGGAGCTAGGATCCTAATGTTAATTTTTTCACTTCCCTTACGAAGCCATATCACTTTAATTAATTTTAGCCTTTAAATGATTCATCAAAATTCATATATCTATGAAGTTAATTTTCACTAAGTGTAGTTAATACTAGTTATCTTTTATCTCAAAGAGCCATATCTTTTAGTCTTAGGATGATTTATCAAGGATGCAAATTATCTCTCTTTTCCCAATAAATCATACCACACATCCCAATCATTTATAACTTAAGATAATTGACCAAAGTACAATATAAGCACATAAAAAATTATATAGTAAGTAAGAAAGTAAATTTTAAAACTTATATTTACTAATTTGTTATATAATTGTCCCGTAGCACCGCGTGGAATTTCCATCTAGTTTTAATACGAGGGAGGACGTGCCACAATGAACACACAAAAAAGTTTCACAGCAATATACATAGATCCGAGCCTCTCCCATGTGTAATAAAGACGTATTACGAAGAATGCTTTTATCTCCAACCGGCCTGTAAAAGCAGGCTAATTTTTTTCTCGAGAAAAAAGAAGGCTGATGTTCTCGTACTACTTCATCACATAATTGATATACATAAAATTAGATTTCGGTACATGGCTTAATAAATCATTTGGCCTTCAACATACTAACTACTAGCTAGGAAGATTTCATGTGAAATTAAAGGTACCAATCATATCTTAATTTTTATGTACTAGGTTGATATGTTGATTTCAGATAGGTTTAGTTCAATATTTGTGAGATGGGATATGTCTCGTGGCTTGTGATACTGCTTCAGTGGGTCTAGATAGAGCACTCGGATTAAATTAGTGGAGGCATAATGCTGCTTAATTACATGATAACTACCTTTGGAGAACACAAAATGTTAGGGGAGGCAGCCACCCCACGCCCCCTGTCTCCGCCGCTGGTGACAATAATGACGCCTCCTCTATGACCAGGAAACCACCGCCATCGACATGGCTGATCAGCAGAGATCCAACCATGATGTTGTGACTAGATCTGACAAGCTTGCACCCAAATCCGGCGCGGACCGAAAGACGATGATAAGGCCAACGATCTGCAATAATACGTATGGACCTTTTCCAATCTCAAACGGACACCCCGACGAAATTTCTGAATATAATAGCATCACACCACGACTTCCGTCAAATTTTAGTTGCAACATAGCAATTACTATTTTTTTATGTCATTCTGATATATCATTGGGGCATACATAATGAAAAATATGTAAATTTTGTTTCGAAAGAGTTCCTAAAGAAGGTTTTGCTATGATTATCTTTCTATTTTTCCTAAGTGATTATAGTCATTTGTTGAATCTTCCATCATAATTTATTTGTAAAATTTGCTATAGTATACTTAAAATTTATGATTTTTGCTACTTACATTATAAAAATATGACAATGCTCGGCTACATCCTAAAATTACTAATTTACTAAAATACACCACAATTTTATTTTATTATTTTTTGTCCAAATAGAAAGAAAAAGACAATTTTATCTGTCGGGCCAACAGTCTCATACCAATGCCCATTGATTCTGTTCAAAACCCTAGAAATTAAGTATGCTTTAACCAGATCTAGCCCGGCTATAATTAGCTTCAGGGCAAACTCACCTTTTCTAATTATTTATCTCTCTATTTGATTTATAAATAATAAACAAATTGTAGTAGTGTCATTTAGTAAATTACTAGTTTTAATTACTAGTTTTTTTATGTCCTCGTGTCACGTTTTTTGGGTGTTCAGCTGTAAAGACCATCAACTTTAAATATTCTGTAGTAAATTTTGTCCAATTTGTTTGGCTAAAATAAGCGGAAGCACGCACATAAATGCCAGGCCGCAAACTCTAGGAGAAAATGCAAACTAACGTCACGTTCATTTCAGTTTGGTGCAAATCTACATCATCAAAGAACGTGTACAACTCCTATTTTTTTCTGGTTGTGGCAAACTCTATGCTAATTAACTATATAGTCGTGCAAATTTGATTTTTAGCGCCATTGTTGCGTCTTCAGTTCGTCACCTGTGGTCAACGACTATTTCTTACAAAATAAAACCTTGAATATACATCGATCGGACGTGCATTTTTTTACGGAAGTATATAAACAGCATTGGACATATTTTTCTCTTTGATTGAAAGCCTACATAGTCAAATACTCACGTGTTTGTATGTCACATATACTATTTCGAGCTAAATGATATAACATGCTCGACGAAATATTGTTGAAAAATACAACATCGCACCAAATAAATATGAGTTAGCAATTAATGCCGCGTGATGATTATCACATGCAGTATCACATAAGTATATTTCAAAACAATATATCGTCATTCAAACTTTCGTTGTCCGCATGGATTTGGGACCCCAAATTCTTAGCTAATTGGGTAGGGAGTTTGAAAGGAATGCTGAAAAGTGGAAATTTTAATTTGAAATGGAAATTGAGCTTGGCATTTTTGGGGATTTCGGGTCAAGGTGAAAGGAAATAAATTGATATCATCAGCATGACTGTCAAGATGGATGACAGTAAGAAAAATCCAAAACGTTAAATAAATTTTAAGTTCTAAAAAAATAAACTTTTATTGAAAACAATTTTAATACGTTGAAAACCAGAATTTTACAAGGGATGATCATGCTGTGCTACACAATGCTGCGTGCTCAGCCTGGTAATATTTTTTACTAAATTTCAGAAATTCAAAACATTACACTCATAGAATAAAATTTCAAAAAAATCTGAGAAAATGAAATTTGAATAGATTTTGGCTGAATTTAGCAAAGTTTCCCAAAATTAAAAATTGTTTAAGCCAGCTTGTCCGGCTGGTTGGAACCTGTCAAGACCAGTAGCATCCATATCCACGGGGACTCCAATTTTATAAAGAGACATGTCGGCATGGGATGACTGCTGATGGGCAAATTACTTCATCGGCCCTGACAGTACCAGGAAGGAACAACAAGTTCGGTTGCAGTCATATATATAACACCCATATAAGAGTGGCATGTCTGTGGCAATGGAGGCCACCAACCTAATGTGTTCCGGCATAGCGACCACGGGCATGAGCTGCAGCCTTCCACACTGCGCTTCCGTTGTCGTTTTTTTTTACTAGGAGCTCTGAATATTCGAGTAACTACTCCTCTCGTCTACAAATATATAGATTTAAAAGGCTTAAATTTATCTATATAAATATAATGCATTACTAGTTGATGTGTGTAGAATGCATAGATAAATTTGTGTCACATCATATAAATGATGGATAGATATATGATAAAAAAATATTATGAATATAATGTGAGAATGGTGATTTAATATGATTTCACTATACCGGTCTAGATCAGTTACAGACCCAGATCCTCATATGTGACGGGTAGAGCTCTAATCAGTGATGATTAATAGGTGAGGTTGACCACCTTGATCAGGAGCTAACGTCAATCTCACAGATGACTTACGGATGATATTTATAACCCGCCATAGATAATTTGTGATAGGTTGTAAGTGCTAACTCATCACAAATAAGGCTTTACCCACCATTTATCAGTGATGATGTTTTCTGGCAAAAAAATATATAAATTTTGTTTGGCTAGCCTAAGAATTCAGTAGCCTTGCCCTCTAAAAAACTCAGAAAATCCCCAAACCCAGTAGCAGCATATCCACATCCGTACACACATATTCACATATCTACATTCATATATTTCATCCAATTCACATCTACACATATATCCATAGCCACATATAACAATTACATGTATCAACAACCACATACAAAGCCACAACCACATTAGTTTGCCACCAAAACATACCCATACAACATTGAAGGAGAGCCACTGCTGTTAGTAAATTAAAACCAATTCAATATTAGTTCAACATAATCGATTGTATATATGACATAAATATTATTGTATATGATATAGGAAAATAATTGTATGTACACCGCTCAAATTAATCAACATTATTTTGTTCCGATACTATAGCCAGCATTTTGAACATCTACTTAAAAAAATCTTAATTTTTTTCATATATTTTGTGAGTACGGAGGTGGAAATTTGCCCTCTAATAGCGAACGGGTTGATGGCTTGAAATTTTCAATTCTTTATCAATCGAAGAAGACAATAGTTAGTACGCATTTTTTACTTTAATAGTTAGCATGTATTAGGGAATAATATTAGTATTTATAAATAAGACGTGCTTGTAAGCAGAAATCTTAGGATCTTTGCCAATCACATGTTTCAATAATGTAGACATGTTGTGACACACGTAGAAACCACATTGGTCACCATGTGCATTTGAAGTCAAAGTGATGATGTAGGGAGTCTTTATCATCTATTTGACATATGGTGCCCACGCAATGTCTAATTGTGCCCATGCGATGTGTAAGTAGTATTTGCCATTCTTGTTGGAATTCATCTAGTAAACCCTATTCTATTTCGGAACTATCACCAACAAAATTAAAAACCTTTGCACGATGGACATGTAGTCATAAGAACCTTGAATTCAACGCAAAAAATAGAATGAGATATTCAAAGAAAAATACATAGGATTCCAAGGCCTTACTGTTGATTGTGTTCACACAATGTGTACTCCTTGTCTTGGTGGGCCTATAGGCACCTGTTGACATAATCAAAACATCATCTAGCTTTGTTTTTAGGTTGATGGATGTTGAAAACCGACCTAGCTACCCATGCTCTAGGACTCCTTTCAACACAATCGAAAGAGATTGAAGAGATATTAGAGCAATTTGAACATGAATATTCAACACAACATGTTAGAGCCATGTACACTTATAAGAAAAAGCAATTTAGAAGCCCTATGTCCATTATGTGTAGTCTAAAATGATCGAAGAGATCATCGAAGCCGACAATAATATACACCAAACTAGATAGGAATGGCTCATGTCTATAAATTCCAATTATGGAGTCTCCCTATTCTTCCTCTTGGATTTGCTCATCTCTAGGTACCATTTGTGTAATTCACAACATGTAATACCCATTAGACCTAATATGTTGTTGTCCTCCAAGGGCTTACTTAGCATGAATTGACTTAGTTGTTGTAGGTACCTAGGAGCCAACAACATCTTATCTGTTTCCTATTCCTTCATCTTCCATTTACCTTTACCATTTCCCCTTCCACATTGGATTTTGTTGCCTCTAATGAGGAACTATCAACCTTGGGGGTAGTCTTAATCAGAGTCAAGGTAGCTGGGATTTCATCCCAGTCCATTAATTCAGCTCCAAGTTCTAGTGGTTTCCTTAAAGCGGGACCATGACGAGCTTCAATCATTGGTTGAGATTAAGGAGGTGGAGGAGACATGTTGACCATGCAAGCTGGATGATGAATCATCTTTATAACTATATCTAACTTGGGCCATTATATAAAGATCTTGCGTGCATCCACTAAAGTTAGAATCTCATCAACTGAAAGGACTTAAAGCGGACAAATGGCCCAATTGTTCTTGTCCACATCAACATGGACCTTCACACATGCACATTATCATCTGGTGATGGTTTGTAAGCTAGGCTCTTAGCAACATTAGAGGAAAATGTTAGTGTGACCATGATCTATAGGATACCGTTGGCTTCTTCCTATAGTTGTGTTCGCGTCGGATCCCGGTGCGAGCACGCCGACGCTTGGGAGGTCTGCTTAGCTCTAGTGCAGGCCGATCGGCTTCTCTCTGTGGCTCGAGGTACGCGCGCTGGGGCCCGTGAGTTCGGTCAGTTTCGGTGCAACGGTGCGGGTACGGGCGTGCCAGTCAATTTGACACTGCAATTAACAAGTAGGTGAGGTGAATGGGTTAGTCGGACGATGGGCCGATACGAGCCCTCGCTATCGGCTGGCTGCCGATAGGATCGAGTTAGTCATCGACCGCGTCGATGAAGGATATGACGCCTCTGGGTGTAGCAGACACGATGCCCTGATCTATCGGCCGCAGAGCCGATGGAGGCACAGGATGGAGATGGCAGCACGAGATCCGTCGTCCGCCGTGATGACGCCGCTGGCATCGAATCTCAAAGATTGGATCTAACTGAGATAGTATGAGAATGAGGCCAACGACAACGGGACGGTGGATGCCAGATTGGACATGCTGAAGCAAGGGCGAAGCGAACCCATCGCCTAGCTGAGTAGATAAGAGGGCGTCTCTTCGAAGACAGGTGCGCATTGGCCGATACGCTAGGCGTGACGCTCAACGTATAGATAACTCATCGGCTAGCACTCCGATGAAACGCCATACTGAGACCTATAGGCCTAAAGCTCATTCTACCATCGACGGCCTCGTAGGTCGAACCTAACTAATGCAGCATGAGACCGACAATGGTGGAGAGAGCTTGATAGACCGATAAACCCTGCACGGACGTGATGCGATATATCCTATTGGCCTAAGTGGTCAAATCTAACCGATATAGCCTTAGACATAACGAGACATATCAAGATAGTGGCAGAACTTACCCCTTCGCTGGAGAGCCAGACCCCGCCGATAGAAACCTAGATGATCTAGGGTGACAATGCACCGAGATTGTATTGATATGAGGATTCCTCCTTACATATTTCCAGGGGGTCTATATTTATAACCTAGGTTTACAGAGTCTGACGCGTTTACAATAACTATTAGACGTTATTTCCTAACAAAGATAAAGGAAAATATCTCTAATGAAGTTAACTAATTAACTAACTAACTAAATCTTCCTATCCATATAAGATAGGATAGACTACCTTGCCATAAACCACGACTCCTCCTCAAACTCGGTCTCATCCTGATAATCTTCTATTCTGGGATCGAGTCTTTCCTCAATCCGATCGGCTTCTTCCCTGTAGTAATCGGACACTTTTACGCTTCAGCCGATCATCTTTCCAATCTATCACTGGGCTTTCCAAATTTTGGTGTTAACAAGTTGAATAAAACATGTTAATATAGATGTACTTTTTGTACAAGGCTCCTTAGGGAGTAGCGTCATATTATTTGAGTTACCTCTATGTGGTCGATTATGCATGGGATTGGGATTGGATCATGAGCCAACCTTGTGGTCACACAAATACTTTGTCATTGTGTGAGGCTCATGTCCACATGAGACTAAGGGGTGGCTAGGCTACTTGAGGTGTGGCATTGTGGCCCATTTGCATCTCAAGCTTTAGGTGAGCCACCTTTTCTTAAAACTTTGTAGTCATTTCCTAAGTAAGCTCTTCCTTCACATCCTCCTTTAACTGTTACCTAAGGCAAGCCTCCTTGACTTGTTTTGATAGGCGCATTTTCCTATATTGGAGCAAGCCATGCTTCCAAGGTACCTCTAAGCCTATACCTCTTGTTCGGTCAGGATGTTCTGGGTTTCCAAGTTCCTTGGTGGGGATGTCATCCTCACGCCTCCATGGCACTGACTCAACTTCAATTTGCGAAGATTGTCCGGTAATCAACTCAAGCTACATATTTTATGGAACATTGTTATTCACATGCAATAGAAGATCTAATGAATTTGATGTTTGCATTAAGCTTTAAGGAAACTCATGAGTTTTTGATGGACCTTGGCATCATCCTCGTTGGAAAACATGTTGTTACCATTCGAGTTAACCTTACCAATTGTTCTAGCCTAGTTTCAAGCTCATACTTCAGGGATATCAGTGAATTGGAGAGGGATTTTTGTCGGTATTACAGCTTCATCCTCCATGGCCGATATTTCTATCTTTCCAATGTATCTTGCATGCCGAGTTGATGCGGGTGCTCATCCCTATCTTGTACTTGCTGATGAGCCTTGCTAATTTCCTATAATTGGTCGGTCATCTTCAAAGCGTATAAGTCTTTCCACAGGGGTTATCTATGGGTACACTTTAGATAGGGTATGATTACCTAGAGGGATGAAAAACACTCCCACAAGCTTGTTTTTGAAGTTCTTCCATGCATGGCTCATCTTCTGTAAAGCTTTGCGCTTTAGCTTTCATTCCATTTTGGTGAGAGAGTTGAACTTCTCCATCAATGTTGCCCAAACTCATTTTTTCTTTGCGACTAGGACATGGGCAATGTCTCTACGAAGGATCCCCAAGTAATCTTATACGACGTGGCCAAAACAGTTCGACCATTTGGAGATGACACTCTCTATGGTAGTAGGCCTACCCCTCTCATCAATCTGTATTTTGGCAGTCGATTCTATGTCCTATAGTTTCAACTTGATGTCATTTTGCTAGTTCTAGCCAACATGGACACATCCTAATGTTTTGACATTTCTACATGCAGTATAATTATAATTAAAATATCATTGTGAAATTGTTGTGAAAATCATACCATGCTATCAGATTGATGTATCATTCATTGGTATATCATTTAGATATATTATAAATACTGGACTTAGATACTAAAGTGCAATAGAATGGGTGGATGTACACAAGAAGAGGAAATATAATGCCACGAGTTGTCTTTTCATGAGCGAGGAAACTAGCCACGTCATCAGTGGTCCTCTTTTTCCCCTGCTTGTGTGCAACATCAGAATTTTTATAGTGGAGTCTAGAAGTACCACATATCATGTTGACCCATTCTCATCATAGAGAAAAAACCTGAAAGTTCCTAAAAATCATAAACATTTAAAAATTCCTAAAATTTTTAAAAAAACTCCATGATTTCCAAAAAAATTATAGCATTCCTAAACATTCACATCTCAATGATTTCTCATGATCCAAAACATTAAAAAAATCACAATATCCTAAACAATTACAATATTTCACAAGATCCTAAATATTCAAAAATTGCTTCAACCATTCCTAAACATTTATAATATCCTAAACAATCACAATACTTCACAAGATCAATGGTCTGGGTTGTTGGAGTTGTAGGCGTGCCAATTCCATCATCAACTTTCTAGCTGATGTATAAGTGCTACAACCCTTATCGACAACCAGCCGATAGCAGGAGTGCCTCGAACTCACAGTCGATGACTATCTCAACTCTATCGGCACATCAAGCTGATAGTAGAAGTCCATATCGGCCTATCGACCAATTGGCTCGATAATCTAACTCTATATGTCGTCCTTGTCAATTAGAGATGAAATTGATTGACATGCCCTGAATCCCAACAATCCGAAGATGTCAAAAAGCTTGAGGACCTACATTAGATCTAAGTAGATCTCCTAAGCCTTCGCATATGTAGTCGTATCATATCAGACCTCCATCGGTGAACACACACTCTCTCGGTGTGCCCTTTGCCGAGACTGATCTCCATGACAACACTATTCCCATGTGTTAGGCCATAGCATTATAGCTATGAAGCGTAAGCTTCTGTCGGTCACCCGGTGAACGAAGGCAACCCGACGGCTCATGTGGCTAGGATCAATTTGACCACTCAACAAGTGTCATGTGGGGAGGCCAACTCTCACAAGTTGTCTCCCTCATTGTATGCAATGTGAAGGTGGGCCACACCATCATTCATTGGGGTGCTATGCTTAACATTATCACCCTTGGAGGTCTATGACAAGCTCAAGGCTCCTAGGATGCAGCTCAAGCCCTCATTGCCATTCCATGGCATCATTGAGGGATACACAAGGCCTTCAGGCCAAATTGCTTTGTTGACAATTTCTACTTGGAATGCTCCATCTTCGATGTTGCAAAATGCAACTTGCAGTATAACATCATGCGTGGGTGCCCTATGCTTGTCAAGTTTATTATGGCTATGCACTATGCATACTTAACAGTGAGGAGGCTAGGAACTACTATCGGTAAAGGAGGACTAGGGCCCCCATCTTGGGTTCACTTGTATGCTGAGCCGGATCAAGAATGAAAGAGGTGCAATGACATCGACTATTTTGAGGAATGCTGACGTCGAGATGTGCTATGAGTTGCTAGATATTAGTAGAGCCTAGAGTGCTATCACTAGTACAATGTTCGGGCTCGGTCATAGCAGATTAGTGATTTGGTACTCCACTGCGTTCAAATGTGTGCCAGAAAGAACAAATTTTTCCACATATGGGAAGGACCCTTCCTTGTGACTAGTGTTCCCTATCTAGGTGCCATAAGACTAGCCACAGAGGACGGGACCTTGCTTTTGAACTCATGGAACATCGAGCTCATGTGCAAATTCTACCCCTAAAAACTTTGTAAGTAAGGCTATCATTGGGCCAACCCGAACAAAACTCCATTCTCAACGGTTTGGCCAAGGTCTCCCATTATACACATTACATCGAATATATTTGCGTAGCTTATTTAATTGATTTATTTTACATCCAAGGGAATCTTTCTCCCCTTTATTTGTCTATAGGTTCACATTGTGAGTGGGGAGTGGTCAAAGCTCGTGCTTAGGTTATTAGGATAGCTTGGCCTGCGTGTTGAGGACAAGTGCCTAGGACATGGACCATGCCTTGTGCATCGTCAAAATCCCAAGGTCTTGAGAAAGCCCCATTTTAGGGCAGCATAGACCCCGGTGACAGGCAGTGATGGTTGGCCCAATCAACTCCACCATTGGCAATGCTGAAGCCTGAGCACCATGAACTGCTCAGTTATCCTGGTGCATTGCCTAAAATTGGTTGCCCAAGAGGCCATCAAGAGGTAAAGATAGATCAACTAAGTAGTGTGACCATGTATAACACTTGGAGGCCAACATATACACTAAATTGTGTGTAGGTTAAAGTAAGATGAAGAGGGATGACGTGTGAGGTAAAACCATCCTCTGGGAGTGCCCAGAGCCCGTTGACTACGTCACTGTATCATGCATGCAGCATCATGGATCAAGGGCCTTTGATCTGCAAACTTAGGGGCTTCCCCCTGAACACTTGTGGCACCTGAGCTCAGGCATAGGCATGTGTGCAATTGACCTCACCAATGCCATCATTCCTAGAGACATTCACACAAAGAACAATGCAAGTACAAAGCATGTCAATATCGAGCGACAAAAACAAAAGTACTTCACACTACCAGCAAATGTGTTTGGATACATAAGTCTGAGGGAGGATATAAGTAAAAGCAAAAGTGAAGAGAATATTAACAAAAGTAGAGATCAGCATGTGCATGTTGTGGTGATCACTCTCTACTACTGCCATCGTTGTTGTCGTCGCCTTGCTACTCATTGTTGGATACGAAGTCCTAAGAAATGCAGATCTCCTTGATATCTTCCTCAGCTTCCTCCTCCTCTGCTTTTGGCTTGGGCACTAGTGCACTATGCTCGAAGAGGCCAGTGATCTTGGCCTCGCACTTAGCCACCTCCTCATGGGCCACGACATCCTTCTCCTCATGGTGGCCTATAGTGGTTGCTCTATGGGGAAGTCAGGGTTGCACGCACATGGTGAGGGTGTACTCAACCACAGACTGTGCTAATGTGTGCCTCTCCTTTGTCACCACCTCATGAACACGCACCGGTAGCTCGGTGAGACAGTCAATGGCATGCGAGAAATCAAGCATGTGGTGCCCCAGGTATAGCCATCAATGTTAGTCATCGGTTCATAGCTAAGCCCCGCCTTCTTCATCTCAAGTTGTGCCCTTTTGGGGAAGTCAGTCATCATGTCATTGGTAGACTAGGATTTGGTCTCCTAGGCACCCTTCCTCACCTTTACTGTCTTCAACTGCTCCTCTAGCTTTTGGATCTAGTAGGCCATTGTCTCCACCAAGACCGTGGTGAGTGTGCACTTGGTACTTGGGGTAGGTTCATTGCCTGCCCCACACATGGTGAGGTTGGCCTCCTATTCGACCATCCTATTCTCTGCCTAGTTCTAGGCCTATTCATACGGGACAATGTCCACCTTTCTCTTTGTTGACACCTTCTTAGTCCACTATAGGGCCTACAATCGAGTAGTGATCTCCGCCCCTAGCAAGTGATAGTTGCCTCCCGATCTAACGCCATGCTCTCGGCCTATTCTAGGGCTTGCTCCAAGCTAGCGACAGTGGTCACCCATTCTGTGAGCTTTTTCTCATGAATGTAGAGGGACTGCTCTATTAGGTTTACCTCTAGTTCCTAATGCATGAGCACCACCTCCTTCTTAGATTGCTTCTCACCTCCTCTCACCCTTCTTGAAGATTTTTTCCTTGCGGGTGATGGTGGCAACTTCCTAGGCATCAACAGCTTCCTCTTGGGACCCAACAGCGGCCTCTCGAGTAAAAGCTGCTTCCTAGCGGCATGCCAACTCACCCTCATAGGAGACTTGTTGGGTGTAGGAAAGTGCCTTGTCCATTAGCTATCGAGCCTCACATGTGTTCTCAGCGGCCTGCACCCTATCCACCACATTGAACATGACCTTTAGGGAGGTGCTCTGCAACTCTAATGCTTTGAGATCGTGGACGTACATTTTCTTTGCCATAACAATACGGACCTCCAACATTTTGTACCCTCGATGATGTGTTCCTACTCTGTCGTTAGCTCAACACGCTCCTAGTTGATATCCTCTCACTCCACCGTGGCTATCTTCTAGATCCACGCCACTACCTCTCCCACACTCTCAAGCACGTTGGGGAGAGCTTCATGCCAATGCACACTGAACAGACAAGAACATGACCTCACCTAGGCCAAGCCCTAGCCCTCGCCCACTAGAACCACCTAGTCCGCCATAGGAGGTGAGCGATCAGGGGCCACGCCATCCAGCTTGGGCTCATCACTTAGGTCGATGATCAGGGTGACATCGAGCTTCTACGCCACCCACATTGCATAGCCACCTGACTCCTGCACTCCTTCTTTAGCCCATGGCAGTGCCACTTCTACCCTCTCATTCGGCATTGGTTCGCTATTCCTAATGGAGCACATGGGACTCTATGCCCCCTACAGAGGACTTGATAGCTAGCTGCTCGGTCACTGTGTCTGCTGTCCCACTGTCTAGCAGTAGCCACATCAAGGATATTTGTTACTCCTAGGCCTAAAGTGGTTGTAAACATCTTGGGCCAGATACAAAGTAAGAAAAGAGGAAAATATCAATGCACAATCATGGTAGCAAATGTCAAACCCACCCACATATCACTCTTTGGAAACCCTTACCAACAGAGAATTAGGACATGACACTTACCTTGGTCTTGGCCTGTTGAAGCCCCAATCTTGAGTGGGGAGGGGGTTCTTGCCATGCGTTGGGGCCATCTTATTCTTCTTGGCCTAGGGGCCACAAGTGTAGCATGCCCCCTATTACTAGCGAGAAGGGTTTGCCATTCTCCTAAGAATCGAGCATGGTTGCACCTTGGGTCTGATCTCCTTTCGCCTTTGCCTTAAGCTTAGTGCTGTAGGAGTACCACGCATTGTCCTTGATCCCCCAGCCTCACTGTTAAGATTCTGGCTCAGTATATCTTCAACCTAGGGAGGTGAAGGGGATGGCCATGGGGGGCTCGACTTGCATCACGACTTCCTTTTCCCCCACAAATCTATAGGACCTGCATCATCATCATTGTCCTTGGGGCTGCTACATGAACCACCACCACCATCATTGAGATGTGTATCGATCTGTGGGCCACTTCTAGATTCTACTCTTTGATCCCCTTGGTGTAGCATTCGGGGAGGATTTGCTGGATTGCCACCCTCCCATTGTCCAAGCATAGCGCTAGGTCATCGCTAGGCAGGAGCATCAACTTCAGCATGAGGCCCAACTCCATTTGTAGTCAACTATGACCCTCACTAAAGTGTGTCTAGAAGGCATCTCAGTTGTCGATGTACAATGAGGCAAGCCAGATGTGCCAATCCAGTGAGGCCAACCACCGGTGCAAGAAGTCACCGACCACCATGGTGGCACACAAATTGATGATCTAGTTTCATCATTGGGTTCAAGAGCGCATCTTGTTTGGGGGGATCTTCTCAAGTGTTGATGCAGACCGCTGGATGATTGAGGAAGCATAGGCGTTAGTTGACTGAAACACCGACGTACACGTAGGCATCACACGAGTCATCACATTTCTTTTGCAACTCCTGCAGAATATAATGGTCACTAGTCCCTAAGTGGAGGTGAAAGTTGTAGCATCCCATAGTCTCTCGATCATTAAAGTTCTTCATCTTCTCTGCCAATCGCATGATGAACAACCACCAAAACAATACCATCGATGGCATGACCCCGACAAACATCTCACATAGATGAGCGAAGATAGCCTGGGTCATGAATGCATTCACCACCAAGTGTGCTAGCTAGACATAGTTGGCCTCTAGCACCTTGATGAAGAAGGCTGAAAATTGTGGCATCAGCTTTGGCAGGGCCTACTAGATGAAGAAGACCACCTCATTGGATTCCACTAGATAGGGTTGCACCTCGCTGAGCTTCACTATCACTACTTGCCTCTAGGCGCATGGTGTCGACATCAACCAACACACTCTTTTTGCCCCTGCTTCTATGGGGAGGCACAACAACGGCAGCGCTCTACCCCTGTGATGCGTTAGCAGCATCTGGCTCATATCATGGTGATGAGTGAGGAGGTGGAGATTTTTTGGAGCAAGAAGATGGGAATTGAGGTATCAGATGGAAGCAATAGCACAATCGAAGCAAGGAACAATGCGAGTATGGAAAGGAGTAGCTGGTGTGCCATATACCCTCTTATAGGCCATGGTTCTCACCCATGCCCCCTCAAAATTTGGAGAAAGCCTGGGGCTACTATTAGTAAAGTGGAGACTGAGGTCCCTACAATTGGTTGTTTGGGCACCTAGTCACACGTCATGGTGTTTGGCAGACCACACAAGTGTCAATCATTATGGCTCCAGAGGAAAATAAGGCTAGGGCCTGATCTTGCCTCCCACCGGGGCTGAGCTGAGGAGACTACCTAAGACGCGTGCTAACTTCTAAGCTCGAGGCATGGTGTTTCCTTCCACAAAAGCTCGGCATCCTAGAGCAACTCGGGTATAGCGACATCAAATTTATGGAGTCAGGACATGGCATGATTTTGTGCTTAGCTTTTTGTAAGACTCATTAATACAATGAGATACATATCTACTCGATGTTTGGCTGGGGCAACGGGACAGAGCCTTCACGCTCATCACATGAGCCATCATTAGCCTTTAGGGAAGGGGGCATGGATTGTCAGATGGCACAGTTGACTACCATGCCATATGATAGGTTCCACAACATTTTTCCATCTTTGAAATTTGTAACGTACCCACGAAATTTGGCTTCAACAAAATATTCAAACCCTTTTCAAAGGAATTTTCTTGTATTTATTCTACATAAAATTTAAAACAAAGTATAACTATCTAGCTCATACTATAAACTGGGGTGAATCAAATCCATTTCACATTCTACAATAAAAAAAGATCTTCTGAACATTATACCCAAATACCTTAGAAGGTTTTTGTAAAATGGGTTTGAACAAACCGCTATGATTAGAAATTCAACACCTCATATCCAAAATCGGCAATACAATTATAATTGCTATATCATTCCTTTCATCAAATCAAGTTTCCAAACTAACCTTCGGTCTAGATTTTCCTAAGGAATCTACGTCGATTTCCCGCTCCCATGGTTGAAATGTGGAAACTTGTACAAACACATTTCATGGCCTCATGACTCCAACATAAAACCTATTAGTCACATATGTCACGTTGGAAGCTCATGAAGAAAATACCTTTCAATTCAAAGAAAATATAATCCTCGTTTCTAAAAGTTCTTTCTCACCTTGACTATTGAAAATTAAGTATAACAAAATCATAAACATGATGTGGGGTTGTAATGCATGTTTGGCTTGTGTCTTGAGTCATTTTGGTATGTTTTTAGATTTTCCATGTATCCCAATAATAGGGTTCATGTGCATCAAGATGGCTAATAGAAAACACTAAAAATAAATGGTGTAAGACAAAATCTTGGAAAATATTCTCATAAATACTACACAATATTGTTAGCCTATATTAATTTTGGTTCAATTTTATCATACTATTTAATACCTCAATAAAATCATTCAAATCAGAACCAATATGGAAAATATATACCATTTTCACATTTTCACCATAATTAAAACCCAACTCCCCTAGCAGTGCATGTTGATCAACTTGTTGAATACTATTCCACCTACGTACAATGTTTTATCCACATTTTATACCTAAATATTACCCGATGAAATTAACCACTCACAGCACTGGACTTTCATCTTTAGCACAGCAAATAGGTGAGAAATAAGCTTAACATGCTGCCATTCTTATAACCATGCCAAAATTAAACCGTAACTCCTATTTGAGTGCATGTTGGTTATGATGTTAACCAAGATGTATTCTGTCCACCAGTAGGCTTGACCAAATTTAATTCATAAGGAATCGACATGTAACTATAAGTGCAGGACCCTTAAGCATTATATTAACTGCAGTAAACAGTACAGCTTAACCTAATTTTAAAAACAATTCCCAATTAACCATAGGCCATTTGACCTTGATTCTTGGCCGCAGTGTAGACCACACCTCCCTCTACCCAGTCTGTTGGCCACACTCTAAATTCTCTTGTAAGTAGACAAATTAGTTGGTGCAAAACAGCTTGTTGGTTCTACTAGTCCAGGGCTTGGTTTCCATTTCGTTCTCTTCCATCTCATTGCCAGTGGGCCCTACGAACTCCAAGGCCCACCTGCCAGCCTCTGTGACATGCCCTGGGCCCAGCCCAAACGAGAGGAAGAGGGAGTGCGCAGAGCGTGGACGACGCGTGTGCCATGCATGTCCGTCTCCCTTTACCTCTCCCTAGCTCTCAAAACCATTGTCCGCCCTTCATTTTCATGTTCCAGGGGTTCAAACCGAAGAAGATAGCTTCAGCCACTCTTCTACCCTCAAATCCTTTGACGGCCATGAAGAAGACGACAGCGCCATCCGCCATCGAGTCACCATGTTCTCCATCTCTTTCATGTTCCCAACTCTACTCTCGATGCCTGAGCTAACGCAGCCGGTAACTTTTCATTTCATTCAGCCAGCATCCGGAAACACGAGTGTGCCATCGGAGCTCGCGGCCGCGCTCTAGACTCCGACAACTGCGTCGACCTTGCATTCCAACCGCCTCGGCGGAAATCTGACCAAGCCCATGCGCCAGCACCATCACCACAACATTCCCCACGAGCTCCTCAGGTGCCACGGCTGGAGATTCAGCGGGCGAGGAGATCGGGTTTCGTCTTCCACAATTCGGGCAGAAGGACCCCGCCGTCGATTCCTCGCTCTCCCGTGAGCTGCAGCTCAACTCCTCACGACCGTAGCATCCCTAGGAGCTCACTGACCTTCTAGACATGTTGGCTTTCTAGCTTGTTGGCCGTAGCACGTCTTCACCATTCATCCGGAGTCTACGGCACCGCCAAGCCGTTCCAGATGCCATCGTTGCTGTCCAGATCCAGATCAACCATGCATGGAGCTCGGCAAGGACCCTAGAGATCCCTAGAGCCACATGCATATACTTCCCCAGCTAAATCAAGCCGTTCCAGATACCTAGCATTTACGGTGGACCCAAGAAAGATAAGGATTGGTATAAGTATAGATGGCATGAATCCTTTTAGATTTATAAGTAGTCGTCACAATATTTAGCCGGTACTTCTCGTGAACTATAACCTACTATCTTGATTGTGCTTTAAGAGAAAATGCATTATGTTTTTCATACACTTTCAAGGACTGAGCTAGCCTAGTAATGATACTAATGTGTACTTAGAACTGATAGTTAATAACCTAAAAAGTATGGACGAGCACCATCAACAATTATATGATAGTTGGTAACCTTTCATGCCAAACTATGAAAGGAAAAAAAAGACTTGTTTAGACTATATAAAGGAAACATGTAGCAGATGAATGAATAACTCATGTAAGATGGTCTACATTGCTTATAAAAGATTCCTCTTGTAATATCAGCTTTATAGAAAAATAAGGAAGAACATCAATGGAAAAGGGAGTTAGCTTGTGCAATGGAAAAGGAAGTTAGCTTGTGCATCGCTAGATTTAACAAGAGAATGGGTGAATGATTTAGTGAAGGATAGTGGGGAATGCTTAGAGGCAACAAGTAACAAACTTGGGGGTCACGATCACTACTACAGCCATATAGAGCAAATCTTGAAGCTAAATTTGTAGGATCGAACAAAAGAACCAAGTCTACTAGAGGCTGAATGATAAGATTACCAAAAATCAAAAACTTTTAGCAGAATTAAAAGTTAACTTTTATTGATAAAGTTAATCCTATTATAGTCAAAATCCTAAATTTTTTTGATGTCATTGGTTAGATCACCCTTCTGTTGTTGGTCTGACCGGTGTCCTACCATTAGTTTGACCGTAGTGCCCCACCCGATCCGACCACCACTAAATGCTAGTCTAACCGCCTATAATAAGAGAAAACCAATTTTGCCGAAAATCTCAAAAGCTGTATATTAATTTTATTATATTAAGATGTATCTACATACAAAATACTTCTCTCTCGACTTTCGACTAAACTCACAACTCAAGTCTAAACTCTAATTTTTCTCTTTTTCAAAAGTAATATATTAAGACCTGACTGTCTCTCTATTTAAAACCATAGCATAAACACCTCGAATCTCTATTTATAACATAGGTTGTTTATATTTGAAATTTTGGCAAGGAAAAATTTTAGCAAGTTAAAATTACATTTTAAAATGGTGGAAATCACAGTCAAAATTTGTAAAACAAATAGTTAATGAGACAAAACGTTTTAAAAAAATATAGTCAATTTTTGTAAAACTCATCTGTGAAGAACACAAAAAGGACCATCATAAATGAGTCGTCTGTGATGGACTGTAAGTTGCAGTACATCAGTTGTCGTCCATCACATGTAGCATTGACCGGCTACTAGGTTTGAACCTGGCTTCAAACCTAGCTTCATCTAGCTAACCATAGATCCAGTTCAAGCCACTGCTGCTGCCTATCTCCTCCACACTCCTATGATGCATACCCAAGCTGTCGATCTCATCCACACACCGGCACTGCCCGACCGTCACCTCCCTGAGTGATAGCCTCCACCTTCCTTGTAGAGATACTTTAAATTGCAATATAATTAAATAAAAACAGTATAAATAATAAAGTACAGAGTCCGAGTGCTCATATAATGGAGCATGGCTATTGCAAAATGTCATAACTAGCAAGGTGGCACGCGCATACTGAACAGCTAGTATCGTTATTTTTTTTCCACTAACAGCATATATATTTTCATATTTTATTGTTAAAAAATTAAAACAGTGACATAATTTTAAACTATACACTAAACTAAACTAACCAATGTCTGGTATTTAATATAGTAATTTTTTACTATTATATTAATAATAAAATAAAAAAGATAATTCTTTAGTATTATGTTAATAATACAATAAATCGAAAATATGTAAATTTTATAGTATATCGGTTCTGTTAGCCGTCCATCTCAATTTTTACACTAGTGGTATCTTTTTATTATTTTTATTATTTGTAATGTCATTTTTCTACCATATTATATTATATATTCGTGATAGTTTATAACTTGTTTAAATAAGAAATGTTTGTCGTCATGAACACTTCTGTATCACTGGTTTTTTTATATTTTGTTTAATCACTGTTGCTCACGCTTTGGACTCAATAAGCTTCGTTGTCACGATTGTATAGGTTTGAGAATCCAAACTATTGTATTTTTTTCAATGTAGATTGGGCTATCAAGCTTGTTCTACCATTAATGTGTGAATTGTAAGAATTTTCAAATAATGTAAGAATTTCCAGCACATTTCGTCTCGTTGGATTAACATGGGCTTATAGAAGGGTATCCATTTAATATTAGCAAATATATGAACTCTTCTATCAATATTATTTATTTTTATTCTAGATTTAAAATATTTCTAAATTATATTCCTACATCAAATATGTTCTCAATAATATTAATTTTAACCCAAATTATTTCTAAATTGTATTTCTACATGACTCTTCTTTTAGTTTTCTTCATTTTATATTCCAATTTTATTTATTTTAAATGATATTTCTACTTGGCACTTTTTTTCTTACTTCACTAAATTATAACTCTTTTCTCTATAATATTTTTTAACCTAAATTTAAGATAATTCAAAATTTTTATTTCTGTGCAACTCTTTCTCATAATATTATTAGTTTTTAATACGAATTTTACATATTTTAAAATTTAACTCCTAAATGAACTCTTTTAGCCATAATATTTATTTTTTTACTTGAATTTTATATGTTTTTGAATTCTATTCCTATGTGGAATCTTTCTCTTAATTATTTATTTTTAATCCAAATTTTAGATGTTTTAAAATTCTATTTTGACCTAAAGTATTGTCTCAATATTAATTATTTTTATTTTTAAATAGAATTTGTAATTTTCCCTAAATAGTATTTATACGTGGACCCTTATCTCTATAATAATTATTTCTTAATTTTTATTCTAAAGTTTAATTTATACAAAATTGTTTTTCTATAGTGACTCTTCTTTTATTTTTTTATTCTAAATTTTAGATATTTTAAATTCTACATACGAAATTATCATCTGAAATAAAAAAAAATCAATTAATATGAGAATTACCAACTATTTTCATTTTCACCTTGTATGATTAATGTCTCATAGGATTAATGCAGGCCTGGCAGAAGAGTCTCGAATTATTATACGGAATGGAATGGATTCAATTTTCATTGAGATTTAATATATTTCTAAATTATACACTAAATGAAATATTTTCTCAATAATATTAATTTTAAGCTAAATTATTTCTAAATTTTATTTCAACGTGGACCTTTTCTTATTTTTATTTACTTTTGAACCAAATTTAAAATATTTCTAAATTGTACTCCATCATGAACACTTTTCTGTATAATATTTATATTTAACATTAATTTAAGATATTTTTATATTGTCTTTCTTCGTGTGGTATTTCTCTTAATATTATTTGTTTTTAATCTAAAATATTTGCAGTTTGTACTCTACATGAACTCTTTTCACCATGATATTTAACTTTTAATTTGAATTTTTGGTATTTCTAAATTTTATTTCTATGTTGACTCTTTCTCTTAATGTTTATTATTTATTATTTTAATTTTTGATGTTTTTAAATTATATTTCGACATGGACTCTTGTGTGAATATAATTATTTTTAAATTTTAATATGAATTTATATTTCTCAAAATTGTATTTTTACACACAATATTAGTTATTTCTTAATTTAAATTGAATTTTATTTTTTACTAATTTATATTTCTACATGGTCTCTTCTTTTTATTTTTTATTTGGAATTTTAGATATTTTAAATTGTATGTCTAGTTGGACTCTTTTTTTATTATCGTGGGAATTTCTATGCCATGCGAGTGAACACGGTGGGTCTTTTTCTGTTACTTTATTAAGTAATAGATTCCCATGTTGTAATAGATGTACGATTTATTCATAATTTATGATGTTCTAAACACATTAGCATTATCGTCTAGCCTTTCAAATTTCTAGTACAATTGATATCTGCTCTATGGACTATAATCCTAATAAACTGTAAACGTCCATCAATAGTAGCATAATATGTTCTGCCATTTCCAAGATATAAGGTGACTGCATGACACCATGTCATCATAATCAAGTTTTTCAATAAATCTCCTTTGATATAAGAAAGTATGAATTCATCATCATAAATCAATGTACTCAAGGGACAAATCATAAATCACAACAATATTTACCCATACAAATTAAATATGAACACATTTACCCATATAGACTAAATGTTAATTGCCGTAGCGGCATTCTCCGCTTTTCATGAAATTTGAACCACAATGCATAGGTATCACTTTTACTAGATTGCCTAGTTAGCCAGGTCTATGCACATTTGAGAGTTATGGTCTACTCAGTTCATTTTTCACATATCTTGGCGTAAATCTTATACCATTTAAAAACAATACAAGCCACTCGAAAATCATCCATATCAAACGCACTATTTTAATCCAAGTTTATTATATTTTATGCATAATCTAAGCTAAGAGAGCTAAGTAAAACTAGCATATATATGGGTTTCTTAGTTCATAGTGTGCATAAAATATTGAAAAAGCATGAATATCTAATGCATAGAATAGAGCATTTAAAATATAGTGTCAATACGATCAAAAAGAGGGGATAATAATTTGCATTGCTCCAACTCATAGAAAAATCATGAGAGACAACCTAATTATCCGTTTTCTAGAAGATCATAGGTTGCCACAAATAAAGCAGATTCCACTAATAAAAAGAAATAGCAAATTTAATACATTATAAAATAAATATAAAAGCAATAAGAACAAAAGGTTATAGTTTAGGGTTGGTTTATTTATTTTGTATGGGTATTATGATGGCTAGGTTTATATTTAGTAAATTTTAGTATGTAGGTAACATAATGGCTAGGATTTAGCTTTGGTGTAGATGATGCTAAGGTTGCGCAGCTTAGTCATTAGGGTTTTTTTTTATTTCTAGCTGATGCCAGGTTGGGTAGCATAACGACTCGATATATGTATCTTCTTTGGCTAATGCTGACAGGTCGCATAATAGAAAGAGAATTAGGAGGTTAGTGAGGATTTTGTAGGGTAGATGTGTTACTCCAATAATCGTAACTGGTAGTGAAGTGGCTAGGATCATACAAAGTCTAAGAGATATGTGTGTGGTGCTATGTGCAGACCGGTGAAATAGTGAAGCTCATGCCACTCTACACATTGAGGTGTTCAGTGTTAAGATTAGGGTATGCTGGGCTTTACAACCAACAATTAAACCTCACGGACCTAAGACACATGAACGTCTACATGGAAGCCATAAAGTTTCAGCCAGTGACTTTTTAGTGGCTAAGGGTAATTTCAAATAAAAAGAGTAACATTTAAAAAGGGTCCAAAATAAATTTAAATTTGAAATTCAAATTCAAAAGACATTTAAATATATTAAGGAAATTAAAATAAAATCTTAAAATAGAAAAATGGGTATCAATAGGTAGAGTTTGAATTTAGAAGAATTTAGGGCCAAGATTGAATTGATTTGGATCTAGGATGAATGAGATATGGGTTCCTAAATATTTGAATTTGAATTCAATTGGAAAAATAGAAAATTGCACTATATATGGGCCCACCTATCAGTGTCTGCCTTATTTATTTTCTTTTCTTCATCTTCCTCCTCCCAATGCATCTCTCTGTGTCTCTCAATCCTCAGTGTGGCTAGAGTTAAGTCACATGGTGTCGATGAAGACTGGAGGTTAGGGCAGTGGCTCAATGGAGGTAGAGGAAGAGAGTGCTCCAATGTCGATGGGCAGCAAGGAGGGATTCATTGCATGTGCATGGTGTACAAGAGCTGTGTACGGTGGTAGGGAGTGGAGACCGAAAAGGGGATTTAGTAGTTTGGTGGTTACGAGGCAAGTTGACTGTTTGCGAAGCTTTGGGTGGACGTGAGGGATCCATTTTTTGCTTGTTTGCTTAAGACGAAGCTGGCAAGGTGGTTTGCCATGGCGGAGACAAAAGTGGCCGATGGTGGAAAGTTGGTCCATAATCTATGAAATCGATCTAGGAGAGTGGTTTTGTGGGGTATAAGGATGCTAGAGTTTTTAGGACATACCCTAAGACTATCAGACGGAGAGGTTGGGCTATTCACTATGCCAGTGGCAAGAAGCAAAGCATGCCAATGCAGAGAGGAGTTCAACAAGGTCCAGTAATATGATGGAGAGCAAGGGGCTTCGCAAAGCTTTGTGCAGGGCATAACTACTTGTGAGGATTATGTTCCACTAGAACCTGATGAAGAATTGAAGCCGAGGAGCTCGGGTGGCAATTTCACATAACTTGCTCAATCAAATCTACATGGTGGATCGGGTGAGAAGGAACAAAACAGGGCTTTGAGGTGAGTATGATTGAGTGAGAAGTTGGTGGTGACGAGAGGTAGAAGCCTAGGGTTCTATTTATAGGCAGGCATGATGGTTATTATGGTGGTAGGTGAGGGGACAACTTGAGTCTGAATTCTCTCTCAACAATGGTGGCATAGGATGAGGTTTTGGGTGTGCATTGACTTGACCGTTGGCATCATGATGCTAAGGTGGGGAAAAGAATAGCTTTGTGGACAACGGCATAAAGTAACAGTTGTGGTTGGATGCAAAGCAGTGGCAGTGATTGTGGCGACATAAGCACACGACACGCAGCGTAGCAATGCTATAGGTGCAAGCATGGGATGGTATCCTAATCATAACGTCAATGCTATGATGTATGTGCGATGACACACAGAGATTGGCTGTGGTGTTGTGGTTGAATTGGTGTGAGGTAGCAACACGAGCACAATCGTGGAAGCTTGTGATGCGTTGACCAGTTGTGCCGTGGGCGCACATGGTTTAGCCTAGCATGGCGTCATGCCATTCCTTGTTTCAAGTCTTTGGCGAATCACGGAGTGTCACAGAGGGAATGGGGACACCGTGCGCAGGTGTGCGAGGTTGTGTGCATCGACGCATGGATGGCAACAATAGCGCCGAGCCCGTCTCTACCACGGCTAAGTGAGGATGGCGCACCTTAGTGGTTTTGGGCCAAGTTGGGTTGGTTTGAGATGTTATTGGCCAAGAGTGAAGGAAAACTTAGTTGGGCTGAGATTTTGTGCTGGCTATATGGCTAGACATTTCATCTAATACCTTATGGGCATGAACCGTATATTTTTATATTTTTAGGAAATTTCAAAGAATGAAAAGGATAGAATGGATGGGCTTTTATGATAAATCTCTGTCAGGAGTAGGCCTAGATATTGTATAAATTTTGTGGAATTTTTGTGAAATAATGAAAAGATTTGAAATTCAAATGGGATTTGAATTTAGAAAGGAAATTTGAATTTAGGGATAGAATTTGGAATTTAGCTAGCTTGAAGTGTTGGAGCTAAACATTCACATTGGGGTGTAGAGGATCATTTGATGGGATATTTTGTGGATGAAAGGAGATTTGGAAAAGAATTTAAAGTTTGAATTTGAAGAGAATTTTCTTAGCACAAGAGTAGTCTAAAGAATAAAAAGTTTCTTGTGCTAGGAAAAAGGATTTTGATTTAAAAGAAATTTGGGCATTGATTGTAATATATAAAATAGTTATAGAATAATTTTGAGGAAACGGTCTATAAAGAATTTGGGATTTAGAACTAGAGATATAATATAGGATTCTTTGACCTTATTTGGAAGTGTTAATTTCAACCAAAATTTTTAAATTAAAGAAAAGGTCAAGGTTTGAAAATTGAGGTTACGTTAAATGGGATTTTTCTATAAATTGATGGGAATAGAAATATGGCTTAAAATTTAAGAATTCAACTTAAGAAATGTCAAAGATGACAACAAAAGGTTTTTTGAGCCAAATAACAAGAAATTTATAAAGTCTAATTTTAAGTTTTTCTTAATTCAAGAAATTACCTCAATAGAAATGAAAAAGCAGCAGGATGTAATTTCTTTAATCTTTGAGGATGTTACATGGTGGCAGTCCGATTGGGCAACGGAGAACTCAAGCGACGTGGCTGAGCAAAGATCCGGTGATGGCTCCATCGACTAGAATGGCAGCGGTCAAATCCAATAATGGCATGCTTGAGCAGATCCAGAGTGGGCACATCTTCAGTGAGTGGATCCAGAGGTGGTGGTGGCTCGGTGTTGATATTGACTGTTTTCAATTGTTGTTGTCTTAAAATTGTTGATGAATGTATAGAATTTAGATTGTTGTTGTGAATGGGAGGTCAGTAAATTTATATTTGTTGTCCTGGATGCAAAGTTGTTGTACAGATTGTTCTTGAATCTTGAATGTTGGTCTCCGGATGTAAATTAGTAGTGATGCAAATAGTTCTTGAATTAATTTGTGTAAATCAATGGCAGTGATCCCTCCTATTTCTCTTTTTTCTTCTTCTTTTCACATGGAGGGGCATTAGTGCCACTTGAGCAACCAGTAGTGATAGTCCTAGACTACCATCATCCCCTGTCATTGTTGAACAGCGGTGATAACTATTTGTGTGGTAGTGCATAGTGGGTTTTGGTGATAGATAATGAGACAATTAGAGGATTAATCCATTTAATTGATGGAAGTACATGCATTAGTCCCACATGATGATAATGACCCTACAAATCAACGTATGCAATGAAATGACTCGAGACAATTTAAATTTATTTTTGGTATGAATTTGATCCATAGGAAAGCCATACTATTAATGGCTTGTCAATAACTAGCATTGTGTAGTGGGCTCGTGTGGATAAGTAGCGTTCTCTCCAAGTATAGTCAAATTGATCTTATTCAGACCTGCAAGGCTAACTGAAAGTTTTGGTATTTGTGACTAAAAGTTCTAGTCCTCGACTAAAAGTTTGAGGTTCGTGTCTTCTAGATAGGAAGTTCCGGTCGCCCTTCCCATTTGCTAGCTATGTGTGTACTGGAAGTTTCAAAGTTTAAATTTGTGTGTAGTGGCTAGTTGTAGGTATGAGGGATAAGTGAGTATTTAACTCCACCCGCCCAAAATTTGACAGGTTCGTTGTCATACCTGTTAGACATACTCACATAGCTTCTTTAGGGTTTCTAACCTTCTCTACTTAGATTCTTGAGCCAAAAATCTTGTGAGCGAGGGGGACTTGGATCTAGGGAGCTTAAGTGCTAGGGTTATTACAAGAGTACTTGGGGATCAATGTCAGGCCATCGTCAACACGCTTATTACTCTTAGTGAATCTCCACCTAGTCAGTTAGGTATTGCCCGCAAAGCTTTGACCGCGTGGCTTGTGTGGGAATGATTGTGAAGGTTTTACCCCACCTTCATAAGAAAAGAGGTAAAATTAAGTGAAAACTTATGAGTAGAGCTAGCTTTTAAAAAGTTGTTTGGTAGATCAAGATTCATCAGACTTATTTGCTTGTTGTCCAAGCTGAGATCTTAGTGATTGATTGAAAGTTAAAGCTTTCTCTTAATTGATAACTTAGTGACGCTTGAAATCAATCGAGATTCAACTTCTTAGAGTCTCTTAATACAGAGTAGAATCAAAAGACCTAAACTTCAGTGAAAAATCATTATGTCTTCTTGTGTTGTGTTTATTGTATTTGCTTCTCTGCATGTTTCTGCATATCCTCCATAACTACTTATTGTGAGACTTGCCCCCGACCTTTTCTGCTCGAGAGAGAAGTGTTCTAGTGGTGGTTAAGACCAAAAATTTCAATGAATTTCACACCTTTATGAAGAGATTTTTTAACCTCTCTATACAACATCAAGCTATTTTCAACTGCATCTTCCGTGTGTCTCCAGGAAACGGAAGAAGGTATACGAGGAGTCAAGTATATGGCTTTTAATCCCCTTTGGCAAGGAATTCTTCATTTTCCAACGCTCACATCACGGATGTATGTTCTATAAGTGCTGGTCATCATCGGCAAAATTCCACCAGTTCACTCCGCTACCTAATTCTTCCATCTTGCACGACTGAACTCTTCGTGTTGTTGGATGAACAACCGCAAGTTTTAAGTGTATATATGCGTATTCCTATCTGACTACCCCTGATATCTAATTATTTTGCCCTTTTCATTGTAAAGGGTTTAGTCAACAGCAAAATAAAAACAGTTGCATGCCATCTATTAATCAAGTGGACTGAGCATTATTTTGCTTATCTATTGATCTTTTTTTTCAACCGGCCACTATATATTTATCCGCATCCAACAACTCATATATTTATTTATTGAAACAAATAGTAGTAATTAACTTAATAAAAGAAATTAATTGTACTTTATTGAATCCCATTAATATGAAATAAACAAATTCTGATTATAGAATCATAAAACACATCTAGATGATCACACGCAAATATAACAAAGAAACTAAAATTAAGCTGCAATAGAGCTACCCTAAAATTGCAGTGAACTACTATAGCCAATGACATACATGCATTATATGTTGTGCAAGGTTAGCCTATAGATTAACTTGTAATGTCTTGACTAATAAATAAAAAACTTATTTAGAAATAATTCCTCTTAGATCAAACAAACATACATCAGAGAAAAGAGACAAATGGACTGAAACATTAACGAATATGAATATTAATTATATCAAATGCCTGAATACATGGAACATCCGTAATCACGGTACAAATTTCGGAGATTAATTAACCTTGGCTTAAACACAACAGACTCAAAAACGATGAGTGATAGATACCGGCCGTGCCGGACAACAACACCGGATAAACCAAAATATTGTACTGCAACCACTGCGATATCAGCTGTTACCATGACGCACGTAGGCGTAAATGCCAGCGCACGACAAATGCAGAGTGATCAATTAGTTGATGGCGCGGCACGTCTTCCTGATCTGGCCAATGCTCCTCGCCGGCATGGCTAGCTTGCTGAGCTTGACGAGCGCCTCGGCGAAGTCGATGTTCCACAGCGTGCCGTTCTCGGCGTACTCGTTGACGTGCCGGAGCGAGGCGTTGTGGCCGACGAGCGCCCAGTCGGAGTGGAACAGCACCAGGTTGTTCTTGTTGTTCTTGTAGTAGCTGTTGTCCAGGTAGTCGCCGCCGACGGCAGGGACGACGTAACTCGTCAGGTTCCCCAGCGTCGCCGCGTCGATGTCGCGGATGTTGTTCGCCACCGTCGGGTTCGCCGCGGAGGCGCAGGTCTTGCTCAGGACGTTGTCGCGGTAGTTGGTGTTGATCTCGGAGGGCGGCGCGGCGAGGCGGTCATTGAAGGAGGAGCAGTGAGCCTTGCCGATGGAGTGCGCGCCGGAGAGGATGACCAGCTCCTCCAGGGTGAAGCCCTTCGCCGCGAAGTTGGCGATGAGCGTGCCTACTTCGGCCTTGGAGTCCGGGAGGGTCTCGTCGGCGTCCTCGGAGGACGATACGATGCCGTCCAGGCGGCCGGCCGGCACATCAAAGTTGACGCCGCCATTGCTCATGTACCTTGACGCGTCACGGCCCGCGAAAACGACGATGTCGGCACAGGAGACGACGCCGGGGCATGCTATCTCGAGCTTGGCCTTGATCGCGTCGATCACGTCGAGTCCGGCGATGCCAATGTTCGCGCCGGACATCTTCTCCGGTGAAGGATTTAGGGTCGATTTATCAAGAAGAATCGAGCCGTCACAACCCTAAGTGCAAAAAAAATAAAAATGTGCAAACCAATATTTAGTGACGGATCGATACGGTAAAATAAATTAAAACAAATCAGACGACCGATAAATAGTAAAACCATCAAAATAATAGTGATTAAAACACGCATTATATCTTGCGAGAGCATCGTGTTAATTTACCCTGACGAAGCAGTCATGGAACAACAATCGCACGAGGGCGGCGCCCTTGGATTTGTCAGCATCGAGGAAGGCCTTCACAGTGTCGTACACGACGGACTCGACGCTGACGTCGTTGCACTTGCCATTGTAGTAACCCACCGTCAACGCGAACGACGCCGCCGACGGCACCACGACAGCGGCGGCTAGCCGGACGGCCACCGCCAACATGGACACTGCCACGAAAACCTTCATTTTGACTTACTCTGCACTACGCACTGCGAGTACAGGAAACTTCGAGTATGTGCGTCCGTTCTTGTGGTAGTGAGATTGACCGAAGCCCATCAACCTGACCTGCTTATATATACTGCTGATCGAGAGCTACACCAATTATCCAATTATATGTTTAGTTAGCAAGGTAAGTCGGCAGTTTATGCTCAGCCACGAACAATAATAATGGTCATCTATCTGTCATTCCTGGCTCGAGGGACAAAAAGAAAGAGTACGGTGGTTACTGACTAGAATCTTGGGGACTCTGGGGTAGCTAGCTAGCTAGCTAATTAAGCGGAACGTGGCAAACTGGCAATCATGTCTACGTATAATACGCGGTGTGCACGAACATGGCTCTCCGATCGATCCCCGTGGACTCTCTCTTTTTAAGGTTTTGTAAGACAATAGACAGTTTGTTGGTCTGGTATAGCTATGATCAGACATTCAGACGCAGGGCTATAAATTTTGGAAAGGTTTTATCTCGTCCAGATCTTATCCAAGTTGTCTTCAGATTGATAGATAACAAATCTTCACTATACATGTGGGTTGCTGGTGAGTTCGATTATTCTGACTTGACAGCTAGGATATATATTAATATATATATATACGCTTTGCTTTATTATATTTATATTCAATTGTTTATTTTTTGTCATTTTACTAATTTGATTTCACTCACTTGAGTATTCTATATTATCTATTCAGTGAATGCCCACATTTTATTAGGTAGTGCACACTTCTTCTAGTTCTAACTGATCATTATGTTCAATTGTGGACGTTTCCCCAGCCCTAGCGGGTGTGACCCTCGTATATGCAAGGGCTCCCATGCATTCTATCTTGTGCTTCATGAATTTGTTGGCACTTGTTTTTTTTCTAATAATGGATATTTCATTAATAATGTAATTATATCTGGCCTCTATATCTAACAGCAATGCACACCACCATAAAAAAGAAAAAGATAAACCTAAACCAATGTAAACATATCATATTGTATACAATCACGACCGCCCCCTCCCCCCCCCCCCCCCCCCCCCACACACACCCAACGGTTATGATACACTCTCCAGAACAAGAAAGAACCTGAACATATCTGCCAATGTCACTTGATCTAACCCAATGGTGGCCAGAAGTGAATTTCTCTCAGAGTAAATTACAGTTTATGCCACATTTTATTGTCAAAGTTTCCTTTATACCACCATTTATCTAATATTTTCCCTTTGAACTGGTAATTTTATTTTTTTTCATTTGGACCACCCCAAACCTTTTTTTAAGCATTTTAACGACTTTGAGCACAGTGATTCTAGCACACCAATGAATCCCCTCACCCATGCGTCAGCCATATTTTTGCCGGAGGGTTGGTTAGACATGGCTAGAGAAGAGAGTTGTGGTAGAGTGAAACAAATGTAAAGTTATGAAAAAATTACATAGGATGGTGGAAGGCTAAACTTCAGCAATAAAATATGGCCGAAACTATAATTAACTTCTCTAAGATAACATCTTTAACAACAATACGACAAACAAAAACCAACGCTGGAGAACTTATTAGGATTTTCACCCATCGTACCATCCCTTGGTTGGTTGTGGAGAAGCATTTGCCACCCACCAAAAGGACCACTTGAGAAGAATCACGCATGACTAACCGTGACTGGCAAGCCACCTTGAGCAATCATCAACTAATCCTTCTGATCACCCTGTATGGATGTCACCACCTACATAGCATCCTCCACATGGCCACCATCAGCTTTGAACCCCAACAGAAGTAGAATTAATTCATCTCTTGACAAAGCACAGCCTGATGATTGATCCACCTCCATTGGTTGGTTAGAATGAAGTCCATTGTCGAAGAAATATTTCCACCATCAAATTAGAGAATGAACCAATGCTGATCAACATGAAACGTTGTCCACACTGTAACATCCCCTAGGCAAAAGGAGAAAGCTAGGATGTTGATAGGAAGGGACCATGCTCACCCCAATTTTCCACCCTTGGTGGAAGGTGGAAGATGGGTGGCTATGTCAAGATTCCCAAACCAAGGCATCATCGGGCCATTGCCAAGGAAGGCAGGCGGCGCTAGCAGCAGAAGGCTACATGCACTACTATCCCACACAATTCGACTTGGTACCACAACACCATCATAGATCTAAGAATCTCTACGTGTCTTAATTCAAAAAAATAGAAAGGGACCAATTGGCAATGGCAGCCACCTCCCATCTATTTCTTGCATATGGTTCCACCCAATGGGAGAGCAAGTTGGTGACATCAACACTACCATGGCCCTTATGTAGCCTGCTCATATCATCCTATTGATCTAATGAGCCTAAATCAAGGTCAGGCTCCCCGTTCATCATTTTGTGAACCGGACATTAATCTAGACCCAGTTAATTCAACTAAATTAAAGCTTTACCTTCGCATTTATGTTGCGTAAGATTCTAGACCTAAAATTAAAATTACTGTACAACTCCTACCATTTAATTAGCATAGTAAGTAGGAGGATATGATTTTATAAGTGGTTTTTTATTACATTAGAATTTAATTTTGTCCGTACATCTTGTAAAGATATTCACCAAAGGTTTTTTTTCATCTATGTTAGAATAATTCATTGTTTCTGTCCTAAACAAATGGCACAACTTAGGTATGAACATGCAAATCATTAAATGTTGATCTAATAGTTGAAAACTGAATAAACTAAAATAAAGAATAGTCTCCTTTCTGATTAAATATATGCAACTCCAAAAAATTGTCCAACGGACATTCATGTGTCGGAAAAAAAAAGTTCCCTACTCATGCAAGTGCACTTCCATTAATTATTATTGTACTCAAACTAAATTAGCCTAGAATACAAACTAAGCGAACTAAGCGCAGGTCCAGGAACACCTATAACATTATGAGGCTTTATTTTCTAAGAAGAAGTTCTTGGGCGCATGTGACGGACTGAAGAAGAAAAGGCTAAGAGTCAAATTTGCACGTCTATCTAGTTAATTTGCTTGCAAGTTGCAACAAGCAGAAATGATTTTAGATGTGGAATGTGTTCTTTGAGGATGCAGATTTGCACCCAATTGAGATGAGCATGCATGTTCTTCTAGATTTTTCTAGGTGGTATTTATGTGCATACTACCGCTTACTTTTCCCAAAATAATAGTCACCACAAGAAATTGAAGTTATATACACTACAATAGAAAATATTTTGTCTAAATAGTTCATAAGCTGTTTACATAGGCGATTTCTAACCTACCTCATGTCCAAGCGGTGCATAAGCCGTTTACACAGGCGGTTTTTGACCCACCTCTAGGCATGGGCCTACATAAATTTGTTCTTTTTCTAGGTGCGTCAAGAACCGCTTGAAAAAATATATTTACATGGGCAGATATCTTTAGTCTACACCAATAGAATACGTTTTGCGCAGGCGAAAACACTTTTCACAAATGGATCAAACTTCTAAACTGCATTGATGTATTACAACAAAAAAAAAATAAAAATCTAGCTGCTATATAGCAATACATACCCATACAAAATATTTTCATATTTCTTATTACCATACATGGGCATTAGCACATTATAAATTCAGAGTTATATTCACATTCACTGAACAAATGTAGAGGTAGTACTAGTTGATGATACACATTGTCCACATCAATATTGACATACATAGTTTTGAGTTCAACCCCTAGCTTGCATGAGACATATAGTGTAATTACTATTTAAGATATCAACTCCAAAGGTGCTCAACAGTAACTAATGCATGTATGTAAACACTTTCTTTTGCATCAACATATCAATCCATTAAGTGAATTGGTTAGCTCCGAACAAACTAGATGTAGGACTCATGCTTGAAGTCGGCAACTAAATAGGACTCAACTTGAGTGAATGTGTACCCAAGCTCATTCATCCTCTCAAGTAAGATGTATTACAATCTAGCTTTTCTTAATGCCTTAGGAGATTTAACCCACACAGAATAATTACAGTAACTATTAGTATCAATAAAGTTAAAACAATATAACTTAAAATTATGAGGTGAATGTACCACTTTAATTGCATGAGCATTGGAAAGACAAAGAGGTATAAATCGCACATCATCCTTATCTTTAAGCACTTTTAGTTTGAAAAAACTAAAGTCAGGAAAGAGTAGATCACTTTGAGACTTAAGCTAGTTGGATGCTTTCTTGATTACATCTACCAAGGACGTATGTCTCAATGGTCACAATCCGCCCATGGCTCGCACAACAATTAGGATATTGCCATCTCGATATTGATCAGTGGTAATGTATATCTTATCCATACAGTCATCAATAATTTTTATTCTGTACTTAGTATAACTAATATATGCATTATTGTATACATGTCTTAACCATCCTAGAGAATCAATACGCTACAAGAGACATAATGCAAAACCATGCATTATTAAACAATTTCTAATTTGATATTGTTTCATAAGTGGATTCATATTATGATACTATTGTGCATCTTGTGTCTAGGGGTGGAGGCCATTGGTGGTTGTCATCAAATAAGATACCGAGTGGGCAACTTGGTACAAGAACGACCATTCCGTGAAGCAAGCAAAATAGATAGATAATAAGGAATTTTCTTAGTATATCACACTCTATATTATGTGATAATTTGATAAAATAATCAACTGAGTTATAGACAAGCTCCCATGCACTTAATAAGCAACTTTCTAAGTGAAACGTACCATACATTGTAGAAAAATGACACAATTCCATATCAACGACATCTCCTCTTAGTTGGTTAGTGTAGATACTATACCATATAAACCGCAAGGATATGTCGCTGACCACCACTATGTGATTATTTAAAAAAGTATTGTATACAAGATCCAGTGCATTAAACATAAGCAACTAAAGAAATAAGCATCTTTATGAGGTTCAATGACATATCCTTGACATATCCCTATGGTTTAGTCAATTAGTATAGGCACTAAACTGTCCAAGCAAGGTTGATATATCGTTAACCTGGCATTATCGTTAACCTGACGCACCCTCCCTACTAGAGTAATTTTTTTTACTCTAGACCCCCGCACTCCAGGACCATCATCCACTGTCTTATCCTCAAACCCTAGTAAATATTTTACACTCTCAGCCCACGCGACTATTTATACCAGCTTTTTAGATGAAACAATCGCTTTCTCTCTCTATTTTCTTTTTTTTTTTTGATAGGCTCTCGTCTATTAAGAGTTGTTGCCTTGTATGGGAGAGACGATTCCAATAACTCCTCTAGATCCGACGATGTTGGCACTCCATTGAGATGGGGAGGGCATCAGTGGCGCCAGATCAGCCCTTGGCAAGGCGAAGCAGGTAGTAGCGACAGTCAGGCCCACCGACATGGTTGAGGCCGCCAAGCCCTGGCGGAGACATGGAGATTGAGGTGCAGCGGTGAGCAGAGTAGCAACGCCAGGTGTCACCAACACCGGATATAGCCCGAGGTAGTCCATTGTAGTTGCCCAATCTATATCCACCTCTTTCTCACATCGTAGAGCCATCCTCCAATGATGGAGCACACATCAGCAGGATGGTGAAGGGGATCAGGCCGCAACTCCCCTTCCTTTTCTAGGCATCCCACCATCCCCATTGGCCATGGATCTATGTCACCATCCCCTATGCAAAACAAAGGTGCAAATGGTCAAAAAAAATAGTTAGATAATTTTATAACATGCATGGACACACAATATCGTAGATTTACCATGTTACAAAATTTTGAATCCAAATGAATTATTGGGAGGACAAGTGAATAGTGACAAATTGTACTAAAAATAAATTCAAAAATTATTCAATTGTTCATTGAAATTTATCTTTTCGACCTGTTTTAAAAAATTCATTTTACCTTTGGTCCTTAATTACCTAGTCTGATCTGTACCGACAAACAGTTTGTTAATGCTTTATTTTTTGACCAGACACACAATGTGACAGCACATTTTCCGACATACGAGTGGCACTTAAAATTTTTATTACCGACAGACTACAGCCTCATTTCCGGTGTAGTGGTGTAGTGATTAAATCGAAATATTAGAGCCACGAACAGGGCCAAAGGTTAGGTCGAGAAACCATTAATAATTTCCTCTTGCCGGAGAAAATACAAGAAATGTTTGCCACCCCATATGTCAGTGAATTAGCGAGCAATAAATATTCTTGACTTGCATATTAACATTTGTACTGGCAAATCCTATATCCTAAATCCTAAATCTCGCTGAACGGTAATAAAATAGAAGGAAATGAGAAAAGGAAAAGATCAGAGCTGATCCGAAACGTCTCCAACTACTTGTCTTGTTTGTGAACCCTTATATCCTAAACCTGACAAATCAAGAAGATGGTGCGGTTTGTTGGCTGGGTTCTGTCCCAGCATATGAGCATGTTGTCATGGATTCAACGTGTTATTGTGTCCCCAAATTTAAACATCTATACTTCTTTTTCATCGTTAGCACCTTAATTTATGGCTAAAGAGACAATCCATCTAACTGCTCTATGTGACGTCTCCTTGTCTATAGTCAGATGGGTGAAGCATAACATGCTTTTGTTTTTTGTTTTTTTTGTGCGTGTAGATATTCAATATTTAAATTGCCTCCGTATGACCATGCTAGCTACATTCATAGTACACATGCATTCCAGCAAGAATTTGTAGTAGTTTATTTTAAAGTTCAAACAAACTATCTATTGTCATGATCCATGATCATAAAAAAATGGAGTTTTCCCTGAATAATATTAAGAATATATTATCCACACAAAAAATGGAGATTCTGAGTTTACGCTCCAGATTCCTGCATATTCATGATATATATGGTGGAACCATGGTTTTGCAAGGTCTCAGGCATCTAAATATATATGAAGTCGTTTGTTGCCAACATAATAAATAGTTGTTTCAAAACCTATGTATAAACTACAAAGGCACCGTCGTATTAACATCGCAGTTAATTGTTTTTTTATTGTATCCAGATTTGTATAACTTATGTAACAGAGATTAACATGGCTGAGAATTACAGAACAAATTACGACGAATGGAAATCAAAAGAATCGATGTGAAAGCCAAAGTAAACTACTAAAATCATAGTTCTTGATCTCTTGGGTCTTGTCAATGTATGCATGTACGTAACACCCCTGCATTACGCCTTCCGTGAATCAGTACGTGTGGTTGATGGCGCTACACTTCTTCCTGATCTCCCCCTTGCTCCCCTCCGGCATGGGCAGCTTGCTGAGCTTGAGCATCGAGTCTGAGAAGTCGGAGTCCCAGAGGGTGCCATTGTCGGCGTACTCGTGAACCTTGTCGAGCGAATCCTTGTCCGTCAGCAGCTGCCAGTCCGAGTGGAAGGTGACGATCTTGGCGAGGTTGTTATGGTAGTAGGTGTTGTCCAGGAAGTCGCTGATCTTGCGCACGCGGCTGACGAACCCCGGCATGAACCTCGCCACGGTGGCGAGGTCCTCGTCGCGGACGTTGTTGACGACGTCCGGGTCGGCGCCCTGGGAGCACTTGTAGTTGAGCAGGTCGCGGTAGGCCGGGGTGATCTGCTGCGGCGGCTCGGAGAGGCGGCCGGTGAAGGAGGAGCAGTGGCCTTGGCCGATGGAGTGCGCGCCGGACAGGATGACGAGCTCCTCGGTGTCGAAGCCCTTCGCCGCGAAGTTGTCCTTGAGCTGCCGCACGGTCATGGTGGAGTCCGGGAGCTGCGCCTGAGCCTCGTCGGCCTTGGAGACGAAGCCATCGCGGCGTCCCGCGGGGACATCGAAGTGGACGTGGCCGTTACTGAGGATGCTGCCGGCGTCGCGCGCGGCGTAGATGAGTATGTCGGAGCAGGAGACCACGCCGGGGCACCTCCTCTCGACGGCGGCCTTGATCTCGTCCAGGAGGACGAACGCGGTCAGCCCGATGTTCACCGGCGCCTCCTTCTCCGGGTGAGGGTTCTCGTACGACTTGTCAAGGAGGACAGAAGCATCGCACCCCTGCACATACACATGCATTGATCAGATCATTAATTCCACAAGTGCTTGAAACTACCAAGCTATGTACGTAGCGAGGTCGGTTGAGATGATCCTCGTCTTCTTAAGGTGTAAAATGACTTTCTCGTATAATGCAGTAATGTTATTTTATGTACCCTGACGAAGCAGTCGTGGAAGAGGAGGCGGACGAGGGCGGCGCCGGTGCGGCGGTTCTGCTTGAGAGCCTTGATGACGTGCCACTTGATCACGTTCTCGACGCCCTTGCACTTCTTCTTGTAGTACCCGACCTTCAGCTCTCTGGCCTCCGCCCCGGCGAGGAGCAGCGCCGCCTGCACCGCCACTAGGGCGCAGAGCATAGCTACCGACAGCCTCATGTTTCCCCAGACAGGTGAGACCAAGCAAACCTGTAGAGAAAGCTTCACTAGATATAATAAGCTAGCTGGCTTGAGAGTTGTGGTGCTTGAGCTGCGAGGTGATGGCGAGACTCAACGTTTGGGTGGGGTATATATTGCCGGGTTCGGACAAATTTTTTGAGTTATTAACGGCCATATGATTTCTGTACTGATAACGCACGAGCTGGACACAACTTCGATTTGATAATTGATATACTATCATGTACTACTACATAATCGATCCTGTCATGTGCTTACACAAGCTGGCCGTTGCTGTTGATATATATATAATACGCCAGGCTGCAGAGCCAATTATCGTTGTGTAGAATACTAGACTTTGCTGAGTCTTTCCTCTCGCCCTAGTGATGTCACGGGATGAACGATGAATGATACATTAATTCCTAACTAGGATGCATAATGATATATGGCTAACAACCATATGTACAGTTCTCTGGTTTCTGTATTCTCTCAAGGAACAAGTAGCCTCATAATTGTACTGGTGTGGCTGATCTGGACCATAGATTTAATTCGCCATCGAACAGCACTTGAGTTAGGATAGGACATGATGTACATCCTTATAGTATGCACCTAACATTCAAGCTAAGAATACTCAGCCTCGATTACGAGTGTACTGTTTGTTTCTTTGTTTCTTTTCTTCCAGGAGATGAAATTAAGGGAATGTACACGTCTTGCATTGTTGTGTGTCGTACATATGCTGCAGCATTAAATCGCTCAAGCTTCAGAATAGAGTACTATTAGTAGCATGTCACATCTCAGTTAGTTAGATAGGTTGTTCCATCGATCCATCCGTGATGTCTGGACGACTCATCTCTCGGTGTTTGAAGATCAAGATCCGGAGTGCTTCTGCAGGTTAGTTACAGTACATGCTGGCATGCATCACCTTATTATTGTATGTATAAGCGTTGCAAATATGCCACTTGCGTTTCGTCAGAGCGTACGAGAAAAGAGACGTTGAGATGTACCATGTACTAAATTTTCTCCAACTCCTGCCTTCCAATGGGGACAGTAAAATTCTCGCAATGAGGCAGAATGTGTCTTCCTATGATCGTCTCAAAATCTGATAATTATGACTAATCCACAACTAGTTATGTTTTTTTTAAATTAAAAGGGTAAATCTAATATAATCCTAATTAATTCTGATCCTCTCTCGATCTGATTATTATGAGTAATCCACTGCTAGCTAGGATATTTCTTGTTTAAATTAAAAAGGACAATTCAAGTCAGTTAGTTAATTAAATACAGTATATACTACAACTTTTTTAGACTATATACATACTTTTTTTTTCGAAACACTGTACAAACACAAACGGCCCTATATAAATTGTGCACAATATCTATAAAGTCACACACACATGCCTTTATCTCTACGAACATCTTTAAAAAATCAAATGGACTAACATCTTTTTATATTAATGATGCCATCAGAATTACCAATATGTACGTCATCTACTATTGAAATTCGAGCATCCATGTTGAGTCGTGGACTCAGTTCACGCATAGTTATCGGTTTAATTAAGTACGCTCTACAGTTTCAATAATACATTTTCAAACGGGATAACGTGTCAGTACAATCGTAAAATGTCACATAATTGTCAAATAAATGAATAATATTTACACCAGAGGACGTGTATGTCATGTGTAGCACCGGTAATTAAATTAAAGTCAAGTTGTTATTTGGTATTTCAAACTTAATTAAGAAACCGAATCTCACAATTTGTTGATATAGTGAAGGGTACAGTTCAACTTATTTAGAATCTTGTTTGCTTCACCTTCAAAACAAAACATATTTTCTCATGACCTCCACATCATTTTCAACAAATATATATATGGTCACAGATCGAAGAACATCTCATCAGGCTATATTAGGTTAAACTGCGTCAATATACATGTTCAATAATGACAAATACAAGCACTTTCTGTTGGATATCTAAATCTTTTTCGAAACAAAAAAAAACCTCGAGCTAGCTAGATAATCTTTTATAATGGCACCGACTGGTCACCTGTCTCTTCACGAGCTATGTTTATATATATAGTTATCATCTTACTACCGTAAGTTGGTGTATCAATAGTTTATCGTCAGCTGCCTGGATACACATTGTCCTATCTGCATTGTTCAAGTATTTTCCTAACAAAATCTTTTTTCTGTGTGTGTATGTGTGTGTAAGTTGCACTGTTATCCGTCAAAGACCTTTATTAGTTGCAAGGAAGGATACATGTGGTGATCGATGTGTACGTTCACTCTCGATGGAAAAAAAATACACACGTGAATATACTACATAATAGATGAGTACAATAGTATATAATGGCATTTAACATTATTCGTATAAACAGAACAACTGGGCTAGCTGTGATGAACACACGACTCCACGAGTTTGGTACCACCACTTCATTTAGGCTCCTAATTAAGATAATTAACTGGCGGCTTAGGTCCAAATTAATTAGGTGTGATTTGCACGATGAACCGTACATCACATGTTATACGTATTTTAATATTGCTTTATTAGTTGCAAGGAAGGATACATGTGCTGATCGATGTATACGTTCACCCTCAATGGAAAAAAAATACACACGTGAATATACTACATAATAGATGAGTACAATAGCATATAATGGGATTTAACATTATTCGTATAAACAGAACAACTGGGCTAGCTGTGATGAACGCACGACTCCACGAGTGTGGTACCACCACTTCATTTAGGCTCATAGTTAAGATAATTAACTGACAGCTTGGGTACAAATTAATTAGGTGTGATTTGCACGATGAACTGTACAGCACATGTTATACGTATTTTAATATTGCTTGTTTTTAATAGATTTCGTTTAATACTATATTAGTCAGTATCATTGTGTTCATGTCTATAAAGGGTGTTATGTGTACTGTCTAACATTAATTCCTTATTATTGATCGTGGATCACCATTGTTTAGGATTACTTAGGAATGTTGGTAAAGTAACTGTCAGTTATTCTTAACATAATAGCTAGAGATATATTTGTACCTGCGTACGCACACGACAATAATTTCTACTGGTGTAGTGAAGTAGTGATCTTATATTTCCTATGCTCCAATAAAACACTAAAAATGGAATTATCGGCATACAATAATATTAATTGTGTGTACATTGCATCAGGAAGCCCTTTCTCCTATGAGCAGGTCCAATTAGGCCCATTTTTTTAATTAACCTTTACTTTTATGTTAAGCAAAATTTGTTTAATTACCTTATTCTAAAACTTCCTCCGCCACTTTGTCTTGGGTGTCTTGAGATTTGCATCGTACGCCTTGCATCTGCTTGATTTGACTTTCTATTATGTGCCGCTAGCTCTCATAATCCAGCCACTGTGTACTTATCAATCTGATCCGTGCATGTGTGGCGGGCTCATAGGACAGTGGGTGAGATCTCTTCATGCACATGTTTGTCAGGTAGTTCTCTTTTGAATGCCCGTTGCAGATGACAAATTAAATAAATTATTCCGTGTGTTCCCTTCCGTTTAACACAAGAATGATGGTATCACTATTGGATTGGAGGAATGTAAGTTTCGACATATCTGTTGCTCCCCCGTCCTTAAATTTTTTTAGTGATTTTGAGTTGTTTTGAAAAAATTAAAGATAGAGAAGTACTCTTTATAAATGTAAGAAGTAGGGGTGATAAAGGTAAGATTAAGATAAATTTAATTGGGTGTGATGATTGATAGAACAGGTTGTACTTCTAAATACTTTATATTTGGACATAATTTTTGAATGCTCTAATTCTTTGTATTTGGGAACGAAATGGAGTAATAGGAAATTCTTAAAACTACTAGGAGAAACAGTGAATGAATATAATCATTCGTTTAGGGGAACAAACAATAATTGTTCAAATTAAAAGAAAAATCAATATAGAAACTTCTACATCAATAAAAATAAACAGTATATCCAAATGGAAAAAAAACAATATATATTTGTGCTTGTGACAAGTCTATCCTATACATTACCTATAGATGGCCGAATGAGCCAAGTGAGCTAAGTCAGCTCGAGGCTTGCTATCGTTGGCCCGGTTTAGACACAGCACGGCCCGTGTCTAAATAGATTGAGTTAGCTCAGCACGGTAGGCTTGGGGTGACTGTGCAACCTGCTAGCCTAGCCGCCTCGGCCCGTTCTGTTTAAACAAAAATTTTAGAATTTTTTTATAAATTTTCTTGCTTATTTTATATTTTTCTATATTTTTTACATATTTTTTTCTTTTTTTCCTGTTTTATTTTTTAAAAAATAATATATTTTTTAATTTTTTTCAAGGGCTGTCGGACCCTAAAAAAATGGCTTCCTCTTCCCCTCTCTCTATCCTTCTCTCTCTATCTTTCCTGCCCTCCCTGGATCCCAATCTATCTCTCGCAATCTTTTTTTTTTCTCAGTCCAGTTTTCTCTGTGAATGTTCTCTCTATACGCTCAACTTCATCTAGGAAAAAAAAGATCTAATCAATTCACTCAATGACACTAAGTGTTTAGGGATTGTTGATTTTTTTTACCTCTATTCAAGCTTTGTAAGAATGGAATATAGTGATAGATTCTAATCTTTTTCTATATTACTATAAAACAAATAAGTTATTTTACTATGAAATTCATAACTAGTTACTATGCTCCTATAATAATATTACCGAGAAAGTACAGTAACTGTGAAATTTATAAGTTGTTACCGCACACTTGCACTAAACGGGTCGATCTCTATCTCCTATATGCAGTAACCGGCCGATCTCTATCTCCCATACTCCCTATAGATCCTCTCTCTCCTTTTCCTTCTACACAAAATAATCTAGGACTTGTGGTTACTTTTTGTTTCTTTTATATCTTCTTCAAATCAAGAATTATGGATCTGATTCTAATCATTTTCTTTACCACAATAGAAGATTTTTTTTTCTCTCCAATGCTATTGAAGATATCAGAATATATGAACCATATTACGGGTGTCACCTATCATCAGCAAAAACATGGTATATTAATTCTAGCATTTTTCTCTAGCACTATGAGAAATACAAATCAATTCTATTACAATTTCATCCGTAGTAACTTTATCATGGAATTGCAGTAACACAGTATGTTACATCAAAACACATAGGTTATTACTCTGCTCAAACACTAGTGTTACTATACAATAGCTAGGGTCTCTATGCATAATTTTCACAAGATTAATGTTGAGCTTGTCTACGGGTTTGACTGGGATTGGACATGACGGATTTGCTTTGACTAGTTTTAAGCAAGATGGGTGTTGGGTTTTGCACCTTTGTTCTTACTCCCCTCACGTTCCCTATGTGAACCTCCCATCGCACACCCAATGTTCTTGATCAGAGCACACACACGTCCTCCTTTCCCCACCCCCACCCCTCACACAGTGCACCCCAACCTCATCTCCTCCTCCCATAGAAAACTATTTGCTGATTTTTTTTCTAACTAGGAAATAGCCGGTAGCTTATTGGTTGTTATTACAAATTAAATTTATTGGCTGCTACTATATATTCTTATAGTAACATTATTAAGCAATTACAGTAACATGTACTCTTACAGTAATATTATGATAGCGTTGTAGTAACACAGAACAATAGTAGTAACAATAATGCTATACGGTCACTTCATATGGAGTGTTAAACTTTAAAATGTCAGCCTTTGGAGAGCAAGCAATATCTCACATGACATGTATTATTTTTTAAAACCGTTTCCATAATGATGCAAAAAAAATGAACCTATCAAAGGTAAATCTATGAAGACTATATTTTAGTGTCACTAGTGCAAGTAAGCCATGATGTTACAGCACATTATGACAAGAGCTGAGAAGAGGTGGGTGATAGGGCAAGTCAGTAGGCGGGTTTAACCGAGGTCTAATAGACGTGGGGGCACTTTTACTGAGATGAGAGATGGGTTTTGGACATTGAAAACAAGGTGGGAGGTGGGTTTGATCCTTGGGTGGTATAGAATAAATATTCTATACCCTGAGTGTAGAATAGTTTATATATATATATATATATATAATATGTGTGTATGTATATATGTGTGTGGGTGTGTGACCCACTTATAATTATGCATATTAAAAAAATTCAAGCATGTTTAGAGATTGGTGATCGAATAAAAACCTGACAAAATTTTGGGTTTCATTTGGTTTGCTAAAAATATTGGCTTTGTCCAACCCACTACAATGCCAATTTTTTTGGCGATCAATTGTTTGTTGCTATAGTTGGCCCAAAATCAAACAGAATGGCTGAGCAACCATCAACAATGTAACTAACTTACTTTCAAAAAAAATAAATTAAATGCTTTGAATTCAAAAAAACTGATAATTCGCCATGTTTTGTCTTACAAATATACATAAGGATACGAACCAACCAACAACTAATATCCCATATCCTTACGACGATGGTCATATTTTTATTTTTTTTAAATTATTAAGCTAAAAATATAACAATCAAAACTCCATTTTATGTTTATTCATTCTAAATTTTAAATTCTTTAATCAATAAAGTTTTTCAACAATTGTACATAGTTCTTAATAAGGTTTTAAATAAGTATAATATTATTATTATGTGCGCACATATAGGTTAGGAGACTATTTATATATATGTCAACAAATTTCATCTCAAAATTTGTGGCATGATTACATTATAATTTGTATGTATCTACAATATAACTTATATAACTTTTAAAAACGTTTTTAAGTATTTTGTGGGATCGAATCACCTCACCCATGCACGCATTGTGATTTTTTCCTCAATCTCATAGCAAATCTAACAGTCCATAAGTTATATTATAGTTATATATAAGCTATAATATAATTACACTATAATTATATTATTTATATTTGACAAAAATTTTAGAGAAACTTTATCGACGGATGTACACCAAAATTGTTGTTTTGTTTTTGCCAGGAGGATTTAACGATAGTTAATATAATGCTACGTCATATACTACGACGCTATTTGGACACGTTTTATTGGACGACGGGAAAAGATAAAGCGCATGGACGTTGTCATACTGTTGCGCGCTGTCTTCAAAAAAAAATCATAAACTATTTATGCCATATTGTGCAAATTTGTTTCGTCGAAATCAAGCTAATAAAAGTCTCCACAAATGAAACTAGGGTTGCGTGCGGAGCAGACCTTACGCGCGTTCTGCCGCGTGAGAGCTGCTGTCAAAGAAATCATGAACAGCATAGTAGTACCTTATAAGACTCGATCAAACACGCAAACATTGGGAGATATCTTCCACATTCTTATCGCTGCAATTAATGTGATGTTTCTTAATTTCGTTTTTCCGGTTTGATAGCCCATGACTTGGCGAGGGGCATGGATGTCTGGTTGTTGGTGACTTGTCGCGCACCTCGTTCGGTCAATCACTTGGTATACAAATACTTATATTTTTCGACATGTTTTTTCTTTACATTTTGTCTTTTTGAGATGGTTCATGCATGTATATTGCTTGAACAAGAAGTACCTAGATATATAGGGTATATCTAATAAAGCATTGGACAAGGAAAGGTTCTTTTTAAAGCCTAAGGACAAGGAAAAGTTGCTGGGGATTCCAACACAAAAGTTAAAATATAACTGATGATGTTTCTGAAGTCCAAAAAAGACCAGTTTTGTTTAGATCCGCAATGATCATCGATCCATTGCCTCCCAGCCGACAGTGCATTTCGTAGTTCTGGACCGCGACGTCGCAGCGCTCGATGAGGGTACTATTTACTTGTCTTGGGTTTTGCTAGCGCTGTGAAGTGGACGGCGCAGTCGAGCTCAACATGTAGCTAGCTTGGCAGCTTGCATGCCGGCCAGTGCAGCAGTGAGCAGCCTCTCTCGAAAGCCATCGAATTAGTCGCTGTTTTGGGGTTCGCCATCACCGTTTGCTTGGAGTGGCCGCGTCCTCACTATATACGTGAGTGTGCGTACGTGCCTCACGTTGTGCCGCGAAGGGGAGCGACAGGCTCAATAATGTTATTTATGTGCTTCTCTTACTCTGCTAGATGCTCTCTCGCCTGTGTTGCTCGGAGTCATTCACCCACGGCTACGTTACACCAACGGTGTTTTTGGTACTCTCCTGTTTTAAATGCATGTGTCAGTAATATTACACACGCACGAGTATAATTTTAATAAAAATTTAGCAAGGTCAGAATTTGTCGCTGTTATCCGTATCTTTTAGAATGTGTTAGACGTACTGTAACGTGCGTGTGTAGCGGTGGGTATATATGTGCCATGGTGTCTTATCTGAACAAAAGAAACTCTTTTACAAAAATTAATTGTTTTCTAATTTATAAGCATTGCCTTTTTCTTCCTTCAATGTTTATTCTTTGCCAAATAAAATATTCCTAGTATTGTTTTCTTGGCTTATCATTCATAAATCAAAACTGACATATATTTGAAGTTAGGCAGAGTAAGTTATAATCGGGAAAAGAATTTTTTTAAGGGAAATAAAAATGGCTGATAAGAGATTAAGAGTGCAAGAGCGAGGAATTGTTTTATTTATATTTTTTATTAAATTATTTAAAATATATATTTAAAAAAAAATTATAGATTTATATACTCGGTTTTTTTTAAAAAAAAACACCCTCCCAAAGGTCATAAAATTCGACGTGCTAAACTTCCGTTAACCCTTATTAACGACAAGCCAGCAGTGGACTAACAAATTTACTAGTAGCCTCTTTTTGTTACCCAGTCCAGAGTATTTTTTTCTCATGCTAGGGGATCACCTGCAAAATGGTGCAGCAAGTAGCACAAGAGATAAAGGAGCCAATCATTTTTGTAAACGGCACACTTACTGCCATCTAGTAAGGAGTTTTTTCCTCCTCAGAGGGTTATCTACAAAATTGTTAGATCCATCCGTGATAGGAGAGGGGCCTAGTAATTTATCAGGCATCTCTCTGTTAAGGCCTTTTTTGCATAGCTTGGTACAAAACCCCCTCCCAATCGCCTAAAAATCAATTTTAATAAAAAAAAAGAGAAGGTTGAGGAGAGGTGAAGGAAAGCCGTGAAGCTCTACACAATATTTATTTTTATTGATAAAATAAAATAATATGTATAGTATTGTTGTAGATTCATGAATAATTTCGTTCTTAGATCTAATAGATCTGATGATTAATTTCTTATTTAGTTGAACTATATTTTTTTTCTTAAATAAATATATTCAATAAAGTGATATTTCGGTTATATCATGGTTAAGAGAATGTTATATATAATACATATCATAAATAGGTAGGAATAGTTTTCTTTCCTTTTTCATTAGAAAATTTTATCTCATGTCACTTTTATAAAACCCAACGGTATAAATATATACATCCGGGGTATTAAGAAAAAGGAAGAAGATCGATACAATCAACTTTTGCACATCACTACCTCTAGAAGTAGAAATAACATAGTTCTCAACCAAATCTTGCTTCAAATTGAACTGCATCGATTAAGTTCGATTTCCAACAAAAGTTAAGTATCGTCATATGGTGAATGTATCGGCTTGGTCATGACTTTCTCAATTTGGTTCAATATCTTAGCTAAACTTATACATTTATTGGTTATCTTCATTTATTTGGTTCCATTGAGGCTGCATTAATTCAATCTCTTAGTTTGATCTAGTGTATCTATCATGCTAACATAGAATTTATCAGCTTATTAAGTTTAGCTTGTTATTTTGAATTCTATATTGTCTCAATTAGTTCTGATCTATTGAACTGCATTTGATAAAGTAAATCTTGATAAGTTGGTAGGTTTTATTTAATATTCTATTGGAGTTCTAGCCAATAAATTATCTTTATACTATGCTTTCACTCTCATCTGTTTCAAACTATTATTTGATATACTCTTTATATCATGTGTAATCTACTATCAATCGAACATAATCTTCTTAGTTGAATCTTATATTGTCTCGGTTTAGTCCAACCTATCAAAATTGTCTTTAATAAAGTTAATAACTTGGCCTAGTGGGTTTTATGTCACTCATTAGATAATCTCTAACAGCTAGATAGCTGTAAACTCTCCAACTAATCTCTATTGTCTAGATAGCCGATAGCTTGAGTCCATAACGACCTTTTGGCTGACTGGCTTATTGGTCTAATTTTTTCTCTCTCCCTTATCAATTGGTGGTAAAATTGACTGGCACACCTCAAACCTCAATAATTTAAGGACATGTACTAGAGCTAAACAGATTTACTATGCCTTCATACGTGTAACGCATCTACGCGGATATGACAAGATTTTTGCATCAGTAGTAATGGATAGAGAAGATTCCAATAACGAGCATGTAGAGGATGATGAATTGTTAGACAATGAGGGCAATAATGTAAATACCTCACAATGGTTCAATGAGGGCTTCTTATCTCTTAAGGGCATCATGTGCAATGAGAGTACAAAGAGAACGAGGTTATTTATGAAAGAGGAATTGATGGAGGTAAATAATCACTGGGCAATATCACTTTGGAGGGAGTTTTGGGTCACGAAGTCAATCAAATCGGTTTATGAACTGAAGTGTGTGAACTCAAGTTATGGGTATCCATCGAGGGTGTATGTATTCAGAAGCAAATAGAACGATTACTGGAAGGTATCAATTGTCACCGAGCATAATTATCATTTATAAGGGGTCGAAAAATACCACAAAAATATGGCATCTACATTTGTTATAATAGAGATATATTATAATATTGTGCAAAACATAGGGTATGTGTTCGCGCCGAGGTCCACTCGCGCGCCCCCGGCGCAAACACGTCGGATCGCTTGGGAGGTCTGCTTAGATCCAGTGTAGGTTGATTGGCTTTTCTGCGTGGCTTGAGGTACGCGCGCCAGGGGCCGTGGGGTTCGATCGGCTCCGGTGCATCGGTACGGGTGCTGGCGTGCCAGTCAATTTGACCCTGCAATTGACAAGGAAGTGAGACAAGCAGGTCCGATACAGGCACTCGCTATCGGCTGGCTGCCGATAGGATCGAAATGCTCTTCGATCAGCTAAGGAGCCGATGTGGACAGGTGTCGACGAGGGATTGACCGCAGAGCCAATGGAGGAATCAGGGTGTACTCAGGAGATAGCTAGATGCACAGGATCCCTCCGGACAGCCCAACAGTGATTCATCGGCTGGAAAAACCGATGAAGGCACATGCAGACTAGACAAGGAATAGTATCAGAAGGCATGGGCTACAGAGCCGATGCCGCTCCGGATATGACAGCACGAGACCCGTCACCTGCCGTGACAGCACCATTAACACCGAACCTCGAAGATCAAACCTAACAGAGACAGTACGAGGCCGGGGCCAGCGACGATGATACGGAGGACGACGGATCGGCTATGCCATAGCAAAGATAGGAACGAACCCATCGGCCAGCTGAGCCGATGACGGGATGCCTCTCTGAAGGCGGGTGCGTATCGGCTGGAAGACCGATACACTCGGTGTTACGCGTCAAGGGACGCCTCTAAAGGCTAGTTCGTATCGGCCGAGGGGCTGATGCGCTGGGCGTAAAGCTCAGAGCATGGATAACTCATCGGCTAGCACTCCAATGGCACGCCGTGCAGAAGACTATAGACCTAAACCTCGATCTACCATCGGCAGCCCCGTAGGTCGAACCTAACTGATGCAGCACAAAATTGACAACGGCAGAGGGAGCTTAACAGGCCGATAGGTCCCGCATGGACGTGATGCGATACGTCTGACCGGCCTAAGAGGTCGAACCTAACAGATGCAGCCTTAGACAGAGCAGAACATATTGAGATGGTGGCGAGACTGCTCGCCGCCAAAAAAATCCCACGACCGGGGAGGGACGGCGACTCGGTCATGCGAAGGCCTGGGAGGTCTATTTATCTCCAGTGCAGGTCCTTAGGTCTTGAGTTTCGCGAGCGTGCCAGTCAATTTGACCCTGCAATTGACAACAATGTGAGACGAGCGGGTCCGATACATGCGCTCGCTATCGGCTGGCTGCCGATAGGATCGGGACGCTGTTCGATCGGCTGGGGAGCCGATGTGTATAGGTGTCGACAAGCGGTTGACCATAGAGCCGATAAATGAACCAGGGCGTGCTCAGAGGATATCGAGGCGCACGGGATCCCTCCGGACAGCCGAACAGTGATTCATCGGCTGGAAAAACCAATGTGTGCACATGTGGCCTAGGCGATGATTAGCGCAAGAAGGCACGGGTTGCAAAGCCGATGCCGCTCCGGATATGACAGCACAAGACCTGTCGCCCGCCGTGGCAGCGTCATCAACACCGAACCTCAAAGATCGGACCTAACCGAGATAATATGAGGCCAAGGCCAGCAGCGATGATACGGAGGACGCCGGATCGGCTATGCCATAGCAAGGATAGGAACGAACCCATCGGCTAGCTGAGCCGATAAGGGGACACCTCTCTGAAGGTGGGTGCGTATCGGCTGGGGGTCCGATACGTTTGGCGTTACGCGTCGTGGGACGCCTCTAAAGGCTGATGCGTATCGGCCGAGGGGCCGATGCGCTGGGCGTGAAGCACAGAGCGTGGATAACTCATCGGCTAGCACTCCGATGGCACGCCGTGCAGGAGACTATAGGCCTAAAGCTCAATCTACCATCGGCAGCCCCGTAGGTCGGACCTAACCGATGCAGCACGAGACTGACGACAGGAGAGGGAGCTTAACGGGCCGATAGATCTAGCACAGACGTGATGCAACACATCCGATCGGCCTAAGAGGTCAGACCTAACCGATGCAGCCTCAGACAAAGCAAGACATAATGGGATGGTAGCGGGACTTACCACTTCGTCGGAGATCGGACTTAACCGATGCAGCCCCGTGTCGAGAGCCAGAACCCGCCGGTAAAACCTAGATGAACTAGGGTGGTGATGCGCCGAATTTGTATATGATCGAGAGATCTCTTACATGTTTCCAGGGGGTCTATATTTATACCCTAGATTTACAGATAGAGTCCGACGCGTCTACGACCATCGGACATTATTTCCTACTAAGAACAAAGGAAAATATTCCTAAAGAAGTTAACTAACTAGCTAAACCTCCCTAATGGAGTAAGGTTATAATTTACAAAAATAAGCACCCTGCCGTAGAGTCCATGGCTCTTCCCCAAACCCGGTTTCATCTGAATAATCTTTCAATTTGTAACCGAGTCTTTCTTTGCTGCAACCTGATCGGCTTCTCCACTCTAGCTATCGGACCTTCTTTTTGTCAAGCTGATCCTTCTCCTTCCTTCCCTCGGGCTTTTTTGACCTGATCCCGATTGGACGATGCCCTGTCTTCAAGCCGATCCAATCTTCTATTAATCTGATCGGCTTTTCTACAGTTCTCCATCGTCTTTCTCTCAGTACCTCTATTGGCCGATGACATCATTAAACCCTCCATCGGATCTCTCAGTCGATCGGCTTTAGCCCTATCGGATCTCCCAGCTGATCGGCTTTAGCGCCATTAGATCGTCCAGATTTTGGCGTTAACACATGCCCCCCAATTTCGGAGTTTGCTAACAGACTATAAAATTTTGAGCTGTTAGAAACCTCCGTAAACTAGGATGGCCCGTTAAATCTGCATTAATCGGCTCAGATCTCTACCTAGGTCATTCTGCCTCTATAAAATATATCACCTCAGTCTTCTTCCACACACTTCTTCTCATCAAAAACCCCAAACCTCGACGAGCTCCACAGACTTCTTCAAAAGACTGAAGGTGAGCTCTCGCAAATTTCTTCATCGGCTGCTACTCCTTCATTTGCGCAATGGCTTCCACACATGTAATCCCTGAGGTAACCATTATCTACTCTTTCATCCTATGTTTTGCACAATTCTTCCCCATCCCGATTTCTCATCAGTAGTCGGGTTCTGATTTCTGTAGGATCATAAGAGCCAGATCATTATTCCAATCTCTGACCGCCCTGGTCACTTCTTTTCTGGCCCTATGGTTAGCGAGGATCCGACTGATTTCATCAACTCCGAAACAGAAAGGATCCCGTTCAAGAACTCATCCATGGCCATCACCGATTGGGCTCACAGCTTCAGATCCTGGCCTAGCAAACTCCCTGAATGGAGGAACTGGTATCTTAGGGTTTCTGCCTCTAAAAAGACTTTATGGGAGGATCTGGAAATAGACCATTGCATTAACCTTTCTTTAGTCGATATGGAAAGGAACGAACCTCTGCTTGCATCGGCTTCTTACTTCTAGTCGGACATCTTGAATGTCTTCATGTTCGGGCATGGGCCGATGACCCCCACCTTGATAGATGTTACTATATTGACCTGCCTCAACACCACCCACTACATGAATCTTTTCAGCCTCACATTCAAACCTAAGCATCGACTAAACACCAAGAATGTCGAAGGTTGGACTAAGTACATTTCCTTGCATAACAAATCCTCCGGCCTAGTCGATGGACGTGAACATGTAGCGTTCTTGAATCTTTGGCTGGAACGATTCTTCTTTAGTGGTTCGACTCTTAGTCTAACAACGAACATGCAATGTTTAGCATAGCTCACGGCCGATCACCGCCAAATTCCCCTAGGACATTATCTTCTCGGAGCAACTTATCATCTGCTCCATCAAGTTGTGACCAAGCTATCAACAGGCCATCCAGTCGGACATATCAGCGGACCCTGGTGGTTTATACAACTTTGGCTGAACGTCTACACCTCCAAAGTCATTGCCAGGCCTCCCTTCTCTTCCATGACATTCCCGACTGACTACCCGGAAGAAAACAAGGCCAACCGACGCCGATGCATTTCGCTGGGTGAAGCTTCATCGGCTCTTCCTAGAAGTAAAATGACCCCCCTCAGACTTAGCCGATGATTTAAGTGTTTCTACTACGGCTTCACCAAAGAGGTCACCATCTGGTTCGCGTACGAGGATGACTCGTCCTTTGAAATGCCTTCTAGGTTTTATCCGATGAATGCATTAGCCGATGAAGAATCGAAGACCATCTTTTATCCTCCATAACTCATTGTCTTCTGCCGATTGAATTTTCAATGGGCCGATCCCAATATCCATCATACGAGTTCTACCATCCTTCGGTTAGTGCTCGTCAGTTGGGCTTCGGCCAACTCCCCATCGGCTTGTTCTTCATCGGCAAGCTCCGAGCCCGTGGAGAAGTGAAAAGCGGCTTGGAGTATGACCGACTTAGTTCGATGACATCGAACTTGTCCTTAGGGACTATCTCCACCTTTGAGCCCTACATATTCAATACCAAAATTTTCCCTCGATGGTGGTCAAAATGGGGAAGGCACGTATATAGTCTATCAGCTAAACATTATTGCCTTCGCCTCAATCCTAACTACGTGGAATCCAATGAAGAGGTAAATCTTCTCTCACTATCATGTCTTCATCGTATTGAATTTCAACTGTATCTTGATTCCCGTGATTCCACAGGCTGGCGACAAAGACACACCTTCGACTAGCGCAAGTGGTCAGCCGATTATCTATCAACCTCCATCAGCCAAATCTCTCCTTGGACAAAGCGGTCCACCTCCATCGGCTCTCCTCCGAGTTCACAGGTGTCAGCGTCAAAGCGTAAGAAACCGGCTGCTCGATCGGTTTCTAAGAGACGGAAACTCGATGCCGATGTTGTCATCGTTGCATCAGCTTCGTGAAGCCCTTCTCCTGTGGCAATTCTAACTCCACCCGTATCTCTGCTGTTAGGTGTCAGCATCAATTCTCTGTTGCCTTTGTTTTATCCTGACACCTTCGCTTTGCAGCCTGAACCATCGGCTCCTGAGGTCCAAACGTCCGACCCTGTTACTGGGGCTGAGCCGATGGTATCCTCTGAAGTTTTGGCATCTACTCACACTGCCCCACATCAAGCTGATACCCACGCAAGAACTGCTCCCACTATCTCTTAGGTACGTCCATCATACATGTCATTTTTCTTGACTTATGATCTCCATGATTGCTAATGTTGTTATGTAGTCACTAGCCAATCTATTCTCCTTCGACATCGGCAAATACCTAGAAGCAGAGGAAGACTCAGCCACCAGCACAGCGACCGAACCATTTTTGCCAGCCGATACACGTGAGGAGTTGTCAGATATTATGCATCGGTTGGAGGTTCCGATTGACTCGCTGGTGGAAGATTACGGGTCGATCCAGCGAAGACTTGCAGAACTGTCGGATGCACTCACACCTGCTACTTACTTGGAATTCCAAAGGACCTAGCTAACTGCATCAAGACGACGCATAGCCGATCGCGTTGAGCAAAGCCACCTGGCTCACCACGATCGGCTGACTACCCTTGATGAAAAGAAGAAACTTGATAAAATGTCAGCTGACCTTCAACACACCAACACCAAGCTTGGCCTCTTGAAGAAACGAGAAGCCGATTTGATGGCGGAACTCGACAAGGTTCGTGAAGACATCAATTCCACCGAGTCCCATCTCATCGACCTACCAAAATCGATCCAAAATCAAGAGGCCAAGGTAGCAGATAAAGTGCGGCTAGCAGTTCGCCGGCACAAGAACTTGAAAACTATCCCCGGATCAGACGAGGATGACATCCGCGCTATCAATGATACAGATCAAATCCGTCTGCGCGCGATTGAGGCCATTAAGAAATTCTTGTAAAACTTTAGCCTCGGAGAAATCCAGATGTCATATTGAATATTAACTTTTGTAGTAAACTTCAATCAGCTTGATCAACAAAAGTTGTGTATATATATTTTCTGATGACGACCTCTTAAATTATATCGGCCATCTGTAACCGATATAATCATATCAACTTTCGTACATTAGGAATCGGCTATGCCTCAGCCGATTTAAACAGTATCACTAGCCGATACCAATTCTGAGAACCCGTCCATCTTGAAAAGGAGAAATCGGCTATGCTCAACCAATTTAGATGTCTTCCCGATTGGGTGACCGTTCTCCAGACTTATCATCCCAAGACCCAATCGGTAACTTCCGATGTGTCGATATCTCCTCTTTTCTTGATAATAGTCTCTCGTAAGCCGATACCACATGCATTAGATGTGTTAAACCGTTGAACTACTGAGCAGAAAATTTCCACCTGATCCGACTTGATAACCCCTGGAAGGCCAAATCGGCTAATTGTTCATCGCTCAGAACAAGACTATAACATCGGCTTCTGATGTCCTAGAAACGTTGGATGTATTCTAGAACTGACTCATTATGCCTCTGTTTAACCGATGTCAAATCTAACAGTCTCGTTTCTTGAATCCCAGTACAGAAATGTCCATAGAACCGTTGTTCCATATCGGCCCATCCTTCAATCGAGTTCGATGGTAACGAAGAAAACCATGTGAAGGCCGATCTAGAGAGGGATAAAGGAAAGAAACGAACTCTAAGAGCTTCCTCAGTCGATGCTTCTCCACACTATATTAAGAATCGGCTGATGTGTTCCAATGTAGATATGCTGTCTTGTCCTGAGAATATTGAGAAATCTGGTATCGTGTATCGGCAAGGTAGTGGAACTCTGTTAAACCATTCTGGATATGGGTGCCGATACATTATTGTTTGATCTTTGGGTTTGATACCAAATTGCTCTTCCACCATATCCACAATCCTAGTTAACCAATTCTTCTCCCTTAAAGTATCTTCCTGATCATGTGGAGGTGGATATGGTACCCGATTCTGCTTGTGATATTCTCCATAATAATTTCTTTGACAAAATTCTAGAGGTTCCTCCTGCCGTTGCCCCCCGAGTTGATCTTGTATTGGTGGATACATATTTGCCGATAGGTCCTTGTTTTCCTCTATCTCTATCGGCAAAGGTACATGATCCTAATCGGTTTCTTGAGCCGATGACTCTTGTATCGCCTTTCTGATCAAATCCTGTAGTATATCGAACCATACCCCTGATGGATTACTGAATGCTTGATAAAATGATTTGTTGAACATCTCTTGCAATGGCTTGGAAGAATTCACGGGTGCTGAATGGCCTGATTCTTTCATCAAAACACATTTTGATAATTGTGTTTTTTGAATCGGCATTTGTTTAGTCATACTGAAGGATTCCAAACAGAGCTTCTGAAAGTTGTCCATATTTTGCTCTATATGCTGCCTCTGGTCTTCATTCAAATCCTCCATGGTAACTGAAATTGTTATCTCCTCATCGGCTTCATCTTTAGATGAATATGTCTTGGAATCCACCTTTTCTTTAGACATATTGACAACAAGATGCCTCCCGGGTTGATGAGAAAAATCTGATTTCCAATCAGGCACTTGTTGGGTCCCGCTGGTCGATGAATGGAATTATATTACCAGCTGATAAAGGATCTTCAGCCAATAAACAGTCTTCAGGTTTCTCCAGCCGACGAATCCAGTCCAATCGGCTAATGAATAAAGATTTCTACCTGATCGGCCGATGAATAAAGTACAGTTCTTATCGGCCGATGAATAAAACCTTGGGTCCCACTGGGCGTGCCAAGAAACGTGCTCGCCGACAAAAAATCCTGCGACCGGGGTGGGACGGCGGCTCGATCATGCGAAGGCCAGGGAGGTCAGCTTATCTCCAGTGCATGTCCTTAGGTCTCCAGGTTCGCGGGTGTGCTAGTCAATTTGACCCTGCAATTGACAAGGAAGTGAGACGAGAGGGTCCGATACAGGCGTTCGCTATCGGCTAGCTGTCGATAGGATCGGGACGCTGTTCGATCGGCTGGGGAGCCGATGTGTATAGGTGTCGACAAGCGGTCGACCGCAGAGCCGATGGAGGAACCAGGGCGTGCTCAGAGGATATCGAGATGCACGGTATCCCTCCGGACAGCCAAACAGTGATTAATCGGCTGGAAAAACCGATGTGTGCTCATATGGCCTAGGCGATGATTAGCGCAAGAAGGTACGAGCTGCAAAGCCGATGCCGCTCTGGATATGACAGCACGAGACCTGTCGCCCGTCGTGGCAGCGCCATCAACACCGAACCTCGAAAATCAGACCTAACCGAGACAGTACGAGGTCGGGGCCAGCGGCGATGATACAGAGGACATCGGATCGGCTATGTCGTAGCAAGGATAGGAACGAACCCATCGGCTAGCTGAGCCGATGAGGGGACGCCTCTCTGAAGGCGGGTGCGTATCGGCTAGGGGTCCGATACGTTTGGCGTTACGCGTCATGGGACGGCTCTAAAGGCTGATGCGTATCGGCCGAGGGGCCGATGCGCTAGGCATGAAGCACAGAGTGTGGATAACTCATCGGCTAGGACTCCGATGGCACGCCGTGTAGGAGACTATAAGCCTGAAGCTCGATCTACCGTCGGCAGCCCCGTAGATCGGACCTAACAAATGCAGCACGAGACTGACGACGGCAGAGGAAGCTTAACAGACCGATAGGTCCAGCACGGACGTGATGCGATACATCCGATCGGCCTAAGAGGTCGGACCTAACCGATGCAGCCTCAGACAGAGCAAGACATAACGGGTTAGTGGCGGGACTTACCCTTCGCCGGAGATCGAACTTAACCGATGCAGCCCCACGTCGAGAGCCAGAACCCGCCGATAGAACCTAGATGAACTAGGGTGGCGATGCGCCGAATTTGTATATGATCGAGAGATCTCTTACATGTTTCCAGGGGGTCTATATTTATACCCTGGATTTACAGACAGAGTCCGACGCGTCTACGACCATCGAACATTATTTCCTAGTAAGAACAAAGGAAAATATTCCTAAAAAAGTTATCTAACTAGCTAATCCTCACTAATTGAGTAAGGTTATAATTTACAAAAATAAGCACCCTGCCGTGGAGTCCACGACTCTTCTCCAAACCCGGTTTCATCTGAATAATCATTTAATTTATAACTGAGTCTTCCTTTGCTGCAACCTAATCGGCTTCTCCAGTGTAGCTATCGGACCTTCTTTTAGTTAAGCCGATCCTTCTCCTTCCTTCCCTCGGGCTTTTCGGACCTGATCCCGATTGGACGATGCCCTATCTTCAAGCCGATCCAATCTTCTATTTATCTGATCGGCTTTTCTACATTTCTCCATCGGCATTCTCTCAGTACCTCCATCGGCCGATGACAGCATTAAACCCTCCATCGGACCTCTCAGCCGATCGGCTTTAGCCCTATCGGATCTCCCAGCCGATCGGCTTTAGCGCCATCGGATCGTCCAGATTTTGACGTTAACAGGGACTTACCTCTTCGCCGGAGATCAGACTTAACCGATTCAGCCCTACGTCGAGAGCCAAAACCCGCCAGAAAAACCTAGATGAACTAGGGTGGCGATGCGCCAAGATTGTATATTGATCGAGGGATGTTTTACATGTTCCCAGGGGGTCTATATTATACCCTGGATTTACAGACAGAGTCCGACGCGTCTTCGACCATCGGACATTATTTCCTAATAAGAACAAAGGAAAATATTCCTAAAGAAGTTAACTAACCAGCTAAATCTTCCTAATTAAGTAAGGTTACAATTTACAAAAACAAACATCCTGCCGTGGAGTACACGGCCCTTCAAAAAACCCAGTTTCATCTGAATAATCTTTCAATTTGGAACCGAGTCTTCCTTTGCTGCAACCTGATCGGCTTCTCCACTATAGCAATCGGACCTTCTTTTACTCAAGCCGATCCTTTTCGTTCCTTTCCTCAGGCTTCTCGGACCTGACCCTGATCGGATAATTCCCTATCTTTAAGCCGATCCAATCTTCTACTAATCTGATCGGCTTTTCTACAGTTCTGATCGGCTTTGTCTCAGTATCTCCATCGGTCGATGACTGAATTAAACTCTCCATCGGACCTCTCAGCCGATCGACTTTAGCACCATCGGATCGTCCAGATTTTGGCGTTAACAGTATGAACCAAGGTCAATTATGAGACAGATTGAGGACAAATTTAAGTACATAATTACATATGCAAAAGCATAGAAGGCGAAACAAAAGATTGTAGACAAGAGGTTTGGCACATTCAAAGCTTCATACGATAATTTATATTGTCTTCTAACTTGCATTCTAAAGAGAAATCCAAAGAGCTACTATGTCCTCAAATCGTTCCCATCACTTGACCATTCTCAGCAAAGTGTGCTTTAATAAGCATTCTTTGCATTAAGTGTGTCCATTTATACTTTTATGTATTGTCGTCTCATACTCTGCATCGATGGGATATTCCTAACTAGAAAGTATAGAGGGTATATATTGATAGCAATTGAAATTGATGGGAACAATCATATGTTATCCTTGGCTTTCACTTTCATTAACAGAAGAACACTAAAAGTTAGTATTGGTTTCTAAAGCAGGTGAAGCATGTAGTTATACGTATGAGGCCATGTGTATGCCTTATACATGACCATCACACCAAACTTCTGTGGGCTATTAAGTATTTGAGGAATGGCAACGTGGATGAGGAATAGTAATGTGGAGAAGGGGTATGCACAAGAGTGGCTAGATATTTACAGTAGATAGGGCATACATCATATATGTACTAATTTCTACAAATAGTTCATAAATAAACACCTTATAGATATTTTCCAGAGGCTCTATGCCCAGAATCAATAAAAAATTAATGAGTTTTGGAAAAGGTTGGACGAGCTAACAATGAAATAAACAAATGAGCAATCTAGAAGGTTAGCAGTTATAGGTGACAAGGCTCTAAAAGCTCCAGGTCCACTCTCCAATGATAACCATACTGTGAAGAGGAGGTCAGCATCATTGATTAGAAAAATTTTACACTAAATTGAGAATGAGCCAAAGGAGAAATAGGTATTATTGCATGACAATGGTGGTGCTACGTTTGGCATAATGGCCATCAATTTGGCTAAGGTTTACAACCGGTTAAGGTGTGGTGTAATAGGGCTCCTACTATTTGACGTTGCTGAGTTTATTATGCATGGTACATGCAAGTATTTTAGAGATTGTTATAAAGCAGTTGGTCTCTTATGGTAGACAATAGTATTTTCTTTGACACAGTCATCATGAAGTACATGGAAAAAAAATGTAAAAAGGCCCAGGAGCATTGAGTTATATATAAAGGTACACATTCCAAACCCAATGAAAGTGAAGGAAAACATATGTCGTCACAAGACTAGATGGATTTATAACGACATGGATAAGTTCAAAGCAGATGGAAGGTTCAAGCGTAGTAGCAAGTGTGACCCAAATAAATATACTTACAAGAAATATCCAAAAGATGCAGAAGTTCTGAGTGCAGTAGAAGCTCCTCCATCAGGAACAGGGGCCGATAGAAAACATCATACAGGGGAAGGCACCACTTTATGATCAACCTGACATAGGTGTTCTCATGGACCTAGTGGTCCAGTCATGTAGTGAAAGTCTATGTAGTATTATAAAAGTGGATGTGTAACTTAAGTAGTCGTTGTTTAGAGTCATAAACATTTTCTTCTAAGTTGTATGAACGATAGGTGTTATAATGTTGTTTGCTTTAGACCTTGTAGTAATGATTTCTATTATTCGTTTTCTCTAACAAAAATTTGTCATCAATCGTGTGAACTATATATTCTATTTTTTATTTTTGATAATCGTGTTATCTTTGTTTTTCAATGCAGGTCTAGCGTGTCATATACTAGAGTTGCTAGACCATGACCTCAATCAGTTACACCAATCCTACCTCTTAGCAGTCAAGAACGTCATGCTAACCACCCTCTATCCACACCCTTCGCAACACCTATTGCCTATGGACCCTTGATTTCATGCCAGGTAAGAGATATCCACATTCTTTTTCGTACCTTTAAATATTACTTATGGCAAATAATACATACATTGCCATTTTTTATAGGTTGCGTGAGGCTAGCCCCCTTCCATTTTGCAAGCTAGTCGAGGCCACAGCACACGAGAAGGACTCAGTGAAGCTGTGGTTCATAGACCGGTCTCTTCTCATAGCATTTCTGGACTGCTAGAGGCTAGAGATGCACACATTCTACCAACCATATGAGGAGATGGTCCCTATGCTTCTAGACTCTTTGTACCTTCTAGGTCTTCCCCTTGTAGGGGACGCAATAGGTCCAGTTGATAGACTTTAGAGATGGCGCGACTACATCTAGGAGCAGATCGATATTGTTCAGTGCATGCTTGGTCTTGCTGTTTCGAGCGCACTCTCTCACTATAGCATGGGTGGTCCTATCTAGACGTGGCTACTTAAGTTCAGTATAAGTAAAGTAATTACTATGATATTATGTGCATACTTAAGCCTAATGATTACTTATGTAAATAACACTTTCATGTACATGTTGATTAGCTCCATCTTGCAGCCGATGACTACTCGATGCGATAGAGCTTTGAGACATATGTGTTATAGCTCTTTGGCTCAGTGATGTTCACTAGCACGACAAACCACACTGTGGAAAAGGGGTTTATCCACTATATGTGGACGATCGCCATTGCTGACAATAAGAGTGTACCTTAGTGGAGTTGGGGATCAACTATCCTGGCGACGATGTATCAGGTTCATCGATCATCAACTATCCACTACTTATGCAGCTCCAGGCAGTCGAGCTATTCATGATCAGTCGACTGGTGGTGGACCACAATGCCTATGACAGCTGCATGTGCTCACAAAGGCTTTCGAGGACTTTCCCATAATGGGGACAAAGTAGTGTTGTTGTTAGATACATAAAGTGTTAATTTAGTGTTCATACCTAAAAAATAACTAGCTGACACTTCCTCCCATACTCTGCAACAACGATGGGCTCACTTCCAAGTCATGAGGTCCTACTCAGACTTCCTGCTAGAGTTTGATCAGCTGCATCCAAATGACATCATCTAGGAGCCTTACAATGTTGTAGCCCTACAAACTCCTGCATCATGTGAACTTTCGACTCTATGCACATGTGACCAGGCCTACTGATTGACAACCTAACCGATAGCGTGTAACATCTTTATTAAGCTTCACTATCTACAGCGTGTATTGTGACAGTTCGGCCTATGTCAGCTACACCCTCTGACAGTCGTGCTGACTGTGCCGACCAATGTTCACCAGTAAGTATTGATACAAAATTGAGCATATGATTGCATGTTTCCTACATATTCTAACACCATGTTTATAACTAGATATAATCGGTGAGGACAAGTAGCCTATACTTTGTAGGTTCCCAATCTCAAGAAGTAGATCGATGGCTGGCTGCTAGCAACCGAGAGAGTCATCGAGTAGCAGCGCCCACACATAGAGGTATTGTACCTAGTGTACCTCAGTTGGTACTAGCCTTGTACCTGCACACACGTGAAGTTCACTCTCGATGCTCCATAACCACACGTCATTGATGTGAAAGACCCGTACCATAGGCACCGCAACCAAGACTTCTTTCGCGTCGTGAGTCAATCAATCTTCCATATCTCTGTTAAATACGTTATACCTCTTACACATGACATGTCATTTTAAATGAGTCGACGCTGTATGGCAGGTTGATGGCGAGCTTGAGGCTATGTGTTGACAATTAGAGGTCAGGGTTGTGTGGACAGAGGACGACCAAAGGATTACCTTTTGTAGGATGCATAACACGATGCACACTATCCTCGATGCTCTCACATGTTGTGCTGCCAATATGGTTCCTCCTATAGCGGTGGTTGTAGCAGAAGTCCGCCCTCCAGTAGTGCATCCCATGGGTAACTTCAATTATCAACCACTCAAATACAGTGTTTCCTTCTTGCCGTGCTATTTTGATGTGGTTCCTCCCATAGCGGCAGCTGTATCAGGAGTCCACCCTCCAGCAACATAGCCCATAGGTAACTTCGGCTATCTACCACTCAAATACATTGTTTATTTCTTGCCATGCAACACTGCTATTCATTAAGCATGTTATTTATAGTTTTCACTATGCCTTAACTTGGTTCCTCCATAGCGGGGACATCAACATAGCGAGTAGGGACGTCAATGCAAGACTGCATGCTCCCTATTTTATCCCATGAGGGTTTTTAGGTTTATCGTACGATACACATATTCATTCGGTCTACGAAATTCTAGTTTGCATTGCACAACCACTTTTCTCACAGGGTTCTAGGCTACACCACCACAAATGCCATAGCTATGAGCAGATCTAGGCAGAGCACCTCTGGATGGGGCATACAACTCCTTTAAGGATGGCGACCTCACAACAAATCTGGACATGCTCAACTCCTCCTAACTTGGAGCACCTCTACCACTACACACACAGGAGACGCCTACTTTAACTCCCGTGCAGCAGGCTCATGCTAGCCGTTGTGTCCTAGTTGACCACCTTATCTACTCCTAAGGTCATGTACAAGCTTAGGAAAGGATGACGAAGAGGGCAATGAATATAAACTAGTATAAACAGTAATTACAACTGATACAATGTACTACTAGCCTGGGCCTAAACTCTGTGTAGCTACATCATTTACTGTGCTTTAATGACACATCGCATTTGATCTTTACTATGCATGCATGACTTGCGTTACCATACGACAACTAGCTTTCGACACCATCACTCTCTACTGCTCTTGCTTAACTACCAATTCACAATCAATGCTAAGTAATACTAGCCAACTTTCTACACGTGACTTCACATCGCTTTTAATACAACTTAACAGCCAACTTTCAGTGTGTTAATGTCACGTCGCCTTTAAAGTATTTTTGCAGGCTAGGGCATTTTATTTGTGTAAATGTCACAAAGAACCCAAGTCACAATTTTTTTTATGCTTTCAGTCCTATCTTTCACACCTAACATAACCTAAGCTATATAAGGCCTTTGTATGTATGATGAACCTTAAGTTTTCCGCCTGCTAATACTTTTGCAAATCTCACACCAACCGTTTGTTCTATCTCCTATAAGATCAAAGAACAATGGTTGTTAAACCTACTTTCACTTAAGATCTAGACTGAAGAATGGATTGTTTAGCTTGGCTAATTCTACCTTTGTATGACCGTCTGTTATGCATGTGTGGTGATTGATTCTAGCTTACAATATCTCGAAACCCCAACACTCGTGGGAGAAGATTTTTCTAATGCCAAACTATTCTCATAACCTATGTATTGCATGCCCTTATTTTTTTAATTGTTTCATATCACAATATTTTCTTCAAACTAATACTTTTTTTACCAGATCCACGGAAAGATGTGAAACTTTATTAAGTAGGATAATACAAAAAATCTAATATTTAAACCCAATCGTTTATTCTTCGAGAGCCATTGATTTTCCCCCTTAAAATCAAATGAACAGTACATGAGGAGAAATGATAAGTACAAATAGCGTCAGTGAAATGAATTGTTAGACTAGAGGTTGCAACCTCTTGTACTACCTCCATGGCGAAAATGTTCTAAGTGCGCTTACGATGATGGTTATTAGGTGATAAGGTCAATAAGAGATGATAATTTTTATAGAATGTACTTTTTTGTCCAAACATTTTTAACGATGATTTTTTTTTACGCTCACATACATCTCTCTAGTGCTTTAATTTTCTTAACACCTTGACTACAATACTTATGTATGTATTTTTTTTCTCACATAAACTGTCATGAAAGTGTGAATTTAAATAATAGATAGATATAAAGAGATCAACATATAACTCTATGGGATCATACAGAACAATACATATAGGCTAAAATAGAGCACGAGCGAAGAGTCGGCTCAGGTGACTACAAATAGACGACAGATGATAATCTCTATAAGTTTCACATAGGCGTCCATCCTATGTTACCCATTATTTCTATTGTGTCTATATTTTATCTGTAATATATAAACCTCTCATTAACTGTGTAATATTTCTATCACTATTATCTAAATAATGTCCATGTGTGAGCATATTAATTGTCTGATACTTTAATTAATAGGTAATGATTTTCTAGTATTAATATTATATTCTTATATAATTCTTTTCTAAATAAATCTCCACATGATAACTTAGTCATCTTAATTATCATTTATATGTTCTTCCAAATTTTCTTTACAATTAAATCTATTAATAAAAATAAATTTATTTAAAATATTTTTTTCTTTCGAACAAATTCTAATCTATACACTAGGAAAAAAACGTCCTAACAGAAGACACTAAGGAGGCCGCTTGTAAAATTGCTAAGTCCTGTACCCCTCTCATGGGAGGTCTGCTAATTTTACGGACGCCCCACTATAGAAAAATGCCATAGCAGATAGCAACAAGGGAGCCATCTACTAAATGGCAGACTCACTCTTCTCTGATGTTCTCTACCACGTCATTTTATAGGTGGCTCCTAATATCAGGAAAAATCACCCTCAAGTCGGTGACAAAGGCACCTATACATTTTATAGCCCTTGGCCCATCATTAATGGAGACCAAAAAGCGTTTCTCATATGGGATTTTACGCTATCTGAGATAGTGTTTTAAAAAAGACTCCAAAGAGCATTAGACATATATATATATGTAAATTTTCCAAGTATATATTTTTAAATATTTTAAAAATACATATATAAATAAAAAATTCTAGAGTGACTCTAGGTTGGTCCAACTGCAGTGCAGGGTGGTCCAGTGGACCTCACATGTACGTGTGAAATCCTCTGGTCCAATTGGGCATTGTCCATATAGGCCAGAGTTGACCAGCCCAACTCCCAAGCATACCCTCGCAGGTGCTTAAGGCCTGTCGGCTGGCGTTGGCTAGTGTTTCATCCAAGTCCAAGACCGATGGCCCAAGGCCGCCCACTGAATAATTAGTTAGCTACGGCCTACGGTCCCTAAAAGGATTCTTCACAAGCAATCAGTCGATATTAGGCTGTTTTAGTGGGGCCCACATGGGATTTTTTTCAAGGTTGTTTTGTGCATGCATGTTCCCACGTATTGAATATTTTTTGTATTTAGATGCAATCATGATATACCTTCTATTTGCTGAGTTATTTATCATATAAATAAATTCTTGTAATTTTTAATTTTTAAATCTCATTAGTGTTTTTTTAATTACTGTAGAAACTTTCGTGATATAATTTTTTTCAGGTAGAAAGTTTATGAACATAAACTTTTATTTTGTATAAACATGATGAGTAGAGATTTTTAAATCATACAATTTACTGTTTTTTAAATCCCATCACTAGATTTTTTTTAATTACTACAGAAAATTCCGTAATGAAATTATTTTCCTATGGAAAGTTTTAAAATGTTGGTAAATTTTATTGAATAGAATGTATTGCTATCAAATACTGGTAGAAAAAAGTTTATGTTCACCATAATTATACTCTATCATTACGTGGTGGCATGTTAATTTTCCATCGGCGTGCATGGAACCCACAATTCCAAATAACTGCACCCAAATGACTTGATAATTACGCGGTGGTGCGTTAGTTATGCGAGGCAAGCTAATTCTTTGGTCCAAATATCCAATCGGACTCGTCGCGGCAAGCGAACGAACTTGTACTAGCCTCCCCCTTGAGTTGCTTCGCATTGTCTTGATGGAAAAAGAAAAACATTTTTTCCTGTTCGAGGGATAGAATGGGGAAACATTAGATGAGCAGTTTTTTTTTAATTAAATGGTTGGGAGCTAGCCGTTACAGTATGCTATAGTTAAACAAACTGCCGTCCGCTCTTGGGAATGAGAGGATCATCGATGATTTTTTAAAATAATAATATTTTAATGAAAAACTATAAAAATAGAAGTTGATAGGCTAAAATCGTAAATTTAACATTCTGTCTGAACAACCAAAGTTTGATATATCACCTATCAAACAGCAATAATATAATTAGCTATGATGTATCATATCAGACTAATTAAAAATGAAAGTGTATATATACATTTACATACAAAGTAGTCCATGGAACTATGGGTATCAAAGTAGGACATACACATGTGTCATAAGTTTTTAAATTTTTTTATCATACCAACTCTATCATGCAATGGATGTTTGTAAACAATAGCAGTTTGATATTTACCATGTTGAACAAGCATTATTCAACAAGTTGCTAAATCTAAGATATTTTAGCTGGGTGACCTCTGTTTTTGTAAATTTTCATTACAATAGCATTGTTTATAAAAAAAATTCCCAATCTCGACCTTTGTTGTTTTTTCTTATGTCTTCGTGTCTAGCTTCAGCAAGAAACCAGTAGAACGTAATCTCCAATGCCACTTGAGCAAGACCTGTTGCCAATCCTTCTTTACCCCAAGTCCCTGACCTGTGTGTGGCATAGGCCACCGTTAGGCAGCCAGCACTGCCACCACGTGGATATCCTCCGTCTCCAATCTACATGTGTCAACGTCGGTAGGGTCCTCTTTAGGACATCATCACCAATCTACTCATCGCCTCCGCACCAGTCCTTGATGCCCTGCCCAGCCATGCCATCAATGCCTCTCTCCACCAAATTTCTTCATCGCACTCCTATATCCTCCTAGCATTGAGCTTCGGCTCTACCCATGATATCTAGAGGCCGCTGCCAACCTATCGTTACTCAGGAGCTGGTTCACCTTCTTTTGACTGCCACTTAAGAGCATTGTCTAGTCGGCTATTAGTCGTCTTTTGTCTTTATAGTCTTTAATGCTCTATCTTTCTCTCTCTTTTGCCATCGATAAAAAGATATTTATAAAATACAATGAAAATGCTTTTCTATCTACAAGGACATAAGTCTACATTTTTTATGCAAGTTTTACAAAATTTTATGAACAAGTGATTTTATCTATAAAATGCCATTATCATCATCTTTTTGTCCATTGCATTTAGTTAGTCTTTGTAAAAAGACTATTTTTCCATGTGAGAGATGTTAAGTGCATTTTTTTCTAAATCTGTCATGCCACCACCAAGGTCGGCCTCTCCATCGACTGCATCGGCCACCACAACTGGTGCTAGATGAGCCACAACTTGCTGCCTAGTGGAGCCATGCTAGGACATGTCAGGTAGTTAGGTCAACACAAATGTGGGCCGTAGTGGGTGAACAATGCTAGCTCGTAAAAATAGAGAAAACTTCTTTAAGGGCACTTTTGTTATTTCAACAATATTAGATAGCTATAATAGAGTGCAACGAAGGGAAAGATGACTGCGATGGCATTTTGTAGAACTTGCAGTTGTTAATTGCAAAACGTTGAATTAGGCACAATGGTAAAAGGTAGATTCTCATTAACAAAAAGGGAAGGGCTTGACCAGTTGGCGCTTGATTGACTTTACAACGAACTCATGGAGGAATAATGAATTATTACTTATGTGTTTGTGTCACCTATCGCTGCTCTTCATACCCTACACTGCTCCTATTGTCTTTGACATCATCATTCTTGACTTTGGTCTATGTGCGGCTGGCCTAATAAACCAATTGAGCACTCATTTATGACATGTTCTATTGGAAGCACATTTACTATGCCTCATGCTTCAGGCTATAGCTGCATTGTCGCCTCAAACCATAGTGCTATTGCTCATGGTCCACATTCACGGACACCACCAGTGGACCTCCTATTGCTGCATTGAGGAGTTGCGGGTATGTTGCCCCCTCACGCCACAGCATTGCCATCTTAATTATCATTCGCACATTGACGCATCCCTATTGTATGTATTGGTCATAGTCCATCGCTCAGGTTCTTCTTCACCTATGCTTATTAGTAATGAAATCTTTAAAATTCTTTAGTACCGGAACACCAAACTATTAAGAGGGATGTTGCATAGATGCATAAGATTGTAATTTAGTGCTCAATGAATTATCCTTAAGTTCTTTCTGCCTTTCGATAATTGAAAGTTCTATCTCGTTGACCGAAAGTTCTAGTCTATCAGAGTATCTGATTTTCTCAAAATTGTTCTTGGATTGGCCTCGCTAAAACAGTAGAAGTTCCAGCTTATCATAATGTCCAAATTTCAAAACCTTTTGCTCTATGTACTATGCAAAAAAAATTTGCTTGAGTACACCTCAGAAGTATAATGTTATATATCATTAGGAACGGATTAGGACAGTAGGCAAGTATTTATGCTAGAATCGACTGAGGTAGTTGTTGTTATGTGCCTAGATGTGTTGGTCCTCAATGGGAGGGTGAGGCTATAGGCTCGCCACCTTAAAGCTTGGGTGAGGACGAACAAACAAGGGAGGACTAGAGATAGTTTTAACTTTCTTGATTGATTCTAATTGAATGCCATGTCTCTTCTTATATAGAGCTGGCTCCTAGCAATCCTCTTAACAAACTTATCTAATAAAGCCTAACAAACTAACTGAATATATGAGATGGGCTACGTTCTGTTTATAGCATCTCCATCCCCCTTTCAAGACAACTCATCCTTGAGCTACGGTGGAGACCAAGGGGTGCCAGTCACCCATGTCACCCTAGTCCTCTTTCCCTCCTCCTTCAAATGTAGCTCGTCCTCAAGCTACAAGCTAATCTTCATAGGACAAAGGACTTGGCACATAGACTCATCCCTTAAGATTAAGCCTGTTACATCTTAGCATACTATATTATTATAAACTGAAAGAGTAAATAATTCCAACAATAAGATGAATTGCGATGCTACGTTGTTGTCATCAAGTGCAGGTGGACCCTATTGAAAACCTCCGAAGGCATCTTGACATCAACCAATGGATAGAGACTTGCAATTAAGGACCATTCCAATTGATCTGCATCCAGAACCTGACTATGATACCAAGATGTTATGTGCCTGGATGTGTTGGTGCTCAACATGAGGGCAAGGCTGCAGCCTCACCACCTTAGAGCTTAGGTAAGGAAGAACAGGGAGGACTATATATGGTTTAACTTTCTTTCTTGATTCTAATTGATTGCCGTGTCTCTTCTTAGAGCCGGTTCCTAACAATCTTCCTAATAAACTTATCTAATAAAACCTAACAAGCTAACTGAATGCATAAGAGAGGCTAAGTTTCGCCCATAACAGTTTATTGTGATGTCATAGGAAGAGAACAGCACAGACATCATCTGGGCAAATGTGTGCAAGCTTTGATTTTTTTTTATGTGTTGTGTGCTAACGTCTTGGATAATTTTGTTCTTGTTTATGTCATTATAGAAAAACCTTGCGTACAAGTTTCAGTACCTTTTCCTTCATATGGAAGTAACGTTCATTTGGATATGCATTAGTGGCTAAGTTCTGATAATAAATTCCAGAAGTGTTTTTATCTCGTAAGAGCACAAATATTGGCATGCATCAGTTAATGTTATATGTCATCTCTTGTTCACTGATAGTCAATCTTACTTCAGAGTTTACATCGCTAAGCTTATGTATTCCTTGATGCATATACAAAAGAATGTCTCCACATCTGTACAATGGCCAATGATGAACATATGGTTGCAAAAGGGCACTGCCATCCTGTAGTAGCTGCTAAGATGCTTCTGTGCTCGTTATGGCTTACGGTTAAATCGAACAAATATGTTACATTCGTGGCATAATACGACAAAATGGTTCTGTAAATGTTTTATCACTTGGATCTTGTTACAAAATGGTTCTGTAAATGGGTGATAACATGGGACTATTTTCAATGCAGGTGAAGAAAGGCCATCAACCCCTTGGGTAAGCATTAATAGTTGCTCCAGAATTTCAGTCATTAATCCCTTGAATCTTTAGGCAACTGATGCAAGTGTCCATGGCTAAGCTGTAGTATTGTGTTTTATGTTGCCGCTTTAGCTCAGTTCAATTTCAGTGACTGATGGTGGTTTCAAAATCTTGATGCAATCGTCCATTCCTAAGCTGTAGCATAAGTCTTTTAGATTGTCAAACACCGATGGTGGCTTCAAAACAATTTCCTAAGCTGTGAAGCTGGAGAAGCAAATCTGCCAGAAGATTGTACTGCAGATGGTACCGCAGAAAATTATTGCCTTGCGTCTTCACTTTCTACAACCTGCATTATCCTGTCATGGACAAGCATGTTAGCATTCTTATCTAATCTAGGTTTTAAGCAATATGTCGTGGATACTGTGATTTCCTTGATCTGTTTATTTTGTTTATGTAGTCCGCTGGACTTGTCCGGGGCATCGAGCGAGACTGCAATGTCTGAGGTAAGAAAGCTTATGTTATTTTACACAATGGTAGTGTTAGCAAATGCTGAACATCTGCATTACTTCCTCACATGATCTTTTTATTATGTTACTGATGGAAGGTACCCAGACAATTATGGTGGCCTAACAGGTAGCTGGATGGGTAAACAAAATAAGCACGGTAGGGCCAATCGCAGAGTACTCCAAAAACTTGTCAGGGAAATTGAAATGGTAGATCTGCATATTGAGGTAGTTGACCAGCAATTTTCCGAAAAGATCAATTTGCGCCAACAGGAAATAAAAGAAATGATTGATGTTGTTGTGCAGGTATGCAAATATTATTTCTCATAAATTCGATTCCTAACTGACTGTTTTTAGATAGCTTGGCATCTCTGAATCCAGACATTCTTAGATAGCTTCACAGGTGTGATTCCTAGCCGACTCTGTTATTGTAGAAGTTTTTTTTCTCTTTTGGAGCATTGTGGAAGCTGTGGTTAGCTGTTGTTATCGTTGATCCGCAGGTTCTCACAACTCTGGTATGTCATGCATCCTGAGTCTGATGTAATTTCTGACCTAAGTCCTCTATGCAATGTTGATGGAGCAATTGTTTATCATTTAAGCGGAATAATGAACAACTAGATGAAACGCACATGGATGTTGCTTTTGATAAGTGATGCGCTTTTTCTTAGTGACGTGGTTTCTTTCTATTCGGTTCAGACCTTATGTATGGCACATGAAACAAATTCCATTGCTTGTGCCGACTTCTTTAAATATGTTATGAATATACAGTGTTGACTTCCTTTCCAGCGGTTAAACATTGATTCTAAATTTCTGATAATTAGGAAACAAAAACAAAAGCGGTTAAACGGCGCCCATGCCCCGCATACAGCGCAGCGTCAGAGGACGGTCTTGGCCGGCAACTAGAGTACCTCGTAGACAGCCTACTATCTGGCCTTGCTTCTCCATCTCTCGATGTCATTCATATTGATTTGTATTAAACCTTATCTTTAATTGATCTGCTAGAAGACATTTTAGGTTTTCAATGCAAAGTTTTCCTCTGTTGCACCTAAAAAAGCTAGTTCCATGAGTTGACTTACAACTCTCAGCCACATATGTATGTGTTAATGTATTGCTCTCTTCATCCATAAGAATTTCAGCATGCATTCATTGCTCCGTGCAATAACCCAGCCAATTGTGTGTATCGAGACCATAAATGTTCTACATGCATTGCAGATCAGGTGGTTGGGATTAGAATTAACAAAGATTAATTACGGGGCTTCAAGTAAAACTAGCCAAAGGGCAGTGCAAAAACAATTTATTGTTTCTTCCTTGTCACAAAATTGGCAACATCTAGATTAAATTTGATAGAAATTGGTGCATATTACCTAAAGGAGTCTCAGTTGGCCTTGCTTTTCATTCATGTTATCGACTGATTTAAAGTTAGATTAGTACCTAAATGATAATACAAATGACCAGGAGTGCCTGAATGTTATCTACACACCACACCATCTGATTAGACAAAAATAACCAGCAATACCTGAATTATGTTTGTTCATTTCATCTCTTTTCATTCATGTTATCTACTGATTTAAAGTTAAATTAGTACCTAAGTGATAATACAAATGACCAGGAGTACCTGAATGTTATCTACACACCACACCTTCAGATTAGACAAAAATGACCAGGACTACCTGAATTATGTTTGTTCATTTCATCAGCAAATTTAAAGCTAGAGCAGTCGATGACACGACTCTAGATTCAATTCGATAATTGGTAAAAATTCCATAAAAATATTCCTCTCAAGAGCTGACCTAATGCAGTCATCAACAACAGAACTGACATTAGTACTATAGTTCGATGTATATGTTATCTTCTTTTCTCTCCAGAAATCAAAGCACCGTGCGCCTCCAGGGAGTGAAATGTTGAGTTTTAGATGATTAATAATAAAACGGTTAAAGAATTAATAAGTTTATTGGGATATACGTAGCATTTAATCCCAAGATGCTTAAGGTAATATATGTAGACGCTATAAAATAAGAAACAATATGACGAAGAGTTTCACAACTTTATTTAATACTTTTTTCATTTTAAAATTAAATTGATGAAAACCGTACTATGAAGGAGTTCAAATAGTTATCATGTCTAACCAAGTACTTAAGATTCAAACTTTATATATATAATACATATTTGCATAACACTTACATATGGTTGGGTGCTATATGTCAGTGTGGGTCGAAGGTTTCGATCACCAAGTTCAGAAGTTCATGCTCACTTTCCTACAACCTTATGCTAAGTGTTGGCCAGAGATTTTAAACAACTGGGTCGGAACATCCGAGCCTCAAATATGTGAGTAACGGCTATATATCATCAAGATGTGGGTATATAATCCATGCATCCCCTACAAAGCTATTTTGGTCATTGCACTTTCATTTTTCTATTTCCTAGCTTATTTTAGGGTTTTTTTATCTGTTCACCTAGTTCTTAAGATCCGATGATGATTTGAGTGAAAATCTTAGATGGTAGTGAGGATTTGTGTTTGTGAGTGAACTAGGAGAACCTGATCACTTAGGGATTGACATTGGGCTACTACTTGGTGCTTATTACTTTTAGAGGATGACATCTTAGACTGTTAAGTGTCGTATATTAACTTTTTAAAGCCGTGGATTGACCCAAACAAATTTGTAAGCATGGACCCTGCCTCTAAAAAAAGAGATAACTTTAAGTGTATCCTGGTTGCTAAGAGATTGTTTTGGTAGAACAAGTGACATCAGTGGTTGAAACTCGTTGTTCGAGTTGTAATCTTGGTGGTCACTTGAAATCAAGCGATACCTATGTACTTACATGGAGGCTAAAGGATTCTTCCAAATTACTTGCTTAGTAAGGCAAAAGGTTAACGAAGATCTAGCTCATAAAAGCTTCTTAACAGAAATCTAGGATCTATGTATCCAAGCTTTGAGTAAAAATATTTTGTGTTTCATGTGCTTACTCTCTATGTTTTGCAATTCGTGAAGTACCGGTGACATGTTCTTGTTGTGTTGTTATGCTTTTATTGCACCTCTACATATGCCTCTTGTTAGATTTCTTGAACATGTTGTGAGCTATTTGAAAGAGGGTTCATAGACTGATCGGAAGTTGCTAGTATAGAGTCTAGAGATTTTGACCAACACTTTTAGTCTTGTTGAAAATACTGGTAAAATGTTTCAACGTCTTCGACCATTGAATTTAACCGCTGTGCTGTGATTGGAGATTTATTTAGAAACACTCATTCACCACTCTAAGCAACATCTACGGGCTTTTAGATATCATACCTGTGGCGATCATATCTAGTGCCCGTCTTAATGAGCGAAAAGATTATCCTACGCTTACTTTGGGAAGAGAAAGCCCATGTTCAAGAATGCCGCCCATCTAGCCTACTTAAATATCTGTTCGTTACAATTTACAACATGCCACGCTCGCCATCGGCAGGAAACCGGCATCGTCCAATCTAGCCATGCGGGTTGTGTCAACAATCGAAAGCAAGAGCAGTGCAGCCTTGGCGATAAGGAAAATTGAAAGGAAGACGGTACGCGAGAGCGTGGTGGTTATCACCGCCAAGCCCGCTATTTATAGAGGAGCAACGACATTTTGCTCCTTGGCGCACAATGCCTCGATTTCGAGAGAAAAAGAAGAAAACGAATACATCAAACAATAGTACTAAGGTCAAGTATGCTGTTGATGAGTGCAGCATGTCAAATCTTGACAGGAAGATTTTTAGATTATTTTCACCATCTTTAATAGAACTGGATCTAAAGGTGTGGTGTTATTGGTTGGTCTAATTTTAAATCTATAAATGGAATAAATGAAATGGACGAGCATCATTTAGATGGTCCTGGTGATTTATTTTTTGAGATTCTTCTCATGTGTAGTTTATTTTTGAAAATTCGAACAAGTTCACAGTTTTTATTTTATTTTGAATTGACTTTGAATGTTTCCACATTTTTAATTGAGGTGCAAAACTGATCTATAAACTTGTGAGACTTTGTTTTTACAGGATGTTATTCAAAGTGTCTACAACTTATTTGAAGTTTTCCATATTTTTATTCCAATTAGATTTGTTGTTCCATTTTCTAAATTAAATTAATGTATGCAAATGCAATTTGAGATGCATGGAAAATCCAAAAAACAACAAAAATACACATAGGGTATTTTTCAACAATATCCATTATATTACTTTTCAATGTACTACAGTTTTTGGGTTCGTTACATGTCAACAACCATGCGACATTTTTTTTCGTTGGTCAACTACATGTATTCTATGAGTACTGCTCTACATAGCAAAGTAGAGAACAGCCAAAAAAGATGCCAAAGCCTGTTTTTCTGGTTGATCTATGTCGTGGAGTTTGTGTACTAGCAAAGTGTTAACGCAAAAATCTGGAAGATCTAATGGGGCTAAATCCAATCGGCTGAGAGGTCCGATGAAGGATTTAATGTAGTCATTGGCCGATTGAGATACTGAGACAAACCCGATGGAGAACTGTAGAAAAGCCCGACTAGATTAGTAGAAGATTAGATCAGCTTGAAGACAGGGGATTGTCCAATCGGGATCAGATCCGAGAAGCCCGAGGGAAGAAAGGAGAAGGATCGGCTTGACTAAAAAAAGGTCTGATAGCTACAGTGGAGAAGCCGATCAGGTTGTAGCAAAAGAAGACTCGGTTACAAATTGGAAGATTATTCAGATAAAACCGGGTTTGTAGAGGAGCCGTGGACTCCACAGCAGGGTGCTTATTTTTGTAAATTATAACCTTACTCAATTAGGGAGGTATAGCTGGTTAGTTAACTTTTTTAGGAATATTTTCTTTTGTTCTTACTAGGAAATAATGTCCGATGGTCGTAGACGCGTCGAACTCTGTCTGTAAATCCAGGGTATAAATATAGACCCTTTGGAAACATGTAAAATATCTCTCGATCATATACAAATTTGGTGCATCGCCACCCTAGTTCATCTAGGTTCTACCGACGGGTTCTGGCTCTCGACGCGGGGCTGCATCAGTTAAGTCCGATCTTCAACGAATGGGTAAGTCCCGTCACCATCCCGTTATGTCTTACTCTGTCTGAGGCTTTATCGTTTAGGTCTGACCTCTTAGGCCGATCGGATGTATCACATCACGTCCGTGCTAGACCTATCGGCCCATTAAGCTCCCTCTGCCGTCGTCAGTCTCGTGCTGCATCGGTTAGGTCCGACTTACGAAGCTGCCGACGGTAGATCGAGCTTCAGGCCTATAGTCTCCCACACGGCGTGCCATCGGAGTGCTAGCCGATGAGTTATCCACGATCTGTGATTCACGCCCAGCGCATCGGCCCCTCGGCCGACACGCATCAGCCATTAGAGGTGTCCCACGACGAGTAACGCCAAACGTATCGGACCCCCAGCCGATATGCACCCACCTTCAGAGAGGCGTCCCCTCATCGGCTCGGCTAGCCGATGGGTTCGTTCCTATCCTTACTACGGCATAGCCGATCCGGTGTCCTCCGTATCATCACCGCTGGTCCCGGCCTCGTACTGTCTCGGTTAGATCCGATCTTCGAGGTTCGGTGTTGATAGCGCTGTCACGGCGAGCGATGGGTCTCTTGCTGTCATATCCGGAGCGGCATCGGCTTTGCAGCCCGTATCTCCTTATCTTACTCCTTGTCTAGGCCGCATGCGCTTTCATCGGTTTTTTCAGCCGATGAATCACTGTTCGACTATCCGGAGGGATCCCATGCGCTTCGATATCTTCTGAGCACACCTTGGTTCCTCCATCGGCTCTACGGTCGACCGCTCGTCGATACCTGTCCACATCGGCTCCCCAGCCGATCGAACAACATCCCGAACCTATCGACAGACGGCTGATAGTGAGTACCTGTATCGCATTTGTTCGTCTCACTTACTTGTCAATTGCAGAGTCAAATTGACTGGCACACCCGTAAATCTCGAGACCTAAGGACCTTCACTGAAGATAAGCAGACCTTCCAGACCTTCATGTGACCGAGCCGTCGTCTCTCCTCGGTCGCGAGATTTTTTTGGTGGGGAGCACAAAGTTGATTAGCACATGGGCCGGATTATTTTATGATATTCCTGGACATGTTAGCTAGGGTGCGGTCTTTTTGGACGAGCCCTGCACCACGCCTCAACCGGCTCGGTGGGTGCAGGCGCCGGCTGATTGGTTGGTTGGCTGGTTGAAGGTTTGGGCCTGTCCCTGCCGATGCAAGAGCGACGCGCAGGCCTGGCTCCGCAGAAACGCATCTCCCCTCCGTTTCTCGCGAGCCTGGCCGACGCGAGCACTCACCTACCCACGTGGCTGTTTTTCATTGGCTATCCTTTGAAACGGTTAGTAAAAATTTTGAAAGTCAACCAAACCAAACAACTTCTCCACTAGCCTGGCCAGATAAGTTCAGTTCACGAAGCACAGTACTATTGTACGTTTGAAACAGGCCTATCTTGTATAAAATGAGCCAGGCTCAACTCTATACATTTAGCTGCTAGTTGTCGTCGGGTCCTAGTTTGAGTCAATTTAATTAACGTGTGTCCTGGTCGGTTGTCTACTGTTTGAGTCTGGCCTGAGTGCCTTAGTAAGCCATGGTACCCGGGGAATTTGAGTGGAAAGAATAGAAAAAAAAATAGAGAAGATAGGTAAATAAGGTAAGGTATTAGCTATAATTAATTAAGTATTAATTATTTTAAATTTAAAAAATAAATTAATATGATTTTTAAAATATTTTTTATATATTTTTCTATAAATATATCGTTTAATGGTTTAAAAATATGCGTAAAAAAACTAGAGACTTTACCTCTCTTTCTATCAATCTCGAATGCACCTAAGCCTATATCGGGTGGACTGATTTTTTTTTTTATGTCGTTCTGTCGAGGCTTCTCCAGGGAAGGCTGATGGTGATCCCACCTGCTTGAGATTATTGCCACCACCGTGAAGGGTTGGAGAAGAAGCTAAGATCTGGATATTGTCTTCATGGCCTTGCTGCTTGGTACAGTTAGAGCCCTATGTTCTGATCGTGACTTCAAATCACGAGTGGAAGGGAATCGTGGTTTTCGGTTTGGTGATCGTAAACTAGCACCTATTTGTTAATATGAGTTGAGAATTATTATATATTGTGGTTCTACCAGGATTAATATTTGCTAGTTCGTATCGTGAAAGACAGGGATATATCTAGGGTGATTGTCACTGAGTGCTCATCACATATACGATATAAATATTGCTCTATTTATTTTAAAATATAAGTATTTCTATAATTTAAAATTTATACCTTAATATAATCATTTTTATGCACTGATTTTTATAATGTTCAAAATTATTTTTAACAAAACATAATTACGAAAATTTTGGATATTTATGTCATTAAGAACCTAAGTGACAATATCTTAGTAAATCCTTCCCTTAACCCAAAAGCCTTATCCCAAAATTCCATTCAAATTTCAAGATTTAAATTTTAAAATTTAAATATCCCCCTTATTCTCCAAAGTCGTTGACTCAATTTTCTAACTTTGAATTCTGCTTGGAATCCTCCCTCTGTTTTCTCATTTCTTGAAATCTTCCAACAATCCAAAACATCAAAATATCCCTTTAGAATTCATATCTCCATTCAAACGATCCAAATTTTCAATCAAATAAATCTCTTAAATATAACGAAGGGTCACTATTCCCAAAGGTCGTCCTCCTTCAATTTCCTCTCCTTGGCCTACTTGGCCACCTCCCTTTTCTCTTCCTACGCTGCCCAACCACGCTAGTCTCTTCCTTTCTCCCTCCTCTTTCCACCTACCTACAGCCACCTCTTGCCTACCCCAGCAAGCCTGCTCACCCCTCCCGCACTCAACCTCAGCCCACGGCCGCTCAAACGCCCGCGCGCCCGCTGTCGAGCCATGGTGTAGCGCCATGTCCATGCCACGCTAGCCTGCTGGATTGCTCCATGCATAGCGTGGCCCGATCCGCTTTCGTTCTTCTAGGCCCACCCATCAGTCCACATCTTCCTCCCATCCTCTTCCTCCCCATGGAACAAGCACCACGTGCTCAGTCAATTGGCTGGGAGAAATATCTCCTAGTTAAAGCCGTGCTTGACCATGTCTTCTTTCCCCCATGCCAGCATGCTCTACTGCGAGCTGCCCCACATCACCTTTTCCTGCCCCTCGCACGCACCGCAGTAGGCCGCGAGATGCGCACCGCCTGACACTGCTATTGACCTTGCCATCTCATCAAATCGCAGCTGCCACTCTTTACCTCTTTCTTTCCTCTCTTCGATTGACAACATCATGATGTCAGCCACACCGCTTTGCCATAGCTACTGCACCGCCCTTATCTCCTGGAATAGCTCCTTGTCGCCTCTTGCTACTCTTTCTTCATCGCCTAGGCTAGCCAAGACACTTCGGGGGCCGTGCCACCATCTTTCTTCACTTTCCTTATGCGTCTGCTTCCCACTGTAAATCAACCACCCCTCCTCATCTACTTCTTCGAACATGGCTGCTCAAGCTCACCACATCGCAGCACCCAATTGAGCTCAAGCTCAAGCGCCACACATCCGCTGGCACATTTTCCTCCTCTTTCGATGTGATCCCCCTCTCCTTCTCACCCTTCTTCCTCTTCGTCCCAAAACACCACACACCATCAAGCCTCCCCTAAGCCGCCATTCTTTTGGTCATCGCCAATGACCTTATGTCGCATAGCCAAACCTCATCACCGCCACTGGTTAGACCCCACCGTGGGCCACCTCTAGTGCCCCTCCATTCATCTAAGCTGTTAGACCAACTCCCCATCCCTTACTCATTCTTCCACCATGCCCCGTTCCCTCTGATGTGTTGCCATTCACCGGGCACCTCTTGGGCACCATGTCATTGATTTTTGGCTAGTGTTTCTCTCCTTGATCAACACCACATGGCCACCACACAGCAACCACTTCGACCATGACGAGCCCACCCACACCAACAAGGTGTGGCCACCTTAGGCCAGGCCTATGGCTCTTGGGCCAACCACAAGGCCCATAAGGCCATAGTCCACCAGGCCCCTCTCACCTCTCTCTTCCATTCCCTCTTAGGCCATGGCCCATGGGCCAATTAAGAGGACCAAAGCCTAATAGCTTTTCGCTTCCACTCCGTAGACAAAGTCCATTTTTCCTTATTCCATTAAACCACACAACCCCACCTCTCAGCCTCTGATCCTGTAACGCCCCAAATTTTGCTCTGTCGAAAAATCCCATTTTAATTAAAAACATATTCTTAAAAACTTTTGATTTTTTTAAGTGTATCCAGGTCTATGTGACAAAAATCTCTAAATTCCATCATTTCTTTAAATACCAAATCCAGAGGCAAAAATCTCTTGAGATTCGACTCTAATTATCCTCTCCTAAATTTCCTCCAACTTTTGAATCCATTCTCAAAACCTTATATCCCCATAAATTCATACGATTAAATTCTCTATTTTCAAAAATTTTGACCGTACCGACAACTAATTCCTTCCCATCCAAAAAAAAGATCTAAATTTCACTCTCGAGTTTCAACTACCTGACAAAAATATTCCCAGCCCACTTAATATTTTTTTCGGGTCAAACTTATTGGCCACCCTATTCCACCATTCCAAAGCCACAGTCAACACCAAATATGCAGCCTTCTCTCCTTCAACAGCAAGTGGCCAAGAAATCGATCCGCCTCCATGATTGTCGCTAAAATCGGGAAGAGCTAATCTAGAATGCATGAAGGCATTGATGAGGTCAGGCATGACAAAGCAAGAGCAAAGGAAGAAAAAGCAAGCCAAGCCTAACGCACCAAACAATGTGAATGAACCCACACACTCCCCTAACGACTGTGAGGAGTGGCAAAACTAGGTTAGGGTATGTGCCCATCCTACCTTTAGTGGCAAAACCAGCAGCAAGCATAACTCCTCCACCAAGCCCCTCATCCTTGGGTGGGAGGAGATGTGGTAGAGGATGGAGCTCAACAAGGCCACCTCTGAGTCCATCGCGTCCACGTCCGGAGCCCTCCGATAGCGGATCTCCTTATTGGTGAAACAAAACCCTAATACACCCCCCACACACAAATAGAGCCATTGCGAAGGACACCCCGTGGCCTACCAGTCGCTAGCAACCCATGCCTGGAAGTACTCCGCTAAGCCCGAGCGAACATGGAAATTGATCCAGGCAAAATTCAATGCCTTCGTCACTCCATCCTCCGCCACCTTCCTAAGCTAGTAGCTAGCAAAGTGGATGGCGGTGAAGTGCTTCACTTAAGTTAGTTGGTCGTCCACCCACATAGCCTACTCATAGATAGTGAGGTAGGCCATGACATTAGCCGTCAACATAGAGAGCTCGACATGGAACTGCTCGAGCACCCCAACTACAAGTGAAATTGTGGGGGAGCCAAAGCCTGCAGTGAAGAAGACCTTGGACACCACCGCCTCATGGTTCTCGAATGTGGAGATTGCTTGGCATTAGTGCAGCTACCGGACGTCTTCTGCCCTAGGGTTCTTCTTGATGACAACTAGGGCATCAATCTGACACTGTCGTACCTATGAGAAGCCTAGCAAGAATGACTACTTGGGGCACACATGGCTCGTCCTATAGAAGTCGTTGGTGCCCTCGTCATTCACGTTGTTGTTGTCCTCATCGTCGATGCTGTCACTAGCTCTATCATTGCTAAGGGCCATGTCAGTGGTCACGTTGCTCCCACTAGCAAGATGTCCTCATCCAATTGATGACGGCATCATCACCAGCCGCCATTTGGTGAGAGAAAGACAAATCACTACCACTCACCATTACTTCGCATAGGAACCCACAATAGCAAAACCGAAGTGAAGTCACCAGTGAGTGTGCGAGTGCACTAGAGGTTAGTGACGTCTGAGGAGAAAAACGAAGCATGAGGGGAGTAGCACCAAGAGGTTGAAGGAGATTGGTGGAAAAAAAAAGGCGATAGACCAAGAGACCATGGCCAAAATCCCCTCTTTTAAAGTGCACCCGGGCATGCAAACCATGGCATGTTACATGTGCTATTTTGTCTCCACACGCCACATGCCCACGACAACTGACACAACTCAACATGGCAAGCCTGCCCAGTCATGTCACCAATTAGCATGGACTGACCAAGGCGAGAATCCAGGGAACTCGACTGTTGGAAACCAAAGCCACTCTAAATTGCAAGAGCTCAGCTTTGCCTATCACCAAACCCAAACCCTCAAGGGGCTACTACTAGGAGGACAACTCTAAGACCCTCCAGGGGCTCTAGAACCCTCACCCATAACAAGTGGCTCTGCCCATCCAGCACATAGCCCCCTTCGAGATATTAGGGGCCTTCGGGCGACCCCCGGGAACAAGCTAGCAACAAAGCTAGCTAGCCATTAGGATTCCCGATAGCTTGGATGGAGGCCCTCTAGGAACTCAAAGCTAGAGGCCCCTATCAATACACAACAAGACGGGGAGCAGTCAATGCTCCCACCTACCATCCACCCTGCTCGGGTCTCGCACAGTGGAGCAGCAATCGAGGCCCCAAGAATCTTAGATCCGTCCTTCGTCTAACCCCCTTGGATTTGTGGGCACCTATCAGCCCAATGGCGTAATGGGCCACCTGGCCAGCCCCTACCCCACCCTAGGATGTTACCATTCTATCCTCGAGTGAGGGCCACTTGTTGGCCATGCAGTTGATAGGACCACATCTTGGACCACCTTATAATTTGTTATGTACCGAATCATAATATATAAACACACAAGTCTACTCCAAGCAATAGGTTATCCAATTCCATCTAATGCTCCATTCCACTCTCCTCGATAAGGGTAGAACCACTCTTGCTCTCTATACACAGCTGTTGGATTTCGTTCCAAGATAATGTCCCTGACTGCAGATTCAACCTTTATCTGTTAGTGGACATAAGAAGATAATCAGACGCAAAAAACATAAAGAAATTCTACTGATACTCCCACCATTTCTAAATAGCTGTCACTAGATACTATTTATGTTTAACCTTTGACCAGTTGATCTTTTTTGAAAAAAAATTATAAATACTTAAAAAGATGCAGTGTTGTTGTGCTAGGCTCGTTCAGGCTCAATAAGCATCAAAACTATTACCACTAACATTCAAGCACTGGATAAAATTTCACAGAACCAGTGCTTAAGAGAGAAGTTGATTGTGAAAGTGCCTAATCTAGTATACTTGCAAGAAATAGTGACACCAATATTTATGTTTTTTTCAACCGATACAATTAGTACTCCCTGCACTAATGATAATATGAATCAACTAATTAAAGCTCGGATGGATTTTATCAATTATATCATGGTAAAACATCTGCGAACAATCTATTTTAATCAATGCTCCTATGTAGGTTTGATAACAGTGGAGCCTTTATAGAACAATAGCATGTATCCATTATTTATTATAGGTGCATAGAGTGAATGAAACTGCACAAAAATTGGTGAAAAGACTAACAAATTTTTATACCATGTCAGTAGCAGTAGCAGGCAGTAGCCCATGGATCCTGTTCTTCCAAAGTAAGTGAAAAAGGAAACACAACGACAACAGAGAGTAGGAAAGAAATGTTAAGGACACAAGTGATTTAGCGGGACTGAACATAAGATAGCAGAAAATAATTCAGTAGCTTTAGGGAAGCACCTTGCGCACACCGTGCCGGCGGTAGACACCGCAAGCAGCCAGTCGCTTCGCAAAACCAGCCGCGCCGTTTAACACTCCCCGCGTCGGGCGGCACATCAACCGAGAGCCACCTACACCGCCGTGGGATCTTGATCCAAACCCTCCCGTCTGCGCGTGCGTGCGGGAGCGAGGATGGCCGCGGCCCGCGGGAGAGGTGGTCGCTCGCCGCTTCGTCGCCGTGCTCCTCGCCCATGTAACGAAGCCGCGGCGGGCAGCGACATGTGGCTCCTCTTGTACCAACGTTAGATCATACTTATACCATGGCAACCACAGCGACACAGCCCCTCGTCTACCGTGAGCTTCTCTTTTGAGCCCATAGATTTTACATCCGATATATACTGGAGACCTGTGATGATAAATTTTAGTTTATACTAAGTTTTATAATAAAATAAAATTAAATATATATTTTTACTATGTGTATATATATATAGATACGAACGAGAACACCTCTTCTGATCTATAGCGGCAGCGGCATGAGATGCACTAGCACCGACGCTCATCCATCCCCATTAGACTGACCCACTCATTTTCAGGGTCGTGAGATCATGTGGCAAAGACAGCCAATGATAAGAAAATATAGCTTGCTGGTTAGATCCGAATCCCATGTTGAAGACCTAATCAAGAAAAGGTGAGACAACTCATCTACCCCAACAGACGCCTTGGTCAACCCTGCTGCCGCTTTCCTTGTGCAGCACTCGGCAGTGACGAGACATGGTAGTAGAATAAAGATTAAGGATCTGAGTTGTGAGAGATTAATTAATGGTGATTGGTGAAGCTTTTGTTGGCTTTCAGGATGATCAATGTGGTGGTGCACGAATGAATGACGAATTTACCCTCATGTGTATTTTTCAAGCTAACCATGTTCTTCACAGCGAGCGTGCGATTTGTTGTAAAATTAACTTTTCCTGTGCCACACATGTTGTATTACCCCTTGCTACTCAGTCCAGCCCAAGACACGCTAAACCAGGTTGTATTAATTCGTGACTGCTATTTGACCGCATGCGTCAGCGCATACTTTTTTAAAAAAAAAACTTTAATCTCAAAAACTTGTATTTAAAAAACTTTCATCCGAAAAATTTTTATCTAAAAACTTTCATAAAAAAACTTCCAACGAAAATTTTTTATATGAAAACTTTCGTATGAAAAAGGTGTAGGTTAGGAACACTTATGCTAAATAATAATCTTAGTATTAATCACGCTAGGCAAAGGTTTGGCATGTTAGTAATGAGGCCTACAAATATGGTAAACGGACCTAGATCGAGCTTCTGGCGCTACCAATGTTCTTTACTCTACTGGCCCCTGAATTTCACTGTGCCCGAAAATGAAAAGGCCGAGACTACACCACCAGCACGAGTAGACCCACGGGAACAAGCGAAATTTTGATAGGAAAAGATCTACTGTGCCTTTGACTCGAATCTAATATCTCTCAACCGCAAAAACCAATACAAAACCTCAAATTGGCTCATTTTATCTCTCCAACCATGAGCGGTTTTGATGATGCATGCCTTAACCTAATTTTTACATAAAAATACAGCCCAAAAGAATTTAAATAAATCCAATTGGTCCCTATTGGTGGCTAGAATGTGCGAATCCCATATATCAATCACATTGAAAAAAATAAAAATATTGTTCTCGTCTTCCTCAGTCATATCTGCATCTCCTCTCCCACCTGCCTCATGCAAGATCAAGCTTGTCTTATGGATCAGCGATAGCAAACACTAGGAGGGGTGGAGTGGAGCTATGTGGAAGAAGTCATCGAGGAGGTTGTTCTAGAAGAAGATACGACATTAGGGGGTGCAACCATAGTCACACCTAGATAGGCTGGGCAATAGAGCTCAAAATAGAGAAGGCGGTAGCATGGTGGTGAAAGTGAAGAAGCCATCGCTGGTGTTAGGTGGTAGAAGACTAGGCACCACCTAGCTTGGCCCTCCTCATGTCAGCCCTTATCCACCCTAAATTTGGAGGGAGATCACCACTGCCGTCTCATCCACCCACAAATGACCAACACTGTTGCACCTCAATCAAGAACATGTTACTCTAGGAGCAATCAATGCCACAGAGAGGAGTAGCAGTTGTTTGCACATCACTACCTCACCGCCCTATTCACCTCTAGCGCCATCTTTCCTTCGATGATGGCCCTCTCCACATTGACCTCCACACAACAAACCCCTTTCGTCTTCTCCACCGCCATCTTAAAAACCCTACTCCCATCGGTAACTCAAGCTCTACACCTACCGTCGTCACTACTCGCTCCCTTAAATCTAGAGAGAGGAGATTGATACACTGTGGTTGTTGTCGGCATGGGTCACCCACGCCCACACGGCCAACTCATGCTCAAGCTTCATGTAGAGTGGCTACACCAAGCTCAACACCGTTGCTCATGCTCCCAGCGAGATCAAGAAGGCAGTGATGGCTCGTCAACAGATGGCTTCCTAAACCTCTCCCTCAATCTTGCCATGTAGGCAACTCAAGCTCAATGAGGCAAGAGTACGGTGAGCTAGGCCTACCTCTGTAGAGCTTATCGTTAGGTGAGGTAGAGAGGGGAAGAGAGATGAGAGAGAATGAGAGGGGATAGGTTGAGAAAGAGGTGAGAGAGAGGTGTATGTGTCTCACATGTGACTATGCTTTTATAAGAATTAAGACAACAAATGCTCTAATTATTAATTAAAAAATATTTTTTTATTATTCTTTTTTTTCACCCTCATGCCTCAGCCAAGTTTCTATTTTATGGAGGCTAAGAGTCATTGTTGAGTCGTTATTAACCATAACGACGATGTTTTATCTCTCTTCTATCATCAAATATTACTGATGAGTAATACTAAGAGCCCATATTAATGACCATTCTACCTGCCCTTAGGCTTCTCTACAATATGGGCCAACGGTCATGGGTCTAAAATTTTATCTGGCCGTTTGTTCACCTTGAGGCCGTTAAAGTTGGCCGGCCACGTACTGCACGCTGGATGAGCTAGGAACAATAATTGGGCCGTGCGCGGTTGTTTTCTACAACCGGCAGCCTGCTTGTCTGGATGAGTGGACGGCGCCGGCGGCGAGGTGCTCCTGCTGCTGCCCGCCACCGTCTCCACCGCGCATTGCGTCTCGCGCTGCACGCATCGATCTCAGCACTACACTACTACAGCACATGCAGTCGCTTGCTGAACAAACTACACGGCCAATTGAAGAAATAGCGTTCGGTGGATAACATGCAGAGCCAGAGACTACATAAACATGCCGAAGATACGAGATTACATAAACCTGCCCAAGAACAGATATGGATGTACTCTCCGTATTTGTGGCATTTACAGTTACTACAGTATTCCAATATAGCCACACTATAATTAGTGCGTGGGGATAGTACAAGAATTAATTAAGCCACCAATTCTTTCCCCTTACAATGGACCAATACACGGTGTAGCAAGCCAAATGGAATAATGCAATGCAGAAATACCTGCATCATTCAGAATTTCAAAAGGCTCAAGCATAATCCGCTTGCATCCAAAATACCACATGTGTAATGCCAGATAAGCTTGACGTACCATAGTGGAGCCCATGGTGCTGCAGGGTTAAGGAATGGGTACGGCCACCTGTACGTTTCAAAGAAAAATATGCAGCTGACAATTTTGAAGTCCGAAATAATCATGTCTTAAGAATATCTAGTACTTCTTGAATATTGTGGTAGCACAGTTCATTGGTGTCCATTGGAATATTGGATAGTAACGGACTAACAGGACGGTAGAGAGATTAATTAATTGCTTACCAAACTGAGAAGATGCAAACTAAAATGTGTCGTAACATTTTTCTTTTTTTCTTTTTTTGCCAAATAGAATCGACCGATGGAATTATTATTGATCTCACCATGTCAGGCCACAAACATGTGCGACCCATTGGATGATTACGTAGAAGCATGTCCAAAGAACGAAATACGTCATTCTGAACCAAGGGAACTCCTGGGATACAGTAAGAATGATGATACAGAAAAGAACGGTATATGTTATTCTGAACGAAATTGCTTCGGCATAAGTTTGTTTAGTTTGACTTTGACTATACCAAGCTGTTAAGAGTAGTCTCTATCAGCAGAAACACAAAGTTGAAAGAATGAATGCAGCCCATCACCTGCAAATTGTGGAGGATTTGAGTAATCTTAAACTTTAGTAAAGTAATCAATTAGCTGAATGTTGGTCAGATGAAAATATGGATATGCATGGAAGTTTTTCAGTCATCTTAATAGTAAAGTTAGTTTCGTAAAAAGAGTTCCTTGTTACACCGTACTAGTGAAAGATGACACTAGTATGGATAAAATCTAACCGTATCACAACCGTGCAAAGTCAAGACTCCTAATGAAGTCATTGTTTTTTAAAGTATTTTCTGCACATCTAGCTCATATATAGGAGTATACTGACAGCATCATACTGTTAATCATCACTCACTGCTTTGAGGCTGAAATGAGCTGAGTACATGAAGGGTACTATCAGAGCCCAGAAGACCACATCTGTCAGCACAACCGCGCCGCCCAAGATCTGCAGTTGGAACGCCAGAGATTACGAGTTATTCATTTCCATGTCATTCTGAAGTTGAAGGAGCAGCAAATTAACTGCAGACCTGGTAGACAATCTGCATGAAGGGCCCCAGCTGGTAGTACAATCCAGGTCCTCCCTTTTGATCGGCACCATGGTTTATCTCCATTAGACAGCTTTCTTCGATCTCAGGTAGCATGGTGAGATGGTGGTGGTGCGTTGAGTAGATGAAGCATCCGTATGCAGAAAACAGCGTAGCAATCTGCATGTTTCAGGCATGCATTGAGTCCTGAAACCTTTTGCAATTTATTTTACAAGTTCCTTACTGTTTTTTATGCTGAAAAACTAAGGAAAAAGGGATTTGGGGGGGTACCACAAAATAGACGATCTCTAGCATGAAGGTCCATCTGCGAGAAGTTTGATGGGACGAAATCAATTCGTTGTTACTGCTTGTACTTTTAAGGATTGTTGTCAACATCGAGAGGTAGAAAAACTATGCAATTTATCGGTGACACACGTACGTACTCCGTGTAGTACACCATGATGGTTAGGTCGTAGGTCAGCGCGTCCCACAGCAGAACGCCGGCGAGGGCGACCACGGCTCCGGCTCTGGACGCGAGCAGCCACGCCGGGTGCACCCCGCTCCAGCGGCTCCTCCACATCGCGGAGGCGCCCGAACCGATGGACGCGGCGTCCGCCACTTGCGGCGGTGACGTCGCCGGCGTGCGCCTGCGAGACAACATCGCCCAGAGGGATGCCGCGACGGAGCCGGCGACGATGGCGAAGCAGAGAGCATCGCTGATGAGGCCCGCCATAGCTAGGCTGGGTGGATACTGGACAGCCGGATCCCGCTGCGCACTGTGCTACGCCCAAGAGAGAGCATGCGAGTGATCGATCGAGCGATCATCATACCGTGCAGAATTGTGGCTGCTGCCTTGTCGCCGAGTTACCAAATTGACCGGCAGGTGGGTGTTGTTGATAGTGTTCGGTCCGGACTGGTTGCTGCCACTGCTTCCAGCTTCGCGATGTGCAGGCATGCAGTGCAGCGAGCGGATCGGAGCCAGCGACGCGATGACGCGGCTGGGAACGGTGCGCCGTCTCGCCCCGTACGGCCCAGCCCCAACCCGTAGCACGGCCCAGCTTAGGGAGCAACGCGGTGATGGACTGGCGGCCGAGGACGAGGAGAGATCGGAGAGCCCCGGCCGCCGGTCCCCACGTTTGCCGTGACGCGTCCTCTGAACCTGAAGGTTGCATGCACCTGGGCCCGATCGCAACAATCAACAAGAACGACCCAGCGTAGCCTACTGACATACGATTTTTTGCTCATCTGGATTCTGGAACTGTCTTGAAGTGTCCCCAGCCTTAGAATTTACTACTGCTAGTTTACAGCAATATGGTCGCAATACTGTGATACTCTGTCACTATGCTTGGGGTGAACTTGGATAAATCCATATGTTTCTACGATTTCTTTTGGGTTGCAAGGTGACGGCCAGACTTGACTTCGTAAGCATGTTTGGTGCGAAATACGAGGCATATACGCGCAGCTGTTTTACGCATATTTTACGACCAAGTAGGCAGGATAAAGACAACGCGAGTCGATCGAAGTCAAAGCCATGGGGTCTTCAACTCAACCGCGCCGTCGCGCGGTCGCAGAAACTAGCCTCGTTTCGTGGTCAAACAACGCGGCCGCCCCTGTTTTCCTTTCCATCTCGGCGATGGCAGCTACCGTGTAAAGCAGACACTTTTTCTCCATGATATCTGTGTCAAAATTGCATGGAATCTCCTCATCTCACCACACATCCATCTTGCATATCCAACAGATTACGGCATATTCCTCTGATCTACGCTACTATGCTACAGAAAGTACTAGTACATGCTTATCTAAGGTGGACACAATCACACAAAACCATGAGCAGAAAAGGATGACTGACAAAAATCCACATTGTCTTCAATCCTTTCGATAAGCAATCTAGCTGAAGTTCTAATCAAGTATAACCTACGGAAATGAACATGACAATAAACTGGAAAAGAACAAGCTGACAATTTCTGTACTGCAAATTTTCACAAAGGAGCATGGTAACAATACACAGCGAAGATGGGGCAAAAAAAGAAAAAGAAAAAGCGACTCTACAAAATTTCTGGCTGTGTAAAAGCAGCCGTCGTTACACAGCAGGAAACAAAAGCCTGCCCATCATCATCATCTACTCATCGGGTTCCAGCCATTTCTTCAGGTTGCAAAGGGCCTCTGAAGACAAGCTTTTGCAACATCGAGCCCTCCTAATTGGCGCCTGATTGGGTGAACCACCGCCGAGCTCAGATCCAAAGCAAATGACGATCACCGTGAGGTTGTCAAAGGTCTGGAGCCTCTTCGCCTCCATGGCGAGCTCCCTCGCGCACCTCTCAGGGTCATCATGTCGCCGGAGCCCCTTGCGGACTGTGGTCACCGCGTGCTGGCTGGTCATGACGTCCCATATCCCGTCGCAGCCTATAATGAGGAACTCGTCGTCCTCAGTAAGTGTGGTTTGCTGAAACTCTGGCTCAGCGATGAGAGGTGACCGTGTGCCTTGAGGCATTTTCATGTCCCAATCCCCCAGTGCCCTAGTCACAGATAGTACTCCATTGAGGTAGCCATCTTCAATGTATCCCCCACACTCAGTAATCCTTTGATGCTCTGCGTCGTATGTTGGCCTGTGATCGCGAGACATCTCCACAGCTACGCCTTTCCTACATAGGACTGCGCGGCAGTCCCCAGCATTCGCGACCAACAACTGCCTGCAGATATGATGGAAAGAAAAATGAACACACATACAAGCATAGTGTATGGTGATCTGCCGCGTGCACATATATGTGTTGCATGTTCACCTTACCTTCCAAATATCAAAGCTGTAAGAGCTGTTGTTCCCGACGATCGGCTGATGGCCAAATCATCAGCAAGAGCAAGGTCTGCACTCAAGAACGCTTTGCGGATAGAGCTCTCAACTGATTCATAAAATGCTTCATCTTCTTCTAATGCTTGTGGGAATTCAGAATCCTCAAAGAACCACCTTATTGCATGCATTTTCATGTAGGCTGCTGCATCTGGACCCCCATGGCCATCAAAGACCTAAAAATACGGTTGCACAATCATTTCAATTGGTGCTACAGAATATGATAAACGGTTGAAGCTCTTAGTTTCTTACATACCCCATAGAAGGCATTAGGTGCAGGGCACATCAACAGTGAGCCAAGATGACCAGAAAGATCATCAATTCGGATATGTTCATCTTCCATGTACCGCCTAGGTCCAATATCAGCAAAGCTACCAGATCGAATGTTGGGCGAAAACTGTAGTGATTCCACGGGTGCCTTAACCATCTGCATTAAGCACAAAAGAGTTAATTATGGTGACGCTCATCCAAGGCGAACAACATATGCCCTCTTTAGTATGCCGACTAAAAAAAGATACATCCTGCACTATATCTCGTGGGAAACGTTTCCAACTTTTAAATTCTACACTACATCTCGTGGAAAACATTTCCACTTTTTAAATTCTTGTATTGAGCTGCCCACCATCACACGACCAATCATTCAAATCGTTTTCATCGTTTTTTTAGGATGTTTCATAAAAATTTCTTACAGGCTCGATTAACCAAAACGTTCAGCTACACAAACATTTCAATACTGAGTTGATCAAGTATGGACTTAATATGTGCATATTTGAATTCCTAAGTAAAAGTCCACAATACAACGAATATTTATAGCATAACCAAACATTTAATCCAACCTCAACACGGTATTCCGTCCACTCTGCCAAATTTGCAGGATTAATTTTTACTTGAATACTCACCACCTTACCACAATCAAGTAAAAATTCCACCGAGATTAAAAAACAGATGATTTTTTCAATTCATAAGCAAAAAAATTTCTTGAATTAACCACAGGAACACTCAAAATTAGAATATTGGCGAAAAATCAAGAACACGAGTTATTCTGACCAAAGATGAAACCCAACTCTAGAATTGCCGAATCGTCATCAAACTGAAAAGGATAATCAAAGCCCCTAATAGCTTAAAAAACCAACTCACCACTTCAGGAACCTCGACGGCGGCTTCCGAGCCAGCCTCCGGTGACATCTCCTCCACCGGCGGCGGCATCTCGACCACCACCCCGTCGACCCCCTTCACGGAGCACCGGCGGTGGAACGACGCCTCTAACAGCGGCACGGCCTGATACATCACCTCCGCCCCGGCCACCATCTCCGCCTCCGCCTCCAATCCGCTCAACAACCCGCTCCTCCCCACCGCGGAATCCAACCGGAAACCACCCAACCAAGAACTCACGATCCAATTCCAACCTATCCCCAACCAGCCAGACACCGCTCGGCTCCAAGCTTTCAACACCACCTCTCGATCGACCTCCTCAACAATCAATTAATCAATCACACGCAAAGAACCTACTTGGCTGCAAGCTTTTTTTCCCGGGACACACAACGAACACGAACACGAAGGCTTCTTCCCTGATCCGAAGAGAAGGATGAAAGAAACGGCGGAGATAAAAGAGAGGAGGTCTCCATTTATGCGCGCGTGTGGGGACCACGCGCACCGGCGGCAGCCGGTGGGTGGCGGGAGGGGGCGACCGGCAGGTGGCCGTGACGAGACGACGGGACCCGGCTGGCTACGCGCTCGGCGGCGCGGGCGGGTGGGGGTGTACCGGTGTTACCGGCACGTGCGCGTCGACCTTGTGTTGGGACTTTGGGTGTTTTGGCTAAGGCTTACGCGATGGGTGATGCGTGCACTGATTTCACACCTTTCGCGTGTACAGACCGGAGACCGTCCGTTTTTAGGGGGCTTTTGTTTTTATTTTTTATTTTTGAACTCGATTTGGGCGGCCCGTTTATTTCCGTTCCGTGGTGTAGTAGGAATTTTTACGGCATGATTATAATCGTAGTTAGTAGTAGTAAGTGCAATTTAAAACGTGGTTGTTTTTTTAAAAGGATTTACCCTGGATATAACGGCTATCTCATTTTTAAAAATGTATATGTTAATATAGAAATCCTAGTATAATTTTATTTTCTTGTGGTTATACCGCGATATACCTTATTTTATATCAATAATACACTCATGTTTTACAACAGGTTTTAGAATTGGTCTTGGTATAAATTGATAATAAAATGTTGGATTATACGCAGATGGCTAAAAGTAGATTGCTAAAATACTCAGACAATACCTATAAAAACATTGTGAAGACAAATTGTTACTCTAACCACAAGATTAATTAGATACGTGTAAGCTTAGCAACCTCTCACCACATCTTTTGTCTTCCTGTGTAGTTTACTTTCTCTTGTTTTTTTCAACCACTCCAATAAAAGCATTAAAAACGTAAAGGTAAAAATAATTGTCGTAGGGTATAAAGGTATCACTATAAATTTAAATTTATGTCCAGAAGGCAATTTTGGGAGGCCAGTTATGTCTAGAGGTGGTATTTGCCAAGCACATTTCAATAGACGACACAGATCTTCAACATAAGTCTGACGTAAGTGATTAGTGACCAAAAATATGAATCAAGGGATCAAAGCGAAGTAGGAGTAGTACACGCCACTTTTCAACGGTATTGCTAAGGGATTAGCGCCGATGAGAACAGTCAGAGGCCCTTTGCACTCCACGCAAGATGGCTCTGTGTGCTCTCACTAGGGAAGAGTAGGAGGTGGTGCAGAAAAAACCGAGCCTAAAAAGAAATTGAGAGCGAGACCGAACTACCGGAATGGTCGGTCTTCGATCCATATTTCGGTCGTTGGCACCAATTAATCGTAACACCTAAGAAATCCAAAAATCGAACCACCTGAAGCACAGTAGCAACCCAACTCCACGACACGAATGCAAGTATTTCCGTATTATGGCATTTTTGAACGTATAGAACATTCAATTTGGTTTATTTGATTTATTTTCATGTATATGGCTTTGCAGTTTCCATCTTCAGCCCAATTCAATACACCACAACCTTATGACTTACGACTTAAGTAGCAGCCCAACTCCATAAGTCCAATCGACCACTACAGTACTACTCTAATCCAACAATTCAATCCCCGTACTCTTAATTCTATCCTAACTCCATCGCCGCTTTACCTGCCGGCGCATGCTACCCTGCCGCACCGCGGCAAACACGCTCTGCACCACCTCCGTGCCACGCCGCACAGCTCTGTCCCGCCGCCGAGCCGAGCCGCGCCTCCTTCTGCAGTCCTGCTAGCTGCTGCCACGCTGCATCGCGCCTCCACCTGCTGGCGCGACGCTACACCGCCGAATAGCACGACCGCCGGAGCGAGGAGCACGACCGGCAGAAGAAAGCAAGCGTGCTGCACTGCTATGGCCCGGCTGCGTTGAGTGCAATGCATGTGCTCGGTCACACCGAAGACCGAAACCAAATTTTCGGTTAACCGAATGATCGGAATATGAACCGAATTTTCGGCGCTCGCACCTTAGGAAGAGGACGGCGCCTCGGGCCCTCGGCGCGTGCCCTGCACGCCACCCTTGCCCTCACCTTTCGGCTTCCCTACGCGGCGTCGTGGAGTCAACGGGGGGTGACTCTCCCGCGGATTCCCTGCCGCGCGCTTCCCGTCCCCGGGGCCCGTGGAAAGGAAAACCACCAGCTTCCCAGAGTGGATCGGGCACGCGCTCTTCCGTGCGCCCGTGCTGCACGGTGCGTGGGCGGCGTCCACGGAGACCCATCCCGCCGCCCCACGGAAAAGGCATCGCCCGCGCCAGGGGTTTCACCGAAAAGGCGTCGCGGAGCACCTGGTTTATTCGATTTTTTGGCCCGCGCGCGCGTACGCTTCGTGTCGTGGAATCGCGCGCTGAGCAGCTAGCGTCGAACAAGTGTACCGCACCGGCGGGCGGCGGCAGGTGCGCCGCGGCCGCTCCGGCTACGCGTGTTCCGCGGAACAGCCGCCTGCTCGTGCACACGCTGCTCTACCTCGGATCCTCGGCTCCGTAGTGGAGGCGGAGCAGGTTCGCGCTCGGCGGCGTCGTGTCGTGCCGTCGCTACAGTCTCCTGACACCGGCACGCAGATCGGTCTGGATGCCGGCTAAACTCTGCCATCGCTTGCACATTGTTTACCACCAACATGTTAGCCCCCCAAAATATCAAAGTACCAAGGGGGCCAAACAAATCTGGTGCTAGTGCCTAACAATCACGCGCCTCGGCGAACTAATCCATCAATCTAAGCATGGTGTCATGGTCTCATTGACCGTACACTGAACTAATCCACCTGCAAAATCAATGTGGGTACGCCATGCTGACGTAATCCTGTTTCTTTTTTCGGCGCTGTTCGGCAGCCGAACGGCCTCTTTACTTCTCTGCTGTATCTATTCTTCTCTGCTCTCTTTCCCTAACATCTCTTTCGGGCTGCATGTAACACTTGTTGCTCCCCCTCCATGACGCCAAGCTAAAAAGGTAATACTAGCGAAAAGGTGCCGGCATCCAAATTAGGGAATCAACGGAGCAGCGAAAATATCAACACATGAATACACAGCTACCACTTGGGCGGCATTATTGGGGAATGATACCGTCAATCAAATCTTCCTTGCTTTTTGGAACAGAATGAGATCTGCTTTTCTGCTGGGAAAATATCTCGTGAAAAGAATGTCATGGACATCTCTAGCTTCATTTTTACAAATTTTAAGGCGATTTTTTAATTTTTTTTTAAAAAAACTCTTTGAGCCCTTGAGAAAGATTCTGTCCAAATAGAATCAGATGTTGTGATTGATCTTTCGGTGGTTGTTTATCAGGCAATTTTCCCTTGCTCCATTTTGCTCACAGGCTGTAACTTGGATACAATCCCTGTCAAATAATATATGCGGAAAGGCACAGCAACAAACTATCCGGGGTAGTTTTTTTTTCCTTTTTACTTTTTCTAGATAAAAAATATTTCATTTTTTTTACATATTTCAAGATAAGGTTACCATCTATGAAGATGCTATCCGAAACTGTATCAGATTTTGTGATTGATTTCTCTATAACTGTAGCACTTTTAAACTTCGATGTTGGTTTTTGGGCATTGGGCTTCTGCTGTTCTGCAACTGATGTTAGTGCAAAATATTAAAAGTGCAATGCAAGCATTCAACTGAAATCAAACAGGCATTGTTTAGGAGAGTATAGTAGCTTATATCATCAATGTAAATGATGGCAGTCCAAACAAAACAAATGCGCGTAATGTCAGAAGTAACTTTTGCGTCTCTGGTACTGGTACCTCAATGACTGAGTCCACTAAGTAAAAGTGAATGGAATATACAAACAATCGATGTAATATAGCATACTTACTAAACATAATCCAATTTCTATGCCAACAGGATCTGTGTATTGCTCCTGCAATGTTCACTAAACTTCTAATGAACAGAACCCTGTATCATTGATGTAAGTGATGGATGGACTCGAGCAGTTTTCATTGACCGTGCAACACTTCGTCCTTCTGAATATTCCTCACCAAGAGGCCACCTTGGACGCAGGTCATACTGTACCAGTTAAGACATTTATCAGGCACGATAATAGCCAGCCGGTCTTATAAAACATAGAACTTACATTGTATTAACATCAGGAGTAGAGTACAATGACCAAGTACAAGATACCTTCCATAACACAAATACACAATTACGATCTGAAGTGCATTCTATTTTAATGTAAGAAAATTAGACAGCCTGGTTCTGAGTTCTGACGATGTGCAAATTCCATCTTCCACGATATTAATTATAGGAAAACATTTTTCATGTGGTCTAATGTCATCCTAACTCAAAAACGTTTTACGTTTGTTCTCTAAGTAAACACTATATTGAAAATAACCCCCTAAACTGATCTTCATGGTGGATCTGCCACCATCACATGGCTACCAATGTCATAAATATTGACTAGCTCTGCTTACAGGCCCAGCTGATTTGATCAATCTCACCCCAAATGCTGTGCATTGGCAAATTGCCAATTTAGGTCAGAGCTCTGGATAACTCTGTGATACGACTTGGCTGGAAGGAGGCAGCACAACCAACAGCAAGATAAACTGTCTTTGTCAATCTGGCAGCACACCGTGCTTCCCCACATGGGCATCAAATTGAAGGGGGCATAAGGAAGAACATAAAGGCAGCAATTGGGATGGGGAAGATGGGCTAGGGACTGAAAATGTGGTTTGACTGTTTGACTGGCTTGGATGCGATTTTGATATAGCACAAGGTCACCTGTTCGATAACAATATGGCAAAGCTTATACATATGGTAGGCCACAAAAGTAAAATGGCAACAAAACCAGATTTGGTAGGTAATTCGCAACGTTTGAGGTTTGAGTATCTGAGGTTTGGGAGTCAAGGGTGAAAAAAAAAGACTCTGGATTACTTGAGCTAAACGAAATTACCAAACTTCAACTATATTGCCAAATGCAATTACTTGGGATTAAAAGGAGACATATGCCTAATGTACCCAAATTAAGGTCAAGAACACTGAACATGATATAATCTATCCAAGTCTCACATTTGGATGCTCATTGAAATGCCATCGGTTTAGTTTTACACTCTTCCTCCTTGTCAGTTGCCACACCAACTGCCTTTTAATAAGACCTTTTTTTTGTTGTTGCAGCAAAGAATTGATAGCATATAAATGCATTTTAAACTACCAAGTCATAAGAAGCAAAAAAGTTTTCTGTGCTTGATAGTGCACTTGGTTTGTTCCTCATCAACTGAGCATATTTATTTGTCACATTACCTGCATATCATCAGGCTCATCAACAGCAGGAGGATCATCAAATCTGCCTGCAATGAAATGCTCAATGCCAGTCCAAGCAATCATGACGCCTGCAAATGTCAGGATTATGGGGAAACTGCTTAAGAATAACTAAGGGAATTAAGAGGAATCTGTAGTCTATATGGAAGAAGCAGTCAAAAATAAGTTCAAATGCTTTGGTTTAACAAGTCAAAAGGACAAAAAAAAATAAACAGTACAACAAAAACGCTTGGCCAAGACACAAAAATAAATAAATAAATAATGTAAAGTCTAGATTGAGACAAAAAAATGAAGATATGCAATGAGCTGCATGGAAAATGGCATTGAAATCCTAAATACTTCTGTGAATAATATGATTGAATATTACTGATTTACTATTCACATGGTCATGCAAATAAACATTTTACCATTGTCAGTGCAAAGCCTTGGGGGAGGGCATACGAGCTGTAGGCCATTCTTCTCAGCAATATGATTCAAATGAGTTCTGACATACTGGTTTGATGCAACGCCTCCTGAAACAACCTTTAATAACTGAGTCAATAACACACTGGATGAATTAATGTAAAATTGTAAAAATTCTAAAATTAATCAACATCAAGATATCTGAATTACAAAGTATTTAATAGAAGGCTCCATCTTCAATGCCCATTCAACAGCTCGCTGGCATCTTTCTTCCAAATGTAAAACAGCAATTCGCTGCAGAGGTCAATATCATCAGAAAACTACCAAAATCTTCATGAATGATGAAAATACATTGCCTATAGTGTAAAACCTGAAAAGAGGCAGCAATGTCCGCCCTTAGTTGTCTGTCTTCATTTGTCGCAGATGAAATAGGAATATTATCTGTAGATCTACCATAGCACAAAACAACAGAAGAGTTACAAGACCAATAGTCACAATTAATTAGATTGCCATGTCTGTTTCACGTAATAATGATAAATCTTCCCTTGGAAATAAAGACACACAAACATTCTATACCCTTTTTACAATGGATTCCATGGGGGAAAACGTACACCTATTCTAACAACCAGTTTTCTAGCAACTTGCAACCTCCTATTATTTGTAAAACATTATTGTTCCCACTTTTGTTGTTCTTGTTATTTGATCTAGACCATTTCCAGCACAGGTTATTGTATATACGCTATAGCATAATGTGTACTCCCTCCATTTCAAAATGAAGCTATTTCTACCACTCAAGTTTTGTCCCAAAATGAAGCTATTTCTCCACCTACCCCTTCATCTCAACCATTTTATTTAATTCCTTTGCCTATTTTTTCTTCTCAACCAATCATAACATTCATCCAATTATTTCTACCTACATTCTTAATACCCGTGCCTACCTTCAATAATGCTTACATTTTAGGATGGAGGCAGTATGTAGTATGTAGGTGTTCCTTCAATTAATAAAAAGGACAATGACATTGCATGTTTGAGACAGACTTACTAAACTTGTAGGAATGGTTGCAATAGTTTCATGTTAATTTCCTAGGGCTTGACACAAAAAATTCAGTAATTTTTTTTAAAAAAAGGTACTGTAGATTATTGAGAGTAAAAGTCAAGTGTCTGCTTGTTGAACTAGAATATTGGACCTGAGTGTACCTATACTAGGGAAACAAATTGTAGTCAAGGAGAGCAAACAGCATACCAAATACACTATTTATTTGACACACCAGCAGGCATATTAATCTTATGATAAAGATGATTGCACAAGGACTAAAACAGCCATACATGTTTCTGGATTCAATAGCCAATCGAACTTGAGTCTTCAGACCAGCATAAGAGAAATTGCAATCTTTGTGTTGTCGCATTGGAACCTGGAAGTTCACAAAAGAAAAGGCAAGCAAACATCACGTTGACCTACCAGTCATGATAAGTGGATTACACAACATATCTACCCAGTGGTTGCAGAAAATCTACATTGGCAAACTTACTCTAAACTTAACAGCATTTGGATCACCTTCTAGGGCAAGCTGTTCGAGGGCAGGACCGCCCCCTTTCTGCATATCAAGGCCCAACCATCTCGCTGACTTGTCATAAGCCTCACCAATTGCATCATCTATTGTAGTTCCCAGTTGAACATATTGACCAAGTCTATGAGCAAGAACAAGAAGATTGTGTCCTCCTGAACATATTATCTGGTTAGGTAGCTAAACACCATAAAAGAAAATTCACCAAACACACAACGTTTTTCTAGCGTGAATATCAACATGAGTATATCAGCTAGATTAGTACATTGTTAACGCCAAAATTTGGAAAGTCCACGGAAAGATTGGAAAAAATGATCAGCTTAAGTAAATAAGAGTCCGGTTGCTATAGGGAGGAAGCCGATCGAACGAAGCAGGGAAAGATTCGGTCCAAAATTAGAAGGTTATCCAAATGAGACCGAGTTTGAGGAGAAGCCGTGGAATTCACGCAGGGTATTCTATCTATCTAAATCGTATCTTATATGGATAGGAAGATTTAGTTAGTTTAGTTAACTTTCTTAGAGATATTTTTCTTTATCTTTGTTAGTAAATAACGTCCGATGGTTGTTGTAATCGCGTCGGACTTTGTAAATTCAGGATATAAATATAGACCTCCTGGAAACATGTAAAGGACATCCTTCGATCAATACAATTTCGGTGCATCGCCACCCTAATTTATCTAGGTTTTTATCGGCGGGGTCTGGCTCTCGATGCGGGGCTACATCGGTTAATTTCGATCTTCGGCGAAGGGGTAAGTCCCGCCACTATTCCGATATGTCTTGTTCTGTCTAAGGCTGCATCGGTTAGGTTCGACTTCTTAGGCCGATCGGATGTATCGCATCACGTCCGTGCAAGGTCTATCGGCCTATCAAGCTCTCTCCGTCGTCGTCGGTCTCGTGTTGCATTGGTTAGATTTAACCTACAAGGCTGGCGACGATAGAATGAGCTTTAGGCCTATAGGTCTCTCTACGACGTTTCATTGGAGTGTTAGCCGATGAGTTATCTATACGTTGAGCAATTCGCCCAGCGTATCGGCTCCTCAGCCAATACGCACTAGTCTTCAGAGACTTCCCTTGAGCACGATGCGCGCCTGTCTTCAAAGAGACGTCCTCTTATCGGCTCAGCTAGCCGATGGGTTCGCTTTGCCCTTACATTAGCACAACCGATTCGGCGTCCACCGTCCTGTTGCCGTTGGCCTCGGTCTCGTACTATCTCGGTTAGGTCCGATCTTTAAGATTCGGTGCTAGAGGCGTCGTCACGGCGGGCGATGGGTCTCGTGCTGCCATATCCGGAGTGGCATCGGCTTTACAGCCGATGCCTTTTATACGATTCCTTGCTAGTTTGCATACGCTTTCATCAGCTTTCCAGCCAATGAACGACCGCTACAGCTTCCGTCGACTACCAGGAGGGATCCCACGCGCTTTGCTATTCTCTGAATACACTCTGGTGCCTCCATCGGCTCTGTGGCAGATGGATTAGGATCTGGATTTCACTATACCCGAAGCCATCATATCCTTCATCAACATCCGCCTATGCCTTCATCAGCTCCCCAGTCGATGGAAGAGTGTCCTGATTCCTATCAGTGATCAGCCAATAGCAGGAGCCATTCGGACGCAGCCGATGGCCAACTCGATCCTATCGGCAGCCAGCCGATAGCGAGGGCTCATATCGGCCTGTCGTCCGACTGACCTTTTAGTCTCACCTCCTTATCAATTGTAGGGTCAAATTGACTGGCACGCCCGCATCCGTACCGTATGCCGAAACCGAGCGAAACCCACATTCCCCGGCGCGCGTACCTCGAGCCACGAAGAGAAGCCGACCGACCTACACTGGAGCTAAGCAGACCTCCTAGATGTCAGCGTGTTCGCGCCGGGCGCGCGAGATTCCAGCGCGAACACACATGTACATAAACTTAGGGTGATGCTATTTTATGCTTAGGTATTATTCTTTATCCCATTTTTCTATTTGATTGAGCATATTTCTCGCATACTCACATATTGTATCGATGATTGCAATCAGGCATCATAAGATTGATTTTGCATTCTGAAAGAAGGCAGTTAATGAAACAAAAGTACTTTTTAAAAAATGGATATAATAAAGTATCGAGATTTAGCAAATGGAGTTGGTTGCCAATTAGCACTGCTTAAAAATGTTTATTTCCCTATAATGTAGTTTGAATATAGAGACATAAATTAACCCTGAAGCCTGCTAATTACACACCTCTTACATTTAGACATAGAGTACTAAAAATAAATAATCCTTCTGAAAGAAGGATATAGTGGCGGAGCTTGTGAATATGCTACTCCACCTCCTTTACATTATATGTTTTACAAATTCCCCCTTGAAGTTCTTCAATATCATATGATAGTTGTTCTACATATTGTTATCTTATTATTTGGCCTTCTAAAATACAAATTTAACATGGAAGGGTCCAAGATTCACATATATATGTATACAAGCTAATGTTACAACTATAACTGTGTGAACGATGTAAAGTGCTTGATACAACAAAAATGTGAAGGGTGCCTTCAGTGAAGAAAATCACATTCATTTGTTTCACAAAACTAGGGAATGTACGATTAGTTTTTATCCATATAAAACACAGGAATTTAGCTAGTACTTCCAAACAGTGGCAGAGACAACCAAAACCCCATCAGGTCAAAAGATGACTGACTCACTGTGAGGGCACACACCAAGCCTAATAGGGATCAACTTCTAGACTAGGCATTGGTGTCCATCAATTTTATGAGTTACAGCCAAGTCATGGGAAATCACATGGTCATGCTTAGCAGGCTTTGGGCATCTCTAATAATTTTGAAGCGTGTCAAGGACGCGCACATGTGTGTACATGGTGGTCTGTGTTGAGGGCACGCATCACCATTTTACTTGATAAAAGAATCATGGGACCAATTGCTTGACATTTGAAGTTTTTATGTATTTTAGTGAAAATATTAGCCAAATTAGCATACAATGCAAAAACCTGCACAACATGGTGGCACCACTTCCAAAAACCATGTGATTGATGATGTATTAGAACAGGAAATATAAATAAATTTATGGAAGTTCCAATGGAGTCTGTGTTACACATTCAAAGTATACCAAACATCAAATATTTTTTTAAAAGGGCCTTATTGTTACTATAGAGTACAACTCAACAAAAACTATTAGTGCCACATATTATTGAGATAAAACACTTTCATTAGTATATACCTGAAATTAGGAGGGCCAAAAATGGGAAATCGAGATCCTTGTTCACTAACCTGACATCAATAGAACTACATTAATCCAAATGCATTGAATATAGCAACAACAAAAGGTGAGGCAGTTATGATAGCTTTTTTAGGATTATACAATTACTTAAGTACAGGCATGATTACCATCGTCTTAGGCCTTAGGCTCTTAGTATTTCTGGTAAAAAGCTCTTCGGTAATAATAAATTAATAATTTAAATTTCATACCTTGCATTTCATCACAATACATTCAGTTTGCAAAACAAGTAGCACTGAAAAATAGTTGATAGATGAAAATTTGTTCCTGCTCAAATATTGTTATGTGGTTTTTACATAGCGGGATATTGATTAAATGTTTGGAAGTAATATCAGTAGAAAAAGAAATAATTTCACTTTTTGGTTCAAAATTTGCTAATGTACCAACCTAGTGGACATTACAAATTTACAACAGAAGAAAGTGGGAGTGCAAAAGTTCATAACAAATAAACTAGTTGTGCTCTAGAACTGAACCAACAGAAAAACAAGAAAAACATAAAATTCCTAACAAATGGACATTGAAAAACATTCCATCATTTGTGCTAAAAAATCTACTTTTGTTTGATGATGAACTGATGAAGGAACTTATGCTTCATCAGTTAAACAATGTTATCTTCAGTACTTAGAAATAAAAACCATGTTCAGATACCTGGAAACTAATGCATGTGCCTCCATATGATGAACTCCAACAATAGGCAGGCGAAATGCTTTTGCTATTTTTCGAGCTTTGTGAACACCAACTGCAATTTGTATGGTTTGTTAAATAGCCTTTAAAGAAATTTAAGAAAGAGAGACTCAGCAAGGTTAAAAAGTAAAAACAATAGGGTTCACTCTGACTGGGTAAATAGTAGTATATGCAATGTATCATTTCAACAATCGATTATTGTACAGGTTGACATTGCAAGTGACTGCACAAGATAAAGAATTACTAACAACACCTAAAGGGTAAACAAGTTAGTGATGAAAAACGCACTGCACCTAAAATACTCACGAACTAATGGAGAGAACACAGGGTTTTGGGTGGTGGGAATGATTGAAAGATGCAAACAAGATTCTGTAACAAACTGAAAATTCAGAAGCATGCCAGCATATAAGATATAACAGTAAATACCAGCTAATCCTTTTCATATAGATCAAGAGTAAACAAAAAAAGCAATACCTCTTAGGCATAAACTAAGTCCTGGTCCTACGGTGACAGCCACTGCAGAAAGATCACCTTCTGACACATTTGCATCATCAAGTGCTTTCTGGATAACCTGCAACGAAAATAGAAGAAGTCAACAACTCTTTAACATAAATGTAAAAAACAGCAAGATCCGCCACAACTTCTGAACTGAAACTCTGAAAACCAAACCTGATCAATCGCAAGAGCATGAGCTTCCTCAGCCATCTTCGGAGCAATGCCTCCCCACCTCACGAGTAAATCTTCCTTCCAAATGTTGTAAGCACAAAACAATACAATCAGCAGCGCACAAAATATTAACATGACCAATGTACAGAAACGAAGTGGGCTGGACAGGGAAGCGGGTCGTAGTGTCTCACTTGGGAAGATACCACTTGGCTAAGGATCTCGCCATCGCCTCTAACCTGCAACCAACAAGGCAACAGAGAGTCAGGCACTAAACACAAATCCTAGACACGGCTCCACCACAGCTACAAGCGGTCTGACATGGGGGAAGGGCGGGGAGTGAGCCGCGCGTACCACGGCGGCGGCGGTGTCGTCGCAGCTGGTCTCGATGCCGAGCATGAGGAGGTCGGCACGATCGGGGGTGGCCCGTGAACCACCAGCGGCGGCGGTGGGCATTGTGGCGAGGGAGCGGAAGTTAGGAGAACGTACCAGCGGGGAGGAGGTGGGAGCGAGGAGGCGTCTGAGAAGGGGAGCGGAAAGGGAGAAGGGGAAAGGTGCCGCTCGCCGGAGGAGGAGAGCGGCGGCGCGGGAGGCCGGCGGCGATAAGGTGGGGAGAAGAGTGGTCGCCATTCCACTGTGGCTCTGGCCTCCCAGCTTCAATTAACCACGAGAGTTTTCGCACAGGCCGCAAGTTAGATTGGGCCTTCGGCCTGACAAGTCTTAGCATTAAACGGGACTAGTTTGGGCTTACATTAGGCAACTTTAGTCCGAAATAGCCCACACGTTTAGGCCGAATTGAACCGAGCATTTCTGGTCTAAAATTTCGTGCATTACGAGCAGAATGTAAAGTCCACTAACAAAGTCGATGAGACATTGTGCATGTCAATACAGATGCCGGTTACATTATTGGGATGACCATCGCTATGGTCTTAAATATATCTTCGTCCATAGCCAAATCATCTATTTCCTCAATTGAACAACAAGATCTGCTAAAGCCCAAATTTAGGCAGCACAAGTTTAGAGATGGGCTAGCTTCAGACATGCTAAAAGGTAACACTTGGTATAACAACTAATCCAACGACACTCATGTTTTAACCACTTGTTGAATTAGTCGCAGAGTTCTCTTAATAGACTATATATCTTCTTGATCCACTTAAAGATATTATTTTAAAGTCCTGTGCGGCTTTGTTCTCAGAATATGGAGTTCTCATCACATTTTCTTTAGTAAAATGCATGAGTTTTTCAAGTACGTCGAGAACCACAAATCTCTATTCCTCAGCTTCTGAATTTCTTAATATTTGGGAGCATACCTATCTCGTTCTCGAGTCGAACTTAATCTCCAACCACCTAATTTGCCTCCTCAGGCCTTCTTCGGAAGCCTCAAAATCTACACTCGTGTATTTTTCCTCCATAGACAATTGCTTGATTAAAGGCAAATTACCTAAGGAGATTAGATGAAAAACATACTTTGACATTATTGTCGAAAGAATTTGAGTTTAGCCTAAAGGGAGGAGATCATTTTCTCCATTGCTTCATGAGGACACACGGTTATTGGACGCTTTGCTTGTAGAGATGATATCCTAATAGGCATGAGCCAAGCAGTCAAAGGCATTCCCCAAAGGGGTTGTGGTGACGACTAGCAATGGTAGAGCATAGTGAGAAGGTGAAGTGATGATGGGGAGAAGGGCACAAGAGTTGACTTCATCCTGTTTCTCCATACTCTGCTCGGAGATGGATAGGGTGATTGCACACAAAAGACAAAGAAGAGAGGATTACAAGGCAAACTACTCTAACCAAAAACTCATGTCGAGGAAAGTATCGGAGTTGGATACTTACTTGGCTCTCTTCTTTGAGGAAGGGTCAATAAGTCTCAACCTACCACCTTAAGGAGCTTTGAGGGGAGAGGATGTTTGCATAATGAAAATTTTAGTTATCTATTCTATGCCTAATTTATCCCTTAAGGGACATAGGGGCATAATTGATGACTTACCAAGGAGTAAGGGCCCTTAGTCAGGACACCACCTGTGGGTCCTTTGCCAAAACCGTCCTACTTTCTCTTGGCCATAGCTGTTCCGCTAGAGCTTGGTTAGGAGGAGGTGTTCTGCATCCTCGCCATGGTGCATCCTCTGATCTCTTTCTTTGCTGCTTCCTTAGTCTCGATGGCTTCCTGATTAATGAGTAGTCCAATGATGTTGGTCAAAGGCAACTCTTGTAAGCGTTTGCATTACACTCCTATTACATTGACTATGGTGCAAATGGAGGATAAATCGAGCACTTACATTCACGATCCTATCCCACTCAGTCCACGATAGATCACACAAGGGCCTAGGGTTGTTGTCGGTCGACAATGGCTTGTCATTCATTATAGCCTTGGTCCGCTTCTTCACTACCTTATCAGTGAGCTCTGCAAAAAAGACATCATCAATAATTAGTAAAGGTTTTAAGAGGAATGTACATAGACATTTACTAAAAGTTAGATAAATGGACCCCGCTTCGATATCCAAGTAGGGTCTCTTACGCCCATGTACTCGTATATGGGGTGGTCATGTGCTTGGATGGGCTGGATCCAATGACATACAAAAGCAATTAAAAACTTCATACATTGTCAGACTGCGTTATTTGAACTCCTTGAATTTCCTAACAAAGATATCTAAGGATTTAGAGTTTGGACAGGATGAGTTCCAAGGTTCTAGATGTGTGGCTTTCTCAGTTGGGATGGTGAGAAAATGAAAAATCATGTTAGTATGGAGGTAAAACCATTTATCCCTCCACCGCTTTCTAGAGGTGGGTGTGTTCAAGAGAATGTACTTGTCTTTCAGTCCATCATGAAGTTGAAGACTATAGTTGCTTGTGGTTCTTAATGACTCCATGAATCAGAGTTCATAGAAGTATCTAAATGAAGAAAGGAAGGGCGTACTCCTAAGTACACCTCACCAAGATGGGTGAAGATGCTAAGGAAAGCGATGGAGTTAGGGTTTAGGTGGAGGAGATGGATGCCATAAAATTGAAGAAGCAAAGACAAAAACTCGAAAGGTGGAGGAAGAAAACCACGTTGCATAATACTCGCAAGAGTCATTTTCTAGCCTAATTTAGGGTTTGGTTTTATACCACCTTCTTGGAGAGCCATGGATCTTGGGTCAGGAAGTGACCCCTTTTCTTGTAGAGTCCTAATAGGCACGTTGCCCATGGAGGAATCATGAAGAACCATTGGTGGTGATGTGGGAAGTGATGATTTTGGTTGGAAGAGGGGGATTAGAGTTCTTGATGTGCACTGAGAGGTCGAAGACGAAGAAGGAAACAACACTACAGGCAAATAGAATTAAAATGAATCTCACTGCTAGAATTTATAGCCTTGCGGTGATGGTTGTATTTCGAGGAAAATGGTGCAAAATTCTCAACAATATGAAGGTTGTTCATATTTGGTGTTTAAGATTCTGACCTCTATCCAAATTCAAATTCCGACGATGTTGTGGAAGATTACTCAGAGTAAAGTACTGAGTTGTCAACCTTAACCTGCTTGAATGAATCCTGAGCAGGTTCATAACATCAATCACACAACTCTCTACCCAAATTCAAATGTTGACAACATTGTGGAGGATTACTCGGAGTAAAATACTGAGTTGTCGACCTTAACAAGCTTGGATGAATCTTGAGCAGGTTCATAATATAGATATCATAGATCTTTGGATAAAATATTCTTGATAATATTGTGATATGCATAGAGGTTAGGGATACTGTTAGTGTTATAGATATGATATACCTCATATACTTGTATTAAAAACCATCGAGAATACCACATATCTAACTTTATATGGAAATGAATATTCAATTATTGATAATAATACATAAAGGTAGGAATTCGATCTCGGTTAAAGTAGGACGTCAGAGTCCGACTCGAAAACGGTAAGAACTTGTCTGCCCATATCTTACTTAGAGGTCTTGAGTTGTACATGGAAAAGATGACATATTATGTATAAATATAGATCCCCTTCAGGGGGGAGAAAAAGTCATGAGCCACAGACACAAATACACCAAGACGGCGCTAGGAGGAAGCCCTACATCTAGACACTGACTACAACTCACCGGATTACTTCATCATGATCAACTTGGTGGGCTAGAACCACTAGCTTGCCCCCCTATGTACTTGGTGTGATACATCTTTAAACTATGTATATATAAATTGGACTAGATCTATTATCCTTCTCAGGGGGTTGAACTAGTATAAAAATATTTGTCTTCTGTCTCTTTATTCATATCTTCTGTATATTTTGGATCCAACCATACCCTACACCCTTAAAATATCATTGTCGGATATAACCTATTGACAACCACCCTTGAGGTGAGGAGGGTGTGGACGGTGGCATGATTTCTCATGTAAAAATTTACTCACATAGGACGAAACCGCTATCCAAACCACTCGGGAAGGCCAAACAAACTAGTTTTGATACTTAAGGTAGCCTTCATAACAGTTTTTGTGGTTGAGGGATGAGAATCAGACTATGGTTATAGTTGAGGGATGCAAATGTTACATCCTAAAAGTTTAAATATCTTAAAAAGACGCATAATGCTATTTCTTATTTTTCTATTTTTAAAATTTATTGAATTTACAAGAACATAAAGTAGATTCTTTATCTAAAACGTCAATTTCAAAAAATTATTTGTTTTTCATGTCTTGATTCAAAATTTTGAATCTTAAGCCTTTTTATTTCATGTGAGATTTTAATTTCCTTAAATTTCAAAGTTTTTCCCATTTCCATAGAATACTAGAAGTATCTCAATCTAGTCTTTTCAATTTTCAATGTTCAAACCTCCCTTTCCATTTAAAAATTTCTTAGTTAAATTCTAAATCCAAAACCCTGTTCCTAAACAATGTCCAAGGATTTACACTATATCTCCCACCGCCAAATTCCAACCTACGCCTTTAAGTTAAATGTAAGTAATTCCAATTATTTGGGAATTGATTTCTCTTTATTCAAATATTATTCTTTAAATCTTCCTTATTATCCCATCTATCCACATCCTACAAATCAATATATTCAAATACTAGATTTCAAATTTACATCCTTAGTTTTAAACCTCCAATTCAAAATCAATCTTTTCAGTTCAAACAACTTATAAACCAAATCCTTTTGTTTAGCATAGGTGAACCCCTCAAAAATATTAGTGTGGTGATGACTGTTCTTGTGCCAATAAAATACTCTTGCATTCCAACCTTCTATAATTCTTCTTTCAAATTCAAATCTCATTTGAATTACAAAATATTTCTCTAGTCCACAAAAATTCCACAGAGTTCCTACAACACCACAGAATGTTCCTATACTATGTCTTTACACAAAAACTCTCTATTTTATCAAGTTCAAATCTTAGAAAATCCCTAGAAAATATGAAGCTACATTGTTCATGCATTCCAAATGTTTGACAAAATGCCTAGCCTAACCTAATAGGCCCAAAAGCCTAGCCCACCATAACCATCTTCCACCCTAGCCCAACGTTGGGCCAACTTGATGCTGACCACGACACAGCGTCATGATCACTGTGGTAGAGCCGGGCACGACATCCATGACATGAGTCATGCAGTCTATGCAACTGACTCGTGTCTACCATTGAAGCATCTTGGGTTGCATCCATGCCCACAGGGCCCTACGCTATTGCCACACTATGCGCCACACACACATGCCTACAGCCATGTTGCCCCACATCATGCAATCACATGACTGTGCTTGCCGCTGCCACTTCGCCCACAGCACTACCTCCTCCACCACCTCGCCCTAGCGACATAATTGGGTCAGCTACTACATGCCCATAGCCTCACTCCCACACCGCCATGACCGTAGATGAGCTCAAATTGAACTCATCTCCTTTCCACCACCATAAGCCACGGCCACCAACATCCTATAAATTTATCCCCAAACCTCTCTACTTTGCCATCATCTACTAGGAACCCCACCATCACCACCCCGAAGCCATGATTCCCTACTTGATGTTCAAGCCTCCATGGACCACCGGCTGAGCACTTCTTGTGCAATTGCCACTAAATCCATTCGTCTAGAATTCTTCCCTAAGTATTGGCAGAATGTGATACCTAGCCTTGTTTTGCCTCCTCGAAGCCCTGCCGGAGTCTAGGAACACCGACACCATTGCCATACCCGGCTGAGCTATTGTCGGTGTTGGCTTGCTTTGCTTTTTGCCGCCAAGACCACGTTTAGCTTCTTTCTGTTTGTCCATATCTTGGTAAACCCTTCCATTCTTAGCACCTACATCCATACTAGATTCCAATTTCCCTATCAATTTTATCATGTCTATCTCCTAACCCTATCCTTGGTGAGCTGCATGGCTACTATGGCAGAACACCATGACCGACCTTCAAGTTGACCTTTTCCTAATCAACTAAACCCCAAAACCTAGTGATACAAGGATTTTCAGTCCTCTGCTTTACCAACTAAGCTATCGTGACCTTTTGGATTCTCTTCGTCAAGTTGAATCTCCTCATACCCCTAATTTTATTAGCACACAACTAGAACATCCATTCACTTTTCGGCGTCTTCTCCTTTAGCCGCACCTAGCCACCATGTTATGTGCATGCGCTCTTGGCTGCCTCGCCACCAGCCACCACTTCCTCATTAGCCCTCCAACCTCCCTCCAAATCTGCCTTGGCCTGCAGCCTTCACCGGTGCCGCACATGCTAACCCTAGCCATGACACTTTGAGGAAAAGAGAGGAGAGGTCAGGAGGAATAAGAAAGAGAGAAAAGAAAGAAAAAGAAAACGGAAGTAGGTGGCTAATAGGTGGGTTCCATGTAACTTTTTGTATTTTCTAGATTTAATTCAAATTCCAATATTTCCTCCATCCTCAATCCAATTCTAGTGAAACTTGGACCTAAATTATTCTAAATTCAAACCCTTCATTTTGATTCTCATTTTATTATTTTAATATTTTGTTTGAATTTTCATAATTTATTAAAATGCCCTTTGAATATAGACATGAAATTCTAATATAAATTTCTATTTAAACTTTAGCCTTTTAAAATGTTACCTTTCTTTCCAAATTATCCTTTAGCCACCAAAAGGCTACCAATTGGCACTTCGCACATACCATGGGGACATTCATGTTGTTCAACGGTCCTGACATTGAACTGTTGGTTGTGAAGCCTAGCATAACCAAACCAAATGCTAAAGTGCTACTCCTTGCACCTCCCAAAGCACACCGCACACTAGCTCTCAAGATCTGTGCGATCCCAACTGCTATTCTACTGCCCCACTATTGGAGTAACACATGTGCCCCTTAAAACCTGCACCAACCTTCCATTCCTCTAGCCATTATGCTACCTATTGGCACTGGCTAGAGAAGACACCCATATATAGTCGTCATGCTACCCAGCTCTAGCACCAGCTAAAAATAAACCAAACCCTAGCTGTCATATTGCCTAACCCTAGCATTGGCCAAGGAAGAAATACACACCTAGCCACTATATTGCCCAACTTAATATTGACTAGAAAATAAATACCATCCTATCCAAATACCACTTCATCCATCCCCATTTACCGCATTCTTAATCTTAAATTACCCATACTCTAAGCAATAACCATTGCTTAGTTCTCGAACTAATCCTACCCTGCAAACTAAGCATGAACCCTAACCATTGTAAAACCTCCACAAAAGAAAGTAGGCCACATCTTAAATCCTAGCCTTTCTATCTCTCCTTATTTTGTTTATTTATGCTTTTATTAAATTTGGTTATTCGTTCTTGTTAGTAGAGTCTACTTTATTTTCCCACAACCCGTGATCTTATGAGGATGGATAATCATGTTGTCTATCTTGAATTTCTATGTGTCAAAGCAATGCAAGTTATTATCCCTTCCTTTTGATGATATTAATCCTATATTTATACATTTATATTATTCTATACACTAGACATACATGATTTTAAATATGTCATGCATAACTTGAACATAGAAAGCCATATATATGCTAGCTTTGCTTAGCCTAGCTTAGTTTAGATTATGCATAAAATATAATGAACTTACGTTAAGACGGTACATTGGAAATGATTGTTCTAGGTTGCCTCGTACTGTTTTAATCGACATAAGGTAAATGCTAAGGATATGTGAAGAACAAGCTAAGTATGATCACAATTCTCGAATGGGTATAGACTTAGCTAATTAGGTAATCTCGTAAAGGTGATACCTTTGTATAGTGGTTCATGTGAAATTGAGGCCTTATTGAGAAGGCAAATATCGTTGCGATAGTGGTTCATGTGAAATTGAGGCCTTGTTGAGAAGGCAAATATTGTTGAGGAGGACAAATGTTATTTACCGAGCACAAGTAAATATCTTGATATATATAGTCTAGGGGACTATGGTTGGCCATAGTTGTGTGATTTTTGTGAAACCCTGGTTGCGATGACATGGTGTCGTATAATTAGTCCTCCTTAGACCTCATGAACACCATGACTCTTCTTACTGTTGATAATGTATATTTAGAGTACATGAAGGCTAGAGTTCATAAAACATGTATGACTGATGTTTGAGAACTAAAACTCCGGACCATGACAAGGCTATTATGGGTAGTACATCATAGATTATGGGTAAAGCGTGCATCTACTGCAGTATGTGGTTATATGAGCATCGAGACTCACTATTGTGCCTTGGCTAGAAACTTAATTGTTTATAAAGATTTTTATTGAATTCCATTGCATTTCAAACATATCAAGTTTAATACTTCTATAATTTTAGCTTTTTGCTAATAACCCTATCAATACCTTGATTAGTATCATTTTATGCATGATAATTTGTCATTTCATGCATCATAATTTGATATTATAGCTTGTTGAGTACGCTGTACTTGCTTTATTTTTCAAAGTCAACTTGGATGTTTTTGATCTTGTAGAAGCTATGATTCACATTCAGGCTTAGTCTCAAGTTCAGGTTGAGTTAGAGATAATTTAATTCTTACCGTTAAAATAGTGAAGTTAGTTAATTCTATAGCTTTGCTATATAGTAGCCACTTTCCTTATAAAATCTTTTATATTTTATGTAATAGATATTCTTGTCAAATATATGCATTGTAGATCTCGTCCGTCTATGTCTGTATCAATGTAATGATCTAGGGGTATGTCAGTTTTCAGATTTATAAATTTAGGACCCGATAGAGAAATGGACCTTTTCCTTTTGGACCGAATTGACCGCATATTTTTGTCAAATTTGATGGGTCTTTGGGCTGAATTGACATGAACATTTCATGTGAAATCTCATGCCTTACAGGTTTAATTGACAGGCCTTGAGTGGAATTGACCCCAATATTGGCTGGAATTTCATGGACTACAAGCTGCATTTTGTTGTGAAATGAATGTTGAGAGAAATGTTACTGTGGGTTAATCTGAATCTGAGTAAAAATAAGATTTATCTTCTTCTAAAACCTAAAATGTTTGACTAATTGTACATGAAAATATATCTAATATATTGGGAGCTCCTCCCTACATCACATGTCCATTGTCATACTTTTTGTTATGTTCTTCTATTGTCTACTTTCTTTTATGTTCTTTAGGGCAAAGGGATGAATATGGGTGTTCTGCATCTTTACATGTCTCTACTGCCGTGGAAGAAAAGAGAACATATTCGATAATTCGCTAATAGCCCCGTTGTTGTACAACACATTTAAGCTCATCTTTTGGATGAATTGACACACACCCAAAGCATTTTAACTCCTCTTTGTGCTGAATTGACACACACCTTCGGGCTAAATTTGCAGGCACTATAGTGCTGTATTGACATGGCTATATGTGCAGAATTATCCCAAATATTTAGGCTTTTCATGCAATTCGGGCAGAATTTACACTCAGTTTAGGGCCAAACATTCTGGTTTACCTCTGCAACACGTGGAAATGCTCTAGTTCATAAGCAACATATCTGATTTCTACTTTTTAAACAATTGCACTATTTATAATTAAACCAATAATCAAAAATCCTTATAGCCAACATTTTTTAGAAAGAGACAATCAACTTTTAGTAGTAGCGATTGTGAGGTGGTACATGGAAAATATGTGGTATAGTTAAAAAAAGAAACTTAAAAGAGTAAAATATAGCTGTAAATCTATAAATAATCAGTGACGTGACTGAACTGTAATTTGGATATTCTTATTAGTTTTCAACTCTAGTCTACTCTAACTTAGTTAGAACTAAAAGCCTGTATTGAATTGAATTGAGAATTCAAAATCCTTATATATATAAGAAAGGCGGAGTACATATTTTGAACATACACCCTTGCAACAATAAAACACTATTAAAAAACGACAACATATTATGACATCATAAATCATTCTGCAAACTAATTGTTATGCCAATCAAATTGATTTAGCTAAATTAGATCAATAGTTGCTATCAATCTGAAAAAAATAAATTCAATTGTGAATAATATTTCTGCATACAAGAATTATTTATAAAGGGACCACACACCCATCCTTTGTATGTACTTTGCATTTGTTCCAAATCACCATAAAAATTTATGAAATACTTTGACAACATTGTTAAACATAGATTACATTGTTATAGATTATTTTGCAACCATGCATAGCTTAATTAGATGTACAATATAAAAGAACAGATTCAACTGAAAATAACATCACACTTATGGGAAAAAAAAGACGATAGCAACTGTTGTAAAACAACGTGCCTATTAGCTCCCTTCCCTCCTACAGCCATATAGATATAAGATGTAGAACACCTGTGCTTTTTTTCTTTGCCTTTAAAAATATTTACAGGGATAGACAATGAATATATAGGATGATATTCACATGTACAAGCCATCAAATGTCTCACCATGCCCTCTATATATATAGACAATGAATATATAGGATCATGGGTTTGTATGCATATAAGTCATTAAGGCAGAAATACATAATTGGCTATCTTTCATTTCATGATATCTTTACCAGGTATATTACTTACTATTAAATTTACATCTTAAGAAAAAACATCACACTTTTAAATAACACTTAATTTGTTAGACCTACTTTCTAAACAAACTAAGATGCATGCCCACACACTCGTGGGCTGCCCTCCTAGTTAATTAGAATGTTATCATTCTTGTGATGGTTAAATTTGATGCCAAATTGCCAATAAACATCACGCATACAGTAAGATCAGAAAAAAAACCCCATGTATCCAGTAAGTTCAAATAAGGCAGAACTCCATGTTGTCAGCATGCAGATAATCAAGATCAACCGTCCCAGAAACCATAGAGAACATATGAATTGAAGATGGCATTGTCGAACGAGTTGATGGATTGGAGTGTAGGCACTGTAGAGCAACTGTGATCAGTCCAAATATCTCACTTGCAACTTCACATTCTTGAGGCAGGAGTCCGGTGTCCAACAAATCCTTCATCGGTGTGCTTTTCTTGCTAGGGCATGAGATCGACGAAACAAAGTCTCCAGGGTGAGACCCATCAACAGCTCAAGAACTACTACCCCGAAGCTATTAACGTCACATTTCTCTGTCACCCTTGTAGTGTATGCAAGCTCTGAAGTATCAGGAATTCAGTCAGATTAAAATGTACTAAATATTAATCTATATTGATATTGTGGTAACTTCTTCATGCATATTAAGTATAGCGTAGAGCATACTTTTAAGTAAGATGATGCAGCTTCATGCAACAAGAAAAAAATCAAAACAGTAGGTTCAACATAATAAAATTTGATTACCTAGTGCAAGATATCCTTTTGTACCAGCAAGCCTTGTGTGGTTTGATCCATCAGCGTCCAGTATTTTATCTATGCCAAAGTCTGATAAACAAGCTCTGACCCCAGATCGAGCAGAATGTTTTTACTTGTTACATTTCGATGGACTATAGTATCTGAACAATCGTGATGTAAGTAAGATAAGGCATGAGCCACATCCTGAGGAATTCATAACCTGCGCTTCCAATCCAACTCACTTGCACTTCTGTAGGACTTGAGAGCTGTCAACAAGCTTCCTCCTTTCATATACTCATAGGCAATAAACTTATCTCGGGCTGTACAGCAATAACCAAAGATTTTTACAATGTTCCTGTGGCATATTTGCATTGTGGCCTCTATTTCACGATAAAACATTTGCTCATTTATCAAACGGCCATTCTCTGTTGCATTTATGTTCTTGACTGCGAAGTTTTCACCAGTTGATAATTTAGCTACATAGACAGATCCATGAGGACCTGCTCCAATGCAATATTTTTCACTAAAGTTCTCCGTTGCTTCAATAATTTGTTCATATGCAATTCCCCCATCAAAGTTTAAGATAGAGAACATGTTTTCCTGCTGCAAATCTCCCTTTGCATCTTGTATCTTGTACTTCTTTCTTCTGCATATTCTGAACAGGCTTATAACTAGAACTGCAAGAACAACAAAAGGAGTAAGATAAATTTCAGAAAACTATACGTTCTAATGCAAAAACAATCAGTGAACCACACTTTTAAGATATAGTTTCACAAACCCACATTTTTAGTTATTAAGAAAACTGCACTTTTGTACAACAAATTATGAGGGAACACATATGCAACAAGATGAAGATACAAAAGCAAAAACTCCAACCAAATTACCAATGTATATCATATACAAAGTCAATAACTCACCGAACAGTACAAGCCACACCCCAGTCATGGGACCAACAACAATAGCAACGACCTTCCCCTTATTCTTCGATAGATGGCCAACTGCATCATGGGACACCACTGGATTTAGCTCACATGGTGGTAGAGGGAACCCGCCCAAATTAGAGTTATTCTCATACTGGCTTTGCGGGAACGTGGTGAGGCCTCCACTATTTGGGATTGAACCATTCAGCTTATTGTTCGATAGGTTGATTTCCAACAGAAGCAATGTTGAGAAAAAGCTGGGTATTGGCCCTTCCAACTTGTTGTGTGACAGGTCAAGCACCATAAGCTTCCTGACACCACCGAGCTCATCTGGGATCATCCTGTACAGCTGTTTGTGGCCAAGGTTCATGATCATGAGGTAGTACATGTTCCCAAACTACATGGGGATCATTGAGTCAAGCTGATTAAATGACAAGTCCAAAAATACCATCAAAAAATTGAAGCTTTTGAGGATCTGTATCAACATATGAGTACGAAAAAAGGAGAGAATGACATCTATAGTGTTAGAGTTTATCTCTTTCCCTGTTTAGGTGATCTCCTTCTATATTTAGGTGGCTGGCGGTTGAGTCTTTTCCGTCTAGCCTTTCCTTATGCTCCTGATCTCCTGGATCTCCTCCCTAGTCTTGATTCTAATTTTAAAGGAAGATTCTCGGTAGAGGTCTCTATATATTGTACTCATGTTATTTAGTTGAATGCAAGCAATATTCACGCTATCATGGTATCAAGAAACCGTCACGATCCCGTGACAACTTGCTTCCGCTAAACCTCACCTGCCTGCACCGCCGCCATGCCACTTGGTGACCCTCCGCCTGCTCCCACCACCGCTGATGCCAAGCAGCGTGCCGAGGACGCGGCTGCATGGGAGAAGGCCTGCTAGGATCTGGTTGAGGCCACCGATGAGGCTGACAAGGCTGCCGCCGCCGCCGCTCAGGATCGTGTCCGCCCTGCCTAGGACGTTCTCGCGAAGGAACGCCGGGCCGCTGCTGATCTCGAGCACGCAACAGCTACTACTCGCAACGTTGCCTTCCCACCTGGTGACGGCGGCACCCACGACAACGCCAACGCAGCCGCCAACCTCGACGTCCACGACTACGAGGTCTCTACCATCACCAATCTCCACGCGTAGGCGGCGAGCGTCTAGAACATCCGTGCTCTTGTGCCCGTGGTTCTAGAACCTCTTTCCTCCCATTATAACCGCTGGCATGATCTCGTCCTCTTCACCCTCAAGCGGTACGCCCTTGTCGACAATGTCTTCTCCAATGCCGCCTTCCCCGCCATGTCGTCCTAGCGGCACATGGACGCTGTCATCTTATCATGGGTGCTAGGCACGGTCTCCCCCGAGCTAATGGAGTCCACCCTCTCCCGCAACGGCATAGCACGCTGCGCCTGGATCACCGTCGAGAAGCAATTCCTCAGCAACCACGAAGCTCGCACCTTTTGCCTCGATGCCGAATTTTGTCTTCGTGCAAGGCAACCTCTCGATCGATGATAATACCGAAAGATGAAGGGGATGGCCGACACTCTCGACGACCTCGGCAAGGTCATCGTGACTGCACCCTCGTCCTCAATGTGTTGTGCGGCCTAAACGAGAAATTCGCCCACATGAAGGCCTACTTCAAGCGCTCCAAGCCGTTCCCCTCCTTCTATGAGGTCCGCAACAACCTCATCCTTGAGGAGATCGACTCCAGTGCGCCAACACCACCTCCGGCAACCATCCTCATCGCTGCTCCAACGTTGCCTTCCGGTGGCTCTGCTTCCCCCGGCACCCCCTCCACTAGTGGCCCGGCAGCGCCCCATTGTGGATTCGCCCGCTCCACGACGCCCTTCGGAAGCACCGACGGCGGCGGCAAGGCCATGGTGCCATGGCCCTCAATCTACAACTCATGGACCGGGCAAATCACCATTGCCCTAGTCCGCAGCAGCGCGGTGGCCAGGTGCCACGTGCGCCCACGCCCCAGGTCACATCCTAGTAGGCCCTGCTGGTTGCCCCAGCCCACTACGCGCCTCCGCCGGCCCACTGCGCCCAGCTCGCCCCTAGGCCATTCCTACCGATGCCATTCGGGTAGCCTACCACAGTGCCTGCCGCCTCGGCTCACCAGGCCTCACCGTGGACACTGTGGTCCAAATCTTGGGATCAGTAGTCACTCGCCAGCAACTTCAGCACCATGACCCTCAATCCTCCTAGTGCAACTAATTGGGTCACAGACTCCGGCGCCTCTAGTCATATAACTCCTGACACTAGTAACATTTCCTTGTGTCGCCCACCACGCTCCTCCATTCTAGTTGGCAATGGATCTACTTTACCTATCACAACGTCTGGCTACTCTATCCTATCGGGTCCCTTTTATCTCAATAATATCCTTGTTGCCCCTGATATCATTAAAAACCTCATCTTTGTTCATTAGTTCACTATTGATAATAATTATCCTATCAAATTTGACCTATTTGGCCTCTCTGTGAAGGATCTCAATTTCCGGAGCATGATCACCAAGTGCAGTAGTTCTAGGCCCCTCTACACACTCATCGCCCTAGTGCATTCCACGGAGTCATACGCCCTTGTGGCAGCACCCCTCTTCACCACTTGGTATCGTCGTCTTGGGCATCCTCGGAATGAGGTTCTGTCCAAACTCACTAGTATCTCCGCCATCCATTGGAATAAAAATACTAGTGATTCTCTTTATCATGCATGCCAAGTTGTGCGTCACATTAGATTACCTTTTGGAACCTCCTCCTCGCGAGCTCTTAAGAATTTTGATTTGATTCATTGTGATCTGTGGATCTCCCCTGTTACCAATGTGTTCGGTTATAAATATTATCTTATTATTCTTGATGACTACTCGCACTTCCTTTTGACGTTCCCGCTTCGGCTCAAATGTGAGATGTTTCCCGCATTGGCTAATTTTTTCTCTTATGTGAAGACGCAATTTGGTTGCACCATTTGGTGCGTTCAGTGTGACAATGGCCACGAGTTTGATAACTCCTCAACTCGCACCTTCTTTCAGAACGGTAGATGTCGTGCCCCTACACATCCTCTCAGAACGGTAAAGCTAAGCGTATGATTCGTTCCATTAATAACATCATACGTTCCATGCTCTTTCAAGCCTCTCTTGCTCCGTCATATTGGGTCGAAGGTCTTCACACCGCCATATACCTCATCAATCAACTACCCACCAAAACATTGGCACTTGACACCCCCCACTTTGCTCTGTTTGGTTCTCATCCCTCCTACGACCACCTTCGTGTGTTCGGCTGCGCATGTTACCCCAACATGTCCACCACCGCGCCTCACAAGCTTGCTCCCCGGTCAAGTCTTTGCATCTTTCTTGGCTACTCTAGTAAACACAAGGGTTACCGTTGCTTGGACCTCTCGTCCAACAAAATATCACATCCCGCCATGTGGTCTTTGATGAAACATGCCTTCCCCTCGTTGGCTCTCAAACACCGTTTACTGACCTTGACTTCTTGTCTGAGTTTGAGGTTTTGGTCTTTCCAATCGGTCCCTCCGTTGTAGGTGCTTGCCATGCCTCGCCTAGCACCTCGCCCACCGCGGTTGCTGTGACCAATGTCGCACCGGCTATGGCTGCTGACGCCCGAGGGCCTGTAGTGTCTGGTGCCGCACCTGCCCACTACACCTCCCAAGGTCTTGACCTCAACGACAACGTCTGCACCACGCGCGGCCCCCGGCGACCTCGGCATCGCCCGTAACATGCGCGGCCATGGTGTCACCTTCACCTGTCGCGCCACGTGTGGCCCCGACGGCTCGGTCATTCCCCATGCCACGCACGATCCCGTCACCTGCACCCCATGTGGCCTCGTCCCCAGCAACGTTGGAGCCTGCTACGCCCCAAGTGCGCACGACGACTGCGCCCCTGTTGGTGTATAGCCGCCATCCGCGCCCTGTCACTGTTGCGCTCGTGCTAGCAGCACCCTTACCTTCACCGCCCGTGGCTCTTGCACCTGCCCGACTTCTACCTGGTGCTGTCCCCATCGCCCCGGTGGTTAACAAGCACGGGATGGTCACCCGCGGCAAGTCTGGCTTTCATTTGCCAGCCGCGTTCAATGTCACGGCCCTCTCGCCCATTCCAAAGACCTATCGTAGCGTCCTCGCCGATCCACATTGGCAACGCGTGATGGAAGAGTATGGTGCCTTGCTATCCAACAACACATCGGATCTCGTCCTACGTCCTTTCGGCGCCAACATCGTCGCCAGCAAGTGGATTTTCTGCCACAAGTTTCATGCCGTTGGTCCTCTATGGCTTCACCCAACGCCTCGGTGTGGATTATGACGAGCCTTTCAGTCTGGTGGTCAATCCTGCGACTGTTCGTACTGTTATGTCCCTAGTGCTCTCTCAACACTGGTCGGTTCACCAGCTCGACATCAAGAATACCTTCTTGCATGGCACTTTCACTGAGATGGTCTACTGTTCACAGCTCATAGGTTTCGTTGATCCTACTTAGCCACATGCTCTTTGTCGTCTTAATAAGTCCATGTATGGTCTGAAGTAGGCGCCTCGTGCCTGGTAGTCGCTTTATTGCGCACTTGCTCACTTTGGGATTCACTGAGGCCAAGTCTGACACCTCCTTGTGTATTTATCGCCATGGGACCGACAAGACATACTTACTGTTATATGTGGATGGCATTGTCCTCACTGCCTCCAGCCAGGAACATCACATCGTCACTGCACTTTAGAAGGAATTCTCCATGAAGGATCTCGGTGTCCTCCATCACTTCTTGTGTGTGGTTGTTCAGCAGCGTTCTAAGGGGCTCTTTATTTCCCAACTGTAGTACACTCTGGATGTGCTTGAGCGAGCTGGCATGACCAACTGCAAACCGTGTAGTACCCCTGTTGACACTCATGCCAAGGTCTCCTCCATAGTTGGTGCACTTGTTAGCAACCCCACTCAGTACCGCAGTTTAGTTGGTGCCTTGTAGTACTTCACCTTCACTCGGCCTGATATCTCTTATGTTGTTTAGCAGGTGTCTCCACATGCATGATCCTTATGACGTTCACCTCTACAATTAAACGTATTTTGCGCTATCTACAAGGGACAATTGGTCATGGCCTTCTTCTGCGACCGTTGATGACCTCTGCTCTGCTTGTTTACACCGATGCTGATTGGGTCGGTTGAACGGACACACGTAAGTTTGCTTTAGGCTACGCTGTGTTCCTTGGTGGCAACCTGGTTTTCTAGTCCTCCAAGCAGCAGAACACGGTGTCCCACTCCAGTGCCGAGGCTGAGTACTGGACGGTCGCCAATGGTGTGGCCGAGGCTTGCTGGCTTTGACATTTGTTACAAGAACTCCACAGTCCCATAATAAAGAGCACCTTGGTTTATTGTGATAATGTTAATGATGTCTACTTATCAACCAACCCTGTTCAACATCAGCGAACGAATCATGTCGAGATCGATCTCCACTTTGTCCGCGAGCGTGTTGCTATTGGAGATGTTCGCGTTCTCCATGTCCCGACGACATCCCAATTTGCTAACATCTTCACCAATGAGCTTTCCACTTTTGCTTTTTTGTGAGTTTCGCTCCAGTCTTAACGTCTGTCCTATGGATGTTCCGACTGTGGGAGGGTGTTAGAGTTTATCTCTTTCCCTGTTTAGGTGATCCCTTTCTATATTTAGGTGGCTGGCAGTTGAGTCTTTCCTGCCTAGCCTTTCCTTATGCGCCTAATCTCCCGATTCTCCTCCCTGGTCTTGATTCTATAAATCAGGTAGAGAAAGATCCTCGGTAGAGCTCTCTATATATTGTACTCCTGTTATTCAATTGAATGCAAGTAATATTCACGCTATCATATAGAATGGCTAGGGCTCTAAGAGGAAGACAAGCGACTTCAACCGAATTAAGTGTATTAAGAATGAGAGAGAGCAACTTTTAGTGAAGGAGGATGAGATTAGACATAGATAGCAATAATATTGTGACAATTTGTTAAATGGTGGGAACGAGGACACTACTATCTAGTTGGGCGACTTGTCGAATGACACCAATAGGAGCTTTATGCAAAGGATCTAATAATCTGAGGTTAGAGAGGCTTTGAAAAGGATGAAATAGGGTAAGGCAATAGGTTCTGATGGTATTCCACTCAAGGTGTGGAGATGTCTCGGCGATATATCTATAGTATGCCTAACCAAATTGTTTAACAATATTTTTCAATTAAACTCGATGACTGAGAAGTAGAGGAGAAACATATTGGTACCAATCTACAAGAATAACAAATATATCTAAAGTTATACCAATTACCAGGGAATTAAGTTAATGAGCCATACTATAATACTATAGGAGAGAGTTATTGAGCACCGTTTTAGGGAACGACGTGGATCTCTATGAACCAATTTGGTTTCATGCTTGGAAGGTCAACCATAAAAGCAATTTTCTTAATAAAACAAGTTATAGAGTGGTTTAGAGAGTAGAAGAATGACATATAGTTTTTATTGACTTGGAGAAGACTTATAATAAAATATTAAGAAATATTATGTAGTGAGATTTGGACAAACATAAATCCTAATAAAGTATGTCTCTTATCAAGGATATGTACTCAACAATATTATGACTAGTGTTCGAATAAATGATAGTAACATATTTTATTTTTTAATTAAAATAGGATTACATTAAGGATCAGTCTTGAGTCCGTACCTATTTGTCTTAGTAATAGATGATATTACAAGAAACATACAATGAGATATCTCTTGATATATGCTCTTTATAGATGTAGTATTAGTTGATAAGAGTCGAACGAAAGTAAATAAGAAAACTAAAGTTATGATGGTAGACTCTTAAATCCCAATGTTTTAGAATAAGCAGAACTAAGACTGAATACTTAAAATGTAATTTGGTAGCATCGCACATGAGGGAGATGGGAGTTTAAAAGATCAAGTAGTACCTAAGAAGGACACCTTTCGATATCTGAGATCGATGCTATAGATGGATGAAAATATTTTGCAGACGTTAACCATAGAATTAAAGCGGCTAGATGAAGTGACACCAAGCATCTGACATCCTCTATGATAGAGAGTACCGTAGAAGTTAAAAAATAAATTTATAAAACAACGATTAGACCTATTATGCTGTATGAGGCAGAATATTAATCTACAAAAAGATAACATGTTTAACATCCGAGTGTTGTAGAAATACGTATGTTACGCTGGATTGTGGTCATACAAAAATAGATCGAGTCCAAAATAAGAATATATATGATTGGCTAGATGTAACACCAATTGTTGAAAAAATTATTCAACATCGGTTGAGATGGTTTGCCTATATCCAAAACCCTTAGAGGCACTAATATATTATAGAATTTTAAGTTAAAATAATAATGTGAGGAGAGTTAGAGAAATACCGAAATTAATAAAGGGAGAAGCAATAAGAAGGGATTTGAAAGATTAAGATATATCTAAAGATCTGGCTATTGACGTACTTAAACCGTAATTTGAGAGTTTTGTTGGGTTTTAACTTTAGCCTACCTAATTTGCTTAAACTGAAAGTATTTATTTTTTATTCCCATACTCCCAGTATACTTCAGATCAAAATTGCAGGACTTCTTACTTGGCATCCGGCTCAGGTCGTCAAACCGGATGCCTGTGAGATACTCATCTCGGTGCCGTGACACTAGGAAATACCCATCTCGTCATTGCGCAGATACCAAAAGTTTTGTGCCTGTGTCCAAGTGAACATTATTGTGGTGACCATCTTGGACCACTTTGCCAGCTCTGGTGGTATAGGGCCTGACAGCTTGTGGCTATTGAGGTCCAGCCATAGAAGACTCTTGCAGTCACCCAGCTATCTCGGTATCAGCCCTGAGAAGGAGTTATTCCCAAGCCTCATTATTTCAAGTTTGTCAAGTTGGCCGAGCCACGCAGGTATTGGCCTAGATAGCCGATTACCAGCCAAGGACAAAGTCTTCAATTCCGTGCAATTCGTCAAACCTGGAGGGATGCTACCAGTGAGAGCATTGTAATCAACAATCAGATTCTCAAGGCTGCGGATGCCAGCCAGAGAGGCCGATATCTCACCCATCAGCATATTTTGCCACAAAACTAAGTCGCGAAGGCCAGTGATTTTGTCTAGGGATGAGGGAATTTGCTCATTGATGTAGTTCAGGCTGAGGTCAAGTGACACAAGCCTGGTGCAGCTAGAGATAGCCTCTGGGATGCTGCCAGTGAGGTAGTTGTTCTGTAGGTAGAGCACTCGGAGGAGCTTACTGCTGGCGTTGAAGGAGCAGAGGGAAGTGGGGATGGTCCCAGACAACATGTTGGAGCTAAGGTCAAGTACCTAGCGCTCTGGGAGCGCAGTGAGTGTGTCCGGTATGGTGCTGTTAAAGTAGTTGAAGGACAGGGCGACCATCCTGAGCTTGGCAAGTTTGGTGAGAACATCACTTGGAATTTCACCAGAGAAGTTGTTTGTTGATAGGTTGAGGGCCGTCAGTGACAAGAGGTGCACAACATCTGGTGGGAACACACCTTCAAGATTGTTGCAGCTAAGATTAAGTGTTCTCAGTCTGCTGCATTCAGACAGGACAGGACCCCTGCTGCCACGGTACCAGACATGGAATTGCTAGATAGGTCGAGGTACTCGAGTCCAGAGCAGTTGATGAATGCTGGGACTTCCCCAGAGATAAGGTTCCTGGCGAGATATAGCTGTTGGACTCCACCAGCACCGGCATGGATCATCCACTTGAGGTCGTCTTCACTGGTAATCTTGTTGTTTGAAAGGCCAAGAACCTCCAGCCTGGCAAACCCCATGTGCATGCCCTCTTGCCCATCAACCTTCACAATACCAACTCTGGCAGCTGAAAGATTCAGCACACTTAAACCACTGCATACACCGGCCAATGCATCCATGTAGGCCACAGAGCCAGCGAGCCATCCATTGCTAGACAGGTCCAGCAGGTGCAACTTCAGCCCACACGTGATGCCCTTGGCTGCTGAGAGGACACTGGATATGTTGGCGCCACGGATTGTGACCTCCTCAACAGTGTTGAGCTGTAGCAGGGTGCTCGCGACACATGGAGGTTGACACCAGTGAAAGATATTGACATGAGCCGGCCATCCCTGCAGCCCGCACCAGGGAGCCTGCATGCACCGTCACTGCCACTCCAGTCCGTGAGCCCCATCTTGGCACAGCAATCCTGAACTGCTCCGGTAGCTGCAAGTCATCCACACCTGCAGCAGCTGAGACAAAGAGTAACACAATGAGCCATGGCAAATACATTTTGGGGATTGTGAGACTGAATTGAGAAGACATGGAGACTTGAAGGCTGTGTTTTGTGGTAGGTTGCGAGGAGGAGAGCCAAAGAGAATGAGATATATGCATGGTAGGGATTTCTGACCAACGAATGAACGATGACGCAGTCACTGGATGCTTTGGTGTTTGATTCCTGTAACATGTGAGCAATGTCCAGACCTTGTATTCGTACGGACAGCTAGCACCCTAATACTTGTCCTGGGTTTAGCATGTATAAATATTAACCAGACTATAGTATAACAAGATGGGCTTAAACAAGTATAGAGTATGTGGTTGGTTTTCCTACTGGAAATTGGATGTGGTGATATATGCTTGTTGACTGATGAGTGAGCTGTCAATCTAGTGCCAATGTGCCGTGATACTATGATAGTCATATTTGGACTGCTGACTTTGAGCATGTTTGGTTAAAAGTCTCTGACCGAGGAATTAAAAAAAGAGCTAAACAAACTGAAGATGTTCCTCCAAATTTCATTAAAAAATTAAGGAAACCTTCCTAAATCCATGTGCAGAAAATGTGCAACAAACTAATTATTATCGCCTGGGTTCTGCTTAGTTCCGTATGCTTCAATCTAAGCTGGGATATACCATGTATTGGTTTAGCTTGAGGAACTAACAAAGAATCGGTGATCTCATTTGCGCCACATTACTCAAAGGTCAACAACGCTACAAACACATTAAACGTATGCATGCCATTTCTTCATCATTTGGTGTGTGCGGGATGGGGGTTCTCATTTCTCAAGTGATAGAATCCAATACCCAATATCATTGCTAAGAACTCATCAAGTAAATCATTTGAGATCCAGGAAGCAGAAAATTCTTGGAAAAAATACGGAAAATAGCAAATTGTACATGTACACAGGAAACTAGAAGCTGGTTCCATGGAAGCATTTCATCGAGCAGCTTGCATGCAGCGAGTTGAGTTCTCACCTTCTCGCCGCGTGGTTGCCGCTGGGAGGCAGCGGAGATCTGTGGGGGTCGGGGGAAGATGCGGCGCGCTGCTGCAGATGGGAGGCAATGGGAGGAGCGAGGAGGCATCGGACGAGGCGGCGGTGCCTCGGCAGCTTCGATGACTCCATTTTGTGGGCGTCGGGGTGGCGCCGCACCGACGAGGTGGGGGTGTGGGGAAAGGCGGCGCATTGACAGCACGTTGAGGGAGGTGGGGTGTCCCGTGGTAGCCGCCTTATTGGGCCGCGTCGCGGGCTGTGACGGGCCATCAGCAATACAGAATCCCAAGACGAGCCCGACCTGGCCCGGCATGCGCAGGAGCGGCGGCCGCGACAAGCTACACCGAGATCTCGAGCGGTGGAAGTGGAATCCCTTCCCGATTGGAAGAGTCGAACTAGGGTTAGTGAGAGGGGGGGACGATTTTGCTCATCGCCCCCGCCTAGATCGAAATCCCGCACCCCCCCCGGGGGGATCTTGCCACCCTCCCTCGGCGCAAGTGCGCAGGGCTGCCCTAGCCGCCTCATCGCCGACGTATTACGCCCGCTTGGCTCTCGCACCAGGCCCCAGATCCGGCCTCCTCCAGGGCGTGCCGCTGCTGAACGACGCTCTTCCGCTCGTCAGGTGACAGGCGTCCCGCGTCCGGGGCTCCCTCCTCCTCCGGGCTTGGCTTGCTGTCGCCGAAGCGATTCGTTGGTATCTCTCTCTGCTTGGTTAGTTATTGTTCGGAATGGTGACTGTGGTGCTTTGAATTGGAATACCAAGGAGGTTCTGTGTGCTATATGGTATGAGGCGAATTAACGAGCAGGGATAATTCGGATTGTGTTGCTTTGAATTGAAATGCCAAAGTGGTTCTATGTGCTATAACAGTACGGGGCAAATTACCGAGCAGGGACAACTCAGGTTTTTAGGTTTTGCGTAATGTATTTTTGGTTAGTAGTGTGTGGGGGCAGAACCGCACACATTTCTTTGTAGTGAATAAACCTAAGATCCTAGACAGTTCGAGCTTTGGTGAAGTCCTTCATGTTAATGCATGTCAAATGTGAGGATGGGGGTGCCTGGGGGATACTATGCTCAAATCTTAAATATGTGTTATATACATGACTGCATGAGATCAATGAACCACCTACATAATATACATCTGTACAAAGGGGTACACTTGTTCTTTACAGAAGATCATGTGTATAACATGTCTACATAAAAATAGCTTCAGAAGATCTCCAAAGTGACGGTGTCAAGTTCTTTGCCCCATCTCCTTATTAAGGACTAAATATGATGCATTGCCTAAAAGCCCTGAATTTTGATGTAAGGTTTGTTGATGACTAAAAGTATGAATTCTAATAACTAGCTGTTAGTTAAGTTATGCTTTGTAAGTTAAGGAGGGCGAATTACTGAGCTCTTAATTTTGACCAAAGTTTGATGATCTGGATTCTGGATGAAAAGGCTGCAGCTTTAGCAGTGCTCTTTGCAATACTTCTGTATACCCAACTGTCAAGATATTCATTTATCAAAACACGGGAAGATACAATGTTTCGTAGGGTCATGGAGAAATGGATTGAGTGCAAAAGCTAATATGAGCTTGTTTTTATTCTTATCAAATTGTTTGGTGTAACCACCAGGTGCTAAACAGTTTGGCATCCTGGGTACCTGAACATCCAACTATGTTTTGGCCCTTCTAATTCTTAGGAGTTAGGACCAAACATTAATATATATTTTTTTATTTTAGTGGAGTTGCAGGAATATATGTATCTAATGTGCAATTTTGCTCGCTATTAGTACCTAGGTTGTGCTTCCTGCTAAAATGATTGTTGTTGCAGGTGGATTGTTAACTCTGTAATAAAGGATACTGGTCCATAGGAGCGAACCAGAAGGTACAAAACTTCTCGGCTATTATGACATCGGTTGTTCTAGTCGATCCTTCATCAGAGGGAGCCACTGATTGTCTGACAGATGATATCAGTGAGATGAGCATAAGAGATAAGGTAATTTTATTCTGGAAATTAATCACAATATTACTCAATTCTTATGATGATACCATCCTCTTTGACTCTTATTGACATTTGTACCAGGAAGTTGAAGCTGTAGTGGTCAATGGCAATAATATGGACATAGGTCATACTATTGTGACAACTGTTGGTGGAAGAAATGGGCAGCCAAAACAGGTACTATAGCATTGATATACGGTGATCACTACTCCCTCTACCCCAAAATATAACAATTTTTAGCCCTTGACGTGGCTATTAAGGAGAGGGGTAAAAAGAATTGTTTACCTTCTTGGGGCGGGTGCAGTGTGGGGCTGGTCTAGTTTGGGTGATAATAAGCCAAGGTGTAGTATGGGTAGTTTAGTGGTAAAAAACACCTTTTAAATGTCCTAGGTTGTTATATTTGAGACAAAATTTGAACTCTAGAAGTTACTATATTTTGGGACGGAGGTAGTAGTTATGTTTGTAGTACTTCATGTTGCAATAGATAGAGTTTATGTGGCAAACACTACCCAGATTATTAAAAGATTGCCATTATGTGTCATTATTTGTTTATTTCTAAAAACTTGTGATCTCTATGAAGGAATACCCAACTCTTATAGTGCCAGGTTTTTACTGGATTGCAGACAATTAGTTACATCACAGAGCGTGTTGTTGGGCGTGGTTCATTTGGAGTTGTCTTCCAGGTGGGCCATTCGTACATGCCATTCTGTTAGTACCTTTTCTGTTTAGAGATTACTAATATAAATTATCTTTGGCAGGCTAAGTGTCTAGAAACTGGTGAGAGAGTTGCTGTAAAGAAAGTTCTTCAAGATGCGAGGTACAAGAACCGGGAGCTGCAAACTATGCAAGTTCTTGATCACCCAAATGTTGCATGCTTGAAGCATTACTTTTGCTCAACTACTGTGAAGGGGGAGCTATACCTCAATTTGGTGCTTGAATATGTGCCAGAAACTGTTCATCGTGTTATTAGACATTACAATAAGATGAGCCAACGCATGCCATTGATCTATGTTAAACTTTATATGTACCAGGTAAGGTTGCAGGCACCTTACAATGCAACTATAGCTATGTGCTATTGTTTTGATAATGATTTTAACTGAAAACTGTTCATTATCAATTTTGTTCTTTCAGATTTGTAGAGCTTTGGCATACATTCATAACTGTGTGGGAGTATGCCACAGAGATATAAAGCCACAGAATATATTGGTATGTATTGTGGTTAACTGGTTATCATTTGTCTGAGTGCTTAGTGCTTACTAGCAACCTTTTTTCCATAGATGATAATTTCAGCTTAATGTGGTCTGACATAAGATATTCCTGTCATAGGTGAATCCACATACTCATCAGTTGAAATTGTGTGACTTTGGCAGCGCAAAAGTCTTGGTATGATCCCTCATATCAATTCTAGTAATCTTCACTCACATATGTTCTCATAAAAAAGGTCACATATCAAGCTATCTGAAATTCTTAATTGTACCTTCCCATGTCTATAGGTGAAAGGAGAACCAAATATTTCGTATATCTGTTCTAGATACTACAGAGCTCCAGAACTCATATTTGGGGCTACAGAGTACACAACAGCTATTGATGTGTGGTCTGCTGGCTGTGTTCTTGCTGAACTACTTCTAGGGAAGGTAAGAGGTCAACGTAGTTGTTACCATACATTACCCAATTTCTTGAAGCAACTTCTCTGACTTATTTGCTGTTGGTTAGCCTGTTTTTCCTGGTGACAGTGGCGTCGACCAGCTTGTTGAAATTATAAAGGTAACATCCGATTTAGTTTAGTGGAATGTACTTCTATAGTTCTATGTAATTTCCCCTTTTTAGTTTAGCTCATGCAGGAGAATTACTGTACTTCATTCAGGTACTGGGTACTCCAACAAGGGAAGAAATTAAACATATGAACCCAAACTACACTGAGTTTAAGTTCCCACAAATCAAAGCTCACCCATGGCACAAGGTAGGAGCCTTCACATTTATAACTTTTTCCTTTTATTTTCAAAGTTAATGTCTTCTGTTTACTATTTATAATGTGGACTCTAATTATGCATACTTTCACCAGATCTTTCATAAAAGAATGCCATCTGAAGCTGTAGATCTTGTGTCTCGGCTTCTGCAGTACTCACCACACCTCCGATGCACTGCAGTAAGTATTAATACATATATTAGGAAATCACTTGTACATGTTGTTTATGTACTCATTTCACATCTTCCTTTTTTTTTGGCACCAGTTGGAAGTTTTAATTCATCCATTCTTTGATGAACTGCGAGATCCAAATGGTCGCTTACCAAATGGCCGTACTCTTCCCCCACTCTTCAATTTCAAGCCTCGTGGTAAGTTAAGATTTTTGTTAATGCCAGACCAACCGAAACACCTGGACAGCAATATCCTGATTTGCTAACTACTGAACTTGAACAGAGCTGAAAGGAGCATCAATGGAATTTCTGGTGAAGTTGGTTCCACAGCATGGTAAGAAGCAATGCGCCTTCTTAGGATTATGAGCAGACAGTTCATACACTAATCGGGTATTACGTCGGTCTACTTGGTTCCATAGAACAGCATGGCCTGCAGTATTATTGAATAGGCCCTAATTTTGTTCTACGTGCACCCTGTCTTGGGCATGCCTTCTACCATCATATTCTGTAAAGCAGATGAAGACATGGAGTGAATGGTTATCAATTGGGGCTTGTATACTCATCTGCCCTTGACTTGAGAACTTCGTTCTTTCCCTGTGCTGTATCAAGCAAGAAAGAACACGTATGTATGCTTGAGCCCTATTTTATTCCAGAACCTCTCAGGTTTCACAGACCATCAGATTTAAGTCTTCCAATATGTAGGGCTAAGCCAAAAAAGGTCTTTTATATGTGAACAGTTGAAGACATATCTGTTTCGGTACAAGCTATTCGATTGTATTTGATCATTCTTTTGTATTAACTCTGATAAACTTATGTGAGTTCATTCTATTGTTATGTGATATAGTTGTGTGCCACTTCTAAACACCTAAACCACTGTTCAATGGTTAAATGTTTTAGACACATCAACATATGCACCTCAGTAATTCGAGGTTGTTTTTGTATTCCTGATTTCTATTAGCTTGAATGCTTGATTAAAAGCAAATAATTAAATGTTTTAGACACGTGCACCTCAATGATTTGAGTTTTTTTAAGAGTGAATTTCATTTTAGGCAATATTTTATTACTGATATTTTGATTTGGATTATTCTTTAAACAATGTTTTTATTTTGAACTGGTTAATTTTACCTCTGGTACTTTGACCAACCTTAACCCTTTTATCCATTTATATATAACTTGTCATATGTTAAAAAAATAATCTATATACAACTATCAGCTATGGGAGTTTATTAACAAATAGGAATTGATGTGCTCAAGATCATTTATATACTTGAGAGTTAAGTTAGAATGGTGCAAAGTATAATAAAGATAAGATTACTTAGTTAAAAGTAAAAACATTAGTTAAAAGGTTTAAAGCGAAATTAAAAGGGGTGGCTCGCTTTACTCTCTTGATTTAACGCCTGATTTCTATTAGCTTGAATTCTTGATTGCAAGGATAAGGAACATTCCAGTTATGCCTCGTTTTTGTCATATAATCAAGGTACTCATATATCGCTCCCTAAATGAAAACCCTTTTTTTTTTGTGAGAGGCAGTGTCTATATGACCGAGCTCAATCATGAATCGCTCGTTGCTGAGCTGAATCCCTGAGTTAGAACTAGAATGGGGCGTTTTATAGCATACATCGTTTGTTTGTTGTGCTTTTTTTTTTTTGAAAATAATGCGATCAACTCATGCACTCACGCCATCCATGCACTTGCGTGGGCAAGTTTTTATACAGATGACTAGACTTGTGTTCAGAATAGTAGCTAGTATGTTCTAGATATAATTGCATACACTATATAATTTGCATTTTCTTTCATCATCCGATCAACTGCCTTTTGCTTTGTTCCGGAAATCCATCCACCCAAGGCGTGCAGCTTGACAATTCTAGTTTCCAACAAAGGGTGCTCTTTTGTTTCGCCACCAACCGAGTACTCCATTAGTGTAATACTTCCGTACCAAGAGCTGCTTGCACGGAATTAAGTAGAATTCTTTTCTCCTTAATACTGCCAAGCGTGCCGACAACGGATATCTGTTTTTGCAACTGATTGTGCTGTCTTGTAGTGAGGATAAAATAAAGAGAAACCAAGAGGTGGTTCAGTTCAGATTTGGCTGTCTTGTAGTGACAGAAAGAGAAACCAAGAGGTGGTTCAGTTCAGATTTGTCAGGGGAAGCCAAGCCTTTGGTTTCTCTGCTTGTTTCAACTGTTTCAGTGAAAGCGTCACAGCTGAATGTACAGCATGCACAATAGTTTTAAACTCTTAAGAGAGGATATAACTCGTTTATTCAAATACCAACCAAACAGTTAAAAATTCTCAAAAAGAATTGATAATATTCATACCATATATATAAACTATTTAAAAAAAATCAAGTTAAAACTCAACTCATATATTGAGAAAAAAAAGATAAATCTAACATATGAATAGTGTTGGTGAATTTATTTTTTTCGTTTATCAATATGTATCAAATATAAATATAATTTTTGATAGAGTGATAAATGTAAAAAAAATTAAATTTTTTCACAACTATTTATATTAAATTTGAGAGAAAATATTACACGAGAGGACATCCCTCAGGATTAGAATCCTCTCCACCACTATACAATTTATTAAGTCTGATACTCAAGTTTCAGGCTTTTGCCCGTATTTTGGTGATCTATTCCTAGTCAATTTTGATGTGAGCCTAGCCCCACTTTGCAAAATGTCCAACAATTTTACTGATATGATGGTTGGTCGGTCAGGCACCAAGCGAGTTGCCAAGACAGAATGCCTGTTTTTGTTTACGCGAACAAAAACGACTGTCTTAAACTAGTATTTACTAACACTATCAGGCTGCAATGATAGATGCTATCCACTCCTTGCTAGCTAGCTAGATAGTAGTATATTATGCTACCTTGCAATCTCTAGCAGCTACGTACCGACCTCTGAGCCCTGAGTGCTGTACCGAAAAATGGTTACATCAATATTGGCAGAAAATAGTTAAAACCAATATGGACCACGGCAGCACCATCAGCATCTAGTGGCCATGGAATTACCGCAATGAAAATCAAAACCGAGCAATCAAACTTTTGGCCAGCGCACGAATGTACCATGTACTTGCAGCTAGCTAGTAGTTATCTGAAGGACTGAAGCCCAATGGCGATCACCACCGCCCGTCGGGTTAATAATGCTGTTGTAAAGCGCCACCTTAGCTAGCCTTTTCTTTCACTCTCCTCCTTGATCTCCCCTCTAAGTAGTGGTGGCTTTATCACGATTAATTCTTAATAGATCACACATGCACTCGCGCGCAGTCGCAGCTGCAATGTCTGACCACGAAGGACGCACGCACGCATATTGCTCGGCCAATCCGGTCGCGAGATGCACGTCCATTTCTGCTCGATTTGGATTAAACTACGGTGGTAGTAGAAGACTAGTACTTGTCTAGTATAGAACAGTGGTCACCCCGGCGACAAAGGAAGAAGATTTGGGCCCGAGTTTCGCAACGCACGCATGCCCCCGAAAGCGATACCTACGTGTGCTAGCTGACTGATCCATGTAGCTGGCTGATCCATGCACTGCAACTGCATGCGTCGCGTTACATTAGGAAACGTGAGCGGAACGGCGACGGCGATGAAGCACGCCGGTCATCGGCGACACGCGCGTGCTAAGTGAGCGAGACAGTGAGCGAGTGCAAGCCTTGATCCTACTACTACCACGTACACTGCCGCTGTCACTTCTCCAAATAGAAGTAGAAGTAGGACTCGTCGTCGTCGACTCGTCTCGTACGTGCACGCTCCACTCCACGTTGCGGAAAAGGGAGCGTGTGCGGTGAGTGGCGTGGCCGGCCAGCGAGCTCGCTGAGCCTGAGCGCGCGGTCGGTCGGTCGCCGCCATTAGAAAAATGGTCACCCTTCGGCGCGAAATGGCGAAGAGCAGCCACATAACAAGCCTCTGATGAGGCTTCCACTACCGCCCCCGCTCGTCTCCACCATCACCACCATCTCCTCTCCTCCTCCTCCGACGCGCGGCCATGCATGCGCCCGCCTCCCTCCCTATAAATCCTGGCTCTCCCGCTCCCCACCCTTCTCCAAGCCCAACAACTCCCAAACATCTCAAGCTAGCTAGCTAACTTAGCCTCCTCTTAACAAGCTGCTAGCTTCAGTAGCAGTTCGCGTCTCGTCGTCCTAGATCCCCGCGACAGCGACTTGGCTACTGCGTGCGTGCGTATATAAGCAGGGGTAGTTATCCATCGATCCATCCCAGATTCAACATTCAGCTCAGAGCTGCACGCCTGCACTGAGAGATCCGGACGTGATTAATTCGGAGTTTGATAGGTTTGCGGTGATGGAACTCGCCGCCGCCGGTAGGACCGCCACCATTGCTCTGCTTCTCGCGCTCGCGGTGGCCTCGAGCTTCCTTCGCGCCCATGGCACAAGGAGTGCCCACCACCACTACACCAAGCACTCCAGGCGCAACTCCGCTGACCCGCCGTCACTAGCTCCGGGCCCGGCGGCGAGGCACGCCCCGGGACCGTCGAGGCACTACGGGGCGCCGGCTCCTCACCCGTGGAGGCGCTCTCCCCCGGCACCGGCGCTGGCCAATCCGCTCTCATCCGACCCAATGCCGCCCGCGGGCGTGGTCACCGTGTACGACATCGTCAAGGACTTCGGCGCGGCCGGGGACGGCGTGACGGACGACACCGACGCGCTCAAGACGGCATGGGACACAGCGTGCCAGGACGACGGCGCGGGCGTCGTGCTGGCCGCCGCCGGCCACTCGTTCCTGATACACACCACCGTCTTCACCGGCCCGTGCCAGGGCAGCGTCACGCTGCAGGTCGACGGGACGATCGTCGCGCCGAGCGACCCGGCGACGTGGCCAGCGAACAACAAGCGCAACTGGCTCATCTTCTACCGCGCCGACGGCGTGTCGCTCGTCGGCTCTGGGCTCATTGACGGCAAGGGCCAGAAATGGTGGGATCTTCCCTGCAAGCCTCACAAGGTAATTACTAATTACCAATTGACACCGCAATTTGCAGTATATGCATCTACACTTGCAATATTGGAGTAGAACATATATAAAGCTTCCATTTTTTTCTTCAGGGGGGAAACACCAACGGACCATGTTACAGCCCAGTGGTGAGTGGCCTAACGCAGCGAATTTTAACCGTATTAACTGCCTCTCTGATTAGTGACCGTGCAATTAGTGCAAAGTACGATGCTGATCGATCTCGGTGGTGCAGGCGATGCGGTTTGCCATCAGCAACAACGTGACGGTGCAAGGGCTCAAGGTGCAGAACAGCCCGGAGTTCCACTTCCGGTTCGACAACTGCCGCGGCGTGCGCGTCGACGGCCTCTCCATCAGCTCGCCGGCGCTGAGCCCCAACACCGACGGCATCCACGTCGAGAACACCCAGGACGTCCTCATCACCAACACCGTCATCTCCAACGGCGACGACTGCGTCTCCATCGGCGCCGGCACGCTCAACGTCCACATCGAGAACGTCACCTGCGGCCCGGGCCACGGCATCAGCATCGGCAGCCTCGGGAAGGCCGGGACCAAGGCGTGCGTGGCGAACGTGACGGTGCGGAACGCGGTGATCCGGCACTCGGACAACGGCATCCGCATCAAGACGTGGCAGGGCGGCTCCGGCTCGGTGTCGGCGGTGGCGTTCGAGAACGTGCGGATGGACGCGGTGCGCAACCCGATCATCATTGACCAGTACTACTGCCTCTCCAAGAGCTGCGAGAACGAGACCAACGCCGTGTTCGTCAGCGGCGTCTCCTACGCTGGCATCCGTGGCACCTACGACGTGCGCAGCCCGCCCATCCACTTCGGATGCAGCGACGCCGTGCCGTGCACCAACATTACGCTCTCCGACGTCGAGCTGCGGCCGGCCTCCGGCGACACGGTCGACGACCCCTTCTGCTGGAACGTCTACGGCAACGCCGCCACGCCCACTGTGCCGCCGGTGGCTTGCCTCACCGGCGGCTTGCCGAGAAACTTCGATGAGAGCAGCACCCTCATGTGTTACTGATGATGCATGGCTGAGATAGAGATCATCCTGCAGCGATTTGTTTAATTAGAGGAAAAGAATTAAAAAAAGAAGAGAGAGAGAAAGTAATTAAACTAGTGCAGATAAATTAAAAGGAATCTTAAAGCTAGCATGGAACTAAAGGGTTATTTACTAGTGTATATAGAAAGATGAAGAATGTAATAGTAAGATATGGTTTGTGGGAGACTTACTGAAATATATGTAGAATGGTTTGCTTAATTTGCTGCCATGGATCAAGCTGTGTTGTCACATGCATGCATCCGCGGCTGTTGTGATAGTGACAAACACGTGCACGATATCATGTTTTTCCATAGAGATCTTGTTGAATTTGAGCTCGAAAATTTGTGAGTTGGTATGTGTTTAGTTATGCTAGCAGCAGATTATGATTTATAGCGATCTTGAATTTAAAATTTGATGTTTAAAAGCAATTTAAGCTCTGTTCTCTACAAATAGTCCACTCCGTTCATTTGTGATGGTAGGATTGTACGTTCCTATCATTATTCTTTATATATTTTTGTCTTTTCCATGAGAGTCTCACGACTGACACGATCTCACATTCGCAAGTCTGCGGCCGCCGTCCGTCCCCGCCGTCGACGAACCCTCTAGCACCACAATCACTAACCAATTTACTTATCGGTACCAATTTTTCTACTCTATTTTTTACTGATCGGTACAGATTACTAAATGACTAATTTTATATCAAAATACACATATATGGCATGCAAGTTATTCCGGCAAAATCCCGCAGCTGTCTCCAATTTGTCGATTACGATTTACTAACTAACATAGACCCGAATTACTAGCAAACATCAATGAAACACAACGGCAACAGACCAATATACCTGTAAGCAATATCACAAATATTGCTTCTGTGATAAAAAAGGCATTAAGTTACAAATTAGTCGCAACAAATTTTACAGGCATTCACAAAATATATTCAATTCAAACATTGTCATTTATCAATAATCAATGTTTCCCCCCACACCATGCTGCTAAACCATACTTGAAGAACTGGAATGCAGGAAGCTTGTCTTTCACCGGTAATCATCCAAGCATGTAATCTTTGCCAAGACAATGAAAAGCAACCTCAACGTTGGAGCTTCAGTTCATGGCTGAAAAAAATGGAAAGAAAAAGATACAAATTACAAAGCCTCCAGAATAAAACGAGAGTGTGTAAAGATAAATTCAGAGCATTTACAAGTTTTGCATTCGTTTTGCAGGAATTTTGCCACCACTTGCACCATTAAGAGATTGAATCTGTAAGCTAGCTTAAGCTTGACTCGAGTGTCCAAAAGAGACTCGAGTGTTTGGTTTGAATAGATGTGAAGTAAGATTGTAACCACCTATTCAGATTCTTAAATGCTCAGTTAAGATTTGATAACACATGTGATTTTTTCAAAATAATGTTACTATTTTTATATTAAAAAGCAAAAAAAACAGTATTTTTTTTAAAAAAATCCCCGTATATTGGGATACTTGCAGAACCTTTGTCCACGGCATAATTTGTTGTCAAAACTACAGTCTGAAACATGTAACTGAAGTAATCTTAGACTAATAAATGTATTCCATCTCTTGTGAAGTAATGCAACTATACTTTGTACAAATAGTTTAGAATTCAACTGGAATTAATTGTTCAGCCAATAATAAGATCTACATATAATTTCTGTCTTTGTACTGATGAATTTAAAAAGGAAGCCATTTTAGGAAGCCACCCTCTTCCCCCCTTCAAAAATGAAAATGAACAGTCCTAGCCTCTGGGGCCAGTCTACACTGATCACTGCAATAAACTGACATGTCTCAGCATCAATGATTATCAAGGTGTTTCTTCATTGATTGGACAGGCTAACTTGGTCATACTTTATATACTTCCTCTGAGCAAGGGGTTACTGGCCACACCCCAAGCGTTCTCTGGCCTCTTTTTTTTTCTGACCCATGTTTGATTGAATATTTTTCAAAAATCGAACATGAATGAACATGTACATATGCAGATACTCATAAAGCCTCTAAGAATTTCATAAGCAATCCATTATTTCAAATGCTGAAATTGTTGTATTGCTAGATGTAGACTTATGCAACTGAGAGATTCAAATGCAGTCATGAAATTAATACATGTCTGTCATGCTAGGTGAGCTCTTATAGAGTTAAGGTACCAAATGAGAATAAAATTATGGACCTTAATGATTCCACGTTTTTTAACCACTATAAAGTAATATCTTCTCAAATTTGACATATGTGATGTAACACCGGGAGTGAAACTATTTCTCAAGCAATGAATCAAACATATTTGTGTGTAATTTACAAAGTATAGAAAACTCCAAAGTTAGTAACCGGAATTTTACTGAAGCAAAATCAACCATTTAAACCCCTGTGGACTGCTCATTAACTAAAATAAATGAGACGAGAGCAAATCATCTCTAGCTGATGAGTGCAGGAGAATTATCTAGGTGGTGATTTGACATTTCAAATTTGTATAGTTGTGAAGAACAGAAACGTCAGTAAAAATCTAGCAGCTTGTTCTTATTAAGCTTTTGGTGTTATAACTGAAGTTTACTCGTATCAGGTTGATAGTTTTGGAGGATCTAATATTGATCCCACAGCATTCGATACGGAATGGACCAATCAAATATGAGGAAGTGATCTGTGACGAAGAAAATGGAAGGACTACAGAACGTTGCCTCTTGTCGGAGACTCGGAGCAGTAGCCGTCCTCCTGGTGGACGAGAAAAGGACGGAAGGGATGGGATGAACACTACCGGCGGCATCAAGATGAGAATGACGTCGGGCCAGCTGCCTCCCTCCGCCGGAGTGCCACCTAAGCATCACATCGCAGAACAGGCGGGCGCGATGACCTCAGCCCTCCACCTGTCCATGACCGTGCCGCCGTTGTCTCCCCCAATCTCCACCCCTCCAAGCCGCGGGGCGAGCCGCAGATCTAGCTGTGGATAGTCGTCGCCTCCCATGATCTGCCAGAAGCGACGACCCCAGCCCGGCCCCTGTCCGTGACTACCCTGCCGTCGCCTCCCCCGCAGCGCGCCGTCTCCAGTAGCCACCGAGCGTGCCGCCCCAAGGGAGCTACCGCTCCAACCGCACCGCCGGCCTCAACGCGAACCCCACTATGGCGCAAAATTTCTATGGTTTTTAACTGATGTTCAAATTACAACGTTACCTCTTCACACCGATTATACCCTTCTACGTTTTTATTACCGTTAACTAAGATTATAAATAGATCTGGTTTCTTGGATAGGAAAAAAAATAAACTGTTAAGATTAATTCTACTGTCAGTAGAGAGTACCGTAGAGGTCAATAATTTTAGGTAGACTATTTATTGTATTCTTGGTTATAATAAAAAGAGAGTGATAAAAAACCTCTAAAATTAAATCTAAAATTAAACTCTAAAATTTCAACAAAAATTTAATTTTCATTTAAGGAGTGGGAGGCGTATGAGGGCGCAATGCCTCGCAATGTGATGAAGGCAGCAACATTACGCTCGATCACAGATTATGAAAAGTTGCAATAATGGGTAGATGGTCTCATTGCCTCAAAGTTGAATCAAAAGGTACGTACAACGTACTACAAAGCTAGCTGCCATTTAAATATGCGGCAGAAAACAAGAACACGAAGTTAAAGAAAAACTTTCAGGGCCCCTGTGGCTATATACGCATGCACGCCAAATAACTTTCTGTCCTAATAATGCCATCCACAAGGCAGAATTTGACGACTCTAGACGACTTAAAAGGGGTCATCAACAGTAAATTAACTGTTCTCCAAACATAAACCTTGTTTTTTTTACTACCATCAAGTGCTTCAGAGACGCATCTGATTTGTACGTACGAAATTATTTTCCCTTGTTGTGGAGATGGGCCAAGAAACAAGCATCACCTAACCAACTGAGAAATACCTGCTTAAACATGTTCTTTGCAGCAAAAAAGGTAAAATAAAGCGGTGGATAGTGTTCTTGTGGACGCAAATTAAAGGGAGAGAGAGAAGGAAGAGAATTGAAGCTATGCCAATCGTCTCCAATGAATCATAGCCAGTAACAGTTGGGCAGGCAAACTAGAGGTGACCTTGAAGAAGTTGCACTTCGCATCCATGATTGACTCCATAATTAGGTTTGGTTCTGGCTGTAAATGGTAGTAGCTAGTAGCAGCTAGGGTGGTAGTATATACGGTTGTGCACGAGCGGCCACAGTTGAAGCTAGCTTGCGCTGAACTAAGTGGAAGGAAATGATCGAGATGATCCAGTCAGTAAGCTAGCGGCTGAGCGACGTCAAGATGGTTCAGAGTTGTGCGCCCACGTAGAGCATCAGAGATCAGATAATCGGATCATTACGGAGCACTGAATTGGGTAGCAGGGCTAACGCACCACTGAGGTGACAATTCGCAGTTTATGCTTGTGGTGTACATGTAATTATTGCAAATCATCCATCCGTCACTAACATGCTCGTTATGGTCATGAGTCCCTACTGCCGACAATTCATCCGTGGTCTGTCAATTAGATTGCCCCTGTGTGGTTATAATCAACACAGATCGATCAGCAGTCGAAATACATTGAATTGATTAATGATCTAACGCGAACGTGATATGGGGATTAGATTTCAGTCACTCAAGCAAGCGTATGAACGCGGACAGACCGACAAGGTCGAGTGGGCCTAATCTAACGTGGGTCAAATGACCTAGAATCATAAGTCTAACAAGCCCCTACAGTCGAAACTAAGAGCACATCGAATATTTAGATTGGATCTAAACTTAAAAAAGATTGACGTCGACAAATCCTTAGTGAATATGTCTACGTACTTGGACGAAGTAGGGACGCGCAAGACACGAACTTCACCAAGAGCGACTTGTTCACGGACAAAGTGTTGGTCGATCTTCACATGCTTAGTTTGCTGATGCTGGACGAGATTGGTGGAGAGGTAGACGATGCTAATGTTATCACAGTATACGACGGTGGCACGGCAAACCAAGCCGTGAAGTTTTTGGATAAGTTGACGTAACCAGCAAGCTTTAGCAACGCCATTGGCCATGACATTGTACTCGGCTTCAGCGCCGGACGAGACACTATCGGTTAGCGCTTGGAAGACTAGGAGATGAGATTGTCCCCAAAGAAGACGGCATAGCCTTAGGTGGGTTTGTGAGTGTTGGGGCACTCGGTCCAATCAGCATCAGTACAAATTGTAAGATCGGTCGGTGAAGTCCGGTAGAGATGAAGCCCGAGATCCAGAGCGCCTTGTAAGTACCCCAAGATTAGCTTCATGGCGGTAAGGTGGAGATCTCGAGGGTTGTGCATATGTAGACAAATTTGCTGAACGACATATGCAATATCCAGATGGGTAAAAGTGAGATACTGTAGTGCACCTGCAATACTCCTATAGTGAGTGGGATTAGGTACCGAAACCCCATTAGCGGATAGTTTAGAGCAAGTGTCCATGGAGGTATTGTAGGGCTTGCAGTCTCACATACTAGCGTGGTCTAGAATGTCTAGCATGTACTGTTGTTGTGAGAGAAATAGACCGTTGTCCCAATGGTCGACAGTGATGGCTAGGAAGTGATGAAGTGAACCTATATCTGTCATGGAGAACTCCTATCTGAGAGCTGATATAACCTGGTGAAGGAACTGCTCGGATGAGGTCGTGAGGATGATGTCATTGACGTAGAGGAGCAAGAAAGCCATATCAGTACTGCGGCAATGAATGAACAGTGAGATGTCAAACTTGGCTTTAACAAATCCAAGGGAGGTGATGTGAGAAGCAAAGCAACTGTACCAAGTTCATGGAGCCTGCTTGAGTTCATAGAGAGAGTAGTTTAGGCAGCATACATAATTAGGTCGCGAGGAGTCAACAAACCCTAATGGCTGGGCACAGTACACCGTCTCTGTCAATGTCTTATGTAAGAAAGCATTCTTGATGTCAAGTTGATGAATAGGCCAAGAGTACGAGAGAGCCAAACTTGAGTACCACGCAAATGGTGGTGAGCTTCACGACTGAACTGAAAGTCTCATCGTAGTCAAGACCAGGGCGTTGGGTGAAACCCCGTAGGACCCATCTTGCTTTGTAGCCTGCAAGAGATACATCGGACATAAACTTGTGGCAAAAAATCTATTTTTCAGTGACCACATTCACGCTAGGAGGGTTAGGCACCAGTGTCCAGGTGTTATTTGCCTGGATGGTATCGAACTCGGACTGCATAGCAGTGCGCTAGTTTGGATCAGATAGCGCCAATCTGAAGGACGTCGGGATTGAAGAGAGAGCCGTCATGTTAAGGTTAAGGCGGTCAACTGACTGGATGAATACGGATTTTGCGTGGGTGTGTATACCGTGCATGTTGGTGATGGGCACGATAGTCTATGGGGCTATGGCGACAATATGTCCAGTGGTGTGCCTTGAGCCACCAGAAGTAACTTGGGACAAGGTGTCCACAGGAGTCGTTGTGAAGGGTCCGCCCGTGTTGCTGGCAACAACGTGGGGCATGGCATCCCTAGGGGCAACGACATGAGGCTGGGGTGAAGGGAGCCCAGTAGTAGAGGAGAGTTGCAATGACCTGATGACGCTAGGCATGGCGCTCCTGGGAGGTGTACCTGCAGACACAGTACGAGCCTCGATGGGCAAGGTGGAGCAGTCATCATCGTCCAAAAAATCTAGAGTGGTGGGATCCAGGGGAGATGTGGACATCTCGAAAAAGGGAAAGAAGGACTCGTCGAACACAACGTGTTGGGAGACGATGATTGTGTTGGAGTGGAGTTTGAGACAGTGATACCCCTTATAATTGGTAGAGTAACCGAGAAAGATACACAAGGAGGAGTGAGGAGAGAGTTTATGTGGAGTGATCAAGGACAGGTTTGGATAGCAAGCACAGCAAATATGTGGAGATGAGTGTAGGAAGGATGCATGCGATGAAGAGCAAAAAAAGGAGTGAGGCCGTTAAGGGTTGTAGTGGGATGAAGGTTGAGGAGGTATGTGGCTGTATGGAGAGAATCGACGTAATAAGCAGGGGAAAGACTGGCCTAAAAGAGGAGAGAGCGCACGATGTTGTTGATAGTGTGAAGAGTGCGCTCAGCTCGACCGTTTTGTTGGAAGGTGAATGGACAAGACATACGAAGAATGACTTCATTTGTGAGAAAGAACATGCGTGCCGAGGAATGGTCAAACTCACGGCCGTTGTTGCACTGGACATGCTTGATAGTGGCGTCAACTGGGTGGGCACATATGAGAGAAAGTTAGATAGGGCGCCAAAGGTATCAGACTTGACACAGAGGGGGAAAGTCCACATATAATGAGTGAAATCGTCGAGAATGACGAGATAGTACTTATAACCTGATACGCTAACAATGAGGGATGACCAGAGATCACAGTGGATGAGGTCGAAGGGATGAAGTGCACGAGTGGCGGACCTGCTAAAAGGAAGGCGCATATGGTGGCCTAAATGGCAAGCGTGACATATATGATTAGAAGTGCGTTTATTACAGGAAATAGCTTTAGAGTTTACAAGTTTTGATAAAGCTACTGAACCAAGATGACCAAGATGACGATGCCAGATGGTGGTGGACCAGGTAGCGGTGGTGAGGGCAAGTGAGCTAACAGTAGATGGAAAGAATGTGTAGAGGTCGCCTGTGCTATTGTACCTGGTGATCACGCTCAAAGTTTGAAGGTCCTTCACAGAGAGACCAAACAGGTTAAACTCAATGGAGCAATTGTTATCGGTAGTGAAATGATGAACTGAAAGTAAATTTTTGATGATGCTAGGAGCAACTAAAACATTAGAGAGAATAAGGAATCGCTGTGGCGTGGAGATGGTGGACGCCCTAATAGAGGTGATATGGAGTAGTGCTTCGTTTCCTGCAACGATTGATGAAGGATTGAATGAAGGAGGATGAGAGAAAGTGAGTATACCAGTGGTGTTGGCCATATGGAAGCCGGCCCCAGAGTTGGCGTACCACTCATTGGAGGCCGACGGAGTTAGAGACAAAGTGTTGAAGTTATTGATGAGTGATGTTTGATCCTAGTAGGGGCCTACCATCAGGGACCAGGAGCCTGACGACGGCACAAACAGAGTGGGTGACGCGGCACCAAAGACCGGCAGAGCGCCAACAAAACCAGGCGGTGAAGTGGGTGGCCCCCCGTAGGCGAACCCCGATGACAAGGCAAGTAGGCCCTACACACAGACCTTGGTAGCGAGGTGGGCACGCCCCATAGGCGAAACCCGGAGGAGGGCCAGAGCCGAGCGGTGTGGCGTAGTAGAGAGGGTATGCCGAGACAGTGAGGATGGCTTGTGGCTCGAACAACGAGAGTGGGTGGTGTGGTGTCGACCCTAGGGTGCGGTGGGGGTTGTAGGGATACGGCCATAACTGCACAGTCCCTGTCCAAGGGTTGAGGAAGAGGGCACCAGGGGGACGACCGCCATGGTGAGGTCCAGGGTTGAAGGTGCCAATGCCTAGGGAGACATGTTTGCCACTGTGACCACGGCGATGGTTGGGGGCGTGGATTAGTGTTGTAGCCCCCGTGGCCACCTCGTCCTGAGCAGCCACCAGTGGACCCACCTAGAATGCGTTGCTGATGCATGGCGACGAAGGTAGGGGGTGGAGCATCGTCGACGATGTCATTGAGGTTGATCTCTTTGAGAAGGAGTAGGGTGCACACTTCGTCGAAGGTGGGGAACGGTTGCTGCATCTTCAGGTTGAAGACCATGTGGCAAAACTTGCCATTGAGTCATCGGAGGAGAGTCAGCACAAGGGTGCGGTCACTGACTGGATCCCTAAACTCAGAGAGAGCGCTGGCCATTGTCTCGAGATGGCGGCAGAAGTCGGTGATGGATGTGCTCCCTTGTCTGACAATGCAAAACTTAGCGAAGAGAAGGAGCATGAGTGACTTGCACTAGCCGAGGAACTCTGACTCGAGAATGGACCAAGCGGTGCGAGCAGTTGGGTTGAAGAGCATTATCGTCGAAGGTCGACGGTGATGGTGCTGTAGATCTAAGTTAGGACGGTGCAGTCCATTTGAACCCACGCCGAGCAGTCGGAGTTATCAACGTTGGAAAGGATGTGGTTGGTTAGGGCATACATGCCCAAGACGACGAGAAAGAGGTTTCGCTACCGGCTATAGTTGTTGGCAGAGCGATCTAGTGTCTCGGGGACGGTAAGGACTTATGTGTGCACAGCCGCATGCTTGGCCTCATGCACGGCAAGAGTGATTTCATGGTCCTTGGCAGCCCTTCAGTGGGCGGCGTTGGTCTCGAGCTTAGTAACCTCGCGCTATAGATGAAGTTGCTCCGCAGGCGTGTCAGGAGCCATGGATTTGTGCACATTCTCAGTGGCAGTGGTGACGGGATGCTAATAGTGACAGTGGGTTGGTGATGATGGGGCTTGGCGAGATCTTAGTAGCAGCGGTAGCATCGGTGTAGAGGTGTGTGTGGGTGGCGAGATTGAGCAGTGACAAGTCTAGATAAGCGGAAACGGTAGAGGGACCAAGCAGCGAAAAGATCGAATCGAATGAATCGTCATCATGGCTGAACGTGAACATGATTTGAGGATTAGGATTTAGTCACTCACACGAGCGTACGGGACACAGAGTATAAATATATCAGGTCAAGCAGGCCGATAAGATGGAGTGTGCCTGATATAACGTGGTCCGAGCAGCCTAGAATCAAGTCTAGCAGGTTGCATTGTGCCCGGACATCATCTGACGTCAGCATACGTAAGAACCAGTTTTGCATGTCACGATCCACGAAGCACTAGCAATAAGACTATACGATCGACGGTGCCAGACAAACCCATCGGCGCGACAAGATAGGTACCGAAGCAGACAATTGCAGTAAGCAGCACGAACATGTACAGTGGAATGCACTAATACGTACTGTATGGATGCATGGAATGTTCTCGTATCTTCGTAATGAACCAATGCCAGATTGCCAGGTTGCCAGCAGCGTGTGACACGTAGGCATAGACGGATCAGATAGCCGGCCAAGCCCACTGGGAGGGTACTAGTAGGCACGCGACGCGAGAAGCGGAGGGACTCATCAACGCGCGCCCCTGGAAGGAGCCCCGTCGCCGAGGAAATCTCCGACCGCCACTCGCAATTCCCACCCAAACCGCACGCATGTGCATGATATGCGTGTAATTATGCATGGCTCGATCGAGGAAGTCGCGCACTCACCCGCGGTTTTTTCATTTCGTCCGTTTGGAAATCTAATTTTACAAACAGAATCTTCGTACACTACTACAAAATGGGTTTATACTAGCGGCCAAAGTAGGTTTTTGCTGACAGCCGGTGGCGTTGCCTGCGACCGAAGGTCGGTGAAAATACATGGCCGCTAACCGTCAGTGAGAAAACATTCTGGCTGGTAGCCGACGTTATCCGGCCGCCAACAGAAATATTGTTGGCAGGCGGCTTGTAGAAATGTGGCTCATCTATGAATATGTTTTCATATGAGGCTAACTTTAAATTTGGATTTTCCGTCAATTTTGAATTTCAATTTTCCACCTATTTTAAATTTATTTTTGAGGTCATGTATGGAGAATATAGAATCGAGGATATAATTGGGAAATCAAAATAAAAAGGCTAGCATTGAAACTATAATTGATAATATATAATATATTAATTAATAAGTTTATATAGTACTTCATGCATGTCTAGTACTTATATCTTACAACTCAATCCAGGCGTATAATTTATATAATTCTCTTTCTCTAGTTATCATTTTTGTGGGTATGACAAAATTCCCTCATTATTGAAAAACCGTTCAAGCTTGTGACTGCACTCAATGGATAAAGTAGCACTGTATATCTCAATGCTTTTATCATCCAGCTCCCTCTCATGCTTGGGGACTCTAGAAAGCTGCATGGAGAACACGACAAGAAAATTATAAGCAATTAAAAGTTAGCAAGTAATTTAATGAACATATTGATGCTTTACTTACAATTATAGGGTTCAGTATCTCCCACCGACCCTGAGGTACTCGCAAACATAATATCCATAAAGTAAGCTTTCTTTTGGTTGCACTTTGTAGGATATAAAATATAACATAAATTAGTTATATGGATTAGTACACGGACTTATAATTAAGTAGTTTACGTCTACCATTAATTAGAGCCACTTATTGCGGATGATCAATGTATCTTTTTTTTCTAACCGTTCTCCTTGTCTCGATAGTAGAGCCGGTAGGCACTATGTTTGAGCAAACATAGAGAATTAGTCATAAATAATGACATATTTTGTTATAAATAGTAAATAGAGGTAGTTAGCCATAAATACCAAATAGAGTGAGTTAGTCACTTACTAATCTAAAATTTTAAGGAATTCGCTGTCCTTCCTGTCAAGAAAGTGCCATACTTTGGATACAAAATAAAACAAATCCAATGATCATTGTACACAAAGTAACATGAAATATTTTGTTAGTCGAGTCATGATTAAGTATAAGTATAGTATGTGAACATAATTATCAAACTTACCCAAAGTTGTATGGGCATAGATATATGATTTGTCTTACATAGAGTGCATTGCTATACCTATGTGTGTGGCCACCTCCAACATTTTGTCGTTATGACTTTTCGCTACGTAGGCATCCTACTCTGCTAGAGTCATGGCCTTGAGCTCATTAGTTAGATTTTTCATATCGAACTTGAAGGTGTGGTTTGGATTGCTTATTCGACAAGGGTTTAGGTTGCCAAGATTTTCACCCTTCTGTTCTGCCAAAAGATGGTAATTTATCCTGCCAAAAAATGGATGAAGAAATTAGTATAACATATAGGTAGTCTCAACAAGTACATCAGTTGAACACTTATAGGCACCATACAACGATCAAATTTATGTTGAGTTTGTCTCGATAATAGAATCATGCATATCCTTGAAAACTATGTAGAATTGGCATGCCTTGCTCATGAAAACATCCGCTAACACCCTGACGCTTAATTCTCTAATCCCTTTGCTACTTGCAAGTATGCACCATTTATTCCATCTTTTGAGTTACCAAGGTCCCTCTGTTAATTTTTGAAGGGGTAGGAATAGTTTGCCATTCAAACTCTTTGGGCACATCATTAGTGGGCATGAAATCCAAATCCCTGAGGGGTTGAAATGTCTAACTCGTACCTCATGTGATTGTCATATACATTTCACATCTCTACCTTAGCATAGTCCTCTGAAACATCGATGTAGTTAAACTTGCGCCCCGTTATCACCCTTTTCGTCGCTACTTCAACTTTCCTTCATGCCCTTCTAACCGAGACAAATAGCTTGCAAAGTGTATCCTTCTTTATATCGTCGACTAGATATCTTGATCTGAGCGCAGATCCAGTCATTTTTGGCAAAGGTTTGGTGGCCCAATGCATATGACAGTTGGTCAATCTCCTTGTCTGACTTGAATATCCCCTCCTTTTGTAGCCTAACAAACTTCTTTTTGTTGTCAGCTACCTTCTATAGTTGTGGTTCCTTGAAGAATACATTGCCTTCCTAGGTAAAAGATGGCGTTTGTATATGCACCCAGGTCTTTCTCTATTCATCATGATCTTTCATAGGTACTGGTTTGCCTGCCTTTCTCAACTCTTGCTCCTAGTATATCCACTTCTTGATTTTAGGCTGATAATTAGTGAATCCCAAATGATAAGGATAGGGTTTTTTCTGTTGAGTTCTAACATTTTCTTGCTCTTTTCTATTTCTTCTACTGAGATGTTTCTTGCCACGAACTCATCCCATTGGGCTTGTGTTATCTTAACGTAGTTCTTAAAAGGCTCAAACCCTTCTTAACATATTTCTTGTTCAGATCTATTTTCTAGTTGTCCCTTAACTTGCCCATAGTCTACATCACAAAGAACCTCTCTTCTTTCCTCTGGCCCTTTCGAAAATATGATCCTAATTTTTAGCTCCGTCCATCATAACTCATTTTTTCTAGGGTAACCGCCGTTCAATCTTTCCATGTGATTTCCATGTTATCCCTTGCTACAACACCGCACTGGTTGTTGAACTTGACACATGCATCGTAAGGCAATAGGGGTTTGCCTTTGTTACTGATTCGCATGACGACGTGGATTTGGTCTGACAGTTTGTTTTTGCCTCACTAGCCCCTACTTTTATTAGGCTTACTTTTGCTCCACTGTGTCAATTGCCTCTACTCGGACACTTTTGCTTTGGTACAAAACTTGTACTCATTAATATCATACGCTTGCCATGAAGTTTAGACACTTGATGGGCCATTTGCCAACGTTTTTATTGTTTTTTCCTCCGTGGTTTCTCCATCTGGATGACTAAGTTCTATCAATCATTCGGTAAAGTGACGTCTATGCTGTTTCATAATCTATGCAACTGAGCGCTTAACATTTCCATATCTTATTTCATTCATGTGATTCTCTATGTATGGCTCTACTATTACGAGCTATTGCAGTACACTATAATGAGCATCTTTTATTGCTTTGTATTCATTGTCATTTATTCTTTTCTTTTCTTTTGTCCCCGTTCTAGATAATCTACTCTCATGTTGAAGTAATGATAAACAAATTGCTTTCCTATCTTATAAATAATTAATGCAGCACTCAATGACTTTCTATATCCCTCTATCATTGATCCCTCTAGGTGAGCGCAATTCTATATGTAGCCTTTCAAAATAGATAAATAATGTTTGTATGACCACATCTAATGCAGGTACAAATACTCTAGTGCAATTATCTAAGGCACGATATGAAACATGAGGTGCACCATCATATCAAAAAATGATAGAGAAAAGCACATCTCAAGCTCGGACATGATCTACATCATGAATACATGAAGGCGACCTAATTCTTTAGTATTAATAACATTATATGAAATTGCATTGAAGAAGTAACACATTTTTATGACGACCTACTTTATATGTCTTAGTTTGATTGCCCTAATTACAATAACAAGAAATACCATGACTATTACATGGTAGTCATGAGAATTATAACAACAGTGACAAATCCTTCATCGACACTAGCCACTTAATGTTTGATAAGAAACCAGTAGACACCCTCAGCTCATGTAGGCATTTGCACAATGCTCTTTTCTCCTCGTTTGTCAACATGTAGCTAGTTGGTAGAAGGTACACTTTTCTATTACCTTGATCTACAGGGTGAAGCTTTGGTCTAATCTTCATATTAACAAGATTGTTACTTGATTTTACTCCATCCTTTATCTTGCTTGTTATGTCTAGTAAGGTCTCAATGGTGTTGTTGAACAAATTTTTCTCTAGGTGTATGACATCGATAAAATGACATATCTCTAAATTGTTTTAGTATGGTAAGTACTTCAAAAAAATGGAGTTATTCTCGAATGGCACCTTGGATTTGTCTGTATTTCTCTTCTGCTTAGTTTCCTTCTTTTTCACCTTCCCAAAAACAACCTTGACGTTTTTTGTCATTTTAAACACTCTTTCCCTAGTGCATAATTCTAGTGCAGCAGCAGTTTCTTCAGTCTTGTCGAAATATTTTGCCTTCAAGTGGTATCTGTGATTTGTGGTTAAGAAACACCGGTGCCAAATGTACACTAGTTTATTCGATCTTGAAAGGTACATATACGGTTATATTTGAAAAAATAATGCATCTTGTCTTCCCTTTTATTTGTCCTAATAAGGAAAATATTATGGGATAGTCATTGATGGTAACAAAAATAAATGCATGAACCGTGAAGTACTCCCACAAGAATTTATCCCAAATCCAAATCCCATCTTTGCATAGTTCCATGATATCCTCCATCGAAGGGTCGAGAGACATATCTATATCAATACTAGGTTGTCATGGTCAATGTATAAGGATTATTAGTAAAACATACTTTCTTCTAATAGAGCCATGTAGGAATGCTGTATATCGTTAGGAGTACTAGATAAGTATCGTGAGAGTTGCTCAAGTTATCAAAAGAATTCATTCCATCTATGCTTAATGTAAACCTTACATTTCTTGGGTCCTGTGAAAAATTTGGGTACAACTAATCGAATACTTTCCACTTTCAAGCATCTGCTGGTTATCGAAACATCCTATCTTTTAGTACTTTTCGTGATGCTAGGGAATTAGTTCGGTATCCCTCGGGTTCGAGAATAAATGCTTCAAACAATCTTTAAGTGGAAGGTAGCATATCAACAATTGTGGAATCTTTGTCTTCTTGTTGTCCTTGCATGAAGTGGATTCTTCTACCTTGTCACATGCAACATCTTGATCCACTGATTGGTTGCCCATTTTGTATGGTTGCATGTTGGACACCTAATCAATGTCTCATACTTTTTATGGTATAGGACACAATGGTTAACACATGTGTGTATCTTGTCCACACCTATTGATAATGGACTGATAAGTTTCTTTGCTTGATATGTGCTGGTTGACAAGGAGTTACGCTTCAGAAACAACTCTTTCAATAGACCCAACAAATCAATGAAACTATTGTTGGACCAACCATTCCTGGGCTTCAATCTTATTAGTTCAAGCACATCACGCAACACTATGAACTTCTTATCACATCCCTTTGACTCATCGTACAAAAGTTTCTTCACCGTATCAAAATTATCTAAACCTCTAGCAGACCCCGCAATAACTTATGGTTCATCATGACACAACATCTCCTCTAAATCAAAACCATTGTCATTAGTATCATCAACATCATCCATCATAACATGACCATCGCCAACATCATCATCATTATCCACTTCATCATCGTTAGATTCTTCTAATACAATGAAATCCCCGCCCCTGAAAAATCATGCTTACCATCCCATCCTTGGTAGGAAACTCTTCCGTGGTAGCTAGTTTTATCTACATTTTCCTCTCCATGGTGGGACCAAGTTGTATAATTCTTAATAATTCCACATGTCACAAAGTCCGTCTTGATAGATGGATTTTCCACATACTTTCTAATTTTTTAATCCACACATGGACAATTTATTTCCTTCAATTTTTTAGTTGTAGCATTTTTCTTGGCCATTTCAATAAACTTACTTTGACTCCTTCGATGTATGATGTGTGAAATTTTGGCATATCATACATCCATGCTTCATCCATTTGTGAATTTCTAATAAAAAATAATTGACAAGTATTTAAATTAGAGAAAACCTTTCGAATCATATTTTAAATAGGTGAAAAAAAATTATAGTACCAAAAAAGTTTTATCAAAGTTTTGCATGACAGAAAAAATTAATTCACATGGATTTAAATTAAAAGAGGCCATGCAAAAGTAAGTTAAAATTATTACGTTAATTTGTGCAACAAACTACATACAAATAACAAAAATTACCAAGCACATCTCTCTCTTCTCTCTCCTCTACTTAGATCTAGATTATACCCACATATAAAAACAACCACTGTATACTATTAATAAACTCATCAAAATATATAAATTGTGTGGTAAATCATTATTGTTTAAAATTTTTGACCATTTCAAACTTCATTTTGCAAATGAAACACTTGACATATAAATGATATGACATCCTGTTTAACGCACTAAATCATCCATATTAAACTTATAAAAGTGAAAGAAAAATTTATAAATATAGTAGAACAAGGTAGAACTAGCTAAGATCTATAAAATAATTCGAGTTGAAAACGTTTTTTCCCATATAGTTTTGTTTCTAAGAGGGAAAAGCGGAAGGAAATTGGCAAGTTGCTTTGGCTTTGGTTATATAGGTGGAATAGGTTTTACTGGCGGATTACTTAAGCCCCCTCCCGCTAGTGAAAATACAATCGTAGGCAGGAGCTTATGCCGACTGCAAGTAATAAATGATCTACGATGTCGGTCCAACCTCAAGCGGTTAGCCCATTTTAACCCGTCAGCAGAAAAAATGGTGATGTCATAAAAAATCGTTTTTTAAATAGTGGTAGAACCTATGTGTCCATGGAAATAAGCCGGAGATCAACTCTACGCATAATGTACCAGTGCAACTGTTCTGTGCCAATAATTCCTCGATGGTAACCAATAAGTTTGCAGTCATTTGACTCAGTAAGGGAAAAATAGGTTTACGGTGAGAGAGAGGTGGAGAAAATTACGCTGAGGGATTAAGCCCTAACTGGTCAAGGCCTTGGCTCCGCCCCTGGCAAAGTGACTCCAATGAAAAGTTACAGCAGCAACTAAACTGGCCAAGCGCATGCGCATATACGCAGCCAGACGCCCAGAAAAACCATCCATACACCAAGGCACCCAGCTCCACGTATGCGCGCGCCTCTCCCGCCTCGGTGGCTTGCAGGTTGACCTCTTGCCCGCCTGCCCGTCGCACGCGCCGGCGCCTCCATCGGCAGATAGACCGACGCAGTGTGCGCGCGTAGGCGTACACTATAAAAAAAACACTGATCCAACGGATAAAATATAATAATAAACCCAATACTAAATACCAACATAAATATATCGACCAACCAACGATCTTCAGTATTATATCTAAATATTTAGAGCATTATAGTAAAACACCAACTGATACTAATGTGTTTTAGTACCGATTGTAACGGTCGGGTGTTCTCAATAGTCGTACACAAGTATCGGTTAGAGACGTTAATCGATACTTTAAAAATCCAAAATCTTTGTATTAGTAATAGATGATATTATCAACCGGTACTAATATTATCGAACACATTAGTACCAGTTAGAAACACTAACCGGTACAGTGGTGGTTGTTATTTTTAACCGTAAAGATATATGAGAGAAGGAAGTACAAGGAAGGTATTGTCAAATTTTTTTATGAAAGTCTTATTTAGTGATTTCACTCATTAAGGGCTTTAAAATGTTAGCAACTTTATCCTCTAGTTTTATATGCTTAAAATATTATATTTATAGCTATATATATCTTATCTCCTTAAAAATATATAAAAATAATTTACAAATAATAAAAATGTTGAGAAAATAAGAGTATTTCTTAATGGTAAAAATAAAAGCAGTCTAGTAATAATAATAGTAATAATAATAAGAAATATAAAAAAGGTTAAGAAAGAGGAAACAAAAAAATAGTGGAAAATGAATAGAAAATTATAATTAGAATGTTTTTATCCTCAAAGTTTTTAAAATTAATTATCCTTGTTTTTTTCTTAAATTTATTTATCATGTAATTTTTTTGTTATTAAAATTATTTTCACGCTTTTCTTATTTTCTAGATTTTGTATCTGCTTAAAAATATAACCGGTACTAAACATAATTTAGCCGAGCAGAAAAAATCTTTAATACCGGTTATTAAAAACAACCCATACTAAATAATACATCTTTTGTTAATACTAATTGGACTAAAAATATTTTGGACAAGTAGAAAAACTCTTTATTACCAATGGTTTTATATAATTGATACATGGTATATATGTATTATTTTCTTGTCTTCTCTGAGTCACTAGATTGTGTTCTTATTATCTCTTCACACCATCGTACTTTACATTGATGTTATCCGCAGCGACGCCACCGTGTGCCTGCCGTTGTTTCCTATCTCCACCGTCGACGTCGTCACACGTCTACCCACCAATACCACCGCTGCTATCATGTCGAAAGCAATAACTCCTCCTGACGGAGTATATAATGGTTATTTAAGAGATGAGTACATTAATTATATATATATATACAATATATATATATATAAAATACAGACCAGCTAAATCAAAACTAAACTAAAAGAAAAAAAACATTTATCGTGGTACGTGATGAATGGATGGATCGGCGCGCGCACGCACGCGATCAGACAGGGCGGTGGTGGCGAGGTCAATCGGTGGACGCTGGTTGGAAAAGCAAGAGCGCGTGCGCGCGAGCCGAAAAAGCGAACTGGGAGAGAACTATATATAAAGGCTGTAGACACTGGCGTCGCTACCACGGCCACTACCGCGGCCACTACGTAGCCCACCCACGGCTGCCTCCCCAGCTAGCTTAGCCTCCTCCCAATTGATTATGTATTATATATTTCCGCTGCCGCCGCCGGGTCCCTGCATGCGCGCGCTACGCAGGCACAGCTGATCGATGCACGCGATTCCCAGTTGCAGCGTTGCGTGCATGTGTGCCCTTGCTTTCTGCCGGTCTCCGTAGGCTGTAGCATTGCATTTCTCTGCAATTTGCACAGGGAGGTGTAAGATCCTTAGAGATCTATCCGATCGAGAGTAGATCGATCGAATGAATGATCTCCCGTGGTTAAGTGTATTCTTCCATCTACCTATACCTAGCTGAAACCTGTTATTTTTTAGTACTACCTCTTTTCCTTTTTTTTTTGAATGTATGCTCCCTGCTTTTCTTCTCCCCGATAGAAATTGACCCAAAATTTCTTTTCGGTTTTGCTAGTTGGGCTAGCTGGTCGGCCTCTGGCAAACAAGGACATGCATTGAGAACACAAGATCTTTTTTCTTCAGAAATTCTATGGAAAACCAGCTAATTGTTGCTATAAAATTCATGTAAAACTATAGCTGGAACTGACACCACCGTATAGGAGCTATATGGTCATTATCAAAGACATAAAAGGCACCAAACTGCACAAAACTTGCAGATTTTTCAGTGAATCTTGTTCCTTAGGAAGCATACAAAGAGGGATCGAGAGAGGGGTGTATATATATAGTAATATTAATTAGGAGCTATATACATTATTAACAATACAAATAAACTATGCCTCGCAGGGACATAATAAGAATGAATGGACTAGATATTATTGGGGAAATGTTCTAGAGTGGGTGCCCGATCAAAGGCCAAACATCGGACGCATCTCTTCATCTCTATCTGCATAGTGGTCAGAAGGCTGCATGGTGCATGCATGCAACAACATGGATACTCTATTAGCAAGCTTTATATTTTTTTCTCCCAAACTGTATATCTGATTTATGATTCAATTATATCATTATATTCATTGCAATTAATATTTAAAAAGATCTCATACGATTATATTTTAATGAAAAAATATATATCTTTTCAACCAATAAAATTTATTCGTGAGAGCGAAATGTTTCAACTAGGATATGATTTTACTATGTTTTACATTTTTAATTTTTAATCTTATGACCTTTTTTATATGTTGCATTCTACTTCTCATCAAGATGTTTCACCGGTATAGTTATGATGTTGCTTCTTTGTATGCTTCTTTCTCATATATTTTCTTTCAAATGTTTTAATGAATTTCACGACGTATAACTTGATGTTTAGTTGAAGAATTAGCAGTACTTTAATAGGAATCAGTCCAATCAGCGTGAAAATTGGAAAAATCCGGCATTTCATGGGGGTCTAAATCACTTCATTTAAACTAGCTAGGTAGGTGTGTGTTGAGATTTAATCTACATAATCTTGAAACCCATGCATGCATGATGTTCGCGAAATATATATCGAATTTGTTTTTTAAACAATTGTGCCTAACTTCCATGATTAAAGACATGGTTATAATCCACAGATATTTCTAATGCATCCCTGATTTCCAAGAACAAACCATCCTTTATATAGGAAACTCCCCACTCTGCTGCGTAAAAGGAACTTCACCTTAGTTTAGTTTGAAATGAACTAGTTGGATTCGTTTCACCCGAGATCAATCCATGTATATATTGTTTTACATTGAAATGCATTGTCCAGCTAGTGTCGACTACATGCTGGGTACGTACGTACGTAAGATTTGACTGATCAGCAGTGTCCTACTCTGGACTCCATTAACCCTTCTTGTTTTTTTTTGTCATACTCCTAAGTGATAGCCAATAGTTATTTTAAGCAGATTCATAGTACTGCCCATGTACTTCTGTCTTGAAAAGTTATGCATCAATGCTGTCACTTTATAGCCGCCAGCCGCAGGTTTGCGTATGTTCATAAGACAAATAGATCTTTTATGTGCTACAATTGTGTACAATCGATAATTAAGATTATCTTTTTTTTTGGATGACTGGCTGTATTGTTAATTTATTTGTTGGCTTATTAGCCGTAATTAAAATTTAAATTTTAAAACTGAATTTTAATTTTATAGTTAATTTTTGAGTTTTTTATGGCTTTTAAATCGTTGAAAACACAAATATAAAAGTTTCTCCCATAAATTTTTGTTTGCTTCGTTTATTTTTGCACCACTTATCACCATATATAGAGTAAACGATGAGGGTCGTAAGTAACTTGTTTAGTTACTGCTCTTTTCCTGCAACTTAGTCTATCCAAACTACCTTCCACATATATTATTATTTGGTCCTGAGGGTATGTATGCTCGACAGTCGCTGGAGTCGGTAACCACGGAGGGACTTAACACTTCTATTATGTAATTTATTAATTCCAACTTCTGGATTCGCTTCGTGTAATAAAAGAGTTTGTGCGTAGGTGTAATAATTGAAATGTGTCGGTATGTACTGATCACTAAAATCGAGTTAAAGCTGCTGGTAGACTTTTTATTTATGCCTTCGATCAGAATATATAAGAGGATTAAGACACTTTAATTTAATCTACAGACTATTTTTTAAAAAGAATCCAGAAGTTTGACCCATGCCAAACACAGAGGCTTAGTCATAGATAGTTGATCCAACCAAAGGGGACATAGTCAGCTCTGCAAAAACATCATGCATCTCTGGAAGCTCATTGTCGAAAATGCTCCACATGCATGGATAAAGTACGTACAGCCTACAATCAAATTGAGTTACCTCTCCTTAATGGTAAAATGACGAGATCCATCGATAAGTCTCTACTGAAAACACCTACCGTATTCATCATGTATCCATTGCATGCATATGTGTATGATACAGTTGTTTTTTTTAACGTAAATATGATACAGTTGTTTGACAGAGATGTCTTAATAATTGAGCAACCAACAAGTGGTGGGATAAAGTCCCGTAAATTAAAAAAAACCATTGAGCTGAAAACTAATTAGTACATTCCTATCCAGAGAGTTCAGGTAACACGATACGTACCACAGTATATATGGTTTGGGGCATGGATCATTAATTTGGCTTGTAAATCAACATTAGTTATGAAGAAAAATAGTTACCCATAACAATAGCTTATAGGAGTACATTTCAAAGCAAAAAAAAAGAGATTTTGTTTAAAAAAAATCCACCATTCCATACTTGTTAAGGCATGCACAGACCGGCATGCGTTTGTGAGTACTACTACAACGCAGTAAGGAGTGAACTGTGACAGCACAAGGAAAATTCCACCTGAACTCTCTGAACACTAGTGACATTCCATTTGCTCCCTGCAGAAATCAGCCTGGCAGCAGTGGCCTGCATGTATAACTGCATCTCTGGGCAAGATCTTCACAAGGCACATATTATATATTTATATCCCCCCAAAGGAAAAAGGATGATCCAATCCAACATGGCCTGCAAGCAACGAACCTGCATTATTGGGAAGATGCTCAGATCATGAACAGTGAATAGCTAGCCAATCGCAGGACCATACGTAAGCCCTGATCTCTTGGTGTGCGCTTCTCGTCCTTTTCCTCTGTAAGCAAGCATGCTGCATGCAGCACTCTGAAATGAATGGACCACATGTGACTGGGACATTCACCATGGCTCAAATGAAAGGAGAGCGACTGATTGGCGCGCATGTTTTCAGCGAACTTCTTGTCTGAAGAATCGATCGATCCCATACGTCGTCTGACGGGAAGACTTGCTGTGGCTGTGTTTTTTTGTGCCGTCACAAAGTCTGTTACTGTTCGGTCTATCACAAGTTGCAAGATAGGAGCTGCAGGTTCTGATTTCTGAAGCTCTACTTTTTTTTTCAGGTAAAGAACAACATATGTTTTTTCGAAACAAGAACAACAAATGTCCATGTCCCGGTCTGATGAGAAGATATTAGTATACAACTGAGAAGAACAGAAGTAGAGAAGAAATTGATATGCTAATTACAGTAAAGGCTTCAAAGTTCAGACATTTGTTAGGGAGTGCATGATCTGGCCGTACCTTAGTGGGACTGAGATCTTTATGATGCCTGCTACAGAAGGTATAATAACCGATTATATTGCTTGGCTTGCACGAGCCACAGTTTCTGTCTGTCTAGATGTGAGTATAATAGCATCCTTTGAACTAATTGTTGCATGCCCAAAGCCTAATTATACTTCCTCAAGAGATATGCATGTTGTTGTATACTTGCCTGCATGAGTTCTATATATTCAAATAGACATGGTGTCTCAGCTATATTAATTACACTATTCAAAAATGATTTTTCAAAATATTTTTGTATAAATCACAGGCCATCTGCAAGACCCTTTCCTAGGCTCGAGAAAAATATATTATTGCAAGCGGCCTACACCATCGTTTGCCTGAAAAAAGGATGGATTTTTGCAAGCAACCCATGCCATCGGCTGCCCGCTAAATAAATATTCCTGTTATAAAACTTCTACTTCCAGAGTCATCTTTGTAGGCGGCGTACAGCGTCTACCACCTAAAAAAAGTCTACCCTATAAGGCATGCAGAAGCGAAATTTTTTTTAAGTCTCACGTGCTGAACCCTAGTTTTGCGCCGCTAGACTGCCAAAATTGAATTGCACACATGCCATTGCTCGGCCTCATTTCTCGCCTCTAGCTTCCACCTCTGTCATCACTCCATACTTTAGTTTCCACCCTTCGGCCACTTCGCCGCTACCGTTGCCCCCTACATGGCCTTAGTCATCGTTGCACTCGAGTTTTAACCAACACTATCCTATCCCCGCTCGAGCCCTCTTCACCGCACGTGCCCTTCTCACCGTCACCATCACCGCCTCTCTCCGATCGGTCGCCACCATGCCTAGCCTTCTCTCCCCCGACGCCCTTAGCCTCCTCTACCTCAATGCTGGCTCTTGCTCCTCGCCCCGACACATATCGCCTCAGCCGCTGCTCAGTCTTCTCTCCCCCATTGCCGGCCCTCATCCCTCACCTCGATGTAAGCCATCTCTGTCGTTGTCAACCTTCTCTCCCCCACACGTGCCACCCTCGACCATCTTGCCCTGGCTACGCCGTCTTTTTCTCCTCGCCGGTTGCCGTGCCTCATCGTTGTCGCACCTAGCTATCGTCCTTGCCAGTTGTTGTGCCCTTACCGCGCTTGGCCTTCTCGCCGTCCCCTCACCGCTGGTTGGCCGGCCATATTTATCACAACTGACGTTGGTTGAGCTGCCTATAAAGATTTATTTTTTAAGTGGCTAATCCTATTTGCCATCTGTAAAAATACTTTTTTCAAGTGAGCTAGGAGCCGTTTGTAAAATATTTATTTTTATATGTGTATAATTATAGACGGTTTCTGTTTCACCCGTCTGAAAAATAATTTTTTGAGTAGTATTATGTCTTTTATCAAACTAACTCTTGCCGAATGCTGCTGAAAATTTTAAATGATAAGCCTGCACCCAGCCTCGCAACAAAACTAAGCTAGATGAACAATCATTTGAGCCTAGTCAGATGCCCATAACCGATCAAGATACGCAAGAAATAAGCTTTGCTCAAAAGAGATAAGAAGAAATAAGGAGACAAGCAGGTACAGTGACATCAAGCACAGACCGCAAAGCCTGAATGGTGTGCATAAAGGCAATAGAACTTTTGTGCTCTGCTGCCTCACTGTTTGGCTTTACAGGCTCTCCCCTCTGCTTTCTGCTCATTTCAAAGCTAAGATCAAGCAAATGAATAGAGATGAGAGAGAGAGATAGAGAGAGAGATAGAGAGACAGAGAGAGAGAGAGAGAGAGGGGAATAAGCTTAGGTTGCCAGGGAATGTTTCTTTGGTGAACAAAAGCCGCAAAAGATGGTCTCCCCCATAAAAATTCACAAAAGGGTGCCAATTGCAGATTAGAAAATCTCACAACCAAAGTTTCACAGAAGTGTGCATGCAATGCAAGAACCTTCTTTTATTTCGGAGCACTTCAACTACCGGGCAAATCTGAACTGTAGCCATTGTTATCTTGGGCCCTTGGCAAATTCATGGACCGGATTCTAGTACCTCCCTGGCATGCAACGCAAGGGGTGATTGAAATGCGCCATTTTTTTTATCATTACATATTGAGAGGGAGCACCCATTCGTGCAGGCAGAAAAGGCTGCAGTCTTGAGTAAAGAAGATAGATCTGGATAATAATTGCGTCGGAGGAGATGAACCTATGAAGCGATACGCTCATAGGCAGTGTTGTTTTTGCCACGTACTTGGAAGGAATGTACTCCCACTCTGTCTGCTCCTTTATTTTTATTACGAGATATTTTAACTTTTTTAAGTCAAATTTAACTAAGCTTATAAAAATTATAATATCTATAACATCAAATAAGTTTGATTAAACGGATATATTTTGATAATATATTTATTTTGTTTTAAAAATATATTACTATATTTTTCTATAAACTTAGTCAAAATTAAAAAAAATTAACTAAAAAAACTCAATTTAAAATGGAGGGAGTAGTTGACTAATTTGAGCATAAAAGTTGAAAGAGATATATACTGTGCTGATCACTCTAACATTTCTGAAAAATTGCCATTGCTTACATTAGAAAATCAAAGAAAAATCATCTGCTTTCGTGTGTTTAATTTGGAGATGATGTAAGATGGGTTAGGTACATCCGTGTTTGTTTGATATGAGAGATGGGATGGTCCTATTTTTTAAGAAATAAGGATATAGTCTGTATGTCAACAAGAAAGATGAAGTGGATTGGATCGGTCATATAGGTTTTTTAAGGTATGAAGCTGAGCCAAATGTAGAGTAAATATTTTTTTAGGGATTATTCTACGTGTTCTCAAACCAAACATCGTTAATTCTAATCTGAACCATTCCATCGCTTGAACTAAACGGATGCTCGGCACCAAAGTTTGCTACGTTCGGAAAAAAATTACTACCTCCTTTGATTTGAAGATATATTGCAATTTAATAAAAGTTTTGAGATTAATTACGTTTTGACCATTGATTTCTTATAAATATATTGTTAAAAGTTATAAGTCAAATATAGTGAGAAAATCATTTTAAAATATGAACATGTTAATATATTCTCTTTGCACTAAATAGCTCACTCACCTATGCAGTCATCATTTATCATTGTACAATAATGCTAAAATTAAATAATATCATATTTTGTTTGGATTTAAAGATGCATCCATCTATACTATCCTGAAAAATAAAATACTTTTCATTATTAGAAATCCTAAGAAGAAACCATTCCTAGGTAATGCCGTAATGATACATCCTCAATAATATTATATGACGAGTGCATGCATGATCCGCGGTTCCACACTATTGCGCCCTGTGAGTGATAGCTTGGTCCTCAACGTTGCCGTTGATTTTCAAAGTCGTCTGTGAACTTGGCAGGCCAGAGAGTACCTAAGCGTGTGTTTGTGAGGAGGGTTAAAACCTTGTAAAACAAGAAAAAAGAAATAAATAAGTAAAATTTGATTAAAAAACTTAAAAAATATATGTTAATATAATTTTTTAAGGTAAAGAATTTTTTTAAAAATATCATTTAACAGTTTAGAAAATGTACAGCTAAAAAACAAGGGGATAAGTTTTTTATCTACAGCTACTGAAAACAGTCTAAGGTTAAGTTTAGATGGAGGGGTTGGAACCCTCTTCCTGTCACGTAAAATGAGAACTCCAATTATTATATGATTAAAAAATTTAAAAATAAATTGATTTTTTTAAAAAATATAAAATGATGGGAAAATGTTGGAAAAGTATGGAGCCAACACACCCTAAGTAGAGTTGGGTGTCCACTAGCCGTGATCTTTACCAGGAATCTGTGTACTGGATGTATAATAATTTACAGAAGCGGGACCAGGCTTAGTCAGCCCAACAACCTTCATTAAGATCAAAATAGCTTATGTTGAGCCCATCCTCACTTTGCCTCGTTGTCCAGCAGTCCAGCGATGGCTACCCAACATGTCACCATCGAGGCACTCGTGCAAGTCCTCTCGCTCACTTTGTCCCCACTAAAAAATGCGCAAGATGTAACACCCCAATTTTCACTTCTTTTAAAAAATATTTTGAATACAAAATTTATTTTTTAAAAAAATTGGTTCTTATTTGAATCTATTTTTTAAAATTTGATTCTTATTTGAATTTTGGTTCTTGTGTCAAAAAAGAACCCAGTTCATTAATTCAAAGTTGACCTACAAAATCCTAAAATCATTAGAAATCAATTTGAACTTTAACTAAATTCAATCTCGCTCAAAACTCAATTTATACTATTCAATCTAGGCGATTTATTCTCTCCTTTTCTCATAGCCAAAACCCTGCTCGGTCCGCCTAGTCTCTATCCTCCTTGCCAACTCTTTTTCTTAACTTCCTGCAAGGCTGGCCCAACTGCCTTGTTCAATCAGCCCATCTGGCTTAGCTGAGCCGAACCAGCCCTAGCTTAGCTGGGTGTGCCACACACATACACGCACTGGCTAGCATGTGCTTGTGCCCGCCTCGCTATGATAAGCCACGTCGAGCTCGCTCGTGTGTTGTGGCGTGCCGCGATACGCGGACGCACCTCCTTACCTCCACCTTAAAACCCGTCTTACCTCCACCTTAAAACCCGCCGGCCATGGGCCTTGATGTACACTATACTGTCGTTGGCATCATCACATCGGCCACAGTTGACTCCTGGTTCGACCTTGTGTCGATGTCGTCCTAGCCTCCTCCACACGCCTTCTTGCTAGCTAGCTTGCCCTAGCATCCCACCATCATTGGAGGCCAAATACACCGTCACGCTGCTCCTTTCCCTTCACCTAACACCCCTACCATCTTGAGCAGGGCACCGTCGCTCTCGCCTGAAGCCGATCTCGCATGAGCGCCACCTCCATGACCGCCTGCCATCGGTCGCCCTAGAACCCGTGGAAGAGAAGAAACACTAATGGGTAGGACTAACATGGGCTCCACAGTCTTAACAATAATGACCCTCCTAATCCTGTCTAATGACTCTATGACATATGGGACCTACCATGAGTAATTTCTAATTAAACCTCCATTGTCTCTCGGTGTCACTTACTGTGTGGGACCTGCTTAAAGTAGCTAACAAAGCACCTGGTCCAAGAGCTCCTGTCACGAACTCGTAGGGCCATTGCTCAGTCGAATTCTAGTTCTATACCCATAGACCTTGTCCACCCACCGCATGCACTTAGCCTATCTGAGCCATGTGACTCACCTCTCTAGCCCCACACGTTGCAGCGCTGACCATGGGCTTAGTCCACCCATTATTTCACCTTTCACTTAGTAGAATAAAATAATAGAGAAAAAGAGAATAAATGAATGTAGAAGTATATGGATTATTTATGACAAGTTATTGCAAAACAACTAGTAAAATGGATTAAGGTGTGAGCCTCTTTTCGATAACTATTTTGCAAAAGGAATTTTTTTTTGCAAATAAAACCCTAGCCTCTATTGTTAAGCCATACATGTCATCTTTTTTATGGCTTGTTGAGTATGAAAGTCCTCACCCTTGTTCTCTATGTAATTATATTAGGGTATGAAAAAGAAGGAGAAGACTTTTAGGGTATGAACCCACCGTTGAGGAGTTTCTTCAGAAGTAGGCAAAGTATGAAGACTTTTAGGGTTTTGATCATAGTTCCTAAGCTGTGCTTGTGGAATAAGTTAGTCACATAGGTGATTAACCTAGCGCTCAGTCATTTAGTTGCTTTCTGCTGGTAGCTTCTGTTTTGTTGTCATCACTTTTTTCTGTTGTCGTTGCTTTCTGCTATTGTCTTTTGTGCTATGGTGATGTCCATATGGGATTTTTCTATGATAGCAACTTCTGTGTGAACTATCCTAGTGATGTATACTGCATTGTATCCCGATGATTATGGGTACCAATTTGTGTATCCTTCGAACCATACATATTACACATGTATGATATGATAGTGGCTTTCAGACTTGTGAGGTTGAGGTGCCACAAGGTGGTATCATGATATAGGTTTTGCCCTAGGAATGAGGCCCTATGCGTAGATATGCCCCTAAGGGATCATATTTTATAAAACATTAATTGAAAAACTGTTTGCGCTGATATCCCTCGCACGCCTCGATGCGAACACGCCGAACGCCTAGGAGTTTTGCTTAGCTCCAGTACAGGTCAGTCGGTTTCTCCCCGTGACTCGAGGTACGTGCTAGGGGCTGTGAGGTCCGATCGGCTTCGGCGCGACGGTATGTGTGCGGGCGTGCCAGTCAATTTGACCCTGCAATTGACAAGGAGGTGAGACGAGCAGGTCCGTCGGACGGTGGCCGATGTAGGCGCTTGCTATCGGCTGGTTGCCGATAAGATCGGGATGGTCATCGGCCGCGCCTAGAAGGCCCTTCGCTATCGGCTATTTGCTGATAGGAATCGGGAAGCTCTTTGATCGGCTGAGGAGCCGATGTGGACAGGTGCCGATGAGGGATCAGCCGTAGAGCCGATGGAGGAATCAGGGTGTACTAAGAGGATAGCAAGGCGCACAGGATTACTTTGGATAGCCGACGGAAGCTGTAACAGTCATTCATCGGCTGGAAAAACCGATGAAGGCACATGCGAACTAGCAAGGAATAGTATTAAAAGGTATGGGCTGCAAAGCCGATGCCGCTCCGGATATGATAGCACGAGATCCATCGCCTACCGTGACAGCACCATTAACACCAAACCTCGAAGATCGGACCTAACCAAGATAGTACGAGGCCGAGGCCAACAGCGATGATACGGAGGACGCCGGATCGGCTGTGCTGAAGCAAAGACAGGAACGAACCCATCGGCTAGCTGAGCCGATGAGGGGACGCCTCTCTGAAGGCTAGTGCGTATCGGCTGGGAGACTGATGTGCTTAGCGTTATGTGTCAAGGGACACATCTAAAGGCTGATGTGTATCGTCCGAGGGGCCGATGCTCTAGGCGTGAAGCTCAGAGCATGGATAACTCATCGGCTAGCACTCCGATGAGACGCCGTGTAGAAAACTATAATCCTAAAGCTCAATCTACTGTCGGCAGCCCTGTAGGTCGAAACTAACCGATGCAGCACGAAATTGACGATGGCAAAGGGAGCTTATCAGGCCGATAGGCCCTGCACGGATGTGATGCGATACGTCTGATCGGCCTAAGAGGTCGAACCTAACCGATACAGCCTTAGACAGAGCAGAACATATCGAGATAGCGGCAGGACATACCCCTTCGCCGGAGATCGGACTTAACCGATGCAGCCCCGCGTCGAGAGCCAGAACCCGTCGCTCTGCTTTTGTTTTATTTTCTTTTTTTAGGCATCGCCTCCTAGTTTATCTAGGTGTTTACCGACGGGTTCTGCTAGGCATTACATGTTAGTTGTTGGACTAAGAGTTGAACCACCAAAGACAAATCGCTCTAACCAGAGATTCAAGAATGCTACGTGTTCATGCTCATCGACTTAGCCGGAGGACTTTTTATGCAGAGGATTATATTTAGTCCAACCTCCGACGTTCTTAGTGTTCAGCCGATGAGTGGGTTTGAATCTGAGGATGAACAGGTTTATATAGTGGGTGGTGTTGAGGCAAGTCAATATGGTAACGTCTATCAGAGTGGGGGTCATCGGTCCATGCCCGAATATGAAGGCATTCAGGATATCCGACCAAAAGTAAAAAGTCAATGTAAGTAAAGGTTCGTTCTTTTCCATATCGGCTAAGGAAAGGTTGATATAATGGTCTATCTCCAAGTCCTCCCAGAAAGACCTTTTGGAGGCGAAAACCCTGAGATACCAATTTCTCTATCCTGGGAGTTTGCTAAGCCAAGATCTGAAGTTGTTAGCCCAATCAGTGATGGCCATAGATGAGTTTTTGAACATGATCCATTTTGTTTTGGAGTTTATGAAATCAGTCGGATCTTTGCTACCTATAGGGCCAAGATAGAAGTGACCAGGGCGATCAGAAACCGAGATGGCAATCTGACTCTTGAGATCCTACAGTAAACAAGAACCCGACTACTAAGATGGGATGGGGGAGATTTGTGTGAGATATAGGATGGAAGAGCAGATGATAGTTACCTCAGGGATTACGTTTGTAGAAGCCATCGTACGGAGGAAGAAGGAGTAGCGGCCGATGAAGTAATTTACGAGAGTTCGCCTTCAGTCATCGGAGCTCGCCAAGGTTTGGGGGTTCTGATACGAAGAAGTGTGTGGAAGAAGGCTGAGGTGAAAAGATATTTTATAGAGGGGGAGTGACCTAGGCCGAAATCTGAGCCAATTATTCTGTGGGTTTTAACGGGTCATCATGGTTTGTGGGTTTTAACGGGTCATCAATACAATCTCGATGCATCGTCACCCTAGTTTATCTAGGTTTTACTGGCAGGTTCTGGCTCTCGATGCAGGGCTGCATCGGTTAAGTCCATTCTCTAGCGAAGGGGTAAGTCCAGCCACCATCTCGACATATTCTGCTCTGTCTAAGGCTGCATCGGTTAGGTTCGACCTCTTAGGCCGATCAGACGTATCGCATCACGTCTGTGCAGGGCCTATCGGCCTGTTAAGCTCCCTCTACCATCGTCAATCTCGTGCTGCATCGGTTAGGTTCAACCTACGGGGCTGTCGATGGTAGATTGAGCTTCAGGCTTATAGTTTTCTGTACGGCGTATCATCAGAGTGTTAGCCGATGAGTTATACATGCTCTGAGCTTCACGTCCAGCGCATCGGCCCTTCGACCGACACGCATCAGCCTTTAGAGGTGTCCCTTGATGCGTAACACTAAGCGCATCGGTCTCCTAGCCGATACGCACCCGCCTTCAGAGAGATGTTCTCTCATCGGCTCAGCTAGCCGATGGGTTCGTTCTTATCTTTGCTTTAGCATAGCTGATTCGGCGTCCTCCGTATCATCGCTATTAGCCTCGGTCTCGTACTGTCTCGGTTAGGTCCGATCTTTGAGGTTCGGTGTTAATGGCACTGTCATGGTGGGCGACGGGTCTCGTGCTGTTATATCCGGAGCAGCATTGGCTTTGCAACCTGTGCCTTTTTATACTATTCCTTGCCTAGTCCGCATATGCCTTCATCGGTTTTTCCAGTCGATGAACTACTGTTACGGCTTCTGTCGGCTATCCAGAGGGATCCTGTGCGCCCTGCTATCCTCTGAGTACACCCTGGTTCCTCCATCAGCTCTACGGCCGATACCTCGTCGACACATGTCCACATTGACTCCTTAGCCAATCGAAGAGCATCCCGATTCTATCGGCAGCCAGCCGATAGCGAAGGGCCTTCCGGGCGTGGCCGATGTCCATCCTGATCCTATCGGCAGCCAGCTGATAGCAAGCGCCTGTATCGGCCCACCATCCGACGGACCTACTCGTCTCACTTTCTTGTCAATTGCAGGGTCAAATTGACTGGCACGCCTGCACCTGTACCGATGCGTCGAAGCCGATCAAACCCCACGGCCCCTGGCGCGCGTACCTCAAGCCACGAAGAGAAACCGATTGGCCTACACTGGAGCTAAGCAGACCTCCCAGGCGATCGACGTGTTCGCGCCGGTATGCGCAAGGGATCTCGGCGCGAACAACCACCCACAGTACTCATAAAAGCCATATTAGGGAAGTGAATGATTAATGCAAGGGTACAAGGAATTGTATTATGAGGTTGAGCTTTTGCAATAAACCAGCATTTCAATTCAATTTTACAATAACATACATTTATAAAGCACGATTCTACATCTAATATCAAATTCATTATCAATACCATGTACCTCGTGAACCTACCTTAGACCAGGCTTGAAACTGATGAGATTGACCTGTTAGTTCTCTCCTAAACTCCTGGATCACCCCAAGCCAGACTAGGCCAAACCCTTCCAAGTTATAAATTTGTTAGCCAAGTTACTAGATTTTAAGAGAAACCATTGTTAGGCTTGCCCATAATAGAGAGCATGTACATCTTTACGCATAATATACACCTATATCTGATGTCCCATGGCCTTGGAAGCCAACATAAAGGACGTGACATAACCCTTCACCCATCCTAACCATAAACAGTCAAACCGACACAACCCTGCCTATGGCTGATGTCCCCGGGACAGGTAGGTTATGGTTGTGCCCCTAACACCATGACCACTCATCATGGGTTTGATTGCCTAAGTAACCTTCATTTGCCATAAAGACGTTAGTCCACATCAGACTTCATCCACTGCTATCCATGTTTGCCTATATAAGACTAGGCTGAGCAACGGATTAAGCCTTACTCACTTGACATGTGGTAGTGTGGTGAATACTTTGCAACAGAAGCCTAAGGTTAATCCTTACATTGGTTGGGGTGCAACCTTCCTAGAGCTGCCTTGCACCCAACCCCTCCGGAAAACAAGTTTTTAGGGAATTTTGAATGGAGAGCTCTTCATGTCTAGGCAAAACAACCAAATGTCCAAAGTTAATCATGAGTGATGTGAGCATTCCCAAATTCTAGATTTACAAAGTATCTATGGGTTTCTAATTTAGCATGGCTAAGCATACACCTATCAATTACTAGTGAGCACCACATGTAGGGACCTCGCTAGTAGGTTTTATTTACCTAGGGTTGTCAAGGTGATAATATAATAATAAATAATTAATAAGACTATAATAAGGAATAATAGGTATGGCTAAGTAAAATAGTTATAACGTGGTTATTTAAATAAAATATAATGCAATAATTTAAATCAACATAATTTTAGAAATATTGGGTCAATAATACGCTCAAAGAATTGATGTGGCTTGCCTTGTTAAAGAAAACAGTCTTCTTCTGACGGCTTGATTCGCACTTTGAGATCCTTTGGAACTACAAGAACTACACGAGACAAGCCAAACAAAGCTAAAACCTTATTCAAGAAGCAAGAACAATATGTAAAAAGTAGATAAATAGATTCTTTATGTTATAACAAAAATTAAGAGACTTGAATGGGTCGATTTGGACTTTGTACGACCAAGATATGGCCATCCAAAGTTTATATCTTATTGAATGGAAAATTAAGAATTAATGTAATTATTTTCTATCGTAAAAACATATTTACGACATTAGCCCTAGAGAGAGGAAGAGCTGAGTCGCTCACATGCGAACTTCACATGTCAGCCAATAGACCATGGTGGGCTGAGTACACAGAGGCAGTCCACAGGTCTAAGGAGTGGGCCCCACATGTCGTTTGGAGGAAAAGGCTAATAGACGGTCCCCATGCAAGTGCCACATGGGCTACACATGTGGGCAACCTCACAGCGCCAATGTGGACACACAGAATTGACGCGACCACCACATGTGCACACCACGATAGCACGGGCGGCAACTGAGGACATCAGCACAAGAGCGAGGCTGACGACGGCGTGATGTGCACGACGACGCACAGTGGCAAAACATGGAGGAAGAGCTCAATGAGGGGATTCTAACCATGGGTGTAACAAGATTGGTATGGTTGCAATGACAATAGGGTCAATGATGGCGAGGCAGAACTACACTTTGGCAGGGTGAAAGCAACAACCCAGAGGATGAAGATGACTATGTCATGAAGGTCATCGGTGTTCAGGTCGATAGGAGGCAAAGCCAGGGAGGAGCTCGATGAGTTGTAGCCACCAGAGAGGGATGGTTAGAGAGCTCAGGCATGGTGAAGCTCATCGAGTTGACATTGTAGCCATGCTTCCAGTAGGCTTTGGGTGACAGTAAACTCAGGCTGAGGTGGAGCTCGGGGTTGTGATGCCAAAAGGGGTGGTGACGCGTCTCGGGGATGCTTTGGCAAGGTGATAGGGGCTGCCACAAGGCGCTAAGCATGGTGGAGAAAGGAGGAGGAACGGGGTGGTGGTAAGCTTGGGAGCTTGAGAGGAGGCAAAGGAAGGAAGGGAAGGAGGAGGCTAGCCTTTTATAGGTTGGGAAAGGAGAGGAAAGAGTCACGGGGAGGAGGAATGGCAATGTTAAATCTAGCCGACGGTCTTCAATAGCAATTATTAACGAGCCTTTAAATTCCCTCGATTGAGGGTGAGAATGGGGATTAATTCCCCCTCTTTAATTTGGAATTATAAGCTTGATTATGGTGGAGATGGAGGGGGAAGGATTAGGTTTTCAGGAGGAGAGAGAGAAGTGGCTGGAGGTAGGGTATGGACTTGATGAGTTAGCCCTGTTCGTCAGCTGCAGCAGGCGCACATGTGTATGGGCGAAGCAAGCAGCATGGTGCGGCTCGCGCGAGTAGGCCGGGTGAAGGCGACCTAGTGCGGCAAGGGCATAGGCCACCCTGGCATAGGTGCAGTCTGAGGCGAGTGGCATGGAGGCGGCTTGGCGCGAGTAGTGTGGGCTAGACAGGCGAACCACGGCCCAGGCATGGATGAGCAAGGTGGCTCATGTAGCATCAAGCCACAAGGGTTGTGGCAAAGCGTAGTAGCCCTTCACCTAGGAGGTGAGTAGGCCACGTGGGGAAAGGATGGGGCCCGGAGGGAGGAGGAAGCAAAGGGAGAGCCGAGAGGGATGGATAGGAAGAGAAGGTGATACGCCTCGATGTCCCGATCTTCACGACATAGGATTAATCACCAGATAACTAGCTTTGAAGAAGCCAAGATAACTTGCTGCAAGCCGCAATAACTAGTGCAACCTAACGAATAAAACTCGAAGCCAACTACCGTCTCAATATGGCAATCTGAATCGAGGATTCGCCCAACCACACTCTCAAAGAAACCAACCAACACAGCCTACAATCAATCGAGGAGACCTCAAAGGGAGTAGGAGCACCAATTGGGAGCGGATGAAACCGCCGCTTCTATAATTCCTACGAAGGAAGTCACAAGAGCAAAGGGGTAGAGATCAACTCTCAGGGGTTTGCTAGCGCACAGCTGAACAAAGTGGTCTATATTCTCAATATCATAATCTGTGATTACAATAAGTCTAGGAGGTATTTATACTAGCAATAGTCCTTCTAGGTATGTGGAAACTCGAAAAGAAAATAACTAGTTTGACTATGTGAAAAGACCTCTTTAGAATGAGCTACTGGAGAGTTTCCGTGTGGCTGTTAGTCTTCTATGCAATCTTCATTGTTTTGGCAATAACTCCACCTAGGAAAGTCCAAATGATGCACGGTTTGTTGCGTTGGATTCTTGACTTGACACCCTTTCCAACCATGTATGCCATGCACCATGTAATATTGTAGAATGGTACAGTTTAATACATGAACTTTAGCATCGGGCTGGCTGTTGACCTTCCGAGTAGTATGCACTAAACGGTGGTTTGTGCCCAAATGGTAGCTCCAAACTGGTCGGGGCTAGACTCATTGGAAACTAGACTTGAAGAGCTTTCCAAAACATGGCATAGACCACCATAGCTTCTGGAAATCAAAATATATGACTGTTTCTTCTAGATGGTTCTGCAGAGCTAAACTGGTTTGAGTGTAGTCCATGGTCGGCAACTGGTCTGAAGTGGTCTGCAGCTGGTAGGAAATCATCTCCTTGTGTGTTCATGTCTTCCTCCTTAGTGAACCTAACCATTAATAATGTAACGACTTAGGTAGTATATAATTCTCATTAATATTAAAATGAATCTCACAAAGTAGCGCGTGCACCTCTTGTTGTAGCTTCTTTGCTCGACTACGTGTAATCGGTCCATCAATTACTTAGACTGGTATTGATGTAGGTGAGACCTGAGTTGGTGTAGCTTGAGTTGAGTGTTGTGACATCTTGCTTGATGGCTTTCACTTTGCTTTCATCCACTTCTATTCCTTTTCCTGAAACAACAAAGCCAAGAAACACAACATGGTCTGTGCAAAAACTGCACTTCTCAAGATTAGCAAATAATTTCTCTTTTCTAAGCTCATCTAGGACTTGTCGAATGTGACTCACATGCTCTTCAAAAGACTTGTTGTAAATTAAGATATTATCGAAGTAGACAACCATAAATTTCTCAATAAAAGCTCTCAAGACATGGTTCATTAATCTCATGAAAGTACTAGGAGCATTAGTCAAACCAAAAGGCATAACTAACCATTCATATAGCCTAAATTTTGTTTTAAACGCAGTTTTCCATTCATCTCCAGTTTTCATTCTTATTTGATGGTAACCACTTCTCAAATCAATTTTAGTAAATATTGTGGAGCCACTCAATTCATCAAACATGTCATCTAAGCGTGGAATAGGATGACGGTGGCGGACAATGATATTATTTATAGCCCTACAATCATCCTCCAAGATCCATCTTTTTTAGATACTAAAATCACAGGAACAGCGTAAGGACTTAAACTTTCACGAACAAAACCTTTGTCAAGAAGTTCTTGTACTTGCCTTTGTATCTCCTTCGTTTCTTCAGGGTTGGTTCGGTATGGTGGTCGATTAGGTAGTGCAGCCCTTGGAATGAGATCAATTTGATGTTTAATCCCACGAATTGGAGGTAGTCTAGCAAGTGTTTCATTTGGGAAAACATCTCCATAATCTTGCAACAGATGAGATACAATACTAGGAAGAGAGGTGATATCGTTAGCTGAAATTAAAATGTCTTTACACACAAGTACAAAGAGCACTTGATTTGGGTTGTTCCTTACTACTCTCATTTCAGATTTTGTGGCTAACATAACTAGATTTTCTCCCTCTCCTTTCTTTTTTTCTCTCACATTTGGCTTGTGGCTCTCACTCACCGAATTGTGGATGGCACTCAATTTCTTTTGCTCTTCTCCTCCATTACTTGCTGGACCAATTTCAGATTTCTTTTGTAAGTGCTCAGCCATGATTTGTTGAGGGGTCATGGGCTTTAACACAAACTTCTTTCCCTTCAGATCTAGTGTATACTGATTTGTTCTCCCACAATGCTGAGTGTAACGGTCATATTGCCATGGTCTTCCAAGCAGCAAGTGACACATAGACATGGATGCTACATCACACTCTACTGTGCCAACATATTCACTAATCTTGAATGGAATTTTCACACGATGCCCAATCTTAATATCTCCCGAATCATTCAACTATTGGACATGATATGGATGCGGATGCCGCTGTAGTTTCAGACCAAGTTTGTCAACCATTTCACAACTTGCAAGATTGTGGCAGCTCCCTCCATCTATGATCACCTTCACTACTTTGTCTTGCACCTTTGCACGTGTTTGAAATAAATTGTGCCGCTATCCATTTTCAGCTTCTTTCATTTAAACACTCAAGATTTGAGTCACTACAAGAGCAGCCCCCTGCTCAAATTCACACCCTGTATGTTCCTCATCTTCATGGGCTTCTTCAACATACTTTTCTTCATCTTCTTCTTCACTAGCTGTTTCATACTCTTTATTATCATTCACAATGATCACCCGATTGTTTGGGCACTCTCTACTTATATGCCCACGGCCTCCACACTTGAAGCACTAAATTCCACTACTCTTGGCTGTAGAACCTACTGAAGTAGAGGTGGATGCCGCTGGTTTAAAGCTTAGGTTTGGGGCAGCAGTGTTCTTCCCACTAAAAACACTCTAAACATTAGAACGTGAGCCTCCAAACAAGTTTTTCACTGATAAGGGTGCAGTAGTGAACTTCGAGACTTGCTTGCTTCCCCCGAATATGTTCCTCATACCAAATGACAAGGACTTGCTGCTCTTAGCATCTTGCTGCAATTGTCATTCAGCTTTGGTTGCTTGATATACCAAATCAATTAGATGACGGTACGGTTGAAACTCAACAATGCGCTGAATATTGCAATGCAAACCAGCCATGAAACGTGCAATAGTTTGCTCTTCATCTTCATACACATTGGCTCTAATCATAGCCTTCTCCATCTCTTTATAATATTCCTCAACAGAGAAACTTCCTTGCTTTAGATTCTGTAATTTATCAAAAAGATCACGTTGATAGTGCTTCGGCACAAAACGTTTTCTCATTTCTTGCTTCATTTCATCCCAAGTTTCAATAGGATGTTCTCCATCTTCCTCAAGATCAGAGAGAAGTTGCTCCCACCAAATCAAAGCATATCCCTCAAACTCTAGAGAAGCCATGGATAATTTCTTCTCTTCGGAATAATTATGCAAGCGAAAGATATTTTCTACTTTCAACTCCCAAGTGAAATAAGCTTTAGGATTAGATCCTCCATCAAATTTTGGCATGGTAAATTTTAGTTTGCCAAACCTCTCCTCTCGGTTGCCTACTCTACGAGCTCGGCGACCATATCGATATTGGGACTGATCATCATCATCCTCTTCAGATTCATCATGATCATCATTTCTTCGATTTCGACCTCTTCCTCTACCATGTGCAGCACCTCGGTTCCTCCTTCCTTGCTCTGTAGCTCTTCCTTCACTTTCTTCTCCATCTTCACCGTGGTTGCTTGCACCGTCACGAGGTGGACGGTGTTCTCTGATTTCAGCCAAGATTGCTTGAAGATCTTGTGTCAACCGGTCTTGTCTATCTTCTAGGCTTTGTTTGAGCTCATTAAATTGTGCAATAGTAACACATTCTTGTACCTCAGATTCACCCATCTTCCTAAAAGGTTAGCAAAATACAAGCAATATTTTTGTATATATCGACTGGAAAGTTTTTGGTGACTCTCTCAACCTTACCTCTCTAACCAACCAAAGCTCTTATGAATTCCGTGCTGTGGATTACAAATAAAATGTGTGGTGGTAACCAAAAGTGATGGTGAGGCGAATACAAGATCAGAGAGTATCGATTGCGATGGTTTTTATGTGGAGCTTGGTGGGGAGTTGATACACAAGGAATGCAATCTGAATTCTAGTTGTTGTTAAGTTAAGTAATAATCCAAACTAGAAGTTCTATGTCCAGTGCTGACCACAAGATATGATAGATATAAATAGATCACACACACGCAAAGAATTTTCAGAGTTGATGCAAACAAAGGAGTATGATTGGGATGCAAGTGTTGCGATCAAACCCAACCAAATTTTGCACCAAACACAAATAGCAAACTGGTTGTACAACTTGATATGATAAACTTCAGTACTTGTGTACTTCAACAAACTGAACTTCAGTTTTTCTTTCTCAACTTTTCTCAACTCTTTCTTTTTTTTTACTTTTCTTCTTCTTTTTTTTGAGACACTTTTTTTTCTTTATAGAACTAAGAACAAAGATTAAAAATAACAGAAGCACACTTTATAAAAGAAACAAGACACAACCAGAAGTTATAACTTGATAGGATCAAAGTTTACACAAAGGATGATAAAGGTTTCAGATTTTTTTTGTGTAGAGATTTTCAGATATATGAAAGAGGCACAAAGGACACACGAAGGATAATACGATCAGCAACTAAACAAGACTCTAAAGGACTGAAACTTAAGAAAACTCACATGAATAACAGATTGAAACAAAGGGCTATGACAATTTTATGGCTTATAGTGGATAGGACGAACAAAATTATATGTAGCTAAGGGTAAAGAATCCTACCGTGGTAACGAAAGCTCTGATACTAGATGATATGCCTCGATGTCCTGATCTTCATAACGTAGGATCAATCACCAGATAACTAGCTTCGAAGAAGCCGACATAACTTGCTGCAAGCAGCGATAACTAGTGCAACCTGACGAATAAAACTCGAAGCCAACCACCGTCTCAATACGGCAACCTGAATCGAGGATTCGTCCAACCACACTCTCAAAAAAACCAACCAACACAGTCTACAATCAATCGAGGAGACCTCGAACGGAGTAGGAGCATCAATTGGGAGCGGATAAAGCCGCCGCTTCTGTAATTCCTGCGAAGGAAGTCACAAGAGCAAAGGGGTAGAGATCAACTCTCAGGGGTTTGGTAGCGTACAGCTGAACAAAGTGGTTTATATTCTCAATATCATAATCTGTGATTACAATGAATCTAGGGGGTATTTATACTAGCAACAATCCTGCTAGATAGGTGGAAACTCGAAAGGAAAATAACTAGTTCGACTATGTGAAAAGACCTCTTCAGAATGAGCTCCTGGAGAGTTTCCGTGTGGCTGTTAGTCTTCTACGTAATCTTCATTGTTTTGGCAATAACTCCACCTAGGAAAGTCCAAATGATGCATGGTTTGTTGCGTTGGATTCTTGACTTAACACCCTTTCCAACCATGTATGCCATGCACCACGTAATATTGTAGAATGGTACAGTTTAATACATAAACTTTAGCATCGGGTTGGCTGTTGACCTTCTGAGCAGTATGTGCCCAAATGGTAGCTCCAAACTGGTCGGGGCTAGACTCATTGGAAACTAGACTTGAAGAGCTTTCCAAAACATGCTCATAGACCACCATAGCTTTCAGGAATCAAAATATATGACTGTTTCTTCTAGATGGTTTTGCAGAGCTGAACTGGTTTGAGTATAGTTCGTGGTCGACAACTGGACTGAAGTGGTCTGCAGCTGGTCGGAAATCATCTCCTTGTGTGTTCATGTCTTCCTCCTTAGTGAATCTAACCATTAATAATATACATGACTGAGGTAGTATATAATTCTCATTAATATTAAAATAAATCTCACAAAGTAGCGCATGCACCTCTTGTTGTATCTTCTTTGCTCGACTACATATAATCGGTCCATCAATTACTTGGACTGGTATTGATATAGGTGAGACCTGAGTTGGTGTAGCTTGAGTTGAGGGTTGTGACATCTTGCTTGATGGCGTGGTCATATCAGAAGGACTTTGGGATGGGTTCAGCCCAAAGAAAAAAGTTTATTTTTAGGTTTTTCTTTTTAGTAAAATCTAAAAATATGTTTTTTATTAGAACTATTTATAGTGTTATGAAAATTCAAGGAATAATTTAGAGCATGGAGAAATTAAGTAAAATCTTCCAAGCCACATTTGACTTTTTTTCTTAGACATATTTTATTGGTTTGATATTTACTTTATTTGTTAATTGATTTACACTTTATTATAAATTCTAGAAATAATTTATTAAATAATTATTTTTAGGAGGCAGTGGGCTGGTAGGAAGTGGATGCTGTGACTAGGCTGCTAGCAGCATTGAAAGAAAGAGCTAGGCTATAGCTGGCAGTGGATATCGCGATCGGGCTATAGGCAGCAATGGAGGATGCAACCGGTTGTAGATAGTGGTGGAGGTGGCAGCTAGGCTGTAGTGATGAGACAACGACTGGGAGCACCCCCTTGGCTAGATCCGATGCCCTCCCAACTTGATCAAGGAGCTCTTCAGTGAGAGAGACCAGTTTAGGTGGCCCTTGATGACAATGGTGGGCTCGCTGTGGTGGCCTATAGCAACAACAAGGGCAATGGTACGGTGCTACTGGTGCACTCGCTGTGGGTGGGGGTTGTCCGACGACCGAACATGAGATGGTCTACAAGGAGATTGGCCGATGAGGATGGCTGGTGGTCTGTGGGTAGAGCTCTTGAGGAGAAGCCAAAGAGAGGTGTGAGGGTGGCTGTGTACTGATAGTAGTTTATCGGTGGTGCTTGGGAAGCGATTGAGCTATGGTGTCAAGTTGATAGAAGATTGGCACTAGGTGAACGCCTAGTCTGATAGTTGCTAGGTTGGCAACAACGATGCTTCAAGCCTTGATAAAGAGTCCTTTAGTGGGCGACAGTTGCGCTTCAGCATCGCAAACTCCTTGGACGTGTCATCTTTGGACATACTCTTTGCCTTTCTGCTTTCAACTCTTAGGCATCATCTTTGGAGATACTCTTTGCTTTTCCACTTTAAACTGTTGTTCCTCAATTGTTGTGATGCTCTTTGTTTGTCATGATGGTGATGGGTCTATGCAGAAAGAGCAGATCACCTGTCTCGCCCATTTCCTCCACATCCCTAAAATGTGGTGATGTATTAGAGACCGCACGTTCGATAATTAGCTAGCTGATGAGGCTGATGCTATTTGGATGGTTGTAGTGCTCCTAGCTTTATCTTAGTGGCGGGTCTTTTCAGAGAATGAGTGAATCTTTATTCTCTCTTGATCTCTCTCTACATTTCAACGAGGGATGTTATCTAATAGCCCATCACCTTTTCATTAGTTGGGCTTTGATGGCTTTGGACGGTGTAGCTCTATCATAGAGGTCTCGCATAGCAGTGGTTAGCTTGATGTTAGATTTGTTCCTCAATGATATGTGGTGGTGTTGTCGGCACATAGTTGGCTCTTAGGTGAGATGGCCGATTTTTTTTTAGTTTTTTAGTTTGTTTCTCATTATAGCCTCTTAGAATTTAGTCTTGTTTTTTCTTATGCTATTTATTCAAAAAATAATCAATTTAGGATAGTGAGCTCTACAGTTTTATCTTCTACCTTAGTCAATTAGAAATGTATTGAAGGAGTGAGCTCGCACATGTGTACATCTGCATTATGCACATAATAAAAAAAGAAAAAAATGTTTGAAGTACATATGCTCTTCATATCTCGGAGGCACCAATGCAGAGAACCGTCCGTGAGGGCAAACTGCCAACTGCCAGATGCGTATTTCTACGTAAGATCTCTTGCAGGCAATACAAATTATATATAGGTATCAGTGTATTGAATCATTGAAGTGGAACTGATCAATGGAGCTGTCTTTCTGTTTCATTTAATGTCGTCTCTCTCTTCCTTGTAATTAGCCTGGTCCCGACTCCCGAGCGACCAACTGTTTGATCGTTTAGTAGTAGCTTTTAGTCTCTGGCCAAGTCGATCGTTTTGTTTGGTTCTTTGTTGAACATAAGCATACACACAGCGGAACAGCAACACCATTAGGAACGAATTTGCAATAATAATTCTGGACAAAATTCTCGCGAATCTGATAATAAAACAAAAAGAAAAAGCAATCTATTCTTTCTGGGTGAAATTCTGGTGAATCTGATAAAAAAAGTTATGGTTTTGCTATAAATCTGTCGCAAGATTTTTTTACAAATTTATCAATAATTTTTTGATCATACAATTGCCAATAAAATTCTGGCAAATCTGATAATAAAAGACAAAGGAAAAACAAACTGAGGGTGAAATTCTGACGAATGCGATAAAAAAATAATTTTGTTATAAATCTGTTGTAGGATTGTGTTTCGTGCTAGGTGGGCTGACAAATTTTTGCAGGGAAAAAAGCACGGTTTTGCTATAAATCAGGATGTGTCTCGTGTTAACGTGGGCTGGCAAATTTTTCCATGAAAAAGCAGATGCTTGTGGAGAGCGGGAGTATTAAACCCATGACCTCCAATTGCTTGAACGTCCACATCACCAACTAAGCAAGCCGACAACGTTGGTACATAGCCAAAATATTATAGTTAGACTGACTACAGTTACATTTGTAACTGCAACGTAAAAAAAATTCTGACTATGGGCCCATTATGATTTTTTTTGCAGCCCGTGTGAGCATTATTGGGTTGATCTAGTCAGATTGAGGCCCATAATAAGTAGTTGTCAGGGTTTTCTCTACCGTATGTTTTTGATAAAATTTAGAAAAAAAAGAAAAATCCCAAAAAATTCTTACAACTATACATGATTTTTGGTGACAAAATTTTATAAAAAATATTAAGCTAATTCCCTATTTTGACATGACTATAAAGAGATATTACTTTAAAATAAGAATGGATGCTTATGGATATTATATTAGGGAAGCTATGACCTTTTTGTTGTTTACATTATGTTATTATGAATTTGTATTGTTGTCAAATGTAAGACTGTTTTTTTTTCTTTCTAGTATTTTTTATTATTTTTTAAGTCTAAGACCGCAGTTATCGTATTTTACCATATGGTTACCGTGACCTTACCATGATATTTTTAAAATTTTAAATTCAAGTTTTTAAAGGTTAACTTTATACGGTTTTTCACTGCACGGTTGCTGCAGCAAAGGTGTTACGGGGTGTTGAAATATCCGTGTGGCATAGCTCCAAAATCTGTCGAATGACAGCCTCCGTTGTCCCAAGAAAGTATTGGATTTGATATCTGGAAATTTCGCTATAATCATAGCCCATAGTGGCCCACTTTCGTTCGCAGGTACTCGTCATTACAAGAAGTTGACTTGCTCTGAGCTTTCCAACTGGCCCTTATTTGTAAAACACTTCAAATGTTAATTTATTATCTCTACTGACAATAATTAGGCATTTGAAGAAAATTTTCACGTTAATAATGGAAAAAACATCGATAAATTTGGCATCCATCGCGGTGGCACCTTAACTGACAGTTTAAGATAGTTTTTAATCTTCTTTTTACATTGATTGACAGTGTAATCCATAACGCTTCAGAGCAAATGCGATGAAATCTTGTAATTGCATTCAGAGACAATGTGTGGATTCTTGATTTAGCATGTAGTTTTCCTTAGCTGAGACTAACAAGCTACGACGCCAAGTGGTTTTTATGGTGATGAGCAATCGTTGCACGATACTGCAGGGCTCTCGTAGATCAAGATGTTTGTGCTAGTTTTATTTTTTTGGCTGTTCCTATTATTGAATATTGAATAGTATATCAATAGGAGATTACTGTATAACTAAACTTATTATATGGAGTCTAAGGAGGCATGTATATATAGGTTATATGGATAGTAGCAAGGAAGAAAAACTAGTACGAATCAAATCAATTCTATACTGATATAACTTCAACTATCGTATACTCCTTAACAGTCAAAGTATAAGCAGAGCGGACGCTTAGACTGAAGAAAAAATTAGCAAGAATACTCAAAATGTTGATATCTCTTGTGCCGTAGTCGGTGTAGCCGAAGCGAAGGGCACAAATAAGCCATGGTTAAGGTAGCCGTGTAAAGAGTAGTTGTGTTCGATATAGTCAAAGATGAATGAGTCAGCCAAGCTGTGGGCACGCAAGGGGTGCCATGGAGTGGTCGCTAGCATGCAAGATGGCGTCGTGGATCAAGGTGCACGAGGACACACTATAGATGAAGAGGATGACACAATCGTGATAGTCGTTGAGGAAGATGATGCTGTCTAACAATGAAGGACAAGGTATCACACCAGGTTTGCCAAGACTAGCGACAACTCAGAAGAATGTGCACAATGGTGTTGCCAATAGCGTGGAGGTGAGGTAGTCAACCAACTTAAGCCTTGTGCCATTATTGAAAGGAGCTAGTAGAGAAGGCCTCTGAGACAGCCATAGTGCATAGAGCAGCGTAGAGCAAGAAGTGCCAGTGTAGCCTGCTGTTGCAAAGCAGAACAAACATAGTTGAAGAAGAGATGACGCTAGCGACGAGGTGTAGTGGACGAAGACAAAGATGAAGTAGTAAGACCAATGGCTTGAACGAAGATGCCAGCAACCATGTAGGATTAGCTGGACAACTATAACACTCCAAAATTCTTTGAATAATAAAAATACATAAAATTCTAACATTTTTAAAACTTTTTCATCATGTTGCTTCTTTGAATGCTTTGGGTGGAACTAGCCAATTAAACCCTCTAAATAGTACCCCTTTTTCTTTCCTTCATTTTCTTTTCATTCTTTTCTCCTCTATTTCTCTTCCTCGCCAGTAGCAATTTCACCTAGGCATGCTCATATGCCATGGTAGACCTCGCCATCCCGGGCCTGTAACTGTAGCACCCATACCCTAGCCCTGTCTCGTAAAGTCTCATTGACTAGTCCCCTCTTATAGCCATGCATGTACATAGGCATTTGTTTCCTTCCCTTTCATCACGAGCTGAACCAACATAGTGGTAGCAGACTTCAATAGAAAGAGTAGAGAGGAGACAGGAAGAAGAGAACCTCACAAGCAAGCTCAAATATGCACGTCTTGCCACCATGAGCTCGGTAAAAGTCAATAGAGGCATCACACAATTCATGCCACCACATGGATATTTGTTGTCTATTGACTTGTCACGAAATGCCAACAACAACTACAAAGCACTAGACCCTCTTCCCTCCCCACCTCCGAGATACTTCCTTCTACTCTGGCTAGCCACTAGCCCTACTACTTGTCCCCTAGTGCCATTGCCTACGCCTCCCTACTGCCATCACCACCGCCCGACCACGTGTCTCCTAGGTGTCAATGACACCATACCTTCTACTGCCTCTCTACTGCCACCACCGCCCTAGGCTACTGCCATCTCAGACTTGCCACTTGCTCCCTATTCCCTACCGCCTGCTTCCCAGCGTCGCTGCTTGCGCCATTTTGCAAGTTGCCACCTATACCAGCTCTATCACCAACGTTGCCACCCTTGCCAGCCACCATTGAGACTCGTTTCCTTGCTGCCAGCTATTGCGTCGCTCACTGTGAAGGAGAAAGGGGAATGGGAGAGAATGAAAGAGAAAGAGAGCGAAAGAAAGAAAGAAGGTACAGAGAGAAAGAAGAGATAAGGAGGGGGAAAAAGGAAAGAAAGAAAAAAAGAAAGAGGGAAAGAAAGGTGGGACCCACTAGTAGGACCCACATGTTCGGCCAATCTTGTGCACCCGGTCCACCCATGCCGTATCGCTGACTGTTTGCGTCCCGCGCATCTACCCATAGGCCAATGCACCGAGTCCACTTGGCTATCTCTCGAGATTCTCAGTGGACTTATCTATCGTGGACGATAGGCACATGGGTGTTTTTAACTGATAGTAGACGTCACGTATTAGTTCTATGGAATATTCCTTTAGAATATTCTCAGTTGAATGTAACATATCTATTTTCTATTTTCAAAAAATAGTTTAAACTTCCAAAATCCATATTTGTTAAACTGTAAGTCCATTTGACTCTGTTCAACTTTTAGAATTTTTCTAAAAATGAAATCTATCCAATGAGACTATTATTTATGTAGTGTTTTATTGTCTGTTTAGTGTTTTATTTAGATTTCTCATGTTTCGCACGTAGTTTCCTTCTGAAAAATTATAGGATGCTGATTCTAAAGAGTTTCTCATCGACCTAGAGCAAGACAAGTCACTCTTGATTATATTACTCCAAAATTATAAAATGTGATTATTTATAAAGTTGTATGCTTGTCACACATAATTAAATTGATCGGTCTCGGTTTGTACGCAACCGACGAATCAACCTAGTAGTTGCATTACTTTACATAGGTTGTTAAATCTTGTCATTGTAACTCTACCATAATGATACTTGGAAATTCTTGCTCCTTGACCCAAAATACCACTGCCCTATCTTACAGTATTGTTTATCGTTATAGAAAAAATTAAGTTGTAAAACCTTTTAAGAAAACCCAACTCATGTAGTCAATGGGTTTGAAAAGAAAAAAGTTTTGTGAAAACCCATGATGCGAAACCTCACATGTGTGGCTTTGTTTTGTAATCACATGTAAGGACCGATTCTTTAGGGAATTATATTCGAGCATCTTAGAGTATGACCACACGAATATTTGTGGGATACTCATAGCTGAGTAATTAGCTAGCATATGAAAATCTTGTATATCAATAGTTGTTGAACGCTGGGATGAGAAGATGAGATTGTGGATCTTTACTGCTAGATGGGTGTTCTTCTAGCCTCTTTTAAGACGATTGGTTTGGTATAGGAAACATCCCCAATATGTCCTAAGTAGATGAAGGCATAAAACTTGGCTAACACTCGGTTTTTAGAGATTTGACTCAACTGTGTGACATAGGATGTTTATGAGTTAGCTTAGGAAAGGCCTTGTTATGAATTTCTGGTGCCGACGGGTATTTGGTGTTAGTTTCATGATATGTGGGTGAAGCGTACAAATTCTGTTCAACTATTTGAATAGCCGTGGCTATGGTTAAGGATGAATGTAAGGTGATTCTCTTAGTGTAGATTTATTTGCTAGTGTTTTATAAAAAAATATTTGTGGGGAATAGAAACCATTAACAGAATCAGTCTTATTGATTAATGCATAACCTTGGTGGTCAAAAATGGATCTGTGTGACCCGAGATGCCATGATGACATCATAGAGTAGGCTTTTTGAGAGGAGCCAATAAAAAAGAGCCGATGAAAAGAAAGAAGTTGGTTTAGCTTCAGATGGAACGAGATAAAGATTATATGTATGGCTTAAAAAACAGTGTTTTGTTGAAGAGATGAAAAATAAAAAGAAAATAATAATAAAACTAAAAATGTTTGAGTTGTTGCAAAACAATTCACATCAGATCGAGATGGTAAGTCTCTTTCCAAATAAATTTTGAAACTTACACTTAGAGGTTGCGAAATAATTTTTAAATAAAAGATTTATGAAATAAACCTAATCTTTGTTTGTAACCTGCATACTCACATTTCTCGTGTCTTGCGAGTAAAAAAAACTCACACTCCCTATTTTATTATTTTTCTTACTCCCTCCTTAAGTTCAAGTGGAAGATACTGAAGAGTTTGGTTTTATCCCTAAATCTAAGCCACTGCTTGTGGATTGTTGTGCTAGTCATGCTAAGCTCTGCTATTATTGTTTTACTTGGTAGTTGCTGCTAAGTATCTACTCGACATAATAACAAGTTATAATGTATTCGTTTAGTTTTTGGAATGATTACTATATTATTATCGTGGTTGCCAACTTAGAATCCTAGAACTAGCATTGACACGTACAGTTCTAGTAGGGACGGTTTGTCATCCTTAACGACATGTCCTATCTGACATTGGTTTTTTAGTGATGTCAGATCGGGGTGTGACAACAACCGACCTTAGATGGCTAAAGGGTAGCCATGAAGAATATGTGACGACGATGTTTAGAGTAGGTGAAGAAAACTTTAAATGGTTAACGATGACTAGTATAGACAACGAGGATGTCGATGTGCAAACAGCGATGAAGATGACGAGAACAGTAATACTACAGGCTAAAAATTCAATGTTGACAAGAACGCCTCTTAACACCGTAACATCTAATAGATATAGACTATAGACAATGATGCTGTGGCCTGAAGATACAACAACACAAAACTTAATAGTATAATTACATACTTGAAGATCGATTGAATGGATAATAAGGCCAATGGAGCGTGAAACAAGATGACGAAGTAGAAGTCAGAATTGATGCTGATGTCAAAGACGCGTAAATGTCAACGAGGTGGTGATGCTGATGTCAAAGACACGTAGATGTGAATGTGGTGGTACAACAACGGTAGTAGTACAACACGTGTCACCTTATGGTCCATAGACCAGGACCACGTATCAAGTTCCTACTCTCAACCCTTTTCTCCCTGGTAGAGAGAAGCAACGGAGAGAGACAGGGAGTAGAGCCGAGCCGATGGTCGGCGGCGGCCATCCCACGAGCGGCCGTCGCGGTGGAGGGACGCGAGGCCGGCAGCGTGCGGTGGCGGTGCAGAGGAGATCGACGCGGTCCGGCGGCAGCAGAGCTGGCACGGAGGCTGCGGAGGTCGGCTCGAACAGGAGCTGGTCGGCGGTGGCCCGGGGTCCAGCACAGCCGGGTGCGGCAGGGAGGCGGGGGCCGCCGTCCCCCGGCGGTGCCGCAGACGGTTCGGTGCACCAAGTGGATAAGTTTGCCAGGGCAGATCCAGCAGCCCACGGAGGTTGGGGCGGCGGACTCTGGTGACGGCGGCGGGTGGGGTGCGAGAGGGTAGATCCTGCCGGCAATGGAGAGGGCCGGGCGGCGGCGAGGTGCTCGGTGAAGTGGGGACGCTCCCCTGGCGGCAGTGAAGACGAGGACCCTGGGTGGTCGACCGGCGACGAGGCCCCAGGTCTGCCCCAAGGACGGCGACGGCGGCCCGCCCTGGGCGTCAGTGAGGGGAGCCGACGGGGTGACTCTTGGAGAAGACCTGAGTGGATGGCGGTGGAGCAGAGGGTGCCGGGAAGCAGATCGGGCGGAGGTCGTCGACAGGTAGCAATGAGGACGGCCGGCAGGACGACGAGGAAGAAGGCCACCGGCGGTCGTAGATCCAGATGTGCGGGTGCCGGCGATGGAGTTAGTTTACTGCTGCTGCTTGACTCGACGCGATGACGAAGACACGACCACGAAGAAAGAGGCCCGTGCGCTCGACCAGATCAAGATCGATTCCTCTCGGTGGCGCCACAGAAGCCCGACGACGAAAACAACGCCACAGATTCCTCGGCAGCGGCGGCGGAAGCGTGGAGCCATGCGCTAGATCACCCGCTTATGTTGAACAATGTTGGAACAGAAGATTACTGTGTATCTAAACTTATTGTATTTAGTCTCAGAAAATCGGTACATGGATTGGATTGGATAGAGACAAGAAATAATTAGAAATAAAGAAATATGCGAAACAAACCAATCATATATATTCCTATAATAGAAAACATCACTTAATTTAGGAACAGACCAGCATCTTTCAACGAAAACGCCCGGCATTTCCTCCCTATCACAACATATCGCGGTGGATCAGCGATTGTCCCTGGATCGAACGAAGGACGTGATGCAATCAGTTTCCTTGTCCTCGCGCGCCCGTTCGGCTATACGAGCTCATGGCAGTCAATGCGAAAGCAAAAGACAGGATAAATAATCGAAAACTGCATGTGCCCGAATTCAATGGCAATCAGATCTCCATCTCTATCCAGAACCCTGCAACTTGTTTTTCCCGCTAAATACTGTACACTGTTCGGTGTGTTCACTTTTCACTCCCCCAAGAGCAGCTGAGCAAGGGGACCGACCAGGCCGCCATTGTCTCGTCGCAATGGCTTCGTCGTCGTCCCCTCGCCACCTCGGGTTCTTGGCCTATTTCCTGTGTGCCATTGCCGTCTCGGTCTCCTCTGTGGGCAGCGGGGGTGGTGGCCGGGCACGCGGCCCGATCACCACCAATGGCGGGAACTACACCAAGGTGTGCGACCCAGCGAGGTTCGCGGCGGTGGGGTTCGACATGGCGGCTTCCCGTACTGCGACGCGTCGCTGCCGTACGCGAACCGGGTGCGGGACCTCGTGGGGCGGATGACGCTGGACGAGAAGGCGAGCAACGTCTGCGACCGGGCGGGCGGCGCGGCGCGCGTCGGGCTGCCCAGGTACCTGTGGTGGGGGGAGGCTCTGCACGGAGTGTCAACGTCGGCCCCGGCGGGACGTGGTTCGGCGACGTGGTGCCGGGGGCCACCAGCTTCCCGCTCGTAATCAACAGCGGAGCCGCGTTCATCGAGACGCTGTGGCGCGCCATCGGCGGCGTGGTGTCGACGGAGATCAGGGCCATGTACAACCTGGGACACGCCGAGCTCACGTACTGGAGCCCCAACATCAACGTCGTCCGCGACCCGCGGTGGGGCCGAGCCAGCGAGACCCACGGCGAGGACCCCTTCGTCATCGGCCGGTACGCCGTCAGCTTCGTCCGAGGAATGCAGGACGTCGACGGCGCCACCACCACAGCAGCCGCCGCCACCGACGCATCCTCCAGGCTCATCAAGGTCTCCAGCTGCTGCAAGCACTACGCCGCCCGCGTACGACGTCGACGCGTTTAACGGCACCGACCACCTGACGTTCGACGTGCGCGTCCAGGAGCGCGACATGGTGGAGACGTTCGAGCGGCCGTTCGAGATGTGCATCAGGGACGGCGACGCCAGCTGCGTGATGTGCTCCTACAATCGCATCGACCGCGTCCCGGCCTGCGCCGGCGAGCGCCACCTGACGGAGACAGTCCGCCGCGACTGGCAGCTCCACGGCTACATCGTCTCCGACTGCAACTCCGTCCTCGTCATGGTCAGGGACGCCAAGTGGCTCGGCTACAGCGGCGTGGAGGCCACCGCCGCCGCCATGAAGGCCGGCCTGGACCTCGACTGCGGCATGTTCTGGGAGGGCGTCCACTACTTCACCACCTACGGCGTCGACGCCATCCAGCAGGGCAAGCTGAAGGAGTCGGCCGTGGACAACGCCCTGAGCAACCTCTACCTGACCCTGATGAGGCTCGGGTTCTTCGACGGCATCCCAGAGCTCGAGTCCCTCGGCGCCGGCGACGTCTGCACCGAGGAGCAAAAGGAGCTCGGCGCCGACGCCGCGAGGTTGGGAATGGTGCTCCTCAAGAACGACGGCGCGCTGCTCCCGTTGTCGCCGGAGAAGGTTAATTCAGTGGCACTGGTCGGACAGTTGCAACACATCAATGCCACCGACGTCATGCTTGGAGACTGAGTATTTCCTGTGTTCATCTTTACCTGCCAGATAAGCTTTCATCACTAACTAATTTGCATCAAAAATGTTTTCGACCGTACATCATTTGATAAATATTTTGTTGTTTATATGCTCTTTTTATTGTTGTGTGAATTTTTCAAAGAAAGTTATGTTGTTACCGTCGTGTAAACGTTTTTCTTCTACCAGGTAAACCTTGCAGGGTTGTGACGCCATACGACGGTATACGGAAGGTGGTCAATTCCACGTCGGTACACGCATGTGACAAGGGGACGTGCGACACGGCGGCGGTGAAGACGGTCGACGCGACCATCGTCGTCGCTGGCCTGAACATGAGCGTGGAGAGGGAGAGCAACAACAGGGAAGATCTCCTCTTGCCGTGGATCCAGGCCAACTGGATCAAGGTCGTCGCCGAGGCCTCGCCGTCCCCGATCGTGCTGGTGATCATGTCCGCCGGCGGCGTCAACGTCTCCTTCGCCCAGGACAACACCAAGATCGGCGCCGTCGTGTGGGCCGGCTACTCCGGGGAGGAAGGCGGCACGGTCATCGCCGACGTGCTCTTCGGAATGCAATCCAGGTGCAGAACGGAGTGTAGATTCTCTGTTCTTAAATGCATTTCTGACACATTTTCTCGGGTGTCCAAATTGTCAGGAGGAAGGTTGCCGCTGACGTGCTACAAGAACGAGTACGTGAACAAGATCCCGATGACGTCCTTGGCGCTGCGGCCCGACGCCGGGCACGGCTACCCCGGCCGGACCTACAAGTTCTACGGCGGCGCCGATGTGCTCTATCCGTTCGGCCACGGCCTTAGCTACACCAACTTCACCTACGCGTCCGGCACCACCGCCGCTCCGGTCACGGTCATGGTCGGCGACTGGGAGTACTGCAAGCAGCTCATCTTCAAGGGCGGGGTGACCTCGCCGGCGTGCCCGGCCGTCAACGTCGCCAGCAACAAGTGCCAGGCGCGTCTAAAATTTGGAGGTTGTGTATTTAAAATATGAAGGGAAAATTTTTCTTCTTTTAACTAAAAGCCTAATATTTAATATGTATAGTATTAAACTACTAATTGTATAATCGTATAATATAATATATTATACAGAGATGAGCATAATTTTATATATTCAACGAATTGATTATAAATTAAAGTTGTTTAACATATAGAAGTAAAGTGCTAACTGATACAACATATCAAAATGATAAAATATATAGAAGATAAAAAATGATAGAATGTTATTATCTTCGTTTTATATTATAAGTCGTTTTGATTTTTTAAAGTAAAATTTGACCGAGCTTATAAGAAAAAATAACAATATTTACATCGCTAAATTAGTTTTATTAAATATAATTTGATAATATGTTTGATTTTTATTTAAAAAGTTGCTGTTTTTTCTATAACTTTAATCAAACTTAAATATGAAATAGATGGAGTAAGAAAAATAGTGAAATGTTAAAAAATCTTACAGTTTAGATAGCAACTGTTTGATATTTTAAAAATGAGTAGATGAGACGCACATTTGCTCACTTGAAAAATCTAAAATCGCTCTAGAGAAAGCCAGTCTATTTAGGAACAAGCTCATCTGAGATGAGATAGTCACTTGCTCAATCGCTCATAGCCTCATATGCGTGCAACGTGCGCTGATTGAATCGCTGAACGACAGGAGCCACCAAGCCAGGAGGCCGCGCACAGCGTACCTACTCTCAGCGCCGGCGCTGTTCCCTTCTCGCAGATGCGGCCGGCCGCTCCGGGCTCCCTGCTGCCCCTTCTCCCTCCTATGCTCCTCGCAGCTGCAGCTCGCGGCGCTATAGTTTTTCTACGAGGTTTTCCTTTTAAAATCCCTTTCTTAGTAAATCTGATGTGGCAAATATCTATTGGCCTCAGATAACGATAGGTTGGCGAAGGCTAAAAAATTTACAGGTGTCCACTTGCCACCCAATCAAAGGACTTTTTTTTTCTTATGACAGGAGACTACCTGCAAAATACCATACAAGGTGTGCAAGGGAGGAGGACGACTTGTTGTTTTTGTAGGCGCCCCTCTGCCGCAAGAAAAAACATCATTGAATAGGGCGACAAGGGAGCTGTTTGAAAGGTTGTCAGTCTCGTCCATGAAAGAAGAGTACGCCTAGAAATTTTATAGGCGTCTCTCTTGCCACCCTCTGTTATGGCGTTTTTTTATGGCTGGCTATATAACCCCTCCTGGCCACCCAAAAGTCTAGTTAAACAAAAAAAAAAGAAAAACGAGGAGATGGTTTCGGAGAGATGAAAGGAAGCGACGAAGTCTAGCTGGTTTGCGGATTCGTACGGAGGTAAAAGATTTATACCTTTTGTAATAATTATTCTTACTAATAAAATGAATTAGTATGTGTAGTATTGTCTAGATTTATGAATATTTTCGTTTGTAGGTTCGTGGTTTGTTAGTTTCATTCTTAAATTCGTAGATAGATTCCTTCTTAATGGTTGAAGATATATCGGTGTTTAAATATCAAATGCACGGTACTAGCTGTGATGATTAATTTCTTATTTAGTTCAACTCTTTTTTTTCGTGAATAAATATGTCAAATAAAGTGGTATTTTATTTATATCGTGATAGAAATAATGTTAGGTATAATTCATATAGTGTAGATCTGTTAGAGCTCGGATTAACTTTTAAGGGCATCAAAAGGTCAGCTAAGAGGAGTTTTTCAATAGTGTGCAACTATTTAATGCAATGCTTTCGAATTAAACCTTAGCTCAACACAATAACCGTGTTTGTCGTCATGAGTGGAGCAACCGAAGAATTTTTCTAGGAATTGATACCGGTGGATTTCACCCTAACTTGAAGATGGTACGTGAAAAATACATTACAACAAGGTTGGCCACCAAGCATTCTTATGTCAATGTTCAAGAAAGGCAATATTGTTTCGATGGTCGTGCAAGACGAAAAGGGTCCAAGTATAACGGGAGATGATGATGGAACAATTGAGGGAAATTAGTTAGAGCACTAAGAAGAAGTAGGAGGAGGAGACAGGGAGCAAAGTGGATTGGCAGATAAGGGAGAGAGAAACCATAATATTGTTGAGGTAATGGATAGGAAATATTCTAACAATAAGGATGCAAAGGATGATGAATCGTCAGACGAGCAGGACGGTAATATAAATCCCTCACAATGGTCCAACAAGGACTTCTTTTGACTTGTTATCTCTAATGGGCATCATGTGCCATAGGAGTATAGGGAGAACAAGGTTATTTCAGGGGCTAAGTATACATACAAAGAAAATTTGATCGAGGCAAATATCATTTTGTTGAGAGTTCTAGGTCACGAAGACAAGCAAGTTGGTGTAAGAAGTGTAGTGTGTGAAATTAAGTTATGAGTGTCCATAGAGCGTGCATGCATTCAAGGGTAAATAGAAAGATTACTAGAAAGTGCCAATCATCACCGAGTATAATTGTTCCTTACATGGTGTTAAGAAATACTACAAAAATATAACATATGTATTTGTTGCAACAGAGTTGTACTTTGATATTGTACACAACCTATGATACAAACAAAAGTTAATTATCAAGCACATTGAGGATAAATTCAAGTACACAATTAACTATGCGAAGGTATGGAGGGTGAATAGGAGATTGTTGAGATGAGATTTGGCACATTCAAAGCTTCATACGATAATTTGCCTTATTTTCTAGCTTGCATTCTTAAGAGGAATCACTCTCATCACCTGTCTATCCTTAGCAGAGTGTGTTTCAATGGGCTTACTTCACATTAAGTAGGTGCATTCACCCATTTGTGCACTGTCATCCCATACTTTACATCGACGGAACATTCCTGATTAGAAAATACAAAGAGAAGATATTGATAATAATTAGAGTTAATGAGAACAATTAAGTGTTACATGTGGCTTTCGTTTTCATTGAAAGCAAGAACACTAAAAGCTGGTATTGGATTCTAATGCGGGTAAATGATACAGTTGTGCGTATAAGACTAGGTATATGCCTTATACATGACCGTCATGCTGGCCTTCTACGGGCTATCTAGTATTTGAAGGGTGGTAACATGGAGAAGGGTTATGCACAAAAGTGGTTAGATGTTCACAGTAGATGGTGCATGTGTCTTATGGATTCTAATTTCTACAAGCAAGTTAAGAAAAAACACCTTATAAATATTTCCAAGAGGCTTTGTGCCCAGAAGGAGGTTAAATAAGCTTACAATAAAACAAACAGATAAGTAGTCAATAATCCCAACACCTATAAGTGATGAGGCTTCTAAAGTTATAGGAACACTCCCAAATGATGATCATAATGTAAGAAAGAGGTCGACATTCTAGGTTAGAAAACTTTTGTATTAGATTGAGAATAAGCTAAAGAAGAAATGAGCCTTATCGTATGACGATAGTGGCACTAGGTTTGGCACAATGGCTACTAATTTGGCTGAGATTTACAACTGGGTGATACGTGGTGTAAGAGGGCTACCGCTTGTTGTCATTATTGGGTTTATCATGCATAGCATATACAAGTATTTTATAGATCAATACAAAGCAGTTGTGCTCTCTATAGCAGACAATGTTATTTTTTTGGCACAGTGATAATGAAGTACTAGGATAAAAAATTTAAAGGCCCCAGTGTATCGAGTTATACTTCAAAGTACACAGTAGCATAGATAAGGCAAAACGTAGAATCTAGCGTAAGAGAGTTGTGCAGGAGTATATCTTGAAGTATGAATAGATATGCTCGTGCTCATGCCAAAAGCCAAGGCTATACTACAAGCTATGTTCTCATGTTATTGCCATGAGATCAAAGTGTGGAATATCCGTCCGTCATTTTGTGTCGCCTTATTTTAGAAGCTATCATGTGTACCTAGAGCGATGAGGTATTTGGTTTTGGTATTGCGGGGTCTTTTACAACTCAACAACCTCAGATTTTTTACATTTTGGATCTAATTAAAATGAGGAATAAGGTATGTCGTTGTAAAGCTAGACGGATTCATAATGACATGGATGAGCCCAAAACAGATAGAAGGTTCAAACGTTATATTTAGAGGCATATTTATAAGAAGTGTCTAAAAGATATTGAGGTACCGAGTGAATGGAAGCTTCTCCATCAGGAGCAGGTGCCGATGGAAGATGCCCTATAGGGGAAGGCAATACTTCAAAACCAATCCGATCTAGGTGTTCTCATGTAGTTGGTGGTTGAGTCATGTAGTATAAGTCTATGTTTTATTTTAAAAATAAATATGTAACTTAAGTTGTCATAGTTTACAGAGTGGTGAACCTTTGGTTGAAAAGCTAAGTAGGTGGCAAGGTGCATCAATATCAATGGTGAAGATTGGGGGACCCTCTCTCTTCTTTTTGCTCTTTAATTTTGTTAGTGATGCCCTAGCCCAACTCTTTGATGCTACAAAATCTGCCAACTTTCTAACTAGCCTGGTTCCACATCTGTTACATTGGGGCTTAACTCATTTGCAGTGTGCAGATGATATTGCAATCTCTATCCCCTTTGATGACAAAGAGGTTGTTATTACCAAGTTCCTACTTTATTGTTTTGAAGACATGTCCTGTCTAAAAATCAACTATGACAAGTGAGGTCTTTGCTGTGGGACAAGAGGATGATGAGTTAGCAAGAGTGGCTAAGATGTTTAACTGTCCTGTGGGCTCTTTTCATTTGAAATATCTGGGTCTACCTATCAGCCCAAATAAGGTGTTTTGGAAAATTAAATGCATTAAAAAAATTAAGAATGTTGGCTGAGTTTGTAGCAGATCTGAGATTATGGGTGCTGTTGCAACTGTAACAGTCTTATGGCTTGATAGGTATACGGTTCTTCGATCCTTCATGTTCATGAAAAAAATTCTCTTGGTTGAGCCACGGTGACTGATGTGAATTATCAGCATATTTAATAAATTGGATTATTTAAAATTCAATCTTATATCAATTTTTTGGTCATTGGTCAATGCCTCAATGGCATGTATTATGCCCACCAAAGCACGAATAAACTACTAGTTAAGCTATCGATTTGTTAGTGTAAGTACAGAGTAGGAGCGACGAGTCCCATATATCTTTCTCATTTTTTTTCAAACAGTATTAATATTTGCTCGGTGCTGTGTACAACCAGATAAACACCATATTTTATGTACAATTCGTATGCTTGAAATATTTTGGGTTCAATCCATATATTTACCATTGCTTGAAACTGGATCAAAACAGTTTTTTATGATCATACTACATTATAAAAAGTCATTGTGAAGGAAACATGTGAAATTTGTCGGTGTTGGGATGTAACTCTTTCTTTTTGAAGCACCTGGGCTCAATCTTCAAGCAAACTCGTTTTTGCCTCCTGATTTTTTAGAGATGCAATATACCGAGAAGATGCACGTGCCGCTGCCTAACTATGTTCTTGAAATCATTGCCTTTGGGATTTAAATGTGAGCAAGAGGTTGAATGGTTCTGAAGATCAGGCTTATAAAAATGAATGGAAGGATTACGACAGTAGTTGTGTTTATTGGGAAAGCAGTCTTCTGACGGTTAGAGCCAGTGTTTGAGAAATGGCAGTAGGCACTTCTTAATCAAATTACCAGGGAAGAGGTTTTTTTTTTAAAATGATGGTATTATTGAACAAGTCCTATCAGAGTTGGATGAGTGATTAAATGCTATTATTGAATCCTTGTAAGATGATACTGTTTAATGGGGATTTTGTACAATTAGATGAAGCATATTGTTTGTCTATTTGCATTCGTTGAAAGAATAACATTCAAGTTAAACGTCGCTCTTTTTTACTTTTAAGTTAATGATGTGGATTCCATGTGCACACTTTGAATACTGTGAATAGTGTTGTTTCTTCTTTATTTTCTTGCACTACAGGTTCATTTTATTTCTAATTTTTAAATGTGATTAAATATTTCTTGTGATAATAATAAAGATTGGAATAAACTTGTGAGTTAATAAGAAAGATGTGAACGTTCGTTAGGTGAATCGTATTGTCATTCTAAGAATTTGTATTAAATAAAAGAGGCACAATAATCTAGATATATTAAAGTAACAGAATAGAACTCCGTCTTCAATAAAAAAAGGTAACGTGAGATATAGGTCCCACGTACTGCATGCAACAACTAATATGCAGGGTTTGTATTGTACGTGGATTCTGTTAGTAAAAGAAGAGCATCTGGACAGGTTACATGAATATTTATGTGTCTTGGAAAATTAAATGCATTAAAAATTAAAAAGAAGATGCATGACGCATAGAAAAATAAAAAGTGTATAACGCAATCAATGAATTATGCCCAACCCTCTTCTCCTAGTTGAGTGACGATGAAGTTACAACGTAACGTAACTCATGAACAAGGAGTGGAAACATGATCACCCAAAACCTTAAATATTAATGTTATTAGTAGTGATTGTGAAGTAGTTGAAAATGGGATGTGTGATGTTGACTTGCTAAAAGGATTGATCAAAGAATCATGCATTGCTTGAAACTATTGAGCAACAATATACTACTTTTGAGAAGAAAGAAGATTTACTTATTCATGAGAAGGAAAGCAATCTTAAACTTAAAGGTGAGCTCATTAGAGAGAGGGAGAGGGAGAGAAATGAAACTTTAGCATAGCTTTAAAAGCTACCTAAGGAATCTTACGCTAATCTGGGGACAAATCATAAACTTTAAGAGAGAAAATAGATAGCTTCGATAAAGCTTATATTTCTTTTTAAAGAAAGCTTTAAACCCTCAAGAGTAGCACTCCGATATCTAGTGAAGTGTATTGTTCTAAAGTGACTCCAAATAATGAACCATGTGCTAGGTGCAAGGACGTTGATATTTATTCTTGTACTGCTAACCTCAAATCCTTGAAAGCCTGTCTACCCAAAATGAGAAGCTCATTACACTCGTTCATAATGGATTATGTAGAAAGGCCTAAAGGGATATATTATGTATGAAAGGGATAACTTCAATTATGCAGATCTTGGTTATGTCCCTCCGACAAAGGGCATGGTGGATATGATTTTGATGCTCAAGAACACACAAGGGCTTGAAAACTTTGTCAAAGTCAAAAGTATCCTTCAAGATGATCATATCTCACATAATTCTTTTGATGCATCTTATATTCTTGAGAAAAATACTAATGGTCACGTTATGGCCAAGTATTTGTTACTCCAAGGGGCAAAAATATTTCTATCAAGAGAGTTGTATGGGTTCCAAAGACCCTTGTGATTAATGTGAGATGATCCAACCAAATGTGATTACCTAAGATTAGAAATTGATTTCTTTGTAGATAATATAAACCTCGGGTAGCACCAAGCAAAACTAATCTGACTAATCTAACAGGAGGTGGGCCGAGCCATGTGGTTAGAGATAGAGTAGTACTCATTATTTTTTATACAAGGTGCGGTATATATATATATTTATTTAGGATACATGTGTACTTACTATAGATAAACATAAGAAAACCAAAGCTGTGTATAACTAGGTATTTGACAATGTATCCCTACTCCTCATCCTATATATGATGGGCAGGGATCCTAGAATCAAGGAAAAGCGATCTCGAATACACAACACCACAACAAACAGGAGTAGGGTATTATCACTCGCCAAGTGACTAAATATGTATAAAGCCTTGTCTTATGTCACCATCGTCCTTTAGTCTCCACACATAGCCCTAGTTTTAGTACATAAACATCGCCAGTTGGTGTGCTAGGTTGGGAGAAAAGCACCAAGATCTAAATCGACAAGTTTGATGGACTCAGTCACCGGCATTCGCGTTGACACCTTCACTACTGACTAGGTGTTCCACTTTGAGAGCCTATACTTCATCACGAACAGCTTTGGCAAGCTAGCCCTTGTCAACTCTGATTTGAACTAGTCGGAAGGAGAACACATTATTCCTTCATCACCTTCACTTGGATTAACTAATGCAGTGGCTGCCTATCGGAAGATCTTACGTCTTAGCCTAAAGATATGATTTCCTCTTTGACTTGGACACTACCATGAGTTGTCAAGATCAGATATAGGATGCTTGGTGTCATCAACTCCTCAATATGTTTCTCAGACTCAAATTCAGAAAGTAGCACGTGAAGTTTCTTCCATCCATGAGGGGTATTTGCCATCTTGACTGGAGAAGAGCTCGCCAAGCAAAGAGAGGTGAAGGCCAAGTAAGATGAAGAATGCTGACAAGAAAAGCACATCACCTAGAGGAGTGAGAAATGTGCAATTGTGAGCTTTGTAAGAAGAGGCAACAAGCTCAACAAGACATATTGCAGACCAAATTCAATGATCATGACATCTTCGTCACCCCATAGCAGAATGTGATAGCCGTTGTGGCACTCATAGATGCCCTAACACCATTGTTGCCTAAATATCATGTTGTATCTCCCATGATTGAAAAAGTTAAATCCATGATCTCTATAGTAACCAACTAGTAGCACAAGGAAGTGCCAACTAAGCTAGTCAATTATGGATCATAGGGTTGTTGTAGCAATGACGTCTAGCTAGTTACCTCCACATGGGGGAAACAACCATCAGCCTACCAACCACGGTCACACTCGATTCTGACTAACGGGCGATCCAAAAACTAATTGGCGGGCCTAATATCATTGAGAAACTAGTTGGCACCCTGAGATTCCTGCTCATAGTGACCTGAGAGATTGAATTTGGCTAGACCTCGATATTGGAATCATCAACTATCATTGAGAAATAAAAGAAGATGGAAACCAACATATCAAAGATGAGTGCATGTGTTTTCGAATTTATCATGAAGACCATCATGAAGACCACTATGAACACTAGCGTGATGACTGATGGGATTGTCAATGAGAAAGAACTCTTTGACACTATGGCAATGCAGACATGGGTGTTGTCACTTTGTCGAATGAGCTTTGACAAGTAATTTGGCCAATCAGTTTCAAGATGACTAGTATTGACAAGTATGATGGCAAGACAGATTTAGAATCTTGGATGATAGTCTACACCCTTGCAATTAAAGTAGCATCAAGAAATCAAGATGTGATGGTTAATTATCTACCTATTATGTTGGTTCCATCAGCTCAATTCTAGATCACTAGACTCCTAGAAAGATCAATTCACTCATGGGAGGGAGCTTCGTGAGAGTTTTGTTGCTAATTTCTAATTCACTTATCTCAGGCTAGGCATAGAGTAGGACTTATACCAAATACATCAGAGGAAAGATGAGTCACTCTGAGATTTTATTCAACTATTCTCAAAAAATCGCAACTTTACACCCAACATTGTGGATCACATTGTCATGGCAGTTGTCTATAAAGGGGTCAAGGATCATGATTTCATCAAGAAAGTCACTAAGAAGTTGCCACAATTAGTCAATGCAATGTTCAAGATGGCTAATACTTATGCTTTTGCCCAAATGGTGCAGATGATATGCCAAGAATTACTCCATGAAGAGGAGCCAAACTCAGATGTAATTCTAAACAAGAAATCTTTATGTCATTGAGCATCCTGGTGAACAAGATGTTGTGTGCGCTTCCTCCATCCATAAGCACCTTCTTGAGCTTCACATTATGGATTATTGGATTCAAGATGAGTGGTACTATCTCAGATGTGACACTTAGTCTGGGTGATCCGATTGGTCAAACATGATTGTAACCTTAGACCACCATAGAAATTAGGGGATGTTCGATAAGATGGCAATGATCTCTCGAGCAGCTAGATTTTGCTTCCACTTGGACTAGTACACAGCTAAACCCCTAAATATGTGATTCAACTCATCTCTTGGGTCTTGGAATCTGTCTACTTCATTAGGCATATTGTCCTTACCTTTGATAGATGTATTCTCACCCTTTTCTTTTGCTCTTCTATTGGCTTCCTTGAATATTTTTCAAGGCATAACTTGAATTTTTTCCAAGGCATAACACTCTTTGGCTAGATGATAACTATTAGGGTGCCACAAACACAAAGCATCCATGACCCTGTCATAATCTTTAGCCTAGGGAGCTCTGGGTCAGCCTTGCTCCACTACAGCGACCGATTCTCCATGTTTGTGTTTGCGATCTTTAGGCTTGTTGAAGTCAGCATATCCCATCTTATCTTTTTGACGTGATGCCATCTTATTGAACATCCCCTAATTTCTATGGTGGCCTAAGGTTGCGATCATGTTTGACCAATCGGATCACCAAGACTAAGTGCTACATCCAAGATAGTACCACTCATCTTGGATCCAATAATCCATAATGTGAAGCTCAAGAAGGTGCTTGCGGATGGAGGAAGCACACACAACATCTTGTTCACTAGGACGTTCGATGATATAAAGATTTCTCATTTAGAATTACATATGAGTTTGGCTCCTTTTCAAGGAGTAATTCTTGGCATATCATCTACACTACTTAGGCAAATTACATTACCTCTGACTTTTGGCACAAAGGAAAACTTTCAAATCAAGAGCATAAGTTTTGTTGTGGTGGATTTTGAGACGGTGTATCATGCAATTTTGGGAAGACCAGCCTTAGCTAAATTCATGGCCATGCCTCATTATGTATATTTGATGATGAAGTTATCAAGACCCAATAGAGTATTCTCTTTGTATAGTGACATTAAGCAGTCTTTTGCATGTGATAAGGAGAGCTGCGAGCTCACACAAAACCAAGAGGTTGATGGTGAGCGTGATAGGATTTCTCTCATGGCTAACACACTTCCAGATGATGGTGAGGTGCCAGCAAGAAAACAGCCAAGACAGGAATTGAAGTTGACAAGGATGTTAAGAAGATACAACTTTACTCGTCTCATCCAACTAAGACAACACTAATTGGAATTGGACACGAGCCCAAATAGAAGGACGTGTTAGTCACCTTTGTTCATTCTAATTGTGACATGTTTGCTTGGAAACCATCCAATATGCCTAGGGTACCACGGGAGATGATCGAGAACTCTTTACATGTTAGAGCAAATGCAAAACAATCAAGAAGAGGCTTTGGGAATCTGTTATGAGGCTCTTAGCTACTGGGTTCATCAAGAACTGTACTATCTGAACTAGCTAGCAAACCCAATACTTCTTTGGAAGAAATATGGAAAGTGGTGCATGTGTGTCAACTATACTAATTTAAATCAGGCTTGTTCAAAAGATCCTTTTAGTTTACCTCATATCGATTAGGTGGTAGATTATATTGTGGGATGTGAACTTTTCTACTCAGGATACCATCGTATCAACTTGAAGGTGGAGGATTGTATCAAGACTTCTTTTATCACACCATTTGGTGCTTATTTCTGCATCACAATGCCATTCAATTTGAAGAATGCTGGGGCAACATATCAACGTGCTATATAAGGCCTACCTTCATTTTCATCTTGGAGTGTGAAAGCATATGTAAATGATGTGGTCAAAAATTATCAAGTAAAGGACGATCTCATTGTTGACTTAATAGAGATGTTTGCTAGCTTGAGAGCCTTCAAGATAAAGCTTAATCCAGTGATGTGTGTTTTTGTAGTACCTTTGGGAAACCACTCGGTTTTATTGTGTCTCATCACAGTATCAAGGCTAACCTAGATAAAATCAATGAAATCATCAAGATGATGCCCACGACTAGCCAAAAGGATGTCCAAAAGCTTGTAGGGTGCATGTCTGCACTTAATCATTCTATTTCTCTATTCAATGAGTGTGGGATGCCATTTTTTAAGTTATTGAAGAAGGATAATGATTTCCAATGGACACTAGAGTCTCATCAAGCAATTCAAGACTATGCCACCAGTATAGTTTCACCAATGCCAGAAGAGCCATTGCTTCTATATATAGGAGCAACGTCACAAGTCGTCAGTACGGTGTTGATAGAAGAGATGGAGGAGACTAGATATGCTCAAAAGTTTCAACAACTAGTATATTTTGTTAGCAAAGTCCTGTCAGTATTTAGGGTGCGCTACCTAGAGGTTCAAACTACTACACTAGCTAAAAGTCTCGAGTACTGGACAACGTACTTTGATGGTTCTCACCACATTGCCAGTGCAGGGGCTAAGATACTGCTCATCTCACCATGTGGCAATCACTTGAAATATGTTCTTCAAATTTATTTTCAAGCATCAAACAATGTCACAGAGTATGAAGCACTCATCTATGGGCTTAGAAATGTGATTTCACTCGGTATCTAGAGACTATTGATTGGTCAAGCTTGGAGGACAATATGATAGCTTATTGTCAAGATGCACGGATGATCGAAAGCAATCATGATGGATTGGAGATAACACATGTTCTTTGAAACAACAAGAAGATGACAAATGAACTCATGAAGATGGAGTCAAAGCACAAACTAGTCCTGTCTAGTGTATCTATGAGTCTAAAAGCTGGGCAGACTACAATGGATGGAATAGATGTAGTACAACTAGAAGTTCTAATGGTTTTATAAGACTAGTGAGCACCTTTCTTGAAATATTTGATGCATGACAAGTTGTATAATGATTGCTATGAAGCATAGCATGTCTCTTGATGAAGCAACAGCTATATAGTACTTGGACAAGACTTATTTTGTAAGGCACATTAGGACTACTAATGAGATCTGTGTTGCTAGTGGAAGGCAGACATATTAGAATCAGTCCACTTAGGATTTGTGGCAGTCATGTGGCATCAAGGACACTGGTCAGAAAAGTTTATAGGTAAGGAATCTTCTAGCCAACTGTCATGACGAATGCAGAACAAATTGTCTGATTATAAGAAAGTTGTTAGTTCTTTGCTCATCAAACACATGATCTAGCACAGAAGTTGCAAACAATTCTAATTTTTTGGCCCTTTGCAGTTGAGGGGCTCGATATGATGGGTTCTTTCAAAAAGGCACCAAGAGGATTCACACATCTTTTGGTTGTAGTTGACACATTCACCAAGTGGATTGAAGCTAAGCATGTGGTGATGATCACAAAAGGCAAGGCAAAAGATTTTATTCTAAGCATAGGCTATTAGTTTGGAGGGCCAAATAAGATTATCACAGATAATGACACACAATTCACCGGTGGAGTTTTCAAAGACTTTAGTGAAGAATTTGGCATTAAGATGTGTTTTGCTTTAGTAGCACATTCATGAAGCAATGGGCATGTAGGGCCAATGGCATAGTGCTTTAGGGCATCAAAACATGAGTTTTCACTCGTCTTCATCTGTATGCTAGTAAGTGGGTTCAAGAGCTACCTTTGGTTTTGTGGTCACTAAGGACTACAACTATTTAGGCCACCGGTCAAAATCCTCTTTCTTGTTGTATGGGGCGGAGGCAACTACCAACCAAGTTAGAGTTTAGATCTCCATGGGCTTAGATACACAATGAAGATTTTGTGAGAGCAAGAATGATTGGATGAGGTTGATAGGCTAGAAGAAGCTTGTGATATTGGTACAATCCAGTTAGCTAAATACCTCTAGGGTTTACATCTTTACCATAGTCTCAATGTTTGAGACTATGCCTTTTCAATGGGAGATTTTGCCTAGCAAAAGATCTAGACCACAAAAAACCAGCACAAACTTTCACCAATTTGGGAAGGGTTGTTCATTGCACAGCTGAAGTAACGTGCCTGGGGGCTTATTGCATAAAGCATGAAGATGGAAGAATAATTCACAATTTATGGAATATAGAATAACTAAGTTGTTTCTAGACTTAGACTTGTAATTTCTTTAGTTTTAATTAGATCCGAGTGTGTCTTTCTAATTAGATTTGTATGTGACTTCCTATCTTATTCTTCAAATTATTAGGAAGTCGGGCTATATATATGATAAAGTGTAATTTTTATATCTTTTTATGCCTTTTCTCTTTAGTAATGTTGAAAGTATTTGAGTAATAAATTCCGCTTAGTGCAACTTTTCAATAGATGAATCCCAACTACATATAATGAGTTCACAGAAAGTGCCATGAGCCAACTCCCACTCGGGGGCTAGGACTAAGTCAGGCATGGTACATAACACAAGGAATCAATTACTCTAAAAAATCAAAATTGATAAGGAGAAATACACAAACAACCAAAATAACTCGAATGAGTAGCAATGCAATCTCTTTGGCTAAACTATTTATAGATCCAAGTCCTTTACAAGTGTATTAGTAGTGATTTTTACATGAGTATTAGTATAAGTGTTGATCGCAGCTTCAAGCGAACATAAGAAGTCGATGAGTGGTTTTGCAATAGATTCAACTTCTCTGCGAGAAGCCTTGGTAAATTTAATTTGTTCAGTGAAGGCATGGAATTGAGACTGCATTTTAATCTTGTAATCTACATAAGCATTACAATGTAAAGGCAAGTGGACAGAACAGAAGATTGGCAAGAGGGCAAAATATACAATTGCTAATGTCAGAAAACTCACCTTCAAGCTCATCTTGCACCGCTGTCTTCGCTTTCTTCACTTCACCAAGCTTTTTTGGAGCTCTTCATTCATATTTTTTAGATCAAAAAAGGCATGATCCTAAGCTATTGAAAAGAATATAAAAATTTTAGGATTCATAAGGGAGTAGACTAACAAAAGCACTAGGGGCAAAGAAATTTACCTCGCACAGTGCTAGTTAGGTCTATTTTCCAAGACTATAGAGTGTTCATGTCTTCTCGAAGAAGAGTTTCTTTTCATCGAGCTTGAGACTGAATTTCAATATTCTCTTTCTTTAATTTGTCCAACTTGGTGATTTAGGGAAGAAGCTTCTTCAAGAAAGCAGTCTCATACTCTTTTCGGTCAACCATTTTTTGCATAAAGGAAAAGTAACTGAAAGGTTATGTTCTTAACTTACTATTAGATCCTTCTAAGACTTAGTAGTAAGTCAGAGACTACACCTAATAGGTGCACATTATGCACCTATCATCAAAAAAGGGATATAAAGAGTAAATTCTTAGCTTACTATTAAATCTTTCATGATGCAATATTAAGCCAAGGGTTCCACCCATTAGGTGCACATTGTGCACCTAGTAGAAGACTAACCTAGATTCATAGTGATATGTTGACAATGCTCTCATAAAGCATAGTAGCTTCATTGTTATCCTCATCTTCCTTAAAGCCATCTATCGAGCTATCTACATTTATAATTTTGATTCAGAGTGGTGGTTCTTGGCAAGGTGGACAACCAAAATATCAGAGAATTTCTTCAACTTTTTCCTCGATAGATGGAACAGACAAGCTTGGAGGAGGCGAAGCTACAACTTGTTTGGTGGTTTCCCTAGTTGGCTGGTTGCTTGGTAGAGTGCCTATTGGTTGTTCAGCTTGTTCTTGAGCTAGACTAGTTGACTATTTGCTTATAGAACAACCAGTCATCTACTTCCCTTGATTAGCACCAGTCGATGCTGGATCAGCTTGGGTACCTTTAGAAAGGGAATCGATGGGGTTCTCATTTGAAGGTTTCCTGGAATAAAAAAGTGGATTGAAGATTTAGAAGAATATCTCGATAAGTGAGTATTGTCAAGGGATAAACCTAGTCGAGGTCTTGATTTTAATCCTAGGTCTCGGATGGGTTGAAGACATCGATGGTAGAGGCTCTGGAGAGCTAGTTGGATCAATTTTTAGCTGTCTTGGCAGAGGTGACGGTGATAGCCTTGGCTAAGCAGAAGGCGATTGAGTAGAAGGTTTGACTAGCAATGGCTTTGTGGACTTCTAGGGCTAAGTTGTTCTTTCCTTAGCCTTGGGATCACCTGATACGTCACGGGGTCCTGATCTCACGATGTAGGATCAATCACCAGATAACTAGCTATAGAACAGCCGGATAACTTACTGCATGCAAAGATAACTAGTGTAACCTGGCAAATAAAACTCAAAGCCAACCACCGTCTTTAACCGGTAACCTGAATCGAGGATTCACTCAACCACACTCTCAAAGAATCAACCAACACAATCTACAATCAATCAAGGAGAATCTTGAAGGGAGTAGGAGCACCAATTAGGAATGGATGAAGTCGCTGCTTCTATAGTCCCGCGAAGAAAATCACATGAGCAAAATGATAGATATCACTCTCTGAATATTTATTAGCACATAGCTGAACAAGGGGTTCTGTATTTCAATCAACAAAAGTCTTCGATTGCTATGAGGCAATGGGGTATTTATACTAGGAACATCCCTCCTAGATAGGTCAAAACACAAAATGAAAAAGATAAGTTAGACTGTGTGAAAGGGCCTCCACGAAATGAGCTCTAAGATGTTTCTGCGTGGCTGTTCTTCTTCTGCGCAGTCTTCAATTTTTTGTCAATAACTCCACCTTGGAAAGTCCAAATGGCATGCTGTTGGTTGCATTGGAAATTTAACTTGATAAGCTTTCATACCATGTGTATCGTGTACCACGAAGTATTGTAGAATGGTACAGTTTTGCATGGGAACTTGAACATCAGGTTGACTATTGGTCTTTTGCGCAGTCTTTAGTGTTTTGTCAATAACTCCACCTTGGAAAGTACAAATGATGTGCCATTGGTTGCATTGGAAAGTTAACATGATAATTTTTCACACCATGTGTAGCATGTACCATGAAGTATTGTAGAATGGTATAGTTTTGCATGGGAACTTGAGCATCAGGCTGACTATTGACCCTCCGACCAGTATGCACTGAAATTGGTTGTCTATCACAATGGAAACTCCAAACTGGTTGGCTCAAGTGGCATTGAAAACTATACTTAACAAGATTTCCAACAAGTTCTTTTGGGCCTTCATAGCTTTTAGAAATTAAAAGTTATGACTGATTCTTTCTGATGGTTCTATCATGCAGAACGGGTTCGAGCGTGGTTCTTCTCTATAGTCCACTCTTGGTGTGTTCTTATCATCCTTCTTGGTCAACCTAAGCAATAACAATGTGCACGACTTAGGCAGTATATAATTCTCATTAATATTAAAATAATTTTCAAAAAAGTAGCATGTTCACTTCTTGTTGTAGCTTCTTAGCTCGACTATATGTAATCGGTTCATCAACGACTTGAGCTGGTGTAGTTTGAATTGGTTGTAACCTGTTGTTTGTTGGCATGGTCGGCTTGCTTGTTGGCGTGGTTGGCGTGGTCAGATCACCACAAGTGACACCATTCAGCTCTTGCGCCTCCTTGCTAGTCATTGGTTTCTTCTTGGCTTTTTTTCGACCCTGGCTCATCAACACCAGGATCAGCAGCTCAATTGCAAAATTCCTTTTTCTTGGCTTGTATGGTTGGGGGATTAAATATATACTTGGCACAGTCCTACAAAATTAACAAGAATGAGATATTAAGAAGAGTGGAATACGATGGAATAAATTGGAGGGTTAAAGCATTAAAAATGTTTACCTCTCATGGTGAATTTGAAACATGGAAAGGGCTAGGACAATATTCAATGGTGATCTCAACGTCACCAAGAAAGAATGTGGACAGGCGAGTAAAAGGGGCTTCTGTCTTGTTTTTGTTCAAAGTCTCCCTAGTCAGGTCAGTGATCCAAGTATACTCGAATGTAGGGTGGATGCGATCCTTTGGTGACAGGATCTAACACAGGACAAAAAAGCAAGCAACGCCAACCCCAGTCAAGTCATTTTTCTTCATATTGACTAGCATGGAGAAGAGTTCATTCACCTCAATCATCTTGTCAGTGGATAGGGTTGAGGTCTAGGATTCAAGCACTTGGGGATGGTGCCCAACAAAGGGAGGAAGAGATGGACTTGGATTGGAACAGTAAAACCATTCATGGCTCCAAACCTTGACAGAAGACTTGAAAGGAACACTTAAATATTGATGTTTCAAACCCTCTCAAAGTTGAATGCCACCATCGTCGACCACATTGGACTTAGATTTGCATGTTTAAGGATTCAAATAAAAAACATGGCAGAAGAGATTGAAGTGGGGAGGAATGCTAATCTAACATTCACAAAGAAGTTCAAGATGCCATGGAAGACTCAAGTTGGAATTCAAGTGTCCCACTCAATTTTATAGAAGTTCAAGAGGCCATGGAAGAAATTTGAAGAAGGAAGACCTAATCCATGGTGGAAAAAGCACTCAAAAACCATGATTTCATGTGTGTGAGGCATTGGAAAGGTCTCACATGTAGCCAAGGGCTAGCTAATGAGCTCCTTGGCTAGCAACATCTTTTCTCCTACCATGGTGAGCAGCCTTTTCTTGGAGGTGATTGACGAGTGACATTTATTGGTGGAATTTGGCATCGGAGTGGAGTCCGAGGATGATGAAGCCATTCGGAGAGCAAATCTAGAAATGGAGATCAAAGGAGATTGGATGGCAAAGGATTCGGCGGTAGCGATGGCTAAGCCATAGAGATATTTCCTCAGTGGAGACGAAGAGGTGCGTGATGAAAATGCAAACAACATATTGGTGAGGATTTTTTCCACCACTCTTTGTTTATAAACCACTGGGATGCATCAAGCATATGATATTGGACCTTTGCACTAGGTCGCGGCCCAAGGCTGGATTTTTTTTGCATACACTATTAGTGAGTCTTTTTGATTAAATTATAATGGTAAGTCCCACGAGCAGGTAAATATTCGGTGAGTGCATTATGCAAAATCGGGTATCATTATAATCACTTGAGTCTAAATCAAAACTTGGGGATATGCTTAAAACAAGCCAAAAAGCTAGTAAAGACATTTAGATATCTTGAAAATTTTATTATCTGAGACATCAAGTGCCCAATGATTGAGTCTATAGCCATAACTGTAAATAACAGGAGATGGACACCACTTAAGTTTGAATATACAAACGCTAATGAAGAAAGTCCTTCACAAACCCACTATCTTAAGAAGATTTTTTGGTCATAATTGATCAAAGTGTTTGAGAACGTTTGAACACAAAATGTTTAGGAAAAAAACACTCGGGTACATAATCACTTGGAGTTTAAGAAGACCACTTAGGTATATAATCACTTGGGTGATAAGAAAATGACTCAAATGTAGAACCCTTCAAGAGAAACCAAGCATTTAGGCCAAAGCTGATGTTGATCAACTGAATACTGAAGATGAAGGCAGCTCAAGTGTGAAGGACTTGGGGCTACTGTGAATAATATAAACCCTAAGTACCACCAAGTAAGGCTTATTTGATTGGTCTAACAGGAGGTGGGCCGAGCCACATTGTTATAGATAGAGTAGGACTCATTACTTGTTATACAAGGCACAGTATATATTCCTATTTAGGATACACGTGTACTTACTATAGATAAACATAAGGAAACCAAAGTTGTGTATGGCTAGGTAAGTGAATATGCACCCAAGACCCTCATCCAATATAAGGCGGTCTAGGTTCCTAGAATTAAGGACAAGCTTATTATAGATAAACATAAGAAAACCAAAGCTGTGTAAAGCTAGGTAACTGACTATGCACCCCTGCCCTTGTCCTATATAAGGCCGTCTAGGTTCCCAGAATTAAGGACAAGCAATCTCAAATACACAACACCACGACAAACATGAGTTGGATATTACCTCTCACCAAGGATTTAAACATGTATAAACCCTTATCTTATGCTAGTATCGTCCTTTATTCTCAATGCATAGTCCTAGTTTTAGTATTGCCAATGTAAACATCTACACTCTTGTAGGAATACATCTATGGTGAAAGAAGTCACGTAATTGATAGTAGGTATATAAATCACATGACCGGAAAGAAGTCCATGGTTTCATCTTTAGACACAAATGGTGCACCTCAAGAAAAGAGTGTCTCTGACAATAATGGAAAAGTTAACGTAATGGGTTTAGGTAAGATTTTTATCTCATAGTACCTTTCCATTTGAAATGTGCTCCTAGTCAAATCTCTCAACTATAATTTACTATTTGTTTCTTAATTATGTACAATGGGGTTCAACTGCCTTTTTATTGATGTAAATGTGACTATATTTAAAAGGAATGATTCCTCAATAAGTTTTCAAGTTCTTCCAAAGGAAAACTTTTTCTAGTTGATTTTTCAATAGATAAAGCTAAGCTTAAGACATGTTTGTTAGCTAAATCCAACATAGGTTGGCTTTGGCATTAGAGGCTAGCCTATATTTTTTTAATTGAGAGGCTAACTCATGTTGATATCAGAAATCTCCATAAGATTTGAAGGTGATCACATTAGTGGACTATGTGCATTTTGAGAAAGACATGATTTCTAGTGCATGTTAAGCCGGGAACGAAGTTAGAGCACATCACCCATAAAAGAATGTGATAACCACTGCAATTCCGTTGCAACTTTTCACATGATCTCTTCAGTCAAATTACTTTTATAAGCATCGAATGTAAAAAATATAATCTTATAATTGTTAATGAATTTTTCTCGCTTTATGTGTGTATTCTTTTTACATGGCAGTAGACAAATCCCCACAACCTAATTAATTTGTGTCGCCTGCTATTTATTAATGGTTCTAGCATTATATATACACCACCATGAAGCAAGACAATTTCATCTACGCAATTACCTACTATATGGCCCTAGACAAATTCCCACAGCCTGATTAATTTGTGTCGCCTGCAGCATTTATTGATGGTTATAGTGTCATATGTGGCCCATCCAAATATTGCAAGGAGTGAGCAAGATAATTCCATGTACGCAATTACCTTACCTACTATATGGCACCAAACAGATCCCCATAACCTGATTAATTTGCGTCGCCTGCAGCATTTATTGATGATTCTAGCGTTATATATGACACACCCAAATATGACAAGGAGTGAGCAAGACAATTGAATTGTAGCCGTGCACTTTCCTTTGGCTGGGTAATCTGAACACTCATGTTAGCTAGCCGGAATTCTGTTTGATCAGAGTTGGAAGGCAGTTTTGCTGTGGTGCACATTTGAGCCAGCTGGCCATTTGATTCGACGGTAGTTCGTTCTATACACCACACCACTACAGTGTTTTCCACAAGTACATGCTGTGCTAGGAGACTAGGAGTACTTAACGAAGGGTACTTCAATTTTGTGGCACTTAATTACATGCTTAGTCACACCGATGGAGCCATATTCAGCCAGAGCACAGCAGTAGTGTTGTGTGTACTCAATTAACGTGTTGAGCATTAGGTTTGCCAAGGTTTAATTAACGTGCTTAGTACAAACTATCAAAGCAAAATGCTCATACTATCGTGACCGTAAATTAAAGGCGAAGTAACATAACTCGTTAGCACCCATCATCTTTTTTTTGAAGATAATACGAGCCAGTCTAATCTATGGCCAATACACAAACATCATTTCATTGATATAATCTCGAGAATTAGTTTTTTTTTCTTTCTAAATAAGAATTCAACATCTCTAGATGATGTATGGTCTTGTATAGATTTATGTGTGCTTTTATTTGTCATTAGGTTTGCCCATGTTCAACAAAATTTCTAAATCCATCAATGCCCTCCCCCCTCGATGCTCCCTGCAAAATTCACCAGGAGCTGAGACCCCACTTAGTACTCTATAGATCCGCCACTCCTCAATAGTATCGAAAACCTGAACAACTCTAATTTTTTAGGAATTGACAGTGGGTCGATCTCACTCCGACTAAAATTGTTATTCTACAATAACAATATTAGCAGACTCAATCATCACTTATGTGGTATACTACTACAGAGGCTAATAAGCATATCATACATCTGATCACTAAGCTAGACTCCTCGAGTACATGTTAATCACACATTGATTAGCAAACCAGGTCAACTAACATACACACGTAATACAAAGACAAAATCGATGTAATTAATATCTACTGGTGCCCTTCACTGCATGTGCACAAAAGCAGAGTTAACCGACATTATCTTTATTGCCAATAGTTTAATATTGTTGACATAAGGCCTCACATGTACTACTAAATTATTATTCTATACCAACTATACAGATGAGTGTTAACGTCAAAATCTGAACGATCCGATGGTGCTAAATCCAATCGGCTGGGAGATCCGATGGTGCTAAAACCGATCGGCTGAGAGGTCTGATGAAAGGTTTAATACAGTCATCGGCCGATGGAGATACTGAGACAAAGCCAATGGAGAACTATAGAAAAGCCGATCAGATTAGTAGAAGATTAGATCGGCTTAAAGGCAAGGGATTGTCCAATCGGGATCAGGTCTGAGAAGCCCGAGGGAAGGAAGGAAAAGGATCGGCTTGACTAAAATAAGGTCCGATAGCTACAGTGAAGAAGCCGATCAGGTTGCAGCAAAGGAAGACTCGGTTACAAATTGAAAGATTATTCAGATGAAACCGGATTTGCGGAAGAGCCGTGGACTCCACGGCAGAGTGCTTGTTTTTGTAAATTGCAACCTTACTCAATTAGAGAGGTTTAGCTGGTTAGTTAACTTCTTTAGAAATATTTTCCTTTTTTCTTACTAGGAAATAATGTCCGATGGTTATAGACGCATCGGACTCTGTCTGTAAATCCAGGGTATAAATATAGACCTCCTAAAAACATGTAAGATATCTCTCGATCATATACAAATTCGATGCATCGCCACCCTAGTTCATCTAGGTGTTTATCGGCAGGTTCTGGCTCTCAACACGGGGCTGCATCGGTTAAGTCCGATCTCCGACGAAGTAGTAAGTCCCGTCACCATTCTAGTATGCTTTGTACTGTCTAAGGCTACATCGTTTAGGTTCGAACTCTTAGTCAGATCAAATGTACCACATCACGTCCGTGCAAGACCTATCGGCCTGTTAAACTCCCTCTGCCGTCATCAATCTCGTGCTGCATCGGTTAGGTCCGACCTACGGGGCTGCCGACGGTAGATCGAGCTTCAGGCCTATAGCCTTCTGCATAGCGTCTCATCGGAGTGACTAGCCGATGAGTTATCCATACTCTAAGCTTCACAGGGCATCGGCCTCTCGGCCGATACACATCAGCCTTTAGAGGCGTCCCTCGACGCGTAACGACGAACGTATCGGTCCCCTAGCCGATATGCACCTGCCTTCAGAGAGGCGTCCCCTCATCGGCTCAGCTAGCCGATAGGTTCGCTTCTATCCTTGCTACGGCATAGTCGATCCAACATCCTCCGTATCATCGCCGCTGGCCCCGGCCTCGTATTGCCTCGGTTAGGTCCGATCTTCAAGGTTCGATGTTAATGGCGTTGTCACGGCGGGCGATGGGTCTCTTGCTGTCATACCCGGAGCGGCATCGGCTTTGCAGCCCGTGCCTTCTTGTGCTATTCCTTGCCTAGGCCACATGCGCATTCATCGGTTTTTTCAGCCGATGAATCACTGTTCGGCTGTCTAGAGGGATCCCGTGCGTCTCGCCATCCTCTGAGCACACCCTGGTTCCTCCATCGGCTCTGCGGTCGACCCCTCGTCGACACCTGGCCACATCAGCTCCCTAGCCGATGGAGGAGCATCCTGATCCTATCGGCAGCCAGCCGATAGCGAGCGCCTGTATTGGATTCGCTCGTCTCACTTCCTTGTCAATTGCAGGGTCAAATTGACTGACACGCTCACAAACCTCGAGGCTTAAGGACCTGCACTGGAGATAAACAGACCTCCCAGGCCTTCGCGTGACCGAGCCACCGTCCCTCCTCGGTCGCTGGATTTTTTGGCGGGACATGCATTTTGGCACGCCCGGTAAGACAAGAAGACCTTTTTCATCAGTTGAAAGTCCTTCAATCAACGGTGATCAAATGGAGGGTAAAGAAATCAATGCAGACAACATAATCCCAGTAACGATGAAGGATTTAACTGAGGAGCAGAGATACTAGGTGGAGGAGAACACAGCTAATTTTCAGAAGCTTTGTCTGGAGTCCTTTAGTATGACCCGACAAGGGCCGATTCAAAAGTCCAAAATACCAAAGCCAGTTTTGGAAGGAGAATCGAGCTGATCGCCGCCCATCAGTCCTCAGAAGCCGCTACAAGAGATAGTTGATGAAGCTATTCACCATACGCTCATTAACCAATCGGGTGTACTGGTGAATACTTTGCACAACTTAATCAAGAAAACTATGGATGGATCTATTGTTAAAGAACCTGATCAAGGGCCGGTGTATTTGCCGATGAGAACAGGACAACCACAGGTTACTTACAGATCCAGAAGGGATATATCGGTAAATATGTTTCCGCCGGTGCAAGAGCGGATTGGGGGGCAGCATGAAGACGTGATGCCAGGGTATCATCGGACGGCCTATTACGGGGGATATAAGCAAGAATATCTTGGTAATAACTATCAAGGAGATCATTATGGATCATGTCAGATACCAACTTCGATCCCACAGTACCAAAAAGAGAATCCAAAGGAAGAAGATTGGACTGGCAGAATTGCGGAGGTTGTAAGGGAGCAATTTGGCATTAAGCCTAAAGAACAAACTTTCATGTATCGGCACCCTTACCGAGAGTGGTTCGACAGAATTCCACTGCCGCACCGATTCAAAATTCTAGATTTCTCCAGGTTCTCAGGGCAAGATAGTGTATCTACGATGGAACATATTAGCCAATTCTTGGCTCAATGTGAGGAGGCATCGGCTGATGAAGCTCTGAGGGTTCGATTATTTCCATTGTCTTTATCTGGACCAACCTTCTCTTGGTTTTCTTCGTTACCTCCAAATTCAATCAGGGGATGGGCTGATTTGGAGAAAATGTTCCATAAATATTTCTTTGCCGGAATTCAAGAGTTGAGGTTGTCAGACTTAACATCGGTTAGATAAAGACACGATGAATCAGTCCCAGAATTCATCTAGCGTTTTCGAGACGTCAGAAGCCGATGCTACAGTCTCATTTTAAGTGACGGACAACTAGCCGATTTGGCTTTCCAAGGATTGTTGGCTCCGATTCGGGAGCGTTTCTCTTCACAAGAATTCGAAAGTTTGTCTCATCTACTCCAGAGAGTATCGGCTCACGAAAGCCGATTTGCAGGTGCCAAGAAAGAAAGGTTCCATCGGAAAGCCGATCAGCTACAGGTATACGCATCGGACTCGGATACTGAGGGATCCGATGCGGAGGTAGGACTGGCAAAATGGACCAGGAATAAAAAACCTGTATCGTGTCCATGGATCAAGAAAGCAAATAAAGAAGAAAGATATAATTTTGATATTAACAAAGCTGACATGATATTTGATCTTCTCCTCCAAGAGAAGTAGATTCAGTTGCCACCGAACCATGTAATTCTATCTACCGAAGAACTCAGAAAGAAGAAGTATTGCAAATGGCACAATTCAATATTTCATCATACCAATGAGTGTAAGGTCTTCTGGCAACAGTTACAATTGGCTGTCGAATAGGGGAGAAGCAAGTTCGAGGACAAAAAGCCGATCAAGGTTGACGGGCATCCTTTCCCGGTGAATATGGTGATTACAGGAACCTTAGGAGATCAGTCCGATGAAAAAAGACGCTGGAAGAGGTCGAAGGTTACCTCATCGGACTTAATCAAAAAATATTATAGACTACAAGACGAAGAAAGACGAGCCACAACACAACAAGAAAGGTATAATCCACACTGGGGTTGTCCCTTTTTTCAGTACCGTTGGGATCAAAACATGAGGTTGCCATTAATCGAGGACTGTCCTGAATGCAACAAACCAGGATCTCGGTACTGTGACCAGAGCTGAACATTGTATAATCGGCCTTCCATCACTAGGGCATCGGCACATAGCCAATTAGGGCCGATCAACGAAGAGCATGGTCAAAGGACAATTAAAGACTAGGAGTTAAACAAAGGATCATACTCCATGAAGGATCAGTGGTGTCCATCCGGGATTTTTACGAAGAATCAGAAAAGGAGGGCATAAAGGCTACGACATAAAGAGCAGCATAAAAGACAATGGCAGGACCATGAAGAAGCCGATCAGAACCAGAAAATTAAAAAAGTATGGAAAGTAAAGGAAAAAGAGGAAGAGGCTGGTACATCGGCTCAGGCTAACATGATATTCTTCTTATCGATGGAATATAAAGCATGTGTATCCGATGAAGAAAGTTAAGAAGAAGATTTTGCTCAATTAATATTGGAACCGAGTCAAGCCATATTTGACAAACCAGAAGAATCCAATCATCGGCACCTAAAGCCATTGTATATCAACGAATATGTCGATGGGAAGCCGATGGCAAAGATGCTAGTTGACGGAGGCGCAGCCATCAATTTGATGCCATATTCTACATACCGCAAATTGGGTAAGATGGCTGGAGACTTAGTTAAAACAAATATGGTTTTGAAAGACTTCGGAGGCAATCCATCAGAAACTAAAGGAGTACTGAATGTGGAGGTAACAGTTGGAAGCAAGACATTGTCTACCACATTTTTTATCATCGATAGTAAGGGGTCGTATAGTCTACTCCTTGGCAGGGATTGGATTCACGCCAACTGTTGTACCTTCAACAATGCATCAAAGCCTCATACAGTGGCAAGGAGACAAAGTTGAAGTGATCACAGCCGATCAGTCGACTAGCGTGGCAACAACTGATATGTCATTCTAGGAAGCTAATGGATTCAACTGCCTGTCCGGACAAACATGGGTGGGAAATTTCCTAGATGTGACTGATAAAGGAATAAAGCCGATTCAGCAAGCCAACTCGGATCGATTGTTTCCATGGGAACTTTAGAAGACTCCGAAGGAAAGTTAGGGCAAGGTTTTACGTCGGTCAATGAGTTGGAACAAATAGATATAGGATCAGGAGACAAGCCGAGGCCGACGTATATTAGTAAAAATCTATGTGTCGAATTCCGAGAAAAGCTGATAAAATTATTAAAGGAATTTTGGGAATGCTTTGCTTGGGATTACCATGAGATGCCGGGATTAAGCCGATTGATTATGGAATATCGGCTTCCTATCAGACCGGGATATCGGCCATTTAGGCAGCCATAGAGGAGATTCAAAGCGGAGTGGCATGATGAAATCAAGGCGGAGATCACAAAGTTATACGATGCAAATTTCATCAGACCATGCCGATATGCTGAATGGGTGTCCAATATTGTCCCAGTGAAGAAGAAAAATGGAAAGTTAAGAATATGCATCGACTTCCGAGATTTGAACAGGGCAAGCCCTAAAGACGAGTACCCAATGCCGATAGCAGATTTATTAATTGACACTGCATCGAGTCACAAGATTATTAGCTTCATGGATGGAAATGTAGGCTACAATCAAATTTTTATGGCCGAAGAAGATATCTACAAGACTGCATTTAGTTGTCCTGGGGCTATTGGTTTATAAGAGTGGGTAGTCTTGACTTTTGGATTGAAGAATGCCAGTGCTATCTATCAAAGAGCCATGAACTACATGTTCCATGATCTTATCGGACAGCTAGTGGAGATATATATTGATGACGTGGTGGTGAAATCTAAAGTTATTGAAGAACATATAGCCGATCTACGAAAAGTGCTTGAGAGGACGAAGAAATATGGACTCAAAATGAATCCTCACAAGTATGCTTTTGGTGTATCGGCTGGACAATTTTTGGGTTTCATGGTTCATGAGAGAGGAATTGAAGTCAGTCAATAAAGCATCAGGGCCATCCAGACCACCGAGCCACCCAGCAACAAATTACAGCTGCAGTCCTTGATCGGCAAACTCAATTTTATAAGGAGATTTATCTCAAACTTATCAGGAAGAATTGAGTCATTCACTCCTTTATTAAGGTTATGAGCCGATCAAGAGTTTGTGTGGGGTGATGACCAGCAAAAAGCCTTTGATCATATCAAGGAATACTTGAATTCTCTACCAGTGCTGATTCCGTCACAAAAGGGAATACCGTTCAAATTATATTTGTCAGCCGATGAGAAGTCAATCGGATTGTTGCTTGTACAAGAGTTTGAGTCAAAAGAACGAGGAGTATTTTACTTGAGCCGACAACTTCTGGATGCTGAGACTAGGTATCCTGCTGTGGAAAAGTTATGCCTATGTTTGTATTTCTCATGTATAAAGTTAAGGCATTATCTTCTATCGGTTGAGTGTACAGTGTTTTGCAAAGCCAATGTGATCAAATACATGCTATCGGCTCCAGTCTTGAGAGGGCGGGTTGGTAAATAGATATTCGCTCTGATGGAGTTCGATCTGAGGGATGAATCGGCTAAGGCAATCAAGGGACAAGGGGTACCCAATTTTAGTGTACAGCATAGAGGAGTCCAAGAGAATTATGTGGAGCCAATCCCATGGATATTATTCTTTGATGGATCCGTTTGTAAGCATGGATCTGGTATCGGTTTGGTGATTATTTCGCCTTGGGGGCAAGTTTTGAGTTTGCCTTCACAATCAAACCATATAGTACAAATAATCAAGTAGAATATGAAGCGGTACTCAAGAGGACTTCAGCTACTGAGAGAAATTGGAGCCGATACGATAGAGTTTATTGGGGATTCTTTGTTGGTAATCAAACAATTATCAGGGGAATATGAATGTAAGGATGAAATTCTGAAGTTATACTATGAAAAATGTCAACAGTTGTTAAAGGATTTCAAGATAGTGACATTGGATCATATTCCTAGAGAGCAAAACGCGGAGGCCAATGATCTAGCTCAGACTGCTTCAGGGTATCGGCTGAACAGTAGAGTGAAATTGAGATAGCCGATATTGAGAGCTGTATGGAAGCCGATGATTGGAGATGGGAAATTGTTCAGTATTTGCAAAATCCATCAAGATCGGTTTCCAAGAAGCTTCGATACAAGGCTATTAAGTACATTTTACTTGATGAAGAATTGTATTATCGATCAGTCGATAGGGTGCTCTTAAGATGTTTGGGTGCCGAAGAAGCTGCGTTGGTGATGAGCGAGGTGCATGGAGGCATCTGTGGAGCCCATCAATCGGCTCATAACATGAGATGGATGATAAGGAGGGCTAGATACTTTTGGCCGAGTATGTTAGAGGATTGTTTTAAATACTACAAGGGCTGCCAAGATTATCAGAAGTTTAGGAATGTGCAGCGAGCTCCAACGTCGGTTATGAATCCGATAGTCAAGCCATGGTCATTTAGGGGTTGGGGAATCGACATGATCGGCCAGATTTATCCTTCATCCAGTAAAGGGCATAAGTTTATATTGGCGGCAACAGACTATTTTACAAAGTGGGTAGAAACTATTCCCTTGAAGAAAGTTACTTCTAAGGACGCGATTGAGTTTATCAAGGAACATATCATACATCGATTTGGAATTCCACAAACAATTACCACCGATTAAGGTTGTATCTTTATGTCAGAGGAGTTTCAAAGGTTTGTTGCCAGTATAGGAATTAAGTTGCTAAATTCGTCACCATATTATGCTCAAGCTAATAGACAGGTGGAAGCTTCTAACAAGAGTTTAATAAAATTGATCAAGCGTAAGATTGACGAACAACCACGGAGGTGACATGTCACTTTAAATGATGCGTTGTGGGTCTATCGGATGACGTGTCATGGATCTACCCAGGTGCCACCGTATCTGTTGGTATACGGTCATGAAGCAGTTCTTCCGTGGGAAGTTAACATCGGCTCCAGGAGGGTGTTTTTACATGATCAGTTGACAGCCAATGATTATTACACTTTGATGACCGATGAGCTTGATGATTTGACTTAGAGTCTGTTAGAAGCATTTGAGAAGATCAAGAAAAACAAGGCTAAGGTCGCTAGGCATTATAACAAAAAATTAATGACCAAATCCTTTTCTGAAGGAGATCTCGTTTGGAAGTTAATTTTGCCGATTGGATCTAGAGATAATAAGTTTGGAAAATGGTCACTGAATTGGGAAGGAACTTATCGGATCAATCGGTGTGTGCCTGACAATGCTTACATATTGGAAAGTCTTGAAGGAGAGAAATTTACCAAAGTGTTTAATGGAAAATATTTAAAAAAGTATTATCCTAGCGTGCGGGTAGGCGCCTAAATCGGCTGAGCATAGCCGATTCAAGACAGATAAGATTTTAGAGGTAGTACCAGCTGACGGTATCATCCATATGATCGGTTGAAGCATAGCCGATGGACAATGTACGGAAGCCGATATAGTTTGTATCGGTTACATACAGCCGATATCATGGAGATATCGCCTTTAGAAAATTTATATACACAACTATTGTTGATCAAGTTGATGGAAGTTTATTGCAAAAGTTAATATTCATGACATCTGGATTTCTCCGAGGCTAAAGTTTTACAAGAATTTCTTAATGGCCTCAATCGCGCGCAAACGGATTTGATCTATATCGTTGATGGCACGGATGTCATCCTCGTCTGATCCAGGGATAGTCTTTAGGTTCCTATGCTAGCGAACTATGAGCCGCACTTTATCTATTACCTTGGCCTCTTGGTTTGGGATCGATTTTGGTAGGCCGATGAGATGGGACTCGGTGGAGTTAATGTCTTCACGAACTTTGTCGACTTCTACCATCAAATTGGCTTCTCGTTTCTTCAAGAGACCAAGCTTGGTGTTGGCATGTTGGAGGTCAGCTGATATTTCATCAAGTTTCTTCTTTTCATCAAGGGCAGTCAACCGATCGTTGTGAGCCAGGTAGCTTTGCTCAGCGCGATTGGCTATGCGTCGTCTTGATGCAATCAGCTAGGTCTTTTAGAATTCCAAGTAAGCAACAGGCGTGAGTGCGTCCGACAGTTCCATAGGCATGAGGTGTTGAATTTCTGCAAGTCTTCCCCGGATCGACCCGCAATCTTCCACCAGCGGGTCAATCGGAACCTCCAGCCAATGTATAATATCTGACAACTGCTCACGTGCATCGGCTAGTAAAAATGGTTCGATCGCTGTGCTGGTGGCTGAGTCTTCCTCTGCTTTCAGGTATTTGCCAATGTCGAAGGAGAATAGATCGGCTAATGACTGCATAACAACATTAGCAAACATGGAGATTATGAGGCAAAAGAAACGACATGTATAATGAACGTACCTGAGAGACAGTGGGAGCAGTTCTTATGTGGGTATCAGCTTGATATGGGACAGTGTGAGTAGATACCAAAACTTTAGGGGATACCATCGGCTCAACCCCAGTAACAGGGTCTGGCATTTGGACCTAAGGAGCCGATGGTTCAGGCTGCAAAGCGAAGGTGTCAGGATAAAACAAAGGCAACGAAGAATTGATGCTGATACATACCAACAAGATACGGAAGGAGTTGGAATTGCCGCAGGGGAAGGGCTTCGCGAAGCCGATGCAATGATGATAGCATCGACGTCGGGTTTCTGTTTCTTAGAAACTGTCCGAGCAGCCGGTTTCTTGCGCTTTGGCCCTGACACTTGCAACACTCGGAGGAGAGCTGATGGAGGTGGACCGCTTTGCCCAAGGAGGGATCTGGCCGATGGAGATTGATAGATAATCGGCCGACCACTTGTGCTGGTCGAAGGTGCATCTTTATCGCCAGCCTGTGGAATCACAAGAATCAAGACACAGTTGAAATTTAATACGATGAATAAAAGGAGAAGGATTAGCTCTTCATCAGATTCCACATAGTCAAGGTTGAGGCGAAGGCAGTAATGTTTAGCCGATAGACTATATAGATGCCTTCCCCATTCTGACCACCTTCGAGCAAAGATTTTGGTATTGGATATGCAGGGCTCGAAGGTGGAGATAGTCCCTAAGAACAAGTTCGATGTCATCGAACTAAGTCGGTCGTACTCCAAGCCGCTTTTCACTTCTCCGCGGGCTCGGAGCTTGCCGATGAAGCACAAGCCGATGGGGAGTTGGCCGAAACCCAACTGACGAGCACTAACCGAGGGATGGTAGAACTCGTATGATGGATGTTGGGATCGGCCCATTGAAAATCCGATCGACAAAAGACAAGGAGTTATGGAGGATAGAAAGATGGTCTTCGATTCTTCATCGGCTAAGGCATTCATTGGATGAAACCTGAAAGGCATTTCAAAGGATCAGTCATCCTCGTACGCAAACCAGATGATGACCTCTTTGGTAAAACCGTAGTAGAAACACTTGAACCACCGGCTAAGTCCGAGGGAGGTCATTTTGCTTCCAGGAAGAGCCGATGAAGCCTCACCCAAAGAAATACATTGGCGTCGGCTAGCCTCATTTTCTTCTGGGTAATCAGTCGAGAATGTCATGGAAGAGAAGACGGGCCTGGCAATGACTTTGGAGGTATAGACGTTCAACCAAAGTTGTATAAACCACCAGGGTCCATCGATATGTCCGACTGGTTGGCCTGTTGACAGCTTGGTCGCAACTTGATGGAGCAATTGTTAAGTAGCTCCGAGAAGATAATGCCCCAGGGGGATCTAGTGGTGATCAGCCAGGAGCTCTGCTAGATATTGCATGTTAGTTGTTGGACCGAGAGTCGAACCACCAAAGAAAAATCGTTCCAGCTAAAGATTCAAGAACGCTACATGTTCACGTCCATCAACTGGGCCGGGGGATTTTTTATGCAAGGAAATATACTTAGTCCAACCTCCGACGTTCTTGGTGTTTAGTCGATGTGTAGGTTTGAATCTGAGGCTGAACAGATTTATGTAGTGGGTGGTGTTGAGGCAGGTCAAAATAGTAACATCCATCAAGGTGGGGGTCATCGGCCCATGCCTGAACATGAAGGCATTCAAGATGTCCGACCAGAAGTAAGAAGCCGATGTAAGCAGAGGTTCGTTCCTTTCCATATCGGCTAAGGAAAGGTTAATGCAATGGTCTATTTCCAAATACTCCCATAAAGACTTTTTGGAGGTAGAAACCCTAAGGTACCAGTCCTTCTATTTCGGGAGTTTGCTAGGCCAGAATCTAAAGCTATTAGCCCAATCGATGATGGCCATGGATGAATGCTTGAACGGGATTTTTTTTGTTTCAGATTTGATGAAATCAGTCGGATCCTCACTACCCATAGGGCCAAGAAAGAAGTGACCGGGGTGGTCGGAGATTGGAATAGCGATCTGGCTCTTAAGATCCTATAGAAATCAGAACCCGACTACTGCTGAGAAAATTGGGATGGGAAAGAATCGTGCAAAACATAGGATGAAAGAAGCAGATAATGGTTACCTCAGAGATTACATGTGTAGAAGCCATTGCGAAAATGAGGGAGTTGCAGCCGATGAAGAATTCTGCGAGAGCTCGCCTTTAGTCTTCTGAGCCCATCGAGATTCGCTGAAATTTGCGAATGCTTGTGGAGCACGTCGAGGTTTGGGGGTCTTTGATGAGAAGAAGTGTGTGGAAGAAGGCAGAGGAGGAGATATATTTTATAGAGGCGGAGCGACCTAGGCAGAGATCTGAGCTGATTAATGCGAGTTTTATCGGGTCATCCTGGTTTGCGGAGGTTTCTAACGGCTCAAAATTTCGTAGTCTATTGGCAAACTCAAAAATTGGGGGACATGTGTTAACGCCAAAATCTAGACGATCCGATGGTGCTAAAGCCGATCGGCTGGGAGATCCGATGGTGCTAAAGCCGATCGGCTAGGAGATCCGATGTTGCTAAAGCCGATCAGATTAGTAGAAGCTGAGAGGTCCGATGGAGGGTTTAATGCAGTCAACGGCCGATGGAGATACTGAGACAAAGCTGATGGAGAACTGTAGAAAAGCCGATCAGATTAGTAGAAGATTGGATCGGCTTGAAGACAGGGGATTGTCCAATCAAGATCAGGTCCGAGAAGCCCGAGTGAAGGAAGGAAAAGGATCGACTTAACTAAAAGAAGATCCGATAGCTACAGTGGAGAAGCCGATCAGGTTACAGCAAATGAAGACTCGGTTACAAATTGGAAGATTATTCAGATAAAACCGGGTTTGCGAAAGAGCCGTGGACTCTACGGCAGGGTTCTTATTTTTGTAAATTGTAACCTTACTCAATTAGGGAGGTTTAGCTGGTTAGTTAACTTCTTTAGGAATATTTTCCTTTGTTCTTACTAGGAAATAATGTCCGATGGTCGTAGACGCGTCGGACTCTGTATGTAAACCCAGGGTATAAATATAGACCCCTGGAAACATGTAAGATATCTCTCAATCCTATAGCCTTCTGCACGGCGTCTCATCGGAGTGAGTAGCCCATAAGTTATCCATACTCTAAGCTTCATAGGGCATCGGCCCCTTGTCCGATACGCATCAGCCTTTAGAGGCATCCCTCGACGCGTAACGATGAATGTATCGGTCCCCTAGCCGATACGCACCCACCTTCAGAGAGGCGCCCCCTCATCGGCTCAGCTAGCCGATGGGTTCGCTCATATCCTTGCTATGGCATAGCCGATCTAGCTTCCTCCATATCATCGCCACTGGCCCCGGCCTCGTACTGTCTCGGTTAGGTTCGATGTTAATGGCGCTGTCACGGCGGGCGACGGGTCTCTTGCTGTCATACCCAGAGCGGTATCGGCTTTACAGCTCGTGCCTTCTTATGCTATTCCTTGCCTAGGCCGCATGCGCATTCATCAGTTTTTCCAGCCGATAAATCACTGTTCAGCTGTCCGAAAGGATCCCGTGCGTCTCGCCATCCTCTGAGCACACCCTGATTCCTCCATCGGCCTGCGATCGACCCCTCGTCGACACCTGGTCACATCGGCTCCCTAGTCGATGGAGGAGCATCTCGATTCTATCAGCAGCCAGCCGATAGCGAACACCTATATCGGATTCTCTCGTCTCACTTCCTTGTCAATTGTAAGGTCAAATTGACTGGCACGCTCACGAATCTCGAGGCTTAAGGACCTGCACTGGAGATAAGCAGACCTCCCAGGTTTTTGCGTGACCGAACCGCCGTCCCTCCTTGGTCGCGGGAATTTTTGACGGCTACAATGAGCTAACGCCAAGTTATTGAATGGTTGTTGTTGATCAACCATATAAGCAAACATTTATAGTCATCCGATTTGATGTTTTAATTTATTATTTTTTAATTGATTGCTTTGATCCTTTTATCTGTTGATTTGTTCGCATGTACACGCCTCCATGACCGAGTTGGATCATTGAAGGAAGCTCTCAATCCGCGAGTTAAGCTCCTGGCCAAGCTGATCGTTTCGTCCGAGTCCTACTTTGCAGCGCGGAGACAACAGCGGCATGAGTACCACGGACTTACGGAGGAGGCCGACCACATACGATCCACACGGTCAACCAACGCATGCATTACATCGACAGTGGCGCGACAGCTTCGATCAGCAAATAGCTCTAAGCCTTGCACATCACCAAAAGGCAATTAGTGAATTCAACCTGCGTGCATTACTTGTACAAACGTGAACACCGAGCGTAAGAGCTTGGTGCACATATCCACTTACCTGGAGATCGGTTCGGGAAGATCCTGATCAGACCGTCTACCTAGCTAATTAGTAATGTTAATTACTAATTAACCTATTAATTTCATAGACATATCCCGTAGGCACGTAACATTCAATATTATGTTCAAATCAATAATTTATTATATTTAACTAGAAAATATTTTATATAATATTATTTTGTGAACTAACGTTTATCAGACCGAGGACAGTGCAATAATGGGGGTTTGCTCTTTTTATTTTCTTTATAAATTATGATTGTTTATGATAAATATAGTTTCCAATATTTAATTTGATATTTAAATATTATATCCTGATAAAACATTTATATTACCTACTTGATTTTTCTATTATATTTTCTTTCTTCTAGAAAGTAATTTTTAATAAATTAATTGAGCACTGGCTCAAGTATTGAGCTTAGGACATGGTAAAAGCGCCACTTAATTTAGAACACTCTCGACTAAATAAGGCATATAAGACTAAACCTACTCGTTAACAATTGCAACATCTCTCATAAAAACAATCTGTTTTACCTGGCATATTTGTGAAAATGATGTCATATTATCAGACAATTCCTCGTAAAATAACCGGTACTGTTCAACATATTTCTATCTACATCATCAACCCTATTACTCAGGACAGATGAAAATGACACTTCTGCTTACAATTGGAAGGCTCGAAGAGCCATCTACCATGATGACATATTTAGAGATATCAAACCATAATAACAACATTGTTATATTATCAAATAATATCTTACAAAAGTTTAGCATGATCACTCGACATGTTTGCTAAGGTATTGTGCATGCCATCTATCTCAACTAGTTGAAACCAATCAGTCTAAATATGGATAAAGGAGTCACCCTGCTTATAAACTTGCTAAGACACTGTCCATGCCATCTATCTCGACTAGTTGAAACCAATCTGTTGAAACATGGATAAAGGAGTCACTCCGCTTATAAATAACGGTCTAAGGCGCTATCCATGACATCTAAGATGATGATAAAGGCTTTGACCTCGAATGGCGACAACACATAATGTGCCATCACTCAATAATGGAGTCATACATGAAAAATAGACAATACATCAAAAAGTCATTTCCGACCAAAAGCTTAAAGTAAACCATAGATTTTCAATACGCTTGTAAGTAGTTAAATAAATACAAACCATGCTGCCCATATGAGATGCACATACAATAACCAACCTGAGCACAAATATAGTAGGCCATAGCGGTCTTACCATATAAAATAAATTAATTTAGGTCAAGCACCTAGCTATCCAAATTGATTAATTCTTCATCACATGATTTTTCTTGGCCCGACCAGCTACTAATTTTACCGAGAAATTGGTCGAAGACATTAGACAGTTAAAAAAAACATTGGTGTCTTTTTCCTACTCGGACTATCTACTCATGATCTATATTTATTTGAAGACAGTCACATGTTGGGAAAAGTATATAATTTTACTTATAGACTAAATTTTTTTTATAATTTTAGTTTATATTCCTGAGTGTTCGCACAGGGGCTTTTTATCTAACATTTTATTCTAACTAGTTGATTTAAAAAAATCAAATGATAGAACAACCGGTTTGATGACCATATCAAGTAAGACAGAGATGATTCGGAGGCTCACTATCAGTTGGCATCCTATTCTGTTCGAATAAAGCTCAAACTGACAAATATACTACTCAGCTGAAGACATACCAATGGTGGTCGAGAATTTATTTTGATTAGATAAGCACTAGATCGACAACTCCAAAACTTCAGTATATGTAAGGAAACATCAAAAGATAGAGTGAAGTTGAGAATTATCAACTAGTCGAAATTCTATGCTGATAAGGTGAGACTCACAACAACACTGCAAGATGATCATATATCTGTTATAGATTTGATAACTTACATCAGGTGACCACATGTGCTGCTCTTGCATCACAAGATACCATCTAGGCTCTTTGTCTCTATCACAAATAGTGAGAAAGCTAACAAAAAAGGTAACATATTTGTAAGTTCTTACATATATTATATCGTGTATCTTGCTATTCTCAATATTGGTAAATTTATTTTTCCCATATTATCCCTTTGAATACTCGCATATTAGATATTATTCTAAATTAATCAAGTAGTCAGGGTTGATAGGGTCTTTACATTATCAAATTATGTGATACGTGCATACCATCTGACTACTAAATAAACTTGTGATTTCTTGTCTTTCAAAATAAAAAAGATATAGTCTTAGATAACTTTGCTAACTTATAACTGATACTATTTGGAATTCTCAATAAGTTATGGTCAAAGTAAAAACATAGACACAAAATCTGGTCAAGACAAGAAAAATTATCAGTTTACAATGTTGGACAAATACACATAGGGTACAAAACTTTTATTAGGTTTTTTCTATGCATTTACTTGCTTATATTTAATACCTATATTGAGCTACTCGACAATGCTCAAGAGCTTTAATATTTGCTGATAAGTTTATTCGAGTATTTTAGCAGAAAGAAAGGTAAACAAAATAATGGTTTCTCCATCAAAATTGTCAGCGTTGTAAATATGGGATATCCTATATATATGTACTTATCTCAGCAGGCCCACTATACACCAAGTCCTATATGGCAAATCTCATACATATAGATTAAGTCCAGAGTAGATAAAGAAGTCCTTAAATAGAAAAATAATACAGAGTTCTATTTAACCACTCAAATCATACTTGCATCCATAAATTCTAAAGTTCTACATAAACAAGAGAACATCTAAGAGTATAAATATAGACCTCTAGAAAGGGACAAATACAAGCCATGAGAAATATAGACAATACAAGCTATCTCCAATATGATCAAGTCAACACTCGAGGAAGCCAACAACAGCTAGTCATTGACTACCGTGCCCAAGTTTTATGCCAATAAACCGACAGACCAGATTAGGTTTTTCTTCTAATACTTTGTACATGAGAGATTGATATATACGGCAACACTGGTTCCTATCAATAAGAGTAGGGCTATTACCCATCATCAGGACCCAAATATGTATAAAAATCAATGTCTTCCTTACTCTCTTTACCGCTTTGTTTGCATCACCATATCAGCCAATCCTTACATCCTCAAAACCCACCATATATGTATGGATACTGTGATCGGGTATAACCCGTTGATAAAGATTTTATACACATAATTAGATAGACAACTGAACTCTATCCAAATTGCAAAAACCAACCACATGATTTTCCCACTAAAAAGGTTGAGTTATTAGCCTTAACTTTATTAGCTACTATGCCAACTAAGTTTTATATTCCGATAACTTGACTCCTCAAGTGACTTTAATATGGATGGCACATATTTGAATAGAGTTCAGGAGGCTACTATCATTGTCCTAGATATGGGATAATCTATAAATGTGTATTTATCTCGACAGAACCACCATATACCAAGTCCTATATGGAGACAAACCCATATATATAGATAAAATCTTAAGTAGATAAGGAAGAAGTTCTATATAAGAAAAGAAATACAAAATCCTATTTGGATCCAATCAGAACCACTCAGATCGTATCCATACTTGTCTATCTAGTTTTATTAGACAAAGAGACAACAAGGATACAAATATAAGGCACTAGGATGGGAGAAGAACAATCCGTGGGAGATATACATAATACAAGCCATCTTCAATTTTGTCGAATCATTACTAAAGAAGCCAACAACAGCTAGTCACCGACCACTATAACTAAGCACTATGCTAATATACTAGTAGACTATATTAGGGTTTTTCTTCCACACTTTATAATCGAGAGATTGATATATAATGATAATACGGGCCTCTAGCTAACAGGAATAGGACAATTATCGAGGTCCAAACTTGTATAAAATCAATGTCTTCCGTACTCTCTCTATAGGTCATTTACATCCTCATATCAACCAATCGCTATATCCTTAAAACATATCGTATATATACAAATACTGTGATTAGAAAATAACCCATTGATAATTTCCCTCAAACTGTTGGCACTAGTGAATGTACATAAAAGATCAATCTTTTATAAAACTATACTTACCTAGTCCATAAAATTACACTCAGGTAGACTAAGAACTCTAAGCTATATATTTGTATTATAACATACAGTGCTGAGTATTGTATGTCTAATGCAAAGCGCTCGTGTCCATCATGGTGGATTGTTTAGGAGCTAAGTAGCTAGTGCTAATATCTGTTAAATTTTACAGTGCCAATAGCCTATCCTATAAATATTCAGTGCCAGCATTCTTGAAAATATGGCAATATCTAGGCAAATACACGATGTGCACATAAACAGAATGTGTCTTGTGAGCTTTCCAGACGTGTTCTGCGTTAATGTTCTGTTCTTTTGTAAGGGCAGAGTATAATACGCTGGATTGCCGGTCTCTTGAAATTTATTTATATTGAAAGATGTAACAATTAAGAGGGTGCAAAATCAAATGTCTGAACAAAGGTTGAGGAGGAAAATAAAGTTAAGGCTGTTGAAGACGACGAGGAAAAAAAAGCAAAGGCACAGTAAGTGTAAATATTTTCTTCAATTATGTGGAAGATATAAGTGCACAAACCACTATATACACACATCACCTCGAATAGGCTTCTCAACACATCCTCAAAAGATGGATACCAAGAGTAAATCCCCAACCTTAGTAAGATCATGTTAAAGAAATGCTCAATGTGTATAATACCCACTGAATTTTAATTAAAAATCTATTTATTACTCTGAATATAAAAGTTAGAAGATATAATTGAACTATGATTAATCTTACTGATAGCTGCAACATTAATCAATTCAGACATGCCAACAGATGATACAGGAACACATAATATTTGGTAACGGAGTTCAGCCATATCCTATATCTCCGGGGCTCTGATATAGACGCTCCTCACCAATCAATATAGTACCTAGCCACTATGAGTCTATGGTCTCGCCATTATCCTCTGCTTGCGTGTCTACACCACATTGTTGTCACCAAGGTAATATTGTGGTGCCCCCTCTCTATTTAAAGATTTATCAGGTTACAAAGTCTGATTTAACTTTACCCCCTACCACTCCAAATCCAATAATAACCAAATAGCACTAGAATATTCAACATCTGTTCTAACGAACTCCATGTTGGCCAATATATGCCACCTAAAAAGAAGTAGAATCACCACACCGATCCATTGCTCCTCCAGACTTGGGTTGTCTTCTTTTCTAGCTTCACCGTGAGCCACCCGACGAGTCTAAGCCAGAATCGCTGTCATCAAAAACAACTACTATCCCAATAACCGCTTCCTCCTAGACTTCACCTGCAATAGTGCACCCTCACAATTTGTAAAGCTATGACTCCATCTTTTCTCCCATCATCATAGTCGTCTTGCCCTTCATAATCTTTATGTTCTTATTTTGATTACCCTAGAATATTAATTCTTCTTCATACAAGGTTCTAAGTGAAATTAGATTCCTATGTAGCCCAAGCACATGCCTAACTCCTTGAAGAACATATCTACCTCTATCTTCCATCTTAATTTTGACTTCACCTACTCCTATAGTCAACTAAGACACCGATCAACTAAAACATGTCAAATGACGACACAGAAACATATGACATTTAGTAGTTAAACTATAACCTACATCTTCGGTGCTCTAATTATGGTCACTCCTCCCTAGTCAATATAGCATCTAGCCGCTACGAGTTCATGGCCTCGCCACTATCCTCTCCCTGCATGTCTACACTACATTGTTATCATCACAGTTACATTGTGGTGCCTCCTCTCTATTTAAAGGGTTGTCGGGTTATAGAGTCCAAATCTAACTCTACTCCCTACCACATATTACAACTCCAATTCCAACTATAATAAAATATGATTAGCATATTCGATATCTATTCTAATACAACCCCTAAACTATACAATACCATCTGTATAACATTTGTTTTATAAAGTTAGTTTTACCTAATTACGTATACTTTGGATGAGCCTGACTATATGACATATGCATTAGACATATATGTTACAATCCCACCTAAATCTTTTTATTTTTACCTATTTTTCTCTCTCACTTAGAAACGAATGTCAATATAATACTAGTATGGCATCACTAAAGTACAAATTGATAAGTCATGATTGACTACGAAAACATGATAAACTACTCATTTATGCTTCCAAATATACAAAACCACTATCCGCAACTTTCAACGGACAGGTTTCAACACTAAAACCCTATGCACGTAAAACAAAATGGTCAATTAACGTATGATTAATTAAGTATTAACTTAAAAAAATTTTAAAATAAATTAATATAATTTTTAAAGAAACTATTTTATAAAAAAATTATAAAATGCATCATTTAACCTTTCAAGAAGAGTGCACGAAAAATGATTGAGTTGAGGTTGGGAAGATGGGGAAAGGAAAAGCTGAGTAATATGAATAGGATGGTAAAGTTTGAAGGTTAGATGTTCATTTTTAGAGTTTAAGGTGTTTGATGATCTTCCATCTAAAGCTTATGTAGATATATAAAATTTTTTATTAAGATTTGAATTATATTGTGTGAAGTAATATACTTGACGTTTACCAACGCATCGTTGGTGCATCCTTGCTATTCTCGCTATATAAAAGTAACGTACAGGTTACCTGCAAGTTTAGTTGGAAATTTGAAAGGGATGCGATTTGATTAAGCATTTTAATTAGGCACCTAACGGATTAACCCAGAAATTACTGACAAATCAGAAAGGGGTTAACTAATAAAGGCGGCCGGTCGATGGGGTTCTTCTTAAGGCGAGGGCCGTAGAAAGGTCGTCTCGCGGCAGGTCAACGTTCAAACCAGCTCGTCACGCTGTTATTCTCTTCGATTTGTTTATCAATTTGGCCAAGCTGGAGACGGACCCAACCCAACCCAACCCAAGAACGCGCGCACGCTTTTTTGGCTAAAACTAGCGCTATTGCGGCCACATGTCTAAATATTCCCATTTGACCACCCCACCCACGCCGCCACTCGCCTTCCCCCTTTCCTATATAAATCCCCCCAGCTACATCCGCCTCGTCTCATCTCATTTACACCAACCTCCTCTCCATCTCTTCACTTCTTCAGCTCGAGCTAGCTCACTCACTCTACCTAGCAGACTAGCTCCAGTGGTTGAAATGGACGCGAAGTGTGGCTGGTCGGCGTCCGCGGCGGCGGCGGAGGAGAACGATCTTCGGAGAGGGCCGTGGACGGTGGAGGAGGACGCGGTGCTCGACGGGTACGTGGCCGTGCACGGCGAGGGGCGGTGGAACGAGCTGGCGCGCGCAGCGGGGCTGAGGCGAACGGGAAAGAGCTGCCGCCTCCGGTGGCTCAACTACCTCCGCCCCGACGTGCGCCGCGGCGACTTCACACCGCAGGAGCAGCTGCTCATCCTCGAGCTCCACTTCCGGTGGGGGAACCGCTGGTCCAAGATAGCGCAGCACCTGCCGGGGAGGACGGACAACGAGATCAAGAACTACTGGCGGACCAGGGTGCAGAAACACGCCAAGCAGCTCGGTTGCGACGTCAACAGCAGCCAGTTCAAGGAAGTCATGAGGCACCTCTGGATGCCGCGCCTCGTCGAGAGGATCCAGGCCGCCGCCACCGCTGCCGCTGCCGCCGCCTCGTCGGAACACGCCGCGCCGGTCCATGGTCAGCTGTCTGTTGTTCACAGCGACATGTGCCACTCACCTGACCCGTCAACGACGACGACGACGTCGAGCACGGCAGTGTCGTCCCTGACAACGTCGACGTTGGTGCCGGACGGCGAGCAGTTCCCGTCGTCGATGAACCACCACCTGGTCATGACCAGCGGAGCCGAAGCGGCGGCAGATTGGTTCAGCGAGCAATGCGGCAGCGCGAGCGCCGAGATAAGTGATGACATGTTCGAGGGGAGCTGGTCGGAGCTCCTCGCCCGTGCCTACGACGACGACGGCGCCGATTCTTCACTGCTGCCGGATTTCCAAATGGCAGAAACTGGAGACAACTTGTGGAGTTTTGAGGACATATGGTCACAGCAGCAGTGCAGCACAAACATACGCTAGATAGCTCCAAATTATGAATGACCAAGTTAATTTATTTGTAATATTGTTACTGATTGATTGGTAACGAAAAAATTGACGAAGTGTTAACACCAAAATTTAACCACGTAGAAAGAATCGAAGAGCCGATCAGCCTATGCAAAGAGACCGATTTATATAGGAAAATGACCGATTGGATGGATGAAGATGAATTCGGTTTGGTCAAAGATAAAAAATTATTCAGATAAGATCAGATCTGAGAAGAAGTCATAAAAGCTATGGCAAAATGTTTATATCTTTTGTAAAATATTTCTTATAAGATATATAATTTTAGTTAGTTTTGTTAATATTTTAGAAAGAGTTTTCTTTTCCGTTTAGAAAATAACGTCTGAAAGTTTGTAACCATATCGGACTCAAAAAACCAAAGAGCATAAATATAGACCTCCTAAAAACTTATAAATTATCCATACAGATCAATACAATCTTGATGTACCGCCATCCTAGTTTGTCTAATTTTTTACTGATGGGTTCTAATTCTCGATGTAGGGCTGCATCGATTAAATACGATCTCCAATAAATGAAAAAGTCCCGCCATTATTCTGTTATATTCGCTTTGTCTAAATCTATATCAGTAGGTCCAACCTCTTAGTCCCATCGAATATATCACATTACGTTTGTGTGGTATCTATCAGCTTATCGAGTTTTTTCTATCGTCATTGGTCTCGTGCTATATCGATTAGGTTCGACCTACTTAACTGTTGGTAGTAGATTAAGTCTTAAGTCGATAGATCTTTACTCAGCGTTTCATCGAAATGGCTAACCAATAAGTTATCTCTACACAGAGCTCCATGCCTAGTAATCGGTTTTTCAACTGATACACATATATCTTGTCTAGCGATTAATCCGCTACTAGTTAATCTAGTTCTATTAGATCTAGCCTTATACCATCTCGATTAGGTTCGATCTATCAAGGTTGTGTCTAACAGGGTTGGTATCGAGATCTAGCGGATTTCGTTCTTTCCGTCGACTCAGCTAGCCAATGAGCTTATTTATATGACTGCATCAGACCCGCAGCCGATGGGTTCACCCGTTCCTCCATCGATATATATGATCTAGTTTTCACCGTTCCTATGTCATTAAGCTTAGCCTTATATTGTCTCAATTTGGTCTAATCTATAAAGGTTGGCTTTAACAGTACAGTCACGGTGGTCGCTGGGTCTCATCCCTTTGGGAGATTGGACCTCACTCTTTATTGCTTATCGTATATTCTAATCAGAACATCATCGGCACTACAGCCAATAAGTCTTTTATTTTATTTCTCGCTATTTGACTATGCCGTCATTAGCTTTCTAGCTAATGTATGAGCGCTACAGCTCCTATCGATAAACAGCCGATAGCAGTAGTGCATCAGACTTACAGTAGATGGTTATTTTAACCCTATCGGCACATCTAACCGATAGCAGAAGTTCGTATCGATCTATCGACCGATTGGCTCTATGATCTAGCTCTATTTGTCTTCTATGTCATTAGAGGTCAAATTAACTACCACACTCATAACACTAACAACCCGAAGATCCCAAAGAGCTAAATGAACTACATTGGACTTAAGCAGATCTCTCAGGCCTTTGTGTGTTCGAGCGCGATCGTATCAAACCTCTATCAGCTAACTCATGCGCCCTCTCGACGCATCTCTCTGTCAAGTCTGATCTCCTGCGCACGCAAACATTAAGCAAAGGGTTTTATACTTTTTGTGCTCTGATATATACTTTCTAATACATTAATAAATCAACTAAGAAACAAATTAGTAGTAAATAATTATACATGTAACCTGAGAGTAGAGTATAAATAGATATTTAGTTTCAAGAGTTGGTGTCCTGTTCCAATTTAAATTAAGAAACAAATATAATGTTTCACTTATTAGATATTATGACTTATAAGAATACATGAGGCAAAATAACTAATGATGAGAAGTTGTGTACTGCTATAGCAACTCACTAAGTCAAAATAGCTGTCGCTAAGTTTCAGCCTGCTATATCCAACCCGTTACGTTATAGTGGTAGTGTTATGGACCACTACCGCTATAGCGGATGCTATGAATGTTATTTATTACCTTGATAGAGGTGAGTGGAGCTAGAGTGGGTATAATAGCAACAAATCATACTTATTGCTAATACTCTTGGAGATATTTAGTACTCTCTTCAGTCCAATATTACTCCTCTCTCCGGTTAGAAATATTGAATGTTTAAAGCAAGATTCATTCAAAACTTTAAAAATCGATTTTATATTGGAATAAGTAATTAAAATCAAATAAATTTATGGTATTATGATAGTATATTCAATGTAAATCTACGCATGATTTTTTTTCTTTTAAACTAAGCATATAAAAAATTATTGATGGTTTAAGTTTCATAAGGTTAAATATTTATGTCTGAAGTGAGTATATATAGACGCCAAACTTAACAGCAGTGGGATTGATGGATCCTGTGAGAAAATAAAATGCAAAGAAAGTGGCCATTGCTTCAAGATTGGTGTGGATAATAAATGTGAAAAAGGAAAATCTCAAAAGGGGCCTTAAGTTGGGGTATGGAGGTTGTCCAATAGAATTTATTTTCTGCAAAACATAATATAGACATATACACTTATATACATGCGTATACACTCAGTCTTATAAACACACAAGGACACTCTACGTACACTCACTCTTATAATGCACATTCGTACAACTTTCACTTCAAACACCTCTAAAGGTTGGATTGAAATATTACCACTAGTTGTAAATATAAATATCCATGTTAAGATCTAAGACTTAAACCATCCCACCATAAACAATCTAACCAGCTAAATTATACATGCGTTTGTTCGTTGTCAAATAGAATATCTTGCCATATACTAGCTAGTCCTGAAAATCTAAAAAGTGCGAAATGTGACCATCCTAAAGTAACTGGGGCTGAATGAAATATCCCAAATATAATAATTTATTATAAATATAACAAATAAAAGGGGATATGCTTATGTATTTGCAAGCTACATATATAGGACACCAGCAAAATCATTTCTTTTTTACGAGCCGAGCAAAACCATTTTAGAAGTTGCTCTAGAAATAAATGGACCATTTTTAAGGTACAAGGATCTGAAGGGAAAAGTAGGAAAACAAAGCCGCCGAAAGCTCACTCCTCCGATAAACATTTCAACGCGAACTATCTTAACTGATTTTTCACGTAGCCCTTTTCGGAGTTCAGACATATCTAGATGGCAGATTTGGTGCGATTACCAAAAAAAAGATAATACACCATTCCAAAAAAAACTTGTTCATTTTTATTAGAAAAAAAGCTTGATTTCGCTATGTGGATTTGATGTGCCATGTATTTCTCCAAATTTGGGAGGTAATAGCAAACTAATATTACCTCCCTCTTGAAATATAACTATTTTTGTCCAGGTCTATGACTAAAAATATAGCTTTATTGACAAAGACAGTAATTACTCGGCAGCTAGATGACATGTCAGTGTCCAGAAATGGAGCACTGGACACTTGTCCACACGGGAGGTCAAATCGTCAAAGGTGCCCATGGCATCCGGTCTTTGGTGGTCGGGTCAAACGCTGGTCTCCGTTCCGTCGGCGTGTCGCGGTCGACGCCAAGACCGGATGACGTAGGTAGGCTGCACAGCTCCCCAGTCCACCGCCGCACCACGCTCGCCCCTCGTGCGGGATACCCATCGCCATCGCTCCGCGGTTTCCTTGTTAATCTAATCACGTATCCACTACCACCGAAAGCTAATCTTCTAAACGCGCAAGATGTAGAAGTGAGAGGTATCCTGGCCGTCCGATCCACGGTACCACAGGCTCTGGCTGTCATCGCTGGCTTAGCGGCCGCCCGGGCGACGTCACCGGTGATTCTAAACAGCACTGAGACCTCCACTTTGCTCGCTACCTGAACGACAAGTCCTACTACATGTGCTGCTAAGCTAATGCCCTCAGTCTAAGACAGTGTCTATAAGGACGGAATTAATTTCCTAACGTAAAATGAGACAATTTATTAATATATATGATTAATTATATATTAATTATTTTACATTTTAAAATAATTTATTTATTATTTTAATGTAACTTTCCTATAAACTTTTTTTAAAAAAATACAATTAATCATATACTAATAATTTATCGTATAAGTAAATTAGTTCAGTTGTTTTTGTCCAAAAGAACTGATTCTAATCCTAAGCACCTAAGGTCTCCTGCCTTATAACCTAATAAGATATACATATATATACGTACGGATTGTTGAGGAGGTTTTGGCCTCAATCTCTCCCGATCGAATCGCTGTTGATGCATGTGCGGTCTGATACATTTGATCGCATGCTTAACAATGCTCTTGTACATTCAACGGAAGCTTTCTACTGTGAAACATACGTACAGTTTATACAATCGTATGATGTGTGCACGCCGCATGATTGAAGCGAAAGAAAAGTAGGGCTCTATGGGCACAGCCCTAAGAGAGCAAGTGTAATAGTTTTTGAGAGGGATAGAAACAACAAGTTAAATAGTACTAGTATGCTTCTAAATCAATAAATCCAATATAACTGTCCACATTAGATGTAATTAGGTACAACCACATCATCTGTATTACATCAGCCATTATATGTGAGAGCATGTACGATATAAACCGTTGGATTAAATCTGAACATTGGATATTTATGTGAGCCCAACTTTACCTTTATATAGGATACTCTCAATTAAAGCGATGCCATAAATCACTACTCCACTCTTCTCAATGTACTCTATTTATTCTGGGAATCAATAGACCACTAACGCCGTAGATTCCAAACCACCCTTATCTTTTCATTTATCTCTATTTTTAATTTCACATGAATATACTTGATGAACAATTAGAACCGTACCCATATATAAAGGATAGCCCATATCTTTTGTTTACCTACAATTCATGTACTCATCGCTCCATGCTCACTGTACCATCAAAATCAGCTAAAGAAAGGTGGCAGTCAACGATAGGTTAGTCTCTTCATATTTTATCATTTTGTATTTTTTGTGTGATCTTTTTACACGTCTTCCCAATAATTATAGTATAATTTCCTCTATTTTCTACACTCATTGACCTCTAACCCTTTCTTTCTTGGATAATATGTCTGCATGAAAATTTTCCTTTAGGATGTCACTGACACTACAATGTACACGGTTCTCTTCCATATTCTCTCCAAGGTATATGTTTGAGATTGATAGGTGGACACATTTTTTCATAATGAATGCGTACTTCAATCAAAGTTTGTTTCATTTTCCAAAACAAATCACAACAAGAAGAAATTACCAACGAGCGTTATATTATCACATCCTTAATGCTCTATTCAAGAGAAATGTGCTATATCAACTAATTCTATTCGGACCACAGAACATACCAATAATCAATAATCATGGATGATATCAATGTATTATCATTGCTCTCTCTTCCTGGTTAGTTCAGGTATGTAAAGTTTTTCTAATAAAATTTCAATGTTTTTCATTTCTACTTTTACTTAAGTTGTACCATTCTTATACATATATCAAATGTCACTGATTTTGTAGCATCACATTTGCTTATATCAATTTTATATATATTCTGGTAGCAATACTCGGGATAGCATGTAGTTCTAGCAGTGATTACAACCATGTTGGCGATTTTATACACACTAACATAACAGCAATCAGTGACAGACCTAGAAAAAAAATATAGCTATGCTGAAGACGAACGGTCGACTAAGATAATTTCAATCCAATTCAAGAAAAAAAAACATAAAAATGCCCACAATGAAATCACAGAATAAGCAAATATATACTAATCAAGTGGTTCGAGTCAACATCTATTATGGGAATGCAAACACAAAATATGAACATAGTACATATAAGAAATTATCTTGCAGATGTACTTCACATCACAGTTTGAAACTCTTATGATTTTCGACGACACCATGTGAAATCATTACCGTATTAATTATTATAAATTTAAAAATTAGATTTATTTGATTTTAAAAAAACTTATATAAAAAGTTTTTTAAAAAAGTCATCGTTTAACCGTTTAGGGAACGCGCTAATAGAAAATAAGAAAGTTGTTAATGCTAAAAGAAGTTCGAACGGGCCTTAGTCCTGGAAAAAAGATAACAGTAAGAAGAACCTGTCAAATAAGCAAAGTAGATGAATTAGCACTAATTATTTGATACCACGCCGCTGCTAAGTCACCTGCACGGCTCGGCGAGCTGGCTGCTGTGGTTGCTCCGCCGCGCGCCATTTGACGCCGGGCGCCGTCTCCTGTACCACCAACCCGTCGGCCCCCGCCAACGCCAATCACCAAGCACCCCATCGAGCAGCAGCCCTACTGACCTAGCACGTTGATGAGAAATTGGGGACTGGGGAATTGTTAGTTGGAAAAATGAGAAGTGCCAGCCGGACAGGCACATTATCATGTACAGCCCATTGTCTCTCACACCCCCATGCACCATCTAAAAACGCTGTCCGTATTTTGTAGTATTCAATTACTAATTGAAAAGGGACAACCTAAAAAATTTTAATTTTTTTAAATGTAAGTATAGTATAATTATAATATAATTTTACTATAACTATATTATAATAAAAATTTGTATATGACTGATTACAATGTAATTATATTATAATTATAATATAGTTATAATATAATTATATTGTGATTACACTAAGTATATTTAAAAGTTTTTTTATCTAAAATACTTACAACAGTTTTTTTAGTACTTTCCCATTGAAGGGAAATACCTATTTGTAATTGTGTCTCTGTATAATGTGAAGTGCCCCGCGAATGAAGGGGGGCGCTGGTTCGCGCATGTGCTGCGAGCGCAACTGGCGCAGCGCACACCCCCCGTCCCCTGCCCCGTAGCCCCGCTACCGAAGCCAACGTAGGCACGTACCATGTGATTAACGCTAATCATAGTAGTTACTAGTTATCGCTCTTAATAATTTATTCAATAAAATAGTAATAAATAAGCATGTGATTTAAAAGTTTTAAAATTTGAGTTGAATGTTTTTTAAAGTTGAAAGTTTTTTAATTTGGATTTCAAATACTTTCAACTCAAAATTTAAAACTTTCAAGTCCAAATTTTAAAACTTTCAACTCCAAAATTTAAACCTTCAACCCAAATTTGAAACCTTGAACTCAGAATCTAAAAACTTTCAAATCAGAGTTTAAAACTTTTGAATCCTAATTTTAAAACTTTCAACTCGTAATTTGAAACTTTTAATTAAAAATCTAAAATTTTCAACTTAAATTTTAAAATGAAAAACCTTTTCCTACCTAACTACCGGTGCTACTTTTTCTATTGATGAGAGGGCATTTTGGTATTTTTCTCTTTAATGAAGCCACCTCTCCAGTTGTGCGAAGCCATGGACTATCATCGGCAGACCATACGGGCTGTTGAACTCTCAAATACATAGAGATACGCTTTCGGCCGGAATACTACATGTGTAAGCAGATTGCGTTGCTCGCAAAAATAATTACATGTTTGCCTTACACGGATTTGCTAAAATGGTATTGTGAAAAAAAGATAATATTGTACAAATTCTTGATATCCAAATATAATCCATGGCTAGTCATCATCCAACTTCTACTTAGGAGGGGTGAGAGCTTCTCCGACATGTAAAACGAAATGATGAAATAATACATAATTAATTAAATATTAACTAAATTTTTTAAAATAGATTAATATGATTTTTAAATAACTTTTTATTAAAAAAAAATTATAAAAAATAAATCATTTAACAATTTAATAAATATTGTGTAAAAAATAAGAGAGTAGAAGTTGCTAACCGGATCGTTACATACAAGTTAGCATTTAAATTGCATTTAAATTATGGTAAAACTTGAGGAAGCCAGTTTAATTAATATGTTTAAAGGTAGGATGCTGAATAATAATGGCCTGACGATGGAGTCACATGTGAAAAATATCTGTGCTAAAATATAATAATTTATCTTATTTTAAAATGAATATTTTTATTACTATTTATAATACTCCTTATCACATTAATAATTTTTTATTTAAATTTCTATCTACATTACCTTAACTCTCTTCTACTCTTAACCATTCTTTATTTATTGAGTGGCGTTAAAGTTTTTTTTTGTCTTAACTAAATAATTTAAAAATATCTATATTTTGAACGGTCGGAGTATTAACTTGGAAGAGTACTAGTTGGCGACGACGGCAGAAAAAGCCACCAAAGATAGCGCAACGGCGCCGCAGGGAGCCTCGCTATGAAAAAGGGATTGAAGAAAAGTGATGAGACAACGGAACAGAGGAGGTTATGAATACCGGTGTCTTGTGTTCTCTATATTGGCAGCCATCGGTACGTATGTGACCGTGGGGATCGAGTGGTCACCAATGAGGTAGAAGGGTAGGAGGCACATGTATGTGAGAAGTAGGCTGTACATTAGTCAAACAACTGTTCAAAACTGTACTTCTACCATTCTAAAATAAATTAACTTTTATATATAAATAAGAAAATAGACTATATTTAGATTTATGTGCCTATGTCCATATTTATATATAAAAGGTATTTTATTTTAGTACGTAGAGAGAGTATATATTTATTATTTTAATATGCCCACGGTGGTTAAGCTAATCACAACACTGAGCTCGTTGATCTCTTGTTTTGAGAAGGTTTAGTAAACCGGGAATCAACAGCCCTGGTGAGCAGCCTAAGGTAATGATAACGGGTAACTAGAGGGTGTGGAAAAATAGGGTTTAACATGTATAAGTATTCTGTCGGTTTTAAAATATAAAGATTTCTAGATTGTTTTACAAATAATAAGGTTTGGTTAAAATATTTCTTTTTAGTCACTTTCAGTTATCATTTTAAATTTTGAATTATTTATATTCTTTTTTCAAGCATTTTGCAATTATCAGTAATCAACACATAAATTCTTATTTGTGCTATAAAATTTAAATATTAGAAATCCTTTTTAGAACGGAGAGTATATAAGAGTGACCATTGAATCTAAACGAGGCATTATCACATTTGATAATATGACATCCTAAACATATGAGTGGTATATTATTTGTCATTCTGGTCTACATTTAAGAGCAAAAATTACATCCTAAATTATAAAAAAAATCTGATCTAAACTGTTAAATTTTGAAACAATGAAAAGATATACAACTTGCAAGATATTAGAAGAATGCACAAGAAAACAAGTTGTACTAAAAAAACTATGATTAAATGTTCGAGGGGACGGAAGGCATATGGAAGAGAAAGTACTTCTCCATTAAAAAATATAAGGATTTTAGGATTTAAAATTTATTCTATAAAATTAACTGCTTTTGAAAAAAAAGTAATGTCTACACCTTTCATTCTAAAATAAATTAATTTATAGGGTTTAAGTCCAAATGTAAATTAATTTATAGGGTTTAATTTTTATTTAAAATAAATCTATTCCTATCTCTTATCTATAGATTTATTTTTTAAATACCCTTTATCCACCTACGGTATGTAAGGGGTGTTCTAGTCTTTCTTTTTTTCCTAACACTTTCTTGAAATTTTAGGAGTTAGGTTTTGAAGGAAAGAGGGAATATGTATTAGATGTGTACCTAGGCGATCTCATAGTGTCTATGTATAAAAAAAAGTATCTATAAAAGTCACACGGTATTCAGGCAAATACATGCACCGATAATCATCCTCCTAACGACACGCATGTATTAGTAATGAAATTTATTAAGTATAGATAGATAGATGTAACTACCTAGTATATACATATTAGGTAACCTAGAATCTAATGGCTAGGGCACTTTCTTCAACCTCTTGATCGGGTTGCAAGAGGAGAGGTGATAGGTAGCACATCAGCAATGGAGATTATGAGCACCACCTTTCTTCATTGCCAGCAAGCTCTTCCTCTTCTTTGGTGACAAAACGATCATTAATTTCTTGAATTTAGAACCCAAATAAAGATTTTGGGTTATAGGTAGAGGAGGAAGATGGTAGGGACAATGAGGATAGCTATAGAGGAAAGGACGAAGGGTGACGGTCGACCTACGGTGTCAATGGACATGAGTGGGTAGCAAGATAAAGTTGTTGGTGCCACCGAAACCACAAGGTTGAAGAAAGATGGGGGACAAGGTTGCCAGCAAGGACGTGAGATCTAAAATGATTATTAGGAGGCAAGGGGTGGCGATGGCATCGCTAGTGGCCAATGCCATTGGAGACAAGGAAGACCAATGGGGCATGGGCACATCACCGCCATTCATGTTAGAGATGAGGGATGAGAGGTAAGGGGTGAGGCTAGTTGTGTGTGTGACACTAGCACCAAGGTAGCATCGCCGATGAGAGGGGGAGTGGTAGGTAGGATGGGATAACCACAGTGGCACAAGTAGCGAAAGCACATCAGGTGCCACCTGGGAGAAGAGAAACTCATGAGGGTCAAAAGAGGAGATAAGGTGGGAGAGTTACAGTAGCATCATAAATCTTGATGTGATCTGGACTACCTAAAAGTGACTGAAATCTTAGGAGTAAATAAAAAATAAGCAATCCTTTAAATAGTCTTTCCATTAAGTTTTCTTCTTTCGCTGTAGTTACATATGGAAGGTTTTGTTGCATCACTATTTTTTCTTTTCTTTATCTGTACTATAATTGCTGGTTGTATATATTTATAGTGCAGAAGTGTGGAATGTATTACTCTTCTATTGTTAAGACACGGCGCGAATAGAAAAAAGATACAGACACAAACCACTCATTTCTTATCTGCTTCCACCCATCTACTCTGTCTTCCATGCGTGCCACACAAGACGCCACCCTCCTCCACGGCCTTGCCTTGTGCTTCCCCCTACATTCATCTTTGTGCTGGACAACGACAAGTGCTAACCCATCTCACTCATGTTCACCATCTGCGCCTGTGGTAGTGTGCTTTCTCTGCTAGAAGCTAGAGCCGATGCCAGCACCAGAGTAGTGGAAGAAAGGTGAAGGAAGCAATGGTTTGGAAAGAAACAGAGTGCTCTTTAGTGAATCTGGCAACCATAGCAGAGAAAGAAGACAGATCTAACCATCAAGACAGATTTGGTCGCCTAACTAGAGCAAAAAGATGGACAGTAGGCTTCTTATAGTCTATTGTGCATGTTTGTGCTACTCTATTTTAAGTGTTTCACCCTCTTTCGATCGGATTTTGCATCTGATGTGCAATATGTTTTCTTAGATGTTTCACACAGTAGAGTCTTGAAGTTACAAGTAGTGTTTTTTATTGTTGTATCTGACTAAAATATTTTTTACCAATTGATAAAACATTGTTCATCAAGTAATGAAACATCTAAAATATTTTTTATTGTTTTTACATATGGTGAAACATCGTCGAATATTTTGCAAATATCGGATGTCCGAACCATAACACTCTCCATTCCATCACTATTTTTTTTCTTTATCTATACGATATTTGTTGGTTGTGTATATTTATGTTGCAGAAGTTAGAGATGTATAACTCCAACCATTGGCTTGGTTTACGTCTTTGGAATAATTTTAAGTCAGACTTATGAAAATATGTATATATATGATAAAAGTTAGCTACTCTAGCTAAGACCTTGTTTATATACATATGTTCCAAATAAGTTTTTAATAAACTAAAAATATATTACTTAAACCGAATTTTAAAGTACAAAAGACCCCCAACATAATTATTAAGTCCTTACAAAGTGTCCAGAAGAGGACAGGGTGAGTGAACCATAGCCATGAAATTTTTAGCTCAATCAAGTGACTAGAAATGTTACAACTTACAAAATACATACATAATCAAATATTCCAGTTTCTTCTATTAGCTAAGTCTTCTGATATACACGTCCCTTGAGAATCACATGCACTGTACCATGACTCTAACCTTGTCAACAACATTTTTTTGCAGAACATGGGAGACAAGCTAGCTCAGGATGGATAGAAGGAAGAAATGGATGTGGGCATGGAGGATGCAGCTGAACGTTGGAAATGAGAAACAAAGGTTTGGGATGTGGAGAATACAAGGGTTAGGAAGTGCAGCAAGGAGAAATTGACAACTTGCAAGGTAAAGAATGTTCCTAGTTCTCAGGACAAAATGATGTTCTAGTACTCAAGAATGTCTATAATTGATTAACTGAGGATAGGGGTAGTATGATGGATGAAAAGCTCAATTGAGATAGCGCCATTCATGAACTAGGGCTTCCAAATGCTAGCATGAAGCAGGAGTTAGACATGAAGCTTTGGTTCCACAGGTGCTCATAGGGAAGTTGAATGCTACATCATCATCAAACTAGATCATATCCAACATGACGTATGCGTGTTTGCCTTTTCGCTTCAAAGTGCTCGAGTGAAGCAAAAGATTAGGCAACACAAGAGAAGCTATAGAATACAAATTTCACCTTGTAAAAGTAGTACAACAACTTACAGATTTGTGGCCGTTGTAGCAAAATGTAGTGTAAAAAGAGAAGCTAGATATAGCAGGACCTTTGTAGAGTAGCTCTCTTACGCCCGCATTGCCTCCAGCTTGGGTGGCTGCAACCCTAGGCACCACCGCCACCCGTCTTCTCCTCTCGGTAGTGGTGAGGCTCCTAGCAATGTCACCTCTAGATTTGACACGGGCAGATTTGGTGGTTGAGGATGGATAGAGCAACACAACGTTGAAGGGCGACGCATGGGTGAAGCGGCAGAGCCTCGAGGTCACCGGAGATGAGGCTAGGGTGGGGATGGCGAACGAGCCAATGAAAGGGAGTTGCCTCAATGGCGCTAGCGCTGGGGTGGCACAATGAAGGTGGTCGGGATGGGATGGTGGCCCCAGCCCATCGGTGATGGGAACGGCGCCCAGAGGGTAGCTAGGACTATGTGGCAGTGGGCGATGCTGTGGGATGGAGATGATGAGAGCGACGCACAGTGTGGCTATGCTAGATTTAGGACCTTCTTGCACAGATTTGGTTGTAGTGGCTGCTCGAACAGCGGTAGGTCATCTCCTCTCCTAGGCCTCTACTCTCTTTTAGAGCTCCTCTCGTCCGATCATGAGGAACTCTATTCAGAGGACAGAGGTGGTAGTTGGGAGGCAGTCTCATCATGTGTTATTTGAGTAGTACAAGTGGAGTGTTGCCATAGCGAGGCACCAAGGGTCATGACGTGGGCACGATAGTTGCAAGGATGTTGGTGGAATGGGGTGGCAGGAGCAAGGCTGGCTGGCAAAGGGCATTGGCCTGCGGCAACAATAGTGGCTTGGGCAGTGTAGATCTGTAGTGTCAACATGCAAAACCAGACCCACACATGGGGAAGGGTGAGTGTGCTAGGCCCTATGGAGATTTGGCTCTCGTGAACAATGGCGGCTTGGAGGCGCTGCTACAAGGTCAATGGTGCTAGGATAAATCTTTGTCTAGGGAGAGCGGGTGTGCTCGGGCCTTGCAATGGTTTGGTCTGTGGTGTTGGCAGTGTGTAGAGGTGGGAAGAGGCTAGCAGGTGAAGGGACATTGGTATTTCGATAACTACACATTGGCAACAGGCTTGACTGTTGGTAGGCCTTTAGACCTACAATTTCAAGGGATGGAAATGATAGGCGCTAAGCCTATCCTAGCACCTTGCTGGGTCAACAACAATGACACTTTAGACTGTCGTGATCCTTCTTGAGCGCGTTGTCGAGGTCACACACTCCCCCTGGTGGAACTCTCTGTGTGAAAATCCTATCCAAGTTCCTAGATAGGCGGTGTTGTTGCTTTAGGTGTTGTATCCTCTGTAGAGGTGTCACCTAGGAGGTCTCGTTTCTACTTTTTCCAGCTTCGAACAACTAGGATGGTGCTCTTAGACGGTGGTAGGTCTATTCAAGGGACAGGCGAATTTTCTTCTCTCCTTTGGCAACTCTTCTCACTGGTGGTGTTTGGGAGGCCTTGGTGTTTTCAAATCTTAGGAGGCTTCGATGTGCAGTTTAGTGGTGGCTCATTGTAGGTCTAGTAGCGTCTAGTCACGCATAGCGTTAGTCGATGCGATGCTAGTACTTTGGTGTATGTAGGCTTTATCGGTATGTAGTGGGGTGCTATTGACGCGCGCTCAGGATGATCGGACTAGGCACAGAAGCGCGCCAAGAGGGCAAGCAAGCATGAGATGATAGAGGTCCAATACGATGGCACTTAAATATGCCGATGCCTAGGAGGTATGCTTAACTCCAGTATAGGTCCTTTGTCTAATTAAAGTGCACTCCCGATGGTCCTACCGAGCGTGCCAAAAAATATGTTCAAGCTGGATCGGTCCTCCGTGTTCACTGATGAAGGTCAGATGGAAGTTCGATATGATCATGCCAAACATGCTGAGACCTGAAAGATCTGCTTCGCTCCAGTGCAGGTCCTTCGGCTAAGAAGTATCTTTGTCGGGTTGATGGAGTTATGGGCATGCCATTCAATTTGACAACTAATTGACAAGGAAGACAAATACAATTAGATCATAGAGTCAATCGGTCCATAGGCTGATACGGACTTCTGCTATCGGCTGGTTGTCGATAGGGTTAGGGTAGCCATCGGCTATGAATCCGATATACCTCTACTATCAACTGGTGGCCGATAGAAACTTTAGCGCTCATACATTAGCTAGAAAACCGATGACAACATAGGCGAATGACGAGGAATAAAGTAAAGAACTCATCGTCTGTAGAGCCAATGATGCTCTGAACAGAGTGTGCGATGAAAGTGAGAAGCGAGACCCAATTTCATAAAAGTACAAGACCCAGTGACCACTGATGACAGTACCATTAGTGCTAGCCTCGATAGATCGAACTAAACCAAGATAGTATGAGGTTGAGACTAATGACATTGAGACTAGATCAGACATAACAACGGAGAGACCAGGTGAATCCATCGGCTAGTATCAGTTGCAAGTCCGATGCAGATATATAAGTAAACTTATCGGCTAGCCAAGCCGATGGAGAAAATGAAACCCGCTAAGTCTCGATGTCAAATATAATAAAACCAGATTGATCGCTAGCGGATAATCATTGGACAAGATATTTATATATCGGCTGAGAAGCTAATACACTAGGCATAAGGATCTGTGTACAGATAACTCATCAGCTAATCGCTCTGATGAAACGTTCGCATAAAGACCTATCGGCTTACGACTTAATATACTGCCAGCAATCTAGTAGGTTAGACCTAACCGATGCAATGTGAGACCGATGATGTTAGAAGAGTACGATAAGCCGATAGAACCCACGTGAACATAATGTGATGTATCTGATCGGACTAAGAGATTGAATCTAACTAATGCATACTTAGACAGGACAGATACACCAAGATAGTAGTAGGACTTACCACTTTGCTGAAAATCAGACTTTATTGATGTAGCCCTATGTTGAGAGTGAAAACTCACCGGTAAAAACCTAAACGTGCTAGGGTGGTGATGTGCTAAAGTTATGTATTAATATGTGATGGATGATTTACAAGGTTTGAGGAGTTTATATTTATATCCTGGAGTTACAAGAGTTTGATGCAGTTAAAAAACCTCCATACGTTACTTCCTAAATATAAAAGAAAACTATGTCTAAGAAGTTAACAAAACTAATTAGATTTGTCTATATTTTATAAAAATAAAGTATCGTGCCGTGGTTTTACAGCTCATCCTTAGATCAATTATATCTTGATAACTTTCTGTTTTTAACTAGACCGAATCCATTCTCAATCTATCTAATTAGTTTTTTCACTGTATTAATCGGCATCCTTCTCTAAGCTAATCAGCTTCTTATTGGCTGATATTAACAATTGCTTATTTTTTTTCTTTTTTAATTTTGACTTTCTAGGACTATAGTCTTTTTTTCCTTTAATATTAATAAAACATCGCTCGTGCTGATTGCTTCAAAATATAAAAAAAATGTACAGCAGCTCTGCGTTCTCATTGCTGAAGCTGTCAAGCTAACTGTACCGCTCTACATCGATAGATGGACCGGATTAACAGATGAGGATGGTACATGTAGCTAGAATGTTCATTTGGCTTTGGGGGTTCATTCCATCCGTCCATTATATTTGAAGGTGTACAAGTTATTTGTTCATTCTGGAGAGGGTGGCCCATTTAGTCCGCCTTGGTTGTATTTCTTCCTAATTTCTAAGGTGAAATAATCATGTGGGAGGCAGTACAGTATATACATAAATTGGAATATGCATCACAATATTGGTATTTCCTATCTGCCAACTTTTGGAGATACTTGCTGTTTCGAAAAAAAAATTGGAGATACCGTGCCCTGTTAAAAACAACTTTCGTGCGGGGTGGCCTTTATGGATTTACCTATGCATCTTTTTCAAAACTTGTTCAAGTTTTTTTTTTTTGGAAACACAAATAGATAGTATAAGGATGCGTAGTTCTAAGGATTTGTATTGCCCCCACAGGCCACAGCTCCATTAAATTACTAAAAATTGGTTAATTCTATCCTCAATCATTATGCAGCGCAAATTACTATTTAGCGCACATACATTCTTAGCGCACACCTTTTCATATGAAAGTTTTTATATAAAAATTTTTCAATAAAAGTTATTTTATAAAAAAATTTAGATAAAAGTTTTTCTAATAAAAGTTTTTACGATAAAAGTTTTCATAAAAAAATATGCGTTGAAAACACACGAGCAAAAGTATTGTCTCCTCATTGCGCAAAGCCTGAGCCTAGACCCGATTATACGCGAAAAACAAGGCCTAAGAAGAGTGAAGGCCCATCCTGACTCTGTTTTTTTTTTCACACTCTACACTGAGATTACCATATATAAATGGGCCCAAAATATACACACTCCAGTAGACAATAATCCTTATTAAGCTGACATCAATTTCTGGCTCACAACAAACCGGTTTGTCTTCGACCTAATTTCCTAACCTAAGCCCGGCCCGGCCTGAGAAATGCCCAACGGTTGACTAGTACTACTTTAGCAAAGTACTGCCCCTCTCAGACCCAATAACCCGCAAATGTCTCAGAAGCACGCGACCACCCTCATCAAGTCTCTCTGCGCGCGCGGCGCGGTCCGCCATGCCCGCGCCTTGTTCGACGAAATGCCTGACCGCGACGTCGTGGCGTGGACGGCCATGCTCTCCGGGTACGCCTCCAACGGCCTCCGCCGCGAGGCGCTGGACGTGTTCCGGCTCATGGTAGCCGCGGGCGCAGCCCCCAACGAGTTCACGCTGTCCAGCGTCCTGACCGCGTGCCGCGGCCGCACCCTCACGGCGGCGGCGGCGACGGCGACTCCCCTGCACGCCGTCGCGGTGCGGCGGGGCGTGGACCGCATGCCGTACGTCGTGAACGTGCTCATTGACTCCTACGCGTCCCTCGCGGAGGGCCTCGGGGACGCGAGGAGGCTGTTCGATGCGTTGGGGAGCGGGCGCACGGCTGCGTCGTGGACGTCGATGATCGCCGGGTATGCCCGGTGGGGACAGGAGCGCACGGGACTGCGGTTGTTCAAGACAATGCTTAAGGTGGGGATATCTCCTACTCTTGGCAACCATCTATGCAGCCCTGCTCTGTGTGTTTAGTAAAAACTGGATAAATAAATTATTTTGTTACTGTGGCTATGTGACCAAGCGAACCCTATGACCTTCATTATTGTAGTATAAATCAGAAATAATGGAAGAACTGTATTGGTCCTCCAACTTCAGAAATAATGGAACTGTATTGGTCCTCCAACTTCAAATATAAGTTTTCATAAAAAAAATAGTACACATCAAACACAAAACTTTTACTGTTTATGCTGACAACAGGTAATTGGTTTTGCCAGATTCATTATGAGTATGTATCCTTTTTTTCATTTTATACTATTTTGCAGTGCAGGATGGTGTCAGATTGAGCCCGTTTGCATGCTCTAGTGCACTCCATGCATGTGCATCAGTAATCGACTTATGTCTTGGGCAGCAACTTCATTTGCACTGTATAAGGAAAGCTCTTGATGCGAACCTTGCTGTTATAAATTCTCTGATCGACATGTACTGCACTTGTGCAAGAATTTTGGATGCAAGAAAGCTTTTTAATGAAACTCCTGAGAGGAATTTGATCACTTGGAATACCATGATTGCTGGGTATAGCCAATGCAATCCTCTAATGGCCTTGCAGCTCCTTCTTGACATGAATGATGAGCCAAATTGCTTCACTTTAACTAGCATTACATCAGCATGTGCTGATCTTGCGGCTCTGAGATGCGGGAAGCAAGTCCATGGGGCTGTTCTTCGGAGAAGTTACAGTGATGACCTACAAATGTGCAATGCCCTTGTGGACATGTACTCAAAGTGTGGGAGCATAGCAAATGCAAAAAAGGTGTTCGACAGGATGGGTTGCAAGGACAAGTTTTCATGGACATCAATGATTGCTGGGTATGGAATGAATGGGTTTGGAAACGAGGCCATCCAACTTTTCAGTTCCATGATCCATGCTGGGGTGCATCCTGACCATGTTGTGTTCCTGAGCCTAATAAGTTCTTGCAGCCATGCTGGTTTAGTAGATGAAGGATGGAATTTCTTCAGGTCAATGATAGATGAGTATAATTTGCAGCCTAACAAGGAGGTTTATGGGAGTGTCATCAATCTCCTTGCTCGTGCAGGTAGGCTGAGAGAAGCCTTGGACCTAATTAATACAATGCCATTTGCTCCTGATGAATATGTTTGGGGAGCATTGCTTGGTGCCTGCAGGACGCACAATAATGTGGAGATGGGCAGACTAGCTGCAAGAAAGATCATTGAGACCAATCCTGATGGTGTGAAGAATTATATCATGCTTGCAAATATATATGCTGCAGATAGTAAATGGGGTGAATATGCTTTTACAAGGAGGTTGTTGAGAGGCATAGGGAGAAGGAAGGAGGCTGGAATTAGTTGGATAGAGGTAATGGATAAGATGTATAGCTTTACTGCAGCTGACAGTAGCAGCCCTCAAGTTTGTTTGGCCGATGAAGTGTTGCATATCTTGTCTCAACACATGGATGATGCTGGAACTGAATTTCCTCACATTATTTTTGGAGTTGCATGATTCATTTGTGTTTAAATTCTCCATCAGTTGAAATCAAACATTTGCTGAAATTGGTTATGATGTTTGGTGTTGTGACATTACCTGTCCAGAACCAAACAATTGTAGACGAAATCTAATGAAAATCTACAATAGGTACCTATGGATCTTCAGCAAAATTTTGACGTAGTTATTAAAGCAAATATACCTACAGAATACCAATTTATTTATTCTCTCTCAAATTTATGGTTTCCCACTTGCATATGGAAAAAAAATAATCATGTTTTTTTGCTATTAGTTCTTGCTATATTACTAATGATCCAAATTTGAGTGTTTATGCAATGTACAAAATTTATTTACATGTTACGACATCAATTAATAATCCTAGGAATGAAAGGCTATGGACCCGGACATTGATTGCATATTTTTACTGGACTTATTCAGATAGCTCTGAATTGGTGTTGGGAATTAATTTGATAGCAGATGTGAAAGTGAATCAGATGATTGGGTGGATTTTGTAATCTCTCAAGGCTGCTGTGCATGGCCCTTTGTTACCTCCTAGAAACAACCTCTACTTTATATTCAAAACATTGCATTTCATTGTTGAAATCTATATCTTTCAGAGTAATTGGTAAATAGGATGGCAAAGATAGTAACAAGAGGTAAGTGGTGGCTTATACATGAAGAAAGAGTTAAAAAAGTTTGAGCAAAACAACTGAGAATCTTTATTGATATTGGGTGGGCATGGCTGGACAAGCTTCTCTAGTAGGATTTTTTGCTTTGTTGTTCCCATGTATTATATGTCTGAGTGCAACAGTGGAACCTTTGAGAATATTTACTGATATTGAGTGGGTATGGTTGGTACAAGCTTCTCTCGTAGAACTTCTTGCTTTGTTTGTGCCCCTGTATATATGTCTAAGTGCAATAGCAGAACCATTAAACTAAGCGGAGTTGATTTTCATAATGTATTTCTTAGCATGGACCCTGAGTTTTGAGGATTGGGCTATTTTCATCCTTCTCTTCTTTTTGTGATTACCATCCTTGTACACAGAGCTTTTGGATGGCATTACGTATCATCTATGAAACTTTCACAAACTATGAAGGCTGACTATGGTGCATTTTATTAGTAAAAGGCAGCATAAACATGTTGTTTACATCTTTACTCAGAACATGTCACCTAGATCGGTAGCCTCTAATTTTGTTAATTATAATTGTATCCCAAAATGGAAACATCTGTAGCCTCTAATTTTGTTACTGAATTAGATCCTAAAATGGAAACTTGGAAACCCGGTTGACAAAATTTTGAAGATTAGAGGCCTGGCTAAGGTTGAATACCAGAACTTGCACAGTTGGGCTAATGTTTAGAAAACCAGCTTTACTGATATGAATATTAATATTGTTCTTCTTGTATGAATATTAATTATATTCACGACTGAGATACAAAGAACATAGCATGTATTGTGAATGGAAACAGTGGCAAAAAAGCTTGGCGTTCATACCATCCCAACTGGATGACTTTAGTAGGTTTCATGTCAGTTTTTTTTTTCTCATGTCTTATTTTTGGTGGAACGTCATTGTTTTCACAAAATATTTTGTTCGTATTCTCTTAAAATCGGAATGTCAGGCCTAACCTTCGCATAATATTCATGTTGACCAAGAAAACCAGGATTTCGATATCGATATCTGTTTATATGAGCTTCTCGTCTATGGTTTCAGTTTAATGACGATGAATTCATGTGACTGAAAATACGTACTTACTAGCAATTTCAGATGGTTATGTTCGCAAAAAAGAAAAGAGAGATAGTTACATTCTACATGCTTGTTTTAAGGACTTATTTACTCGGAAAGAATGAGACGAGCATCAGGGTTTTATGTAGTTATAGTTCTGATCTGCACTTTGCAGAATGATTTGCTTTGGTGATCGGAAGAAACAGCTGCAATCTGGAAGGCAGAGGCACTAACACCGTTGCTGGAGACAGCATGGATACCACAGCAGTGATTTATTTACTAAGAATGATGCTGTCACGCCCGTAATTTTAATCTAAAATTCCAAGCGTTTAAAATGTATATTTAATCCTCGTTTAGAAATCATACATAATTATAATATTAATAACAAATACAAATATTTAACTAATAATAATGAAACGAGTGCATAATTATTATAGCGAAAAATAAAACCTCTCAAACAATTTCAACAGAAAAGAAACTAACAACACGACGATTTCAACTCCATAAGCAGCTTGACCAAAATTTAACTTAATCCTATGTCATTTTTTTACTGTAGAACTCATCTCATAATTATTGTAAGATAAATATGTAACAGATATAACAAATGGTACTATGGCTAATTTACATAAATAATATTTAATAAATATTTAATTATAGTAAAATAATTATATAATTAATCAATATTAATTTATCATGGTACAACCTATTTACACAAGCTCAAACCACAGCCAGAGTTACTATAAATCTCTTAATTATTTACAATTAGTTATAACAAAAAAATTAAAACTAATTACGAAAAATATTCTTAGGCTCACTCATAACCACACGCACGACTATTCAAACAGTTGTACTCAGGTCAGACATGTACAAATTTATCCACAACATACAACTCTATAATATATTACCAAGCGTCTCAATACCACCATAATATCTCGAAAAAAATTATGATAAGACTATTCGTGTAACACACTCAATGGAATGGTTACTAGCCAAGCCTTCATTAGAGGTGGTCTAATTCTTAGGCTAGAGAAACTCTTAACTTCATAATGTCATATAAAACTTATATATATCGGACACTACCACCTATAAACTAAATACATCAGGATGTCTCCTACTAAAATATGTTACACTATATATCTAACCATTACTCATTCTGGCTTGGGGTTAGTACAGTAAATGCTTTACAACAGCAGCTCGTGAACTGATCCTTAATTATCATCAGCACGACTATCACAACCATATGCTCACAACCTATCATTAGTTAAATTTTAGTTGATAATTCATTAGTTAATCAAACATAATTAATCGTCATAAGCTATCATTTATTAATTATAATTAATCACAAGTGAGGTATTAGTTATTTTATAAGTGATTCTAGTATGACTAAATAATTATACAAAATATCTAACCAAACTATGTAAAGTCCAAAATAGTTAAATTATATCCTAAGATATTAAGATATAAGATAATTAATGTAAACTAGCCATAAGAAGAGATATAGGTTCACACCACCTAATAATATTCAAAAATAAATACAATATTTAAATGAAAATCATGGTTTAAAACATCAGATCAACAAACTCAAAGGTATTAAATTTATGTAACTTGCCTTGCTGCTCTTTAAAGAATTATGAACTTTCCTCAGCGAAGACAGCTCTTTGGAAACATCAAAAACTAAAGACAACAAATAAAATCATCAAAAATAGTACCAGAAATAACACATGCCGTTGTTTTTAATGGATATATCTTGATTTCTAAATAATTTAGTAACATTAACTAACTAATTTACACAATAAGTTATAATTTTCATAAGATTAAACTAATTTAAAAATGGCTGTGACAGGTGTGCCTATCTATTGGCAGAAGAGGGAAGGGAGGGGTGCTAACAGGTCAATTGGGCTGCCTCAGGTTAGTGTGGAAGAATGGGGACGTAGGCCAAAGGTCGATCACACGCGAGAGATGAGAGAGGCGTTGGGCCGAATTAAGCAAAGTGGCCTATAGAAAATTTGAAAAAGGTTTTTGATTTAAATTATTCACTAAAATACTATTTCTTTTATTAAAAATATTTTTCTTGTTTAAATAATTTTTAGAAAAATGTTGAAGTTTATTTATTAAAATATTTAATAAAATTTTATCTAGCATATTTTTATGTTAAAATTTATTAAGAATTTTATTAAGATTTCTCTTTTAGGCTTTTAAATAATTTTTTAAAATGCAGTAACAAGTATATTATTAGATTTAATGATTTTTAGGGCGCCACAATGACATTGAGTTATTTTATGAATCATACAAATGAAGTCTTTGTAATCCCTGCCTGCAATGTTTTAGTACAAATAAAAAAAATCTGCATTTGTCAAACCTTATGCATGCACAACGCAATATTGTACATAGACTTAAGGACTAACATATGATCCTCATTAATTTTTGGACTTTGGTACAGATATAGCTGTAACTTCTGTTATAAAAAAAAAGAAGAGTTTAACAGAATGTAACTATACCACTCTAAGAGCATACAATGGGTTAAATTGAACTAATGCACCTGAAGGAAACTTAAAAGCAACACCTGTAGTTTGAAGTGCCATACATGACAAACAGCCAGATCTACCTTTGTAATGGGCACATATATGTTTTAACTTTTCTCAGAATTCGATCAAGTTCTTGATATAGTTATACCCAGACCAAGAGCTAGCAACTTAGCCATGTTGTTATTATGATTATTTAATGACAGGACCTGGCCAAGCATTTGTGAAGCACATCACTGGGTTGCATCAACAACCCCTTTATTTCCTGCCAGCTCCAAGTACTTTTTCTCACGGGTGAACATGGTGCATTCAAACCCAAGCACTCTACCAATCTCACCCTGCACCATGTTGGCCACATGTTTGCTCTCACAGGTCTTGCCATCTATGACCATCCTGCTTGATATCTTGTCCATGAACTCGACATCATAAGCCGGGCGCGGATTCATGAAGTAGTAGAAGCTGTCTGACCACTTGTTTCTTCCAGTGGAGTTGCCATAGAACATGTTGGACCAGTTCACCAGAGCCACCAGATAGACCTCGTCGACGAGCTCCAGCGACAGCGGGCTGAACCGGAGAAGGTATGGCTCACGGCAGGTCGTCCCCTCGGGGCAGACCACCAGGTCGCCCTGCTGCAGCGTCTTCTCCATCCTCCTCCGGTCCTCGTCGCGATCCCGGGTTAGCCGGATGGTCGGGATCGGTGATATCCACTCGCTGAGACGGCTGACACTGTAGGTGACGGCCGATACCTTCTTGTTGAGCATTGCTGCAATGTAGATCGGGTCAAGGAGTGTACGGTGGTTGCACACATAGAGCTGCCCCTTTGGGTTCTTTGGGTGATCAGGTTTGGCCTGACCAGTGGTGTTGGAGACAGGGCGGTTGATGACACGGGTTCTGACTCCGGTAATGGATCCGATCGCGACAGAAACAGAGTAGGGAAGGGTGACAAAGATGAGTGTTCTGAAAATGGTGAGGGGGAAGGAAAGTGGAAGCCATATGAACATGGCTAGGGTGGCTTCAGGGGTAGGCCTGAAGGCCACCCTTCCATCATGGAAGATCAAGGGCTTTGGGTACTGGTCTCTAGGCAAGGGTGACCATTTTCTTTTTTCTTCTGGAGTCACCAGGTAAACCTCCTGCAATGAAGAAAGGAAACCAGATTATGTTTCACACCCAATCCCACTGGCTTATATGCTGGATTTGTTCAGCATTGAAATAGGTTGCAGACTAAAGTTTTTAAAAAAGGAAAAAGAATAGCTCGCAAAAAGTTGAAAATTTCGTACTGCGCGATGATGGAAAATCGGTATGATCAACTTCCAGAATTATGAAACTACTACCACCAAATTTTGACTTGTCGAATTCAGAACTGTATCAAACTTATCGCAGATAATTCAGAATTTCTGATGGTTCAGTGAAATTAAAGCACCTCTCAAACTCATATTATCTATCAATCCCTTTTCTAAAAGGGACTATGCACTAATCCTTGATCCTTGAATTCTGAAATTTGCAATTCATATCCCTACATTTGGATAAAATTCTCTCACACACAAATTATTTGTCAATATCTGCTGGTTAGAATTAATGATATTGAAAATGAAGGGAACCTATAGGTTGTTGACAGCTAATGATTTGGTTCGATCCCTCCAAGTAACAACCAACAATATTAGTAAGATTCTCAAGCTAACTATGATCGGTTACTTGCGCCATGAGATCAGTTATAATCAAGTTAGCCTAAACCAATTCATCAAACAACTCCTTATGTGTTTTCCCCTTTCCCTGGTTTCAAGCTTACGAGCAAAACTGCAATTAAAATGCAATATTACGAAGCTAACTAATAGCGAAGCTTAAGTTGGCGACACACACATACTATACTATAGCTAGCTCATTTACTGATTGCAGTTCATGTGTTCAGATGTTCAAGCAAGTTCATGTCACCTTTCTACCATCAAGGTACCATACCTTCTTTTTGTATGATTATATTTCTATATTAATTGCAGCTGATGCATATATGCATCGATAGTGAATAAGAATCTTATATTTGGAATTTATAGGGCCTTTCACCTTTTTCAACTACCACTAGTGCTACAAAATTCCTATCTGACTAATGCAAGTATAAAATGTCCCTTAACGATGTAGGGAGCCTAGCTACACACAGTGAGTTAAATGATTCAAGAATTAACTAAATCGCGTAGATATGTTTCGTGGTCATTGGATTTAATGCATGTGAAAGCGATGCTGCTTAATTGCATGCTACGTGGTTCGAGCCAATTTTTTTTATTGAATTGTTCGAGCCAGTATTATATGTCAACGAGGAAGCCTAGTTTAAATTATGATATTATTCCTAGTTCACGATTGATTATCCATGGTGGTAGGTCAAGCACGCCAGTTCCAGATCGAATTTAAATTCCATGCACCATATATGATATATATGGTTGCCTATATTGTAAGTTTATCATGCATATGTCTGACATCATGATGTCAAACCTATCTACTCTCGGAAATATGATATATTTGTTGTAGGGACGAACATGTGCACATATTAATGGTTCATGAATAATGCAATTGGTATCTTGGTGGTATGTACAGGGATGGAGAAAATAAATTATATTGACTCAGTTTAGTTATGCAAATCAACTAAAAGTACTGGTTATATTTAACTTAATTCATGACATGAACTAGTAAGGGTACATTTTACTTTATTTTTTAGTTGACAACGGTGGGTCAATGACTTCCAATATATTGACCCATTTCCAATTTCCCATCCCTAGTGGTATGCAAAACAGTATATGGATATGTGAATTCTCAACTCATGATGTTATGGATAATTATAGAGATTTTTTACAGTCATTTTATGATAATATCAAAGATCAGGCATATCATGTTGAAAATATTGCTAACAGATCTATTGCAATTAAAACTCATCAAATTGATGCAAGAAAAACAAAAAAAAGGAAAGAAGAAGACATATGTAGTATATATCACTAACAAGAGTCTTGCAATTTATGCAGTAGGCTAAATCATATAATTCATGCATGCATATGTATCATCTAACCTCGCACCAAGAGAAAAGATGGTGGTGATCATGGCCAGAATAGCTTGAGCAGCTTCCAAACCCTACCATCTCTGCTCCTTCCAGATCTACCAGCTCTAACCTTCCTTCACTCATGTTCTCCAATAAACCAACATAAAAACCTCTTATCATCTTCACCTCTCTTGCCACTACCACATCCACCCCTAGGTAACCTTCCAGGAATGGTTTCACCATAACCCTAGGGATCACCCTGCTCACCCATACCACACTTCGCACCCCTCTCACAGCCTCAAGCCCTTCCATTCCTACATCCTCTAGGAAGTGCTTTGGCAACGTCGCCCTCGCAACCCTAGCCACCTTATTCTCCTTCAACCCAAAGAAGCACACCATGACCATGACCTTCAATTTCACCTCTTCTGGCAGCAGCAGTGGCAGGCAGCATAGGACAAAGTAGACGCATAGCAGGATAAAGCCCCTGAGGAAGCCACCTGCCTCCATGGCTATAAGCATGAAGTAAGGGAAGGTAGAAGACGACCTCAGGAGCCCTCCTTCGACATCTAGGATCATTGTTTTGTGTCGAAGGCGATCCCGGTCTTGTGCCGACGACGATGGGCATCTTGGGATGATCCTAGGGTAGGTTGAGATCCCGCTGGTGCTTCGCCGGAGATGGTGCTGGTGACCTAGCGGATTCGTCAGCCACCGACGAACAAATCGGTAGAAATTAGTACTATGGCCGGAGGAGGGATCTGATGCCATATGTGTATGTGCAGTTTGGGCACTCAAAAGAATTCTTTTTGAGGTGTAGTTCAACCTAGCTTCTTGTTTATTTGACGCAGGTTGCAAGGTGCAACTGTAAGAAGGCCAGCCGCCGTACGTATATTAAGCAACAAATTAAAGCTTGTAGACAGCTATAGTGACTTGATCGCGAGCAATTGCTAAAAGATAAGTTCAGATGTCAAATTGATTAGCTGATCAATGGTTTTGATTTGACCAAACAAGCTACAGTGACAGTTTCACACTTTGATTCTGTTGCTTACGCTTGGCGGCTGTAAAATGCAAGAGGGTTACGCGTAAGCCTTAATCAGAAGTACTGAAGGACGTTGATTTGCTCAGGACAGTAAGGATAGATATATGCATCCAAGTTTACCATATATATTCACCACTTGTGAACAAAGAGAAAGTGACAAGCAGTTGACCATCATTTATCACTGCAATTGCCATATGATAATCGTCACTGTGCTCAGAAAGTCACCGTGCCTGCTGGTGAAATGATCTAACAATAACCAGGGTTGCTGGTCATACATATGATCTAAGCAGTGGTCAGAGCATGTCGCCATTCTGGTAATACTTTAGGTGAGAGTGTCAGAATGAAAAGGTAATATATTTGGTGCAGGCTTGATCTCTGCGTTGTTCATTCCTAGAAGAAACATAATGATGATGACCCCTTACCTAAAAGCATGAGCGATTGAGGTACACACTACCTCCTTCCTATTAATGTATTTACTCTAATATTAATTAAAATTGTTGCTTTGTTTTTTTCTAAAACAATCGAGGTACATACTTGTTGTTAGCCTGCATTTACCTCAGGCTTTGTTGTTTCTGAAGTAATTTATTTTTTCTTGAAAGTAGAATTAACATGACATTCAATTAATCTAATTCAGATATATGGAGTCCAACTGTGGTACTCTATCTTACTAATTGAGCAAGGGTTGTACTAAAATATAAACTCTATAGCCAGATGCATTGATCTAACCTATGGATTGCTTATGTTATTTCAAGCAGCGACAATAAGGTAATTGGGGTTGGCAAAAGATGGCTAAAAGAAGAGAAATCATTAGTTATTCATTAAAGTTAATTTGATTCAATGACCAAAGTTCCACGAGGACATATAGCTTGGAGACGATGAACAAAAATGCGTTCACTTGCCTCAAACTTTAGAGGGGTTCATTTAAGACTTAATTGAATGATTATCAACAGGTGAGAAGAGCGTGGAGTAACAGCATCAAGTTATTGAGTTCAGTATTTATGGGTAGAAAATTATTGACTCTTAGAGAAATCGTAATTGGAGAATATAGAATTGTTTGTATGATCAATTCAAATTAAATGGAATTAGGCTTAGCCCGTATACATAGTTATTTCTTTCATAGCCTTTTCGTCAAGTTAACGTATTTACAAATTGTATTGTTTTCTTTCGAAGTCTAAGAAAATCTCTGCTACTTGGATGCTTATATCATTTCATCCATCACCCCTATCTCCTATACCCTTCTCGTCTTCCCACATGTGGATGGAGTGCCGTCATATCCATGATGCCCATATCACTTTGCCACCTACCACACAGGGCGACCACAGATCATCGTAGGTGGAACGTAGACGCCATCATACTAAATGTATAAAAGCATAAAAAGAATCCACAACAGAAATTATAAAAAAAACACAACAGAAATTAGAAAAGAGGTGTGTCAGAGATTAGACTTCTCTAGCACAGTACTTGAATGACCCCTATGGTATGGTTTGACCTAGGAAGCGTGGGTGCTATATCTTATGATAGTAAATATGGCTAATAGAATTATATAAGCTCGGATCGTGCTGAGATATAATATTTTACTTATGTTACTTATATTGTGTTCTTATTTTTGTTTTTAGGTGGATAAACTTAGTCACAAAGCTTATATGTTTGCTAGATATTTTAGTTTAGAACATCTATGAGAACATCTATGAGGCCTTAGTTCTTCTTTTATAGTCAATGAGATAATATCACGGTGATTAGTCACTAGTAAATAGAACTTAGTTTACAGATATTATGTATGGAAAGTCTTATCGCTTCTTGTTAAGTAGGTTCGGTTGTCGGGTCCTGATGGGGCCCTTCTCAAGGCTAGCCTAGAATAATGTCATGTTACTCTGCTATGTGTCCTTCATGGTTGCAAAAAATTTGAGATAAAAACTTGGACTCCTGCTGTTGATAGTGGGGCCCGCTCGTTGGTCGCACGTGACAGGCCATATGAAAAAGTGGTGGACGCCATCAGATGGCATGGCAGCCAACCATATCGCCTGATAGGCCATATCTCTTCCTTTTATAGAGGTAATGATGGTACACACGATGTATGTCCAGCCGTATGTCGAGTAGATTTAAATCCAGTCACATTTAATATAATGCTTATGCGTGAATCGAACATAGCGGTCAGCTACGTCTCGATGCATTAAATGCATGACTAGTGCGCCGAGCTAATCAAAGTGGCCGAGTTCAAGAGCAAGGGCATACAAGCTTAGCCTCTTAGGGAGGGCGAGCTTGGACCCATGGTTAGTCCTTATCTTGTTTTTTCTTTAGGCATGCTATAGCTTTAAAAAAATTGATTACCATGTGAATGGACCACTGATGACATGGTCTTTGGCTTTCCGATCAGGAAATGGGAACTTGGTTTCCACCACAAGGTGATCCTAAGGGAAATACTGAATGAAAATATGTCAAGACTCGATAGTTGTCAATGAGACCATGCCAAAGAAAAAAGAAAAAGAAAAAAAAGAAAGGAAACATAATATTAATTATATGGGATCGAGTGATTGACAAAGCCATGTTTCACAAATGTCAGGTAAACTCCGATTTCAAAAGATGTATGCCAAAGTTACTCTTGTATTCATTTGTTGATATTCATTTAACGTAAGTCCATTATGCATGTTTTATTTATGTGCCTGTTTTAGAATATTTTAAAAACTAACAACGCCTAAATTTCAAATGTCTATTAGGTACGAGAAAATTCCTTCTATCCCTAATTTAAGCAAATTCCTTGTATACCCCCAAGTTTTGTCTGCTCCATTGTATGCATTTTGGTTTTGATTTCTTTCATTCGTATTTCATTAGTGATCGTTTAATTCCTATATGAAAAGGTCTAATCTGTCCTTAGGCTATATTGTTAAAAGTGTGTAAGTTTATTATACAGGATAATTATATTCATGACTATTGTACGAGGTATTGTTTATGGCACTGTTTATAAGTTTATTTTAACACAATGATAGAAACAAGTTTAATATTTTATCTATTTATTTATGAAAAGAGTATATGTAGCATATATTTTGTGATGGTAGTTTAACATATTTGTCCCCTATAATATATATTATATAAAAGGAATGTTATCCAAAACTTTTTTAATATGTATTAAAATTTCTATGTATAATATTTTCTCATACAAGAAATTTATGAATATTACAGCCACACAACAAACTTACGAATATTATAGTTCCAACAATAGGTTCCATAAATTTCTATTTCTTACACATCTAAGTGTAAAACCGACATTTATACACCTATTAAATGATCAACTAATAAACTAAAGGTCAATTAACAGCACGGTCAATTAATAGTATGAAAGCGATAAAAATTAAAATTCAAAAATATATAAGGACATGGAGAAAATTTAGGAATATAGAAGGGATCAGCTAAAATTTTCTCATTAGGTATTTTATCAAAATTATGGCTTTGCATGCAGGCTTATGTAACAACTCTGGCGCTACTTATATACATGTAAAATTGACCCAATTTTAAGTGTTTTAAGTATTCTAAAAAGTTGTTCTAAGCCTACTGTTTTAATGCAAATTGAATGCAACGATTAAATTCATCGATTTGTATCTACAAAATTTGTATTTTTCAAAAACATATTATGGCTGGTTGGCGTAGAAAAGGTTCAGATTAATATATTTGAATTTGGTGTGCTTTTACTACTTCCATGTGAATTTGTCATGCTTTTGTATAAACCTTGTTTCATTTTCTCCTTTCCAAATCTCTGCCAGTAAACTGTGGAAATTTCCAGTGCATACCAAAGTTTTTTTTGCATTATAAATGCATAATTAAGAATTATACCTGAATAGTTAATAGAAAAGGCAGTGGCTAGCTATTCAAGGAGTTGGTTGGAAATAGAAATCACATATTCAATTCCTGTATCTATGCTTCCTTGGTAGCTTTCGTTAAAAATGCAGAATTTTTTTATGAGGTGTGTGACTCGTTCAATTAGAAAATTCCCTTGTACCAACTCTTTTTTCTTGTTAATACTGGATGTTCAGACCAAAAATATATTTTTAATATATGACGGTTAACGCTAAAATTTGAAAAGCCCTAGAAAAAAATTGGAAAAAAGATCGGCTTAAATAAAGAAGAGTCCGGTTGCTAGAAGAAAACCGATCGAACGAAGCAGGAAAAGATTTAATTAAGAATAAAAAGTTATCCAAATGAGACCAAGTTTGAAGAGAAGCCATAAAACTCACGGTAAGTTATTAACTACTTAGAGATATTTTTCTTTATCTTTGTTAGGAAATAGCGTCCAATGGTTATTGTAAACACGTTGGACTTCATAAACCCAGCGTATAAATATAGACCCCTGAAAACCTGTAAGGGAATCAAGACATCTTTCAATCAATACTACTTTGGCGCATCGCCACCCTAGTCCATCTAGGCTTTTACCAGCGGGGTTTGGCTCTTAACGCTGGACTGTATCGGTTAACTTCGATCTCCGATGAAAGGGTAAGTCCCGCCACTATTCGGATATGTCTCGGTCTGTTTAAGGCTGCATCGTTTAGGTTTGATCTCTTAGGGCAATCGGATGTATCGCATCACGTTCGTATAGGGTCTATCAGCCTATCAAGCTCTCGTCGGTCTCGTGCTGCATCGGTTAGATTCGACCTACGAAGTTGTCAATGGTAGATTGAGCTTTAGGCCTATATGTCTCTGTACGGCATTTCATTGGAGTATTAGCCGATGAGTTATCTATACATTGAACAACACGCTCAGCGTATCAGCTCCTCGACTGATACGTACCAGTCTTCAGAGACTTCTCTTGAGCGCCACGCTAAGCGTATCGACTTTCCAGCCGATGTGCGTCTGTCTTCAGAGAGACATCCGCTCATCAACTCAGCTAGCCGATGGGTTCGCTTCGTCCTTACTTCAACACAACCAATCCAGCGTCCACCGTCCCGTTGCCGTTGGCTTCGGTCTTGTACTGTTTCGGTTAGGTCTGATTTTCGAGATTCGGTGCTAGGGGTGTCATCACGGCGGACGACAGGTCTCATGCTGTCATATCTGGAACGGTATCGGTTTTGCAGCCGGTATCTTTTATACGATTCCTTGCCAGTTCGTATATGCCTTTATCAGCTTTCCAGCCGATGAACGACTGCTACAACTTCCGTCGACTACCAAAAGAGATCCCACGCGCTTTGCTTTTAATACCCTTTGATGCCTCTATCGGCTCTACGACCGATGGATAAGGATCTCGCTTTCACCACACCCGGAGCCATCATATTCTTTATCATCATCTATCCACACCTTCACCGACTCCCTAGCCGATGGAAGATCGTCCCGATCCCTATCGGCGACTAACCGATAGCAGGAGTCATCCGAACGCAACCGATGATCACCTCGATCCTATCAGTAACTAGCCTATAGCGAGAGCTCGTATCGGTCTATCCCATTCGTCTCACCTCCTTATCAATTGCAAGGTCAAATTGACTGACACGCCCGTACCGTCGTGCCGGAGCTAAGTGAACCTTACGGGCCTTAGCGCGCGTATCTCAAGTCACGAAGAGAAGTCGATCGGCCTATATTGAAACTAACCAGACCTCGTATACGTCAGCGTATTCGCTTCGGGCGTACGAGATCCGACGCGAACAATAACCCATCGATCATTCATCTTATTCAAATATTTTTATAAATATATAAAAATATAAGTCATATTTAAAGAATTCTAATGATAAATTAATTCATTTGTTGTAAACAATAACAATTATATATTTTTTAATAAGTCAAGTGTATCTCAATCATATATTAAAAATTGGAGGGAGAAATATCCAATATGAATGATGGCTTTACTTATTCGATCATGGCACGAATTGATTGATTTATGCAATAATTAATGCACTACACTTATCACTCCAACCACAAAAGTGATTATATATATTTAATTGGGCGTTGATATGGTCCCTCAAACATAAATTGCTTTCTCCCTCAAATCAAAATAAGCCAATTTTAAACTTTTTTCTGTACCCTCAATCGACATCATTATCCCAATTAATGTGTAACCATTAGGGATGGGACAGCAGGGGGCGCCTTTTTGGGAAAAAAATAAAAAGGAAAACAAATCCCTTCGAATTGATTTGGACTAATGGATACAGTCATACAACTTCACTCCTGTTCCAATTTCTGAAGAGATATCCTCACCTATCCAAACGAAAAGAGGCTGAGCGAGCAGACATTTCTACAAAATGAAAAAGTAATATAGAGGAGACAGCTCACTGATTTCTTGAACTAAAATTTATCCAAATACACCTTATAGATACATTATAATATTTTTACAGTATTCAAGTGTAGTGTAGTATAAAATAGTGCTTATCTGCTGATGAAATAAACATACATCATGCGAAAGTCGCTTGCCTATTTTACACAAAAATAACGAGATATAAAATCGCATCGGATTCAGAGGCCCAAAAAATAGCATCTTGGATGATGTTTGGTTGTGCTGATTTTGGGCCTCCGCCTCCGCGTCTCTCTCCAGCTTCTCTCCCCCGTGGCTCTCGCATGCGCCGAAACTCCGGCGAGATCCTTCTACTCCCAGCTCCCAGCCCTACCAAGGTACACCCCCCCCCCCCCCCCGCCCCACCTCTTGTCCTCCTCCTCCGCATCCTCCCTCTTTGTCTTCCGTGGTTATTGTGATTGAAGCTCGATTGCTGCGCGCAGCCAAGGACGGCGTGGTGGAATTCCTGAACGGGGTCGGAAAGGGGGTGGAGACGGACGCCGCCAAGGTGGAGGAGGCGACCTCCAGAGGCTCCTCGAGACCCGCACGCTGCGGCTGAAGAAGCTCGGCATCCCCTGCAAGCATGTAAGTCCTAACCTGCCCCTGGTATGCCTTGGCCGGGTCTCTAGTTTACGTGCGGATTTGTGCAGCGGCTTGACGTTGTTGCCGATTATGTTAGTGACTGGGTATACAGCTTTTGCTGTATAATGTTGCCATTGTTGGATGATGTCGTTACGTTTGTTTGGTACTAGTGAGCTGAATAACTGATTCCTGTGTGCTTAAAACAATGGCTCGTTGCATTACGCGTAGATTTGTTTCAAAAATTATTGAATGCATTGTTAATTTTAGAGTAAATTTCACAGTACCACATGCTTTTGGTTCCAAGTTGTACAAAACCCTGGGGGTTTTGGCCCTGGGCACTTAACAATTATAAGTGTTGCTTTTTAGGGAGAGTTCTTGGTATTGAATCAGATTGGATTGCTATGTATTCTTTAGTAAATAGGTTAGCCAAAATGCTATGTAGTTTGGCATGCTTGGAGGTTAACATTTTTGGAGAGTAATTTGGTAACTGTGCTATCTAACTATTGGCGTTGAATGACTCAGTGTTTTGTTTTTCCTGCTTATTTGTCTCTAGGCTGTGCATTTCTGGATAAACATTTGACATGAAAAATCTGACGTTCTGCTTTTAAAATTTTTAAACAGTTCTTCTTGTGAATAATAAGCTATGCCAGTGTTAAGGTTTTCTTTAAAAATATATATTTGCTTTGAGGATAGGTTTTCTTTTCAGTTTTCAGCATCCAAGTAGCAAAAGCTAAGTAGCTTTGCCATAGTGTCGTGCTTTGAAGGGAACTTACCTCTTTGACCTGACGTGTTGATATGTATCTTTTATTATTGGCAATGACTTGTAGTGAATTACTCAACAGAGAGTTGTGGTATTCTGTAGCATGTTCTTCACAGGGCGATCACATTTTTACTTGATTAAGCTATGAAATTGGCATTTTTTGTATGCTTTTTTAGATGCCTTTGTGAATTTGCCAATTCTATGTCTTTAGATATTTGAAGTGCAAAAATACACAATTTTTCCTTCAAGAGAATTGTAATATATTTTTTAAGACCAAAGGCCAGAATAGCCCTGCTTTTAGAAAGCGTATGAAAAATACAGATGTACAATTGTAATATTTGGATTCCAATAAAGTTCTATGGATTTGCATTTGTACTTAGGGTGGAACTTTGGTTGATGCAAAATGAATGCACATGCAGCTTATGACCTGCATGCTAAAGGAAATATCCATTTCTTTTTGTTAGGTAACGGTAAACTGATCCCATTTTTGCAGACAAAATGATGACATCGGCTAAAAGTTTGGAGATTTTCGTTCTTGTTCTTGCTGTATTTATCTCCCTCCTGATTTCTGTTCTTACTGTTTCTTATTCTTCTTTTCTTCCTTCCTTCCCCAATTTGTGTTTGTCTAGTGAAGGATAATCTTGGCTGTCTGTTATTAATCACATGGTTAGGAAATTTACCATGTTTCCATAATCCATCCCTTTTTTTAATACCTTAACGGCAATCCCATTGAATGATTTGCTGCCAGTATATTGAGACATTTGAAGTCTTCGTTAGTAGATCATGATGTTTTCTAGGAAATAGACACCATTGTAGGTTTGTGGGTAACATTTAGCTCCTCCTAACCTATAGCCCAAACATATTTCAGGTTCCCCAAATGTCATGTAAAACTGGGACCATTGCATATGCGCCCACAAAACAACTGAAGTATCCAAGGTGACCAAGCCACTAAATTGTATACTGAGGCTGCTCACCCACCCAAGCACTTAAAAGGTAGGGTGGCCACTTGAGTTAATCGATACTTGTAAAATTGATTGAGGGATCTGGCTGGTGGAACCATCTTCCTAAGCTTATCTCTATTTATCAACTATGTTCACTTTTTAGAGTTATCTTTGTTGTTGAGACATGGGAAAATAATTTATAGGGAATATATTAATTTAAAATTATTTTTTACTTGTGATGCAGAGGAAGTTAATTTTGAGTTTTACTCACAAGTATCGTCTTGGTCTTTGGAAGCCCCAAGCAGAACCTAAGAAAACACAATGAAGATGATTTGTCTTGAAGTGGACCACTCTGAAAACTATCAGCTGTCATTACACTTAGCTGGGAAAATGCAATGAAGTTAAATTCTAATTTCTTCCTGAAGTGTTCTACTTGGAAAACGATTTGCTATCTCTGGACGTAAGAATTTGTTAAGTATTGAGCAATTGCACTGCAATTTCTATGCAGCAGTCTTAACTCTGAAGTCTGAACTGTGCCCATGCTTTCTAGCAACTCTTGGAACAAAAAATCCTACCGATAATAGGCCTTTTTTATTGTTAGGTTAAACTTCCCGAGGTTGTAAAATACATCAAGAATATAACCATGTTAAGCATGGAGAGAAAAACATACATTCAGGCCATATGATTTTTTTTCCTTTTCCACATCACTGCTGGACTGATTATGCCAACATGTTTTATGAAAACTCAAAGGGAGGACATTAAACTAAAAAGGTAAATTTGCAATGCACATTCTCTCAAATCAGGTTATTTTGGGTGTTTATTTACGACTTAGTTTTTTTTTCTGTTCATTCCATATTGGTTTAGTGCTCAAACCAATTTCCGTTCTGCACCTAACTCTTTTCTTGCAGAAAATACTGCATCTGAATCCTGTCTTATGTTTATCTCGACGTCGCAAGTCATAACTGTAGGGCAGCAGAATTGCATCAAATCAAGCCAATACTTCCAAAAGGTTGATATTTCAATCAATTGATACACGCAGCTGTTCGGTTGAGCTTTGATAAGCCATATAAATATAAATAAAAGCAACCAAAAATAATTCATAAAAAAACTATTATATTTATATTATTCAGCGTTTAAAAACCGATGTTGCAACAAACAGACAATAAGAGACAAGTGCCCACAGAATGAGCGGTCCATTAAACCCCTCACAGCACAATGAATTGATAGATTAGTTACACCAGCATTAGAAAAAGGTGTAATACTAGATCTGATCTTTGGCTATGATGCAATCTGGTGACCAGTATCCAACCAATCAATAAACTAGGTAAAATGTATAGATTTGAGCAGCAGGAAGAAGCAACGTTCAAATTGACCGCTGCAGCCTGCACGCCTTGATAGATCAATCGCACAATTTTTTGGGGACAAATATATTTACTTTGTACTTAGTAACAGTTGACTGGAACTTCCATCACTCTCCATACAGCTAAAAAATACTAAACAAAATGAATATCATTATATCAGTCAGATTGATTAATGTTGTCATAACTGAAGCTCTCAGAGAACAGTGATATCCATTAGTCTATTAATCAACACTTTTAGTTAATCTATGTAGTGCTAAAAGACCAAGACCACAAGTCCACAACAACACAACATAATTTACAGCAGGATGACACCAAAATGCCAAGGCAGTGACGGCAACTACGGTACTCATTCTGTAACCCTCCTAGCTTCACCATGGATCTCCAGTCTCGTTGATATTCCTGTGTTGCTGCAGAAGCATAAAAACGACAAGTTAAACAAGACATGGAGCAATATACTTCAGGATAGCCTGCATTGCCACTTTATCATGTACATCTCAACTGTCATGACAGAACATAATTTGGGTTGCAGAATAGGAAAATTAACATGGATGATGATGATTGAATGTTCTCGCACTTTGGAGCTGCAGAAAAACTATGAGGGCTGATAGCTGTCTCATTCTTCTTGTAGAATTGAATGGAGATCAGGCTGCCATGTGATCGGCCTGATGATATAGGTGATCCATGAAAGATAATGCTCGCCCCGTGCCCTGAGAAAACCCCTGTAGAATCAAAGCAATGAGTTTTAGGCAGTCCTGTCCAACAATCATCACTTTGGTTTGAAATAGTCTAATGACTTACAGTGATTTCATTTCATTGGCAAGCCTGTTGATTGAGATAGTAAATCACAGATGGTTGAAGTTAGACCACCAAATAGGAAAGACAAACAACCATGCATTTACTCACTACATATGTATACATGTGAAGGTATGGTCTACAAGACAAGCAAAGGAGTGGTATTGACATATCCTACATCCCACCTGAACACACATTGTTACTATACTTGGCCAACTATTAAATGAAAAGTAAGAGCATTACAATCTAAAAGGAAATGTAGTATCATGGCACAATAGATGGGAAGCAGAAAGAAAATTTGCATAATTGATGTTGAAGTAGATAAACGGAACAAGAAACAGAACAGCTCAGCAGGCTCACTTATGAGACCAAAATGTCTACCACATCATCTGGCATATCACCATTGTCATCATATGAATAAGTTCATAAGCATATGCTACAATCTGGCTTAAAAATGGCCAATACTAAAAGTCCATCTCCAGGGGTCCAACCATAGTACCATACTCATATTAGACATGACTATTGGACAAGAGTTCCTTCAGATACTTCTACAGGATGCACTAACCAACTGAATAAATTACTCAACTACCACTATATCCAATGAGATATTAATTGCTAATGCAAACAAACCAACAATTGCAGCAATAACAAATTTTAGGTCAAAGTCAACTAACTGAAAATATTCTATTTCACAAGTTAGCTCTTGAAAGCAAATATGTGATTCAATTTTATTCATGGTAGAGAAGAATCTGCTGACACATACAACACGACAAACATTAACATTTTTATCCTAAATTACCAGTTAATGTACCTTGCCAAAGTATGACGAGGCAGAAGATAACGGTAAAAATCAAAGCTACCAGGTTGCCAATTGAGGATGCTGGTTTCGAATTCTTCGTCTTCTTCAAAGCCTTCATCCGTTCAATCCTTGCTCTTTTTAACATTGCGAGCTCAGATAGTTCACTAATGAGCTTCTGGTCGGCAGCATCTAATGATGAAGCAGAAGGTGGTCTCGGGGGTCGTGGTGGCTTCTTTGGCTGTTTCTTCTTCTCCTTCTTGCCCATCGATTTATCCAAAAGCCCAACCTTCATCTCGCCATCAGACGTCCTATCTTCTCCGTTTTTATCAGCAAAATCTTGAGAGCGTGAAGAGCAGCAAGGCATGTGGCGATCATCCTTCATAGCTATAAGATCATTCCATGAACAGTTTAGCGAAGCTTTCGCCTGGCCAGGTATCATATTCACATCAGCCCCATTATTGTCCTCTCTCATTAGCAAGCAATTCCCTTTCTCCAGATCAACCAGCACATCCCGGACATGCACTTCCTTCGACTCCATGAAAACGAAAACGCAGCTTTCCTCCTTCGTAACTACAAATCAAGAATCAAATACTCCCTCTCTTCAGCAGCTGCGAGAAACGGCTCCGAGCCAGCGGGAGCGGGGGCATGGGGTTCAGTTGAACCCCCGAACTTCCTGGGGAATAAATAAACCACTAGTAGAACCCAAGGTTAAAGAAAAGAGAAAAAGCTTCCAGATCTAGAAGAGGACATAAGGTTAGGGCAAAGAGAGAAGGTATGGGTAGAGAGGGACGAGAAAGAGGATGTGCGTAGGTACGGGTGCTCACCGGCGGCGGAAGGAGCAGGGACGACGGCAACGTAACTCTGCGGGACGGAGACCGGCGCAGGCGGCGGGCGGGCGAACTCGCGAGGAGACGGGAGTCGAGGCCGAGGGGGCGGGGAGATCGATTCTCGGCTAGGGCGGCGCAACGAGGCGTGAGGCGTGTCCGCGGAGGAAGGAGGGATCGATGGGAGAAACGCAGGGCATTCGCCGCCGCGACTCGCGTAGGGGAAGAAGACAGAGGAAGGAACAAGGCGACAAGGGAAGGGGTTAATCCAATACCATTACTGCGGTTGTTTGCATATGGATTAGGGAGAGAAGGAAAATTAATTGTCTCCTGCTCTATTATTAGGGTTTGTTAACTAAAGATTTGTTTTTTCCTGATAGATCCTCTTGCAAATTGCAATGCTACCTAGAGATATATGTACTATATCTATCTTATTTAGCCGGTATATGGTAGTTGTGAAGTTTTTTGATGGCATGTATCCATAGGCTAATGGATTAAATATAGCCAGCCATAATCATCAGTGTTATTGCTGTTATGGCTAACCTCCTCCCTCCATATAAGCCAGCAAAGCTAAGGTGCCATGAGAATTCACTTTGTTATTTTTAATTTAATGAATTATGCTCTGGTCTTCCCCGTGTGCCCATTATATTACTCTCTGACAAAAAAAATACAATTCTACTATTTAAAATTTATCCAATGAGTGAAATCCTACTGTAATACTTATCGTTTTAATTTATCCTAAGTTAGATGTTTTAATATTTAATCATTAATTTCTTTAAACTTATATAGTTGAACATAATAAAATTTATCCTACTACTAATGACTTTTCATTAATTTTTTTTATTTTACTCCTAACCATCCATCCACCCTTAAACATCCTTTATTTAATGAGGGGAAAGCTGTTTGAATGAGCTACTTTCTCAAATTTTAAAAAAACTTTATATACAAAAGGTTTTTAAAAAATAAATTCAATTTTAAGTTTATAATAATTAATATTTAATTATAATACACTAATTGTATGTCATGTTTTCCGTGTTGGAAGCCTAAGGCTGATTTCTAAAGAGCTATTTGAAATGATTACTTTCTAATTCTTTGTGAACATGTTTTTCGAATTGGTAAAAGATACATTTCGTGCAAAAGTTTTCTATCCATAAGTTTCTTAAAAAATTAACTAAATCAATTTTTTCAAGTTTATAATAATTAATACTCAATTAATTACATACTAATCGTTTATCTTGTTTTAAGTACCTTTAAAACTACTAGCCTAAACCCTATTTCCAATGTAGCCCAAGTCTTTTTATCTTCCCTACTAAGTTACTTTTAAAATCCTATAATTGTATTCTTTGTTAGACTTAGGACTAAACAATATAATCTCTCTCTAATGGCACTATTAGCTTATAATAAATACTATTTATTTTTAGGATTTTATATGGTTTTCTCTTATTGATCACATAGTGGATGTTTCAAAAATTCACCGTAGACAAGGATCATGAAGATCTAAAGGCATAGACCAAGGCAAGCAACTCTCCTGAATTATAAAATGCATTGATTGTAAACTTACATGCTTAATTAATGTACATGTTAATTTAATTGGCATTACTTGTCATAGGGTGTTATGAACCTAATCATTATTGCTCCACCAATGATGTACTTAAGTATGCATGTATCGGTTAACCCACCTTTCACTATTAAGTGTCAACTTTGGGAAAAGCAGGTTAAAAATTGTTTGAGAAAACCCGACACTTTTTGTCAACGGATTTGAAAAAGGAAAAATGATTTGTGAAAGTCACAATATGGAGTATAACCTATGTGGCATGGCATTATATTCGCATATAAGGGTCGATTCCTTAAAGAATTTTATTCAAACATTTTACAGTAGGATCACACAAGTGTTGTGGAATATCACTGGAAAAGTAAATTATTAAATCATGTTTTATCATGTATGCTAGTAGCTATGGAACGCCGGGGTGTAGGAGAAGAAGTTGTGGGTCGTGTTTTATAAACCCTAAATTTATACAGCCTTTATTCGTAGCACATGATACCTGTAGGAGTAGGAGATATTACTAGTGTTCCTAAGTAGATGAGGGCATTGTCATACTTGGTTCATGGTTACAGCCTAACTATATGGTATGGAGAATTTATTTGTTAGCTTTGGCAAGGCCTCGTCACGAACTTTCGATCCTAACGGGTGTTAGAGTAAGTTTTATGTTGTGTGGTTTAAGCATACAATCTCTATAGAGTTTAGCTAAACTATTCGAATAATCATACTCATGATTAAGAGCGGATGTGAGGTGATCTCTTAGCATAGATTTATTTATCTATGCTTTATAGAAATTAGTTTGTGGAATGTGAATTGTTACTAGGGCTAGTTTGTGTGACCTAAAATATTGAAATGATATCATAGAGTAGACTTTCTGAGTGAGAGTGAAATGATATAGGATATGGATGGCTTGGAAGAACCAAGATATAGGATATAATGATAAGTTCCATGACATGATATAAAGTGGAGATAACTAATAAGGATGTTTGAGAAAGTGAAAAAAGAAACTAATAGGGAAAAAGGGAATAAAATGGATAAAACTAAAATCTTGCTTTCCGCTAGAGTTGTTGCAAATTAACTCATGGAAGAATCGAGATGATAAGTCTTCTTCCAAATGGTTTATAAAACCCAAGTTTGAAAAATATTTTAAAATAAAGAATTTGCAAATTAAACTCAACCTTCGCATGATTCATATTTCTTAGTAGCTTGTGGAGTATGAAACTACTCACATTTGTTGTTATTGTTTTTCTCTTATTTTTAAGTTTAGGTTTGGTGAAGATGAAGGATAGGTTTCGTCCTTAGACCAAAACCGTCTTGTGGATTGATATTCTAGCTACGCTAACATTCCGATGTTGTTTCTAGATGAAGGTTGCTACTCAGGGATTACTTGAGGTTGTAACATAAAAGTATAAATTTATTATTAATATTAAAAATTATTCATTTTATTACCGCAAGTAACAACACTTATTTCCTAATACTGGTACCGGCATCATGGTTTTGGGGAGGATGGTTCAGCATTCTCCCGTGGCACACTCTCATTGATGTTGTTTGTACGACAATGCTAAGGTAGGGTGTGACACTCACCCCTGGGCGTAGACCCTCAAGCTCTCACACCCCGCTTGTGGCCATTGAGATTACCCTCGACTAGAGACCCTTGAGCTCTACCCTGGTTGCCACCGTCAGTGAGCCTTCCGAAGGAAGAGGAGATAAAGGATAAGGAGGAAAAAAATGTGTGGCCCCACTTGTCAGTTGGTGTAGGGTCAATGTTAATGACATGTCAAAATTTTTGTGGCATGCCAAGTCAAGTTTTCAACTAGGGTTGGTATATTTAGCAAGTTTAATGGTCTCAAGATATATTTTTCAATTTATATACCTAAATGATGCTCACATACAAGTTTATTTTTTAATTTATAGATATAGATGATACCCATGTATCCGTTAAGGATTGTTAGTGTATTTTACTCTAGAAAATAAATCACTTAGCACAACGCTGATCATTTTAGCTTTAGTATCCACTCATCTTTCATACTCTCTCCATTTACAAATATAAGAGATTTGGCTATGTACTTGGTCACCGTCAAAAAATCCCGCGACCGGGGATAGACGGTGGCTCAGTCACGCGAATGCCTGGTAGGTCTGCTTATCTCCAGTGCAAGTCCTTAAGCGTCGAGGTTCGCGGGCGTACCAGTCAATTTGACCCTGTAATTGACAAGCAAGTGAAACGAGCGAATCCGATACAGGCTCTTACTATCGGCTAGCTGCCGATAGGTGCGGGATGCTATTCGATCGGCTAGGGAGCCGATGTGGATAGGTGTCGACGAGTCGTCGACCGCAGAGCCGATGGAGGAACCAGCATGTATTCAGAGGATGGCGAGACGCACGGGATCCCTCCGGACAGCCGAACAGTGATTCATCGGCTGGAAAAACCGATAAAGGCGCATACGGCCTAGGCAATGATTAGCGCAAGAAGGCATGGGCTGCAAAGCCGATGCCGCTCCGGATATGACAGCAAGAGACCCGTCACCCACCGTAGCAATGCCATCAACACCGAACCTCAAAGATCGGACCTAACCGAGACAGTACGAGGCCGGAGCCAGCGGCGATGATACGGAGGACGCCGGATTGGCTATGCCGTAGCAAGGATAGGAACGAACCCATCGGCTAGCTGAGCCGATGAGGGGACGCCTCTCTGAAGGCGGGTGCGTATCGGCTGGAGGTCCGATACGTTTGGCGTTACGCGTCGTGGGACGTCTCTAAAGACTGATGCGTATCGGCCGAGGGACCGATGCGCTGGGTGTGAAGCACAGAGCATAGATAACTCATCAGCTAGCACTCCGATGATACGCCGTGCAGGAAGCTATAGGCCTGAAGCTCGATCTACCGTCGGCAGCCCCGTAGGTCGGACCTAACCAATGTAGCACGAAACTGACGACGGCAGAGGGAGCTTAACGGGCCGATAGGTCCAGCACGGACGTGATGCGATACATCCGATCGCCCTAAGAGGTCGGACCTAACCGATGCAGCCTCAGACAGAGCAGGACATATCGGAATGGTGGCGGGACTTACCCCTTCGCTGGAGATCGGACTTAACTGATGTAGCCCCGCGTCGAGAGCCAGAACCCGCCGGTAAAATCTAGATGAATTAGGGTGACGATACGCCGAATTTGTATATGATCGAGAGATATCTTACATATTTTAAGGGGTTCTATATTTATACCCTGAATTTAAAGACAGAGTCTGACGCGTCTACGACCATCGGACATTATTTCCTAGTAAGAACAAAGGAAAATATTCCTAAAAAAGTTAACTCCTCCCTAATTGAGTAAGGTTATAATTTACAAAAATAATCACCCTGCCGTGGAGTTCACGGCTCTTCCGCAAACCCGGTTTCATCTGAATAATCTTTCAATTTGTAACCGAGTCTTCCTTTGCTGCAACCTAATCGGCGTCTCCATTGTAGCTATCGGACCTTCTTTAAGTCAAGCCAATCATTTTTCTTCCTTCTCTCAGGCTTCTCGGACCTGAACCCGATTGGACAATCCCTTATCTTCAAGTCGATCTAATTTTGTACTAATCTGATCGGCTTTTCTACAGTTCTTCATCGGCTTTGTCTCAGTATCTCCATCGGCCGATGACTGCATTAAACCCTTCATCAAACCTCTCAGCCGATCGGCTTTAGCTCCATCGAATCTTTCAGCCGATCGGTTTTAGCACCATCAGATCGTCCAGATTTTAACGTTAAGAAGCTAAAATCGAGTAGCCCCTACACTTTTTTCCTTTTGTTTAGTCATATCTTCGCACTGATGGTCTCGAATGCACACGGTGTTAGCAAGTCAAAGGCATATAAAACTTGAGGAAAACATAGTTTCTTTTGTGCAGAACAGCCAAAACGGTAGGCATGCATCTAGGCCTCTTTCACTTGTCTTAACGTTAAAAGGCCGTTCAAGGCCGACGACGCGCATATGTGCCGACCCGTGCGAATCAAACAAGCCTGCGCGCGGTGCCAAACTGCCGATGGAGCTGGAGCGCCGCGGCTAAAAACATGGAAAATAGCGGTGATCAAATTAATTACAGTTTCTCTTGGAGTCTTGGTCAAATTTAAACACGCAAAATTAACTTCCCCATGCACGCCATGCATAAAAGATGACTCTTCGGGATGAGGCTTCGTCGCCGTTCCAACTTCTTCGACATGATGCAAGTGGCATTTACTACTAGATGCACGTCAGTCAAACTAATCGATTCAATTCACACTATAAATACTGATCCTCTTCGCAACATCACATCTCACTTCTTCGATCGATCTGCGCTTTTTGCCGAACAAATTAAGCAACATGTCGACGACGTGCTACAACTTCAGCTTCGGTTCCGCGGTGATCGACACGACGGTCACCAGCGACGCCGCGGCGGCCGACGAGTGGGTGCGCTGCGTCTGCGCCTCGGGCACCCGGCGCGGCGGTTACCTCCTCGTCGGCCTCGACTGCGAGTGGAAGTCCTGCCACCACATCCCCGGGGTCGACGTAGCCCAAGGTGGCCATCCTCCAGCTCTGCGCCGGCACCAGCTGCCTCATCCTGCAGCTGCTCTACGTCGACCGCGTCCCGCCGCTCGTCAGGGACCTCCTCGCCGACCCTTTCGTGCGGTTAGTTGGCATCGGCATCGGCGTCGGCGAGGACGTCGCCAAGCTGGCCGACGGCTACGGCCTGCCGTGCGCGTGGCCGGTGGACTTGGAGGACGTCTGCAACTGCCACCTCGGCCTCCCCGGCTGGACGAGGCTTGGACTCAAGGGCTACGTCGAGAATTTGCTGGGGCTGACCATGGAGAAGCCCACGCACGTGACCAGGAGCGATTGGGAGAAGCGCGAGCTGCACGTGGAGCACGTCCAGTACGCCTGCCTCGACGCCTACGTCTCCTACAAGCTGGGAGAGAGGGTCATCTCCAACTAGCCTTGCGTATGCATGCATGCATGCATGAATGCCCTTAAGCTTTTAACTAGTACTATTGCCGTGCGTGTTGCCACGGTTAATCTAGCCAGCAGAAGCTACACATATATAGTGTGGCGTTATATATGCAATTGGCGGCTATCTTAATTATTTATAGAAATATCTTTATGGCTACATTTCCTTTTCTTTTTGAGATGTTCTTTGGTTGTATATCTACCGTGCCGTGTACCATGGTGCTTCTATTTGTGCGAGATGCTGAATTTCTGTCTAGGAGAGTCGAAGCGACGGACATTATTTGCAACCTTTGCTCTCTATAGCATTTTTCATATAGGATGTTTTATGAGAAAATAATCATGTATAACTGATTGACCTTGTTTACATCTGTCTATCAATTGAGAAAAGGCACTTCAGCATGTTGGCCTGATTTAAAAGTAGCATTTTATTGAATCCTAAGATAGCATTTCTGCAAAACCCCTTTTCGATGATGGCATAATTGCGATTTTCTTAAGATTGAAGCCACCAATGCTTTTTATTTCTCTAGTGATGCTAAATTTCTAATTGGGTGGAAGAGATGTGTCTGCCTCCTCGGGTCGCATGCATGCATGAAAACTAAGAGCTTGTGACTCAGTGGGTCCCACCTGCTGTGTATTCCAAGCGACGTGTGAAAAATAACAGTAAATCTGCATACCGATGGAATACATGGACGAGTAGAATCCTGTCCACGAATCACGGCATGCAATGTATGGCAACCGACCTAGGTGGATAAAATACTTTTCCGTTGCTATGTAACTCGTCTTATCGCTATGACTTATATTAACCTCAAACTTAATTAGCATGTCCTCGTAGCAAGTTTTAAATTCCTTTTCATCACAAAACTTTACATCTTTACTAAAGTTTGATAGAGACTATGTTTTCATCTAGTGGTTCATCGTATTGAGGAACAAATAGCAAATCAAACTTGAACATCCTGAGTTGCATCTGCATTAGGTATCGTCGCATCTTTAGTGCACTATCTTCAGCCCTGATCAACACCAACTGACTCATCTTCCTCATACAATCTATCCGGGGTCAACAATATGAGCATAACTCTGGAACATAGTCTGCCATTCTAATATTTTCCATACTTCATTCACTTTAACTTGTTTTATGGTTCCTCATTTCTTCTACTAACATTTCCATCTATATTGACCTCATCTTGCGGCACCACCAAGGAGGAAGGAGACCATGACTAGCTCCAACTTTAGGATCTCCATCCGGCAAGTCCATTTCTCATCGCCACAAGTGCTACCACCACTACCACCAATATGGGCTCCTCAATTTAAGTTTTGGGGAGAAGAGTAGGAAAAAGAAGCGGGAATCGCACATATACGCGACGGATTGAAGAAAGCCCCATGGGCAATTTCATCTATAAAAATAGCTATATTTACCATCCATCCATTTTCCATTCAATTTTGTGGTATTTTCAATAGGATTGAGCTCGCATTGCGGTATTATTCACATAGTGGGATTATAGCAAGTTTAACATTGCCATTGCCATGGTTGATCTAGCTAGCACACATACAGTGTGGCATCATATGTGCAACTGGTGGCTATCTGAATCATCTATGGAAATATTATTCTACCTATCTTTCTTGCCTACATTTCCTTGTACATGTATCTGTACCTAGGGTCATAGCGACTCAAATTATTTGGGAACTTTGGCTCTGTACTGCGTTCTTCCGCGGTTCCGCCTGTCTGGTTTTTGCCACTTTAAACTGTAAATTGTGAATCCTGGTCATCCCATGGATAACTGGCCGATAAAAGATGCCCAATCTCACAAATCAGAATCCGTTATTGTTTTAGCCCACTAGAACATATGAGCCTACTCTTTGGCCTGGCCAGTTGGACAATTTCTTATATACCCAATCAATTGAAGTCCGAATAACAAGGATGGCGACATAGATCATTCTACGTGTAACCAAGAAGTTAAGTTTATTAATTCTCACCACTTGCAGCCAAATAGGTTGTGCAACACATGAGAGCCCATGATCTTTCGGCTCCTCTCAAACTGATCCACTATTCATCAAGTAACCATTAGAACAACCATGTCATTAACATTACTAGATCTTTTGACGCGCTTCATAGCACCATAAGAGTTAGTATTTTTATGATGTAAGCATGATATCGCATCATGTGATTACAGACAATAGTTTTCATTATCAATTGTGATTGTGATGTAGTTTCTCCTTGTATTATTTTAGAGAACATAAAATCCACTATGCAAATGCCCTTAGATCATTAGCATAGACCTGCCTATACTTAAAATTGTCATCTATAACGGCTTGACTAGCCATTACAAAGAATTGGTCATTGATGTGGCTAGTCATCTGTAATAGGCCTTTAGCCATTACATATGAAACATATCTATAACAGCTTGAGAACAACAACCCTTACAGATAAGGAAGTCATCTGTAACGGCTAGTAGTCTAGAGCCATTTCAAATGAGGGGGTGTCAAGGTCGATGGGAGGAGGCAATACTAAGGTCTAGAGGGGAGGCAATGCTGAGGTCGAGAGAAGCAGCGCCAGAGTCGACAGGAGTAGGTAGCGTTGGGGTCGATGGGGGAAGTCAAGGAAGGTAGCGCTCGGGTCGACATGGGAAGGTGGCACCAGGGTCGACGGGGAGAGTCAGAAAAGGTAGCGCTCAGGTCGATGAGAGGAGATAGTGCCAGGGTTGATGGGGTCAAGGGAGGTCTTCAGGGTCATGCCATGGAGAAAGAGGAAGGCGAGAAGGCCGCAACTCACTGTCATTGCCATGTACAGCACATATAGTCGTTGTCATCGTAAGGTAGCGAGAGAGATAGAGGGAGTGAGACAAAAGGAGATAGATGGTGTCACGTGTGATCATGAAAAGAAGATAAGGCCAGTATAGCCTCTCTTATCGCAATCTATAACGGCTCTAAATGTGCTATCGTTATAGATGAAAGGTTATCTATAATGGCTCTTATGAGCCGTTATAGATGAGCGATGCTACATTTATAATGGCTGCGTATTTATAGTATTTGTAACGGCAAGCCGTTACAAATGAGCGATGACACATCTATAATAGCTGCATATTTGGAGCCGTTATAGATGTATTGTCTTCTGTAATGGTTCATATCTTCTACCATTATCTATAATGGTTGAACTATAACGGATCTTATTAAACCGTTATAGATGACAACTAAAAAATCTAAAGTGATATAGCCAGATAAAAGAGGACTAACTAATTGTTTTTGCAAAGGGTGACGTAATAGTACATAAGGTGATATATAGGGAGCACCGGAGCATCTCAAAGGCAATGGTTATGCTAGGAAATAATTAGGAGGCGAGGAGAATCTGTTGTTATTTCTGAGCTCTCGAGGGAGGCGTCGTGGTGCTGACTGTTGAAGAGGGCGAGCCTCCTTCCATAGGTCCTTGATCTAGGTCGGCAACTCCTTATATCCATTGGAAAGTTTTTATGATAGGGAATCTTAGCTTGAAGGCAAGGAGAGGGAAGAGCAAGAATGGAGTGCACAAACCTTAGTTCGGAGCTGTTAGTCTACTGTAATTATAGTAGGTTAACCCACATGTGTAGTTGTGCGGTTGCGTGTGTAAGCCACCCCGGCTGCCTATATATACTGATACATTAATAGGTAATACAATCAACAATTCCCACATTTTCATGGTATCAGAGCGGTTTCAATTCGCTATCTTTCTGCAACCAAAAACACCGCAACTGTTGCTGCCATCGCTGGTCTCCTTCTCCGCCACTACTGTGCGAGAGACTGCCGAGGTCCGACACCCTCAACGCCGCCGTTTTTGAACCAGCACTCGTCACCGATCCGACCGCCACCACCGGTGTCGACTGCCCGTCACCGGGAGTGTCGCTGGTCTCATCGCTAGCGCTACCAATCTGATTGCCCACCCCATAGCTGCCCTCGTCACCGGGTGTGGTCGCCGATCCGATCCTACCTGCACTTCCTCACCAGCGCTCGTCGCCGACTCGATCGCCACCACTAGGTGTCGCTGGTCTTATCGCCCGCGCTGCCACCAATCAAATCGACCGCCGATCCGATCTGATCGAATCCGTTGATCGGTCCGATTGGATCATGTTTATTGCCGAGCCGATCGGCTGATCGGCTCTCCATTGCCAACCAGATCGCCCGTCGATCGGCCTTATCGAATCCGTCGATCAGGCCGATCGGATCCTGCTTATTGCCGATCCGATCGGCTCTCCGTTGCCAACCAGATCGCCCGTCAATCCGATCTGATCAGATCCATCGATCGGCCCGATCGGATCCTGCCTATTGCCGATCCGATCGACCTCTGAACTGGTTGGCTACTCATCGGCCAGCCGATCTCTATTGCCGATCTGATCCATCCAATCCGATCGGCTGCTCATCGGTCACCCAATCTGATTGGTTGCTTATCGGCAGTCGATCTCTACTGCCGATCTGATCCATCCGATCTGATCGGCTGCTCATCGTCTAGCCGATCTGCCCATTGTCGATCCGATCGGCCTTCGATCCGATCGGCCGATTGGCTGCCGATCCAACTCTGATCGGCCGATCGGCTGCCGATCCGACTCTCATCGGCTGATCCCTCTGATCGGCTGTCATGCCGCCTATGGCTGGCGGCAACACTGGCGCCGCCACTTCCGAAGAACGCTATCTCGCAGCCAATCCTTCTCGCGCTGACGATGCTCTGGACGCATACAAGAGCGCTCACACGGCTCTCTGGGCGCAAGCCACCGCCGTCGTCAACATCAAGGTGCTCATCCCCATCGTTCTCGACAAGACCACGGACTTCTACACTTAGTGGCGCTGCATGTTTCTCACTGTCCTTGGGAAATATGCCCTCACCCGCCACGTCCTCGAGAATGACGTGTTCCCCGCGCGCCCGGTAAGGCTCTAGGCAGACTGCTGCGTCCTCATGTAGGTGTACGGCACCATCTCCAGTGACCTGCAGCAGTCGCTGATGATGCGGCCCGAACGCGCCCGTAATGCGTGGTGCTATCTCGAGGATGAATTCCTCGGCCAAAAGGAGTCTCGTGCCCTTCTCCTCGAGACGCAGTTCCGCACATTTCGCCAGGATTCTCTGAGCATCACCGACTACTGCTGTCGTCTTGAATCCATGACTGCCTCCCTCGCCGAATTCGGTGACCCTATCGGTGACCGGCAGATGGTCCTCACGCTTCTCCACTACCTCAGTGGCAAGTTTCGTCATATGGTGTCCATTCTCAAGATGCACTGGCCGTTTCCAACATTTACGGAAGCACGCACTCATCTGTTGTTGGAGGAGCTAGAGATCGACACTCGTCCTCAATCCCCGCCGGCCACTCTCGTCACTACAACGCCACGTCCAGCAGCCCCAGGTGCCACAGCTGCTCCTCGTCCGGGGGCGCCTCCTCCTCCACGCCCAGCTGTACCAACCGGAGGCCAGCGCAACGGCCACCGCCGTGGCTGCGGTGAACGCGGCAATTCTACTTGTGACAGTTCTCCAACGACCTCTGCTAGAGCGGCCCCAGGTGGATAGGGCGGCGTCCCTCCCAAAACGACTGTGTACCCGTCATTTGTCCACCCTTGGGCTAACACCGTGCGCATGTAGCCGTACAATCAGTCCGGCCATCCTCCGCCGCCACAGCCTGCGTTCCACGTAGCCCCGCACTATGGCAGTTTTGGTGCTCTTCCCAACACCTATGGCGGCACATACGGTGCCCCCTCGTCCTCCTATGGCACGTACTACGGGGGAGCTACACCGTCGGGCTTCCAAGTGTCCTCACCGGCGTACCAGGCGGCACCTTGGCCGCCTAGTCATGGAGGTTGGCACCATGACTCCTTGGCGCACTCTTTCAACACCATGACGCTCAACCAATCGGCCTCTGAATGGTATGCTGATACGGGTGCTGGTTCCCATATGACCTCGGACATTGGTATACTCTCCACCATTTCCCCACCCTGTTCATCTACTACTTCATCTATTGTTGTGGGCAATGGTGCTTTACTTCCTGTCACCGCCACTGGATCCCATCATTTTTTCTTACCGCACCGTGATCTTACTCTTAATAATGTTCTCATATCCCCTAACATTATTAAGAATTTAATTTCTATTCATCGGTTTACCACCGACAATAATTGTTCCATTGAGTTTGATCCATTTGGTCTTTCTATGAAGGATCTGCAAACCAGGAATGTGATCGCCAGGTGCAATAGTTTCGGTGACCTCTACCCATTTTTTGCACCATCTACCAGCACCTCCGCGTTCGTCGCTGCACCTACCTCCCTTTGGCATCGCCGTCTCGGTCATCTTGGGTGCGATGTTCTATTCAAACTTCTTAGGTCCAATGTCATTTCCTGCAATAAAGATGACATCGATCATTTATGTCATACATGCCAACTCGGTCGTTATGTACATCTATCTTTCGGTTCATCTACCTCTCGTACTATTCACAACTTTGATTTAATCCATTGTGATCTATGGACCTCTCCAATTGTCGGTGTGTCAGGATACAAATATTATCTTATTATTCTTGATGACTGCTTTCACTACATTTGGACTTTTCCCTTTGTCTCAAATCTGAGACATTTTCCACTATTTCTACCTTTTTTGTGTATGTTCGCACACAGTTTGGCATCACCATCAAGAGCATCCAATGCGACAATAGCCACGAATTTGATAATTCCCAGGCACGCATGTTTTTTCTCTCCTACGGTGTTGCTCTTCGCATGTCGTGCCCATATACTTCTCAACAAAATGGTAAAGCAGAGCGTTCTATTCGTACCATCAATAACTCTATGTGTTCCCTTTTGTTTTAGGCGAGTCTCCCTCCAGCTTACTGGGTTGAGGCCCTTCACACTGCCACATATCTTATCAACCGCCTCCACACCACAACACTCGCCTCCTCCACACCATACTCCATTCTCTTCTCTGTCCCACCTTCCTATGATCATCTCAAAGTTTTTAGTTGCGCTTGTTACCCCAATATGTCCTCTACAGCGCCTACAAACTTGCTCCTTATTCTTCTCTATGCGTGTTCCTCGGCTACTCCTCGGAGCACAAAGGCTATCGATGCCTCGAGCTTCAGTCGAACCGCATTCTCATTTTTAGACATGTTGTTTTTGATGAATCCTTCTTCCCTTTCTCTGACATGTCTACCACACCCATGGCACCCTCCGTCCTAGACTTTCTTGTTGATGATCATGATCTCACCGCTTCAGTTCCTGGAGCCTCTTTTTTGCGTGTAGGTACAGCTGCTTCCTTAGCGGCACACCCCGTGCCCGAGGCCCTACTTGCGCCGTCGAGCCTTGGTGCAGGGCCGTGGTCGCTCGAGTCCGCGTCATCTGGTGCCGCTGCCCCTGTGCACCCCGCACAGGTCGCTGCCAGCGGTGCCCCACCGACCACAAGTGTTGCCGGTCCTGTTGCCCCTACTGCTCGCGCTCAGGTTGTTGCCAGCGGTACCGGCCGCACAGCTGCCACTTGACCGACTGTCATCCCTCCGGTGACCAATGCGCACTCCATGCGCACACGTGGCAAAGATGGCATTGCGCAGCTCGTGGATCGCCTCAATCTCCACGCTGTACCCATGTCGCCTCTTCCTCGCTCTGTTCATAATGCCTTGTTAGACCCCAATTGACGATCTGCTATGCAGGCTGAGTATGACGCTTTGATTGCCAACGACACATGGAGTCTTGTGCCTCGCCCTCCTGGCGTCAATGTTGTGACTGGGAAGTGGATTTATCGTCACAAGTTGCTCACCGATGGGTCTCTGGACCGTTACAATGCTCGCTGGGTTCTATGGGGTTTCACACAACGCCCTGGTGCTGACTATGATGAGATTTTCAGTACAGTTGTCAAGCCTGTGACAGTTCACGTGGTTCTCTCTCTGGCATTATCTCAGAACTTGCCCATTCATTAGCTGGATGTGAAGAATACTTTTCTTCATGGCATTCTCACTGAGACAGTGTACTACGTGTAGCCTTCTGGATTTATGGATTCTTCTTACTCAGATTTTGTTTGTCGGCTTAACAAGTCATTATATGGTTTGAAGCAGGCTTCTCGTGCTTGGCATCACAGGTTTGCCTCTCACCTTGTGTCACTTGGATTTGTTAAAACAAAGTCAGATACTTCTCTCTTCATATATCACCGCGGTCCAGACACAGCCTACTTACTGCTCTATGTTGATGACATTATCCTTACTGTTTCCTCTGCTGGGTTACTCAAGAATATCATTGAAGCTCTTCGGCGTGAGTTTGCTATGACGGATATCGGTCAGCTGCATCTTTTTCTAGGCATCTCTGTGACCCACTCCATAGATGTTCTGTTTCTTTCTCAGTGGCAGTACAGTCAGGATATTTTGGAGCGTGTCGGGATAAGTGCGTGTAAGCCGTGCAGCACGCCTGTTGATCTCCACTCTAAATTATTTGCTGATGGACCGCCTGTCGCTGATGCTATACAGTACCGTAGTCTTGTCGGCGCTCTGCAGCATCTGACTTTCACCCAACCAGACATTACCTTTGTAGTTCAGCAGATCTACCTCTATATGTATGATCCTCGAGAGCCACACCTCGCTGCTCTCAATCGGATCCTGCGCTACCTATAGGGCACCCTGTCTCTTGGGCTGACCATGCGCCGATCTTCGCCCGTAGATCTTGTTGTTTACATAGATGTCGACTGGGCTGGCTGTCCTGACACTCGCCGGTCGACCTCTGGCTAAGCAGTATTTCTCGGGGATAACTTAGTATTCTGGTATTCCAAGTGTCAGCATACGATCTCTAGATCGAGTGCTGAAACTGAATATCATGTTGTGATAAATGGTGTTGCTGAAGCTACCTGGCTGCGCCAGCTGCTCCTTGAGCTTCGCCACCCCCTCGACGTGCCACCTTGGTCTATTGTGACAATATCAGTGCTGTATATCTCTCTAGCAACCCGGTACAATATCATCAGACAAAGCATGTTGAGATTAATCTCTATTTCGTTTGAGAGAAGGTCGTCCTTGGTCACATTCGGGTCCTACATGGTCCTACGACATCGCAGTACGCCGACATCTTTACCAAATGTCTTTCTACCTCACTATTTTAGAAGTTTCGATTCAGCCTAAATGTTAGCGATGCTTTCGATTAGACTGCGGGGAAGTGTTAGTTTATTGTAATTATAGTAGGTTAATCCACGTGTGTAGTTGTGCGGTTGCGTGTGTATACCACCCGGCTGTCTATATATACTCGAATATAATCAATAATTTCCACATTTTTAGGGGCATTCGGAGAAATTCTGTCGCTGGCAGGATTCGCCTGGATGCCGGCCTTGACGTCCGCCATTTGCCGCCGGCAGGAGCTGGCAGGAATCCCCACCACCACTTGAACTCGACTCACACGTTGGTGGAGATGGCCGGCCTCGACGCCCACCATTCACCACCGGCAGGAGGCCGCGAGAATTCCCTCCACCACTGGAATTCGACTCACACGTTGGGGGGGATGATGGCAAGCGGCGTGCCCGGGGTGGCTGGTTCGTCGCGGACTCGCAGCAATGGAACCGACCAGCACGATATCTCAACCGTCCGCCGTTGCGCAATCGTTCCACAGCCATGGCATGAAAAAGGCCGCCGTTGCATGCCGCGGAATGCTCGCCCATAGAACCAATACACAGCTAACGATTGCGCTAAAGCGCATTGGCTTGGGAATGGCCCACACGACGCCACAACCTAGACTAGGGCAAGGGCACGCGCACAGCCCAGAGACACCCGCAGCAGCTCTCCGTGTCGTACAGCACGTGACCAGGCAAGCGTGCCGCTCCGCGCGCGGTAGATTTCCGGACGACGTGGACGCAACGCGAAGCGAGCACATCGGCCGACCTAAGAATTTTGGCATATCAATTCTGAATATATTAAAAATATAGGTATCGCTACTTTCAGGCGCATGAAAATTTATAAAATTTCAGTCACAAATTCCTAATCCTAAAATCGTAGAGGTATGCAATATGCAATTTTATTTCTTTTTTATGGTTTTACTTTATTTTTAGCTGAGTTTGAATATTTTATAATGTAATTTTGTAAAGTTTTATGAATTGTAAGTTTTTTTCACGTAGTACTGTATTTTTTTTGTAGGTTATATTAATTTATCGCTTAAGATCCTTCCTAAAAATATTTATCCACCGAAAACTAGCACAGGATCAAATATTGATTTTGTTCTACAGATTCCCACCGCAGAGTGTAGGGTTTCATCTTATTGTATTTCTGACCGTAGGAATCTAGTACAACTATCTGCCCTTTTTTAGGAATAAAATTAATCTCTATGAAAAACTTTTAAAATTCTTACGTTCTATGATAGCCCAAAGAGTTGATAAAACAGCTAGCAAAACGAGTAGAATAGCATTCCAATTAGAACGATAGGCTAACATAGCAACATTGAATACTGGGCTGACCAAGGCAGCAATCAAGACGACAAATTAAGACCAGTGGCAATGGAAACAGACATGCGTGCATAGTTCCATCATGATCAGTTGGCAAGGACCCTCTCGCCCAGCTTGTAGGACACGTAGGCGTCGATGCAGGCGTACTCGATCTGCGCCTCGTCGAGCTGCCGCTTCTCCCAGTTGCTCATGGTGACGTGCTTCGGCTTCTCCATGGCCAGCCCCAGCAGCTCCATGGCGTACCCCTTCAGCCCCAGCCTCCTCCTGCTCCCAGTCACACCGACGCCATGGACGAGGCCGAGCAGGCGGTTGCAGACGTCCTCCAGGTCCACCGGCGCCGCGCACGAGACGCCGTAGTCGGACTCTAGCTTGGCGATGTCCTCGCCGACGCCGATGCCGACGAGCCGCACGGACGGGTCGGCGAGGAGTTCCCTGACGGCGGGCGGGACGCAGTTGGCGTAGAACAGCTGCAGGATGAGGCAGCACGCGCCAACGCAGAGCTGGAGGACGGCCACCTTGGAGGTCTTCCAGGAGACGTAGTTGGGCTTCCACTCACAGTCGAGGCCGACGATCAGGCCGCCACCGCCGCCCCCGCGCGGACGCCGCACACCCACTCGGCGGCGACCGCGACGTCGCTGGTGACCGTCGTGTCGATCGTGGCAAAGCCGAAGCGGACCGTGTGGCGCGTCGTCGTCATCATTTGTGCAGCGCTAGCTATCTAGCTAGTGACACTGGAGATTATGCTTACTGTTGTGCAGTTGATCGTGGTTATGCCGTATTTGTAGTGTAAAATGTTGATCCATTCGATGGCTAGTAATGACGCTGTACTTAGGAAGTTGGAACGACGAGTCGACGAATCCTAATCCCGAAGAGTCGTCTCTTAAGTTCCCGAGTGAACATTGGAATAACAGATAATAATCTTTTAGTAACATATACGATAATTAAATCTAACAACAAACAGAATACGTACCAGAGTCAATCGTTTAATTAGAGGCTGAGATCATTGTGTTGTTGCCATTGTCATTTATTATGTTATTATTTATCGTGACAGGAGTAGATTATTGTATTACTTGTTAGTACCGTCGAAGTAACTACTATTAACGGAACCGCATAATTTTATACCGAGAGATCATCTTATTTGATCATGGAGAAAGACACATTTAAAGGAGAAATATAATATAGTAGAAGCAGCAAACAGTCGTGTCGAGCATTTTCCAAAAATCTAATCCCTCCTCTTTCAGTGCAGAATCTCGAAGGGCGACGATTTTAGAGATCTACTATCCTAGGCATCGGTGAACGCTGACAAATAGGGTGAAGAAGACTAGATCTAACGCGGCGTTGAAAAATCTAGGTCCGAGAGTAAGTTGATCTTATACTAAGAGAGGGTGGCGGGGTCAATATATATAGCCTATAGGCGCATGGTTAGGGTGGAGCTAAAACCGACACGACCCACGTATTAGAACCGACTTGGTTATGACTTTAAAACAACAAAATAAAACTATTGCGGCTTGTGCCATGCCCCGAATCAAACCGGACCAGCCCGGCAAGGCAAGCAAGCGTGCGTGTGGGTTCACTAAGATTCCATCAATCCCTTACCAGATCTCAAAGGTCTACCGAGCATTGAATGTTTCTAACACTATTTAATATACCAGTGTTTCAGTGGAGAATGTTAAATTAAACACCCATCTAGAACTCTAAGCTATATTTACCGACGACTAAGACAATAGACTACGCCCTGAATTACATGTCTTGTATGAATAAGTTTTACTCAGAGTCAAACTGATATATGGCTACCAGTTAGGCTACCTCTCGGGTAGAGTGTATAAGTCATATTTTTTTGGTCTCTTTATGAGCTTCATATAGATCACCCAAATCTCACAGGTTGTGACTAACAATCAAACTCACATAGGTATATTTTTTTAAGGATACCCTATAGGATGGTACCTCTCACTCTCACAAGCCAATAGAATATATTAAGATAAAAGCCAACATACCATACAGTGATGAGAGTATTAAATCTTCACATGGAGAGGGTATTAAGAGTTTGTACTCTCCTTCAATTACCTATGACTTATTTTGTTGAATCTAATTCATGGGATCTTCTATCACTTATTTTATTGAATCTAATTCATAGGATCTTCGATCACATAGGCCGAGTTAACATTATGAAATAACTCACGTGGGTCTCGTACCCATCTCTTTTGATGTATTTTCTATTACGTTATATGATAAACGCTTCATAAAGGGGTCTGCTAGGTTCTTAGTCATCTGAATATATCGCAAGGCTATCACTTCGGAGTTTCTCAATTTTCTGACAGTCTTTAAGCATTTTTTTTAAATGTCTTGAGAAATTCATATTATCTTTAGAACTGTTCACTTCGGTGATCATTGTTTGATTATCACAGTTCATCATAATCATTGGTATCAGTTTTTTAACCATGGGTAAGTCCATCAAAAGCTGACGCAATCACTCTGCTTTAAGAGTAGCTGTATCTAATGCAGTGAGTTCTCCTTTTATTGGTAACCTCGTCAAAATGGTCTGTTTGCAAGACCTCTATGAAACAAAGTAGCACCTAAGGTAAAGATGTAACCACTTATGGTCTTTATCTCATATGCATTTGAGATACAATTTAAGTCACTATAGCCCTTCAGTATCGACGGGTTCATCATACCCGGCAAATAGCGTATCAGTGCAATCCAATTATCATCACCCAGGTTCGAAGTGAATCGACTTGATTTGCTAACCATAAATAATATGTCAAGCCTTGTTGCACTTGCTAGATACATAAGAGAGCCAATAATTTGAGAAAATATCAACTGATCTTTGACAACGTCCTTGTTCTTTCCAAGCATTAAACTCGCATCATAAAGTATTAGAGAAGGCTTGTTGCATATATACCAAAGCGATTTAGCACTTTCTCCACATAATGTGATTGCGATAACGTAATTCTATTCTCATCCTTGATCAATTTAATGTTCAAAATAACATCAACTATCCCCAAATCCTTTATATCAAAATTTTAAGACAGAAAAGCCTTGATCTCATTTATCACGTCAAGGTTTATTCCAAAAATCAATATGTCAACAACATACAAGCATAGGTTAACTCCTTCACCTCCACCATAACGATAATACACACATTAATCAACCATGTTTACTATAAAACATGCAGCAGTGAAAGTTCTATCAAACTTTTCATACCACTGTTTTGGAGCCTACTTGAGACCACATAAGAACTTCAATAGTTTACACTCCTTTCCTTCCTGACCTTTTACTACAAGTCCATCAGGCTGATCCAGGTAGATCTCTCCATCTAACACTCTGTTAAGGAAAGCCTTCTTAGCATCTATCTAATGGATAAGAAGACCGTATAAGGCAGCCAAGAAAAGTAGTACACAAATAGTGGTCAGTCTAGCGACAGAGTATAAGTATCAAAGAAACCATCATCTTCTTTTTGTGTATATCCCTTTACCACAAACTGAGCCTTATACTTTTCTATAGTACTATCAAATCTAAGTTTCTTTTTGAACATCAACTTATAGCCCATAGGTTTACACACATAGGTTCTCTCCATAGCCTCCTAAGTCCCATTAGATAGGATAGAATCAATCTCGCTATAGACTGACTCGTTCCAATAGTCTGCATCTAGAGAAGCATATGCCTCAAAAATTGACTTGTGAGTATCATCAACAAGGTACACAATGAAATCATCACAAAAAAATTTATAAATCCTTGGCCTCTTTCTCCTTTTTAGAGTTTAACTGTCACCCTCCTCATGACTTTATTTATGTAGTTGTTCAAATGTTTAAAAGTTTTCAATAGGTTTAGGAAATGTTTTACTAGTTATATTATGCAAATCTTTCATAGGAAATATATTCTCAAAAAATATTGCACCACGATACTCAAAAATCATATCAACATGTATGTTAGATATATCTGATTTAACCACCAAAAATCTATAAGCAACGCTATAACGAGCATAACCCGGAAAGACACAATTTACCCTTTTTGGCCTAAGCTTGTGCTTCTTGTTGATTGGCACATTAACCTTTGCCAAGCAACCTCAAGTGCGCAAATAAGACAACGATGACATTATCCCATTCTCTTTATTATTCATCGGAACACTATTCAGGACATGGCATGAAGTCAACACAACCTCCTCCACCATGCCTTAGATAAACCCACAGTGTCTAACATGATATTAACCAAATCAGTCAATATGCGGTTCTATATTTTGGCAATCCTATTTGATTAGGGTGAATAGGGAGGTGTCCTCTTATGAATAAGGCCATGTTCCTTACAAAATAAATCGAAATCAAGAGAGAAATATTCACCACCACGATCTAATCTTAGTCGTTTGATCTTTTTGTCTAGTTGGTTTTCTACTTTTACTTTATAGATTTTAAAGTAGTATAAAGCATCAACTTTAGTTTTCAACAAATAAACATAATAAAATGTTGCATCATTAATTAATGTCATGAAATATCTCTTTTCACCCTTCGTCACCATACTATTCATGTTACAAAGATCAGAATGAATGAGCTCTAGAGATACCAAATGTCTCTCCTCAGCAACCTTATGAGGTTTATAAGATTACTATGCTTACACACAAATTTGGCACTTAAAAACTTTGATGATGGAAAGTTTTGGGATTAGATTCAAAATCGCAAGCTGAGAAATAGAACCAAAATTTAGAGGACATAAATGTGAGTGCGCACTAGTCACACCTCCATTATTAGTATCACAAATATGGTTTATCGCCTTATTGCAAAAATCCATAAGGGAAAAGCAGAACAAGCATCCACATTCATAGCTTTTACCAATAAATAGTCTATATCTAGACATTACTACTTTATTGGATTTAAAGACCAACTTAAAACCATCTGTTAGTATAAGAAAACTACTAACTAAGTTCTTATCTACGGAGGGCACATGCTGCACATTTTTCAGCTGCACGATCTTTCCTAAAGTAAACTTTAGATGTATCATGCTAACACTATGAACAGAAGCAGATGACCCATTTCCCATCAAGATGGTTGACCTGGTTGTGGCCTTATAAGAAGAGAATAGAGAATAGTCAGCACACACATGAACACTAGTAACCGTGTCTATCCACCAATTGATCAATTGACTTACTGAAAAAAAACAGTACGTAAATTATTGTACCCAGCTAAACCATCCACATTGTTACCAATGGTGCGGTGTTCACAACCTTGAAAGATTGCCTCGGTTCTTGCTTTCCTTTGTGGTATGGGCACCTCTTTGCCCAATGCCCGATTTTACCACATACGAAGTAGGCTTTGTTCTCTGTATTTTTTCTGCTCTTAAAATTGGTTGTTTGGTTAGGCTTGACCATCTTTCCCTTATTCTTGCTATGGTTGGAATGGCCCTTTCTTACAACATTGGTAGCCGAGTGGTTCTTGCCTTCACCATTGCGTCCATTTTTTGCCCTAACTTTCTCTTCAATATCAAGAGAAGCGATCAGGTTCTTGATCATGATCTTCTCCATCTTGTGTTTCAAACATTTAACCAAGTTCCTCCACGACATTGGCAGCTTAGCAACAATGATACCAACTACAAACTCGTCAGGGAGTGAGCAATTGATGTGTGTGAGTTCCCTCACAATGCCTTGTATCATATAAGCCTGCTGTACCATAGGACGGTTGTCCATCGTCCTATAATCTATGTATTACTCTATGATATATAAAGCAATGTCTTTCTCAGAAGCCCCATACTTAACTTCAAGGGCATATAAAGCCCCATACTTGACTTCAAGCACCTTACCATCAGCGATATGCATATAAGCATCACAAATGTTGTCAAACAAAATACCTAGCACACTTCCCACAAACAGTATATTGACAACCGCATACCTACTTTCCTCATCGAGGGAAAGCGGGCTCATCGGCTTGCCCTTAGTGATGTGGATCACACCCATAGATGTAAGCCACAAGAAAGCCTCTGTATGCCACCTTTTGTAGTGCTCACTAGAAAATTTATCTAGCCTCAGAGCATCGGCAAAGCGAGACAGTTGTATACCAAAGTACCTAAGATAAGGTTTTTGGATTGTTGGAATAATTAGCACTTTAAGCTTTAATATAATTAAAAATAATAGATCGTAATCTTATAATTGCTAATATACTGATCTACTAGCATGATCATATAAAAGTAAATATAAGATCCAATAACAACTAGAATATGTATTGTGGTTATCTAGAGTGAGTCGTTTGATTAAAGCCTGAGCCTATTGTGTTGTTGCCATCGCCATTCATCATGTTAGTGTTCATCACGGCAATAGTAGATCGCTGTGTGGCTTGTTCTTACTAACGCTGGAGGAATTGCTACTAACGGAATCGCATAGCTTCGTGCCAGGAGATCGTCTTCTTCGATAGCGGAGGAAGACGCATTTGAAGGAAGAAGATAATGTAGTGAAAGCAATGAGTAGTTACGACGGACGCTTTTCTAAAATCTTATACGTCCTCTCGTGGCGTAGGATCTCAAATGGCGACGGTTCTGGAGACCTACTCTCCAAAGATTCCAAAGAACTCTCCTAGTACAGGATCTAGAAGGGCGACAGTTTGCGCTTCCCAAAAATCTTATACACCTTCCCCTGGTGTAGGATCTTGAAGCAAGACAGTTCTGGAGACCTACTCTCTAATGATTCCGAAGACCTCTCTTGGTAAAGGATCTCAAAAGGCGACGGTTCCAGAGACTTGCTCTCTGACTATTCCGAAGACCTTTCCTGGTACAAGATCTCGAAGGCGACGATTCTGGGTGACGATTCTAGTGACGGTTCTAAAGACCTGCTAACTAAAGGTGTTGCGATGCTAAAAAGCCTAGGCCCTGGTACAATATCTTGAAGGGCAACGGTTTTGGAGACCTGTTGACTAAAGGCTAAAAAACCTAAGCTCTGGTATAGGATCTTGAAGGGCGACAATTTTGGAGAACGCTGACTAAAGGTGGCACAACGCCGAAAAAAAACCTAGGCCCTAGTACAAGATCTCAAAAGACGACGATTCCAGAGACCTGCTGACTAAAGGTGGCACGGCGCTAAAAAACTTGTTCTGAGAACAAATTGATCTTATACTGAGAGAGAACAGCGAGGTCGGTAATATATAACAGTCGCAGCTCACGCCCTGCCTTGGCAAGACGAGTGCGTGCGGGTTCTCTCATTCTCCCTCTCATTTGTTTAAGGAGAGAAAGAGGAGCTAACTAAGTAAAATAGGACTAAAGGATACTACTCTTACAAATACTATATGGATCTTTAAGGTTTTCAAGAATTAAAATTTTTATTTAATTAGTCGGGCCATGTATGCTAAATTCCATCGGTGAAGAATCATCACTAACTAGAAAATTGGTGTACGTGCTATTGTTTAAGTTTATGGCATATAGTTTGGCATGATAAAAAGAAATGCTAGGCGCAAGAACTACAAGAGGAAACTATTGCTACATTTCAAATTTTCACTAAGGGATGGGCTTATCTTCTCCATCAACCACAAACAAAACTTCTACGGAGAAGGTACCTGGCTATGAAGTCTATGATCAAGTACGTATTATACGCCTCTTGCTCAATTCGGTGGAAGGTCTGGTGAGGACGGTGGAGAAGAACGGAAAAAGGCAGAGGAAGGATAGAAGCTTGCCGAGGAAGGAGACGGATTTGAATTAGGGTTTGTTCGATTAATCCCCGTGAGGAAGAGGTTAGAAGGGATAGAGGATGATTAATTCTATACTTATTACCTTTTAGGAGAGATTAACCGAACAAGAAGGGGAATTAAGGGGGATAATCAGTTCTTTCAACACATGACACACTTCCTCTATTTGTAGGCCGAGACGCTCACACGGCCCAACTTCCATTGGTGTACTGAGGATTTGCTTGCCGCACATGTTTTGATCGCCTCAAAGCCCATTTGACTCACTCTTGGGCTTTGTGATGGTAGGGCTTAATCAAGAGGCTACTCTGGGTACAAGTGGCTTGCTCATGAGTGAATCGAAAGGAGAAAGAGAAGGGCGAGGCTGAGTGCTACAAAGATGAGAGAGGAGATGGAACATGAGCTCTCGCTATCCATGCATGGAGTGAATGAGGAAGAGAGACAAGCAATACATGGAAAGTCATTGGATGGTTGGACGGAGGCATGTCCAAGCTTGTTAGGTCGACGTTTGCACAGTAACAACATCCATATAATATGTCATGAAAACTCAGGTGCTTACAATTTCTAGAGACATCTATTTATAATCATCAGGAGGCAAACATATTCAGGGAACAACCCGGTAGCTCGGACGCTAGCTAGAGATACTATAGATAATACAATTTGGCATATCCTACCTTGTGGCGGCCCTGCACATATGTACAGCGGTACAGGCAGCACGGCACCATAAGATCCCGTTCTACCTGTCTTACGGATTATGGATAAACGGTCGATTTTTTGCGAAAATTTTCTTGAGCTATTTAAGTCATTCGGTTGCGCCCTTAAGTACTAGAGAAAAATGCATCGAAATTAAAGCTCACGAGTGGTTCAAATTACAAGTTAAATCGCTATTTTGGAGGGGCAATTTCGTTCTTTGGGAGACGTACTCGATCGCTCTGGGAGGTCGCGACGCGACGGGCGCTTCCTCCGGTTAAGCAGCGCCACCGCACGCCTCCCGCTGCCGCACGCTGGACCAAATTCTTCCTTTTACAGGAAGCAGGCATCCAAGTAGATCATTTTCCCAAGGCTGAGAATGTCATCATGCTTCACGTCCTTGGCGCGGCGAAGGAAGCCGGCGACGCTGCTGCGAGGACGAAGTCTGCATAGATTTGGTGCTTCGAGCCGGCGAGGAGATGCGCTTCGATGGAGACGGGCTGGATAACTTCCTCAAGGACGAAATTGCCCCTTCCTAATGACCATTAATTTGCTAAGTAATATTTAATCTGGACCACTCATAAGCTTTAATATCCATGCAGTTTTTTCATTGAGGAGTACAGAGGCATATCCCTAAACTCAATTTTATACATAATCCTTCATTCATCAACACTTTATAACACACCTTAAGTCCATAACCAGATTAGAGAACGTAGCCAATAGCTTCCGAAAATATTGGCGATCTACACGCAACCATGATGATAACTAATAAGGCTCGCCCTGTAACAAAAGAATTTTGGCAGCAGACCACTCAAGAGTCAAGACTGAGTTTCAACAAGGATGAGAATTCTGGCATCGTACGGTCACGACGTCTAAGGCATTTCTACTTTATTTTTCCATATTCTTTTGTGCATTCACACATCTTGATACGTACAATATATATAGTCTAATTAATACCCCTATTTACAGACAACGTATATATCCTTCTAAACTAGCCAATTTTGTTGACAAGAAACAGTAATATATTCATGTCATGAAAGGAATCAAATAATTTGATTGGCAATACTGTCTCTGGCTAGCTAATCTCATCCTCACATTGCCAAATATTGAAATATAATCTACTCATTCTATTTTAAAATATAAGTATTTCAACCAGCTATCAACCTGAATGGATATTAATTTTAAAACTGAGGGAGTATATATATTTCAAGATTCCTTTAGTTCCATATAAAAGAGATTGTTACTGAAGATAATGAATTGGGATGTTTCTCATTTTGGTGCATGTATTTCACGATCAACTAAGGCCTTGTTTGAATTGAGTGAAACAAAATACGGAAATTAAAAAAGGAAAATAAAACGGTGGAATGCATGTGTAAAGAAATAAAAAAAACACATGAAACTCTAAGGATGTGTTCCTATTGAGAAGTTGGAACTTCTCCCTAGGGCATGAAAAGTGTAGCAACAGATTAACGTATAATTAATTAATTATTAACTAAAAAACTTTAAAAATAATTAATATGATTTTAAAATAATTTTTTATAGAATTTTTTAAAAAACACACCGTTTAACAATTTAAAAACGTGCGCGCAAAAAACAAGGGAGAAGATGTTGAGAACATATTCAAATGAACACAGCCTAAAGCTACATTCCTTTGAACGACATAGAGAGGAAAGTCACTCATTTTTTGTGTGCATGTTTTCTGAACTGATAAATAAATAGTGTGTTATTTGCAAAAAAATTCTTTAGATTATTTACTTTAAGAAAATTATATTAATCTATTTTTTAAAATTTAAAATAATTAATATTTAATTAATTATACGCTAATAGCTTGTGTTGTTTTACATATCTTCTCTTTTTTTTCTCCTCTCAAACACTAAATAATGTATAGGTGTTTGTAACATAGGAATTTTAAACTTCTTTTAAACTAACAAGATATTATATTCCTTTATAGGTCAAGTAGTCTTATTATTGCTTTCTTCCTTCAAAGGAAAATAATAATAATATAGTAGGCAAAACTTAGGAAAGTTTTCTAAATAATTCTCGGGTCTATTCCTCCGTTTCAAAAGGCCCTATAGGTAAAGAAAAAAAAGGTTTTGAATTCCTGTGTTTCCTTTGAGGCCTAAATATGTAAATACATTTTAGCTCGTAATGCACGTTGGGAACAAAGAACGGAAAATCACGTGCTCTAGTCTCACCATTAGAGCCGTGGTACGCGCAAGGAATTTTAATACGTCCTTAAATAAGGCGAATAGAAGAGGCAAATTGATTACTAGTTGGTTATCTAACAAGCCAAAATATCACACGTGAGACAAGCATTTGTTACGGGACAGACACCAATCTATACTGAACATAGAAAAACTCTCTAAGATATTCAAATTTAATAACGACATCGACTCAAGATATATTTGTTAATAAAATTTAGTCAAAATCAATATCCTAAAACACTTATTATGGATGATCATTTTCAATACAGATATAAACTGACTTTCGATCGGCTAGACTATCACTTGTCTATGCTACAATATACTGTGTTTATTTTCCTATTTGAAAGTTTATGATTCAACTTTATTTTTATTCTAATACTAATTATAACTTTAAGTGGTAGAGGACACTGTACGAATTATTTCACTATCTTATCCTACTGGTTTATTTTAATTTTTATTTTATAACATGTTAATATGGTCAAGGAAAGGTATCGCCTTGTTAAAAAATAATAAAGATGCGGGAAACAAGATCAATTAGGGTGAGCATGGAATAACCCATGAGATTGTGCACAGTTAGATTTATGGCTATTATAGTGAGAGTGGTAAGACCGGAGAAGCGGCGGGGAGCAAGGACACAGCACAACATAATATTACTTAAAATTTTACACTGTTAGATGGACTTTTTTTAATATATTTGTTCTTTTTTAATATAATAGATAGGTAATATTATCTGATCTTATTCTCCATGTACGTCGCAATTTAGGCACGCTAGCTGCCCAACCAAATCACTAATTATGTAGTGTTATTTTGTATTGAATTACACCGTTATTAATCACGCAATAACTTCTAATCGGCAACCAATGCAATTCTGCAACGGATTCTGCAGTATTTCATGAATTGATTTTTTAATACATGTGGCGCCTTTTCAAGTGAAACCCTGTCACTATAAAATGACAATCAGGTGAATAGCGCGTAAACTCGGATGACTCTGCACACTTGTGCCTCTCTCTGTTTTGAATTCTGATGCTCCAAACCAACAGAATTCAGGTTACTGATGAATAGTGATGTCTACTCTCGTTGGTTATCTAGACAAGCAAATATCCCGTAAGCTTATATATAGAAACGTGAGATTTGGAACCGATTGCCTAACAAATCCTGACTACTGCTGACCCAAAAAAACAGGTCTTAATATCCGTTACCATTATTTGCTATCTTGCTACCCACGCACCATTCTTTCTGCGATTTCTTTCATTCCTAGATCAAGCTTAGTGATCTGTCAGGTTGTCAGGCAAGATGAAGCAAGTGCTGGCCATAATAGCCCTGGCGATTGGAATTGGAGCACTAGCTTTCATGGCCATTAGTCCTCAGGTTTGCCATGCTGCAGGAGGAGGTGGTGGTGCTACTACTACTGTGGCGAGAAGCATCTTCGTCAACAAGAAGGGTGGTGCTGGTTTCACCAGGGTACAAGACGCCATCAACTCCGTCCCCTTCGGCAACCACCAGTGGATCCGGATTCACGTCGCCGCCGGCGTCTACAAGTAACACAATTTTTATATTTGCATATACCTTCATTTTTCTTCTGCCTGACGACTGATACGAGACTATGAAAGTGATCTTTTGATATCAAATGAGCAACCGTTTTGATCAGCGAGGTGCATGCTTGTCTTAACAATTTCTTAAATGAAATTGATTTTGTTTCGAAATTAGAAGTTCAGCAATTTTTTGTGATTATGGTTGATTGCAATGCTAATTAATTTTGGTCGTGTCATATTTGTCTTGGTTTGTGCATTAAGGGAGAAGGTGAGCATACCGGTGAACAAGAGCTTCATCTTGCTGGATGGAGAGGGGAGGCAGCAGACGTCAATCGAGTGGGCGGACCACGCCGGTGGCGGGGACTCCAGCACGGCCGACTCGCCGACGTTCGCCTCGTACGCCGCCGACTTCATGGCCCGAGACATCACCTTCAAGGTACGTCGGTGTCGGTCTCTGTCTCCGGCCACCGCAGCTGCATTATGTATTTCACCGTGCACCTTGTCGTCATCGTGGTTGTTTGAAGAACACGTACGGCGCCGTGGCCGGGAGGATGGCGCCGGCAGTGGCGGCGCTGGTGGCCGGAGACCGGTCGTCGTTCTACCGGTGCGGCTTCGTGGGGCTGCAGGATACGCTGAGCGACCTGATGGGGAGGCACTACTACGAGGGCTGCCACATCGAGGGCGCAGTCGACTTCATCTTCGGGGAGGGCCAGTCCATCTTCCAGGGTTGCGAGATCACGACGGCGAGATCGCCGGTGGCGCCCGGGTTCATCACGGCGCAGGGCCGGAGCAGCGGGTCCGACACAAGCGGGTTCGTGTTCAGGTCGTGCACGGTCAGCGGCGCCACGCCGGCGTACCTGGGCCGCGCGTGGCGCGGCTACGCCCGCGTCGTCTTCTACCAGACTGCCATGTCCGCCGCAGTCGTCAGCCTCGGCTGGGACGCCTGGGACTACAAGGGCAAAGAGTGAGTCTGAGTCATCGCCGCCGCCGCATGGTCGGAACTGGCTGATTACTGTGCATGCATGCGTGCAGGGAGACGCTGGAGATGATGGAGTCGGGGTGCACGGGGCCGGGGTCGAACAGGACGGGGAGGGTGGCGTGGGAGAAGACGCTGAGCAGGGAGGAGCTCGCCAAGCTCGTCGACATCTCGTACGTCTCCCGCGACGGCTGGCTCGCCGCGCAGCCAAGGTAGCCTCGGCTCTGCTCCAACGATGGTAGGCAGCGACCAAAGTTGAGGTTGCTTGCTGCATTCTTGGACATGGGATTGCAAATAAAATCCTGCTTCAGAGAACAATTGCTAATTGCACAATAGGAACTGTGGAACCAATCGGATGGTTGATAGATGGAGCTTGAAGCAAGAAAGACATGCAAAATTTATTTTTTTTAATTAGCAAAAATGATGCCTATAGAAGTGGCAAACTGATATCACACACATTACAACACTCTCCAACTGGTAAACACATAACATCAGACAATCTTTTCGTCGAGAGAAAATAGATAGTACACGATTCAGTGAATTTCCGGTATCCTTTATGTCCTAATAGTTCTTGCTTTGACAAAAATCAGGAACAGATCTGAACTTGCAACTAACGTAAAACACACCACCTGTCATCGGTGACCCAATTCTTCTCCCCTAGTTTCATTGACGTTCACTTAATGCAATTTCGCTTGACTTTTTGAAGTGAGTACAGAGCTGGAATACCTAGGTAAAATATAAGAACAATTGAGTCTTCACTTGGTGTAGAGGACATCCTCCCATGGGTGGCGGTAGAGTGGCTGCTTGAGCCTCTTCTGGTCAAAGGTGTGCCTGTGAACAAAGTGACAGATTTGTTCAGCAATGTGGAAATTACAGAAGAAACTATGACTAACAAAAAGGACAGATCTCTATACCATCTATTCTAATGCTAAAGGAAGCAGCTAGAAGATAGAAGCAGACATGCAGCAGGAATAAGACTCACCCGATGAGGCCAATTGAACGGGCAAGCACAAAGAGTCCATTAAGATAACCAATCTCAACAATCTCATCGATCTCTTGTTTGCTGAACATTCCACTGCCAGAAAGAAGATCCAAGAAAAGCGAACCAATCGCACCATCGACATTCAGAACCAAATTGTTAGCTTTTGACAGGGTGTAGGTCTCAACCTGGACAGCGTACTCCATGTATTTGACAGAAGGGAAATGTGTGTGAGCATATTTCTGTAGAAGCTGCACTCTCTTGTCCCTGTTGTCTCTGCTCTTGATCCTAATCAAGAAAGGCAAGTGAAATTTGAGAAAGATCAAACAGTATGATTCAATAAGCTCTTATGTGCTTTTATACTGTCAAATCCATTCTGGATGAAGAATTCTTAGGAAATGTCACGTCAAGCAAACAGATGACATACCTGTGACCAATGCCAGGGACACGGATTCCCTTCTTTTTCATACCCTCAACAAACTCATAAGGCGTGAGACCCTACAAGCAATTGATGCTTACCTATTAGAGCTACTAAGTAACGTATGAAACATGCAGTGATGTAGCAAAGGGATAGGAAATAAGTTGGCTCACCCTATCATATGCATCTTTGAAGTACCGGGCAGCATCATCAATTGCACCACCAAAACGGGGGCCAATTGTCAATAAACCTGCAATATTTCAATAGTAATATTCATAACATATGCTGTAATATATTCAAACAATTGAATGGACAATGTTTACATGTACATATAGAAAAGGCTCACCAGATACCAAGCTGGAAACAAGGTCCTTTCCAGCCCTAGCTGTAACTATAGAATTGTGAGCACCAGATACACAAGGGCCATGATCAGCGCAAAGCATGATGCACATCTGTCAAGACATGAAATCCTTCTAGGATCAAATGAAGACTAAACGACTATCATTCAAAAGATAGATTATTTGTATCATATTTTGCCAATTGCTTACCTCAATAAATTGAGTGCAGTAACGAGGAAGACTGCGCTTGAACCACAAAAGAGAAATAACGTCACCAACTCCATAACCCTGTTCAATAATCGTAGACATGGGGACACCAGCATAGCAGGGTTCCTCGCCTGTATCACAAAAATGCAACTATATTACTTTCTGGTAGGGATAGTATGACAATGATTAAACATGGAGAATATGTGGAAAAACGCATTGCCACCAATCTAACCTCTGTCATCCGAGATAGTGGAGATAATGTGTGTGGGAGCTCGGACCTTCCCACTCTTTATTGCGGTTTTAAGATCCTCTGGAATAGGAGGTGGTGTAATCTCAGTAACGGGAGAGATCTTTCCGTCATCAACCTGGGAAATATATTTAATTTCAGAGGCCTAACACTCATAATACAAATTCTCAAAAAAGTTAAGAAACTTGAAAGATGGTAGCCATGACATGTAATAATAGTACCGCTTACCAATTTCTCAAATGTCTCCTTGATCGCAGTTTCAAGAGCTTCATATGAAGTAGGGACAACTGCCCCGGCATCTTTTAGTGCCTGGTTCTTAGCTTGTGCTGATTCCAACTCACCACCACTCTTCGCACCCTGTTAGGTCAATAAATTAATCAGATGATCTTTTAAAATACTGTTCAACACAGAGATTACTGAAAAAGGAACAGTTTGAAACTTACAGCATGGCCAAACTGCACTTCAGACTTGAATAGACGTGCGCATGTCCCACTAACCCATGCAACAACAGGTTTCTGAACCTTTCCTTGTTTCAGGGCTTCAACGAGTGAATACTCATCTTTTCCTCCAAGCTCCCCAAGAACAACCATCATTTTGACCTAACTCCAACAAACATGATGCACGATGAGATGTTGGTACAGCAATGCTCCAAGAATCCAGACATGGTTTACATAAAATTCATGGATGGAATTATGAGGAAATATTACCTGCATGCTGAACAATCCCCATGTCTAAATTTATATATGGCTGAGTGGGTGCAAAGGCAATAAAGATAGAGCAAGATTATGGTAAAGGAACTGTCTCCGAAAAAATAGAAGCTAAAGAGTGTGACCAAAGAACTAATTCCAACATCTAGCTGATTCAAACACAAGATATAAGTTAATCCCTTGTGCAGGACAAAGATGCCAAGATGCCGAATAAATGTCGTACAAGAAGGATTGCACTAACATTTGTGTAAAAGATGTTCAAATGTTAACATTCAAACCTGAGGTATGTTGTTGAAACGCAGGATGTGGTCTGACAGAGTTGAGCCAGGGAAAACATCCCCTCCAATTGCAATTCCTGAGTATGTTAAAAAAAACAAGTTAGCATAGGTTCAATATTCATGAGATAACCCAATGCAGAAATTTTTACAAATATCTATAAACCAGTTACCTTCATAAATACCATCTGTCACTCTGGCAATGGTGTTGTACATCTCATTTGACATACCACCCTGTTAATGTAATGCAAGTTCAGTTTGTCATTGGGGTTACAGATGAGCATTGCAATGTACATTAAGAGCTAAGATGTGATGGTGCATGTGTAACAGGTCAGATATTTTAACAGTTCAAAAGTTGGTAGCACTGCACATGTGTTTATTTTTTTCAAAATTAGAATATTGTTTTTTTATGGATGGGAAATAGTATGGAAAGTAAAGTTCTTTTGTACAAACAACTTTAACAAAAAAAATCAAATGCATACCGATTTAGATACAAAGCCAACAGATCCAGGCCTGTAAAGCTTGCATTGAATAATGTTGTCAATGGTTCCAGCAGTATCACCAATCTTGAAAGCACCCGCTTGGATTCCTCCAACTGTTGCTGGTCCAATGATGACCTAGAAACAACGACAGTTACTTGGCAAAATAAACGAGAAACATGCAGGCTGTTGCCAGTGCTAGTTTCCTGGCAGGCTATGAAATAGCATGCCAACACCAATATCTGGAATGGGCAAAACACCATCATTGTGTTTGCATATAATTTTATAAGGAGACACTAATTTGTTATTATTTAATTTGTAAGATCTTTATGGTGAGAATCTGGTGCAAATATCATGTTTGCAAAGCAGTTAAATTCATGCAAGGCATAATCCCTACCTTGTTGTTGGCACGTGCATAACTAATTAGCTGTTTTGTATCTGATTCAGGAACACCCTCTGCTATGATGGCTACAACTCTGATTGTTGGCTGCTTCAAAGCTGACATTGAGGAAGCGGCCGCGCTGCAAATTCAGCAAATAAAGAACACTTGTAGTTGTTCTACGATCGTAAGGTTTTTGCTCAAAGGAATATCAGAATGCTAACTAACCTCCGAAAGGACGCAAAGTTGATAAATACATCAGCAGTGGGGTGTGCATTGCAGGCAGCTTCAATTCTGCAAAAAGATAAATGAGTATAAATACATTGTTTACAGACAAACATTGTCATGAGCAATCTGTTAATATACTCATCTATCAACCCAAAACAAGAACTAGTTTCTGTTAATGTACACATGAACTTATATGAGTAGCAGAGAACTCACGTAGGATGAACTGGAATGGCAATTTCTTCTTGTCCAAAGAAAAGTTTCTGAAACCCATCAGAACCAGGATTGATTATACCAGCAACAGAAGGTGTTTCTCTCCCTATAAAGCAGAGTAAGGTCAGTAAGCAAGAGGTAAAACAGAAACAGTGTGCAACATTTCTTAGCCAAGATTGATAGGACAATACATACCACATAGGAAGTCAAAATCAAGCATCCGTTGGATCGGAAGTTGCTTATAATTATAGAATAACGCTTGGGTGGTTTTGGAGAAAATTTGACCTGTCGCCATGGTTTACCTTGCCTGCATGCGAAATGTTATTAGCCTATGATAGAATATACTAACAAGATCAGAAATCACAAGTCTCCACATAGTCCTTAAACTATCACAACACAATGTAGTCATGTTATCATAGTGACTAAGGGTTTGGATTGATGCCATGGCTTCATGAAATGACATAACATTCTCATGTTATATTCACATGCTTAGATAAACTCCTAGACTATGCACAACATTCCACTGGCAAATATAAATAATTTTCAGTTAAAACAGGGCCTAGAGACATAACAATAGTAGTTAAGAAAAATACATTGGAGCATGATCCTGGGACCTATAGAACACAGATCATAGCATCCCACCAACTATTGGAATAAATCATAGACTCATAGTTTCCATGAATGATCTTTATGAGAGAATTACAAAATATTAAAAAAAACATATCGTTTTTGTGAATCATGAATTCTCACATTGTTTGTGTTATCATTCAAAGATGATGTTTGCGGTTACAGCAAGTTTGATTTTTGAAGTGATACTTGCGACATCAAACAGAAGCTTTGAACAAAACCAAACAAAATCACAGAAAAGGTTAAACAATGTGGCACAGGCCTCCTGAACAAAAATGAGGCCCACTGGTTCTCAAAAACCTCAGAAACACAATCATATGACAGAATTGGCTAAAAACTATAATGCCTGCCAAAAATCTCAGTCAATACAAAATCCTCCTAAAAAATGACTACGTCAAACACAAAAATACTTAGCCCAACTATCAGTTTGGTTTACAATTATCAGGCATTAGGAGTATCTCGCATATATCATACTAAAGCTTGAAATCAGATTGTGGCATAAGTACATAAAATGAAGGAGCACAAATCTATACAGAGCATCGGATCTGCAAAATGATGCACCAGAAATTCAATTATCATCGCTGTCCACTTCACCTGCCTAAAAGAAGCGAATATACCCAACAATGACAAAACTGATCCAGTCATGAGAGTCACACTCGCAGTAAAAACTATAACTAACAATAGAACTAACCGAACCGAATCTCAACTTTAACTCTATAAACCCCACGAATTTACGCCTCGCCATATCAAATCCAACCGGACCAAACCACGAGATCTCCTCAGATCCATACCCAAAAAAAAACAGTCCAAATCCCCAGTAGCCGACAAACGCTCGTAAAACCACTGATACGATGACACAACGACTTAAGCCCCTTGATACCAAACCAGGATCGCGCCATTTCCCGGTCGAATTCAGATCAGACACGACAAAGCAGGCAGGTGAGCAGACAAAGCCATTCCCTCCCACACAGAATCCCAAAAACCCAGCTCAACCACCCCCACACGACGAGAGAGATCCCCGCGAGGCAGACGAGTGATCCCGCCCGCCCCGGCGCCTGTGCGAGCAGATCTCAAGCAGATCCGCACCCCAAGCGATCCGGACCACCAACTGTTCGAGCAAATGCCGCAGCGAGAGCAGTAGGAGGAGGCTAGCAGTAGAGAAGCAGTCGTGCGTGGGCGGGCACGCGTTGGGTAAGGCCGGGAAGCTGCTTACCTTCGAAGGCGAGGGCGGAGGAGTCGGGAGGCGGAATTCTCCGGCGAGAAATCAAATTAAATTTGGAGTACCGGAGACGGGAGGGGGGAGGAGAAGGCGGAAAGAGGAGGGTTTTATAGTGGCGGGTAGGGGTTGGATGTGAAGTAGGCGACGCATTTCCCCCTACCCACAGCCCAACGGCGCCGTGAGCATTTGCCTGGACCGGGTCTATGAGCCGTAGGAGTAGCGATGTTAACGGTAGAACAGAGGTAGGGAGAGAACATTAGCAATCATTGACGCTTTTGTTACTCTATCTAGTCACGAAAATTCGTTTTTTTCCGATATAGATGTATTCTCCATAATAAAATTTTGACCATCAATACTATACTCCGTTAGTTTTTAATACTCATCTTATGAAAAAAATATAAATTATATTTATAAGATACTTTTAATGATAAAACAAATCATACCAAAATCAATAATTATATATATTTAATAAGAATAAGAATGGTTAAACATATATTTAAAAAATTAACATTATCATATAATGTAAAAAAACAAAGACAGTATCGCAATTGTCAATAGGTAATACCGACTATAATATTTATATACATAGGTCCTTGGAGTTTTTTATGTATTTGGTAAAAATCACACATAGTACTAAATTTATTCTTCTACTCTATCCAACTAATATACAGCAAACCTAAACGACGAGATATAATCGACAGCTAGCAACGAGATGGCTCCTTGGATCCTAACTCAATGTGGCTTTTGTTTGTCTTATAATTCGATACCCTCCGCTCCTGAGAGACCATTATATTTATATCAACAGATATATTTTTTCCAAGTAGAATTCGAAGAACTCTTTAGCTAATACGATTGAGTAGGTTGATTTGTACTCGAATCAGACTTTACAATCTTGCCTTAATCGAACTAATATGAGGTATGCCATATCTAGAAAATAATAGTAGTTCTGAACTCTATGTAAATTTTCTTCTAACATTTTTATCTTATACATCTCAAAAGCTATATCATCGAAAATATGAGTGTAATCAGAAGATATGTCGAATACGTTAAGTTCCGAGACTGTTGTTCTACCATATGGGCATGAAGACACTATTGTTGGAATTTAAATTTGGATAGAGATCAAAAATCTAGACGTGCTCTATTATCTTGCCAGGAATATTGTCTTACAAAATCTGACGGCAAGATTCATTTGAGGTACGTTTGACATTCCAAACAAAACCCTAGCGTCTTCGTCTTCCTTGTGCCCAACCTTTTTTCAAGCCCTAATTTCCCCTAGCACCTCACACTACCGCCCCAATGGATATTCCCCAATCTAACATGGGAGAGGAGACAATGAAGAAGCTAGTAGTGGAGGGCTCGATTCTAGGCCTAAGGCAACATGAACAGGCACACACCATAACCTACAGTTGGCTTTCTAGTAACTCTTATAACTTTCTGCCAATGCAGATTTATTCCTCCTCTTTCTGAGTTCTTGTCCAACATTCTTAATTTCTATGGAATCCATCTTCTTCACTTGAATCCAAACTCCATTGCTTTTCTTACGATTTTTTTTCATCTTTGTGGAGCCTATCTTGGCATCACTCCCTTCTTGGATTTGTGGCAATACTTCTATGAGCTCTGAGCCATGCAGAAGTTGAGGATCATAGGTCATTATGGTTGCCAACTTTTGATGGTCTCAAAGACTCCTATATTCCAATTACCCCCATTCATCCAAAAAAGATTGATGACAGAGTTGGTTCTATCTTGAGCACACAACTCTATCCGACAGCATCTCTATCCTCACCAAATTCCTAGTAAGAGAGGATGAGTGGAACGAACTCATCGCCCCATCCCCTTCCATCTTAGTATCCATCGATAAGATTCTTGCACTCAGAGTTCTAGCATAAGAGGTCGAATCTAGCCTTTGCAAGTCCATCCTCACCCCACGTATCTATACTTAGGGGACAAAAACAAATCTCGGATGTCACGCTAGGGTATGTAGTATATGTATACTTTCATTTCCTACACTTATCTAACATCAAAATATAAGCTTAATATCACAACATTATTTATGTAGACCTCGATGACGTGACAATCTAGAAACACGTTAAGGAGGTGGTGACGGATCTGTTGAGTATGGCAGAAAATGCCCCTATGCCCTTTTGCGATCTCCTAGCCACCGACCAGGATGCTATTGTCAACGTAATTTCCTACTATCTTAGCTCTAAATCCATTCTTTTTTACTATTACCGGCAACATAAAACTTAGATACTAATATCTTTAGGATCTTCTGCTAGTTCACATCATCGGAGCTTTGTTTGGCCACCAATTCATTGCCATAGACAAAGAGGCAGCAATGGAGGCAGTGGCCTAGGTAGCTGAGCAAGTGAAGAATGCCTCGAGTACTATTGTGGAAAGCAGCGGTACTCAAAAGAGGAAAATGTTGGCATGCATCTAGCGGCACAGCCAAAACTATCCGCTAAACAACAGTAAGTCTTCACTACTATACCAAGCTTATCCAACTAGGGATTTCACTTGAGCAGAATAGTAGCTAACTTTTTTTTATTTATCAATGTTGTCAAACCTCCACCCCAACCTAGGGCTGCTTCAAGCTCTTATGCTCTAGAAGCAAAACCCCTGCCAAGTAAGCAAATATTTGGCTTTAGCTATTTCAAACATTTGTCAATTTCTGGGTCCTCTGTCATTGATCTTTGTTATCTTCCTAGAGTTCCACTCCTTTGATCTCAAACCAATAGTCCAGGAAAAAGAAGGAGACAGGTTCTAAAGTCCCCCACTCTCTTGCCACGAGATCAGTGACCCCTCCTCCTCAACTCCCCTCTCCAACAACCACTCATGTTGCTAGTCTCCAGATGATTAGGACTAGCGACCTTTATATGTAGGGGCGCTTGTCATCTCTATGTCAAGAAATGGCCATATAGGCTATTGCCACCGACAACAAGATGGCGAAGCTCCTAGGAGAACTTGCCAATGAGCAAAAGATGCATCGATAAGCTCGAAGGAGACCTGAAGATGGCGGCGACTGACTATGCCTCCCTACGCTATCTCGTGAAGGACAACGATGTCATCCATAAGGAGGGCAAGAAAGTGCCGAAGGCAGAGAAGGAGAAAAGTGAGAACCTCTGAGAAGGCCTCAAGACACATTATATGTCTTTGAGCATGGGGGTAGAGAGGTTGAGGCATTGAGTTCCCCCACTACCATTTGACGATAAGTTCATAATGATAACCTCATAGAAAGACATAATCGAGAGGCTCCACCAAGTCCTCACTGAGATTACCACACAGATCTCTGAAGAGAACCAAACGACTATGTACACCACCGTCGAGCACACCCTCGCTTGCATCTTACTTCATCGCCCCGAAGTGAACGTGAGTGAGGCAATCGAGAAGGGCTTGTCCAAGGACTGGCGGAAAAAATTGATCGAACAGGTGGACGTGATAAACCAAAGTATGGTGGAGCTATGCTTCGACTTATAATTTTCTTTTTCCTTTTTTGCCTTTCTAGCTTTTATTGTATTAAAATAATAATAGGCCATACTCGGTTAGATTTCAATGTATAAGTAAGATATTTTCCCTTATATCTCATTATTGTTGGTTTTTACCGTAGTGAGGAAAAAGAGAACGTAGTAACCGACCAGCAATGTGGTATGGTTATCATATAAGTGGAAGAATCCGAGAACTCTCCCACTGACCAACCTACGAATGTCAGGGACTCTACTCATGTCTAGGAGTTAGAGGTGTACATCAAGTTCCTTGAGAGGGTGCTTCTCGATACAAATCTACCAATATTATCTATTTTCCTTGTCTGTCCCCGTATTAGATGACTAACTTGGAAATTACTTATGCATGGTAGACTCTAGGTACTCAAAAGAGGCTCGTAACCACGTGAAGGAATAGCAACAGCTTGAGACAAAGCTATAGCTAGAGAAGTCCAACACCGAACTCCAGCTATTCACCAATGACCAAGAGATTGTTTTTTTATAAGAATGGAGACATTTGGGTCTTGCTTATCTAGAGAACACATATAGGCATCTCCAAGCTATCTGCCAAGGACTCCATGTTGAGCATCTGAATCCTATCAAAAGCCATCAGGGATATCTAGACTAGTTCAAGAAGACAAGCAACATTCTTGTCGGGCTTCCTCAACAAATCAATAATCAACTTAGGAGTAAATCCCATCATTCCTATTGATTTAGAGGAGCCCATGTCATTGCCTATATCCAAGACCAGAGTTCGAATTAGATCTTAGGATTCTTGAACTCGGGCTTCACACATTCTTGGTTATGTCCCACCAAGATCGATGTGTTCACCCAGTTTTTTGTAGGCCTTTTGGACAATGCATATAAAACAATAGAGTGGTAGTGACTAGCATGATAATCCTTTCCTACATAGAGCAAACTCAATAAAAGAAAAGACATAACTATTTGTAATATCTGTAATATAAATGTTGTATTTAATTCCTAAGTATACTTTTGAATTGACAAAGTAATTATAGGGAATGTGTTATCTTTATTGTCGATTTCTATTTGTGTTGACTAGGTCCTCAAGCATCATTGAGTACTCCCCTAGCTCCCAGCTGTTTTATTAGAAATTATATTTCTAAGAAGATAGCCACACTTAGTCTTAAACTAAATTGACCCTAGCCCTTGACCATAAGTTCGAACTTGGTCAGACTTACGATATGTGCATATGATATCATAAGAAAATAAAATCATTGTATCCCATGGCTAATCGGAAAAATAGGGCATCCTTTACCTATAATCAGCCAAGGAGTATATATAAAGCGTAGAAAGTGTGTAGCCCGACTAAAATTAGAGTAAGAACACAATGTTGGGGAGCATTATACAACTTTATTCTATATGAAATAAAAAGATACACATATATAAATCTTATGCATAAGACTGACTAATCATAAAATTTACGTATCCAGTCAATGTTCCATGAGATAAATAACTCACAGTCTTTGTTGTCTATAATTTTGTATGCTCCTGGTTGAATTACTCATACCACCATGTAGAGACCCTCACACTTAGGCAACAATTTGGTTTTCCAGCTTGGATCTATACTCTTCTAAGGACGAAGTCTCCTACATCAAAGGCACGAGATCAAATGTATTTTTCATGATATCAAAAAAGGGCTTGCTAATATCATGCTGCTCTAACATCAACATGTTCTCGATGCTCTTCACGTAAATTGATATCGTCTGCATGCTATTCATCTTATTCCTCATTAGAGTAGTTTTCGACTTGTATGGAAACCTAGCGTAGCTCAATTAGGAGCATAGCCTTGGATCCGTATATGAGAAAAAAAAATAGAGTCTCCTTTGTAGCTATTGTCGATGTCGTCTGTGTGGCTCATTGTACTGACTGTAGGTCTTCTATCCGTTATTGATCACAGGCCATGAGCTAGTTGTACACTCAGGTTTTGATGCCTTATAGTACTATTCTATTTGCACGCTCAACATGGTCGTTGCTTGGAGGATGGAGAACTGAGGCAAAGTAGATCTTGATTCCTAAGTTAATATAGTAATATGAGAAATCACTACTTCTAAACTAAGAGCCATTGTCCATTAGTATATGATGAGAAAGACAAAATCTGTACAAGATACTCTTTATGAATTTGATTGTGTTATCACCTTCATTTCTTGCATGTGCATCACTTCTATCTATTTGATTTCTTGTATGTGCATTGCTTCTATCTATTTGATAAATTTGTCGATAGCCACGAATACAAAATTTTGACTGTTGTACCACACCAGGGGGAACAGCCCTAAGATGTCTAACCCCTAGCATGAGAAAGGCCATAAGAGAGATATCATCTATAGGGCTTGTGTTGGAATTTTGCTAAGCTTACTATAGAATTGACAAGGTTCGCAATGCTTTACCAAGTCACAAGCATCTTGCAAGACGGTTAGCTAAAAAAACCTTGTTAAAAAGGTTTCCCAACTATAGCCCATCCCGCAACATGATTTCCTCATATCCCTTCATGGATATCATAGAGAAGGGTCATGCCATCTTCCTGAGAGACACACTTAGCAGTACTTCGTTGGGCGTTCGCTTATATAGCTCATCTCCAATAATAGAGTAGAGCTTCAATTCGCAAACCAACTTTTCTGCTATGATATCGTCTTTGGGAATTGTATTCAATAACAGGTATAACCGAAGAGGAGTTCTCCAATCATTGTTTGCTTCAATGTTGAATATCGTCTCATCAACTTTGTTGATCTCCATAGATGGTGTAGCCTCCATGCCGTTGTTGGCACTCGGCTCTATGTCCACGTCATTGGTGTTGTTGATGGAAGGTTTGGTCAAGACTTCTGAGAAGGTACCAGGTTTCACCGTTTCACATCTTGAAGTTTGTCTAGCGAGTTCATCGGCATCAAAGTTGTCATTGCAATTGATGTGATGAACCTCAATCTCGTCGAAACATCACTCCATTTTTCTCACCTCTACTAAGTACTTTGCTAACTCCTTATTTGAACACTAATATTCCTTGTGCACTTGATTGATGACTAGCTATGAGTCTTCTCTCACAATTAGTCATTTTATTCCAAGTGCTAAGGCTGCTCGGAGTCCTACCAAGAGGACTTTGTACTCAGCAGTGTTATTAAATGCCTTGAAGTCAAGTTGTACTGCATATTTGAGATTGTCTCTAGTTGGTGATGTTAGTATGACACCAACTCCCTCACCTCATCATCATCTAGGTTTCACAAAGTGTGTCGTCGATCTTAGTTTCTGCCTCAAAGATCTAGTCAGCAACGAAGCCATCTAGAACTTGGGTCTTTTTTGCTATTCAAGGGTCAAAATTAACATCAAATTGGTCAAGCTCTAACCCACTTCGCAATGCATCATATGAATTCCTTACTTTGAGCCACTTCTTCGAGTGGGAAGTAAGAGATAAGTATCATCTTATGAGCTTGAAAATAGTGACATAGCTTCCTTGACATCATGAGGATGGCCTAGAGCACCTTCTGGATCTATGGGCATTTGGTTTTGACATTCTAGATTACTTCGATGACATAGTAGATTGGTCATTGTATAACATTACGTTTGACTACTAGGACTATGCTCACCGAATAAGGGGTAGCTGTAATATACAGGAATAGTTCCTCCCAAGGTCGGGGAGCGACAAGAATAGGAGGGTTTAAGAAGTACCTTTTCCGCTCAAGGAAGACCTTCTTGGCTTCGTAGGATAATTCAAACTTGTTGTTATTCTTCAAAATGATGAAGAAAGGCATCCTTTTTCCACCCATTCATGCCACGAATCTACTCAAAGTGGACATGCACCATGTTAGCTCTACACCTTCGTAAGTCCTATCAGTGACTTAATGTCCTCAATCACCTGAATTTTTTTTTGGATTTGCCTCGATTCTCTTGTTGGAGACAAGATAGCCAAGTAGTTTCCCTAATGGTACTTAGAACATGCACTTCTCCAGTTTCAGCTTTAGCCTCTGCCTCTAGATATTGCTAACCTTTTCCTCATGATCTTCAATCAAGAGATCTTGACTTTTTGTCTTGACAACGATATCGTCTTAGTATGCTTCAACGTTTCATCCAATCTAGAATTGAAAAGCACATTGAACTTCCCGTTGATAAGTAGCTTCCATGTTTTTCAACCTAAAAGGCATTTTAATGTAGTAGAATGTATAGGGTTACAAAGATATTTTTTTTCTCATCCTACCTAACCATGCTAATCTAATGATAGCCTAAGCATCGAGAAAACTTAACAACTCACATCTAGTTATTGAATCGATTAGTTGATCTATCCTAGGGGGAAGTGATCTTTTGGTCACACCTTATTGAGGTTGGTGAAGTCTACACACATTCGTTGTTTGTCATTCGTTTTTCACACCGTGACTGCATTTGCTAGCCACTCAGGGTGCAGCACTTCTCTGATGAAGCCTGCATTCTAGAGCTTGTCAATCTCCTCTTAGATAGCTTCCTTTTGATCTAGCGTATATTTGTGTTGTTTCTATTTGATCAGTTTTGCATCTGATTGTACCATTAGTTTATGCTCAATCACTTCTCTGGAGACCTCGGCATGTCGAATGACCACCATACGAACACATCCATATTTGCCTAGAGGAAAGTGATGAGATCAAGTTCCTATTTCTCACTAAGTTCAACCCCGATCTTAACTGTCTTGTTGTGATTATTTTCAAAGAATTGTACCATCTTGATAGCACCATCAGGCTTCGCTATAATCTTGGGTTTACTATTTTCTGAGGAGGTTCTTCTATGGCGGGCAGGCATGGAGTTTGATTGACCATGTCGAAACTCTTTTTATCACACTATACAACAACCTTTGCATTATTAGGAATAGTGATAGCCCCTTCAAGCCATTGAATCTTAACATGCCGGTACGTGTAATGAGACATTGCCATGAATTTTACTAATGTTGTCCACCCAAGGATCGTGTTATATGCCGTGTCGAAGTCAACAACATCAAATGTAATCTTCTCGGTATAAAAGTTGTCAGGGAGACTAAACGTTACTAGCAGCGTGATTTTTCCCAATAGCTTAGAAGATAACTTAGGTGTAATTCTGTGGAATGGCAAATTTGATGGCTTGAGCTCGCTTCAAGTGATCCTCATGGCTTCTAGCATGCTAATAGAAAGGAGATTGATATATAGCAGACCCCATCAATCATGACATGAGTAACCCTAATATTCCTAATAGTATGTTCAACCGCAATAAGATATTGGCCAGGGGTAGCATGGGCTACTGGATGGTCTTCAGCCAAAAATGTTGTTGGTTGATCCAACCACTGTAGCCTCGTTGTCTGTCCCTATGATGTAGAGAATACCTCATGTTCAATCTTTTTATACTCTCTTTTGGAAGAATATGATATCAAACCGTCAAAGATATGAGTCACCATGAGATCAAGAAGGAGGTAGTCATAGTCTTCATTGGATGATTTGGCGACAGAATTTTTCTTCTCGACAACATGAACTCTTTGGTCGAGCTACATAGCCAATTGTTAGGCCATCTCCTTTTGGAAGACTTGGAAACTAGTCAAAAAGTGAGAACTTGTTTTGTGGATTGGGCACCACTTTCAACCTAGTCCATTGCCCTAAGATTCATAGCATCGTTATAATTGGGGTACTCATTTTACAACAAGTACTTCTTCCTTAGCCTTGCGCTTCCTATTTCGCTTTTTCTTCCTAGGCCAGTGCAAGTCTTTAGCAGTATATGTATCATTTTTCTTTGATGTGGTCTTGTCATCCATAACCTTTCCTTTTCCTTTTCTCCAACAAAGAGTTTCATCGATGAGAGCACCTTGTTCGACGATCTAAAATAACTCTGTTGCCATAGTTACTTTTCTTATCACCAACTCATGTATCGTCCATTGATTTTGGATAGTAAACCTGAACGCCCTAATGACAAATGTGTCGGTGATCTATGGGATTATGTTACAAGACTCATTGAAGCATCATATAAAGTCTCGTAAAGTCTCTCTATCTTTCTGTCTCATAGCGTGTAAATCATTCTTGACAACGTGCCTCTTGTATGTCCATTAGAAGTTCACCATAAATTGCTTAGAGAGATTATCCTAAGACTCAATTAAGGACCTAAGTAGGTAGATGAGCCATGACCTTGCAGAGCCTTTGAGTGCGATGGGTAGATAGTTTGCCATTGCATTCTCGTCTACCCTAGCCTCATTCAAGACCGTAGAGTAGACCTGGAGAAATTCATTGGGATCTATGCTTCTATCGTGCTTCTCTACTAGGCTAGGATAGAACTTGGATGGCCACCTCACTTCTCTAAGAAAATGGGTGAACACTGCATAGCCTCTACTTGGTTGAAAAGATGAACAATGATTGTCGTATTGAGGATGTCTTCGAGGATCTGATTCTGATGAAGATGATGATGATAAGGACGATGACGAAGCATTGGGTGAGTTGTCTGGTTCTCGAGAAGGCTGACATCAACCATTACAATCTTCTTATCGAGGTGATGTTCAAGAATCTTGCTGACTATGCCTGCCACTTCGCCGATCATCCTCCCCTTAGTGGTTGTTTAGAGAATGGTCGTGATCTTTGAGTTTATCTCAATGATTATCGCGGTTTTCCCTTCATTCGTGATCCCTTCTGCATCTCTCCAGGTATTCACGCAAGTCATGATCCTAGGGAGGACAGTGTCGCAGTGAAGAATCCCATCGTCGAGAGGAATCCTACACGTTTTTTCGAGCATGATGATTATTTCTGTTGGTCCAAAGATCAGCGGTTCTATCGTCGTTGTTCGAATTATGAAGAGGTAGAGATTTATCACTGGCTGATAGGAATTTTTTTGGGTATCGAGATTAGTGGTAAAGACTTTATCCTCTCAAGCCACTATGTGAACTATGGGTTAGCGATGAGGTCTGCTAGAGGGTAGTCTAGTAAAGAACATGTTGTCACTAGGTGCTACATTAGAGTGGCCCCTTCGTTCTCAGGGAGAGTTGACGTAGATGGTGATGTTCATCTGTGGTCCTCCTCCATCCCGAGATCTTGGGTAGGCTTTTGAGATCCTGGTGATCTTCTCTCGATCGCCCCAACATCACGCCTAGATATTGAATCTAAGGAAAATCCCTTGGATTCATATTCTCTAAGGTTGTGAAGTACAGAGGGTTCATTGGGGTCGATCCCAAAAAGCCCTTCTAGACAATCGGTGTTATAGTCGTTAACCAACTGATCCTTCTTTGTATCACAAGATCGAATCTAACAAGAGTGAAAAGGACAAGTTGTTAGTATAGACCTATCATCGAAAGTGGCTTGTTGGGCGACTTCTATCTAAAATACCCTACACCCTACCAACAAGTGAGAACTCATCTTACGGATGGGACACCGTGGATGCTTCGTTGAAGCCCTCTTACTCAGACGAATATGAATTCTCCTTACAATCGGCTTCAAGATGTAGATCAATAGCTCCAATGGTGTCATTATCACTGGGATGGTGATGGTTCCGAGAAGATAGGTAACTGTTGTCTAGGCTGAATCTTCTAGGCCCGAGCTATCACCACAACCTTCACTGAAAATATCACTTCTCGAAGTCATCTTCGATGAAAATCTTTGGAACATCAGGTCCCCTACCTAGTGCGCCAACTATCAAAGGGTGATACCCGATTACAGTATTTATAGACATAGGTTCGGTCGATGTCAATGTATTTGTGAGATAGTAGCAAAGAGATAGACACGAAAATTTTATATAGGTTTGGGTCCTCTGAGAATGAGTAATAGCTCTACTTCTATTTATATATATTCGATGAAAACCACACAGAGTATAAGGTTGGAGCAATTTACTCTTTTAGCATATCCAACTAATATGAAGAAACCCTAAACGGTGAGATGTAGTCGACAACTAGCAACGAAGCGACTCCTTAGATATTAGCTTAATTTGGCTTGTTTTTGTCATTCTAATTTGTTGTCTTTCCCTCCTGAGAGCTCATTATATTTATACCGATAAATATCTCTTTCTCTAAGTAGAACTTTTTAGGTAATATAATTAGGTAGGTTGATTTATATCCAGATAAATTTTATAGTCTTACTTTAACCAGGTACGGTTTTCTTACTTAGCCATATGTATTTTTATTTGTATGGACACTTATCTATGTGTATTTAGGTATATGGTATTTTTGAGAATATCTTAATCCAGATATATAAGCTATATCATATTTAGAGCATTGACATCACTTTTTCAAACAAATCGATGTGTATTATTTCTATATATCCAATTTATACTAGTTAACCGTGTCGAGATTATGTTTGTGTAACACAAAACTAATATAATAGCTTTAGGGTGTGTTAGGTAGTGATGGTTTCTAACTTTTACAGAAATGTTGTTTTAAAAAATCATCATAATCTATTTTTAAAGTTTTTTAGCTAATATTTAATTAATTATATGCTAATGAGTCACTTCGTTTTATGTGCGTGGAATCAGTTCCCAACCCTCCATGCCAAACATATCCACATATCCGTCTTACTACTACTGCCTCTAATTTTAATATACGGAGTTATTGATTTTTTAAATTTTCATTAACTATTTATCTTTTTTATAAATATTTACTCAACTAGTATCCGGTTATATATAACAAAGTAATTGAATAAATATTGTTGTTCAAAGTTTGATAAAAAAGTCAATGGGTCATATATTTTAAAACGAAGGAAATATCAGCATAATAAATATAACAAAGTAATGTGATGCGTAGATTTAAAATTACAATCTACCACTCTATAACTGTATTAACACATTGATTTTTTTTCTTTTTTCTTTCTTTTGGAGAGAGTTCGTTTTTCTGATAATTGAAGCAATAGATCATGGACATTGCACCGATAGGCGCGCCCATGACCCATATCATACAACACATAACCAATTGGTCAAAGAGAGAAGTAAGGGGAAAAAAACAAGATGATCAATTGTCAGCCGTACCATACCGGACGGTCTATGCGTTGGGTTTAGATAGGTTACGGCTTTAGACGGGAGATCAGCCTGGTCAGACCGGTGCTACCGTCAGCACGTGCCGAGTGCGTGCGGGCGTGTCAGGTTAGTCGCGGAGCCAAACCAACAACAACCCGAGTGCGTCCGGACCCGTAACTCACTGGAGCGTGGGCCCCACGGAACGGAAGAAAGATGGGCCCCGTATGCCAGTGGCCAGGAGTGGCGGGGTGATCTGGTTAGGTCGCGCGCTTTTAATCGGGTGGAGATCCCGAGGCCGGCTCGTGTGGGCGGCTGCGGTCTCTGCGCGGGTCCCACCTGGCAGTGGCTCCCAGGTGGGTGTGGGGTCCAGCCAAACGACGCACCTGCACCGTCGTCACCGGCGTCCAATTGTCACGAACGGTGTATGGGTGTTTTGCCGCAGTTTTGTGACCATCACGGTGGTGTCATGTCGAGCTCGTGCAAGCAGTACTCACTGTCATATCGGTTGGTAAGCCGTATAAAAGTAAACGAGACAATAAAAAATAATTTTATATATTTTATATTTCTACTTTTCATCGCAATTTAAAAGCCAAAACAAAAAAAATGAAAAAACATCTAGAGAAATATAAAATTAAGCTTGAAGATACAAATTTTAGCTGTGACTTAAAACCAAAAGTAAATAATAACGAATGACGATAGTACTTTATACGTTTTGGTTAACATGGGTCGAGGTGGTGGCTGTGTGGCCAGTTACAAGGATGCACGTATAGTTTTAAATCTGTTCTCAATTAGCACATTACCAATAAGTATTCATGCGGTGGGATTATGGATTACATAGAGATAACGAAATTAATGGTGGCTTTCATGTTGGTTTTGAAGGAATTAATCAAGAGAAACCAGGCTCCATGCAAAATATTACTATAACAATCAATTCATTTGCTTGGTGCCCAACGCCCTCTGAAACTGACCAATATTAAACTGCAACCAGACTACATCATCCAGTCTTTTATTTTGTTCTGCTGGAGCCTGGTTGAAAAACCTCATCAGCCGGCCGGTCGATCTTTCGTTAAGAACAATAAAATCTGACCGATCGATCAAAGGCCATGAGCACTTGAACAACGACGTATCAGTCGCCATGTCGCAATCTGGTTGTTAATTTGGTGGATAGCTAGCGGACACGCTCTAATTCGACGCTAACTCCCAACAAAATCAGTAGTTGTACTTGTACATATATGCGTTACAGCTCCACGTTGCATTCGATCAGCTAGTTCTCACCAAAGTAATACTCCTATTGCCCATTTCTCATTGGAATATTTGGCTATAAGTTGGTTGGCTGCTGGTTGGCATACATGGACCCCGTTTTGTTGTTTTACCAGCAAGACTACAGACCCTTTCTCCTTTTTTTTCTTTTAACTTTTTTTGCAGAGCCATCAAGTAAAAGCAAGTCCAGAGAAATGTCTAATGAGAAGACAAAGAATGATGATGGTAGTCCGTTACTATTTATATCCTAAAATAAAGTATTTTTAATTTATTTAGATTTATAACTAGAAATAATTATATTAATTGTTTAGATTCATAGTAAAAAATAATTATATTAATTGTTCATATTCATACATAGTGGAAAGAGTAGTTATTGGCATAGGCACTTCCGCACTTAGGCTGTGAAAACATGTCACTAGAAGATAGACAGTTAGGCTGTGGAGACATGTCACTAAGACATCGACAGTGACAGTTAGGCTGTGGAGACATGTCACTAAGACATCGACAGTGTGTGAGTATAGTGGCATGTTACGAATTCTTAGTTATAAAAAAGTTGTTGAAAGCAAAACCCATCCAGTGTCACGTGTCAAATGGTTTAGTGCATGCTACATTATTGTATAAGAGCAACTAGCCCATGGTATCATGTCATTGAACAACATAGATATATTATAAACATACCCTCAGCCTGCGCACGGCTCTCGAATACTTGCTTGTAGGGGCCAGGCCACACGAGCTCTTTAATCACTTGGTTGGGCTATGTTTGCGCGCTAGGCCATGTCTTTCCTTATGCTCCAGTCGAGCAACATGCTTGCATGCCCAGCCAGGTTGGACCGGTCAAGGGGATGGAAGCACATAATAATACCTTGTGGCGTTACAAATTTAAGATATATTGAAGTTTTATCAAGTATATAATAGAATCTTCATTCATGATATCTCGGCTATCATAATGTCCCTATAAAAATTTGATGATATATTTATGATTACGCAATGATACTACATTACATTGGTACTTAGATATCATAGATATTATATAGGGATATCATCCAGTATCATGAATGAATCACAAGTACCATCCTATATCATGTAATATTATCTAGGTATCATCCTATATCATGAAAATCTGAGAATTTGACATAAAAAGAAGAAAATCACAACGCCAAAAGTAGAAAACGAAGAAGAAAAATAATTCCATGGTACCCAGGTATTACGGTCTCTATAATTTCTTTTGATGTTATGACACCATTTGAAGTTTCATTATATCTTTGTGATACTTCAAGGTATCATTGATATTATATGAAGGTATAGCCGAGTATCACGAATGAGTATCGTCCTACATCCAACAAATGTATCATCATGATATTATAGAGATCGACAGAAAGCTGCATAGTTTCAATTGAAAAGGAAGAAAAATGACAAAATAAAATAAAATAAATAGAAAAAATAACTCAGCCCATGGTGCCACACTCAGACTGACCACCGCCCCCTCGCTTGGCTGTAGTCTTGCCTCCTCCCACATGTTGCCCTTGCACGGGCGCCATGTCGCCTCCACCAGACAAGTCGTCCCTCGCCCGAGCTGTCAGATTGTCATCTCGCCTCCACCCACCACTGGACCAAAGCTCAACTGCCGCTGGTCCGCGGACTATGCCCTGCTGCCTGCTGCAAGCCTCGCACCGCCCAGTTGCTGAGTTGCTCTGGACCTGGTCATCCCAGCGCATCCAATTGCTCGTTGCTTGCTTCTATCGACCAACTATTGTGTACTTGAAGGGACAGGCTGAAACAAAACGTGAAGGGATAGGGAGGAATAGAATGTTAGGGAAGTGGTTAGAAAATGAGTATGTATGCCGTTCTAGACATTACGAAGTCCTGTAGTTTTTCTGTTACTGTATTAGACACTTTGGTAATAGTGTTTGGTCACTCTAAGCCTAGAAGGCTTGGTCTTAATCCATAAATATTTCTGATAATAAAGAACTTATTAGGCAACATACGGATTATTTTAGAAACATCTACTGCCGATTTTCGTTTTGATTTGTAATATGTACATAATGGGAGTATCAACGGCATTATATGTGGCCATTGCCCTTGGAATTTGAAGCATGCATGGGCATCAAGTCTAGTTGATGAAGTCATGAGATCCAATTGATAATTATCTACATCTGCTACGACTGGATTCGGTCCACTGGCCACGAAGGAGAAGAGAAAACTAATTGTAGTCCACGTTTTAAACTTTCATTATTGGTGTAAAACAATTATTGCATAAGAAACCACTTGAATTGCCAAGCAAATCCTTGCCAAATATGCAACTTTGATAGTTTAGAATACTTCTTTATATTTATTTTTTTATATATAATACTTTTTCCGTTTTGGGCAAGCCTAATAAATTACCCTTACTCATGTACCTAATTAAAAATTAACGAACCTAAGTACACTAATTATATATAATGATTTCAAAAAGACACTATACTTTAGAGTGTTAATATAGATTCACGTAGAAAGTAGTAAAAATGATTTCAAGAAGACACTATACTTTAGAGTGTTAATATAGATTCATGTAGAAAGAGTACTTGACAAGTTTTTAGTAGAAAAATAATACATACGTATAACATATCTCAACTTTAGTCGAATCAAAAATGACCGTGAGTAAGAAAAAAAAGCTGAATTATTTAGTGCTTGACAACTCATAAAATACTAATACGATAGAGATAAAAGCGAAGCCTAGGTTAGCCTTATCCTCTGGCTTGCATAAAAGAAGTTGCCAAGTCAAAATGACATACATCTAATATGTCTTCGACTAGGATTTATAGTCACCAGTATTAAAAAGTCACACTAATTATTAAAATAAAAATTATAATATAAGCTGTGTAAGTTTATATTTTCTTTTGAAGTTCTTTAAAGAGAAATTTATTTACTACAAAGTATTTTTAAAAAATTTTGGCCTATTTGTTCTATACAAATGTGTTTATAATAAGGATCTTATTAGATATATTTGCATAGATATATTTGCATAGAAGTATTTCCTTGTAGTGAAACTGCTTAAGGAGAAGATAACATCTTAACTAAATAAAGTTAAATTTTGATTCAGGATAATTAAAGTTTTTAATAAAAAAATAAATAAGTAAAATATGATAAGTATTGAGTAGAACGTTAAATCTTCCCTAGATACTAAAGATAAAAAATTTCTTAATTAAGTAGTATCTTAAATAGCAGTGAACAGTGCTATTTACTACTGATAGTGTTAGCACTGGTGTTTTTAATATGCCAAATTGTTAATCAATAATTTAATCAGTAACCAAACCATATATTTATTAACATTCTGTAATCCTATTTTAGTATATATCCTTTCCCATTCTCAAATACTAGTCACTGTTCACTGACACTGATTTTTAAATAGATAAACTATAATGAGCCAAAATGCAATCTTTATGTTCAGATGCAAAGCACCTCGATAATGCAACATTTTTAAGTATTTATAATTTTTATAGAAAAGACAAGCAAGTATTTATAATATTATGTATTGAAAAGACAAGGGTCAGAATTTAAACACGAACATTGTCCTGTGACAAGTACTTCTCTTTCCACAAATATAAGAATTGCTAGCATTCAAAATTTATCTATAAATGCTTAATCCTTAAAATACTACTTGTCCTATTTACCACCCCTCATATTCAGTTTTCTTCTCCATCTTTTAACTCCAAACATCTCTCATTAATGAGGTATCAAATATTTGTTGTCTTCATCCTTATACTTTTGCCTTCATCCCTCTCAAAAAAATTATAGGAATAGTTATATTTATGGACAAAGGGGTATTTTGGGAACAGGATAACAAGATTTTAACATCGCAGTTTAAAACATGAAAAGTTAATGACAAAGTAAATGACAGTATACTATGCCCTAAGCAAATGCCAACGTGTTTATCTACAACATAGTAGCATAAACGAGACAAGACATTACGAAACACTGAGCTGAGTCTAGATAGATCAGGCTCTCAAAACTTCATCTGGCGCCTGAAGACTGTACATGGTACTATCGTACAACATTTCGAATAACTACTTGCCCAACATTGGCATCAAAATTTGCAGTCGTTAATAGTACGGAGAGTAGATAAATATCGACTGTCAGTTTTTATCTGCAAAATTACCCCTTTGAAATGCAAAGAAACGGTTATTTTCTACTCCTGACGTGATCAATTTGGCAGTACCCGTTTTTTCAACACCTAATCTTAAGCTGATTAATGCCTCACGCCCTCTTTCTCATGATTGTCTTTCTTGGCTCCTTTTTGGTCGGCGCAGCCACAGAACCTAGGGTAGTCATTCCCACAGCACTTTGGTACAAGTCTTTTAGCCTACAAGCATCAATGTCATATCAGTTAAAACGATTCCTACGATCATAAATGCTTCAAGTTAGAACAATGAAATTTACAGTGATAGAGCAGGAACCTTGGCATGCTGATGACCAGTGCAATCACGGAAACTCCGACAATAAGAGGGAACACAGGGGCTGGAGTTAATTCCTGCACAAAAAAGAAAATTTTATTATATCCTAAACAGCCACAGTTCAATTAGCTTAAGAACAACATAACATCTAGTACAGGACGTGTACAAAGATTTATTGGTGCTGATTAAATAAGAACCTTAATATCAGTATAGCTATCGCTAGAAATAACAGAAAATTACGGATTTAATCATTAGATTTCAAGGTTAGAAAACAGAAGCAAATCAGTGTAAGCAGAATTGTGTTACAGTGTTCATGCTTGTGTGAGAAATTACCTGTTTGTGATGTCGCTCTTCAGTTTTATATTGAAGAGGACCAACATGAATCTGAGGTTGCTTGTCCAAGTCAACTTCAATTATCTCTGACTCAAATCTATGGGTATGTGATGGAAGACCAGAACGAAGCTGAACAAGATATTTTCCTTTTGCCAAATTCTGTACTTCAAAGTAGTACGAGAGAGGAACAGGGAGTACAGATTCTATTACAGAAGGGTCTGCGGCTGATCTAATTTCAATAGACAGATATGGTTGCAACATGTCAACATCATCTCCCTCCACATGGCCACTCAAAATTGTTACTTCCGGTCTTTCAAAAACAACAAAATCAATACCAGAGATGTCATCTTGACCAACCTGTTTATGCAATTTGTTGATAAGCATACACGATTTCAGAATACAGGTAGTCATTCAAAAACGTTTTTGCAGTGTTGGGATGTGTAAATGTTGTGTGCAAAGGGCATAAACGATAATTGTCAAAAAGTACCACTTACATCAATTGACACATATTCGGGTGAAGCACGCTCAACTGCTGCAAACCTGTGATCATCTTTTGCAACCACTCTTACAGAATAAGTTGAGACAGGGACGAGTCCTCTAAGGCGAAACCTACCAAAAGAATCAGTAGTAGCTTCCTCATAATAACCTCTTGATTCAGATCTTGCTTCAACAAACACCCCCTCTTTTGGTTGGCCAGTCAGCAGTGTTACAGAACCCATGGCACTACATTGAAATATTGGTCGATTTAGTGCAAAAGTTTGGTTGCAGTAAAGTTAGTAAGACGTATTGACAAAAAAATGCTGTCAGCAGACAAAGCATGGGCTAGATTATAATTGATTAATTCAAAACACTGCACATATCAAGCATTAGATAGCTCAAACTAGCCCTTGTATTAGTCAGTAATGGTGAATAATTAATACATAAACTTTACCCAAAAAATTAATGTTGATGTGAACTTAAATATAGAAAGGTGTGAACTGAATTCCATAAGGCAAGAAGTGGGGAGCAATTAAAGCACAAAAAAAATCAGCTGCACAGAATTGAAAAAAGAATACCTGTAGGCAACACGAGTTGCATGGAATTCAACCTCTCTAGACTCACCAGAATTGAGATCAATAGCAACTGCTGATGGATTAAATTTATATTCCTGCAAACAAAACACCAAACCATTAAGGCTCTACAGAAAAGAATCTCAAGTTTTATTTTATCATGCAACTCATATTTATGTTCAAACACTATCTGGCTTGAAAAGTTCTCATAATTAGTTCAAGTATGAGTGTATGACATCCGCAAGTCTTCCTGGTGAGACCAGGCCATGCTCAATGCATAACAGGGACTCAAAAGAAAAGATAAATTCCTTGATCTTTTCCTTTCAGAAATTTGACAAATCAGTTAAGAAGATGAATTGGATACTGCCCCCAAATGAACTATTCTGACAGACGAAGGTTGTAAAAGCTGAAAGAACAAGCTAATAAACACATGTTGCATTTTGCTAATGAATCATGTCATTCAAAAGTAAACTCCAGCCCACATTTTGGAAAAAAGAAAATAGAAGCCTCAATAAGAGTGAATGAAATATGCATCAAGCCATCGAATGAATATTGTAAAAAAAAATAGCCACTGATATGCTAACAGACTCATTAACATGTAACATCTGATGTCAGTATGTTGGGATTGTTTAGAAGAGATTTAAGAGACGGTACAATTTGCAACACAGAGGGAGAGAGAGACCTTGAGAAGAGGTCGGAGATAGAAACTTCCAGGAAATAAGTTACCAAAGCTGAAAGTTCCACCAGAACCACTGACAGAATTATTTCTGTAGCCTTCTTCACCACTCAAAGACAACAATACAGATGGTAAAAGCTTGGCATCTTGTTCACCATAAATCCATACCAATATCTGACCAAGCTTCTGACAAGAAAAGGTGTACAGGCCAGTTTGCTTTAGATGATAGCCAGCCTGCAGGAAAGTTGAGAATGATATCAGAGTATATCTAAGCAAAACATGTTTGGTGACTGCTGATATTAAATGTTTCCATATTCCAGTTATGATTAAACATGTAGCTCCTATATAATATTGTCACAAGGCAGAGGCAATGAACACCAGTTCAGTATTTCACATTTGTCACAAGTTTCTCAACTGAAAATAATATAACCAAGCACAATTTTCTATTGGAAACTGAACTAAGGTAAGGGCAGTCGGCAGATAACCCTTTCTTACAAAGAAGTTTAACCAGAATATGCAATTGCTAATTATTGGAAAGGTAATAAAAACAAGCAGACACATATATACTACTTGTTTATTTATGTCTAATTTGAAGAATGGGGTATGCAAAAATCAGTTCACACCACAAACAAAAAACAGAAGGTGGAAACTGATTCCGTCAAAAGAAAGAACTGAGAAAATGACATTAGGTCAGTAACTCAGTACGATGTGGTCAGGGTAAGAAATTCATGCATATAAAAATGAAAGAGATGCAAAAACCAAGGCTTTTTTTCTAAATTCCTAGTTTCTATACCACCATAGCCCACCACCAGTTGCAATCTGCAGGACAGACAGAGTTTTTGTTCTTTGCCGCAAGCAGTGCTTACGCAATGATTTAGTACCATACCTAACTGCAGCATATGGCCAGCAACTCCAGACTCTAGCATCTCGTGCTTGTGTAATAAAGGGATTGATTAATGTAAATATGCTTGAAAAATAATACAGACCTTTGAAGCTTCCACTGTATATCCAATATCATCATACAGGGGACCTGCAAAGAATGATCCCTCGGAATTTGTCTGTGTCTCCATTGCTACATCCCCTTCCCTCAGAGATGCATACTTGCTCTTCCCTGCTGCTAGGATCTTGATGTCAACATCAGAAATTGCAGGTGACACTGATCCTTCAAGGTATAGACCTGTTTTAGCAGTTATTGAAGGAACAGTGCCTTGGCATCCATTCACAGCTACCAAAAACTGCAGGACATATCAAGAACGTATTAGAACCTGGGTATCACTTGAAGTGTTTATCAATCAAGAGTCGCTCACCTGCTGACTTGATGGATAAAAGAGGATCTTTTTCCTTCTAGTGCTTTAAAGACATGGAATAAATTATCAAAGACAGTATAATAGATAAAAAAGTTATTCAAATGTTCACTGAGCAAAGAAATCAGAAAGGTCAACAATCTGGAAGGGAACCAAAAGTACTATGGACAAACAATATACCTATCATCACAGGGAACAAAAATGAAGTCCTCCCCAAAGTCAGCCCAAATGGAGTACTCAAAGGCCCTAATGCCATTTTGATAACTCTTTCCAAGAACAGGTGTGGTAGAGATTTTTTCAATGAAACTCCCATCACTCTTGAAGACATCAACACCAATATCTTCAGATAAATCAATTTCTTCTTGAAGGGAGTGCATCTCCACATGGAGTTCACCTCTTACAAGATACTTATTTGCACTGATATGAACAGGCTAAAAGAGAGAACTTTTTAGCATTAGTGTGCGAAACTAAATGTTGCATGGACAAACGTAAGCACAAAGTATGCAAGCAGCTCACCATTGGATTCTTTGTATCAAATACTACTGGCAAGCTCCCAAAGGAAATGCAAGAATTAATTAAATGAAGCTCATGTTGCCCAGGAGTTTCTATGCAGATCCTTTGTGATCCTTTCTGCACAATATTAAAAGTATAATATGTTAATTAAAAAGTAATACTACTTCAAACACGTTCTGGATTCATCAGTCCCAGGGATGAACCTTTATCATCAAGTCAAGTTTAGAAGAGTCTGGATGTTGAATGTATGCTTTGGTTTCATGAGTTGAGACTAGCTCTACCCAATAGCCCTTCTGTACAAACACAATGTCCGTCACATCATCAGAACCGACATATACATCCATGACATTTTGGTCCCAACACCAATCATCCTGTGCAGCGGCCTCAGATAATGAATGCTTCACCTGGAATAAAACCATATTAAGAATAGTTAAGAGATGAGGGAATGAAACAGAACGACCATTAAACAATATTTACCTCTAGACGATACTTCCCAGGAAATATTTTTTTGAATGCTAAATTAACATTATCTTGCTCCAAAGTAACTGTCTTCTTTTCCTGCTCGATTCCCCCAGCTAATCTAACGAGTGAGAGCAGAATATTTTGGTTGCATTGCTCTTTGCACAGGACCTTACCATGAAGGTTGACTTGTGACTGTTCACAAAAAGAATATTCCGATATTATATCAAACTATAACCTCAATCAAGCCCGATGCTAGTTAAATAATCTTTCTAAAACAAAAAACAGAACATACATAGGTAAAAGTAGCATTCTTGGTTACCTGAGAGAACTCGATATCAAGCAATGGACTGTTGACATTGACATCAATAAATCCTGGTGAAAACATAAGACTGGAAGAACCTTCAGTATCTACAGGTAGGGCAGATAAGCGGTATTCACCAGCAAGAACCTGCAAGTGCAACAAACCGACAAAATTTCACAAGCATATAAGCAACCTTCCTAACAAGAGGATGCTATTCACACATAGAACGCACAAGTAATCACTCATTGTCCTAACTGGTAGAAAAAAGTTTAGTGCAGTTTTACTTTGGCTTGTCCAGATTCATAACTAGGTAGCTATATTTTGGGATGGAGGGAGTGAAAGATAGACCATATCAGAAAATTCTGAAGCATATGCATGCTTTGATTTGCATTAAATCATACAGGGATGCAATATCCATATGAAGTAATTAAATATAAATGAATCGATTGTCATTAGCTGGAAGTATAAGATAATTTTTACAGTAAATAAAAATAGCATCATACCTCAAAGCAAAATCTTCCATTTTGGCTCACCAGTTTCTTCTGTGGCTTTACATTTTCAGGCCCATGTGTTAAAGTCACCTACCATCCCCATCAAAATTGTAAGGTAAAGTTTTTATGGTGGTCTATCATTCAAAACAAAATACCAGGTCAATATATTACCATTGCTTTGGAATTTGGGGTTACTGTTCGAACAATACCGCATACATCATACCGAATTGATGTGATATCATCAATGCTAGCCATGTTTGGTAAAATCTAGTGGAAAAAAAACAGTGTTTAGTCAAAAAGAGAAACCTGAGCCATTTAGCTGGCATTTAGCAATTTAGTATGTTCCCTCAAGAAAACACCGTTACCATGAAATTCTCCAAACGGTTGAATTTATAATGATCCTTCTCAACAACAATAGTATACTTCTTGGAGGTAACCTATAAAAGGCAACAAAATGACTATGTGGTCAAATGGAACTAATAAATTAGATTCAAAATCATTAGACAGTGCACAAGCTATAGACTTGTTTCTATTTTTTTGTTTCAAAAACTTGAGCAATGAAGTGCTCACAAAAGTGAAATTATGAAACTGCCCATATTCCAAATAATCTGAATGTTTTAGTTCCTAGTCATTTTATGCCCTGAACTGAACAGGGAATGGTGCAGTTTAAAGGTAATGCTGTTTTATGTGCATAACATATTCCACTAGTATTACACTGCAGCGCGCAAATTAATCTTATGCATCATCAAGCATAATTTTAAACTACAATAATCTTATGCATTCACGAATCAAGAACTTTATACTACAATTTTATGAGCGATAATGGCAAAAGGTTGGTTATTCAGCAAAATACTGCACCTTTGAGTGATTATATCAGCAAGAACTAACAAAATGTTATGACACATCTAGAGAAGCAGAATAAATTGACAGGAAATCAAGATATGCAGCGTGCATGTTGACGGGGTGATATGACAGTAATGGACCATGAATTACCCACGTGGAAACCCATAAGAACCTAGTTGAGAAATTTTGGAAAATACCATCATAGATAAGTGAGTTGCAAAATACCATCATATGTGAGAATGACACGCATGGCCTGGACACATGTCAATGGCACATGCGGTGGCATTTTCCAACACCATGATTTTTGGTGGTACCAAGTAAATTGGCCCAAAAATACAAAAGTAAACTCTATTGGTCTCACACCATAAGTCTAGCACTGTCCATTGATCATATTCTATGAAGTACAGGGAAGTTGATCAGATTCAATAATTGCTTTAGTTTATGTAAACAAAGTTCCCTAAAATATCCTTGAAAAAAAAAAGAAACCTAGGGATTAATTCTGCTAGATTAGATCTCTCTTGAGTAGCCCAAATGGGAAACAGAAAGGAATAATTAAAACAGTGTTGAAAATAGGCCATCGCTTTCCACTGTTTCCATAAATGCCGAGTTTATGTCAACTTTGGTGCTTTGAATTAGTGATGCGCTTGTTCCTTTTGTTTCAATATTTTTGTATGGGTGTATAATTCATGCATTCCATCAATAGATTAAATTCTTTTACTGTGGACTTTGTCATGTATATCACTCATAGTATGAAAAAACAAACCAGACCAACAGTTTAAGATATACATGAGTTCAATTTTTGCAATCTTCGACCACGAATATATAAGAAAGTGAACATATCATGATTAGCTGTATCAAAACTGTAAAGAACAGACTTCTTGTGAATAATACATTCAATAGATTTCTTTTTGTAATCTTTTGCTTATATAAAATTATCAAAATTAGCACTCAACGGCACAGGCACACAGCTTCAAAACTCTATCATTTCATGTTCCACAAGGCTACATTTTTATTGTAGGGTGTTCACATCATCATGATATGCAAAACTTTTGAAATGTGATAACTTTGCCCAAGCGGATTATGGCTAATTACAACAAACATGCAGTTAAAGTGCAAAATCTAGGATTCTACATGAGATATTATAATCCTCTAACTGCAGTTCCTAAACAAAAAATGGATTGGATAGTGATGAAAAGCATATTAACCTTGGGTTTCCAAATTGGTCAACATATTTATACTTCCCAATTTTCAGTTCTTTTAGTGGATTTGTTATTTTCTTTCAATTTTCAATAGTGCTCTAAATAAATGTTGTATTCTGCACGCTTGTACCACACCGAACTTGGGTAGATAAGAAACAAATTACCCAACAAGTATTTGAATACTTTAAGAAAAAACAAAACTGTCCTGCACATTGATATAGAATTATTCACAACATTACGATGAAGATAGGTTCTAAGAACAACGTATGTGATGGCCAACAATTCAATAGGTGATAGTACCTGATCAAGTCTGTAATACCCAAGATTGTCTGTTACAGCCCTCAACTGACCATCCACGATAACATTAGCACCTTCCACACCAGCACCATATCCATCAACAACATGCCCTCCAACAGAAAACCCAGTAACCTAGTAAGATATAAATGAGCAATCGCTAGTCAGCTAATGGATAGAAGGTCCACTGTAAGGAGTGAAAAAGACAGGATTGAATATCTGACACTGATGAACAGATTAAAAAAAGAACATATCAAAACTAAGATGCTTAAGCAGCTAAAAGTTTGGAAATGTCAAGTCTACATCAAGCTATCACATAATCCAACATCTGCACCCAATTAACCTTGAAATATTTTTTTATTGAATGGGCCATACATCTCCATTTCACATACCCGTTATTCAGCAATTATGCACTAATTTAGCAGGTGGTTAACTTCAAATTATGTTTTTTATCCGTGATGTCAAATGATAGATAGCCCTTTCTTTTTTTGTTGCCAACTAAAGATTTGATCCCTTTCTTTTTTTGTTGCCAACTAAAGATTTGATCATAACTTCATAGTCCAAAGCATGGGACATAAAGCAACTTCAAGCATTACCTGGAACTTTTGGGGGATAGTCATATGACTGTGCTCAACAGAAACAAGCAGTGAAGGGGGAGAGACATCAAAAACAGTATTTTCCCCTTTGTAGTACGGCAACAGCTCATAGCTACCTGCAAATTTTGTAGCAAACAATAATCATTTGCATTTAAAAATCACCTCACGCTCACAAGCATGCAGTACATACAAAATCATCTATTAGCAAATAAATTTCCATATTAATCAAACATCAAACAAGTTTAGTAACATGCATTTTACACTCGTAACACTGGAAGAGCAAACATTAAGAACTTTTACAGTTTTTGACTAATCCAGTGATAACTGTTGCATTCAACATTTTGAAATAAAACAAAGGGGGATAGATTCATCATATGCCATTGAAAATTTACATATTTCCTTATTTGTCACTCATTGTCCCCTGACATGAGAGCCTAGAGAGACATTAGTGGCAAATAAGGGATCGCATGAGTTGTCAGTGGCAAATGAGGAATAGAAATTGTATAGGCAGAATAGTGTACAGTTCTCATATAGTAATCGGCTAATAAAGATTTTACCATTAGCATCGGATGAGGACAAATTGTGCATGACCATGATCAAAAATAGTGCCAAATTGCAAAAAATCACGGAGTTGGAAAAGTTGGAAAATACCATAGTATGTGTCATTGACAGATCGGTACAAGCACAACATGTCATTCTTACATACGATGGTATTTTGCAACTCACGAATCTTTATGATGGTATTTTCCAAATTCTCTTCTTATTTAGGGATGATTTTTGCTACTTAAATGAGCAGCTGAGTGTAAAACTATTGCTTCCTGAAAATGACATCATAAGATGTGTCGAAAGGATGCAACGAAAACATATTAAACAAAGGAATTCTATGAACCAGTTACAATGCACTATGAATTTTAGGCAGGTTGAATACGTAACCAACTTACCACAAGGTAACGAACTAAATGTGAACTTTCCATCAGCACCAGATACTGCATGGCAAAGAGCACCTTCCCTGGGTGCATTACTAATACTTTGTGGACAAGGCACCTCTGTTACGTCATTTGAATATAAATACAGGTGAACTCCCAAGATTGGATTTCCCTGGCATGGAAGATGCATGGAATAAGTCAATCTGCAATTCAATGAACAAAGAGATAAAAAAAATTCAAAATGGTCTGTTCAATATTATGCTTGTGACATTAGTTATGATGGGCTGATGGCACAATCACTTGGTCCCTTCAATACCTGTGCAACTACAGAGCCATAAATATTATATCCAGATACAAAGAAGACATCATCTGCAATAGCATTTCCAAATCGCAAGTCCACCTACATGTAAAAACATGTACAGTTGAAATACAATACAAATGTTGTGACAAAATCTAACAGCATATAAGCAGATATGAAATACTAACCTTTGATGAACCCCTTGTCTCAATTTCATAGTTAGGATGAGAAGCACACAATTTATAGCGCCCTGGACAAGAGTGAGGGTAAACATAAAAAAGGTGTTAAGAATGAAAAATCTCACAATAGCCTGCAGGTCAGGACAGATCAAAAAAGGTCTGAACAAGATACATGGGGATATCTTGTGTATGTGAGGTGAACGCAGAACCCTGCCAAAATCTTTTGTCAAACAGAAAGTAATATTTGGGTTGAGCTGGTGCCCCATGCCGCTAATAAGACCAATACAGAGAGCTGAATCAGAAAGCTGGTAATTGGATGAAGGTAACAATCCATGACTTGTTGGAACAGGGATCATATCCTACCACATGGTTCACATGCTTACATAAGGTTGAAGACCTAAAGGCATGTACAAAGGTATTAAATGAACCAGCCCATAGCACTGCCACATAAGTACTTAACTGAGATGGAGTTGAAACTTGAATAAAGGGGGAGAGAAAGTAGCTGTCTGTTCATGAAGAGACAGTTTTCCATGAAATCTGAGTGTAACTTGTATTAATTGTGCTGGCTCATAAAAGAGACCACTATTGTATTTGTTGTTTTTAGTGTTGTTTTTAGATTATTTGGAGTTTATTGGGGTTATCACTTGACTCAATTATTTTACATGCCCTAATGGGCTAATTGCATAAACTTTACAAGAAAATATAATTGGTAAGAAACAAATAAAATGAAGAGTGTAAATCTAAATGTATGGCATGAACATCAGTAAATTACTTGTTCTAACATTTACAATGGAGTATGAAAAAAAGGAAAGATCACATCAATGGTACCATAAACGAAATCCACGTCATTAAATTCTTTGTAGGGTACTTCCACTAGTCACGGATACATATCACTTTGCAGTCAAAACTTTTGAAGCTTTAAATATCAATGTATTTTTAAATATTTAGATTTGATACATGAAAATCATGTGTATTTGTCTCAAAAGTAACTCAATTATTCCCATGGTATTATTATAACTTTATAATGTTTTATACATATATTAAGATAGAGAATATTAGCAGTTAAAGTTGTGTTTTAGGGACGATGTCAACATGGCCACGTAGGAAATGAGCAGCATTCCTCACATCAAACTATGTATGCACATATATGATACAGTTTTCTACACATGAAGGATATTAAATAAAAAGCAAGTCAAACCTGGAATTATATTTGCAAATGAATATTCTCCTGTAGATGATGTTAAAGCAGAAGCAACTAACTCATCAGAGTTTGTCAAAAGCTTGACTTTGACACCAGAAGGTCCTCCATATTTAGAGCAGCTCTTCCCACCAACAGCTCCCACTACTTTACCAGATATCATAAACCTGCATGGTGTATTCACAGTTGACAACTTAAATATGGTAATTGTTCACAGGAAAATAATAAGAAAACAAAACCAAATGGTCAAAGCAACAGACCCGGTGAACTGAAAATTTATATCTGCATTGCCATTACATCCATTTTGATCGATGACAACAGGAACCTAAAATGTGAAGTGATTCATAGGACAATAATAGCGCTGAAAGCAAAGGAATATAGTGCATATTTAGTTCAGACACCAACTTACAGTTTCAGGCTTCCATGACCACCCTTTGGGCCCCTTAACTCTGACCATGAATGAACCCTGTGGCGTGAAAACAACAAAAAGAACAGAATATTATCTTCCATGTGACAATGCTAAGAATATTGTCAGAGTAATAAGGTTATCTAGTTATGTTTTTTTTTCTTAGTTTATGGAAGTTTTCAGAGCATTTATAGAGGCCAAAACCCAAAATAAATGCAAAGAACAACAAGAACATTACCTTGTCATAGACTGGGATAAAATAGTATCCATTAGGGGCACACTGAGTGCTTTCCTTAACCAAACCATCAATAGTGCACAGCTCAACCTGATTCAGAAAGTTAAGAGGATAAGTCTGAGCATGCCAGAAACCATACATACAAAGCACAACGAATAGAATGCATGTGGTCATGAAATTAGCACTGCATCAACACTCAATCAATATTTCTGATGTAAAGGTGACACAAATACAATAGAGGGGATGTGAGTTTCTCTTTGATGCAGTGCTATATATCTAGAGAAGCAACAGAAGTTACACTTAGCCAGGTTGACAAACCAAATAGAGATCAAGTAGGCTTGCATCAATAAAATTCTATGTATGATAGGATGAAGAAAGCTCAATAGAACAAATATTGGGACGCAAATATATTACCATCATTCTTAGCACTAAAAATGTCAATAATGCCTACAGGCTACAACAACTGTTCACAGCATTTTGAACAAGTCCAAACTTTTTACTCACATAAAACCTTCAAACGCTTTAAACTAACAAATCAGTCATATTTAATTTGTCCAAGGCATAATCAGATCAGACCACTCCATGTCGCACCCATCACGAGCAAAATCTTAGCTCACCATTCATCAAAGGCAAAGTTATCAGAAAAAATAAATTATGATACATACACATAGTCTCGGGCTCTAAAAAAGTTAGCAGCAAAACATTTTTCTTATCTGATCGTAATCCTCGAAGATACCGATTTCCAAACGAAAAGAAAGTAAACCTTCGACCAATGTTCAACATCAGGAATCATATTACTAGAATCCCATTGATAGCAGACATCAGCAAGTGCCCAAACTGAACAAAACAACGAGCAATTACGAAATGCAAACAGTTCGCTCAACAAACAGCAGCTATCCGAACCAGTGGCATCGGTCGCCCAGGAATCGTCAGCTCTCCAAGAGGTCTCAGTTGAGAAAGAGCCAACCCCAAGCAACGAACAATTACAAGCACTGAGACATCCACCAACAACTCGGCAAAAGCTCGATCAACAACGATGACAAGATAGCACAGCTACCATTCACGGATGTGGAACAAATCAATATCGATCACCACACGCGAGGGCATACCGTGATGTCGGAGTAGTCGAGCTTGGAGTCCGACGCCTTCCTCGACTTGGCTAACCCCGAGCTCGACTGCAAGCCCAAACCCAAAGCTGCATCAGACGGGAACGAAACAATCCAAGCCAAACCGAATTGACTAACTCAGTGACGCTAGGGAGACGGACCTCGACGAAGCCGCCGCACCCATGGATCTCGTCGGAGGCATACGCGGCGGCGGAGAAGGCGGCGAGGCAGAGAAGAGCGAGGACGAGGGGGGAGGCGGGGCGGGGATCCATAGATCGGATCCAGGGAGACGACGAGTTCGAGGCTGCGATGATGTGGAGGTGCAGTATAGCACTGGGAGTTGATGACTTGATTCTGCTTGCGCTAGTTGGAAGAGAGAATTTTGATGGGCTTTATGGGCTCGGAAGCTAGCACGGGAGCCCCAGTTGGGCATCTGAATGGGCCTAGCTTATCTAATCTATGCTGAGTTGGTCTGGAATTGGATAACTTCCTCTGTGCCTATTTTTTTAGGACTGTGATTGGACATGTTTCGTTGGATACTCTACTTTGTCAAATATTTTATGGCATGCCACAATTTATATGGCATCAAATTTTTTTTGTCACAGATGTGGAAAGTTTTAGTGAAGATTTGTGAGTATGATACGTGGGGACATGAGCTACAAAAGTGTAGCATATCATAAGTACCGTAATAAACCAAATACTAGCCTATCTGGTCAAAGTGCCTAGCACAAGTACAATAAAGTTATATCACTCAACCAAACAACCCTATCAATCCGTTGATTCAAGGGTAAGATGGCCCCTCAAATTGCTTCTAAATTCTAATCCACTGCTAGGTATGAGAGATAGATAGCATGGCTTTATCCCATAGAGATCCAATCTTTTCTTCTTTAGCATTAACATTTGAGCATTCCTAAGTACCGGTATATAACAATATGTATTAAATTTAAATAATTAATTAAAAAGTGCACTTTAATTTTTGTCATCTCTCTAATTTCTAGATATGACCATCAACTAGTGTTCGTCTAAACTATATTCAGACGATCTAGATCACGTCTAAACCTAGAAGGTGGTAGTTTATACCTAGACCATTTTTCTCTCGGTCAAAGACAATATCATTTAAATCACACAATTAGACTACGCTGAACGAGTCTACACCATAATAAAAAATAATATCTAGACCTAAAATATTTGGTGCTTAAAAGCTTAACTTTTTTTCCCATCTCAAATGCCTTAAGGTTTGATAGGAGTAATCATATTTTTCCCATTCCATGTATAACCTCAAAAAAAGTTAGCCACCCCTATTCTGTGGCCGTCATATTTTGCTACTGTTAATTGCCGTTATCACCTTTCCTCAATAGCTCCGCTACTCATTGGCTTGCTACCATCTCACATTATATAAAAAACATGAAGTTTATTTATATATATATAATACGATATATATCATCATCATTTAAACGTATATCTACACCACCTCCTCCTACGGATCTTACACATAAAAATGCCACGATCCTGGCCACCGATCCTCCCGACAAAGCAGAGACACGGTCGTATCGTACTCCCAGCTTTCATTCATGGACCTGCTAGTTAACCAACCAAGCATTGCCGCCGGCCACAGTCCGTCGGTCGAATCGTACCTCACCTTGGCACATCGTATGGGCGGATATGGCCCCCAGAACGATGGATGGATGGCCGCGTCTGTCTCCGCGGGACGCGTGATGTGACGCCACTCCGCCACACCGTACATACGCCACCCACAGGCGGCATCCCCTCCTCCTTTCTTTTTCGGTTTTTCCTCTGCCGCGGATCAGTCGGCCTCACGACTCTCGCTCAATGTGTCTACTCTGTGCGTCTGCCTGGGTGACTGCCCCCGTCCCATACGAGTCAACTCACACGGCGTCTCCACCAGTGACCGATGTTGCTTCACGCAGGTCACCGGCGTACTACTCCAGCTTCTAGTGGAGATAAACACCGATGGAAGAGTGATAGGAGTACGAAGATACTAGACACTAGACACATCTGATGTATTCCGTGCGTGCACAGTGAGAATTAATGGGGTTAATTATTGGGTTAGTGCTAAAAATAACTTATGTTCTTCTTTTCGTCAGCTAAGAGTAACTACTCCGCTCAGGTTTTATAATACTTTTGTTATTGACAAGATTAAACTTTTAAAATTTTGATTATAAATGATTTTAAAATAATTACTTTGAAAACTGATTAATCTTGAAATATATTTTAATAAAATTATATATTTGTTAATATTTATATATATTATAATAAAAAATAGTGGTGAAAGTTATTATTTTACACTTGTCCTCATCCAAAACGACAATTGCTATAGAATTACTGTAAGAACAAGTTTAATTGTATATCCAACAACTAACTCCAAAAATTAATATGACATCTATAATCAATCAAATAGTATATCCATACAATACTTATATATAAATATATTCTATATTATTAATACATAGCTCATCTCTCATATACACAACATCTCAGAGGCAGTGCTATACCTAGCTACTCTATTTTAAAATATAATATAGTAACCTAATATTTAATTAGACACTAGTTATTACTATAGATCTGTCCAGACCCTATATCTACTAGATAGTGTCTAATTGAGTACTAGTTTGCTATATTTTAGGATGGAGGAGTATAAATCTATAGCCTACTTTTCTTCCGTCTCCTCCACGTAAGTATAAATCTAATGCGATATTTTTTAAGCATAAATCTAATGCGATATTTTTTATGTCTACTTATATTACTTATTATTGCTCTACCTCTAAAGCACAAGCCCCAAAATACCACACATGATTAAATAGTGAGGTAGGGGAGAGAAGAGAGGAGAGGAGAGAGAGAAAAGTCACATGAGCAACCTCTACATAAGTTCCAAGAAAAAAATTAGAAATAAAGAGAGTAGTAGATTGGGTGTAAATGAATAAATAAATAGTTATTGTGTATTAAAACTAGTGTGTTAGGGTGCAATGACTAGGATAGTATTTGATATATATGATAAAATATAATATGTCAAGTGAGTAAATAAAGAAAAAGGAGAAAATCATATCTTGCATAAGACATACTTTCTATACAATATCATAATGAGATATGAGTAGCATTTCTAATATGAATTAGTATTGTTTGCATTGTAACAATAGTGTCTAATAATATTTTCTTTATAATGTAGAGAATATAAAAATCATGGCTAGTATCTTACACTGTGATTTCCTTTAGAGATAGCATATTGTATATGTTTGAAAGTGTATCTAGGCCCTCAATTTTATTTTGGTGATTAATGAGAATGTGACTAGTATGGAGTAATTGTGTATCAAGCATTATTTTTTGAAGGATTACACAAGATATTCCAAAATGAGATGGGTGTAAAAAAACTATGGTATAAACTTGTATATCTCTCTTTTAAAATATTGAGTGTAGGATGCCAAACTATTAAGAGAATATCACATGAATATATAATTGGTATCGACAAATAGTGCTCATGTAATTCTTTGGTTTTTCTGATTGAAATCTTATGGAGTCGATTCTCCCCTATTCACATTGAAAATGTGTCGAAATTTCCAATTATCTATCAGAATTTTTGCAATATGGAGTAACTCAACTCTCGGTTTGAAAATAAAACTCAATCGAAATTTCTGAGAGGAATCAAAATTTTCGATCCTATGGAATTTCCGTAATTTGGAGTAACTTGACTTTTAGTTTGAAAATAAAAAATTAATAAAAATTTCTAATCCTTTGGAATTTCTATAATTTATAGTAATTTGACTCTCGGTTTGAAAATAAAAACTCAATCAGAATTTTCGATCAATTTTTGTGGCTTGTGTGCTTTATCTACATCACTAGGGACCGTGGTTGGTTTGGTTGTGCAATTGAGCATCAAAATTTCTGATACCTTAATTGGAATTTTCGATTGCTATCGGAATAAATTCTACCTATTTACCTCCTTATAAACCTCAAACAATCCTTTCAATGTTAACTTTTAATTGATGAGTAGATGATGTAGATAAAATTAGAGATACAACCACATCTAACGTAAAACTTTCTCTGCTAGATAATGGCACGTGCCTTCTTGCAGTTCTTCTCATCTTTCAAATATGATTGGATTACAGTTTAAGCCATGTTTTATTACCAAAATAGTAGCACTTTGGAGTAGGTCTCAAGCAATATTTTCACTTTAGACCATATATTATTTTCTAACATTTTGATTCGGTCCATTGGTTAGTTAGAGAAATGGAGAGGGTGGAGAACAAAAGTAACAACCGATAATCTTGCATGTTTATTTCCCATCGCCGATGTCGCAAGCTCAAGATTGAGAACACCATAGGTGTAAGTGGAGGATGAGATTTAACTCAAGACATCCTTGGTAGAGGCAGAGGACAAGCTTAAGATCAGTGGACAAATCTAGCGAAATAGGCCCTTATGGTAGATAAAGCAACCAGATCTAGCGAAATAGTGCACTAGGCTCTCATTGTATGATGAGCTTGATGTTCACTCGCCCAAGCTAGAGATTGATTAGTTGACGTTGGCTCCATACTGCTTGAGCTCAAAATATTAGCATTAGTTCCCAATTGCTCGAGCTCCAATAGTGGTGGTGCCTTCGTACTTGAGCTCGACCTTTGCCTGTGAGGGCCCCATTGCTTGCTATTGCCTTCGCTTGTGCTCTACCGATGCTCTTGCTTGAGCTCCATCACTACCCACGCTGACACCCTCGCTCCATAGCTCAAGCACAAGCTCCACCACCAGCCTCCTTAGTCTCAAGGTCTACCACTGCATTAGCCCTGTCGTCGAGCTTCATCTCCACCTTTAGTTCTCGAAACTTAGGGATGGACACTATCGTTGTCTAGGATAAGACACCGATTGGAGTTTTGGAAGTAAGAATAGTACTTTATCCATCCTAGAAAATTGGTCGTTCTAAGATTTCAACAATGCCCCTCGCCTCCAGATTTCTCTTCAGCTCCTCTTTCCTACCAGCACGCTGCACCACCCTCCCCAACCTCCCCTACTAGCACACTGCACCAACCCCTCCAATCCTCCCCACCAACATATTGCACTAGCCCTCTAGTCCCCTCCAACCCCTATCGCTTGTGATAGAACGGTCGGTGACGGTAACAACCCTAAGTGTGACGACAACTAGAGGGATGATGAGATTTGTGGCAGTGGCAACCACCAAAGGAGCGGCATGACACATGGCGGCGACAGTTGGAGACGTCTGAGCAGGTGGTTGGTGAGGTGCGGCCTGTTCAACACATGAGACAAAAGGACTCAACCTGTAATGGAATAGCTGCTATAAATGACAAGTCTATTTCAACGTTCTTGCACCCAGAATTCCCACATTTTCTTGAATCAACATTCACTGGTATTCTCTGTTCATGGCAAATCCTTGCTCTCTTCCAAATAGGTTGGATTGTACGGATGTTGACATGGGACTCTTGAGCAATTAATGGTGTCTTTTTCTAATTTTCCATCCGTACTTTTCTAAAACAACAATGCATGAATGCCTCGCCTTTGTATGTTTTGACATGGTAAGTTAATGTGGACTAATCAGATTGTGCATATTTATTCAATATTATGAAATCAAGGCTATAAGCATGTCTCTAACTCCTCAAAAAGTCTTGAACTTTACCTAGTTCAATTTCTTGTGGTTCCTCATTTAGGCGTGCACTCACATGCAGGTTGTGCTCCGTGCATTGTTGTTCATTGTCTATCAAAATACCAGTACACTTGATTTAGCCACAATTTGTGGTAAATGTCATAAAACCCCATTTGTTTTCAGAACTAGAATTCTAATGCAATCATCTTCATGTACCATTAGAATGTGCAATTAGAAAATGCTTTTGTAGGCTTTGGTATAGAGTTCATATATCAGTCACTCAACATTGCGAATAGAATTTGCGTTGTATTAAGGTGAACAGTCTATTTTGTAGGAGTATAATTGCACACCTACACATCTTGTGTGGATGATTCATGGGACACAATGACATGAGAAATGCATTTATTTTCTGTTGTGCATGTTGGAATAACATGTAGTATTGCACAGGACACGCAGACTGCAAATTTGCACGCACAGTTATGTTCTCTTTGTCAGTCTAAAGCTATTTTTGCCATTGCAAAAATATTGTTGTTTCAATAATGCAGTCATAATGGATAGACTTGCCTGTTGAAATGTAGTCAACACAATATTATACTTGACTTGAAAAATAAAGCCTTGAAGCAAAGGCTGGAAAGCAATTTTACTTTGATGCATTTGTTCTTGTTCTTCTGTAGCCTCAGATTGTTATCTCCTTGGACAGTAGCAGTCTTCCATCTTCTTTCAGATCAGCTTCTCCTCCATTGAGGTCAGGTAAACCCCTCCATCTCTTTCTTCTTCTAGTTGTAGATTTAGATCTCTAACCATTTTCATGTGTGTGGTGTTGAGTTGGATTACAGGTTGATGAATGGAATGAAATAAAAGATGCCTCCTTCAGGATCTATAGGAAATGAAGGGGCACTCCCTAGCGCCAAAGCATCCTCCATGAGTTAATTCAAATTTTTCAATATGCTAATGATTACTTTACCCTGTGTAATTTTTGTGGCCATGGCGCCAATGTGTTACTGTATTGACCTGAGTGGCTGAGTTCCAGAGAACTTTGTGGAAGGATTTATTAATTAATTGCAATCAGGAAATATTCTATAGAACCTGCTGAGTGCATGGTCACTTAATGAATTGACAATGGAATCAAATAAATAGGGACAACTTGATCATTTTTACTTGAAGCTAATTTAACTGAGAAACCTTAAAATATCAAGTTTTTTTGACGGAATAAGTAAGGGATAGTTTAAATTGCAACATAGTATCATGTCTAGTACTCCATACCTAATAACATCAACTTTTGCCAACTTATTTGTCCAAAAAATAATCTTTCAAATAATATGCATTGAAGTTTATGAAAGTAAGGATAAATATATTAAAATTAGATAAAGTGATAGATAATTGTATTGAGATTTGATAATGTGGGAGGTATTTTAGTCTTTTTGCCTAGGTATGTGTGGAGTGGGTAAAAAATAAAATTATTTTAGAACAGAAATGGCTTTGAATGGTATAAACACTGGTTATAATCATATTTGCTAATTTTTTAAGATATGTAGATTAAAGTTAGGCTACAATGATTTCTTTTAAAAAAAATATTGCTATTTACATGTCATGCAATGGATAAGGGCATGTGCCTTTAAATTGTAATGCTAAGTTATAAAGAGAAGTTAGGTGAGCCACTACATTATTTTTATAAGCACGCTTTTTAAAGAGTGTTTTTTTAAATAACTATTTATAATAGCTAATATTTAATTAATTATGTGGTAATAACTCATCTTATTTTCTATCACAGAAAAAACAAAATCCCAACCTCTCTTTTAAATGGAGCTACAGCTAGTTGTTCCATTAGTTTGCTAAATTGATTGTACACTCCGTAGTTGAAAAGGTGATATATCACACTATTCCTGAGAATTAATCTATCTGTTTTAAAATATAAATATTTATAAATTATTTAGTAAATATTAAGATAAAAAAATAAAAAAATTAGTGCACCTCAATCAATATAGAATGAATGGGGTTAGGAGAGTAAGTGGAAATAAGATGGAAAGAAATTTGAATAGAAATGATTGATGAGACAGTTAGTTTGTGAATAGTATTTAAAATTCTTATATAAAAATTCTTAAATTTTGGAAGGAAAGGAGTACTAAAATAACTTGTGTTGAACTGTCAGCTGTGCTAGTATGAGATTTGGACACATGCCAAGTTGTCGTGTAGGGCTTCGAACTTTGGCTGGGTCAGTTCCTGCTTTTAGAAAATTGACCAAGTGCTTGGTTTCAGACTACTCCTAACTCCTAGGTGTGTTGAATGTGAGTTCGGCAGTAAAAAATTCGTTGTTTTTCATTAGCATTGATGTTTTTTTAAAAAATATCAAATAAATATATTTTAAATTTGTAATAATTAAAATTTAATTAATAGCTTATCTCGTCACGTACTGCCGAAAATCCCACTCCAACAGTTAAAGGGAAAGCCTTAGTCCGGTTGAGAATGTTTGAAGGGATAATGTGAACAGTTTGTTTTGGACGTGCAAAACCCTCTATCGATTTGTGACATAAATTCAATTTACAGCAAGAAGAATAATCTCGCTCTTTAGCTCTTTAGCGTTCTGCTATACCGATTTTCAGTAAACGTGATACAGGCACGATGAGGTTAGTCGTCACCACCACTCACCAGTGTCTTCGTCTTGCGTTGTTTGACGGAGCCCACCACCTGCCCATGCACGCACGCACCCACCCATATTCCAGGTTCCAAGCCATGTCGGTCGCGGGAATTGACCCGACGCGACCCGAGCACAGCACAGCGCGCACCGCGCACGGGCGGAGACCGATAGCGCTGTCGGCCATACGCGTGCGCTTGCTTGCTCTCGGTTCGGCGCATGCGCGACCCACCCGCCACTCCCGCGGCGCGACGGCTGCCGCCCCGACGCGATCCCAATCAGCACTAAACCCCTGAGAGTATAACAAGGAGGGGTCGGGTCTATATATATACAACCCAGATCAGTTATCTGTCTAACACCTCCATAGTCATAGCGGGAGGGGAACGGACGTAGAGACTGAACCGAAAACTGGTGAACAAAGGCGTGGATAGGCATTTGGTTATTATATCGGCAAACTGATATGCCGATAGTACATGGAGCATCCGAACCTGTCCTAATACGATCTTGTTACGGACAAAATAGATATCGATCTCGATATGCTTGGTGCGTCGGTGATGGACCGGGTTGACGGTCATGTAGACGGCACTGACATTGTCGCAATAGACGATGGTCGCGGTGGAGAGGGGTGCACGAAGCTCTCGGAGAAGCTGGCAAAGCCAGCAGCACTCGGCGACGGTGCGGTACTCAGCTTTGACGCTGGACCGAGACACTGTAGTCTGGCGTTTTGAGGACCAGTATACAAGAGTGTCACCAAGTTAAACGCAGTAGCTGGACGTAGAGCGTCGAGAGTCGGGGCAGCCTGCCCAGTCCGCGTCGGAGTACGCGCTGAGGGAGTCGATGGGGCTGGAGCTGAGATGCAGCTCGCTGGAGAGGGTGCCCTTCACGTAGCGTAGGATGCGCTTGAGCAGCGCGAGGTGAGGTTCGCGCGGAGCATGCATGAAGAGGCACACTTGCTGGACAGCGTACGTGAGGTCAGACCGGGTGAGTGTGAGGTATTAGAGAGCCCCGGCAAGACTCCGATAGTGAGAGGGATCGACAACGAGTGCACCATCGGCAGCGGAGAGTTTGGCTCGAGTGTCGACCGGAGTGGCCGTGAAGTGACAATCGGCCATGCCCGCACGCTAGAGGAGGTCGATGGCGTACTGGCGTTGGGAAAGGCCCGTGGGAGGAACGGGTTACGGAGATGCCAAGGAAATGGTGGAGAGGATCAAGATCGGTCATGACGAACTCAAAGTAGAGTCGGGCCATGATCTGGTCGAGGAGAGATGTCGAAGACACTGTAAGGACAATGTCATCGACATAGAGAAATAGATAGGTAGTGGCGGAGCCGATATGAAAAGTGAACAGGGAACTATCGGACGCAGAGGCCACAAAGTCGATGTGCCAAAGATAGGCAGCAAAGCGCTGGTACCAGGCACGAGGGGCTTGTTTGAGGCCGTAGAGAGAGCGTTGTAGGAAGACAGACGTCGTCGTGACGAGAAGGGTCGATGAAGCCTAGGGGCTGCTGGCAGTAGACTATTTCCGTCAGGTGGCCATGAAGAAAAGCGTTCTTCACGTCTAGTTGATGGATCGGCCAGGAGCGAGAGGCAGCCAAGGTGAGGACGACTCAGATGGTGGCGGGTTTGACAACGGGAATGAAGGTCTCGTCGTAGTCGACACCGAGTCGTTGGGAGAAACCTCGGACTACCCAGCGAGCCTTGTGATGGGCAAGGGAGCCATCAGCGTGAAATTTGTGTTTGAAAATCCACTTACCGATCACAATGTTGGTGCCAGGAGGTCGGGGAACGAGGCACCAGATCTCGTTGTCCATTAGGGCCTTGTACTCGTCGGCCATGGCCGCGCGCCACTGAGGGTCGGCCAGGGCTGAGCGAGAAGTCGCTGGGATGAACGAGATAGAGCTGTGGACGGCGAAGAGACCGTAGCGCTGAGTGGGCAGAGAGACCTGGTCTGGGAGCGGGTGACCATGTGAGAGGTGGAGGGAATTGGAGCCGATGGGGGTGCAGGAGTAATGGGAAGAACTGGTCGGCTAGGGTCGTCATCGGCTCTAGGTCGGCAACTGTAGACGAGAGGAAAAGGAGGAATTAGATCGGCCTGAGCCGATGAGGTCGGGTGGGCCGAGTATTCCGATCGGTCCGATAGAGATGGATCAGCCGATAAGGTAGGGGGAGCCGATGGAAACTAAGGAGCTGATGGAATTGGGGTGTCCGATGAGGAAACAGTATCGGCTGAAGGATAAATAGGATCGGTATCGACCGATGGAGGTGGGTTCGATAGGGGTCCGATAGTGGGGACATCGGACCGAGTAGTGGTGGGATATGTGAAGGGTAAATTCTCAGCAGCAGCCGATGAGGGGGTCAATGGATAGGACAGTGGAGGAGACCTGGTCGGCACGGTGTTGGTGAGGAGAAAGTCGAGATCACTAGAGTAGGATCTCGGATGAAGTAGACCGAAGGGAAAACATGTCTCGTCAAAAATGACGTGACGAGAGACGATGACCCATCGGGTGGAAAGGTTGAGACATCGGTATCCCTTGTGAGAGGTGGGATAGCCGAGGAGAATACAGGTGGTGGAGCGGGGAGCGAATTTGTGGGAAGCTGTGGCGATAAGATTTGGGTAGCAGAGGCACCCGAAAATGCGAAGGTGGGAGTAGTCGGGCGTCGTGCGGTAGAGAAGAGCATAGGGAACGTTATTTTGAACGGAAGAGCATGGACGCCGATTGAGAAGGTACGTTGCAGTAACTAGAGCTTCGACCCAATAAGTGGCGGATAAGGAGGCGCTCGGCTTTGTCGTTATGAGGAGAGGTGTAGGGGCAGGAGAGTGGATGCCCTGCGAGGTGAGGAGGTTTGTAACGGTATGGTTAACGAATTCCGTACCATTATCGGCTTGTAAAGCCTTGATAGGAGATTGAATTGAGTGGACACGTACGTGACGAAGTGAGTGAGGTGAGAGGCGACCTCGGATTTGTGGATGAGCGGGAAGGTCCAGCAATAGTGTGTGTAATTGTCAAGTATAGCGAGATAATACTGATTACCAAAGACACTTTTAACTGGAGACGTCCATACATCACAATGTATAAGTTCAAATGGACGTGAGATATAGGAGAGAGAACTAGAAAAGGGTAGACACACATGTTTGCCAAGTTGACATGAGTGGCAAACTGTGGAGCTGCTGTGGGTATATTGGATGGAGGCGCTGCGACGGAGAGTGGCAACAGCGTCGAGGCCAGGGTGGCCGAGGCGAAGGTGCCAAAGGTTGGTGAAGAGGGCAACGCTGGCGTGTGGAGTAGACGGCGCAGCGGGAATGGTGTAGATGTCTCCGCCACTATTGCAGCGAAGGATCTGTCGCTGGATTAGGATATCCTTCACAGAGAAACCAGATGCGTCAAATTCAATGGAGCAGTTGTTGTCTCTTGTGAATTGGCGAACAGATATAAGATTGTGAATAAGAGAAGGGACGATAAGAACATTGCATAGGGGGAGATTAGTGGTGGATGTAGACAGAGAGGAGTCATCTCGGCATTGGACAGGAAGAGAATGACCATTGTCGATGGTGACAAAAGGGGAGGAAGAGGGGTGACAGGAGCGAAGTATACTGGCCAATGACGTTATGTGTGAAGACGCCCTAGAGTCCAGCACCCAAGAATGCTGTGGTTGGAGCGTCATCTGGTTGAGGGCAGCGACGAGGCCATCCTGGTTTCAGGAGGGAACCGACTGGGTGGGTGGGGTCAGTAGCATCGGCTGAGGCGGCAGAACGGGAGCCGATGCCAAGTGAGCGTAGGGATGGGCGCCGAAAACCTCGGGTTGCCAGGCGATGGGGCTGCATGGCTGGGGCTAGGGCGCCCAGGGGTTGTAGCAGAGCTACGAACCCGTGGGACAGACAGGGTGGGCAGGGATCGAGGCAGGTCGTGGTTGCATCGGACCCTGCCAGGTCCTGCCTTTGCCTTTGCCCTTGCCTTTCCCGGTGCGGGCTATGTTGTTGTGGCTGGAGCTAAGGCCATCAGAACCGCGAGAGGAAGGGGCAGTGCAAGAAGCTCGGCAGCCATTATCGGCTGCGGCAAGAAGAGCGGTGTGGGCCAATGTCTTCTCATCGTTGGCCAGACGGAGTTCTTTAAGAACTAGCATGTTATGGACCTGGGCGAACGATGGAAGAGGTGTGGCGTTGGCGATGTCATCGGCGGTGTTGAAGAAGCGGAGATTGAGGCCTCATAGAAGGGCGAGGACGAGTTGAGAGTCGGCCACAGGGTGGCCGACGTCCCAGAGAGCAGCAGCCTTGACTTTGAGGCGTTGATAGTACGAGGAGACTGAGGAGTCGCCTTGTACCATGGAGTGGAACTCGTTGAGGAGGAAGATGGTGCGAGGTTGCTTGTTGGCCAGGAAGATCCGCTCGATGGCCACCCAGAGATCCCGGGCGGTGGGGTCGGTATCGTCCATGGTAAGGTCGAGGACAGAGTCGTCGACCGAGCCAAGTAGCCAGCTGCACACGCAGCACTCGGTGATGTCCCACTGAGGATCATCGGGACGAGGTGGACTGGAGGCCGAATTTTTCATAGAGGGATTTGAAGAAAAAAACTCACTTGGAATAATTGGCGTTAAGGTCAAGGGAGATAGGAATGTGAGATTTCACGTTCACAGCAGCATAAGGAGGGGAGAAGATCGGCGAGGTGGTGCTCGAGGTGTAGTCTAAGGCACCGAGGACCGGAGCAGACTCGACGACTGGGAGAGTGCCGGAGCTGAGAGCGGACTCGGTGGCCATGACGGGAGAACGGGAGCAAAGAGCCGATGGGAGAAAGAAGCCGATGGGGAGTGGGCTGGCCAACCGATGAGGAGTGGTTGGTCGATAGGGAGTAGGCAGCGGAGTAGGTGAGGAAAATGTGGTGGCAGAGTAGCTGGGTCAGAGAGTAGTTGGGTTACGAACGTGCGAAGATTCATGTCCGTGAAGAGAAGATTCACGTCCATAGACTCGTGAAGGCCAAGGAGTGGGGCGGACGCGAAAAAAAGGTGGGAGTGGTCAGACGCGAAGAGAATATGTTCGCGTCCGGGAGGTAGGGATTTGTGTCCGTAGACACGTGGACACGTTTGACTAGTTTGGACGTGAGGGAAGAAGATTCGCGTCCGAGAGCTATTAAGCATGTCAGAAAAGGCGAGAATTAAGGGAGGGTTCCAACCGATGGAGGGCTGGACAAGTCTAGCCGATGGGAGGGCGGACGAGTTCAGCCGATAGAGACGACGAGCGCGGAGGTACGCCGGCGTTAGAGAAGGAGAGATGCACGAAGCAAGAAGAAGAATGGAAACGGGTGCAAGGCGAGACGAGGAGGCGGATCGAGACCGTCGCCTGGTCGCGCGGAGGTGGGACGGAGAAAAGAGGGTGACTGCGGGAGAGATGGGGAGAAGAAGAAACGGAGGCGAGAGAGCGAGGAGAGTGCCAGGAGGAGAGTATCGGGAAGAGGGTCGGCGATGGGAAGAAGACGTCGACGACGAGGAGAAAAGGATCGACTCGTCGGAGGGAGAAGTCAGCGCGTCGAGAATATCTAGACTCGTTCTGATATTATGTAGAATTATATACAGTGACTAAAATATTGAGAGTATATAAAGAGTGATCGGATCTATATATATATATGTATATATAACCCAAGCCAGTGATATGTCTAACAAACAATCCAGACGCGTGGTGGCGCTAGCTGCGCCCCGTCAGCGTTGGCGTTGGCACCGGGGCGCGGCGCAGATTTGCCCGTCGGCTGGCTAGTGAGGCGCACGGGGCGAGCCGCCTCCGGATGGGTGTGCGCGGCGGCCCAAGGTAGGCGCACTGGGCCGCGTTGTTGTCGCGCGCCACGATGAGGTAGCCAGCGTCGCAGTAGTAGCGGCGTGCGACGTCGGCAGTCGGCACGCGCGGGGTCTGGGCTTTCCCCCGTGACGACGCGTCGTCGTTGCCGGATGGCTATGGTACTACTACTAGGAGTAGAATATTGACGTACTTGCACCGGTAGCACCGTAGCTAGCCTATGGAGAGTGGTGGAGTATGCGGCCAGGGTTCGGAGTCCGAGCTTTGCATCGAGTCGCTCTCCGCCGTAGCCATCACGTACTTCCATCGATGCTCCTCACGAGGTCGTCTTGTCACTCCCGCTCCTACTATACCTTGGTTTTGCGAACCGTACGTGATTTGCCTGTTACTCTACTCCCGGCTACGACTATAGTGGAGCACAGTATTTTTTTTCCTGTCTGCGCGCAAGGTCGAACCAAAGTTCTGGCATGCAACTTGCAGGAAAAAAAAAACGCTTGATCGATGAAACTAGCGTCAAACGGTTAACGATGAGAAAAATCTAGTAGATGGTCGTGAGAAAATCTAACCAAACCTATCTTTTGCCTGGGCCATATTTGTGGTTGGTTCGCTTAGACAACCTTATATTTCAAACAAAAATACTGGAAAACGGTGTGCTGTTTGGAACGGTATAGAGATGATAACTTAGAAATGGTGGAATGGTATAGAGATGATAACTTCGGACTTGAATACATGTATCAAACCTTTACCGTTCCAATGGTATAGTCTTCCTCTCTCTCTATTTCGGCACACAGCTATACAGTCCCTTTTTAAGCTTTTATGTGAAGTACCTCAATACGTACTCCCTCTATCACAAAATATAATAATTTTTAGCCTTTAAATTTTAGAACTTGTTCAGTTTGGAGGAAAAACAAAGAATTTGGATTTCTAAGGATTAATTCCTGTTGTCATTCGTTTTATAGAAATAAAGTATAGAAAAATAAAAAAAATCTTAGAGAAAACATAGGAATAAAGTATAAAAAAATTTCCTATGGGTTGATATGCACATACATTTCTTTTATTTACTTTGAAATTCCTCCGATAAGCACTTATCCAAAATATAACAACTTTTCTATCAACATTCTTCTCCTAACCCATCACAACCTTCTATCATTTAATTTTTTTCACCTACTTCCTCTCAACCAATCACAAATTCTCTCAATTTAAATTTATCTACTTTCTTAATACCTGTGTATGTTGAAACTTAAAAATCATTATATTTTATAACAGATATAGTAATAGATTACTTATTGTAAATGGAGATTTCATTTCTTATATACATTACATAATTTAGTCAAACAATTCAATCAGGATATGGTTTTACATACTACTATAATGGAAATCTCTTTCTAGCACTGGACAAATGCCGTTGCCGTCACCAAATTGACAATGTCATCTACATCCACCAAACAAAGACAGGTGAGGCGCCCCCTGAAAGCCCTGCCAGCGCAACACTTGTCTCTTTAGATGGAACGGCCGAAACAGTTGAGAGATGGGTTTGATGTTGGGAAAGATGCCCTATAAGAGCAATTTTTATAAATAAAGTGGCTACTACCTATAATTTTATTTATATCATCTAGCTATAAATTAAAATATAACATATACAATATGTTATATCAAAAATACATTATTTTGTATAAGGGTCTCTCTTTTCCTCTATCATCTCTTCTCTCTTCCACCTCATTATATTAGTATTTAGGGCAAACGTTTAGAAACTTACTTTAAATCTCTAAACACAACCCTAAGACGTCGCATAAGCTTATATAAATATAATGAGGTGGAAGAGAGAAAAAAGAAGAGAGAAGTGAGGACTCGAGTATAGAAGCGAGCTTACAGTACTTGGTCAGCTTGAATTCTCAAAAACCAATTCAAGATGATGCTGATGTCGATCCATCCAAAAAGTCTACCGCTGCTCCAACACAAGCGTACGAGAATTTGATAACACCAACCCGTGCCTAGCTTCTCCCCGAGGCAAAAAAAACACGCAAAGCAAAGCGCAGCAAAGCAAGCAAGCAAGGCTTCCCAAAACACAAGGCCTGGACCTTCCAGCTCTCAATCCCATTGAATATGCAGGTTGAGGACTCGAGTAGTGTGTTGTGTGTCTTTGGTTTTTGGGTGCTTGCAAATTCCGGGGCCCCCCTTGAGAACACAAACCGCCTCTGGAGTCTGAAACCATGTGCATAAACAAAATGGAGAAAGCCTAGAGCTACTTGTGCTGTCCTCACTGTGACCTAGATGGATGTGAGGAGGTTGGAGAGTTGGGACCTTCCTGCTCTCAATCCCAAATCCCAAGGACCATGGAGCAAAAAATAAAAATAAAAATTGTGGGAGGCCCCATAGAAAATGAGACAAAAGTGACAAATTTGTCTTTTGTTCTGTCTATCTTTGACGTCACCATTGGTCCTTCGGACATCATAATTATAGTTTTTTGGGCAAACATATGTAAAAAAAAGAATGTTAATTGTTAGCCATGAAACTATTACTAGTTAATAGGAGTATAATTTATCTAGCAATTATAGTTCGATCAAATGGACTTATCTTGTTTGTCTCCTCAAATTGAGATTTCAACTAGACGCACCAACCTAAAATCTTTCTTGTTCATCAATAGCTCCACTCCATCAGATTAGTCTTTCAATCAAAACTCAAAAGGGACGTGACCCATTAGAGAACTGGACCATGGAAATATCATAAGCACAAATGATAATCAAGCAACTAAACGATGGGTCGACACCAGTAAGTGAGTTGCCCCCTTTCATGATAGGTACACTGCCCTCGTAATTTCCCTTTCAAAGCGAGTGTGGTGAAAAGGACGTCAACAACCAATCAAATGTCATGAACGGCAAGGAAGGACAAATAGCTATGGATGTACGGAGTAATTCTCATTTACCATATATCCATTTAAAAATTAACGGAAGTAGTATATTTTTAGTAAGACAGTAATTCTCCTATCCTCTGTTTTTTGCCTGTCCGGCTACAGTGTCTGGCTGAAACTAGACGAATTCTACTCCAACTTAATGAGCTTATGTTTACTCTTTTAATCTATAATTTAGGTTTCTTACATAGTCATAATAACTATAATATATAATCAATCAAATTAGATCACAACAATCTTGACCCATCATAATAAACTGTCTAAATATTTTTTCTCTATTATACAATCGAACATGTTAAATGTACAATGCCCAATAGTTCTTGAGACACCATGTCGCTTTGTGTTGTCTTTAGTGATTAGTCATAAAAAAATATAATAGGTATTTTACGAGGAATAACAGATATATTACATACTTGATCCATAATATGTCCTGTGTCAACATGTCCACGCACTAAAGCCCCCTTTGGGGAGTGGGGGAAGGGATAGGAAAGGAATTTTATGGTTCTTTGAAATACAGGATTCGCAAACACACACGAACAGAAAAAATACATAATTGAAGTGCCTTAGCATCTTGGATTAAAAAAACATACGAATGATCGTTTGGATGAGTGCAAGAAAAATGCAGGACCAGAAGAGAGATAGACATAAATGATTTTTTTTCTAAGAGGTTGAAGCTCATGTTAGAATTCCTCCAAAATTCTTATGTTTTACTATTCCTTTGATCCAAATGACCACACATGAAAATTTTCCACAAGATTAAAGTCCTCTAAAATGTCTTCGAGAATCTCTTGTTCCGAAGGAGCCCTTAGAAGATTTAAATCATATAGGAAAAATTCCTATGGAACCCTCTGAAACAAAAGATTGATTAGACAAATATAATTCCTATGGAATGGGGCTATTTTAGAGGAATTTTGGAGGAAAATAAGGATGGGATCTCAACTCGTGTTCTTCTTCATGGGACTCTAAGTTCCAACATTTTTCCTATATGTCATCCAGATGATAGATTTGAAACTTTGCTGCAATTTTTTTAGAATTCAATGGTCATGCCATTATATTTCCGTGTACTTCATGCTTATATCATTATATGTTTTTCATAATCATATGTTTTAAAAAGGCCTTCAGGAGGAACACAATTAATACGATCATATACACTGTGAAACGATACTTTTAAAACACTAATCATTGATGTTTGCGAAGTGATGGAATGCCTAAGGCTCTAGTACTCCAAATCTTTGAAAGGGTATATCGGAGTACATATATGGTGATGAAACATGGACCACAGAAGTTAGGTACTACATATAGTGTACAAAACAAAAATTAACCTGAAAACATGGTTAATACAAAAAAGAGAGAAAACAAAGCCCAAGTTTTCTTTCTTCTTCGTGTGTTGTGTCATTTTACTAGCTAATGATTTGTTAGATGTTTGATGTACTACCATACTGCGTATTACCAAACCATTTTAATATTTTCACAACCTTTTACAATTATTTCCCAGAGTTTGGAGCGTGATGGCGGGCGGGCATAGGAGTTGTTGCTGAAGATCATATCCGAAGCTCCTTTTGACTCACCCACTATCATTGGACTGATGAGGTCCTTGTCAATAATTTCAGTCATAAATTCATACATGTAACATGTTCTTCATTAGTCATATGATAGTTAGTTATTAGCTCCACTGTAAACACCAGTGAACATCGTTAATTCTCGCCGGCTCTTTTCAAATAAAGGTGACAAAGACTAGGCACCCCTCCGTCAACCGCTACTACCGCCAGCCACTCTACCCACGCGCAAAGAAAGGAGAGACCGGCTGCTTTCGATGTTGAAGTGTTTTTACATCGCAAGATTGGACCATTCATTTGGAAGCGACGTCGAAACGTGATTCTCCATCTGCTGGCTACTTGGCGCATCAAGTATGGAATGCCGGCTTTACCAAATTAAATTACCAGCCTGTGAAATCTGGTAATCGGTCAGCTATCACATAATTGTTTTGGTTGGTGACCGAATTGTTATGGTCAATATAGTTCCAATTTTAAAATTTAAAAATAAGAGTAAAATTTACATTAGGCTACCTTTTTTTTAACTTAAGTTTTACATTAAACTAGGTTTAATTAGAGGTTTTCACTTAACACTATATATTTTTTTGCATTCCATTGCACCTTAGACAAGGGTTTGCTACTTGGGCCGACCCATCAACGCAACTACGCAAACAAGCATGAGCTGCCCATCTTCTCGGTCCTTCCCTATGTCCACGCCGCCGCTGCCGCCGCGGAGTCGCCGCGCCAGCTTCCCGACTGCCGCCGTCACTGACTTCCACGTCGGGAAACTGCGACCCAGCCATCGCTACCGCCGAGGATACGCCCCGTCCGCGTCCTAACCACCGTCGTCGCCAACGTCTCTGCACATTCCCGTCATCCATGACACCATGATGAACTTTCTCTCACCGCCCTGACGATTCGCCCCAGAGCCACTCTTCTTCTCCCTTTGCATGGACATGCTACTCACCTACACCTTGCCTCCACCACACACGCCTGCTCTAGGTCCCTCTTTCCTTGCTTGTTGCCTGCCCATGCTCTGCACCATCGCAACGACTCTGACGGGGTCACGAATGCCGGTGCTTGAGAAGATGCTGCCTGCTCGCCTGTACGATGAGCCTAAGCCAACACAACAGACCAAATCTCCAACACTGGTCTAAAGTGCAATCCAATGTAAAAACATGTAGTGTTAAGTGACAACCTTAGCTGCCCTAGACTTTTATAAAACTTTGGTTAAAAGGGATAGTCCAAATCGAAATTTACTCTTTAAATACTTTACATCTTTATTTGAATTCATACCCTTCTAACCGATAACTCTTCTCGTCCTTGGTCTATCACACTGCTTAATTAGGGTTCATTTAAAATGTTAAAATCTTACTGCTCTAAAAGGGAAGTTGTTTGTCCGCTCCTCTCCCACAGCGCGTGAAATGCACAATCACCGCCTCCTTTCGAAATGAGAAACAAAAACCAAGCAGTTGGTTAACGGAAAAAACTAGCTGGATATCCACACTTCTAGCCCATTCCTAGTGATATGGTTCTACTGTAATATACGGGCACGTACTAGTTTATACAAATCTCAAGAATTAATTCACACAAAAGTTGTCGACAATTCCTTCCTTCCAAACGAAGGGTTTTAATGGTGAGTTTGCAAGGCGCGGGTGAGGGATATGGCTCTCTCTCTCTCTCACCGAGCTGATGTGACGCCAACGTATCACGAGCCGCTGTTCTCTTGCATTGACTTGGGGCAAGCAGCGCTGCTACTCCAGCTAGGAGCAAAGCTTATCTATCAACCTCAACCTCAACCTCAACCTCAACAGCATCACCCGGGCGGGCAGGCAGGCAGGGCACAGCCATGTGCTGTGAGCCTTTATTTTCTCTTGTTGGCATCAGCGTCCTAACTCTCGCTGGGCTTTGATCTAACCTGTACAGATGAGAATTCAATCCTTCGGTTTGTGGTGGTACTGAGCTGAGAGGAGTGGTGACTTTGGAGGCAAGCTAAGGAACAGGTGCCATGGGAATTGGTGCTGTGCTTGTGCAGGACAGGATGCTCTACAGAAGTGTTTGCATAGTTCTAATGAACAGGACCAAATTTAAACAGAGAGTGCCAGCATTTGCTACCTAGCAGGAGTACTTATTTATGTTAACCAGTGTTATGTAGTTTATCTTGTTATAGTTGTTACTAGTAGTACTTAGGAGTTAGGACTTTTATGGTGACCTCAATAATAAATATAATGAAATTAATGGCTTTTTGCAGAATGTAGAAGTATGAGTTCATTCTCATAAAAATCTGTGAATTTTTTGGTTCAAAATTCCTAACAAAACCTAAGGCCCTGCTCAGCTTAGGCTGTGACAACACAACTGACACTGCATTACAGCCGCAGCAAGTACAACCGAGCAGGGCCTAAATTTTCAATTGATGTGACACCTCCAAACTTGAAGGAACAGGAAAAATACGTGGATTAGATGCCGTAACATATGCAATCGTATATGAATTATAAAAAATAGAGTAAGTAGTCGAATTGGCTCTTGAGTACTTCATAAGAAACTCACAGGAATTTGAGAGGAAAAAATTAGTATTGAAATAGAGTTGAGAGATACGAAGATATATGGTGCATTGGATTTCTCCGAAATCAAAACTGTTAATCCTCCAAAACTGAAGAAAATAGATAATCCCTATAGAAAATTTCTAGCCAAATCCTCCAAGCTAAAAGGCTCTGTATGAAAATTTTCTATAGGCTTTGAAACTAAAAAATCCTATGAAAATCCCACGTTCTTTGGAATATTTCAATATTATAGAAAATTTTTCTACGTGCCCTATGGAAAAAAACAACCTTTCTAAAATAATATGAAATTCCTCTCTCTAAATTCCTTTACTTTTTTTGTTTAAACCATCCAAACAACATATTTAAAAGCATTCCTATGTTTTGTTATGAATCACAAGGATTCAACGAGCTATGACATTTCCAATATATCCTTCATTTTTTTGTCTTGTAGTTTGCCATGTTCTTTTTCAAGGAATGAAATGATGGATAAATACATTATGCATGCTGGTGAGATCCTAAATGTATGATTTTTTTTAAAAAAACTTTCTGTATTTGATTTTTTTAAAAAAAACTTTTTAAAACCCATTTTAACTTCTAATTTTTAGTTCATTCATTTCTTAATAATCGTCCCAAATCTATCAACTATTGAGCCATTCAGCATAATTGAAAAAAAAATTGTCTTAAGATTTTGTGTTTCAAAAGTAGCCATAAAACGTCCGAGAAATAGACATATAACACGAAATTATCAAGAAAAAAAACTCTACCAATAAAAATTTCAACCACCTGTTTCTTTCCTGCACTCCATTTCACGGGGCGGTCCAAAACTTCATCACGATCGAGTTGACACTTGACACAAGCAAGCAGCACCGGAAACAAAGCAGAGAGCGAGAGCGAGAGTTAGAGAGAGAGGGAGAGAAGACATAGGAATGCTATCACCGATGCCGAGCAGCCAGCCAGCAATCCCATCCACCTTGAGAATCTGCACCACACCACACTCTAGACCACCACCGAACCCCATGACACACCTCGTCATCACATCCCACACACCCCAATGACAAATGACAGACGTATCCTCAATGTATCTTCGCTAGATCAGTTACTAGTGTTTCTAAAATATAAAATATAAAGAATTTTACCTATATAATCAAAATCAAAGAACATATTAGGTGTTTTAGTTATTACAATATATGGATAGTATGCCGCCCCATAATTAAGAGAAATGGATGAATAAAGAAGAGAGAGGGTATGAGAGAGGAGAGAGTTTTAATACTCGTTTAGTGGTTGTTACGTATTAGTGCTACTACTGGATGATACTACTGTCCACCTTACTATTCACCTCCATTATGTTGAACTAGTTAATAAGCTTCCTTACAAACCATTGTTTAGCACATTGTTGACGCCGTTAGTCTGGGTTATACTTTTTTTTCTGAATAGTTGAACTAATTAGAAAGTTGAAAAATTATAAATTATGTTAAAAATCAATTAAAGATAGTTTTAAAATAATCATATATAAAAGATTTTTTAAATTGTACTATCTTAAAATAAACCCGGGAAGCATACAGTTAAAAGGAACGGGTTTTATTTCTTAATAAAAGAACACAGTACTATAATTCTGTTTAGGAATGTAGAGGTTTTTTTTAAGGCTTTGATGAATATCTAGCTAGTGAAAATATAGAGAAGTCTGGATTATCCCATCTTTTGACTACAAGTTTGTTTTTGAATTATGGACTATCAATTATTTTCGAATTGAAAATCTAGATTGTTTAAAAAAAGAAGAGTAAAGTGTACAATCGGTATCTAAACTTATGTGGTGTGTTCTTTAGGTTTTTCCAAACTCTCATATTGCATTTTCAGTCCGAACTTATTCTGATGTCACATACGTCTAAAACTCTTCAATCAACTTTGTGCGCTGACATGGCATGTCATGATCATGTCATTATGGTCCTCTTGTTATAATTTGGTGTGTGAGATAATGAAATAGAAAAATGTATTTTATTTTTTCTGATACTTAGGTCCAGTGAGAAGCGCAGAAAATTGTTTAAAACTGTATGACTTTCAAAATAAGTTCGAGGGGCTAAAAATATTTTTGAGAGTTTATAAATTTAAAACCGTCCGTGCACTTTATAAAAAAGATATTGTAACTGCAAAGTATACGTATACGTATACATGTGCCACTGTCAATTTTTTTAAGAACACCAAATTGCCCCACCAGATACTCCCCTTTCCTCCTATGCCGCCACCCCTCACACATTCCCATGCACACATTTCCCCAAGCACATCTCCCTCAATCTCTCTCTACATAGATGCTGCTACCAGCTAGTCCTACTACTCTATTCCTACCTCTTCTACCACACGGTCACACACAGCAGACGGCTTTGCTTTGCATGGCCACTGGAGTTGTTGTTGCTGTTCTTCTTCCCTTGGAGTAGCAGGCTAGCAGCAGTGATTAGTGAGCAGTCCTGTGGTGTGTTCGTTGTCACAGTAGGTGGTGATGGTGGAGTGGAGTGGAGGAGCAAACCTTCGACATGAATTGAGAGGCCCTTATCTTTTCCTGTCCATCTCGTAGTAGTAGCAGTGAGTGACAGTGAGTGATGGATTGATGTGTGATGTCTCACTAGATGAGCCCTTTTCCTTTGTGGCAAATCTCATCAGCAACAGAGACCTCTTGGTGTGACTACTTGTGACACGGAGGTTCTCTCCTTTTCCTCAGTTCTCTGTACATATCTCCATCTCTTTCTCTCTCTCGGCCCCTGTCGTCGTCGCCGTCGTCTTCTCCTTCATTCATTCCGCAGAGTAGGAAGAAGTTAGTCTAGACAAGAAGTGTGTGAGAGCAAGAGAGAGGTAGAGGGAGAGAGGGAGAGATGGAGAGGAGGAAGGCAATGTGGCTGTATCCAAAGGTGGTCGGCTTCAACCCTCCGGAGAGATGGGGGCACTCCGCTTGCTTCTTCGAGGGCGTCGTCTACGTCTTTGGGGTATGTATCCATGAATCCATCCTTCCCAACTCCTCTTGATAAAAATGGCTCGGCAAAGTTCTGCTCCTGCACATTCCTCTGCCGCTTTGCTTGATCACATCTTCTGCTATATTTTCTGCAGCTCCATTTGCTTTTCCCCATCCTCAATTTGCATGTTGCTAGCTGCTAGTAGCTGTTCTCGCTCTGCAATTGGAAGCCTGTCGATGATTTTTAGTTTTAGATTATACTGAACATGATGAAGATGTGAATTCTTTTGAGGAGAAAAAGAGGCGTCTTTTTGGGGGTGTTAATCTCCTGGAGTTTGAGTTTTGTCTTGTTGCAGCTGAGCCCCCCTGTGAATGATGTAGCAAAATGTTTAGCAGCTTTCAACTAAAGTGAAGACCGTGAGAAGTCAGTCCTTGCTGTAATATTCCTCCTGGATGAAAATTTGTAGTAGCAAAAGAAAGTAGCTTTTCCTTTTGATAGATAGATTACTGTCAGTTTGTCATCACCTGCAAACAATATGTTACTTGACTTTTTTATCACTTCAGATAATCTTCTACAGAAGCATAGAATCAAAAAAAATTTCCTGAATATTACAACACTGCAACCATTTCTTTGGAACAGAGTTCTTCAGAAATTCATTTGCAGTGATGACTGAACTCATTCAATAGGCCGGTGGAAGTTAGTGGCAAATGTACTAAGAAAAAAAAACAAACGAAAAAGAAGCAACAGGACCTTTTCGTTGCTGTTTTCTCTTTCCCGCTGGCTTTTGGACCACCCCCTTTCTTGCCTCTTGATATGCTGTGATTCACCGACAGATCGTTCTTTTAATGCTCTTAATTAGCACTAGTACTAGCAGTACAGTTTAGCCTGCAATTATGCTGAAAAAAGCAGTTTTTTTTTGCAATGTTCTTTGCTGTGACGAAATGCTACTGATTTTCTGTCAATGGTCTAGTATTGTAGGAGTAGTAGTACAGTTTAACCTGCAATTACACGAAAAAAAAGCTTTTTGCAATTTTTTTCCTGGGACGAAATGTAACTAATTTTCTGTCAATGGTCTAGTTTAGGAGTAGTACAGCTTAACCTGCAATTATGCTGGAAAAAAACAGTTTTTTGCAATGCTTGTTTTTTTGTTGTGACGAAATGCAACTGATCGATGTGAATGGAGCAGGGATGCTGCGGCGGGCTGCATTTCAGCGACGTGCTGACGCTGAACCTGGAGACGATGGTGTGGAGCTCGCTGGCGACGACGGGGACGCGGCCGGGGACGCGCGACAGCCACGGCGCAGCGCTGGTCGGCCACCGGATGATGGTGTTCGGCGGCACCAACGGCTCCAAGAAGGTGAACGACCTCCACGTGCTCGACCTCCGGACCAAGGAGTGGACCAAGCCGGCGTGCAAGGGCACGCCGCCGTCGCCGCGGGAAAGCCACACGGTCACGGTGACATCGTCCTCCGCCGGCAACCGCCTGGTGGTGTTCGGCGGCAGCGGCGAGGGGGAGGGCAACTACCTCAACGACGTGCACGTGCTGGACGTGCCCACCATGACATGGTCGTCGCCGGAGGTGAAGGGCAACGTGCCGGCGCCGAGGGACAGCCACGGCGCCGTCGCCGTCGGCTGCAGGCTGTTCGTCTACGGCGGCGACTGCGGCGACCGCTACCACGGCGAGGTGGACGTGCTCGACATGGACGCCATGGCGTGGTCAAGGGTAAGCGTCCCGTCCTTGTCACGTATGTTGGGCAGATGCTAATGTTTCCGGTGCAGATTGCCAAGTTGCTTTCGGCCTCCACACTGCCCTGCCTGCCTGCTAGGATTAGATGCCACTATGCAAACTTTCAGGAGCTTATTGATTTCCGACGCTGACTTCTTTTGCCTCTGCGTGTAGTACGACCGTGACATAAATTTTCAGCGTGTATGTTTTGTCGGGTATTTGGTTGGTCTAGCTTTAACAGTGTCACAGCTCACAGGAGTCTTCCTGTTTACTAGAGATGCATTGTGCAAAAAACATACTTATTAACATATCTAACTAACCTGTCACTTCTGAATAAACACTTTCCTAACCGTGGATGACTAAACTGAAAACTACTGCAATATTGCTTAGACCAGCTTGAAAACTACAGTATAGGCCATTGTGTTAGATAAGAAATTCTCAGTGAAACTTGCTCATCTGTGATAATTTGTTGCTGATTTACAGTTTGCAGTAAAAGGGGCCTCACCTGGTGTTCGAGCTGGCCATGCATCTGTAGGTGTTGGATCTAAGGTGAGCACCAATTATTGGAACAATGGAGTTCACTTTTGTGAGGAAAAAAAACTTTTGTGCCGCTTTCTAAGCAATGCGCATCGTGTAGGTCTATGTTATTGGAGGAGTTGGTGATAAGCAATACTACAGTGATGCCTGGATTCTTGATGTTGCAAATCGGTCATGGACACAGCTTGAGATATGTGGGCAACAACCTCAAGGACGGTTTTCTCATAGCGCAGTTGTCCTGAATACTGATATCGCGATTTATGGAGGGTAAGTTTGCACAAACAAATTAACACGGTATATATCTGGGAGAAATTTGACATACCTTGAAACTTCACAGATGTGGTGAAGATGAACGGCCCCTGAATGAGCTACTCATTCTTCAGTTGGGCTCTGAGCATCCAAATGGCCGTTACAACATCTCAATGTGCAAAGTTCTTAGCAACCATTGGAGCCAGGAGAAGCGAAAATTCTTGAGAGCGGAAAATGTGAGTACCTTAACTTTCTCATGAGTAGGTTTGATGCTAATTTCTTCTGCAAAACTTAATATCATGCATGGGACATTACAGCAAAGGAATCCAAACATGAGCAATGGAGAACTTGGTCCAAGACCCCGGGAAATAGAAATCGAACAAAGAAATCCGTTCTTGCGTGGTCTAGGTAAGAAAATTTCTTACAAAACTAAAATCTAATTGTCAGCGTTCTGCTTACATCCAATGGCTACATCATTTACATCCCTTTCAGAGAACGGCCATGTGAAAAGGAGGAGAACTGGCGATGTTCGACCGAAAGAGACCGAGTCGGAGCAGGAGGAGCACTCACTGTCACTTTCGCAGCACTCCTCACCATCCCAATCTGATCAGGAGCAGAATGGAGCTCAGAAGTTTTCGGCATCTCCTAACGGATCAATCTCAGAACTGCGACCTTTTGTTCACCTCAACACCAATGGCACCCTGAGGGCTGCTGGAGGCGTGTCGCCGAGGACTCTGAAGACGGATCAGTTCCTCCGCACCATTGCTCCGCAGCAGCGGCATGAAGTGCAGTTCCTAGCAGCTGAACCCAAGCCGCACCACCGCCCGCCTACTCCTCCCCTTGTACGCGACTCTTTTCGCAACACTCTTCTTCCACCTCTGGTATGCCATATTGTTCGTGTCTCTTGATGATTTGCTTGTCTGCAGATCGGCGCAGAGGTTCATGGGACTATCGACGGAGCTTTCGATTCAGGGTACCTCATGACCGCTGTCGTGAACAGGCAGCTCTTCAGAGGCGTCCTTTTCGCTCCTGTAAGCAATTCGCATCTGAAAGCTAATTGCAGATGATACACATTGTTCATCCTCATATTTTTGTGACGTTTTTACTTTCATCTCAGGGTCCAGGAGTGACGGCTCCGAGACCGACGTTGCACCACCCTATTCTGACGAGCTCGGCCATTCCTCCTCCGCAGCAGCGCCCGGTGCTGGCTCACACCATCCCGGTTCATGCCAGGCCGGTGCCACAGGCGACGGGCTTCGTGCTGCCGGACTGCAGCCACCATGACCGGCAGGCATTCCCGGCAGCGGCGGCGAAGATCATCAAGTCTGAACCGGAGAGGGGCAGCAGTGACCTGCATGATGTTGTGCTCACGCTGGGAGGGCCTGGAGCGGGCGAGTGACACCTCTTTTCTCTGTTAACACTTGATCTTGGCTCTGATGTTGATTTGTTAATCTGCTCTTGTAAAATAGTCATCCTGGTTGACAAAAATAAGACCAGTCACCTAGTGTAATTGTTCCTGAGAAAGCCCAATTTTCTTCTTTCTGCTTGTTGGATATTTGATATAGTGCTATTTTGATGCGACTAGTTTTGCTTTGAGCAGTTATTGTTATTCTATGGAGTCAACTGCCTTCATGGAGAAGGTTTTGTGCGTAGGGTGAGTTATCATGGGACTCTCAAACATGTACTTCAAGTACAAAACGATTTTGCTTCAGTTTCCATCATGTCTGTTTCACGCTGAACGCCAGTTGAGCAGAGCTTGCAATCAGTAGTAGCTGAACGAGTGGATAAAGGGAGAATCAGGAGCAACATCTGGTAGAGATGACCAATTGGTCGCTAGGTTGTACTGCTGTTTCAGCAATCAGGGCATAGAGATTAGGATTCTCATTGTCCACATCAAGGCAATACATAGATAATAGATAGTCTAGTTTATGATGCAGCTACTTACATTCGCTGGGTTATGATATTGATTTTTTTTTGTTAGTTCTCCAGGAACTTGGCAATCGGCTGAAACCCAATATTGCATGGTTGAACATTCAAATATTTTAGACCAATCTCATCAACAGCGAAATCCCAAAATAAATATAACAGGTTATGCCAATCTTGATTTTCTAACCTATGGTATCCCATTACAATATTAACAAGCATATTGATTCAAACTACTCAAGTAATAAAGCAACTATAATTTTACCACGTAATCATATGAAATCAAACAGCTTATATTATTTCGCATATCTCACCCCAATATGAATTAAAAAGGTTCAACTCGCCCCATTTTTTTGGCCAAATAAATTACCACAAATTTCACATTCGATCCCTTTGCAAGGTGTTCTGTTGAAAGCCATTTTTTGGCCAAATAAATTACCACAAATTTCGCATTCGATCCCTTTGCAAGGTGTTCTGTTGAAAGCCTTGTCTCTCGTTCTGCACGCAATTACTTCCTGTCCGAATGGCTTCCCTGTTCACAAAGACTTATCCACAACCCACTTCGGACTAGCGTGCACATATCATTGTCAGGGCATCAAACTGATAGCACACTGACTACAAGAGATGGAAAAAGAAACAATTCTGTAGTAGGATTCTTGCTTCAGTACTGTATGTCTCAAGAAGCCATTTCGTTCATAAAGTAAGCAAAATAGAAGTATTGGAAAAAGCCTCCTCAGCCAAGACTACACGTTGCACTTGAAGAAAACCCTTTACCTTACCATGCTTCTGCTTCTTGAAAAAAAGCAAGAAAAGGCTGGAGCAGCATCCTAGCCATGAAGTATCATCCTCTACATGGAGCAGAGGAAGAAGGGAGAACAGTTCACTCTAAATGAATCTGCTTTGTGCCACTCGCCGAAGAATCAGAAGGAATCACTAACAAAGTAAATTACTGACAATAAACATTTCAGCGTCCCTTGTCGCCAATCCTCTTGAGTAATTTCCCGATGTCATAGCATATCTCAATCTTATCTTCCTTGATCCTTTGGCGGATAGAACGGCTAGTCCTACCAGCTGCCAAGTAGGTCCGCAGGAGGGACTCATATGCCTTGCCGTCAATGCATCCTAACGTCCTCAAGCAGTCGCAAAACCTTTCGGCACCTTCCACATCCTTGTGTTCTTCGAAATACTTCAAGAAATTGCTGATCTTCTCCTGATCTAGCTTCCCTTTTTTCTTGGGAAGTTTGGTCATATTTTCAACCCAATTCAAAGCAGAGGCCATGTCCACTTTCCCCATGTAATGCTCTAGAAACAACTCACATGTTTTGGAATCAAAATCTGCACCTTTTTCCTGGACCTTCTCCCATAATAATTCAGCTTCCTTGGTCAAGCCATTTCTTAGATGTGCTCGGGTCATCATATTTGTCAGCCTTGCATCATAATTTTCATAATTAGATTCCCAATCCTCATAAATCTGCTTCATGCGATCAGCATCATTGAGTTTATAAAGAGCTTGAAGCATGCCGAGGTAGCTGGTGTTAGTCACCTTCTGAAAAGTAGCCCTTATCAGGTTCCACACTCTGTTGACTTCACTCAGATTGCCTACTGATGCATATAGGCTCATAAGGAAATCAAAAGGCTGCCTGCCAGCATGAACATCGACGAGATTCTCGAGTTTCTTCAAAGCAGATTCCGCTTCTTCAATCATACCAGCATTCACATAGAGGGAAGCAAGTGTGCTATATGCAGACCACCCTAGAGCCACTTCTTTTTCTTCCATTTCTTTTAGAACCTCTCCAACAGCATCTATCTTGTTCAATGCTGCATAGCTACTCATGAGAAGGCAGCATGTGAGGTTATCGGGTTTAACATTCTTCACTTTCATCTCCTCAAACAGGCTAGTAACCTTCCTATGCTGGCCTATCTTCATGTAAAGAGACATCAGGTTGTTGATGGGAAGAGTACTGGATGAGATGCCAAGTTCATCCATCTTGCGATAGATGCCTGTTGCTTTCTCTTCCATTTTAGCGGAGCAATAACAGCTCAAAAGTGCACCATAAGTTCGATGGTTCTTGGCTGGATCAGGGAGGCCAGCAAAGTATTGTTCTGCTGCCTCGATGCCACGCACTTTATAAATGAGATCCAAACGTATGGCATGGTTAGTGTATGACATGTTCATACCCTTAGTATTAACCATCCATTCCATCAACTGCCAAAGAAATCAAGAAAAAATGTTGCATAAGCACAATAAACAAAATCCAAACATCAATAACAGAAGGACATACAGACTGGTATGAAACAAGATATGTTCAGAAGTTTAGTACTACTAATCTTTTCTGACCTTGAGGATAACTGACAATATAGTTGTAACAATATGCTATTATATATATTGCAATATAAGCAGAAAACATGTCCATTCATCTCCTTAACATGCTGAACAACATCTACCATGTCAAAAGAAGGCAGGATTTCTTGCAAAAGAGTGCCATACCATCTAAATAGAGTCAATGAGTGAATTGGCGGGGAGAAACCACTGAGTACACCATCCTGACCTTAAATGCCTTAAAAATCCCTAGACCCCAAAATATCTGGATAGTGTATTCCACCCCACTCACCTTCAATTCTGACCTTCTCTGTATTGCTACTACACACACAAATGACACAATGCAATCACTTTCTCTCAACTGTGACACCTCTCTGCACCAAATTCTCCTCTCGTGTTGCCAACCTCCCTGCACCATTCCCTCCCTTGAGTTCCTTCCATCCCCTCACATCTATGCACCATTCCATCCCCGCATCATCGCCATATCGGCACCACCTCCACCTTCTCACCTCCCTTCGCTGCTTCTCTCCTCAGAGCCTCCTCCATCCTCAGCCATTTGAAAGACAGCAAATGAAGGTTTGTTTTACAATTGGCATTGAAATACCTCCATAGGATCTATAAAGGCTATCAGTTTCATCTGCATGGTCATGTTATTCAATGAATTGTCATCTGGAGCTGTTATGGTTATAACTTTGAAACAAGTTTTACAATCTTTTGTGCTACGCTTGGACCTCTGGAAAATTTCATTCTACAGAATCAATAGTCACACGGATGTGGGCTTATGAAACAGATATGGATAAAATTTACGTCCATTCAGGGTAAATGACATATTTACTCTAGGGACACAGACACTGCAAAACAAAACCAACATCCTGAGGTAACTACGCCATCGCGCAGACAACTTGTGAGCCAAAATTACATCTCAGGGGCGTAGGTAACCATATTTGGCAGCTGAAACTTGAAAGTTGAAACAAAGAAAGCAAAAGAAGAAAGGGCAAAAGCAGTCCAGCAAAACACAGGTGAACATAAACCTAAACCCTCCTGTGGAAACTAGACACAACAAGGATTCCAAGTGAATTGGGCCTAGCACACAAAATTCAGAAGTAAACTATAGGGCTTCCAAAGTTAAGAGCACTAAAATGATTTGCGATTTTGGATAACAAGTCTCCAATACAATGAAAGCAATCAATCTAGCAGGTGGAATTATCAAAGTTAAAACTGAGATAAGTAGAATCTCTATTTATTAATAAACCAAGCTAGACTAAGAAAAACTGAACTAACCAGAGGAAAAATCCATTGGACCCCCTGAACTAATCAAAAGATCCGGTTCTCAAAATGATCCTTGTACTCTAACAACCCTGAATTATCAAAACTGTTCAATTTGCTGAGTTCCCGTTCTCGTTGCTGCCTAATGTAAATGCGTTCGCATACAAGTCAGGCCGTAACCATTCCTATATCCCCCAACTGGTGCAAAGTTGGGTTAAACCTCATTTCGATCGCTACTCGCTGCTGAAAAAAGGAATCTTTCCCGTGCATATAGAGGCGCAAACACTACTGCCCAACCAGAACGCGCGCGCAATCATGTTTACATGGCCACGCAAAGTGATGTATAATCGCATATACCTCGAAGGCATGGGCGTGGCGCTTGTACTTGCGAAGCTCCTTGACGTACTTGGCGAGATCCGCGGCACGCGCCTCCCGCCCCTTGCGCACCCACTTGTTCAGCACCCGCGACACGCTCCCCTCCCCCGCGCCCCCAAGCACCGAGAGCCGCCGGTACAGAGCCCGCGTGTCCTTCTCCCCTGCGGCCGCCGCGGCCTTCTCGGCTGCGGGAGCCACGGCCTCCGCCGTGGAGAGGAGGCGGCGGAGGACGAGGCGAGCGCCGGCCGTGGGGGCGGGCAGCGCCATGGGTTTAGGGTTTGGGAGGGGGGGCGGTGGGGGGTGGGGGGGCGGGGGTGTTCGAGTGCAGGAGAGGAGATTGGAAAATCGACGGCGATGAGTCCTGGGCGCCGGGTTGTAACCATCTCCTCATAACCAAAGGCCTACTGTTCACAATCTGGGTTCAACGTAAAAAAAACGTCTAGCACAACCCATACCCCCTAGCTAGATCGGGAGGCCACAAATATCTCTCATGTCTATAATATGTGGGAGAGAAGTATATAATCGGTCTTTAAAATTATATGGGTATATTATTTAGGTTTTTAAACTCTTATACTATATTTTTTTCTTTAAACTTATCTTAGGTGTCACACACAGGTATAAATTAATTAAACTCATTCCGTGCACTGATATAGCATGTCACGGTAGTGTCTACGTGTCACTAAGACCTATATGTTAGTCATATAGAAAAAAATAAAATCACTTTTTCCTGTTCATTTATCTCACTTGCTGAATCAAAATAAGATGGCAAGGGTCAAGGTAGCAACTGAGTTGAAGAAGAGGAGCCAGAGGAGATTGGGAAGGGTCCCATCAATGAGGCTGATGAAGGAGAACAGCGGCTTGGTGATGTGGACACCAAAGTTGAAGAAGCAATGTCAGCAACCAAGATCCATACGATGGTAGCGTGAATGGTGGAGTTGGTAGCATAGTCAGGAGTGGAGAATGGAGGAGAGGAGCCCATGATGGTGGAATGTAAAGCTAGAGGCAAGGCGCCTGGAGTAGCTGATAAGGATGGTCAGTGGTCAGGTAGGATCTAGAGTTGATGCGCAATGGAGATGCAGGGAGCGAACAAGCACCGAGCGGGCGCTAAGGGTGACAACAGCTCAGATTTATGTAGGCCTAAGATGGAGAAGCAGCAGCCTTCGCCCCCTCCTGGTGGTAGTGGAGATGGAGCAAGGAGCGATGACATCAACGGACTAGCATGTTTGGTGGAGATCAAATCCCTATGGGTTAGAGCGTAAACAATAGATGAAGGCACTCTGTGACCATGATGATGATGTTGTTGTTGTCATTCCCCATGGCTTTGTTAGACTCTGGCGATGACGATGGCATGGTGGTGAAGTGGGATGATGAGATGGTGCACTGTTTGTGATCTAACGGGTGATTAGAGAGAGATAAAAAAAATATTTATTAATTTATTTTTTTCTATGTCAATGATATATGAGTCCTAGTAACATGTAGTTATTATCATGGCATGTGATGTAAACGCACGGGATGGGTTAGAGCCTGTTTGGCCTATATAACTCTAATAATATATTTCTGATTTCTTTTTCTGCTGCGAGCACTACAAGCAGCTCCATTATAACGATTGACAACTCATTAATTGATATTTACACGTATAATTTAGGTATGGAGTAGTGGGAATCCACTAGAGAATTTGATGATTTGTCATCCGATTCACACGTCGTTGAATTTAAAAATCTCACGTGTCATTATCACAGGGCGACAGGTGACAACCTAAAAAGTGATAAATCATCCAATTGCTCGACTTACAATGGTTATCTTGTTGCACTTCTTTTTCGGTGTAGAGACAGATTAAAACAAGAACATAGGAGAAGGTGCTATGTAGCTGTACAAAACCAATAGATGCTCGCCGCCAAAAAATCCCATAACCGGAGAGGGACGACGGCTCAGTCACACAAAGGCCTAGGAGGTTTACTTATCTCTAGTGCATATCCTTAAGTGTCGAGGTTTATGGGTGTGCCAGTCAATTTGACCCTGCAACTAACAAGGAGGTGAGACGAGCGGGTCCGATACAGACGCTTACTATCGGCTGGCTACCGATAGGATCGGGATGCTGTTCGATCGGCTGGGGAGCCGATGTGTACAGGTGTCGACGAGTGGTCGACCGTAGAGCCGATGAAGGAACCAGAGTGTGCTCAAAGGATGGCGAGACGCACGGGATCCCTCTGGACAGCCGAACAGTGATTCATCGGCTGAAAAAACCGATGAGTGCGCATGCGGTCTAGGCCAGGATTAGCGCAAGAAGGCACGGGCTGCAAAGCCGATGCCGCTCCGGATATGACAGCATGAGACCCATCGCCCGCCGTGGCAGCGCCATCAACACCGAACCTCGAAAATCGGACCTAACCGAGACAGTACGAGGCCGGGGCCAGCGGTGATGATACGGAGGACGCCGGATCGACTATGCCGTAGCAAGGATAAGAACGAACCCATCGGCTAGTTGAGCCGATGAGGGGATGCCTCTCTGAAGGCGGGTGCGTATCGGCTGGGGGTCCGATACGTTTGGCGTTACGCGTCGTGGGACGCCTCTAAAGGCTGATGCGTATTGGCCGAGGGGCCGATGCGCTGGGCGTGAAGCACAGGGCATGGATAACTCATCGGCTAGCATTCCGATGATACGTCGTGCAGAAAACTATAGGTCTGAAGCTCGATCTACCGTCGACAGCCCTGTAGGTCGGACCTAACCGAGGCAGCACAAGACTGACGACGACAGAGGGAGCTTAACGGGTCGATAGGTCTAGCACGGATGTGATGCGATATATCCGATCGGCCTAAGAGGTCACACCTAACCGATGCAGCCTCAGACAGAGTAGGACATATCGGGATGTTGGCGGAACTTACCCCTTCGCCGGAGATCGGAATTAACCGATGCAGCCCCGCGTCAAGAGCTAGAACCCGCCGGTAAAAACTAGATGAACTAGGGTGACAATGCGCCAAATTTGTATATGATCGAGAGATATCTTACATGTTTCCAAGGGGTCTATATTTATACCCTGGATTTATAGACAGAGTCCGACGCGTCTACGACCATCGGACATTATTTTCTAGTAGGAATAAAGGAAAATATTCCTAAAGAAGTTAACTAACCAGCTAAACCTCCCTAATTGAGTAAGGTTATAATTTACAAAAATAAGCACCCTGCCATGGAGTCCACGGCTCTTCCACAAACCCGGTTTCATCTGAATAATCTTCCAATTTGTAACCGAGTCTTCCTTTGCTGTAACCTGATCGGCTTCTCCACTGTAGCTATCGAACATTCTTTAAGTCAAGCCGATCCTTCTCCTTCTTTCCCTCGGGCTTCTCGGACCTGATCCCGATTGGACAATTCCCCGTCTTTAAGCCGATCCAATCTTTTACTAATTTGATTGGCTTTTCTACAGTTCTCCATCGGCTTTGTCTCAGTATCTTCATCGGCCGATGATTGCATTAAACCCTTCATCAGACCTCTTAGTCGATCGGCTTTAGCCCTATCGGATCTCCCAGCCGATCGGCTTTAACGCCATCGGATCGTCCAGATTTTGGCGTTAACAGACATACAGTACATTTGCAACTAAATGAGCATATGTCAATTAAAATAATAATAGCACCACACTGTAGGCATGCTAATCTGACAATGGGAGCTATGGGGATTACAGGAATGGGAATGCTGCAACAGCAACAGTATCCAATTATGTGACCCAAATCCATACATAATGTATATAAGCATCAAGTCACCAGTCATTCATCTTTTTCTTTTTTTTTATTTTTTTTACTGAGCTATCCCTAAACAATTGCTAAAATAAAATTGAATATAATTTGTGCTCATTGTTAGACCATTGAATCACTGAGTTGTATATATATATATAGACCTGGCCCCTTATATAGAGTTAGGGTATTAGTCTTATTATACATATTCTTACATGGTATCGGAGTAAGTCTGGATATCCTCGACGCGCTAACTTTCTTCCATCGGTGAGCCGACCTTTTCTCCCCGTCGTTGATGTTTTCTCCCCATAGTCGACCTTCTTCCCGGTACTATCTCCTCGCTCTCTCGTCTCGGTTCCTTTCTTCTTCCCATCTTCTTCGCAGACGCTTTTCCTTTCTCCTTTCCACCTCCACGCGACAAGGCGACGGTCTCCATCCGTCTCTTCATCTCGCCTCACACCCGTCTTCGCCCTTCTTCTTGCTCCGTGCATCTTTTCTCCTCCGACGCCGGCGCACCTCTGCGCTCGTTGTCTCCATCGGCTGAACTCATCCGCCTTCCCATCGACTGAAACCCTTTCTCGGTTCTCGCTTTTCCGACACGCTCAACGGCTCTCGGACGCAAACCTTCTCCCTTCACGTCCGAGCCAATCTAACATGTCCACGAGTCCACGGACATGAATCTTTGCCTCCCGAACGTGAACCTCTTCTCTTCGTGTCCAGCCCCTCTCCGCGTTTTTCACGTCCGCTCCACTCCTTGGCCTCCACAAGTCCACGGACGTGAATCTTCTCTTCACGGACGCGAATCTTCGCATGTTTGTGACCCAACCACTCTCTGACCTACCTACTCTGCCACCACCTTTTCCCTCACCTACTCCGCTGCCTACTCCACATCGGCCAACCACTCCCCATCGGCTGGTTGGTCCACTCCCTATTGGTTTCTCACTTCTCTGATCGGCCGATCTCTCTTCTCATCGGCTTCCTCCCATCGACCTCTTACTCCCATCAGCTTCTTGTCCCTGTTCTCCTCTCGTCATGGCCACTAAGTCCGTCCTCAGCTCCAGCACTCTCCCAGTCGTCGAATCTGCTCTGGCTCTCGGTGCCCTAGACCATACCTTGGGCGCCACCTCGTCGATCTTCTCACCCCCTACGCTGTTGTGAACATGAAATCTCACGTTTCTATCTCTCTTGACCTTAACGCCAACTACTCCAAGTAGGTTTCTTCTTTAAATCCCTCTGTGGAAAGTTCGGCCTACGGTCACACATCGATGGCTCCGCTCCACCTCGGCCCGATGACCCCCAGTGGGACATCGCCGAGTGCCACGTGCGCAGCTAGCTACTTAGCTCGGTCGATGACTCTGTCCTTGACCTCACCATGGAAGATATCGACCCCACCGCCCGAGATCTCTGGGTGGCTATCGAGCGGATCTTCCTCGCAAACAAGCAGCCCCGCGCCATCTTCCTCCTCAACGAGTTTCATTCCATGATACAAGAAGACTCCTCTGTCTCCTCGTATTGCCAGTGCCTTAAGGTAAAAGCTACTGCTCTCCGAGATGTCGGTTACCTTGTGGCCGACTCTCAACTCGTTCTCGCCCTCCTGCGAGGCCTCAACCCTTGCTTCTCAAACACCGCCGATGACATTGCCAACGCCACACCCCATCTATCGTTTGCCCGAGCCCATGACATGCTAGTTCTTAAAGAACTCCGTCTGGCCAACGACGAGAAGACCGTGTCCCACACCGCTCTCCTTGCCACAGTCGATAATGGCTGCCGAGCATCCTGCGCTGCCGCTTCCTCTCGCGGCTCTGGCGGCCATGGCTCTAACCATGGCAACACAGCCCGCACCGGCAAAGGCAAGGGCAAAGGCAAGGACAAGAACTGGCACGGTCCGATGCAATTGCGACTGCTTCAGTCCCTGCCCAGCCTATCAGTCCCACGGGTCCGTGGCTCTGCTACAACCCCTGGGCAACCCAGCCCCAGCCACGCAGCCCCATTGGATGGCAACCATGGGTCCTCGGCACCCATCCTCAGGCCCACCTGGCATTGGCTCCCATCCTGCCGCCTCAGCCGATGCTACTGACACCACCTACCCAGTCGGTTCCTGCCTAGAACCAGGCTGGCCTTGTCGCCGCCCTCAACCAGATGACGCTCCAACCACAGCACCCTTGGGTGCTGGACTCTGGGCGTCCTCCCACAAGACGTCATCGACTGGTATACTCCGTTCTTGTCATCCCTCTTCCTCCCCTTTTGTCACCATCGGCAATGGCCACTCTCTTCCTGTCCAATGTCGTGGTGACTCTTCTCTGTATACACCCACCACTAACCTCCCCCTTCACAATATCCTTATTGTACCCTCACTTATTCACAATCTTGTATCTGTTCGCCAATTCACACGAGATAACAAATTGCTCAATCAAAATTAACACTTCTGGTTTTTCTGTGAAGGATATCCCAACCTGGCGACAGATCCTTCGCTGCAATAGTGGCGGCGACCTCTATACCATTCTCACTGCGCCATCCACTCCACACGCCAGAGTCGTCCTCTTCACCAACCTCTGGCATCTTCGCCTCGGCCATCCCGGCCCCGACGCTGTCGCCAACCTCCATCGCAGCGCCTCCATCCAATGTACCCGCAACAGCTCCACAGTTTGCCACTCGTGTCAACTTGGCAAACATGTGCGTCTGCCATTTTCTGGTTCTCTCTCTTATACCTCGTGACTGTTTGAGCTTATACATTGTGATGTATGGACTTCTCCGGTTAAAAGTGTCTCTGGTAATTAGTATTACCTTGCCATACTTGACGATTACACACACTATTGCTGGACTTTTCTACTCATCAGCAAATCCAAGGTCGCCTCCTACCTAACTAACTTCACCACCTACGTTTCTACCCAGTTCAACCTCCCCATCAAGGCTCTACAAGCCAATAACGGTACGGAGTTCGTTAACCGTACTGTTACAACCTTCCTTACCTCGCAGGGCATCCATCTATGCCTCTCCTGCCCCTACACCTCTCCCTAGAATGGCAAGGCCGACAGCCTCCTTCGCACCCTCAACAACATAAGTCGCACTACTATGCCCTGGCGTGTTCGCGCCGGGACGTGTGAGAGACCATGGCGCGAACATACTTTTTTGGCACGCCCGGTGGGACCGAAGGTTTCATTCATCGACCGATAAGAACCATACTATATTCATCGACCGATAGGGTAGAAATCTTCATTCATTAGCCGATTGGACTGGATTTCATTCATCGGCTGGAGAAACCTGAAGACCGGTCATCGGCTGAAGATCCTTCATTGGCTGGTGGTATAATTTCATTCATCAACCAGTGGGACTCTACAAGTGCCTGATTAGAAGTCAGATTTTTACTCATTAACCCGGGGGGCATCTTGTTGTCAATATGTCTAAAGAAAAGGTTGATTCCAAGACATATTCGTCTGAAGATGAAGCCGATGAGGAGATTAAATTTCCAGTTACCATGGAGGATTTGAATGAATACCAGAGGCGACATATAGAGCAAAACATGGACAACTTTCAGAAGCTCTGTTTGGAATCCTGTAGTATGACTAAACAAGGGCCGATTTAAAAAGCACAATTACAAAAATGTGTTTTGATGAAGGAATCAGGCCATTCAACACCTGTGAGTTCTTCCAAGACGTTGCAAGAGATGTTCAACGAATTATTTTATCAAGCATTTAGTAATCCATCAGGAGTATGGATGGATACATTGCAAGATCTGATCAAGAAGACGATACAAGAGTCATCGACTCAAGAGCCTGATCAGAATCATATACCTTTGTCGATAAAGACGGAGGAAAACAAGGACCTATCGACAAATACGTATCCACCAATACAAGATCGATTCGGGGGGCAACGGCCGGAAGTACCTCCAGAATTTTTTCAAAAGAATCATTATGGAAAATATCACAGGCAGAATCGGATACCATATCCACCTTCACATGATCAGGAAGATACTCTGAGAGAGAAAGATTGGTTAACTAGGATTGTAGACACAGTGAAAGAGCAATTTGGTATCAAGCCCAAAGATCAAACAGTTATGTATCGGCACCCATATCCAGAATGGTTTGACAGAGTTCCATTACCTCGCCGATACACGATACCAGATTTCTCAATATTCCCAGGACAATACAACATATCTACAATGGAGCATATCAGCCGATTCTTAGCACACTATGGGGAAGCATCATCTGAGGAAGCTCTCAAAGTCCATTTCTTTCCCTTATCCCTCTCTGGATCGGCCTTTGCATGGTTTTCTTCGTTACCACCGAACTCGATTGAAGGATGGGCCGATCTAGAGCAACAGTTCTATGGATATTTCTGTACTGGGATTCAAGAAATGAGACTGTCAGATTTGACATCGGTTAGACAGAGGCATAATGAGTCAGGTCTAGAATACGTCCAACGTTTCCAGGACATCAGAAGCCGATGTTATAGTTTTGTTCTGAGTGATGAACAATTAGCCGATTTGGCCTTCCAGGGGTTATCAAGTCGCATCAGGTGGAAATTTTCTGCCCAAGAGTTCGATAGTTTAACACATCTAATGCAAGTGGTATCGGCTTACAAGAGCCGATTATCAGGAAAAGAGGAGATGCCGACGCATTGGAAGTTATCGATTGGGTCTTGGGATGATAAGTCTAGAGAATGGTCACCCAATCGGGAAGACGTCTAAATCGGCTGAGCATAGCCGATTTCTTTTTTTCAAGACGGACGTGTTCTCAAAAGTGGTATCGGCTAATGATACTGTTTGTGTAAATCGGCTGAGGCGTAGCCGATTTCTAATATACGAAAGCCGATATGATTATATCGGTTACGAATGGCCGATATCGTTTAGACATCGTCGTTAGGAAATATTTATATATATACAACTTTTGTTGATCAAGTTGATTGAAATCTATTGCAAATAGTTAATGTTCAGGATGACATCTGGGGTTTTTTTTAGGCTAAAATTTTACAAGAATTTCTTGATGGCCTCGATCGCGCGCAGACAGATTTGATCTATTTCATTGATGGCGCGGTTGTCATCTTCATCTGATCCGGAGATAGTCTTCAAGTTTCTATGCCGATGAACTGCATGCCGCACTTGGTCTGCTATCTTGGCCTCTTGGTCTTGGATTGATTTTGGTAGGCCGATGAGGTGGGACTCGGTGGAGTTGATGTCTTCACGAACCTTGTCGAGTTCCGCCATCAAATCGGCTTCTCGTTTCTTCAAGAGGCCAAGCTTGGTGTTGGTGCGTTGAAGGTTAGCTGACATTTCATCAAGCTTTTTCTTTTCACTTTGGGCAGTTAGCCGATCGTTGTGAGCCAGACTGCTTTACTCAACGTGATTGGCTATGCGTCGTCTTGATGCGATCAGCTGGGTCCTTTGGAATTCCAAGTAGGCAGCAGGCGTGAATGCATCCATCAATTCCTCAGGCAGAAGATGTTTGATTTCAGCAAGTCTTCCCCGAATTAGCCTGCAATCTTCCACCAGCGAGTCAATCGGAACTTCCAGCCGATGCATAATATCTGACAATTGCTCGCGTGCATCGGCTAATAAAAATGGTTCAATCGCTACGCTGGTGGCTGAATCTTCCTCTGCTTCCAAGTATTTACCGATGTCGAAGGAAAATAGATCGGCTAATGACTGCATAATTACATTAGTAAATATAGGGATCATAAGTCAAGAGAAATAACATGTAGGATGGATGTACCTGGGATACATCGGAAGCAGTTTGAGTGATTATGTGGGTATCAGCTTAATGTGGGGTAGTTTGAGTTTGAGGAGTAGATGCCATGACTTCTGAGGATACCATCGGCTCAGCCCCAGAAACAGTGTCCAGCATTTGGACTTCAGGAGCCGATCGTTCAGGCTGCAAAGTGAAGGTGTTAGGATAAAGGCGAAAGCAATGAAGAATTGATGCTGACACATACCACTGAAGATGCAGAAGTCAGGATGGCCACGGGAGAAGGGCTTCGTGAAGCCGATGTAATAATGGCGACATTGGTGTCGGATTTCTGTTTCTTAAAACCGTCCGAGTAGCTAGTTTCTTGCGTTTCAGCGCTAGTGTTCACGACACTCAGAAGAGAGCCGATGGAGGTGGACCACCCTGCCTAAGGAGGGATCTGGCCAATGGAGGTTGATAAATAATCGGTCGACCACTTGCGCTGGTTGTAGATGCATCTTTGTCGCTAGCCTGTGAAATCATGGGGATCAAGACACAGTTGAAATTTAATACGATGAAGAAAAAATAGTACAAGGAGAGAGATTACCTCTTTATCGGATTCCACATAGTCAGGGTTGAGGCGCATGCAGTAATTTTCAGCCGATAGAATGAACAGGTGTCTTCCCCATTTTGACCACCATTGAGCAAAGACTTTGGTATTGGATATACAGAGCTCGAAGGTGGAGATAGTCCCTAAGGACAAGGTTGATGCCATCAACCTAAGCCGATCATACTCCAAGCCACGTTTTACTTCTCCTCGGGCTTGGAGGTTGCCGATAAAGAACAAGCCGATGGGGAGTTGGCCAAAGCCTAACTGACGAGCACTAACCGAAGGATGGTAGAACTCATATGATGGATGTTGGGATTGGTCCAATGAAAATCCAATCGGCAGAAGATTAGGAGTTATGGAGGATAAAAAGATTGTCTTCGATTCTTCATCGGCTAAAGCGTTCATCGGATGAAACCTAGAAGGCATTTCAAAGGATGAGTCATCCTCGTACGCAAACCAAATGGTGACATCTTTAGTGAAGCTATAGTAGAAACATTTAAACCACTGGCTGAGTCCGAGAGAGGTCATTTTGCTTCCAGGAAGAGCCGATGAAGCTTCACCCAAGGATGTACATCGGCGTCAGCTAGACTCATTTTCTTCTGGGTTGTCAGTCGGATATGTCATGGAAGGAAAGGGGATTGGTGATGACTCTGGAGGTGTAGACGTTCAACCAAAGTTGTATAAACCACTAGGGACAGCCAATATGTTCGACTGGTTGGCCTGCCGATAACTTGGTCGTCACTTGATGGAGCAGTTGATAAGTAGCTCCAAGAAGATATTGCCTTAGGGGAATCTGGCGTTGATCGGCCAGGAGCTCTGCCAGACACTGCATGTTGGTTGTTGGACCAAGAGTCAAACCACCAAAGACGAATCGCTCCAACCAGAGATTCAAGAACGCTACGTGTTCACGCTCATCGACTTGGCTGGAGGACTTTTTGTGCAGAGAAATATATTTAGTCCAACCTCCGACGTTCTTGGTGTTCAGCCGATGAGTGAGTTTGAATATGAGATTGAACGGGTTTATATAGTGGGTGGTGTTAAGGCAAGTCAGCATGGTAATGTCCATCAGAGTAGGGGTCATCGGTCCATGCCCAAACATGAAAGCATTCAAGATATCCGACCAAAAGTAAGAAGCCGATGCAAGTAAAGGTTCATTCTTTTTTATATTGGCTAAGGAAAGGTTGATACAATGGTCTATCTCCAAATCCTCTCAGAAAGACTTTTTGGAGGCGGAAACCCTAAGGTACTAGTTCCTCCATCCTGGTAGTTTGCTAGGCCAAGATCTGAAGCTGTTAGCCCAGTCGGTGATGGCCATAGATGAGTGTTTGAACAGAATCCTTTCTGTTTCAGAGTTTATGAAATCAGTCGGATCTTTGCTACTCATAGGGCCAAGATAGAAGTGACCGGGGCGGTCGGAAACCGGGATGGCAATCTGACTCTTGAGATCCTATAGAAAACAAGAACCCAACTACTAAGATGGGATGGAGAGATTTGTGTGAGATATAGGATGAAAGAGTAGATGATAGTTACCTCAGGGATTACGTTTGTAGAAGCCATCGCATGGAGGAAGAAGGAGTAGCGGCCGATGAAGTAATTTGCAAGAGTTCGCCTTCAGTCTTTGGAGCTCGTCAAGGTTTAGGGGTTCTGATGGAAAGAAGTGTGTGGAAGAAGGCTGAGGCGAAAAGATATTTTATAGAGGCGGAGTGACCTAGGCCGAAATCTGAGCCAATTAATGTAGATTTTAACGGGTCATCCTGGTTTACGGAGACTTTCAACGGCTCAAAATTTCGTAGTTTATTGGCAAACTCTAAAATTGGGGGGCATGTGTTAACGCTAAAATCTGGATGATCCGATGGTGCTAAAGCCGATCGGCTGAGAGGTGTCCGATGGAGAATTTGATTCAGCCTGTAAATAGGATTGGTCGATGGAGATACTGGTTGGCTCGTGAGACAAAGCCGATCGAAACTGTAGAGAAAAAGATCAAATTAGTAGAAGATTATATCGGTTTGAAGATAGGGAATTATCCGATCAGGATTAGGTCCGAGAAGTCCGAGGAGAGGTAGGAAAAGGATCGGCTTGAGTAAAAAGAAGTCCGATGCTACAGTGAAGAGGCCGATACGCATCAGCCTTTAGAGGCGTCCCACGACACGTAACGCCAAACGTATCGGTCCCCCAGCCGATACGCACCCGCCTTCAGAGAGGCGTCCCCTCATCGGCTCAGCTAGCCAATGGGTTCGTTCCTATCCTTGCTACGGCATAGCCGATCCAGCATCCTCCGTATCATCGCCACTGGCCCCGGCCTCGTATTGTCTCGGTTAGGTCCGATCTTCAAGGTTCGGTGTTGATGGCACTGTCACGGCGGGCGACGGGTCTCTTGCTGTCATATCCGGAGCGGCATCGGCTTTACAGCCCGTGCCTTCTTATACTACTCCTTGCCTAGGCAGTATGCGCCTTCATCAGTTTTTCTAGCCGATGAATCACTGTTCAGCTGTTCGGAGTGATCCTATGCGCCTTGCTATCCTCTGGGCACACCCTGGTTCCTCCCCGGTCGTGGGATTTTTTGGCGACGACACTCGCCCGCATGGCCTCGCAGGGGATTGGCTCTTGCTCTGCGTATCGGATGCGGATAGCGCCATCGGTTCTTTGGTTGATATACCTTTTAGTGTATTACACGTGTCTATCTCCTATACCTTTATCGGCTTTTCAGCCGATGCGCTAGCATTCTCATCTCAGTCGGCAATCAGCCGATAGGGAGAGTTGGGCAGGCTTTCTGGCCGATCGATGAACATGTCTTATCCCCTTTTCCTTGTCAATTGTAGGGTCAAATTGACTGGTACGCTCACGAACCTCAAGGCTTAAAGACCTACACTGGAGCTAAGCAGACATCCCAGGCCTTCGTGTGACCAAGCCACCGTCCTTCCCCGGTCGCGGGATTTTCGGTGGTGAGCAGCTTCATGCCCACTTACCTACAACTTACTGGGCAGAAGCACTGATCACTGCGAGTTATCTCCTCAATCGTCGCCCGTGCTCCTCTGTTCACCACAACGTTCCATACACTCTTCTTTACCACACGGCGCCCGACTACTCCCACCTTCGCGTCTTCGGGTGCCTCTGCAACCCAAACCTCACCGCCACTGCTCCCCACAAACTCGCTCCCCGCTCCACCGCCTGCATTCTCCTCGTCTATCCCTCATCTCACAAGGGATACTGATGTCTCGACCTTTCCACCCGATGGGTCATCGTCTCTCGTCATGTCATCTTTGATGAGACATGCTTTCCCTTTGGCCTGCTTCATTCGAGACTCTCATCTAGCGATCTCGACTTCCTCCTCACCAACACCGTGTCGTCCTGGTCTCCTCCACCGTTCTCCTCATCGGCCCCCTCATCGGCTGCTGCTAAGGACTTATCCTTCAGCTATCCCACTACTATTCGGTCCGATGTCCCTCCCATCGAACCCCCATCGGCCCACCACTCTCATCGGCTTCGGCCGATCCTGTCCCCTTACCATTGGATACCTTACCCCATCGGCTCCTCAGTCCTCATCGGCTCATTCGTCTCCATCGGCTCCTCAGCCTCTATCGGCTCCCCCCTCCCTATCGGTTGCTCCATCTCCATTGCACCAACCGAACCGATCGGCCCATCCAACTCCATCAGCTCTGGCCGATCTAGTTCCCCCCTTTCCTCTCATATACAGCCGCCGATCCTGAGCCGATGATGTCCCTCCCCAACCAGTTCTTTCTACATCTACCACACTCCCATCGGCTCCCTTCTCCTCCACCTCTCACATGGTTACCCGCTCACAGACCGGGTCTCTCCGCCCCACCAAGCGCTATGAGCTCTCCATCGTCCACTGCTCTATCTTGTCCATCCCGACGACTTCTCGTTCCGCCCTGGCCAACCCTCAGTGGCGCGCGGCCATGGCCGACGAGTACAAGGTCCTCATGGACAACGAGACCTGGCGCCTCGTCCCCGTCCTCCCAGTGTCAACATTGTGACCGGTAAGTGGATCTTTAAGCACAAGTTCCACTTCGATGGCTCCCTTGCTCGTCACAAGGCATACTGGGTAGTTCGGGGTTTCTCCCAACACCTCGGTGTCGATTACAATGGACTTTCAGTCCCATCGTCAAACCCGCCACCATCCTGGTCGTTCTCACCTTGGCTGCCTCGCACTCTTGGCCGATCCATCAGCTTGACGTGAAAAACGCCTTTCTTCACTGTCATCTGACGGAAACGGTCTACTGCCAGCAGCCTCCAGGCTTCGTCGACCCCTCTCGTCCCGACGATGTCTGCCTCCTTCAACGCTCTCTCTACGGCCTCAAACAAACCCCTCGCGCCTGGTACCAGCGTTTTGCTGCCTACATTCAGCACATCGGCTTTATGGCCTCTGCGTCCGATAGCTCCCTATTCACTCTTCACAGCGGTAACGCTACCGCCTATCTCCTTCTATACATCGATGACGTGGTACTTACAGTGTCTTCAACGTCCCTCCTACACTAGATTATGGCCTGACTCCACTCTGAGTTCGCCATGATCGATCTTGGTCCCCTCCACCACTTCCTTGGCATCTCCGTCACTCGTCCTTCTCACGGGCTCTTCCTTTCCCAGCGCCAGTACGCCATCGATCTTCTCCATTATGCGGGCATGGCCGATTGTCACCCTACGGCCACCCCGGTCGACACTCGAGCCAAACTCTCCGCTGCCGATGGCTCACTCGTCGCCGATCCTTCTCAGTATCAGAGTCTTGCCGGTGCTCTCCAGTACCTCACCCTCACACGGCCCGACCTCTCCTACGTCATCCAGCAAGTGTGCCTCTTCATGCACACTCTGCGCGAACCTCACCTCGCGCTGCTCAAGCGCATCCTGCGCTACGTGAAAGACACACACTCCAACGAGCTGCACCTTAGCTCCAGCCCCATCGACTCCCTCACCGCATACTTCGATATGGACTGGGCAGGCTGCCCCAACTCTCGACGCTCCACGTCCGGCTACTGCGTCTTCCTTGGCGACACTCTAGTCTCCTGGTCCTCAAAACACTAGACTACAGTGTCCCGGTCTAGCGCCGAAGCCGAGTACCACGCCGTCGCCCACGTCGTTGCCGAGTGTTGCTGGTTTCGCCAGCTTCTCTAGGAGCTCCGTGCACCCCTCTCCTCTGTGACCGTCATCTACTACGGCAACATCAATGCTGTTTACATGACCACTAACCCGGTTCATCATTGACGCACCAAGCATATAAAGATCGATATCCATTTTGTTCGTGATAAGATTGCACTGGGACAGGTTCGGGTGCTCCATGTACCATCGACGCACCAGTTCATCGATATTATAACCAAAGGCCTACCCACGCCTTTGTTCACCAGTTTTCGGTCCAGTCTCTGCGTCCGTTCTCCTCCCGCTGCGACTGCGGGGGTGTTAAACCACTATACCATTAGGCTGTATATATATACCTGACCCCTATATAGAGTTAGGGTCTTAATCTTCACTGTACACAGTTTTACACTCATAATTGTAAACGGTGTCACCGTATATAAGTTTTTTCTTTAGACCGAAGAACTTGGAAGATTCACAGTGGTTTACTCCCTTTTTAATGAAATCTGAGTAGAAATTTCATCAAATCTGTTCAAGAGAGATGAAAGAACAACACAAAACAGACGAGACAATACAAATGCAATCGTATTCTTTAGGGCAACCTAAAAAAAGATAAGGGAAGGCAGCTGGTAAACATGTTACTCCTAAGAATCATATTAGTTACGAGCGACGCGGCATGCGGGAAGCAGCATGGCGAACGTTAGGGCGCAACGGCGACGCCGGGGAAAAGGTGAGCGGGCGTGGATCACAAAAGCTACACTAGAATTTCTTGCACTCAAATTACATTGTCTCAATTGGCTAGTTGCTACTCCTACTTAGTTTGGATTATTTAGCATGTTAGTTCGGTGTGGGCCTCGACCACACCTATTCACACGTCCAATCGACCATCTAGGTTCAATAAATAAATGATACTAGGAATATGATAGAAGATTAAAGAACAAGTAGAGATGGGATCGTTGGGATGTGCACTGAAAATTGAAAATGAGATATGAAATGTACAGTAATATATATATTATCCATCTCCTTAATCCTTATCCGTTCATTCATCTGTTGTCCAACCACCTCATTCCCACGGGCGACGGAGTGACCTAGCGGACGGAGCAAGAAAGCCGCCTGTCAGCCGATAAGCTCACGCAAGCACACGGCGGGAGAGAGCAGCCACAATGGGAGGGCGGCAAATCGGGGAGGGTGGTGAAGCTTGCTTGAGCGGCCGGCAGAGGACGCGGGACGGCGGCGCGAGATGGTGCGACAGAAGGACAGTGCGTGAGCTCGAGCGGCCGGCGGCCGGCCATCACAAGCTCGACTGGCTGACAGGCTCGATTTGATTCTTCCTCTTGTTTGTTTTGAACTGGGTTGCTTCTTCCTCGTGCCTCCACAGTTCTTGCTCTGTTTTGTGTTGGTAAATGTTTTTGCTTACTAGTTGCTTATTGCTCGATTGCCTCGATCTTACGCGAAGGAAAATAAAATTTTGATCTGAGTGGATGGTTTCTTTCCTGTGTTTTTCCATGAAATCAGACACGAGGGAAACTTTCCTTCGATTTTCCTATGGCCGGTTAGTGCGATCCAAATGGAAGGAAAGGAAAAATTCCCAGTGAATGGTATTCCCCCAAATATCATACGGATATCTCGTAATCCAAACAAGCCCTTACACATATCTTAGAAGCCCCAATTGCGCCTGCAAGCAGCACAAGTGAGCCCGTGAGCCCAACCGTTGTTCGCAAGCAGTGAAGGAAGCAGCAACACAAGCCGGCCACGGCAGGATTTCTATAATCCACAAGAGCGGCCGGCAAAACCAATCTATGACTAGGGATGTAAGTGGGGCGAGCGAGCGTTTTTTTTTCTTTTCTAGCTTATCACTAGTTCTAATTATTTTTCTCCTTCAAATTTTGTACTAGCAGATGAGAAATGAAACATGAAGCGGATTCTTAAAAAGGGGACTCGGTTGTGCTGAGCGACGGTGGTGTTCTGATCGGTGTAGCGTGAGCGATGTGACGTGGATTCGGATGAACTGAGCGACAGTGGTGTTCTGATCGGTGATCTGGCTGTGGACGTGGACGCAGGCGCACGAGGGAACGAGAGCGAAGCGGACGCTCACGTCGCAATGGACGTGGGCCTGACGCGCGCGCGGGTGGTGGGGGGACCGGATGAACGGCGAAAGCGGACGGAGCGGACGATTGGAAAAATACGTAATTTTTAAGTAGGTAAAGATATATGTTGCGTTACTCGGATACATTCCAAAACAAAGTATCGGTATCAGATACGTAAGGGGATATGCGTATACGACCTAAGAAACACAATTTTTGATAAATCTATTGGCGTGCTAAGAGAATGAATATGAAAGCAACATATGCACGAGATTCTCTTAAATGTATAGCTAGTGATCAAAGTTTCTATATTCTTCCAAATGACAACTTATTTATGCTTAAAAGAAGTTAATGAAATAACTCGCTATCATTCTTTTTTTTCATATATTATCCTGTATTGAAGTGATTAGATATAATTCCTCACCGTCTTGAATTAATATTTTTAGACAATATAATACCACTGTACTTTGTCTTAAATATATTTTATATACAAACTAAATCGAATTAAAGCTCGATTAAACTGATTTTTAAAAAATATTTTTAGTAACACAAAATTTTAATAATTATTAACAAAAATATTATGGTCACATAGCGTTAGAGCATATTACTATCACCGACAAAGTAAATTAGAGAGAATAAGCATTTCAGCGTCCCATGTTGCCAATCCTCCCGATGCCATAACACATCTCAATTGAATCTTCTTTCATCAGTTGAAGGAGCGAACGGCTTGTCTTATCAGTCGGGAAGTAGGTCTGCAAGAGGGACTCGTATGTCTTGCTGTCCGCATCCTAGCTCCCTCAAGCAGTTGCCGCAGTTGCAGAAACTTTCGGCACCTTCCACAACCTTGTGTTCTTCATGCGATCAGTCTCATTGAGTTTATACAGATATTGAAGCATGAGAAGGTAGCTGAATTTAGTAGTGGTATTCCAAAAAAGGATGTTTATCACGATCCACATTCTGTTGACCCCACTCAAATTGCCTATTGATGCATATTGCCTCATAAGGAAATAAGAAGGGTGCCTGCCATGATGATAACCGAGAAACTCTCAGCTTCCTTAAGAGCATATTCTGCATTTTGAACCATACCAGCATTCATATAGATGGAAGCGAGTGTTCTATATGCAGACCATCGTAGAGCCACATCTTTTACTTGCATTTCGGTTATAACCTCATCAATAGCATCTATCTTGTTGAGTGCTGCATAACTGCGCATCAGAATGCAGCATGTGAACTCATCCGGTTCAACACTCTTCTCTTTCATCTCGTCAAACAGGTAGGTAACCATCCTATACTGGCCTAGCTTCATGTAAAGGTACATCAGGCTATTTATGAGCTTAGCACTGGATGGGATGCATCAACTGCCAAAGAAACCAAGAAAAAATATTGCATAAGCACAATAACCATAATCTAAAAACCAATAGCGGTACATACAAATTGCTCTGAAACAAGATATGTTGAGAAGTTCAGAAGTACTAATATTTTGTGATCTTGAGGATAACTGTGCATATAGTTGTAACAACATGCTATTATATTGGAAAAGGTCCATTTGACGCACCTAAACTTCCACAGAAGCCTAAATCGCCTCTGAACTTTCAAACTGGACATTATTCGTCCCTCAACTTTCCAAGTCGTTTGCTTTACACCCCTCAATCTATTCCGGGCAGGGTTTAGCTTATGTGTTAGTCTAGTTAGCGAATTATTTTGGTGGGCTTCACATGCCAGCATCTGTCTTCAAGAACTGGCCATCGTGCGCCTCACTCACCGGTTGCTAACACGCTACCGCCTCCCGGCATGTTGCTTGCGTCGCTCACCAGCCGCACCCTCTCCTCTCCTGGCCCATCGTGTGCCTCGTTCGCACCTCATCCCCAAGTTCGCCAGCCAAAGCCTTCCTCCCCGAGTTCTCTGACCACATTGCCCTCTCCCTGCCCTGACTCACTTGCCGGCGAGTCCTCGAGCAACCTCGTCATGTGTCCGTGGGAAGGGAGGCACGGCGGACGGCGAGCCCATCGAGCTCGAGCTCGAGCGAGCTCGCTCGGAGAGGAAGGCGGAGATGGAGGGTGAAGAGGGGAGGAATGGACTCACCGGCGGTGGACTCAAGCCCCATCGAGCCGTGCGCCTCATCCCTCGGCTGCAACTGCACCTTCTGCCGCCCCTGGAGCCTGAGGCGGCAAGACGACGACGCGGAGTTGCGGACTGACTCATTGGCGGTGGGACGGACGGCCAGACAACGCCGGCGTTGTGGACGGACGGACGGACGGTGACGAGGCGGACTGACGACGCCGACTACAAGGAGGACGGACTGACGTCCAGACGACGCCGGTGGCGGGGCGGGCGGCTGGATTGACGGCCGGACGATAGGAGTGGCATGGAACGATGAAAGGGCTGCGAATTAAGTAGTAAACGCTGAAAGTGCTGCGTATTAGATGACAAATACTGGAAGTTTCTCATTGGTCACAGTCACTATTTTCATGAAAACAGGGGCAAATACTAGATTCCAGCGAACAAACGGACGAATGATCAATTTTCTCCTGATCGATTTGTGCCTAATAATTCCTATCCCTGGTACGGAATTGAATTGGGTAACAGCTCCACTCCCACTCCAGCGCCACACGCCACGTCATTTCAATCTCTACTCGGCACTCGCCGCAGCAAATCGCATCTTTCCTGTGCAGATAGAAGCGCAAACAACACTAGCCAAGCAAAAGCAGAAGGCGCAAAACAGCACCCTACCCAAACAAAACGGTACGTGTTTCGATGGCAAAGCAGGTGAGGTGACGCGCGCGTATTCATTCAACCTCGAGGGCGTGGGCGTGGCGCTTGTCCTTGCGAAGATCCCTGGCGCACTTGGCCGCGGCGCGCGCCTCCCGCCCTTCGCGCACCCACTCGTTCAGCACCCGCGACACGCTCCCCTCCCCCGCCGCGTCCCCGAGCGCCGACAGCCGCCGGGCCAGCGGCCGCTTGTCCTTCTTGCCCTTCGCCGCGGCTTCGCCTTCGCGGCGTGGGGAGCCACCGCCTCCGCAGCCTCGGCGCCGGTGGTGAGGAAGCGGCGGATGACGAGGCGAGCGGCCACCCCGGCGCCCGAGAGGGCAGGCGGCGCCATGGGTTCAGGGTTTCGGTTTTGTGGGGTTCCAAAACCCGCGGGAGAGGAAGAAACAGGCGACGAGCCGGGACCAGGTTTGTCTCATCTCACGCCAACATAACTGCCACCACACATCAATGGATACCATGTATTCACGTTGTTTAACATTTAAGCATTTAAGCATAGTGATTGTATTGTTTTTCGTTATATTGCTGGTATAAACATGTTACATCTAACAATTTTAATCCGATTCCGAACTAAGTTCGCACCGACTCCATACAACAACATCTGAAACTTTTCACTCTGCATCCGCATCCACACACCATTTCTACCCGTTCTGAATCCGTTTAAAAAAAATATGGTGTAAAATATGATTTGATGACTATTCATTTGAATCTGCTCTATTTTCAACTTAGATTTGTGTTGAGTTAGAAGTGAGAAGAGAAGAAAGAAAAAAAAGGCTACAAATTTGTAGCCAGTTGTAACATACGTTCTAAGAAACTTCATAAAAAAGTAAGATGGGCCAAGCATTAATATTATAATATAAATATATATCTAGGTTATTATGTTAACTATGATGTTGGCTCTACTACCCCTATGATTTATATGAAAAACATCAACCCTATAGGGAATCATATGATGTTCTTTGAAATAATTTCAAATGATTGAATCTTATTATTCTTTAAAAAATTCACGTTAAAGAAAAATTAGCAAAAGCTCTATCCTCTTAAAATTTTCTTTTTAGTTTATCTATGTTATCCGATTTCTGTTTTTTTTTCTGCGGCCTAATCAAATGATTCGTGTTTTGTATTTTTATGTTTTGTATTTACGTACCTATCAAAATTCTATATTTTTCCTATTTCTTCGTTTTTTTTCAATCCTGTATTTAAAAAAGTCCTTAGCCTTTGTTTTTTTATAACTCTAACCATAAATGGAGGTTCTCTGAAATTCACTCAACTTTTTATTTGTTCTCTTCTCTCTCTTAAATGATGGTGCCACGATGAACCTTGCTCTCTACTCTTTCCCTTCGTTTATTTGATTTACTTCAATTTTTAACACAGAACTTTACGATAGAGCTAGCATCAAATATAAGAATCTCCCTCTTAGACACTCGTTATGAGATGATACCGTAGCGAAGGTTCTTAAAAAACAAGATAACTTGGAATTTGTTGGCGACGACAACAAAAATGCACCACTGTCATCATCATTTTCATTTGCAGCGTGCAGCTAGGAGCGCCTTAGTCTCACATTTACGGGCGAAGTACGTAGTGACATAAATGTATTGGCCAGAAAGAAAAAAATAGCCAACGTTTTCACGTACAGAGCCTACTGCCTCATATTGCCCCACGACGTAACATAATTTCACTCTTTTGTTAGACCACATACATTTAGCCATTTTGATAGGGTAAAGAAACATGAAGATACGTTTTGTTCGAGGCCTTATGAAATTTTGACAGTTTAAAGTATGACTGCTTCCCGGATTACCAAATGTGGCCATATAATTGTAACGGTTAGAGTAGATTTTGTTTTTTCCCATTTAGTTGCCTTAACAAAATGTACTAGATGGCAAAAATCCAAACATGCCCATAGTCTCAACTCTCAACTCCTTCCTTTCCTCTTTCAGTGGAGACAGCACTAAGCAATTCAACCATTTCAGGCCGAATATCAATCCTGTCATCTTCGATGCGCTGAGCGATGGAGGGATTTGTTCTACCTGCAGATATATAGGTCCGGATCAAGGCTTCATAAGCTTCTGCATCAAGGCAACCGAGCTTCTTCAGGCATTCACAAAACGTCTCCATCCCATCCGCATCCTTTGAATCCTCAAAGTGCTTCAGATATCTGTTCACAAGCTTTGCTGGCACCCAATTCTGCCCCTTCACCATATTCTTTGCATCTCTCCAGACCTGCAGTGCTTCATTAATTTCAGATTTCTCCAAATAGAATTCTGCGAATATGCAAAATGTTCCATAATTGGAATGACCCTGAGCCATGGTTCTCTGACGCATAGCCTCAGCTTTGTATGTCATGCCCTTATCAAGGTAAGCTTGGATGATAGTATTTGGTATTTTCATGTCATAATGCTCATGACTCCATTCCCATTCCTGAAAGATTAGCTGCAGGGAGTCAAAATCATCCAACTTTTTCAGAGCTTTAAGCATCACCAGATAGCTTCTATTTGTGCATTTCTTGAATGCTGACTTCAAAGACTCCCAGATTCTCTTGACCTCGGACAAGTTGCCAGAACTGGCATAGAGTGAGAGAAGACAATGCCAAGAGAAAACATCACGCTTGTCCAGAACTTCCTCAGCTTTCTTTAGCGCGAATTCTGCCTTGTCAAACTGCTGCAGCTTAATATAACCGTTAGCAAGTGTAGTGTACAAGGACCAAGGAACTGAATTCACCTTCTGCAATTCTTTCAGGGCCTTCTCAGCAGACTCTATGTCATTCATCGTAATGTAGCTTTCTGTTAGCACAAAGTATGAAAAGGTATTTGGTTGTATACCACTTTCTTGCATTTTCACAAATGTAGAGGGGATTTCCTCTGGTTGGCCTGTCTTCAGGTATAAGCACATCAAATTGTTGTACACCAATTTTTCTGAAACAATGTTCATCGCTTTCATATTTTCATAGAGTTCGAGGCCTTTCTCTGCCATCCCGTGCTCAGCATAGCAGTTAAGCAGAGTGGAATAAGTTTGCGTTGACTTGAAAATATCTGGAAGGCTCCCGAAGTACTCTTCTGCAGCATTTATACCATTCACTTTGCTAACAAGGTCAAGCCGTAAGGCATGATGCTTGAGCTGCAAGTTCACTCCACGAGCTTCCATCCAGTCCATCAACTGTAAACATAAAAACATGGTCAGTCATCACAAGGCGAATGAAAAATACCTTGCCCAGTTGCCCCAAAAAGGGTTCGGCTTGTTATAAAAAATAAAGAAAATCCCAACCCGAATGTTCAACGTTTCTTATGGTACAGAACCCTGAAGGAAAGAAAACAGTTCTGTAAAACGGAATATTCATCTCTTCTGATGATCGCAGTGGTACAAAAAACTCAAAATTACAAAAAGTAAATCACACAAATTGATATCAGTTATTATTTTGAACATACAATTACAAAATCTATAACCAAACTGACAGAAACATCTTTATGTGGTTACCACACAGAGTTGAAATGTAAAAAGCACAAAGGAGCCAACAAAGCTTTCGATAAAAAAGAACTGAGACCAAAGTCAGCATGCTATTCCAATTTAGGTCAACCACTCTAGCAAAAACAGAGATTGCCACCCTGGCATTGCAATTCCTAAGCATGGTGAAGATATTTCGCCCCCTCCATGGAATACTACTACTGCAAGTGTAAATCATCCAAATTAAGCCAGCATTTTCGCAGGGGGGCTGGGGTTTGGGGTTCTAGGGCTCACCTGGAGGGCGTGCCTGTTCTGCTTGAACTTGCGGAACCTGCGGACGCAGAAGAGGACCTGCTTCTCTGAGAGTGGGCGTCTCTCGCGGACCCATTGACCGAACTCCTCCGCCATGCTCCCCGACGACGGTGCGGCTGCCAAGCGCGCCGACAGCCTCGCGTAGAGCGGCCACCACGCCCCCTGCAGCGCTCGCCGGTCCGGGCCCGCGTGCAAGAGCGCGCGCGCCTGTCTTCCCGGGGTCGGTGAGGCGCGCCGGCGCGCCGCCGTGGCCGCCGCGCGCAGCATCCCTAAGCTGTTTGGTTTTCGAGGATTTGGGTTTTAGGAGATGGACAGTTTCAGTCGATTTGGGTTTTAGGGAAGCCTGTGAATGCTGGAAGGAAGAGGGATGGAATGAGGCGGTTTAGTTTGGGACAACTCGTTCTGTACCACAGCTGGGTTCCCAATTCAATAGCTATATAATTTTGACATAAAATTAAAGAAAAACTTTCAATAAATATAAGTATAATAATTATGTTAAAATTACACTATAATTATATTATAACTCTTACATAACTACTGTGTAACTTGGATATAAAATTGAAAATAGGTGCTAGCTCAGGTGTGTGCTGTGAACCACACCCGTGTGCTTTGTGCTTCTATTTTTTCCACCTACCTCCACTTACACAAATCTTGGAGTATATCCAACCGTCTAAATATCAAAAAAAAAAATTCAAACAAAACTGTCGACGGAAAAATAGCAATTTTGTTAAAAAAATAAAACCAAAATTTCCCCACTTCATCTTATACAACAGATTGGGGGAGTTCTCTTCCATTCATAGTTTCATACCACAATCATGAGCACTCGTGACTGTTTCCAGTCTGAGCTGTGTAGGGCCCACAAATTGGTCGCTCGAGGGCAAGCAGCGGGGTGCTGGTTCACGTGCGAACGACGGTGCGGCGATGCTGGCGAGCACACGAGTGACGGTGCGAGGGGCGCGGGCGACAGCATAAGCGATCCTATGAGCACGCAAGCAAGCAGCTGGGTTAGATGAGCTCTTGAGCAACGACGTTGCGGACAGACGAGCTCCACATCATGGTCTGAATCGAAGTGCAGCTAGCACGCCTCTGTATCAATTTAGCACTCACGCATGTCTTGAATCGATCCATGGCTAATTTAATTAAGCGAGCTGTATGCACATATGGAGGTGCCGTCCACTAGTGCTCAGGCATGCCCGCGACATCCAGGCGAGCAGTGGCTGCCGATTAAGCGAAGCCAATGCTGCAAAATGACGACCATGTGGGCGATGGCGCCGACGAGATTGCAGCGAGATGGCACGGACCAGCGAGCGAGCGGGGGTCCAATTAGCTTTGTGGGTGACACCAGCGATCTCGAGGGTGAAGTCACAAATAAACGGACTCGTGGGACAATGATTACCTCTCGGCGACGGCATGGCATGATGAGCTCACAAGCTCAGGGATTTGGCGATTTTTATCTGCGTTCGGGGATAGGGAGATTGAGGACGAGGGAAAGAATGCCTACATAAGGGTATTTTCGTCCAGACCAACAACGTTAATTGGCAAAGTGACGGCTGTGCTATAAACCAAAGCAAACATAACAATGTTGCGGTATTGGACAAAGTGGAAATTTTCTTCCTGTTTGTGGAACTCTCTCAAGGACATCGCTTTACCGATGATGCAATAATCTTCCTCCACCCTAGCATACAAGATGGAATGGCAATAGACAGGTTTACTCTTCCTGTTTGGACGAGCAATGGGCTTAAAGCCGAATAAACACCAATTGCCTGTAGTGAAGATTAGATAGTGGATGTGACAGAACTATTAAGATGCAATGTGATGGCACTCCCAATCAGGGCCTGCCACTATCTAAAAAAAGCTGACAAAGACTCTTTTCAATCTTTGGTGAACAGATACTTTAACAAAGTAGCAGGATGAAAGCCTAAATTGATGTGGTCGGCAGAAAGGCTAACCCTCTTCAACTCAGTACTCTTGTCCCTCCCGGTTTACCTCTTAATGGTATTGGAACTATCAAAGTGGGCCATCAAGCAGATTCAGCACAAATGAATATCATTTCTATGGAAAGGGGAGGAAGAGGTTAATGGAGGGCATTGCTTAGTGTCTAAGGAGTCTTAATGCCAAAGGAGAATGGGGGTTGGGTATCAAAGATCTTCATCTAATGGGGCTATCACTTAGCCTACGTTGGCCTTGGTTCCGCTAGACACAATCACAACAGCCATGCGCAGCAGTTACCCTCCCCCCCGGTCAAAGAAACAATGTTGCTCACTTGTTTCACGGCGGCCACTACAATTGTGATCGGGGATGGCACAAAAGCACCCTTCTAGGTTGAACCATGGCTTCCAAGAGGCATGGCAATCTGCAACATGGATTATGTTCTCTTTTCCTATGTCAAACCATCTAATATTTTAGTAGCAACACTTCAGGACAACAGATGGATAAGGGACATCACCAACAACCTCTCTCCTCAAGCTTAGTTATAGTATGTACACCTCTGAGAAACACTAAGTCAGGTGCAGTTACAACCGGGAGTACAAGACTCTATACTATAAAAGTTCATAGGCAATGTGGAGTACTCGGCTGAGTTAGCTTTCAAGATGTTCTTCCTAGGTAAGACGCGGGCTGTTTACGACAAATTTCTCTAGAAGATCAAAGCACCAGGGAAATGCAAGTTCTTTATATTCCTAGCAATCCATGGTAGCTGCCTTACAGCTGACAACCTTGTGCGATGAGAATGACCGTAAGATTAGGTTTGTGCTTTCTTTAGTGCCCATCCTAAGACATGTCATCATCTTTTTATCGGTTGCAACTTCACAAGACAAGTGTGGGATTGCGTACATGCCCACCTAAACTTTGATCCCACCCCGGATGCATCAATGGACTTTAATGTCCTAGCTACTCATCTTGGAAGCCCATGCATAAACTGCAAAAAAGGGTGTTTGATGCGGCTATTGTTTTTATTTCTTGGATGATTTGGAAGAAGAGAAACACACACATCTTTGAGGGAGTTCATTGAACAACCACCGAAGTTTTTAGAAGTACAATGGAGGAATGGTGGGCATGGTGAGCTACAGGTTTGGGAGGTGTTGTTCTTGAGGAATTAGGTGTAGTGCCTTAGTGCTGGGGTAGAGCATCATGTTGTTTTGCTCCTAACGAGCCCAGCCAAGTGTTTCAACTTATTCTTGGTTGCTAGGGTGTGTCTTGGTGGAGAGCACCTATCCTATTTTGGGGTAGGTTGTACCACAACAACCATGTTTGTTGTAAAATATAATTCCTCTCACTATCTTAATAAAATTGGTTGGGGCTTTCTTTGCCACTAACCTCGTGAAAAGAAAATTTCTTGTGGTATTTCTTTGATTTTGAGCTTCAAGTTGTGCTACAGATCAAATTTTCTCATCTATATTTGCGGGATATACTACCTCCATCTCAGGCCTATATCATCTACCTCTTGAGGAAAATGACAAACTTTGCCTTTGGTTCATCCTAGCCATTCATCACTTAATCAACGGTGGCATGGTGCACCCAGGTCAGCTAGCCTCGACCCCACTACCATTGAAGGTCCATCGGTCCACCGACCACACTCCTTCGCCACACTTCACTCCATTCACTCCCTAGCTCCTTTCTCTTTGAACTCTTGAGTGATCTTAATCTTTTAGGTATATATAATCAAGCTCTAGTATTCAACTAGTAGCTTCTAAATAAAATGCAGACAACTTTATAACTTGGAAAGTTGGAACCTTACTAATTCGAACGACTAACCCTAAATGTCCTTTTTGAGTATAGTTTCTAGTGTGTGATTTTTAGGTACGAAGAGTTTGTTCAAGAGAATCCACAAGAAGTTCCACTTGAGCTCAGATATTAGCTCAAAAGGATCTCAGGATGTTGGACTCCCAAATCATCCTGGTCTAGAATCATAAGAGTTCTCCTTGACCCCTCGCACATCCAATTCCTTTCCAAACGAGAATGAGGCACATTCACAACATTGTCCCAGAGGACATTCCAACACACGAAGGTTTGTGATGCCTTATTTCTAAAGAAACTCGGCATCGACCGCGACTTCAATAGGGTGTTTGACTTCGTGGGTTGGCGGTCCTTTGCTAGCATCATGGAACCCAGCTCGAAATACCTCTTGATGAAGTTTCTAGCGACTCAGCACATCAACCACTTTGAAGGCCAGTTAGGAATGGCGATTTAGCATAAGAGCCCACAAGGCATAGTGTTGTAGGCCACTCGAAGTTGAAGTCGGCAAGAACCGTAAGCTCATAAATTACCTCAATACGTTCGTCGCCTTGGCAGAAGGAAGTATGTGGTGGCAGATTTTGACATTTGACATGGATAGCTCCAGCCAATCATTGAGCTATGGATACGAGGAATGGCAACCAGAAGGTGTACACTATGGCACCAGGCACTCAGTATGACGTTGTTGTCATACGAGCAAATATGAAATTCCTCAAGGAATCGATCCTTACGTGCGAATATTAATTCAAGCCACACAGGTGAGTTCCCATATCGCGAGTTTTCACAAAACAATCCTTTCGTTTTCAAAATCCACCGACACCACGTGTCAAGTTTTATAAATAATTTCGCAACCTAAGTTTTATTTTGACAAATAATAGTAAAGGTAGGGATCATAGATACCTATGCTCAAAGAGCATGGATACCCAGTTAACCTAATGATGGAGGGACAAGGTTTAAAGTTTTTAGCATCCTACAGATAATAATACAACTACTAGGTCTATTGATTACACAATGGACAACAATCAAATTAACGTTCACACTAAGAAATACATGCTTGTAAATAACATATTTTATAAACATTAGAGCAATGTCGAAGAGTAGCTCTCCTTCTTGTCGTTCTTCAAAGATCTTCCTGAAACTCCTCTTTTAAAGATCTCTGAGATGACAACTATGTGTTCAACAAACAAGAACACAAAATCCTAAAAAATAATTATAATTATAAACTAATAATACAATTTGATAATAGTATCATTTAATAGATCTTAAATTTCTACAAGTGGGTAGAATTTTAAAGGAATCTCTAGAATTAAAAAATAATTTGTTTAATTGTGGAAAAGGAATATTCGACAAGAATATTACCTTAGAGCATTGATATGCAAGACCCACATGTCAGTGAGGAGTGGAAGGGAGAGGTGGCTGGTGGACTTGGTCTGTTGGGCTGGCCGAATAGGCCACGGCTCGAGGGCAAGAAGGGGAGTAGGGCATCGTGGGTTGTGATCACGGGCTTTGATCTATGGACTGAAGGAAGGAGAGGAGAGGAGGGAAAAGGCCTTGATGGGTTGTGCACACTGCTTAAAGGCTAAAAGAAGGTCGGGTCAAGGCCCAAAACTAAGTGGCCTAGGGGGTCAAGGTGGGGCCCACATGGTCAACTCATCTTCTTTCCCTTTCCTCCGCTCTTCTTCCTCTCGCTCGCTCGAGAGTGGCGCGGAGCGGCGCGATGTGCTCGATGGCTAGCCGACTGAGGGAGACAGCCACAGTGGCTGGGAAAGGAGGCCAGTGGATAGTGGTGATCTGGTGAGTAGAGACACTGACAGCGCACGCGCGGTGGCTGAACGGACGAGTGGGGTGACGACTTCGAGAGGAGGGAGATGGAGCTCCGGTTCGTGATGGATGGGAGGGTGGTTCTTCGGTGATGTTTTGGAGGTGATGAGGGCAAAGGGAGCAAGAAGAATCCACGAGGGATTGATTCTCGAGGTTGGGTGATGGTGGAAGGAGTTCAGGAGGGAGTGGCCATAGTGGCGAGAGGGGAGGGAGAAAAGTAGTTGTTAATGCCAAAATTTGGTAAGCCCATGGATGGATTGGAAAGATGCTTGATTTAGTAAAGAAAAGTCTGATTGCTATAGAGAAGAAGCCGATCGAACGAAGTAATAAAGGATTTGGTCCAATTATAGAAGACTATTCAAATGAAGCTGAGTCTGAGAAGGAAACATGAAAATCATGGCATGTAATTTATCTATGTAAATCGTATCTTATATTGATAAGAAGGCTTAATTATTTTAGTTTACTTCTTTAGAGATATTTTCTTATTATATTTTTTAGGAAATAACGTCTGATGGTTGTTATAACCACGTCGAACTCTATAATGCCAGGGTATAAATATAGACCCCCTGGAAGCCTGTAAATCATCTCTCGATCAATATAATTTTGGCGCATCGCCATCCTAGCTCGTCTAGGTTTATACCGGCGGGGTGTGGCTCTCGATGTGAGGCTGTATCGGTTAAGTTCGATCTCCGACGAAGGAGTAAGTCATGTCACTATCCCGGTATATCTTTCTCTATCTAAAGGTGCATCGGTTAGTTTCGACATCTTAGTCAGATCAAGTGTACCGCATCACGTCCGTGCGAGACCTATTGGTTTACCAAGCTCTCTCTACTGCTGTCCGTCCCGTGCTACATCGGTTAGGTTTGACCTACGAGGGTGCCGACAGTAGATTAAGCCGTAAGCTTGTAGGTCTCTGTCTAGCGTTTCATCGAAGTGTTTAGCCGATGAGTTATCCATACCTTGAGCAACGCGTCTAGTGTATCGGCTCCTCAGCCGATACGCACATGTCTTCAGAAGACTTCCATGGACCATCACATCTAGTGCATCGGCCTTCTGGTTGATGCACACATACTTTCAAAAATATCTTCTTACCATACACTCTGCTCCGTCTAAGGCTACATCTGTTATGTTTGACCTCTTTGTGGGATCGAGCGTACCTCATTACGTTTGCATCGGTTAGGTTTGACCTACGAGATCGGTGGCGATGGTTCGAGCCGGTGCCACGGCGGGTCTTCGCGTGGTGTCTCATCAGAATACGTAGCCAACGAGTTATTTTCAACGCAGGCCCTACATCCATCTCGTGTATTGTCTAACAATCAATCCTCTAGAGGTCGATCCGAACACGTCGGACACTTCCTGGTACTGTCTCGGTTTGGTCCAATCTTTCAGGGTTCGCGTCTAACGTGGCCGACGTCGAGATATAGCGGGTCTCGTTCCTCATCGGCTCGAGCGGCTGATGGGTTTAGGTGTAGTCCTGCTTCGGACGTTCGGTTTGTAGGTAGCCGATCACCTCGCCTCTTTCCTCCCTCATCGTTGCGTTTGGTACAAGCCTCCGTCATCTTCGTGTCCTTAGTCCCTAGCCTTATACTGTTTCGGTTCGGTCCAATCTATCGAGGCTGATCCTAACAGCGCCGTTACGGCGGTCACTGGCCCTCGTGGCTTCGCGGAGGATTGGGCCCCGCTCCGCGCTTCGGATGCTGTGAAGCGTCATCGGCTCTTTGGTAGATAGGTCCTTTAATCCGTTCCACGTATCTATCTCTCATGCCTCCATCGGCTGTTCAGCCGATGCTTAAGCACTACAGCTTCCGTCGGTAACCTGAAGAGATTCGCGTGCTTTGCTATTCTTTGAATACCCTTTGGTGCCCCCATCGGCTCTACGGCCGATGGATCAGGATCTCGCTTTCGCTACACCCGGAGTCATCACATCCGTCGTCGACATCTACCTACACCTTTATCAGCTCTCCAGCCGATGGAAGAGCGTCCCAATCTCTATCGACGACCAGTCGATAGCAGGAGCCATCAGTACACGACCGATGACCAACTTGATCCTATCGGCGGCCAGCTGATAGCGAGAGCTCGTATTGGCCCATTGTTCAACTGACCCATTCGTCTTACCTCCTTGTTAATTGCAGGGTCAAATTAACTGGTACGCGCTCGAACCTCAAAGCTTAAGGACCTGTACTAGAGTTAAGCAGATTTCCTAGGCCTTCACGTGACCGAGCCATCGTGTCTCCCCGATCGGACCTCTGCTCGGTCCGGTTGGACCTTCCCCCGTGAGGTTTGGTGGTGAGCAGCAATGTAGTGGCGGAACAGGATGGCGCAAATGGATGAGGAGGTTGGGGGGAGAAAACGAGCGTGGGCATAAGGCAGGAGGTAGGAAAGGGGAGCTCACTAGAAATGGAGTAGTGATAGAAGGTGGCTAACAGATGCAGTGGCAGAAGCAAAACAGGGGCTTCAAGCTCTTGGATGCCCACCAAGCGCTCGATGAAATGCTTGGGTAGGGATGAGGAAACAATGCAGAGGCAGCGATGGTCACTGGATGGTGGGGATTGGTGGTAAAGAAAGAGGGAGACGAGTAGAGGGTGGCTAGGCGATGAAGATCAGAGGGGTGCCATGGTGGTAGAGCCGCTTGAGCTCTAGTTGGATGGGTGGTAATGGCAGGGCGAGGCAAGGGGTATTTATATGCGCGGAGGAGCTTGGAGGTTGTTGTAAATAAGCAGATCATGCTCTGTCTCATCCCAACGTCGTGCGCGTGCTTTGTTTTTCTTTGTTGTGTCGTGCGCCATCACTTTTGCTCGACACAGCATACGCCCATGGCGAGGCGTGGCCCAGCGTACGCACCCATGTCGCGAAGTAGTTGGTGATGACGCAGCTGAGCAGCCACGCTGGGAAAATGGTCGCAACATGACGCAATAGGATCAAGGCATGGACGAACACACCTTTCGCCATACCAATCTTGTAATCGATCACTAATAAATTGAGAAATCTAGGAGAGCACCAGAGTACGTGTTGCCTAAAATAAATTCTAGTGTCTCGCCATGGTCTCTAGCGTTCGTCAGGTGTTCCTCGCAATTGAGATCAAAGAGCATAGCGCGTTCCAGTGACGATTGAGTTTGATTTGAGTGATTCTCCATCAATTTGAGTTTCTCTTCCATCAGAGGTGAAGCCTTGGTAGCGAGGCGGTGGGCCGGACTTGTTAGAGACGGCGCAAGATGGCGGTGGATTAGGGCGGCAATGGTGGTACATGGGGCCAATGCGGCTAGGGATGCGTGGCACGACACGATTGTCTGGCGTGAGAGCCTAATCAGGGTGGTGGAGACGGCGAGAAGACCCAACGTCAAGGCGGGGCCATGTGAAGGGACAAGATGGCAAGGCTGGTGGGCCAAGGAAGAGGTGGCGATGATTCGCTGCGCTATGGAGAAGGTGTCACGGAGAGGTGGATGCAAGCGAGAGGGCATGTGCAGTGCTTGATGTTTTGACAAGCGATCTTGCTACAGTGGTGCTAGGCGAGCAGAGCCAAGCGATCGACTCGACTACAAGGCGAGGTCAGATGGTATTAGGGCACCGGAGGCATGGTGATTTGGTGCACGGTGAAGGGATGTCTTGGGGAGGTAGAGGCGTGGGAGTGGGCGTGAATGGTGGCGGGTGTTTTGGCCGATGACCCCTGCAGTGGCGACATGGGCATGCGGGGCCAGCTGGGACGTGGGACCGGCGACGGGACTCAACGGCAGACGGCTCTGGTCAAAAAGATAAATTCTTCAGGAAATGGCTATCATCTTCTCATCTATCGCGCCCGTTTGGTGTGAACCGTAATACGGCTAACAGCCAACTCAGCTCGGCTCGCCTCAGCTGGACTCGTAAAAATCCGTTAACGAGCTAGCTCGGTTTAACTCAGTTCGGCTTGTTAACATAGCGAGTTAAAAATGAAACTCCACTCAACTTATTAAAAAACAAGCTCGAGTTGGCTGTTAAACTGGTTACACAAAAAGATACTCAGTCACGTTTTGTTTTTTTTAAACTTAAATTTATTTAATTTTAACTAAGTTTATTAAAAAATATAACAATATTTTTAATACAAGTATCAAAATATATTCAATATAAGACTTAATTAAATTAATTTGGCATCATAATATTGTTATGTTTTATTATAAACATAGTCAAACTTAAAAAATCAATTTAGAAAAAATTTAAAACGTCATGTAATATGAAATGAGGAGATTACATGTAGTATGATTTATGTGAGCATGTGACTAAGGGTTGTGATTAATGTGTATATGAGTTTACGGACTTTATGCCGGTAAACTATGGACAATGAGCTTCTATTTTAATGTATCATTAAGTAAACGAGTTAACCGAATAACTCACGAGCCAGCGAGCTGACTCGTTAAGCAAACGAGCAAAAGTTCAAACTCAGCTTGACTCATTAATGGTTCGAATCGAGTCCAGTCGAGCCGAGTTCTACACAAGTTTTGAGTGTTTTTTTCCACCTAGATATATCGATGCTAGGCTAATATGCATGGCGAAATGGCATTCCGCAATCCGCATTCATCTTTTCATCAATCGTCAACTCGATCTATAGTTTGGATCACCCAACCAGCTCGTGTCTTTCTAATGGGCCGGGCTTAACTGGCTACATTCAGCCCACTTTTCAAAGCTCTCCTTTTGTTCTGCTTTCTACCGTATGACTTTGTGTATCGAAATATGGGAACGACATGTAAGTTACATGTAATATAGATATAGTACTGCAGAGGATATGTGTCCCGAAATAGGGTGTGAAGAAGGCACAACAAATTCTCTAGCAAAGGGCTCAAGACCTATGATCTAGGTTTTTTTTAAAAAAAAATAAAACCTAGGATCTACTACTTGTTAATCAGAGAAAATGAAAAGTATGGTACATATATGATATGGTGAATAGTTGTATTTTGAAGATAAAATAATAGCTGCACAAAAAATATAATTCCACTTCAAATAGATTATTATATTCTCTAGTCCAGTGTAATCAAGAAATTCACCTAATTATCTTATTGAACTTTATGATAAATTATTTTTGACCATTTTATAATATATATTGTCCTTATTATTATATACTCCCTTTGAAAATATAAGCGATCATGTGTTTGCCATAAGTCAAACTAAAGAATAATAATATTTGCAATACAAATTAGCATAATTAAATCTATTATGAGAAATATTTTTATAATTTACTAATTTAATGTGGTAGATGTTAATACTCTTCTCTATATAACTTGATCAAACTCTATTGGATAGTTTGACTTAAGACAAATACAAGATCTTTTTTATATTTTGGAATGTAGATAATATTAACAACTCCGTAAAGTTTTTTTAGGTAACACTCCGTAAGACGTGTCTCAACTCTCAAACAGGAAGAAACACTCATATATACTCCATCTGCTTAAAATTAATTATCATTTTAACCATATCCTAACTTAAATATTCTTAGCTTTCACCATAAATTTTTAAAAAACATCACCAGATTTATATTTTTAAGATTCACTGTGAGAAATATGATCATAATATATAATTTACATGTTATTAGACTATATATTTTTTAATAAATTGATTGTTAATATTAGAAATATTTGACTTATGACAAGTTCAAACTACAAATAATTTGAAACCGATGAAATATACTTCCTTCGTTAGTCAAAATATTATCTTAATAAAATAAAATATGCCTTATATTTTAAAATTGAGGGAGTATAGTTAAGTGTATTTATCTTTAAAAAAATCATTACAAACTCCAATACAATAATTGTTTGAAAGATGAAGTTCAATACAATGATTGTTGTAACTTCATCTTTCAAACAAACTTCATCTTTCAAACATACTGAAGTTTATAAAAAAGATAACAAATGCGTTGGAGTTCATTAAGGTGGTGAACAATTGTATTGGGTTTGTTAAAGTGGAAGATAATTATATTAGAATTTATTAAAGTAGAGGACATTCTAATCTTTTTATATTCTATTGGTATATGTGAATAGGGTGAAAATAAGTTATTTTGGGATGGAGTTATTATTTCTTTATTGGGAGAATAGCCAATATAATCCTTAAAGTTTTGTTATGCGATCAATTGAATCCTTGATATTTGTCTTGTCCAAACAAGTCTTTGTACTTTATCGTGCGTCCTAAGTCCTTTGGACCCATCTAAATCACCACAAGATCATGAAATGTCATTCACTCATCAAAGTTTAGGGCAAAATGTTCAATTCACCCCTATATTACCATATGAGGAGAGAAAAAAAATCAAATATAAAGAATAAACCAACGATTTTGCATATTAAATATTTGCTGCGATTTTAACATTCAAATGTCACTATAGACATATGAACACCTTGTTTTACTGCATTATGCCAATATGAAGTTAAATGCCAAATTGGATCCCCTATTGATCAGATGCTTTCTCGGGATTATACGTGTTTGAACATTATCGCTTTTGCCAGTTTTCTCAAGCTTTGCATTATTTAAAATTGAGTAAATTATATTGGTGCTACGCAAACTTGTTAGCTAAGTGTAATTTAGGTATAAACTTTCTAAAATGCATGGATGTCAGGATTGAAACTTGTCAAGCCAGTGGTGTGGATATCTTTCTTGATATATATCATGATCTATACTAATCCGGGCCTCTATCTCTATATACCCCATATGCATGATTTTTTATCTAAACAGGGATCAAACACAAGATAAACATGAAGTATTCATGTCAGGTTCATACACACGCCCTTAATTTGCTGTTTTTTCTACCGAAGGCAGTTGTCCTGACTCCTGATGTAGAGAGGCCAGCTGTTCCTTCTACTGTCTGAAGATCCCAAACTTGTGCTTTCGTGTATCAAAAAAAAAGTAGTGCTTTTGCTGCTGGCTATTTGGGTCCAGCCGACGGGCTGTATGTGGTCCTGCTGCCTCATCGTCGACGCTTGATCCTCATCAGATTCAGATCATTCAGGCCTCCGAGTCCATAACTACTTTTCTGCCGCCTACACTCAGTACAGGATATAGATGAGGTGCCCATACTCTTTGGCTGAAGTGTTTGATGAGGCTTCTGTGTTTTCGAGGCGCACGTGTATAGATGTATAGTAGAAGAAGAACTCGGCAGGTGCACGGGTGAGAATGCAGCAGAGCGGCAGCAAGAGCAGGTACGGCCTCCTTCCAGGTTTGGGGTGGTGGACTGGTGGAAGTACTACTATACACTCTACTCCTATCTCTGTCTGGCCTTTCTCTGCTTCTCACTGTGTCCTTGGTTGTCCTGGGATCTGTGGCCAAGCCGGCAGTTAAAAATTTCCCTCGTCACCAAAGAACGTCGAGATAGTTATTTTTATCCGTACTGCATAACTAAAAAATAATTTATTAATAAAATTTTTATATACGCGTAGTTAGCAATTCAAAACAAATACTATAAAATAAATTACGATAAAAAACCATAAAATTAAGTTTTAAATTTTAAATTTTAAAGTATAAGCAAAATAACAGGCTTTAAATCAACAAAATTTAATTTTACTATAATTATTGTCTAAAATATACTCCAGTATTCAACATATAAAGATTATATAGCTGAAGTACCTGTAACAAAGGATAATTTCACTATCATACTGAACTATCTCATTGGTTTTGAAAAGTTCAGAAAGTGATTATTTTCTAATGGGAGGGAGTGTAATCAGTTTTGCCCATAAGATATGGCTGGCTACTGGTATAAGATGGTAAAGGTTTGTTTTAATGCCAGAAATAAACTGTTTGATCTGATTTCTTTTTGCAAGATGAACTCGTTTCCAAATTAAATTAAGGAGTCTAAGGAATTCGAATTCGACTTAGTTGAATAGCTCGGCTTTTTCACAACACATAAAACGAGAAAAACAATTAACTTATAATTAATAGAGTATTAACTATTAAAAATAATTTATTTAATTTTTTAAAAGAAATTTTTATATAAAATTTTTGAAAAGTGTACAGTTTAACTGCTAAGGAAGTGTGTTTACAAAAAAATGTAGTAGCGTGTTCTTTTGTGCGGCTAAAGGGAGCTACTCTAGTTTAAGTTCAAGAGACTTAATTTTGTTTTGATGATTAATAATAAATCTAATTATATGAGACTAATGTTTATATTAGTATATGAAAATAAAAATAATAAAGTGTATCCTTTTATAAGCTTTACATATTCTAAATTGTTCTAGATCCAAAATATATGTTAAACTCTCTCATTGATTTTAATTAATTATATCCATATGTGTTCCATTATGTTCATATGTATGTACATCTTGAGGGAGATCTCATTTTATATTTTGTTTACTATATATTCTTTGGTGATAAACATTAATCCTGACAAGATACCAAGTGATGTGTATCAGTTCTTATCTCCTTTTTTTTATATGATCATATATATTATTTTCATATTATTGAAATAAATACATGTGCGACTAATGTTTAGTTGAGAATTATCTTATTTAATCTTGAGAACATAGAAATCATGAAGGTATGCACATATATTTATCTACATCAATGTCACATGACTTCTATACATGTATAGAAAAAAAACCTTATTAATTTACCTTTACTTATACATATATTGCTTCTCGTGTATATAATTTGTATGTATATGTTTATGAGAAGCAAATCATATATATTTGTTATGTATATTATTTAATATTGTATCATTGAAATTAAACATATATATATATGAGTATATGGCATTTGGTGTTAATGGATACCCGATATATTTATTCATATCCTTTATATGTGACCGGTTGGTCACCAAGTGGAGGATGACAATGATTTGTTATGACTAATGTTTTTCTTTAAATTATATAAAGAAATAGGTTCTATCATAATGAGGTTAATGGATGACACCATCAGTAGATGATCATCAAGCCAATAACATTATCATATTGACAAGAATGAGATCAAGCTTTTGATGATAAGGAGGTCTTTGACAAATGTTAGTCAAGACCTTGTCATAAAGATGATTTAATCAAAAGATCACAAGTGTTGATCAAAACAAGTTTTAACCCCGAGTTAGATGGCACAAGACAAAGGTATAATAAAGATAAGAATGTTTTCTTAGCTTTTTACACGTCTCTGTGTTTAGAGTAAGGACTAGTTTGCTAGATAGACGTCATACTAACTATTAGCTTGATTTTAACCATATGCAAAACACTCAATCTCAAATGCATGTTTATTTTCTCTAGGCATACACATTAAGTTTTTGTCTAGTTGGAGTGAGGAATCCGGGTTAGATCTTGATTTTTTTTGACACTCAACTAGAGCATTTAACATGAATATGGTGACACATGGTTAGATGTGTATCATGTACGACTTTTATATATTATCCATCCGTCATTCTTCTTGGAGTTGATTTTGTGGAAAAAATAGATAAATGGACATGTCTAGGGGTTTCTAGCCAAGTGTGGTGAGTTTGCTCAAGTTCTAAGCAAAGAGAGAAATGAGCATGTCCAATAGGAGTGACCTCATGCGAGTTTGTCCAGTGGACAAAAAATTTGAGTCCTTTATCCTTGAGAATTGTTGTGATTCCTAGAAAGATTGTTCATGGGTTGTATATCCCTTTAAATAAGCTTTTCATAGAGTTCAAAAATGTTAAATTCCGACGCTTGTGTCATGAGATATTATCATTTTAGTGACAGTCAGTCGTGTTGAAAAGTGGTCGACGGTCGTACCAAGCCAAGGCTGGTCCGACCGGACCAATGGCCAATTGAATCAACATTGAAAGGCTAATCGGACCGCCAGAGGGCCCAAGACACCCCCAACCGCTAGTTTTTCACAAGGGCCGATCCAACTGGGCTTAGTAGGGCGATCAGACCAATAGACACATCTAGAAAAATGTTTTAGCCTATAACGGCTAGTTTTTTGGTGTGGGCTATATAAGGGCATAAGTTTGAGTGGTTTTGTTGCTGTTCGTGGTCCTAGTAAAGGCATATACATTAGAGTAAACATTTGTGAGCCTATTGTACATGTTTGAGCTTGTGTGAGGCCTCTCCTCTCCTCTAGTACATGAGTTACAACTAGAGTGCATTAGTTGCAAGTTGAGAGTGGTAGAGTGCATGAGATTGAGTTTTGGCACTTGATGAAAGTTAAGAGAGTCTTGACTTATTACTCTTGATGTTTGTCGACACCTAGATGGCTTGGTAGTTGTTTGGCTAGTGACCTCTCCAAAGTAGATTATGGAGGAGGCCCGATGATTAATTATGAGTGGCCTAGTGTTCACTATCTTCAGAGTGGATGAAGAATAACTATAGTGATAGAGGCTTAGGAGACTGTTTTGGGATTGACTCTCACCTTACCCATCTCTTGACGAGGTGATTCGAAGACTTAGTGTTTTAAGTGAAATTGGGCTCACCTCAATGGTGATGTAGTAAGTCAGTAAGCTAATGAACATCGGACAAAAAAATTATTTGTCTCCTCTCTAGTTGGCCTCCTTTGCCCTACACCTCAATTATCGTGATCATGCATTTTAAATTGCTAAATGTTGTGTTTTTTAAAAAAATTATATATCGAAGTTTCTTTAAAAATTTAAATTAATTAATTTTCAAATTTATAATAGTTAATAATTAATTAATCACAGGTTAATAATACGCAGTATTTTCAGTGGCAATGAGTAGCTCAGCCAAGCAGCTACGTCTAAAGCAGCCTAAGAGGTGCTTTGCTTGCATGACCACTGCTTAGGTGCTAGGCCAGCTTGGAAGACTTTTTTTCTATGACTTGTAGCTAAAGACACGTGACCAAGAAAAAAAAGGGTGAATTGCCAGGTCTCTGTAGTTTTGCTCCAAGATCAATCTAGTCCACGATGTTTCATATTTTCTAAATTAGTCATAGAAATTGGTCATGCAACTTAATATAATCCTTGGACCACCGGAAACACCACATGAGGATGACATTTTATCCTTGCATGAAAGGTTAGTGTTTAAATGTCCAATATACCCTTATATATACCATTTAAAAAAAGAAAGAGAAAACTAAAACAAATAAAAAATAAAGAGAACATGGAGACAGTAACGTTGGGCTGGCCCTTTTATTTTTCCTTTTTTTCTTTTTCCATTGTTTTTCTTTCTTTTTTAGATAACTGTAAGGGTGGTTTGGACATTTAAACATTGACCTTGCATGTTGGAATGACATGGTATGCCCATGTGGCATTTTTGGCTTGTCAAATAACTATATTGAGCCACATGCTAAATTTGTAGGACTAGTTTAGACAATCCAAAATGTCAGGGACTAAATTGATCCTAGAGCCATATTGGTTATTTAAAAAAAAGTGACTTCAATACTTTGCTTTAAAAGTTAAAGGCCGCATGATGAATTGCGATGCCATATTCTGAAATTAAGTTATGAAAATCAAAATTAAGTTGCGTTCTCAATCTTTTCATATTAACAAGATTAAAAAAAATCTAGAAATATAACATTTTATATTTATGATGAATTGCGATGCCATATTCTGAAATTAAGTTATGAAAATCAAAATTAAGTTGCATTCTCAATCTTTTCATATTAACAAGATTAAAAAAAATCTAGAAATATAACATTTTATATTTATCATCTACTCTCGTTGTGGCTTATAAATCATGAAGTTTGTTCTAGGTTTATTTATATTATATTTTGTCTTTTATGATGTTCATTGAGCTAGGATTGTGTAGAGTCTTTCATAAATGTGGAAAAGCTTATTTCAAAATAAAGTGAAGCAGCAGCCGAGCAGACCCTGTCACAATTGAGATTGGCGTGGTAACTTGTAGTTGCAAACCAAATAAGCCGACATTCCAAGATGTGAAGATTTCTCCTCCCTGTATTTTTGACAATTTGGTTATTTTGCAAACATATTTTATAAACAAACCCTGCAAAAATCTTATTCCAACTATGGACCGGACACACAGTGAAATTAAGGCTGTCACTGATGTTGAATGTCTTAGAGCCAAAGACATTGGTGCCTATCATCTGATCTCCCAGATCAGGTTTAGTTATCTCAATTTTTTTAAAAAAAATAAGGAAACAAATGATGGGAGAAATAAAGTAGGGTATATTGCTTTGTCAATTATCACTATGAAATCCGATCCGATACCAAATCAATATGATGGATCTGAGGGGAGAGATCAGAGAGGAGTTCCCAAAGGTCATATCTCTCCACCATCATTCAATAAGAATGGAAACAAATGTACATTAATTTATCAATTTTATGCTAAATCAATTAGATTTGAAAAGAGGGTGGAACATGGATTTTGTTCCCCCTCCGAGGCTGGCATCTAAAGTGCATTTATTCTAACAAGTGCATGGGCAGATATTAATTCCATTAGAGAAATGGTTGGTGACCGTTAAAAAAATGCGACATATGGAACAAATCGGATGTAGTTTTTACTGCGTTTTGTGATCTTTTGCCCAATATATGTGTGGACGTGGTTGAGCTTGGTCGTGACCTTGTTTCCTACCTGCATACTCTTGTTTGTCAGCTCTTAGTCTCGTAAATTTTAAGTTTACAGCTTATCTCAGGTTGGTTTGTTTTCTCTTTGTGTTAATTGGAACATCTGAGTTGAGAATTCAGAAGTTATAAATGGTATTAAAAAATCAAGTTTCTCCTATACGTCAATACTGTTTGTTTACTACTACAGTTATAATCCCCTCCTCCTCTGCTACTCTTGGTAAAAGAACCGGTTAAAAAGAATCTAGAGGGAAGGAGAAAACCTACGGATCAGACAAGGACACCACGAACCAAATCCAGCGAATCGTGTCGAAAAATCAACGCTGTACCAGCTTAGCCAGCGAGGAACGGACACGTGGCTCCCTGTCACGTCGACGTTACTGGCGGACGGGACGGCTCCGGCTGCAAGCCTGAGAATACGGGCGGGCGACCCCATGATGAGACGCCCCACATCATACGGAGTCGTACGCTCCTTCACAGCTCTGACTGACAATCACTTTGTGGGCCCGGTCTGTCAGCCAGAGCGGTGGTGCTCTCCTGCAGGGCGGGCCTCCATATAAAAAAACGGTTCAATTCCATATAAATAGAGAAAAATTATACATCTGCAGGTAGTAGGATGGATAAAAATGTCCATATATAAATGGTATAGAAGTTTTCACTTACAAATGTATAGCACATAAAAGATGGATCTAGATATATTTGTGATGTATCCCAACCTATCTGGCCTATCTGCAGGTAGGATGGTGATGAACCGATTCTGCTTAACGCATCGAGATCACGTGCAGTTAAGTTGTTACTGCATCTTCACCATAACGACTACAAGCAATCTGGTCCATCCATATTTAGATTTGATTTACCAGATTCACTCCTATAAGTACCTAAATCGATATTTTTGTTACAGTACAAGGTTGCTATAGTGTTCTGACAATCTGGAGCCTTAGCTTGATTTATCATCGTGTGGTGCTATTGCAATTGCTTAAGTTGCATTTATACTAGCAACTGCACTAGATCCAGAACCACTTTGGATTGGAGGAATTTTGTAGGATTTGCAAAGGATTCTATTCCTTAGGATTCAAGTCTTATGTCCTTTGAATTGAAGGAATGCAACTTTGAAAATGGATTTGGCTCCTATGCCTCATTGGAAAATAAAACATAAGCTATGGGAGAAATCCAATGAGTCTCTTCCTTTCTCTCTCTACTCTCCCTCACCCAAACAAACTTTCTCCAAAATTAATAATTTTTTATTTCCTATGAAATCTCATGGGTTTTATAAGAGTAAGACATTTAATTTCTATGTTATTCCTGGTATTGTGTTTTAAAAATTATATGTTACAAACAATTATATGTGGCAAACAAAATTATGAGGGGATTATCAGCGTGTTTAATAGAACAGGAGAACAACAGGATGATGTCCCGTCCTAGAGACGGGATGGCTTAACAAGTGAATCGTTGTATTTCTATCTCCTATATCTATATCTTGTTAGGATCCGTTTAGTCTCTGTCTAAGCACACTATGCTACAGCAGTGTCTGAGTCTAAACCTATATTTGTATTGGGCTTACTTCTCATAAAAAAAAAATGTTTACCGATAATTTTATGTCACCTAGACTCGTCAGAGATAATGTTTATGACGGATACCAAATCTATGAATCTGCCGTTTTGTTTCCTACGATGGACCGACATATAGACCCATTAAAGGTGATATGCTCACTTTTGACAGGTTGATTTTACACCTATTAACATTCTCTGTTAAGTTTTTATTATATTCTATCACAGAAATGGATTATCTGTGACAGTTTTATGTTAAAACCCAATACTCATGTGGTAAACACAAAAAAAATAAATTTACTTTTTGGCTAGCTTCAGGAATTACTAGCTACCCTCTGAAATACAAATAGCAAATATTCTCATAAACCACTTATCTCAGCCATAAATAGATAATAAAATCTATATAATTAACCATAAACTCATATATGCATATATACATATGTATACAACTTATAATTTGTGACATGTATTTAAAATCCATTTACATAGACATAGAGCGATGTCATTTGATATTTCAAACAAAAAACCAAGAAAGAATATATAATTAGCGCTAATGCTTGTGAGTATGAATTCTTGAAATATGACATGTAATGGAATGGAATTATAAATAATATTATTGAATATCGGAGTGTACAACGGAATTCTAATTTAGAATAAGTAAGTCACGAAGCATTTTTTTCTAAACCTAGAATATTATCAAAAAATAATAGAATTATAGGTGAACAATGTCCCTAGCTTTCTTAGTCAATTAATACATACAGTAATCCGATCAAACCACCTGGGGACTCCGTTCATCCACCAATCTATGATGATTTGATAATAATTTTTTGTAGTACGTAATCCTAGTATAGACTAAGTTAAGAGGATGATTTAGCACCAATCCACAACACATATATACCCCTATTAGCTTTTGAGAGGCGGCGCTTCTTGTCCTGGGCAATATACTATGGCAATCCATACTTTGAAGGTACTCTTACACCTATACCTCTGATCCACTCAGAATGTTATGGGTTTCCCAGTGTGAGGACGTCGTTCTTATACCGATGCAGGGCTCACTCAACTTTGCTTTGCGGAGTTTGCTTGGATAATTCTAGGTACTGAGAAAATTTCAACAAATGAGTAAAATATGTAAGGTAAATACATTAGAAAGGTCCTACAAGATTGAAGGTGGTACCCATGAGCCTTTAGTAGATCAATCCATCTGCTAGGTTGGGCTAAGAGATGGTGCCGTCTGAGTTGATCTTTGCCTGTGTTTGAGCCCAATTTCTAGCCCGTACCTCTAGGATGTCACCAAACGGAAACGAGATATTAGTCCGCATCCTCTTTAGTCCAGATCCGTTCTTTCTCAATATACCCCAATGTCCCCAATCGGTGTGGTTGCTTATTCCAAGCTTGCAATTGACGGTGCATCTCACTTGTTTCCGTAAACTCTATAGAAGACCTTTCTACATAGGAAACGGTTGCCCGGTGGAATGACATACTCTGTAATGAGCTTAGACTTGAAGTTCTTCCAGGCTCTACGCATCTTTGAGAGTGCGTGTCTCTTTAACCTTTGCTGTGTCTTATCTAGGTAATCAAATTTTTCCATCAATATTTTCCAAATTGTTTCCTTCTCACTTTCGCGGATGTGTCTGATGTCTTTGTGAAGGATGCCAAAGTATCTTCTCGCCAACACAGCATAGCTGTTCCCAAATGAGTCGATGACACTTCACGGCTCTGTTGATCTACCAAAATCATTAACCTTCGTGATCATCTGCCTATGATTAGATAGCTCATTCTAAGACTTTGGGTTACGACCAGAGGTTGGATTACTAATTCTAGCTGACGTTTCCGCTTCTTAGTTACTAGACATTGTGGCTTTCTAACTTAATTAATATAAACTAACTGTGTGTTAGTACTAAATTAATAAAGCACGGTAATTAAAACAATTAATTAGTCTAAAATTAGTAAAATCTAAAATACTACATTTTTAAATTCATTTCGTACATTTTATGGTAATAGATTATCAAGATGTAGATAAAAACTTGTATGAAAAAGATGGAGAATTGACGGAGGCTAACGCAGGAAAGCTGGGGAGCTTGGGGAGGCTTGCGGTGGATCTCGTGGAAATACGAGGAGCTCGGGAAGGTTGGCAATGGGGTTGTGGAGGCATGGGGAGCTCAGTCGGATGTGGCAGAATGTGATCTGTCCGATTGATATGACTTAGGGTTAAAATCCTAAGTCATACTAGTCAAATTAACTATAACAAGCCTAGAAGGAAAACCCGTCACAGGTAAGTTACTTATGACAGGCCAGTTTAAAAAACCCATCATAGGTTGTATCGAGAATACTCTTATTTTGTTTGTATCGAGAAGATTTGCATTTTAGTCATGTATCCAAGTTGGTATATTCTTTGTAGAACAAACGTAGTCATTTCAACATGAGGGAATTCTTCTAACCTACAATCAACGAACATATCACTTCTTTTGCTTTATATGTTATCTTTAGCATTTTGTTCTTCTCGTTAGCAAATCTTTCAAAAAATTAAATAGATCCATGAAACTTTTATCCGACCAACTATTACTTGCTTTCATCTTCATTAGATCGAGGACAATAGATAGTTTCATGTGCTTCTACTTATATCCAGGATATACAGATATATCTGAATCATCCACTAAAACAAGAATTTCTCATAATCCCTCTCATTGTATGATGACTCTTTAATGTCACATAGCATCTCAAAAAGATCACTATCGACATCAATAATATCACCTCCTAGCAGACAAGGGACGAATATGTCATCTCTATGTTCTTGTTTCTCGTTCTGCTCATTGGCTACTTCATCATTATGAATGTTCGACGACTCTTGCTCATCGTAGTAAACTTCATCAACTATAGTTCTTCATGAAACCTTTTTGTATTAGATGGGAATGTAACTGCGCTCCGTCTACAAACATTTTCTCATTTTTGCAGTTTATGCACAGACAAACCACAAATTCATTGCTTATCCTTCTCTTATTATCGTCCATGCCCTTCAAGAATTCAACGACTATTTTTGTACTCTTGACTTAGACGGTTAGTGTTGTACATCTAACTACGATCCATCTGTAGTAATAGAAAAACATATAACAAATTTAGCTACACTAATATAAATTATATTTTGGTAATAACTAGTTTTAGATCATTTTTTATTCTTAACACAAATTTGTTATGAAGATTCGTCCACCCTGCTCTCCCACCTAAATTGTGTACAGTGTATAAGGTGGGATGACAAAGCAATACATCTGTGGAGGTATCAATAAAAGTCATCGTACCTTTATTGATTAAAAACACACAACCTGCTAGAGGTGTGTTATGTTACCCTAACGGGTTATGAAATAATATACACATCAAAGGTGCTATTTTAGCTCAGACAGGTGCCATCTTAAACCCATCATAGGTTCAAACCCTTACCTATGATGGGCTTTTAATAGAGATATGTCACGTATAACCTAATTACTTATGATGGGCTAACTCATCATAGGTTCAAACCCTTACATGTAATGGGCTATTAATGAATACTTGTCATAGGTAACTAGATTATTTGTGATAGTCTTTTAACGGAGACCTATTATAGGTAACTAGATTACTTGTGATAGGCTAATTTCTACATTCGTCAGAAGTGTCGTACACTTACCTCTAACGGACAGAGAAGTGGGCCTGTCACACGTAAAGACTTATCTATGATGGGTCGAGCTGCTTGGCTTGATCTATGAGGTCTGTTCTATGCCACGTCAAAAGTAATGCTATTCATGATGAGGAACTATGGCCCATCACAGATAGTCTGTCCTAGGTGAGGGTATTTGGCAAGTGGTGGTTATTTCATCTTCCTTCTCCTTTCCTTACTCCCTCAATTGCTTCGCCCCAGTCGTCCTGTCCTTTGTCACTAGAGGACTAATTGCCATAGTCCCTAATGTCGATGGCATCCCCATGCTATTCCTTCCTTCATACACCAGATCGAGAGGGGGAGAGAGGCATCAATGGGAGTGTGGAGGCCGACAAGGTCATCGAGGGCATTGGAATTGGTGAGGTTAGGAAGAAGAGAAGCAGTTGTGGTGGCACAGTTGGTGTTGTGATGGCTGAGGAGGGAGAAAGCGAGGCCAAAGGGGACAAGGTCTAGGGCATCAGTGAGAAGGTGGAGGCGATTATTCTCGATGTGGAGGGTGATATCGGAGTTGACAAAGTAGACGAATCATGGTCGATAGGTGCTTCAAGCAAACCTTAAGGTTATTACGCATGCGTCGCTCGAAGTCATTGTGCTGCGTTGCTTGTCGATGTTGTGTACAGGTACGCATGGGGGCGACGTCCTCAATTGGTACCAGGTATTAGGCTTGATACCCTAGTACCAAACCCTAGGTATATAAGGGTATAAGCTTCTTACCTAGGTAACAGATCCAGTATACTTAAGGATATCAAGTGTGGTACCCAGGTATCAACTGATACCCATAGGTATCACATATCTGCTAGCATGAATGAAGGCGTAAAGAGGAGGTGCATGTTGCTGTAGCCAGTCATCGGCTCCTCTCTTTTTCTCCGTTCATCTTCTTGATGTGCGCTCTCCTTCCTTTGTGTTGATGTGGTCAGCTAGGGCAAGGAGCCTGAAGTGTTGCTACTTTGCTCATGCATGGGAGATCAGCCAAGTAGAGAAAAGGAAGAGAATCCTAAAGCGTCCCGTCGTATTATGGTATCCTGTTTCTTAGTTACCCTCTTTTAACGGTATGTAATTTTTTAAGCTAACAGAAAGGTAAGTAAAAAAATATAGATTTCAAATACTACCTAGTAACTAGTCTAGAATTAGGACAGTTAATAAGTTGTCGGTTATTGGCTGGAAGGATATACATAAATTAAAGTTGAAATTAAATTTCCATCCAACTATCAGCCAACAGTTTAAATTTTGTTTTCAAGTCCCATGCAAAGTGACATTATAAAAGCTAACACATTTTTAAGCGGAAAAAATCATACCTTCAAAGAGAGTACATAGTGTGTGCAACAGTGTATTTCTTCGATATTTCCTAAAATTAAAATTATTGTAGTGAATCAAAATGAACATAGTATATATTATTGTTTTTTATGAACTTTAGCCTTGTCTAGTTTTTTTTTTTTTTGTCGATCCACATTTGCTTAGGCATTTCTGCTTTATATTTTCTAACATGAACGTGAAATTTATATGCTACATATTTCCAGATTTATACCACTTATTTTTAGAGTTTTTCTTTATTTACCACATAATTGTTTTTTTACAAAGGCACTCTGCATGTTATCATCGTATGGTCCTTTTCATTGATAAATGTGCTATCGTTATCTCGCACTTGTGGTGACGACTCTGACTTTTTAACAAGTTGGACAATGCTATTTTCAACAAAACCCTAAATATTTAATCCATTGGTAGTGTGCAGTCATGCAGTTTCCTGTGTACTAACCTCTTGCTAGCATGGTGTACTCCAAACTAATAATTCCCTTAAAATAGAATTCTATAGCCTGTTGCTATTTAAGGCAAATTTTATAGTTACACATGGGATATATCACATCTCCAATATTCTAGTTGATAACTTTACGGTTAAAAAACTAATTATAAGCTTACAAATTAAAAAATATGTTGGAAGAATAACACATGGGAGAAAACCATATTAAATTCAGGCGATGATCAACTCCATCCTTCTAGATCTGCATGCCTTCAAACACCACTAGCTACCTTCAGACAGAAAATTAAAAATCACCCGCTCACACAATAGTACAACCGTGCAAATTAATAAACCCATAAGAAAATAATATAACAAGGCTCCCAATCTCTCTCCCAAGAAAAATACCAGTCAATTATCTGACCCTAGCTCCCTAACCCCAATCTTTCTTTAATTTCTTCTTCTTTTCAACATATATTATAATATATACTCTATAATAATCTACCTGCTCTTTCCCAATCTCTCTCCCCTCCTCCCCATCCATGTATTCCCCTGCAGATATCACTAGGTGAAGCTGCTGCTGCTGCACCCGCACACACCTCTCCAGTTAGCTGCAGTGCAAACAGCTGCTGAATTCCCCCATGAGCCTCTGCCTCCCTGCCCCCGTGTAGCAAGAACATCGGCACGAACACAGGAGCAAGCAGCTCACTCGCCACAGTAGTACTAGATTACCACTTGAGCGGGCATAGTCGTCTATAGTTGTGATGCATAGGTGGTGAGCCTGTTTCGTTCTGCTGCGGCTACATGGAGGATCTGTACAGCATCCACCCGGGGATCTCGCGGGTCGGCGGCGCGGCGAGCGAGGCGTCAGGCGTGGGTGTCGGCGTCGTAGGCGGGTCGTCGTCGGCGGCGTCGGATCTGACGCAGCTGATGAAGGCGCAGATCGCCGGACACCCGCGCTACCCGACTCTCCTCTCCGCCTACATCGAGTGCCGCAAGGTGTGGCTAAGATAGGCTATGCTCTTCCTACGTGAGATCTTGGTTGTACTTGTGCATGCCAAGAATTGAACAGCAAAAGAAGACGACGAAGACTAGTCTGTGACACTGTATGCGTGTACTACATGCTTTGTGTTTCTTCATGATTTCAGGTGGGAGCGCCTCCGGAGGTGGCGTCGCTGCTGGAGGAGATCGGCCGGGAGAGGCGCGCCGTCGCCGGCGCCGGCTGCACCGGGGAGATCGGCGTCGACCCCGAGCTCGACGAGTTCATGGTTTGAATCCTTGGCCAACACTGTGCCGTCGCGTGCTTAATTATGTATGCAGTGATGATAATTAATTCGCCGTGTGATTTCTGTGGTGACTGGCGACGCCGACTTGATTCTTATCTTCTAATCCGTTGATTGATTGATTGTTATTACATGTGCACATGCGTGTGTTGTGGTTTGTGTCTGCGTTAATCAGGAGGCGTACTGCCGGGTGCTGGTGCGGTACAAGGAGGAGCTGTCGCGGCCGTTCGACGAGGCGGCGTCTTTCCTCAGCAGCATCCAGACACAGCTCAGCAACCTCTGCAGCGGCGGCAGCTCGCCGGCGGCGACCGCGACGCACTCCGGTAATAAAAAAAGGCACAAAGATATACACATCACATATGCATGCATATATGGCAGTAGTACTGCTTCTTTGCTGGTAGGACATCGCATTGCGTTGCATGTTGGTTTTGTGTGCGCTATACTAGCTTAATTTTGTTGCTGTTGTTGTGCGAGCGTTATAAGAAGCTAGGCCTTCGAGAATGGAGGGTATAGAAACGGTGCGCGTGTAACAATGGTGTGTGTTTTTGTGAGAGGTCAAATCGTGTCCATGCAACTGGGGCGCAGGAGTGTCAGAGGGAGGCGGTGGAGTAAAACCATTGGGAAGTTGCTTGTGTAGGGTTTTGTCCAAGGTTTGTAGGCTTCTCACCCTCTTTCTCACTGCATACTCCCACATAGCCTTATCTCATCACTCTCCTGCCTTCTCTCTCTGTGTCTCTGTTTGTGTGCCTAGCTAGCCTTTAGTAGCTAGGCTAGTTGATGGAACCTGAGCTTGCTTGGATTGGATGGCTTTGACAAAAGAGAGAATCTTGCTCTTCCCTGCAAGCTAGTATATAGCTAGCCACCTGCCGGTTACAACCAGAGGTCGTACCGTGCAGTGAGTGAAAAAAAACTGTAAAACAAAGTTTTTTATTAGGGTCCGTGGTTAGGAGATCTCTTGCCGGATTCGGTTGCTGTACTTTGACAAGACGTATCAATATCGCCACCGTTGTGGTAATTTCTGGTGGTGCGCTTTCTTTTCTCTACATTTTTTTGTTGTGTAAAAATGTAGTAGTAGTACAAATTTGTTTCCTTTCTTCTCAACACGATGGAGGTGCGTGATTGGATCGCTTGTTAGTTACGGATGAGCATTGAAAGCATAAAATTTGTGTTGACAAAGCTTTGGCTATATGAAATTGAGTAGTACTTATGTTTGCTAGCTATCTAGATTCCTTATGGAGATAACTGTGGTTATTCCTGTCATATCGGATGCTTTGAAGACACCAACACTGATGAGGCGTTTTGAAGGGGTATGGTAACTTTGCATGTACAAAAATTTATGTTACCAACAGGTTAGTAGTGATATCGTACAATACCGTTTGGGAGTAGTATTAAGGGATATAAGTAAAGTAACGAATGACCTACCTTTTCCTTGATGATGAAAACTTTTTCTGGAGATTACAAAATAAGATTTTATTGGATAGTGAAAGATGAATTAATTACCTATGAAGTTGTTTTTTTATCAGTACTGATTGAACACTTGCTGAATTGCAAATTGTCAACCTTGCTTTCAAGGTAAATCTTTTTAATAAGACCATCATGATAGTAATAATAGAGCGACCAGTGTTAAACTGAAAAATATAGTAGGAATATTGGATTCTTATAATTCATATTGGAATGCTTGATATTAATATTATATAAGAAGATAATAATTCCATCTTTTGATTTGACAAGATTGTGTAGTTCCCTATTTTTCATTGTATCACTCTAAATTTTTTAAAATTTTGTTGATCTGAGTATACTGAGATTTCAAAAGGGAAGTGAAGTTAAAGATCAGTATGCCGATAGTTTTCCTGTTATTCTGGGTTATTCCAGCACCATGCGAACTGGATGTCTGGATTTTCTGAAGAATTCCTTATTATTCCAGCCGCATTTGGTCTAAAATGTAAGGGCTTGTTTGACAGGGCTCCAGCTCCACCTCTCCTGGAGCAGGTACCCAACCAAAAGGTTTCAGCTCCACCCAAAAAGGGAGTGGAGTGGGCTGTAGTGATCTGAAAAAATGAACTAGTGGGGTTTGGGCCGCATCACAACTTCACTCCACACTCCACTCTTGGAGTTAGATTGAGAAGTCGTTTGGAGTTGTGCACAAGAATTAATATGGTACTAGTAGCTAGCATAACTTCCTGCCCTTCATATATATTCATATAGAAAAGATGAGTTATTTATTTAACAAAGTAATATTGTTTATGTATCAATTGCAGAAGTGGTAGGGTTAATGAAATGACAGGAAGATGGACTTAGGGTTTACACTTATATACAAACTTTCTTCGGTCCCCCACATGTCTCTGGGCCCAGACCTGAATGGGGCCTAATTCCTGACAGCTAGGCATCCCCACAGTTAGAAAAAAATCACAGCTGGGGATTGGATATGGAGCCCTGTTGCTGTTTGTATCCATGGATATATGATATTCTGAGTTTCAACTTTGAAGTAAGCTTAGTGAGATTACAATAATCTTTTAACACATCCAAAAGTTATTTTGCTTATGGACATCTATCCTGAGATTACCTATTCCTTATGTTTTATGTGCCAAACTTCTGCTGAAGGTGTTAATGTTAGCTTGCAAAAATTTGTTGTTTGTGTATCACTGATGAACTGATTTTACTCACAAAACGCTAGTGATAATGTGGTCCTTGACTTGTGTGTTATGCTTGGTCGCTCGATGCGTGCTTTTTCTGCTCATAATTGTAAGTCACTTGATGATTTCTGTCATGTTAAGATGGGCGCATTGAAAATCTGGCAAAGGGGGAAAAAGGCAAAGCCTTAGTTCTGACAAGAGAGTATATATATGTATCTCCATAGTAGGTCCCCCAGAAGTGATAGCTCCGTGATGTATTTCTGTTGTTTCCAAAAAAAGCATGATGTATGTCTGCTTCAGGCTAACCTCACAATATTATATAGGAAGTATGGTTTGGAATAATATAACTGTGAATTTTGTAAGAAGACATTGCAAATGGGGACTTTTCTTGGATGGTAAAAAAATGTTAAATATTTCAGAGACTTGAATATGAACGCATATTATGGTTGACTGTTTTTAGAAGCTATGTTGGTTTCATGCGAAACATGTATGCCAATTTTTCATCACCTACATTTTATTGTGAAATTTGGCTTTCACTTTTGGAAAACGAGAACTTTGAAAATCTCATTACCTTTTGCCTAGTTGCATGCTGCCAGAACTAGGAACTGTTTTGAGAATCTAATTGGGTTATAGGGATGGAGGCACTTGGTATTTCTTAAAAAGGTCATTTTCATACGCAAGTTGTTGATGGCTTTATAAATCTAGTGTTGTGAGACAAGGCAAACTTGGATTGCGTTTCCTTAAAATCATTGAAGGTTTTGCATCAGGGAAATGGTCCCTCCATCCCTGACCTGTGTACGTATATGAGTCTTAAAAAATCAGGATTGCTTTTTATGAAGTACGCTAAAAGGCAACTTTATTGAATGACGATTAGACATGCGATATTGTATGATATAAAATGTTGTCAATAAAAAGATGGTATATTGAATAGTCGAGTGTTGTAGAGATGCGTATATTGTGTTAGATTTATGGACATATAAAAATAAATTGGATTCGAAATGATGATATACACAATAGTTTAGGGGTAGCACCAACATCGATATAGATGGATTAGATATATTCAACGGAGATCTCTAAACCCAGCCGTATATAGTGAAATTTTAAGGCATGATAATAATGTGAGAAGAGGCAGGTAAAGGCCGAAATTAACATGGAAAAAGGTAATAAAAAAGATTTGAAATGTTGGAATATTTTTAGAGTTTTTTCCTTAAAAAGAATTGTATGAAAAATAACGATTTTTTGTCTAAATCTTGATATATGTCTTATATTTAGTTTTATTTCTAGCATATCTCAATTTGTTTGAAATTGATAGACTTTTGATGTTGAAGTGGCACAGCCAGAAAATTCAGTTTTTTCACTAGGGAATAAAAGGTTGTATAGTAAACTTGCAGGGTTTTGCAGAATTATCCCAAGTAACAATTCTCCCCCCAAAAGATTACTCTGAAAAATTTCTCCAAAAGACAATAGTGAAAAGGTTCTTAATTAATTTATACCATATGGATTTTGCCTCTGTTAAATAAACCTTCCATGAATTGGTGAGCACCTGAGAACTTGAGTGGATCGATGAATGTTGAGCTAACACAAGCTAGTAATACTGTATAACAAAAAATCTCTTGATTTGTAATATTATATATACTACACTTTCAGTTTAAGTGCAAATTATATGTATGTGGTACACTGTGCCTGCCATGATATGCTGACAACAAAAGTTTTTTAGGCATTCTTTTATAAGAAAAAACATTACAGTATTACACCTTATTGGGACAAGTTTTGCACTAGTCTTCTATACATAGGCAAATATGTGCAAAGATTGTTTAACACGGCTTTGCTTTCGTTTTTTCCCCATCTTGCTAGTACTGTTCAAAATTCGAACAATAATTAACTTAGTGTTTTTATTATAGTTCTTCTGTAGAAGTTAAGTAGAATTTTCTCCTTTTTTTAAGTTTTACTACATTTCTTTGGTGAATTAAATGGCATGTGATGAGAATAGTTTACAATATATACTTATTTTTGAAAGAACATCAATGAAGATGCTCAAATAGATCCTGCCAGTCTATGATTTGGCCCTGTTTTTTCTTCCTTGAAAGCATGTTCTGGGCTTCTGGCTATGGGAAGTTGGGACTACATGCATGCTAATTTTTGCTCCTCAATTCTGAAGGATATAGCATTAATTTTCTCGAATATAGCTTGATACTAGTCTTTTTGAATTATTGAGATCTCCATATACGGAATTGATTTCTATGTTGTCAACTGTGAATCATGACCATCTTTTCTTGTTTTAGTTATTTTCATTTACTCTTTAAGCATATTTCTCAGGGATGTCATGCAAATGGTTATTTCTCACTTGCTCCTTGTTTATAATTTCATGGCAGATGAAATGGTGGGGTCCTCCGACGAAGACCAATGCTCGGGGGAGACTGATATGCTAGACATAGGGCAAGAGCAAAGCTCCCGCTTAGCCGATCATGAACTCAAGGAAATGCTTCTGAAGAAGTACAGCGGCTGTCTCAGTCGACTCCGGTCCGAGTTCCTGAAGAAGCGGAAGAAAGGGAAGCTACCGAAGGACGCCCGGTCGGCACTGCTGGAATGGTGGAACACGCACTACCGCTGGCCGTATCCCACGGTAATATGATCACCGTGTGCACAGCTTTTTCTGTAACTGAAATTTTGTGGTACATTATGTTAGAATTCCTGGTATCGTGGTGCTGACAGGAAGAAGATAAGCTGAGGCTTGCAGCAAGGACTGGTCTTGACCCAAAGCAGATCAACAACTGGTTCATCAATCAGAGGAAGAGGCACTGGAAGCCATCGGAGGGCATGCGGTTCGCGCTCATGGAGGGCGTCGCAGGTGGATCGTCTGGGACGACGCTCTACTTCGACACTGGCACAATTGGACCATGATTTTTTTGAGCAATGCCTCTTCAGAAAATTGGCCATTTAGGCAGTAATAGGACATGGTATTTTGTGATGATGTCGAATTGTCGATGATAAATCTTTTAGGTCAATGTTGTTCGATTCAGGGTAATGTCGAATTGTCGAATTGCCTTATTATTTTGCCAGGTCACGTGTATGTGGCATCGTATAAATTCAAAATGTATAATCATTAAGCAATCCTGGGGAGACCGACAAAAGCTGTTATTACTAGTTTTATGTAATGGCTCAACCCACGGGTTGTGCGTCGTCTTTATCCACACTGCGTACCCAGATTGACTGTTAGGTAGGCAGAGGAAAAAAGGTAACTTTACTTGTACTAAAATGTTTGTCTATTGCTGTCTATAATCTATATTATGAATTCATTTGTATAGACTTCATTTGTTTAGTGAGCTACTCCCTCGATTTATTTTTATAAGGTCTATGGTTTCTTTAATCATTTTGTTAAATGTAGGCCTTACCTTTGAATTTATTGAGTCTATTTTTATTTCCCAGTAATTAATATATTGATTCTCTTTTGTATTCACAAGAAGCATTTCACTAACTATTTCCTATTATTCCGAGTTATTTCTAATATATTTAATTGTTAACTTAGTATTTAAATTTGGAAACTCGATGATTTAAAGGTTTTTTTAATTACAATCTATTTTCTAATATTAATTTTTAAACTAGATATAATATTTTTATAAATTATTTCTATTGCCTTTTTTACGACTTTTGAATCGTAGCTAAAACGATCAGATTAATCAATAAGTCTTATAGTGTGAAAAGGAGGTGTTTCAGCAAATTAAATGAAGTTTGGATGTTTAATATCTTGTAAAGGGAGTTGACTTTCATGTTTTATTTTTGGAGAGTATTTGACTAGCAAATCCAGGAATGCTATCCTCTTTTTAATGGCTTATCCAAGACAAAGGCCCAAATGCAGTAAAAGGCTAAACTGTAGAGAATTTTTTAAATATTTGTTTTAATATTCACAAAAGTAGATTTTTTACAAAACTATACCGCTAACGCTCTTTAGAATGTTTTTTTTTAAAAAAAATCAACAAATCACCATGGGTAATTTTCTAGGGACATTTTTTTGTCAGCTATGTTTTGCACACATGTTCCATCTAGCAAGTTGAGACAACTTCATTTAGCGTAATCTCTTCATATTCTCATATGTTCAATCTGATAAACTACAATGAGTTTATGGAGCGTCATGCAACTCTCTAGCCAAGAAAAACAAAGCTGAAAGGGTGGTAAGAGAGGTATGTATAAAATTATTGCATGCCCGTTAGCATTGGTCGTGTTTGCCATGTTATAAAAATAACGCTTTTTGGAATAGTTTTTTTTGAAAAAAAACTTCAAAAAACATTAAGGATATATATATATGTAAAACTCAAAAACAGAAATATACTTTTATTATTATTAAAAATATATAAATAAGAAAATTCTTGCTGTGGTACTATTTGCCAGCACATTAAGCACCAGAGTTTTGGGCCAGGCTTTGAAATATATTTATTCAATGAAAAAATAGGTTCAATATGAAGACATAAAAAAATCAAACACAATTCAAATACTTTCTTCCTCACTAATATTATTTACTCTTATAAAAATGCAATCCCGCTTAATCAAGAAGCTCAATCAATTGATTTGATCTGTACTGTTCTTATTTATTCTTGTCCATCATTCAGGTGTTTAATCAAATTATTGATTTTGCTCTATAAAATTTTCTATGGTGCGATGTATCATGTAGTGTTGGAGAAGATTGCGCTGATGTTTTCTCGAGCCTCGGCCCAAGTAGTAATTCTTCATGTGCAAATGGGTGAACTTCAAGTGTATTTCACTGGCTTACGGACCAGATTAAATCAGTTTTACTCCATTTAGCCTACCTTATAATTTTTTTGGGTTGATATTTCAAGATTGTTTGTTCTAAGAACTAGGCTTTCTAAGTTGAAGCATGTCGTATGGCATTAAGCCTAGTTCAAATGTGAGTTTAGATTTATCAACTTATCTATTTTTTTACTACTTTTACTAAACAGCTAAACAATATGTTTTAAATAAAAGTTTTCTATATAATTTTTTAATAAATAAATAAATAAATAAATAAATAAATTTATAATAGTTAATAGTATATCTGCAGCCAAAGATCTGTGCCGAACTCAGCCTAACACCCCTTTTAATAATTAATTATAGTATTTGACCAGTCTTTCAAGTAAGCCACGTTGCTGGCATAAATCAATGATGGTGTGTACAAATCCAGATTCCAGAGGCCTAAGGCTGCTGTACAAAAGGAAAATTCTGTCAGTCATACATGATTAACATCAACTACGTTTAAGACAAGGATCCATACGATAGGAATACTTTGCGAAACATATCAAACAATATGGAGGGCATGCTAGCAAATAAACAGAGATCCATGGAGAGACCGGAAGAGCCAAAGCGCAGTGTTTCACAAAACATGACAAAGGAGTTTCCACATGGTTCCCGCTGGAAAATTTGATGATTTATTTCCCACTTATATCATCATATACAAATATAACACATGCGAAAATTAAGCAGAAAAGTTCCATGCAAATTCACCAAGACAGGCAAGTGTAAATACCATTCTTTCCCCATGTCTCCCTTGAACTATCCATAAATACCACCAGCCCCCATATGTCTTCTATAACAAATAATCTTTTTTAACACCTTAATTAATTAGCAAATAAATTAGTTGTCGTAGGTGCGGCACTCGTCCGTCTCCGGGTTGTCCTTGCAGTAGTTCTCGAGCGGGTCGGAGTTGTCCTTGAGCTTGTCGCGAGCGTGGCTCGCCGCGGCGCTCAGCTCCTCCACCTCGTCCCACGCCGCCGCGCACTCGCCGCTCGCCTTGTCGTCCGCGCACGCCTCGTTCGCCTTGTCGATGCTCTCCGACATCTTCTCCGAGATGTCCGGCGGCGTCGTCGGCCCGCTCGCCCTCACCACCGCGAACCCGCCGCGGCGGACGGGGAAGTACACGACGCGGCCGGCTCCGGCGAGCTGCGGCCTCGCGAGGGACGTCGTCGCCGCAGGGGTAGAGAGGCCCACGTTGGTCAGCGTGGGCGCCATGGGTGGCTGCGCTTGTTGTTGATACGTTTTTTTCGCGTGTGATGTGTGGGCGTTTGTGCTGTTGCGACGAGGCGTTGCACGGATCGAAGCGATGGGGTTTATATATAGCTTCGTGCGGAGAAAGGAGAGGCTTCTACGTGCACTCGTTTCTTATCGCCTCCTCAGCGAATCACCGTCGTCCACGTCGGCCGCGTCTGAGATATTTGAGGCAACTGGGACTTGGCAAAGGAGATCTTTTTCTTTCCCTCGGTGATCTTTTTCTTAGATGAGAGAAGCGGTTTTTGACCGTGAAAACCAGGGCAGATACTTTGGGGGTGTGTACATGTTGAAGTTCAGAAGTTCAGGTTGGATACGAAATTCATGTCGAGGTTCATGCTGTACCAGCAAAGAATGGCTTGTAGGGAAGTGAATTCGATCTAGGCCAGAAAAATCACTTTCAGTATCGAAAATATCTGACATACCGTCACAAAAGGAAAAGAAAAACCTGATACTAGGGAAGTTTGGTGGAGAACGGACAAATGAAACGTCCTAGATATCTCAACTATTTTGGTGGAACCAAGTTATTTAGAGGTCCTGAAATTTAGTGAGTAGGAGTAACAAATTATTTTTCATTTTTCCAAATAAGTACACGTATGGTTGTCTTCGTAAAGTTTTTAGATTGGTACCGGTGCAGAATTGAGGTGGTCAAGCCCGTTTTAAAGAGAAATGGAAACCAGATGGCCTAAGATGTTTCTCGCAACCTGGACGTCAGACTAACAAGACAGAGCTCTTGCGAGGCCCAGTTAAGCTGGATCAGTCTCTCATAGGCCCACAGTTGACTGGGCCTCAGGCCCATTCTGCTAACCTGCCGAGTTCATATGCCAAGATGGATTCCACTGCGGCCTGGGCTGCCGTAGAGGCCAGATTATCATATCTATCACGTTCAGTCGCAGCACCAGTATGATATCGCATTACCTGCTTATCTTAATCACCACCACTAACAACAACTGTATAGATACGTTATATCATTATCTAAAAAATGTACTTTGCGTTATATACCAATCTGAAAAGAAGGTGAAAAATAGTACTAGCACCGTACCGTAGCAGCAAGACATGAGACTTGCCAAGAAAAAAAAACAGTAGACGCAAAACTCCTTATGGGGAATGATCAAAACAGCAACTCTGCCTTCAAGGCACGCAGTAACCAGTACACGATTCATCTTGTGAGATAAGCTACTGCAGTTTGCATTGCTATATAAGCAGCTGCATCTCTCTCGTCGATCTCCAAGCCAAGCAAGCAACGAGCACCATGCAGAAGCAGCAGACCATCGAGTGCTCCCATACGACAATGGCCGTTCTGGCAAAAGGCGGCAGCTCCGGCTCCCAGCTGGTGGCCAGCCTCATGGTGGCCATCTTCCTCCTCGTCGTCTCCTCCCGGGGCGCCCACGGCGGCAGCATTGCCATCTACTGGGGCCAGAACGCAACGAGGGCACCCTCGCCGAGACCTGCGCCACGGGCAACTACGCCTTCGTCAACCTCGCCTTCCTCTGCAACTTCGGCTCGGGCCAGGCTCCGCAGCTCAACCTCGCGGGCCTCTGCGACGCCTACTCCGGCGCCTGCGCCAACCTCACCGCCGACATCTCCCACTGCCAGTCCATGGGCGTCAAGGTCCTCCTCTCCATCGGCGGCGGCGCCGGCGGCTACTCGCTCACCTCCAAGCAGGACGCGTTCAAGCTCGCCCAGTACCTCTGGGAAAGCTTCCTCGGCGGGCAACCGGGCCCGGGCGCCAAGAGGCCGCTCGGCAACGCGGTGCTCGACGGCGTCGACTTCGACATCGAGGGCGGCGACCCGAACTACTACGGCGATCTCGCGGCGTACCTCAAGTCGTACGGCGGCAAGGGCGAGGCCGGCGGCAAGGAGGTACTCCTGTCGGCGGCGCCGCAGTGCCCGTTCCCGGACCAGTGGGTCGGCAAGGCGCTCGACACCGGCCTGTTCGACTACGTGTGGGTGCAGTTCTACAACAACCCGCCGTGCCAGTACGCGGCGGGGAGCGGCGCCGCCAGCCTGATCGACGCCTGGCACCAGTGGACGGCGGGGGTGGACGCCAGGTACATCTTCCTCGGGCTGCCGGCGGCGCCAGGAGCGGCGGGGAGCGGGTTCATCCCCGTGGGGAGCCTCGAGTCTCAGGTGCTGCCGGCGCTGAAGATGTCGAGCAAGTACGGCGGGGTGATGCTCGTACCTCGGCACGCTGTGATTCAATCCACGTACAGACCTGCTTCAATTCCTATTCATAGTTTATCTGTATATATGCTTGAGAGATTATAGTGAATAAAACGATTATGTGGAGATGCATTTTCGTCTCGAGTAGCATCCTCTCGTTTTATACATATCATCTAAGTAATAATTTTTAAAAATATTTCAAATTTAACTTGCACCATTTGTAAAAAAGAACAAACTAAATTAAAACTAGTATAATTTATTATCTTTATTATAACTTATAGATGCTAGATTTTAACTTTTATGCTTGTGATGTGATATATCTCATATTAATATATTTTATTAATTTTTTTTATATAACATATAAGTTTATATGAGGAATAAAACACTTGATTCATTGAGGATATTCCATGTTAACACTTGGTTCATCGAGGATATCCCATGTTTTTAGTAAAAGTTTCACAAAGAACTGTTCTTAATCTAAGTTGCTATTGCTAATTACCAACAACGATTGGAACAATATGAAAGACATCCAAGTACACACCTGCGGATTTCAACATTGTCACGTCTTTTCGATGATGCTACTCTTAACACAACCCTCTGCACAACTTTTTCCCTAGACCATTGCCTCCTTTTTGTTGTCTCTGTCTTACCAGTGTCTTTCTGATCATTGTTATCTTTGTGACCCCACATCAGGTGTCCTCCGTAGCTTCCATCTCTATTGTTGGCACTGTGTAACCCCTTGGATGTGTCCCTGCATAGCTCCATTGCCTCTCAAGCTCATATGTTGCCATCATTATATTGTTTGCGCTCTATGTTAATTGGATAGGCATTATTACCCCATAATTATATTTTTAGTTGAGACGGTGACAACTATACGGTGGAGAAAGAGAGATGGTTTTCTTTTATCATCATGCAAGCACCACTATCTATATGTGATATTTCGTATCTTTTTCTTTAATTAATATGGGGAGCAGTACCCACGTCCTCCTTTCAAGTAAAGTTTTTATAAATAAAAATAAACTAGCAAAAATAAATTAGGATACATTAATTTATTAATTGTTTAAAATTTGACAGTGAATCAATATAACTAGAAGAAAAAAAAGTTGAAGTAAAAAAAAAGTTATTCTTGTGTGGGAGAGGCCGGTGCCAAAATGACGGGCGCCGAGGTCCGGTGTCGGTGCCAGCGTATTGGCACCAAGATATCCCACCTCGACACCAACACGTTTCATATTTATAATAAGTTTTTATGAATCTATTATAAAATATAATTTCTAAAAGGTCTAAAACGTCAAAAATCCAGCCCCATCAACTGCCTAAGCGTCAAACGTTTGTCTACGGAACTGCGGTTTGACCCGACGGAGAAAGAGGCCGCCCCGCCCCCTCCCCTCCCGCCCCACCGCGCTTCCCTCCCATTTCCTCCCCACCCCAAGCACAGCAACGCGCCACCGCCCGGGGGCCGCCGGCGTCGAGCAGCCCCCAACAGCGGAAACACCGCATCGTGCTCCCGAGCTCCCCCGTATCCTCCTCTCCGCGAGAGATCGGTGATCTGATCCCGCCGCGACTCTACAGCCAGATCCGTCCCCACGCCGCCCCCCGCCCACCTACCCGTCTCGAGGCGGCGGGGAGTGGATGGCGGCGACGGTGGAGGAGCAGATGGTGGTGAAGGCGATCCGGGAGGAGTGCCCGTGGGAGTCGCTCCCCAAGCGCCTCCAGTCCACGCTCCACACCAAGGAAGAGTGGCACCGCAGGTACGTACTGGCGTACTGCCTCGTACCGATTTTTGATTCTGCTGCTTCAACACAGCTAACTTGTGCTAGTTACTAGTACTAGTCACCTCCGAGATCTAAGAAGAACTGCACCAGTAGAGGCAATGCCGTTTGGAGTTGCTGCCTAGACTAACGCTCGTGCACATGCTGAAGGCTCTTGCCTAGATCTCCTCCATACTAGCCGCATTTAGGCAGAGAACTTCGAAGTTGCTGCTTGTGTTGATCTCAATTGCGGTGGCGTACAAGACAATTTCTGGGTTGCCTTTAGGACAGCCGAATAGGTGGATCCCTGTGCACCTCTAGTTACTTCTAGAGTTGCCCTCTAGGATAGCCGGATAGGTGGTTATCTGTAGTTACTTCTAGAGCAAACTTATGAAGCTTTTGTGTTCCTAATACTAGTAGATATGTAGTGGGGGTTTCAACCTATTCTGACTAAGGTCAATAACTCCGAGACATAAAAACACATGATATCCAGTTTTTAGAAACGAACAGCGCATCAGATTTGATTGGTCTTTCACCCTTTATGATCTACTACTTAGTAACGGCGGCGTTTGCTACCCTACTGGATGATGGCGATGATTGTACTGATTGGCATTTATCATGTTTCCATCGTGTTAACAAAGTAGGCCTGTGTGCATCTTATTTAGCATGAAAACAACACATTCTTCATGAGTTAAAGCACATGATATCCATTGAAGGGATACAGAAAAGTCCATTAATAACCTAAATTGACGCCAACCATTAGTGAAATGTTTCGTCCCTTTCGAAGTATGCAATTTGAATAAAGCAAGATCTTACCATGACTGCAATCTTAGAGAAGACAGCCTTAAAAGCCAATCCATGTAGATCGTGTATCAAAACGTGATAAAAGAGGAACACTTGTGCTCCCTATAAGTCTATCGAAAGAGCTGAATTGTTTTTGTTGTGTCTGCAGAAACCCTTCACACAACTGATTATGATCACTATAAGAGGGGACAGGGGAGTTACAAAAGCAGGGGATTTACAATGAATTATCAAATCATTTCCATGTGGCTTAGACAAAAGTATATTTGGAAGTGCAAAGTGACTTAGACACTAGAGACAAAGTAGAGATAAATCTAATCATGTAAATCAACGAATATACTTCCATCGTCATCAATGGCATTCGGATCATATAAATAAAAAATAATTAATGGCTTAATGTAGGGACAAAATTACGTTTGTATATCAGTAGAATTCCTTGTTGGATCAAAAGACCGAATACTTAAAATATGACTTTGGCACTATCACACACGAGGAGGGAGATGCAAGTTTACGAGGTCAAGTAGTGTCTAAGAAAGACAACTTTCGATATCTGAGATCGATACTACAGATGAATGGGGATATTGATGTGGACGTTAGCCATAGAATGAAAGCGGGCTGGTTGAAATGATGCTAAACATCTAACATCCTCTATGATAAGAAGGTACTGCAGAAGGTAAAAGATAAGTTTTATAGAACGGTGATTAAACCTGTTATGTTATATGGGTAGAATGTTGATCTAAAAAAGACGTTATGTTTAATAGCTGAGTGTTATAGAAATATATATGCTACGTTGGATTTATGGCCCTATAAGAATGGATTAAGTTCGAAACAAGAATATACGTGATTGACTAAGGGTAATACTAATTAAATATCGGTTGAGTTGGTTTGGCTATGTCTAAAGGAGACTCTCAGAGACGTTAGTATATTGTGAAATCATAAGTTAAGATAATAATGTAAAGAGAGATAGAGAAAGATTAAAATTAATATAGAAAAATACAATAAGAAGGGACTTTAAAAGAGTTGGATATATCTAAAGATCTGTATTTGAATAAAAATGCTTGAAAACCAATTATTAACGTGTCTAAACCGTGATTGGATGTTTTTATTTGATTTTAACTTTAGGCCATCTCAATTTGCTTAGAACTAAAAGACTGTGTTGTTGTTGTATTAGTAGAATTCCTTGTGAGCTAATGTACACACAGACATCCTGGTGCATTCCTCCCCCATGGTGTCCCAATGCTATATTAGTGTTGATTTCCTTACAAAGGCCATCTTGGTTGACTGTGCTCAAGTACTTAGGTGCATTGAACTATGAAATGCATTCCTATTACTTTTGTTGATATAGAGTAAAATTTTCTGGTCTAATCTCCAGTTAATAATTTTGATGGCAGGATTGTGGATTACTGCATCCGAAAACGATTACAATGGAATACTTGTTTTGCCCGTAGAGTGTGCAGGGAAGGGGAGTACTATGAGGAAATGATGTGCTATCTCCGGAAGAATCTTGCAGTATGTTCCTGAATACTGCCTGTTTCATGATATAATTTTAGGCTAGCATATTCCACAATTATGCAAAAGTATGATTGTACCTTGTTGGGGGTTTGGGTCCATGATTCATTCTTCTGTTGATAATCACCTCCTAGCTAGCACTATTATTCTACGTGTTTGATTGTCTATATCCTTTGCTTGAAGGTATCTGTTATTTTTTCTATGGGTTCTCTAATTATTTCTGCAAGCTTCTGTAGCTGTTTTATTGTCGTGCTAAATTACGTATAGAAGAAAGCAGTGGTCTCGTATATTTGAAGAGTTTGCCCAAAAGTTCTGATGATCCTCACCTGATACACAATATCACAACATTTTGCAGTTATACCCGTATCATCTTGCAGACTATATCTGCCGAGTGTTGAGGATCTCACCATTTAGATATTATTGTGACATCTTGTTTGAAGCTATGAAGAATGGTAATCTCTTGTTAATAGAAACAATTTCTTTCATGTCATTCTATGTATTTGTTTCACATCCTCTTTATACATGCCACACTTAATCGTTTAATTATTCTATGTTTTATTTAACATATAATAAAGAAAAAGGTATTACATTGATGTCTATATTTTATGTTATTAATTATTACAACTTTGGGCAATTCCTGGCCTAGGGGGTTTCCTTTGGTTGCAGAACAGGGCAATGCATTGATAGGCACTTCTTCGTCTAGTCTTACTATTAAGTTCCACGGGTACGTCATGCAAGGTGTACACACTGTGCAGACAGCTATTATGTACAAGTTGCATATTTTTTTGTTTCATACTGTTTCTTGATAGTTTTGTGTAACCTACATTGTTTTCTTTATTTGAGTATGTCTATAACAGCCTGGAAACAACACAAATAAGCTTTTATTTTGGCCAAATCTATAAGAAATGTGATTTTACTCTTCAGGTGCATAGTTCTTAGAATTAGCCTTCGACTACAACTGATTATTTCTGATAGCAATACATTAGTAACCAACTAACCACTTTGGAACATGGAGGTGGCTATCATAACTGGGCATACTTCTACCTGCTTTATTCATCGATATAATTCCTGTTTATAGTTCTAACATGTTTGATTATGTTATTGCAGAACAACCATATGACAGTATTCCGAACTTCACTGCTGCTGATGCCATTAGGCTTACTGGTGTTGGAAGAAATGAATTTATTGATATTATGAACAAATGTAGATCAAAGGTACTATCCATGATCTCATGGCTTTTTGCACATTATCACCTTCCCTTGCAATCTTATTAAAACCATAAATTGTTTTCAAATAGTTCACTGTTTGACTTTTGGAGTAAGCTGCTACGCCCTGAAAAAATATTGCACAATTTAAAAGCTCACAACAAAAAATAAAACCATTGGAGTAACTGAATCCTAAACCATTAAGCTTACTATTGTTTTAGATACCTGCAGTGTCAGGCTGAATTTGAGTTGTGAAAGACTACAATTCTATGTAGTATGTTAAACCATGATGTGCAATTGTGCTAACCAGTTAGTCCAGTTCATGAGAAAAGTCATGAATGTACTGCCAGGTTGCTTTTTTTTTTCAGTGCAAATCTAGAGTGGTGTGATGCAGTAATGCTATCTTGTAACAAGATTGATCACCCTAGCAAATTGTTAGAGTATATGAATAGGACTGTAGTATCATTTGTTGTACTAGATAGGATTAGTTTCCATCTATATCTCTAGGATTACTTGAGATCCAAGGCATGCACTCCTATATACCGGCTCTCTAAGGTTCAATACAATAACCAATATTCGCAGTATATATCTCTCTATACTAATCAACGTGGAATGAGAGCAGGCGACCTAGAGCCGCCACTTACGCTTCCACTACCATCGCCCCTAGGAGGGATCAGATCTCCTAGGGGCGGCCACCCATTCAACTTTTCGTTCGTTGTCCCCGTGTCGTCGTCAAGCAGCAAGGAGGGCACCCATCGTCGTAGCCTTCCCGAGCCTGTGCAGCGGTCTTCTTGTTCCCCGACATCGTCTTTGAGTCGTCAACATGCAGCCCATTGTCCACATGGCCTGGTGCCTCCCTGGCCGTGTCTCTTGCGGCAATCGCGTTCAGGCGTACGGCCCTCCTGCAGCATGTTCGTTGCGTCGTCATCAGCCGGAACTGCATGTCTTGCCAACCTCAACTCGCGTCTCTATGTCACATGCTCCTTGTGGCTCAAGGACCGTTGAGCCGTGCGACCTCTTTTGGTGGCGGTTTGCATGTCCGTTGGAGTTGGGCCAAGCTGCATCCACCATGGCATTCCCATGCACTAGGAGCAGCCACGTTGTGCCCTTGCTCACGTTGTACCCATGCACCGAGAGCAAGCCATATGGTGCAGATCAGTTTGGGTGGTGATTGAGATGCATCATCATTGGTTGCTGTTTTTATTTTTCCGATCAGAGATCAGTTTGCGCTGCCCACGCCGTCGTTCTGCCAAGATCAAGGGTGTTGCTGCTTCGTTGTCCCAGTCCGCAATGACATTATTCAATGTCGTCTTTCCCGTCATCACCAACGTCTTTGCGTCATGGTCACCTGAGTGTTTTCATTTTTCTTTATTTTTTTTCTTTTTGGTCGTCGTTTGCTGGCCCCTTGTGCTGCATATGCACCACCCATCCACTCAGGCCACCATCATGTTTGTTGGCTTCTTGCCTGCACCCTCTTGGCACCGCGATCTTCGCCGCAAACTGCAACCACCTTTGAGTCTTCCTCTTGCTACCACACTATTGGGTGACTTGTGCTGCATCAACATCGGCAACGTTTGGCTACTACGACTCTGGCAACTTCATCTCAACTACATCGACATCGGCATCAAGGGCTATCATCATTGAGTTGTCTTGTCGGTTTCTTCTCCAGTCCAAGTGTGAATTTCACGTTTCGACTGCAGGGGGATGTTAGTGTATATGAATAGGACTCTAGTGTCCGTTTGTTATACTAGATAGGATTAGTTTCCATGTATATTTCTAGGATTACTTAAGATCCAAGTCATATACTCCTATATGTAGCTTTTATATATATTGGCCCTCTAAGGCTCAATAGAATAACCAATATCGTAGTATATCTCTCTCCCTATACAATTCAACACAAACAATACTATTTCTTGCTGAATTTGTCAGAAACTAATGTGGAAGCTGAACAAGTCAATTGCAAAAGAGTTATTGCCTACACAGCCTATTGACTTTCCAATCGATCCTTGGTGGGGAGTTTGTCTTGTGAACTTCACAATAGAAGAGTTTAAGGTCAGGTTTGCCTCTCTCTCTCTGCTGTTACATATCAGAATATATTAGTGTGGTGAAACTTCTTTTCTTAGCTTGGAAGATAAACACAATTCTTGAGTTTTTATTTCTATATAAAGCTATTATTTCTTGATGGAGTTTTTACATAGCATAAAAGGGAACTGATTTCATTGGTTTATTGTAGAAACTTTCAGAAGAAGAGACTGCAACAATAGACAAAATATGCAAAGAAGAAGCCAATTCCTATGTGCTGTTTGATCCAAAGGTCATAGATGGTCTTTATAAAAGAGGTTTGGTGTACTTTGATGTGCCTGTTTACCCTGATGGCCGCTTTAAAGGTATTCACCATTTTCATGATTTTTTAGTCAAAATCCATTACCAACTATAGCTCATCTGTAGTAAAATTATGTTAATTGATTGGCACTTTTTTTGTCTTGTATCTAGATTCTATATTCATGGGTTCACCTTGTTTAATACTTTAATGTGAACAAGTATGATCTGAGTTATTCTTGTCTTGTAACTACTGACTGCCAAGAATTGTTTTGAGACTCTCCTTATTTGTCATCTTGTAATGAGCTTCCTATGTAAGAATAACTTATAAACTGCGCATGTAGTTTTATTCTTTTTTAATATAGTAAGCATTTGTTTTCTGTTTTCAATTTGGAAAACTTGTATCAAAGTTACTTCTCTAGTTTTGAAAGATATTATATTGTTTTTATTTCAGTTTCCAAGCTCGAAGGCTTTGTTTCTAACAAGGATCAATCATACGAAGACCCAATCGAGGAGTATGTACTAACAGTGCTTTCAGTTGATATTCAGATCTATTTCACTTGTAATTTTGTGCTACCATCAAAGTGATTGCTGCTTACTTTTTTTCTAAAAAAAATTCAGGCTACTTTATGCTGTATTTGTTGTGTCAAGTGCAAATGTTACTGTAGCTGAATTGGCTACAACTCTACAAGCCGACCTTTATCAGCTGCAGGCAGCTGCATCGTTTGCTTGTCGACTGGGCTGGGCTGTAAAACTTATGGATGCTGACTCTGTACTTGAAGATACACCTGCATTTCCCAGTAACATTCTGAGTGATGATGAAGAAGGTTCAAATGCAAGCATCAATTCGGAAAAGTCTGGCCAACAGTTGCTTTGTGCTGATGTTGGACCAAGGAAAATCTCTGGAACTGCCCATGTAGCGTTGGTTGTGGATGCAAATGTTACTTCGTACTTGATGATGGGCTCATTGTCCCCAGGTTAGACATTTTATCTTTATTTAGGATGTGAGATTGTGAGCTGAAATCTCTTCAAGATGGCCGCTATTGTATTCTACATTATTATATATGTAGATCATTTCTTACTTTCTGTACTACTAAGTATATACCATGCACTTGCCATGAAAAATGAATCATAGTTCATACACATTATAGTGTTGTTCTGAACAAAATAAATAAATGTCAGTCTTTTTTGGTTAAGGACAATCTTTATATTTTTGTCACAGGGAGCACTTCTAGAATTAGCTTTAACTAGTTGGTAACCTGTGAATTCGCATAAATTATATTTCATACTTGTACTCAAATTTTATTAAAAGCTATATGTACACTTAGTTTTTAAGTATGGAAGAACAGTAATCTAAACTTTAGAATTAATAGACAAACTGCCATGGAGCTTTAAATTTAGTTTTTTCTTGATTAGTTTGGAGTCACAATTGTTGTATTGTCATGATTTAATAATTCCGAAATTCAGAATTAGCAGGTATTGAGTTGTACCCATCTTATAGTCTCAACTTTAATTTTTTTCTTAATTTAATAATTCTAAGATTCGAAATTAACAATTACCTAGCTGTATTGTAACTTATGTGAACTCTTGTTTTAATTTGACACATTATAATTCAGTGCCATTTTGATGGATGGCCACATTTATTCACTATTTCCTCAACTACTGTAAGAATTTCCTCAGATTGCCAATAGCTATACATAGATAGGTACTACATGTATATGTGGCAACTTGGCTACCTTGGAGCTTTCTGAATTTTAACTTGTAGTTTATAGACTGAATAAGACAACAACAGTACGTGAAGGGTATATATAGTATTTAAGAACATCAAGCACTTGGTAAAAATATAGTGTAGATGAGGTAGAATTTCAGATTCACTACCACCACCACCATTAGCTTCTTTTAGGGCTAGAGATTATTTGGTATAATGATCTCGCCTTCTCTTGTACATTAGTTATTCAAATGGCAGTTTTGCTGTACTGATTAATAGTTGAATATGTAGTCAACTACCCATTATGTACTGTACTCTTTTCTAAGGAATATAATGGTGGATAAATATGCATGTTTCCCTAGTTCCTAAACGATATGATTTTCGCAAAAACTTTCTATATATGAATTTCTTAGAAAACTGTTTTAAATCCAATTTTCAACTTTATAATATTTAATTAATTCGTTTGTGCCCTCGAATAATTATCACAAATCATTCAGCTATTTAGCACAAAAGAACATACCCTCACCTTTTTCAATGTGCTGCAGGTTTAAAATCTCATGCAGTCACACTATACGAAGCTGGAAAACTAGGTGATTCTTGCATTGCGGAACTATGCAGTGATCTGGCTAGTTTGGAAGGGAAGAAGTTTGAAGGTGTGCTGGAGGAGTTTGCTAATCATGCATTCAGTTTGCGATGCTTCCTGGAGTGTTTACAATCTGGTGGAGTTTCTACCAATGAGAATATTGATAAAGTTGGTGAAGCAAAGCTTCCAACAAGCTCCTTGCAAGATAATGTTACTGCCCATTTGACCAAGATAAACATTGAGGACACTGTTGAAGATGGCCTTGATGAACTGCCCCAGCGGAATGACTCTGATTTAAATAGTAGTGATGGGAATATGTTAATGTCATCAACGACTTTAATGGAAAGCGGAGAAGGCATGGTGAGAAATGATATAGATGGTAGTGGGACCACCCAATTAGATGGCTCAACTGACATCAATGTGGTTAAGACTAATAGGAAGTACAGAGTTGATATCCTCCGATGTGAGAGCTTAGCTTCACTTCCACCAGCAGCACTGGAACGGTTGTTTCTCCAGGACTATGACATCATTGTAGCTATGGTTCCTCTTCCCTCTTCATCAGTTCTTCCTGGTCCGTCAGGCCCAATTCATTTTGGTCCACCCTCATACTCTTTCATGACACCTTGGATGAAGCTGGTTTTGTATACAGCAGGGAATTGTGGACCATTATCTGCTGTTTTCATGAAAGGACAACGCTTTAGATTGCTTCCTGAACCGTTGGCCAGTTGTGAAAAGGCACTGTTATGGTCTTGGGATAGATCTGTACTAGGTGGACTAGGAGGGAAGTTTGAAGGTAACTTAGTCAAGGGTAACCTATTGTTGCATTGCTTGAACTCAATGCTTAAACAATCAGCTGTTCTGGTGCAACCACTTAGCGTAAATGATCTTAATGCATCAGGAAACCTTGTCATAGTGGATATCCCTTTGCCCCTGAAGAGTGATGATCAATCAATTGCATCTGTGATAGCTCAAACTAATTTGCCACAGGAACAGGTCTTAAATTTGTCCTCTGTATTAAAAGACCTGTCCAGTAAATTTGAGTTGAGCACACTTGGCTACCTTCGGTTATTAAGACTTCACAAGCTTACTGAGTCGGATAAATCACACCTAGAAAATGGAAGTTACCAGTGGGTGCCTTTAAGCTTGGAGTTAGGAATCCCCTTGTTCAGTTCAAAATTATGTGAGCGGATTTGCGAAAGGGTGGTCACATCCTGTATGCTTCAAAAAGAGGATCTCGCTGAACATTATGATGTGATGCAAACTGTAAGGCGGCGGCTAAGAGACCTTTGCAGTGAATATCAGGCAACTGGTCCAGTTGCTAAGTTGTTCAACAAGCAAGGAAGCTCAAAGGATTTTCCCTGTGTTTTAATTAACAACATCAGTGGCAGATGGAATCCAGTTAATGATCCTTCAGCACCAAGTGAACACGAGAGGTTGAAACTTGCTGGGCGGCAGAGATGCCATACAGAAGTTGTGGGATTTGATGGGACCTGTATCAGGTATTTGTGTTTGTATTTAGAATTCATGATGTCTTTCTGGAACCATATGATTTTTCTCATTTGTTTATTGGTAACAACTAACAAATGTTCATGTTCTTATACTCAAAAGGTTATATGCGCTTCCTCCTGAGCACGATGAGGGTGCCACCAAACCTATATCTGAAGAACAATCATCAGCTCATGATGGAAAACCAGATACTGAAGATGCAGATAGCAAGGATGTAGTCTTACCAGGTGTAAACCTTATATTTGATGGAGCTGAATTGCATCCATTCGACATCAGTGCTTGCCTTCAAGCACGTCAACCTCTCTGGCTCATAGCTGAGACATCAGCGGCTTCATCGACCTTGATATAAGCGTGCATGTAGCATACATTCAGTCTCGTTTTTTGTTGGCACGTACATATCTGTTTGCTGCAAGCCGTGCGTCCCAAAAGGGTGATACATCCGTCCTCTTTTGAGGGAAGATCTTGCTGTTCAACGGGCTGCTGTTCTTTTATTCACTGTGGCCAAATGATGCTTTTACAGGAACTGACAAATTGTAACTCATCAACCGTGAGTCTGGGAGAGCGCATTGCTGAGGTTATTTACATGCATCATATGTAAGTACATTTTGTTTTCTTAATAATGTAAGCACACATTTTTAACCTGCTCTAAAATGTCCCTTTTTTATGCTGTTCTTGGGACATGCTGGGGAATCAACTGCGGTTTTGGAATGCCCATAATGCATGCTCCTTGTCGGATTAAGTCAGCCCATCATGCCTGAAATGCATGCTCCTTTTATGCTGTTCGCCGGAAATGCGTTTTACCTTTTTTTTTCTTTGAAAAGCTGCGGTTTACCTTTCTTCGTCCCTCCATGCGATTTTTTTTTTGGTTAACGTAATGTCCTATCTTCACTTGCAGGCTTTTTTTGGTCAACCGATCGTGGAATTCTTTTGTGAGTACTTTTTCGTAAGATCTTAAACGAAGACCTGATACTCAAAGGTGCTTATAAGTTATTTTCCTGTACAAGATTTCCTTGTGATATGTGTGATGTATAGTACTAAGTAGGTTCCCTGATCTACTTTTTCGAATGGAAATTTTAGCTAGGATTTGTTAAGACTGGATGTGTTTGACATATGGGTGTTTTCACACGAAGGCATGCAGATTCTAAGATCGCACCTTCATACCTCATTTCTGTAGTCAAGAACACCGTGCAACGTCGTTAAACCACACAAACGGCACATATCACAGTTCCATACTTGGCCAAGAGGAGGATTCAAACTCCAAAAGTATTTTTGTACTTAGCCAAGAGGAGGATTGAAACTCCAAAAGTATTTTTGGGTGCCATGAAACATAAACGCAGTATTACATATGGAGTTGTTTGTTCTTGTTCTAGCTCTAGCAAGCTAGCTTACACATAAAGATGGGATTGTTTCAAAGGATGAAAATAAAAGGAACACGGCGACCGGGGTGGGGGTGGGGGGGTGGGGCGGGGAGACTGTTATACCACTGAACTGTATATATATAGACCCGACTCTCTCTGTATAGAATTGAGGTTTTAGTCTCACTGTATATCATATTCCTATAAGATATCAGAGTAGGTCTAGATATTTTTGGCACATTAGTATCCTCTCGTCGACGAGCTGACGCTTCCTTTTCGTCGTAGACTTCTTTCCGGTATTCCTTCTCTGCTTTATCGTCTCAGCTCTCTCCTCCTCGTCTCCTCCGCAGACGGCCTTCTCCTCCTTCACCGCCCTCTCTCCTTCCTTTTTCACCACGTGACAAAGTGACGGTCTCCATCCGTCTCCTCGTCTCATTTCACACCTGCCTTCGCTCTTTCCTTGTCTCGGCGCACCTTCCTCCTTCGACGCCAACGCAACCCTACGTTCATCGTCTCTATTGGCTGGACCCGTCCGCCCTCTATCGGCTAGACTCGTCCGTCCTCCATCAGTTGAAACTCTCTCGGTTCCCGCTTTTTTGACACGCTCACCTGCTCCTGGACACGAAACTTCTCCACTCGCGTCCGAGCCACTCCGACGTGTCTATGTGTCCACGGACACGAATCTCTGCCTCCCGGACGCGAACCTCTTCTCTTCGCGTCCGCGCCTTCTCCGAGTTTTCGTGTCCGCTCCACTCCTTTGCGTCCATGAATCCACGGACGTGAAACTTCTCTTCACGAACGCAAACCTTCTCATGTTCGTGACCCACCTACTCTCTGACCTACCTACTCCCATCGGCCAACCACTCTCCTCATCGGCTTACTCCCATCGACCACCTATTCCTTATCGGTCCTTACCCTCATCGGCTTCTTATGCCCGTTACTCTCTTGTCATGATCACCAAGTCGGCTCTTAGCTCTGGCACTCTCCCAGTCGTCGAATCTGTTCCGGCTATCGGCGCTCCTGACCACACCTTGGGCACTACTTCACCGATCTTCTCACCACCTTACGCCGCCGTCAACATGAAATCTCACGTTTCTATCTCTCTCGACCTCAATGCCAACTACTCCAAGTGGGTATTTTTTTTCAAATCCCTCTGTGAAAAGTTCGGCCTTCGGTCTCACATCGATGGCTCCACTCCACCTCGACCTGATGATCTCCAGTGGGACATCGTCGAATGCTGTATGCGTAGCTAGTTGCTTGGTTTGGTCGATGACTCTGTCCTTGACCTTCCAATGGAGGACACCGACCCACCGCCCGGGATCTCTGGGTGGCTATCGAGCGGATCTTCCTTGCCAACAAACAGCCGCGCATCATCTTCCTACTAAATGAATTTCACTCCATGGTATAATGAGACTCATCTGTCTCCTCGTACTGCCAGCGCCTTAAGGTAAAGGCTGTCGCCCTCCATGATGTCGGTCACCTTGTGGCTGACTCACAACTCGTCCTCGCCCTCCTGCGAGGACTTAACCCACGCTTCTCTAACACCGCCGATGACATCGCTCGGGCCCATAACATGCTAGTTCTTAAAGAACTATGCCTGGCCAATGACGAGAAGACTGTGGCCCACACCGCTCTCCTCGCCATAGCTGACCATGGCTACCTCAACCCCATCGGCTGCCAACCACCGTGCGCTGCTGCCACCTCTCGCGGCTCTGGTAGCCATGGCCTTAACCATGGCAACAAAGCCCGCACCGATGGCAACGGCAAAGGCAAGGGCAAGAACTAGAGCGGTCCGATGCAACCGTACCCTGCTTCAGTTCTTGTCCCGTCTGCTAGTCCCATAGGTCTGTGGCTATGATACAACTCCTAGGCACCCTAGCCCCAACTACGTAGTCCCATTGGCTGGCAACCAGGGGTTCTTGGCACCCATCGTTAGGCCCACCTAGCATCGGCTCCCACCCTACCGCCTCAGCCGATCCTCTCGCCGCCCTCAATTAGATGACGCTCCAACCTCAGCACCCTTGGGTGCTGGACTCTGGTGCGTCATCCCACATGGCGTTATCGGCCGGTATACTACTCTTTCGCCATCCCTCCTCCTCTCTCTTCGTCACCATTGGCAATGGGCACTCTCTCCCTATCCAATGCTGTGGTGACTCCTTTCTGTCTACACCCACAACTAATCTTCCACTTCGCAATGTCCTCATCGTCCCCTTCCTCGTCTATAATCTAGTATTTATTCGCCAATTCACAAGAGATAATAATTGCTCAATTGAATTTGACGCTTCTGGTTTCTCTGTGAAGGATATCCCGACTCGGTGTCAGATACTTCGATGCAATAGTGGCGACGACCTCTACACCATCCCCACTACACCGTCCACTCCGCACACCAGCATCGCCCTCTCCACCAACCTCTGGCATCTTCGCCTTGGTCATCCCAGCCCCGACGCTATCGCCAATCTATGTCGCAGCGTCTCCATCACGTGTAACCACAACAGCTCCATTGTTTGCCACTCTTGTTAACTTGGCAAACACGTGCGACTGACTTTTTCAAATTCTGTGTCTTGTACCTCGCGACCTTTTGAGCTAATACACTGTGATGTGTAGACTTCTTCAGTTAAGAGTGTTTCTAGTAATCATTACTATCTCGCAATACTTGATGACTATACACACTATTGCTGGATCTTTCCACTAACCAGCAAGTCCGAGGTCGCCTCCTACCTCATTAACTTTATAAACTTTATCTCCAACCAGTTTAACCTCTCCATTAAAGCCCTGCAGGCCGATAACAGTACGGAGTTTGTCAAACGTACTGTCCAAAACTTCCTTACCTCCCGTGGCACCCATCTCCGCCTCTCCTGTCCCTACACCTCTCTCCAAAACGGCAAGACCAAACACCTTCTTCGCACACTAAACAACATGAGTCGCACTAAGCTACTTCATGCCCACCTACCCGCAACCTACTGGGCTGAAGCACTAACCACCGTAACTTACCTCCTCAATCGGTGCCCTTGCTCCTCCGTTCGCCACAATGTCCCCTACACCCTTCTGTACTGCAAGGTGCCCAACTACTCTCACCTACGCGTCTTCAGGTGTCTCTGTTACCCCAATTTCATCATTACTGCTCCTCATAAACTTGCACCCCGCTACACCGCTTGCATTTTCCTCGGATATCCCCATCCCACAAGGGATATCGATGTCTCGATCTCTCTACCCACCAGGTCATCGTCTCTCGCCATGTTGTCTTTGACGAGTCCTGCTTCCCCTTCGGTCTACTTCATCTCGGATCCTCATCTAGCAATCTTGACTTTCTCCTCACCAACACCGTACCCTCCTGGTCCCCTCCATCAATCTCACCTCCGGCCCCCTCATTGGTCGCTCTTGAGGACTTGTTGCTTAGCTATCCCACTCCTCTTCGATCCGATGCTACTCACATCGGACCTTCATCGGCCCCACCACCCTCATCGGCTTCGGCTAATACTGTCTCTCTCTCATCGGACACATCAACCCCATTAGCTCCTTAGCCTTTATCGGCTCGTCCTCACTTATCGTCTTATCCGCCTCCATCGGCTCGCCCCTCCCTATCGGCTGCTCCGCCTCCATCGGACCACCCAATCCAATCGGCTCATACACATCCATCGGCTCACCCACCCCCATCGGCTTAGGCCGACCTTGTTTAGCCCTTTCCCCGAACATACAATCGTTGATCCCGAGCCGATGCCGCCCTTTCCCACCCAGTCTCTACCTCACCTCTCACGCTCCCATCGACTCCTGTCCCTTCTACCTCTTATATGATTACCCGATCACAAACTAGGACCCTCCGCCCTACCAAGCGCTATAGGCTCTCAGTAGTCCATTGTACTATCTTGTCCATCCCCATGACTCCTTGTTCAGCCATGGTCGATCCTCAGTGGCACGCGGCCATGGCCGATGAGTACAAGGCTCTTATGGACAATGAGACCTGGCGTCTCATCCATCGTCCTCCCGGTGCCAATGTTGTGACCGGTAAGTAGATCTTTAAACACAAGTTCCACGCCGATGGATCGTTTACCCGTCACAAGGCACGCTGGGTAGTTCGGGGTTTCTCCCAACGTCCTGGTGTTGACTACGATGTGACCTTCAGTCCCGTCGTCAAACCCGCTATCATCCAGGTCATTCTTACTCTTGCTGCCTCGCATTCTTGGCCGATCCACCAGCTTGACGTGAAGAACGTCTTTATTCATGGTCATCTGATGAAAATAGTCTACTGCCAGCAGCCTCCAGGCTTCGTCGATCCCTCTCGTCCCGACGACGTCTGCTTTCTTTAGCACTCCCTCTACGGCCTCAAACAGGCTCCTCGGGCCTGGTATCGGTGCTTTGCTGCCTATCTTCAGCACATCGGATTTATGGCCTCCGTCTCCGATACCTACCTCTTCGTTCTTTACATTGGCAACACCACCACCTATCTTCTCCTCTACGTCAACGACATTGTTCTTACAGCGTCCTCGCCGTCCCTCCTATACCAGATCATGGCTCGACTCCACTCCGAGTTTGCCATGACCGATCTCGGTCCTCTCCATCACTTCCTTGGCATCTCTGTCACCCGCTCTTCTCACGGGCTCTTCCTTTCCCAACGTTAGTATGCCATCGATCTCCTCCAACATGCAGGCATGGCCGAATGTCACCCCACGACCACTCCCGTCGACACTTGCGCTAATCTCTCCACTACTGATGGCTCTCTCATAGCCGATCCCTCCTAGTACTGGAGTCTTACTGGTGCTCTCCAATACCTCATCCTAACACGGCCCGACCTTACCTACGCCGTTCAGCAAGTGTGCCTCTTCATGCATGCTCCGCGCGAATCTCACCTCGCGCTGCTCAAGCGTATTCTTCGCTACGTGAAGGGCACACTCTTCGACGGCTTACATCTCAGCTCCAACCCTATCGACTCTTACTGCGTACTTCAACGTGGACTGGGCGGGTTATCCTGACTCTCGACGCTCCACGTCCGGCCACTGCGTCTTCCTCGGCGACACTTTAGTCTCCTGGTCCTCAAAGCGCCAGACTACAGTGTCTCGATCCAGCGCCGAAGCCGAGTATCGCGCCGTCGCCGAGTGTTGCTGGCTTCGCTAGCTTTTTCAGGAGCTCCATGCACCTATCCACTTTGCGACCATCGTCTACTGCGAACCGTCTACATGATGGTCAACCTGGTCTATCATCGACGCACGAAGCATATAGAGATATATATTCATTTCGTACATAACAAGGTCGCACTAGGACATGTTCGGGTGCTTCATGTACCATTGGTACATCAATTCGCCGATATTATGACCAAATCAATTCGCCGATATTATGACCAAATGCCTCCTTGTGCCTTTTTTAGTTTTCGCTCCAGTCTCTACGTCCGTTCCTCTCTCGCTGCGACTATGGGATGTTAGACTCATCAACCACTGCACTGTATATATATACCCGACCTTTATTAGAGTCTTAGTTTTACTGTATACTATATTTCTATCAGAACTACACATCATGGATGTATCCGATGAGACATTTCCTGCACCGGTGATGGCCAAATGGACCATGTGGTCGGCGTTCCTGGTGTCCCCCGTCGGCGCCACCGCAACGCCGGCGATCGCACCAGCGACCGCGCTGTTCTTCTGCGTTCATCAACGCAAAACCTATGTAAGCTTTCTATGCGTTTCCGGAGTCAGTCAAACCGTCAAAGTTTAGAATGCCATTAGAACCAAAGATGAAGTTGAGGAAATGGTACTACTAACCCATTCATGGCACCCTCTGGCCTCTCTCAGGCTGTATGTCAGTCCAGAGTACACCCCGGCCGCCAATCCTGCGAGAAGAAAACAGTGCCAAAAAGGTTGATTTATTCTACTTTACGAAAACAAATGATTTTTTTTTTCATTCTGCTACTAGAGTCCTAGTAATGATTCTTCGATTTGATTGTTTGTACTCACCCCACTGGAAGGCCTCCTTGCCAGCTGATTTTACCTGCGAAAGCACGATGATAAGAGGTCATCAACGTGAGAAAAAAAAATGCAGCTAAACCAACGAGACGACGTCGTTAATTCGGTCACTCACCACCGCATCAAGCGACTTCTGGCCATCATCCCGTGCATGCGCCAGCGTCGAACACAGCACACAATAGACATGTCAATCTCTGGCTAATTAAACGCACGCAACATACTATGATCTGTAAACGCAGTGAGACTCCGAAATTGTATTTCACCTCTGACACTTGAGAAATTGCTCCTCTTGACGGCGTTGTCCAGCCCAGCCGTGTCCCCTCCAAGCCCTGCAGAATACTGCCCAACAACAACGTAATACAACTTGTCACCGTGCAATTTTGTACTGTCATAGCCATTACTACAATATAAGCAGCAGAAGATGCAGGCAGTGTGTCTACGTACCTTCGACGGCGACGAAGTAGGGCCTCCCGCGAACGCGGATGAAGCTGTCGGCGACGACGTGGACGAGCGGGTGGCCGAGGTCGACGAGCCACCTCTTGTCCTCGAGCGTCCCGGGTGTCCAGCCTGCTCATCCCCTCCGACCCTTCCTTGCCTTTCCACCTCCTCGCCCCCACTAGCCTCGGCTGCGTGCGACCGTGCGTCGAGTGGTGGTGCTAGCAGATGCGCCGAGCGTCTCTGGCGACGAGGTGCCGGGTTTAAAGCGGGCGTGGGAGGAGAGCCACGTGTGTGGGGCGCGCGACGACGCGTCCCCCGTCGTGGCGAGCTCTCCGCGCGGGGGCGCGCAGTTCCCCACGGCGTTTTCCTGCGCGGAGGGGCGGGGACAAGGGCGGCCATCTGCGTGGGCCGGTTTAGCCGAGGCGCTGCGTGCTGTGGTGGGTTACTGGGTCGCGCTTACCTTGATGGGCTACATCTTGTAGGCCCGTGTAATCGGCAAAACTAAGCAGGCCTAGTAGACACTGCGGTTTGGTGCCGTATTGCAGCTCAACAGCCCGAACAGTGTAGATGCCGCTTACCGGATTCTTCAATTGAAACGTTGGGATTTAAATTTTTGACACTGTAATATGTAATTTTCTATAGACCTGACGTATGAAGTTCTGTTTGGCATACCTCTAAGATCTATTGAAGCTAGGTGTTTTTAACTCCAGGAATCTATAGATCTAGTTTTGTGATTACATTGATAATATTTGGATGAAAATTATCCTATTTTAAATGAAATATACAATTTCAAACCACTTTAATTTAATTTATAAACTCCAAATCCGATGGGTATATAGAATCTGGAGCTATGTCAAAGTTTGTTATGTACTACCACATATAATATTTTAGCAAAATGTACCATTCATACAATCTGAAATTTAAATTTTAAAATTTGAACAACTTGAATTGTTCTTGCTGGCATACCGATAACTGGTTTATATGATCCGTTCAGAGTAATAGAATATGAAACAACTCTAAGCTCATGTAAGGGTTAAGTGATGATGAAATTGAAGATAACATAAATGTTTTGCCCTTACAAAAGCAACTAAATTTCAATTTTCAAGCATGTTGGGGATGCTAATATATCTCAAAATGTTAGGTAACCAAGATGATTATGTATTGTATCTCATTTGAAATGTAGAGGTACATGAGGGGAATGTCCCTCTAGGGTCAAAAACCATCTTTGTTGTGTAACATGATTTGCAAGACTGTAGATACTGATTTTGCTTGTTAGGTGCATTCATTTAGATAGGGGGTATTTCTTTCGTTGCCTTATTTATTTTGCCATGTCATACTTTAGTAATGACACCGTTTTTTTTTTGCATATTTTTAGTAATGACATTAAAAAATTTGTTTCATGGCCACAGTCTTATGACCATATGTTGTATTCTCAAATTTGAAGCTAGCCGTATCATAATTATGGCTGATTTCTCAGCTACACTTTGAGATCATGCAACGACTTACCTAAGCTTAGTGGTGACAAGCTTAGGTATCAAATCTCCATAATCTATGATAATACTTGTCTTATTGGAATTTTCTGATTATTGCTTTTCATACGATTCAAGATGATTGGCGATTGTCATGATCAGGGCCTGAACTGCGGGGTATTCTGTCGCTGTGTCAATTCCTTCTTTTGGCTCCATCTCAATGTCTAAGAATCACGTAGACAGCTTGTAAAGCGCGTAACCATTTGCTGCTTTCTGTGGAAATTTGTACTACTTTAGTCAAACCCCAAGAACCATATGGATCACATTTTGCCCCCTTTTTTTTGAGCTGTGACGTCAGCTAGCTAGCTTAGTAGAGGTGGACCTCTCTCATCAGGCTGTAGCGCATTTCAGACGTGATGCTGCACCCTGAAATCGCAGGACCCTGATTGCACTTTGGCCATCAGGAATGTTCTCTTTATTCTTGCAAAGTTTTAAAATTGCCATGCTCCACTTGCAATCACATGACACCATTTCCTTTTGTCTTTCATTTGCTGATTGTTTCCACAGTTTGGTGGTTGCATATTTGCTGCAGATATGCTAATGTTCACACCAGATTTTCTTACTGATATCAGTAGTGAGTGACACACTAAAGCTGTCATATTGCATCTTGTACTGATTTGTTTGACTTATAGCTTTATTGTGATCCTACTTTCTCAATTGCACGCTACCACCATGTAAAGATGCCATGACGCTGATGCTGCCGTGTTAACAAAAATAAGCATGTCATTTAATTTATTTCATAAATAAATTATAAATAAATCATGATATTAACTTAATATAACCATATCATCTAATATACGACAGTAATTAATATGAATAGATAAAATACTAAATACATGATGTATACGTACCGATAGTCCTATTCTATAGTGTTAACAGCAGCAACAATTTGTATCGTGCGAATGACATGTGGTATAGGATGACGATGATGATGTACCGTAGCAGACCAAAGAGGAAGACAGGACATAGTGGATGATCAATAAGCAGTCGTGTAGAGCGCTTTTAAAAAACTTATTCGCCCTCTTCTAGGGTAGAACTTCATGAGGACGAAGTTTCGAAGACTTGTTTTCTCGATCTATCGATGCATGCTGGTGAGTAGGACGGAGTGGGCGACATGCGATGGCACAACACAGAGAAGATGGCAAAACCATAGACTATATTCATGTGTGTTGAGTTGAGGTGACGACTCGGTACTTATAGAGATATTAGGACGGGTAATTAAAATGGCTACACAATCTTCATAATGTGTAACCGAACTGGATAAGTCACGAGTAACTTATTCGGACTCCACGTAGCTCCAACATAAAAAACAAATCAGCTGTTGGATGCAACAAAATAAAACTGTAAAAGAAAGTTGTATCTGCGTAAGCATGAGGGCCAATTTTGGTGGACTATTCACATGTATGTCGCATATGCACGCCGTCTGGCCTAACGAGATGAGCGAGCACGTATGTTTCTCTAGTTCTCTCCACCATACATGATTCAAGTGGCTAAGAGATCATCCACCCTTATAAGGAGGTTTTCTTTTCCTAGAACAAGTAAGTTGGTACTAAAGTTTCATATGTAACCATTCCCATGAGATATGCCTTTGAGATTTTTTTTAGGAATTATTGTTCTTATGGGTCTTAGCCCATTTACAAATTTCAACAACCCCCACTAAATCTCAAAGTTTCGAAGAGATTTACCATTCTCCAATGTATTGTTTATACACCAGTATTTCGATGGAAACCGGTTAAGTTTGAACATCCATCTAGATTATTAGGCTATACTTACTCATAACTTTAACAATAGATTATGCCTCAAATTGTAAGTTTTATGTAAGTAAGTTTTACCTAGAGACTTGACTGATACTATGCCATCAATAGTTGACATCCTAGTTGAAACCTATAAGTCATATTCACTGGTATGTTAATGAGCTTGCTAAAAGATTCACCCAAACACTCCATAGACTTTGACTAATAGCCATGTTCATAAAGCAATGTTCATTCAAGAATACTCTGTAGGACATTATCTTCACTATTTAAATCCAACATAACACATTAAGTCATTGCCAACCTACTTTGTGGTTTGAGAGTACATATATCTTTATATAGATAGAGTTCCAAAAGTGTACTTCCCTCTTGTTAACTAATGGTCTGTTTTTCTCCAGTCATAATTCATAGGATCTCCAATTACATAGGTTGGGTTATCACTGTAGTATAACTCACATGGGCCTTATTCCCATCTCCATCGATATATTATCCATCACATTTTGTGATAGCCTCTTTGTAAAGGGATTTGTCAGGTTTCTAGTTATTTAGATGTAATCCAATGTTATAACTAGAGTTCCTCAATTTTCTAACATACTTCAATCATGCCTAAATGATTTTATATTATCCTTAAAATTGTTCATCTTAGCAATCAAAGTTTGATTATCATAGTTCATAAGGATAGCTCACACCAGTTTTTTAATCACAGGTAGATCTATTAGTAGATCACACAATCATTTTGCCTCAACAGTGGCAGTATCTAGTGCAATGAGCTCTGCTTCCATGGTTGACCTCATCAAGATTGTCTGTTTGTAAGACCTTCATGAAACAACAACACCATCTAGTGTGAAAACATATCTACTACTGGCTTTGATCTCATCCATGTCAGATATTCAGTTGGAATCACTATAATCCTATAGTATCATCGGATAACTAGTATAGTGAAGTCTAAGATTCATTGCACCTTTTAGATAGCATATGATTCTATCAAGTGCACGCCAATGATTATCTTCTCGATGAGAGATAAATCAGCTCAATTTGCTCATAGCAAAGGAGATGTTAGGCCTAGTCACACTAGCTTGGTACATAAGTGAGTCAATGATCTATGAGTACTCTAATTGATTTCTAGTAATTCTCTTGTTCTTGTAAAGCAATAAGATAGTATCATAAAGTGTAGTAGAAGACTTGCTATCAAAATAGTCTAAGCGACTCAAGATCTTATTCACATAATAAGATTGCAAGGGTGTAGTCCTATTTTCACATCTAATGAGCTTAATGTTCAAAATAATATCAGCTACTCCCAAATCTTTCATATCAAAATTTTAAGACGAATAATTTAATTTCATTAATCACATCAATAGTTATCTCAAAAATTAGTATGCCATCAACATACAAGTATAAAAAAATCTTAGTATACACATTTATTTGCCTCGTTGATTGTGAAACTCACAGATATTAGTGTTGTATCAAATTTCTCATGCCACTATTTAGGAGCTTGTTTCAGACAATATAAAAATTTTAATAGATTAAGCAACTTGCCTTCTTGACCTTTTACTAAGAATTCGTCAGGCTGTTCTATATAAATTTTCTCATCCTTCTCTATATTAAGAAAAGTTATCTTAACATCTATTTGATGAATGATAAGACCATGTGAGACAATCAAGAAAAGTAGTACTCGAATTATAGTTAGTCTAGAAATAGGTGAGTAAGTGTTAAAGAAATCTTTGCCTTCTTTTTGAAGGCACCCATAAGATCTTTCTGTCACCTCCCAAGTCCCGTTAATAATAATGGAATCCATTTCATTACGGATGACCTCCTTTCAGTAGTAGGAGATGCAAATACTTCTAAAATAGACCTAGGAGTGTTATCCATGAGGTACATAGTGAAATCATTATTAAAAGACTTAGCAGTCCTTTGTCTCTTACTCCTTCGAGGAGCTTCACTGTTATCCTTCTGAGTAATATGTTCATATGTATGTTTAGATTGTTCTAGTGGTATGATTGAACTAAAAATTATTTTAGAAGATTGACTAGAGGTGTTATGTGTATCCTACATTAGAAAAATATTCTCAAAGAATGTATTATCACGAGACTCCATAATTGTATCAACATGCATACTAGGTATTTCAGATTTGATTATTAAAAATCTATTGGCAATGCTATGCTGAGCATATATCATAAAGACACCATCCCAAGTTTTCGCTTTTTTATTATTGGTACATTGACTTTCATCAAACAACCCCATATGTGCAAGTAATAAAGTAATGGTTTTCTTCCAATCCATAACTTGTATTGAGTTTTGTTCTTATTTCTATTAGGAACTCTATTAAAACATGATTTGAGCTTAGTAAGGCTTCCCCCACTATGACTTAGATAGTCTCGTGCTCTAATATGGTATTCACCAAGTCAGTCATTGTGTGTTTCTTTCTTTCGACAATCCCATTAGACTCAATAGAATAGGGAGGTGTCCTCTCATACATGATGCCATGTTTCTTACAAAATAAGTCATTTGAGAAAAACTGTCCACCACGATCTGACGTAAGTATTTTTATCTTTTTGTCAAGTTGAATTTCAACTTCTGCCTTATAGATTTTAAAATAGTCTAAGGCCTTATATTTCATTTGCAATTGATAAACAAAGCAAAATCTAGTAGCATCATCAATCAATGTTATAAAATAATATTTTCTACCCTTTATCAACACCCCATTAATTTCATAAAGATCTAAATATAGAAGTTCTAATGGTGCTAAGTTTCTCTACTCGATAGCCTTATAAGGCTTATAAAGTTACTTTGATGGTACGCAACTGTTGCACTTAGAACTTTTGATAATAGAAAACTTTAGAATTAAACTTATACTAAAAAGCCGAGACATTAAATCAAAATTAATATGATATAAACGTGAGTGTCAAACATTAGCCTCATCGTCCATATTGCCACAAATATGGTTTGAAAACTTACTATAGAAATTTGAAAAGGAAAAAGCAGAACAAGTCTCCACACTCATATTCTTTATTAATAAAATATCCATGTTTAGATATAACTACTTTATTAGACTCAAACACCAACTTAAATTCATCTCTACATAGATGAAAGTTATTAACAAGATTCTTATCGATAGTAAGAACATGATGTATATTCTTTAGCTGCACGATCTTTTCTAAAGTAAAATTCAGATCTATCATACTAACTGTTAATGCCAAAATTTGATAAGTCCAAGGATAGATTAAAAAGATGATCGATTTAGTAAAGAAGAATCTGATTGCTAGAGGGAAGAAGCCGATCGAACGAAGCGAGTAAGGATTCGGTCTAATTATAGAAGACTATCTAAATGAGGCCGAGTCTAAGGAGGAGCCGTAGAACTCACGGTAGAGTAATTTATCTATATAAATCATATCTTATATTGACAAAAAGGTTTAGTTAATTCAGTTAACTTACTTAGAGATATTTTCCTTTTATATTTTTTAGGAAATAATGTCCGATAGTTGTTGTAACCGCGTCGGACTCTGTAATACTAGGGTATAAATATAGACCCCCTAGAAGCCTGTAAGATATCATTCGATCAAAACAACTTTGACGCATCGTCACCTTAGCTTGTCTAGGTTTTTACCGGTGGGTTCTATCTCTCGACATAGTGCTGTATCGGCTAAGTTCGATCTCTAGCAAATGGGTAAGTCCCGCCATTATCCCGGTATATCTTGCTTTGTCTAAGTGCATCGGTTAGGTTCGACCTCTTAGTCAGATCGAGTGCACTACATCACGTCCGTACAAGATCTATCGGTTTACTAGGATCTCTCTACCGTCATCGGTCTCGTGCTGCATTGGTTAGGTTCGACCTATGAGGTTGCCTATAGTAGATTTGAGTCATAGGCCTGTAGGTCTCTGCCTGGTGTTTCATCAGAGTGGTTAGCTGATGAGTTATCTATACCTTAAGAAACACGCCTAGCATATCGGCTTCTCAGCCTATACACACCCGTCTTCAGAGACTTCCATCGAACGTCATTTCTGGTGCATCGACTGGCCGATGCACGCATATCTTTAGAGATGTCCTCTCATCAGCTCAGCTAGCCGATTGGTTCCCTTCGCTCTTCCTTTAACACGACCGATCTGGCGTCTGCTGTCTCATTGTTGTTGAACTCGGTCTCTTACTATCTCGGTTAAATCTGATTTTTGAGATCGGTGCTAGTGATGCCATCACGGTGGGCGATGGGTCTCGTGCTATGGGAGGATCAGGCACCACTCCTTGTTCATCGCCCACCGTATCTGGAGTGGCATCGGGTTTGCAGCCGGTGTATCTTTTATACGATTCCTTATAGCCTGATCAGGCGTATCGCATCATGTCCACGCGGGCCTCGTCGGCGCGTCGGGCTCCCTCCTCCATTGACAGTCTCATGCTACATCGGTTAGGTTCGACCTATAAGATCGGCGACGGTGGTTCAAGCTGGTGCCTTAGAAGGTCTTCGCGCGACGTCTCCTCGAAGTGAGTAACCGATGAGTTATCCTCACCACATGCCTCACATCTGTCTCATGTATCATCTAACGATCGATTCGCTAGAGATTTATCCGGACATGTCGGACACTTTCTGGTATTGTCTCGGTTTGGTCCGATCTTCCAAGGCTCACGTCTGATGTGGCTGGCGTCAAGATCTAGCAGGTCTCGTTCCACATCGGCTCGAGCGGCCGATGGGTTTAGGTGTAGACCTGCGTCAGACGTTCAGTCGTTAGGTAGCCAATGACCTCGCCTTTTCCTCCCTCATCGTCACGTTTGGTCTAGGCCTCCGTCGTCTCCGTGTCATTAGTCCCCGGTCTCATACTGTCTCAGCTCGGTCAGATTTATCGAGGCTGGTCCTAACGATGCTGTTACCGTAGTCACTGGCCCACATGGCTTCGTAGAGGATCGAGCCCCGCTCCGCACTTCGGATGCCATGAAGCATCATCGGTTCTTTGGCCGATAGGTCCTCTAGTATATTCCATGTGTCTATCTCTCATGCCTCCATCGGTTGTTCAACCAATGCTTGAGTGTTGTCTTTCCTACCAGCATCCAGCTGATAGGGAGGGCCGAACAGGCCCACCGGTCGACTGGTTCACGGGTTTCATCCTCTCTCCTTATTAATTACAGGATCAAATTGACTGGCACGCCCCTCGAACCTCGAAACTGAAGGATCTGCACTAGAGCTAAGTAGATCTCCCAGGCCTTCGCGTGATTGAGCCGCCATCTCTCTCTGGTTGGACCTTCCCCGTGAGGTTTGGCGGCGAGCACTTACACCATAAACAATAGCATTTGACCCATACCCTATTAGGACGGAGAAATCCCGAGTGGCCTAATTAGATGAAAGCAACAAGATGTCAATACAAATATGTACATCAACTCCCATATCAATTCACTAATTAGTGGATTGATTAACTAAAAGAACATTAAGTAAATTACTGTACCTGCTTCCTTTACTAATGTTGCCAATGGCCACATTAATATATTTAAAAGTCTATTTGCAGGTGCCCTCTTTCCTTTGCACTGTAGACATTTCTTGGCTAAGTGACTAAGCAAGCCACACACAAAGTAAGTTATATCATCTTGCTCATTGTATTTGTTATTGTTATTATTCTTCTTCTTGAAGTTTGGTGGTCTATTAGGCTTTGATAAACTTTTTCTTGTTTTTGTTTGGTGGTTTCTACACCACATTGGTGCTAGACTGTCCACCATTGCTCTTCGACACGGTGTCCTTTGTCCAATCTTTCTTCTTAACATCAATAGATGCAATTAACTTCTCAACAAAGTATAATATCAAAACTCCTCCATGAAAATGGTAGTTTTGTAATAATGCATGCAACTACATATTTGTCAGGAAGGGCATACTTAAGCAGTTCGAGTTCCTTAGTAATGATTTGTACTTCATGAGCTTGTTCGACCATAGAATGGCTGTTAACCATACTCTAGTCGTGAAACTGATCCATGATGTACAAGTTATTGCTAGCATCAGTAGCATCAAATTTGGTATTCAGTGCATCCCACAACTCCTCAATGCCGATCATATGTATATACACCTTTATCAAGCGATTACCAAGAACTCTAAAAATACATTACATAAAGATAGTAGTGCCTTTCTTAAATTCTTTATGTTGTTCAGTAGAGAGAACTCCTTTAGATTTGGCAATATTAATCTAGAAGCACTTCATAGCTGTCAGCCACAGAGTGACCCTGATGTGCCATCTTTTAAAGTGCACATTGATAAATTTATCTAATTTTAGTACATCGGCAAAACTAGCCATTGAAAAATCACACTGGTTATAATAAGTTCTTTGGATTATTAAAAATATAAGCACACGCAGATTTAATTTATTTTATAAATAAATTATGACATTAATTATATAAAGTAGCATAATCATACTATCTAATCTAAACATGTATACAACAATAATCAACATAAATATATCAAATATAGAAGACATGATGTACACGTACCAATTGTCCTATTCTAGAGCGTTAATAGCAGCGGCAGCCGGTATCGCACGAATGATGTGCCACAACATACCAAAGAGGAAGACACGCCATAGTGGATGACGTGGTGCAGAGCGCTTCCAAAAACCTTATTCGCTCTCTTTTGGTGCAAAAATTCATGAGAACGAGGTTCTAGAGACCTATTTTTCTTGATCTACCGCTACACGTCGGGAAGTAGGATAGAGTAGGTGATGTGCGAGGCGTAACACAGAGAAGTGGTAAAAATCTAGATTGTTTTCACGTGTGTCGAGTTGTGATGGCGGCTCGGTACTTATAGAAATATCAGGATGCATGATCGGAATGTCTGCACGATCTTCATAACGTGTAATCGAACCAGATAAGTCACGCATAATTTATCTAGACTTCACACCACTCCAACATAAAAAACGGATCAACTGTTGGATGCATTAAAACAAAATTGTAAAAGAAAATTGTATCTAGGCAAGCATGAAGGATCAATTTTGGTGGACCATTTACGTGCTTGTCGTGTATGTGCGTCACATGGCCTGACAAGATGAGCAAACGCATGTGTTTCTCTAGTTATTTTTATCATACATGACTTAAGTAGCTAGAAGATCACCTATTAGGTTTCCTTCTCCTAAAACTAATAAGGTGATACTAAATTTTTACGTGCAATTTAAGATGTGTCTTTAAGATTTTTTTTTAAAATTATTTTTCGTGTGGATATTAACCCATTTATAAATTCCTACATTTGGTCTGTAGGAATATGATAATTCTATCATAATTCTAAGATCGATTCAGGCTCTACTCTTTCCTGAAACAGCTTTCTTGCTGAGAACTATTAGCACTAAGCAGTGATTTCTTCTTGTTTAAACATTAGTGCTCATATGAACCGTTACATTTCACTCTTCTGTGTATAATATTTAATTATTTGGTCCTTGCATGAATTGTAACAGGCTCATCTTTTGAAGTGAAAAGGAAATTTAGTGGGAGAGTGCGTGGATACTATCAGGATTACCACCGTGGGATCTTATTTTTATATCCCTCGGTGACAGTGTGACATCAGGAAATAAGGGGTGGCAAGATGGATTTTACATTTGTTTGTTTGATGTTGTCTCGTAACTGGTTTTGCTATCTAGTTATCGAGACAAAAAAAAAAGCATGTTCTTGTTTATGTGGAGGTGCATTATGATATGATTCTGGTAGTACTCTAGCTAGATTTGCAGCTAAACTTCTCATGTAATCATCATTGCAACAAATGTGGACATGTATATATAGTGAAGCTCATGAACAATGTTTATTTTCCTTTTCTCATCAGTAATAATACACTTTGCTCATCAGTAATAATACACTTTGCAGTCTTCTACAAGAGAACCACTTCATCCTTTGTTCACCGGACAAGAATTGCATGCTGATTTTGTTCTTCCTGACCATGCAACCTGTGCACTCTCGACGCATTTCTCCTTTGCTCCTGCGACAAGAAACATGCGCGGAACAAGGGGAAAAAGAAAGGTTAGGACTTTGTTCAGTCAACTCCTCTGAACAGCGAAAGTACGTCAAAGTTCAGAGGTTGCAAGTAATGTAACCTGTAGCAGCTGCAGCTGGTATTGCCTCTGACCCTTCTGAACCGTGGAGATGAGCCTCATGACGACATAGAACGGCAGCAAGATTCCACTAGCCCGGAGCAAGTATATCTGCAAAGCAAACCAACACATGTTCATTGCAGCAACTACTCAGAATCATCAATTACTCTGTTTTTACTATACATTGGGTAGCATACAGATAGTTTTTTAAACAAAACTCACCGTCAAGAGGCCGAACGCGTACTGGTGTGAAGCACCAACCGTCACGACAGCGACGAGATGCCTCAGCAGCAGAACAACCGTGAACTGCATGAACGAGCAAAGAAAATTCAGAGTTCAGACTCACACTGCACTTGCATTGCACATTTCTGAACCCGACGACGTGGTTTCAGACTTTCAGTATTCTGTCAGCCACGTACCGTGACGGCCACCGATCTGCACCAGTTGGCGCTCCTTCCGACGGCACCGGCGCACTCGGCGTACTCCTGGTCGCCGATCAACGGCGTGTCGTCCAGCTCGTAGCTTAGCCTGGGAACCTCAAGGCTCTCTCTGCAGCAAAAAAGGATTCAGTTAGGAGATGGTGGTTGTGCAGCTGAGCATGGCAAAACTGAACATTTGACTCTGAATTTCATCTTTTTCACATTGCATTGCATTATGAGTTGTACTACTGTACAGACGAAGCCACAGTTTGACTCGTTTGCAAGGCTGCTGCAGTAGAGGACACGGTTTGTCGTAGTACTGTATTGATGTGCAAGCCATCATTATCTTATCTGCCATCTAACGAAGGAAATGATTAGGACTTGGTTGATGGGACATAGCTAACGGAAACAGCTAGGCTGGACCCACCTGCCAGCCACACACCATGATCCACAAGATGCTGCATTGTGTAGCTGCCAAAGAGAATGAGCCGGACCACTATGCTTTGATTGGAACTTGATGCGCCATTATTGTTCGTTTTGCATGGCATGATTTCTGCTACGCATAAAAATGAATCCCATCTGGCAATTAAGATGAGATCAGAAATTCAGAATGTGTATGCTCGGTTGGCATGTGGGGGCAATGAGATTTATGGATAGGCATGGCATCCGTGTTGGAAGCCTGGACTTTCTTTCTTTTGTTTATGACAGGAACCATCGATCGTTGAATTTGCTAGTTCTAGAATAGTGTTTTAGTGCTTTATTGATTCTTCTGCTGAGCCAACCATACGGTGGTTGATGACAGTTGCATGGCACTACCATTACCAGTACCAGACACTAATTTAACATTCACCTTGTTCTACAGTACCAATTCCCAACTATCAATGTGGAATTGTGAATTCCAGTGAGAAGAGAGAGACTCACCTGATGGTCACTGCGACATGAGCAGGTTGAGCTTTCTTGGGAGGAGCAGTGTAGCCCGGCTCGAAATTCTGACAGCAAAAAACACACTGCCGTTAAACAAAGGCGAGTACTCTACCAACAAGCATGCACAGAATTCGATGATGTTATGATTACTCTACTCCCAGTTCATGGCCTAAAGTAAAATTCTGGGCACGCAATTGTACTTGCTGTGGGTAAAAAGGTAGACTTGCTTAGTTTACTCTCAAAGAAATCTCAAACCACGGTGTTTACAAGAAAGTGTTTTACTCATACATGCTATCGCACTACTTCGTTGAAAAGGAAGAGGAAAGATGATAAATTGACAACCAATAGCTTAATTATGCAAGTAATTAATCTTTTCTGACGTTGCATTTGGGGTGAAAAATGGAAGCATTCATGGATAGAACAGTAGTTAATCTAACATTGATCAGGCAAAGAAAGTACACAAGAAACCAACAATTCCAACGAGATTTCCATTCCAGAATGGAAAAGGAAACGAAGGCTGGATTGATCAATTGATCTGAATAAAAACCTGAAGGCAAATCTCGCAGAGCGTGCTCCCCTTCTCATCGCACCATCTCTGTACACATCCCCTGTGCGCGTACTGCAGAGCCACGAAAAAACACAATCAAATTCAGTTCATCAATCATCAAGACTATAATCAAACCCACATCAGGATTCAGGTGAAACCCGACGAACGGAAAGGATAAAAAGACCTCAAGAAACCAACAAGAATGATCTAATCCATGCGAAAGAAAGAAAAAGAAAGACGAGAAAAGCAATCACCTTGAGGGAGCCAGAGCATCCGCAGGGGGACTCCATGGCGGTGCACCCCTCCTCCTCCTCATGGCAGATCCTGCACTGCCTCATGGAGCAAGAACAGCACACCTCATCTCTCTCCATCTCGTCTTCTTCCTCCTCTCACCCTTCCTCTGACTCCTCTTTCGCTATTGGTTGCTCCTCTGCTACCCCTCTGTGAGCGCGTGTGTGTTTCTCTCTTCTCTGAATGGGGGTGGCTATAAATAGGAAGAGGAGCGAGAGCAGCCCACGCGAATAGAGAGGAGGAAATCCGAATAAGAGTGGTGTGGAGTGGGCCCCACCTGCCAGTGAGCCGGCCAGCAATCAGGGAATAGTAGCTCGTAGTTTGCCCTGGTCTTGCACGATAGGCATGGCCTCAATTAGCCATTTAGCTCCTGCCCACTACTGCATTTCATCCGGGATTTCGATTGGACCGGCACCGGATTGATCGATCCGGGGGCAGCATGTGTACGCGAATGAGTTGTTCGTGAGTGAATTGCTTGCCATGTATATGTACAAGTGCAGGTAGGTGAGTAGTACTCAAATGCTGCTTTTTGCAATGTCAGTTTGTGTTCGTTGATGAGATTTATTACAGAGAATTTATATTCTGAAAAGAAGATTTTTTTCTCTAAGAAGAGTGGCCGTTGGAGTTGATTAATTTAATCTTTAAATAGAGAGGTTACAAACTTAAACCTTTTCCGGAGTATTGGAAATTTTCTAGCTGGGGGAACAAGAAAGAGTTGCTGTTTCATTTTTCAGCTGAAGAAAATGGTTTGCTGTTGGCGACCAACCGAGAGATTCCAGGAAGTTCGGTTTTTGCAGGTGATCAAATCATCGGTCGTAGGCTCACGGGCCAAGTTTCTTCGTTCCAGCTAATCTGATAGGGTGTCGATTACACGGATACATGTGCATTCCAAGTTATTCTAACGGACGAATTCCAGCCGTGTTTTAGCTGAATATATATTCTGACAGCTTTCATCAATAACAACATCATCATCAGGCGTCTCCATTCCTCTGTACCTACCTAGCTAGCCGTTTGCCCAACGCGGCACTAGGAGAGCGGCTACCTAGTATACTCTACTACTACTCCCTAGCGTCGTGGGACCCAGTAATTACCCAACCACGAGGAAATTTGCTAGATTATGAGATGCTAATTAATCTGTTTAATTAACTTAATCTAGGTTGTGGTACGCAGGAGGAGGGCAGGTTCATTTTAGACACTTTCGACCTTACCAATTTTTTTATGGTAACAAATTAAACATAATTTTACCATTGCCACTCTAAAAAAATTAGTAATTTCGGAAGTTTCCTCTCACAAAACTTTCACCAAATTTTGGTAAAGCTCTAAACCAAACACATTCAACATTACAAAAATTTAGCAATATGCTAAAATTTAACACTATCAAATTTTGATAGTGTTGATTTTGGCAACAAAGTAAGCAGGCTGAGTTGCAACCAACTAATGTGGTCGGCCACAGCAGCTAATTTAGGGGCATATGGCACGGCAAATGCAGATCCTAGCCGAGGAAGATATGGGAATTATGCACAACTGGACATGGGTGTAGATACATAGTAGTGTCATCCAACTATCAGGACGTTTGACCTGGTTAGAGTTCTAGCTAATTTATCATGGTATTATTAAGTTAGGGCATCTACATTAGAGGCCAAAGCTAGCTTTAGCCTAGCAAATTAAGCTCGAGGAGGATGATCCTGCAGCCAGCTGTAGTACCGTGGATTCTTATTCGGTAGTTTCTGTATTTATCAAATTGTTGTCCTATATATTGTTTGATCTCTCAAGTGTTTGTACAACTGAATCGATCTGTGAAGTTCAGGTTTTTTTTTTGATCTCTTTGTTGGATAATGTGTCAATAAGTTTTTGGGGTCACATCTGCTACACCCTTTCTTGGTTCAATAGCGACATGAAGTCAATCCATTTCTTTCACGAACTAATCAGATATTTGCTCTTTCTACGTCACGAAGACAGAACACGTGTATGGACAGCAGTTCGTTGGGAGCAGACGCACGAAAGATTATATCAGGCAACACAATTTGATATTTTTATAAAAAAAATCAGGCAACACATTTTGTAATTGAAAAACGTTAGGCCGTCCAGATATCGTTTCACGTCCATCCGATCATGACACGTCATCGCGCGGTGCCGCCACCGGTAGCGAAACCTCGCGCGGGCGCCGTGCTGTGCGTGGCCAGGAAAATGGAATGCTCTGCCGAGGGGGGTGACGTGGCGTGCGGTTCTTCCGGAGATTTGCGTTGGTGTCATTTTGACCGCGCGCGCCGCCGTTCGGCTTTGCCACGTGTCCCGGCGACCAAAGGCTGGAGATGGAACTTGTTACGCCTACGTTTTCATTTCCTCAGCAGAGTCAACATATTCACATCCGGAGTATGAAAAATAGTATTGATTGTTCATCATCCTTTAAAGTAGCCGATCTAGAAATATTTAACTATATCGTAAAATCTATTAAGTATATACGGGCTGGATGTTCTTATCTCGTGACATGCCTCGCAGCGGTCTATATGTGTCTAAATGAACCGTATTGACGCGGGGCGTTTGGTAGTGGTTCGTGCTAGCACGGCCGAGCCATGCCATGTTTAGGCTCTAATACAGCCTAACTTATCAATAGATGATAGCTGTGGCATCAACATACGAACCGATACGACATGATCCACCGATTTAAGGGGCCATGCCGGCCGGCCGGCCGGTTCGTTTGGCCACCTGTACGGCGGTCCGATCTGCATCGGCGCTGTCCGATTCCCACGCGTGAGCCGACAGAAACGCACGCAAACGTTCGTTGCCCCAGAGAGAGAGAGAGAGAGAGAGAGAGACGGTTTCCTTCCACAAAGTTCTCTCCCCTAAAATCTCCCAAATCCGGTAGCTGCGTCGGCGACGGTGACGACGGCTGCTGGCTTCCGCGGTGGCGTCGGTAGCTGCTCTCAGATGACCCGTATCCGCAACCTGTCGATCTCTCCGCGTTGACCCATCGAGCGCACGGAGAGAGAGCAGCATCCTCCCGAGGCGACGGTGTTGAGGCGTGAGCCACTCCGGGGACCGGCGGTCACACGGCGAGTGACCCCGGCAAGGACCTAGGGTTTGCGGCCATCAGGGGTGCGAAGGGATCCCGATGCGGCGACGGCTGTCTCTCGCGGCGGCTGGCTGACACGATGGAAAGGTGATTTTCGCTTTTTTTTTATCACATCTCTATCTCTCTTTGCATCTTGTTTTGTTCCTGGGCTAGCGAATGAAATTGCTGTTGCAAAACGCCGCGACTTTTGATCTCGGTTGTTTGCTACCACTTGCTGCTTTTGCTGCAGGTAAGTAGAGTCACTAACTCTTGTGTGCAAGCTGATGATGACGACGATGTTAGTTAGTTAGAGCTACTCCTGGTCAGAGCTTATGTGAACATATATTAACCCTGAAAATTAGGTTGCTCCTATATTAGGAGCTTGTTGGTCTACTGGGTCATGTTCAAATTCAATCAGCAAGTAAGTGGGGACTGGGTCAGGGTCCAAGGTAACTGGCTTACAGGCCCCAGTTTATGCCTGAGTTAGCTGACTCTGCATATGCAGTGATGTGGGTCTGAACCTCTCCCACTTGTTCTGGTGAAGTCTGGTCAGATGATGAGTTTTGGTTTTTCTTTTAATTGAAGTGATGTTTGTACAACAGTAATTAAATCCATTTTGTCTGATCGGATTAACTGATGATCTGGTCATGTTTAACCGCCATGTCAAAGATGGACATTGCCATCAAACTTGCATGAAAACCTGGAAAATGACCATGGTGGCATTGGCCATTTTTTTCCTGGTTTCCCCCTGTTAGCACATATATCAGTCTTCATGCAGGTTTGTCACATATACATTAATCATTGAAATAACTACACGATCATGATCTGTAGTTATTGTGGCCAGCTTCACAAATATGGAAGTTTATGTTGCCTTGATATTGCTGCCCTGAACTTAAAAAACTGCAGAAATCACATATACATTTAGCAGTTGCATCCATATGAGCATGCCCATTGGTCACAAAACCAACTATACCCACGACCTCCTTCACTAGGTTCACAGAATTGGCATTAGCTTCTTCGCCGTTGCTTTCATTCATCATGAACATTCTGCCATATTTGGCTCCTATAATGTGATTGCTAATCTTTGTGTACAATCATTATAGTTCCACCATCTTCTTTTCAGTTTTTACAAGATGCAAACCAATCATGTAAACGATGCAAAGTTTTCTCACTTAAGAAGTAATTTTATCAATTTCCAAAAGTAACTTACATGTCACTGAGAAGTAACTTTACATGTTGTAGAACTAATTTTCTACAAACCTGTTTCAAGTACTAATTTATTTTCCCCCTTTTCACTTTTTTGCAGTTACTAGAGGGGGATCAGGGAAAATTAAGTCAATACAAAATTAGGATGGTTAGACTAAGTCAAAGGTACCTAAAGCAGCGTTGGGCAACTTTGATAAAAGTGGAGCAAGCAATGAAATAGCCAATGAGGCACTGCAACCCATGAGAAAAACTGGAAACAAAAGCAAATAGCGCAACGTGGGGAGAAGAGAAATTTGGGAGAAGATCATGTAGAAGATGTAGAGTATCCGCACTCAAAAAGTGTGGAAAGAAGGTATTAAACAACCATCTTTTTGTTTCACTAGAGAAGTAATTTAACATATTATAGAAGTAACTTAATATGTTGTAGAAGTCACATTTAATGATGCCTCAGTTAATTTTATTCAAGTTCTATACAAGTATCATAGAGGATACCACTGCTTTTTTGCTTTTCATATATTGGCAGTAAAAGAACACTAGAGCTTCCCCAATGAAGAGTACAAAGCTATACGCCATATGAGTCCTGAGCAGAAGACCATATGAGTCCTAAGCAGAAGGGTCTGATACATGAGGCCAGTTACTATTTCTTCCAATTTAACCATGTTCGAAGTAATCTATATAGATTTTGGAACTAATTGGAAGTCAGACACAAATTTTGGGAATATGGTTATGGATGTAATATATAGCCCATTTTAGAAGTAACTTATAAATATTTCAGATTTCATATGTAACTACATGTAACGATCCATTTTCCTCTTTCACCTTTTGATGTATGATTAAAAAATAATACATAGAGATTTCGATGAATGTAGATAGTTTTGGAACTAAAAGGATGGGAATCTCAAGACGTAGTTTTTTGTTTTGGTGGCTTGATGCTTGTTTTGTGCTTTTTACATGATTTGACACGGATCTGTAAAATGTGGGATGCTTTTGATATACAAAACTTACATGCAAAGTAGCTATTGATAAGCTCCAATTTGATATTATGTTTTATTGCTGATGAATGGATACATAAACCCTAGTTCTCCATGTGGCGATTGCCTTGTATGTATATGGCTGCACGTTTTTGGGAGGAGAAGACACGCTTTGGTGTGTGGCACGTTTTGGAGAGTAGACACGCTTTGGCTCTTTGCATGGGCTGTGTGGGTCGGTTGAGCAGGAGAAGAACACGCGTGCTATTTCTGGAACGGCGCGCATTGAAGGGGCACGAGATACCATTTTTGGCTAGTGGGGTTTGGTCGCGGATTACGACTAAACAGTGCATGCCCTCGCTGTAGTCGCGTCCTAACTATAGATAGTACTTGACGTAAAAATTATATCTCAAAATTTCTAATTATATGAAAATTTAATGGATTATCCGTCGAACGACTGCCTGGGATCTCCCGGCGGTAGAACAGCCACGAATCCCTTTCTTCTGTGTTTACACCCTCCATCAATCCGCAATCCAGGGCCCAATATGAGCAAGATCGGGCCTGATATGGGCAAGATAGAGCCCATCCCGTGCAAGAAAAGGGCACAGGCCGGCCCAATCACAAACATGCGACGACCATGTCAAAAGTTCGGTCGTGCAAAACGGGCCATAATAACAAGATACTATCAACATGTTTCGCTCACTGGACAGAAAGCCTTGACCTGGAAAAGACGAGGCAGTTTTATCTTTATCCGGTTCTGACCAGGTCACACGCACACATGGAAAATCCCGCCGTCATTGCCGTGGAACTCGGAAATCCTGGATAGCCGAAACAGCTGCAGAGCTGCGGCCCAAGTGCTCAACAACTCGACCACCGAAATGACATCAATACCCCCTGTCCTCCGGTAGTTCCACCGCGCGCCACCGATGGGCATTCCAGGAATCCGGAGAAATGCACAAACTCGAAACCGGCGGCTGCCTCGCCGAAACCCAGGACGCCCACCGCGCACACCAGATCGGCAAGCGTGACGGCTCGTCGTCTTCTTCTTCCCTCCATTAAATCGGCAGATCGACTCGGCGTCTGTATCTCTGTATCCAACGAAATCCCACTTCCTCGATCTCATCGTTCGTTCGCTTGAAGTCTAGCTGCGGTCGTCGAGCTCCCGCAAGTCGAGTAGTGAGACCGAGAGTGATGGCGTCGTCTGCTCCTAATGATGGCGCTGCTGACCCTGCTGCAACTGCAGCGGCGGCGGCGGCCGGTGCTGCCGGGCGCCGCATCGTGGTGGCCGTGGACGAGAGCGAGGAGAGCATGCACGCGCTCTCCTGGTGCCTCGCCAACGTCGTCTCCTCCTCCGCCGCCGCCGCCGGCGACACACTCGTTCTGCTCCACGCCCGCCGCCCGCGCCCCGTCTACGCCGCCATGGACAGCTCAGGTACTCAATTACCGGACACTTTTGTGGGCTCAGCTTCTAATCGATCGAGCGAACAGAGGAGCAATGGATGAATCGCTGGATTAATTTGTTCGTCTCGTCTTCACTGCAGGGTACATGATGACCTCGGATGTGCTGGCGAGCATGGACAGGTACGCCGCCGCCGTCTCGTCCGCGGCGGTGGACAAGGCCAAGCACATCTGCGCCGCCTTCCCTCACGTAAGCACCGATCAATTGCTACTCCAAATGTGGAAACGGAGAGAGCAGAGTTTGGTCTGATGCGATGATGCGGTGCAGGTGACGGTGGAGACGCTGGTGGAGAGCGGGGACCCGCGTGACGTCATCTGCGACGCCACCGAGAAGATGGCCGCCGATCTGCTGGTGATGGGCAGCCATGGATACAGCCTCATCCAGAGGTACTGTAATTGATTGCCACGCATTCACCATTTCATATATTTTCTGACTACAATTTCATTATCAATCTGGATAAGGATTAGGGACAGCTATGACAAGGATGTTAACCCTCCATGATATATTAGATCTAAGTCTGCCCTTGTGAATTCATCTTATTTAACATCCGGTGCATGTGTTACTTCAAATTAACCAGTAATTGCACCATCAACTGGCGCTGCATCCGTTACTTCAACTTGTAACTTCAGTCTGTGTGCCTACTTACGTTGGGTGCGAATAATGCAGGGCGTTCCTGGGAAGCGTGAGCAATCACTGCGCTCAGAACTGCAAATGCCCCGTGCTGATTGTCAAGAGGCCAAAAGAATAATTGCTGAGCTTAGTACTTAGTGTTGGTAATAAAGCTCAACTAATGTAGAGCTTGCTAGGTTGATGTTTGTAAATATTGGCATGGTTTGCTGATCGAGAACAAAGCTATATGGTGTTTTGTGGCCGCGTTTGATGTTCAGCAACTGATGCGGATCTCTTGTATATTGTAATGGTTGAAATTTGCCAGCTATTTTACCTTCTCAATGCATCTGAATAATTTGCTGGAGAATGTACAATCATTTCAACCTTGAATTATCACGCTATATTTATAGATTACTGGTATAATACATGTGGTTAAGACCGTATGTTGACCAGCATCCTTCTCAAGTTCACTCCACCCCAAATACTAAGTGAGTGGCATACCTCTGAAACGTCTAAAATCACACCAATTATCTCATTAACAAACTCACTAATTCACCCTCCCATGTCGCAACGTATGAACCAACGATCTATGGTATTTTCACAGTTGAACTTACAGGGTGATTGGATCAAAGCACATCCAATTAGGCAAGGGGCCACCCTAGCGGATGGTTGGATGGCATCTAAGGACTCAACATATTGATATCGATCCAATATTACGCATTACAAATTTTGATATCACCAATCAGGATTTTGTAACATCACATACCTAGCTAGAAGCACTTCTAACAAGGCTCAAGTTGATAACATCACAATCCTCGGCACATTACTCAATTGCATATAATTGAACCGATTGCATCTACTGGAAAGCATAATTATCACAATAATACTCAGGTAGAGCAAAATATCTTTCCCATCATACAGAATAGCATATAAGTTCCATCAGTTATGAAGCTGTAGATCTAAAGGTTGCTTTAGTTAAAACTGGCAAAGTAGACATGCTTTTTTCCAAAAGGACTTGCATCTTATTCCTCGGATTCAGCCTCACCACTCTTCTTGTTGTGCTTCCTGGAATACCTCTGGTTCCTCACGAACTTTGGGTCCATCTAAAATATGGTGAAAAAGATAAGTGAAAGAACAAGTGTAAAGTAGGCAAAAATTCTGGATTTGCGCACTACTAATCAATAATTGATAACAATTCACGACAAAGCTACTACACAAATTCCAGTAGCTACAAAAGTTTGAAAAAAAAGGGTATAGGCAGATAGGGAACCCAAACACAGAACAGCTGGAGAACACACCTTGAAAGAAAACAGAAAGGGTTTGACACTGGTTCAAAATGGAAACAGATTCAGACAAGGCTATCCAAAATTGTTACACTAGCCGCACTGGATTACCAACACCATAAGCATTCAGAAATGATATTTCTAATAATCCAAAGACCAAGAGCACTAGTAGCTGTAATATAATGTCTCAGGAACTCCAGACAAAATTGACGGTATATCGAGCCTACAGAAACTCACACAAAAACCCACCAATACCAAAACAACATTACAACGGTACCTCCATACAAAAATCACTACTTGAACAACAAATTAGCAGCAGGCCGCGAAGGTAAACAAACCTGAGACAGTATCACTATGAAATTTCTACCACAATTAGACGCGTTCACCGAGCTACTAAATATGTCAGAGACATTCAACAATTTGAGCAGCTACTGAAACAACACAAACCACCCGCATCTGCACAGCCACATGAATCTACTAGATACTTTTGGCAACTTTGGGCTATCAAACAGATGGCGCACACGAAGCTAGAAGAAGAACAGGAGGGACGTGGCTTGGCTTACCCCTTTGGTGGAGGTCTGGCGGTGGCGCTTGGGCTTCTTGATGCCGTTCTTGTGCGCCTTGTACGACTGGTTGTGCGCCGTGTGGTTCTTCGACTTGGCCATCTCCCCGAATCCTTCAAGACGAACAAACGAATCAGGAATCAGGGAGACATCGAATGAGACGAGGGAAATGGAAGAATCGTCGGTTACCGAAACGAGCGCTCGGGAAAGAGGAGGAGGAGACGAGCGATTGAACGGCGGCGGCGACGGAGCTAGGGCTTTCGCAGGTGGCGAGATGAGGAAGATTATATAGGGGACGCTACGTTGAGCTAAATGAGCCTATTGACCTTGATGTCCTTCAGTATGGTTCGATTGAGCCGGTCCCTCTGCGCGAATCTCAACGAAGGGAAGCTTGCTAGGTCTGTGGGCCTTGGCATTAGTGGGCCTATTTCTTCTCCAGAATCTCCACTCAAGATTTAGCCCATTAGAAGTTGCTTAGCCTCGCCAAGCCAGTCGCGTGGGCCACCAGTGTCAGTGTGGGTTTTCTAGTGGTTTTTTTTAAGACGGAAGGCCAAAATGCCCATCTTTTTACTACTGATCTCTATTCTGCTGGGTACAAAGCCAGCTTTAGGGCCATCACATTCATTGGCCATCGAGAAAAAGATAATAAAACATCTGAACAAACTAAGCTGCTAAGCCGACTATGAAAAAAACTAAACAGAGAACAGCTAATAGACAACAATGTCAACAATAAGAGAGAGCAACATTTTTAGCCATTTCCTGTTCTTGAGGGTCTCAGTAGTTGAGTGGCTCGGATTCTTTTCATCATCTTAGTTTCTGGATCCTCAGCTTACTCTCTGTCACATCATATTCTTAATAGATCGGATTAAACTAAGATAGTATAAGATCGGATCTAAAAGAATCAGATCAATCACTAGTGGATTAATAAGCAATATATGTAAGTCGACTGAAAAACTAATATGTTAGACGTGAAGCTCAATGTAAAGATAACTCATCATCGACTGGTTGCTCCGATGAAACGTCGAGTAAATACCCACCAACTTAAAGCTTAATCTACTATCAACAGTTTAGAAGTTCAAATCTAACTGATGCAACTCGAGACTAATGATGGTAAAAAGAGTTTGATAAGCCAATAGATCTCACGCGAATGTGATATAATATATTCAATCGGACTAACAAGTCAGACTTAACGTATGCAGTCTTAGACAGGACGGATACATTAGGATAATAGTGGGACTTATCCCTTTAATGGAGTTCGGACCTAACCGATGTAGTCCCACATCGAGAGCTAGAACTCACCTAGAAAAAGCTACATGAACTAGGGTGTGACGATACGTCGAGATTATATTGATCTATGAAGATAATTTATAAGTCTCTAGAGAGTCTATATTTATACCCTGAGATTACACGAGTTTAATGTGGTTACAAACAACCTTCAGATGTTACTTCCTAAACAAAATAAGAAACTTTCTCTAAGAAGTACTCCTACCTAATTACAAGAAATAACTTATAGATATAAAACCATCTTACCGTGGCTTCTAAGATTCTTTTCTTGATTCAGTTCCATCCGGATAGTCCTCCACCTACTGATAACCGAATCCATCTTCTACCCATTTGGCTCTTTGCATCCATGAGTTGGCCTCTTTCCATAAGTTGATCGGCTCTCCATCTATAACGAATCTATTTGTGGACTTATTAAATTTCAATGTTAATACATATCTTCAGGTTTTATGATCTCACTTGGATATCAACACTTTTTTCAATTCTAGAGGCCTATTTCTCTCATTCAACCTAATGAAATTGTTAGTACTAATGACACGGTTGTCAACCTTCACTTGTTGACCAACTGATCGTATGAATTTATCGATGAGTATTAATAAACATAACAAGTGTCATATACTTAGTATGCTCAAATGTAAAGTTCACAATTAAATATAAGTGAATAAGTTAGATCAAATACATGTGTAACTAAAGTATATGATTTTCTCTCTGTAAATATATGCAAATAAAATATTTGTGTGAAGCAAGTGTATGTATAAAATAAAGATGAAACATTAGTAGCTTATCCCATATAAGAATAGAAGATATTTATAAAATATATACATAATCATAAATGCATACCTTTATTATCTCCATACTCTTTATGCAAAGAAACTGAACAAGATAATGCTAAAACAAAATATTAATCTCATATGTCAATAACATGAAAATAATATATTAGAACATATTAATATATAGATGGAGAAGAAGAATGATACACATAGCTCTATGTTCGTACATTTTGTTCTTGTCATCACAAAGGTCAACATCAATAGAAGTGTTCCTATCCCAACTCATATCATATGAATTCTGATAATAATCTATCTGTCAACTCATAAAAAAGATCATAGTCTCACAAAACTGACATGATAATTCGATATAAAACATATAAAACATGTAGAGTTAATCATAGGTCTTTTAATTTATTCTTTTTAATAGATGATAATCTGATATAAAATTTATATAGTTGAGTAAATGATGTAGAATGCTCTCTAAATACGCTTCATATATATATAAATATGAAGAGAGATATACGAGCATATATGATAAATATTCTGGATTTATAAGAGAGATAAATTTATAACACGAGGAGTTTATTATATTTCTCTTATTATTTTTATTTTTATATTATGCTATGAGACGCAAAAAAAAATCATATAGTCATGAGCTCATAGCTACATAGATTTATAGGTATACACCCATTCTTTACCAAGATTTTTAACCTTTCATTCTCCTTTAGAGCCTCCATAGCTTCAATGTTAGTAGCATAGGAATTCAAATCATAATTATAGCATCTAGCACAAACATTGCTAGTGAACACATTGAAAGACTTGGGGGCCTCATTGGATGAAGAGGTGCTAGCTCACAAGGTGTCAAATTACACTTCAAAAGCTTTGTGGTTTTGGATCAATATCGCAAGCTTCTCTTAAAGTATATCACTAGCATCCTTTAGGCTAGTGATCAATCCATTGACCAAGGAGAACTCTTCGGATTTTTCAACATTCTCTTACTCCTTAGCTAATCACCCTCTAAGGTGTGGTTTCTCTTCTTTTCAAGAACGAGAATAGCTTCTTGCCTTTCAAGGATTTTTCCTTATCATCCAATGCCTTCATTAGCTTCGCTAAGTGCTTCATGGACGGTTTGCTAAAGCTCCTAAGCACATCATCCATATCATCCTCACTTTCTTCATTACTATCATTCTTATCATCTAGTGAAGTTTTGAATGATTGGATTACTTTGCAGTCTTGGGCCATGAAGCAAGTGTGCTTGAAGTGGTGGTTATCGTTGTCACTTAAGTTATCGAAGAGACATTCCTTAGTAGACGATAATGACATGATTGCAATTGTTGTAACACCACCTTCTTCCTCATCCTCCTTTGGGTCTGCCTCATCACCGATGTATAATGCTTCTCCAATGCGAGAGCGACCAGTCTTCTTATTAACTCCCTTGGGTTTGCCCTCATTGCCCTCATTGTTGTTGGGGCAATCGGTGATAAAGTGTCCATACTCCCCACACTTGTAGCATGCTTTCTTAGATTGATTTTTTCTTCCCTTGTCTTCATCTCTCTTGTTCTTGCCGTATCTACCGCAGCAAAGGAATTGCTTGAATTTGTATATTATAAGTGTCAAATCTTTATTGTCACTTTCATTGTCACCTAGCAATTGCTTCTTCTTGACCTTCAAAGTAACCTCCTAGTTCTTAGCAATGGAGGCATTCTTGGTCATTTGCTTGACTTTCTTGGCTTCTTCTTCTAAAAGCTCATGTGCCATAATTCTTCCAAGGATGTCACTTGATATTAGCCTCTTGTAGTCTTTCCTCTCATAGATAAGGCTCACCAAGATGAGATTCCTTAGTGTGAAGGCCCGTAAGAGTCTCTTCACAATGAAGTGGTCGGACATGTCTTCACTTTCAAGGCCTCAAATCTTGTTCACCAACACCATCATTCGGTCATACATTTCTTAGGGAGTCTCATCATATTCCATCATGAACCATCTAAGTTTTCCTTCCAAAAGTTCAATCTTTGATTCCCTCACACCGAATGTGCCTTCATGTGCAACTTGCAAGGTATCCCAAATCTCATTTGCTTCCTCAAGTTGTTGAACTCCTCTGGTATCAAGGTGGAAATGATTGCATTGGTGTCTTGAGCATTGCGGTGGATGCTTAGCTCTTCCTCTGGTGTAAGGCCCAAGTCTTCATTTGGCACATTCGTTCCTATGCAAACAACCTTCCAAATATTATGATGCAAAGACATTAGATTCAACCTCATCTTGTGCTTTCAAGTGATATAGTGAGTCCCATCAAAATAGGGTGCATGCTTGAAAGGCATGAAGATGAAGTTGTTGGAGTGAGTATTAATCTTGTTGTAATCAAAGGGCACAACAACATTCCCATTTGATGATCTGCTTTTGCCAATGAACTCCACCGTCATCCTTATTGTCCGTATGCTTCAGTCAACTCCAAGCGGTGAAGCCTATCAGAAGCCTAGACTCTAATACCAATTAAAAGCATGTAGATGTCACCTAGAGGGGGTAAATAGGTGTTCCTCTTTTCCTTTTAGATGCGAGCTCCACCCTTACAAACTTGTCTGGTCAATCCATAGCTTGAGGAAGCTCATGGACGATGCCTAACTATCTAGCAAGTCATCCTTCAAGAGTAATAAGTCCCAAACAACAGCCTCCCTAAGTGCTTAGGTCCTCATAGTTCACTCACAAGCACAAATCCCTACCACCATCCAAAATCCACACTGAAGTCACCATGAAAGCTCAAGATCTAGGTGGATGAGGTTAATAAACACTAATAGAAACTAGGAGATAGTAAAATGAAAGTAGAAAGGCTAAAAGTTCTATACAATGGATGGAGGGGTTAAATACCTAGATCCTTACATCATGTAGATGTTACTCACATTTTTGAAATCCTGAAGTTTCAATCGGAACACCCAGAACCTTCCATTAACACTTAGGCACAGGCTAAAAAAATAGGTGGTTAGAACTTCCAGCCCCACACACTGACAATACCCACACCCATGTAAGTGTTGTACAAACATGTCTCTCAACTAGATAAAAATAGACATTGAGCACTTGGTTAGACATTGGTAACCATTTAGAACCCCATTGATAGTATGACAGTGTAAAAAAGAAAATTTAAATAAGGTTCTGAGTCATCGCGTCGCTTTGCATCATGTTTGTGGGGGGTCTCCTTGCACCACCTAAGAATCATGGGACTAATCTATGCATGTAACTTAATAAATTCATTAGTATCTTAACCATCTTGTTATTAATTATCTAAAATTCACTTAGGGGCTAGATGCACTTTTAAAATACACCTCTAATAATTATGCTGCTCAACCCTAACATCGACTAGAAAAATAAATAACCTCATTTATATACCACATCCCATCGCCATTCATTTATCCTTACCCATAAAATACCTTTATAGTATGACTTTGATACCTATCCTTGTCAATATCAATTGCTTAACCCTCCAACCATGCCTAACCTATAAATAAAGCATAATCCCTAACCATCAAGAAACCTCCATGAAAGAAAATATGCCACATCCTAAACCCTAGCTCATCTTGCCCTTTTATTTTTCTTATTTGTTTTGTACTTTCATTTGAACTTGGCATTTCTTAGTAGAGTCATCTTATTCTGTGAACCTGTAATCTTTTGAGGACAAGTAATCAAGTTGTGTGGTAATAATTTCTTGGAGCAAGGCAAGTTATTATTTTTCTTCTTTAATCATATTGATCCTATATTTCTACATCTCTGCTATTCTATGCACTAGACATACATAATTTTAAATATCTCATGCATAACTTAAACATAGAAAATCAGATATATACTAGCTTTGCTTAGCCTTACTTAATTTATATTATATATAAAATATAATAAACTTAGACAGTACGCATGAAATGGTTGTTCTGGGTTAGCTAATATTGTTTTAATCAACATAAGGGTTATGCCAATTATACGTGAAGAATGAACCAAGTAAAATTGTAATTTTTGAATAGGTATAGACATAGTTAATTAACTAATCTAGCAATTGTGGTACCTCTGTAGTTTATTTGAAATTAAGGCTTTGCTGAGAAGTCAAATATTGCTAAGGAGGGCAATGTGATTTACTATGCGCAAGTAAATATTTATATTGATAGTCTAGGGGACAATATTTGCTCAAGCTATGAGATTTTGTGAAACCTCGGTTGCGATGACGTGATGTTATATGATCAACTCTCCTTAGACCCTGGGAACTCCTTACGTTGCTAATAACACACGTTTAGAGCGCATGAGAGCTAAAAGTCCATAAAATATGTACCACTGATGTTAGACAACTAAAAGATTGAGCTATCACAAGTCTACTATGGCTAAGTAAATCATAGATTATAGGTAAAACATACATATATTATAGCATGAGTATCTATATCTATTCAAATAGTCATGCTCGTGATTATATGAGTACTAGGATTTGCTGTTATCTCTTGACTATAAACTTAATTTTTTATAAAGATTTTATTTACTTATGTTATATTTCAAACTTTAACATCTATATAATATTAGTTTTCTATGAGTAATCCTATTCTATCTTGAATAGAATTATTTTGTATATCATTATTTAATATGGTACATTGTACTCATCCTTATTTTCGAGTTAATCCTAGTGTTAGAATTTGAAGTTCAGAATAATTAGAAGATTTAATCCTTACAATAAAAATAGTAGAAAACAGTATAGTTAATTGATTCTATAGTTATGTAGTTAGCCACATTCCTTCTAAAATATTATATATTATATAAATGTTGGTTTTCAAATATTTTAGTTTTGGGACCCAACAACATTTTTCTTTTCTTGCAATGAGGCACTAGGTGTGCTGCAAACAAGGAGTGGAGGGCTTGTCCTATTCTGGCTATCCTATAGCTGCGGATGGACATATGGCTATCAACTTCCATCTTGGTGGACAACCAATTGTGCACCCTCTCAGATGTACTCGCTGGACTTCTAGTTGATATTGGCCAGGATTGGCGCACCTAAAATGTCCGTCGTCATCATCACTTGTTCGTACACGCCTCCCCAGTTGGTTGTGACTCCCCACCACAGCTGTCACCTTCACCACCTGTTGTCACCTCCCACCACATCAAAAGTGGACAATAACCATCGCAAGTTCCTTCTTCCCATCTCTCTTTTGTGTCAAAATTTTTGCCACCGCCCACCACATCGAAAGTAGGACAATAACCATCACAAGTTCCTTCCTCCCATCTCTCTTTTGTGTCAATTTTGATGGCTGGGAAATCCATCTCTCTTTGGTGTCAAAACAAGAATTGCTTGATGGCTGGGAAATGGTGTGGCTAAGCGTACGTGTAGTGTTTCCCACGGCATCGAAAGTAGGACAATAACAATCACAATTTCCTTCTTCCCACCTCTCTGCCAAAATTTTGATGGCTAGGAAATCTATCTCTCTTTTGTGTCAAAACAAGAATTGTTTTTTTTTCTCAAAAAAAAATGGTTTGATGGCTGGGAAATGGTGTGGCTAAGCATACTTATAGTGGACTGCATTATGAAGCGTCTCGTGAGGCTGAAAGAATATGCTGATGTGACCCTAATCTTTCTCTGATACACGTCCTGCAAGAATTGAACAGTCAGCGCCAGGTCAGGTAGCGTAGGCTAATTTCATTGAGAGTTAATATCCAGCGCCAGGTTGTTTAGGGTAGTTTTAGGCTCAGTTCCGTAGCGAGTTTTGGTTGGTGACTTCCTTCGTATTTTTTAAATTATTAAATGATATATTTTTTAAAATATAGATGTTTTTTAATTAAATAAATTTATTTTTTATTTATAATAATTAATACTCAATTAATCATACGCTAATAACTTTCGTTTAAAGATTCTACTCTAAACTACTTTCAAACTCAGCCTTGCTTTTAATGTTTACATGTTCAGGAGTGGAAGTAGATTACAAACAGAGAAATATATACCATTTTTTAGTTATGTAATGATAAATAACCGAAAAACTTGAACTAAGTCTAAAATGAAAAGATACCATAAGAACCTTTTCCACAAATGAACCCAAAGTGGTAACCATAGGCATAGGGTTGTCAGCTGCATAAACGCACACTGCAGGTGTGCGATGTGAAATGCTCTTCCACAAATGAACCCCCTAATTAGTGTCAAGCGGTGGTAACCTTGGACATAGGGGGAATGCCAGCTGCATAGGCACTGCAGTCTGCTGATGGCCTTCATAGATTCGGTTACGTGCTTGCGGCATGAACCTCGCGACCGCCTCTGCTACTGACCAACTCTGTGGCTCTATTCATTAATTCAAAAGCATTTTACATATACTAAATAAAAGTCAGCATGATCAATGTATTCTTCCGCCTATAAGAAAAAGAAAGAAAATAATGAATTTGCATACTTTACAGAAGGTAGAACCTCAGAAATAAGAAACATTAAACTGCTATAAGAAATGGATAGCTAACTGCGGAAAAAGATCAACAAAAACAAAAGCATCGGTGCATGCAAAATTTGTGTAGGCACGTATATTTGTCCCTAAACTTCAGCTTCGAAAGAAATGAAGCTATTGTTATGTATCATGTATGTATCAGTCTGCCAGTCTGCCACTCTGAAGTAACCTTCAAATCGATGACCTCCGACTTCAGCAACGGAACCAATTAGTGGAACCAAGCATGATCTGCTCAGCCATGACGACAGAAAGGTACAACCACAAGAAGCCGCTAGCTAGAACCTCCAAAAGTGTATTTAATCATGTGAAAAGTGTGACGACATCTCTTCTGTATCCTCTAACTATCAGGATCCTCGGGATGTTCTCTACAAGCAGATCCATATACTCCATGTAGCAGTAGGCCGGGTGGTTCAGTGGTGGCGGTGGGAGGCTCACGAGCACCACAGCTGCCATCCTGGAGTACCTAAGGATAGTAGCATTCAGCTTCAACATCGTGTAGAGGAACTTATCAACCTTCTGTTCATCAACCACAACTTGCTTGCCACCCTCCATCAGGGGCCGGCCTTCGCGTTCTGTGGCTTCCTTCAACTCAGATATGTATGTTCTGATTCTGCTCTGTGCACTTCTGTACACCTCAGGGTCATCCTTCTTCGAGCCACCGCTGCGCTCTGCGTGTGCTTCCCATGACTTCATAGTCACAACGATAACATCAGCTTGCATCCTAAGATCATACAAGAACTTTTTGACGTCAGCCTTCAGCTCCTCAGCCTCGGCATCTTCTTCAGCTATGCAAAAGACCTGAATCTTGCAGCTCTCAAAGCTTTCTCTGGTGAGTAGGAGCTGAGACAGAAGGAGCATTAATCCTCCATCCCTCACAATCCAGTATAGGTCAATTGTCCCATATTGTCGTTGGTACTCATTAGGCCATTCATCTAGTCCTTTCACAATTACAACAGCCTTGTTAGCAATAATGCAATCATTTATGATGCTGACAAATGTTGCTGGTATCTGTGTCAGATTCTCACGACGCCAAATTTCTGGGTACCGCATCACAACAATGTTTGGTTTCAAATTCCCTAGGCCCATTGTCTGAACAATGCTGCGAAAACCAATAGATGTTGAGGGTGCTACAATAATCTCTGCAACACCCTCACAGCGCCTATAGTCAATATAAGTGCTCAGTTGGCGGCATGCTGTCTTTGCATCCTCAGCAGATTCATGAAAGTCGCCATCAATAATTGAGACAAATATTGACATACCACGGCCCTTTTTCTTCATGCAGTTGGCAAAATCTGCAAGTTTTGGATGGCACGGGACGTTTTCTGGAAGTTTACCCCAAGGGCGACAAAATATGAGAGGAATAGGGTACCAATTCTTAGGATGAACTTGATTTGCTGCAAGAAAATAATCAGAAATATATCACATTGTGCTTAAAGTTCTGGCTAGGTTCGTTTAATTTCCATACAAAAAACTGTACCTCCCATTGATCGAAGACTTCTTAGGGCCAGCTGGAAGTATGCACTCTTAAATCCATCTCCCCAGTCCCCAGCCTTTCCTTTTAAGCTGACATAGTAGTATATGAGGCTTGCAAGGGCAAGGGAGACCACAGTAAAAGTCCAAGAGATCATAAACATGATAACTGAAAATTAAGGGGGAAAGTCATCTATCAATATACTGCACATTAAGGATGCAGGTGTATAGTCATACTAATTATATAAAACAAACTAGGTGGACTAGAGATGCAGTGTAACAAATTTAAACTGATGCCTGACAGCCCCAACTCAAACATACTATCCTAGAATCTTGCCCTAGAAAAAAAAACATTTAATAAAACATTTAATGATTTCATAAGCACAAATTTCCTATTTTATAGGCATTCTTTCAGCTACTTGGCATTTTATGCTCATAATTTCTGTGTAAATGTTTATTCGATTAAAGAAAGAATAACCATATGACCTCCAGCGTCTCTTCTACAATGACAACAGAACAATGTACTTCTAGATAAATATTTTGCAGGTATTTAGTTATTATTAACTAATAGTACCAAGTTATCAAATGTAAATTTAAGGATGGGAAACATACCAATACAAAGCAATGCACCGATGAGAGAAAGGCTCCAGTGGTGCAACTTCCATCGGGGACGCCAACTAGGAGCATCAAGGAGGTCAAGCAGAAAGCATGACAAGTTCACACCAGCATAACACAGAAGGAAAAACATGGTGATAGTGGGTGTAATTAGATCCAAGTTCCCAATGATGACACAGCCAATACAGATGAAGCTTGTAAACAGAGTTGCAACATGAGGCTCAGACCCTTCATAAGCCTTAAAATAATTAAGTACAGGAAGAATGTCATCATTCGCTATTGCTGCAAGTAACCTTGGAGCCCCTGTCAGACTCTGTAGCGCTGCACCTAAGGTGGACAAAATAATACCAGCGTAAATTACTGCTGGAGAGGGCCAAGCAACTGAAGCACATAGTAGCCTGCAAAGAGGAAAATGTAGTTCTTTTATCAACTAATATAAAATCGGGCTTTTAGATATTTTGGATTTGTGCCACTCACGCATAAAAACATGAGCATTACTCACTGGTTCATACATATATATTCTTACTTGTTTGAAAGTCAACTTAAAAGGCATCTACCAATATCTTCCATAAAAATAAGACGCAAAAGAAAAGAAAATATCAATGATGGGCCTATGGACATCTATTAACTTAATAAAATAATAGAAAAAGGAGCCACAACATTCACTCCCATAGCTAAATTTCCACATTAATTGAAAAAGAGTAAATGTCACAAAACCCCCGATTTTGGGATATCCGTAACACAAAACCCTAGATTTTACAATTTGTTGCATGAAATCCCATGTTTTGGGGTAAAATGTTTCATAAAACCCCAAATAATAGCTTAAATCATCCATTTGACTAATATATTTATCCATAATAATTGTAAAAAAATGTGTGAGGTATTTTTGAGTACATATACACGTTAGCTGCTTTTCAAAAACCATTGATCATCATGGTTTGATCATTTAAGTGTATATTTCACCAATTATTATGTCATTACCAGTTATGATTATTTTAAGTTTTTTGCACTGCAAAATTAAGAAAAAAGATGTAGTAGACGAGAGGGGTGTGTACTTTGAGTCAACTAATATAAATTTATGTAAAAATAATCATACATATTAATGAAATATATGTATTTTACATTAATATGAGGTTTGTTAAAAAATTTTGCCCCAAAACATGTGGTTCCATGAAACAAATCACAATAATCGGGGTTTTGTGCTACTGCTGCCCCAATACTTAGGGTTTTGTGAAATTTTCTCATCGGAAAAAGAAAAAATAGAGTCCAAGTAGAAACACAATTTAAAACAATAGAAATTAATAATAAAAAAATAAAAGAAATATAAGAATAGACCTTGTAAAAAAAATTAAGGGAAAAATATGAAATTCAGATTAAAATTTAAAAATAATTAATATTGAGAGAAGAGTGTAAATAGAAATAAAATTTATAAACATCAAAAATTTGGATTGAAAATAAATAATATTAAGAGAAAGAGTGAACGTAGAAATATATTTTAGAAATACTTTAAATTCGTATTATAAATAAATATTATGAAGAAAAGAGTTCATGTAGGAGTACAATATAAAAATATTTTAAATTTGAATTGAAAAAATATTAAGAGAAAGAGTCGGTATAGAAATACAATTTAGAAATACCCAATAATATTAAAATAATAAATATTATGGAGAAAAGAGTTCAAATCGAAGTACAATTTGAAAATATTTAAATTTGGATTAAAAATAAATAATATTAAGAGAAAGAGTCGATATAGAAATACAATTTTGAAATATTTTATGTTAAAAAAATATTTTTGAGAAAAGTATTCATGTAGGAATAAAATTTAGAAAATAAAAAATTAGGGACCAAATAGAAATACAATGTAAAAATATGAAATTTGGAATAGAAATAAATAAAATTAAAGGAAGTGTCCATGTAGAAATACAATTTAGATAAATTTAAATCTGTATTAAAAATTAAAAAAAATAATATTGAGGCAAGAGTCCATGTAGAAATACAATTTAGAGAGATTATAAAATTTCGATTAAAATTTTAAAAATAATTCATATTGAGAGAAAAGTCAATATAGAAATATAATTTAAAACATCTAAAATTCAGATTAAAAATAAATAATATTAAAAGAGTCAATACAATTTAGAAATATCTAAAATTTGAATTAAAAAATTATTCACGCAAGAGTGCAATTTACAAATATTTTAAATTTGGATTAGAAATATATAATATTAAGAGAAATGGTCTACATAGAAATACAATTTAGAAATATCTTATTTTTGGGTTAAAATAAATATTGGTGAGAAAAGATTTTATGAGGAATTAAAATTTAGAAATATTTTAAATTTGGATTAAAAATAAATAATATTAAAATAAGAGTATATGCTTTCGCGTATATTAATTGGAGGGTCTTCTAAGAGCCCTACATTAATTCTTAGAAATTCTTGTGTTAATTGAACATTTTTAGAATTCACATGTTAATCGAAGAAAAAATAGCTTAATCACTCAATATATATTAAAAAAAGCATAACTAACAGATATCCAAATCATGAGTAACAACAACAAAATAAAATATAAAAAAAATCAGTAATAAATAAGTGTTGATGATAATTGATATTTCTTATTTAAAATAAGTTATAAACTGTCATGCATATACGATTCAAATATACTATCTTAGTAAGTGGAAGAATATCACTAAACAAGAAAAGAAACAAATACACCATATGTATCATTAGCAAAATACTAAAGGATCCATCACGTTTACTTTATAGATATAAGAAACATCAAACATTAGTCAGTTTAGTAAAGTTAGGCCAGTGTTTAAAATTATGTTGCCATTTTAATATTTTTTTACAATAAAATGTGAAAGAATATATGCTATTATGTGATAAAAAAATTATAATAATATTAGCCTCGCAATCTATGTGAGCCACCATGCTAGTTTCTAATACAAGACAAATATGGTAGGAAGAAAAACTGTGTGTAATAACTAGTAAAAGTTTGTTGGCTGCGGTATTCTGACAAGCTTGGATGAAGGCACTGCCACGATGACCGATAGGAATTGAACAATATTTACCAAAAAAAAGATGGAATGTTATTCTCTAAACATATGGCGTTTCCTGGATATTATGGATTAAAAAAATTAGATTCCATCCAGGAAAAACGTAGTAGGTGTGAGGAGAATAGCAGAAACCATAGGTACTAATGCTCCGTGGTGTCAAAAATTTAGAAATTAAATCCATTAGTCACTAGGACGTATTATTTTAGCTTTCATTAGCATCGTGCTTGCAAGTTGCATGCATCGCAACGGATTGGAAATGAATATTCTACAAGTCTAATTTAAGAAAAACTCTAATATAAACAATTGCATGCATACAATCATATTGGATCAACAGGCAAGTACATTTACTTGTATGCAAACAGTGCAATATTTTACCAAAAGATCCTAGACAGAGACATGTCTACATAAATCGATCATGGAAGATCTGAACTCCATCACCATGACACCATCAAGTTAACTACTCGTTTTTTTTCAATACTCAGTACAGATAAAGCAATAAGTTTGATAATGTGCTACCAAGGAAGCTCAAACCTGTCAGTCAGAAGCCCTTCTCTTGTAGACAATGCTCCAAACAGAAACACAGATAGTAGATACATTACAGTAGTTGAAATGGTAGCATGTAATGTTCCAACTGGTATTGAACGTTGTGTGTCTTTCAGTGAAGCAGACCTATTTGAACCGGCCATGATTCCTGTAACTGCTGGGAAGTAGAGACCTAACAAAGCACTGAAAGAATAAAACAAAGAATGTTAGCAAGTGCACACTGAATCTACAAAATCGATAAAGGAAAATTGCCAGTAATTAGAAGATCTTAAAAACAAGTATCAACAACAAAAGGAGGACAGACTTAAAATCCCAATATATAGACCCATTTGGATCAGGAACTCCGGCATTGTTTGTACGTTGGTAGTCTGAACTCCAGTTGTCTTTCAACGTAGTTATACTCAAACCAGTTATCCACTCTAGGTAGGAAAAACATCATCAGAAATACAGCAGAAGAAAAAAAGAGAAAATATAATACAATTATTGGCAAATGGATATTTACTTGAAGCATGTGGCCTTGGTGCAATAAAGACACCAATGTAAATGCATAGGATTGAGAAGAGCACTGGTATTAAGAAAGCAGGTGCAACTTTGTTGATAATGTTGACTCCACCAAATACAATAAAACAAAGCAGTACGGTCACGATGATGCCGTAGACCTGGAGGTCATGCAAGTTGGGTGTTGAGATAGTTGTTGCACTGCCTGCTGTGGTTCCGTTTACTAACATGTTGTTGACCACTGTTACACTCTCTGCTTTTTAAAATCGCTACAAGTTAATTCAAATAAAGTGAAATGAAAATTAAATTTCAGTAAATGGAACCTATATATGCATGACAAAAGAAATAAATACTTGTGAACTTAGCACTCCAAAGGAAGAAGTTGCCTATGTACCACAATAAAATCTATATAATTCAGTTTGTACAGCTGGAAGAAATTATCTCCCAATTATGCCTTTAGCTAAGCTTTTATTTCATTCTAATTTTGCACAAAAACTCATCCATGGCATGGAAAAAAAATCTAATTTACGCACAGTTTTTTCTCTCAAACACAATTTACACACAGTTGCACCATGATTTTTTTAGAAATAATCAAGATTATGTGACTTAGTCCATTTTATTGGTAATTAAGTTAATAAAAAAGGATAGAGCAATCATTTCATCCAATGTGAACTCTCTTCATTGATAAAGACCTAATTAACTAGATAAACAACATAAATTTCAAGTGAAAACTAAACTAAGTGTAAAATCCAATGAAAGCAAGTGTGTAGTTATATAATATAGGAGAGGGTATTCTATAGACATGAAAATTTCAAGATCTTGGTTACATTTAGAACATATCATCAGCCAATCATTCTGTGCAAGTGCCATTCGAATTTGGTATATATTGAAAACATATACTCATGGCTTCATCTGCTTGTAAACATAAATTCTGTCTACAAGTTTTTTGATTCCTTGCATGGCTTGCAGCAATCAACATAAAAAATCCGGATCTACTGTGTTTCCTAAAAAATGTGCAAATTTATTGATCTATTACTTTTGGTGTTCAGAAACAAACTAGCAGCAAGTGCCGTTCTAAAACAGAGTACCTTGAAAAAACCCAGCAGAAGGAACAGCATCCAAAAAGGTTTCGATAGCTCCCAACACATACCTAGAATTAGTGGTTTATATTAACAACAAAATAGGTCAAAATGCAGTATGACACCAACAATATCAACATATATGTTTCACACCAACAATATTGCCTAATATCCGAAGAAGGCAGTACGACATTAATAATTCATCACTTCTATTACAATAATAACAAAGCCTTTCAATTCTAAACAAATTAGGATAGGTTAGAGTTGAAAATCAACATAAGCATCAAATCACGGTTCAGTCACGACAATAGCTACTTTCTAAGCACTTTTATTTAAATATAAATCTTTAGGTATATCTCAATCTTTCAAGTTTTTTATTATTGTCTCTCCTCATATCAATTCACCACTTCTATTACATCATAAAATACATTTCACTAAATACCATATAATTAAATAGCAAGAAATAGAATCCCTGTATCAGATTCCAAACAGTATCACCATACTAGAATACAATACCAACTTTGACCAAAAGTAAACATGAAAAAAAATGACTCTTCGGAAGTTCACCATCAAATTGTTGGCACATTGTAACGGAGACTTACATAGCTCCGGCAACTGCATTCCCAAGGAAGAAACACAATCCAATACTAACTCCAACTTCTGGACCAAGTGCCCTGCCAATGAGATAGTAAGGGCCACCACCCTGAGGGTCCAAACAGAAAGATGAGTCAGTCCATTTGTGGTTGAGCAAGTCAGAAAGGCTAATTTATGCTCAAGCCATATGGTGGTTCTGGGAGGATATGCTGTACATCATTTTCATCATGTCTAAATTTCCAATTCTCAATTATTGAAAACAAATGTTATGGTACGTTGAATATTGGGCATTTGGCCTCACACTGCCTCTCTTGTTTCACAAAGAAATGGCAATCTCTTTCCCACGGTATTACCAAATATTATACATACCTTCATCGCCCCATTTGTTGCAATTGCACTTAATGATATCGCAGTTAAAAATGTGCATGCACCACAAAATGTGACTAAAATAAGTGACTGCCATATGCCTCCCATACCAACGATCCTACAGAAACCAAAAGAGAAAAGGTTGAATGTTGATGATTCGAACAGCTTGCCAAATTATGCATAAGAGTGCAATTTGAATAGAGATACAAAATTTAGAATGTCAAATATCCAATAAATAAATAAATTCCAAACAACAATTTAACATATATCAAGGTCATCAAATGGAAGAATGACACCACTTCACACAGTGGAGAACTGGAGATCAATATTTGCAGTTTGACATTACTTTGCCTAGACTTGGTTATATGGTAGTAAATAAATAGAGTGCAGATGCAATATGAACTCATGAAGGCTTCACCAAGAAGTCACACTTGCATTGCAAGGTCCTTGTTTGCATGGAAACACAAATATTATTACAAACATAATCATATTTCTGTGTCAGAAATCAATTAGTAATGCAGAAGGCATAAGTGGAACTTATACTAAACGAAGGCACACTGAGAACAGGAGGAAACACCTTGTGTGGTATGCACATGTAAAAGGACAGGCACAAAGGTTTACCAAGTAAAACGAATATAATAGATTATTCCCAAGATGTTCTGCAAGCATGGCACGAAGACACCCATCATGGTACCAAGTTTAGTTTCAGTTTCCTGCACACCAGAGAAAAAATGTAACAAATTATATTTCAAGGACTGTGTCTAGCTCCTTTGGTGTTGGTGAGTGTATACTCCCACTAAATATGTTTTATTCATCTTTCAGTTGAATTTGGGTGTCTATTCTTCTTCTTAATTAAAAATGTTCAGTTCCTTCAATGTATTTTTCATTTTTATTGTAAGTTCTTTTACAAACTGCCCAAAAATTAAGATGGATTTACTCAAGATGAAGGAAACAAAATACAACAATGTAGAATAAGCCTATAAAATAGAGAATGCATGAAAAAAATGATGATTAAAATTAGAAACTGGAATTGGAAAAGGTCAGACGGAAAACAACCTTGGGGTATCCGATGGCAATCCTAGCATTTTCTCCATCCCTAGGACTAGCAGATGCCTGAGCTTGTTCGCCTACCATACTGTTCAGATTCAATTAGATGTATGCCATGGTTGTAAACAGTTATTATTTAAAGCAGCATATGGTCAATATGCAATAAACTTGAATGGGGGTAAGAGCTTCAATTAGAAGCAGAGCCAGAAAACAAGTTATCATACCTCTTAAGTCCCAAAATATTGACCAGAGAGTCAAAACCAAACAGCTCAAGCTTTGAATCGCTTTGAGATCCATTAGAGCTGTGCCCATTTGAAGAAGCCATATGCATTCTTGCATCAGTGCGTAGGTTAGTTCCAGGCTTGATGTACCTAATATATAGATAATTGAATAAATCAGTTTTTGCACAGTTCCCACCACTGAAGAAATCATTTATACCATCATAACAAGATAAGTAAGGTAGGAATGCAGTAGCTATGACCATCAAAATTCAATGTTGAGATAGAGTAACTACTTTAATAGGGGACAAATTGATTGCACAATTCATTTGTTTGTAGATACCAACCAATCTACCCATATCAACAAATTACTAGTATAGGATCACAGCGAAATAACTATATTAATAAGGCATTTTAATAGGCATCATAGGGATTTCATATAATTAATTCCTCTCTTTGTTTTATATGTAATTTCATATGTTGAGTATGTCCAAAAAAATCAATTTCATATGTTGAGGTCAAAGCTTAGAAGTTTCACTAGAAGAAGATCTAACAACTTACAGCTAACCACTAAAGAATGGAGAGACTGCACCTTAAATTCAGAGTCCAACTAAAAATCTCATCTCTGTAATAGCTCAACTGATGAATTTAAAAGGTCATACCATGGAATTTTCAAATGTCAGGTAAAGTGTCTAAATTCTAAGAGCTATATTTAACCAAAGAAACCATTTGCTCAAAAAATAAAAAAAAACAAAGCAACCAATATAATGACTTGTCCAAACTACTGCAACATTAACATTGCAGATGCAGTTTCTTTGACATTCTACAATTATTTTCATATACAAACAATAGTAGCATCATCCAGAGCTTCTCCAACTATACCAAATGAGTTTATAATATCTCAGATATGACAAGTGTGACAATGAAGGTGCATTATTCCAACGGTCCAACCAATAGAACACACCTAAATGAATTCTACCACCCAGAACTCTAAGGCTCTTAGCTATAGCAATCATCCTAAAAGGTTGAAACAGTTGAATTTAGTAGCAACGCATGTCCCAGGACACTGCAAATTAATTTACTAACACTGTGGCCATGTCATGACGTTATGTCATTATAAACTTCTCAAGACGAAATTTAAAAAACATTTTGAGATTGTGTTTAGAAAACCAGCACCAACGAATTCATTCATTCCTTTGATAAGAAGGATTTGGATGGACTACTCAATAGCTCAATTACCAGATCATTTGGACTAATTTTGTACTATGATTGACAAGCCAATGCAGTGGACACATTTATCAGCAATGAAGAGCAGCAATTCAGGCAGGCATAGTCGCATAGATGGACCTTCCTATTTGGCTATTTGCTCCAGAAACTGTAACCCTGTGACCAAGCCACCATGGCATAATAAAACCACTAGAGCAGGTATATCTGTTCTGATTGGATTGCAGCATCAAAGAACCAAAATAACATTCTTCAGGAAAAAAGTTGAAGCTATAGAATACTCGAAAGTAGGATACCTATGTTACAATTGCAATTTGGCACCTACGCAACATTTCTAGTTGAAACTGCAGTGTACTCATGCAGAACGGGTAAGTATGAAAAATGAAAACAACCCTACATATCTGAATCACAAAGTGCAACTTAGATAAACACGCCAGTATAGCCACGGACGCATCATAACGGTGTATGGGGCACAATTAGTGCCCCCTCTGATAGCAGAATAGCTCCATCATCTTCCTACCATCATCAACCATAGGAACTGGAGACCGATGGAGGAGGAGCTCACGGCACGTCTATAACCACGACCCGTACACACGACATTCCCTAATATTACCAATATTGCAACACCGAGCAAATCAATCCATATCACTATGTCAGCAATGCCGAATTCCCCAAAAACGACCACAACATGTAACGTCCGTGAAATGCGCATCGCGGAGGTCACCTGGGCCCTGCGGAGGCGGAAGATCCGAACTCCATGGGCGCCATTTGGACGACGGCGCGGTCGTGCGACTCCACCGTGCGGTACCGCTGCTGCGGCGTCGGCTTCGGCGCCGGGGCCTCCTCGTCGGCGCTGGCCCCGAATCCCCCTCTCTCCATTCCCCCCTAGAGGTCGACGAACTGCACGGCACAGGGCGATCAATGTGAAATCCAGGGGTTAGCTAGGCGTAGCCGTCCGCTTTGGCGACGAGGCTCGCCGCGCGCTGCTTCCGAGTGGAGGACGAGGCGAGGGTGGTGTCGAGCGGCGGCGGGGATGAGACAAGGGGGAGAGGTGGCGGGGAAGGAGGGGGAGAAAAGGACGGAGAAGTGGGAAAGGAACGACAATCAAGTGGTTTCTGTTTTCGCGGTGGGACCGGATCCGGGATTTGGGAGTTAGTACGAGTTTTCTTCGGAAGAAAATTTCACAGGACCGCTGCCCTTTGCTCACCCGAAGGACTTAGCCCGATGTGAAACACGTGTTAGGTTACAATCTCAAAGCAATCCTCTCAGTCCCCAAAATCATGTTAGTCCCCAAAAGCATTTGGGCAGGGACAATAGTCGTATGGGCAGATCAAGGGGGTTTCGGGTGTGCACCGACATAAAAAAATTTCAAATTTTTTTTAGCAAGTATCGTGGGTTGAAACGTTAGATGAGTGCCTCCCGAAAGCCAACACGTAAGAGAGAGCTTACTCTCATAGGTCTGCATAGGCTCTTCATAGCCCACCAAAGAGGCTCGTGCGGGTGATAAGTTCCTCTTTACTTTTCACATAGCAGTCAGCTTTCTCTAACTTTGTCACAATAAGGTTATGTGAATCAACATTCTTATTGGACGTTAGCGGCAGTGCAACGTGGCAACACTCGACGAATGATAGGTCGACCACCACAATAGTGCGGTTAGACTAGCAGAGGTTGCCTGCCTGTTTGCCAGTCACCGGCTAGCTAGGTCTAGCGCGGAGCGACGGCAAGCACGTGTCATCGCGATGGCTAGCTATAGAAGTGTAGTATACAGTGAGACTAAGACCTTCGCGGTCATAGTGAGAGGGGTACGGACACAGAGACTGAAATAAAAACTGGTGAACAAAAACGTGGAAAGACATTTGGTTATGATGTCGGCGAACTGATGCGTCGACGGTATATGGAGCACCCGAACGAGTCCTAGAGCGACTTTGTCACGGACGAAGTGAATGTCAATCTCAATGTGTTTCGTGCGACGATAGTGAACCGGGTTGGCGGTCATGTAGACGACACTAACATTATCATAATAGACAACTGTCGTGGAGGCGATAGGTGTATGGAGCTCCTAGAGAAACTGACGAATCCAGCAGCACTTGGCGACAGCATGAGTAACGGCACGATATTCAGCTTCAACACTTGACCGAGACACTGTAGTCTAGCATTTGGAGGACCAAGAGATTAGAGTGTCGTCGAGAAAAACGTAGTAGCCGGATGTAGAGCGTCGGGAGTTGGGGCAACCCGCCTAGTTCGCATCAAAGTACATAGTGAGAGTCAATGGGGCTAGAGCTGAGATGTAGGCCGGTGGACAGTGTGCCCTTCACGTAGCGAAGGATATGCTTGAGCAGCGCGAAGTGAGATTCGTGCGGAGCATACACGAAGAGACACACTTGCTAAACGACATAAGTGAGATCAGGCCGTGTGAGTATTAGGTACTGTAGAACACCAATAAGACTCCGGTACTAGGAGGGGTCAACGATAAGAGAGCCATCAGTGACGGAGAGCTTGGCGCGAGTGTCGACCGGAGTAGTGGTGGAGTGACATTCGGCCATGCCCGCACGCTGGAGAAAATCCATGGCATACTGGCGCTGGAAGAGGAATAACCTGTAGGAAGAGCACGTAACAAAGATGCTAAGAAAGTGGTATATAGGACCTAGATCGGTCATGGCAAACTCCGAGTCGAGTCAGGCCATGATGTGTTATAGGGTGGTTGTTAAGGACATCGTAAGGATGATATCGTTGACATAGAGAAGGAGGTAGGTAGTGATATCCCTGATGTGAAGTACGAAAAGGGATGTATCGGAGACGGAGGCCATAGAAACAAGTTACCGAAGATAGACAGCAAAGCACTGGTACCAAGCCTGAGAGGCCTGTTTGAGGCCATAAAGAGAGCGCTGAAGGAGACAGACGTTGTCGGGATGGGATGGGTTGATGAAGCCTAAAGGCTGCTGGCAGTAGACCGTCTCTGTCAGATGACTGTGAAGAAAAGCATTCTTCACATCAAGCTGATGAATCGGCCAAGATGCGAGACAGCGAGAGTAAGCACAACCCGAATAGTGGCGGGCTTGACAACGGGACTGAAAGTCTCATTATAGTCGATGCCGAGACGTTGAGAGAAACTGCGGACTACCCAGCGCGCCTTATGACGAGCAAGCGAGCCATTTGAGTGAAACTTGTGTTTAAAGATCCACTTGCCGGTCACAACATTGGCACCGGGAAGATGAGATATGAGGCGCTAGGTCTCGTTATCCATGAGGGCCTTGTACTCATTGGCTATAGTCGCGCGTCACTGAGAATTGGTCAAGGTAGAATGGTGAGTTACCGGGATGGGCAAGATGACACAATGAACTACGAAGAACCCGTAGCGCCGAGGGGGCGGAGGGACTCGGTTTGAGATCGTATGATCATATGAGAGGAGGTGGATACAGCAGAGGTCGCACGATCCGATAGTAATATCGGTTGTAGGGCAGGGTCGGAAGGAGAAAGGGTGGCAGCGAAGCAAGATTGACAGCTGTAGGTTTGGAGAAAGGGCTGGATGAGGTCAGCCTGAGCCGATGGAGGGTGGGGGGCCGATGGAGGTTGGTGAGCCGATGGAGTTGGTGGAGCTGATGGGGGTGGCGAGACGATGAAGGTTGTGGAGCCAATGGAGGTTCGATTGATATGACAGCGGAGCGGAGAGGATTGGGGTAGTCGTTCAGGGGGTCATCAAGAACGACCGGTGTGGGCTGCAGAGGTGTGGTTCGTGGTAAATGTTGGGATGGTATAGTGTAGGTGAGAAGGAAGTCGAGGTCACCAGATGAAGGTCCATGGCGGAATAAACTGAAAGGGAAGCAGGACTTGTCAAAAACGACATGTTGGAAAATGATGATCCGATGGGTGGAGAGATCAAGACAGTGGTATCCCTTGTGGGAAGAAGGATAGCCAAGGAAGATGCAGGCGGTGGAGCGTGATATGAGTTTATGAGGGACGGTGGCTGTCAGATTGGGATAGCAGAGACACCCAAAGACATGTAAGTGAGAGTAGTCAGGCGTCTTGTGATACAGAAGAGTGTAGAGAACGTTGTGACGAATGGAAGAGTAAGGGCGCCGATTCAGCAGATAGGTCATAGTGGTGAATGCTTCAACCCATTAGGGTACAGGTAGATGGGTGTGAAGAAGTATAGTGTGACTGATGTTGTTTAGGGTTCGAAGGAGACGTTCGGCCTTCCCGTTTTAGGGGAGGTGTAAGGACAGCAGAGGCGAAGGTGGATGCCACGGGAGGTGAGGAAGGCTTGGATGGTACGGTTTATAAACTCCATGCCATTGTCAGCCTGTATGGCTTGGATGGAGAGGTTGAATTGAGTTGAAACAAAATTGGTGAAATTGATGAGATGAAAGGTAACCTCGGACTTGCTTGTGAGGGAAAAAGTCCAACAGTAGTGTATATAATCATCAAGTAGTATAAGATAGTACTGATAACCTGAAACACATCATAGTGAATCAGTTCAAAAGGTCTAGAGGTACAAGACATAGAGGGGAAGAAAGGCAGCCGCACATGTTTACCAAGTTGACAAGAGTGGCAGGCAGTGGGGCTATTGTGGTTGCATCGAATGAAGGCGTTGCGACGGAGAGTGGCAATAGCATCGAGGCTGAGGTGATCGAGACGAAGATGCCACAAGTTGGTGGAGATGGCAAGGCTGGCGTGAGAAGTGGATGGCACAGCAGGAATGGTGTAGAGGTCGCCACCACTATTGCATCAAAGCATCTCGCGCTGGGTTGGGATATCCTTCACAAAGAAACCAGAAGCATCAAATTCAATGGAGTAATTGTTATCTCTAGTGAATTGGCGGACAGAAAGCAGATTGTGGACGAGGGAAAGAACGATTAAGACATTGTGGAGTGGAAAGTTGGATGTGGGTGTAGGCAGAATGGAGTCACCACGACATGTGATAGAAAGAGATTGCCCATTGCCGACGGTGACGAAAGGTGAGGAGGAAGGATGGTGAGAGAGTAGTATACCGTCCGATGAAGCCATGTGGGATGACGCACCAAGGGTACTGGGGTTAGAGCGTCATCTAGTTGAGGGCGGCAATGAGGCCAGTCTAGTTCCACAAGGGAGCCGACTGGATGGTTGGTGAGGGTGTGATCGGCTAAGATGGTTGTACGGGAGCGAATACCATATGGGCCTGGGGGTGTGTGCCGAGGACCCCGGACTGCCAGCCGATGGGGCTGCGTAGCTAGGGTTAAGGTGCCCAGGGGTTGTAGCAAAGCCACGGACCTATGAGATTGGCTGATGGGGTAAGGACAGGAGCAGGGCACGGTTGTATCATACCTCTCTAGATCTTGCCCTTGCCTTTCCCTTTGCCTTTGCCGTTGCCATTAGCGCGGGCTTTGTTGCTGTGGCTGAAGCCATGACTACCAAAGCCGCAAGAGGAGGTAGCAGTGCATGGTGGGTGATAGCCGATGGGGTTGTTGCAACCATGGACAAGGAGAGTGGTGTGGGCCACAGTCTTCTCATCATTGGCCAGGCGAAGTTCCTTGAAAACTAGCATGTCGTGGGCCCGGGCAAACATGGAAAGAGGGGTGGAGTTGGCAATGTCATCGGCGGTGTTGGAGAAGTGAGGGTTGAGTCCTGCAAGAGGATAAGGACGAGTTGTGAGTCGGCCACAGGGTGACCAACATCACGGAGTGCGGTGGCTTTGACCTTAAGGCGTTGGCAGTACGAGGAGATAGAGGAGTCCCCTTGTACCATGGAATGAAACTCATTGAGAAGGAAGATGACACGTAGCTGATTATTTGCTTGGAAGAGCCGCTCGATGGCCACCCAGAGATCGTGGGCGGTGGGATCGGTGTCATCCATGGCAAGGTCGAGAACGGAGTCATTGACCGAGCTGAGCAGCTAGCTGTGCACGTAGCACTCGGCAATGTCCCACTGGGGGTCATCGGGGCGAGGTGGAGTGGAGCTATCGATATGGAAGCGAAAGCCGAACTTTCCACATAAAGATTTGAAGAAGAAAACTCACTTGAAATAGTTGGCATTGAGGTCGAGAGAAATGGGAACGTGAGATTTCACGTTGACGGCGGCGTAGAGTGGGGAGAACATTAGTGTAGGGGTGCTCGAGGTATTGTCAAGAGCACCGATGCTCGGAAGGGATCCGGCGATTGGGAGAGTACCGGAACCAAGAGCCGATTCGGTGATCATGGTCAGACGCAGGAGAGAGCGAAAGAGTAGTAGGGCGTGATAAGCTGATAGGAAAGTGTGACTGTTGAGCCGATGGGGACGGGCGGAGGGCTGATGTGGATCAATGCATAGTCGATGAGAGGGTAGGTAGAGTAGGTAGGTCACGGGCGCGAGAGGGTTCACGTTCGTGAAGTGGGGTTTCTTGTCCGTGGACGTGTGGACATAACTGAGTGGGGCTGACCTAAAAAACGGGAGAAGTCGCGGGCGCAAAGAAAAGAAAGTTCGCGTCCGGGAAACAAGAATTCACGTCCGTGGACACGTGGGTGCATTGGAGTGGCGTGGATGCGAGGGGAGAAATTTCGTGTCCAGAAAACAGGTGAGCGTGTTGGAAGAGCAGGAACCCAAAGAGTGTTCTAGCCGATGGAGGGTGGACGGGTCCAGCCGATTGAGGGCGTGAGCGCAGAGGTGCACTGACTTAAGAAAAGGGAAAGATGCGCTGATGCAAGGGGAAACCGAAGGTGGGTCTGGACGAGATGAGAAGGTGGATGAAGGCCGTCTCCTTGTCATGTGGTGGAAGTGGCAAGTAATCGGTGAAGAAGAAGAAGACCGTCTGCGGAGGAGATGATGGGAATAAAAACTGAGATGAAGAAGCAAAGGAAGAATACCAGAGGAGAAGGTCTGCGACGGAGATGAGGCGTCAGTTCACCGACGAGAAGGTTGCTAACGCGTCGGAAATGTTTAAACCTACTCTGATACCATGTAGAAGTTATATACAGTAAGACTAAGACCCTATTTTTAATAAGAGATGTCGGGTCTGTGTAATGGTCAACACTAGCAGCAACCAGCAAGGCAGCAACAACCGGGCAAGGATGCCTCCAGGCGTAGTCTATTCGTCCATCCAGGTCCAATCAAGAAATACTCTCTCTATTTTTAGTTTCCATTCTAGTGCATTGAAAAGTTGAGATGGGGAATGTGTGAAATCAATCAGAGTAAAAAAAAATTGAAGGCATGATTTTGTGATTTGAATGATGAGAATTTAGATCGAGTTAAACCAATCAAATTCAAAATATGAACAGGGAATATGGCAAATCTTTTTTTCTTTAGCCAATCTGGTGAGCTTTCTATTAAGCTCGGTAATTTGCTATGAGTTTTCTATTAAGTTTGTTGAAAAAGAATGAAATTTACAAATTGATATATTTGCTTCTCAAATTAGTATTATGATGTAAAAGCTTTGCGCACTTAGGAGTATATTTGTATGCATGATTAAGTCTTTGATTTGGCTTTTTACTATGTGGACACACCCAAGATAGAAATTATGGGTCTGTTACTGAATAGTGAGTTGATAAGTCATATTCATACTGAGATAAAAGAGTGAGAGTTTGAGGAGAGAGAAAAACGAGCTATTGATTTGTACCCAGTTCCAATCTATTTAACCTTGGTCTAATGCATCAAGCGTGTTGCCGTCATCGGCTGCAGCTGCGTGATACGAATTAAACAGCGAGTGGCGAAGCTGCAGTAGTGCAGTGTGACAATTGGATAGCTGGATCAGACGCTTTTCTGGCGTTCGCTGGTGAAATTTTTTTAAATGTAACTATTATATATTTTAAAAACACATATAATTATACTGTAATTATATTAATATATATACTAATTAGTTATAATGGGTTACACTAGTCCATTTGAAAATTTTTCGCTAAAAAACTTAATAGTTTTTTTAGTAACTTCCTGTTTAATTGGTGTGGAGCAAGCAAACTAAGATTTGATGTGCTAATCTGATAGAGCAATTTCAGAGAGATTAGATGACGAAGCAAACATGAATTATTATCCAGAATTTTTTACTTAACCAAAAACTCAAACAGTATTCCGTGGGAAAATTTGATCTAAAGATGTTTCATGGTGATCTAGCTTGGAGTAACGTGCATGTTTGCAAATTAATTCTCCTTAGATGGAATGATCATCGATCATTATCGCTGCTGTGAGTCTGTTCAGATCATCCTACCACGCTGTAACGCCTAGGACTTTTAGGCCCAACTCGATTTTCGTTCTTGCTTCATAAAAGAAATGATCTCAGTTTTACAATATATCGGGCATCCCATTATAAACAAGTGCTTCTGGCTAGCTAAGCGAGGTGGAACTAAATTGCTGCATGGCTAGCTGCTACGCTACTACTGTTGATCCAGGCCGAAGGCCTGCTGCTCCTGCTGAGCCAACTAGCTCATCGTCGTGGGCCACAGCTAACTTAGCTCTTCTTTCTTTCTTCTTTTTTTTTTCTCTATTATCATGAGGCGTTACACAATCACACTCCAAGAATATCTGGATTTTTCAACCAGATAGGAACGCCATCTATTGTTATCATGTATATACGTACAATTTTCGACGCACATATGCCGTGCTATGGCCACTTCATCAGACTTATCCGACCCGTATGTACGTGTACACAACACATAGTCAATTTAAAAATTGATAATAATAAACTAAAGCTATGCTCTAGACTAAAACTTGATGGTGACATAAGACGAGGATTTATATAGGATCAAACATATTATGTGAGGTAATATCCCACTCAATAGATGAGACTGTTATATGTTAGGCTATATTAAAGTCTAAGTATGGCGAATATACTATCATGTGTTGAGTTGTCGCTTATCTTGAGACCTCTGTCTCCTCTTATATAGGTTAAGGGGTAGGGTTACATTGAATATTATCTAGTCAAATCCGACTAAATCTTTTTGGGATTTATATCTTATCAGATTATAAGTAACGACAATATCGTATCTATAGGATCTCTAAGCACATGGTGTGGCCCATCCCCTGACATCCCAATCGGATAGGGTCTCCCATAGTGATACCTAAATCCATATCTTTTATAGTATCCACCGAGACCTTTATAGTTGAGTTATAGCTTCAATTGTTACTCCTCAATGAAGTAATGCTTCATGCCGAGTGTTTCATCTTCCTTTTTATCTTCCGAGTGCTTTCTTCTTATGATCTCCTGCTGACTACTTGTAGGGAAACTATGAAGGGCTCTGATGAAAAAAGAATAGTGTACATCGAGTAGGTATAACCCTCGACTTTGTGCTTAGTTGAGTAACAACTGGGTAAAGAGTTGGACATGAATTTCCAATAGGATATTACTAAATAAGATATCTGAACCTATTACACAAGTCAGGTGGTAGCGTACCCTAACTAGCAAAGTAGTTGCACGAACTTTGCGTTAACACAAGTCAACTGACGGACATCATAGGGAGTACCCACCTAGTGGAGTAACAGCCAAATAAGGTACTCAAATCTTACATTAATACAAGTCGGTTGGCTGCCCTCATGGGTGTCACGTTTGGAAATTTAGTTAATTTCCAGACTATTTTGTGTATTTAATTACTATACAGGAATCAAACTAGGATAAAAAAATAATAAATTAATATGTAAATCTAAACATAAATAAAGAGTAAATAATTATAGAAGAGTCACTTAGTCCTCACACTATAAGAAAGTAGCAGCAGAAATACGATCTTGGTGTAGCTTCAGCTCTACTCCAAAGGCAAAACTCAACTGGGGTATAAGCATTAGTCCTTTAATTCCATCTTCAACACTCTAGCACTTTGCTTACGAAAGAGAAAAATTATAGCAAGGCTAAGTATCATCACCATACTCAGTAAGCCACTTCAAAGATGTAATCATGTTTAGGGTTTCAACAGAGAGTTATGGCTTTTTGCATAAATTTAGTTGCAAAATGTAAAATAGGAAAACAGTTCATTAATTAAGTCAAGATTAATCTCCACTAAACAACGCTACACCACATTGAACAGGCCTAACCAACCACTTGAATTATATCAGTTCACTATATCAGGTTAATTCAAGAGTAGGACTAATCATGGTAAAGTTTGGTCAATCGTCCATAACCGTGTGTATGGCTATTCGAATAGATTTACATTGGTTAAAGGTATATAACTTTACCCACAAGGAACAATTCTCGGTCATGTAACTATGACAAGCTAGACATGTCAACATGCAAGTAACTGTGACATGACTCTTTCACATAACTCATCCCTAACCATTCACATTACACTTCAGGTTTCATCCCCACCCAAAACCAGGGTGGGCAACCCCTCTTATGCCACGGTGGAACCAAAAGCCGATCAAATCAATACTCAGTTCAACCCAACTCCATCACGCCCACCCTCACCTAGGTGCCTAGTAGCCTAATAGAGGAATGAGTTATACTATAAGTCTAGTTGTTGCCTATTCTGATATGTGGTAAGTACGGAATGCCTCAAAAGAGGTTCCTGTGAACTGATCTTTAATTGTCATGGATGCTACCATCAAAACCATGCACCCATAGCCTTCCATTAGGTCATATTTTAGTTAAGTAATAATTAAGACTAAAGAACCATAACCATATGTCATGAGCTTGTAGTTAATTGAGACATTAAATATGAATAATATGATTGTCCTATTAGTGATCTATTTGAGCTAAGCATACCCTATTTCTAGCTAGGTCAACTTCAGGACCCAAGCTAGTCAAATTATCACCAAGTTATCAAGGAATGATATCAAATAAATATGGTCACAAGCAAGTAGATAAGTAATCCCATATCCCAATGTAATTATTAAAACATGTATTTTATTTGTAAACGGTAAAACAATTTACAAAGTAGGTTCAACATAATCAAGGAGAAATGTGTGACTTGCCTTTCTTCTTCAATTAACATCTGAAACACTCTTCCTTGTGATTGCGATCCTCTAAAACATCGTAAACTACACGCTGGCACACAAAATGTGGAAAAACCCTAACAAAAAAAAGTAAACAGTACATAAAAGTAAACAAATGTGTTGATGTCAATTTTAGATAAATTTTGCAAGTTAAATGGCTCAATTTGGAGTGTGTATGAATTAGTTATGAATTTTAGAACTTTTGAGCCATTTTAACCATTTACAGAAAATCCTATTTGATTTATTGTGCATTAAATGTGAATTATGGCATCAGTGGGGAGGTAGTGCCAACAAGAAAGCCCTACTAGTTGGTGACTCAAAGGCATGGCGTGCGGTGGACCAAGTCCACACGTGGCCTGAATGCACGTCGACCAAGTGGCTGCCACGGTGGCCAACGCACCAAGGTGGAGTTGACATGGTGACATCATGGCACTCATGAGGGTAGCCATGATACGGGCCTTGCGGACAGTCTAAATCTACCCGAGGATAGATCAGATAGCCACGAGCAAGGCTAGGGCTAGGCTCGCCAATAGCCAAAATAGATGGTGATGGCAATAGCCTAAGGTGAAATGGCAATTGGCGGCAAGTGGTGGCATGGATGCTATGGAGGAAGAGGGGAAAAAGGAGGAGGCCTCATCGAGTAAAGACGGCAGAGATACGGGCAAAGAAGTCAGCCAACAGCGAGGAATTGACGGTGGTTGACGTGGGTCTATGGTGGAGGCAGAGTTCCAATGGCCCTCAACATCGAGCAAGTGGTGGCTGAGGTGGGCTGCAACTTGGGGAATGTGGCAAAGGGGTTAGGGGAGCTTGAGGTGGCCAAAAAATGACAGAGGAGGAAGGTTGGAGGTCGGCGGTGAGTGCAAACTCACCTCACTCAGTGCCAAACTGGTTCTAGCACAACTTGGCTTTGTGGAGGTGGTGGTTGAGATGCCTCTCGACGCAGCAAAGCTGAAGGTGGTGACGACGTGGCTAGGCATAGGCTAGGAACAGTGGGGAGCGATGGCCGAAGTGAGGCAATCTGCAACAGAGCTTGCTATTGGTGGTGGTGGGGTGATTTGGGGCACAAGGGAGATCAAAGATTGAGGAAAAATGAGAGAGGGGGTGTTAACGCCAAAATCTGGACGATCAGATGGCGCTAAAGCCGATCGGCTGGGAGATCCGATAGGGCTAAAGCCGATCGCCTGAGAGGTCTGATGAAGGGTTTAATGCAGTCATCGGCCGATGGAGATATTGAGACAAAGCCGATGGAGAACTGTAGAAAAGCCGATCAGATTAGTAGAAGATTGGATCGGCTTGAAAACAGTGGATTGTCCAATCGGGATCAGGTCCGAGAAGCCCGAGGGAAGGAAGGAGAAGGATCGGCTTGACTAAAAAAAGGCCCGATAGCTACAGTGGAGAAGCCGATCAGGTTGCAGCAAAGAAAGACTCGGTTACAAATTGGAAGATTATTTAGATGAAACCGGGTTTGGGAAAGAGCTATGGATTCCACGGTAGGATGCTTATTTTTGTAAATTATAACCTTACTCAATTAGGGAGGTTTAGCTGGTTAGTTAACTTCTTTAGGAATATTTTCCTTTGTTCTTACTAGGAAATAATGTTCGATGGTCGTAGACGCGTCGGACTCTGTCTGTAAATGTAGGGTATAAATATAGACCCCCTGGAAACATGTAAGATATCTCTCGATCATATACAAATTTGGCGCATCGCCACCCTAGTTCATCTAGGTTTTACCGGCGGGTTCTGGCTCTCGACGCAGGGCTGCATCGGTTAAGTCCCGCCACCATCCCGATATGTCCTGCTCTGTCTGAGGCTGCATCGGTTAGGTCCGACCTCTTAGGTCGATCGGATGTATCGCATCACGTCCATGCTGGACCTATTGGCCCGTTAAGCTCCCTCTGCCGTCGTCAGTTTCGTGCTGCATCGGTTAGGTTTGACCTATGGGGCTGCCGACGGTAGATCGAGCTTCAGGCCTATAGGTTTCTGCACGGCGTATCATCGGAGTGCTAGTCGATGAGTTATCCATGCTCTATGCTTCAGGCCCAATACATCGGCCCCTCGGTCGATACGCATCAGCCTTTAGAGGCGTCCCACGACGCGTAACGCCAAATGTATCAGTCCCCCAGCCGATACGTACCCGCCTTCAGAGAGGCGTCTCTCATCGGCTCAGCTAGCCGATGGGTTCGCTCCAGTCATTGCTACGACATAGCCGATCCGGCGTACTCCGTATCATCGCCGCTGGCCTCGGCCTCGTACTATCTCGGTTAGGTCCGATCTTCGAGGTTCGGTGTTTATGGCATTGCCACGACGGGTGATGGGTCTCGTGCTGTCGTATCCGGAGTGGCATCGGCTTTGCAGCCCGTACCTTCTTGCGCTAATCATTGTCTAGGCCGCATGCGCCTTCATCGGTTTTTCGAGCCGATGAATCACTGTTCGGCTGTTCGGAGGGATCACGTGCGTCTCGCCATCCTCTGAGCTCACCCTGGTTCCTCCATCGGCTCTACGGTCGATCGCTCGTCGACACCTGCCCACATCAGCTCCCCAGCCGATCGAACAACATCCCGAACATATCGGCAGCCAGCCGATAGCGAGCGCCTATATCGGATTTGCTCGTCTCACTTTCTTGTTAATTGCAGGGTCAAATTGACTGGCACGCCCGCGAACCTCGATGCTTAAGGACCTGCACTGGAGATAAGCAGACCTCCCAGGCCTTCGCGTGACCGAGCCGCCGTCCCTCTCCGGTTACGGGATTTTTTGGCGGTGAACAGGGGGGACGGGGAGGTGTTTTATAACCTCTGGAAGGAATGATCATGGTCGAGTGAGGCGGGTTTAGGGCGGGAGTAGGCGCGATCGTCATGGCAACACAGGGTGTAGCGGCGTCGGATTCCGCTAGGAAAGTGGGGGAAAGAAGGAGGACATGGAGTCAACCATGTCCATGCCGTTTAAACAAGAGGGGAGAGTGAAAGGTATAGCATTGAACGGTAGTGGTAGCCAGCTTCCCACCGACTTTCTCGGCTGGAGGTAGGAGACAAATACAGTAGGTGGGCTCGGATCCCACCTTTGGTGAGATGGTGCATCGAGCTGGGCCATGACCTGGTGCGGGGAGGTAGGCCGATGGGCAAAGCTAGGCCATGTTGTAGGCTACGGTGGTAAGGATAGGAGAAGGAGGAGCGGGCTAGTAGAGAAAAGGGAGATGGGATGGCCCAAGAGAAAGAGAAAAGGAAGGAGGAGGAAGATGTCACGTGGGCCAATGGGAAAGGGAGGAGAAGGATTAGGCTGGAAATAGCCTAGAAGTTTTAATTATGTTTTTTTAATTAATTATTGAAATGAACTTGGTGATATTAAAATTAGATCTTGAGATTTAAAAATTTTAGGAAAATTTTAGAGAGTATTTTAGGGTGTGGAAAATACAAGAAAAATATTTCCAGCCATGATTTATTAAGAGAATTTTATTTCCCATATTTACTTCATTTTTAATTACTTTACATATTAATATAAATTCTATAAATAAATTATTAAATAATTTTTAAATCTTTAAAAGAAAATTAAGGCATGACAATGGGGTATGCATACCTAGCAGAGTTGTGGTCGAATAAGGTATCGAATCTTATATTAACACAAGTCGGCTGGTGGCTCTCATGAGACATACTCACCCAGTGAACTGGTATTTGAGTTATAACTGGCACAAGTACTCAGCTAGCGGCCTCGAGTGGTTATTTCGACTGGTCAATTCTCTGAGCGTAGGTCATGAACCTAAGTTCCTATTACACACATGATGAGTAGTATGTTATGTAAAAAAATAACCACTCGACAAAAATATAAGTATTTTTTAATATATGTAAAATTATGTTTTTTCTCTTAGTAATTTTAATTTTCCTGAGTATATATTTAAATACATGTGTTTTTCCCAACTAGTCATATCTCCTGAGCTTCGAAAGTTGGCTGATGTCTTTTTCCCATACATGTGTTTTGGTTGGTTGACTTAAGTTTGTCTTTCATGAAACAGAGTTTCACATATTAAAATATATGCTACTCAACTACTTTTGCAATAACAGAATGTACAACAGTTGTATTTATTAGGTGTCCTGGCTTATTGCTAACTTAGATTACCAACTAAATAGTAGGTTGATAACAAAATAAGCCACTAGGATAAAAACATCAAACATACAGAGGTGGAAATAAAAAATGACTTAACTATGTCGAAAACGATGGTGGCATTCTTATGCTTAAGCCGGTAAGCCGCAGGTGTACCATCACATCAACAATTAACAGCGGTTCAGGAGTTCTGCGTCAAGGATCCCCGAGGAACGCTTCGTGCGCTCCACGTAGTTCATTGCCTTGTACACCACCGACATATTCCCGATTCGGCAGGCAATCATGTGGTGCAGGATGCCCGTGGCGACCACCGCCTCCTCCATGGAGCCGGACGCGACAGTGGCTGCGGACGCGAACCGGCGGGAGTGACCAAGCAGGCCCTCGGCGGTTCTCGTGGCCCTCAGTTAGCTCGCGCGTGGATGCACGTGCAGGTCTCCTGGTTGACGTCGATTCATCCATCATACGTGCGTGCTGTACGTGCATGTAACTTTGTTTGCTTGGTCCGGTGGTGCATGTACTCGATTGGCGGGGAACCAGTCTTTACTTATCGTGCTCCGGTGGCCGCGATATCTTGCGGCCCCGAGCAGTCGGCGGCTTGCGTGATCGGGACAGCCGGCACGGCTGAGTCGGCGGCTCCTTGCCGGCACCCCTCGGAGACTCGGACAGGATTCTCACAAAGCGGACCGCGGAACATGCATGCAAACAAATTATCTGATTAGTAAATGTTAACGTCAAGATTTGAAAAGCACAACTAAAGATTGAAAAAAAATCGGCTGAAATAAAAGAAGATCCGAGTTGCTATAGGGAAAAGTCGATCGTATAAAGTAAGAAGAGATTTGATATTAGAATAGAAGATTATTCAAATGAGATCGAATTTAAGGAGAAGCTGTAATACTTACGGTACGGTATTTTATCTATATAAATCATATCTAAAATAGGAAGTTTTAATTAGTTTAGTTAACTTTCTCAGAGTCCTTTTATATTTTTAGGAGACAACGTCTGATGGTTGTTGTAACCGCGTTGGATTGTGTAATACCAGAGTATAAATATAGACCCCTGAATACTTATAAATAATCAACACATCATTCGATCAATACAACTTCGGCGTATCATCACCCTAGTTTATCTAGGTTTTACCAGTGGGGTCTGGCTCTCAACGCGGGGCTGCATCGGTTAAATTCGATCTTCGGTGTAGAGGTAAGTTCTACCACTATACCAATATGTCTCGCTCTGTCTAAAACTGCATCGGTTATATTCAACCTCTTAGGCTGATCGAATGTATCATATCACATTTGTGTAGGGTCTATCGGCCTATCAAGCTCTCTCCGCCGTCGTCGGTCTCGTGCTGCATTGGTTAGATTCGACCTACGAGGTTGCCAATGATAAATTGAGTTTTAGGCCTATAGCTCTCTATACAGCGTTTTATCGTAGTGTTAGCCAATGAGTTACCTATACATTAAACAACATGCCCAGCGAATCGGCTCCTCGGCCAATACGCACCAGTGTTTAGAGACTCCCCTCGAGCGTCACTCCAAGTGCACCGACCTTCCAGCCAATGCGTGCCTATCTTCAGAGAGACGTCCTCTCATCGGCTCAGCTAGTCAATGGGTTCGCTTCACTCTTGTCATATCTAGAGCGGCATCAGCTTTGCAGCCGGTGTCTTTTATACGATTCCTTGTCACTTCACATATGTCTTCATCAGCTTTTCAGCCGATGAACGACCGCTACAGCTTCTATCGACTCTTAGGAGGGATACTGCGCGCTTTGTTTTTAATACCCTTCGGTGTCTCCATCGGCTCTGCGGCCAATGGATCAAGATTTCACTTTCACCACACTCGGAGCCATCATATCCTTTGTTGGCATCTGTCTACGTCTTCATCGGCTCTCTAGCCGATGGAAAAGCGTCCTGATCCCTATTGGCGACCAGCTGATAGCAGGAGCCATCCGAACGTGATTGATGACCACTTCGATCCTATCGGTAACCAGCTGATAGCGAGAGCTCATATCAGCCCATCGTTTGACTGACTTGTTTGCCTCACCTCTTTGTCAATTGCAGGGATAAATTGACTAGCATACCCACACCCGTACCTTTGCACTAGAGCCGAGCGAACCTCGAGCCATGGAGAGAAGCCAATCGGCCTGCATTGGAGCTAAGCAGACCTTCCAGGAGTTAGAGTGGTCGCCCGAGACATTTTCAACGTAACCAGTAGCATGTTAACGTCAAAATTTGGTAAGCCTATGAATGAATTGGAAAGACGATCGGTTTAGTAAAGAAGAGTCCGATTACTATAGGGAAGAAGCTGATCGAACGAAGTGAGGAAGAATTCGGTCTAATTATAGAAGACTATCCAAATGAGCCTAAGTTTGAAGAGCAATCGTGAAACTCACGAATCGTATCTTATATTGATATGAAAGTTTAGTTAGTTCAGTTTACGTCCTTAGAGATATTTTCTTTTTATATTTTTAGGAAATAACATCCGATGGTTATTATAACCGCGTCGGACTCTGTAATACTAGGGTATAAATATAGACCCCTTAGAAGGATGTAAATCATCATTCGATCAATACAACTTTGGCGCATTGTCATCCTAGCTCGTATAGGTTTTTACCAGCGGGTTCTAGCTCTCAACGCGAGACTGCATCAGTTAAGTTTAATCTTCGATGAAGGGATAAGTCCCGCCACTATCCCGGTATATCTTGCTCTGTCTAAGGTTGCATCAGTTAGTTTCAACCTTTTAGTCAGATCGAGTGTACCGAATCACGTCCATGGGAGGTCTATCGGTTTACCAAGCTCTGTTTACCGTCGTCGGTCCCATGCTACATCGATTAGGTTTGAGCCATAAGCCTGTAGGTCTCTGTCCGATGTTTCATCAGAGTGGTTAACCAATGAGTTATCCATACCTTGAGCAATACACCCAACTTATTGGCTCCTCGATCGATACGCAACCGTCTTCAGAAGACTTCCATCGACCGTCATGCCTAGTGCATCGGCCATCTGGTTGATACACGCATACTTTCAGAGATGTCTTCTTATCATACGCTCTGCTCTGTCTAAGGCTGTATTGGTTAGGTTTGATCTCTTTGTTGGATCGAGCGTACCTCATCTCATCCATGTGAGGCACGCCGATGCGTCAGTCTCCCTCCTCCGTCCACGGTTTCATGCTGCATCGGTTAAATTTGACCTACAAGATCGGCGGTAGTGCTTCGAGCTGGTGCGCCAGCGGGTCTTCGCGCAGTGTCTCATTGGAGTGAGTAGCCGACGAGTTATCCTCAACACAAGCCCCACATCCATCTCACATATCGTCTAATGATCGACCCTCTAGAGGTCGATTCGGACATGTTGGACGCTTCCTGGTACTGTCTCGGTTTATTCCAATCTTCCAGGACTTGCGTCAGACGTGGCCGGTGTCGAGATCTAGTGGCTCTTATTCCCCATCGGCTCATGCGGCTGATGGGTTTAGGTGTAGGCCTGTGTCAGACGTTCGGCCGGTAAGTAGCCAATGACCTCGCATCTTTCCTCCCACGACGTTACGTTCGGTCTAAGCCTCCGTCGTCTCCGTGTCGTTAGTCCCCGGCCTCATACTGTCTTAGTTCAGTCCGATCTATCAAGGCTGGTCCTAACGGCGCCGTTACCGTGGTCGTTGGCCCTCGTGACTTCGCGAGGGATCGGGCCCCACTCCACGCTTCGGATGCCACAGAGCATCATCGACTCTTTGGCCCATAGGTCCTCTAATCCATTCCACGCGTCTATCTCTCATGGCTCTATCGGGTATTCAGCCGATGCTCGAGCGCTATAGCTTCCGTCGGTAACCAGAAGGGATCCCGCGTGTTTTGCTATCCTTTGAATACCCTTTTGTGTCCCCATCGTCTCTACGGCCGATGGATCAGGATCTCTCTTTCACTACACCCGGAGCCATCACATCCTTCGTCGACATCTACCTATGCCTTCATCAGTTCCCTAGCCGATGGAAGAGCGTTCCAATCCCTATCGGTGACCAGCCGATAGCAGGAGCCATCCGAGCATGGCTGATGATCAACTCGATCCTATCGGCGGCCAGCTGATAGCGAGAGCTCGTATCGGTCTATCGTTCGACTGACCCGTTCGCCTCACCTCCTTGTCAATTGCAGGGTCAAATTGACTGGCACGCCCTCAGACTTTAAAGCTTAAGGACCTGCATTGAAGTTAAGTAAATCTTCTAGGTCTTTATGTGACTGAGCCACCGTCTTTCTCCAGTCGGACCTCCGTTTAGCCTGATCGGACCTTCCTCGCGAGGTTTGGCGATGAGCACACTCTTTGGCACGCCCGGTAGTACCAAAGATTTCATTCATCGGCTAGTAAAATTTAAACATTTCATTCATCGGCTGGTAAAACTTGAATATTTTATGCATCGGCTGGTAAAACTTGAAAATCATTCATCGACTGGTGTGACACAATTTCATTCATCGATCAGCAGGGTTGTACAATCACCTAATTAGAAGTCAGAATTTTTACTTATCAACTCGAGGGGCATCTTTTTTGTCAATATGTCTAGAGAAGAGATTAATACCAAGGCACATTCATCCGAAGAAGGAGCCAATGAGGATATTATAATTCCAGTAACCATGAGTGATCTAAATGAAGAACAAAGACAGCAGATAGAGCAGAACGTGGACAACTTTTAAAAGCTCTGTTTGGAGTCCTTTAGTATGACTAGACAAGGGCCAATTCAAAAGTCACAGTTGCCAAAACATATTTCGATGAGAGAATTAGGCCATTCATCACCTATGAATCCTCCGAAGCCGTTGCAAGAGATGATCAACGAAACATTTTATCAAGCAGTCATCGATCCATTGGAAGTGTGGATGGATACACTACAAAGTCTGATCAAGAAGATGATAAAAGAATTATCAGCTCAAAGGCCCGATCAAGATCATGTATTTTTACCGATAGAGACGAAGCTGCCTCAAGAAACTTGTGAAACAAAGAGAAACCTATCAGCAAATATATATCCACCAACAAAAAACCGATTCGGGGGGTAACGGCATGAGATACTTCTAGAATACTATCAAGATAATTATTGTGAAAGATATCGACATGACTATCTAGGTGACAATCCCGACTTATATTCTTATCATGGAGAGTATCTCAGACAGAATTGGGTACTATATCTACCTCCGTGTGTCAGAGAGACAACCTAAGGAAAAAGGATTGGTCATGTGGTGAAAGAGCAATTTGGTATTAAGCCCAAAGATCAAACATTTATGTATCGTCAAATGGTTTGATAGAGTTCCGTTGTCAAAGTTCTTAGGATAAGATAGCGTATCTACAGTGGAACATATCAGCCGATTCTTAGCCCAATGTGAGGAAGCATCGGTTGAGAAAGCCATAAGAGTTTGTTTCTTTCTGTTGTCCCTATCTTGATTGGCCTTCACATGGTTCTCTTCGTTGTCTTCCAACTCAATTAAGGGTTGGGTCTATCTAGAAAAGCAATTTCATAAATATTTCTTTGTTGAGATTAAGAAGATAAAGACTGTCAGATTTGACATCGGTTAGATAGATGCCTGATGAGTTAGTTCCGGAGTACATCCAACATTTCTAGGATATTAAAAGTCGATGTTATAGTCTTATGCTAATGAGTAATTAGCTGATTTGACCTTCTAAGAATTATCGAGTCGTATCAGACGGAAGTTTTTTTTCTAAGAGTTTAGCAGTTTAGCATATCTGATACATATGGTTTTGGTTTATAAAAATCGATTAAAAAAAGAGAGGAAATTTTAGAGCCATGAAAGGCTGAGAAAGAAAATTTTAAAGCATGATTCTTCATAGGGCAATTTAATGTATATTTTTCTTTTACCTGTAGAACGCATGTGCGTGTGCATGTAGATGAGTCGCAGAAGCCAGTCTAGCCTCGCGGGTGCCAGCATATGCCGCGTGGATCCTGACGTGGACGTGGCCGATCCACGACTCGAATTGCACCGAGTGGGGGTAGCGCTTCGTCTTGTGCGGCGGTGGCTCAGCAGTTGGAGCGCCTCGGCCGCCGGCGGTAAATGTAGACAAGAAAACAGCCTCAATATGTAATTAGAAAGTAATCTAATAAACAATAACAGTTTGGAACGACAAACCTAACGATGTCGGACATTGGTGACATCGAACTCATCGAGATTATTCTCAGTTAGCTCTAGCTAGCGTGTCAACTGTCAATTTTGAAAATCAGCAATAGTAAACTAGGGCTATATACGTGTTAACGCTAAAATTGGAAAAAAATCGGTTTCAATAAATAAGAGTCCGGTTGCTACAGTGAGAAAGCCGATCGAATAAAATAGGAAAAAATTCGGTCTAAGATTAGAAGGCTATCCAAATGAGACCGAGTTTGAGAAGCAGCTATGGAATTCATGACAGAGTATTCTATCATATCTTATATGGATAAGAAAATTTAGTTAGTTTGGTTAATTTTCTTAGAGATATTTTTCTTTATCTTTATTAGAAAATAACGTCCGATGGTTATTGTAAACACGTCGGACTTTGAAAACCCATGGTATAAATATAGACCCCTGAAAATATGTAAAATATCTTTTGATCAATACAACTTCGACGTATCGCCACCCTAATCTATATGGGTTTTTATCGGTGGGGTCTACCTCTCGATGCGAGACTGCATCAGTTAAGTTCGATCTCCGGTGAAGGGATAAGTCCTGCCACTATCTTGATATGTCTCGCTCTGTCTAAGGCTTTATCAATTAGGTTCGACCTGTTAGGTCGATCGGATGTATCGCATTACATCTGTGTAGGATCTATGAGTCTATCAAGCTCTCTTCGCCATCGTCGGTCTCGTGTTGCATCGGTTGGGTTCAACCTACGAGGCTAACGGTAGAATGAACTTTAGGCTTATAGGTCTCTGTACAGTATTTCATCGAAGTGTTAGCCGATGAGTTATCTATACGTTGAGCATCACGCCTAGCGTATTGGCTCCTCGGCTGATACGCACCAGTGTTCAGATACTTTCCTTGAGCGCCGCGTATCGGCCTTCTAGCCGATGCGCTCCTGTCTTCAGAGAGATGTCTACTCATCGGCTCAGCTAGTCGATGGTTTCGCTTCACCCTTACTTCAGCCCATTCGATTCGGTGTCCATTGTCCCGTTATTGTTGACCTCGATCTCTTACTATATCGGTTAGGTCCGATCTTCGAGATTCAACGCTAGCGGCGTCGTCACAGTGGGCGACAGGTTTCATGCTACCATCTCCGGAGCAGCATCGGCTTTGCAGCCGGTGCCTTTTATATGATTCCTTACCAGCTCGCATATGCTTTCATCGGCTTTTCAGCTGATGAACGACCGCAATAGGTTCCGTCGACTACTAGGAGGAATCCTGCGCGCCTTGCTATTCTCTGAGTACACTCCTGTGCCTTCATCGACTCTACGGCTAATGGATCAGGGTCTCGCGTTCGCTACACCCGGAGTCATCATATCCTTTATCGACATCCGTCTGCACCTTCATCGGCTCCCCAGCCGATAGAAGAGCGTTCTGATTTCTATCGACTATCAGCCGATAGCAGGAGTCATCCGGACACAGCCGATGACTAACTCGATCCTATCGGCAGCCAGCCGATAGCGAGGGCTCATATCGGCCTATCGTTCGACTGACCCATTTGCCTTACCTCCTTATCAATTGCAGAGTCAAATTGACTGGCACGCCCGCACCCGCACCGTCATACCAGAGCCGACCGAAACCCATGGCCCTCGACGCACGTACCTCGAGCCACGGAGAGAAACCGATCGGCCTGCATTGGAGCTAAGCAGACCTCTCAGACATCGGTGTGTTCGTGCCAGGCGCGCGGGATTCCAGCACGAACAGCACCAAACCTAAAGCTTTGATGGTGTGATTTATAGAAGTTCAGACTCTCAATATAAAATAATACCCTACTTCTATATAAGATTGCCCTATGTTAGACTTTATGTATGACGAATATGTCACCATGTGTCGAATTGTCCCTTTCTTGAAACTCATGTCTCTTTTATAGGTTAAGAGATAGAGTTACATGAAATATTATCTAGTTGATTGAATATTACTATTCTATCTATTAAAAATATCCAATATCCTTGAGATCTATATCTTATTCTGAGATTTCCTATTTCTTCGATTACAAGTAATGACACCATATCTATAGGATCTTTAAGCCTTTGGTTCAGCCCACCTCATGATAGGCCACATGGTGGTATCTAGTATCTATATCCTCTACACATGTTTATAGGTATAACCACAGGGATCAGCTCTGATATTATTTGTAACGCTTATGCCCGAAAACAGTTTTTATGCTCAACTTAATTTGTTGAATTATACTAAATTGTAAGACACTATGCTTTCGTCTACAAAATCTAATTATTTTTATTGTTTTTGCATTTTTTTTCCTGAAACTGTGATATTGTGTCGTATTACCCTTAGATAAGATTTACCTCAATTTCAAAGGATGTGGCTAACATCTGAGTAATTACCTTTACCTCCTTTTTTTTTGAAAAAAAGAATCTATGGTAACAGAGTGTGTTGCCCTATCACCCTTAGAAAAGAGTTGGTGTTAGGCCTGAAAGACTGGTGTAAGATCCCCTATTATTTGATTTAGAATAGATTGATCCAGGAGTAGGAGTATGGAATAGATTTGTTACTACCACATGCAGCCTAGATAATCACTCATAAAGCTCTAGCCTTAGCTGTCAATTAGCTGTGCTCCTTGTGGCTCTTAGAACTTTAAAGGCCCTTTTTTTTTTGCTAGCATTTTCCTTCTTGGTTGATAGAGCAAGATGGATAGCAGTATGATTCGGATCCGCCTACCCATTTAAGATTGCAATAGGTTAGGAAGGATCTTGATAGAGTAATTGCATTTATGATAACTCGTTTGGTACGATGTGCTTGTAAACTGGGGATGAAATAGATACCTAGAATTGATAACAATGACAATATAGGTCTCCCAGATTTGATTGGCATGCCCTTCTATGAGGAGTGCTGTAATATAGATTGGAGTACATAACCTTTAGAAGGATAAGCAGGTGCTAGTAGATAGATGGTCACTCCCTTTATTCACAGTATATGCTACAAGGAATGCATGATTTCAAACTTTCCAAAAGTCTAACATGAAGGAAAATATTTGTATAATATGATGCATTTGAATTTTTTTTTAAATATATCTTTTCCTAATGTTTTTCTTTTCAACAATGCAGCCCACAAGTAATGATCAAGCTATTCCCATGGGAGATTATGCCAAATATCCAAGGTAGCATATATTTGTGAATTAGGAGTGTGCCTTATCAGAAAGATGGATGGAAGAGTATCTTGATCGCTCAAAGAGATGGGGCTGTATGGATTTTCTACTGAACCAAAACTTCGCTCTCTCTTTTTTTTTAAAAAAAATTGGAGTGCAAAGAATTTGGAATGGATGAAGGTAGAGCTGAAGGTAACGCTGGAATAGATGATGGCAAAATCGTAGTTCACTCAGCACACCAAAAAAAAATTCTTTTGTTTCAGGTAAAAAGATCACTGATCTGGAACTTGCTAGAGCTTACAAAAGTATAGAGGAAATACAAGAGGTACTACATTTCTAAGCAATTAAATGTATCGTTTTTTTCTTGCAATGCTGGGTGAGTATATCCAGTGGGTTATTTGAAATCAGTGGAACAGAAATGCCTTGTGTTAGACTTGGTACACATATGACTCTTAAAGTGCTTGTAGTTCATGGGGCGCAGTAAGCTGAACCTGATCAGATATGTTTCTGAAGGTAGTTCAGTAACCTTGCAAAGGGAACAAAGATGCTTGATGTTCTGATAACTTCATTTTTATAAGTCAGACATGGGAGTTATAGATGATATATTTGCTGGGTCTTGGAACTATGGAATGACAATTGAAGGTTCTGATGATGTAGAGTAAGATGATCAGGAATTGATAGTTAGTTGAATGTTGGCCTGCACATTTTACTTGGAATGACTGTACCTATGCTGCATCTGTAGTAATCATGGCAAAATAGCCGGGAGTTACTGATTTTCAATAGAACAGGATGGCATGTAAATTGGAAGGACCTTGGTGAAAATAAATTTTTTATTGACTTAATTGGTGAAAATAATTAGAAGTCAGGAGTAAAAACTGACATATCCTGGGATTTGGCAAGAGGTGTAATGCAAACTAGTAACAGATACATCATGGATGATAACATGAGCCATAGAAGAGTGGATGTAGGTATCAGAGGTTTTTTTTTTGAAACAATGATACCGCAACAATGTTTTTTTTTCTAACTAGTTGAACATTAAGACATGCGAAACTGAACAATAGGGTTTTTTTTAAGGATTAAAAGTGCACTTGATTCACACTGTACGATGGAAGTGATGAAACCATCAGTCTGTACAGAGATGTGGGTAATGACTTACGAAGAGAATCCATAAAAGGTGTACATGGACGAGGAACTATGGTGTATATATGTAGTTACTACTCTATGTTGGTGACTTTTTAAGACATGGGCAGACAGGGGGCTTGAGCATAAGATTTCCACTGATCACATTTCTTCTTTTCTTATATTGTGATTCTCTGGCAGTAGTGGAAGGGCTTACTGAGGACGGAAGAAAGCAAAATGATGGGTTTGGTATACGGAAAACTCGTAAAGCCGTCTGAAACCTCAAGGAAGCACATGAAGCTATCGAGTGGAGCTGAATATGACTAGATCTATAGCTGGGTAGATATTTATCTTTCATGGTGAGTCATTTTTCTTTGCGTGTGTGTGTGTGTGTAAAGAATTTCACTGTATACCTCATATCAATGGTACTACTGTCATATGACAGGGTAAAAGTGGAATTGGGTAGATGATGGTATCATTCTGTATAAATCGACAGAGTACTAAGATTTTTTTTTCTCCTAAGTAACAAGATATAAATATGCAATATAATGTGCCAAGGATTTTGAAAAAAATGCTAGGGAAACAAGAGTAGGATTAAGTTCTATATGCGAAAATTTTTACTTGTATGGTCAGGTTCAATGTTCAGATGAATAAGTGATAGGTCGTTTTCGAGAAAAATGAATAAGTGATATAGGCTTAGCTGTTGGCTCGAACTTTAAATGTGCACAACAAAGATATGACTTTCTTGTATCAACAAACAAACTGAAGGATGAGTGACGGAGATAGAATTGTGAGGTGTCATACAGCGAACTAATCTTCTGTTGAAATTGATGTTTGGTGAATTGCATTTTACAGAATTCTCTCTTGGTCACACCTGCTATCTAAGTGAAGAGGTTGGAAGATCAGGCTATGCATTTGAAGATTTATAGATTTGTTCACTAAGATCAGTGGCCATGACATCTCAGCAAGAAAAGAAAGTGTTATAGAAGCTCCTTTCAGATCTGAGTGTGCTATTCTGAAATTTAATGGCCCAAATGATTATGTCGAAGATGGCTGCTCCTTCCAATGAAACAGAACTAAAGCACAAGACCATCCTTATTGATTGGTCTAGATAACTACAGATGAAATGTTTACTAGATCTTTAGACTATTGAATGACATCAAATATTTTTAGATCACCGAGTTAAGCGATCAGGAATGAGTTGCAAGTTGAATGTTGATGTGGACTTATCTCTTTTTTTTTCCCACAGAATCTGAACATTTTACTGGTGTGAGCCCAGCACTGCATTCAGAACAGTCATACTAGTGTACAGCAAGGTGTGGTTCGGAAGAATTTGTTCAAATATGCACTCGAAGAACCTTGTGATGACCATGGATAGGAATGATCCAAGGATAGGAATAGGAGAACTAAAGATATCTAGTAGAGGAAGTGATTTGACTGAAAGTCTGATAATTGCAACATATGGAGAACTAGATGGAAGGCCTATAAGTTTGGATTCAGCCATTAAAGAATTTGGGTCCAGAAATTATTTTGGGGTTGCTTCCCTATAAGTTTGGATTCTGCTATAGCTTTTTTTTTTTTTGAAAACATAGAAGTGATATGTGATTAGCACAGTAGCTGAACACCAAAACGGTTTTGAGAGTTGTGTACATTACTCAATGGGAATACATCGAGCTTTGTAGAAATCATGGAATTTCGTTGTTAGATAAATCAGTATCGAAAGGCAGTCCTATGAATTACTACTACATAATTATTTTGGTTGCTCATGTATCAATGCTAGAAGTACTTAAGTAGAACTAGTAAAGATCTGAAATTTGGAAAGATAGGTACTAGTTGATTCTCTACCCGAAGAAAACTTCATGCACAGAAGGAAGAACTAGGAGTAATGCAAGATATGGTACTACACACATTTATGTTAGCTTAGGCCTACAAACTAATCCAACCATGCGTTTTTAGACTGGAAAGTTGCCTGAGAATAAAACATAAAGGCTCCTATAAACTGCAAGAATTTTACAGGATTGGAGGATCTTTCTGTACGCTTGAAAATTTATAATGCCCATGACTCAAAAATGGTTTTAGTCTCAATTCAATTTCGTAGACCACACCTATTCTATAATACACTGTGCTTTCATAGTCGCTTCACGTAAAAAATTCAAACACGGTGTTACAACCCATTGGGTATCCATTCTTATAAACAGTCTGCTTTTAGCTAGCTAAGCGAGGTGGGACTAAAGTGCTGCATGGCTAACTGCCGCTGCTCGCTGCTGCGCAACTACTGCTGATGCTGCCTGCTTAGCCCAAGGCCGAACGCTTGCTGCTCCTGCTGTGAGCCAACTAGCTCATCATCATGAGCCACAGCTTAGCTTAGCTCTTCTTTCTTTCTTTTTTTATCCCATTTATCGTAGGGCGTTACACGCGCGCACTGCCCCTCGCTAGTCTTCTACCGTCTATTAATTCACTACCCCGCCGGCTTGCCTCACGCCTCAGAGGAAGACAGTGCTACCCGTCCATCTCCATCTGTAGGCCCTCGCGCGCTGCACCGGCCGATCGTCTTCCTTGATCCTGCACCGGTCTCCCACGTGCGAAGAATCTAACGACGTCAGGCCACAGGATAAGGGCTTTTGAAGGAGATTTGCTTTGATATTACAACTAGACACGTGTCATTTAGAGGGGTTAAGTCCTTTGAATAAGCGAAGGACTGGCATGTGCATTGTGGCCTTGTGGGCCCAAAAAGGCTAATGGGCGCTGTTCACCGCGCGAAGGTCGGCTTCCTTTTTTTGACCCATCTAAAACAAGCTTTACGTTTCAACCATCTCCTTTTTTTTTTTGGCAAATATGTGAGCTCGATGCATCAAGATGTCCGAGTCCGATTCAGCGGCTGGATCGAAAATCTTCATACACACAAAATTTCGACCACAAAACTTTATACTAGCAAAAACTTTCGGTTACAAAAACTGTATACACGCAAACTTTTGATTAAAAAACTTCATACACACAAACTTTCGACCACAAAACTTTTCATACGCAGAAAAATTCCATATGTATAAACTTTGTACAGTGAAACTTTCAATCTAGGAACTTTGTGCACATGAATTTTCAAACAAATTCAAAAAACTAAGACTCTCCACTCAAAATCATGTACTTTCAAACAGTGGTGAGATCTGATAGGAAAAAATGTGTAGGGATGAAGAATTGCCAGAGGTCTTACCGGAGAGAAAAACCAAGGGGGTGCTCCCTTCTCTTTAGGGAGGAGGAAGATGCTCTCAAGATCTCCATTGCTTTGCTAAAGAGGAGAAAGAAGGAGGCGCTACCGTCTCCTTTAGGAGTAGAAAGAAGCTCCTAGGCCACCGTCTCCTTTGGGAGTAGAAAGAAGTTCCTAGGATCTCCGTTGCCTCGTCGAAGAAGAGGAAGAAGGGGCCAACACATCCATCTCGCACTCTTGCCAGGGAGTAGGTAAGAAAAGCGGTGGGCTCATCGGAGGAGGAAGGGGGAGCAACAAGAATGAGAATCATCACAGCTTGTTGTCATGGTACGTGAGATAGATGTACTAGGAGAAAAGACAAGGGGTAGGGAGAAACTATGGGTGGATAAGATTTTGCCAATTTTGTCGTTTTCTTATTTGTGCATACTAATGACATGTGAACATTTAGGTAATAGACCGACCCTTGTCGGTTAGAGCATAGGAGCGGAGGCAAAGAGAGAGATTTGCTTAGTGTTTGGATTCTTACCCTTTTTTATTTTGAAAACTCATGTAGTTATTTATGTAGAGGGGTTTAGAAGCATATTACATGAGTGATTACAATGCTTATAGCACAAATAATTGGGATATAAGCAGATTTGCAAAGAAGCCCCTTGAGAATGGGAATAATACACTTTTACTCAACAATTTGTAGAAAAGGACATAAAAAGAATAGAAAAAACAATAAAGTCCTGCATTTTTAGGCTAATCCTAGCCGTTTGGAGGACTTTTAACTATTTGCCATGTGCACTCTCAAATGCCACCCTACCAAATGACTTTGTTTTTTTGCTATTGAGTTTCCACACTCGAACTTTCCCATGACTCATCCCATTTTGGACACAGCTAGTTGCCAAATCATAGGGCAACATGATACCAAATACAAAATGGCCATGTTGTCTCTCTTTTTTCTAATCGAAATCCAATGCCACATTCACTCTAAACCGTTGACGGTGCACAAAGTCAAGCAAGGATGACGATGCCCCGACCTTCATCACTGATAACTTGCTGCACCATCTTTCTTTACCTACCTAGATCAAGATGCCGTGTTGCCTTGTTCCGCTAGTGCCACTGCACCTTCGCCTAGCCGTCTCCACCTAACCACCTCTACTAAGGCAAGGCTAGCGCCACTTCCACCTCACCTGAGATGATGTGAAGCTTGCCCTGCTTCCACATCGCGAAGTCAAGGTGGAGCCCGTGCCACCACCGACACCATTGTCATCACTAATGTGGCAGGTAGGAGCCTAGCGCGCGACCAAGGTGTAGGGGGTATAGTAGGCACCTCTGCCTTCCTAGGCTCCACAACCTCTCTGTAACACCCCTTGGCCATAGCCGTCAAGATCTAGCTTGAATAACCAACACTAGTGGAGAAGCTAATACCACTGCTAAACATGACACCCTCACACGACTCGTGTGTTAGAGTGGCTAGGGGTAGTGAGAAGAGCAAGGGCAATGTGGTTATTTTGCATCCGGTGCTATGTTCTTTGCATGATGTGGCAGCTAGCTGGTTACATATTTCATCCAAAATGGTATGGGAGAGATCGGGTGTGGGAACTTGGTGACAAAAAAAAAATCAAAGTCATTCCATAGTGTGGTATTTACGTGTGTGCCATCCAAGTGGATGGCAAACCCATGATGGCCTTGTGTTGTTTCTTCTTGATGTTGTCTTCAGGAATCAATTGATATCCAAATGAATCTAGTTAATGGAGTTAGGACATAAATGATTAAAAGTAGAATGGTTCAAAATTTCAATGTTATTAATGTGCACTCCAATTTTTCAATGATATAAATCTAAACTCAAAATTCCCAGCGTGATAGAACCTATTTTTCCTGAGTATAAAGCAATCATGATTCATGCACACTCAATGTTGAGGATGTTGGACAGGACGAGGACATTTGGATGGTTATTCATAGAACAATTTGAGTTACACAAATCCATATTAGTTTTTGCATATCATATATCACCCTAGGTATTATGGTCTTAGCGTTTACAAAATCACACTATTAACTAACTTAACTTTAACATACTATCCTAGCAAAGAAAATAATTAAAACGATGGATTAAACAAGCTCATAAAATTTATATATAAGTTTGGAATTCATATGTATAGTACATCAAATAAAAATTGGTTTACCGTGTGGTTTTATAAAACTATAATGCCATAATACATATGAATACATGTAACATGTCAAAACTTTTATATATGAAAGTTGAACGGGTTTTCTTATTTTTTGACGTCGAGTCATGGATGCGCAACATAGAGAGGCTACAACTGTCTGATGTTGGGCTGGACGTTAGGCCCATACAAACAACGGGTCAACCAGACGGGCTGGATCTGGAACATGGCAAGAGGTCCATCGGACTTAGATTCACCACAGCAAAATCAGGAGAAAATTTCCTATCTGTTCGTAAGAATTTGCTCAATTTTTTTTGTCTCTGAATTTCCGAAGTTTTTATTTTAATCCCTCTATATCCAATGTATTAGTTGATCGTTATTTTTGTTATGTGACTATATTTCTCCTAGCTTATACTTATGTGCTAGCTTAGTGAAAAAAATACATTCTCATAAAAAAGGCTGAAACTCTGGTACGGATTTAATAAAAAATATTGTTCACAAATTTAAAATTTGTTTTTCAAAATTTGCATCAAGTAATTATGTCCCACTTTATTTTATTATATATTAAAACTTTTTGCATTGAGATTTATGATATAGGTAGCACATAAATATGAAAAAAAGATGATATAGTCATTTTAGAAAAAATAACAGTACTCATGGTCATAAATCATGGATATAGAGGATCAGGTAAAATTCCAGGAACGGAATGAAAATATTCTCAAAGGCATGTGAATTTTCTCTGTCTAGTTGTTTCACTGCTCCACGTCTCACTGCAAATTGCAGAAGCCCAAATCTTATTGAGCTCCCACTGCTTCAGAAAAAATGATGAAGCGTTCTTATATGTATGGAGAACTATACTTGTTTAATAAGCTTTGTTAAATACGCATACGTACTTTAAAAAAACACAACTGGCACGTACATCTTAAAAATATACTCATAAGTGCAAGTGCATACACCGTACACCGACTGATGTCGCGGTCAAGGCGAGCTGCTTGTCAAAGTATACCAGTTTGTTGGCACGTACAGTTTAGAAAGATCACCATTAATTAATTTTCTCTCCCCAAAGATAGAATAGAAAGATCACCTTTTTAGAGAAGAAAGCTCACCTGCCGCTTGCCTTGTTGCGTTGCACCTTCCAAGTTCCAAGATTTAAACATACTATACTTATGGAGTCAAATGAATAGACTGCTGATTAAACCAAATATCTTTTTTTACGTACCTTCAGAGTACTTTTGAACAAAAGTGAAAATGAAATATCCAAATTCCGAAGGCATTGCAAAACAATCGTACCAGCACAACAATCACAATAATAACTCGAAGGACACGTCTACTCCATTTAGCAAGACAAACCTTTGTCACAAGGAGACAATTTAGTGATGCTACTATTGAAGAGAGGACACACAGGAAGAAAGAGAAGCACCAAAATACATCATTTAAACATGTGACTTACGGTGCTGCTTGAGATAGTTACAATTTAATTATAGAGATAAGTTAAATATTTTAAAAATAAACTTAATAAATATCTGGGTCTGTAGAGTAAATAATTCGATGAATAAGCTGAAAATATACTCGTTTGACTTAAAATGCAATATATCATACATTTTGCTTGGGAGGAATAATCCATTTCAATAATCTTAATCAGAGTTCAACCAAATGTGTATTATCCTCCCAACCAAAATGTACTGGTTAGACTCAAACTGCAATGTACCATGCAACTGAAGACTTTCTTGAAATAGCAATCACGTGCAACGCACATTTCCGTAACATATATTAAGGGATATATATAATATGAAAGTGTAAGGTACTTGAAAATCACATATAAATTCAACTTATTGCTCCAAAGACTTTACAATGTAGGAAACAACGGATTTTTCAAAAGAAGAAAAAAATTATAATTACTAGAGAGATTCCCGGAAGTTGACGTCGAAAATTCTCCACTTGATTCTAGCTGTTTTTTTTAAGATGTACATTGAACATTCTCCACTTGATTCTACTTGTTTTTTTTTAAGATGTTCATTCTACTTGCTACTGCGACGTGACTAGCTGATCGGCGAACTTTTTTTGTTCGGGGTTCATGGTGGGCGCGGTGCGTACTTCGGTGGGCCCACAATGCCAAACCTCCCGGCGCTCAAATATTGTGATTGACGCTTTGATGACAGATTAATCACTCCTGTCTGAAGAAACAGTGAAGTAGTAATTGTCAGCTTTGCACACACGAAGAAATAGCAAATATAATTTTTATTCACGTATAAAAAAATCAGGAAAACAATAGACAGTAAGTTGGTGTCTTTTTAGTGCCATTTGTGTGCTCGAATTTTGTTATGGCACGTTATGTACGTTTGTTCTTTTGCAGGACAATGTATGTTGTTTGCCTAAAAATATCAATCTGCTATGCCAACAAATCAGTGATTCAATGAAGCGCCTCAGAAGCAAGGTGAAAAACCGATAATAGCCTCTCCATTTTTACGGTTATCGGCTATCCTGAATCGATTTGCACTAAGAAATTGATCAAGCAAAAAAGATTAAACCGAAATATATATATTTCCGACAAAAAAAATCTAAATTTCATCGGTTATCACTTATCAAGCGGTAATCGCCATAAAGGACAAAACCTCTAAGGAGCAATATCCGATGGTGAAATGATTTTTGAAAGTTAGTTTAGAAGGGGAGAAAGAGAGAGAAGAGGGGGGAGTGCTAGACAAAGGTGGTTGATTAGTTTTATTAAGAAGATATATATACGGTTGCTTCGTACATGGGAAGAAACACATAATTATATTACAAGTGGATTAACTACTAATCAGAATTGTGGGGCAGACTGCATTAGTGCTAATGCCCGAATTTGACACTGGCATCTCCCCTAACGCTTCGTCTTCTTCCCCTCGCGCAAGGCCGTACTATAACCTCCCCGTCACACTTCACAGCGCTCTCTCCCCTTTCCATTTCCGGAGCTCAATCCCACTCACGATTTTCTGTCCCCTGAAAATTTCAAAAATTTATCACACGACCACACGCCACGCTCTCTCTCTCCCCCGTGCTTCCCGTCTCGTCCCCTCGAATCCCCCAATCCGGCTCCGATCTCCATCACCGCCGCTTCCGCCGCACCCTCTCCGGTGAACATCCGTTACCCTACGCGCATCCTCTCTCTCTCTCTCCGTGCCTCTCGTCCCCAATCGGGGGCGCCCTCCTCGATCCACCCGCATTCTTCAATTCGTGCTCCAATTTGCTCCAAATCGGTAGATCTCGGTCTCGGGTGTTGCCTTGCCCAATCGCTCCGAGATTTTTGGTCGTTTTGGTGTCCCTTTCCGAGCTGTTTTTGGTTCGAATCGGGGATCTCACCGCGTTATTTTCTTCCGCGAATTTGCGCTGTTCCATTTTCAAAAACCACAGGCAACGATTTTTCGTACGAATTAAAATTTCTACTGTTGATACGGCATTGGATCGACCGCCATTGGGGGTGTTTAGTGGTGAGTCTGTGATCTGCGCTGCGCGAGCCAGACTTGGTGGGCGATGAGAGCTGGCGCCGTGGACTCGAAAGCGGCGGCGGCATGAGCGGCGTGGCGTCGCTGGGACTCAGGTCGTCCGGGAGCTATGGATCCTTGCAGCAGTCCAACGGCCAGTCGCCGACGCCGTCTCCGCCTCTCGGCGCTCGAAAGGCCGGGAAGATGTCCATTGGCGGAGCAGGCGCCGGGGGCCGAGGCTTCCTCTTCCCCCGGATCTGCAAGCTCACCAGCCGTCGCCGGCGGATGCTTCTCCTCCTCCTCGTCGCCGCTGCCGTGGTCTTCTGCTTCCTCTTCTCATCACTTGTCAGTAAAGGTAGTGGTTACCTTACATCATGTTCTATTAATAATCCGTGTGTCTATTAGACCAAATATTTTGTTATGCATTCAAATGATGTAATGCAACCTGCTAGTATTACCATTTCATGATACATGTAGATGTCGTTTTCCATTGCAGGAATTGAAAACATCTGGTTCTATGAATTTTAGTTATTTACATGGGTTATAGGATGGTAGGAGTTATCGTGTGTAGTTGACAAGTTCAAATGCTCTAGTGAAGTGAAATTGCGATCGGCAACTTTAGTAATGGCAAAATAAAAAGGCAGGATGTACTATTTAGTACATTCGTGCTGTCTGTCATTAGCTTTTTTAAGTCAACTTGATTGTTTATTGTGTATGCATTTGATCACCTTTATCCTTGTTTACTTGCATTCTTTAATTTGCATCATATCTTACTCCAGCTGACTGTTGTGATGCAAAAAATGGATTGCTATATTATTCTATGTAACATTAAATAATTATATTGAATAGTGACCCAAGTTTTGAGTTAGTTTTATCTTTGGATATGACAGACACTTATCTAATTATGGAGCTGTGTTTCATATTTTATTGGGATGTATGGTGTTAGATGTATTCACTGTGACTTAGATATTTATCAAGGTACATACCTTGCAATGAGAGATATTAGTGTTGATAACTCTGTCAACGTTTGATGCCTATCTAGTACTGGCATTGTATAATAGTGGTGTTGCTAGAATTTTTTATTTGTTTTATCATTTGGTCAATTACATCCTTATGTTAGCAACTAGTCCTCTACTTCTCTTACTATGCATCTTGTTTGATATTTCCTGATTAATTTATTTGTGATTCTTAGCCCTTTATTTTTGTCTTGCAGTCAATCTGCACATTTTTTTCATGATTAAAATAACAATAACTTTGTTTCAGTTTGGATCTAGCCATTTCAATCAATGTCTTAATTAGGGCATGTTAAAGGACTACAATACTAGATCCCTCACTTGTTATTCATGCATCTTGGGTTGGAAATTTTTGACAAGGCTGTAATATTTAGTGTTCTGTCCATTCCCAAATTACTGTTTGATAACTTTTACTTGGGCGCCCTTTGAAATATGTGTAGTAGTGCCTCATTTTATATGTCAACAGCATTTGGCCTCTAGTTTTGATCAGCCTAGTCCATCTCTGTTACAAATATGTGAAATAAATAATGGTCGCCTTTTCTGTAATAAGGTATGATTGCTAACGTCAATCTACTGCTAATTAAAACAAGGCAACTGTCTGCTATTCTAATTGCATTACTCAGGGCTTGGAGTATAACTGTTACAGTACATCTGTCACATGCATCTGTCCATGTTGGTTATTCTACTGAATATCTCGTGTGTAATCATGATATTTTTTTTCTCATGATGCATGTGTCAAACAGTGTAATCTGATTTTTTTTGTGTACCAACAAGATTGAACTTATGTACTATTTAAAAGCCTACTAAAGTAAGATGCCATTATTTAACATTAAGTATAGTTTTTTTTCCTAATTTTTGTGCTTTCACTTTCATATGTTTTTCATAATACTGAACCATGCAATCTTATCATGGCCTATGCTAGATGAAGATGCACCACCTCGTATTGAAACCATGCTTGGATTTTCTGATCAAGTCCGGAGCTTTGTGAATCCTGTTTGGACATCTTCGGGTAGACCAACAATCCAGGGAGATTCTTTGAGTGGGAATGTTTTGAATACAGCATCACAGACAGAAAAACAGTCTGATAGTAGTCATAAAAAACTTCAGGGTCACTCATGGAGCTTCCCGCCATCTGTTGTTCTGGAGCACCATCCTTGCGAAAATTTCTCATTTTCTCCTCCACCTATTGACAGGAAACGCACTGGACCACGACGTAAGTTTATCATTTTGACTAATTAAATTCAGAGTTACAAAAGAGTTTCAATCTAACTAATATTTTGTATGTTTGTAGCATGTCCTGTTTGTTATGTGCCTGTTGAACAGGCTCTGGCATTGATGCCAGGTGCACCATCAGCATCACCAGTCCTTCGGAGTTTAAATTATTTGTCTGATGATAATTTGATTTCAAAAGAGTCAAACTGCGGTTCTTTGTTTGGAGGTTATCCATCATTGGAAGAGCGAGATAAGTCTTTTGACATAAAAGACTCGATGACTGTACATTGTGGGTATGTTTACATAGCTCAAATGCTTTAGCTTCTGTACATCTATATGATAGCTATCTACAAAAGTACAAATATCAATACATTTTAATACTTTACAATGTAGCTGAACTTTGCTGCATTTTCAGATTTGTGAAAGGGAAGATACCTGGTGTCAATACTGGGTTCGACATAGATAGAGCTGATCTTGCTGAGATGTGGCAGTGCCAGGGGATAGTTGTTGCTTCTGCTATTTTTGGTAACTATACCATCTTTTCATGTCAATTGTAATTACATATCTCATTTCAACTTGCTTATTTGTGCTTTCTCAGGAAATTATGATATAATGCAACAACCAGAAAACATCAGTATTTTTTCAAGGGATACAGTTTGCTTCTTCATGTTTCTGGATGAAGAAACAGAAGCAGCAATAAAGAACACTACAACAATTGATGATTCTGTAAGAATTGGGCTATGGCAGGTGGTTGTTGTCCGCAATCTTCCATATTCAGATGCAAGGCGCAATGGAAAGGTATGCATATTTTAGAATTTCTATTTTCTAGTTATATCTGTGAGGCACCAGAGTCTATCATGGAGAGGCACAAGTGAGTAAGTTAATTTTCTGTTTTGTGGACCATGCAAATTACAAGTTGTAGGGTATATGTAGTTGGTTTGTAAAAACATTGATCTCCGTTTATAAGGATGTCGTCTGGTCCTCTGTTTAGAATAATAATAATAATCTTATACATCTTACATGACTTTATGATATGTTATACAGTAATAAAATGCACCTTGACGTTGGCAGTGTAATTACTAAAGTTGCACTCGCTGTTAAGGTATGCAAATGTAAATTGATCTTGAGGTCTGTGCAAGTCTTTCGAATCTTTATGCATTCTGCAGATTATATTTGATAGACCGTAGGCTGTTGCTGATACTTTGAATAGGAAGTTTTTATTCTCTTTTCTACAAATTGAAATAAGGCCAAAGAAAACTATAGTTATGTTCCTTTGTAAAGGCAAAGGATGCGATGCTTAATGTGAGTGGATTTGTTTGTTAGTTTTTAGTCATTTCTGACCTTGTGATCATTTCATCAAACAGGTTCCAAAATTACTACTTCATCGTCTATTTCCTAATGTGCGGTATTCAATATGGATCGATGGGAAACTTAAACTAGTGAGGGATCCTTATCAGCTATTAGAGAGGTAAATATCATATTTTCTCATTACGTTGTACATTCTACTTGTGTTGATTGCATTCTGCAAATAGTTCAGGGAATACTTAGGTATCGCTGAATGTAAATTCACTAGTTGCCATTGCTATGGATTCTCCATCTAATGTTTAAAGACCTAAGTTGCATCAATTGTCAAAGTTTTATCTGAACTCTAGCATTTATTGTCTGTTTTCTGAGAGCACTGTTATGTCACAGATTCTTATGGAGAAAGAATGTTAGCTTCGCTATTTCCAGGCATTACAGACGCTTTGATGTCTTTGAGGAAGCAGAGGCCAACAAGGTTGGTGGAAAGTATGACAATGCTTCAATCGATTACCAAATAGAATTCTACAAGAGAGAGGGTTTAACCCATTATTCTTCAGCTAAGCTTCCTATCACGAGTGGTAAGTGCTTCTCCCTTTGGCTCCTGAGTAGTAATCTTTTGTTTGCCTTATAACAATATATTGTGTTCTGCAGATGTCCCTGAGGGCTGTGTAATTATAAGGGAACACATTCCTATCACCAACCTCTTCACGTGCCTTTGGTTTAATGAAGTTGATCGCTTCACCTCCAGAGATCAGCTAAGCTTTAGCACAGTGAGAGATAAAATAAGGACACGAGTTAATTGGACTGCAGATATGTTCCTGGATTGTGAAAGGCGTGACTTTGTTGTCCAGGTACTTTTAGCGATAGTTTGTTCAGTCTGGAAAACTGCCTTGGAGATAAATGAGAAAGGAAAACCACACATGAGCTATTCTGTCACATTTATATTCAGAGCATAATTGTTGTTTTCTAGTGTTGACTTCCACTATGCACTTCGTACTTAACAGGCATATCACAGAGAACTATGGGAACAAATACTACGGAGTCCGCCTCCACCCCAGCCTCCTTTGGTGCGCCAGCAACCCAGAAAGATTCTCCCAGACAATACAGCAAAGGAACCTGGAAAAGCCTCTGCGTCCAAGAGGATACCAGCAAATCGGACACGGGATAAGAAATCAGGCTCCAAACGAGCCCATAGAACTAAGGTCACTGGTGGCAAGGAATTCATCCAACTGTAAATCTCGTGGCAATTTTGCTCCATACAATTGCGGCCAAATTCCAGCGTTGGGTACATTATTTAACCTCAAATTCATTCTCCCCTCTCCAAAGGCACGAAAATTTTGTCACAAATTGTTGATAGAGGATCATTTATTCTGTTGTAAATAAACATTTTAGAATAAAGACGGATTCGACTAGCAGCTGCTCCAGTAATCAATATATTTTGAGTTAGTCTTGTGCAGAGTTTCAGAAAATGCAGCGCAGCGGAAAGAAGACGGAAGGGGTGGGCGTGGGTTGGCGGTTATTCGTTGACCCACTCTTGTAGTCCTGTTAACTCCAGTGGGTTAATGAATGCAAACGATTGGCCTGCGTCCATCCCTAAAAACGGAAGCCACCACAGATTATATTTATGATTTTGTCTCGTATAGGGGGGAGATGGATTCATGTCAATTCCATAAATCTCGAAACATTACAGTTGAAAACATCAATCTAAACGCCCTAGCAATGTTGATATATATAGGTGAGATGGTAAGGTGACTCGTGTAGAGAGAGACGTGTCTTATATGCCCATATTTCACATGAAAATTTGTATGAAATTAAATCGTGTGACTTGCTACTTACGCTCTACCATGATCTTGTTTATTAAGACATACGTACAACATTATGATTAAACCAATCACAGGCACAAGCGATGCCTGCTAACTCAACCCAACCTATGGACATATCTACAACACTAAGATCAAATGCTAAGGCAAGCAGGATGGGAGGCAAGATGGGATCAGAGGGAGAGCAGCGTTGGTGGCTCTTGTGGAGATGGAGGACTGCCCTTGTGGCAGCAGTTGGATTGGGGGTTGGATATTAATCCAACAGAGATGCAGGATGGGAGGCAAGATAGAAACAGAGAGAGGGCCGGCGTTGGTAGCTCTTGTCAAGATGTAGGACTGTTCTTGTTGTAGAAGTTGGATTGGAGGGATCGAGAGAAGCGGTTAGCAGCTGACAAGATGGGATGGAGAGCACGAGGGGTGGCATGTGCGGGCTTGACAAGGAGAGTGGCTAAATTAGTAGATTGACGATCGAGTGGAGAACGAGAGAAGTCGAGGGCTTTGATCAGGGAGACAGATGAGGCTGGACGAAGTGTTCTTGACATGTACAAAATTTTGGCTCAGCCTATGTGAACCAACAATTTTCAGCTTGAGTTCGTATACGCGTACTCTCGGAACTTTCGTGCATGCTCTAGGAATTACTGATAGATATCACCGACTAATAATCTGACTATATAAATATAATTATCATGAGATATGGCCCTTGTCAATAGTGTTGCCGATATGCATTTTGTTTCTATTCAAAGAATTAATATCAAATCATCTGTTACAAAACTTTATGCTGGTTTTTAATATGTAAAGTCATTCACTTTTAGACATGTTTCACCATTCATTTTATTTAATTTTTTTTGCAAACACACAAAACTATAAGTCATGTTAATAAGACATAACAAAATAAATAATTATTACATAGTTTTTAATAAGATTAATCATCAAACATATCTAAAAACCAATAACGTTATATATTAAAAACCGAAGGAAGTATTATTAATAGATTATATGACGCTGATCTGCAACCTTTTCGTACAAACGCATGACTCTAAATCTGTGTCATGGTGTAGTGTGTAGAGAGCATGCTAGATTGGTGGTGGAAACCGATTGACCTAGTTGTTTGTATATGTCCTCAACTATTTGGAAATGATGTCACGAGCTTTTCTGATACATCTTTAAAAACCAAATCATCGTGATAAATCTAACCTACTTAAAAAAAATACGTAAATCTTCTTTCGTCGTCGGCTGTTACATCTTCACAACGCGTTTTCGTCCGTCGCTGGTCGGCTGTTGTCATCCGATTTTTCTGCGCAACGCGGCCCATACTCGTACAGAGGCCTCGAGTCCGCGCGCCATCCGTCTTCCGCCGCGCACTCGATTTTTCTTCGTCCGCGTGACCGCGTCCGATTCTAAAGCGAGGCATCGCGCTTGCCACGAGAGAGAGAGAGAGAGAGATGTGCAGCTATCGATCAATGTGAATAAACCCAGCTGGCTGTTCATCTGCGTGTTCATCTACAGTATGGGCTAGGTTTGACCTGTTTTTCAACCCCGCAGACGAATGCAAGGTTTTGCCATCCAGAAGCTAGGTGGCGTCCATCCAAGGCGGCCGTGCCCGACGGTGCAGTGCACTTGCTAGGTGATGTACTACAACATCGTCTTCCTTGTCGGTCTCCTACTTATGTATGGATATGGCAACGCTTCACCGGACTCCCCGTCGCCGGATCCAATCGATTGACTATGTCCGATTGTTGGAGGGCTGGAGGCCATGGCTGGAAGCAAGCTAGCTAGCTAGCTGGATGCCAATAGCTGGTGGTGAGCTCCTGTTCACGGCTGACAACACGCATTAATTACGCCGGTAAGAAAGTGTGTGGCAGTAGTAAACTAGCGGTCATCCTCAATCAAGACTGGTGGAGACGCCGAAGACGGAGTTGCGGCGGTACATGCAGACGAGAGAGACGAGCAGTAGTGTGGCCTGTACATAAAATTGTTCCCGAGATAGATCGATGAGAGTGCTAGCTAGCTTGCAATCCGTCCCCATGCATGGCCATGAGAGGTTAATGAGCATATTCAGGTCGTGCTCGTGTGATATTTTTTTATTTTACTAAATATCTACTATATTTTATTATCTCTTCTCTATCTCTACTATACTATAAAAATTCATAACGTTTCTACCCGATATTTCATATGTTGTCCGTGTGCCGTTAGATCTTTAGTACATCTTCATCGCCGCCTATTCACTATGTATCAGTTCATTTCTTATGTTTCGGTTCATGTATCAAATACAATACAAACTAGCAAGCTTAAGCCTAATATACAAATATACCATATCATCACCACTTATAATTATCATTTTAGAATATTTTAAATTTAACACAAAACATTACACATCATCTAACAAAAAATTGCTGTATTATAAATCTTAATATATAAGTACGCTAAATCATCATAATCACTTTATTTTTATAATACACTGGATGGCCTGTGATAGGTAAGTATTATAAATAGTATAATACATATGTGTGACAGATGATAATTATTAGTAGGTATGTGTAATCACCCGTCATAGTCATCTATTGCGGGACAAACGAATGAAAGTTGTGACCGGTCACAACCTGGAAAACAACAAAAAAACCAAAAATTAATGGTGCCCATTCAGTAACAGATCCATCATCCATGGTAAATAACCAAGAACATTGCAGACTAACCATCAGTACCCTGTTCAATCAAATCATCAGAAACTTGCTTCGGACACATGCAAGATCCGAAATCAAATCATCAGCATACAAACACAGACACCGAGAAACTGCAGTTTCGCAGTCGCATGCCCCTCCGAACCCGTGCCCATCGCTGGACCCTGCAGCCGCTGCGCTGTGCCCGTCGGTAACCGCACAGGCTCCTCAGAGAACCGCGCCACCGAGAGACAGGCAGCCAGATCCGACGTCCCCTAATCTCGAGGAGATCGGATCTGACAGCCAGTGCTTGGTCGGAGGCGGAAACGTTGATGGCGGGTGGACTGGAGAGAAGGCTGTCGGTGCTCATGAACGGTGGAGGTGGCGGCCGGTGCTCGGAGACAGAGGTGTCAGCGACTCTCGGTCGGAGGCGAAGAGGTGGCCGTGCTCAGGACGGATGGGGCAGTGGCTCTTGGTCGGCGACCGGTGCTTGGGTTCAATTTTTTAACCCGTCAATAATGTTTATATCATCTGTTGAGAATTAAGGCTACATCCGTCATAGATGTTGAGTTAGTAATTACTTCTCGAAGATGGCTTTCACGGTTGACCCGTTACAAATAACTATATACAAACGTAACGGGTCGTTTTCTGCTGCTACATTTTAAAGTTATCGGAGACGAGATAATCTAATCCGTCACAGATTACCTGTCATTGATGTCTAGTTTGGCTCTATAGTAATTATATTTCAACATTGATCATTTCTATAATATATAATATATATTTATCTATATAATGTATAGCAAAATGTGAGGTATCATTTATTTCCATTATTTATCCAATCGTCATCCCTTTCTATATCCATGTATATGGTCAATTTTTTTTAATAAAAAACACCTTTACCAGACATACAGAGTAAAATTCGACATGGTAAATACACTTTAGCTCCCATTGACTATGGATTGGATTGGTGGAGGCTATAAAAATTTACAGGTAGCCTTTACAGATATAGTCAAGGTCGTTTTTTCTCATGCCGAGGGATCGCTTACAAAATGGTACGATAGGACGCGCGGAAGAGGAGGGGGACTGCGGTTTTTACAAGCAGCCCTTTGCTGCTCTCTGTTAGGGCTTTTTACTTCAAAGAGTCTGTTTGTAAAATTGTCAGATCCACCAGTGGGAGGGAAGGGGACTGACGATTTTACAGGTGGCCCTTGTTGTCCTCTATTAGAATGTTTTTTCCTACCATATTATAAAGAAAATTTAGGATTACATTGAAAAGATAATTAACAAGTGTGGAGAGATTTATTTAGAAAGAAATTATACGAGAACTTAGCGTTAATACTAGAAAATTATTATATCATTAATTAGAGGGTCGGATGATTAAAAAGTTCACACGTGAAAATTATTTAGATATTAGTGAAAAAAACTACACGATTACTGAGAGTTTTACACATTACGGACGAAATATAGACGCAATACAAATAATACAATGGGTAACATGGTACAAACACCTGTTTACAACTCGTGGAAATCATCATTTATACTCCGCTTGTAGTCATCCATTGCTATAGGAGCTAACTCTTTGTACGTATTTTATTTTAATTGTTCAATTGTTTTAGACTGTATGATCTCTATAGGGTTATACGATGATTCTTCATGTCTATCTGAATTGTCACCTTATTGGCAGTTCCTTGAGAAAATATGCATATCTAGCTATTATAGTCAAGGTGATAATAAAATTAAAGCAAAGTAGAGAGATGTATAGTGAACTTACAATAAAATTATCGTTAAGAATGTTTAGACAAACAAAATATCTTCTACCAAAAATATCATATCTTATTAACTTTACCACCTAGTAAAGATTAATGCAAGTGCACTTAGGACGCTCTTACCATGGTGGTAGTATAAGAGATTGAAGCCTCTAGTGTGACCATTTGGCTCTTTGATATCGTTCGTACTCCTTCTTCCTCCTTATATACCGTTCACTTGATTATGAGGATGAAAATTAATGGCCCTTGGAGAACCAATGGTTGGAGTTAAATACTTGACATCACTCATCATTAATTATGACTCAATAGTCATGCGCTGAAATCTAGTTGTCATATGCTATCGACAGTAAAGAGTAAAAACAATGTGGAATTAACGTATAATAAATGATATAGATATATGAAGTTGATATGGTGAATACAAACTAGTATAAATGTGTTTGCGCTAGATCTCGTGCGTGTGGCGCGAACATGTCGATGTCTGGGAGGTCTGCCTAGCTCTAGTGCAAGCTGGTCGGCTTCTCTCCGTGACTTGAGGTACGTGCGCCGGGACCCGTGAGGTCTGCTCGGCTCTGGCGCGATGGTACAGGTGCGGGCGTGCCAGTCAATTTGACCCTACAATTGACAAAGAGGTGAGGTGAATGGGTCAATTGGACGATGGGCCGATTACGAGCTCTCGCTATCGGCTGGCCGCCGATAGGATCGAAGTGGTCATCAGCCACGTCTGGATGGCTCCTGCTATCGGCTGGTCGTCGATAGGGATTGGGACACTCCTCCATCGGTTAGGGAGCCGATGAAGGCATAGACAGATGTCGACGAAGGATATGATGGCTTCGGGTGTGGTGAAAGCGAGATCCTGATCCATCGGCCGCAGAGCCGATGGAGGCACCGAAGGGTATTAAAAGCAAAGCACGCAGGATCCCTCCTGGTAGTTGACGGAAGCTGTAGCAGTCGTTCATCGGCTGCAAAGCCGATGAAGGCATATGTGAACTGGTAAGGAATCGTATAAAAGACACATCGGCTGCAAAGCCGATGCTGCTCCGGATATGGCAAGAATGAAGTGAACCCATCGACTAGCTAAGCTGATGAGAGGACGTCTATCTGAAGATAGGCACGTATCGACTGGAAGGCTGATGCGCTTGGCGTGGTGCTCGAGGGGAGTCTTTGAAGACTGGTGCGTATCATCTGAGGAGCTGATACGCTGGGCGTGGTGCCTGGGATATGGATAACTCATTGGCTAACACTCCGATGAAACGCCGTACAGAGACCTATAGGCCTAAAGCTTAATCTACCGTCGGCAACCTCGTAGATCGAACCTAATCGATGTATCACGAGACCGACGATGGCGGAGAGAGCTTGATAGGCCGATAGACCCTGCACGGACATGATGCGATACATCCGATCGCCTAAGAGATCGAACCCAAACGATGCAACCTTAGACAGAGCAAGACATATCGGGACAGTGGCTGGACTTACCCCTTCGTCGAAGATTGAAGTTAATCGATGCAGCCCCGTGTTGAGAGCCAGATCCCGCTGGTAAAAACCTAGATGAACTAGAGTGGCGATGCGCCGAAGTTGTATTTATTGAAGGATATGTTCATTCCTTGATACATGTTTCTAGGGATCTATATTTATACCCTGGTATTACAGAGTCCGACGCGGTTACAACAACTGGACATTATCTCCTAAAAATATAAAAGAAAAATATCTGTAGGGAAGTTAACTAAACTAACTAAATCTTCCTATGTAAGATACGATTTACATAGATAAAATATCCTGCCGTGAGTGCCACAGCTCCTCGTCAAACTCGGTCTTATTTGGATAATCTTCTATTCTTGGACCGAATCTCTCCTTGCTTCATCCGATCGGCTTCCTCCCTGTAGCAACCGGACTCTTCTTTTACTTCAGCCAATCTTTTTTCCAACCTTTCCCTAGGCTTTCCAAATTTTGGCATTAACAAAATAGTAAGTACAACTAGTACAACATACTATTGGCCTAGGGCTTAGCCTCTACCCCTCTTTGTCCTGCTCCCCTGCACTCACACGTGACCTTCGAAGTAGGTGAGGCGGTCGGCTAGAACGCTATGACTAGTGCAAACCAGCTACATAGAAGTCAAAGCGTACGGCTCTTGTGTGTGTTGGTGGAGCTCCTACAAGCTAGGAGCCAAGTATGTCCTGATCTGCCGTGAGGTTATTGTCGTCAAAGGAGTCATGTGCCCACCTAGAGGTGCCTTGCCCAGATCCACCCGTGGCTATGGACATTTGTGGCAGTGTAGCTTGGAATCCCGTGAGAAAAAACAGTTGAGCAATGTAAACTAAAATTTCGTAAACCGAATGGAAATATGTACCGTGCTAGAAACCTAAAAACCCTCCTAGGACAAAGTGGGGAGCATGTGGTCCTTGTGCCGATGTCCTCGCTCCCTGTGTCGATGTCCCTGCTATGGGGAGTATGTGGTCCTTGTGTCGATGTCTTCATCCCTATCTCGATGTTGTACGGAAAGAAGGAAACAATATATTTTAGCGATGGATAGTCGAAGTTACTTGTGGGCTGCATTGCTGGAGGGCGAACTGCAGCCGTTGCTACAGGAGGAACCACATCGGCAGCACCACAGGTAAGAGCACGGAGGATATTGCACATCGTGTTGTGTATCCTACTGAAGGTAATCCTATGCTTATCCTTCGTCTACACAACCCTAACCTCCAACCGTCGGCACACAACCTCAAGCTTGCCGCCAACCTTCCGTGCAACGTTGACCTATTTTAAATGGCATGTCATACGTAAGGGGCATAGCACATTTAACTAAGGTATGGAAGATTGATTGACTCATGATGTGGAAGAAGTCCTGATTGCGATGCCTATGGTATGTGTCTCGTACACCAGCAATGTGTGGCTGCGAAGCGTCAAGAGTGAACGTTATGCATGTGCGGGTGTGAGGCTGGTACCAACTGAGGTATGCGAGGTACTACGCCTCTATGTGTGGGTATTGCTCCACGATGACTTCCTTGGTCGCCAGCAACCACTTATCAATGTACTTCTGAAGACGGGGAATCCAAAAAGTGCCGGCTACCTGTCCCTATCGATTATAGCTAGTTACAAGTACGGTATTAGAATATGTAGGAAGCATACAATTGTGCATTTGATTTTGTATCAATACTTACTGATTGTCATGTCGTGATAAATTCATCTCAATTAAAAATCATTGGAAAAAGGGAACATTAGAATTTATTAAAAACCAAAAGAAAACATCAAACATTAAAATATATCTAAGAAAAATTTGAATATAAATTCCTCGTGCCTCAAAATATTTAATAAAATTTTATATGAATTTTTAGATCACATAATCTAATTATTAAGTAATAAAAATATTTTTCAAAGTTTTTTGAAAAGAAAAATCTAAAAATAATCCCTCTCTTTCCTTGGGCAAAAAATCGGCCCATCCCTTTCCTACCTTTTCCTGCTCGGCCTGGCCTAGCCACCTCCTCCCCTACCTGCTCTCTCTCTTCCGTAGGCTGCCTCCATCCCATTGACCCACCACCAGCATGACCTACATCCATTTTCTCTCATGAGGGACCATCCATGCTGCGTGGCCCAGCTTTCCTCTCCTTGGCCTCCTCTCGCGGCTTGCCTATCCTCCTCCTGTGCATGGCCCATAGCCGATGCCAACACTAGGCCGCCTCCCAAGCATGTGAGGCTATAGCCTAGTTGGCTCGTGTGCCCTCACTGTAGCTACCGATAGGTGGGACCCACCTATCGAAGGCGTCTACCACCTCTAGCCACTGACCACCTCCTCTCTCTCCTCAAAACCCCAACCAGTTTCTCCCCTAAATATGTCCTATTCAAGTGCCATAATTCCAAATTTATTGAGAAGAATTAATCCCCTTAATCAACTCGACCGTTTCACGCAAACCCTAGGCGTTATGGCCCCTTATTTCCCCTTAACATCGGTGCCACAGTCATTGTCTAGTTGCCCCTTTAAAACCCAAATACCCTCATTCCGATGTCGTTTCCCCTTTCCTTTTTGCATTCACCAAGCTCACTGCGCTTTCCTCTTCCTCTGGAGCACCTTCCCAAGCTTCTTGTTGCGCCATTGTGATGTTCGCTAAGCTTGCTGCCGTGGTTCTTCCTTCGCTCCGACCATCGTCCTTCCTTGGTTCCTTGTTGCCACATCGCCTAGGTGAGCATGGTCCTTCTCTGCCCCTCTTTGCCATGTTGCGATGCCGTGATCGTGCTCCACATCATCGGTGGCAACCGTAGGGGTGCGAGTGCCACTGCTACCACAATTTTGCCGCTGCTATCCCGCCGAGCCCACGAGGCACTAGCTTGGCCACCACGATTGCCTGTGCATTCCCGCATGGCTATTGCATGGCTGCCACGCGTGTAGCCACGCGCACCTCGCACATGGCCCACTTGTTAGTTGCCCTGAGAGGTTGAGCAAAGGGCCTGTGTGTCAACGTCACCGGTCCCGTGAGCCGTGTGCATGCGCCTGGTTCATAGTGGACCGTGAGACTGTCGTGTGGGGCCACTACCTATAAACTTGGTCTACGCGTCCACGTGCGCTGATGCCAACAATTTTGCAATAAATTCTTTTTCTTTAAAAAAAATTCAACTAATTTAAAAATTGTTATTTAAACAACATTTAAACTTTGGATGGCAATATATTGGCCATATGAACTCAAAATTGACTCATTTAAGTCTCTAATTTTTTATTAAAACCTTAAGAATTTATTTGAGTGCTTTTTATGTACTGTTATTGCTTATTTCTTAGTATTTTTGCTTTATTTCTCTTTTATCTTGGAGTTTGTATCATTTCAAAGGTTGCTGAAGTGAAGATCAAGTCATTGGAAGACCTTTTTCCTTTAAGCAAGGCAAGTCACACTCTCCATTACCATATTGTATCCTAGTTTGCAAAAAATATTTTAATTATATTATTGCATTACACTTTGTTAAATTTGCCATGAATATAACTGTTTTACTTAGACTTTCCAATATTACTTGTTATAGCTTTATTATTTATATATAATTTATCCTTAACAACCCTATCTATAGCGAGAACTCTATATTTAGTGCTTACTAGAAAATTTAGGATTATACTTGCTTTAATTAGACATATTTAGTTGTTTTTATAATAATTAGACTTTGTGAATAAATCTATAACTTTGGTAATTATGAAAAGGAGGTTGCTTAGCCATGAAATGGTAGATTCTCCCTTTAAAATTCTCAAAACCCATTTTTGGTAGGGCGCGAGGTATGTAGTTTTGTTAGGAGCACCTCCACCACTATAAGGACCTATCTTCAGTACATCAATTGCAAAGCATATCCGTATAACTATCTATCAAATGGGTAATACTTGGTTTGAAGCATACACTAGTTTTAATCAAAGAGACAAGGATATGGCGGGTGAAGTCTAGGTTTGGATGAAGGTGTGTGGCAGATGAAGGTGGATTTAACCGAGATGCTTGAGGGCATAGACCGTCTCTTCTATCCTAGAGGTTACTAGCCTATGAGGTCTCTATCAGTTCCTTTCATTTGGATTAGGTTAAATGAATGATTATATTACGACTTCTGCCCATGTACCATGGTGGTACGTGGCACACTGCAGCATGAGGAAGAAGTTTTTGGTTGATAAAGTGTACACCTCTGATTAGAGTAAACCTATTCGAATAGTCGCGCCCTCGGTTATGGCAAGCCAAGGCAATGTACCTAAGTTAGTCATTTGATTCTGTCACACTGGAATGGTGGGTGATATCTAGGACCACCTGCGTGGCATAGTAGAGCTTGGTATGTTTTTGGATCAAGCAACGGTTTAGCAGATCTTGATAGGGCAAGTTGCATTGAGGTGGAACTTATATAATAATAATGAATTAGTGATTAGGTTTATGCTTTTAATTAAACTGTCTTTAATTGTTTAAATATCTCTAAAATATTATTTGCTGCAAAGTAGACCTATAAATTAATTCCGTACCCCTATGCATTAAATTTATATTTTTTGGGTGTGTCCTCATAAGTACCGTGGGTGGTACTCAGGCTTGCTCAATTTTTCTCTCCTCGGAGAGAAGTCTTGGAGAAGAAGTTCTAAGTGGAGTTTTGGCCTATACTCCAGTTGAGCACTCTTGAAGATAGAGCCGTAGGCCTGCTAGTTCGTTGATATTTTTCTTTTGTTGTCAGACCTTACGAGTATTTGTAATGATGAAAGTATTATAGATGTATTATATGTGTGTCTTTTATATCAAGTTATTGTGGTGTACCCTGGCTTTTCCTAGGACATGGATCAATACATTAGCATTCAAAAAAGGGATATGTTCCGGGTGTGACACCGGTGAATGTTGGTCGGCACAGTCGGTATGACTAGTAGAGGGTATAGTTAATGTAGACTGAACTGTCACATCATGCGCTGTACCAATCGAAGATGTTGAACACCATCGGCTAAGTCATCAAATATTAGGCCTAGTCACATGTGCACAGAATTAAAAGTCCAAGAGATGTACAAGCCTATAGGGCTGTACGGCTGTCAAACAATGTCATTTGGCTACAGCCGATCAATCTTCAGCATAAAATACGAGTAGGACCTCGTAACCTGCAAGTAGGCCCATCTTCGCTATAGAGCATGAGAGGAAATGTTAGCTAGTCATTTTTTTAAGGTACGAACACTCAATTAACATATTACGTACCTAACAACGGCACAACACTATTTCTATTGTGGGGAAGTCCTTAGGAAGCCTTTGTGTGTACATGTCATTATCGTAGGCTGTGTAGTCCATCACTGGTTAGTTGATCACTAACTGCTCGACTGTCTAGAGCTATAGAAGTAGTGGACAACCGGTGATCAACAAACCTAGGTTGGTCTTTGTGCACGCGTCACAAAGACACCGATACATCATTGTGAGGATAGTAGATCTCCAGCATCATTGAGGTATGCTCCTGTTGTTAGCATCAGTGATTGTTCACGTGTAGTGGATAAACCTCTTATCCATAGCGTGGCCCACCATGCTGGTGAACATCACCTGGCCAAAGAGCCATAGCAGGTATGTCTCAAAGCTCTGTCGCATCGAGTAGTCATTGGCCTTAGGATGGAGCTAATAAGCTTGCATAGGAAAAATATTATTTTCATAAGTAATTAATTAGGCTTAAATCCACATAACATCATAGGAACTGCTTTACTTACAGTGAATTTTAGTAGCCATGCCTAGGTGGAGTCGCCCATGGTGTAGTAAGGGAGTGCACCTTGAGCAGCAAGACCAGGCAGGCCTTAAACATGAGTGAATTGCTCCTAGATGTCATTGTGCTATCTCTAAAGTCCATCAACTAGACCTACTATGTCCCCTATGAGGGAAATACCCAAAAGGTACAAGACATTCTAGGGGCTATCTCCCCACACAACAGGTAGAACGTGTTCGTCTCTGACCTCCAACTATCTAGAAGTGCTATGAGAAGAGACCAATCTATGAACCACCGCTTTGCCAGTTCCTTTTCATGTGTTGTGGCCTCGACTAACTTGCACAATGGAAGGAGGCTAGTCTCACATAACCTATAAAAATTGACAATATATGTATTATTGACCATGAATTAGATTTAAATGCACGGCAAACAACATGGATATCTCTTACCTAGTACGAAAGTGGGGGTCCATAAGCAGTAGGTATCGCAAAGGGAATGGATGGAGAGTGGTCAGCATGGCATTCTCAACCACTGAGAGGTAGGACTTGTGTGACTAAGCAATGCCATGGTCTTACAGCTCCGGTGTCTAGTACGCCATATGTGCATTGAAAAAGTCATCCACCCTTACACTTGCACTACATGACTAAGCCACCAGGTGCACAAGAACGCCTAGGTCGGATTGGCCTTGAAGTGGTGTTTTCTATTGTGGGACGTTTTCCATCGGCCCCTGATCCCAATGGAGGAGCTTTTATTGCACTTGGAACCATTGTATCTTTTGGACAATTGTTGCAAATTTGCTGCTCCTGGTCGTACTTGCTACAGCATTTCAACCTTCCACTTGCTTCAAACTCATCCATGTCGCTGTGAATCCATCTAGTATTATGGTGACCTACATTGTCTCTCAGTTAGGTTGGGTTCGGAATGTAAAAACCACGAGTTTGTTGCGTTGTAAAAGACCTCATAATACCAAAACCAAATACCTTGCCACGCTAGGTATGCAAGATAGCTTCCTTCCTAAAATAATGCAGCACAAAATGACGGTCGATTATTCCACACTCCGAGCTCATGGTAATAACACGAGAACATGGCTTATGGTACAACCTTGGCTTTTGGCACGAGCATGAGCAGGTCCCATCATCGTTTAGGACGTACTCCTACACAACTGTTTGCACTAAAATTTGGTAAGCCCCACAGTCAGGATTGGAGAGCTGATCGACTTATGAAAAGAGACCGATTGTTACAGGGAAAGAGCCAATCGGGTCGATTGAGGATAGATTTAGTTTAGTCAAAAGATGGAAAGTTATCTAGATGGGACCAAGTCAGAGGAAGTGGCGTGGAAATCACGGAAGTGTACTTTATCTCTGTAGAATATATCTTGTAAGATAGATAAGTTTAATTAGTTTTGTTAACTTGTTAGAGATAGTTTCCTTTTATGTGTAGAAAAAAACGTATGGAGTTTGTTTGTAACCGCGTCGGATTCTTGTAACACTAGGGTATAAATATTGACCTACTGGGACCTTGTAAATTATCTCTCAATCAATATATCTTCGGCGCATCGCCACTCTAGTTCATCTAGGTTTTATTGGCAGGTTTTGGCTCTCGACGTGGGGCTGCATTGGTTATGTTTGATCTCAAGCGAAGGGATAAGTCCCGCCACTATATTGGTGTATCAGTTTTGCCTAAGGCTGTATCTATTAGGTCTGATCTATTAGTCTGATTAGGTGCATCACATCACATGTGCGTGGTTCTATTGGATTATCGAGCTTCCTCTACTGCCATCGGTCTTGCGCTATATCGGTTAGGTCCGACCTAATAGACTACAAATAGTAGATTAAGTTGTAGGCCAATATGTTTTTACGCAAATGTTTCATTGGCCTAACCTATGAGTTATCAACACATTGAGCCTCATGCTTAGTGTATCGGCTTCTCAGCCGATATACATATATCTTCAGATAATTTCTCTCATCAGCTTAGCTAACCGATGAGTTTGTCTGTTCCTTCTGTTCGCCCATCTGATCTAGTCTCTGTTGTCTCTGTGCTATTAGCCTCAGTCTCATACTATCTCGGTTTAGTCCGATCTGTCCAGGCTAGCTCTAATAGTACCTTCACAATGTTCACTAGATCACATACTTTCGAGAGATCGGATCTTGCTGCTTACTATTAATCGCATATTCTATTTGGAGTTCCATTGGTTTTACAGCTGATAAATCCTTTATTTTATTTAGAGTGCCATCACATATTCTATTCAGAGCGCTATCAGCTTTATGGCCGATGGATCTTTTATGTTATTCCTTGCTATTCGCATATGCCTTCATCGACTTTCCAGCCGATGAACGAGCGCTACACCTTCTATTAGCAACCAGTCGATAGGAGGAATCCATATATATGCTTATTGGCTATTCTATTCTAAAACATCATCGATTTTATAACCGATGTGTCTTTTATTCCCTTCGTCACCATCTACCTATGCCTTTATCAGCTTTTCAGTTGATGGATGAATGTTTCAGCCCCTATAGATACCCAGCCAATAGGAGGACATCAGATGCAGCTAATGTTTATGTCAACCCTATCAGCGACCAACCAATAGCAAGAGTTTGTATCTATTTATCAGTCGATTGACTCATCGGTTTATCTCCTTGTCAATTGCAAGATCAAATTGACTGGCATGTCCGCAACTCCAGCAACCTCGACGAAGGCACCACGAAGCCAAAGGACCTGCACTAGAGCCAAGCAAATCTCTTAGGCCTCAACGTGTTCGCGCGATTATATTGGACCTCCATTGGTGAACAGGGAGGACCGATTTGGCTCGAACATTCTTTTGGCATGCCTAGTGGGACCATCAGGAGTGTACTCCAATGTGTTAAAGGACCTACACTGGAGCGAAGCAGGCCTTCTAGGCCTCGGTGTGTTTGGGCGATCACATCGGACCTCCATCAGCAAACATAGAGGATCGATTCGGCACAAACAACAACTCTCTTACAATAGATTTCGCGCCAAGCCTTGTCAGCACACAACATTTTCAATCTATGCTATTATATACCTTAAGATATAACTCTATGCTCTTGGGCTTTTTTATGTTTGTTTTCAAGTACTTCATCATTACTATGCCGAAGATAATACCATTGTCTGTCAGGAATGGCCTAGCTACTTTGTACCAATGTCTAAAATACTTTCATGTGCTATGCATGATAAACTCAACAATGGCAATAAGCGGGAGCTCTCTTACAACATACATCACCCAGTTGTAAAGCTCAGTGGTTATTATGCCAAACCTACCGCCACCATCGTTATGCAATAAGGTCCATTTCTCCTTTGACCTATTCTCAATCTAATATGAAAATTTTCTAATTGAGGATGTTGACCTCCTTCACACAGTATGATCATCAGTAGGGAATGGCACTAGAGCTTTCGAAGGCTCGCTACCTATAGGTGTTTTCCTTCTAGACTGCTCATTTATTTGTTTTGCTATCAACTCGTTCAACCTTCTCCAAAACTCATTGAATTTCTTCTATTGATTCTGGGCACATAACCTCTTAAAAAGATGCATATGGTATTTATTCTTGAATTGCTTATAGAAATTATCACCCATATGATGCATGCACTATCTACTACAAACATCTGGCCACTCTTATACATACCACTTCTCCACATTGCCATCCCTCAAATACTTAATAGCTCGTAGAAGGCTGGGGTGACAGTCATGTATAAAGCATACACCTGGCCTCCTACACACAACTGTATCATTCACTCACTTTAAAAACCAGTACTAATTTTTAGTGTTCTCCCTCTGAACGAAAGCGAAATCGATGGGTAAGACATGATTGTTCTTATTAACTCCAATTGCTGTCAATGTATGTTTTTGTACTTTCTAGTTAGGAATGTCCCGTTGATGTAGAGTATGGGACAACAATGTACAAATACGTTAATGCATGCACTTAATGTAGAGAAAGCTTGTTAAAGCACACTTTACTAAGAATGGTAAAGTGATGGGAATAATTTGAGGTCATAGTAGCTTCTCGGATTCCTCTGAAAGTTAGAAAACAAGGCAAATTATCGTATGAAGCTTTGAATATGTAAACCTCATTTTGACAATCTTCTATTTCGCCATCCATGCCTTCGCATAGATAATTGTGTACTTGCATTTCTTCTCAATATGCCTGATAATTGACATTGGTTATTACCCTAGGTTCTACACAACATCGGAGTACATCTCTGTTGCATCAAATATAGATATTATGTTTATGTGGAATTTCTTGACCCCTTATAGGTGACAATTATACTATGTGACAATTGATACCTTTCAGTAATCCTTTCATTTACCCTAAATGCATTCACCCTCCATGTACACCCATAACTTGTGTTCACACACTGCACTTTGTATATTGACTTGCTTGACTTCACGACCCAAAACACCCTCTGAAGTAATACCATCCAATGCTTAACTGCTTCCCTCAATTCCTCTTTGTATGCATATTTAGGCTCCTGAATGACCTTGTTCTCCTTATACTCGCATGGGACGTGATGTCTTTCAAAGATAACAAGTCTAAAGAAATTCTCATTGGACCATTGTGAGGGATTTACATAACCGCACTCCTCGTCTGATGATTTATCTTTCTCTACATGCTCATTATCATAATCTTCTCTATCCATTAACTCAACAATGATGTTGTGTCTCTCTCTCATCTGCCAATTCTTTATTTCTCCCTATCTTCGCCTCCTTCTCCTTCTTCTTGGTGCTCTGACTTATTCCCCTATATTGTTTCAGCATCACCTTTTGTCCTACTTGGACCCTGTTTATCTTGCATGCCCATTGGAATAGTGTTATCTTTTTTATACATAGATACAAGAATGCTTAGTGGCCAATCTCACTGTAATGCATTCTTTAAGTACCATTTTTAAGTGGCAGTGGAATTAACCTACATTAATTTCTATAAAAAAACCTTCAATTGGCTCAGTACGATATACATGTTTATTGTGTTAACATAAGGGTTGACTTGTAAGCCTCGTATTAACTAGTTGCACCATACTAGAAAACTTTTCTCACTTATCCTTTCAATTCCCTTACGAGTTGTGCTAAGTGCTAACAAATCTACACCATATAGATCATACTTAACATTCACTCGACCATGATATAACCAAAATACCACTTTATTTGACATATCTATTACAAAAAGGTAGAGTTAAACTAAGTAAGAAATTAATCGATGGATCGAATACTGAGCATTTAATATTTTAACACCAATATGTCTTTAAACATTACGAATGAAAATATGTATGGATCTAGAAACGAAAGGACCACACTAAGAATTTAGGAATGAAACTATTCATGAATCTAGAACAATATTACACATACTAACATGTTTCATTACTAAGAATAAATATTAAAAATGGTATAAATCTTTTACATATGTATGAATCTACAAGTCAGCAGGGCTTCGTAGCTTTCCTTCACCTCCCATCTTTTTTTTTCTGTTTTTAAGATTAAATTAGATTTTTGGGAAGAGGGTTTTATACCTAGCCATCAAAAAAATGCCCTAACAAAGGATGGTTAAGGGCCACCTATAAAATTACTAATTCCTCTCTTCTCTTATAGATAGGTTTGACAATTTTACAGGTGGCCTCTGGATGAGAAAAACATCCTAGCAGAGGCATATAAAAAATGGTAGGCCCTCTCCCTCCCTCGTGCGTCCTACCGTGCTATTTTACAGGCGTCCTCTTGGTGCGGGAAAAAAACACCCTCAATTAGGACGGCAAGAGGATCGGCTATAAATTTTTTTAGCCCTCACCCACCCACCATTAACAAAACCAATGGTTATTTACCACATCGGATTTCACATCCTCTGAGAGGATGTTCTTTTTAGAAAAACCTCTTAGAGGACGTTGTTGTGGGTATATTTTTATAAATTTTTCAAATATATATATAAACAAAATATATAAATAAAAAATTTAGCTGCCTGCCAACCCCTCTGGCCTTCTGATAACTACTTGGGATGCAGACCTTTTTCGGAAGGAATATAGCCCTTTCATCCAGCCCAGCAGAGATGCAGGCTTGACACTGTTAGAACTGGCTCGTAGAAACATAACCAAAATACAAATTTATTACAGATGACAGATCATAAGGATTTGGTGAAGCTAATTTACTCATATTCCCCCAAAAGAAAAAAATAAATCAGGTTAAATGCACAGATAAAAAAGAGAAAACATTGGTCTGTTAATATTTTTTAACTCACCATGTTTAATTGGGTGGAGCTGAATTAACTTAGGTTAAATGCCCATTTATTAACCCATTTGATGTCAGTATAAAACAATCAGAAATATTAGGGATGGGATTATGTGCCCCCACACCCCACGAGATGCTCCTCCTGCCGGCACCGACCTTTTCCCCCATGGTAGCGCTCTTGTCACCCCTTCCCTTCCCCTTTTTCAACTGACACTGCTGCTATCCCTGGCCTTGCCAATATGGTCAAGTGCCATCACAACAGCTCCCCTCAATGCTGACCTCCTCCCTCTAGGGTGGCATCCTTGCTACCCTTCTCCCTCCCCAACCCAATCGTCGTCATCGTCCCTGACCTCATCATCTGGTCAAGTATCAACCACAACAGCTCCCATCGACGCCAGCCAGGGCAATAGCACCCTTGCTTCCCTTCTCCTTCTTCATCTTGACCGCCGCCATTGCCCTAGACCTCATCATCAGGTCAAGCACCACCATGATAGCCACGGTGAGTGACCAGTTGCCACCACGCATAGGGCTGCACCACCAGCTGAAACATGTAACATGTATGTGCCTACCGCCTTCTCGGGCTGGACCTCCACCATCTCCACCTCATATGACACCACTACCAGTGCACTAGCAACTTGCTGCACCTGCTCTGCATGACAGTGTACACAAGTTGTCAGTCTGCCTCACCGGTGAACATGAGCCACTACTCCTATAGGCTGAGCCACTTCCGGTGGATGGTGCAGGGTGAGCACCATGAGGTCTAAGCCACCCAAGCCCTTCTACTCAATTCCACTGATGATGGAAGCGGCCATGAGGCCAAACAACCTAGCAGTGTAGGTAGGGATTCCAGAACGGGATCCTAGCCGCCCCCTAAGATATTTAGCACGATGGATATGATAACATATATTACTTTTCAAGCATACATTACTAAATTAGATTTTTACATATACAAAAACTGTTCATTCGTTGTCTTCTTCCATCTGTTGAACAGTTCAAGATAGAAGAGGTCTATACATGAAAATTGTAGGGTTTCAATAGATTAGTTCTCAAAGAGACATGACATTAATCATCTTGTTAGACATAAGGGTGGATGATGAACCAACTGGTTAACTGGCTCAAAAATGGTTGTGTTTGTTTGGATTGCCCTTTCAGTTTATTAAATTAAGACAAGGAGAGATTTTTTGAGATCAAGCTGCACGTGCTTATTTATAAGAAAGAAATAGGGGATCTGAACCATAATCTCCTGCACCATTGCTAGGCGCAGCAAGTGACTACTCCCTTTGGGCTGGACTTTCGGCTTGATCATTTTATCATCCAAATGAGCAGCATGCAGCGCAATTAGTCCATTAAAAAAATACAATATATATATACACACACAATTTGAATTATTACTTTTTTGATAAATAAATGTTAACATCTGATTTTGAGGCATTCTGCATAATATTGTAATGTTTTTTTGGCAAAAATTATCATTCTACCTACAATTTTGTCCTCTGCTTATGCCTACTAGCTGTCACGTCGACTCAATTAGCAATAACATGAATATTGCATGTGTGTTTGATGGGTCTGCACGACCCTATAAAATGAACAATGTTACAATTTTTAAAAAAATTATTATCTACTCCTATAGTTTTTTTAAAATATATGTAGATATGAAGTAAAAAAACAATCATTTCAACAAAATTGATATGGTACTTACTATCATTGGATTTTCTTCATTTCAACTTTGGATTCCTTCGTCTAGTTTGACCTTGGGATAACCTTAGAGCTTAGCCAACATTCATTTCCAGGCAACTTATGGCTTGCTGACTTTTTTTTGTTTGAAACAAAGGCAAAAGCTTTACCTTATTTCATTAATAGAGGAGATAAACAACACCAACCCAAAGAACTGCAAACACCAATCCATCGTACAACACCTTAAAAACACCCCGAACTCCGCTAAACTACACTACAGAGCACCTAGAACGGCAGCCAACAAAACACCTAGAGCAAACAACACCCAGAAGACTATAGGTCAGTGGCCTAGTATTAGCTACAAAGCCGATAAATGTATAAGTAGATAGTAAGCAATATATTAAATGACATATTGGTTGTAGAGCTGATGACGATCTGAAATAGAGTGGTACTCTAAATAAGAAATAGAGTGGTACTCTAAATAAGATGAAGGATCTATCGGCTACAAAATTGATGCCGCTTTGAATAGAATATGTGATGTCGTTTCGGATAAGATAAAGGATCCATCGATTGTAAAATCGATGACACTCTGAATAAAATGTGCAATAAGTAGAAGTAATGAGACCCGATCTCCTAAAAGTACGAGACTCAGTGACTACCGTGATGGTACCGTTAGAGTCAGTCTCGATAGATCGAATCAAATCGAGATAGTATAAGACTGATGATAACGACAATGAGACCACATACGCTATATTGGACAAGCAGATAGAAGGAACAGACAAACCCATCGACTAACTGATGGAAGGAACGAGCAAACCCATTAGCTAGCTGAGCTGATGAGAGGAAATCACAGAAAATATATGTATATCGGCTAAGAAAGCGATACACTAAGCGTGAGACTCAATGTGTGGATAACTCATCGGCTACCTACTCTGATGAAACGCTGAGTAAAGTCCTATCAACTTATGGCTTAATCTACTATCAGCAATCTAGTAGGTCGGACCTAACTGATATAGTACGAGACTGATGATGATAAAAGGAGTTTGATAAGCCGATAGATCCCACGCAAATGTGATGTGATATATCCGATTGGATTAAGAGGTCGGACCTAACGGATGCAACCTTAGATAGAGTGAATACACCAGGATATTGGCAGGACTTATCCCTTCGCCAGAGTTTGGACCTAACCGATGCCGCCCCATGTTGAGAGCCAAAACCCACTGATGAAAACCTAGATAAACTAGGGTGACAATGCGCCAAAGATGTATTGATCAAGAGATGATTTATAAGGTCTTAGGGGGTTTATATTTATACCCTAGAGTTACAAGAGTCCAACATGATTACAAACAACCTACGGACATTATTTCCTAAACATAACAAGAAAATATCTCTAAGAAATTAATAAAACTAACTAGACTTATCTATCTTACAAGATATATTCTATATACATATAAGAGTACTCTATCGTGGTTTCCATGGCTACAGTCTATATCAAATATGCTATGTTGTCAAACTCCTAGGAGAAAAACTTTCGTCTAGTGCGCTTTGATAATCCTTGGAAAGTCAGATTTGCCAACTGTTTATCGCTTAAGTCCAAGCTATAGTATCGGCTTCGTACATTATAAAATCTTTGAATATATTTCAAAACCGATTCCTCCTTCTGGACGATCCGATGGTGCTAAAGCCGATCGGCTGAGAGGTCCGATGGAGAGTTTAATGTAGTCATCGGCCGATGGAGATACTGAGACAAAGCCGATCGGAACTATAGAAAAGCCGACTAGATTAGTAGAAGATTGGATCGGCTTGAAGACAGGGGATTGTCCAATAGGGATCAGGTTCGAGAAGCACGAGGAAAGAAAGGAAAAGGATCGGCTTGAGTAAAAGAAGGTCTGATAGCTACAGTGGAGAAGCCGATCAGGTTGCAGCGAAGGAAGACTCGGTTACAAATTGGAAGATTATTCAGATGAAATCGGGTTTGCGGAAGAGCCGTGGACTCCACGGCAGGATGTTTGTTTTTGTGAATTGTAATGGGAATATTTTCATTTGTTCTTACTAGGAAATAATGTCCGATGGTCGTAAACGTGTTGGACTCTGTTTGTAAATCCAGGGTATAAATATAGACCCCCTGAAAACATGTAAAAGATCTCTCGATCAATATACAATCTCGGCGCATCGCCACCCTAGTTCATCTAGGTTTTACCGGCGGGTTCTGGCTCTCGATGCGGGGCTGCATTGGTTAAGTTCGATCTCCGGCGAAGGGGTAAGTCCCGCCACCATCCCGATATGTCTTGCTCTGTCTGAGGTTGCTTTGGTTAGGTCCAACCTCTTAGGCCGATTAGACGTATCACATCACGTCTGTGCTGGACCTATCGGCCTGTTAAGCTCCCTCTGCCATCGTCAGTGTCGTGCTGCATCGGTTAGGTCCGACCTACGGGGCTGCCGACGGTAGATCGAGCTTTAGGCCTATAGTCTTCTGCACGGCGTATCATTGGAGTGCCAGCCGATGACTTATCCACGCTCTGAGCTTCACGCCCAGCGCATCGGCCCCTCGGCCGATCCGCATCAGCCTTCAGAGGTGTCCCTTGACGCGTAACGCTGAGCGTATCGGTCTCCTAGCCGATACACACCCTTCTTCAGAGAGGTGCCCCCTTATTGGCTCAGCTAGCCGATGGGTTCGTTCCTATCCTTGCTACGGCATAGCCGATCCAGCGTCCTCCGTATCATCGCCGCTGGCCCTGGCCTCGTACTGTCTCGGTTAGGTCTGATCTTCGAGGTTCGGTGTTAATGGCGCTATCACGGTGGGCGACGGGTCTCGTGCTGTCATATCTGGAGCGGCATCGGCGTTGTAGCCTGTGCCTTCTTATACTATTCCTTGCCTACTCCGTATGTGCCTTCATCGGTTTTTCCAACCGATGAATCACTGTTTGGCTGTCCGGAGGGATTCTGTGCGCCTAGCTATCTCCTGAGTACACCCTGGTTCCTCCATCGACTCTGCGGTCAATCTCTCGTCGACACCTATCCACATTGACTCTCTAGCCGATCGAAGAGCATCCCGATCCTATCGGCAACCAGCCGATAGCGAGCGCCTGTATCGGACACGCTCGTCTCACTTCCTTATCAATTGCAGGGTCAAATTGACTGGTACGCCCGCACCCGTATGGACGCGCTAGAGCCGATCGAACCCCACGGCCCCTGGCGTGCGCACCTCAAGCCATGTAGATAAAGCCGATCGGTCTGCACTAGAGCTAAGCAGACCTCCTAGGCGATTTGGCATGTTCGCATCGCGTTCGCCGCACCGAGGCGTGAACACTTTGTTTCACCGATATCAAATATGTGAGCCGTAGCTCGTGAATCCCTGCAAAGAGGTGTTTGTGAAATTGTTCTTTTAGATCAATCTATCCTCTGATTGAACTTGGTGGCAATGATGAAATCTAATTAAAAGTCGATTTGGATAGTGACAATGGAAACAACCTAACTCTTAGAGCTTATTCTGCTGATGCTCGTCTGCACTAAGCCAAGAATCGACAGACGTGTTTAACTGTTGATATGTTATATTACCCTGAGAACTTGGAGAAGTCTAGCTATATTGGCGTGGTAACGGTACTCTATCAAACTACTTAGGGTATGGAGACCGATACATGAAATTATCCTCCTTCGGTTTCAAACCAAACTATTCCTTCATCACTTTGGATATTTTGGCAGTCCACTCATCGTTTTCATCATGTTGACCCCCGAGCTGAATATAGCCATTGGACCAATTGAACATCGGCATCGGTGGACCAATATCTACTGATGTATGAACTGGTAGCTCTTGAGTATATAATCCATCCACTTTTTTCCTTATCAAATCCTGAAGAATACTTGAACAACCAACCAAATGTTGTAGCCCAAACAAGGCTACCACAACCTTCTCTAGGCAATCCTCCTTCAGGAGCTTGATGCATCTATCCATGGCGTCTTCATTTATCTCATCATCCATTGTGAGGATTCGCATCTTCTTCATAAGCACATAAGGCTCACTTTGGTTAGTGTGAATATATCTCTTCTTACCTTTAAAAGCTAGACATGAACTTCTTCAAGGGTGGTGGTGGCAATCATTCCCCACCCTCTATTTGTCATCTTATTCTTAACCATTGGAGCCTCCAAAATCTCAAGTGGGTTGGCACTTATCTTGCTTGGTGTAATTTTGGAACAACGAAGCTCACAACTAGACATAGGTCCACCATTGGAGTGACATGCTTTATCTCCATTGCTAGGCCAACTGCTGGAGCACGTGCCCTAGCTATGGTGCAAGGTCCACCACCTTTCTATTCATCTCGTTCCCTTTACTGCAAGATGAAAAGGCATTTTCGTGAGACAAACACAAGAACCGAGCTAGCCAAGACTAGTGTGCTAGGAGGAAGTGAAAGTGTTTCTTGGTAAAGAGCCTTTGTAGAAATATTGTTCATATCTTCCCTAGGTGGACAAGGGAGCATTCCCATCACTCCCTATGCATCTGTCACTTGAACCCTAAACTCACCTTATTAGGGGTATCAATTGTTCCATCCTCCATCTTTGAAATAATCTCCACCCAAAACTCCACAAGAGGGACACATAGCTTCTTACTAATAGCTTGAGCAACCATAGATGCAGATATTGTACTACCATTGAAAGAAATCAACATTGAACAACTTCCATGTGTACCCAAAGGTGAATCCGTAGTTTGGGCCTTCAGCAAAGACAAGAAGAAGTGGTCTGTGGTAGGGCACCATTGAGCAAAATGGCCCGATCCCCAACAACGAAGACAAAGCGAAGGAGAAGAGAAAGATGTAACACAATGATTGGTAGCTAGGCAGATGAAGCACTTCCCATGCAACTTGAAAGAGAAGCGCAAAGGATTCTATGTCACCGAAGGTTGAGCATACTGTTGGTCAAGACAAAACATCTAATGGGTTGCAGCATGATGACCAACTCTGAGACAGTTGAAACACTTGCCTGAAAGAGATGAGCACCTATGTTGAGCTTGTAGAAGATTGTTCCACCTCATGGTAGAGCACATTTGGGGGTCGATAGAAGAGATGGTGATGAAGCCATCTAGAAATGGAGTCAACAACTCGACGCAATTCACAAACAAGTAGGGCCGTTGCCAATGAGGCTCCAAAGAGCCACCCTATATGTGAAGGTGGTAGTTGAATGTGCTGCTCACATTGCAGGCCAAACCAGAAGGATGACCAAATGGTGGTTGAAGATGGGTGGCGCCGACGATGATTGTAGGATGGTGTTGGCGATGATGATGCTAGGAGTGGTGCACTAGTGATAATGATGACCGTATAAGGTGGCACTATTGTTTGTACCAAAATTTGGTAAGCCTCGCAGTCAAGATTGGAGAGCTGATCGGCTTGTGTAAAGAGTCCGATTAATACAAGGAAAGAGCCGATCGGATGGATTGAGTATGGATTCAGTTTAATTAAAAATAGAAGATTATCCAGATATGACCAAATCTAAAGAGGAGCCATAAAAACTATGGCAGTATACTTTTATCTGTATACATAATATATCTTGTAAGATAGGCAAGTCTTGTTAATTTTATTAACTTCTTAGAGATAGTTTCATTTTATATTGTAGAAAATAACGTCTGGAGATTGATTGTAACCGCGTCGGACTCTTGTAATCCTAGGGTATAAATATAGACCCCTAGGACCTTATAAAACATCTCTAAGATCAATACAATCTTAGCATATCTCCACCCTAGTTCATCTAGGATTTTATCGGCGAGTTCTGCCTCTCGACATGGGGCTGTATTGGTTATGTCCGAACTCTGGGGAAGGGGTAAGTCCTACCATTATCCTGGTGTATTCACCCTATCTAAGGCTATATCGGTTAGGTCCGACCTCTTAGTCCGATCAGATATATCACATTACGTTCACGTGGGATCTATCGACTTATCAAGCTCCTTTAACCATCATCAGTCTCATGCTGTATCGGTTAGGTCTGATCTACTAGACTACTGATAATAGATTGAGCCATAAGCTGATATGTTTTTACTCAACGTTTCATCGGAGTAGCTAGCCGTTGGGTTATCCAAACACATAGCCTTATGCGTAGTGTTTCGGCTTCTTACCTGATATACATATATCTTTAAAGAATTCCTCTTATCGGTTCAGCTAGCCAATGGGTTCGCCCGTTCCTTTTGTCCACGCGTCCGATCTAGTCTCCGCCATTTCTATACCGTTAGTCTCAGTCACATACTATCTCAGTTCGGTCCGATCTATTGAGACTAGCTCTAATGGTACCGTCATGGTGGTTACTAGGTCTCATACTTTCGAAAGACCGGGTCTCGCTCCTTGCTACTCATCGCATATTCTATTTGGAACATCATCGGCTTTACAACTGATGGTTTGTTTATCTTATTTGGAGCGCCACTCATTTCAAAACGCCATCGGCTCTATATCGATGTGTCTTTTATTTTATTCATCATCATCTACCTACGTCTTCGTCAGCTTTCCAGCTGATGGACAAGTGCTTTAGCCCCTATCGGCAACTAGCCAATAGCAGGAGTTCGTATCGGCCTATTGGCCATTTGAATCATCGGTCTATCTCCTTGTCAATTACAGGGTCAAAGTGACTAGCACGCTCGCAACTCCAGCACCCGACGAAGGGACCTAGAAGCTGAATGACCTGCACTAGAGCGAATTAGACATCCTAGGCCTCGGCGTGTTCGCGCCATCGCATCGAACCTCCATCGGTGAACATGGAGGACCGATTTGGGGCGAATAGCTAGCAACGACCCATTAAGCCTCTAGGACCAGTGTTGACGACGACGTGTTAGATGCTAGTGCTAGTATTGTGGTCAACCATAGCGACAAGGGGGAGTTGGCATGGATATGGAGCAAGGGGATCAGAGAGAGCGGCTGTAGCGTGAGGAGGGTAGTGAGGCAGTGAGGATACTGGATGGTCGGCAGAACCGAGATGGCGGCCAGCGGCGGTAAGCAGTGTAGGAGTTGGGTGATCTAGAGCTTAATAGGGGATTAGGTATGAGTGACGGTGTCATGGAACGTGGGGTGTGAGGGTAGGGGGAGGGCAAGGAGGCAGGTGGCGAGGTAGGATGGACACCAGTACCTGGATGGCAGTTAGCGACGAGCTAAGGGGAGGTGATAGTGAGCAGGGGCCCTTGCGTCGTGACTCTTGTATGGCTTCCTAACTTGGATATTTGAATGTGCCTATTATGTCACATGAGGAGTTGAGAACCCATAAGTGTGAGGGTTTGAATTTTTCATATACACGCCTTGCCAATAAATTAGCCAACTGGCCAATAGACAAGGACAAATTAAAGGGGACAAGAGTATGCAAACTACAAAGCACTCTAGCTAGGGTAGGCAATGGGGTGGGGCAGGGCTAGGTTGAACAAGAATTCCCTATCCCCACATTCTCCCTTGCCTTTACCCCCACATAGATAGTGAAGTGGAAAATGTCCCTAGCCTCCACATGGGATCTATCAGGTGAGCGGGGCCTCACATGGAGTCAATGCTCCCTTTCATCAGCACAACAAACGGAACATCAATATGCTAAAAATTTCATTAGTCACATATAGTAAACAATCCCAAAAAAAATAAGGAGCAAGTTCACAATTCCAATAGAATAAATCACAACCATTATTAACAATCACCACAGCACTACTTGAGCACCTTTCTTTGGTAGGGGACGAGTGGGCAACGATGACGTTGATTAGTGACGATGACTGGGGGATAGCTCCACCTTATCGATGGCCAGGCGCTGGCTACCAGGTGCCTCTGTGGCTTGGGCCCTCGGGTATGGCTCACCTACAGCGAAGGATGGGGGCGCCGTTGGCTGCGCACATCTGGTCACCTAGATCAGGCGCTGCCTATGCCAAGGATAGGGGTGGGGACGTGGTAGGAGTGTAGAGATGGCCAAATGGACCGAGCCTGACCTGAGGCCCGCTACTATTGGCCCAATCTAGACATGGCAAAACCCATGCCTAGATGGGGCGAGCTGGCTAGGCATGGTTAGCCAGGCCACGTCTGGGCCGATGGTGCAGCACAGTGAGTCGATCCAAGAAAGGTGGGCTGGCCCGGCCGGGCATGGCTCAGCCTAGCTACAGTTGGCGTAGGAGCAAGTAAGCTAAATGGGCTAAGTGGGCTAAACAGGCTAAATGGTCAGCACGCCCCATTTAGCCCATTTAACTAGAAAATATGAGCCTTTTTTAACCGTTTGAACTAAACAAATTTAAAAAAAATCCAAAAATTCTCAAATTTTGCCTATAAATAGGCAGCCATCCCCTTCCTATTCCATACTAGCCCACTTGTATTTTCCTCTCTATTCTATTGTCTTTGAGCTCGCAAGTTAATTTCGTAATTCTAAGAAATTCAATGTTTGGCAAAAATTTTATAAAAAAATTGGAGACTCGACCACTACTCTACTAAGGGGTCCAAACAAAAGTTAATGTTTGTCATTTTGGTATATGTTTTATAGCATTTGTGAATATTTATTTATTATCTAGTTTATTAACATATATTAAATATTTTTTTATAGTATGATAGATATGGATTGTAAGGATCAATTGGACCCAACATCCATTGATCATGACTTCATGCTTTAGGATGATGTAGCAGATGATATCGTAGAGTTTCCTTTTGGTAATGTTACAAGTTATGTACCTAAAGAAAATGGTCATCAAGTTGACGTATTTCATCATCAACACCCACAAGTACACATACGACTTTAAGCACCAGTGCAAAAAGATCAAGAAGCAGTACATCTAAAATTTGGATAGATTTTGAGAAAGTTTTTGTTGAAGAAAATGATCTCAAGGTAAGATATGCTAAATGCATTGCAGCATATAAGAGCTATTATGTTGCTATGGGTTATCGGGCAAAATGGGCTAAACAGGTTAAATGAGCTAAGCTGGCTAAATAGGCTAAATGGGTCAAATGGGCTGACGAGCTGGCCTGACCCATTTATCTCCATCATGGGCCATGTCTGGGCCACCACTCTGACTCATGGGCTGGCCCAACATAGCCCGCTTAAGCACCAGGCCTTAATGGGCCATGTCTAAATAGACCGTGTCCTATTGGGCCTATGTCGGGCTAGGCAAAGCTACCCGTTTGGCCATCTCTAATGGGGTGAGGATTGAGAATTTAGGGTTTGGAATTGGAGAGAATTTTTATATGATTGCTCCGCTGAATAGGCCAGCTAAGCTTTTGTTCGTGCAAAAACTCATAGGGACCAATTGGACCAGGTGGAGTCGACGGAGGTCGATCCGATGCGAACGCGCAAACACGCCGAGGACTAGGAGATCTGCTTCACTCTAGTGTAGGTCCTTTGACTTTGTTGGATGGCGTGCGCTCCCGATTGCCCTTTGGCTTTGTTGGTTGGTTCGAGAGTGCGTTGAGGTTCTTCGACTTCGTTGTCCCCTCGTTGGGACAATGGAGATACGGGTATGCCAATCAATTTGACCCTGTAATTGATAAGGAGATAAAGAGAATGGGTTAGTCGGATGATGGACCGAAATGAACCCTTACTATCGGTTATCTGCCGATAGGTTTGAGATAATCATCAGATGTGTCTGACGTGCTCCTGCTATCAACTGGTTGTTGATAAGGACTTGTACACTCTTTCATTGGCTGGGAAGCCGATAAAGGCATAAGAAGATGGTGACAAAGAGAGTGAAAGATACATCGGCTGTAGAGCTGATAGGGCTCCAGATATAATGAAGACGTAACACTGGTCCATTGGTTGCAAAGTCAACGAACGCATAAAAGTATATTCAAAGAATACAATAATGATTACATTGGTTATAAAGCTGATGGTACTCTAGAATAGGGTATTCAAAGAGTAGCATGCTAGTTTCTATTATCGGCTAGTTGCTAATAGAGGCTATAGTGCTTGTTCATCGACTAGAAAACCGATGAAGACATATGTAGATTGGAATGGAATAATATAAAAGATCTATCAGCTGCAAAGCCAATAGCGCTCTAAATATAATGTGTGATGAATAAGAAGGAGCGAAACCCGATCCTTCGAAAGTACGAGACCCAATGACCACCGTAACTGTACCGTTAGAGTTAGCCTCGATAGATCTGACCGAACTGAGACAGTATGAGACTGATCCTAACAGCAATGAGACGACGAACGCTAAAATGGACGTGCGGGCGGAAGGAAAGTGCAAACCCATCGGCTAGCTAAGCCGTTGAGAGAAGATCTCTAAAGATATGTGTATTAACTAAGAGGCCCATGCACTGGGTGTAAGATTTAGGAGAAGTCATTAAATACGTATGTGTATCAGCTGAGGAGCCAATACACTGGACGTTATGCTCGATGTGTGGGTAACTCATTGGCTAGTTACTCCGATGAAACACTAAGTAAAGACTCATTGGTTTATAGTCCAATCTACTATCAGCAATCTAGTAGATCAAATCTAACTAATACAGCATAAAACTGATGATAGTAAAGGGAGCTTGATAAGCCAATAGACCTCACGTGAACGTGATATGGTATATTCAATCAAACTAAGAGGTCAGACCTAATAGATACCGTTTTAGATAGAGTTAATATACTCAAATAATGGCAGGACTTACCTCTTTGCTAGAGTTCGAACCTAACCGATATAACCCTCTGCCGAAAGCCAGAATCCACTGGTAAAAAAACTATATAAACTAGGGTGGTAATACACCGAAGATATATTCATCTAAGAGATGAATTACAAGCTTCCAAGAGGTCTATATTTATACCCTGAGATTACAAGAATCCGATGAGGTTACAACAACCATTTAACGTTATTTTCTAAAAAATAAAAAATATATCTAAGAAAGTTAATAAAACTAACTCCTATATAGATTAAAGTAACCTACTATAGTTTTCACGATTCTTGCTTAGATTTAATTCCATCTAAATAATCTTTTATTTTTAACTAAACCGAATCATCTATACACGAGGTTTACTAGTCCAAAACAACTTTTAAACGGACTGTTTTTACAGGGGTTGCTCACATCCCCGAGGCCCTATTGGGTCATCCACGGGTGACTTCTCTCCCCTGCCCTGCTCACCCGAGGTGCAAATTTCCACCCGCCCACAACCTCAACTGAAATTATCAACCCTAACTTTAGCACAAATTGAAGCATGCGTGAAGTGCCTTTTGTTGTTTAATGAAGTTATAGGTGTACGCCTGTGACTACCGAAGTTAAAATCAATGTTACTATATATTTACACAAAGGAATGTGTAATTTGGTACGTGTTTTGTACGATATAGGCTTATCCCTTGCAAGTAGCAACAACACATTTGGGGGTGTGCAAAGGGATGCACTCCTAGATGTGTGTTCGTTAAAAAGTAAACTAAACTCCGTCACGCATTTAAGATGGCCACTATAAAAATATTAGAAGAAGGCAGAAACAAGGTGGCAATATAAAAAAAATGATGCAAATGTAGCTCAATTAAACCATTATATATTCAAGTATGTTCAGAAAATAGTAAGTACCATTAATGGCTAACGATATAATTTATTGGACTCTAACAATATAATTTATTGGGCTAACTTAATTTACTTGCAATTTCCTAAATATTTATAAATTTGAAAATTTTGTGGTAAAAAGTTACCAAAATCATTGAAATTTTAAAAAATTGTGAAACTTTGTGTCAAATTTCAAAAAATATTTTTGAATTAATATGCAATTTCGAAATGAGTGGATTTTTCTAAACTATGTATTCAACTTTGGTCACTATTGTCACTCCATTCAAATTTTGTTCGAAATTATTTAATATTTAAAATATCAAATTCAGTGCCAAATTTAAAAAATGTGAATATGTATTTCAGTCTATCTAATTTTTGTAATGACCAAAAATTATTATTTAGTGAGGACTCTTATCACTTTTTGTTACATATAAAGAAGGGGCAGTATGGTTATTTTGGGAAAACTTAATGATCTATTAACGGCCAACTAACAAAATAGGTGTGTAAGGGATCAATATAAATATTCAGAGGGTATAAAAATAATTGAACGAAATTTAGGGATATGAAAGTGATTTGGAAAATTTTTAAAGATATATAAAGGATTTTCTCCTTTTATTTGTCACGGCGTATGGTTAGCCGTGGTCACTAGCTTCAAAAGCCAATACCCTAAAAAATTAGCTTCAAAAGCCAAGAAAAACAATCTGCTCCAGCCAAAGTGAACTTGTGCTCATAAATAGGTTAGGCATCCTCACCGAGAACGATCAGATTTGATCAGGACGCAATATATAGATGCATTGAGTTCCTGAAGGATCGAGTGCCCGGGAAGCCATAATGTCAAGATTGTGGTAGTCTTATTTAGGTTACAAAACGTAGTTGGTCACTCCAGGCTTTGGAGTTATGGTTGTAGTACATTTCCTGTGTTTTGGCTGCTTTATATATATTGCGGCTGCATGTTTATGTGGTTGTAGATGATTTTAGTTTAGTTGCAGTAATTCTAGTGTCTGTCTAGTTGTTTTTTTTTCGTGTTTTTCTTTTTCTATGTGCTAGGTGCTTATAGTTTAAACCTTAGTGGCTTAGTTCCATTTCCGTGACTTCAATCCAATCCTTAAAACTAGAAAAAATTGCTATTATACCAAAAAATTAAGTGCACGTTATGTTTTGCCACAAAGTCTAAGTGGCTTTGTGAATTTGCCACAGTAGAGTTGGATATCCTCTTATTTGCCACATTGCCCCTTTACTACCAGAACTGCCCCCTGTGCTCTTTCTTCCCCTATCTTCTTCCTCTATATCCATCATCTATCTTCAATTGCAGCCATCAACACCACTGAGCTCCCGTGCTCACTCGTCGTCGTCGCTGCCACTCGCAGCGGCCGCGGCTCATCGGCGTTTCCGCCGCCGCCACTGCTCAGAGCCGCTCCCGCTTTGCTCACCGCCGCATCTCTGCTCATCAGCCTTCCTGTCGTTGTCGCTGCCGCCGCCACTGCTCGGAACAGTAGCCATTCTGCCCGTCAGCCTTCCGGCCGCCTTTTGATAGCGCATTCTTGCCAGCCGTCTCCGTCGCTCGGAGCCGTAGCAATTCTGCTCGCCGACTTTCCAGCCGCTGCCACAACTACTTGCCAGTGCGTGTGTGCCTGCCGCCCCTCACCAGTAGAAGACCGAGGAAGAAGACGGTGAGGACAAATTTGTCATTTCACGTGGAAATGTGGCAAATGAGAGGATACCCATCTTTAATTTATGGTAAATTTGTTTCATAATAGCATTTCTCCCTTAGAACATTCACTCGAAAAAAATCTACTGAATATTCTAGACAGACAACAACTGATTTTTGATGGTATATTCTCCAAGCTAGTAGAACACGAATATCCCTCGAATTAAAGTATCCAGAATTGCTAATTGACAAAGCTGCGTTCGGGGCGCAAACTCAGCCCATCAAGCCCAGCCCACGTTAGACACCTGAGGTAGTGAGGTGGAGAATGCATATTCCCAATGGCCGAATCAATCCATCGGATCTTCTTGTTCCCCTCTCTTTCTCTCGTCCTGTTGGCTCTTCGGCTTCCTGCTACAGTAACACGCCCGTCGGCCGCGCCGCCGGCACTCGGCCATAGTCGCCATCTCCGTCTCCATCCCCGGCTGCCTGCCATCCCTCTCCTTCTCTCTCAGCCACTTCCTGTCCTGGCCACACTTGGCTCCGCCAGCCCTGCCGCGGACCCCGCCCTAGTGCCTCAAGCTGCAACGGTTGCTGCCAACCGCGGGGCTCCACTTCTCCGTAATCATCGTCTCTCCTGGCAACGACTGTGGCCGAGGTGGAAGGGTGTGGAGGGTTTGGCTAAGGGTTTGAGTATTTTGGATGAAAGTTTTAGATTTTCGAATGGAAAGTTTTGTGGTTTTTTGAAGTGAAAGCTTCAGATTTGAGTTAAAAGTTTTTTGTGATTTTGAGATGAAAGTTTCAGATGTTTCAATTGAAAGTTTCATGATTTTGATATGAGAGTGTTAGACTTGAATTGAAAGTTTTATTATTTGAGATGAACGTTTTAATAATTTTGAGATGAAAGTTTGTTGTACAAGTTGAAAGTTTTGAATCAGTGTCATTTGGAGGCTGGAACTTTTCCGAATCGAGTACGACTCCTCGTCGCGAGCACAACTTTGCTTTGGCAGAGGATGTGCATGAAGTCGGGCTAGCCCTTACCCGGGAGGAAGCAACAGGAGACGTGGGCCGGATGGGCCTGCGTGTGCGTCCGGCGCGCAGCTGCGCCAAATAGCATCACCCCCTGGAGTATCTGACTACGTACATAGCCAGCCATATACCATCGTCACGCACGGCAAGGGATAAGCCAGCCGCCCGGTGCACCCCACATCCGACGTCTCCTCTCCCACAAGGCGCCCGCCCGCACCCGCGGCCACTTGTCGGCCGCGTCTCGGGGCGGACCACGCCACCTGCATGCCGCGCGCGCCCCCGACCGTCTCCGCGCGGAACACTACTTCCGGCGCTCAGCTGCCCCGCCCGTGCGCCCCTCCTTTGACACAGTCTCCCCCCTCGCCGCGCGCTGCCCGCGTGAGTGGATGAATATCTCGCCGTCACGGCTTTTGCCTCTTTGCCCCTTCGCTAGCGCGCGCGCCCCTGCGTACTTGACGTAATATCGCTCTCGTCGCGTCTCTCCTCCTCTTTCTGCCGGCGTCTGCGTCTCCGTGCCTGCCCTTCTCTACTTTGCTCTCGTCTCACCAACCTCCTCTCCTCTCCTATATCTTGCTCGGCTTGTTCGGTCGCGGTCGACACAGATAAACACGAATCTTCGAGGTCGCTCCCGTGTGCTCTTTTATTATTTTGCACGATCCACTGCTCTCTTTCTCTGGTTCAGTTGTTGGGGTTCAGAGGGGCTGACCTAGCTGACGAAGAGGACGAACAACACGCCGGTGGTTGGAGTACTCTCTTGGGGAGATGGCAAGCCTCGGTGAAGACAACAGACCCGCGACGCAGAGGGAGGAGGTATGTACTCAATCGATCGGTTCCTACCCATCATCTATCTAATCTCTATGTTGTCTTCATGCCTTGACTTGAGCATGATCACCCTACCATGCCATGAACATTTCTTGCTTTCTGTTATAGCAACGAACCAGGTTCTTTTTTCGCTTCCCTATTTCTGGTATGCGAATATAACTTGGGTGACCGACAGGAGTACATATGCTCTGGTGGAAATTTTCCCGATAGAGATATATATTCACAATTGGGAAATGCATTTGTTCATGGTAGTAAATATTTCCGTTCATAAATCTCAACCAATATTCAGGTGGGTATTCCGCCCCCAGCGAGATAGCAATTAATGCCTCCCTAGGAAGTGTCTCTGAAAATGATCGATATCCTCCGTTAGATAGATGGTCAAAACTTTACCAAGTTAGACTGAAGAATTAAGCGTACGTACGGTCATAATTCAAAACGTTAGCAAGAGTTTCTTAATATATTACTATTGTGTAGAGTAAAATTTCTTTCTATCTATCTTTTTGCAAGGACAGTTCAAATTTTCTTATCTGCCGCCACCGTTTGCCCGCGTTAATTTTGGGATGAAAACAACACCATGTCGCTGAGAGCGTCACGTGGCATTTGAAAACTAAGGTCAGGGAAAGGAACCCAACAGTACAATTATACCGACTTGGAAACCAAATTAGAGGAAGTAGACGAGGCCAATTTGGTCTCGCTTCTTGTTGCTTTCTTGAGGAGAAGAACAATCAAATTTTCAAAACGTGGGGCTCCGTCCATCCAAGTAAAAAATCAACTAGGATATTCCGTGGTTAGTTATGGCTGCAAGTACTACTAGACTTTCTTGTGGTCAACCTGTGGTACATGTACTGTGTTTATTTCTCAGTAAATTTGGTCCTCAAGTTGTGCAGCTGAATTGAACAGCTGCCGACCGGTATCCCAGATCCATATACCACCTAAGAGTCAAAATAATAGGCCCCTTTTCGCGAGATAAGTTGTGTTATATCTTTGAAACGTCAAGTATATAGAATCTTTCTTCATGTTGAGTTGTTTATTTTGAATTCAGAAATATGGTCAAAGTTTGATGTCTCCTTATATTTTCACAAGATATATTTTACCTAGATTGACTGACCATGTGAACTAATCACCATTATTCTTTCTTATATTTGAGAAATACTTGGATACAAATAATACCTTAGCTTTCTTTTGTTTTAAAAGAAAAGCTTGTGTGGAATACCTTGACCGACAATTTTCTCTAACAAGAAACATGTGCACAAAACAATATGATATTAAAGTGAAAAGAGTCTCTTTTCTGAAATCTGACATTTACCTATTCTCACACTAGAAGATGTGACCGTATCATCACACTTATTTTTCAAAAGAAAGCTTTTTAGAAAAGCTATAATTATCAACCTTCATGCAAATATCACTTAATCAGGATCCAACCTTCCAGGAGCAAGCCATCAAAGACGGCAATTCATTGCAGGTAGCACATCTTTGTGTAGAAAGTGTACAGTGACTATGAATTCCCCCGAGCGTATACGAGGGGGTCGGGTCTATATATATACAGCCCAGACCAGTGGTCTGTCTAACACCCTCCGCAGTCGCAGCGGGAGGGAACGGACGCAGAGACTGGGCCGAAAACTGGTGAACAAAGGCGTGGGCAGGCCTTTGGTCATTATATCGGCAAACTGATGTGCCGATGGTACATGGAGCACCCGAACCTACCCTAATGCAACCTTGTCATGGACAAAATGAATATCGATCTCGATGTGCTTGGTGCGTCGGTGATGGACTGGGTTGGCGGTCATGTAGACGGTACTGACATTGTCACAGTAGACGACGATCATGGTGGAGAGGGGTGCACAAAGCTCCTAGAGAAGCTGGCGAACCCAGCAGCACTCTGCGACGGCGTGGGCGACGGCGCGGTACTCGGCTTCAGCGCTGGAGCGGGACACTGTAGTCTGGCGTTTTAAGAACCAGGATACGAGAGTGTTACCAAGGTAGACGCAGTAGCCGGACGTAGAGCGTCGAGAGTCGGGGCAGCCTGCCCAGTCCGCGTCGGAGTACGCGGTGAGGGAGTCGATGGGGCTGGAGCTAAGATGCAGCCCGCTGAAGAGGGTGCCCTTCACGTAGCGTAAGATGCGCTTAAGCAGCGCGAGGTGAGGTTCGCGCGGAGCGTGCATGAAGAGCCACACTTGCTGGACAGCGTATGTGAGGTCGAGTCGGGTGAGTGTGAGGTATTGGAGAGCCCCGGCAAGACTCCGATAGGAGAGGGATCGGCAACGAGGGCGCCATCGGCGGCGGAGAGTTTGGCTCAAGTGTCGACTGGGGTAGCCGTGGGGTGACAGTCGGCCATGCCCGCACGCTGGAGGAGGTCGATGGCGTACTGGCGTTGGGAAAGGAAGAGCCCGTGGATGGAACGGGTTACGAAGATGCTAAGGAAATGGTGGAGAGGACCAAGATCGGTCATGACGAACTCAGAGTGGAGTCGGGCTATGATCTGGTCGAGGAGAGATGTCGAAGACGCTGTGAGGACAATGTCATCGACATAGAGAAGTAGATAGGCAGTGGCGGAGCCGATATGGAAAGTGAACAGGGAACTATCGGACGCAGAGACCACGAAGCCGATGTACTGAAGATAGGCAGCAAAGCGCTAGTACCAGACACAAGGGGCTTGTTTGAGGCCGTAGAGAGAGCATTGAAGGAGACAGACGTCGTCGGGCTGAGAAGGGTCGACGAAGCCTGGAGGCTGCTGGCAGTAGACTGTTTCCGTCAGGTGGCCGTGAAGAAAGCCGTTCTTCACGTCTAGTTGATTGATCGGCCAGGAGCGAGAGGCAGCCAAGGTGAAGACGACTCGGATGGTAGCGGGTTTGACAACGGGACTGAAGGTCTCGTTGTAGTCGACACCGGGTCGTTGGGAGAAACCCTGGACTACCCAGCGAGCCTTGTGATGGGCAAGAGAGCCATCGGCGTGGAATTTGTGTTTGAAAATCCACTTACCGGTCACAATGTTGGCGCCGGGAGGTTGGGGAACGAGGCGCCAGGTGTCATTGTCCATTAGGGCCTTGTACTAGTCGGCCATGGCCGTGCGCCACTGAGGGTCGGCCAAGGCTGAGCGAGAAATCGCCGGGATGGGCGAGATAGCTGTGGATGGCGGAGAGACCGTAGCGCGGAGTGGGTCGGAGAGATCCGGTCTAAGAGCGGGTGACCATATGAGAGGTGGAGGGAATTGGAGAGAAGCGAGAATGGGTGTACCGGGAAGAGAGTCGGCGACGGGAAGAAGACGTCGACGACGAGGAGGAAAGGGTCGGCTCGCCGGAGGGAGAAGCTAGCGCACCGGGATGTCTAGACTCGCTCTGATACAATGTAGAAAGTGTACAGTGACTATGAATCCCCCCGAGCGTATACGAGGGGGTCGGGTCTATATATATATAGCCCAGACCAGTAGTCTGTCTAACACTTTGTCCTCAACAAATACAGTGCCCTTTAATAAAATGGATAAAACAGAAGCACTAGTTGGCTGGATGCATCCTGATTGGCTAGTGTGGTTGGAAATACTTGAGCACTACGACTAGGGAACAAAGTTGGTCAGCTTGATCCTTTCCTAACACTGTCAACTGTTGTGCCTGTTACATATTTCTAAATGTGACCTAATTAAGACACTGCTCATTAGAGTTCAGCAGTGGGATACCTTTATTCCATGATTATATCATAATCATGTAGTGCAAGTTGTTGATGTGATGTTCAACTAACCAGTTAGCCTGTGGTTCCGCAGAAGTGTAAATCTAAAATTCTGAATACCACTGCTTAGTGCTTACGCAAGTCTGAATTTTGGTATCGTTTTGTATTTATACTTTTCTAAACTGAAGCCTGAAATCTGAATTTTGCTGTCGTTTTGTTTTTATACTTTTCTAAACTGAAGTCTGAATATTTGTACTTTGTTTGCAGGGATCGTCCCATAACAAATATGGAGGTATTTCTCCAAAGAAACCTCTCATTAATAAGGTATGTTGTTATCATGCTCATACAATTATGCTGGATGATCAGCAAGGCATCTGTGTAGATCAACCTTCAGGTTACAAGTACAATGTGAAAGAAGGAACATTTAACTTAAGAGAAACTGATATTTTCTATGCTAAAAACACTTTCCAGGACCATGAGCGTGCCTATTTTGATTCCGCTGACTGGGTACTTGGCAAGGTAATGTAAAAAACCAAGAAATGTGTTTTTCAGGGAACAAAAAGAAAATTACCGGATTTCATGTTGCAACTGAATTACAAACTTTTACCACTATTCAAAATTCAATGCTGCCTGTTTCTGCAGCAAGGCGCAAGCAACGGCACAAATGGCACAACCGAGCCCCTGAAACCCAAGTTGCAGGTATATGATTGGATTGCATATGACACAAAAAATAGATTTCTGACAATTGGGCATCCATGACAATGCACCGTACTTTTGCTTCTTCATTTTGTAAGCGACAGTTATGGATCCTCTGGACATTCCACTTCCCATAAGAAAGAAACTTATCCAAAAAAAAAGTAATATCCCAACCCGAAAAAAGCATTAACCAAGTGTGGAATTATCATCTCCCAATCAATATTAGCAATCTGTGCACAGTTGCGCACTGCACAATCGAAATTTTGACTCATTTGTTTTCTGTGGTTCTGTTCATCTCTGAAGCGCACGGCATATCCCCAGCTTCCTCCACGAAGGCCTGCGTGCACGTCAGGCGCGACGGAATAGTGTGCTCCAATGTCTAAGCATTACCTGTGAGTAGAAAGGAATTTTGTTGTTTGATTTCTCAAGAACTAAGTCTACGAGAATTTTGTCTTGCTCATGTATCTTTGATTTCTCAAGAACTAAGTCAACGAGAATTCTGTGTTGCTCATGGATTAGAAGCTCTTTGTAGTCGCTGAGACAGTATGACAGGGCAATCACAGGACATGGAGTTTGGGCCAATTATTAATTGGGATATAAATATGGATTTTTTTTTTGAGGTTGGAAATATGGATATTTTCAGCATGTAGCTATGTGCAATGGAATTAACAACTTTCTGTGACACTCATCATTACCTCTTCTTGGTTCAGTTAACTTTCTGGATTTGTGGTGAGCAGTGGTGGACCTAAAACGTAATACATCCATTCTAAAATATCAAAGATTTTACACATATAGTTATATAGGTAAAATCCCTTAAAGGCCGAGATAATATTCATGATAATTCGGCGAATGCAAAGTTGACGACGGACATACGCAATGAATTAGCAAGGAAACAAATCAATCGCGTATGGACTCACAGAAAAAGGCTGAGCTATGCGCCTAAAGCGACTTAATCAGTTTATCACGTAGTAAGTAGTTGGGTCAACTACAGTAACCGGCCCGAGCAGATGACCAATACGGTCTAGCAAAGAATAAAGACCGAGCAACGGGCCCAAAGAGATGGCCCCACAACAACCTGATGGCCCTACAGGCAAAAGTAATCTTGAGTAATTGCAACATCGTTAGAAATTAGGCTACTTCTTCCTCGGGGACCACTATAGCCTCACGTGTGTTACTAGCGCATATTTTTTTTCTAAAAATTTTCATCCGAAAAACTTTTGTCAAAAAACATTTATCTAAAAACTTTCATAAAAAACTTTCATCGAAGAATTTTTATATGAAAACTTTCACGTGGAAAAAGTGTGCGCCTAAAACCAATGTGGCCGAATAACAATCCTGACTCTTTTACATCCTGATGGCCTTATTTTCACATGGGCCGATTGAGAGGTGTGTTTACTGCTTTTTTTTAGGCTAACTGTCAGTCAGACGATACTAGGCTGGTCATTGTCACGTGGGCTAGTTATTTGGTGAACCTATACAAGCGGACTTGTTGTTTTGTGGGGCCATTTTAGACAGCCCGATAATGGTAGTCTAACTTTACGTGATCTATAGGCCTTAGAGCATGGGCCATATGTTTTGTTGGCCTGATTTGACGCGTCTGGTTTTTTTTAGATCATTTGTTACTAGATGCGTCAAGCGTGAGTTGTCCTATGTTGGCCGGTTTGATGCAAATCACGCATTGTCACAAATTTAACGTTGGCCGGTTTAAAGACTATTCATGTTGTAAATGGTCCATTTGGTAAAAATAAAAAATATATATATGTTTTGAGCATCCATGCAATCTTCAAAATGCAACTCTGACTGCTCTCATTAAAAATAACTTCAAATGCTAACTTATTGCAAACCATTTAAATCCTGATAAAATTATATGAGTATTTTTTGAAAAAGAGAAATCTGTGCATATAATTTTCTATATGTCTAGATCTCAGTCCCTCAGATATAAATTTAATGGTTCTCATTACTCCCTCTATTATTCATTCCATCAATGTCTCCTCTTTCATAGATAAAAAGTTGAATAATAAGTTAGGCTAACCTAAATATGAAATAAATATACAGTTCATGAGAATTTACAAACTACATGTAAAAGTATTTAAACTTAGATAAGTATTGAAAATCATATGCAATGACAAAATTGTAATTAAAACAATTAAAATTGGACATTACATGCACTGCAGTTTTAGAACTATTGAATGCCTAAAATCTAACAGATACCTGAAATTTAACAAATACCTTGAAAGCTTCCATGGACTTTTTTGAAATATGTCTAAAACACTAACCATTAGTATGGCCCCAACCAGCACTGGAATTGTGGCACGGATGAGGGAAGTCAATTAGTGTTGGATATGAGACCCGACACTGATAAGATTACGTAAGTTTAAAAAAAAAGAAACCGACTCAACACATCTACTCAAATCGAGCTAATGCATGAGCTCCGCCTTCTCCCCCTACCTTCAAGAATTACATCCACATTTAAAAACATTACCTATTAAGAACAAGACACCCACACATAGAATCAAGAATAGATCAATATCCACGTCTACAAGAAAGTCACAAAACTTCTTGTTGCCAAAGGCCAAGCTACCGTCGCTGCTCACTAAGGGTGGAGAAGTCCGCCCACTTGCCCACTCCCATCGAGCAAGCCTGCCATGTGTAGATCTGGCTAAACCCGAGTTAATGGTGGCTAGATCTAGTTGTCGTCGAGCTCGTGAAGGCTAAATTTGATGGCCTAAGCTCAATGACGAAGTCAATAGCAGGCGCTGTGCTAGAGGAAGATGGCACAACCACTCTTATAGGAGAGGATGCCAACGCCACTCACAAAGAAAGGGATGTTGCCGCCGCTCATTGGTAGAGAGAGGCAGCTTGCTCGCTAAAAAAAGGGCGAGGACGAGGGCTAGAGATAGAAAAAGCTAGAGAAGGGGAGAGAATGAGAGTAGAATAAGAGATCTTAGAAAGAGAGGAGAGTAAGAGATTGATGAGAAAGGATATAAAGATCAATATCTTTGGTGTAGGCTTATGGACCAATGATGAGCAGCTTAAAATAAGGTTCGGTTCGGTCTAGTTTATATGAAAAATCGGTATTGATAATTTTTAGTCACAAGGCACCTAAGTGGGATGGATGGGTGAGAAATTTCCATTAATGTTAGATTTTATTCAACCGGTATCAATGGCATGGATGACATGTTAGTTGATAGTGAAACAACTACATCGTGACAGACCCATCGCACGGGAAAAGAAATGAGAGAGAAATGAGGAGAGAAGTGACGAGGGAGGACCAAAAGATTCCCAGTTACTCATTCAACAAAGTAAACTGCGTGCAGCCACTGCCATGGCTGTGGACAGCTAAGTTACTTGTGTCCTCTCGTCTCCCGATGCTGGCGGTGGCACCATGGCATGATGGCAGCCCCGTATATGCCGCCGCCCCGGCCGTTCTCCGTGCTCTGCCAGTGACTGAGCGGTCTTCATTAGACCGTTACTGTTACTGTACCATCAGCCGGAGACATCGGTCACCAGAGACGACCACACGGCGCGGCACGGCGTTTGGAGTTTTTGGACCCAGGTAAACAACTGTGCCGCTACAGTGTAGAATTCCAGGCGCTATCTCGCGTCCGTGGGCGTGGCCGTGATCGTCGAGTCGTCGGCACGGCACGCGTGCTATTGTTTTCTGCCAAGCGAGCGTCCACGTGACGGGGGCTGCAGACGGCGCGGCCTTTTGGGCTCTGCATCCGCCAGCGTTGCAGCTGTAGCTAGCTAGGATCCTGTTGTGTCGGCTTGGCGCCTAGCAGTTACCGCGTGGCTTGCTGCCGGCATTCGGCATCGTCATCCTGCAGCTGATCGATGCCGCTGTAGCAGGTGACTGTACCACTGTATAGCTGAAGAGAAAATCCAACAATAGGACAAATGTAGTTTTAGAAAATATCATCATACGAGCCGGTTTATGTTAGAAATACCATTGTTACCAGGATTCTATTCATTCCCTCCATTAATCATCATATTTTTTCTTATAAGTAATCTTACCGGTCAATATATTCAATATCATAATCCAAATAAATCAATATGACAGCAGAATAAATCAGAGTAATGACCGCGACGGACGGCGGCGGCTCAGCAACAACCGCAAGTGAGACAACAGCGGCATAGGCGAGCCGAGAGGCGAAGGCAGCAATACAAGCGAGCGGCGATGGCGAGTGAGGTGACGGCAGTGACAAGCAAAGCAACAACATCGGCGATATATTAAGTATTGAATATAAGAACTAAATCTCAATGGTATGATTACTGAAAACAAAATTTTTTGTGGAATAGAAATTACCTTTGACTTAATGGAGATACGGTATGATTGTCGTTAGTGTGTCGATCTGACCATAGTTCTGTTGCCGCTTGGATTGCCTTTTTTCTACCGGTTGGACTAAGTGACTGTCGCTAGTTGGACTCTTCGTCGGTCTTACTGCTAGCCTATTGCCGGTCTAGTTGTTGGAATTAAGAAAACATGACTTAATAAAAATAAAACTGTTAAAAATAAATTAACTTGTATTTATAAAATGTATCCAAAGGACTCATCTCTTAACTCACGAACTACAATTGAAGTCTCAAATCAAACACTAACTTTTCTATACTAAAAGTCACTTTATTTTGATACTCAACCCCATCTGTTTATATATATATAAATAGTTGTATAAAACCAATAAATCAAACTAGAATTAATACTCCTAACCTATTATGAAACTCTTCCATTCTTGTATTCAACTCACCCATACTAAATTCGAACTTCAATATTCTTAATCTTGGACTTATCTAAAATTGACTTCGCTTTCTATACACACAAATATCCCCATATATGCCATAGGAAAACTTCACCTCTATGTGGATTGTTTTTTAGGCTTATTATCCTATATGATCTCCTTGATCGTCTGAACTTCAACTTCTCTCGAGTCTAGTCCTGATCTATTATCGATGATATTCTCATGATCTTAAGTAATACCTACACATAAACAATTAAGAAACCATAACCAAGTATAAGTTCTCACATAACTTAACTCATATTAGTATAAACATAATACATAATACGCATATTTAGATGTCATAAATAAAACATCAAACATAAAACTTAAATTCACTCTACAACCAACTCCCTTTTGAAATCTACCAGTCGGACCACCTGTCCTATAGTGGTCATATTGTCCATGTACCGTCAATGTGACTGATCACTCCATGGCTGTCAAATTGTCTGTGCTCTAATACTTCATCAATATTAACACCACTTCACACATATCAACTCAATCATTCATTACTTTTGCTAATTTATTCATTACAAAACCTAAATTATCACATGATTTTACAATATAGGCAAGTGACAATGGGGACACAGGCAGGCAATAGCGGCAAGCAAAGTGATGGCAGCGGCACACGTAGGTGACAGTATTGAGCAAGGGGACGATGGTAGATGGTGGTGAGCAAGGCAATATCAGTGACGGCATAGACGGGCGGCAATGGCGAGAGCAAGATGACAACGGCCGATCCCCTTTCTTTTTTTTCTTTTTCTTTGCTTTTCCCTAGCTGATGATAGCGGAAAGAGCCAGATGATATGATAGTGGCCAATCTTGTATATGAAAATATAATCATCTATGAAATTTTGTATATATTGAACTAATTTATCTTGAAATGCTTTTGGCAAAGAATAAAATTAACTCTCATGCACTGCCCTATTAGAGACACAGTATGGTCTTTTTACGTAGGCTAACGAAGTAGAATGAATAATGGTATTTATGGATAAGTTGGCTCACATAATTATATTCGTCGATGATATTTTTTAAAATTAGATGCTTGTAAATATAATTTGTTGGATTTTCTCGTAGTTCAATGTACAAATCAGCAGATCGTTACAGATATTTTTCGTTGCTGGCTCAGGTTGGTTGGCGTGGAACTGAGAGGCCGAGAAGATCCGGTGTCACGGCACCCATGATGTTGAAGAGCGGGCCATAGTAGCTCAATACAAAGATGGAGCCTTAAATATAATCACACTCAAATTATATTTTTGTACTCTAATGATTGGTTGCATGCTTATTTTTATCTCCAATTCTCCATACAAATTCGTCAGTGTGTATACCTAATTGTTATGGTCTATACCTAATTGACGCTTGATGCTACATTTTTGGTAATGGAAATGGGGTCATACCCTTGCTTAGAGAAAAACCCTAATTGATACTGACGGAAGATGTTCATTTTTGCGGTCTATCTAGGCACCAAATTGATCGAGAACCAACGGGCCAAGCCGATCGTCAAACATCACGTACGATCTTCGTGGAAATGGCCGCAAAACATTTATGAAGTTGTTTGTACGTACGCATGCACGCTGTGCTAAACGGCCGGAAGAAGAGAAAAATAGTGCCCATGTGTCCGAAACCACGCCAGCAGACGTACGGCCGGCCGTCAAGGAGGGCTCACCATTTTGTGCTCTGTGTGTGGCTGTAAACACTCCATGTCTCCTTTGATCAGCCACAAGAACGATCCGGCATCTGGGCATGCACGTACTTTAATTCACCGTTTTAAGACGAGAGTGAGAGAAATTCCTTTTTCACCTTTCACCATTATATGAAACTATGAAAGACACACGCGTACATCACCATTCATGCATAACTTGATAACGCCATGACAATAATATTAGCCGGTTCAGCACAGAAATCATCAGCAAGTGCAGGCGCACGGCACTGTCTACATCTCGCAACTACGTACGTGGTTGGCGTGATCGACAACAAGCATCATGAGGTCCCGGTACGCACGTACGTCAATCAAGGTCGTTATCGATTGGACTCAAGGGTGCGTGGCTGTACCGCAGATACGACCGATCGATGCTATGAAAGCTGTGCACGTACGAACACAGTGTGCCGTGTGTGGGGGCATGCACGGCATAGATAATTCCGTGATGGTTGCGGAGGGGAAACGTACATATACACTGGCAGGCCCACCGCTCGGATGGCCCCAGCGACCCTAAACGGCCATCCGGGCTTGTCGGAGATGATTCGTTGAAGTTTAACGTAATCTATTAATTTATTAATTTAATAAATTAATAGAAAAATAAACCACTACGTTTGATTACAAATTCCCACATTGATAAAAAAAGTCCAATTAGATATATAATTTAAAATATCTAAAAATTTAAAATATCTGAAATTTTGAATACATAATTAAAACAAGAGTCTAGCTAGGAATATAATTTTGAAATATCTTATATTAGATTAGAAATAAATATTATAATGAAAAAATTCCATATAGAAGTAAAATGTAGAGAAGAAAAAAATAGGGTTCAAGTAGAAATATAATTTAAAATATATGAAATCCATAATATAAAAGAATGAAAACTACAAAAAAGAGTCTGCTTAGAAATAAAATTTAGAAATAATTTGGGTCAAAATTAATATTATTGAGAAAAGATTTCATGTGACAGTATAATTTATAAATATTTTAAATATAGATTAAAAATAAATAATATTGATAGAATAGTATTAATTGGATACTCTTCTACAAGCCACACATTAATCCTTGTATGTAAAAGTAGCTAAAAAATTTCACGTTAATTAAAAATTCTTAGAATTCACACGTTAATCATAGCACAAGAAAATAACTTCATCATCCAATCTACATGAAAAAAAAATACTTAGATGAGATTGATTCTCAAACCTATATCTCGGTCTAATGTTCTTCCATTTACCAATCCCTCAGCTTAGTACCTCACATATTCAAATGATATATAACATATTATAATTAAATAAGGATTAAAGAAGGCTAAAATGTTGACAAGATTTTCTCTTCTGCCTTACTATAACTTCTGCTAAAAAGATAAATTGAGCAACCGTGAGTACAAAAGTAGTTAGCAAGTCACCATGCAGAATGGTTAAATGCATATAGCTTTTAAGGATGGCTTGGTTTGATTTGCATAAAGTAAGTTTTTCCTATCATTTTTATAAATCCTATGACCTAGCCATTTTAATTGAAAATAAGGTTATATTCACTTGTTTAATCATATATTGAGGTCACATCCACCCTTTCCCAAGCCTCACTTGGTTCAACATGCTCTCAGGACCAATTTCATATTCTCAACCATTCTAATATACCCATCCCACAGGTAACATTCTGATGTGTTCAATATTTCCAGCATTCTTACCAAGTCCTACATTAGTTTTGAAAATTATAAAACTAGTCAAGAGTAGTATAAATCCTAACGCTCCATTAACTGAGAGCATGGCTATTCAAATAGTTGAGTTTACTCACACTACAGTAGATTTACGCTTTACCTATATTCCTTGACTTCCCAACAGATGAGTCTAGTCCCAACACATGAGACATGTCATATCATGGTTTTTAGGTCTTTTATAGGAAGCGGTTCCTAGTCCATAGACTATACACCTATGCACTACCTGGCATCCCACACCAACAATAAGGGTAGTCTTAGGTTCCCAAGATTATCAAAGGAAGGGAGAGATTGCAAAGTTGATTCAGTTTTACATTTTCATTTGTCATATCTCGCATAACTCTATCTTGTCTCACATGATAGATTAAGTTCAGAACCACTGTGCTTGTTGTTGGTACTGCCCCACTCAGTGGCCTAATCTATCATGTCTATCTCCATTCAAGATGACATGGTCATACTTAATTCATTTTCTGCATAACTTCTTGACTCGGTCTTTAATTAATTAGGATTAGCACTAGCCATTGCCAGATACCACCCAAATTCCATTTAGCTGCCTCGGTCGAAATCAGATTTTTCATTAATATTGGATTTTCGCAAAAGAATTATCACATGATATGTGGAGTGGCATTTCATGTCTCCATCTTCTTCTTTTATCGACAATTATGACTACCCTAGTGATTATATCCCATACATCCTCATCATCAACTATGAGATCATCTAATAAGCATGGCTAAGCATTATCAATAATTAACTAAGAACTCAAATATAATTACGGTAATAAAGATATAGGATATAGGTATGCATTTTAAACATAGCGTGCAATTTTATTTATAAATAAAACATTTTATCATTAGGATCAACATGAAAGGATCTTGAGTTATATAGAAGGAGCGTGAATGTGTAAACTTTTAAATCTGAAATGCACTGCCAGTGGAAATTAGTCTTTCCATTGGAGTCTCTAGTCCAATTGTCCGGAGTATCTAGACTAGTCTTTTTGTGAGACAAAGAAATTAGTCTAGAGTCTCTAGTAGTATGGTCAAAAAAATTTCGGACCTCCTTCAAAATGTCTGAGAGACACTCAAAAGAGGTGAACCCAATGGATTAGGAACGAAGTAAGAAAACAAAATCACAAAGAATAAAAATGGTAACAGGAGCTAGGAGAAAAAGTGATTTTTTACTAAAGTTCGGATCAAATGATCCTATGTCTCCGTTGAGAAGCTCCAAAGAGCCAGATCTCTTTCGATCTCTTGCCTCACCAAGTTCAACCCCATAATTTGATTCCTTGCCTCACCAAGTTTAACTCTAGAAATTAGTTTAGCCTTTAAGCTCTTATAAAAGCATAGTACTTAGTCCAAGACAACCACCAAGGTCTCCATAAGCACATCGTACTCCTACTTTCTATGGAGCTTGCTCTACTAAATCAACCTCTAAGATAGAACTCAGAAATTCACTAGTATATCTCTTTCCTTGCGTACGTGAGGGATATATTCATGAATGTTCTAGGTGATTCGCACATTGAATCCTCGTGGACAACACTTAGTCGTATATGAGGTGATTATCTAAGAGTAACAAGCTTGAGTCTTTACCGGTGTTGATCCAAAAGTGTTTACATAAATCCCAAGATCCAACCCCTCCCAAATCACCCAAATAGACACACTCAAAGTGTGGATTAAGCTCAAGATCCAAGACAGTGGAGTGGAGAATTTCTATAGAGCTCTTGGGAGTGAAGTAACAAAGAATGAGGAACCAACCCCTCAAAAGAGAGTTGGTGGAATTAAATATCCATCCCTCTTGAAGCTAGGCATTACTCATAGAATTCAAATTTTAAAGTTTCTGGATAGAATGTCCGAAGACTTCGAACATGCCTTTCGGTTTAAACAGAGACTTTAGTTTGAAGACTTTGGCCAAAGGATCCAGAGACTCTAGATATACCTTTTGGCCTGGACAGAGACCTCAAACTGGAGACTTCGACCAATGGTCCAAAGACTCCAAACAACACTTAGCTTTGAGAAGAAGAGGAAGTTTGGAATGTCCGGTCTAAACTTTCGAAAACTCTTGATAGCCACTCTACTAAACAAAGAGATCAGTCTGGAGACTCCGGCCAAATGGTCCGAAGTCTTAGGATAGATTTCTCTATTTGACAGAGAAACTTATCTATAAGTTTTCACAAAGCCTAGACACAAACATTTGAAACACCGGTAGAGAAAAAACAAAACCCCGAGATGTACGTAGTGTGAGTGTTCGCTCATCTAGATTTAAAAGTTTTATTGAGCACTTCTCGACTTGGTTAAATTTAAGCCCCTATTAATAGTATGATTTGTCTTAAGGACTTAAGTAAAAATAAAATTGCATTTTCATCACTTCAAGTCACCTTTTTTGTTTTTTCTTTTCTTTTCTTCATGGGGTCTTCTTTTCAACAAAACAATATCTCCTTTGTCAAATTACTGTGAGATTCTTAATCATAATAGATTAGCTCCCTAATTTTTTATTATCTATCACTCAAAACCTATTAGGGGGCCTAGATTCATTTTTACAACATAATCAAGGAGTAGGGTGCAATGGCTTACCTTGCTCTGGGCTAAATACCGTTAGTTCTTGCTCTTAATTTTGATCTATGCTTTATCTCCTTGAGGGCATCTCCATGTTTCTCACTTCAAAGATGATATGATCTATACGCATGATAGATACTAAAAACAAGCACCAACCAAGAGAAGCACACAAACAAATTTTATCCTAAGGGTTAAGGTTAAGCTAGGCTGCTTATGCTTCTATCTTGCAGATAGAAGGGTTAATGCTAGGGTTTCTAATGGTCAACATGCTTAGGAGGTTAGGGTGGCTTATTGACCAAGCATTCAACAAGACATCGACCAATGACTTGTTTGTGTGAGGTTGGTCTATACAACTATCACTAATTTGGGGACTAGGTTAGCTATTTGGTCATTGTTAGTGGCAAGAACCCCTACAATGGGCGAGGCATAGATCATTGGAAGGTTTATGTAGCTACACAGGGTTGTGTGTTCTAATGGTGGAGCTTGGTTTACAACCATTAACAAACATTTCGATTATTGGTCATAGATATGTTTGAAAGCGCTTCTAGACACTTAGTGGGTTTTGGTGATAAATGACAATGCGGTTAGGGGACTAATCGCTTTGAATGAGTTTAGTGTAGGTATCAATCCCATATTTTGACAATATCATAATACGGAGACCCCTATAAAATGATGCAAAGCCATGATTGATTCTATGCGATTTAAATTTTATTTTTATTTGAATTTGAGTCATATGAAAAGCTATACTATTAAGATGGGCTCGTGTCAATGGTTAGCATTGTGTCCAAGTGCTTTAGAATCACCTTGATGTTGAAGAGAGAGACACAATACACTATACTCACAAAGGGAAAATGTGCTATTTATGAACTTCAACCAGAAGTTTTGGTAGTTTGCACTTGAACTTCAAGTCTGAACTCTTTGCTTGAACTTAGAAGCTGGACTACAAGTTTAGGTCTTTGTGACCTAAAGTTCAAGTCATTTTTCTAGACTGAGACAGAAGCTTCAAACCTAAAGTTCAAGACTTCTTGACTAGAAGTTCTGGTCTTATGGACCTAAACTTCTGGTGTTTGAATGTGTGATTAATAGCTTGTTACGGGGATGGATGAGTATTTAACTCCATCTGCCCCCATTTTAAGGGAGAGGCTGCCACATCTTTCAAACCTACTTCCTTAACTTTTCTATGGTTTTTAGCCTCCCCCACTTGGATTCTTAATCCAAAAATCTTGTGAGTAAGGGGTTTTTGAATCTAGTGAGCTTGAGAACTAGGGTTCTTAGAAAATCACTTGGATTGATGTCCGGCCCTCATCACCATGTTTATTACTCTTGGTGATTCTCTACCTAGCTGGCTAGGTATTACCTGCGTGTATCCGTTCATGTAGATTGCTAAGGAAAGTTTATAGGAGTTTGTTTGGTAGAGCAAGCTTCAATGGAGGAAAGTGTAGGTTATCCATCCTTGGACTTACTTGGTTGAGAGGAAACCCACTAATCCTTAGTGGTTGCTTGGAGAGTAAAGTTTTTTTCCTGATTATTAGCTTAGAGATGCAAGAGATCAATTGAGATCCGGCTCCTTGCAGTTCGTCAACGGAGAGTAGGAATGAAAAATCCTTACCTCTTTCAGTCATGTTTATTCTCTATGTGTTCTTGCATTCTTTACTATACCTCTTGATTGCAAATCTTGTCCCTAAGTCATTCTCATCGAGGAGATAGTCTTAGGAGACTAGAAGTTACAATAATAAAGATCAAAAGTTCCGGTCAGCTTTTTCCGTCTTAGATAGTAGAAGCTGACTAGAAGTTTCGGTGTTTAGGACTAGAGGCTCTAGTGAATTTGACTCCATTACGAGTAATTTTCAGAAATGTCTATTCACCCTCTTCTCTCTCTAGACGACGTCAATTTCTTTTTAATGTTGTCTATAATTTATTAGTTTTTTTATTATTTTATTTTAGCATATCTTTATAGGGTTAAGGTCATTATAAACTATTATATTTCATGACTTGTTTTATAAACACCAGTTGGTATAGGTGAGTGTAGGACTTTATTCCTTGATTTAATTTGGGATTAACCTTAATGCTTAATACCTTCTTATAAAGTAATGTGGATTGATCACAATATGCTTCTTTTCAAACTAGCAACAGATTATTTGCATACCTACGTGAGCATGATTTACTATATTTTTAGTTTTAGCTTAAGCTGTCTGCAAGCATTTAATTGGTTGTTTATATAGCTATCATGCATATTTTACTTATCAATTTTAGAAGACTTACCACTGTTGTTTTAGTATGTACTTATATGGGTTATGCCCATTACACCTTCTGGTCTCTGTTTACTTTTAATGAGCACAAGCTTGCACATATAGGTTCATAATCTTATTCTTTGGTCTAAGTTGGGTTGACCCTGATTCTCAATATATTTTTCTGAGGTGATGTTGTTTAAGTATATTGGGTCCATGATCAATTTATTCTCAATTATCCTTTGTATATATGTGTGTTATAGATTTGATTGCAATAAGAATCTATATTTCAATTGCCATCCTGTGAGCCAGAACTTTATTTGAGCAACCAAGTGGATTTATCTCTTCTGTGGGAAATTATCTTTTTAGATGTTTAACCAATAGTTACCTATAGATCACTTTTATTTGGTAAAATAATATGGATGTTTAGTTTCTATAACCAATTCCATGTTTATCATTGGTGTAATCACCTTTTTAAAGCCATGTATAATACTGTCTTAGCATAACCATGAATAAAGATCATTTTTTTAGCATATGCATTAATTATCTATTTAGACTAACTTATTATTCTAGGTGACTTATTATTCTAAGCAAAAAGAATGTCGTTGAGATTTTTCATTTCTGGATGTGAATTTACAACATTTTAGAGAGAAGTTTAACTCAATTTAGACTTTATTTGAATTACTTATGTATTTTTTAAGATTGGTTTCAGATTTTTAATTTCTGGAAAAAGTTTAAACAGTATTGTGTGGGTTTTATTTCCCACTGTTTTATATTTATGTAATAATTATATTTCAATTAAAAAAGGCTCAGTCAATAATAGATTGGACCACACTAAATGGTTGACTTGGTCATTAGTGGCTATGGCCCATGTGTTAGTGACACACATAGCTTAACGAGGGTTTAAATAGATTAATTAACATCTAAGTGCCTAGATGTTAGTCTCTCCTCTTCTTTCCTTTCCACTTCTTTACTTGGCTCTCTTTCCCTTCTGTCTCTGTCGTGTAGGTCTCTATCGTGTAGGTGGCGAAGCGGGAGAGGTCAATAGCAGTGGTCGGGGGCAAGTGACGAGCAACAATGTTTGGGACGGCTCTACTCGTGATCTGGAGTCTCACTGAAGCAGGCATTGGCAAAAGGGGAAGAGGGTTTTGAAGGTTTGGGAGGCTCTATCGGTGTGTGGCGAATCCATTTTCTAGGCTCGTAGGTAATGGTAAGGCAGCTGGCTAGGAAGAAGAAAGGTTCAAGTGGCGGCAATTTTAGAAGGTGCAATCTACCAAATTGACTAAGGATTTACGGATTTGGGATGGAGGAGGGGGTTAAGGTGGAAGGGCTTATCGGGATTTAGTACAAGGCGGTGGAAAGCTCAGTCACTACGGTGGCGTGGGTGAAGCAAAGGAAGCGAAGATGGGGACACAAGTCATGGACGTGCCGGGTGCACACTAGGTGATCGATTAGCATTCCTAGGCTTGGATCGCCAACTCCGACCTTTCTTCCACTACAAAAGGGATTGGCGCAACTGTTAGCGTCGGTTTTGGGCTTGGTGAGGCCTCGGTGGCAGTGAGACAAGAAGGAATCTGAGGCAAATGCGCACGCCTACCAACTATTCAACAGGTAGTCCGGAGCTTGATGATGGCGTGATGAAGGCAAGAAAGGGATCAAGAGTGACGGGGTAGAGTCGAGCTCTAGTTAAGTGAGCGAGGAAGGGGAAGGAACACTGTCTTAGGGTGTGACTTAACCTATTTATATACGCTACCGAGAATACAAGGGAGGCTTCTATAAGGTAGGGAGCTTGGCGGTGGCTTGGTGGGGGTTCTTTGCTATGAAGTCGTCGTGATGTGAGCCGGCTTGCTATAGAGGATAGCAACACACTCAACTAGGAAAAAAAAGGTATGGTTGGGTGAAGGGAGGGATTGGCGAGGTGTGGGTGCTTGGTGTTTGTTGGGATTTGGTTGTGTAAGGTGACGAGTTGGAGATGATCTAGTGGGCGGGAGTGGTGTTTGGAATTCGAGCGCGATGTGGCGGAGCATCCAGCGGCAGGGCCCATGAAGAGGAGGCAGCGGGGTCAGCTGAGAGGTGCGGGCACGGAAGGAGTCGTGAAGTCGCCGTGGAGCGAGACTGGGATAGCAGCGAGCCGACGCACGCGTGAGGCTGGGGCGGCGATCGCTGCTCCGTATGCTGCGGTGGACTACTACACAAGATGGTGAGGTGAGCTGGTGGCTCGGGATTAGTCATGTCCCGTGGCCCGCGTGGGGTCGCAGCGGGGCCTGGTGATAGGATGGAGCAGCTGGAGTTAACGAGCAACGCCGGGCGAAACGGCGCAGTGAACAGGGCAGATTAGATTAGCGCCAAGCCTGATGGAAAAGTGCAGCGAGGCGGCGCGTGGAAGAGGGCGGCTCGGCACGGATTGGTCTTCTTCAATGTAGTGCGAGTGACGCGGAGTAGGACTGTGGCTACGAGTAGTGAAAATGAGTCGGCGAGCGAACTAGGAACACAGTGGGACGGTGGTGCTCAGCCGGTGGCGGCTACTGACGCCGCGTGGCGGCTTGTCCGACACGCTCGACCTGCCGAGCTAGGCAGGGCTGGGTGCTGGCGGCTCGCAGGTCGCTAGCTGGGGCCATCCAGCCGATTAGGCCGGTCTAATATGCTGAGTGGCTGGTTTTGCAGGCCTGCCCGGCATGGCCTAAATGAGTATTTAATTTCTTATTACTCGTACTGCTCTTTATTTTTTTATATGCAATATGGTTGTCCGTTCAGTTGTTATGATTATGCATCATCGACTTGATATTTGTACCTTATAAATTAATAATTAAGTTGATCTAATTTGCAGTAGCACATACCTTGGTTTCCTTTTGTTTAAGGTTGTCCAACTGTTCCTTTAATTGTTCTGGTTTCTTTGTTCACTTTATTTTATGTTTGATTTGAGTTACTAAGCTGACTCGCAAACAAAGTTTTAAAAAGTTTAAATTTTGCATATTTTTATTATTCAAATTTTCAGGTGTTACATTGTACTAACAAAAAAGTTCATAGAGCCTAAACCGAAAATAGCAATAATGAAATAAAATATAGCAAAATCAATAATAAAGAAGTGTTGATGATGATGTAATTTTTTATTTGAAATGGGTTATAAACTATTACAAATATAAAAAAATACCATTAGAGATAATAAAAAGATGTCACTGATGATAGACTAAAGATAAAAATGGACTAACGGAGATAATAGAACATACAATAAAATTTACATATTTTTTATTTATCGTATTATTAACAAAATATTAAAGAATTATCTTTAATTTATTATATTATTAACATAATACTAATTTTGTTAATATTACTATATTAATCAGAATATTTAAATTCATTATATTTTAGTTATAAAAAAATATAAAGTTGTAACAGATTTATATCTTTACAGCTAAAATATAATGAATTTGAAGATAAGACGGTGTAGTATTATTAGAAATATATGTATATTTTTTTAAAATTTTTGATGACATTTGCTAGCTGGTACAACCTTTTTCTAATTAACATACCAATTTATAAGAATATAAATGCATATGGATTCTCTAAAACATTTTTAATAATAAATATAAATATTATAGCAACCAAATGGCCCCGACTTTACATCCATAACACAGAAACCATATAGGCACGGCTTCTAATTAATGGTATGACTCCTTGACAATTTGGTCCCCATTAGACCTCTCCCACAACTGTCATCCTCACGTTACCACTTTTTCCTTTCTATTCGGTAGAAGCTCCTCACGCCATCCTCCTCCCTTGTTCATGGTGTTATATGTTTGCCACTGCCTCCCACCAGGTCATTTCCCATTGTTTCTTATCTCCCACACCTCATGTACCTTGCCTCCTTCAATCATATCATCATGGGGCCTCATCTTCCGTCTAAGCCTAGTAGCATACCAGTTATAACCCTAATCTAGTGGCTTACTAGAGAATAAGGCAAGCACGATAGAGTTAGACAAGAAGGTGATAGGGCACATGAATATTCAATCGAAACATAACGTCAAGAATTTGACTATTATTTGTAAAATTAACATTTGCATTCATACGAAGGTGTTCACTAACCAATTGTGCGGATAGCTATAAATATAGAACCAAGATATCAGCTATTAAAGTGAATGCCAAGAAGAAAATTGAGAGGATAAACTAATCCTCGAACACATATTTATTTCGTGAAACAGAATTGCGCAATTGTAAAGATTGAAGAGGCATACATTTTTGGTTCATATATGTATGTCGCCACATTTTATTACACTTCAGGTTAATTAATCATGTTCAACTGAGTTATTTATTCAATTAATTCATTGGAATACTTTTTGGCAAGACTTCTTTTTCCTAACAACCTAAATCCCACGCATCATTGACTTCAAAAACTGGTGAAATTAGTTTGACCATAGTATTTTGCCTAATTTTAGGCATGCTTGGAAAAAGAAATTAACAATCTTAGGTAACCTTAATACATGAAACTACGGTATATCTCAATCTCACCCAACAGCCATGTGCCCATTTGCATGAATCCACACCTCTGTCGACTTCCAGACTAGGCTTTACCCATCTCACCATTGGAACAAACTATACAATGGAATCTCGTGTTGCGGATGAAACATTACTTTTGGAATCCACATGTTCCATGCACAAAACGAGCATGTGAGTTTCAATTTCAAGCACCCCCACTTTCACGGTCCATCTAGTAGGTCGTCTATGAAAACTAAATCTATAATGTAACATATACGAATATAAATATATACTAGAGTGATCACTTGACGACAGGGTAGTAACCCATAGCAAAGGAACTGAAAAAGGTCGGCAAAAAGGCAGGACTACCACTCTTTTCTGATCGATCATTCGTGGGTGCGAGACAATGGCCCTATTCTAGAGTGAGGTTATATGCTGGGTGATTTTCCATTATCTAAAAAATAAGATGGATGGTAGATTGGCGCGCCGTTCCAGTCTGTGAAAAAAAATAATGGATGGTAGATTGGCGCGCTGGTGCCAGTCTGTCGAAAAAAAGGATGTAGAATATTTTTACTTTATGATAATTATTTAAAAGCTAAAACAAATATATTAAATATTACTCCCTTCGGTTTTTAATATTTAATGTCACTGACTTTTTACATACGTTTAATTATTCATCTTATTAAAAAAAATTAATTGATTATTATTTATTTTGTTATAATTTGTTTTATGATTAAAGATGCTTTTAGTATGACTTATATTTTTTTTTCATATTTACGCAAATCTTCTAAATAAAATAAATGGACAAACATATATCAAATAAAGTAAACATATGTCAAACATTAAAAATCAAATAGAGTAAAAAGTTGAAAACTAGATTGCTTGATCCCTAGTAAAAAAACATTTTTCTGGAGCCTCCTACAATTAAACACCGAACGCCTATCATAGGTGGCTTCTAGCCTACAGGTGGCTGCATAATTTTCAGCCATTTTTTGCTTATTATTTTATATGATTTTAAATAATATTATAAATAATACTTACACATATTATTAATTAGATACTATGTGCTCGCTGATATAATGTGTTAATATAAAACGTGTGACATGCATCTATAACAATAAATATATATACATTCTGCAAACACTTAATTTATCACTTACTTTTTCAACAGCGAATTACAATTTATGCAACATGGAATGTCCCACCTGATAAGGATTTTGTAAATCTTCTACCCATCAAACTCTCCGCTAATGTGGCAATCTCACAGTGAATAAAATGACTCAATTTATTTTGTCATTGATTATCTTATCTTTGCATTGATTATAGACATATGTACACATGTCATGTCAAAAATATAATTAAATATTATTTAATATGTGGAGATGTAGAGAACCGATCTTAAATTCTTATTTTAGCTTACATCTTCAAGGTTGTTGCAGTACCCATAGTGAAAAACATAATAACCATATAATAATAGTGCTTGCGGCAATAAAATAATATATGTTAGCTTTTTATATGTAAATATACTTATATTTATAAAATATATATATCGTATTGTACCAGCTAATTGGTTATCACTAGCAACAATTGCCTCTTTGTCTCGATAGTACTAGAGAAAAATCAATGTTAGTAAGTAACTATATGCCTATATGCTAATGACTGGATTATTAAAATAATCCAAAATTTACATTTTGGAGATGGTGATGGCAAGAACGAGGGCAGGTTGGTGCGGAGAGATGGCGACAGTGAGGATGAGGGCATGGAGAAGATCTGGTTGAGGCAGCATCGGTGGTGGATACTTGGCCAGCTGTAAGCGGCATTAGCTCGAAGGCAGCACGGAAAGAAAGGACAGCATGGTGAAGATGTTGTGGCCAAGGCAGCACAGGGAGAGGGGATGGCACGGCTGAGGTGACATCGCTAAAGAGGAGAAGTTGAAGGCTAGACGACACGCAGAGGAGTCAGTGGCGGTGGTGGCATGGCCGGTGGGCAGAGGCTAGAAGACAAGGCGATAGCAGAGGTGAGAGAGACTGCGGAGCAGCGACATGTTGGCAAAAAAATTGGACAACTTGGATGGTGTGGGGCTAGGGTTGGTGTGGGACTTATAAAAAATTTTCACGCGAGCACGCCTTGTCGCCAAAATATTTTTATAGACGAGGGACCTTACATCCCACCTGCAAAAATATTCTTCACAAGCAAAGGACCTTACACCCCACCTGCCATAACCATTTTCGCAGATAGGGCACCTTATGCGCAACTAGTTTTAATTGTATCTTATTTATTACAAATAAATACTTCATAAGACTTATTTTTAACTGTATTTTTTATTATATAATACTTCATATATATGGTTTACATAGCATATATGTTCTCATAATACTTATTTTTAATTGTACTTATTATTATATAAAACTTCATATATACCTCATATAATATATAATACACAACAAAAATATACATAAGCACTTGATGACCTCAATATTTCATTAACATAAATTTTACTTATTCACACAAAATATCCCTTTACATATTTTCACCATCCATACAAAATATCCTATTACAAATTATCACCGATGTAGAATTTGAGAGCTTTTTCATTAATGTTTGCCTCTACAAGCTTTATCTTGCTACAAAAATCTGTAAAGAGCAGAATTTGGTCATATTGGTAATATTCGTTATAGTCCTTAGTATCTTCTATGTTTTTAACTCATGAGATCATTTGTTTTTTAGATAGAGCTATGTCCTTCTTCACGTCCGCGGGGTTGGTTACATAGAAAAACATGTACTATGCGATTAGTAGATGAAACCATAAATACCACCATATGGAGAGATATCGGGTTCTTTCATGACATTTCTTTTGGCTTCCCTTGTCTCGTCATAGACCAAATTGTACAGCCCATATCAAACCTATAGTGAACCAAGTGCCACTTGATAACTTCTACTTTTGTCTATACGTTTTGTTTTTTAGTTGAAACGTAGACAATATATTTCCTTTAACATCTTGGTCATAGCATGCTTCTCTATAACTTCAATAAATTTGGACAACTAGTTAGGAAACAACTACAGAAATCTTGGCGTCTCATACGTCCATTTCTATTTCTCCATTTGTAAATACAAACCACAATATAATTACTTGTGCCAAAACTCGCGAGGACCGATTGGACCGGGCGAAGTTGACGGAGATCCGATCCAATGCGAATGCGTGAAAACGCATAGACCTAGGAGATCTACTTAGCTCTAGTACATGTCCTTTGGCTTCAAGGGTTGTTGGAGCGCACCCCTGATTATCCTACTAGGTGTGCCAAAAATATGCTTGCACCGAAACTCGTGGGGACCGATCGAACCGGATGGAGCCGACGGAGGTCCAATCCAATGTGAATGGGCGAACACGTCGAGACCTAAGAGATCTACTTGGCAACAGTGAAAGTCCTTCAGCTTCGAGGTTTGTTGAAGCATACTCCTGATTGTCCTACCGGGCGTGCCAAAGATGTGCTCGTGTCAAAACATGTAGCGATCGATCGGACCGGGCGGACCCCATGAAGGTCCCATTCAATACGAACGTGCGAACATATCAAGGCCTAGCAGATCTCCTTCACTCCAATGCAAGTCCTTCGTTTTTGTTGAATAGCGTGCGCTCCCGATTGTGCTTTGGCTTCATTGATTGGATCAAGAGCGCCGAGGTTCTTTGACTTCTTTGTCCCTTCGTTGAGACGATGGAGATGTGAGCGTACCAGTTATTTTGACCCTGCAATTGACAAGCAGATAAAGATAATTGGTCAGTGAGACGATGAGCCGATATGAATTCTTACTATCAGCTAGCTACTGATAGGGTTGAGATAGTCATTGGTCATGTCCGACGTGCTCTTGCTATCGGTGGATTGCCGATAAGGATTGAAGCAGTCTTACATCGGCTAGAAAACCGACGAAAGCATAAATAGATGGTAACAAAGCGAATGAAAGATACATTGACTCTAGAGGCAATGTCACTCCGAATCTAACGAAGGCGTAACACTTGTTCATTGGTTGCAAAGCCGACAAAGGCATAAAATAATATTCAAAGAATACGATAATGATCCCATCGACTGCAAACCCAATGGTACTTTAGAATAGGTATTCAAAGAATAGCACGTGTGATCTTTCTATTAGCTAGTTGCCGATAGAGGCTATAGTGCTCATTCATCGGCTGGAAAGCCGATAAAGGTATATGTAGATTGGTAAGAAACAATATGAAAGATCCATCAGCTGCAAAGCCGATGGTGCTTCGAATATAATGTGTGATGAATAAGGAGTGAGACCCGATCCTTCGAAAGTACGAGAACCAGTAACTACCATGACGGAACTGTTAGATTTAGTCTTGATAGATTGGACCAAACTGAGATAGTATAAGACTGAGACTAATGGCACAGAGATGACGGAGACTAGATCGAACGCGTGCATGGGAGGAATGGGTGAACCCATCGATTGGCTGAGCCGATGAGAGAAATTCTCTAAAGATGTATGTATATCGACCGAGTCCGATATACATGGCGTGAGGCTCAAAGGAAATCATTTAAGACGGATGTGTATCGGCTCCACAACTGATATACTGGGCGTGATGTTTGATGTATGGATAACTCATCGGCTAGATACTCTGATTAAAGACCCATTGGCTTATAGTTCAATCTACTATCGGCAGTCTAGTAGATCAAACCTAACTGATGTAGCACGAGATTAATGATAATAAAAAAAACTTAATAAGCTGATAGATCCTAGACGAACATGATGTGGTATATTCGATCGGACTAAGAGATTGAATCTAATCGATGCAGCCATAGATAGAGTAAATATATCAGGATAATGATAAGACTTACCTCTTCGCTGGAGTTTAGATCTAACTGATACAGCCCTGCGTCAAGAGGCATAACTCATCGGTAAAAACCTAGGCTAGATAGGTTGACAATGTGCCAAAGATATATTGATCTCAGAGATGATTGTAAGCTTCCAAGAGGTCACTATTTACAACTTAAGATTAGAAAAATCCGATATAATTATAACAATCATCGGACGTTATTTGCTAAAAATATAAAAAGAATATATCTGTAAGTTAACAAAACTAAGTTAAAAATACGTATTTTTACAAGGTATTTCTTATATAGATAAAATATCTTATCATGGTTTTTACGGCTCCTGCTCAGATTCAGTCCATCTCGATAATATTCCATTTTTATTTAAACCAAATCCTTACTCAATCCGTCCGATTAGCTCATTCTCTATATCAATCAGACTCTTTCTACTTAGTCCAATCGACTCTTCAATCATTCATTCATGTGACTTACCAATTTTTACTACAAACAATAATATACAATTTCTAAATAATCAATGTGTTTAAATAACATTTTTTCTTTATTTTAAATATAAACTACTTTTTAATTTCCAAATATAACTTTTTTTTAGATAATCAACTTTTTATTTTTCTCATACAATAAATATTCTAAGGAATTACAAATGAATCTAGAAGAAAAAAAAGAGTAACGATATTTAAAAGAAACTAAATTAGGATTTCTCTCTCTCTAAGACAGACACCCAACTAGATCTACCGCTAGAGAGTACTAACTGTAACCAAATTCATAATTATTGGGTAAGAAAATACCAATAAGAAAGGATTTTAAAAAAATTGACCAAAGTTAATATAAAATTGTAATCTAAATTTATAAAACTATTTAAAAAACATTATTTTCTTTTTATTCTTTTCACATAAATGCTAAAAATCAGAAAGAAAAAAGTCACCAAATATAATATAAAGATGATGCAAGAGATTGAAATCTATCCAAAGATTCAACATCACAACTTTCTCTATATTTTCCTTTTTTTTTTCCCGAGAGAGTTTGGTCTTAACTCATGGAGTAAAATAATATAGCATGGTGGGCACATTATAGGCGGCCCATACTATCTGCTATATATAAAAATGTATTTTTACATATAGTCCATTTTACTCAAGGTCAGATAAGGCTCTTTGCGTGCAGATCATGATTCGACCGACAGCAATATTGTATTGCCACTGGTCTACAAAATTTATTTTCAGAGCGTCGATGCTGCATGTTTTCCTCGTTCTCGGCGGACGAATGATGAGACGAATGATCGGTTGAGCGAGCGAGTTGGACACTTGGGCTGCAACTTGCATCTTAATTGCGGTGTTAACTCACCACCGATGATTCCATTGCAATTTATGTGAAACCATTGTCGACCAATTAACTTTACAAATGATTTATTTAATAGAAATTGGTTTAAAAATATATGTTTATGTGGGTGTGATTGCGTGTGACTAATATGTCTGATTATGATATTTATATCAAAAAATAATTGGTGGTATAGATGTGAAAATCTAATTCCACCAGGTATGCCAAAAGCGTAAAATCTATCAAAACCCTTACGTCATACATGACGGCCTAGGAGATTTATTTAACTCCAGTATATATCTTAGCTTGGTTTACTGAGAGCGTACCAATCAATTTCATCATGTAATTGATAACAAGCATGGATAAAAGTTAAAATCTTGAATCAATCAGTCTAATAGCTAATACGAGCTCCTTTCATTAGTTGATGGTCGATAGAAATGGTAGAACTTGCTCACTATCAATAAGACCGATTTGGACATAGAGATACATATAAAATGATATAGACGATTAAACTTATCGGCTAACGAAGAAACAAAACCTACTAAATCACAATGCTAGTATTATTAAAGATAAACTTGATAGATCGGACTAAACCGAGACATTATAACATTGAATCTAGTAAAATTAAATTGATCAATAGTAGATTAATCATTAAAATAGAAGATGAATATCGGCTGATGATCTAATATATGTAAAGATAGCTTATGATAAAGACAGATATATTGGCTAAAGAGTCGATACTTACTAAAACTTGAACGAAGCCTCACCGGCTAGAACTCTAAAATTATTAGCAGAAATCTAATAGATCGGATTTAACTAAGATAGTATCAGATTAAACATAATAAGAAAAGTCTACTTAACCAATAGATTCTACGTAAGTATAATTGATACACTAGATCAATCTTAGATATCAAAATGATGCAGTTTTAGACAGAACTAATATATCAACGTAAACCGATAACCATATTGACAGAACTAGGGCAATATAAGAGATCAAAATGATGCATTCTTAAATGAGATTAATCTACAGATGGCATGACTTACCCCTCCGTTGGAAATAGAAACAATGCAGCCCTATGTCGAGAGCTAAAACCCATCAGGAAACTTAGAGAACTAGAGTTGGCAATGCACCGAGACTGTTATTGTATTAAATTGTGTGTTTTTTATAGCAACCAAGGTTTTATATTTATACTTTAAGGTTACATGATGGTTACAATATCCATAGCAACCACAAAACAAACGGAAACTAATAAACTTTTCTAATTACAATAGATATCCTAAAGATATCTTTGTTTATCTTCCACAAACTAGCCTAAGCTCAATTATTCACGAGTCAATTGATCCACCCAGATCCAAACTCAAATATGCCAACCAATCCATTAACCATTGGCTTCAGCCGATTCATCAGCCATTGGCTTCAGCGGATCTATTACCATCAACCTTTATGAAGGAACATTGGCTTTCATCAAACACACCAAAGTCGTCATGCTAATACATTGTTTTGTGTCAATTTTTGTCGTTAACAACATGTGACTTAAGATTAATCTTAGTCAACGCTGAGAACCGAGACTACTTTCAGAGATGAGCGGAGGTTTAGCACGGTCAGAATTTTATGTGACAAGGTAGAATTAAAGTAGATTCAATATTAGTCAATGACATAATTAGAACTGCGCTAAGAGAAAGCCAAGAAAAGGCCAAGAATATTGGGTAACAAAGTTAAATATAAGGTGCCACATGGTGGATGTATATCATGTAAGAGGATTTTATAACGAGCTTTATAATTTATATAAGCATTAGAGAAATTATGAATAAATATAAAGTGAAAGTAAAGAAGAGAAAAAGTAACATGGTTACTGTAGCATCCATTGTGGTTGGTATAGGTGGCATGGCAAATATACTATGACTATTGGTCTAAGACAAGAGTGGTGCTTGAAGAGGTTATGGTTTTCTAAGAAAGAAATAGAAAATATTTAATTCTAATAAGATTTAAGAATTGGAAGGTTTAGAACTAGCAGTTCTACTTCTAAAAATTTTTATGTATAAATAGACGAGAGTTTAAAGAAAAGTTAACATTTAAGTAGCACAGCAACAAAAAAAACAAGGGCATAAAAATAATGCAATATACTTCATTATGTCATAATTTTATATAGGTCCTCGTTTTGTTTGGCTGCTAGTACTGCAGTACTGCGCCATATTGCATCGCAAGGAGTATCAAAAGTTCATCGACCAGTCACCGTGTTAGACCGTACTAGGCTTTTTTCCTAAAGAAAATATGCTTGGAAATGGGGACCTCGTAAAAAGAAAAAGGATGTACCCTTAGTTGCTACAGCAACGTATGTCAAGTGTCACGTAGCATCAAAAGTGAAAATGTGGTGGCTTAAAAAAAGGGTGAAAAACTGGCGACTATCTTCAGCGCCGTGTGGAGCTTGGCGGTCACGTGGAAAGCTGCCAACCTTTTTTTTCCCCTTTTCGTGCAGCAAAAGAGAAGGGCAAAAGGTTGGGGGCACAGCTCGTGTAGGGACCGGACATTTTCGGCAAAGGAATATCTAATGCGAGTTTTCCTTTGAAAGAAACATCGCACGTTGGCTTGTTATAAATGGAGTCGCTATGGCTAAGGATTTTTTTCCATAGATTTGAATTAACATTTGTCCTACCTTCTACTATAAGCTCTCAATTGAAGCTGGGAAATGGAAATGTCTCATTTTATATAAAAAAATTTCACATTCTGTGTTTTGGTACAGAACACGTCTTATTGTAACCCTAGAATTTTCTTTTTGTAACCTTTTATTAAAGTTGGAAAATAGAAATGTTTCCTTCATATACATAAAAAAGTGTTTTGGTAATACACCATGTAGATCCTCCCATTTCAAATATATGACGCTGTTAATTTTTAACTTGACATTTATCCTTTTTGTCTTATTAAAAAATTAATATAAATATAAAAAATATAAGTCGTCTTAAAGTAATTTTAATAATAAAATATGTCATATCAATTATATTTTTTAATAAGATGACTGTTAAACGTTATATCAAAAAGCTAAGTAGTAGTGTTGTAAGTTTATGACCTGTTTGTTTATTAATGGAATTGTCTTCATGGCTATAGAACAAGAAGGTACTCTCATTTACTGTTACGAGTCTCAAAAGAGTGGATTTACTCCCGTCTTTTAGTTGATTCATGAATATACTTTTGTTTTCACGAAGTTGAGCTGTAGTGGTGATTATTTGTTTTCATCCCTTTAATCCAACACGTTATAGGTTGTTTTTGTCACTCTTCAATTGGTCGGTATTCATCTAATACCAACTTTAAAAATTATAGAGTGAAAATATAATCGTAGTATCATTGATAAGTGGATCTAGCCCATCTATATATTAATAACATATATGATGTGGTAATCCTCCCTGCAAATGTATTTTAAGATTTAACTTTTTAAATATTTTATAAATAATTAGTGTAATACAAATTAAATTTTATTTGAGAAAAATAATATCATTAGATTGACATTTAAATTTACTTTTATATGGTTTTGTTTTTGTTGCTATAATGTGAAAATTTTAAAGTTAAATATTAGTTTTAATATTATGGCAAGTTTATTTTATAGGATAGAGGGAGTATTTTACAATTCATGTATTTTTAGGATGGTATTTTTCAAATTTACTTTAGCTTTGGGGGAATAGTAAATATCTACACGGCGGTCAATAATTAATCTTTAGTTTGTTTAAAGTTGAGTACCGTGTGTAAGCTATGTAACCTTCGACATTGTTGTTTCCTCTCATGCACGCGTTTTTAGCATGCCTATTATACTAACAGGACCCGTTTGGAGAATTGGTTAGGGAAATGATTTCCTATCTACCAAAGGATATGCTATTTTAATCCAAGCCACGTCCATTTTCCCTCCATCGTTTCATCCCATGTATCCACTCGTTTCTTTATCCTAATCTCACTCTTATCCCATTATCAACCAAGCCATCCATGGAAAAATAGAAACATTGTGTTAGTGGGAACTTGACCCATTCCGTGTTGTGTTGCCATATCTGTCCATAGAAAGCCAAATGGACACTACCATGGAGTCCCCTAACATTACCCGTTCAAAAATAATATCACTGTCGGTTTTTTTATCTGACAATAAGCAATCAACAGTGTCGTTCGACTGCTATTTTTGCCGGTTCAAGAACTAGCAATGCAAGTGATTTCACTAAAGAAAACAAATAAAAAATGGCAGAAGCACCCAGGTGCACCCGTACTCTAGAATCAGCGAGAGAGAGGAAACAAAGATTGAGACATAGCAGGTCCACATATAAACAAATTTCATTTCACAGATCACAAATTCAACATAACAATACAAATCACAAGTCTGGCCTCCTCCATGGTATCTAAGACCTGCAAGAGAGAGAAAGTGAAGAAGATTGAGAGTGGAGAATAGTGGATAGTGAAACAGGAGGAAGAGATCTAAGGAGCCTGAACTTATCCTTGCCAGCTCATTATCGGTCTCAGCCTCTCATCGGCATGCCAAGCACATCATTTTTGTGGAGGGAGAGAGAATGGTGGTGGTGCTAGATCTACAGGCCACCATCCTCCTCTCCTAGATGCTGTCGTTGTCTTCTTTGAGCCATTATCACTAGATTCGGCCTCCTCACCATGTCCACTATTGGCTGTGTCCACCATGCTTAAGGGGCACATCGGATCCAATTGCCCCAGAGCTTAGGATGGTAGATCTATCTGTCCCACAACTCGTGGTTGTTGGATCTAGTGGACCCAAGGCTAGCGCCGATGGTCATAGGCCAAGGAAAGAGTAAGGGGAGGGGAGGAAGAGCTGGAGGCATGGCTCTAACGACTATAAGGCAGGGAGTAGGTGGAGAAGAAGGAAATGGTGAAAGAACCTTGATGTTGTCTAGAGGAAGGTGAATAGTTGTTTTTAAAAAGCACTTACAGTAAAATAAAATTCTCCTTTCAAGTATTCTGACCGAAAGGCTGGAGTATCTAGACGAAGTTTCTCTTAAGTATCTAATTAAAATGGCCTGAGTATCTAGACAAGCATCTCTATCAGATAGAGAGACTTGGCTGAAGTCTTCAGATAGTAAGTCCACATATTCCGGTCATCTTTTACTGTATCCAAAAGGACGCTTGAAAGAGATACCCTTAAAAGTAGGGGAGGAAAGAGGTGATTCAAATCAATAGTAAACAATGTAAAAAAATAAAATACACAGGTGACAGATAGAGACGAAAGATTTATTTTCCAAAGTTTAGATTCTAATGATTCTACATCCCTGTTAAGGGACTCCAAGAAGCCTAATCTCTTTGAATCCTAAGCCTCACCAACAAGCACCAAGAATGAAACTTTGGCCTTCAAGCAACCACTGATGTAAGACTTCATTCTCAAGTTACCACCGAGGTCCACGCGCTTGGGTAACAAGCTACTACTTCCATTGAAGCTTGCTCTACAAAGCAACCTCTAAGCACAAGTTTAGATCTCACTCAATTACCTCTTCTCTTGCGAAGGTGAGGATGAACATTCACAAACTTTCGGTGACTCACCACAATCTTAGGAGTTTACCGATGACTCCTATTTATATAGGAGATCTTGATCTGTAAGAATAATAAACACAATTAAAGATTTGATTGTTATGAACTCAAGTACTCAAAGAATGGAGTGAAATTCACTTACTTTTAACCTCTCAATCTCTCAACTCAACTCTTTCTATTCTCAAATCATTCTCACAAAAAGCTACCATTAAGGTAGGTAGGGGATTTGGGATGGGTTATTTATCTTTGGATAGGTCTACTCTTGCTAAAAGTCCTCAAAAATAGTAGGTAAAGATGGAGGGGTGGAGGGGTTTAAATACCCAAGCCCTAAATACTAGTCATTATTCATAGATTCAAAGTCCGAAGTATCCACCCAAAATTTCTAGAGACTCCAGAGAAGCTTCTTTGTCTGACCTACAAGGTTGGTTTGAAGTATTCGGCCAAAATGTCCGGAGTATCTGCTACTCCTTAACAGCACCCAAAAAAGAGTCATAACTGCATGCTCTAGAGTCCATTTTTGACAATCTTAAACTTTATAGAGAGGTTTATTGAGAGGGATACCCAACCCAACTAAGAACAAACTCTAAAATCAATCAGAGAATAGATTAAGGCTTATATTTTTCTCAAGAAAGCACTTCGAAGGATCACTTTGGGTACCGAGACATAAACAAACATATCAACGTTATATACTTCTTAATAGTACGACATTTCTATTCTCAAAATCAAATAGAAAAGCTATGCTACTAAAAACATATTCATGCTATTTTCTTGTTTTGCCTTGAGGGTTATCAATGTCAACTCTATTTTCATTGTTGGGACTATTCACCTATATCTCATTAAACACGTTAGTCCTAAATCAATTATTCCTTTGCCTTAATCAATGCCTCGCATAATCTTAATCTTTGGTACTCCATCTTGCACTCTTAAAATGATTGATGTGGATCTTTCTCAACTTCACATGATGACATTGCACTCGACCTTCACCATCGTATTGGTCCGTTAGCAACAAACCCTTCGTTTGCCCTTCACCACCACATGATTTATCGTGGCCAAGTATTGCTTGTCCTTTATAGTCTTATCATACAAAGCCACTTTGATCTCCACTTCTTTAATATCTTCTCTTCACCGACATATTCATCAATATCCTTATTTTAATGCCAAAATTCAACCTAATCACTCCAATTAATGAAAATAATTAGTCCCAACATATGTTGTCATTAATCACCAAATTCCTATAACACAAGGTTAAGAGACTTCATCTTTTGAAGGGATAGGGGTGCATCACTAACGGCTATAGGCTAGGGAGAAATCAAAGAGAAAGTGGAAGAAAGGAGGGAGACATTGTCGTAGCTCTAGCAGCCATAGGCCGGGGAGGAGGAGGCACAGAGGAGGGGAAGAGAGAGACTAGAGGCAAACATGTTTGCAAAGGAGGAGAGGAAGTGGGGTGGCGAGAGAGTGGAGGGAGGGATGGGATGGATAGGGTGGGCGGTTGATACGATGAGGTGGGCAGCTAGATTTAGCTGCCTAAGTGTCTAATTTATATAATTTTGAGTTGTGAATCTTAACCCTACAATTTTAATCTAATAGCCAGTTATCACTGTTGGATTATGTATACACTGACAGTGATAACTATAAACCGATAGTGATAACACTGTCACTTTACTTCTAAAAATCTATTTTTTACCCTAAATCCATTTATTATTGTCGGTTTTAATAGATTCAATAGTGATGAGCGGATATTGATTAGTGTTTCTGTGCTAGTGGTAACAAATAATGTGGCGTTTAGATGTTATGATGAATGTAATAGGGACAAGAAAATGTGTAAATATGTATTTCTACAAGCCCACGATGCATGAAGAAGACAAGATAGAGAGATAATATTAGCTATCCTTCCCTTTGTTTTCCAAAGGAAGCCAATGAAATTGCCTAATATATTTAATAAAACAGATATATTAGCTATCCTTCTTGTCTATTAAAATTTGTCCTTCCTCAATTTCTATATCCAAACAAAACCCTAAAATTGTGCTATCTCGTAACAAAAGCCCACCACGTTTCTTCGAACGCATGCCAAACCCATTCACAGATTTGGCTGGGACTAGCTCATTAGTCCCGTGGACCCCGCAGGGCTCACGGAAACGCTGGAGACGGACGGCGACGATCCACACGCGCCCCGTCCCGAAAGGCCTTCCACGTGTCACCCCCACCGCCGCGCGTCGCCCGTGCAGGAGAGAGAGCCTCGCCGCTACGCGCACCCAGCGAGCGACGCGTCCCGCGCAAGACGTCGCCGCAGTTAATTCGCGCGCGCGCACGCACACACGAGCCGTCAACGTCCACCCTCTCCCAGTCTCCGTCCTCTCCCTCTCGCTCGATGCATATATCCAAGCCCACCTTGTTCTCAAGCCCACTCGATCACCGCCCAGCCACACCGGCCGCGCCACGCACACGCGAGAGAGCGGAGCGGCGGTGCTGCATTTGGAGCGATGGGGAGGGCGCCGTGCTGCGAGAAGGTGGGGCTTCGGAGGGGGAGGTGGACGAAGGAGGAGGACGAGAAGCTGGCGAGGTACATCAGGGAGCACGGGGAAGGGGCGTGGAGGTCGCTGCCCAAGAATGCCGGGCTGCTGCGGTGCGGGAAGAGCTGCAGGCTTCGGTGGATTAACTACCTGAGGGCCGACCTCAAGAGGGGGAACATCTCGACCGAGGAGGAGGAAATCATCGTCAAGCTCCATGCCACCCTCGGCAACAGGTACGCCTGCCATACACGGCCACTAGCCTAGTTATATACGATCGCTAGCTTTGGCATTTCTCGGTCTTGTTTTGATATGAATCACAAGTTGAGAAGAGCTATATATATATAGGAAAAGAAACCCTTAATCTTTATCTAGCCGTGCAAGTAGTTGCAAATCCGTCTTCCGCCTGGTTGGATCTTTTTCCTGCTCGTTTTTTACTTTTCGAATTATTAAACGGCACAATTTTTTTAATTTTTTTATGAGAAAATTATTTTAAAAAATCATATTCATGTCGTGAAACCTGAGCATTATTCGTCTCTGTTTTGGAACAAGTGCGATAAAAGATGGTCTCCAGCTTCGAATGGCCTCCTCTTATCTGAAATTAGAATCGGGAGCTCAAAGCACGTAGCATGCTACCAAGCTCTGCTTCCGTTCAATCTATCTCTTTCCTTCTGAAATGAAACAAAAAACACGACATACGAGAGCCTGCGACACCCGGTTTCGTGTTTTTTTTGCTGCACCTCTTCTGTTCTTTTTTCTGCTTCTTAGAAGAAAAAGATAATCATACGAAATACTCTCTTTAGCGGGTTAATAATACAGAAAACACACTTACATATTTACTAGTACAGGAATGGTGTGATTGCATTTTACTTTTGTAAAAGAAAAAAAAGCTGATTGATCGATTCCCTGCGACCCTCCTCTTGAAGTACCGAAGGGCAAAGCCTGGACCTTCACTTTGTCTTATAGCGAATTACTCCCATCCTTTTTACCTTCCCCAGCCCTTTAACTACAGTCCCTCCGTCACTGGCGAAGCCGTGAGAAGAAGGCCAAACCCCTCCATGGCTCCATCTTAACCTTTTGTCTTGGAGCTAAAATTTACTCCCGTAATTCCCGTTATTTTACCGTGGCCTTCCCCCTCGGTCGCTTTCCACGCGCCGGTCACGCAATGGGCGAACCCGACCGCGCGTGATTCACTACACTTCGGACTTTTCCGCCATGACCTGATGGATCAGTCTACGTTTACGTGGGGGAGCGAGTCTGGTGACGGGTGGCTACATCCACTGTCGCGTATCACGGGCTCAATCGCCCCAGCCGTATCACCGTATTTAGTGCTGATTAGTGTAAGCGGGAAATACTTACGAAGCACTGGAGAATGGAGATGCATACTGATGCTGTCAGCGACAGGCTTTAATTTTGCACCGGTCCCCCGTGCAGAGAAAAAATTTCCATGCTGCTGACTGATGACACGGATGACGGGTCAGTTTCCGCTGTCGTTTAGGGTCCCATTGATTTAGACTGATACTCTTATTATTTTGATCACCATTTTTTCCCCTGAAAGAAATACGCAGATTTGAGCTTGCTGCTTATGGATGATTGAATATATTATACTTAGCCAATTATTTACAGGGACAAATTAAATATTGTGTATTATATACATGGCTTAGATTGAGTTACCTAAATAATGTATGAGAACTGCGGTACGCATAATTTATTTGTAGGTCGATAAGCTGAAAATAACATGATATAAGTCCTGTCATCACATTAACTTTTTAATGTCCCCGTTTTCACCATAAAATACCTTAACTTTTAAAATGGTCCAATAACATCTTTATGGTGACATTACACCTCAACAAAGCTTACTTATTAGTCTATATCAACGAAAATCACAATCGTATCACTCAATACTACTATAAACATGTTATTGCACCATTTTAAAAGTTAAAGAGATTTTACGGTGAAAAAGGACTTAAAAAAAGTTAATGCGATATGACAACAATATACTTAGATCGAATTATTTTCAACTTGTGGACTTGTAAGTTACACGTGTTCTCAAACTACTATTTGACCAGCAACTTTCTACCTCAGTATTGAGTAGATAATTCATTCTAAGCTATCGTTAAGGTTTACAATATATAATATTAAATTTATCTCTATAATGAATTGGGCATGGAGCAATATGATTGTTATTTTCGTTGATAAAGACTCCTAATACGTGTAAGTTTTGTTGAATGCAGTAGAGTATTGAAAGTTGTATTTATCTGATTTTAAAAATTAAGGGCAGAAAAACCATTTTCTTTCAATAAAAAGTATACCTCGGGAAGAATGAGATCTGGTAGTATATCAAAGACTTTACCATAAAATAATGTACGAGATTTGTTGGCCCAATTACTAGGAGACATACTTTGACGTATTTTTCACAATGGTTATTTATAAATGCCACTCCGCTAGGATAAGGGTTTTGAAGCGAGTCTCGTGGACTTAAAAGGCACCAAGACAACTTAACTAGAGGAGAGCAGTACTACTGGAGTAGTTTACAATTTGTTGCCGATCTCTTCCAGCAGATGTGGCAGCCCTTGCGTTGAGGTGGCACACGAATCTGGCGAGGAACGTAAACTGCAAGCAGCCAAGCAAGAATGGGCACCTTGTGGGCTGAGCCTGTTGATTATACTACATCTATTTCCAGGCGTAACACGCGTACACAATACGTGGCGGGTTCGTATATATTCGTACGTTACATGCCGTTATGATATGAGTGACTTGGATTTGGATCCAATCTTGGACTTGTTTCTCACGTGGGAACTTGATAGAAAAAGGTTTGTACTACTATCTGGGAGCTATATGAATCAAATAATGCGGTCAGTGTTTGGCTCCTAGCTCGACGAGAACGGGGCATGTCTAAGCCGCGTGGCCTAGTTTTTGTTTAGACTCCGCCCGGCTCAGCTTCAGATTATATTCTGATTTTGATTCTTTCTGTTTGATTTTAGGGTTAAATTGTTTTTTCTTTAGTTGCACGATGCCCTTTACATGATTGCTGAAACAACAGTAAAAAATCAACCCAAAATTATTTTTTAAAATGAATGTTTCGAATTCAAAACCGCTTTGGATTATAATCGAAGGTAGGGCAAAATTTTCTGTGATTCCGGTGGTCCACAATTGTTTCCCTTTTTTTTCTCAAAAACAAAGTATGTGTGGGTAGTGGGCTCAACAAGCCAGGGGCTTTTAACTCGTCTTGTCTGGATGGATTTAAGGAGAAAGGGACCCTGTTCGTTTCGTTGGACTGCCTGTCATTTGCATGACCGAGTGCAGCATGTACAGGGTGGCGGCAGCACGTAGCAGCAGCAGTACGTGGCCAAGCTGCTGACACGATCAGCAGGGACTTTTTGGCAACCATAGCGTAAATGCCGCGGATGGGAACAAGAAGCGATTAATTTTTTGCGTTGCCTGATTGATTCCTTCTCGGTGTATGCACTGCACGTATCTTTCCATCTCGCTGCGACGGAGCTTTCATCAATGTCAAGGACGATTTCACCGCGAAAGTAAAGCGCTCGGTGGTTGGATCGCCAGCAGCGCGCATTCATTGCCCACATGTGGCTGTGCCGCCGCTGTTACTCTCGCCGGGGCCGGCAGCATCAGGCTCCTGCAAGGCTGCAACGGCGCAAGCATGCAAATCATCCCAGCCAGCCATATGCCATGTTTCTCGTAGTCGCAAAGCAGATTACAAGTACAGAATTACTACATGTCTACATGCATGTTACTGCTATGATTGATTGGTTTCCTTTCCTGTGCGATTTTGTATTCATCATCAGGTGGTCCCTGATCGCCGGCCACTTGCCCGGGCGGACGGACAACGAGATCAAGAATTACTGGAACTCGCATCTGAGCCGGAAGGGATACGAGTTCCGTTGCGACGCCGCCGTGGTCGACGTCGACCTCAGCAAGCTGCCCGGCGGCGGGAAACGGCGCGGTGGCCGGACGGGCCGCAGCAGCAGGAGGGAGAAGACGAAGACGAGCACGAGGGCGAAGGTGAACAACAAGGCTGCGGCGCCAGAAGCAGGGTACAATGATGACGACCACGACGGCATTGACAACATCTCGGCAGTTAGCCACAGCGAGGAGCAGGCACAAGCGAGCGGCAGTGGTCTCACATCAGATGGGCTAGAGAAGGGCCCAGCAGGCCTAAGCGAGGAGATGGTGAGTGGGCCCGTGGGACCGGTGAGCCCAAAGCCTGGCGCGGGCCAGGATAGGTCTTCCGTGGAGAGTGGCTGTGGACCTAGTGGGTCTAATGGGCCAACCAAGGCTGTGGGCCAGGATATGGGTGACAAGTCTATGGACTGGGACTTGGTGGGCCTGGACGACGGCTTCGCCAACGATGACATGTGGGGCTCACTCACCTGGGACTACGAGGAGATGGTGGGCACGGATGGAGTTCATCACGAAGAGGTGCTATCATACTTGTTCTTGGGCAACCTGTAGCAATGTACGTGAAGTGACAAATGTGTTTGGTTTCACCGTCTTTGGGACTTGTTGATGCGGGTCGTATTGATTTTTTGGTAGAGGTTGATGCGTGTCTGGTTTCACCGTCTTCTGTTTGTTTATTGGTTGGTCGTGGCTGATGGGTGAAGAAAGGAAGTGATCGATGTACAAAAATAAGTGTAATCGCCTCTTCTGTTGGACATTCACATCATCACATGGCAATGTTAATTAACGTCGACTACCCGTGGCACACGGGAGAGATTGAGAGAATTTTGTCTGCAACTCATATGAACAGGCATTACGATGAGCATATATATATAACCATATCTAAAGGACCAACAGAGTTTGGCACTGGAAGATACCCCATACCCACTAGATCACTACCTACAAAGTTCGGCATATGTTTGATCAGATCATCTTGTAGCAATGGTTATACTATAGCACTAGGTACACGCCTAATCATCTAGCTAGTTCAGTACTAATCAATAATCAATGGACAGTGGAGTAGCAGTAAATGATGCAGAGCAGGGGCACCATCACCATGCAGCTTGATGCCACCACCTTAAGTTGCAGAGTTTGCCGCTTCTTGGACTTGGTTGATTCCATCTTCCTTCCGTTCCTCCTCCTACTCGTCCTCCACTGACCAAAACTGGTCTCCGTTTCAGCCGAAACTGGCTCCGTGCTGTCTCCGATCTCATCATCCACAACTAATCAATAATCCACAGCTGCAGCGTTGCTTGCTTCGATTCGGTCGGTACAGACTGGGCCGCGACTCTGCTGGAACTCCGGCGAGAGAATTCGCCGCCTTCACCAATGTTTAGTTGACTGAAAACTCTCTGGCAATGATCGGCCACCGGACGGACTTGCCGGGACGGCTCGTCCTGCCCAGTGCATTTCCTCTTGCCGCCCCATGCGCTGCCATAGCTGACCGGCGGCGCGCTGATCATGCGGCGGCTCGCCGGCGTCGAGTCTTCGTGCCGCCTAGCGGTCACAGGGGCATCCCAACCGTGTCGCTTGCTGCCGTGCACGTGACTCCTGAAAACGGTTCGCCCAACCAATTGGTGAATGGATACGCGCACGGCGGGCGGAGTAATAGAATTAGCAACGGCGAGGGGACGCTGCGGTTGCCATGCCTATACGAGTCGGTGCCGTGTGGGTACCTGCTGCGGATGGCGCTGCTGCGGCTGGAGGCTTCGTCGAGCTCGCGGTCGCGGTTGCGGGCTCGCCTGTCGACGCCTTTCTCGCCGAGCACCACCTCCCGCGGGCGCGCGGTGCCGAACGGGTTTTCCTTCGTCTGCACCTCTGTCTCCCCGCCTCGCCGTGGCGGCGGCTGGTTCTCTTCGTCGTCCTCCTGCTGCTGCGCCGCCTCCTCGCGCTCCACCTCGTCGGCCCAGGAGAAGGAGAACCGCCTCGTCGCCTTGGCGCCGCCGCCGCTCTCTCGGTCCATCTCCCCTTACACCTGGAACCGCAATTTCGTTTCGATTTCGCACTCGCAAGTGGGAAAGTGGTTGGTTACTTGGCGAGTTGGTGGGGGTGGCCTTGCGTTGCGCGGGGTTTTCGAGTTTTGAGACGGGAACGCTCGGAAGTTGGAAAAGTTACGAGCTGGAACGGTAACCGCACGGGCGCATTGCGCATTTGACGCATACAGCAACGGTCGGGTGGTGGATGTACGCTGTTTTGACGGAAATGCCCCTGAATTCGTGGTACCGGCCGCCCACGGCCACACCCACCGCCCCACGAGGCCGATGCCACGACGCACACGCACGGCGCACGTATTGCCGAGTATGCCAACTTTGGTTGGAATAGCAGCAAGTGGGGGACCTGTTTAGCAGGGTCAGATTGGGCCGAAATTTAGATCAGAATCTGGAGCCCTAAAGAAAACAGTCCAATTTTACTAAGTCAGATATGATTCGTATATCTTAATTGTGACTTCAACTAACCGTTGTAAAATGATTTCTAGGGCAATATTGAGGATATGTGCTTACGTATGTTAACGCATATATCTATGGATGAATTGAAAAAACGATCGGTTTAGTAAAAAAGAGTTTGATTGCTACAGGAAGAAATCAATCGAACGAAAGCATTCCATCCGAACACTATTCAAAATAAGGTCGAGTTTAACAAGGAGTTGTTGAAATCACAATAGAATAATTTATCTATATAAAATATATCTTATATTGATATAAAGGTTTAGTTAGTTTCTTAGAGATATTTTTCTATTATATTTTTTAGAAAATAATATCCGATGGTTGTTGTAACACGTCAGATTCTGTAATACCAGGATATAAATACAGACCCTGAAAGTCTATAAATCATCTTTGATCAATACAATTTCAACATATCGCCACCCTATCTTATCTAAGTTTTTACCAACAGGTTTTAACTCTCGACATAGGGCTATATCGGTTAAGTTCGATCTTTGGCAAAAGGGTAAGTCTTGCCACTATCCTGATATGTCTTGTTGCATCGGTTAGGTTTGACCTCTTAGTCAAATCGAGTGTATCGCATCACGTTTGTATAAGATCTATCAGTTTACCAAGCTCTCTCTGTCGTCGTCGATCCCGTGCTGCATCGGTTAAGTTCGACCTACGAAGCTGTCGATAGTAGATTTGAGTTGTAGGTCTGTAGGTCTCTACCCGGTGTTTTATTGAAGTAGTTAGCAGATGAGTTATCTAAACCTTGAGTAACACGCCCAGCTTATCGGCTCCTCAGTCGATACGCACCCGTCTTCAGAAAACTTCCATCGATCGTCATGTCTAGTGTATCGGCCTTTCGATCTATGCACGCATACCTTCAGAGATATCTTCTTATCATACGCTCTACTTCGTCTAAGCATGCATCGGTTAGGTTCGACTTCTTAGTCGAATCGAGCGTACCTCATCACGTCCACGCGAGGCACGCCAGCACGTTGGTCTCTCTCCTCCGTCCACGGTCTCATGTTGCATTGGTTAGGTTTGACATACGAGATCGGCGGCGGTGGTTTGAGCTGGTGCCCAGATGGGTCTTCGCGCGGCGTCTTGTCGGAGTGAGTAGCCGACAAATTATCCTCAACGCAAGCCCCACGCCCGTCTCACGTATTGTCTAACGATTGATCCTCTAGAGGTCGATCCGGACATGTTGGATGCTTCCTGGTACTATCTCAATTCGGTCTGATCTTTCAGGGCTCGCGTCTGCCATGGCCGGTGTCAAGATCTAGCGGGTCTCGTTCCCCATCGACTCATGCTCCCGATGGGTTTAGGTGTAGGCTTATATCGGACGTTCGGCCAGTAGATAGCTGATGACCTCACCTCTTTCCTCTCTCGTAGTTACGTTCGATCTAAGCCTCCGTCGTCTCTGTGTCGTTTGTCCCTGGCCTCATACTGTCTCGGTTCGATCCAATCTATCGAGGTTAGTCCTAACGTCGCCATTACTATGGTCGCTGGTCCTCGTGGCTTCGCGAGGGATCAGGCCCCGCTCCGCGCTTTGGATGTCACGGAGTGTCATCGGCTCTTTGGCCGATAAGTTCTCTAATCCGTTCCACACGTCTATCTCTCACATCTCCATCGGCTGTTCAGCCGATGCTCGAAAGCTACAGTTTCTATCAGCAACCAGGAGGGATCTCGTGTGCTTTGTTATCCTTTAAGTACCCTTTCGTGTCCCCATCGGTTCTGCGGTCGATGGATCAGGATCTTACTTTCGCTACACCCAGAGCCATCACATCCTTCGTTGACATCTGCTTACACCTTCATTGGCTCCCCAGCCAATAGAAGAGCGTCCCAATCCTTATCGGCGGCCAACTGATAGCAGGAGCCATTCGGACGTGGCCGATAACCAACTCGATTTTATCGGCGGCCAACCGATAACGAGAGCTCATATCGGCCCATCGTCCAACTGGCCTGTTCACCTCACCTCCTTGTTAATTGCAGGGTTAAATTGACTGGCATACTCTCGGACCTCAAAGCTTAACGACATATACTGAAACTAAGCAGATCTCTCAGGCCTTCGCTTGACTAAGCCACCGTCTCTTTCCGGTCGGACCTCTGCTCGGCCTGGTCGAACCTTCCCAACGAGGTTTGGCGGTGAGCAACGTAACATTCATGTGGCAACTTAACCATAAAAAAATTAAAAATAAAGTAGGTTCACATGTCATCCACTCTCTTCTTAGTTTTTAATTTTTTTTATGATTGGATTATCACACCCCACCCCTACACCATTGTACCAAATGGCACTGAGGGGACATGCCGTAGAAAAATGATAAGTTGTTCTCCTACAAAACCATAAAACAGGTACCAGTGTTAAGATCACTATGCTAATAGCAGCAGTAATATGATAAATTAATGCAATATTTTTTATATTATAAATATAATATAGCTTCAAGTTACAACTTCGGATAATCTTTGAGTTAACCGACAGTAGCAGCGGAACTCAAAGAAGTTAAGTCACCATAGTTTGGGACTAGAGAAGTCTTCTCTAATCTTTATCTTCTTTCTGAAATTAAGCCAAGTGGAGAAAAACAGTAATAATGGGGGGTAAGTACCGTACTTCGTGTGTCACTTGAAATATGCAAGTGCAAGCTACAAAGAAAGTCTCGGATTCATTTGACAAAACAGTTATTTAAAACATTACCAAAACTCTAAATGCGTGTTTTAAAAATTTCTTCAGAGGAAGCCATCTCACCTAGATCTATCCGCTAGTAGCTTTACAACATCTCGAGCAGAAAAAAGTTAAATTTTAGTAATTAAAACATATTTTCCTTCACCAATTTTTTTCTCCTTCAAAAATATAAACTAATATTTTCTTAAAACCAACCATTAACCAAGTTTCATGGTTAACCAATCTTCTCAGCTCTGGATTCGGTCTTCTTGACTTGCAAACCCAAACTCAGCCTTCTCAGCCTCCTAAATAGCCTTCTCGCCCACACAACCGGCCTTATCAGCCTCACATCCTAACTTGGCCATCTTAGCACTATGGTGCTAAGTGATACCCTAGGTATCACAGACCTATTCCTAATCACGGAGACTGACCATCCATCATAAAGAAGGAGTCTAGTAACGACTCCCATCCTAAGAACCAATTTGTCAAATATGTTTTCAAAACAAATCTACACTATAAGAAACACCTCACATCCACCCATAACCGTGGGCACAGTTGTTTAAACAATTTAACTAAACTTTGTAGATATTACACGCTTTAACCACACGTCGTAAGCATTCTGCTTTATCTAGCACATATGGGCCAATATATGGTCGACAAAGGAGAGTTCACTATCAGGCTTTTCTATAACCAACCCATAGATATTCCATATTACACAGTTGAGCCACTCTCTAAAACAAATATTAGGCTAGTCTCAATCTCTTGTCTATTTAGGATATACCATATAGCACCAAAAGTATCTCCTAAGTATCATGTTTTAGCTACCTCCACCAAGAACATCCCATGCTGCACGTATGGTTGTACAGTTTTATACTCAAATGAACTTTATAAAAGAATCGGTCCTTATACGTGACTACAAAACGAAAGCACACAGGAGAGAATTCACACCATAAGTTTTCCCATAAAAACTTTTTGTTTTTCAAAAACTACCGACTCTCAGAGTTAGGTTTTATAAATCTTTCACAACCCATGTTTTCCACAATGACAAACCAGCATATATACTTATAATATAAAATAAAGTATAGTGAGGATGTGCATCTGCGTCCAGAGAGTGCAAATATCATGGCACCACTATAGTGGAGCGACAAGGATTTGGTTTATCGGAGTCTTACCGGAAAGTGCAACTAGTAGGTAGGTCTGTCAGCGGCGCGACAGGCACCACTAGGGTGGTGCAAGGGCAAGAAGGGGGTGTCACCGAAGTGGGAGGGCACTGGGGCACGTGGGGTGGGAGGAGGTGGCATGGTAGGCTGCCAGGGCGGCACAAGCGCGGGGATGAGACGGAGAGGGTGGCGTCGGCGTGGGAGGAGGCATGGCACGTAGGTGAGGGTGGCTAGGCACAGTAGCTGTAGTGGTGCAGTTCCAAGTGGGCGGCCCGGCTGGGAGCGGCTTCAGGCGACTGCAGTGGGTAGCTAGAGGGTAGCTGTGGCGGGATGGAGAAACGGTGTGTGCGGCTTCGGGGCTACAGCCAATGCGAGCACACGTGGGACGGCCAACGCGGCAGGGCATGCAGCTAGGCTTGGGGTGGTGGGGAGTGCAGTAGGAGAGCTGCTCTAGGTTTTGTGGACATCTCCAGCGCCTCACGACAGGTCGAGAGGTGACATGCATAGTCGGTGCATGCACGCATGTTTGTATGTCTTGCGTGTACACAGAGGGAAGGATGGTGTTGGAAGCATGTGCTTTGCTTGTAAGCTTCTCTTCCCCTCTCATTGCCCTTGCTTGGAGTGGAGGTGTTGGTGGAAACACTACTTTACTTTGGTAGTGAGAGCTCAAGGAGATGGAGTGGAGGATGGGAGATGGTGTGTGACAATGGTTGCTTGTCGACTACATGGTGTGTCATGGTGGCATGGTAATGGTGTCTTGCCAGTGAATAGGGTGGTGGTTGCGTGCACGTTGTTTCTTTGTTCTACTCATAGTGACCGTAGAAAATGATGGGTGAACATATATGCAGGTTGCCTATTGCTTAGAGTGTGTGGAAGGAACTATTAAGGGACATAATTTAACTTGGTAGGGAGGTGAAATGTACATAAAGAAATGGAGTATGTACATCTGTCTGCTTTCTTGCAGGAGAAAGAAAAAAATAGAGAGGAAATGGACCAAGGGTCTATCAAGGACATTTTTGTCGGATGGTTGAAGTTTGGAAGTGAAATTTAGATTTTTCAGATGGGAATGAATTATTTGTTGGTATGGTCAAAATTCTTGAAATCGAAAAAATCTAACCTTAGAAATTTTTGGGATCTATGGTTTTGATAATTAACTCAAAAGTGGGAGAAAATTTAGGAGAGGATGATGAAATTGAACCTTAAAGAGATTTTTGTCTCAAGGTTTAGTATTTCAAGGAACGACGGTATTTAGGGATTTTTAACACATAAACCTCCATCTAAAGAATTGAAAGCTTTTTAGAATATGTTTTTTATTAAAATAATTTTTTTGATAGGGCGAAAATCTATCACGTGGACGCCATGTTAGAGAATACCACCGAGATATTTTAAAACGGTTTTAATTATTAGAGAAGTCGTTATATCTGATTGTGTGGTTGAGTTGATTGTGTGGTTAAGTGATACAAATCGGATCCATCCTATATTTGAGTGACTTAAATTGCACTTTTTTACTTCCCTAAACATTATCAGCTAGGACTACGAAATTATCGGCCCATAATGAACAACGCGCCAACCTGGCAGTTTTTCAAGACACGGGTGTCTGTAGAACACAATTCATTCCAGTCCGGAAGAAACATAGAAATTGGCCAATTATTTTTTGTGAAAAATTGCTGAAAAGCGAGTCAAATATTAGAGAAGTGCCTTCTGATGCCATATCCAAAAGCATAAAATTAAAGCGCACAGTGCCATTTCAGAAGTGATGGAAGTGGATCAAACCTGGGAAATTTCTACATGAGAGGACCAAACTTGGTCCTGAGTTATATATTGCTGACCAACATTTTTATCCGATAGCCTGATAAACATCTTTGATTGTTTTGATAAAGCACAGAACAGGTATAAACAAACATTTATTCCGGGTTTAGATTCGATATATATAGGCTATGCCAACGAATATTGTGATTCATCAACACCAGTTGAACAAACTAATTGAACTGAATTGGATCTGCACTTGTTCCTGAAATTCTCTTTTCACGGAGCTCTTGAAAATTTGTAACTTAAAATTATTTTGGCCCAGAATTTATCAACAGATGTAGTTTGTTCGCAAAGTAGTATGTGCTTGAAGCTCACGTGCAATCCAGCATCAGTAACAAGGTTAATGACAGATATTCCAATGTCAAAAACAAATATGGCAATTTACGACAGCATAATTAGCACTTACACATCAGTTAGAATCAAACTTGTGAAATAGTCGGATCATCAAGCAATTTCATGCCATATTTGGTTGTCTGATTCCAAACCAATTAAGCCCAAACAAGACATTTCAGATCCCCAATGAGAAACTTGTCAATTCTTATTTTTGTTGGAAGTATTCAGTCTTTTTTTTTGTTGAGAGGAAGAATTCATTCTGGTCTCATGGAGACATGGATGGATGAGAGGTGATAAATTTTGCAACTATGGAATTTGGAACCTATGATCCTCTCGAATGCAATCGGTCGTACAATCATCGACCAATCCCAAAATAGGAACCCGCAACCACGAATCCGCATGATTAATAAGGCCCTCTGTTTTCTTTTTCTTTTTCAAAATTTCCCTCTGACAAAGAGTTGAGGGGATGGTAAGAGGCGCATGCACTAGCGGCGCTGTTCTTGGAGGATCAAGCGTGGAAGATGCCGGAGCACTTGCGCTTGAACCACCGGATGCCGCGGCGGAGCGAGGCCTTCACCTTCCCCTCCACGCCGTACGCCTTGTAGCCCGCCACCCGCCGCCGCCGCTTCGCCTCCGGGTCGCCGAAGCAGCCCACACAGACGCCTCGCAAGCGCCCGCCGCAGCGCCTGAAGGCGCCTGGCGGCGGGGTGGACGTGGACGGGGCCGTCGACGTCGGCGCCATGGCGAGCCGCGGAGGCTGCTGCTTATGATCAGCGGCAGTGGCGTCGATCGCCTCCGGGAGGGGAGGGTTCTTCCCGGGGGCAGGAGGAGGAAGCGCGGTGGCGTGGCGGGGGACGGAGGATGGATGGAAGGAGTCGCCAGGTGCGGTGGAGATCGGCCATGGAGAAAAGGGAGGGACAGTGTGGAGGAGGCGGCTAGCGTGCGGTTCTCCTGATCCGTGGGCTTAATTTGGTACTGGACTATGCATGCATGGTGGATTGGTGGTGTCTCGCAAGGGCCCGCGCGTTGCATATGGCCTGATCGTTCTAAGCTCATGTTGCAGTCAGGCATATTGTGTTTCAAACATGCTGTACAAAGTTGTCTAATCTTTCGAGTTGAGAGTGGATTGTGTGCGTTGTAGTTGGATATCAGTTAGTTGAATTTCGTAGATATTTTGCTGGGTAAAAAGGTAGGAGCTTCTCAAGTTGAAACTCCTGGGAATTAATTCCAACGTAAAGGATTGATAGAACCATTGAATGAACAGTTGTGTTCAAAATTGTTTGTGATTTTAATGTAGGGGTGTTAACGCCAAAATCTGGACGATCCGACGGTGCTGAAGCCGATCGGCTGAGAGATCTGATGGTGCTAAAACCGATTGGCTGAGAGATCCGATGGAGTGTTTAATACAGTTATCGGCCGATGAAGATACTGAGATAAAGCCGATGGAGAACTGTAGAAAAGCCGATCAGATTAGTAGAAGATTGGATTGGCTTGAAAACAGTGGATTGTCCAATCGGGATTAGGTCCGAGAAGCTCGAGGAAAGGAAGGAAAAAAATCGGCTTAACTAAAATAAGGTCTGATAGCTATAGTGAAGAAACCGATCATGTTACAACAAAGAAAGACTCGGTTACAAATTAAAAAATTATTCAGATAAAACCGACTTTGCGAAAGAGCCGTGGACTACACGGCAGAATGTTTGTTTTTGTAAATTGTAACCTTACTTAATTAGGAAGGTTTAGTTGGTTAGTTAACTTCTTTAGAAATATTTTCTTTTGTTCTTACTAGGAAGTTGGACTCTGTCTGTAAATCTAAAATATAAATATAGACCCTCTGGAAACATGTAAGATATCTCTCGATCATATACAAATTCGGCGCATCGCTACCCTAGTTCTTCTAGGTTTTACCAATAGGTTCTGGCTCTCGACACGGGGCTACATCGGTTAAGTCCGATTTCCGGCAAAGGGGTAAGTCCCGCCACCATCCCGATATGTCTTGCTCTGTCTGAGGCTGCATCGATTAGGTCTGACCGCTTAGGCCGATCGGATGTATCGCATCATGTCCGTGATCGACCTATCGGCCCGTTAAGCTCCCTCTGCCATCGTCAGTTTCATGTTACATCGGTTAGATCCGACCTACGGGGCTGCCGACGGTAGATCAAGTTTCAGGCCTACAGTCTTCTGCACGGCGTATCATCGGAGTGTTAGCCGATGAGTCTTCTGCACGGCGTAGCATCAACCTTTAGAGGCGTCCCTTGATGCGTAACGCCAAACATATCGGTCCCACAGCCGATACGCACCTGCCTTCAGAGAGACGTCCCCTTATCGGCTCAGCAAGCCGATGGGTTCGCTCCTATCCTTGCTATGGCATAGCCGATCCGGCGTCCTCTATATCATCGCCGCTGGCCTCGGCCTCGTACTGTCTCGGTTAGGTTCGATCATCGAGGTTCGGTGTTAATGGCACTGTCACGGCGGGCGACGAGTCTCTTGTAGTCATATCCGGAGCGGCATCGGCTTTGCAGCCTATGCCTTCTTGTGCTATTCCTTGCCTAGGCCGCATGTGCCTTCATCGGTTTTCCAACCGATGAATCACTGTTCGGCTGTCCGGAGGGATCCCGTGCGCCTCCATATCCTCTGAGCACACCCTAGTTTCTCCATCGGCTCTGCGGTCGATCTCTCGTCGACACCTGTCCACATCGTCTCCCCAGCCGATAGCGAGCACCTGTATTAGACCCGCTCGTCTCACTTCCTTGTCTATTGCAGGGTCGAACTGACTGGCACGCTCGCGAACCTCGATGCTTAAGGACTTGCACTGGAGCTAAGCAGACCTCCCAGGCCTTCGCATGACCGAGCCGCCGTCCCTCCCCGGTCGCAGGATTTTTTGGCGGTGACACGCATCTTGGCACGCCCGGTGGGATCGAAGGTTTCATTCATCGGCTGATAAGGACCGTACTTTATTCATCGGCCGATTAGTTAGAAATCTTCATTCATTAGCCGATTGGATTGGATTCATCAGCTGAAGAAACCTGAAGACCGTTCATCGACTGAAGACTGTTCATCGGCTGAAGATCCTTCATCGACTGGTGATATAATTCCATTCATCAATCAGCGGGACTCTACAAGTGCCTGATTGGAAGTCAGATTTTTCTCATCAACCCGGGGGGCATGTTGTTGTTAATATGTCTAAAGAAAAGGTGGATTCCAAGACATATTCATCTGAAGATGAAGCCGATGAGGATATAATAATTTCAGTTACCATGGAGGATTTGAATGAAGACCAGAGACAGCAAATAGAGCAAAATATGGATAACTTTCAGAAGCTCTATTTGGAATCCTTCAGTATGACTAAACAAGGGCCGATTCAAAAAGCACAATTACCAAAATATGTTTTGATGAAGTAATCAGACCATTCAACACCTGTGAATTCTTCCAAGCCGTGGCAAGAGATGTTCAACAAATCATTTTACCAAGCATTCAGAAATCCATTAGGAGTATGGATGGATACACTATAGGATCTGATCAAGAAGGCGATACAAGAGTCATCGGCTCAAGAAACCGATCATGATCATGTGCCTTTACCGATAGAGACGGAGGAAAACAAGGACCTATCGGCAAATACGTATCCACCAATACAAGATCGACTTAGGGGGCAATGGTAGGAGGAACCTCTAGAATTTTTTCAGAGAAATCATTATGGAGAATATCACAAGCAGAATCGGGTATCATATCCACCTCCACATGATCAGGAAGATACTTTAAGAGAGAAGAATTGGTTAACCAGGATTGTGGACACGGTGGAAGAGCAATTTGGTATCAAACCCAAAGATCAAACAGTAATGTATCGGCACCCTTATCTAGAATGATTTAACAGAGTTCCACTATCTCATAGATACACGATACCAGATTTCTCAATATTCTCAGGACAAGACAGCATATCTAAATTGGAACACATCAGCCGATTGTTAACACAGTGTGGAGAATCGTCGACTGAGTAAGCTCTCAGAGTCCGTTTCTTTCCTTTATCCCTCTCTGGATCGGCCTTCGCATGGTTTTCTTTGTTACCATCGAACTCAATTGAAGGATGGGCCGATCTGGAACAACGGTTCAATGGACATTTCTGTACTGGGATTCAAGAAAAGAGACTGTCAAATTTGACATCGGTTAAACAGAGGCCTAATGAGTCAGTTCTAGAATACATCCAACGTTTCCAGGACATCAGAAGCCGATGTTATAGTCTTATTCTAAGTGATGAACAACTAGCCGATTTGGCCTTCCAGGGGTTATCAAGTCGCATCAGGTGGAAATTTCTGCCCAAAAGTTCAACAGTTTAACACATGTGATGCATGTGATATCGGCTTACGAGAGACAATTATCAAGAAAAGAGGAGATGCCGACACATCGGAAGTTACCGATTGGGTCTTGGGATGATAAGCCTAGAGAACGGTCACCTAATCGGGAAGACATCTAAATCAGCTGAGCATAGCCGATTTCTCCTTTTCAAGACGGACGGGTTCTTAGAATTGGTATCGGCTAGTGATACTGTTTAAATCTACTGAGGCGTAGCCGATTCCTAATGTACAGAAGCCGACATGATTATATCGGTTACAGATGGCCGATATCGTTTAAGACGTCGTCATCAGGAAATATATACAACCTTTGTTGATCAAGCTGATTGAAATCTATTGCAAAAATTAATGTTCAAGATGACATCTAGATTTCTCCGAGGCTAAAGTTTTACAAGAATTTCTTAATGGCCTCAATCGCGCGCAGACGGATTTGATCTATATCGTTGATGGCGCAAATATCATCCTTGTCTGATTCGGGGATAGTTTTCAAGTTCTTGTGCCAGCGAACTGCTAGCCGCACTTTGTCTGCTACCTTGGCCTCTTGGTTTTGGATCGATTTGGTAGGCCGATGAGATGGGACTCGGTAGAGTTGATGTCTTTATGAACCTTGTCGAGTTCCGCCATCAAATCGGCTTCTCGTTTCTTCAAGAGCCTAAGCTTGGTGTTGGCTTGTTGGAGGTCAGCTGATATATCATCAAGTTTCTTCTTTTCATCAAGGGCAGTCAGCCGATCGTTGTGAGCTAGGTGGCTTTTTTCAGCGCGATCGGCTATGCATCGTCTTGATGCAGTCAGCTGGGTCCTTTGGAATTCCAAGTAAGCATCAAGCGTGAGTGTGTCCGACAGTTCCGCAAGCAGGAGGTGTTGAATTTTTACAAGTCTTCCCCGGATCGACCCGCAATCTTCCACCAACGAATCAATCAGGACCTCCAGCCGATGCATAATATCTGACAACTGCTCACGTGTATCGGCTGGCAAAAATGGTTCGATCGCTGTGCTGGTGGCTGAGTCTTCCTCTGCTTTCAGGTATTTGCCGATGTCGAAGGAGAATAGATCGGCTAATGACTGCATAACAACATTAGCAAATATGAAGATCATAAGTCAAGAGAAATGACATGTATGATGGCCGTACCTGAGAGACAGTGGGAGCAGTTCTTATGCGGGTGTCAGCTTGATGTGCAGTGGTTTGAGTGGATACCAAAACTTCGGAGGATACCATCGGCTCAGCCCTAGTAACAGTGTCCGGCGTTTGGACCTCAAGAGCCGATGGTTTAGGCTGTAAAGCGGAGGTGTCAGGATAAAATAGAGACAACAAAGAATTGATACTGACATAGACCAATGGAGATACGGAAGGAGTTAGAATTGCCGCTGGGGAAGGGCTTCGCGAAGCCGATGCAACAATGACAACATTAGCGTCGGGTTTCCGTTTCTTAGAAACCGTCCGAGCAGCCGGTTTCTTGCGCTTTGGCCCTGACACTTGCGACACTCGGAGGAGAGCCGATGGAGGTGGACCGCTTTGCCCAAGGAGGGATCTGGCCGATGAAGGTTGATAGATAATCGACCAACCACTTGCGCTGGTCGAAAGTGCATCTTTGTCGCCAGCCTGTGGAATCACGGGAATCAAGACACAGTTGAAATTCAATACGATGAAAAAAATGATAGTGAAAGGAGAAGGATAACCTCCTCATTGGATTCCACGTAGTCGGGATTGAGGCGAAGGCTATAATGTTCAGCCGATAGACTATATAAGTGCCTTCCCCATTCTAACCATCATCGAGCGAAGATTTTGGTATTAGATATGCAGGGCTCGAAGGTGGAGATAGTCCCTAAGGACAAGTTCGATGTCATCGAACTAAGTCGGTCGTACTTCAAGCCGCTTTTCACTTCTCCACGGGCTCGGAGCTTGTCGATGAAGAACAAGTCGATGGGGAGTTGACCGAAGCTTAACTGACGAGCACTAATCGAAGGATGGTAGAACTTGTATGATGGATGTTGGGATCGGCCCATTGAAAATCCAATCGACAGAAGACAAGGAGTTATTGAGGATAAAAAGATGGTCTTCGATTCTTCATCGGCTAAGGCATTCATCGGATGAAACCTGGAAGGCATTTCAAAGGACGAGTCATCCTCGTACGTAAAACAGATGGTGACCTCTTTGGTAAAGCCGTAGTAGAAACACTTGAACCATCGGCTGAGTCCGAGGGGGGTCATTTTGCTTCTAGCAAGAGCCGATGAAGCTTCACCCAGCGAAATGCATCGGTATCGACTGGCCTCGTTTTCTTCTGGGTAGTCAGTCGGGAATGTCATGGAAGAGAAGGGGGGATTGGCAATGACTTTGGAGGTGTAGACGTTCAGCCAAAGTTGTATAAACCACTAGGGTCCGCCGATAAGTCCGACTAGTTGGCCTGTTGATAGCTTGGTCGCAACTTGATAGAGCAGATGATAAGTTGCTCTGAGAAGATAATGCCCCAGGGGAATTTGGTGGTGATCCGCTAGGAGCTCTGCCAGACATTGCATGTTCGTTGTTGGACCGAGAGTCGAACCACCAAACAAGAATCATTCCAGCCAAAGATTCAAGAACGCTATATGTTCACTTCCATCGACTAGGCCGGAGGATTTTTTATGCAAGAAAATGTACTTAGTCCAACCTCCGACGTTCTTGGTGTTTAGTCGATGGGTAGGTTTGAATCTGAGGCTGAACAGATTTATGTAGTGGGTGGTGTTGAGGCAGGTCAACATAGTAACATCCATCAAGGTGGGGGTCATCAACCCATGCCCGAACATGAAGGCATTCAAGATGTCTGACCAGAAATAAGAAGCCGATGCAAGTAGAGGTTCGTTCCTTTCCATATCGACTAAGGAAAGGTTAATGCAACGGTCTATTTCCAAATCCTCCCATAAAGACATTTTGGAGGTAGAAATCGTAAGATATCAGTTCCTCCATTCAGGGAGTTTGCTAGGCTAGGATCTGAAGCTGTGAGCCCAATCGGTGATGGCCATGGATGAGTGCTTGAACGGGATCCTTTCTGTTTTGGAGTTGATGAAATCAGTCGGGCCATAGGGCCAAGAAAGAAGTGACCGGGGTGGTCGGAGGTTGGAATAGCGATCTGGCTCTTAAGTTCCTACAGAAACTAGAATCCGACTACTGATGAAAAATTGGGATGGGAAAGAATCGTGCAAAATATAGGATGAAAGAGCAGATAATGGTTACCTCAGGGATTACATGTGTAGAAGCCATTGCGCAAATGAAGGATTAGCAACCGATGAAGAAATCTGCGAGAACTTGCCTTCAGTCTTCTAAGCCCGTCGAGATTCGTGGAAATTTGCGGATGCCTGTGGAGCTCGTCGAGGTTTGGGGGTTTTTGATGAGAAAAAGTGTGTGGAAGAAGGCTGAGAAGGAAATATATTTTATAGAGGCAGAACGACCTAGGCAGAGATCTGAACCAATTAATATGGGTTTTAACGGGTCATCCTGGTTTGCGGAGGTTTCTAATGGCTCGAAATTTTGTAGTCTATTGGCAAACTCCGAAATTGGGGGGCATGTGTTAACGCCAAAATCTGGACGATTCGATGGTGCTGAAGTTGATCGGCTGAGAGATCCGATGGTGCTATAGCCGATCGGTTGAGAGGTCCGATGGAGGGTTTAATGCAGTCATCGGCCGATAGAGATACTGAGATAAAGTCGATGGAGAACTGTAGAAAAGCCGATCAGATTAGTAGAAGATTGGATCAGCTTGAAGACAGGGGATTGTCCAATCGGGATCAGGTCTAAGAAACCCGAGGGAAGGAAGAAAAAGAATCAGCTTGACTAAAAGAAGTTCCGATAGCTACAGTGGAAAAGCCAGTCATGTTGTAATAAAGGAAGACTCGGTTACAAATTGGAAGATTATTCAGATAAAACCGGGTTTGTGAAAGAGCCGTGGACCTCACGGCAGGATGTTCGTTTTTGTAAATTGTAACCTTACTTAATTAGGAAGGTTTAGCTGGTTAGTTAACTTCTTTAGGAATATTTTCCTTTGTTCTTAATAGGAAATAATGTCCGATGGTCGTAGACGCGTAGGACTCTGTCTGTAAATCCAGGGTATAAATATAGACCCTTTGGAAACATGTAAGATATCTCTCAATCATATACAAATTCGACGTATCGCCACCCTATTTCATCTAGGTTTTACTGGCGGGTTCTGGCTCTCGACGCGGGGTTGCATCGGTTAAGTCCGATCTCCGGCGAAGGGGTAAGTCCCGTCACCATCCCGATATGTCCTGCTCTGTCTAAGGCTGCATCGGTTAGATCCGATCTCTTAGACTGATCGGATGTATGGCATCATGTCCATGCTGGACCTATCGGCCCGTTAAGCTCACTCTGCCATCGTCAATTTCGTGCTGTATCGGTTAGGTCCGAACTACGGGTTTGCCGACGGTAGATCGAGCTTTAAGCCTATAGTCTTCTGCACGGCGTATCATCGGAGTGTTAGCCGATGAGTTATCTATGTTTTGAGCTTCATGCCCAGCGCATCGGCCCCTCGGCCGATACGCATTAGCCTTTAGAGGCGTCCCTCGATGCGTAACGTCAATCGTATCGGTCCCCGAGTCGATACGCACCCACCTTCAGAGAGGCGTCCCCTTATCGGCTCAGCTAGCCGATGGGTTTGCTCCTATCCTTGCTACGGCATAGCCGATCCGGCGTCCTCCGTATCATCGCCGCTAGCCCCGGCCTCGTACTGTCTCGGTTAGGTCCGATCTTCGAGGTTTGGTGTTAATGGCGCTGTCACGGCGGGCGACGAGTCTCTTGCTGTCATATCCGGAGCGGCATCGGCTTTGCAGCCCATGCCTTCTTGTGCTATTCCTTGCCTAGGCCGCATGCGCCTTCATCGGTTTTTTCAGCCAATGAATCACTGTTCGGCTGTCCGGAGGGATCCCGTGCACCTCGATATCCTCTGAGCACACCCTAGTTCCTCCATCGGCTCTACGGTCGATCGCTCATCGACACCTGTCCACATCGGCTCCCCAGCCGATCGAAGAACATCTCGAACCTATCGGCAGCCAGCCGATAGGGAGCGCCTATATCGGACCCGCTCGTCTCACTTCCTTGTCAATTGCAGCGTAAAATTAACTGGCACGCTCGTGAACCTCGATGCTTAAGGACCTGCACTGGAGCTAAGCAAACCTCCCAGGCCTTCACGTGACCGAGCCGCCGTCCCTCCCGGGTCGTGGGATTTTTTGGCGGCGACAGGGACAGTCTCCTTTTCTTTATTTTTTTTCTTTGAAAAAGAAGAACTAAAGCGGGGATGGTCCTCTTGAGAACAAATGCGGAGTGTCTTCAATCTTCGTGCGGATTATTTTTATTTTATCATATTCGTATGCTTGGACATTGGACATCATGTTTTCATTATACTTGAACACATAACATATTCCTATATCAAAATAACATATTCCTCTTGTCAAATAAATAATAAAAGGCATGTACGTTAGAACTTTTTTAAAAATAATACTATTTTAATAAAAAATATAAAAATAGAGGTTGATTAGCTAAAATAATAAATATATGTCACAGCAACTTCAATAGGGTGTTGTTCCATAACGAACAAACATTATTTGGTAGGGTTGGCACCATAAAACAAAACTGAAAACTTATGATGCATGTGCATGGTCTATTGTGTGCCTGTTTGTTGGTAGATAAGTAGGAACTATCAAAGTTCTATAGTCCTTTCATGCAAATACATGTATACACTTTACCTTTTTTACGAGGCCAATAAACCTATCGAACAATTGTTGTTTGATAAATACCTGCAAACGATAGGGTTTCTGACGTAACACGTCTATCGCTAATCGTATTGTGGTCGTTCGATAGCTATCCTATTGAACTTTGGTTATTTAACAAGATGCTAAATTTTTTATTTCAGCTGGCCAACATCTAATTTTTTTAATTTTTCATTAAAATAGTATCATTTCTAAAAAAATTCCTGTACGTTGCTCGCTGCTGAGTAAATTTGTCTGATCCAACATTCTGTAATTTAATTATATCACTCAACGTCGTCAGTAAACTTGCTTACACCAATACATATATCTCACACCTTTTAAAAAAAAAACATATATCTTCCGTAGCTCGTCTTCACGTTCGAGAGAGAAGCCTTATTCACGATGTATAGCACAAACTAGTCAACGGCAAATAGCATAGAGAGGTCTGTACCGTATGTGTTCGTAACACACATATATAAACTGAACCAGGCTGCTTATCGATCGCTAATCCGCTGTAGGGACATCTACCGGCTCCGCTACGGAGTGACCGGGGCCGGGGCTGGGGCCAGGGTTTGTATTAACCCTGCCGAGGTAGCTGTCGCCGGTCGGCGGCGCCACCACCAGCAGCCTGCGCACGGCGGCGGCTGTGGTTGAGGCGCCCCTCGCCGCCGCGCAATGAACCACCATCGGCGGCAGAGCATGCCCGAACAGGAGGAGGGCGATGGCGATCGCGGCGAAGGTTGTTGAAGCCGACGACTTAGCCATCTCGAAGGTTGTCTGCGATGAGTCGTGATTATATGTTCTGGGTGTTGGTGGTCTGTGAGTCGAGACGGGATCGGAGAGGGCTCTATATATAGGCACCCTTGGAATGATCATGGACGAATGGAATCGAACCCGGCCGCCTCCCTGTCTTTTTTATGTGTTGGGCTCTATGCACCGGCCGGTCAGTTCAACTCAAAACGTTAACCTGGTGAGGTAGCACGAATAATTTCACACACATATTTAGTTCAACGGTTCAACACGATGCATTCGTTGGATCAAAGTACGTACGCATGGATGCTTCTCTGCGCTTGCGTGTAGTAGCTTTGCTCACTTTTTAATACGATTAATGATGCCAAGTTCTCCTACATAAAAGAGGCAAAAGCATAGAGAGTTAATTAATCACTATTTTTTTTTCAGCGTACTCCATTTCACCCAATCCAAGAATTTTTGTTTTTTTCGAAACCTGTTCATCTTGATTTATTATCATACATATATTTGTATCGTCCTTGAAAAGAAACTGGGATATATATATATATATATATATATATATATATATATATATATATATATATATATATATATTATCAGAGTTATTTTATAGTCCTTGAGAAGGATACTGTGATTTACCTGGTTTATGGTATTTCCTCTACGAGTATAGAAAATCTCTGTTCAACTACAAATAAGGTATTTCTCAAAACCGAGGTGCTAGGAGTACTACAAATTTATACCAAAATTTTTAATAGAAAACACAATTGACTTTTAGCATTACGTTTAATCATTCATCTTATTAAATAAATTTATATATGTGTCTTTATAACTTATTTTATTACTAAATAAACTTTAAGCATCACTTATATTTTTATTTTATATAATTTTTTTAATAAACGAATTTTCAAATATTATGTTAAAATCAATGGTATTATTTATTAAAAAACATAGATAGTAACATCTTCTATTATATTCAAATTCGGTGACTACTCGAGGAGTAAGAAATCATCCTTGTATAGTACTTATAAGTAATATATATTGTTTGAGGCGATATAAGCAATATACTTGTTCTCTTTTCCATAAATAGATGATGTGGTTATTCCCACTTATTCCCTCGGACACCAATATTAGCAACCACAAGCTAAGAATGAAAAAGGATAGCTATCTGATAAGTCGTGGGGAGAGCATCATAGTACAGCGGAAATCACTTGTGTGGAAAAATGTCAGTACAAGGTTTAATATCACTTTAGCAAGAATCGTCGCTTTCCCTTTCATCCAATCGTAGTCCCTGATTGATGTCGTTTATCAACACAGAATTTGTACTTGCTTTATAGAGAACTAATTACTTATATTCTTCGTACGTGGCATGAATCAGTTTACCAAAATTTTGTTCAAGGGGTATTAACTCAACATTTGGCAGTCGGAGGAACCATAATCAAGGTCTTTTTTTAAGATATGGTAATTTTTATGTACCCATTTTATAATTTGATCAAAGGTTTGAAGGGACTGCCTTTCTTCTTCTTCTTCTAGTCGGACAATACCTCCAATTGGGATTTGCTTGTAGTTTCAAGCCATGTTTATTGGCTTATCAGTTATAACTAAAATTTCAATTTTTAATAATTAAAATAATTATAGATATTTTTATTATAGTTAGACTACAAATAATATAGAAATAATACATATATAAGTTTTATTTTTATCTATAAATTATTTTTGATTGAATAGTTCCTTATCAGTCATAGCTTAACCACATGCAAGGCACGGAGATAATTTTTCATGTGAGCCTTTGAAATTTCATATGATTCGCTTCATGTTCTATGTGAAATTTAGGGCGATCATATCATGAAATCATATATGCTCCTGAATTTCATTTTTTGTTCCCCAAATGCCTATTATGTTAATTAACGTTGATTTGCCCATTTAATAATGTAGAAAGACCCATCTTGCTTTTTTGCATGGAGGGGATTGTAATGATTATTAAGCGTACGATATACTCCTACATTTATATATACCAAATATCAGAATACACAAAACTCGTATTCTTTTCATACCAAAAGCACAAAATAGACTTCTCCATAGTTACGGAATAACACATAAAAGAATGGTCACATAAAAGAACAAAACACATAGGAATACAAGCGATCGATCTCAAACATATATGGATGAGATTTTTCTTAACAGCATGAAAGGGATTTGACCCGAAGAAATTTTCACAAACACTGACTTTTTTTAACCGAGATTCACAAACACTAACCTAAGTCTCTCTGCTAGCTCTTATCCGTGAGCTTGCGAGAGAGGCGAATGGGGTATCCCTCCCGCACACACAGAGCCTATTTTAGTGGTTTTGATTAACATGGTGGTGATTCCGTCGATTATGGTCCTATTGATAAGCTTCTCGAAGTGCTCGATCAGACGGCAAAGTGTCCATACGTTGTGACGGGAAAAACTAAAATTAAAATGAATACATAAGATTGTAATATAGGCAATTTAGAATTGATAACAAACTAACCTGTAACCAACTCCCACTTGGGTTCCTAAACTCGAAACTGAACTCTGTACACCCATAAACTGATAGCTAAGTTGTCAGTCAGTGTCGCTTAGGTTTACTCCAGCTTTATATTTAGCTAAAAATGACGGTATAATAGAAGCGTGAATTGAATTTGATGTAAATTAATTTCCACATTACTTGATAGTGCCAAAATAGCTGCTCCCTCCATTTCAAAAATATAAGATTTTCCTGCATTTAAAATTTATATCAGAATATAATTACTTCTAGCACTACTTAAAGTACTACTTGTCCCATTAATCATATCCTATTTAATTTTTTTTACCCCCAACCATCCTTCCACGTCTAATCATCACTCATTTAATAAGAGACACTAAACTTTTTTTATCTTAATATCTACTAAACAATATTAAAATGCTTGTATATTGAAATGGAGGGAATATTGCACTTGCCGTACTATGAAGAGGTACATCTATTTGAATGTGAAGCAAATCTAATTTAAAGTCATCTTATCTTTTGAATTTGAGTCTAGGAATGTTGTAGATGCATGGGAATAGACTTAGTGTCTTCCAAGTGCTCAAAACAATCTTTTGATCTTTAATTGAGAGACAATTTACACAACATGAGTATGGGGTTTAAACTTTCAAATCTCTAGGTAGCATAAGTTCTGGTTTGGAGACCAAAAGTTCTAAGTGAGACAATGTTCACCTAGACACTAGATGGACCATGACCCATTGTTTAGAGTCTAACTGGTCTAGACGATATACCGTACAATATATTATTGACATTTATTTTGGTACACATGTAAATACACTTAACATGTTCCATGAAATATTGGAGAACTAGTAGAGCTGTGATAGGTGCAGCTTATCTCGATAATTTTATGGTCTACGCTTATCTCGATATTATCTAATTGAATGGTCTAGGTGGTCAAGGAGTCTATGACCAATTAGATAGTCAAACGGTCTAATTCACAATTTATACCCTAAACTAGATGATAACCCATTGTCTAACATCTAGACGTGGTCTAGACTGTCTTGACTATGGTCTAAGTGAACATTGGAGTAAGAGCTCTCTATTGCTAGTTCTGGTTAACCAGAAGTTCTAATATGGAGACTAAAAATTCTATGTTGGGGTGCTCGATTGGGTTGGTTTTTCCATGTCCTATCGGAAGTTCGGTTGGCATCAAAAGTTCTAGCTAGGGTTCTCTATTTGGCCAAACACCTCTAACTGGAAGGTCTTATTAAGAATTCTTTGTCTAGGCCTAGGGGGCCTGATGGAAAGTTTTAGTCCTAGAAATAGTTAGTTCCAGTATTCAAATCTTTGGTTAACAGTTAGTTTTTGAGCTAGTGGAGTATTTAACTGCCTCTCTCCTCTTTTGAGAGTTTGGCTGTTCCCAAAAGATGAAATACCTCTATAGCATTACAAAGCTCTCTCACTCTTACATCTTAAGATCTAGCAAATAAAGTGAGTTGGGTTGAGAGATTTGGGGATTGAGTGCTAGAGAGATATAGATTTCGTCCTTGAGCATTTGAGATTGACGCTGAGCCTACTTGTCATCACATTTGTTACTCTATTTTATACTTATAGGTGATTGCACAAAAGCCATGAATCTAACTAGGACTAGTACTCCTAATCCTATAAAAAACTCTCCCGGGTATTCAACTTATTCATAGCAAATATGAACTCCTATCTTTCTAAATTTAGACTCCATCCAAATTTGACTCCGCTTTCTATATGCATACAATCTCTCTTGTATACCATATAGAAACTTTACCTTCACGTGTATTGTTCTCTAGACTTTAGTATCCCATGTGATCTTCTTGATCGTTTGGATCTTAACTTCTCCCAAGTCTAGTCCCGATCGATCACTGGCAATACTCTCGAGGCCTCAAGCACTACTTATACATGAATAGCCCAAGAACCCATATCTGAGCATATGTTTTCACCTAACTTAACTCATATTAGCACATAACAGAATATCTCACATATAGAAATCATCTAAAAGTCACAAACATGAATCACACATTATAAACCAAGAAATCAACCTGAAACCAACTCTTTTTGGGATTCCATCAGTCCCACCGTCGGGCTTCTCGGTCTGACCACTCTAATGACTATGGTCAGACTAGACTATTCACCGATCTGATTGGTACTGTTCACTCATCTGACCGACACTATTTACCAATTTTATAAATTTAGTACAAACACAACTTTTTCGCATTAACCTCAATAAAACACATTATACCAATTATCATCACACAATCTAAATCATCATCATGATTTCACAATCTCCCCATTGATGAATTCATTAGCAATATTTCCAAAAAGCATATTTGTGTGTTTGAAAAGAAAAACTCTCCCCCTTATCAAAAGAAAAGAATTGTTCCCCTTTTTCATTATTTTGAAAGTAAAACACAAAATCGAGAATCGATCAAAATTATCAATACTTTTATCAATTCAGCACAAAAACCAAAATAAATCAAATTTCTCCTTTTTAAAATTGCCAAATTCCTCTCTGTTTGTTTAACCTTGCATTACATTATATATATATTTCTCCCCATTTGATAATTATTTTATAAATAATGCAATAGAGAGAATAAAGAACCAATTAAAGTCCACATGTCATTATCACTTTGTAATAACTATCTTTTTTTATTTTTAAGAAGCTTTGAAGTGTACCAAAAACAATCAAGGGTATATTTTACAAAATAAGGGAGACACATTGATCAACTAGCAAGCAAGCATGGGCTAAAATCCAAAAATAAATTAATGATATTAAAATCAAGATCAAATTAGCATTAATGATTTATAATTTCAACAATTTATAATACAACATTACAAAGGCTGACCAAAACACCCTTATATATAATCAAGTTAAATTAAACATTCTTTCTTAAATTTACTTGTTCTTTCATAAAATTTGAGAACTTTCAATAAACGATAAGCTTTCCTCACTTTAAACTTTAACATTATACACATAAAAGAAAACTCTCAATTATTTGGGTACATCCTTCTCGTAATTGCTGTTTCCAAGTATTCGGTACCCATTATTTTCCTCACTATGAATACATCCTCGTTATAAATACCGTTTCTAAGAAGTTGGTATCTATTTTTACCTCTCATAAAGTAAATACAAGCAAATTAACTTTTATTTGTTCTTGAGACATTTATAGAGCGTTTGAGAAATGAAAAACTGAAGCAAACATATATACAAGTATAAATTATTCAAACTAGCACTAGTTTCAATATTACATATTTCTTTAATTCAAGTAAAATAATTATGTATCATGCATCATATCTCTCAAAAATAATAGCAAAAACTCATATGAAGACTAAAATACATATACAAATTATACTAGGTATCAATAAACCTCACTTATATGACGAATATACTAGACATAAAAAATCAAACTCTTATTTTCTAATTTTTATTTATTTTCAGATTAAGAGCAATGGATGAATATAAATATGAATAAAATAAAAAGCATAAACTCCCCTCAAATCAATATCCAATTCTCCAAGTAGCAAAACGAGATGACCCAAAGATTTTAAAAAAGACAACCAATTACCAATAATATCACCAAGGTTCTGAAGAATTAACATAAATCCACTTGCAGCGCATATCAAAATTACTAGAAAAGCTAACAAATGAGATAGTAAAAAATAATACGCCAATACGAGAGTAAATTGATGCTACCTTCAAAACAATCATCATCTCCATATTTACGCACATAGGGAGTATGACGTCGAAAGACCTATAATCAAAATGATGTCGAGACTTCCATATTGTGGTAGAAATAAGAAATTTAATAATCCAATACTAATTCACACGACCAATAGAACTAGTAGTTACATATATATACAAACAAAATCAGCATCAGACTTAGCTAAAAATATATCTCGATGTTCATAAAATATCGATCTGATTATTGTATCACAATTACCCAAGGCCAGTCTGACCGCCATTGTCCTCATGGTGTGACCGGGTGCTAGTCTAAACGTGACTTTACCACCGATTTGACTAGACCTAGCAACTGGTTAGACCGCTGGATCTTCTGTGGTCTAACCACCCTTAGCTTGCGGTTTGACTGCCCTCTAACCTCCGGTATGACCGGACCATAGGAAGAAAAGCACGGTCTTTGCCATCACAACCTGGCAAGCTCATATTCTTTATCCTTTTTTCTATTTTCTTGCAAGTCAATAGTAAAAATAAACCAAATGATTATCCTTAATACAATGGGTGCAATTATACTTCACACGAGTTATTTCTTTTGAAGATAAAAAAGAAGTATTTGTAGAAGTTGAAAAAGATTTTTCAAAATAACAGTATATTTGAAAATCATTTTCTTTGGTTTGAGTTTTGTTGAAATCTCACCTTTTTCAGATATATTCAAAACATTAGGTTAATGAGATGTAAAATAGGCATGTGCATCAAAACCTATACCTCGATTGTGTGTGCTCACTTTTGATTGACCAAAATCATGTTAATTTTCTTTTTACCATCTAAAAATATTTGCAGAGAACTTTTCAAGTTAGAAACTTTTTTTTTGTTAAATTGGCACAATTTTCACAATCAATCAAAACTTCTTTTTTGTTTGTCACAATTTGAAAATGAAAGCACCTTATGATTTTTTACAATATCTTCCATATACTCAACACGATCTAAAATATTTTTCAACTTCACCTAATTAGAAAAACATGTTGAGCAATTTTTAGAAAACAAAGCACTTTTTTTTGTTGTTTTAACCTTTTAACACTCAAAAGAGTAAACATCGAATTGCATAAATAGGAATTATAGAACTTGCAAGAATAATCAATAGGAATAAAGGATTTTAATCTAGCAACTTATATTAAGTTTCTTAGTAAGTTGAAAAGCATCACATTCTAATTCATCATAATTAAGATTAACTTTTTAAATATTACTATTAGATTCATCCATATCAGAGCTAGATCTACAATGAGCTATGAGAGCTAAATATGATAAATGCTTACCTTTGCTAATGCTATCTCATTGTTTAATCTCTAACTCTTCATCATTTTTAAATGCTTCTCGCAGCTGACCTATAAGCTCTTGTTTATAATTCTTCCTTTTGTCTTTTTTCTTGTTCTTCTTGTCTTCTCCTCTTTTTTATTGACATATTAAAGTTAAGTCAATTGAAATGAACATGATTCAACTCACCACACCCAAAACACCAAATAGGGCCACATCATTTTTTGTTTCTCTCCTTATACAAAGCTCAAGAAATTCTCTTAGAAAGCAAAACTAAGTTCTCCTCAAAAATTTTCTTGAGTTGGTCATCGGACATGGCATTAAAAGCAGTAAAAGATTATGATAAAGAAGAATCAATAGATGAACTAGAAGAAGACATCAAAACATTAGATATAGAATCAATCTTATGAGAAATAATATTCATCTCATATATCTTAAGCTTGGTATAAAGAGAATCTAAAGTTAAAGTTATCATGTTAATTAATTTTTGTATTGATGTAACTTTTATCTTCTAAATTGATATGCCAAGACCATTCAAATGATACCGAGTAATTTCAAATTGAGAATAGTTAATATCAAAATAATCATCAACATAACGAATATTGCTTAACGCTTTGTTAAAGCGGATAAAATACTCATCTAAATCTTCTCCTTATTTCATCTCAAATTTTATATAATCTTTTTAAAAAGTATCCTTATAAATTTTCCTAATGTTAGAAGATCCTTCGTGAAACTTACATAATACCTTCCACATCTTATGCGTAGTTTTAAGATGAGAAATCTAATTAAAATCTGAGCGAGAAACACCGCTTAAAATCATGTCGTAAGTTTTGCGATCATTTCTAAATTCTGATTTGTTTGTGGCAACAATAACATAAGGAGTAGTATAAGAGTTTGAAACTTTTGACCAAATATCATAACCTTTGAATATAATATAAGTTTTCATCTTTTTATAGTAGTACTGAAAATCTACACCATGTGACTTGATCGAGAATTGATTAGTCGTGGTGAAAGGATGAAATAGAGAAAAATAAGACTAATATCATATATATATATATATAATTACCAAAAACTAAAAATATTTTGCAGCATTAAAAGTTAACGAAGTTAATTTTACTCTAATCGAAATCCTAGACTTTTTGTAGATGCCATTGGTCTGACTGCTCTCCTATCGATTTCATGGACACACACCTGCCGATCCGTTCGTAGATTTGCTGCAAAGACGTACAACGCGCGGGGAAGTTGCCGGGACCGGGATACCCAGGTTCCGTGACATCGTCAACTCTTGGCACGTGCTGAGAGCCTGAGACAGACCAGCCTACTTACTGCAACTTGGGAGGCCAACTCCCGCCTCGCCACCTCCTGTCTCCGTGCCACGGGCATGCAAAGCAACCCCGGCGCCGTGCGTGTCCGCCGCACGTCGCGACGCAACAGTAGCACCCCACACGGTGAGCCGCCCAGAACGCCCTGTGCCGTCACTGCTGTGTCGCCGCTCAACCCTCCCTCCCCCGCCGACCACGAGGCAACGCAACTGCAGCTAGCTGTTTGCTCTTATTTCCCTTTGGGTCTAGCTGGCGTCGTGCGCGCCCCTTTCGTCTCGTCTCTTCCTTTCCTTTTCCGGCCGCGGGCGCGCGCGAGCAGCCGCGAGGTTGCCTCCGCGCCTAAGCAAAATCCGCGTGCGTGCCCATCCTTCCAGGCCAAGAAACCGGGCCCAATTTATGTCGGCCCCCGGCAAGATGCCGGCGCTGCAGCCGCGCCGCCGTTACGGGCATGGAGCACGGAGCGGGTGAGATGGTGGCGTTCTACGAGGCATGGATGGGACGCGAGGAGCACATCGTAGCCGACCTCACGGATGCGCTCCCGGCGCGGCGGCAGGACGTGCTCGCCCCCCTCGTGGACGCCGTGATGGACCACGTGTCGGACTACTACGAGCACAAGGCCCGCCTTGCCGACCGCGACGTGGTGGCGGCGTTCGACCCGCGCTGGCTCAACCCGCTCCAGCGCACATTCCTCTGGGCCTGGGAGTGGAAGCCCGCGAAGGTATTCCGTTTCTTGGACGGCGCCGTCGTCGGCTCGTCGCACGCGCACGCGCACCAGCAGCGCCGCGCTCTGGAGCACCTGCGCGCCGCCACGGTGGAGGCCGAGCTGGAGGTGGACAGGGAGGTGGCGCCCGTGCAGGAGTCGTTGGCGAGCCCCGGCGTGCTGGCGGCGCTGCGCAGGCAGCACCCGCGGAACGGCGAGGCCGACGAGGCTGTTGCTGTGGTTGGGCGCTCGCTGCGGCCGATGCGCTCCGTGAGCGCACAGTGCGGGAACATCGTGGGGACGCTTGCGCCGGACCAGGCCGGCGCGTTCCTCGCGGCCATGATGAGGTTCCACCTCGGTGTGCACCGCGCCGGCCGCAACTGGGGCTCCGGCAACGGCGGCCGGCGGGGCCTCTAGCGCCGAAGGGCCTCTAATTTCTGCAGGGGAAATGTTCCCCGTTTACGTTAGTTGTCAGTGTCACTGTGTCAATGTGAGCCTAGTAACAGGAATAACGGTCGCCGGCGTCGGTGTGGTGCACTTTTTGGCGTGGACCATAGGGTCGTCGCCCAGTCTCGTGTTTGTCAGGGGCGGAACCAGAACCAAAACCCGGTGGGATCAGCTCCGCTAAGACATAGGAAATTTCATGAAAATTTGATGATTCAAATTTCAGTAGTAATAGTACCTGATAATGTATGCAATGTGTCCTTTTGTCTGGGTATTTTCGGTCGGTGTTTTAAGGGGCAGAAACATGAACCTATGTCATGTTTCTTGGAAGCTCTGTTTGAATTGAATCACTCTAGTTCGAATAGAACTTCAAGGCCTTTTGAAATATAGGATAGAAAAAATATAGGAATAAAAAACACAAAAATCTATAGGAATACAACAATAAAACAAGTATTACAAAATGTATGAAAATTATGTTAGTAGTTGTTTGGAAGGGTATAGAAATTTTATAGGAAAAGGAATGTTAGGAAATGTATTATTACCTCTCACTTTGGTCTTATCCATAATACCACAATGTGTGTTTTCTTTTAAGGGCTATTCATTTTTGAGGAATTTTGTAGAAGTTTTGGAGGAATTGAGCTATTTTATATAAAAATTCTGTAAAATTCTCACGTTCCTACGATTTGAACAACAACAATGCATAATCTATCATTTACCTCCATCCTATACACACAGAAAAAAAGAGGTTAGAGTGGATGCCTTTCTTTCCTATGTTTTTCCTATGAAATGAGTTCCAAAAGAAAATTTCCTCTAACATTCTCAATCCAGTGAATCGAAGGAAAATTTCCTCTAACATTCTCAATCCAGTGAATCAAAGGGCACTACAGTGCCAAATTCTATGAGAACTAGAATCCTACATTTTTCCTATGAAATTTCTATGAATCAGAGGAGACCTAAAATCTACTGATGACTCCACAGTAGAGCACAAACATGATTCTCTCAAGGCTGATCCATTCCACTCAGAACCAGCGTGGTGCAGAACAGAGGTGGTCTCAGCGGACCAACGCAAAGTCTACGAAGGCTACGTTCAGTGCCGCGGTGACGTGGTGGATTATGATTCGGTAGTGTTGCATCACGGTTTAACTAGTAGGCACGCAGGGCCGTGTAACGTTCCCATTCCGTTACAGCAAAATCAGCAGCAAGCATAGAGGTTACAAACCAGTGATTCACAACAGTGCTGTCTAAAAAAATCAATAGTGGCATGTTCATACATAGTTAAAAGTTTATTTTTTTAATGGAGAAAGTAAGTAGTTTTTTTAGGGTGAGGGAGTAAGTAGTTGGGAACTTAGGATACAATGCAGCACAACAGAGATAGAGATTAGAATGAACAATTAGACTGGGATTTCAAGATTTAGGCTGGGGCAATCAAAGAACAGAGTTGGGAACTGAGAGTCCGAGAAGAAACAAAAGCCGTGACAAAGCCAGTTCAATCTTTTCGATGCACTTTTTTTTGTTAATATCCTTTTCAAAGACCTCAACCATGACTAGACCATAACTTTAAGCACGGTCCATAGAACTTTGACACTCTCTCCCCTTGGGTTTCGGCTTGTTCCTAAACCCATGTCTTGATGTCTCTACGTTCCTATCGGCTATATTAAAACCTGCCCCCGATTGTTGCTCCAATAGCGTTTTGAGGCTGTGTGCTCGTGCCTCCCACGCTATCCACGTTGCCCATGCGGTATCAAGCGAGCGGGTTTCGAGCTCTTATGTTGCTTGTCATTCTCAACTGTCGGATTGTGTCTCGTCGCACCTAGCATGAAAGTGGCACGCTAATCACCGATCTAACACACAAGTCTACTACCTAGATCTATGTCTATCTTGGTCATAAGTGTCTACGGTCGGTCCATGGTTCATTGACATGTAGGGCATTATCTCTCTGGTCTAATGATATGCGAGCATGTGGCACCATTAGGATCGATTGTAGGGCTGGTGCACAGGCGTGCGTCCGATAGGAGGGGTGTTGTGTGCATGCTGCCCATGGACCACCTGGTTCTAGTTCAACTGATGTGTGGGGGCCATTCTTACTATGCTGTGTTCTGGTTTTACTGACGCCTGGTTTTGTCTGGTTTGAGGGCACAGCTCTCAACAAATATACACCATGCAGTCGAGCTCTATGACAGGTAGGCCCCGTTCTTGTGGTGATCCTTTTGTCTTGTGGAATGGGACCATCTCACTTTTCACTATGCTCTGTACAAGCTTAGAGGCTCATCGCCTTCTGCAGCACAAGCTCACTAAGACAACAAGCTCAGTAAACTTGCTTTCTCCATGCCTTCATCAAGCTCCCCACTTTCCACTCATCAAGCTCTTCACTTTTCACTCTCTAAGTAGACTTAGGCCTAGTGGAACTTTAAATTTAAAAAACAGCCGATATGAATTTAGCTTATGAGAATTTGTAGAATTTAAAAAATTAGTTTTTGACTTTTAGTTTATTTTATAGATTGTACGACTACAACTTTTTAGAATTTTTTTAAAAAAGCTAAACTATTTGAGAAGCTTTTATTAAAAAAAATTTTATAGTTGTTAGAAGCTACTCGGAACGATTCCTCAGTTTCCTCCTCGTATAATCGAACTCTGCACTTTCCACCAGCCTGACCCCTCTCTTGGTTTGGGGCGTCAACAGCTTGGTATCTCCAAACTATATTGGCGATGAAAGTGTAAGTAAACAACACTTGATGAGTTGGCATACCCTGATTGATTGGTCCGTTGCTGCTATCCTGACTTCCAACTTGGCGTTCTAATACTTGCCTGTTTTTGCTAGGGGATAAAGTGTTGGATGTGCTAGTCGAGCTATTGAGTGCTTGCGCTACCCACACCAAAGAATATAGGAATTGGCTGGCCGGTCATACAGGTAGACTATCGTTTTGTTTTTCTGGCATATCTCTTTGTCATGTTTGTGCTTCTCTGCCATTTTATTCTTACTCCTTATTTCTTCTCGTGTTCCCAGCTCGACGGCTAGCTGGTGCAACCACGGTCCCTATTGTTACGCCGCCTCCTGTTCCTTCATTTTGTTGCGCCTGATTTCAATGATGACTTCGTCCGTGTCCATTGCACTCCTTCCCTCTAGCGCTACGCTTCTTCTCATTTCTCTGTTCCGCACCAAGGTGCAGTCATTTCTGCCTTCACTTGGGCTGCTTTAAAGCGATGCCTTGCTGGCCCGACTGTCTATTTCCATCCGCTGTACATTTTATGTGACATTACAAAAGGTCATGAACGAGCAAGGATTACTTTGAAACTACAACCTCGCCAGGAAATATGTCACTGAGCAATGATTTGGCTCCACCAAATGAAAGATTAATACATGAATGCTAGGTTTGTTTCAGCATGTCAAGCACTTCGGCGAGTTCTTGAACCACCAAATGAAACTGATAACACAATATATCCTGTACCACCTTTTGCACTATTCACTTCACTTGCAATGCTTTGGCAAATTGACAACCTCATTTCTCAAGGGAAAGGGTCCTGCTGCTAGTGAAGGTACGAGGCAGGCTTCGGGCCCTTCACCTGCTCGAAAAAGTACGAGGTCAAACAGGTTCACACTCATCCTCTTCCCATCTCGACTGGCAAGTATTGCCTAGGGGTTCAAGAGCTACCTATGCAGGAATTGGATAGTTGCAAAAAATTGCATATTGGCTTTATATCTCAATGTGGCACTGCATGTTTGTAGAAGTGATGCTAATTGTTTCTTTACAGAGCCGTACGCAATATTGAGGTATGTTGCCTCCATGTACATATCTCCATCATTAAGAATGACAATGGCTAACTTTTACTTCATATGATCATGGATTTAGTGACTCCTATAAAAGAGAATGTACTTTTTGCACGGCAAATTATGAGTGAAGAATGACAATGATATTTCAATTGGAGTTGTGATAGTAATTGTTACATCGGCAAAAATTGAGTGAATTATATTTACCCCTAGCTCGGTATGCTACAGAATTTGTTACGTGGAATTTGCATATTTGCTTTATATCTGAGACTCCGAATTAATTCTCACCTCTAGCAGATATTTTTGTTGCACTTGATTTTGTCATTATTAATCTTAACACTATAGTCTCGGAGATTTTTAATCTCAAGTCAGAGATAAAATTGTAACATTTCTTCATCTTTCCATATAAAAGGTTATGTGAGTGTACATGTTTAATTAGTTGTGTGGAATATCAATGTAGATTTTGTACTTTTCTATCCCGCGTGACAAAAATTTAAAGCGACTACCGTTTGATGTCCATGTTTTTTAAAAAAATTAAAAGCTGGTCACAGAATTATTCTTAATTGGTTTTTCGTGGTAATTATAATTTTATCTCATGAATGGTTTGATTCTTAATAAGGACCGGCTTTTTAATATTAGATTTATGTTGCTAGAAGGTGTATAGTAGCCTTTTGTTTGACTGTCTACTACATCTCATGGTCTTGCAGGCCTTCCTGAATAGAGGATACAGGGCATTGCCTACCTTTATGGCTATATCAGTTTGCTAAGCTTATTTCTCAGAGGAGCTATTTGCTATTATTCAGTTAGAAGCACTTGATCACCAGGGTGGCATATATTTATAGATATATATTATACTAAGACTAGTATTCGATAGGACTAGTATTTGAGTCATAATCTAACAAACATCCTCTTGACTTAAAACCAAGAAAATATATATGAAACTCTAAAGGTGAGTGTCATAAATATCTACTAAATCTAAACAATACTTAAACCTAGTATTTGAGAGTAATTTGATAAACATATCTGTGGGATTATCTTCAGTATGTATTTTCCTCACAATAACTTATCTTTAAGCAATAATATCACGAATAAAATGGTGCTCGATATCAATGCGCTTGGTCTTGGTATAAAACATATCATTTTTATCAAACAAATAGCACTCAAGTTATCACAATAAACAATATTAATATCTTGCTAAATACTAAGTTCCAAATACCAAGTTTAGAAATGGGACCTCGCAACCAAATAACTTTCTTGATAACTTCAATGACAAAAATATATTTTGCTTCAGTAGTGGAAAGAGCATTAACGGACTAAAGTGAAGCCTTTCAACTGACAGCCAAACCACACAAAGAGAAGATATATCCAGAGCTAATCTTTTTTTTATTAAGATTTATAGCATAATCAGAATCAATAAACCCAACAATATTATTTGTTTCCACTTTATTCTTATCAAATATCAAGCTAAAGTTAGAAGCAACTTTCAAATAACAAAAAATCTATTTCACGGCATTCCAATGTTCTTTGTTAGAATTATACATAAATCTACTAACCATACTAACTATATGAGCTAAATCTGTTCTAGTACAAATCATAGCATATATGAGATTGTCAACGGCACTGTCATAGAAACACGTGATACATAGTCTTTATCATATTCATTAACAGGACATTGATTTGAAGATAATTTAAAGTACGAAGCAAAAGGTGTAGAAATAGACTTACAATTACCAAGATTAAATTTGTTAAGCACATTCTCAATGTAATTTTTCTAAGATAGAAATAGTTTACCAGCCATATGGTCACGCTAAATTTCCATACCAATAATTTTCTTTATAGGATAAAGATATTTTATCTCAAATTCATGACTAAGTTGAGCCTTCAACTCATCAATTAGTATTTGTCATGAGAAGCAATGAGCATATTATTGACATAAAGTAACACATAGACAAAAGATCCATTAGAAAATTATTTGAAATAAACACAACTATCATATAATTGCTGTGTGAATATTATTGTGCAATCATAAAATAATCAAAATTTTTATACCACTGCCTAGGAGCTTGTTTTCGACCGTAAAGAGATTTCTTTAAATGATAAACTAAATGCTAGCAAAACCTTTAGGTTGCGTCATAAAAATATCCTCTTCTAAATCTTTTAATATCAAGTTTCAATAAAGCAATAAAAGCAAACATTACCTGAATGAAAGAATAACATATAACAGAAGAAACAACTTCACTGAAGTTGATACCTCCCCTTTGGTCATAAACTTTCACCACTAAACGGTTTTCAATCTTGCGGGTTTAACTCTAGAAATACATTCTTCTTCTTATAAATCCGTTTATACTTTAATGGTTTTTCCCTATTGAATGCTCTGTCAAATGCCATGTATAATTTTTATTAAGACTCTCAATTTCTTCATTCATAGCTATCAACCACTTAGAAAATTTTTCACATCAGATAGTTTTAGAATAAGAAGAAGGTTCAACAGTATCACTAACATCTTATGCAGTAACAAGAGTATAACAAGCCATATCATCAGTGTCACAATATCTAACATGCAATTGAATATTTTTTTAGTTCTATCTTGAGCAATGCATTGATTATTATTATCAGAAGACGATGAAGCGAAAACTTGTTGTGTATTAGTAGTAACTTGTTGTGTAACAGGAGTAACTAAAGAATTTAAATCAACAGTAAGCGAAACTACCTCAAACTCAACATTCCTTAGAATAGCTTCATTAGTTTTAGATTCAATTATGGGTAAATTAAAACTATCCGGGAAGAGAAAAAATCTTCATAAAAAATGACATCACAACTAATGATCAATTTGTCAAAGAACACCATAAACACGATATCCTTTGATACCATAACCATAACCAATAAATATGCATTTTCTTGCCCTAGGCTTTAATTTTTCAGTGCTAACATGAGTAAAAAAAATTCTTAAATTATAATAATTAATTGGTTTATCTGACCAAACTTCTTATGTAACTCAAAAATTAATGATAGAATTTGAAGAGCGATTGATTAAATAACAAGATGTTAAAATAGTTTCAGTCAATAAAACATGCTTATTCTATAATACTACATTTGAAAGCATATACTGAGCTCTTTTTAGAAGAGTGTGATTCATATGCTCTGCCATACCGTTTTGTTGAGAAGTTTCTAGAACAATCAAATATCTTGCAATTCTATTATTAGCATAGAAATTATCAAACTCAACATTGCAAAATTTCAATCTATTATCAGTTTAAATTTCTTTATTTTTCTGCCCAGTTTGATTTTCCATAAAAAATTTTCACTTCTGAAACACTAAAAGAGCTTCATCTTTATGTTTCAAGAAATAAACCTAAACTTTGTAAGAAAAATTATCTATAAATGTTGTGACGTATTCATATCCACCAATAGAAAGAATCTTAGACTTGTCCCAAAGATTAGAATGAATATAATTAAGAATTCCTTTATTGATGAGTAGCAGTAGTAAAAATAACCCTTATTTGTTTGCCTAAAATACAATGTTCACACAAATCAAAAGTTTGCCAATATTGTTTAAATGACATTTCTTACAAAGAAGATGCATACCTTTCTCATTCATATTACCCAAACGCATATGCCAAAACTTGGTGATATGGAAACAATAACACCTATAACTGTAGATCCTTGCAAGAAATAAAAACTCTCAATTCTATTACCCTTTAAAACAACAAGGGTGTCTTTCAAAATCTTAAGAATACCATTGTTACCAATATATTTATTTTCTAAGTATTCAAGAGTAACAAAACAAATAATATTTCTTTACATTCATTTGAAAGAGTGATATCAATACCATCATGTGTCTTGATTTGAACAAAATCAATTTCCATAATTTCAAATGAAGACCATCACCAGTAACAACTTCATCGGTATCAACAGAATTGTAATTAGAAAAACATTCTTTATATTGACTTTTATGAAAGGTGCAACTGAGACAATAATCCAAATAATTTCATCCTCTATACTAGTAGTACTAATTATAATATTTTCATTAAAATCACTAGTAAGCAAATTTTTTCTTTTGAGTTTAACTTATTTATTCCTTTCTTATTAATTTGAAGCAATCAAAGATATCATAATTTTTTTCTTATTATAACGATAAAATAATCTAGATTTACTACCTCTTAATTTAGATAAATCTAGAAGAATGTTGATCTATCTTTAACTATTAAACCTCTAGTCTTAACTTAAGAACAGGAATCAATATCAATGAGAAATTTTTCCTTAAACAATAAATTTGATTTAATATTCTCCAAACTAAAGGAATCATGATTGCTATAAAAACATAATTTCTTTAAAATATTTAATGATAGTAGACAAAGAGACAACCAGTTAAATAATGTTATCTTATCATCAATTTTTATATCAAACATCTCAAGATCAATAATGAACAAATTAAACTTATTAAGATGAGATTAGATAGAGGTACCTTCTACCATATAAATTATGTACATATATTACTTGAAGCGTAATTTGTTTGCGAGAATTTTCTTTATATATAACATCACTAATTTCATCCACAAACGTAAATATCTTATTAATAAATTCATGTAAAACATCTGTAGATAAGCTGAGGTATATAGTAGATAATATTTTTTATTTAATTCTTTATATTTATCATCTCTCATGGTATAGTATCTAAAGCCTTATATGTAAGATCTGTTAAAAAAAATTATGATAGGGTTGTAGTGTGCTTGTGTCTTGGACATGTGTGCGCAGCTGGTTGATCGAAAAATTTGCTCCTGACAGAACAACAGAGAATGAACAGAGAATGCGGCTTCGATTAATTTTTCTACTCCACCTGGGGAACCGTGCAAGAGAGATGCAGCTGCTGCATGGTAAGCTTGCCGCTCCTTCTCGTAGACGACGTGCAGATCGATGGTAGGAGTAGTAGATGAGTGCCTTGTCCTCGGGACGCGGTTGCAGATCGGTGGACGACGGCTGCTGCTTCCGCTTTTTCTCCTCACGGAACCGAATCGATCTGGTTGACTCCACCTACTCCACCTCGACGAGAGCAGATAAGCACTTGTTCTAAACGCTTGAATTTTATAGAAAATAGTTTAATTTCTTTAAAACTTTTGTAAAATTTCTTTAAACCGAATAGATCCTAAATTTGTCAAAAACTGATATGGACAGGAGAGACCATCCCGTGCTATGAGAAACTGATGCGGCAGATTGTTGCAGATGTAGACGGATGCAGATGGCTACTTCTTTTATCTCCTCAATACGCGTGTGTGTAGATCAGTGTGGACGCATGACATATGCCAGGCTGCTGCCTTTTCCGCTCCTGGCTGTCTGGCACCAATCTCGCTTGGAGTCGACGATATGATGCGGAAGCGGCGCGGCTTCGGTCTTGATGTCAGTGACCAGTTCGATCTCGTCGAATAGACCGAATTGACAAGAATCGACAAATGTGATGGCTGCCAGTAAGAGATTGATTCGACGAAAACTCGACGAAATGACAGGAGGATGCGCGCTTGCCGCCACCAATTAGATTGGTCGACGAATGTGCCGGTAGCCGGTAGTAGATCTAACACCTATGTACCACTTGTTAAAAAAATATATAGAAAGTGATATAATTTTTTAACGTAGAAAACCTCTCCAACTCATTTCAATCTTTCTTATAACGGACGGTAGTGTATTAGTATCATATCTTTTCTCTGCTTCCATTTCCTCTAGAGCTGCTTTCTACTACAAATTTGAAATTTTCCATGGAGTTTTGCTGGACTTTGGCTAACTAGAGTGCTCTAGTTCTTTGCTTGTCCTTTGATTGTCTTGTTAGATAAAAAAAGCACTAGAGGTCCACTCTAGAAGCAAAAGGTTATGCATGCAACAACATTGGGAAGGGATGGGACTGTAGTTAGACATCATGCTGGGCTCTTTTCCAAGATATGTCTAGGAGTTCAACATTGTCGTTGCAGCAGCTACTGCCCGGTGACGGTGCTATTGCTAATGGCATAGGATACCATCAAGTGGGTTGTTTGTTTGTTGCAATAAGTTTGGGACTTTTGTTTTGTTGCAGTAGTTGATTTGAATGCTGCAACAACAACTTTTTAAAGTGTTACCCGTTTTGCTGTAAAGTGTTTCATCCTTTAAATCTAAATGTTGGTGATGCTAACATTCATTATTACAATAGTATTCTTTTTACAGATCGGAGGAGGATTTTTTAAAAACTTTTGTTCCATTTGGAATTGCTGGATGTTGTAATGTGAAAGTAGAATGTTGCATAAGTTACACTCAGTTGTGTGCATTATATAGAACATTTAATGTGTTTTATTTGTTGTGGTCCATTAGTATTCTTCTAGCCATCAGCAGCCCCCTCTCTCCCCAGGTGATGAGTTGGGGATAATTTATCTGGATTTTTTATCATATAATTTTTATCCACTCTATAGAGTTAGTTATCCTAGTCTGTTAGGAACATCCTTAAATGACTTACATTTTGTTGAGTCACTTGAAAAAAATAATCTGTCCGTTACTATTTTGCCAGAAAACCATACAGTAAAAGCATCATCAAATGATAACACTCACGAATGTCGTAGCACTAGTTGTGTTTATTACGGTAATCTCGTTCAATGAAATAAATTTAGGATATTTTGGTATTTGATTAACTATTTTTATTTAAATCTATGTTGCATATGATATTATTATGTTTAGAAAATATAAAAAAATTAAAATAAGGACAATGTTTATCTATGGGAGTTTGACACGATTCTCCAAATGTTTCCAACCGTCAATATGGTCAACTCCAATAAAAAAATCCTAGTCCTATGACTTTTGACCTTATCCATTCTATTTGTTTTGTTGGACTCATTCTTAGACACTCCTCCTCTTGTCTCTCCCTTCAACATAGTCAGTGGCAGAAGATTCAGTAGGGTGAGGCATGGCACTAGCCATACCTCGCTCCGCCCGCGAGTACCCCTATCTCGTGATAAACCCCCTTCTCTTAGGTCACAGCGCCACTACCAAGAGGAGGAACCTGGAGCCTTCACCATGAGTCTGTCAGTGTTAGACGTCTTGTTGGGCCGCAAGCCTATGACTAATTGGATTAGTAGACTCCTGTAAGTTGTTACCCTAGCAGTAGCAGAGCAAAGGAGACAGACTCTTAGAGCTGACCGGGCTGGGGCGGCGGTGCAGATGTGCATAGAAGACACAACACAGAGCACTGCGCTGGTGCTGACCTGACGCAGTAGCGGCACTGTGGGCCGAGGTCAGGCAGACAGCGGTCTGAGCTACTGAGCTGAGCATATAACAGCACACAACCACATAGGAGCTGGGTGAGCTGGGAACTGTCAATCACTCATTCATGGTTTCTCCGAATTGCAATTTGTGTTTTTTGATTGGATATTTGAGAAATGAATAGAAATGAAAATGGAAAGGTATCGGATAGATACTGGGAATTTGAGTACATTGCAAAATCTACAAATTTTTTCACTGACGCATTGCTAAGTGCTAACTGCGCCTTCTGCTTTTGTTTTGTGGGTGCAAAACTGAATAGTATTTGAAGAGCACTTTTAGCCAGGTCTAGTGGTAGATAGTGGTATTTTTTTGAATGCTTGCTTCCTTTTATGCATGTGTGCAAATGGGTTGTTAATGTAAGAATACAGAGGGCAGATGATATAATCGTTTGGCAAGATGATAATCAGAGACGTCGTACGTGTTAATTTATAACGCCATATAAGGTAAGCTCTCAAAGTAACAATCTCCTGCGCATTTTACATACCATGTTTCTAGAATCTTATATAACAGTTTCTATTTTATAGATTCTATCTTTAGTAACAAACCTATAACCATAAAAATTATTTCTAACAGCTTTCCTCAATCACAACTTAGTTAAGTTAAGATTGATCTTGAAATTCTCAACTAGCCTTATAGGCAAAGACTTAGTGAATCCATCAGCTATTTGATCCTTGGAGGAGACAAAGTCAATTTCCAAACGTTTCTGCTTGACTCGATAGTCCACCTCAATGTGTTTTATTCTAGCAGGGAATCCAGGATTACTTGAAAGGTATGTGGCGCCTATATTGTCACACCATAATTTGGCAGCATTAGGACTCTTCACGCCTACCTCATGTAACAAAGTCTGTATCCACATAAGCTCTATCGTAGCATTAGCTATTGCTTTATACTCTGCTTCAGTACTGGATCTAGAGACAGTGGATTGCTTACGAGCACTCTAAGACACTAAATTAGTTCCTAGAAAAACTGCAAATCCTTCGGTGGATTTTCTGTCATCCACACAGCCTGCCCAGTCAGCATCTGAGAAGGCGCTTACTAGTGTGGAAACCGATCTGTGAATCTTTAGTCCAAGTCTAGTGCACTGCTTTATATAACTTAATATTCTTTTCACAGCCTCCCAATGTACTGTAGTTGGAGCATGAAGAAACTGACAAACCTTATTCACAGCAAATGAGATATCAGGTCGTGTTAATGTTAGGTATTGCAATGCTCCTACAATGCTCCCGTATCTTGTGGTGTCTTCAGCTCCTAGAGGAGTTCCTTCATACAGAGATAGCTTCTCATTAGTGGATAATGGTGTATTGACTGGCTTACAATCTGCCATGCGACCCTCTTTAGTAGATCGGACGCATATTTTTCTTGTGTAAGCAGAATTCCACCGTTTGTTTTATGTACCTCAATGCCAAGAAAATAGTGAAGCTCTCTCAAGTCCTTCAATGCAAACTGTTCTTTAAGATCTCGAAGTAATACACTTGATGCTTGCTTGGTGGAACTCGTCACAATTATGTCATCGACATACACAAGAACAAATATTGTGATGCCTCCCTTACTGAACAAGAACAAGGATGTGTCAGCCTTAGATGCTTTAAACCCCAATTGAATCAATCGTTCACTTAATCTAGAGTACCATACTCAAGGAGCTTGCTTCAACCCATATAAAGCTTTATCAAGTTTGCACACATAGTTAGGCCGGTTTGGATCCTCAAAACCAGGAGGTTGATGTATGTATACATCTTCTTCTAAGAGTCCATGTAAGAATGAATTCTGCACATCGAGTTGACGAAGAGACCATTCACAAGATACAACTAGAGACAATATAACTGGAATAGTTGCAGCCTTAATTACTGGACTGAATGTATCTTCGTAATCAATTCTATACCTTTGCTTGAAGCCCTTGGCAACAAGGCAAGCCTTGTAACGATCTAGACTCCCATCAGACTTTCTCTTGATTTTATACACCCATTTGCACCCTATAACATTGGTTCCCTTCTAGGGCGGGACTAGGTGCCATGTCGTATTCCTCATTAGTGCTTTATATTCAGAGTTCATGGCCTGTCTCCAATTTTTATTCTACAGTGCATCAGCAAGATCAGTCGGTTCACCAGTGCTTGCTAACATCCCATACCTGACCATGCCATTAGTATAAATTTTCTTCATTTGAATGCCACGCTGGAGCCTTGTTACCGGCCGCAAAGGAGCTACGACCTCTTTTGGTGTACGGGCAAAGGATCCACTAGTGGAAATCTCCCCCGGGCTCCGTGTCGTAGCATGAGGTGGCATCGTTCCCACGCCTAAAACAGGCGCAGGCCGTGTCAGAGAGACTTCGGCGATAGGTGAGGGCAAGTGCGCAACTGATTGGCCCCCACGCAACATCACCTCGGTTGAAACGGGTGCGGTCGGTTGGCTGCCAGACCCGCCTGACAACGTGGGCGTAGAAATCGGTCGAGGATCATCTCCGTGATCCATGCCGCTGCTTCCAATGGTGATATCGTCTGTATTTGGCACCTGAGGCAAACTAGAGTCTCTGCCAGGATTGTTAAATTCATTAGGCAAATTAATAGGCAAGTTAACATGTTGATCATCCAAACTACTGTCCCCTTTGGTAGCCATGGAATCAGGAGAAAATAGGAGGATCTCTAAGCGCAGACGAGCACCCGCATTGAGATGCATCTCGGCAAAAGGAAAAATTATTTCATCGAATGTGACGTCTCTAGAGATATAGACACACGCAGATGCAATGTCCAGACATTTATACCTCTTGTGAAGATTACTATAACCCAGAAAGACGCATCTCTTAGAGCGGAACTGAAGTTTATGGGCATTATACGGGCGAAGATTGGGCCAACAGGCACAACCAAACGTCCGTAGGGAGGAGTAATCTGGTTTTTGACCAAAGAGGCGCTCCAGGGGCGTAGTAAAATTGATGACTGCACTAGGAAGCAATTGATGAGATATGTGGCTGTGAGGAACGCTTCGTCCCAAAATTTCAGGGCCATACTGGTGCATGATAGAAGAGCTAGACCAACTTGAACGATGTGCCGATGTTTGCACTCGGCAACACCATTTTATTGGTGCACATGAGGACATGAAACATGAAGCGAGATGCCGATTTTAGTAAAGAAGAGCTAAGCCTTTGATATTCACTACCCTAATCAGTTTGGATGGCTTTTATTTTTTGATCAAGCAATCTTTCAACTAGGTTCTAAAAATCATGAAATTTCAGAAAAAAGACATTAGACTTATATTTAATGAGGTAGATTCATGTAAACTTGCTATAATCATCAATAAAACTAACATAATACTATTTTCTGCCAACAGACTCGATAGCTTGACCCCACACATCAGAGAACACAAGTTCTAAAGGAGCACTAGATTGACTTATTGACTTAGGATAGGGTAACTGGTGTGCTTTTGCTTGTTGACAAGCATCGCACACATGCTCATTATTGGACTCTAAAGCAAATGAAAGGCTATTATTGCTGATGATGCGATGAACGATCGGGGAGGCTGGATGTCCTAGTCGTTCATGCCACCGAGATAGGGACGGGCGAAACGCCGTGAGGACTTGTTTTGGTGGTGAAGGAAGAGGATATAGCCCCTGATGACAACGACCTTTAAGCAGAGTTTTCTTGGTTGCCTGATCCTTAACCAAAAAATAGGTGGGGTGAAATTCCATGTAGGTAGAGTTATCAGAAGTAAATCGATGAACTAAAATAAGATTCTTGGAAGCCTTAGGTACATGCAGAACATTTTTTAACTGGAGATTGCAGCTAGGGGTAACAATAGTAGATTGACCAACATGTTTAATTGCCATACCTGCACCGCTTGCGGTGTGGATCTAATCACCACCGTTGTACTTCTCACGCATGGATAGTTTCTCTAACTTGCTGGTGATGTGGTCAGTGGAGCCACTTTCGGTGTACCAGTTGGTGTCGATGTTGTATGAACCGGTTGACGCTGCTACGTGCCTTTCTTTAGGGATGAAGTCCTCATCGAAGTGGTGCCAACAATGAGCTGCAGTGTGCCCCTCCTTGAAGCACACCTAACAGATCGGTTTGTTCTGCTTCTTGTTGTTGGAGCCGCCACCTTGCTGGTTGCTTCTTTGACCGCGACCACGACCCCCACCATTTGGAGGGCCACGCCCACGTCCATGATAGGGACCACCACAACCACGATTATTACCGCAACCTTCTCCACGGCCGGCCATGTTGGCCAAGTTCTGGTCACCGCCTTGGACCAGATCCATCCTGGTCTCGAAGTTGAGGAGTTGTGAATACAGCTCGTCGATGGTCACCGATTCCACCCTCGTGACGAGAGAGGTAACCAGTGACTCGTATTCCGCAGGCAAGCCGGTGAGTATGTACTCAACCAGCTCATCATCAGTGATTGATCGTCCCGCGGCCGCCATCTCATCGCTAAAACCTTTCATCTTGGTGAAATAATCAGTAGCAGATGAGTTACCTTTCTTGGTATTGGCGAGGAAGATGCATAGATTTAGCGCACGCGTACGGGTTTGCGAGGCAAACATGGCCTCAAGCTTAGCCCATGCATCAGCCGTCGTCTTCGTTTTGGCGATGTGGCTGAGAATGTCCGGAGAGAAGGAAGTGAGAAGGAAGCTGAGGATCTGCTGATCCCGTGCCTCCCATTCTTCGAACGCCGGGTTAGAGACCTTCTTGCCATTCTTGTCCTCAATCTCCGTCACCGGCGGCTTAGAAGCAGCAGTGAGATGGCCATACAGGCGAGCACCGTGCACGACCGAGAGCACCTGGGCTTCCCAGATGGAGTGATTGCTCCTGGTAAGTTCCTTTGTCATAGCGCCGGCCGAGAGAGGGTTGAGATGGAAGGTCAAAGAAGACATGGTGGGCGGCAATTGGATCTATTGAATGTTTGTGATTCTAATACCATGTAAGAATACAGAGGGCAGATGATGGAAGCGCTTGGCAAGATAATAACCAGGGGTGCCGTACGTGTTAATTTATAACGCTATACAAGGTAAGCTCTCATACAAGGTAACAATCTTCTGCGTATCTCACATACCATGTTTCTAGGATCCTATACATCAGTTTCTATTTTAAAGATTCTATCTTTAGTAACAAACCTATAACCATGGAAACTATTTCTAACAGTTAAATGTTGACTTGTTGGGTCTAACTACTAAACCATAATATCAGTATCATGCCATTGAAAATAATTCAGTTGCAAGCTTGGCCATGGGCCACACCTCATTTTCTTTTAGACCTCTGCTACAGAACACAGTAATAGTGATTAACTCCTCAAAACTGTGTCAATGTATGCTTGAGGCCAACAAAGCTCTGCTGCCGTGCATCTTGAGGCAGCTGGTTGAACCCACACCCTTCTTCTCGCCGCATGAAGCTTCGGCTCCTCAACCTCTACCACTGCCATAACTCTGGACCCCCATCCCACCACTGATGTCAATGTCGAGGTCACCATCTTCCAACTGCTACCCAGCCCCCAAGCCTTCTCTGAAACCAATGCCATGCGTCTCTATGCGGCCATCACAATACTATACTACCATCTTTCCATGATGTAGGTTAACGTCAAGCCCCTTTTCATCTCATATGATGCCTCCGACGATGCTGACAGTGCCGATGGCAAGCTCAGCCACTAGGTGCATATACTCGAAGCTTGGAACTAGTGGAGCCCCCATATTGCTAGGTCATCAAAGGTGATGATGGGCCTTGCTTCATTGGTGATGACGCATCGCCATGGACTGAACCAACAAAATTATAAGAGTTAATGAGAGTATTTTATGGGCAAAGCAGCACCTATGTACTAACTCGCTTTCCTCTCCAACGAGCACAAGTATTGTGGCCAAGAGCTTTGTTGCATTCATTTTTAAGCTATGTTGCTATTGCAATGGGGTCTTTTTTCAATTGCATGTATGTTTATTTTCAATTGGTTTCATTGTTTTGTTTCATGTTGTGTTATAAAATGTTGCAATAAACATAGTAGCTTGTTGCACTATGTAATTGATTGTTACAATCACCTGCTTGTTGCATGTTTTTAATAAAATGTTGCTACTATTTTTACTAAATGTTGCAGTGTTGTAGATTAGATTTGCTGTTGCTTTATTTGTTTAATGATATAGTGATTTTGTTGCAGATCTTTTGCATAAATGTTGCATATGGGTGAATTTTATGTATCAGATGTTAGTTTCTAGTTTGCCATAGCATGGCATTGATTCTGGTTTTAGGTGTCTCATGCGGTGACCAAATAATAGAATTTGCTACAGTAGAGAGGGAATCGTCATTTTTTTAGTTTGATACTAATATGTGTCTTAAACACTTGCCTTTAGCTTAAGATGGAAGCGGCAAATTTGATGGAGATTGTGGGGGCATATGTGTTAGTATACTAAATATGGAACACCCCCATAGACATGCACATACCTTGACGGAGTACTATATACTAAGTTATATATAGGAACAAAACCCCAAGATATAGATGAAAGTGTTGAGTAGATAAGGAAGGTATTTCTAACTATATCGGATTATCATCCATCACCAAAAGTAATTCATGTAACTGTTGTTTTGGTGATTTATGATAATCCAGTACCATGAGATAGACCTCTTTCTATGAGTTGACAAATAGGTCATTCTTGGACTTCATATGAATTAGATAGAAATATTCATTGATGGTGGAACTTAATCACAATAATAATGAAAATCATGGAGATCAAGTTATATGTATCACTCCTTCTCTCCATCTATATATTGATAGGTTCATATATATTATTTTCATGTGATTAACATATGAGCGTGAGACTAATGTTCTGGTTGAGACATATCTTGTTTAGTCTCTCTACATTAAGAACATGGAGATGACGACGGTATGTATTTATTTTATTTTCTATATTTGATAAATGCATTATATTATTGTATAGAATAAACTCCCAATAGTTCATCTCTAGTTATGTATTCTTTTACTTCACAGAAATTTGTATGCATACATTTAGGTGGAGCAAATCTTATACCTTTTATATATATATATATGATCTAAGTTATTCACTTACATTTAACTGGGATTTTTATATGAGTTTACATTTGAGTATATGACACTTGTGGTATTGATTAATACTCATCAACTTATTCATAACCATTTATATATGATTGGTTGGTCAATAAGTAGAGATTAACAACTATATTATTAGGACTAACAATTTCATTGAGTTGAACAAAAGTAATATGTCCCAAGAATTTGAAAAGGTGTTACTGCTCAAGTGAGATTATGACACCTAAAGATTAATATGAATGGCTTGCTTGGTTAAATTATTACAAAGTTTGAGATATTCAAACAAAGATCAATTCATGAGAATCAAAGTGAAGATATTAAAAATATGGATTACAGAGGGGCAACCTATGCCAAGACAGTAAAGGCCAAGTGATGCTTGGTCTCAATGGATCATGCGGTAGTGAAGAGAAAGCAAGGGGCTTGGCGTCAAAGGACTAAATCTGGTGGTAAAGGGAAAGTGAAGAATTTGTCATGATGGATCATGTGAGGCCATTTAAAGCTACAAGTAGCCTACATCTATCATTTAAAGAACATAAGATAAAATGGTTTTAGTGTTGACATCTCTCAAGACAAAGATAGAAGATGGCATGAAGGTATTCCTATTGATCAATTCTCTTTTATTTGCTTTTGAGTATAGGAATGCCGTACTATTAAGAGGGATGCAACGTCAATGTGTTTGCATATGTCTCGGTGCTAAAAGTGTCCTATCCAAGTGCTATCTTAAGAAAAAACACAAGTTTTAACCTATCCTTTGATTGTGTTTAGACCTTGGTTTGATTGGGTTGGGTGGCCCTCTGAGTAAGCTTTCCTTAGGGTCCAAAATCATCAAAAATAGACTTCCGGGCAACATGTTATGGCTGTTTTGGTGAGTAAGATCAGAAGTTCCAATGAAGATCGGAAATTCCGATGTGAGTGTCAAACTATCTGATATGGTCAGAAATTCTAACATGACCAAAGTTCTTTCTCTCGATTAGGTGGCCAATAATATTATCGGATATTCCAATATAACTTTGGAATATCCGATATGTGTAAAATCTTAGGTTGAAGAGCTTTTAGTTGTGACTACTATGGTGTGGTTTGAATAGATCAGAAATTCCGATGTGAATCTTAGAATATCCAATATGTGCATAATGGCTAGTTTTGAGAGGCTCTAGTATTTAAACTCCTCCACCCTACCTTGAGTGGCTGCTAATTTTAGACAAAACTCAGATATATCCAAAGCCAAATAGCCTTCCTCATTCTCCTACCTTGATGGTAACTCTTTGTGAGAGAGATTTGAGGAGAGGAGAGATTTGGATTGAGGGAGTTGAGTTGAGAAATTGGAAGGTTGTGAGCAAGTGAGCTTTGCTTCACCCTTTGAGCACTTGTGGTCATAGCAAGAAAATCGTTGGTTGTGCTTTTTACTCTTGGAGATCAAGTTCTCCTAGATGGTTAGGTGTTGCTGGTGAGCACCTAGGGTTGTGGTGTGCTACGGAAAGTTTGTGAAGGCTTTGATTTTGCCTCCACAAGAAAAGAAATCAAGAGTGAATCCGAGGAGTGCATTTATGCAATCTCATGAGGACAAAGACTAAAAGAGACCTAGCTTTTGTGGCCCCTCAACAAAGACGTAGAATTGGTGGATCCAAACTTTAGAAAATAAATCACGTGTATCCTCTCTTGATTTGCCCATTCCTACCTTATTTATATTGTGCTTAAGCTCATTATTGCATGATCTATTTCTGTGCTTTATTGACCAAGTTGGTGATGTTACATATCTTGTGTGTCACCTTTTGGTTCATATAAGTGTTGATCATTTGAGCTTCAATTTTATAGATATTTCTTTATTCCGTTATCTATCAGACATTTTGGTTGAGACCTCAAACTTGTGATTCCATATCGAAAGTTCCGATTTGAACCAAAAGTTTTGATTATTCTAATATGCTTCGAAGTTATGATAATTTTTAGGAATGCCTATTCACTCCCTCTAGGCGACATCAAGATCTTTTCAGTTGGTATCAGAGTAAGGTCTCTCATTTCGAGCTTCATCGCCTTGAGTGAAGATATCGACTAGGTGTGAAATGTTCCTACAACTTCTCTTTCTAGATGGTTCAAAGTACATATCTTAGAGTACTTATATGCTTAATGTGTTTAGGAATATGGGTCTTCAAATAAAGCAAGTTGTAGTTGTGAGTATTTCTCATCCTAATGATGAGTTGCTATCATTCAAAGAGGAAGAGAGATGAAAGCATCTCAATGCTCAAGTTATCAATGTTTTATTTAGTGCTTTGAGTAAAGATATGTTTAAAACCATCATACCACTTGAAGATGCGCTTCTCATTTGGACAATACTTAAGGAAAGACATGACAAGTCCAAATGGGATATAGAGGATGTGCTTGTGGAAGCATCATTTGGAGATTGCACTAATTCATCGCCTCAAAATGAAAAGCCCGAAATGTTTTTCTCCTCCGACCAAGAAGGTTTCACTTCATGATCCATCTCACCAACATACAACTACGTGCAAGGTAATGAATTGGTGGGTAAGATGGATAATCGTTCAACTCTCCATTGGACTCCAACAACACCAATAATGAAATTGCTATATTGTGTTGTGTTGTTAACTAATCCATATCATGTAGAACTAAGTGTGTGTGTGATGATGGTATGGATAAATATTCTACTTCCTATAGTACTTTTAGAACTAACCTTTTGAAGTAGGGAGTATATGGGCACCAATGGCCAAGTGAGGAATCCATCTCACCAAGTTGTTCCCTTTTCATTGCTAAAGACCACCCCTGCTTTATGGCAAAAGGTGAAAAGCGACTACATCCAAAGGAAGATAGTGAGAGTGAGGATGAGAACTTCGAGTTTGATCACTTGAGCAAAAAAAACATGAGAATGGTGATCGAACTCATGGAGGCTATCGAAAAGCTAGAAGAAAGTCTTGAAAGGCAAGAAGAATGCTGCATTGATAAGATTAAAGAAATCAAGGTTCTAACCAAAGAGCATGGGGAACTCAACGATTCTCATGCTTCCTTGGTTACTAGGTATGAAAAATTAAGAGATGAACATGCTAATGCTACTAACTCTAACTCTTATGTATCACATTTGGAGAAAGATAATGTTGAGCTTAAAATTCAATTTAAGGAGCTCATTAGCAAGCATGTGGGCCTATAAGAAAAATATGATGAGCTTTTGTGCTAGCATGAATATTTTGTAGATTCTCATGCTATACTATAAGTAGCTCATAAAGTGATAATGACAATGGTAAAATCATATGAGCCTAATGTTCAAATTGACCTTGTTTTTGCTAATCCATGTTACTCAAACAAAAAATTCCTCGAGCACTATATGTGACTTGGATTGTGTAGGTGGAAAAGAGAAGCACTTGGCTCATGGACTTATTGGCAATTATTATAAGAAGAATAAGTCCAACAATGCAAATATTGAGAAGGACTTCATCATGTTCAAGGTCAATGCTCAACCTTCTTAAGATAACCATGATAACATGGTAAGAAGCTTGAGATGGGATCAATCGTAGCTTGTACCAAGTTCCATCAAGAAGAGAACAAGTTTCCCATTACTTGCTTCATGTGCAAGAAAGAGGGGCATCATATGAAAGATTGTCCTTGGAAGAAAGAAGAAAAAAGATAAGCAAGAAGAAGAATTATTACATGCCTCAAGTGCACCGAGGTGTGACACTATGCTGCAATGTGTTCCAACAAGATTGATAACAAGAAGAAGCAATAGGAAGTTTATGGATGCAATGAGAAGGGTTATGAAGGCTTTCTGTCATCAAGGAAGAAGCTCAATGGCAAGGTAGCAAATAAGATGGTAGCTATGGTGAAGAAGGCACCGTTAAAGACAATAATCGGCTTTGCTACAATTGTCGGGCATTGTCACATGGGTAACATTCTTAAGCCAAACTTCTCATTTGATCATAGCTTGCTTAGGAAGGCCAAAAATATCACGTGTGCTACTAGGGTGATTAGTTCACCGCATGCTAGAACAAAGGCTATTTGGGTACCAATGTTTTTTGTGACTAACCTCTATGGACCAAAGTTGTTGAGGACTAAATTGCACTAAAATGATAATATAGGTACAAGGAAAGGCATTGGAGGCTTGGTTTATGTAAGAAAGATGTTTCTCGGCAAGTTCAAAAATTGGAGCCAAGCATGAGGATGAACAATTCACATGAGGACCAATGCCATGTTGGTAACATATATCTACATTGAATTAACTTTTATTTATCCTTGTGTAGGTTTCAATGCAAATTAAATTTCTTTCTTTTGTGAAAGTCTCCATTCATGCATTCTTGAGCAAGATTTGTTAAGTCATTTGAATGCTTTGGTCCTCAATCATATTCATGCATATCATATCACACATGTGCTCAAGTTGGATAAGTGCTAGTTGGTTATTTCAAAATAAACATTTTAGCCAAAAGAGAAATTTTGGAAAATTATAGCTTTCGTTAAAAAATCTAATTGGAAACTATTTAAAATGTGTTTGAAATGTCTCTCAATACTTGTGTTTCAAATAAGAGGTAATTTTGAAAGAAAATGAATTTTAACCTAAAATATAATTGAAGTATCTTGTTTTGACATTTAACTTCAAATTTTATAAAATTAATTTTAAAAGGAATTTAAAAATTACTTTAAAATAAAATGATAGTGTTGGCTAGTTCAAACATATTTGGTATTAAAAAGTTCTTAAAAAGACCAACCAATCAAAACAGACTTGGATTTGAAACTTATGCAAAATCCTATCTAGACTATAAATGGTCACCTACTGGCACTTAGATGAGTTTTCACTATTAAACCAAGATAAATGCATCATCTTTGCTTAAGGAGTGCATAAAATTTATCTCATATCCATTTGTCACAAAAATCATCTCATTTGCTTCCATTAGTATTTTTGGAGAAATATTTTTGAAAAGAGAGCTTGTATAGCTTTTCACTCAAACTTGGTCTTTACTCTCAAATCTTGAATTCATGGAGTTAAAGTGATAAATATATCAAGTGGGAGTGGTCTTAATCACATTTTTTTTATATCCGATGCTTCCAAATTATAAAAGATTGCAAAAATTCGATTTATAGCCTTTTAAAAGAACCTATTTGGTCACAAGTCAAAAATCCTATTTAAGAGGCCAAACTTTGTGAAAATCCTTTAAAAAGTGCTTAAACATGTATTTCAAATATTTTGCAAGGTATTTGGAGTAAAAATTCTCATTTCTGAAATAAAAAGACAAAAATGGCTTAACTATGATCTTGTATGATCTTATTTGTGTTAAAAAGGAATTATCTTCCTATATAAAAATCTAACAAGTTTTTCAAAATGGTGCCAATATAAAAGTTTGAGGGTTGGTCATTTCAAACATTTCACTAGTTTTAAGTTTTCTCAAAACACCAACCATTCAATCGATATAAGTATTTGAAAGTCATCCAAAATTATATTATCACACAACAACCAAATTTTGCATTTTGTGGGTTAAGCTATTTAAGATAAAAATTCTTTGTGAATATTGGCTTAAATTAGTCACTCTAACCCATCTAAGGCTCTACAAATGTTAAATTTCATGCAATTTATTTTTGGAATGATTTGATCCTTTGCTTGAAAGTAATTGTTTTAAAAAGCCTACAATGCTATTTTTGGCTTTTCTCTTGATATAAAAATATTGTTTCAAAAATTCTTTTTAGAAAAGTTTATCTGATGTCTAAAGATCATTCCTGCAAGGTTTTAACTCATTTTGTCTTGATTTGGTCAAGTTTTAAAATTTTTCTCTCTTACTCAAGTCGCTAAAAATGAAGCTGGGATTTTTCACATATCAGAATATCCGATATACATATTAGAAGTTTCGATATGCTAAAAATTTTAGATTTTTTTTCTAAAATTTTGGGATTTTGGACATGTTAGAACTTCCAATCTTGCAATCGGAATGTCCAATGTGTGTAAAATGACAGGTTTAAGCTTGTTTGATGAAAGTTATTTCTTCTTGTCTATATTTTTATATTCTCTTTATTGTGGCATGTTCACTTATACTTTGTCATGAATATCTTATATGGCATATTTCCATGCTTTTATTGAAGTTATTTTGGCAACCTACATTCTTTAATAATGCTAAATATTGGCAAATGTATATTCTTCAAAATCCTTTATTTGCATGTATTCAAAATATAGGTACACTCCTAATTTGTGTTCATTATACAAGTGCATATTTTCTCAAGTAATTCAAATACTTGGATGCACATATTTTGGGGAGCTTATCCTATGTTTATTTGCTTGAGAATAACTTGTTGTTCTTGTAAGTGCGTATGAGTTCTTTTGAATTTATTTCTTCCTTGCTCTTAAAGAACCTGTCATTTGAATCAATTAAATTCAGAAGGTGTTTTCCATTGATAACTTCTAAATTTCATTTCTTTGCATTTGAAATACATGATAATCCTTGTTCTCATTGCTAACTATCATTCTATGATTCCAAATTCATACTTACATATACAAGTGGTGTCCATATAAAATAGTAGCATGCCTTGATCATCTTCAACCTCGCATTTTCTTATAATTCTTATTCATAGCCAAAGTTATACACTTGACAAAAATCCTCCCAAATATCATTGCAAGTTCCTCTTAGATTTTGGCATTCTTGATAAAGCCTTTGACAAAGACATTTCTAAAGAAAGTTCAAGTGCACAAAATCACTCCCTGCAAATGATATCCATTCCAATTCTTCTTGTCTAAGTGACAAGGCTCTAGGAGTAAGGTGGAGTATTATACTTTAAATGTGCCATTTCTAAAATTTTTGTTTTGGATTTTTAAAAGATGTTATTTGATTTTGTGAGTGTTTATTCTTGTTTTTCCTATGCAAAATTGCTTCTATGTTGATTTCTTGTATTTTTTGTGATTAATGTCGAAAGGGGGATAATAATTGAGGATCCCACATTTCACCATTGGTTAAAAAAAGAGGGAAAATATTTAAGGATGCTATAGTTAGGTTGGCTTTCAAACCGATTTTTGCGGTGGCGATTCTTAGTGCCACTAATAGTGATTTTGGTAATCGGTGATGGTGATGCCAGCGCCACCAGAGGGTGGGACTTCTCCCTTAGCGATGATTTGCGAGATCAGGCTTGGTCTCGATTCTGTTCTCCAGTCCACTTTTCATCATCTTTCAGTTATTTGCCTTTTTGTTTGCTGGTTGATGTGGTAAGATCCACTTTTCATCTATGTTCCTCATCAGTTGCATTAGCTGTTCATGCTTGTTTGGGTGGATTGCCAGCAGGGTTCTCTGTGATGTCCATTGGCAATTGGTGCTTTTCTTTCAAGGTCTGCTTGAAGCAGATTGGTCTTTGATCTATGGTCTTAAATCTTACATTTGCAAAGATTATATGTCTGTTTCTTCTTATAGAGAGATGGCAGACTGAATCGGAGGAAGGTATTTGCTCACTGGAAGGTTGAGAGAGATTCGGAATGGACTGATCGCAAAGAAAAAAAAGGCTAAGCAAGCAAAAAAAGCAAGATTCAGCGAGATCCACAGAAATCACAAAGAGAAATCCCTATTGCTTCTGTTTTTCAGCGTTTTAAACCTTTTTTTACGAGGACACTCCCTTCTTGATACACACATATAAGCCGCCCCTTATGTTCAATAAGATGAGACAAGACTGACCAATAACTCGCACACGCATATTTCAGCTAACCATCAGGTGAATACGTTCTTTATATAGAAATGTTTCTAATAATAAAATACTATTTAATTCTTATGATGCTTTGATTGTCATTATAAACTTTGGACAAAAATATAGAGAATAGCACAAGAATCCAAATATAGAAGTGGAGGTGACAAACGTGAAAATTCTAATTCGTGAGTCTGATTTAGTTTCAGACTAGAAAAAAGTGTCAACTTCAAATGAACATAAGTTTTGATCCAGAAGGATTCTTAGAGCCTACAAGTATTTGTTAGAAAGCTTATGAAGTCGATTTTAAGATTGTTTCAATTTTGTACCCAAATTACTTATGAGCTGTCTGCAATCGGTAAAACAAGTTATATCATTTTTTAGTTTAAGTTAGAGTGACCTTTGGACTTTGAAAATGAATCATGTTTGGCTGGCTCATGTTTTGGCTGACCTCCACATCCCCTAATCATTAATACTCAGTAGCTGTCATCTCTAGGATTTAGGTTTTGCTTAAATTAATCTGTCACTTTGCAGTTTTATTGTTAGATCCGTTTGTAGAACTTCAATATTATGTGTTAAATATTTATCTACATTGTGTTTTTCCTTATTTTTATGAATTTGCAGGAACAGTAACCTTCATAGTTGGTCGGCTAGGTGAGACGCGCGGGTTTAGTGATTGCAAACAGATGATGCGCTGATCGAAAGCCTCAAAACACTAACGTCTATATGTCGATAAATCGAACTTACGGGAACATCAAACACCTATTCACATCACTTTACAATACAATGCTGTGGCGAAAAGCCATTCTATTGTTGTCTCCAACAATGCTAAATCCTTAGTGCCCAATAACAAATCTCCGGCAAGCACCGTGCCGGCTACTGGTAATTGACGGTACGTTTTGAACTTAAAAAATGACACGGCCATGAAGCCAAGTTCTCAGCCTGTTTTTCGGAACCTAAGGTGGTCCGACCGAACATTCAAGGTGGCTGGCCTGCTTCCCAGGCCCAATGCAGCTAGTGCCATAATTTAGGCCAACTGAAATCCGAAAAGAAAGGCTTTTAACTAGGGCAAAATCCATGCCCCGAGCGCTCCGCTTTCTTCTTTCTTGCCCCCAACTTGTTTCTGTTCATGTCACCATTCTCCTCGCATTCTAGCTCCAATGGCGAACCTGCATCCAAATCCGGATAGGTTCATTGCACCAGGATAGCACCGGATTCCAGCGGGTTCGCATCGGCTGCATCGAGTTGATTTGACGGCGACTGGGAATGTGGAGTGTCGTCATGAACAATATGTTTTAGCTCTGGTTTATCCTCCTATTCCTGAAGATCAATGGGATGCACATTGGGTTGATATTGCTCAGTTTGTTGATCATTATATGGGGATTAGAGTCTTGGGCACATCTCCTCATCCCTTTGTAGTTGGGCTCTTGCAATTACGCTCTCGATTTTAAAGAGATATTTTAGTCTATATCCCTCCTGTTCTGTATAATGGTGTACATGAGGTGCGTTTTGTTAGACATGACCAGGGCCACAACTGAAGAAACCCTCCATTTAATCAGAGAGGTTGGATCATGATACTTGATTTTCTAGCAGATTATATTGATAGAGAGCATGTTCAGCGTATTATTTCCTCTTTGGGCAGCTGGATTTCTGGTTTAGCAATGATCCAATTAGGGGAAGAGTTCTTGCTTGACCAATGATCCAATTAAGTTAACAGATACCATACTGAAATAATTTTTTTCCAAATAGCAATCTAGCCGGCCATGTTTTGCTACACTGTTTGACTGCGATTGTTAAGTTAATTATTGTTATGAACTATCTCCTTGATTATAGGAATAAATTAAATATTTTAAAAAATAAACTTTACAGATAGCTTAAAATAAATGTTCTAAGTAATCCAATAGAAACAAATTCTTTTTTTTAAAAAAATATTTTTCAAAGCGTAGAGCAAATGATCCAAAAGAATAGAACCGACCATATGACAGAATCTACCCAGACTAGTGTGCTTCGGCAGTTTGCTTAAAATATAACTGATAACTAAGCCACTATGAACTAGTATAATTCAGTACATAAGGTTGGGAAATTCACCAGAATTGCCAGTTTTTATCACATGAAGAGCACTGGAGTGGAAGACAGAAAAACAGATGCTATATAACGCTTCAACCATATATCACATTATTCTCACATGTCAGATGTCAATTATAAGTTACAGTAATCGCAAACCCATGCAGGCACTATATCCCAATTAAACCAAAATGTTGAAATATTTTATCGTCATCATCACTATATCTGAAGCAGACTGATACATACCTAACCACTCACTGCCTACCTAGCTCTGCCACACACCATCCACTCAAAAGCATCTTACGAGATGTTGAATAGTTTTGGTGACCCCTATCCAACCAGTTACTATAAAGTAACCCAAAATACCAGTGAACTAAGCAGACCTAGGTAAAAATAAATACGGGGCTATAACATAAATGAAGCCCCATAGTAATAATTAAAAAAAAGAGAATGATATCAGTGCCCGTGGACTCAATGGCTGTATGTTAAGTTCATCACTTAATTAGTGGGCATCTGGCTGAGCTATTTGCAAAAACTAAGGGAACTTTCACAAACATGCGGTTTAGTGTGAAAGGAAGAAGCGGTAATCGGGATGATCTACTTGCCGCTGGCAAAGCCAGTCATCTGCAGCTTTCAGAAGTGATTTAGTTAACTGTTGCTCATGCTCTTGATTTGACGTCCACATGGAACCATTAAACTTGAGTGATGCTAGACCAATGAGAGGCAGTGTGACCTTCCCAGGAACATCAGAAATTTTGCTATTATGGAAAACATTTGTCTCAGGATGCCCACTTAGTGTACCTGCCCAACGTTGCATATTAGTTAGTGGTATGATTCCGGTTTCCTAATTGCTCAGTTATTTTCTTTTAGAATGTAACAAGATATCTAATTTCTGCATAATATAAAATGCAATTAGCAACATCTCTGTCTAGCTTTGAGCACAAAATGGGATTACCTTCATCTGGTGTAGATAATGAATGGAATGTTAAAAAGCAAGCATCCAAATCTTGTAATGTTGGTCCTGTTGGTATCCTGTATATGGGATACCTGCACTCAACGTCCAATGGGTAAGACAATCTGTGAGGCAACGGATCTAGCAACTAAAGGAGTAACAGGGAATACCAGGCTACAGAAATCCAACTGGATGGTAGAAGATCACAGCTCTTATATATCCTTAAATCAGGAAACCTATTAGCAAGTAACGATATCTGCAGTCAGAACAGAAGAAAACTCATCATCTTGGTTGCAAATGCAATATTCATTGACCAGAAGAAAAGAAAAAAAAATACCATGTCTGCTAAAGGTTGTCTTCCATATGGTGCATCATGCTCCATATATTGGAAAACAGGGTACAATTCCTGGTTGCCAGAGTCACTATCATCACTGGAGAAACCATCTTGATCTGCAGAAATACTGTTAACTAAACATCGGCCTCTTAATTGCTCATGGTTGCTCTCACTGCTCATATTCTGAGCACTGTCATCATCACTATCTTCACCAAGTAGACTGAAATTGAAAACAGGTAAAACTTTTTTCAGAAGGAAAGAAGAATGCTGTGTACAACAAAAAGATGTGTTCAAACATCAACCAAGAGTAAATACTAAAACTTGGAAAAATATTAAGATTAATATGATCATATTTAGGAAATTGATGGACTTCAAATAACAGGTGTAGCTACTAATACCGCATCATTGAAGCTTGCATCACACTGCTTATGATATAGGTTGGTCATTCTTGTGTTTAAAAGAGACTCCCATTCACAGTTATAGCCATTACAGGATTATAGCAATGCTAGGCTCTACAAGCACTGATGTAGAGCCTCATATAACTATATTCCACCATATCCATACCTAGTTACTGACTGGTACACAGTTTTCCTTGTTCACACCATATTTACTGGATACGCAGAAATCACCTACAAACCGCAAATGTTGTAAATGACCACCATCATGGCACATGGGCAATCTGATCCACACAATCACAGCAATACACACTCTGATTTGAATCGAGATGGCAAAGAAAGAAGGAAGCTAGCACCTCTATTGTGAGCACGATCCTCAGGGAGGTAGCATCATGGTGCTGTAGCTAGAGGGAGAGGCCATGACTGTATGTAGTGAGCTAGGATTTAGGGTACTTCCTGGGTTGGTTATGCTGGTCCGGCCCCCCAATCAGCACACCCCCATGATATTCAATTCTCATGTTTTCAGGGATAAGATCTTTTGCGGTTAGTACAATTATTTCATACTCCTTCCACCCACAAATATAAGAATTTCTAGGTTGTTTAGTGGAGATTAAGGTTGAGTACATGTGTCCACGACAATGGATTCCTCAATGTACTATAAATTTACCACATGCAAACAAAAAAAACGAAGGTCACAAACCCCATCTCTGATTTGTGAATCACGGAGTTATATCCCTGAGGCCCTGATGAATTCTAGTTTAAGGTATTAGTGGATTGCAAATCACGAGTTGTGGCAACTACGGTTCACATTGGATGGCAGATTTCAAATGGTCGGTGTGGATGCACATGCAGCAATAAGAGAGATTACGATCCAAGGACTTAATACAATGTTATATGGTAGCTTTGTGATAATCATGATTTGCCAGAATGCTTTCTTTTTTACTTCTTATTTCAGGGAAAAGAAAAATCTTCACACCCAAACTAGTGTAGTAAATGGATGTGTGTACGTACCACATGCAACCAGACCATGAGACATGGCCATGTGTGACATCATGAGTAAGATAACTCTAGGAATTAGAGAAGGGAAAGAAATGCAAACCTTACTAAAAAAACATGCATAAGCTGCACTTCTTATCCATATCTGGAATATTAACTCTTTAAAGGCCGACTGCTCAGTACAACACTTTGCAGAGGTGTGGCTATTACAAACGACGCCACTCCTCTCCAGTTGTCATATGGGAAATGGAAACTGCAGATTTACCACTCCTATGTTCCTTGGTCATCAAAAGGAGTCCACGCAGTCTGGGTCCTCTACAGACAAGGGCTTTCTCATGCCACCAGACAAGGAAGAGGAAAGAATTTCACCCATATTTCCTTTCCTCCACCTCAGTGTTCTCTACCAAGGTCATCATGAACCTGGTTTGATTGGTTCGGTATTGTACGATAGGGTATACGCTTTGGGAACATAGTTTGGGAGTTGGGACATGGGACGTGAACCCAACAAATCTGGGTCAGTGATTGATAGTCCAACCACTAGCAATTTTTATGTATAAATAGATATGCATTTTATATCGTAGGTATATGAGATTTTCTACCCCTTGCACCACAAATTGAATGCTCTCCCTCTACCATAATGGCTTGATCTCACCACACTCTTTTCAAATAATCAGGCCCTCTCCCTCCTCTCAACCAGTGGCAGCTGGAGGCACCAGCAACATCAAGCTACATGCATCACTAGACAAGTCACTAGCGTGACCCAAGCTTGCAGGAGAAGACCATGACCTCTAGGGTGGACAAGGCAGCAACAGCGGCTTCTCAATCTGGTAAGAACCTTCCTCTAATCATCAACCATTTCATCTACGACTTCTCAGGTTGGTGTCCTATCTTTGCCAATTTTTATCTTCTTGTTGGTTTATTATAGTGTTGTTTGCATAACTCAGATGCAGATTGTAATATACTATTTACAGCTAGTGAGGAGACGTATTTGATTATACAAAATCTACTATACACAAAAAACTGGGAAATTCTTCCATTTCACACATGGTGAAAAATGACAGCCAATTCCTACCTGCTTGGCCTAGCCTAACATTTCAACAATCACACAAAAAAGTGAACCATTATCTAACAATATTCAATTCATTTGATTCTGCAATACTCTATGGGTATTTAACGAATTTCATCAACTTATCCTCTTTTAGTTTGTTTGCACCAGGTAGGTATACAAGGTACCGTTCCAGCAATATCCACCGTTCTAACCACTTACGCTACAGTGCGGTCCCAACAAGTAAGGCACGCCTCACATTTAGGCATAGAGAGATGTTATACCCTGTGCTTGACGGCGGCGGCGGCCGGGCCGCATACAGCTGGATAGCCGATAGGAAGGGAACATAGTACTGCACGACGCCGAACGTCCCATTGAGCAGGAGCGGCACGCCGGCGCCATACGCGCTCCACTCCGCGAACGCCTCCCACAGATCCGCGAGCTCGTAGTACGGCGCGCCGGCCGCTCCCCTCCCCCGCGAGCTCGTCTGCACGCGCACATCCCACAGAAACTCGTCATCTAGCAGCAAAATCTCAATCCAGCGCCGCTCGAGGAGGACGCACGCACCCGGGGGAGCCGATGCGCGGGCACGTGGACGGCGGTGGACGCGATGAAGCTCTCGAGGTTGGTATCCTCCTCATCCTTAGCCGCCGCCGACCTCCTCGGCGGCATCTCTATCGCTGCCTCCGCCGCCGGAGCGGCCTGCTGGTGGTGGAGGATCAGGTGGCGGCGCGGCGGTGGGCAGTAGAAGCGGTCGGCGGCGGGGGAGGCGACGCCTGGTACGGACATGGCTGGGAGTCCGCCGTGCCGCTGTGCTTCAGCCGCGCGAGCGCTGCGACGGATTCGCTCCGGGGGAGGGAGCAGCGCAGGGCGGAATGCAGATGGGAGGGAGGAGTGGACTGCAGTGGAGTGGAGGGAGACGGATGGGGAGGGGGCGGCAGGAGGGAGGGAGAGGGAGGGAGGGAGGAGGCAAAAGGGGAGCAAGCGACGGCGTGCGAATTATAAATACTCCTATATATACTGGATACTGTAAATAAATGAATGAATATTTTTTTGGGGAAAATGGGTAGTTCGCCGCGGCAGCAACGAAACACGCATCGTACATTTGGAAATTTGCAGAACCATGCGAGATTACACAACAAAGTCGTAGATAACTGCTGGAAACTCGTGCGGTTTTGGATTGCTCGTGTAGAAAAACGTCCAGTACATGTTAATTAATTACATCCACGAGTAGTCGAGTAGATAGAAGATAATGATCGAGATGCATCGGATTTCTCAAGGAGATTTTTTACGCGAGGTTGAAAGTCATGTCTGCTTTCCTCTTAGCCTCCGAAATTCTGTACTTGTAATCCCAATTATATGAAAGATGTATATGTGCACACGTAATACTCCTTCCGTATTATATTACAAGATGCTTTAAAATTTTTTAAGTTTGACCATATTTATAAAAAAATAAAGTAATATATATATCATCAAATTAGTTTCACTATATTAATATATTATATTTATTTTATATCAAAATTATTGCTATATTTTTTTATAAAAATTGTCAAATTAAAAACATTTAACATTTAACTTAAAAAAATTCAAAGCTTATCATAGAAGCTAACTCAATCAAATAGTAAATCTGTGAAGCTTTCAAACAAAATTATGCAAACATTCATGTTTTGCAGTAAATATTTATTAATCTTAAGTTTATGTTTTCATCAAATGAAATATGCAATTTGTCTATTATATTATCACTTTCATGTTGGGCATGGTGTTTTCCTAAATAAAAGAATAAACTATTAGATTTTTTTGATAAAGCAAGTGATGGAACTCCTTGCATCAGATTATTAACATAAAACTAGAAATTTACATTCTTGTAAATAGAATGTTTGCTGTAATTTCTTCCAAAAGAATTGACTAAATAGAATGTTTGCAGTAATTTCTTCCAAAAGAATAGTCTGAATAGCTTTCTTTTTTTAAGAAAATGGAAAAGCTTACATTTCTGGTTTCTACACTAGGTGCACGTAGCCTAATTATTCGAATGAAGCTAAAGAAAACATAATGCTAGTTTAAAATATTCGTTGTTGCGTGTCTGATTTAATTTGAAATTAAAAAATGTCACATTCATCGTTTCTTTTCCACACCGTGGTGCCACAATTTGTGACTATGTATCCGACTTGATCCAAACGGTAAGCATGTGTTAATGTCAACGTTACCTTGGCATCTCAGCTGCTCGACGTTGACGTGAACCCAGTAGAATTTAACTAAATTATGCGCTGAATCTCTAACAGGGGCAAAAGGAAGAAGAACCAAGTAACCAACACACATCGTGCAATACCAAATTATTCCAAAAGAATCTAAGGACCGTAGCCAAATCTTTCATGTGAATTTCAGTTTTAGTATATATACATTCATTTGTTTGTGGTGGTATACTTAAAACACAAATACAGTTTGCTAGAGGATTTTAACAAAACTATAACTTTCGAGTATATGGAATTTCTCTTGCAAAATTTGTAAACAGACAGTGTGGATTTGGAATAGTGGGAAAATTATTGCGACATGCCCATAAGAACTAATTTGAACAATTCAGTAATTTTCACCATTTCACTTCATCGATTAATGGCCACTGGTCAACTCTATATATACCTAAGTTGTGCTCGGAAGAGGGAGGTTGGAACCTCTTCGGTCACGTAAAATAGGTTAATTAACAATATATATTAATATAATTTTTAAAGCAATTTTTTATAGAATTTTTTTTTATAAAAATACATCGTTTAATACTTAAAAAACGTGTGTACGAAAAAAGAGGAGAAAAGATTTTCAAACCAAGCTGAAGAACGCAGCCTTAGAATTAGTAATACTCAAAGGTCAACACTATAGCTCTCACATTTCCCAGGTTTTGACTAGGCTTATAACCTAAGTAGTAAATAAGCTATCACATTTCCCAGGTTTCCGGTCAGGCATATCACAATGTAGATTTTGGTTAAGACGAAAGAGAATAGTCTTGCTCTTTGTCTGCCTTACAAATGGGCCTCTGTGTGTGTGTGTGTGATGAAATAGCCCTCTGATTCAATCCACACAAAGAGTGCACTGTACTTAAAACAAGTACAAACATGCTGGGAATGATTTCAACAAAAGGTAGTTCTTAATTAGGATTGAGAATAATATTCCTTTTCACAATGCAGGTTCATTTATGAGACTGATCAACATGTTTGGCTATCTCGCTTTCAAATTCAACATGTCACCTCTTTTCTAAGTTAATTTGACTTGACTCATGACAAGAATTTTCTCTAATATGATCCTTGATCTAATTAGCCCTCAATGCTTGTCCACACTTTACAATGTGTATTTTTAAATACATTTCTTGAAACATAAACAATCCTTTCTCTTCAAAGCATATTTTAGTAATTTATTTATTTGAGATATATCGCATTGCGCTCATACTCTAATAAATTATAAATTATAGCCAGAAAGAAAACGATATAAATCATCCAATTCTTAGTACTATTAAAAGACCCTGAATATACACAATTTTATTTGGTATTGCATAATTTGGATTGTTCTATCATGAGGATGGGATTGGCCCCACCAAAATATAGTCCTATAATCCTCATAGCAAAAATTATATAGTCCTATAACGTCTAGAGTAAAATATAATATCTTCGCATGACCACAAACTCTCCAAAACCCTTCACAAGTTCAGTTGGTGAACTGACCCGTGACTCCAACCAAATTCAAGCAACACTCCCTGTTGCCGCATCATAGAGTGAAAGGTTGCAGGAAAAACAAGTAAACAACCCCATGAGATTGCAACATGCAAATGTTTGCAAGCATGCAAAAGGCACAGCCGTACAAGGGTAGTGTTGCTTGGGTGGTTTGGCAACGGCCAAATTGATAATAAGGAGAAAAAAGACTGACTTAAGTGTGTGTATTGCAGGTCCAGATCCACTAAATAGGTGGGTCTAACTGAATTGAAACAGGTGGACATATATATATCAGTTGGACGGTTACACCAAACCCTGCGCACACATAAATTCCGCGGTCAACAGTTCTTGACTACCAAGCAACAGATATGAATTGACAGTTTTGATCATTTTCTAGTTGTAATTCTGTCAAAAATATAACTATCAGCAGTCAACAATTCTTGTCTTGTTGTTAGGTCTGAATCCAACTCATCCAAATCAGCTGTTCAGTATACTAAGTACTGAAGCAATCCATGTAGTCTGAATGTTTAGAAGGCACCCCCGAGTTATGCAAGAAACTCCATCTTTTCACACCAATCATTTACCCGTTTCAAGGAATTAATATTCCCACAGAAGAATCAAGATATGTTAAGGTCCTCAGCAACCAGTGATGCCAATAGTCCTTTGATGTACCTACATTCCAAATTCTACAGAAAAAAAATCTGTCTCCTTTTCTTCTTTTTGTCAAGATAGCTCCACCCCTCTCCGAGCCAATTAAAAGCAAGCGGTACATGTCAAAGTCTTGTGGATGTAAGTGGCAATTCCAACAGGTAGGATCAAGATTCGGTGCACAAAGAAATGGCCAAGCTTGAAGCTAGTGTAGGTGCCCAACTTATGTAACCAAGTTGACCAACTAGATTAAAGAAAGTAGAGAACAAGATATAAGTGGATATTGGAATCATCCATAACTTTTTACCTAGATGGGCACCATATTCTCAGTGACAAATTCATGTGATTTAAAATTGAGGTGTCATACCCTTTGGTTTCAGAAAAGAATTAAAAACATGGTAAAATAAAAAAACGCACTCCAAAATTTCAGATTCAACCAAACATTCTACATCCGAACTCTTCAAACCGAACGAATAAACCCATAACTCTATTTCATATGAATCAATCTAGTCAACATAAATAAATAAAAATTATAGGGTCAACATGTCATATCACCTTTCCTCCTCAATCCTCACCTTCTCCCTCTTCTCCTTCCCTTGCTAAAGCTCACATCAAGAAACATACACTAGTGGCTACCTCATCGAGCTCAAAGCTCAGCCTCTGCCTCTTCATCTCTATAACCTTGTCGCATCACCAACTCCTAATTATTCCTCGCCCTCGATTTTACTAAATCCAGATTTCCCAAATACCGATTATTCCTCAAATCCATAGCTCCTAATTTCTCCTAAATTATTCCCCAACTCCTAATCCCTCAACACACCACAATTGAATAGGTGGCTCCATGATGACACCTAGCTACATAGGAGTTCTGAACCTCCAAAAGTAATAGATAAAACAAGAACTCCTTAGGGTTGAAAAGCTAATGCTAAAAAACAAATCAAGAATACACCAAGCACCAAATCTTCTAAAGCAAAACCACTCACATAAGATTTAAATCGAGTAGATCTAGAGGGAAAACTTTGGAAGAAGAGAGGGCCCAAAGTGAGAGAGAGTGAAGCTCAAAGCCAAAGCTCTAATGTTTGCAATGGAACCAATGGTATTGCCTTGGGGATGGATGGGAGCTATTTATAGCACCCCATAAAATTCAGTCCTTGGAGGTTGAGATTTCTCATATTTAATATTCGATAGTAGTAATCGGAATTTTTGACCAATGCAAGATTTAAACTCCTATTTAGCCAACAACTTACATATCAAACATTTCAATAATACCTATTGGATATTCCATTATCTTTCTCAATAGAAGCATTGTACCTCATATCGGAATATCTGAAATCATATTGAAAATTCTAATATTTTACTGAATAGGATCGATGGTATTCATTTTGGAAATTCCAATAGCACCTAACAGAAATTCCATTATTCTTCTAAATAGAACTATCAGGTCATTTTGGAAACTTTGATACAATTTTGAAAATTCCGATTAGTTGAAAGAATGCAGAACTTTGATAAGTTTTGATGAAACACTTTTTGAAAAGAATTTGAGCACCAAACTTTCAACCCTAGGTTTCAAAGCGCATCCTTCTTTGTACTATGACTTTTCCTATGACTTGAGAGTAAAAGAGATTATATTTTAATATAGTTTTTTGCCATCACTCCAACTCAACATAGAAGATTTGCCAAAACCGATATCTACACATCTTGAAGGAATATTTTCTCTAGAACAAATCTCAATAAGAAATATTAGTCCTTTCTAGTTGATTGTCAATAATCACCAAAATTAATTAGGGGCCTAGATTCACTTTCCATATCTCCTTTTTTAGTGATTGATGACAATTCAACTAGATAACAGTAAATGCGTATGTGTGTGTGTGTATATATATATATAAAGGATTTGGGTAGAAAAGAAAGAAGTGTAGTTCCCCTATAAGTGTGCATAATAGGCAAGTGGAGAGCTTCCCCTAAATATTTACACCACAATTTAAGAACAAATAACCTTTCTTGATAATAGAAATGAATATGACATGGCACATCAACACAAGGAGCTAGAAGAGGATAAACAACATTACATCACATATTCTCATTCATCACATATGCATTGAAATAAATTTAAGGCTAAAACACAAATAAACCATATAGTCTCATATAAGCAAGTTCCAATTATCTGACCAATGACAAGAATTAGAGGATTTGGGTTGGATAGATAGTTGACTCAACCCATCTAGCATCAAACCACCAAAAAGAAGACAAAGAAAGGGAGAAAGCACAAGTAAACATGGAGTCATTCATTATGCTCATTATCATCACCCTCTTCATACACCACTCCTCCACTCTCCACCTCGGCAAAGGGGTCTTTAAACACTTGTTCTTCACTCACATTCACATTGGAGCCGTTGGGTGAACTAGGAAGCTAAACATGACACTAAATCTCCTTAAGGTGCATGGTATCATTCTTCCTAACCATCCTTTCCTTGTTGACATTGACAGCTATTGATTTGCACATAGTGAAGATGGACTTGAGAAACTTCCAAGTTACCAAGGAAGAGTGAGTCACTGGAGCAAAAGAAGTGGAAGGTGCTTGGGACCTAGGAGGGACACTAAGAGCTATAGAGGTCACTTGATTCATGATCCTCACTTTTAGGCTGGTGTGTTTCTTCTTGTTGTAGAAATTGAGCTGAGAAACTTCTTCAATCATCTTCATGAGAAAAGGAGTATACCCAAGGCCACGCTTGGGAGTGAAGGAGTTTAAGTGGATTCCTACCAAATGAATTGAAATACATCAAACTTCTTTGAAGGATCACTCATTAGGCAGGAATGCTTCTAGTGTGATGAAGCACATTACTAGCATCTCCTTCCTTGGATGTAAGGGTCTTATGAACCAACTTGTTGAGATAGGCATAGAAGGGTAGTAATCCCTTGATGGTCCCGAGGTCATAATCCACTGCATGATTGTACATGTGATCAATCTGATGTGGCTCCAAAACATTGTCATCATAACTAGTATGAGTTGAGAACTCTAGAATGACAACAAACTGATTAAAGGTCAAAGAGTTCCACTCCCCTAAGTCATCTAGGAACTGTCTTCTACATGTTCCTTTGATGATACACTATGGCATAGAACTGATAGATAACCTCTTTACACCAGCCACACTTTATTGTCATGATTCTCTTCATCCCCATAGTCTCACAAGCAACAAGTACCTCATCAATCAAGGGATCATGCTGACTTGCTACACACTCTCAGTCAATCCATTGTATATTGATATTGCACTTTAACTTCTTCATTATCACGGCCTCATGGTAGTCTTGCTAAAAAAGAGTTCAAAATTGTGCATCAGTAGCATTGTGAGCACTATTCTTTAAATTTTCTTTTCTTAGCCTTTGCACCTTTGTGGTCTTGATATTCCAATTAATGTTATTCCCCATGTGTTGATCACTATGAGTAGGGAGATGCACCACCAAAGGGCCAATCAAATCACCTATTATTGCATCTTCTACCACTAGCTTATCTTCTTGAATCTCAAGAAAGACGCAAGAACTAGAACATAAATGGCTAGTCTAGTAGCTGGCACCTTCTACTTTTCTCACCTCCCTTCATTGCGGCAAGTTTTCTCCTCGAGCAACATGGGTGAATTGTGCCTCTTCTCCCTCTCCATTTCAATTGGAATCATCAGCATTGGACTCCAAATAGCCACTGTCAACATGTGGCCTATTGCTGATCATGCACATGGTTTGCTTTGTTCTAGCCATCAAGCTCTTTGAGGATCAAGTAGAGCGATACAAGACTTGACCCTTGAACTTCCCTTTGAGCATGAGAAACACTAAGTGAGAGCAATTATTATGATTAGATGACTAATGAAGAGAAATTGAGTGAAATGAAAATTGCAAGACCAAGGTTCTACAAATATAGAATACTCCCATAAGACAACAAAAAATCTGACGGATTGAAAATTTTGAAACCATCAGAAATTTCGATGAGACTTATCACAATATCCGATCTGAGTAGAACCCAAGTCAAACAATGCCAATTTTGAGTTTTTGGACCAATAGAATCAAAGAATATTCTAGGCAAGAATTCTAGGTCACTAAGTTAACATCTTCACTAAATAGATTTGAAAAAATAAGCACTATAAATATAGATCAAAATTGGGAATTAAGTTACAGCTAGAATACCTCGAGAGTTAAGAAACCGATTGGTGAAGATAAGAGTAATAGGTCACTAGAGGCACTGGCGAGGTCTTGAGGGAGATCGATAGCCCCGGAGTCAATGGTGGGAAGAAATCACCAAGATCACCAAAGAGGAGAGGTTTGAGGAGTGGGATGGCGGTAAGAAGTAAAAGTGAGGAGTGAAAGGGTAACTTTCAAGTATTTAGGGTTAAAAGGCAAGATGTAAATATCAGAAATTCCTATGGGAATGGTTGGAATTTTCGTTTTGTGGAAGAGGATAGGGAGATAAAGATGCCAAGGGCTTGTTATTTTTAACATGTTGGAAATTTTGATGTTAATTGTTAAAAATTTCAATAGGTGTAAAATACCAGGTCCTAGAGCTTGAAGAGAAATATTGCAATTTGAATAGGATGGAAATTCCGATGTAGGATCAGAAATTACGAGGAGTGTAAAGTTCTAGAAATATGAGATGATGTCAACATGGTATTTTGAACATGTTGGACATTCTGATATAGCTTTGGAATATCTGATATGTTGAAAATAACAGTTTTTTAGTAGGACAGAAAGGATGGATGCTACTCAATCTAAATGAGATAAATGTTGGTCCAACTTTTGGGAGACTATTTGCACTTGTGATTAGCCATCAATCAATCAAACAAAACAATAATCACAAGTATGATGTCTAGATCCGAAGATCAAAATAGAGCAAATTAACATGAGACAAGTTAATTTACTTCGTGAGGGGAATGTATGAATCTATAATTTTTGTGCAAGGACCAAGATTCATTTAGAATGATATCCCTAAACACCTAGATTTAATTTATCCACAAAGGTGTGACTAGTGCTTGTCTATTGATTGAACAACCATTTTGCCACAAAATGGTGAGTCCTATAGCTATCAAACAATGTATGTAATAAATCAAGCCACATTCCAAGAATCCAAGATAGTTAGCTCACTCCTCAATTCATAAAATCTACTCTCATCTAAAGGTTAGATGAAGATATCCGTCAATTGTTTGTCGGTGCTCACATGTTAGATATCTATATCACCCTTAGTGGAGTGATCTCTCATGTAATGATAGTACATATCAATATGTTTGATACAGGAATGTTGGACGAGGTTGTTGGCTATTTTGATGACACTCTCATTGTCACATAGGAGGGGCACTTCGCTCATATTTAGGTCATAATCTCTCAAGATTTGTTTCATCCAAAGCAATTGAGCACAACAAATCCCTACCAAAACATATTCTACTTCGACAATGAATAGAGTGATGGAGTTTCTTAGAGGACCAAGAAACAAGTGACCTACCTAAGAATTGAAAAGTACCTGAAGTGCTCTTCCTATTCACCTTGCAACCAGCATAATCTATATTAGCATAGCCAATGAGGTTAAACCATGCTCCCTTAGGATACCAAAGGCCATGATATGGAGTGTGAACTAAGTATCTAATAATTCTCTTCATGGCCACTAGGTGACACTCCTTGGGAATAGCTTGAAATTTTGCACACATGCACTTGCTAAGTATTATATCAAGCTTAGATACACAAAGGTAAATCAATAAGCTAATGATGGAATGGCATAGCTTTTGATCGACGTCTTTACCTATCTTGTTGAGATCTAGGTGCCTATTTGATGGCATAGGCATGTGAAAAAGCTTGAAGTTCTCCATCCCATATTTCTTGAGCATGTCCTTGAGGTACTTTGTTTAACAGATGAATGTTTCTTTCTTGAGTTGCTTGATTTGAAGGCTGAGGAAGAACTTTAATTCACCCATCATAGATATCTCAAAGTGCTTTGTCATCATCCTACTAAATTCCTCAATAAAGACTTAATGTCATCGACATATATTTGGCGAACAAAGATGTCCTTATCATGCCTTTTAGTAAAGAGAATAGAATCGACTTTTCCAATTTCAAATCCATTTTTAAGAAGGAAGTCACAAAGTTATTCATACCATGCTCTAGGGACTTGCTTGTTGAGCCCATTGAGCGCATTGTGAAGATTATACACATGGTTAGGATATTTTGGATCATCAAAGCCTGGTGGTTGCTCCACATATACCAACTCATTGATTGGACCATTGAGAAAAACACTCTTCACGTTCATTTGCTAGAGCTTAAAATCAAGGTTATATGTATAGGCTAATAAAATACGAATTGGCTCAAACCTAGCTACCAGCGCGAAAGTTTCATCAAAATCCAAACTTTCGATTTGGGTGAATCCTTGTGCCACTAACCATACTTTGTTTCTTGTAACCACACCATTCTCATCTTGTTTGTTGCAGAAGACCCATTTTGTCCCTATCACATTTTGCCATAGTCTCTAATGACCACACTTGGTTTCTTGTGATGTTATTTAGTTGTCCTTGCATGGCCATCACCCAATCCGGATCTTCAAGTGCTTCTTCTACCCTAAGTGGTTTAAGAGAAGACACAAACGAGTAATATTCATAAAAATTTATAATTCAGGATCTAGTGGATACTCCTCTATTTATATCGCCAAGGATATTATCGTTGGGGTGATCTCTTTACACATTTTGATTCCTTGGGTGTTCAAGATTGATTTTAGAACAGACCTCAACTTCATCCTCCATGTCTTGATCCAACCTTGTGTGAGTGAAGTCTTGTGCCCTGTCTTGAGATGGTGGATCGACTTGTGTTAATGATGAGGGCAAACTTTGTGGCACTTGAGGTTGAATGTCTTCCAAGGCCAATCTCTTGATGGCCTAACTAGGATCCTCTTTATAACCTATCACATGTGAATCAACTTGCTCTACTTTAGAGCTATTAGTCTCATCAAATGTAGCATCATACGCAATCTCAACAATACCGAAGGTCTTATTAAAAACTCAGTAGGCACATTCATTAGAACCATAACCAAGTAAGATTCTCTCATTTCCTTTGGGAGCAAATTTGAATGATCTAGCCTTCTTATTAAGAATGAAAGATCTATAACCAAAAACTTAAAAGTATGGGATGCTTGGCTTTTGATAAGAAGCTCAAAGGGAGTCATCTTAAGAAGGCAATGAAGATAAAGGCAGTTGATGGCGTGGCATACAATGTTGACGGCTTCAACTAAAAGCAATATGAAGTCTTGTACTCATCTATCTTCATTAAGATATTCCTCAACATATGTGTTCTTGAATTCTTCACCATTGTCACTTCGGATGTACTTGATCTTTACTTCAAACTCGTTTTGGTCTCTCTTTGCAAATTTCTTGAAAATAGCTATTGTCTCACTTTTGTCATGCAAAAAGAACACCCAAGTATACTGAGATTAGTCATCCCTAATAACAAGATCATATTTGTTACCTTTGATGCTTAGATAAGCAATCAGGTTGAAGAGTTCAATATGTAGAAGTTCAAGTGGTCTTGTTGTGGTTATGACATTCTTCATAGGATGACATGCCTCTCTGCTTGACATGCGCTACAAATCCTATCCTTCTCAAAATGAACATCACTTGTTAGTCCATGAATGTGATCACCCTTTAGAAAATTGTGAAGATTCCTCATTTCAAAATGGGCTAGCTTCCGATGCCAAAGCCATCCCATGTTGGACTTAGCCACTAAGCATGTCTCAAGTGAAGGTTTGTCTAACAAAAAATCAACAATATAAAGCTTTTTTTAACAACACCCTTGAAGCCTACGGAAGAATTATCTCTTCTAAAGGCCATCACATCTACATCAATAAAAAGACAATTGAACCCTATTGAGCACAATTTAGAAACATATAGAAGATTGTGATTCAAATATTTAACTAGAAGAACATTGAAAATGGAAAGATCATTTGAGATAGCAATTTTACCTAGATCAATTACCTTTCCCTTTTCATTATCTCCAAAGACTATTTTCTTGTGAAGCACCATTTGAGTCAAAAGATGAAAACATTGTCTTTTCTATAGTCATGTGATTTGTGCATCCACTATCAATCATCTAATTTCTTCCACCGAAGATATATTTCTATGAGAAATCTATTTCTAGCTTTAGGTACCCACACTTGGTTGGGTCTTCTAATGTTAATAACTAGTGTCTTAGGCACCCAAATAACTCTCTTGATAGAAATATTTTTGCTTCTTGGGCCAACATATTTAGCAACAACTTTACTACTAGTATTTTTCCTAAGAACATAAGATGCATCAAAAGAAAGTTGAGAAACATGATTATAAGGAATGATACTCTTTGACTTAACAAAATTGTTAATACCTTGGGTCTTCTTGAGCATCACACTTGTATCCACATTTTCTTTTGGTGGAGGGACATAGGCAAGTCCTTTATGGTTGAAGTTGTCTCTTTGATGACTAAAGTACTCCTTTAGTGCTTTACTACCCATATGGAACTTTAGAGGTCGTTGTAAAGGAGTCCCATAAGCTTCTTATTTTTGAGTGGTTAATGCTTTTAAAGACTTAGAGTTAGTAGCACAAATATCGATATCAACATCCTTACACCTTGAGCATTGATTGTTGCTTGAAACCATTTTAGAACAAGATACCTCACTAGAGAGAGAGGTGCTACCCTTGAGGGTTTTGAACTTTTTATCAAGAGTGAGGTAATCTTTGTCTAAGCTGTCCACTACCTCTTAAAGTTTTGAGGTCGCAACTTTTAGCATGGCATATAATTCTTTAGCTTGCTTATATAGCTGTGGTAAGGACTCATTTTCTCTCTCTCCTTAGCAAGCTCACCTTTGAGATTATGGTTTCTCTCCTTTGCATGGATGAGCAAGTCTTGTTGCCTCTCAAGAGTTTTATATTATTCATCAATGGTTCCAAGCAACTCACTCAAGTGTGGTAGAGATTCTTTGCTCAACCTATCAAGTAAGTAATCACCTACAACCCTATCAACTTACTCTTCATCATTACTAGTAAGATCAACATTTAGAAGTTTTAGAGAGGAAGCTATCTTAGGCTCCTTTGCCATTATACACATAGGAGCTTCATCATCACTTGGATATTCATTGAAGAGCCTAGGTGTAGAAGGTGAGGAAGGCTTGACGGCAAAGGTGGCCACACCCTCATCATCACTTTATTTTGACTTGGAGTAGTCGGACCCCCATTCTTCGCCGATGTGAGCTTAACTTTTAACTTCTTGCTCACCATGTTTGTGCTTTCCCTTTTTGTTGCTCTTCTTGTCATTGTTGGCATTCGGGCAATCAGTGATGAAATGCTTGAGCTCATTGCACTCATAGCACTTTCTTGAAGAGTGTCTTCCTCTTGGCTTGCCAGAGGACCGCTTGGAAGAGTTTCCCTTGAAGAAGCCGCTTCTCTTCATGTATCTTCCAAGTCTCTTAACAAAGAGGGCCATCTCTTTATCTTCGTGGTTCTTGGACTTGCGGCTTTCTTCTTCTTTACTTGCCTTCAATGCAAAGTCTTCCTTCTTGATACTTATGCCTTGGTTGAATTCTTGTTGAAGCATGTCGTGGGCAAGAATGCGTTCAAGCACATCATGAAGTATGAGTATGTTAAAGTTAGAGTGCTCATGTATCAGAGTCACTAAGGTGAGATTTCTTGGAGTGATGGCTCAAAGCATTTTCTTGACCACACCACCATCGATCATATCCTTTGACCTAAGTCCCTTGATCTCAATGATGATTTTGCTCAAGTGGTCATATAGGTCATGACCTGCTCGAATTGTCCCTTCAAGATCTCCATTCTTGACTCGTCGACGCTATCGGTGCCTTCACGAACATTCCAAAGAGTGTCCCAAATCAACTTGGCTCTTTTAATCCCATCCACATGGTTGAACTCTGTCCTGGTCAAGACACTAAGTATTGCATTAATGGCTTGGGCATTCTTGTGCTCATTCTCTTCATCATCATTGGTGGGATCATCGAGTTTCTGCAAAAAATAGCATTTTTTTGACCATTCTACAAATAGATGGGTTAATAGACTTCAAATGCATTTTCATCTTATGCTTTCAAGCGACATAGTTTGCACTATTAAAGTACGGAGCCTTACTACTATTGGTGTTTGCATAAAATGTAGATATGGCATTAGAATAATCAAAAGGTATTGTGGCTCCCTTAGAACCTCCTTTACCTATACCACCCTTCTCTTTCGAGATGATCTCTCCAAGTGGTTTAGCCTAATATGAAGAGTAGGCTCTGATACCAATTAAAAGTACCGTTTAAGACCTAGAGGGCGGTGAATAGGCGATTTAAAAACTTTATGGCAAAGCGGAAGCTAAAAGCTCTATTGGAACACTATCAGAATATCCAATCTACATGACGATAGTAGGGAGATCTAAACAGCAAGAGCGGCAAACAACTAGATCTAACATAATATTATATGCACAACATTAGCTAGTTAATTGTGGCAATAACAAGCTAAGCAAGACAATAAGTCACATTAATGATTGAAGAAATATCACCAAAGTTCGCATGTAGTCTTATTCCCAAAGTTCAAATCCTTGAGGGGATTCAACTCTTCAATGAAAAGCTCACAAAGAGCTAGGTTTTTGATAACCCTTTCCTCTTGAGATTACACAAATGCACTTCTCTTTCACTAGTGGTATTTCTTTCCTTATTAGGGCAAGATCATACTAGCACAAACATTCCTCGGCACAACACAATCAAATCGGTGGCTTGAGGATGACAACTAGCTATCTAGGAGTTATTAACCTTAAAAAGTAGTAAATACAATAAGAACTCCTTAGGGTTGAAAAGCTAGTGCTAAAAAATGAATCAAGAATGCACTAGGCACCAAATCTTCCAAAGCAAATCACTCACACAAGATTCAAATTGAATAGATCTAGAGTGAAAAGTTTGGATAAAAAGAGGACACAAAGTCAGAGAGAGTGAAGCTCAAACCCAAGAATGAAATGTTTGCAATGGAACCAGCAACTTGCCTTAGGGAGTGGGTAGGAGCTATTTATTGCACCTCACAAAATCTAGCTATTGGAGGCTGAAATTCCTCATATCGAATATTCCAATAGTAGTTATTATAATTTTTGGCTAGTCTAAGAATTAAACTCCAACTTAGCCAACAAATTACATATTGGACATTCCGATAATACCTGTCAGATATTCCGTTATTTTTCTTAATAGAAGCGTTGTAGCTCATATCGAAATATTCAAAGTCACATTGAAAATTTTGATATTTTACTCAACAGGGGCAATGGTATTCTTTTCAAAAATTCCAATAACACCTAACTAAAAATCTATTATTTTTTAAACAGAACCATCTTAGGTCATTTCAGAAATTCCAATGCAATGTTGTAAATTTTGATCGGTTGAAAGAATGCAGAACTACAACAAGTTTTGAAGAAACACTTTCTAAAAAGATTTTGTGCACCAAACTTTTAACCTTAGGTTTCAAAGTGGCATCCCTCTTTGTAGTTGTTGACTAGAAACTCATTCAATATCCACGCTGATGCATCACACACATGAAGGTTTGAGAAGTCTACTTAAAAATTCCTAAGGTTTAGGCATGCTAGTTAATTTGACTTGCAATTGACAAAGGAGATTAAAAAAATTAGACCAACAAGTCAATCGGCTAATAGGTTGATATGGACTCGAGCTATCGGATATCTAGCCGATAGTGTTATGAGTTATCTTGCTGATAGAGATTAATTAGAGGCCAATAAGCCAAAAGGCCGATACAGACTCAAGCCACCAGTTATCTAGCTAACTTTATTAGAGATAATATTGATAGATCGGACTAAATCAACACAGTATAATATTGTAGTTAATAAGGTTAGATACAATTAATAGCAGATTAAACGTGATATAAAAAGTATATAAGATAATCATTTGATATAGATGAAAGTGAAAACATAGTATAAAGATAATCCATCGGCTAGAATTCTAATAAAATGTTGACTAAAATCTATCGACTTATCAATATTTATCTTACTTAAAACAATATAATAGATTGGACATAACCAAAATAGTACAAGATTCATAATAACAAGATAAACGTAATAAGCCGATAAACTCTATGTCATCATGATAGATACACTAGATCAGACTAAGAGATTGAATCAATATATGCTTAGATATAAATGAATGTATCAAGATAACCAGCAAACGTATAAACTTAGCTAAGATATTGAACTGAACTAAGAAAGTCTTCACCAATCTGATATGTTTACCATATGACGAGACCTAGCTCTTACTGGAGATCAAACTTAACCAATGCAACCCAACCCTAAGAAAGACTCATCGAAAACTATATTACTTCTACTCCTAGATGTGGTGATGCGCCGAATTTGATTGTATTGATCTAATTGGTATATCTTTTTACAAGTCTTCTAGGTGTATATATTTATACCGTTGGGTTTATACAAGTCTGATACAAGTTTGCACCAAAATTTGGTAAGCCCCATGGATAGAATTAGAGAGCTGATTGGCTTATGAGAAATGTCCAATTGACACAAGAAAAGAGCTGATCAGACGTATCAGACGTATCAGGACCGAATCTGAGGAGTAGCCATGGAAGCCATAACAGGGTATTTTTATGTGTATACAAAATATATCTTGTAAGATAGACAAACTTAGTTTTGTTAACTTTTTAGAAATAGTTTTCTTTTATGTTTTAGAAAATAACATCCGGTGGTTGCTTATAACCTTGTCAGATTCTTGTAAGTTCAGGGTATAAATATATATCCCTTGGATGCTTGTAAATGATCTCACTTAGATCAATAAAATCTCATTGCATCACCACCCTAGTTTATTTAGTTTTTTACCTGTGGGTTCTAGCTCTCGACATGAGGCTACATAGGTTAAGTCCGATCTTCGGCGAAAGGGTGAGTCCCACACTATCTAGGTGTATCCATTCTGTCTAAGGTTGCATCTGTTAGATTTAATTTCTTAGTCTGGTTGAGTGTGCATCACATCACATTCGTATGGTTCTATCGGCTTATTAAGCTCTCTTTACTGCTATCGGTCTCTTGCAGCATCTGTTAGGTCTTACCTACTAGACCATTAGTAGTAGATCAAGCCATAGGTCGATAGGTACTTACGCGAAAGTTTCATCGAAGTGGCCAGCCGATGTCTTATCTACACATCGAGCATCATGCCACTCAGCCTACAAAAATACATCTTCAGAGATCCCCTCTCATCGGCTCAACTAGCCGATGGGTTCGCTCATTCCTTCCGACCACGCGTCCAATCTAATCTCTTATTTCTTCAGAGGATCGAGTCTTGTTCCCTGCTATTCGTCGCGTGTTATATTCGGAGCACCATCAAATTTGCAATCGATAGATCCTTTATATTATATCTTGCCAATCCACATATGCCTTCATTGACTTTCCAGCCGATGAACAAGCGCTGCAGTCTCCATCAGCAACCAGCCGATAGGAGGATTCTGCAAACTATTCATCGATCACTCTATTCCAGAGCACCATGGGCTTTGCAACCAATAGGTTCTTTATATTATTTTTCAAATATCCTTTTATGCCTTCATCGTTTTTCTAGCCAATGAACTAGTGTGATGCATTCATCGGCAATCAGTCGATAGAAGAATTTTACATACGTGTTTACTGACCATCCTATTCAGAGCGCTATCAGCTTTGCAGCCGATAGACCTTTTATCGTATTTCTTCATTATCTGTTTATGCCTTTATCAGCTTCCTAGCCAATGAAAGATTGCTATAGTCCCTATCGGCAAACACCCGATAGCGAGAGTCTATATACTTATCGACTATTCTATCCGAAGCGCCATCGGCTCTATAACTGATGTATCTTTCATTCCCTTCATTGACATCTGCCTATGACTTCATCGGCTTCCCAATGGATAGAAGAGTGCTTCAGTCCCTATCGATAACCAGCCGATAGCAGGAGCACATTGGATGCAATCGATGACTATCTCAACTCTATCGGTAACCAGCCGATAGTAAGAGTTCACATCGGCCTATCGTTCGACTGACCTATTCTTTTTATCTCCTTGCAAATCCACGGTCAAAATTGACTAGCACATTCGCATCTCCATCACCCGATGAAGGTATACCAAAGCCGAAGGACCTATACAAGAGCAAAGTATATCTCCTTGGCCTCGGCATGTTCACACGTCATCGGATCGGACCTCTATCGGTTCTGTTGGTCCACGCGCGCGACCATATTTTTGGCCTGCCCGGTAGGCAGTCAGGAGTTCCCCTAAACCTTCCAACAAAGCCAAAAGATTTACACATAAGATAAGCAGATCTTCTAGGTCTCAGCGTATTGCTAGGCCATCCCATCGAACCTCCCCTAGACGCCCGGTCCACGTGCGCACAAACAATAGGGTTATATACAACCATGCCAAAAGAGCATTTTATAAAAAGAAAACTATTTACAAGAGATATTTATAAATATAGAACCGATTCTTAACGGCTCTAAGCAATAGTTTCTTTTTTCTCCACTTATAAAAACTTGATTGAATCTGGCCTTTATTGGGCAGTTCTTATCATCTTCATTGGCTTTTCTCTTTTGACCAAATCTATTAACGGCTCTTTAAAATTTTGGTGCTAATAGCAGTACGATTTTTCCTATGACTTAAGAGTAGATTATATTTTATTATAGTTTTTTTACAAGCACTTCAACTCAAAACAGATTTTGGAAAATTTGGAAGGACTAACATTTGTACAACAAAATCTCAATAAGAAACATTACTACTTTTTAGTTAATTGTCATTAATCACTAAAATTAATTATGACTTGGATGCACTTTTAAAATAAAATTTATTTGAAGAAAAATAATATATGCAACAAGATTAACACAGTCCATATGACTAGCAAATATTGGATACTTAGTCATTCTGCTTCTGATTAGGATATCGCCTGTCTTGAACAGGTCTTGCCCGACGACCCAAAATCATGTAAACAGGGAAGCAATTGGGCCACTTTATGTGGGCCAGTAGACTGGCCTACTGCACTCTACACGTGGAACCATCAATTTGAGTAGTTTCCACCGTATAAATAATTAATGCATGTGTAGGTTTTAAAATAATGTAAAAAAAGGTGTCTTGTGCAGAAGATGCATGTTATCATACAATAATTTTTTTTTCGAGGGAAGTCATACAATAAAATTTCGAGATCGATCAAACTTGATTTGTTAGAGGTTACGAAATTCACAAATAGTAAAAACGAACAGTATACTGTATTGTATGCGAAGGTAGAAGTAGCAGAGTAGCTAAGTATCAATCCTTCGTATAGTCTATTCCAGTGTAACCGTGGTGATTATGCTTGGTACAATGGAAATGCTTATGGAATAAAGGGAGCAGATGCCATGTATTCATGTACCGATATACTCCTATATATATTGAGCAAGATTAATTACTAATGTGAATGAAGTTATCTAGTCTACTGGACCAGGCTTCCTCAATTTTCAGGAACATCGTCAGATCACAACTTTCCTGTTCTGAATGGGCTTATCTGAATGTGACAATCAGTACCTGCAGCGTATGAAGTTATTTTCTTTCTGAAAGCAATTAATCTGTGAATTATATATGGTCATTACGCGGGCCTTCAACTCCGAATATAATTAATCTTTTGATTTAGTGCAAGTTTGGCTACAATTTCCGCCAGATTGTACCAAAGAATCATCCTTGAGCTGAAACAGAACGCACATAAATTCTTCGATAATTTCCTTCCTGTGAAAGCCAGCTCGTCAGAGAAGTTGGGGATCAGCTAGAGGCTGCCTGTAGTTGCTTGACATATGCATAGGCATAGGCTGGATATGACGAATGGAAGCTCATGGAGCGCAGTTAATGAAATGTTAGTAAAGCTGACGGTGAAGAGAAAAAATCTCCATTGAAAACATGTTAAAAATTATTATTATACAAACAATTTGGCTGATTTTATTTATGACTATAATTATCACTAAAAATTGTTGGAAGATACTAATCCTCGGTCAGTTACCATACAAGGAGTGATTAAACAGGGATGGCTAGCTGCATTCTTATCTCCTTTTCTTTCCTCTGAATTTTCCTGCCTTTATATTTCCCAACCTCCTAATTTCCCCCTCTTTTTTTCCCATCAACCTTAAAGCTTCTTGTGCTTTCTTGACCCGTGCAGCGTTCAGAGTTGAAGTCACATTAGATCCCAGTAAAAAAACTTATCAGCTTTTTTTTCAAGCTATCTCAAGTGATCATGATCTATTTAGTTTATAGATCCATTTTTCTCTTTAGGAATCTTTTACAGTGTGAATCTTCTTGGTGGATTTTGAGTTGGATTTCACTTTGCTGTATTCTGTACACTAATATTCTCCATAAAGAACACTTCTATTGCATCTACCTGTCCTCTCTGGCATCAGTAGTGATCACAGCATCCTGGATTCCTAGTGGTGCATGCACATTTCCTCCTTTCTTTCGGCGTGAGCAACAGCAGCACATAGGTCAAGCATGCCCAGTGACGTTAAGATCAGAACAAAAAAAAATAACATAAGAAATTTCACCCAATTCTTACAACTTTACATATACAACTGATAAAATTAAGCATTACAGTAAGAAAGAATAGATAAATATCATAATTTTCTTGCATATCTTTTCATTACAAAAAAATTAAGAGAATAAATATATATTGTTCAAGTAGATAAAGTTTTATTTTCCAGAAAGAAATTAAAGTTTTTCTCTTTATAGAATAATTGTTTTGTCATCCATGGCCATTGCACCAGGGTACTGTTGCATCACAACTGCATTGTGTTTTGGAGATTCATATAGTACAACATTTGAGACTGTATGTGTCATGTGAGGGCACATGTATAACAGACGACATCGAGTCCACGACGTACGCAGAGCCACTGAAGGAGCAGCACGCGTGAGGGACGCGCACGGAGACGCGCACAGCAAGGCAACCACCAGTGGCTAAATTTGAAAGGATTAGTTTAGTTACCTATTTTTAATCTATAATTTTAGGAGCAATTGGTTAAGTTTGGAAGGTTACTTTAGTTCCCTATTTTTAGTACATAATTATAGGAGCAATTGGATAAGTTTGGAAGGTTAGTTTAGTTTCCTATATTTAGTTCATAATTCTAGAAGTAATAGGCTCTGATTAGGTTGAGTTCCTTGGCTATATATTCATGTAATTGAACACTAGAAGGGGTAAGTAAGAATTATTTTCCGAATATCTTCCTTCTCTTTCTCCAACCCTAACAGGAGTGCTAAGAGGTAAAATCTCGCCTCAACCACGGATCGTGACTACGAACTCCGTAGCCGTGGTCCAGCTACCCTAGGTCTCGGTGATCTTGACAACCTGGTATCACGATCCCAGTGATCCTCGTCCTTCCGTTCCACCTCTCCATCCCCATTGCCAGCCGCCGTGCCATCCTTTCCCGCGATCCCCTCCACCACGTTGTCCTATGCCACCGCCATGGGTGACCAAACTAACCTCAAGACCGCCGTGGAGACGCTAGCCGCCGCCGTCAACACGCTGCAAGCCACCGCGGAGGCCAATGCCAAAGCAATCCAAGCCTTGTCCGCTGGTCATTCCTCTTTCTCGAGCGGCAAGTAGGCCTCTGGCGAGCACCACAACGATCGGCCACCGAGGTTCCAAAAGATGGATTTCCCACGGTTCGACGGCAAGTCTGACCCGCTCATCTTTATAAATCTCTGCGAGTCATATTTTCATCAGCAGAGGATCATGGAGGAGGAGAAGGTGTGGATGGCATCGTACAATTTGGAGGAGGGCGTCCAAATGTGGTATATCCAGGTCCAGCAGGACGAGGGTACTCCTTCCTAGCGTCGCTTCACCGATCTGCTCAACCTGCGCTATGGGCCTCTGCTACGATCTGTGCCACTGTTCAAGTTGGCTGATACCGCACGAGCACGGTCGCCAAGTACCAGGACCGATTCCAAGCGCTCCTGGCACACGCTGGTCCTTTAGAGGAATCATAGATGGTGCAGCTCTTCACGGGGGGTCTCCTTCCGCCACTCAGCATCGACGTGCGCATCCAGAACCCCCAGTCACTGGCGGCCGCCGTGAGCCTGGCGCGACAGCTAGAATTGCGGGAGCAGTACACGTTGGCGCTGATTAAGCCTGCGACCCGCGGCCTGCTGCCTACCCTAGCCCCACGCCTTGTCCTGTCGGCTCCTCCGATTGACAAAGCCGCACCGCCCGCGGTCACGGTGGTGGGCCATTTGGTGAAGCGTCTGTCCCAGGCGGAACAGAAGGAGCGCCGTAGACTAGGCCTCTGCTATAACTGCAATGAAAAGTATACACGTGGACAAAACCACGTCTGCGGGAGGCTGTTCTACATCAGCGACGTAGAGATCGCCGACCTCGACGACGCCGCGGCAACCGAGGCACCGGACACTAAGGCACCGGTCTTCTCCTTGCACGCAGTCACCGGTGTGCCGATTTGCGACATAATGCAGATCAGCATGTCTCTGGGCGCCACCACTCTCGTCGTGCTCCTCGACACAGGGTCAACCCACAATTTCATCGCGGAGGCCACCGCTCTCCGTATTGGGCTACTCGTCCAACCCCGACCGCGCCTCACGGCAACCGTGGCCAACGGAGAAAGGGTTACCTGCCCCGGTGTTTTCCGGCAAGCTCCGATCTCCATCGACGACAATGAGTTCCACGTCGACCTCTTTGTCATGCCACTTGCAGGGTATGACCTGGTCCTAGGGACGTAGTGGATGGTCACCCTCGGACCGATCGTCTGGGATTCACTGCGCGCACCAAGTTGTTCTACCGACACGGCCGTGCAGTCTGCTGGATGGGCGTGGTGACGGCGTGTACGTGGGTCCCTTACGCTACAGCGGCCAGTGACTCTCTCCTCGATAAGCTGTTGGCTTCTTTCGGGGACGTCTTCATCGAGCCCAAGGGGCTGCCACCTAAGCATGCCCACGACCACAGTATTGTCCTCAAACCGGGCGTGCCACCGGTGGCAGTCCGGCCGTACAGGTATCTAGTGGCTTACAAGGATGAACTCCAGAGGCAGTGCGCCGCCATAATTAGGCAAGGCATTGTCTGCTGTAGCGACTCGGCGTTTTCTACGCCAGTCATCCTCGTTAAGAAAGTAGATGGCTCGTGGCAGTTCTGCGTCGACTACCATGCCCTGAACGCGCTCACCGTCAAGGATGCGTTCCCCATCCTCGTCATCGACGAACTTCTCGATGAGCTCCACGGCACGCAGTTCTTCACCAAGCTGGACTTACAGTCAGGGTACCATCAGGTGCGGATGCAGCCGGAAAATGTCCACAAGACGGCATTCCGTACCCACGATGGCCTCCATGAGTTCTTAGTAATGCTGTTCGGGTGTACAACGCCCCGGCGACATTCCAAGCCCTCATGAACGATGTCCTCCGGTCGTTCCTTCGTCGCTTTGCCCTTGTCTTCTTTGACAATATTTTGCTCTATAGGACGACATGGGCGGATCACCTTCGCCACCTTCGCGTCATCCTAACCGAGCTCCGGTAGCACCAGCTCTTCGTCAAGCGCGCCAAGTGTGCCTTCGGTGTTGCTTCCGTCGCGTACCTCAGTCACGTCATTTCAGCAACGGGCGTTGCCATGGACCCGACCAAGGTGCAGGCCGTCCATGACTGGCCGATTCCTCTGTCGGCGCGGGCAGTGCGTGGTTTCCTCGTTTTGGTAGGATAATACCGTAAATTCATCCACAACTACGGTACCATCACCGCGCCGCTGATGGCTCTCCTCAAGAAGGATGGCTTTTCCTAGAACGAGGCAGCGGCTGCGGCGTTCGATGCGCTCAAGGCTGCGGTCACCTCAGCCCCGATCCTTGCCATGCCAGACTTCACCAAGATGTTCGTCGTCGAATGCGATGCCTCATCCCACGGGTTCAGCACGGTGCTCGTCTAGGATGGCCATCCGATTGCCTTCTTCAGCCGGCCAGTCGCGCCTCGGCATCGCGTCCTCGCTGCTTATGAGCGGGAGCTCATCAGACTCGTCCATGCCATTTGGCACTAGCGTCCGTATCTGTGGGACCGCCAATTCCTCATCAAGACGGATCATTACAGCCTCAAATACTTGTTGGATCAGCGGCTCGCGTCAATTCCCCAACACCATTGGGTGGGGAAGCTTTTGGGCTTTGATTTCTCCGTCGAATACAAGGCTAGAAAGGCGAACACGGTGGCGAATGCCCTCTCGCGGCATGACAAGGTGTACGATGGGGCCATCTTGGTCCTCTCGACTCCTCGCTTTGACTTTGTCACGTGTCTCCACCAAGCGCAGCTCTCCGACCCAACTCTCGTCGCACTCTAGGACAAAGTACGCGTGGGATCCAGAGGAGCACCGTGGGTGATCATCGACGACATGGTGCAGTTCAGCGGGCACCTCTACATTCCTCTAGCGTCCTCCCTCGTGCAGAAAATCATGGTAGCCATCCACGAGGATGGGCACGAAGGGGTCCATCGCACGTTGCACTGGCTGCGGCGTGATTTCAACTTCCCTAACATGAAACAGCTCGTGCAGGATTTTGTGCGCGCGTGCGCCACTTGTCAGCGTTACAAGTCAGATCATTTACACCCGGTTGGGCTCGTACTCCCATTGCTCGTGCCGCATGGTGTCTGGACAGACATCACCCTTGATTTCGTCGAAGCACTGCCACATGTTCAGGGCAAGTCAGTCATATTGATGGTGATCGATAGGTTCAGCAAGTACTGCCACTTCATCCCCTTGGCGCATCCGTACTCCGCCGAGATAGTCGCTCAAGCATTCTTCGCCAACATCATCTGTTTACACGGTGTACAGCAATCCCTGGTGTTTGGCCGTGATCCGGTCTTCACCTCAAAGTTCTAGCGCGAGCTCATGCGCTTGGTTGGCACCAAGTTACACATGACCACTGCTTTCCACCCCCAGTCAGATGGGCAATCGGATGCCGCCAACCACGTCATCATCATGTACCTACGCTGCCTCACAGGAGACCGACTGCGACAATGGCTGCGGTGGCTACCATGGGCGGAGTTCATCTTCACCACCGCCTACTAGACTTCATTACGGGACACACCATTCCGCGTCGTCTACGGGCGCGATCCGCCATCCATCCTGTCGTATGAACCGGGGGACACGAGAGTGGCCGCCGTTGCCAAGAGAATGGAAGAACGCAAAGAGTTCCTCGCCGACATCCGCTACGGGCTGGAGCAGGCGTAGGCAGTCCAGAAGCTTCACTATGACAAAGCTCATCGCCATGTCTCGTATCAGGTGGGCGACTGGGCGCTCCTCTATCTCCGGCAGCGTGCGGCATCATCCCTGCCCCAGGCAGTCACCGGCAAGCTTAAGCCATGATTCTACGGGCCCTACCGCATCATCGAGTTGATCAACGACGTCACCGTTCATCTCGCTCAGCCTTCCCGGGCTCGACTTCATGACGTGTTCCACGTCGGCCTCTTCAAGAAGTTCCAGGGGCTGCCCCCGGATGCTCTGCCACCTCTACCTCCTATTCATTATGGAGCCATTGCTCCAGAGCCAGATTGTGCAGTGCGGACACGCTTGGCTCGCGGAGTGAGCCAGGTCCTGATCCAGTGGAAAGTAGAGTCCGCGGCGTCGGCGACATGTTGAGACATCGAGCCGTTCTGTGCCAAGTACCTTGCGTTCCAGCTCGAGGATGAGCTGCTCCTTGACGGGGGTAGAGATGTTATGTGGAGGCACATGTACAATAGACGACATCGAGCCCGCGACGTGCGTAGAGCCGCTGAAGGAGCAGCACGCGTGAGAAACGCGCACGGAGTCGTGCACAGCAAGGCAATAACCAGTGGCTAAATTTGAAAGGATTAGTTTAGTTTCCTATTTTTAGTATATAATTAGTAATTGGCTAAGTTTGGAAGGTTACTTTAGTTTCCTATTTTTAGTCCATAATTATAGGAGCAATTGGCTAAGTTTGAAAGATTAGTTTAGTTTCCTATATTTAGTCTATAATTCTAGGAGCAATCGGCTCTAATTAGGTTGAGTCCCTTGGCTATATAATTGATATTTAACTCAGTCAAACAGTTTAGATTCAGCTAGATATTGTGAATTAGTAGCAACTAATTGAGAAAATAAACTAATAGCCAGAGGATAGAAAATCTATCTTTCTTAGTTCTCACTAACTAGTTAGTCATATGCTTAATCTTTAGTTCCACAAGATAATGCCTCTACATTGGATCCTTCCTGTTACAAGCTCATTGCCTTCAACTAGTAGGTGGGTGTATCTGTCTTGCAATTAAAAAGAGAGATCTGGAAAGAAAAGATAGGCTACTATTACAAATGGAATAAGGAATATGGATTTACATCAGTCGATAAAATATAACAAAAGCCATATATATATATATATATATATATATATATATATATATATATATATATATATTCCATTTCCTAGTCCTCAGATCAGCCACCCTTTAAAACTACGCAAGCATATCGGTATGCACCTGCACTCCCTAGCTAGCTAGATTTTTTTTATTTTTGACATTTTTAAAAACTTATTCTATAAACCTTTTAAGAAACTTATTCAAGAATTGACCATTTTCTCAGCGTCAGTGTAATTGGCACTGAGGTTCAACATCTTAATGTCTAGGTTGATGACGAACACTAGTACTCCTTTGCCACTTGGTTGACAACGAGCTAGTAGTCGCCCTTCATCAGTAGAGGTCAGACCTTGAGGTCCGTGGTTGCCCGGAGACCCATGAGCAAGCCTTCTTACTATGCCATGTTGTTAGTGGCACAGAAGTGTAGTTGCACAACATACCGGAGCATGTCGCCAGTTAGAGAAATTAGGATGACCCATACCCTAGTGCCTTTAAGCAAAAGAGAGTTGTCGAAGTGCAAGACCTAGAGTATGGTCCACTTCTCGTGCTATCTATGCTCAGGGTTAGCAGACAACCGTTCCTTCTCGACCTCGGGGACCAAGGTTCATTGTACCATGAAGTTAGCCAAAACATGGCTTTTGATGATTTGGCGACTCACGAAATGGAGGTCAAACTAAACAAACTCAATCGCCCACTTGACAACACATCCAATGCCTTTCCTGTTATGTAGTATCTGGCACACCATCGAGACGTTATGAGCTTGAAAGTAGTGTCACGGCTTTCATGACGTGATGAGAACCACATAGAACATCTTCTAGCCTACGGGTAACAGGTCTTGGTACCCCACAAGATCTCACTAATGAATTACACAAGACATTGCTCCTTGCGGCCCCACGGGGTCCTAGTCTCATTTGGTTGTCTAGGGTATGCTAGGAGCTTAGACCCGGCTGCCTACTTAGGGCCCGTAGGGAGCTCAAACCTAGCCATCTGTTCGGAACCTCACATGTCATAATGTTCATGCACTTGGCCCTAGGTTCTTGCATGGGGACCATCCCCATGCTCGAGGTTTGCAAGGAGCTCGAACCCAACATCTCGCGCAACCGCAAGAATGTCGTGTTACACTACCAATGTAGCACTCACCACTTATGGAGTGGCTAAGACATACAACAAAAATGGTTTGTCATGCCTTGGGGTGACTAGGAGGTGTGACATGGTGAGATACTCCTTGAGGCCGTCCAATGCCCACTCGAAACAACCAGCTTCTTTAGTAGCTTGAAGAGTGAGATCCCCTGTTCTTCGAGCTTTAAAATGAAATGCGTTAATGCCACCATGCAGTTCGTGCGGCATCGCATGTCCTTGAGGCACACAAGGGGGCACATCTACTCGATGGCTCGAATCTTCTTAGGGTTGGCCTCGATCCCTCGATTGGAAATAAGGAAACTAAGAAGCTTGCCCATAGATACCCCAAACAAGCACTTCTCCCGGCTGAGTTTCATGTAGGTGGTGCCTAGGTTGTCAAATGTCTTTACCAAATCTTCAAGTAGCATGGCTTGGTGGTGACACTTCACAACCAGGTCATCGACGTAGGGCTCCATGTTGCGACTTAGCAATGTTGTATGCTTGTTCGCACAGGAACTACGTGCGAGCACACCGACGCCTGGGAGGTCTGCTTAGCTCCAGTGCAGGCTGGTCGGCTTCTCTCCGTGGCTTGAGGTATATGCACCGGGGGCCGTGGGTTTCAGTCGGCTTCGGCGTGACAATACGGGTGCGGACGTGCCAGTCAATTTGACCCTGCAACTGACAAGAAAGTTAGGCAAATGGGTTAGTCAGACGATGAGCCAATACGAGCCCTCGCTATCGGCTGACTATTGATAGGATCGAGTTAGTCATCGGTCACGTCCGAATGGCTCCTACTATCGGCTGATAGCTGATAGGAATCAGGACGCTCTTCCATCGGCTTGGGAGCCGATATAGGCGGATGTCGATGAAGGATATGATGGCTCCGGGTGTAGCGAACACGAGACCCTAATCCATCAGCAGCAGAGCCAATAGAGGCACAGGATTGTACATAGAGAATAACAAGGTGCGCGGGATCCTTTCTAGTGGTCGATAGAAACTGTCGCGGTCATTCATTGGCTAGAAAGCCGATGAAAGCATATGCGACCTGGAAAGGAATCGTATAAAAGAGACCGGCTACAAAGCCGATGCCTCTTCGAATATGGCAGCATGAGACCCGTCGTCCGCCATGACGATGCCGCTAGCACCAACTCTCGAAGATTGGATCTAACCGAGACAGTACAAGACTGAGGCCAACGGCAATGGTACGGTGGATGGCGGATCGGTTGTGTTGAAGGAAGGGCCAAGCGAACCCATCAGCTAGCTGAGCTAATGAGAGGACGTCTCTCTGAAGATAGGCGCACATCGGCAACCGATGCGCTTGGTGTGGCGCTCAAAGAAAGTCTCTGAAGACTCAGTGCATATCGACCGAGGAGCTGATGCACTGGGTGTGACGCTCAACGTATAGATAACTCATCGGCTAACACTCCAATGAAACAACCGTACAAAGACTTATAGGCCTAAAGCTCAATCTACTGTTGGTAGCCTCATAGGTCGAACCTAACTAATGCAGCACGATACCGACGATGGTGGAGAGAGCTTAATAGACCGATAGACCCTACACGGATGTGATGCTATACATCTAATCGGCCAAAGAGGTTGAACCTAACCGATGCAGCCTTAGACAGAGCGAGACATATCGAGATAGTGGCGGGACTTACACCTTTGCTGGAGATCGAACTTAACCGATGCAGCCCTGCGTCGAGAGCCAGACCCTACCGGTAAAAACCTAGATAGACTAGGGTGGAAATGCGCCGAGGTTGTATTGATTGAAGGATTGATGATCTCTTACATGTTTTCAGGAGTCTATATTTATACCCTCGGTTTATAAAGTCTGATGTGTTTAGAATAACCATCGGACGTTATTTCCTAATAAAGATAAAGGAAAATATATCTAAGGAAATTAACCAAACTAACTAAATCTTCATATCATATAAGATACGATAGAATACCAAACTCGATCTCATTTGGATAACCTTCTAATCTTGGATCGAATCTTTCCCTGTTTCGTTCGATCGGCTTCCTCCCTATGTCAACCGGACTCTTATTTAGTTAAGCCAATCGTTTTTCCAGTCTCTTATCAATTTTGGCATTAACAACGCTGGTATGGAGTAGTGTTCTTTAACCCAAAAGGCATACATATATAACAATAAGTCCCCACTACATAATAAAAGATGTTTATTCTTCATCCTTCATTGCCATGCGACTCTAATGATATCCTGAGTATACATCTAAAAACACAAATGATCATACCTCGTAGTGGAGTTGACAATCAGATCTATATGTGGCAAAGGAAATGGATCTTTGGGGCATGTCTTGTTGATTTTGGTGTAATCAATGCAAATCCTCAACTTGCTATTGGACTTAGGGATGATGGAGGGATTGGCCAACCACTTGGGGTGGATGACCTTGTGGATGAAGCTGAGAAAGCAATTAGTCCACCTCCTTACGGATGAAGGCTTAGCATTTTGGCAGTTGTCGTTGCACCTTTTGTTTGATAGGGCGTGTGTCTAGGCACACAATTAGGTATTGCTCAATCATCTCCCTAAGAACCTCGGGTATGTCTAACAATTGCCAAGCAAAGACGTCAACATTGGCTCAGAGGAATGAGACGAGTGTGCCTCCCTTTTTGGGGTCCAAGTCACCACCAATCATGATAGCCTAGGATGGGTCATTGCCAAGGGTGACCGCCTTGATAGGGAGTGAGTCGCTGTTGGTCAGGCGTGGCTTGGAGGAGGAAGGGCCTGAGAACTCAAGGCACTATCCCTCCTTCGGTGCCAGCTCGGCTAGGTCTGAGTCGCACTACTTGGCACAAGTAGGGTACCCTAGATGTTGCCCAATAATGTGATCAGGCCTATGGGCCCTAGTATCTTTATGGCCAAGTATGCTTAGTGTGTCACTACCATAAATTGGACAATAGTGGGCTGCCCAAACGTGGTGTTGTAGGGAAGCTTGTAGGAGGCGACATCGAAGATGATTCCCTCTGTTTGAAATTGTCCTGTCTCCAGAAAGTAATAGGGAGCCAGGTGTACCCGAGGGGCTAGACATTCCCTAGGGCGATCCTATTGTTCGGGAAGGAGGCCCTGAGCTTCTTGACCCATTATTGTGCTTGTTAAAGACCTTGGGGGATATAAGGTTCAAACTGGTGCCCTTTTCAATGAGGACGTTACCCACCTTGATGTTATAGATGGTTGGCATGATGATGAGCACAAGCCACCTAGCCCCTGAGTTGTTGTTGAGGTGGTCTTCCTGGCTAAAGGTGATTGGTGTATCCAACCACTTGAGCAGTTGTGTTGCCTCCATGCTCGGGGTAGCCCCAAGCAACTCGCACTGTAACACCTTGAAGTTTTGGTGTGATGGGCAAGTGAAGGTGCTACCCTCAAGGGTGGCGACCATGTGGTCAGGCTCCTGAAACCTAAGGTCTAGATTATTGTCGCTATCACTGTCCTCACGGTAGGAGCTTACTGCAGTCGTCGATGAGATTCTCAACCACTTGGCATTCGGTGATGTCATGACAATCAGTCTTGTGGATCTCGCATCACTTGCTAGCCTTGTGGTTGATGGGTGCGGTCTTATTTTTCTTGCCACCAGTGTTGTCATGTGGCAGCTTGTGCCCCGTGTTGCCCACTACTAGGACGATGTCCTCAAAGCACCACTCTTTTCTTCTCTCGCCTTTCAGTGGAGCAGGATGTATTGGCCCCACCAACGGGGGCCTTATCTGAAGGTGGCCCAGGCAACGCTTGAGCCTCGGCCATCTTGGCACCCTTGTAGGCAAAGGCGAATAACTCAGCGCTAGTCTCCACCTGGTGTGTACCTAGTTTCTCATGCATGTGCTTGTCGCACACTTTATGCTTGAACACATGGATAATCGCATGGGTTGGGATCTACAAAATCATGTTGGCTAAAGCATTGTATGTACTGCCTCACCGTCTCACTCCCACATTGCTGAACAGTCTGGAGGTCAGATTCCAAACCAAGGCTCATGAGAGTGCGCCAAAAATTGACCACAAACTAATGGCACAACTCTTTGCCCAAGGAGATGGAGCTTGAGAGAAGGTTTATCAATTAAGAGCAGGCTGAAGATTTCAAAGCCAAATTGAAATAATTATCCATTACTTTCTTAGACATGCCTTCTACTAGAATAGCTATAGAGCAAATCTAAAGGAACTGAATGGGGTTGATAGACCTGTCATACTTCTCAATGATGCTAGGACGGAACTTAATAGGCTATCGCATTTGACGAAGCTAGATCGTCGTGGTCAGGAGCTCATGTCTCTTTTCTTACTTGCCGCAGAGATGGTTCCCCCGTATTCTGGGGGCTTTGCACTAGCAGCCCACACATCTCCAACCAATTCACGGAGTGGATGAGGTGGCGTCTCCTCTGGTCCAGATCTCTATTTCCTATATTTCCTATATCACCGACATATTCCTACTCAGATTTTGCCACCTAGCAAGTACGAATCTTAGATCACTTATATCTTCTAAACCATATTAGGGAGAAAAAAAGATTAACAAGGCATCGCTAACCTCGCACGCGTGCGCAGGAAAGGGGCGCGGCGGCAGCGACACGCGCAGATCGATCACGGCTAGCATGTCAAATTAATTTCTTGAATGATTCAATGAACAACCAAGTCACTGAACATCATCAATCAGTTCAACCGGTGAGACTATTTAATTTGTTTATGCTTATGATGTCTTGGCATAAGAAATATATATTTTTCTGAACTCCACGTGGTTATACTTCATGAACACAAAACGATTTAACCTAAGATTTAGTCTGGCATCGATATGAGCCTTTGCACGCCGCGATCGATCTGAAGACGCGCTAGCTGCATCGACTCCGCGGGTTTTTGCTTGTGCGTGCGTCGCCGCTGCCCCTATCTCTTTTGCCCATCGGCGCCGCCGTCGCCCGTTTCTTGCGCGATCTGGAAGCGCAAGGTTAGCGATGCGTCCTTATGGTTTTCTCTCCCGATACGGTTTAGAACGTATAGGTTTATAATATTCGTACTTGCTAGGTGGAAAAATGTAAATAGGTACACCATATATATTTTGTGACATATGGTGCCATACATTTTTTTCTAGCTTTGATAATTTTTTGACTCTGCCCCCGAGGCTAACTACCTACAATATATACATGCACAGTGATATTTATATTCATGCATCTTTCTCATAATAAAAAAAGAATCAACATATCCTTTAACGTACTCCTCTATATATATATATTCGCCTGTTTAGAAGGTATAGGTTTTTAATATTCGTACTAGCTGTGAAAAAATCTAAATAGGCATACCACGTATATATTTTGTGACATAGTGTGACAGATTTTTTTCTAGGCTTTGATAATTTTTGGCTCCGCACCCGAGGCTAACTACGTACAATATATACATGCACAGTAGTGTTTGTATACATGTATCTTTCTCATAATAAAAAATCCTTTAACATACTCCTCTCTATGGATTGTGGAATAGAAAACGGAGGATGCTTTCACCCCGACATCATCACCCTCCATTCTTCTCCAATTCTCTCCCCCCTCTCTTCTATTTGCATGGGCCATTCATGCATGCTACTACCACCACACCCTCTCTCCTCTAGCTGTTCATGTACATGCATGTTCTAAATATTTTTGGCCTAAATTATATATCCGATCTATAATCGGATTACACAGTTGTATTTGTTATAATTAAATATTTTAAATAAGATTTTATATGATTATATTTCTATTATAATAATAATAATTTTTTGTTGCGATAGATTCTTTTACTGTTGCACATGGTATTATTTCTATATTTCACTATGTCATTTGTAAATGTTGCATGCAGTATTATTTTAATGTTTTAATGACTTGATGTTTCAATAAAATATATTGTATGTTTGTCGGCGATCGGACGCTGATAGCGGAGATGTGGAGGAACCCTCTTGATGAGTTTGATGGGAGGAACAAAATGCACAAGAGTTATATAAGTTCAGACCAGCTAGAAGTGTAATACTCTATTCCTATTGGATTCTTGCTTAGTTCCTTGGTGGAAAAAAGATTTACAAAGTATTTAGACTCATTATGGTTTCTCTTCCTTTCTTTTTCTCTTCTAAATTTTCTAGGAACTATAAGCTATGGGTTGGGTTTTAATCTCTAGAGTGGCATAACATGGCAAATAGTGGTTGAAGTGACATTCAACACATGGGATTGCCGTCTTACCCCCACATCACACGATGTGGGACTGATATCTATCTTATCACGCTTCATCTTATGCCATGCAGTGTGGGTAGAATTCCATCCTGTCACCCTTAAATAGCAAAGCAACGAGTCTAGAGCCATAACAACTTGTGCTATTTAACCTTTATTAGGAAGACATAGCCATTGTCACGCTTGGCCACCTTAGGGACAACTAGCTCGGGGAGCCCCCAAGCTGAGCTACAGTAGCCAGCAGCTGCCTAACATAGAGATGGTCTCATGTGTCCCTTCGAGAGGAGGCACGTGGTGTTGTTCCAATGGCCCACTTCGTTTTCAACTGGAGTGTATAATGTGGCACCCACTTAACACTAGGATTGTTGCATGTGATGACCCTATTTTTCAAATCACCAACAATGTGTCATATGGATTTTTATTTATGTTTGGCTCACTGGACCTTAATGTTCATGTAGTGGTTGTCCGTATTGTAGCCAGTATCTTATATAACTATATATAATTGATCCCCACTTACTGGAACAAATACCAATTTCCTGCACTCTTATGCAGCCACGTCATTGTTTTATTTTTAACCTTTGGATGTGCTTTGAAAGGTCCAGAGTTGCTTGCAAACAACACACGCAAATGAGGCCTGACTGGCCCAGCTAAACTTTCTGCTCCACTTTTTTGCGCACCTTGGCCTATCCACGCTCTCCACGCCTCCAGTCCCATGTGTGGCGTTTCCTACCCACCCTCGCCGCGCCCGCGCGGCTCAGTTTGAAACCGCACGATTGCATCATGCTCGTCAGAGCGTGGCGGAGTTGGTTCGCCTCCCCTGCGTGTTACAGCCACAGTCTCGCTCTCGCCGACCAGTCACGACTCACCGACTCCTTAAATTCCCCTAACCGATGGCAACTACATTGCATATGGCTGCTATAATGAGCACACTGAACATCATTAGAAACCTGTTATGCTCCCAATGAGGCAATGACTGAATAAGATGTTATTTCTCCACTCATCCGATTCTTTCCCACCCTTAGTCTGATCTGTTTGTGTTTCATTACTGTTTTGTTTCCTTCTGGACTTCAAATTGTTTGCAGGATTGAATCAAAGCCATATGATTATGTATTCTATGAGGCAAATATCTTTGCCTCACGGTGTTGCAGAATTTTCACCTGACGAAATTTCATTACATTAGATGAATCTTTCACTTGATTACATGTCCTACTATGCTTTATTATTTTATCAATTGCCCAATATTTAGATGATTTGTGATTGTTTCTATACGAATTTGAATCACAAATGTTCTTATAAATTGTTCATCTGCTGAACACTATATTCCTTCTCAGCAATAGACAGGATAAGGGTGAGCAGAGCTCTCCTTGCGTGCTTTCAGATATGTAGAAGCTTATGTTTATTCTTTTCATTAGTCCTTCCATATTGTAAGACAAATGTAGGTTTTGATCATTTCAAGATTGCTTGCACGCATGCTGTACTAACTACTAATATAATCCTATCACCTTTGTCATCTAATTTTCCAATTTCAATTATGATGTTGCCAATATGGTCTGTTGCTCTGTAAAATTGGCATAACAGTACTGTGAATGTTTTACACAGTTGTTGGTTATTGCCCATAACAACTGGGACATCAATTACTGCAATTTCATATACATGGTGAAGCCCTGTTCATATAACCTTAGTAAGGGCAATTTACTGTCATGCAACCTAATTTATAGAATAATTTTCATCATATCATTTTCTACAATTTTTTGCAGCAACACGTGGGGTCTCATCAGTTTTTTCCAGTGTTCTATCTCTGTGAGAAATTTACGAAGTGACTGGAAACATTTTTTTATAAGTGATGAAATAGTGCTCGATTTTTTAATATATAATTTTTATTAAAATGTAATCATGTGATATCTTGTTATAAAGATTTACTTGTGATGAATAGACTGATACAATCGAATCATCGGTCAGATAATTAATTTAGGAGAAAAAATCGTGTAAAGTTTGATAGAGAAGCTAATAGTACGGAGGAGAGAGTTTGGTATGAGAAAATGCAAGCAGTTCTATGATATACTGCACTGACATGAGTCATTAACATATGAGCTATTAGTGATAGATTCCACGTATCAATCTCAAAATTAGAGAGCACTACATGAGGATTTATTTCCATGAGAAAATTTGTATACAGGAGCTTGTGGTCCCGCAGTAGCCGACTAGCAGCGTCCGCGAGAGTCTCATGTGCAGCAACAACAGGGAGCATTTTTTTTTGTGCCGATAATCGGACGTCCGACCAATAGTATCCTCGAAAAGAAAACGCATCGTCGTCCATACATACACGTAAGCTAAAATATGTCACATTGCTACTTGTTTACATGCATTACAGAAAAGTACAGACCGATTTAGAGATCGACTTGATCCTGATATATATATATACATTTATCTGATCATTCTATTATAATAACTAACTTCGTTCCAGAACTCGTGGAGATCGATCAATCTCTTTTAGCCTAGCTAGTACGGCCGACGTACCAATGCCTAATTCGTACATAGGTGTAGTTATCATGCATGGGTATGTGCTTGTAGCTAGTTAATTAGATGAGAGTTTAATTAGGTGTCAGTCTATCTTCCATGCCTGACCGCCATGCTGGCTGAACTTCTTGAGCCTGCCGTAGAGCATGACGGCTATGAGAGTGAGCTTCCCTTCTTTGCTCCACTTCCCTGAGAAGCCAACCCACAGGTCTCTGCAGCTGCCGTCGGGCCTTACCTGCCTCGCGCAGCTGTACCCCGTGCTGAACCCCACATTGCCATACGCACTGCATGCACGTTGTGTAACATACAAGTGAATTACACGATGGTTCAGTTATATTATTGTACATTTTTGTGCTTTCCAAAAGGTTAGAGAACCATGCATATATACCTGATAACCTCGACGACGATGTTGAGGACGCTGTAGTTGATGGGGTCATCGGCGATCTGCTGCCGCTCCGTGATGCAGATCACGACGATGAAGATGGCTAGGCACGAGAGCGGCGACATGAGCAACTTGTGCCGTATGCTGCTGCTGCTGCCCTCCTGGGCGGACCGTGCTCCCGCTTGCTGGTGTTCGTCTTGGACAGGTAGAAAAGTGGTGTAAGGTGGTAGGTACCTGCAGAAAGCATGAGAATATAAGCAAAGAATTCAGTAATATAGTGTAGCAATATGTTCATTTTCAGGCATGCAAGATTATTATTCCAGAGTATAATTCAAGTCTACCATATACTACCTCCATATTTAAATATATACTAATGTTGACTTTATTCTGTGTTTGGTGTACTAACAAATTATAATATAATAATAATATCTAATAAAATTATAATATTATAAAAATACTTATAAAGAAAAATCTATCAATATGATAGCCAGTAACTATTGAAGTTTGAAAAGTTTAATCAAATGAAGATAACATTGTCGTATACGTAAGTACAAAGGGAGTGTATGTGCTTGATTTATAGTACCATTCTCTATTTCTGTCTATTTCCTTTCCCCACCCAATGTACATAACCTTTATCTAGGTTTCAGACATCAATCCACTTGTTAATTTTCAGTCACAACTTAGTGGAAATTAAACTACATTTAATTAGATTTTGTTGCAGAGTATAGCTTGGAGAATTTCCACGCGGATTATCGTCGCGAAAGTGCCAAACCAAGGGCGCCAACAAACTGAAAGCATTAACTAGCCTTTGTGGCTCAACTATCCCTGTCTAGCAGTATCAATCAATCTTTCCTATCATTCAGCTGATTTGCATTTGTGGCCACATATATTCATTTGGTAGTAAGCTGCTTTTGATAGTGATCCATGACGGCCTCGTTCGGTTAGATTAAGCCCGTAAAAAGACAGCCACGAGTCCACTTGTGTAAAATCATTAGCCATATGTGGAATGAATAATTGATAAAAAGATGATTGTTTAGATAAATATGGATCTAAGTTAAAAAGAACATGTTTTCGGGATATATTTTCTTAGTCTTTGATAGATAGTAGAAGCTAAGAAATAATCATGATGAGTGAGGAGGGACCAAGACTAAATAGGGTTTTAGAGGTTAGATGGGAAATATTACTAAATGTTCATAATCCAGCTTGGTCATATGAAGATAAAAAATATGGAACATAAATGTTAATTGGGACCGTGATGTTTGGACATGATGAGTTAAACTGGTGATTTAGTTTGTGATAAATAGGAGCTTATGAGTTTATATGGGTTAATTAAACCATGTTGGACAAAGTTAGTAGGCTCTCTCTATCTCTTTTTTATAAAAAGTAGAGAGAGAAAAAGAGATAAGATGAAAAACAGAAGAGAAAAAGCACCAAAAATGGTTTTCAGAGGAACGAATTTAGGATTGATGGATTGACGGGTACTTTGCACTTTTAGGACATGATTTGATCAACAAAGGTCAGTAAATTCATCTACAATTTTATTTTTCAATTTCAATTTCGTGCAGGGTGTATTTTGGCAGGTTTATCCTAATCTTATAATGCTTTCAGATTTTGATCTAATCATTGGATTTAAGTGTGTGTTTTTTAATTTGTAGTGAAGTGTAGTTTCTACCAGCCAGTTTTTGTTCAAATGTAACAGTTACTTTTTAATCGCACACCTGTCACATTGTTTTTAGATTAAATGTTTGTTAAATCTCATCAATTTCATACGTTTTTTTTTCATGTCTCTTAGCTAAAACTGAACCTATCCTTGTTTTAAGTTTTACGTCAAAGGATTTGAATTTGTTGGAAGTGGCTTTCTTATTTTTACTGTGCATGTCAATACCGTGGTTGTAGAATACCCGTGCGGTACTGTAATACTTGCTTCCATGTGTGCTGTGCCTTTTGCATATTAGAGTGATATTTTTAGTGTTCAAATAATATTAGAATAATATTAATATTTTTTGTTTTTATTTCTACTGCTTGTTTCGTCCGAGTGCCTGGAGTTGACCGCCATGAAGAGCGCACCGACGAGCTTCTGACCGGCTGTGAGCTCCCGCAGCCCATCGGAGGCTTACTCCATGGCACAGAAGAGCAGCAGCTGCGCCAGCACGAGCACGGCCACGGTGAGGGCCAGGAACCAGTGCGCGAGCTCGGCAGCAGGTGGTCGTAGTCGTCGTCGCTGCCGCCTCTCCGCCGCCAGAGTTCACCGAGCTGGGGCCACCTGGTGACCATTTTGAATGGGGCGATGGCCAATATTTTTATGGAATTTTTTATAACTATTAGATCACGCATTGAAGACCATGCATTCTCTGAATCAAAAATAGAAGTTGATGTCCAGGAAGGTTTGAAATATTTCCCCCAAGTACTAAATTAAGTACTACTCTGAATGATATGATAATTTATTTTGGGACTGCTTAGACAAAAAATCCCTTGAAAAATCTATCAAATATAATTATTATATAATGTAACTAATATGTAATTACTAACTAGAGTGTAAGTTGCATGTAAATAAAAAACTTACCGTAGCCCAACGGAATAAACGGAACAAAATGCACATGTGAGCCTATAGATCATGGGATCGATCCCCTCACGGGGTTGATTTTTCTCTTTCCTGACACGAATCTCAGCAGGTATCTAACGGCTAGCACGGATCTCAGCGCGTATCCAATTTTACAAAATTTGACAGATTTTTCCGTCAAAAGCTGTCGAAAGACAGATAGCAAATCCGATTTATTTTATTTGTAAGTGTGCACACGCATGTGATAGTAATTAATTAACGAGGAGAAAAATACTTACATCATCACCACGTAGAGCACGATGACGGCCGACGACACGGTGGAGAGGTCGACCACCATCTCGCCGGAGTGCCTGGAGTTGACCGCCATGAAGAGCGCACCGACGAACTTCTGGCCGGTTGTGAGCCCCCGCAGCCCGTCGGAGCCCCACTCCATGGCACAGAAGAGCAGCAGCTGCGCCAGCACGAGCACGGCCACGGTGAGGGCCAGGAACCACGTGCGCGAGCTCGGCAGCAGGTGGTCGTAGTCGTCGTCGCTGCCACCCCTCCTTCGCCGGAGTTCACCGAGCTGGGGCCACCTGGTGATCATCTCGAGCGCGGCGATGGCCAGCCTGAGGAAGACCGGGAAGAGCGTGTTCCCGAGGAGGACGTGCGGCATGACGAGGAGGAGGAGGCCGGGGAACGACCTGAACGAGATCATCCCCTTGTTCGTCGGCACGAAGCCGCAGTTTGCGAACGTCGAGACGACGGTGAAGATGGAGAAGGTGTGCGGGCTGATCCTCTTCCCGGCGAGCATCGCCCTCGCGCCGGAGACGATACTGAGGTAGACGAGGATGAGCGTGTAGCCGGCGAGGTGCACAACCACGTGGTAGCCCATCACTACGAGCATTAGTAACCTAGTTGTAGACGACGACGTGTGAGTGTAACTGCGTTTGTTCTGGTCTAACCCTAGCTCCACCTGGTCCTGTGCAGTGATAGGGTTGACGACGACGTCCATGGGAGTAAGCTCCATTTTTAGCGTAGAGGTTGGTGGTGGTTTGCCACCATGGTCAGGTAGGGTAGTCTTCTTGGACTTAGTGTAGGTGTGGTAGAGGCCAAGGATGCTTGTGAAGACCTCACCACCAAGAAGCATCAGGAGGGTCATGAGTAGGAGCTGAGAGTTTGAGAAGGACTCCATCTCGACGGCGACCATGCTCGACACCGTCGTCGCCGACACCGACGTGAAGATTAGGTCCAAGTCCATGGGCCTTGGGAACATGCTGGTCTTCATGGGCAGAGCTTTCAGCATCAAAAAACCGAAGAGGGAGATGAAGAGGAAGTACAACACTTGGAGACAAATTGGGTGTATATGGAAAAGGAAAAGGTGGTAGGTCCTCTGAAACCTGCTATATCTAGTAGTGGAAACATCATAAGAACTCATTTCTCCTATGTGTTTCATTCTATGGTTTTCTGACTTGTATATAGGAAGCCATGTTACGGCTATTTATACACAAACAACAAACAGAGTATGTGTGTGTTAGACAGAGAAGAGAGAGAATGTATGTTGTGTGATCACTGTGTGGGGACTATCAGGTGGTCGTGCTGTGAGCACAAGTGCACAAGAGCAACGTAACGTATATCGATTTTTTGTTCTTATCTTGGATTGTGCTCAATGCAATCATTGAGAAAGCAATTGCACCAAGGGCACTCGTGGCATATATATTATATGATGTGAGTTCAGATCAAGTTCAACAAATAGAATTTCATATTTATGGCAAAACAATGAAATCCATGCTAAGTCTACTTACGTTAATGGCAGCAGTATCTACTAGCAGATACTTTATCCGTACTAAAATAAAAACTTTTAGAGTTTGAATTTTGTTTCAAAATAAAGCAACTTCTACCTTCTCATGTAATATCGATTTGTAAATGGAGAAATTTTATTTCTTTAATACCTCTCACTTACCCATTCAATAATACAACCTTTCTATTAATTAGGGGTATTATAGTCTTTTTTTTCTTTCTCCTTCAAATCTTATTGAAATGCTAGGATTTAAAATATTTTAGGATAGAGAAAGCACACCAAAAAAACCGTAGGCACTAATAACTAGAATGTATGTACAATATACCATCTTGGATCTTATGATCCACTACTACATAATTGATCTTTAGTAGCAGTTCACAATCATGTTAGTCGTGGTTGTATAATCGGTATAAGTAATCTGGGATTAAAATTTGACATTTTTAGTCCCAGTTCAATTAGCCAATAGTAAAATCTATTTTTAGTACCGATTAATTATACCAACCGATGGTGACTTGTTTACTACCGATTGGTGTTAGTGTTTTTTTACTATGTTTTTTACTATTTATTTGCTATAGTGCTTATTTAATGTTTTTTTATTGCTATACTGCTTTTTATATATATAGTATATAGACAAATATACATATGTATATAAATATATGTATTTATAAATATATATATGCTTAACGATCTTGTCCATAATAAATTCAATACATTATTCTTGAATACACCTTATATAATCTCCTGGCAGGAGTTCTTACTTTAGACATAGTGGTGGCGTCATCGGTGGGAAGACAGGCATGTGGCAACGTCGATGCATTTGGCGTCGGTGTGAAGGACAACGGCATAAAGAGACAATAAAAATGTAATCTAGAGACTTAGAGCAGACAAGACGAGGGAATGGCATAGATATACTATCCCCTCTTTAGTACCAATCATATATAATAACCAGCACTAAAGAGTTTTTCTATTAGCCAAAAATATTTTAAGTACTGGTTAGTATTAATAACCGGGACTAATGATGTGTTGTTAAACAATTGATACTAAAATTTTTTTCTGCTCGATCAAAGACCCAGTTGGGATTAATAATTCAGACTAAAGATGTATGGATTGTTTTTAAAAATTGGTACTAAACAGTTTCCTGCAGGATCAAATTATGTTTTATTACCAATTCTAAATAGGGTATAAAATTTATAAAACAGAAAAAATGTGAAAAATAATTTAAAAAACTAGAAAAATTGCATGATAGATAAATTTAAGAAAAAAAACAAGGATAATTAATTTTAAAAACATTAAGGGTAAAAATCTTCTGGTTGTAATTTCTATTCTTTTTTCTCTATTTTTTTATAATTTTCCTTTGTTTCCTTTGTTTTAACCTTTTTCCTATGTTTTTTTATTTTCGCTATTAATTATCTCTAGTTTTACAATTAAGACATACTCTTACTTTCTCAAAAAAATTATTTCTTCTCATCTATTTTTATATATTTTTAAAAGAATGAGGTATATGTATATAGCTAACTTTTTACAACTCTTAGATGAGTAAAATCATCAAATAAAACTCCCGTAAAAAAGCTTCCTTGTAATTCCTCCTCCTAAGAATATATAGTATCAGATAAAAATATCAAATGATATTAATAACTAAACAATAATATTAGTTGTCCTCAGCCGATACTAATGTATTTGATAATATTGGTATCGGTTGGTAACATTAATAGTAATAGTAAAGATTATTTTTATATTTATGTTTTAAATTGTAAGACTAAAAGACTTTTTTTTGGTAGTGTGAATATTACTGTCCACTGGAATCTATTAGATAGACCAATATATTTATTGAGATTCAGGCATGCTTTTCTCATGTGAGTAAATCATCACCAAAGCTAGTTTCCTGTGATATAGTACCATCTCCTTCATTTGTAAACTGATATATAGTTGAGAAGGTTTTCCAAAACGAGTATAATTACTTAGAATTTCAAAATATTACAACTAGTATTTCATAAAAAGACTGCAGTTGAGAAATCCAAGCCGAGGCTCGTCCTTATTCTCCCCCTTTCCGGGGCAGAAATTGAAGTGTCGCACTCTTTGTTTATTATACCCTACGTTTTTGGCTTTAGGGTGAAATAAACTCCTTTTCAACCCCCCAGAGGTGTGTGTGCTTGTACACGTGTCTTGGGAGTCTCCGATCTGTATTTACCTTTAGGAATTGCTATAAATATGTCACCAATTTTTTGTCCAGATTACAGTCGACTTTCTAGCCGTATGACTGGTGTTGAGATTCATGTTGTTGTTATTGCGATGGCTACCTTAGCCGTCGTTACCCACTACTACATGCCATCCAGTTCACACAGCTCAACCATAGAAAGTTAGGATGCCATGTACCGATGCGGACAAAGGAGAGAAAAAGATAGAGGGAAGACAGGTTCTAGTGGACGACTATACTTATGGTGTAATTACACAGTTGTTACACTGTAAATAATTACAATGTAATTTTCATTATATTTGAGTGTAATTTTTGTGTTCGCTATGTTGTATGCATTTTCTTTTTGACGTGAACTGTGTTGTATATTTTAACCAAGTTACGGCAGCACATTAATGAATTATATTGGGTTCAATTTGATTGTAATCTTAGTGAGTTCTACCGTGTGTGAAATCTGATTGTTTTGGCTTTAAATTTGTGGCGCAAGAACTACAGACAGTCCCTGTACCATCACCTAGGATTTTTCTGGATCTAGCCCTACAAATTATGTTAGTACTGCTAGCTCACAATTCTGTATTTTATTAATGTTGCACTGTATAATAAGGTATTAAATTAAGAATATACTAAAGTTGGGACTGAGACAAATACAACATAATGTTAAATCACGGTAAAAATGCAATTAATCAAGCTCAAGCCAACCTTAACTTTGTATCTTATTAATTCTTTCTAATGTTTTTATTATCTAGTACAACTTTTTAGGAAAAGTACTTACCCCCTTATGCGACGTGGTTGGTCAACCTACTAGAATGTAAAGTTGGGTATTAACTTCCATCTCAAAGTATGAAAATCAGTTAAAATAACCAGTTGAAGTGGTCTAATTTGTGAACAGTTCTACCAAACGAACTATATTATGCGTAAATAGGCAATACAGTAATTAATCAATCATGCGTAGTCGCACAAAGTTAATTAGGAAGGGAAAAAATGCACTCCCTGCGTCTTAAATTTTCTTATAGCTTGCGAATCTGTCGAAATTAAAGTTCATTGTAGCTAGTTACTTAGCACATTTGCTTTAATCTACTTAATTGAAAACTGCAGATATGCAACATATTTGCAGACGAAAAGCGGTGGTAATAGCTCAGATAATTCCCTTTAACCAAGAAAGAAAAAGAAAGAAAAGTTCATGAAGACATGATAGTAAATATCATTTTGTCCCACTTCTGTACCAACCATTTTCACTTTTATCGTTGCAAGCAAGTCATTTCAGTAAACACGAATATTTTTTTGGTCAAATCTTGGCTTCCTTGTTCTTAAATAGATCGTACGGTTCTGCACATCAAGAAAAAAGTGACACAATATGCTAGGATCCCATAGTACTATTGTTAAGCTTGCTTTTCCACTCCAGCTACAATTTAATCTAAATCTGCCACGTTGAATTAATATGTAGATGAAAACTCTTTAGATAAAAGTTCACTCAAAAGCATTCCAACGTGGAAGAGAACGGTTTGTAAGAGGCCTAGCTAGCTAGGTCTGTAGCAGTACTGCAGTACGCATGGCCTAGGCACAAAATTGTTAGAACTTGTGCATAATTCCTTTGTTGTCTTAATTAATAGAAAAGCAGTTTCCACCTGAATTTGTATGTAAAAATTATGATCATTTCCAAAGATAAGCTGCTCTACAATGAGATTCGAAATATGATATCATTGTCGACAATTCTACACCGGTATCGCACATTCTTCTCTTACTGTGCCGCTTAGGGAAGAGAGTTGAGGGCAGAGAGATGGAGAGAAAGGTGAGAGATTGAGAGGTAGAGAGGCAGACACAGAATGAGTTAATTTATTTTGATGCAGCTGTATGCTACTACTCAGTACACGATTTTTTGTGTTTTGCACTGATATAATCAGTGTTTTTGCCCTGAATTTATGAATGTTTTCTCAATGAATTTCAGTAGAATGGTATTATTTTTCAGATAATTCCATTGAAGTAATGATATGTCATCAATTTTGAGTGCAGGTTTTGACGTAATGGAGAGCTATTTGGAAATGTTGCGTGAGCACAACATAGGTATCAACGACAGATTTTTGGATGACAATTGAAAATAATATATCCATTGAAAAAATGATCATTGAAAATGGCGATTAATGGTGAAATGATACTGAAATAATTAACATTCAAAGAATATAGATATATGGATGGAAATAGAAAGCCAAATTTAGAAGCACACTGGAGTATGTAGAGAAATAGGGAGTCAATTTGGATAAGAAGTCTCCCTACTACCCTGAATAGAGGGGCAAATGTAGGGAGCACACTCGGGATGCTATAAGGTGCATATCACTACTGACTAGTGAACTAGCACCTAATAGCCAGAATGGGTAGCTTCTCTAGTACATAGACTGCTGTATTTTCTTGCACTTTTGACCTGTCTATATGATGGTAGAGCAAGCTTTGCATTAATTTAGACCTGTTATCTTATTTTCCTACCCCTGGGAGAGATGATTTAATACCATAATATTATATACTCAAATCAAGGCTTTGGTAAGATGTTCTGCCTATCCTGTAACAATAATATATGGACTTGAATAACCGATGTGTCTTTTTTTAGATAATAAAATTATTACCTTGACCTCTGCACCAATTATGATACATATAACCACATATCTATGAGCACCAAAATTTAAATAGTGGACTAAGTCAAGCTTTGTCCCAAGTCATTCTATATTTGACCATTAATTTTTAGAAATCTATTTAGTTTAAATATATGTAAATTATACTAAAAAAAGTTTTCTCATGATGAATCTAAAAAATATAAACCTTATAATTTTAAACTTAAATTAATCATCAATGTCAACTTACTATGTTTGACTTAGGACAAGACAATATTTACGTAAAATTTATATTTGTTTTCCCTCCCAAATGAAATTAAGTTTGAATTTAAGATTTTGTGATAATACATTTTATGCCTATACCTATCATTTAGAGAAGTTTTAGGTCTGGTTTTCATTTCTTTCATAGTTTCATTCGATATTTCTCCCAGCTTAAAAGGACATGTCCGGTGAAAATCATCAAAAAAGTAAAAACCTATGAAACCGGACTTAAAAGTTTATAAATTCATAAAAAAGTTTGCTAGAAGTAGGCATAGATATGAAATACATTCAAGTCCAAACTCCACTTTATTTGGGAGGGAAAAAATGATAAATTTTAGGTGAATAGTAACAAGATACTGTTCACCTAAATTTTTGTTTTTATTTTTCTCCCAAATAAAGTTGATTTTTAACTTTAGATCTAGTGGGAATATATTTGATGCCTATATCTCTAATAGTTTTTTTTTATAAATTTAGAGATGTAATTTAAAATGGACAATAAGAGAAAGCAATATTTAGCTTGGGCTAAAAAAACACATCATGCAGAAAATATAAAAAAAATTTCATATTTAATAAACAATAAATCAAAGCCTTAATCTAGAAAAGCTTATTCAATCCAAACAATCTGAACCTAGTTCAGAGTTTGGACAATCCGGAAGGTATATAGAGCTAGTAGTATTTGCCAGGCCATTTGCAATTGGGACACATCTCCTGTTGACTAGATAGAGCTAGTGCTTTTTTTTTAAGAAAATGGAAGTAGTATTACTCATTACCTCTATTCCAAACTAGCAAGCGTGCACTGCCAATTTTCTTTTAGTCAATCATTTATCTTCGCTTAGATCCGGTTAATATTGACGGCTCATCAAACATGTCCCATCATAGAGGCATTCATCTTTACGGGTAAAAATAAAGCCCATCAGATGTTAGGCTGCACAGTTAGAAACATCACAGATGACACCCTATTTGTGACGATAGAGATCACACGGTGTTGGTTCAGAGTGTATGTTCGTCACCAATGACCTTCAGTTGTGATAGGTCGTGTGGCATTACGCATCAATGGTTTCGGTTGACATCGTTAATGGGTCCATGCAACCTGACAATGGTACGTTGGTTACCTATATATACCTCTTACACTCACTGTGAGCTATCCAAATCCATTGTATTGTTCATATTTTAGGGAGGAGTGGTAGGGGGCGAATTTATGCTATAAATATAAGAAAAAACAATTAAGCTAAAAACTTGCTAGGTTGGTGTATTAATAGTTACACATCGTACTTAAATTTTTTGATGTATATTAATATGTATAATACTTGGTATTTTAGTATTGCAGATGGATTAAAACTACATGTATGGAGGAAATTGCTTGAGTCAAGAACATAGAGATGGAATTGCTGAGTTCTTGAATGTTGCGGATGATAACAAGTCTAGGAACAACAAACAATATATGGTTTATATGTGTGTAGATTGTAGAAATGAGAGTATATTTGCCGATAGAGTGTAGTTACAATTTCACTTGATATGTAGAGAACTCATGAAGGAATCTACTTGTTGGGCCAAACATGATTTGTAAGAACCTCTCAGTAATATATTAATGGATGGATAGAGCGTGGAGCAAGACGAAGAGAACATGTTTCTTCCTTCACCGTTGGGTGGCAAAACATTTGGCGTTGATGGTGAAACCCTTGGTACAATGTTGTGGGTTGTGGAGAGAAGCTCAGAAGCCAAGTGATGGATTTGGAGACACCTATTTACCCATGTTGCAAAGCTAAGTACACGAAGATGTCTTCTATCCTAGAGCTTATGAAGCTTAAGACAAGTAGTGAATGGTCGGATAATAGAACTGCTCCAAGAAATAAGGACAACATAAGAAAGAAATAAGGTCTTGTGTGCATTGGGTTTGAAGGTTATAAGAATTCATGCATATACAAATGACTACATATTATACTATAAAGAAAATACTAACTTAGATTTGTGCCCGTCATATGGTGCTTCTTAGTTCAAGGAGAAGAATAGTAGTCTAGAAGGTAAGAAGTCTATGAAGGGTGGTCCTATAAAGGTTGTGTGGTATTTTCTAATTATAGATTATTTAAGTAATTGTTTGCCAATGAAAAAGAGGCTGAGTTATTACATTGGCATGAAAAATATTGAAAGATGGATGGTTTGCTTAGGCACCCTATATAAATGATTCAGTAGAATAATGTAAATAGGTTATACCCAGAATTCATAGAAGACCTAAAAAAGTTAGGGTTGGTTTGAGTACAGATGGGATGAATCTTCTTAGGGATATAATTAGTCATCATAACACTTGACTAGTGCTATTTATGAACTACAACCACCCACCTTGGTTGTGCATAAAAAAGTACATAATGCTATGCATGCTGATCCAAGGACTGACACAACCTAGCAACAACATTGATATTTTTTTTACAACCACTTATGGATTATATGCAAACACTATGGAGAAATGGTGTAGAAACATCGGGTGCATATACGCGGGAGAACATTAACCTTCATGTGTTGCTATATTGCAAGATTAACGACTATCCCGCACATGGCAACTTATTAGGACAAATTGTGAAATGAAAGAAGGCATATTATGATTGTATGGAAGAAACACATAGTAAGTGGCTGAAGAACTCCTACAAGATGATTTAAATTGGTCATCGGAGATTCCTTAGGCGTAATCACCCATATAGATGGCAAACTCGTGATGAATTGATTTGATTATCTGCATTTGAAATGCTAAATTGCTCTATGATGATATTGGGTCATAATATCTATTACATTAGAGTAGTTGCAAGTTTGGCCCTTTTTCCAATTATATGTGTGATGGTGTATAAATTTTACAAACTACAACACCCTACACTAGTAGCAAAAGTAGAGGGTCCTCAAATCCTCCATTGTCAAGAACAATTGGGACCCTCTACTTGTGTTGCTTGCAGATGATCGCTGGTTTTGCTGCTTGATGACATGTAGGAAATCCATGCTAGTTTCCATGGCCAAATATTGCAATATTTGTCGAGTAGTATTGTGATTTAATTTGATCCTGGTGAGGTGGATGTAGGAGATTTCTATCTCTAGCAACCCCACACCTTGTGGCGGTAGGTAGGAGGTTAAAACTCCTGTAGCATGGCATCTGGGAGCATTTCAATTCTACATGCAAGTATTCGATATGAAAAGTTTTCTATTTCTTAGGTCAAGCTGTTGTACATAGCCCGAAATGTCACATAATCGTTGTACCCCAATTGCTAGCACAAGCGAGAAAATGTCTATTTGAAACCATAGGACATGAAACAAGCTCCCAGATTGTAAGTTAACCATCACACATGTTGACAAAACCGATAGACCAATTGTGCCTAAAAGTGTTGTACCAAAGTTAGCAAATTCATGTGGGGTTGCCACAATGACTTCAACCTTGTTCCTAATGTGGAGAAAGATATGGCTTAGTCAAAGCTAGTGGAGACGTATGACTTTCCACCAAAAGCGAAGGATGCCATCAAGTACTAGGTGTTAAAGAAGATTTGTACGTCATGGAAAAACTTCAGGTTGATGCTCATGATGGAGTATGTCTTCAACCTGCGCAACATACTCTAGTGTCTAAGTACTAGCAGATTACTAAGGATAACTAGAGTGATTTTGTATCCTTAAAAAGCATATTAGAGTTTCAATCCATTACCGAGGCACGTAGGCAACTTTAGGTTAGGAACAAGAACCAACACTAGCTTGGCACTAGCTGTTACCTTTGGAAGGAAAAAGTATGGGCAATAGAGGATGAAGCTACTAGACATACTAATACCCCTACTCCATTTTCTAACATCCCAAGGGTACGAGCCGAGAATTGGGCTAGAGCAAGAGGGAAGGTTGAGCATGATGGAACTATCTCCTTCCCTAATCTAGATGACTAAGAAGTATATTGACAACTCATGAGTTTTTATACAAATCATTCTCAATTTACTTACATATCTCGCTATATGCATATATGTCTAAAATCTTACAAATACTACAAGAAATTTTGTGATAGGCAATATTTCATTTACATCACGAAAAGTAAAAATTATGTCATGTTTCAAAATCTATGATGTTCACATGACAAAAATTCATTTGTCACCTATGATATGTCTCTAATCATGTTCTGTGATAAAAACATATTTTTTTCATTAATCTAGTGACTACCATTCTTTCGTCATTGACTTTATGACGTTCATTTTTGTCATTATCAAGCCCACAGAATGTCACAAATCACTAATCTTTGATGACTATGTAGTTACCATGTAGGACAAAAAACATTATAAAATTTTAGTACAGTATGACGCGGAGTTGATATGGTAGCTTCATTATGACAATTTCATTTGTCATAAAATGTCTTGTGGCCTATTAAAGCCCATAAGTGAGCAGTCTATTTATGGCTATGCCTAGTTGCAAGCTCAATTAAATTTAGGCATGGCCCATCTAAGGAGTAGCAATTTTAGCCCAATTGTATTATATCCATTTACCAAGCCCATTTCAAAAGACTATATAGGCCCAAGCACTATACCTACTAGCAACCCATACATCACAAAGATAATACATAGCAAAATAAACAAGCACAGTTCTTTAGCACCAACAAGTCTCCAGCCTAGCTACATCTGCTATTAGATGAAAACATGTGTATTTGTGAATAAAAATGCCTTTCAAAGATGATTGGTACAAAAGGAATGTATATAATTTGTAATGCAATAATGCTAAATCAGGTTAAAAAACATATTCACCAAGATCAGCTAAATAACTTACTATGTTTCTAAAATATCATTGATAATCAAAACCATTATAAAGTTTTGACAGTACATTGGATAGAAAAGAACGGCACAGAAAAAACAAAAAAGTCACCTGTCAAGTTCTTCGTACATTGCAGGATCAAGTCCATCGTTACACTCAGCATCATCTTGCCCATCTGAGTTTTACATCCAGTTGTCAAGTTACACGTTGTATTAGTAAATCAAACCAGAAACTCCATGAGAGAAGTATTATATTTGCATGTTTTCCAGATGACTACAGAGAACTAAATTTGATAAACTCTGTAATTATAGCAGGACGTTCCATTTAAGTACATATTTTTTGGATGGAGTCTTCTGCAAAATAACCTGAAACTAATTCCAAACTAAAGATTCATGACAAGTACAAGTTCCATTCTTATTCTAAAAAAAATTAGTTTATTGAATTAACAAGCACCAGGATCATAAGATTCATAACTTGCTTAAGTAGAATTAATAATGTTACCATAAGAATGATGGAGTCAGAAGTAAACCCTTTGCTCTGTAGGACAGGTGATGTTCTTTCAAATAAATATATATAATCATTTGAATATTATTTATTTCCTACCCCTTGAAGTCGATTAGTCTTTTATGTTAATTTAGGATGTTCACATACACAGGCCCATGTGAAAAAAAAAATAGTCCTATGATATTCAAATTTAAAACTACTGATCAAGTTTGGTAAGCATTCTTGACATAACTAGCCAATAGAAGAGGTTAAGCACATATACCACACTAAGCCCATCGGTGACGGTGAAGGAGGTAGGCAACCGTCGCACTAGCCGGTGTCTCTCCACATCACCATTGATCAGATCTAGAGCCCTCGAGGTCAGGATGACCAGAGGCTAGCCTTGAAGTTGGGAAGGGGAGGGAGTGGTGGCGTGGTTGGGGGTCTAGTGGAGGCGTCCAGTGTTGTCCCCAGCCGCTGTAGCCTGCAGTTGACGAGGAGGTGCACTGCCAATAAGTAGTCTGTGGCCGGTGAGAGGGAGTGGGAGAATGAGGTGAAGGCTAGGGAGGAGGGCAAAAAAGGCAGCAGTGGCGGGAAAAACGGGGAGAGGCAATGAAGAAGGCTATGGTAGGAGAGGTAATGACTGATGAGGGAGAAGGATAAGATGGGTGGGAGTTAAAAAAGACAAGATTCTAGCACCCAAGGTTTCAACAAATTCATTGTTTCCAAGTTTCCCGCACTGGTTTTCTTAACAAAATCTATGAATCCAAAATTATCCCATTGTTATATTCTTTTGTAATGTCATTTGATTATTTTGACACATTATAATTTTGGTAGTGCTCAAATCATATTCAAGCATATCTTAGATGTATTTGCGAGTTGGTAAGGTAATGTTTTGAACATATTGTGTTTATTTTGATTTCATAGATGGAAACTCAAAGTATAAATAAAAAATACACATAGGACAAACGAATGTGAATAGAGGAACTTCCTGTATTCATAATTTTGGCATTGCTAAAAAGAAGAATCTATGAAAACTAAAATGAACTCACATGACAAACTAAAACTAGAAACACAGGACACATGAATGTGAAGAGAGGTTTATAATTTGGGTGTTACTAAAGTCCCGTGACAGTTTATCTATACTACTGCTAGGTGGGGCCATTGCACAAATGGGTTTACAGCCCACTTTGTAATATGATGGTTGGAATGAACAGGGTCTGGTTCAAACACTCTTGCTTCAAAAAAAAAAGATACTTATGATAAACTAACAATGTCATGAACTTATGACATTTGCGCCGTTGGGCTAGTTTATGATGATTTGTCCTTAGTCTTAGTGACGAATATCTCATTTTCGGCACTAAGCCACAGCGTCTCCTGCCGAACGTCATTAAACAAAATGACATAATGATGAATAGCTCTAATGCCATGAGGAATTATATGTGTTGTAGTGAAACCCCATTATAGCTTGAGTTGATTGCTGAGAAGTCTGCACAAAGTAAAGTCAAGTTAGTTAGGCATGACGATGACTAGACTAGAGGAAGTGCATGTACTGTACATTGAAAGGTGGGTTTGGCTAAGTTCAATTCGCAATACAAGAAGTGTAAAATCTCAAAGGAGCATAAAGAGGCTTAGCTGAAGGCATAGGTCAAAGAGGAGGCGGAAAGGTTACGAATGGAATGGAGTTAGTAGCATGTTGGCACACTGACTCCTCCTCATGTGGCCTCTACATAGAAGTCAGCCCAATGGCTTGACCAAGTAGTTCTACATCAACGGGAGTAAACCAATAGCAAAATCCTACACCTTCTGCAACAGACCACATAACTGAGGTAAGAAAATTTTAATTCATTATTACTATAAGTTCAATCGAGTTCCATCTCTATTAACACCCTTAATTTCAACGCATGATACCACTAAGTGCATATCAAGTGAGGTTTATGGCAAACCTTTGCTTTGATTTCACCGAGGGCCTAGCTTTCACGACAACCCTGACATTCAAAGTGCATAGGGCTAACATGGTGGCATGATTTTGGTTAGGGGCAATTGGGCACACTATCTAATTAAGATCTCACCAAATGATTAGATTCTAACACTAGGTGTCATTGATCTCCATGACCTATTATTGTGTGCATAGATCGGTCCTGGCGAGAGGTGCGTCGAGAGAGTAAGCGTGTTCACCGATGGAGGTCTGATGTGATGCACTTGCACACACGAAGACCTAGGAGATCTTCTTATCTCTAGTGCAAGTCCTAAACTTTAAGGTTTGTGGGTGTGTCAGTCAATTTAACTCTATAATTGATAAGGACATAGAGAGAATTAGGTCGATAATATTGGTCGATATAGATTATTGCTATTGTCTAGCTATTGATAGTGGCTATAGCACTTATACATCGGCTGATGATGGTATGGATAAATAGCGATGAATAAAATAAAGGACACATCAACTATAGAGCCAATGATGCTATGAATAAAATATACGATCAGCAGTAAAGAGCGAAGTTCAATCTTCCAAAGAGATTGAGACCTAGCGACCACTAATGACCATACCGTTAGAGCCAGCCTTGATAGATTAGACCAAAACAAGACAGTATAAAGCTAAAGCTAATGGCACTAAAACAATAGATGCTAGATCGGTTGTGCTGATGGAAGGAACGGGTAAATCCATTTGCTGCTATCGGCTGTGAGTCTAATTGATAGCGTTCGAGCTATGAATCGTCCAAGGACACGCACACGTTCAACTATAAAATCACAACTGGAGGATACTCTCAACTCACAGCAGGATAAAAGAGGAGATAAACTCAACTCAAGATAAACTTTTTTCATAATAATTCAACAAGTGAGTTTACATTCAGAAATTAGGCTTTATATAGCCATACAACTCAACTCTAGAAACTTCCTACTAATTAATAACTCCTTAACTATTTTTGCAAATATCAAAACACAATAAAAACAACATTAACTACTACTGCTAATTCCCAAATATAATTAAAACATAGAAAGACTCAAAAGGCAAGTTCCAAGAAACTAAATGCTGGCTGGCTCCTCAGTAACCACGCTCACTTGACACGAGGTTTTGACCAAGAAGACTCTGGAATCTGGAGAAACTCAAAACATAAAAAAGATAGTCCATTTCATTATCTGATCACAGAAATTTAAATCACCCAAATCCGAGCCTTTATGAGAGAGTTATGCCCAAAATACTGGCCCAGTACGAATCTGTCTAGAGAGCTGCTGTTTCGTAAATTAATTGTAAATATGACTTGGGCCTGGTTCTTCAAGCTGAGAACTGGTCCATAACTTACTTCCTTGATCATGATTGTTTATATGTAAACCTGCCATGACTTGATCGCCATCATTCTCCCCCGGTTGAAAAGAACTCGACCACGAGTTCGGCTCATTTTCGCCATGGTATGGAGAAAGATCCTTCACATTGAATATGGATGAAACACCATAATCTCCGGGAAGCTCCACCTTGTAAGCATTGTCACCTATGCGCTGCAAGATTTTAAACGGTCCATCACCACGGTGCGTGAGCTTTGCATTGCGCCCAGGTGGAAATCTCTCCTTGCTCAAATGCACCCACACAAGATCACCTTCTTTGAAAATCACAGCCCTTCGGTGCTTGTTATCTTGTCTTTCATACTTCTGATTTTGCTTCTCAATCCTCTTGCTGACTTGTTCATGCAAGCCCTTGATTGCTTTAGCACGCTCATCTGCATCTCCACTATAGCTATGGCTGATTGGCAATGACACAAGATCAAGAGGAGTCTTTGGATTGCATCCATACACCACTTCAAAAGGGCTTTTACCTGTCGTCTTGCTGCTGGACCTGTTGTAAGCGAATTCAGCTTGAGGTAGAACAAGGTCCCATTGGCGTATGTTATCACCCACCAAGCTTCTCAACAGATTGCCCAAACTCCGATTCACAATTTCAGTTTGGCCATCGGTTTGAGGATGATAGGCTGAACTAAACTGCAGCTTTGTACCCATCTTACGCCAAAGTGTTCTCCAAAAATGCCCAACAAACTTCGGGTCTCTGTCAGATGTTATGGTATTTGGAATGCCATGCAACTTCACTATCTCCTTGAAATAAAGATCAGCTATGTTAGTGGCATCCATCGTTTTTGCACAAGGAACAAAGTGTGCCATTTTAGAGAACCGATCAACCACCACCATGATTGAATCTTTGCTGCGTTGAGTTCGGGGCAGTCCCATCACAAAGTCCATGCTCACATCTTCCCACGGTGCATTAGGAACAGGAAGGGGAGTGTAAAGTCCAGAATTTTGAGACTTTGTTTTTGCTAGATGGCAAGTTCTACATCTCAAAATGTAATGGTTCACATCCTTCATCATTTTAGCCCAATAGAAACGGTCTTGGAGTAATGCACTAGTTTTATCTCGTCCAAAATGACCACTTAACCCACCATCATGAACCTCTTTAATGATCTGCCACCTCAAAGAACAATTCGGTACGCACAAACGGTTGCCATAGAAAATATATCCATCATTCACCATAAATTCTTTATATGGACCTTTTGCACATTCAGCTTTTATCGTGCCAAAGAACTCATCATCAGAATACAACTCCTTGATCACTTCAAACCCAAAAACATTTACCTTCATTGTGGACAGCAAAGAATGCCTCCTACTTAAAGCATCTGCCACCTAATTTGAAGCACCACTTTTATGCTTGATGTGGAATGTGTAGCCTTGTAAAAATTCCACCTACCTTGCATGTCTCGGTTTGAGCTTGTGCTGCCCATTTATGAACTTCAGCGCCTCATGGTCGGAGTAGAGAATGAACTCCTTGGAAATGAGGTAGTGTCTCCAATGCCCAAGAGCTCGTACAATTGCATAGAACTCTTTGTCATATGTAGTGTAGTTCTTACGTGAATCTGAAAGCTTTTCACTAAAGAAGGCAATAGGTCGACCCTCTTGATTGAGAACCGCACCAATGCCTACACCAGATGCATCACATTTAAGCTCAAAAATATTCTCAAAGTTGGGCAAAGCAAGAATTGGGGCTGCTGTCATCTTCTCCTTGATGAGCTGAAAGTTCTTTTCAGCTTCATTCGTCCATTTGAATACTCCTCCTTTCAAGCATTCGGTGATTGGAGAGACAAGAGTGCTGAAATCTCGAATGAACCGGCGATAGAATGAGGCCAGTCCATGAAAACTTCTCACATCATGAATGTTGGCTGGTGTTGGCCATGAAACAATTGCATCCACCTTAGAAGGATCAACATGAATACCTTCAGCTGAAACCACATAGCCTAAAAACACCAAGTTGCTGGTTAGGAACTCGCACTTCTTGAGGTTGATGTAGAGTTTCTGTTCAGCTAGCACTTCAAAGACTTGGTGAAGGTGCTCCAAATGCTCTTCTTTACCCATGCTATACACGAGTATGTCATCAAAATAGACCACCACAAATCTGCCAATAAAAGACTTAAACACCAAATTCATTAGTCTCATAAAAGTACTAGGAGCATTAGAGAGTCCGAATGGCATCACCAACCACTCAAACAATCCATCACGGGTCTTAAATGCTGTCTTCCATTCATCACCAGGCCTCATACGAATCTGATGGTACCCACTTCTAAGATCAATCTTTGAAAACACACTAGCACCATGGAGCTGATCTAGCATGTCATCTAGACGAGGAATAGGGAAGCGATACTTGATAGTAATCTTGTTGACCGCTCTACTATCCACACACATGCGAAAAGAACCATCTTTCTTTGGCACAAGCAAGGCTGGAACTGCACAAGGACTCATGCTTTCACGCACCAAACCCTTTCTCATCAACTCATCTACTTGCCGCTGCAACTCGGCATTTTCTGTTGGGTTCATTCGGTATGCTGCTTTGTTTGGCAAAATTGCACCAGGAACAAAATCTATGCAGTGTTGCACACTCCTCATTGGAGGTAAACCTGCTGGAATTTCATCTGGAACAAGGTTCTGAAATTGTTCAAGTAAAGGTACCACTGGTCCGGGTATTAGAGGACTTCTGTCACCCTTAACTTCTTTCACCACCAATGCAAAGGCTATTTGGGATTCTTCAAAAATTTCAGTAAATTCAGATTTTGAGAGAATGAAATTGCTATCCTTGAGGGCTGGTTTAGATTTCATTTCCATTCTAGAAGGACCCAAAGTAATCTTAGCACCATTCAGCTCAAAAGAATAAGTGTTTTTAAAACCATCATGGTGTACCTTTCTATCAAACTGCCAAGGTCTCCCCAAAAGTAAATGACAAGCATCCATAGGAACTACATCACACCATACCTCATCTCGGTACTTCTCACCAATAGAAAAATTAACCAAACAACGTTGGTCAACTTGCACACATTTACCCTTTTCCAACCAAGAGAGTTTGTACGGTTTTGGGTGCTTTTCAGTTTTAAGTGGCAACTTTTGTACCATAATTTCAGAAACAACATTCTCACAACTCCCGCTATCAATGATAACATCGCATACCTTCCCATGAGAGGTGCATCGTGTATGGAAGATATTGTTACGGAGCCACACATCATCTTGAACGGGACTGGAATTCAGCACACGCCTAATCACCAACATCTCACCCGTATCTCCATAAATGACATCCTCCTCATCTGCTGCCTCATCAAACACGGGTGGAGAATCAAAATCTGTTTGCTCCTCTTCTAGGGGTTCTTCAATAATGGTAAATACCCGCTGGTTTGGGCACTCGGACATGATGTGACCGTACCCTTTGCACCGATAGCATTGAACAGCTTTAGGGGCTGGTTTAGAGGGTCCTGCGGTTGCGGTTTTTGCTGAAAATTTGGCCACTGCACTTGATGTTGGTTTGGCTGATTGCGTACTGCTCCCATGACTTGTTGGATGGCCTCGATTGAGAACTCGGCTACCACCAAAGCTCGCTGTTTTTCTGACTTCTTTCTCCTTGAGTTGCTTCTCAACTTTTGTGGCAAGTTTAAACACATCATGATAAGAGATAAAGGGCTGCAAAGTTACCACATCATGAATCTCCTTGTGAAGGCCACGAAGATATCGTGCAATGGTTTGTTCTTCGGGCTCAACAACGCCACATTTCAACATGAGGTGATCAAGTTCTTCAGTGTAATCTGCCACAGTTTTATCACCTTGAACAAAGCCATGAAGTTGAAAAAAGGCCTCTTGCAAGTACCCTTCCGGCAGAAACTTCTTTCGTAACTCTTTCACCATCTTTTCCCATGTTCTGATTTTTTGCTTACCCTCACGGGCTCGCTTCATCTTCAACTGCTCCCACCAAATAGATGCATGCTTCTTTAATTTGATGGCAACAATCTTCACCTTCTCTTCCTCAGGGACATCTTGGTATTCAAAGACACGTTCAACCGTATTGAGCCAATCTATGAACTCATCGGGTTGTATGCGCCCTTCGTACACAGGAATATCCGCTTTTAGATCGAAAGCCCGTCGAAATTGCTGGTTCCTTCGGGTGTGATTTTGATGGAGAGCCTCTTCATCACTGGACACCAAGGTGTGGTTGTCGTGGAAGGGGTTGAACTCGGCATCATTGTCACCATAAGTTTCGCCATCTGAGCCACGATAGGAATCATCGCGGTTGTTCCCAGCGGCCTCCACGCGCGCTAGACGCTCTTGGAGTTGTTGCACATGCTGCCTCAACTCGTTCAACTCAATATCTCGATCGGCTTGCTGGTTGCCTTCAGGAGGATTGACACGAGCACTACGTCGCACCATCCTTCGCCTGCTGCTCTGATACCAACTGATAGCGTTCGAGCTATGAATCGTCCAAGGACACGCACACGTTCAACTATAAAATCACAACTGGAGGATACTCTCAACTCACAACAGGATAAAAGAGGAGATAAACTCAACTCAAGATAAACTTTTTTCATAATAATTCAACAAGTGAGTTTACATTCAGAAATTAGGCTTTATATAGCCATACAACTCAACTCTAGAAACTTCCTACTAATTAATAACTCCTTAACTATTTTTGCAAATATCAAAACACAATAAAAACAACATTAACTACTACTGCTAATTCCCAAATATAATTAAAACATAGAAAGACTCAAAAGGCAAGTTCCAAGAAACTAAATGCTGGCTGGCTCCTCAGTAACCACGCTCACTTGACACGAGGTTTTGACCAAGAAGACTCTGGAATCTGGAGAAACTCAAAACATAAAAAAGATAGTCCATTTCATTATCTGATCACAGAAATTTAAATCACCCAAATCCGAGCCTTTATGAGAGAGTTATGCCCAAAATACTGGCCCAGTACGAATCTGTCCAGAGAGCTGCTGTTTCGTAAATTAATTGTAAATATGACTTGGGCCTGGTTCTTCAAGCTGAGAACTAGTCCATAACTTGCTTCCTTGATCATGATTATTTATATGTAAACCTGCCATGACTTGATCGCCATCACTAATGCAGGCATATAAATAAACTCATTGGTTAGCTAAGCCAATGGGTGGAATGAAACTTGCTAGATCTTAATGTAAGCCCTTTTAGACATAGACTAGGTAGATCAGATGTAACTATAAGGCCAGATTTAATAGAACTAGATCTATCGCTAGCGTATTAATCGTGGGCAATATATGTATATCGGCTGAAAAACCGATATGTTAGGTGTGAAGCTCAGTGTATATGTATGTAACTCATTGGCTGGTTGCTCTGATGAAATATCATGTAAGGACCCACTGACTTAAGGCTGAATCTACTATTAGCATTCTAGAAGGTCAGAGCTAACCAATGTAATATGAGACCGATGACAATAAAAGAAGCTCATTAAGTAGATAGATCCCATGCAAATGTGGTGTGATATATCCGATTAGACTAAGAGGTTAGATCTAATTGATATAGCCTTAGATAGAGCGGATACACCAGGATAATGTCTAAACTTACCCCTTCATCGAAGATCGAACCTAACCGATGTAGCTCCATGTTGAGAGCTAGAACTCATCAGGAAAAACCTAGATGAATTAGGGTTAACCTCCGGATGTTACTTTCTAATAGAAAAGGAAACTCTCTCTAAGAAGTTAACAAAATTAGTTACACCTGCCTAATTACGAGAGATAGCTTACTAATACAAAACCACCCTGCTATGGTTTCCAAGATTCCTTTCTTTCTTCGATCTCATCTGGATAATGCTCCACTTACCGATTGAATCGAATTCGTCTTCTAACTGATCGGCTCTTTCCATCCATCAGGTGACCTCTTTCTGTATGCCAATCGACTCTCCATCTATAACCAAATTTATTTACAAGCTTACCAAATTTTGGCATTAACACCTATATAGGCTCTGAGAGCTAGACACGGGTTTGGTAAAAAGCTACTTTTTACTAGTACCCTTCACTATACTTCACTTACGATTATTGTTGCATATGTACTAAACTAAATTGTAGTCACTACAGGGCTTGTTGGCTAGCAACCCGCAAGAAGGGTAATAGGGTTAGATTTTTTGATCCAACTATGATCAATGAGCTCCAAATTAATACAAAACTAGATGTAGTCATTGGATACATTGAAAGATGCTTGTGGGCCTACCAAGACAAGGATTGTCTAATGTTAGCCCACAATCAAACATAAGGGCCCCAAAATTAGAACTTTATTATTATATTCTATCAAAGTGAATCTGCATACTACTAAATGTTTTGTCACACAAGTGCCATTAGATTCTCATCATCATAATACCCATATTGAGTGTTGTTTACAACCTCAACTCCAACCAATTCCACAATTATGATTTCACTCCTCTTGGAGCCACAATAAACAAAGCATGGGAACCATATGTCACAAAACATGGGCAGCATTGAGAAAATAAGTATTCCCTATGCCACAACTATGACTTCAAGTGCACTCAACAAACTAGTGATATGTGTGGTTTTCATGTGTGCCATCACATGAAAACTTGATGCAATAGTTGACCTTGTTTGATGTTGAGGTTAGACCTCTAGTTATTTCAATTAGTGTACTAACTACACTCTTATCTAAGAGAAAAATAATTGGAAGCCTACGGAGATCAACCTTCCAAATATTACAGGGCAACTAGCCACCTTTTTGTTACCAAAGTTTTAAATCCAAAAAGACGTTTCCATCTCAGAAAGACAGGATAAATTAGAACTTTCTTCGAAGTTGCCATTTTGATCTTGTAAATTAAATGCTTAACTAGTTTTGAGTCTTTAATTATTTTGAACGACATTGAGTTCTTCGATATTTGTGACTTTTAAATTTCATTTTCTAAAGTGAATGTAACTAGTGTAAAATGTTAGTGTAATTTACCTTAATTTCTATACCTATGTTTGCATTAACCATTTGTTCTTTCATGTTTCAAGGAAATTCATGGGGAATATCAACTCTCTATATCGATGGCTTAAATTGTGTATGAAAGTACCTTGAGTTGTATAGAGGGGGTGAATGTGCACACCTAAAATCTTGAAAGAAACTCACAGCGAAAATTAAAACTTCCTATAGAGTATTCGATCGTAATGTCTGAAAACTCTAGCCAAGGTTCACTGCTAGACAATAAAGCTTTGTTGAACACTTCGATCATAAGGTCAGGACATTTTGGTCCCCCTTCATTGCCTCACAAAGGAGAGCGTAGATGGAGAAATCTCTAGAGAGAAAGGGGGATGATAGATGATCCAAAGATAATAAATAAATGCAAGAAAAAAACACAAGGTGACAGAAGATTTTTCACTGATATTTCGAACAAATGAGCCTACGTCTCCATTAAGGGACTTCATAGCCTTACCAAGCTCAAACCTAGGAAGGGGTTTGGTCTCCAAGGTCTAACCAAGGATAGTACAAAGTCCACGGCAACCACCAAGGTTTCCACTAGGATACGATGCTACCACCTTTGTTAAGCTCACTCTACCAAAACCAATCTCTAAAAACAAGCTCGGTATCCACTACATTTACATATTTCCTCATGAGAAACACCTAGTGAGAAACACCTAGTACACCTAGTTTTCTCGGGTAATTCATAACCTTAAATCCTCATGAGAAACACCTAGTTGTCTATGAAGAGAACCTTTAAGAGTAACAAGCGCAAATCCTTCCTAGACATCAATCCAAAAGTGCTCAATCTAACTCGTATCCTTCTCACTCAGTAGCTCCAAAATATCACTCACAAAGAGGTGAATTTGGTGGAGAAACCAAGAGAGTGAGGTGAGAAACCCTAAAAAGCCTATATAGAGTATAGATGAAATGAATGAATAGCTACCCACTCAAGTGAGGGATTGGTGGAGCTAAAAATAAAACCCCTATAAAACTATCCATTACTCATAGATTCAAACTCTAGAGTGTCCGTACCTGGGGGCTAGAGACTCTAGACATACTTGATTCAGAGCAAACAAGCTAGTCCAGAGTATCCAATCAAAGCCTCCGGAGACTACGAAGATGCCTCATTGTTAGATAGAGAAAATTCTATGGAGACTCTGCCACTTAAAGATGGATAATCTAGATGACTTTCACTATCAGGGAGTGAAACTTGCCAACAATGTGTCCAGTGACTTACACAAAATATCCGAAAGCCTCTCTAGAGAAAAACCAAAACCCAGAAATGCATGTGATGCTAGTGTTCACTCAAGAAAAACAAATGGAGTTAATTGAGCACTTGCTTCACTCTTGAGTTAATATTTGTACCCCTCTTCAAATTACAACATTCGTAGAACTCAAGAAATTAAAATATATTTAGAGCACATATCGAGTTCTCTTCTGTGCCATTCATTTGTGGTAGGGGCTACTTTTCATCTACTCATTTTTGCTGGGGACTAACTCCTATACTTTAGCTCATTAAAACACATTAGTCCCGTAACTTTTTTGTTATCTATCTTCCAAAACCCACTAGAGGGCATAGATGTACATTCAATCTCCTTCTTTTTGGTGATTGATGACCATACTCATAGGTCTCATAAAAGTTAGTATAAAGATTAAGGTTTTGGTTGAAAGAATATTAGAGAGGCTCTTCCTAAATGTGTGAATAATAACTAGTTATGCTTATGCATATGCTCATCTTCAGGAGAAACATACGAACTCCCCTTATTTCTTTACAATTATGTGGTGCAATCTGTACAAGAGTATATAACAAGTGAAAGAAAGATGCATATGACATGGCATAACACTCAAAATGAGAAAATAAAGCAAACACCAATCAAACATGCATCTCATCACATTGTAGGAATATCAATGTGATAAAAGGATAAAATAACAGTCATTACATTACAGACAAATATAAAAGTTATTACATGTCCATACGAATTTGAAGGAAGTATGGAGACTCTGGTCAGAGTCTGCTGCCATAGTTCAAATGTGATAGAATTTTAAAATTTGAGCTTGTACTATTCCCCCTTTGGCATCAAAACACAACAAGGGCAAAATAGCATAGGTAAAGAAGGACCAACTTGAAGCGGTGGCATCATCATCATCATCATTGTTGTCACCATTATCACCATCATCACCATCGTCATCCCTAGTGTCCTCATTGTTAGTTGCTTCAAAGCTAGAGTTAAATGGATGCCCATGTTGATATTGTAGATCTTCGCGAAGGGTTGGATTTGTGCACCTTAGGCTACCTATGGTTCTACCTTAGCAAAACGATCAACAATAATTGGTGCCTCGTGACCGGAAGACACATAGAAGTTTTAGATTGTAGGTAGTCCTTTTTGCATTGCTCCATGTGATGAACACTTCTATAGGAGCAAAGAGAGAATATGGACTTCATGGCTCTCTTGCAGGCAGTGTTGGGCTTTGGAGGAGTGCGAACAAGAGAAGAGGGTGCACTAGCGAAATAAGGAGCGGTCTGTGGAGAATGAGGGCAATAAGGATGATGCTTCACTTTCTTAATGAAGCGAAGACTAGAGACAGCTTCCACAATCTTCATGATGTAGGGAGCATAAGTCAGCGAGTGACGTCCATTAATGGAAATCCCATACAACTCCTCCCAAATGAACTTCATCACACTAAACATGGATTTGGTGGGACAAGTGTAGCTTAGAAGGTCAATGGCATCTACTTGAATGGCAGATGCATCAACACCTTCGGTGTTGATGGTGAGTCAGAAGAGCATGTTGAGAATGTCATAAGGAGAAAGCAAGCATAGGTAGTCTTCACCATTCTTTTAGGACCATACATGAAGGTAGACTCATGAGGTATAGTATGACACTGAGTGTGGAGGCTAGAAAGATCAACATTACAAGGGTTAAGCTCTAAGACTTGAGCAAAGCGGTGGATGGTGGTTTGGTAGGGTTGGCCATTAAACTTGCAAACTTTCTCTTCGCACTATCATACTCAATTGCCATGAGGTTGTTTTTACCCTTGGCCTTGCACACCTAGATAGTATCTTGGAGGATGGGATTATCCTTCTTCTCCATCATCAACTAGGTTTTTGGTTCAAAAGGCCTTAGCCTTGGCCTTGTTGGGCGGAGAGGCTTAAAGAGGATTTCGATGGGAGGTGGCACCATAACAAGTACAACCTTGATGAGCACCCCCTTTGCTGTCATCACTAGAGTATCCATTTGTAACACGTGCATGATTGATGTGCACCATGATGAAGGAATCTTAAGAAAGAATCATAGGAATCAAGTCATTAAGGTAGAGTCATAGAGCAAATGCTAGAGTATCTAAACATAATGTATGGAGTCTCCAATCAGCGCTCCTTTTTGAGTAGGAAAACTAGTGCGGAGAGTCCGATAACTTTGCTAGAGACTCCCATCTTTCAAAATGGACTTCATGGGCAACATGAAATCTAGCTGTAGAAATGCAATGTAGAGTGTAGATTGAGTTCCTAGGAGAGTATTAGGACTATTCTAGCACAAGGTTTCTAACCTAAGGTCTAAGGATTGAAAGATCAATCAAAGAGGTCAAAAATCCTAGAATTTTAGAGTACCTTAAGCTCAAGAGTGACGATCAGAGGATGGAAATAGAGTCTCTACACACCAAGGAATGGGGGAAGATGAAAAGGATCAAAATCGATCGAAGGAGCACGAAGATCACTATGGGGATGCTAGAGCACGCCATGAGGATTGAGTGGAGGAATAAAATGAAAGAGTAAAGGTGGCAATGGTGATTACTTAGCCTTTATACTCGGGAAGGTCTAGAGACTCTAGAGGTTGAGGGTGGAGACTCCATATAGAGTGGAAAAATGAGACGGTGAAGGTGGAATGGAGTACCTAAAGATAAGGTTTAGAAGCTCCAGTCCATAGAGTAAAGCAGGGTTGGACATGCAATATATGAGAACCTCAATGTGATAAGCCAATGTCCAACATTACATAACAATGATCACACATAACTTCCCTAGGATAAGATGTAGATTTTTAAGAAAACAAAATAAGTTTTTGAATATATATATATTTTAAATTTTTAGAATGTTTGAGCTCAAAATTTATGTCAAGAATAACACTTGGTAAAGTGATGCGAACAGGTGCCTAATCTTCTGATAGGTTTGATTTGTCAATGTGTAGACGTTGACATTTTAAGACTGCTACACCTACATGTCTTGTCATTATCAACCATGCTCTCATGTAGCTGATCTAAGCACAAAGGTTATTACACCTACAAACAATCGAAAAATTTGCAAGAACAAGAAAGAACACAATTTGAATTGTAGATAAATGTTTTGCACACGATGTTGGGGTTCTACAATTTGATTTAGTAGCGAAACTGCAAAGTGGCAGATTAATCTAAGTAAAACCCAAACACTGGAGGTGATAGATACTGAGTACTAATGAGTTTTGGGGGTGTGGAGGTTGGCCAAAACATGGTTCAGCCGAACATAACTCATTTACAAAGCCCAAACTCCCACTCTAACTCGGACTGGAAAAGTAATACAACTTGTTTTGGCGATTGCGGACAACTAATAAAGAATTTGCGTATGAAACAAAAACCATAAGAAAGTAGACTTCATAAGATTTCCAACAAGTAAATGTAGGCTTGGAGACTCTTTTTGTATCAAAAGTGACACTCTCTTCCAATCTGAAGCTAAATCTGACTCATGGATTGAAATTTTCTTGCGATTGTCACCCCTAGTCTTATATTTTGATTCTTGTGCTACTCTCCATGTTCTTGTCCAAGTTTTCTAATTACCGTCAAATCATCACAATTATTAAATAGCATTCCATTCTTAGAAATATTTCTATGCAAGTTTAAGAATGCTTTCACCAAATGGTTAAGGTGACGTGCACATGCGCAAGTCATTAGTCCTTGTAGCCTTGGCTCATCTTGTTGAACATGAAGGATGGCTTGTATGTGTGTATCCAAGAAGGGAGTGGAGTGTCCTAATCATAAAGTGAGATCCGTTAACACTAGAACTTATTTTTTATGTACATTTTGTGTGATTTGTGCTTGCTTATTGATTAAACAAGCACTTAGTCTCAAACTATTGTGTTCCTAAAGAGATGTTTCGAGAGTCGATAATATTTAGCTCATTTCTCAACTCCGCAAACTATCGCTCATCTAAAAGCTTGGTAAAGATATTGGCAAATTATTTGTTGGTGGATACATAGCTTAAGTAAATATCCCCTCTAACTTTGTGGTCTCTCAAGAAATGGTGGTGGATGTCGATATATTTGGTTCTTGATTGTTGGATGGTGTAATTGGTAATTTTGATGGCACTCTTGTTGTCACATAGGAGTGGGATGTGTGACTTGTTGTAACCAAAGTAACAAAGGGTTTGTTTCATCCAAAGGATTAGGCACAATAACTTCTGGCGGCTATGTATTTGGCTTTGGCCATGTATAAGACTATGGAGTTTTGTTTCTTGGAGGACCAAGAGATAAGTAATCTCCCAAGAAAATAACAAGTTCTTAAAGTGATTTTCCTATCCACTTTACAATCGGCATAGTCTAAATTGGAATATCCAATCAAGTCAAAGCTTCAACCTTTTGGTTACCACAACCCTAGGTTTGGAGTGTGAACCAAGTAACTCAAGATTCTTTTGATGGCCACCAAATGACATTCTCTTATGGACGCTTGAAAATGAGAACACATACAACCTCTAAGTATAATATCTGACATAGATGCACAAAGATAAAGAAATGACCCAATCATAGAACGATAAAAAATTTGATCCAAGGAGTTACCTTCCTCACCTAGATTGAGATGACCATTTATTTGCATTAGAGTCTTGATGGGTTTTGCCTCATCCATCTCAAACTTCTTGAGCATATCATTGATGTACTTTGTTTGTGAGATAAAAGTTGCTTCCTTCAATTGCTTGATTAGAAACCCGAAGAAGAACTTGAGCTTACCCATCATTGACATCTCAAATCGCTTAGTCATCATACTTCTAAACTCATCACAAAACACTTTGTTTTTAGAACCAAATATTATGTCATCGACATATATTTGGCACACAAATAAATCATATTTGAATTTCTTAGTGAGAAGAATAGTATCTCCTTTTTCTATCTCAAATCCGTTTTTGAGTAGGAAGTCGTAGAGGCATTCATACCAAGCTCTAGGGCTTGCTTGACCCCGTAGAGCACCTTTCGGAGCTTGTAGATATGTTATGAATGCTTGGGGTCCTTGAAGCTAGGGGATTTTTCCACATACACAAGCTCATCGATCGGTACATTGAGGAAAGTGCTCTTGATATTCAGTTGATATAGCTTGAAATTCTGATTAGAAGCAAAGTCTAATAGAATATGAATGGACTAAAGACATCTAATGGGTGCAAAGGTTTCACCAAAGTCAAGACCTTTAACTTGGGTAAAACCCTTTGCAACTAACTAAATTTTGTTGTGAGTGACGACCCTATGCTGATCCTACTTGTTGTGGAATACCCATTTTGTTCTAATAACGTTGGTGTTGGGTCTTTCCACTAGAGTCCAAGCCCCATTGCGAGTGAAATTGTTAAACTACCCTTGATGACACCTTGGTCCCGATCTTCACGATTTGGGATCCTGATCTTGATAATTAGCTAACGAGCAGCCAATAACTTGTTGCAAGAAGTGATAACTACTGCAACCTGACGAAACGCACAAGGAGTCGACCACTGTCTCTATCCGGTAGTTTGAACAAGGATTCGCCCAATCGCACTCTCAAAGAAACCAACCTACGCAACCTGGAATCAATGGATTAGGAGCATGAATTAGGTGCCAATGATGTGGTCGCTTCTATGATCTCCACAAAGGAAAACACAAAAGCAAATGGGTAGAGATCACTCTCTGAGTTTGTTACCATATAGCTGAACAAAGGGGTTTGTATTCAATTATCAAAAGTATGCCTTTGCTTGGAAACAAAGGGATATTTATACTAGGAACAACCCTCCTAGATGGGTGTAAACATGAAATGGAAATGAAGAGAGAGTATGTGAAAAGGCCTCCACAAAATGAATTTCTGAAGTGGTCTCACGAGGTTGTTGGTCTTCTGCATAGTCTTGAGTAATTTGGCAATAGCTCCATCTTGGGGAGTCCAAATGATGTGCCATTAGTTGCGTTGGAAAGTTAACTTGAGAAGATTTCAAGCTGTGTGCAGAATGCACAGTGAAACAATGTATAATGGTACAGTTTTGCATAGGAAGTTAAACAGCAGGAAGACTATTGACCTTTTGACCAATCTTCACTTATCCAGTTGAATATCAAGAATGGAGAGTCCAAATTAGTTGAGACCACCCGAGTTAGAAAGTAGATTTGATAAGCTTTCCAAAAAGGTGCTCATGGACCATCATAGCTTTAGGGAATCAAAAGTTATGACTATTTCTTTTAGACAATTCTATCATACTGGCCTGGTTGTCTATACCCTTCACACCGATTTGCTTGTAGCACCGTGTCATGATCTTTAGGTCACGTGTCTTCCACCTATTCTTGTGTAAACCTAAGCAACATCAAGCTAGAACACTTAGGTTGTATAACATCTTTAGATGTGTTCAAATTAAAATCAGTTAAGAATGAATTCACCTATTATTTTAGTTTCTTGGCATGACTTATTATAAGTGGTCCTTTATTTGTATCCTTTATATTGGATGGTGAATTGTTAAAGCTTGATGGAGCATGCATGGTTGGGATGTCCTAATGACCTCTTGCATGGCCATCACCCAATCGGCATCCTTGAGCGTCTCTTCAACCTTCATAGGCTCCAAAGAAGACACAATAGAGTAACTCCCACAAAAGTTAGGAACTCAACAGCGAGTAGTTATCCCCTTTCTAATTTCACCAAGGATGTTGTCGACGGGGTGATCGCATTGAATGTTTTGTTGGATTCGTGGATGGTGCACCAAGAGGACATGAGCGTGCTCAGTGTCCCTTTGCTCCATTGCCCCCTTAGTATTGAGCCCATCTACCCATGCTTAACCGTCTTACTCAATGTCATTATTGGATGTCTCCAGAACTTGCTCATGTATAGATGGGGGTTGATCAAATGCTCCATCTTGCTCACTTGGCATTTCTTGAGGTTGTATATCCCCAATTGGTTTGTTCAAAATTTGTTAGCTTAGGGTCTCTTCACCTACAACACAATCACTAACTTGCTCCTCCTAGGAGCCATTAGATTCATCGAACGTCATGTCTCTTGTAAGCTCAACAATACTGGAGGTTTTATTGAAGACCCAATAGGCATGAGCATTCGATTCATACCCAAGCAATGATCCTTCATCAATCTTCACAGAAAATTTTGATGAGAAAGGTCTCTTACAATGTAGCACTTGCTCCTTAAAACACGAAAATAGGAAACATTAGTCTTTTTAGCAGTAAGAGCTTGCAGAGGTAGAGGCGGATGATGGTGTGGCACATGGTGTTGATAGCCTCCACCCAAAAGGTGTCGGATGTCTTGTATTGATCAAGCATCATCCTAATCATCTCGATGAGGGTTTGGTTCATCAGTAGAGAACACATGCTTGATTCTCTCTTTATGGAGAAACTTCTCTACTGGTATGCTCTTGAACTCATCATCATTGCCACTTCTCACTCTCTTGATCTTTAGCTTGAACTCATTTTGGTCTTGATGTACAAATTTCTTAAAGGTTGCTTGTGCTTCACTTTTGTTATGAAGGAAAAATAATCATCAACAATGACAAGAGCTATACTTGTTACCTTCGATACTTTTGTAAGCTACGGGTCTGAGGAGGTCCAAGTGAAGTAGCTCCAAGGGATGTATTGTCATGATATTTTTAGCTGGATGTGGAGCTCCGATTTTTTTCCCACTTGGCAAGACCTGCAGACACGATCCTTCTCGAATATCACATTAGGTAGACTGAGGATGTGTTCCCTTTTTAGAAATTTTGACAAACTGTACATTCTGACATGTGCTAGCCGACAATGCGAAAGCTAACAATTACTAGATTTAGCAATTAATCAAACATCGGAACTCACCCTATCTTATGAAAAATGAATAAGATAGAGATCACTCTTCAACTTGCCAACAAAAGTCATGGGCTGATCATCACATCTGAAAACAATCATACCCTCGTTGTAAAGGGATAATAGTAACCAATTTTGTATAATTGAGAAACAGAAAATAAGTTATAACTCAAAAACGGAACATGAAGTACATTTGTGATTGAGATGTCATTTGTGATGATAATTTTACTAAAACCCATCCCCTTGCCTTTACCATTATCTCCAAACACAATATTATTGTGTTGTTCTCTATCGTCTCTAATGGAGGTAAACATACTCCTCTAAATAGTCATATGATTAGTGTATCCGCTATCTATAACATAACTCAATCCACTAGAGAAGTATGGCTAAAAACAAATTATGCTTTGGATTTGGATATCCAAACATGGTAAAGTTTGGTTTATTGTATGTTAATAATAAGAGTCTTAAAGAATTGTCATGTCGTGATAAATTCATCATAATTAAAAATCACTAGAAAAAGAAATAGTAGAATTTATTAAAAGCTAAAAGAAAATATCAAACATTAAAATATATCTAAGAAAAATTAGAACGAGCCTTGGCATATTTTTCTTAAATTCCTCAGGCCTCTTTAGAGCACATAAACTAATTATTAAGCAATAAAAATAATTAACAGATGCCTTCTCTTTCTATTCCATAGGCCGCCTCCATACTGTCGGCCAGCCAGCATGGCCTGCCTCCTCTTGCAATGGCACATGCGTGCCATGCTGCCTAGCTGCCACCTTCTCAGCCTGGTCCCGCAGTTTGCCCCCGCAGCCTGCCCTGCTCATGTGCACAGCCTACAGCAGCTGCCTACACCAAGCCGCCACCCATGTCAGCAAGGCCACAGTCCAGCTGGCCTATGTGCCCTCAGTTTGGACCATGAGACATTCGTGTGGAGCCCATCGCCCGTGAACCCGGTCGTGCGTTGACGCCAGCTATTACGCAATAAAATATTTTTCTTAAGAAAAATAATTCAACTAATTTGGAAATTATCACTTAAACAACGTTTAAACTTTGGATTGCTATATCTTGGCTATACAAACTCCAAATTTACCTATTCAAGTGTCTAATTTTTTTGCTAAAATCTTAATAATCTATTTTCGTTCTTTTTATGTACTTTTATTGCTTCTTTCTTGGTGTTTTAGCTTTATTTATTTATTTTTTGTGTAGTTATTGTTGTTTCAGATGTTGCAGAAGTGAATATCAAGTCATAGAAAGACCTTTTTTGTTTGACAAAGGTAAGTCACACTTTTCTTGAGCATATTAAATCCAATATTTGTGAAAAATATTTTAATTTAAATTATTACATTATGTTTTATTAAATTTTCCTTGACTGTAACTGTTTTACTTAGCCTTTACTATATTCCATGTTATAGGCTTATTATTTGTATATAATTTATCCATGACAACCCTGTCTAACAGAAACCCTCTAGTGAAACCCTCTATTGAGAACTCTATATGTAGTGCTTACTAGAAAATTTAGCAATATGCTTAGCCTTGCTTTAATTAGACTCATTTAGTTGATTTTCTAATAGTTGGATATTGGGAATAACTCTATAACTTTGGTAACTCTGAAAAGAAGGTTGTTTAGCTATGAAATGGTGGAATCTCCATTCCAAATTCCAAAAAAAAACTATTTTTGGTGGGGCGCAAGGTGCGTCATTCAGTTAGGAGCATCTCGGTCACTATAAGGATTGGTCTTTGATGCCTCAACTACAAAACATATCCATATAACCATCTGTCTAATGGGTAAGGCTTATCCTGGCTCTAATTAAAGGGACATGGATCGAGTGGATGAAGACCAAGTTTGGATAGACATGTATGGCAAATAAAGAGGAATTTAACCAAGATGTCTATTGCCATAGACCCTTTTTTTTGTCCTAGAGGTTACTGGCTTGAGAGGTCTGTGTCAGTTCCTTTGGTTAGGATTAGGTTAAGTAAATGGTTATGTCATAACTTATGCCCATGTACCGTGGTGGTACGTGGCACACTTTATTGTGAGGGACGAGGTTTTGGTGGATAAAGTGTATACCTCTTATTAGAGTAAACCTATTCAAAAAGTCATGCCCTTAGTTATGGGCTAGCCAAGCAATGTACCTAGGTTAGTCATTTGCTTCTATCACATTGGAATGGTGGGTGATATCTAGGACCAGCCGTGTGGTGGAGTGAAGCTTGGTATGTGTTGACGCTAGAATTTGGTTAGCTTGTAGACGGGATCGGTCGATAAGGGGAAGACCGATCAACTCAGAAAGGAAAGCCGATTGCCATAGTAAGAGAGTTGATTGGATAGGTTAAGGACGGATTTGATCCAGTTGAGGACCGAACGTTATCTACATGGGACCAAGTCTGAGGAGTCGGGAGAATCTAGCAGGGTGTTTCATCTATATAGAATATATTATGTAAGATAGGCAAATTTAGCTAGCTGTACAATTTCTTATAGATTTATTTCCTTATATATGTTTAGGAAATATTGTCCAAGGATTGTTTATAACTGTATTAGACTATTGTAAATCCAGGATATAAATATGGACCCCTAGAACCTATTGAATCATCATTGAGTTCATATACAATACAATTTCGACACATTGCCACCATAACCCATCAAGGTTTTTCCCAGTGGGTTCTGGCTCTCAATGAGGGGCTACATCAGTTAAGATCGATCTCTAACAAAGGGGTAAGTCCCGCCATTATTATGGTTTGTTTTGCTATATCATAGACTACATCGGTTAGGTCCGACCTCTTAGTCTGCTTAGGCATATTGCATCACACTTGTGTGAGGCTTGTTAGTACATTGGTCTCTCTTTGTTGTCCCTGGTGTCATGCTGTATCAATTTGATTCGACCTATGGATCACTGGCGGTGGATTGAGCCATTGGTCTGACAAGTATTCGTACAACATTTTGTCGAAGTGAGTAGTGAATGAGTTATCATTACCATGCACTTCATATCTGCTTTGCGTATTGTCTAATAATTAATCCGCTAGCGATTGATTTGGTCACGTCGGATTTGGCCTGATACTATCTCGATTAGGTCCGATCTATTAGTTTCATGTCTAACTAGGCTAACATTGAGATACAGAAGGTTTCGTTCCCTATAAGCATAGATAGCCAATGTGGTTAGATATATGCTTGTGTCGGACATTCGGTCGATAAGCAACCGATAAACTCACCCTTTCCATCCTCGTCTTTACGTCTGATCTAGTCTCTATCATTGTTGTGCTGTTAGCCTTGGCCTCATACTATCTCGGTTTAGTTTAATCTATCGAGGCTGGTTCTAATGAGTGCTGAGTTTTTCGGCAACAATTACAATCGATTGTTGAAGAACGAAGAATCAAATTTGAATATAAAAAGCCGATGAAGAACGATGGACATCCTTTTCTATGAACATGTGTTTGTGGGATCTTCTAGGGATCAGGAAAATGAAGGAAGATGTTGGGGAAAATTAAAATTTACCTCATCAGACCTGGTTGAAAAATATTCTAGACATCAAGATGAAGAACGGTAGGCCATGGCGTATAAGGTGAAGTATAATCCAAATTTGGGTTGTCTGTTCTTTTAAAATTGCTAGGATCAAGAGATGAGGTTGTCATCAATTGAAGATAATCCTAAGTACAATAAGCTAAGGTCGCAGCGTGCTGAGCAGAACAGGACTTCATATAATCAGCCACCTATTAAGTGGGCATTGGTACATAGCCGATTAGGGCCGATTAATAAAGACCACAATAAAAAGGTAGCTAACAATAGGGAGTTGCATGAAGAACAATACAATTCCAATTCCAAGTGGTGTCCATCCAGAATCTTCATGAAGAATCAGAAGGGGAGGACACAAAGATTATGGCATAAAGAACAATACAAGAAACAATAGTGGGACCATGAGGAACTTGATCAAAGCCAAAAGACTAAATGCATCTAGTGCATCAAACATAAGGACAATGATGTTGACACACTAGCTCCAACCAACATGTTGTTCGCCTCTAGAATACAAAGTTTTTTTCGTCTGATGAAGAAGATCAAGAAGAGGTCTTTGCTTAATTGATGTTGCAGACTGATCATGCCATATTTGACAAGCCTAAAAAGTCTAAGAATTGGCACTTCAAGCCATTATAAATCAAAGGGTATGTAGATGGGAAGCCGATGATGAAGATACAAGTTGATGGAGGCGCAACTGTCAACCTTATGCCATACTCCACACATTGCAAGCTAGGGAAGAATGCCAAAGATCCGATCGAAACAAAAATATGGTGCTTAAAGACTTTAGCAGGAATACATTGAAACGAAGGGTGTACAAAAGTGAAATTAATAGTTGGAAGCAAGACATTGCCCACAACGTTCTTCATTATTGATAGCAAGAGATCATATAGGTTACTCCTTGGCAGGGATTGGATTTATGCCAATTGTTGTATTCCTTCTTGTTAATGCCAAAATTTGGAAAGCCTAGGGAAAGGTTGGAAAAGATCGACTGAAGTAAAAGAAGAGTCTGGTTGTTACAGGGAGGAAGCCGATCAGATAAAGCAAGGAGAGATTTGGTCTAAGAATAGAAGATTATCAAGATAAGACCAAGTTTGAGTAGGAGCCATGGCACTCATGACAGGGTATTTTATCTATATAAATTGTATCTTATATAGGAAGGTTTAGTTAGTTTAGTTAACCTCCTTAGAGATATTTTCTTTTATATTTTTAGGAGATAACGTCTGATGGTTGTTGTAACCGCGTCGGACTCTGTAATACCATGGTATAAATATACACCCCCTGGAAACCTATAAAAGGATCAAGACATCTTTCAATCAATACTACTTCGATGCATCGCCACCCTAGTTCATCTAGGTTTTTACCGCCGAGGTCTGACTCACTCTATAATACCAGGGTATAAATATAGATCCCCTGGAAACCTATAAAAGTATCAAGACATCTTTCAATTAATACTACTTTGGTGCATCGCCACCCTAGTTCATCTAGATTTTTACCGGTGGGGTTTGGATCTCGACGCGGGGCTGCATCAGTTAACTTTGACCTTCGGTGAAAGAGTAAGTCCCGTCACTATCCCGATATGTCTTGCTCTGTCTAATGCTTCATCGTTTAGGTTCAACCTCTTAGGCCGATCGGATGTATCGCATCATGTCCGTGTAAGGTCTATCGGCCTATTAAGCCCTCTCTGTCGTCCTCGGTCTTGTGCTACATCGGTTAGATTCGACCTACGAGGCTGCCGATGGTAGAATGAGATTTAGGCCTATAGGTCTCTGTACGGCATTCCATTGGAGTGTTAGCTGATGAATTATCTATATATTGAGCAACACGCCCAGCGTATCGGCTCCTTGGCCGATATGCACTAGTCTTCAGAGACTTTCCTTAAGCACCACGCCAAGCGCATCGGCCTTCCAGCAGATGTGCGCCTGTCTTCAGAGAAACGTCCTCTCATCAGCTTAGCTAGCCGATGGGTTCACTTCGTCCTGACTTCAGCATAACCGATCCGGTGTCCACCGTCCCATTGCCGTTGGTTTCGGTCTCATACTGTCTCGGTTAGGTCTGATCTTTGAGATTCAATGCTAGCGGCATCATCATGGCAGGCAATAGGTCTCGTGCTACCATATTCGAAGTGGCATTGGCTTTGTAGCTGGTGTCTTTTATACAATTCCTTGCCAGTTTGCATATGCCTTCATCGGCTTTCTAGTCGATGAACAAGTGGTACAGCTTCTGTCGGCAACCAAGATAGATCCTGCGTGCTTTGTTGTTTTCTGAATACCCTTTGGTGCCTCCATCGGCGTTGCGGCCGATGGATCAGGATCTCGCTTTTCCTACACCTAGAGTCATTACGTCCTTCGTTGACATCTATCCACGGCTTTATCAGCTCCCCAGCTGATGGAAGAGCGTCCCAATACCTATCGGTGACTAGCCAATAGTAGGAGCCATCTGGATGTGGCCGATGACCACCTCGATTCTATCGGCAGCTAGCCGATAGCGAGAGCTCGTATTAGCCCATCGTTCGATTGACCCGTTTGTCTCACTTCCTTGTCAATTGCAGGGTCAAATTGATTGTCACACTCGAGCCGAGCGAACCCCATGGGCCCTGGTGCACATACCTCGAGCCATGGAGAGAAGCCAATCGGCCTGCACTAGAGCTAAGCAGACCTCCTAGGCGTCGGCGTGTTCATGCTGAGCGCACGAGGCCCGGCGCGAACACTTCTAGAATGCATCAAAGCTACATACAATGCCAAGAAAACCAAGTTGAGGCAATTCCAACCGATCAGTCGACCAACATTGTGATAACCGATTTACCAATTCGTGAAGCTAATGGGGTTGATTGCTTGTCCTAGAAGATATATGATGGAGATTTCCTTGATGTAACCAACAAGAGAATAAAGCCAATCTAGCGAGTTGGCTCAAAACTGTTGCTCTAATGGGCACCATTGAAGATTTTGAAGGAAAATTAGGGCAAGGATTTACATCGACCAATGATTTGGAAGAAGTTGACATAAAACAAGGATGTAGGCTAAGGTCAACGTATATTAGTAAAAATTTATCTACGGAGTTCCGAGAAGAGTTAATAAAATTTCTTAAAGAATTTCAGGAATGTTTTGCATGGGATTATCATGATATGCCAGGTTTAAGCTAATCGATTGTTAAACATCGGCTTGCTATCAAACCAGGATATCGGTCGTTTAAGTACCCTTCGATAAGATTGAAGGTGGAGTTATATCATGCAATCAAGGCAGAGATTAGAAGGCTATACGATGCAAATTTCATTAGGCCATGCTGATATGTTGAGTAGATATCCAATATTGTCCCTATAGAAGAGAAGAATGGAAAGCTAAGGATATGTTTTGACTTCTAGAATTTGAACAAGGCTACACCTCAGGATGATTATACGATGCCGATGGTAGATTTGTTAATTGATGTAGCATCGGGTCACAAGATCATTAGCTTCATGGATGGTAATGTAGGTTACAAACAATCTTCATGGTGAAGGAAGATATTCCTAAGACAATGTTCAGATGTGCTAGAGCAATTGGTTTGTACAAGTGGTTAGTCTTGAGCTTTGGATTAAAAAGTGCTGGTGTGACTTGTCAAAGAACAATGAACTATATATTTCATGATCTCATTGGCCTACTAGTGGAGATATACATTGATGACATGGTAGTTAAATCTAAGAGTGTTGAAGATCATAAGGCCGACCTATGAAGAGTACAAGAGAGGGCACAAAAGTATGGACTTAAGATGAATCCTCATAATTGTGCATTTGGCGTATCGGCTAGACAATTCTTAGGATTTATGGTGCATGAAAGGGGATTTGAAGTTAATTAGAGACGCATCAAGGCTATCCAGTCAACAAGACCTAGTTACAATCCTTGATCAGCAAGCTTAACTTTATGAGAAGATTTATTTCAAATCTTTCAGGAAGGATTGAGTCCTTCACTCCATTATTGAAGTTACGAGCCGATCAAGAATTCATGTGGGGTGTCAAGCCGCAGAAAGCATTTGATCAACTCAAAGATTATATAAATTGTCCACTTGTATTGATTCCGCCATAGAAGGGGGTACCATTCAAGTTATATCTGTCAGCTGATGAGAAGTCCATTAAGTCGGTGCTGATACAAGAATTTGAACGAAAAGAACGAGTGGTATTCTGTCCAAGTCGATGACTTTTGGATGCGGAGACAAGATATCCTACGATGCAAAAGTTATGCTTGTGCTTATATTATTCATGTACCAAGTTTAGGCATTATCTCATACCAGCTGAGTGCATAGTGGTTTGTAAAGCCGATGTGGTTAAGTATATGTTATCATATCTAGTATTAAAAGGGTGAATTGGCAAGTGGATATTTTCTTTGGTGGAGATCAATATGAGGTATGAATCGGCTAAGGTAGCTAAAGCGCAAACTATAGTGGATTTTATCGTACAACATAGAGGGATCCATGAAGATTTTGTGGAGCCAATTCCACAGACTTTATTCTTTGATGGATCAGTTATGCAGGCTTATATCTAGTATGCTCTTGGTAATTATATCATCTCAGGTGGCACGCCTTGAGTTTGCTTTTATTATCAAACCTTATTGGACTAATAATCAGGAATAGTATGAAGCGGTACTAAAAGGTCTTCAATTGCTGAGAGAAATTGGGGCCGATACGATAGAGATCATTAGATATTATTTATTGGTAATCAAGCAGCTATTGGGGAGTATGAGTGCAAGGATGATGTCTTGAGATTATATTATGAGGAATGCCAACATTTATTGGAGAATTTGAAGATGGTGTCATGGGATCATATTCCTAAAGAGTAGAATTTAGAAGCCAATGATCTTGCTCAAATCGGTTTGGGATAATAGGTGGATAGGAAGATGAAAGTTGAAATAGCTAATATTGATGGCCATATTGAGGTCAATGATTGGAGAAGAGAGATTGTCCAATATTTGTGAAATCTGTCACAATCGACTTTTAGGAAATTTCGGTATAAGTCTACTAAATATGTATTATTTGATGAAGACTTGTATTATCAAACCATTGATGGAGTTCTATTAAGATACTTGGGTACAAAAGAGGCTACAATAATTATGAGTGAAGTACACAAAGGCGTTTGCGAAGCCCATTAATCAGCTCAAAAGATAAGGTGGCTAATGAGAAGAGCTAGGTATTTTTGGCGACAATACTAAAGGATTGCTTCAAATACTACGAAGGATGACAAGACTGTCAGAAGTTTGGGAATGTGCAGCGAGCCCTAGGATCGCTATGAACCAAATCATCAAGTCATGGCCATTCAAAGGTTGGAGAATCGACATGATCGGCTAGATTTATCCATCATTGAGCAAAGGGCATAAGTTCATATTAGTAGTTAATGTTTATTTTACAAAGTGTGTAGAGGCTATCCCTTTGAAAAATGTTACATCTAACGACGCGATTGATTTCATCAAGGAACACATTATCTATCAGTTTGATATTACACAGATGATTACTACTGATCAGGGTTCTATTTTCATATCTGATGAGTTTTAATAGTTTACTGCCAGTATTGGGATTAAGTTACTGAATTTATCACCACATTATGCTAAGCTAATGGTCAAGTTGAAGCTTCCAAAAAGAGTTTAATCAAGTTGATCAAGTGCAAGATTGATGAACATCCATGAAGGTGGCACATTACATTAGCAGATTTATTATGGACCAATCGAATGACATACCATGGATCTACTAGAGTACCACTGCATCAGCTGGTATATGGGCATGAAGCAGTTCTTCCATGGGAAGTTAACATCGGTTCCAACAGGGTGTCTTTATAGGATCAACTGATAGTTGATGACTATTATAACAAGTTGAAGCTTCCAAAAAGAGTTTAATCAAGTTGATCAAGCGCAAGATTGATGAACATCCATGAAGGTGGCACATTACATTAGCAGATTTATTATGGACCAATCGAATGACGTACCATGGATCTACTAGAGTACCACTGCATCAGCTGGTATATGGGCATGAAGCAGTTCTTCCATGGGAAGTTAACATCGGTTCCAAGAGGGTGTCTTTATAGGATCAACTGATAGTTGATGACTATTATAAACTAATGCCAGATGAACTTGATGATTTCGCTCAGAACCGGCTAAGGGCGCTTGAGAAGATTAAGGAAAATAAAGATAGGATTGCCAGACATTACAACAAAAAGTTATGAATAAGTCTTTTTTTGAAGGAGACCTTGTTTGGAAATTGATTTTTCCAATTGGGTCTAGAGACAATAAGTTTGGAAAATGGTCACCTAATTGGGAAGGAACTTATCAGATCAATCACTCTGTGCCTGGTATTGCTTATGTACTAGAAAGTCTTGAAGGAGAGAAGTTTACCAAAGTGCTCAATAGAAATTATCTCAAAAAAGTATTATCCTAGTGTTTGGGTTGACATCTAAATCGGCTAAGTGTGGCCCATTTATGATTCTATTCAAGACAAAATCAAATAGTGTTTTATCAGCTGGTGGTAGTCAATGCCGGGTGGTATTGTTTACCTAAATTGGCTAAGTGCGACTGATTTCTAATTATCTTTGAGACAAAAGATGGTAGTGTTTTATTGGCTGGTGGTAGTCAATGCTAGATGGTATTGTTTACCTGAATTGGCTAAGTACGTCTGATTTCTAATATTTATTCAAAGACAAAAGCCGATATGGTTATATCGACTGCAGATAGCAGATATAATTGGATATCGCCTTTAGGAATACAAGTAAAAAATCAACAGAGCTGATCAAATTGTATTACAGACAATCAATGTTTTGAAGAGACATCATGGATTTTCAACATTGATGTTTGACAGAAATATCTAGATTGCCTCAATCGCGCGCAGACAGATTCTGTCTATTTCGTTGATGGTGCGGATGTCTTCTTCATCGGATCCAGGGAAGGTTCTCAAGCTCTTGTGCCAATGAGCTGCTTGATGTACTTTTTCTACTACTTTGGACTTTTGATCTTGGATTGATTGTGACAAGCCAATAAGGTGAGATTTTGTGACTTCAATGTTGTGGGACACCTTATCGTGTTCCACCATCAAATCGGTTTCTCGTTTCTTCAGTTGCCTAGCTTTGTTTGGGTATATCTTGCAAGTCAACTACCATTTCATCAAGCTTTTTCTTCTTAGTCTGGGCAGATAGCCAATCATTTTAAGCTAAGTCTATTTGTTTGGCATATCGGCTATACCTCCCCTAGTCATGATCAGTTGGGTCTTATGGATTCCAAATAAGTAGCACGTATTAGTACGTCGGTGAGTTCTTCGGGCAAAAGATGTTCAATCCTACCAAGTCTTCCTCGGATTGGTCCATAGTCTTCCACCAATGAGCCAATCGGAATGTCCATCCGATGCATAATATCTAATAATTGCTCATGTACATCGGCTGGTAGAAATGGTTCGATCGCTATACTGTAGCTATGTCTTCATCTATCTCCATGTATTTGCTGATGTCAAAGGATAATAAATCGACTAGTGACTGCACATTAACATCAGTAAATAGGAGAACCATGAACCAAGGAAAGAGTGAAAATTTGGGATGAACGTACCTAAGACACATCGGGAGTAGCATGAATTGAAACATCTGTATTGGCTTGGTGAGAGGTAGTTTTGGGAGCACGGCCAATGAGCAATGTGGAGGTAACATGGACTAGAGTATTTTCTATTTGGGGATCGACTGCTGTTGAAGATGTTATAACTTCTAGAGCAACCATCGTCTCAGTACTTTAATGGTCTCTAGCAGCCGAATTTCAGGAGCCAATGGTTCAAGTTGCAAAGTGAAGATATCAAAAGAAGTATGAAGATGATGGAGGAGAAATTAAATTAGGACATACCATTGATTGTGAAGGAGTCGATGTCGAACTAGGAGGTCTTTGGAAATTTGGTACCGTGATTGTGACATCAGTGCTTGATTTTTGTTTCTTGGAAGTTGTCTGAGTAGCCAGCCTCTTGCGTTTGGTCCCTAATGGTTGCGATACTCGAAGCGGATCCGATGGAGATGGAGCACCATGTCCAAGGTGGAGCTGAACTGATGGAGGTTGATACATAGTCAGCCAGGTGCTTGCGCTTGTTGTAGGTGCTTCCTTATCACCAGTGTATAGGGTCATGGAGGTTAAATGATTCATTTAAGATGAAATGCAGTATGGGAAACAAAGTATGGAGAAGAATTACCTCCTCATCAGATTAGATGTAGTTTGGATAAAGGTGCATGTAGTAGTTGTAGTGTTCAGTCAATGAACTGAACAAATGTCTTCTCCACTTCGACCACCATCAAGTGAAGAGTCTGCTGTTGGATATACATGGCTCAAAAGTGGTGATGGTGCCCAAGGATAGAGATTTGGCTATCGTCCTTAGCCAATCATACTGCAAGCCGCTATTTACATCTCCTCAGACTTAGAGCTTGCGGATGAATAAGCCAATTGGGAGCTGGACAAAACCCAACTAACGAGCACTGACTAATAGATGATAAAACTTGTATGATGGGTGTTGGGATTGGCCCAATGAGAATCCAATCGGTAGATGATTGGGAGTTATTGCTGACAGGAATATTGTCTTTGATTCTTCATTAGCTAGGGTGTTGAGAGGGTGAAATCTAGAAGGCATCTCAAATGACGAAGCATCCTCATAAGCAAACCAGAGGGTGGGATCTTTGATAAAGCCATAGTAGAAACATTTGAACCACTGGTTGATTCTGAGGGAAGTCATTTTGCTCCTAGAAAAAGTCGATGCAACTTCACTTACTGTGATACATGGGCATGAGTTGGCTTTGCTTTCCTCTAAATGATCGGCCGAAAAAGTTAGAGACGAGAAGGTGTCCTAGGGATGACTTTGGAAGTGTAGATGTTCAATCATAGTTGTATGAACCACCAGGGATAGCCAATGTGATTGACTAGTTGGCTAGTCGATAGCTTGTTCGCCACTTGATGAAGGAGTTGATAAGTAGCTCCAAGGAGATACTGCCCCAACGGGATCTAGCATCGATCGGCCAAGAAGTCTACTAAGTATTGCATATTGGTAGTTGGGCCAAGGGTTGAACCGCCAAAGATGAACTACTCCAACCATAGATTCAAAAATGCAACATTCATCCAGTCATCAACTGGTCTGGAAGTCTTACTGTGCAAAGATATATATTTAGTGCATCCTCTGATGTTTTTGGTGTTCAGCCAATGAGTGGGTTTGAATCAGAGATTGATGCATTTAAGTAATGGGTGGTGTTGAGGCAAATCAACATGATGACATCCATCAAGTTGGGAGTCATTAGCACATGTCCAAACATAAAAGCGTTGAGGGCGTCTGACCAAAAGTAGAAGACCAATATGAGCAAATGCTCGTTCTTTTCCATATTGGCTAGGGAAAGGTTGATACAATGGCCAATTATCAAGTCTTTCCAAATTGATTTTTTGGAAGCTGATACTCTGAGGTACCAATTCTTCCATCCCAGGAGACTACTAGGCCAAGATCTAAAGTTGTTGATTAAATCACTAATTGTCATGGGTGAGTTTTTATTGGGGATTCATTCTGTTTCAAAATTGATAAAGTCTATTAGATCCTCACTACACATGGGACCTAAATAGAAGAAACCTGGGTGGTCGACAACTGGCGTTGCGATCTGACCTTCGAGACTCTTTAGTAAAAAAGAACTCGATGAATAACAGATGAAAAGATTGGATGGACCAAATCTATCTAGAATGTAAATATAATAGATTACCTCAAGGACTGCATTTGTTAACACCATCGCGTGAGGAAGAAGGAGAAAAAGGTCGGTAGTTGGTGCAGCAATCTGCAGAGGTTCGCCCTTAGTTGTTGGAGCTCGTCAAGGTTTTATGGGCTCTGGTGACGAGGAGGAGTGAAGAAAAAGATGAAGGGTAGAACACTTCATAGAGGCATGATAACCTACCAGGATTTTAGACCAATTTGGTGTTGTTTGCGGGTTGTAATGAGTTGTCTTGGCTTATGGAGAATTCCAACTACTCGGAATTTCAAAGTTCGTTAACAAACTCCAAAATTTGCATGGCATGTGTTGATACTATAATTTGGTCAGTTTGCATATTGGATCAACTGATGAGGGGAAGACCAATCGGCTCGTAGAGGGAAGCCGATTAACACAATAAGAGAGCTGATCAGACGGGTTGAGGATGGATTCAGTCTAGTTGAAAATATAAGGTTATCCAGATGGGACCATGTCTGAGGAGAAGTCGTAATCATGCGATGGTGCTTTATTTATATAGAATATATTGTGTAAGCTAGACAAGTTTAGTAAGCACTACAAATTATATATAGATTAATTTCCTTCTGTATGTTTAGGAAATATTGTCCAAGGGTTGTCTAAAACCACATTGGACTCTTATAAATCTAGGGTACAAATATGGACCCACTGGAACCTATTGAATCATCATTTAGATCATATACAATACAATCTGGACGTATCACCACCCTAGCTCATTTAGGTTTTTCCTAGTGGGTTCTGGGTCTCGACGCAGAGCTGTATCGGTTAAGTTCAATCTTTGGTGAAGGGGTAAGTCCTGCCATTATACTGGTTTGTTTTGCTCAATCTAAGGCTACATTAGTTAGGTCCAACCATTTAGACTAATTATGCGGACCACATCATGCTCATGTTAGGCTTGTTGGTACATCGGTCTCCCTTTGCAATCCCTGGTATCATGCTATATTGGTTAGATTTGACCTACTAGATCAGTGGTGGTGGATTGAGCCGTTGGTCCTACAGATATTCATGCGGCATTTTGTCAAAGTGAGTAGCCGATGAGTTATCATTACCATGGACCCCATATCTGCTTCATGTATTGTCTAATGATTAATCCACTAGCAATCAATCTAGTCACGTCAGATTCGGCCTGATACTGTCTTAGTTAGATCTGATCTATCAAGTTCATGTCTAATAGGGTTGGCATCGAGATCTAGAGGATTTTGTTAACTATTGGTTCAAATAGCCAATTAGATTAGATATAGTCCCATGTCAGACATTCGGCTGATAAGCAGCTGATCAACTCGCCATTTCCTTTCTCATATTTACGTTCGATCTAGTCTTCGTTGTTGTTTTGCCATTAGCCTTGGCCTCATACTATCACAGTTTGGTCTGATCTATCGAGGCTGGTTCTAATTATGCTGTTATGGTGGTCGCTAGTCCTCGTGACTTCGTGGGGTATTGGGCCCCACTCTGCTCTTTTGTTGCTTACCATAGGCAGAGCGTCCTTGACTCTTTAGTTGATAAGTCCTTTTATTTTGTTTCACGCATCTACCACATATGCCTTCATCGGCTTTTTAGCTGATGCTCGAGCGCTAGCTTCCTATTGGTACCTAGCTGATAGGGCGACCCGTATCGGCTCATCGGCTAAATGGCTCGTGGATCTCATCCTCTATCTTCTTGTTAATTGCAAGGTCAAATTGATTAGCACACCCTGGAACATCAAAGACTAAGGATCTCAAAGGTTAAACAGATCTCCTAAACCTTCACATTACCAAGGCATCGTACTCCCTGAATGGACCTTCGCCGTCCCATTCATGACTTCGCCCGGTCCGATCGACCTCCACAAGATTCAGTGACTTGTGGATGAAGTCTAGGTTTGGATAGACGTGCTTGGCAAATAAAGGTGAATTTAACTTAGATGTATAGGGCCATAGACCCCTTCTTTTGTCCCAGAGGTTACTGGCGTAAGAAGTCTGTGTTGGTTCCTTTGGTTAGGATTAGATTAAGTAAATAGTTATGTCATGACTTCTGCCTATCTGCCATGGGGGTACGTGGCACACTGTAGTGTGAGAGAGCTTGGTGTGTTCTTGGATCAAGCCACAGTGTAGCAGATATTGATAGGGCAAGTTGTATTGATGTGGCACTTGTGTAATAATAATGACTTAGAGATTAGATTCATGCTTTTAATTAAACTACCTTTATTTGATTACATATCTCTAAAATATTGTTTGCTACAAAGTAGCCCTATACATTAATTCCTGTTACCCATACGAATTAAATTTACATTTTTCAGGTGTGTTCTGCTGAATACTATGGTGACATTCAGTCTTGCTCAATTTTTCCATCCCTAGTGAGAAGTCTTGAAGAAGAAGTCCTAGGTGGAGTTTTGGCTTACACCCCAATTGAGCGCCTATGAAGATGGAGCCGTAGGCTCACTATTCCACTGTTATTTTTCTTTTGTTGTTAGGCCTTATGAGTCTTTGTAATGATGTAGGTATTATTAATGTATTAAAGATGTGTCTTTAATATCAAGTTGTTGTGGTGTACCCTCGCTTTTCCTTGGTAGGGATCAATACACTAGTATTCACAAAAGGATATTTTTCAGGCATCACAGGAATCCACAAGTATCTCTTGTGTTTTTCACCAGGACTTTACTATGGTGGTTTCTATTAAGAACATAAAAAGCATACAATAGAGATTGAGGCATATGCTTCTAGTCCTCCTTGGAGATCTCCACCACTCTTCACAAACTTGATGAGCTTGTTGTACTCCACCTTGTGCTTCCGTGGCTTGTTCTCATGTGGGTGAAAACCATGTCAAAAGCTGTGCTTGTCGTTGTGCCTGATGAGAGTAGAACATTTTTGGATTGATACATCTTCATAAAACCATATTTCACCAAGACACCAAGTCTCTCATTCTCCTTCTTAAACTCATCTAGTGCTTGGATGTTAGTAGCACAGGTATTCACATCAAGATTATAACATCTAGCATACACATTGCTTGTGGAGGCACTAGAGTGATTGGTGGCTTCATTTGAAGGAGAGGTGCTAGACCAAAGAGCATCAAATTACACTTCGAGAGATTTATGAGTCTTGACCGAACTCTCAAACATCTTAACAAGTGCTTCATTTGAGCTCCTTAGAGTAGCAATTTATTCATTGATAGCATCTAACCTGTTGGTCGAATCTTCAATCTTCTCTTTCTCCTTAGCCAAAGACTTCTCAAGGGTAAAATTTATCTCATTCTTAAGGATGAGCAAATCCTCTTGCCTCTTAAGGGTCTTCTCATTATCTTTAAAGCCTTTATGAGTTTTTCCACTTGTTTAAGTGTGTTTTGTTGATGCCTTTGAGATCAAATTCATTCTCATCGTCATAGTCATCACTTTCACCCTCACTAGTCACAAGATTAGGATGTGGAAGTACCTTATGCCCCTTCTCCACAAGGCAAATCTGAACATAGTAGTCATCGTCACTTTAGTAGTTGAAGAGTATTTTCTTTGGTGATAATGACTTGATGGCAATTAATATGACACCCTTCTATCCTTCTGAGCCTGATTTACCGTGAGATATCACTGTTCACTAATGTGAGCATGTCTTGAACTCCTCTTTTTGTGAAACTTAGGTTTACCCTCTGACTGCTTCTTCTCCTTAGGGGTAATCGGCGATGAAGTGTCCATACTCATCATACTTGCAGCACACCCTCTTGTATTGGTGGGTCATGTACTTGTCTCCATTCTTCTTATTATAGTTGCCTTCTCTTATAAATTTCTTAAACTTATCAACAACAACAGAGAAGTCCTTATCTTCACTCTCCTCATCGCTTAAGTCCACCTACTTTGATCTCGCCTTTGGCCTTTAAAGCAAACTCCTTATTCTTAGCAGTGGTGGTGTTCTTGGGGAGGGCCTTAATGTGCTTAGCATCTTCTTTCAATAGCTCGTGGGAGATAATAATTGAAAGGACATCACTCAGGGTTAATCTCTTAATGTTTTGTCCTCTCGGAGGACCTTGACCAATGTGGAGTTCCTTGGAGCAAAGGTGCACAAGAGTTTCTTAACGACTATGTGATTGGTTATGTCTTCACTTCCAAGTCTTCAAATTTTGTTGAATATGATCATCATGCGATCACACATCTTTGGCGATGTGTGATCGTCTTTCATTATGAATCTCCCATGTTGTCCTTCCAACAACTCTATACTCAATTCCATCAAGCTAAACGATCCCTCATGTGCAATTGGTGGGTATCTCAAATCTCATTGGCTTCCTCGAATTGCTCCACTTTTTTTAACTCTTCTGGCTCAACAACCATAGGATCATGCTTGTAACTTGAGCATTGCGGTGTACGAGGGCCTCTTGAGCGAGCGTGAGATTAGTGTCCTCCTCTAGATTATTGAGACATGTAAGCACAATTTTCCACACACTAGGATATAATGACATTAGATACAACTTTATCTTGTACTTTTAATAGGAATAATGTGTCCCATCAAAGTGGGAAGCACTCCCGAAAGGCATGGAAATGAACTGTGTAGAGAAATCATATGAATTGAGCTTGTTATAATCAAGAATAATTATTACTCCCTTCTTGGAACCACTTTTAGAAGTAAAGACATTCCTATTCTCTTCATTCTCCTTGCTTCCCAATTGCAACATCTTTTTGAGTGGTTAAGCCAATTCTAAGATGAGGCTTTGATACCTATTAAAAGGACCTTCAGTTGCACAGAGAGGTTGAATGTGTATAGCTAAGAACCTGAAAAAAAACTTATAACGGAAATTAAAACTCCCTATGGAGTATATGGATCTAATATCCAAAGACTCTAGTCGAGGTTCACTTCTGCACAAGAAAGCTTGGTCACACACTCTAGTTGTAAGGTTCACATATTCTGGTCCAAAAGGGCGTTTCCATCACAAAAAGACGAGATAAATTAGAACTTTCTTTGAAATTGCCATTTCAATCTTGTAACTCAAATGCTTAACTAGTGTTGAAACTTTAATTATTTCCAACGATATCGAGTTCTTGGATATGTGTGACTTTTAAATTTGATTTTCTAAGATACGTCATCACTAGTGGGTGGTAACTGTAACCCGTTAAAGATGAAGATCTTCGGTGACTGATGTAAAATACAAGCTATTACTGAAGATTATCTGGGTTGAAATTCCACCCGTCATCAAGGATGAAGACACCTTTGACAGATCCAATTTACCACCTGTCATTTAGCAATGACTGGTGAGAAGAGGAAATCACATCTACGATGGATTTTTGTTTTCTAATCAGTGACCAGTTAACACTAACCATGGCACTTTCCATCACAGGTGATGGTTATAGCCCGTAGTAGATGATGGGTAGCCTAGTAGTGCCTGCCGCAGGCACGAATGAGTTTTATATTTTATATTTTATCCATTGCTAATTTGTTTGCGTTATCTTCATTGTAGAGCTCTTGACTGAAGCACGCCGTTGCCTCGCCATGTATTTTGACTCCATGTTAGAGGTTAATTTATAGGCTATTTTAAAGTTAAGGGTGTAATATATATACTTCCTTCGACTCAAAATATAGTATTTAAAATTTAATTAGCTATTTCTCCTCCTACCATCTTATATTTGCTAATAACAACCATCTCTTATTTAGTTTCTTCTCTAATTCCTCATCTCAACAAATTTACCATCATTCCCATGTTAATTCCACCTAGTTCATTTATGCGCTTGAAGAGTTTTAAAGGTAATTATATTTTGGAATCAACAGAGTAAATCATTCCCCTTTGTATATTCTATCCCATCAATGTACATGTAAAAGACAAGCTATTGCACGATACTGATTGCTCCGTCCAAACTGAAAATAGTTATTGTCTTAGATAAGACTAATATCAAACTTTAACAACTTTTGCTATAAATAAATTTGAAAATATTTGATCAAAAGTTATTCTTTTTAGACGTACTTGTCTAAAACGATAATTATTTTTAATCTGGAGGAGTGCAGTAATTTCTTAATTTTGCCAAAAGTTGTTTTCCATTTTGAGAAAAACTTGACACAAAGAACCAATATTAACTCAGAGAATTGGAGTACTGCAAATATAGCAGTCGAGAATTATGACAGTTTGCTTTTAGCTAAAGTATCGCGACCAAAACATGGCCACACTTGCCACTTCTATGCTTTACAGTGGCATGTGAAGATGACAGTTGCCTCACCAAACCAAAAGGTTTGTTTCCCCTAAAGCATATACCAAATAGAACCAATATGAAGCGCCTGCTCAGCATGTGGGTTTGGGCACCGATTTTTTTTTCCAGGATGATCTAAGAAATGGTCATCTAAATGTTATTAAGTTTGGGAAGAAAAAGTTAAAAAACAATATTATTGATATAAGATTGTCAAGGTTGGTTATGTACGATAGCGTACCACTAGAAACCATGTGCCTAACCACATAGACACATATCAACGAGAGGAAAGCCTAGCACCAAACCAGCCACTGCTATCCATGGCAAGTTGCCGTAGGCCAACAACAACACCATAAAGCTAAGTCTCTAAAAACAATGACTCCATGAACGTTAAGATGCCAAGGATACCGCGTCACCCATCGAAGAAATCTAAACTTGGTTTCACTCAGAGATTCTTGTCAAGAAAGGGAGAAGGGAGGTATCTCAATAACGTTCCCAAGGGGTTAGCATGAACGAAGGCATAGCCACTGTCGGTCCAATGGATCAACGAACTAGTCTTTCATCTGGAACCACCTATAACACCCTATTGCTATGGTTCATCACCCACTATCTCAGTTACCACCATTAAATTTGGACTGCACCTGGCTGCCACCACAATGGACTGACGTCCCTCCACCGACTGACTTCTAGTCCTACTGCTAGCAATACCTCAACTACACCCCTCTACCATTGTCCTCTACCCCTCCACCACTCCACGCATTGGCTCAGTTGGTATCATTGATCTTTTCATATCCTAGAGGATATTTTCTTCTTTGTTTTGATTAGAATGAAGATGATGTTGGATACAAATATGTTTTCAATAACATTAGTAACAGAAATGTATTGTGAGAAATGGGAGTGGTAACAAATGGGTACAAACTCCTTATATAACATGAGGGAGAATATGAGTCGGGCACCTGATATTTGCCCAAAAATCGGGCGGCACGCCGCCATAGCTCCTAGCAACATGAATGAGCGCCCAAACTGTTGACAAGATCCTGACAATGGCAGAGCATGCTTGCTATTGCTGCTGCATGCTGGCATGCCACCCATACCACTCTCTAACTACAACATATCTTCAACAAAAGTTTAAATGACCTTTTGTTCCAAAATTATTTTCCGATTTACAATACAATTTTATGGTTATATTTATTTTAAATAAATATTTCTAATAAGATCTTATATGATTATTTTTCTGATGATAAAAAATATATGATCATATTCCTAATTAATTTTTTTAACACGCATGAAACATTGACTTTAATGGGTGAAACATTAGAAAATATCTACTAAAACATCCAAATAATACCATGTGTAAAAGTTGCAAATGAATTAATGAAACAACACAAAATACTTATTACAACACTCAAAAAACACAACATGCAACATTAGAAACATTCATTGCAACACAACAACTTAAAATTGTGAAGAAAAGTTGAATTTGAGTTGAAACATTCGCTTCTTATACGTGAAATATCTAATTTAAATGGTTGAAACATATATCAATGTTATAAATGTAGTATACCTCATGTACTTGTCCTTACCTCCATTAGAAATATCGTGTACTGATTTGTATAAAGGTATCCTTGAATATGAATAAACATACAGATAAGGTAATCTTGTCTATCCACGGAAGGATTGCATAGTTAGATCTAAGAATGACAAGCCTTTATCTACCCCTATCATGTCTAGATTTTCTGAGTTCTACTTAGAGAAGAGAACGATTATATTCCTGTATAAATATAAAGCCTTCTTGAAGGGGACGGTATCAAATCATAAGTCATAGACATCAGGCCACATTGAGTCAACATCCAAAGGAAGCTTTTGTCGATTCTGGAAATCGGCAATAAACTTATGGGGTGCACAAGTTCTAGGAACTAATGGTGACACAGATTTTTATCCAGGATCAAGCCCTCGTGAGGAGATAATACCCTACATCTTGCTTTCTAGATTACATCATTTGTGTCTAGGATTTACAACAATCTCAATATGAATACATGAGTATCTAACCCTTACATGTGATATTCTAGTCCCTTTATATAGGCACAAGGGGCCAGGTTACTAGGGATTTGGCTTAACAAACTTAGCTGGATCATTTGTCATCAATCCTCCAAAGATACCCAAGATAGAGATTTATATGCTATCTCTTTCATTCCAATCATGTTGCGTTACATATAAGTATCTACCACCGAGCTACACAATCCCACTACTTGGCCCACCTCCTTTGGCCTAGATGGTTTAGCCCTTCATGGTGGTACCCTGGTTCCACAATATCCTCTAAGAGCTTTGCCTTCGAGGTACTCACTTGATGAAGTCAACTTGAAATCTCCAAGTGATCTCCTCGAGTTCCTAAGTGGATTTTCCTAAGCTACCTATGAAATAAATAATAAGAGTGGCAGGATTGCAAAGGACTCCTCTTTCTAGTCCCCCCCAATTCCTTCAAGTCATTTGCCAAGCTTCTTAGTTGGCAAGCAGCAATTAGCCATCACAACATGGCCCTGTTCTAGATCTAAAAATGCAGCCTACTCAAAATAACATAGGTGTTTACCGCCTACAATGGTGCACTAATTTATTAAGGGACGTAGGTGACCAATCAGGCTTGTGTAGGCAACCTTTGGCCCGGAGGTGTGCGATAGCAAATGCCTAGAACCAACAGTGCGCACCACTTGGTATATATTAGCATATTAGGTCGTGGGACGAAAAAATCCCCAAACCTTTCAATGTCGCCCGACTCCTCATCTCCTCCAAGCTTCCTACTCCGTCTTCCCTAGGCCTAAAGCCTTCCCTGCACAACTTCGCCATAGCTACTGTTACATTTCCTCGACCAATGTTGAGATCAACTCTACTGTAGCATGAACTAGGGTTTCTATTAGCTCACCATGCTTTGCCTCCCTAAATCCTAGCCACCACATAGCCATGTTTGAAGCCTCAGAGGCATCAATTCCGCTTCCGAATCCAAATCTAGAGTGGCAGACCTCCATCTCCATGGATAGGAGGATAGAGAAGCTCATGGAGGGGATCCTACTGCCCCTAAAGGAGATCATCTTCTAGTGCTCCACAGCTAGTGAGTCATTTTGAACCCCCAACACTAGAGATTGTGGTCTTCGAGTTGTTCTTCAATTACGTCTTTTCTCTCCCAACCTCCAAGTCTTTTTGTGGCCTTTTAAAATTTTATGGCCTCGAGCTTGTCCTTCTGAATCTATATTCTATTCCTCAAATTGCTATTTTTTTGAATATGCATGAATCCTTTCTAGGAATTGCTCCCTACTTCATGTTCTTCTAGTATTTGTACCACCTCATGGCGCAGCCATCCAAGACAAGCATCCAAGTGGCAGGTGGCGCTAGGTTCCAACTCTGCTCAGAGAAGGAGTATTAGAACCTCCCCTTCAAGACTTCCCTAAAGGGTTGGTAGCAAGAGTGGTTCTACTGCTCAAATCTAACCCGTTCTCTACCTTCTAACATTAGCTAGGCTCCTATCATAACTACCTCTTGGTCCTTGTTCCCGAGCAACAAGGAAATAGGATAGGTCATCCATCTGCTAAAACTCATCCATCGACTGAAGAATGATGGGCTGATTGGTGTTGGGGTGGTGTTTTTTGGTGTTTTTTGATGTTGTTACTTGACATGACTACTTAGGTGAAATGCGCAAGACAAGCATTACCCGAGAGTAGAAGAGCCCCCGGGTATAGGTTACGTGGGTAGCAGCCTTATCCCAGGGACCGCATAGGCGCACATGACTCATGGTAGGAATGCACTTAATAGCTAACTAGTGAGTAGTTCACAGTACAAAAGTAATGCAAGCAGCACAAAAAGATAAGAAACCAAACCCTAGAAGCAATGGCTGAGTAACTTTATTATACAGAATAATAAATACAAGTTTTAGGCATAAAAACAATGTAGTGGTTCAATGTTCTAGGAGTTATCCACCATGGTGTCATCTTCATATTACAATTAGTAAGCCCTTGGGCGAGTAATTTCACTAACGATGAATCAGTCCTCCCACATCAGTGAGAGTTTGTGTAGGTTCATGGTAGTTTGGACTTTGCATACAATCAAGTCACCGACAGAGAATTGACAACCACAAATGTTGCAGCTATGATAGTAGCTCAAACCTTGTTGGTATTTGGTTGACTGGATAGCAGTGACATCGCATGCTTCCTCTAGTCGATCAAGGTCATCTAGCCAACTACCTCCATTTCAATCGTCCTAGTAGGTTCGTACTTGGGGTGATCCAAATTTGAGCTTGGTAGGGAGGACGGCCTCAGCCCTATGCACTAGGAAGAAAGGCGACTATGATGTGGCTTGACTAGGGGTGGTCCTAAGTGACCATAACACAGAAGGAATCTCAATGACCCATTTGCCAGTATATAGTTTTACTCAATCAAAAACTCTAGTTTTAATTCCTAGAAGCACCATACCATTACAACACTATTCACACTGAAACTCACAAACACGTTGAGGCCTGAGATATCTGCTTTGCCCTAGTGTAGGGCCTTTAGTTTCATTGGATGGCATACACTCCCGATTATCCTTCAGCTTTGTTAATTGAATCGGGAGCGCACTGTGGTCCTTCGGCTTCGTTGTCTGTTTGTCGAGACAATGGAGATGTGGGCATGCTAATCAATTTGATCATACCATTGACAATGAGATAAAGAGAATGGGTCAGTCGGACGATGAGCCAATATGAACTCTTACTATTGGCTAGCTGCCAATTGGGTTGAGATAGTCATTGGTTGCATCCAACGAGCTCCTGCTATCAACTAGCTATTGATAGGGACTAGAACACTTTTCCATCGGCTGGAAAGCCGATGAAGGCGTAAGCAAATGATGATGAAGGGAATAAATGACACATCAGCTGTAGAGCGGATGTCACTCTGGATATAACAAAGACATAACACTGTTCCATCGGTTGCAAAGCAACAAAGGCATAAAAGGACATTCAAAGAATACAATAACGATGGGTCATCCTATTAGCTGGTTGCCGATGGAGGCTATAGTACTCGTTTATCATCTAGAAAGCCGATGAAGGCATATGTAGATTGGCAAGAAATAGTATAAAAGATCCATCAGTTGCAAAACTAATGTTGCTTCCAATATAATATGTGATGAATAAGAAGTGAGACCAATCCTCCAAAAGGATGATACCCAGTGACCACCATGATGGTACCGTTAGAGACAAACTCAATAGATTGGACCGAACAGAGACAATATGAGACTATGACTAATGACATAGAGATGGCGGATGCTAGATCGAACATGCAGACGGAAGGAATGGGCGAAACCATCAGCTAGCTAAGCTGATGAGAGAAGATCTCTCAAGCTATGTGTGTATCAACTGAGAGGCCGATATACTAGGCTTGAGATTCAGGAGAAGTTACTAATGACATATGTGTATCAACTAAGAAGCTGATACACTAGGCGTGATGCTTGATGTGTGGATAACTCATCGTCTAGCTACTTTGATGAAACGCTGAGTGAAGACCCGTTGGCTTATGGCTCAATGTACTATCAGTAGTCTAGTAGGTTGAACCTAACCGATGCAGCACGAGACTAATAACGGTAAAAGAAACTTGATAAACCGATAAATCCCACACGAACGTGATGTGGTATATTCAGTCGAACTAAGAGGTCTGACCTAATATATGTAGCCTTAGACAGAGTGAATATACCAGGATAATAGCAGGACTTACCCCTTCGTCAGAGTTTGGACCTAACCAATGGAACCCTACATCGAGAGCCAGAACCTGTCGGTAAAAAGACCTACGCAAGCTTGGGTGACAATGCGCCAAAGATGTATTGATATGAGAGATGAATTACATGCTTCTAGGAAATCTATATTTATATGCTTGGATTACAAGAGTACGACACGGTTACAATAACCATTGGATGTTATTTCCTGAAAACATAAAAGGAAAATATCTCTAAGCAAGTTAACAAAACTAACTAAACCTATCTATCTTTACAAGATATCTTCTATATAGATAAAATACCCTCCTATGGCTTCCATGGCTCTTCCTTAGATTTAGTCCCATTTGGATAATCTTCTATTTTTAATTGAATCGAATCCTTTCTCGATCCATTCGATCAACTCTTTCCTCTTATCAATCAAACTCTTTCCAAAAGGCCAGTTAGTTCTCCAATCTATTCATGGGGCTTACCAAATTTTGACTAAGGGAGTGTTTACAAGCTTCTTGAAGTCTTTGAAGCATACTAGGCTTCTAGTGTTAATCAATCATTTTTCTTGAGCAGCTTAAAAAAGGGCATGCCACACTCACTTAGTCAGGAGACAAAACAGTTGAGTGGCATCATGCACCCGGTCAACTTTGGACCTACTTCTAATTGGTGGGTGGGGTTATATTGAGGATGGCATTAATCTTCTCTAGGTTGACTTTGATTTCGTATTAAGATATGATAAAACCATGTAGCTTGCATGAAGGAAAGCCAAAGACACACTTCTCAGGATTTAGCTCCAATTTCAAGGTGTGTAGGCTATGAATGTCTTAGTTAAGTCAGCAATAAGGTCTTCCTTCACTTGGGATTTCATCACAACATCATGACATAAGCTTCAACATTCTGCCCAAGTTGGTTGTGGAGGCATTGCTACTTGGCATGTTGGTATGTAGCCATTCTTCAACCCAACAGGCATCATCGTATAGCAATAGGTGTCGATATGAGTAATTAATGATGTTTTGAGACAATCTTAATGATGTTTTGAGACAATCTTCTTCTTTTAAGCCTATTTGATGATAGCCCAAGTACACATCGAGGAAGCATAGTATCTCGGATCTAGCAATTGAGTTAACCACCTGATCAATTTGAGGTAATTCAAAGAATGCTTGATCACCTCCCTCAGGATACCTAGCATGTAAGAGGGTTTTCAGGTAAAGATGTCCTTGTCATAGAGGAAGCTGACAAGTGTATCTTCCTATTTGTTATTGATATTAGCACCGATGAGTGTTGTCTTGGTAGAGTCAGCCGGGTCAAGCACAGCCTTCTTGAGCTCATTACCGGCATGTTCAAGTTGCCCTGGCCGGTTTCTTGGTAGGGATGGCATCTTTGCTTGGGCAGGCGGTGACACCCTAGTGGATAGCTTGCCTCTCGGCAGTTGCCTCCTAGCTTTGGGTTAGCTCATACTCTTCTGCATGCAGGCAAAAGACTAGTTGATATCAGCATAAAGAGTGATGATGCTAGTGAGGCTCAACAACTTCATGATGGCATAGGCATAGTGGGGAACCACCACGAACTTTGCCAAGACTAGAGCAAAGATGGTGTGATACACCGTCTTGAAGTCAGACACTTCAAAGTAGACATTTTAATACGAAAGATATTCTTGGTACCAAAAGTGACGACAGAGTGATTTGCTTGAGTGTTGTTGAAGAGAGCCCTAGAATCACCACATGGAAGGGCAACGTACTTAGCCATAGGGACAAGTGAGGGAGCCACATGTCGGTGAAGGTCTTTGAGAACATGATGTTCAAAGCACTGCCCTATTGATCAGGACCTTCTTCATCTTGATGCCCTAATCGACTAGATCCACGATGAATGGGTATTGATCGAGATACAATACTTGATCAAGCTTCTCAGAGTAGACCTCTGACCATTTGAGGTATTGCAGGGTATCTAGGACCACAATGTTTATCTCCCGAGCAGTTAGCTTTTGCTTTCGCCTAGACACGTACACGTTGGGCCAACCAAAGATGTGGTTAAGCTCGGCATGGGGGTTCTGGAAAGCAGGCCTCAAGTTGTTGTTTGGCTTGTCATTTTCAGTAGCTGAGGTAGAACCCGAGCTGCTCACCTTGCCCATGATCTCATGGGTGAACCGCTTGAGGAGGTGGCAATCCTTGGCGACATGATGCTCCTTGGAGTGATAGAGGCAAGAAACCTCCATCATCTTGAGGAAGTCGTTCGCTTGGGCTGAACGCGGCCACCCTCATTTAGCGACTGAAATAATGCCCTCACTCTTACACTAGAAGCCTTTGCCCTTGGAGGACTCGGGGGTGATCTTTCATGGGCTTGTTCTCTTCATGGTGTGCCACTGCATCATCAGCTAAGGAGGTGTACTTGTTCACCATGTCGAACATGACCTTGATATTGGTAGGCAGCTTGCGCACCCACTTCTTTAAGAAGTCCCTATCCTTGGAGCCCCTATAGAAGGATGCCATGACCACCTCATCTTAGGCATTAGGGATGGCATTGCACTTCTCGGAGAAGTCTCTAATGTAGTCCCAGAACAATTCACTCTTACCTTGATGAATCTAGTAGAGGCCCCATACAGTCCTAGGATAAGGGCAAGTACCCTAGAAATTCGCCATGAATTGGTTTTATAGCTCTCCCTAGGAGGCCCATGAGCCATGCTCAGGTAGAGTCTGTTGGCATGACAGGAAGGTAGTTGGCCATGGCTTTCTGGTTGCCTCTTGCCACCTGGATGGTGAACGTGTCATTGTGAGCCACAATTCAGGATTGGTTTTACCATCATATTATTTAATGCCCATGGGTTTGAACCTAGTGGGCTAGTTAATGCGACACAGCTCACAAGTGAAGGCAAGGATGCCTACACCATCTCGTGGGCATGGGTAGACTAGGGGCCACTCATGATGGTTGTCAGGGTGATAGTTGGTGTAGTAGTCTAGGTGATAGTCGACACTACGACAATTGTAGTAGGTGCTGCCAAGGTCACTATGGTTGACATCATTTAGATACCAAAGCAATTGTGCTCACTTGAATGTGTTGATGCCAGTCTACCTCCTTCTCATGTGGGATGGCATTAATGTTATGATGGAGTTCATGCGAGACAAGTGCGTGTTCATGGTGAGAGCTTGGAACCCACCTACTCAGGACCACTGACCTAGAGCTACCATCTTGAGAATGGTAAGGGCGATGCCAAGGAGTACACGAGTTAGAGGTTGTAGACACTAGCTCGTGAGGGCAAATTTATGGTGCTACACTATCACCACCTCCACAATGGCTTTTATGTGGGCCACAGTTGGGGTAGCAATGTGCTTCGGAGGCAACACTACCTCGATGGAGTCGAGAAGGGCTTGACCATGCAGGTCAAACTAGAGGACATCCTCCCATGCCTATTGACCATGGAAGCATGGCTAATGCTTGTTCCTATCGAGTTCCTCCTGCCCATGCCTGAGTCTTTCTTCCTCGATACAACACTCATTGGCCTTTGCCTCAATTTCCTCCACCATATAGAGGACTACAAACACCTCACACTGTGAGGATGAAGAGGTAATGGCCGATGCATCAGACTCAAAGCTAGGAAGCCTCATGATCTCGTTAATTAACCCCACCGAACTGGATCCAATGTCAACTTGCACAAGGCCATGTCTTAGTGGGACTTGAGTAGGAGGGGCAACACCCATGAGTAGGCAGCCATTGAGTTGGAGAGCTCGAAGGGCACTCGGCAGCACGGCCTCCTCCTTAGACATGTAGAAGAGGGGCGGGCCATGGGGGAAGGAGTAATGAGGCACTAGTCGGTTCGCTTGTTGTCAACGGGGCCAGCGCTAGAGCGCCAACAATGTCAATAGTGAACTCAAGGTGCTTGAATTGGAAAGCCAATCTAGGGGCGAAGTGGGCGATGCTAGTTACACTAATGAGATTGAGGGGATGAAGGACTCTAGTGCCATTGGTGGCAAAGTCGATAGAGCCAAACCAGAAAGCTGCACTAGGCAAGAAGCTAGTGCTGTTGATGTTGGAGTAGGCCATTAGTGTCTTTGGGATTGATCTAGACGCTCTCCCAACCTAGCACGCCAATTGCCGATTGTGGAAATCAGCAATAAACTTGTGGGGGTTCTCAAGATCTAATAACTTATGGTGACATAGAGAATTTTTATCTAAGCCCTCGTGATGTAGATTAGGTCGGTTGTATCTAGGGTTTACAACACAGGCTCAAGATGCACACATGAGTATCTAACCCCTACATGGGTTACTAGGGTTCTCACATAACAAACTTAGCCAGATCACATGCCATCTATCGTCCTGTGTAGGCTACACAAGCCCACTACTTGGCCCACCTTCTTTAACCCAGTCAGCTTGGCCCTTCGTGGTGGTAAGTCGATTCCACATACTCTATAGATTTGCATACAACCACTAACTACAACCTGCCGTCTTGCTCATCGAATTTAGATTGATAGGCTAGATTAGATTGCCTACTTTTCATTGTACTCAATGTGATACGTCCAGAGCTATACATATAAATTGAACTATGGCTATTACCCTTTTCGAGAGCCTAAACCATTATAAAAATCTTTGATCTCAATATACCAACCAAACCCTACGTCACTATAGTCTTTCAACAACAAATATATATTTATTTACTACTCCCTCCATTTTATATTATAACTAACTGTTTGTGCTAAGTCTAATCTCATTATACTTGGTAAAGTTTACAAAAAAAATTTAAAAATATATACAACACAAAATTAACTTTATTAAATATATGATTTAATATATTTTTATAATATATTTATTTTGTATTAAAAATGTTATAATATTTTTATTAAATACTTAGAATAAACCTAAATTGAGTTATAATATGAAATGGAGGAAGTAGAATATAATTATGTGGGATCTTGTTTAAATACTTAATTATAATGAATACCATGGTACAATCAGAATATAAATTGGATAAGTAATTTGGAGGTAACAGTCGTTTAAAGTTTGTTTAACAAGTGATTACATACACACCGAGGGAATACATAGGGAGAAGAGAGAACGGTGGGAAATAGAAGTAGTGCATAGGGCATACACAGAAGCAGTCGGGGAATAAATTACTTCATGGAAGTGGATGGAGCGCCCGATTTTCTTGTAGGGATCAGGCGACCGATTTTGAGCATTCTGGTGGTAAGTTATTGAAGTCATAAGATTATATTCTATGGTATAAAATATATAGCAGAAAGCAAAGAAAATAGTCTCTCTAGAGTAAACCAAAGAAAAGTTTTAAGCCATGAGTACCACAAAAGTAGAAGCAATACCCAAAATTTTCAAATTTAGGGGTGGGTGAGGTTGCCTCATAAAACCTATAGTACCATGTATCTCTTTGTTCCCATTGCCCACATTGCTCATCCCACCACCCCTTAGCTGAACGGAGCACAATTAAGTTGCACATCCGAACTAAACCTGCATTTTTGAAAGCTCGCGCTGAGCCACCGCCGCCTTGCTGTTGACGCTGCACAGCACTGTCACCACTGCTAGCTTTTGCTACCCATGCATTTGCTGCTAGATGCCTGATAATATCAGGCAGCGCGGCTACCACCACTGCCCGAACCACGCAGTCTAGCTCAGTGCATTTAAGGAGGCTCACTATCTTTCCTGTGCTTGGCTGATCGAGGTTTGTGTTGCAGCATGAATTTGGTTCTGACGGTGGGGACCATATGTATAATTGCTGGCTATGAGCAAAAACATGGTAGAGTCATCAATGCATATATGACTTTACCAACCAGACTTCTGGTAGCCAAAAGTATTTTACAGGGTTGTTTGGTTTATTATGTGTTAACATTAGAATTTGTTCAACCTGCAAAGCCGATCAAGAAAAGACTAATATACTCTAGCGAGAATCCAAATGACAATGTATAATAGCCGATCAGATGGATTGAGAACAAATACGGTATGAAGGATTATCTAGATATGACTGAGACTAACAAAGAGTTGTGAGCCCCATGATAGACTATTTATCTATATAGAATATATTATATAAACTAAGCTTTATAACTTTAACTTCATTTTATGTTTTTAGAAAATAATGTCCGATGATTGTTGTAACCGTGTCGGACTCTTGTAATCTCAGAGTATAAATATAGATCTCCTAAATACTTATAAGATATCACTAGATCAATATAATACAACTTTAACGCATCACCACCCTATCTCATCTAGGTTTTTTCTAGCGGGTTCTCACTCAGAACATAGGATTGTATTGATTAAGTTCGATCTCTAGCGATAGGGTATGTCCCGTAATTATCATGGTTCTCTTTGTTCTCTCTAATACTGCATCGGTTATGATGAGGACATCCCTTCTATGGATACAACCACACCTGCTGCATAGCAGAGTCCAATGACTTGAGCTAGAGCACGCAAACTTAACTAATAGGTGAAATCCTTCCTTACTGTCCAAACAAGTTCCTTAATGAATACGGTACTACTAAATTCTTGTGATGATATTCTTCTACTTAGGAACTTGGGAGATGAACCAGATTGGTCTAGGAGCAGCCATGACAAGTATCACACAATTGGAAGCTGCCATGATCAAAAGGACGACCAGATCAAGGGATCGAACTGTAAGTTTGGACATCAAGTTTAGACATCCAGGTAGCAACAAGTTTAATCGACTACAACTGTTCACTCCGAAGGTTGTTTAAGGCCCATGAGTACTTGTTGGAAAGGCCTTGATGTCTACTTTCAGATGAATCTAGAAACACCACTAGATTCCATCGGAGCTGACCAGAACTGTAGAAAGATGTTCAGACCTCTAGTCTTGGCTGAGGTCCTTATATCTCATTCAGCCCACTAGGAGCCCTTTCTAAGTTAGGGTTTACACCCCTCCACACCGACTGGCTCTCTCCCAAGTATAAATACTTGTAACAACCATCAGTATTAAGGTTGGGTTTTGTTCTGTTGTAAGTTTAGCTACTACTACTTCCTTATGAGCGCATGTGTCGATTAGACCACCCATTTGCTTGATTCAAGACCCTAACTCATGATTTAGATTCGCCTTTGAATCTCTCATCCATGAGTTAATTGCTCGTTCATCTTGTTCTTGCTTGTTCTTGGTTGCTAGCAGGTTCAGAGGTGTTCCTGGCACAGCAAAAACATTCTAATCGAAGATGGTATACCTGTTGCTAAGGCGCAGCCCTTGTGGTATTGTAGTTGGACAACCAGCGTCAGTTCCACCCCAAATTAAAGTTATCCCCAACTCTTATCGAAGGTCAAGAACAAACCCTAGCGGGTTCCATCAGATTAGGTCCGACCTCTTAGTCTGATTAGTCATACAGCATCATGTTCGTGTGAGGCTTGTCGGTATATCGGTCTCCTTCCTCTGACCTCGATATCATGCTGCATCGGTTAGGTTCGACCTACGAGATCGATACTACTGGTTTTAAGCTATTGCTCCCATGGGTGTTCTCATGATGTTTTGTCAAAGCATGGAGTCGATGAGTTATCCTTAATACTAGCCTCATATCTAGTTTGCAAATCGCTCAATGATTAATCCCCTGGTGATCGATCTGGTCACGTCAGATTCGGCCTAATACCATCTCGGTTAGGTCCGATCTCTCAGTCTCACGTTTGACAGGGCTAGCATCGAGATCTAGAGTGTTTCGTTCCTCATCAGCTTAGATTGCCGATGAGTTTAGGTAAGACTTGCGTTGAACATTTGGCCCGTAGATAGCTAATGACCTCGCTATTTTCTTCCTCATTGCTACATTCGATTTAGCCTCAATTGCCTATGTGCCCTTAGTCCTGATCTCATACACTCTCGGTTTGGTCCGATCTATCGAGACTAGTACTAACGGTGCTATTACAGTGGTCGCTAGTCCTCGTGGCTTCGTGGAGGATTGGGCTCTGCTCTGTATTTTAGCCGCTTTCATCCTACATAGTGTCAACGGCTCTTTGGCTAATAAGCCCTCTATTTTGCTACACTTGATCGACTTTTCAGTTGATGCTCGAGCCCTACCTTTCCTATCGACACCTAGCCGATAGGGTGAGCCGGATCAATGCACCAACCGATTGGCTTGCAGATTTCGTCCTTTCTCTTCATAGGGTTAAATTGACTGGCATGCTCTCAAATCTTGAAGATTAAGAATCTGCATTAGAGCTAAGTAGATCTTCTAGACCTTCACATGACTAGGACGTTCTTTTCCCCTATCAGACCTCCGTCCGGTCCAATCGGACTCTCCACGAGTGTTGGTGACGAGTTCTATCAAATTTGTTCACACCGCTAAACTCCCTTAGCATACGGTTTGGTTCATTAATTGTCACAATTCTATATGAAAAAAAATAGAAAATTTAGAAGATTTTAATCTTATGGGGAAAATTGTAAAATGACCTTTAAAAAATCCTACCACTTTCTTTAAAATTTATATGGAATTTATAGACATTATAGAGAAAATTTAGTAAGAGCTCTAATCGCTTGAAAATTTTCTTTGGATCTAATGGCTTAATCAAATGACTATTCATATGTTTTTGATGCGTTTTACCATCTTCTATTTTGCACTTCCATTCATGTTAAAATCCTATGTTTTTTTTAACATGTCACCATTTATTAACTTCGGATCCCATGTGTCATATACTCACACTTTTATTAACTCTTGTCTAAGGTGTAACCAATAAATTGTGGGCAACACTTTAGCAATTGTAGGTGTGGCAATGTACCCTACTCAGCCAAACATGCTCTACATACACGCGGATGCATTTCTCATGAAAAATAATGAGGTTATTAAATTGTTGTTGGTATTTATCTCTTCGATCGTGTGCTCATCGTTGCTGGCATACTCACATGATATATGCATATGGTTATGTGTTTTGATTTTAAAAGCGAGAGATAATTCACGGCATTTATAGGCCAAACTTTTTCATATTTTAAAAACTGGCTTCTGAAAATAAAAATAATGACCGAGAAAATTAGAAAAAAGAGCGTTAGAAAAGAGACCAACTATGATCAATGTCGTGACTTTGCAGATCACGTCTAAATATAATATAGTCTAACACTCCCCGCTGTCTAGACGTGATAACTTGTCACAGGGTTGACATTTAGAGTGAAGTGAAACTTAGTGAAGACGGATGAAGGCAGCCTCTTGATGAAGATGTAGGCCTACTAAGATACGTCGGCACATGAAGAACGCAGATGGCTCTAGCAATGACCTTGTCACAGATGAAGTGCATATCAATCTCAATATGATTCATGAGTTGCTGCTACATAGGATTGAAAGAGAGGTAGACTACACTGATGTTGTCATAATTGACAACTATAGCGCATCGAACAGAATGATGAAGCTCTCTCAATAACTGGCGTAACCATGTAGTCAAACAACAACGTTGGTGATAGCCTGATACTCAGTATGAGCACTAGAGTGAAAAACTGTGGCCTGATGTTTGAAGGACTAGGAGATGAGATTATTACCTAGAAAAACTTCATAGCCTGAAGTAGAGTGTCGAGTCTCAGGACAGCCACCCCAGTCAGCATCAGCGTAAACCACAAAATCAGCCGAATGAGAGCAATAAATCAGTAGCTCATCAGCGTAAACCACAAGATCAGCCTTTGACATAGCGCAGGATACGCTTTATCAAGGCCAAATGCGGCTCACACTGATCGTGCATAAACAAACAGATCTGCTGAATGGCATATGCAATGTCTAGACAAGTGAATGGGAGGTACTACAAAACACCAGCCAAGCCACGAAAATGAGTCTCATCAACCATTGGAGTATCATCTGGAGACAACTTGACACTAGTGTCAGTAGGAGTCAAGCATGGTTTGTAGTTAGACATGCCAACATGGTCAAATATTTCAAGTATGTAGTGGCGCTAAAACAACAATAAACCCTCTATAGAGCATATCATAGACATCCCTAGAAAATGATGTAGGTTTCCCAACTCCTTCGTAGAGAATTCAGCTGCAAGAGATACAATGACCTTCTGAAGAAGTGTTAAAGAATAGGCAGTGAGAATAATATCATCCACATATAGCAATAAATAAACTGTGTCAGAGCCACGACGGAAGACAAATAGAGAAGTGATAGACTTGGCACCAATAAAGCCCAGAGACTAAATTTAAGTAGCAAACCGACAGTACCAAACATGCGGAGCCTGTTGTAGACCATATAAAGATTTGTTCAATTGACAACCATGATTAGGGCAAGAGGAGTCAACATATCTAGATAGTTGTGCAGAATAAACTATCTCCGATAGGGTCCCCTGGAGAAATACGTTCTTCACATCAAGTTGATGGATGGGTCAGTCCTGTGAAACAGCAAGCGATAGCATGGTATAAATAGTAGCTAGTTTGACAATTGGACTGAAAGTCTCTCTAAAATCAATACCAGGTCGCTGTTCAAAACCACCAAGAACCCAATATACTTTGTATCAATCAAGAGTGTCATCTAGGTGAAACTTATGGTGATAGACCTATTACTAGAGATAATATTGACACCAAGTGGAGGAGGCATGGAATCCTATGTTTGATTTGTTTGAAGAGTAGAGAATTCCTCAATCATAGCGTTGCGCCAATTGGGATCCAAGAGAGCACCATGATATGTCTTTGGTATGGGCAATAAGGTTGTCGCCTCAAGATCAAACGCATTTTTCGGCTACCGGAAGTCATCTTTGCTATAGGTGTGCATCGAATGCGCATTGTCCATACGAGTGACATGGACAACACAAGTAGGGGGCGCTGCATCACTTGGGGGTGGCGCGGAGAAGCTAGGCGGTGCTCCACAAGCCGCAGTCGATGGGGCCGTACCAGGCCCACATGGGGGTAAGGTAGTTGTGGGAGATGTCAGCCTAGCACCAGAGGATGAGAGAGACACACCAGGCTTAGGGGACGGTGAGGCTGCCGGAGGTGTGGCGAGAGATGGCTACATAATGCTAGCAACAACTAGGGGCCAGCCAAGGGTAGCATCAGGCATGATGTCATCGGTGTTCACACCAGCCTCATTGGCAGTAACCTACAGGGAGGTAGTTGCAGCGGGGTTGACATAGGGAGGACCTTTTGGTGCAACTGGAAGAGGCTCGTTAGTTTCATGAAAATTGAGAAACTCAAAGTGAGATGAAGGTGGTGCTAAGGAAAAAGAAAAGGAGGACTCGTCAAACACAATGTGACGAGAGATGATGATGTAGTTTGTCGATAGATCAAGACATCGATATCCTTTGTGTTTGGGAGAATAGCCAAGGAAAGCAAAAAGGGAAGAGCAGGGTGACAGTTTGTTGGAGACTATGGCAGAAAGATTGGGATAGCATTTGCACCTGAAAACACGAAAATGATCATAGGTAGGTGGGACAATGAATAAATTCAGTGTTTTGGTTAGGTGCAAATATAGAAGATAAGTAGTTGTGCTAAGCACCTCAGCCCATATGGTGAAGAAATGCTAGCCTAAAATATGAGAGAGCGCATGATATTGTTAGTAGTATGGATAATGCACTCGGCAGGACATGACATGTGCGAGGTAACTCCCTTGGTGAGAAAAAAATGACGTGAGATTAAGTTGTCTGAAAGGTGTCTAATTTTAGCTGAAGGGGAAAAGTACATGTATAATGTGAGCAATTGTCAAGAGTGATGAGATAATATTTATAGCTAGAAATGGTAGGCATAGGTGATGTCCACAGATCATAGTGTATTAAATCAAACTTCTTGAAAGCACGCGAATTGGATGTAGCAAATCATTGTCGTACATGGTGACCAAGCTGACGTGCATGATACAAGGGTTTTAGCTCATGTTTTTTGCACGAAACTGAATGAGATAAAGCTTCGACACCTAAATGACAAGGACGTTGATGCCAAAGAGTGCTAGCAGTGGTGGCAGCCAGGAACACACGAGGTGGGACATCAAACGAGTAGAGCCACCCCGAGTTGTTACAATGGGCAATTTTGTTCCTAGTTGCCAAATCCTTCATAGAGAGGCCAAAGAGATTAAACTCAATAGAATAAAAATTATTAATTGTAAATTGTCGAATGGATCTAAGATTTTTAATAATGTTCGGAGAAATAATAACATTATGAAGATATAAAGGGCGTTCGGTAGAAAAACTAGTATGGTTAGTAGAGATAATAGGCAGCAGTGACCCATTACCGACAATAATATTAGGAGGACAATTCAATGAATGGGGGAAGAGGAGGAGAGGGTACCGGATAAAGATGTCATATGGGCATCTGCCCCTGAGTCCATGTAGCACACACTAGATGGCAGGAGAGTAAGCGTCATGGTGCTGAAGGAATTAGAAAGTGCTTGCTAATCCTAGTACAGAGCAAGCGGGGAAGGCATCCAAGCACCAAAGCTAGGGGTCGACGCGCCTGGCACGCCATAGATAGGGGGCACACCTGGAAGACTGAAGACGAGTACAACGCCGTGTGTGCCCTACGCAGTTAGTGCATGACTAGTAGGAGCACTAGCACCGAGGGACAAAAACGGCAGGGTAGCAGCACTGACACTAGGGGTGCTTGGACGAGCGCTGAGAATGCTTGAGTTCTAACCAGACCACACCTAGAATGTGCCAGTCATCATGTTAAAGGTGGTGGGCCATGCTGGCCTCTGCGACCATGGCCCTTGCCACAAGAGGTCACACTGCTAGAGAGAGGTGCCTCTGAAGGCGAGGTAGCAGTAGTATTAGTTGAAGGGGGTGTCATCGTCCATGGAGGGATGACAGCGATAAGGGCTTGTGAGCATAACATGGATAGTATGTTAATCTCCTCCAGCTCGAGAACAGAGCACATGGTAATAAAGGATGGGAACTGGTACTAGTGTTTGATGAGGGCTGCCATGTACTTGAAGAGCTCATTCAAACCACGAAGAACGGAGACAACGAGGGTGCGATCCTCCACCAGGTGCCGGAGATCAGTCAGGCTATTCGCCATACTTTTGAGTTTGTTGCAATACTTAGTGATGGTGAGTGCCTTGTACAAAAGTACGGAACTAGATGTCGAGCATGAGGACGTCTTTCCTTATTATTGATGAATTGTTCCTCAATGTTCTGCCACATCTTATGGGTAGACGGCGTACCAATATGAATAACCTCCATCAGTTTTGACATGATGGTGCTAAAAATCTAGGATTTTAACGTGCAATTGATACGCACCCAATATGGATCAACGGTGGTGGCGTCATCAATCTTAACCAAGATATGGTCGGTCAACTCATATTTACCAAGTGTGTTGAGGAAAAGGGTCTTCCACTTGGTATAGGTCATCGAGGTATAATTCATCGAGGAGAGATTGAAGACAATGGGGATCGTGGCCTTGATGTTGGAGGCAGCCACCGCATGGGCATGTAGCATGGTGGTGGCAGTGTGCGCCTAGGCCGCCACATGTGCCTGGACAGTCGTGGCTTGGGTGGTTTTCAAGTCGGCATCAAGTTGTGCCTAGGAGATGCAGAGATCCTAGCATTTGATGGCGTCCTCAGCAGTCTTAACGAGGATTGTGTCCTCCATTACGTCTTGGACATGGGTGAGATCAGTGCACTCCGCCTTGATGGCAGCGTTTTCTAGGGTAGCGGCATGAGATGGTCTTAGGAAGAGGAGGTCATGGTGAGAATAAGAGAGAGAGCACGTTGGAAGAGAGAAGGGCGATGGTGGTAGTGACGCACACACCACGTGAGGTTGGCAACGATTGTTAAAGGTGCAAGTGAGGGTTGTAGGAGTAAAGCGTACTCTAATACCATAAAGGCGATAGATAATTCACGGCATAATAGATTAATTTACTAAATATTACATATATAGATTAAATCCTTCTATATCTTAACTACTAGCTTATGAAAACAATAATAGATTAGAAAAGTGGTTAGGAAACATTCTAGGCGTAACGTCACGTCTCTACAGATTAGTATAGTATAACACGTCTAAATAGTATAGTATAATAGATTTGTACGCGTGCTGTATAATAAAAAATCTATCATAATATACTTTAAAAAGGGTCAAATAAATAGTAAAATGTGAATAAAACAACAATTTGGTTCTGCCGATGTACCGGATCTAAAGAACAGTATACCTACAGTACAACTGACAGTTAGCCAGTGAACATAATTACATGACAACTTTATTAACTATTTGAGAATTTTTCATGAAATTTCTCGAGCCAATGGACCGTACGTTGTCTCCTAGCTTTGATGCGGAGTCCAACAAAAGTTGTCTGAAGCCGAATCTAACAACTATCCAAAATGTGAGCATGTGACACTCCATGTTTTGTCAAAAGAAAAGCGGCGATGACTACACCAACAGTGAGGATGGAATGATGGATTATTGCTCTTCGGTCATTCCATGGCAGGCGTATCTTGGGGATTATTATACCTTTTAACATTAACAAGGGTCGTAAATGGAATACTACCAACAGTGAGAATGATTGTGTCATTCCTGTATTATTTCGGACAAGAGAATTGTACAAGTAGTGCGTATTTTTTTAGGTAGTGAATTAGTGACTGGATTATACTTAATAATTAAGAAACCAATGAACGGTATGGACACTGATCCTGAGATAAAACGACGGCTTAAAAAATAATTTATTGTCCACCTCGTTTACCAAACTCGCAAGCATTACAGGGCCCCATAGCCTGCAAGCTAAACTTGGCTAATCCCACTGAAACACGCAAGTATTACAGGGCCCCACGGCCTGCACGCTAAACTTGGCTAATCCCAATGGAACTTGCAAGCATTACAGGGCCCCACGCCCTAGCTAATCCCAATGGAATTCGCAAGCATTATAGAGCCCCGCGTACGCTAAACCTTTTAAGGCTAATGCCAATGATAATTTCATATCAGTTTTATACTTAATAAATGAGATGTTACGTAAATAAATTTAGTGATACGACAACATAAATATAAAGAGAGAAAGAAGTTTCATACGGATAAAACTGAATGTATATGAAACCGGTTAAAATTGACATTGGACTAGAGTGTTTTATTTTATTCAACCGTAATCAATCCTATAAATAACTGTTATGACTATTAGAAGTTTTATTTTATTTGTCAACTCAAATATCTTTAGATAACAGTAACTGTGAAATAAAACTCTTCACTAGGAGTTTTATTTACATGCGATCATCATTGGCAGGGATTAAAACTAATCAGAAGTCGTAGCAAGCGGTGGCCATATTTTAGTGACACGATAAAGTTTTTCCCTTGCTGATCAATCATGCTCACTTCACTTATCATTAGCTTTATATGCATTGCATGTGAGTGTTGAAACTGTTGCCAAAGACAGTGACCTTAATTCTGATGCTTTACAACTTCTAGACTTGCCACATCTTCCAATCCTTATCGCTACAATTCACATATACATCTTATAAAAATGAGCGAGAATTATCTCTGTTGTGTGTTAGGACAAAAACCAGCTACTAATCCATGTCTCGATCAGGACGCGCTGCTTTTGTGAAAGGGTAGAATGCAATCTTGGCCACAATCTAGAAAAAAGCGACGAAACCGAAAGGAATTCTACCGGGATTGATAAGCAGAGTGACTATAGAGATTCTACGTTGTGCCGGAATTTTGATGTTTTGGCCTTTTTATACAATTTATTGTACAAATAGATTATGCAAAAAAAACAAGTAAAAAATAAATCTCAATCTCAACGCTAAGGCTTCCGACACTAACATATAACTTTTTAGCGCCAGAACCTCTCGCCGCTCGGTTAAAGAAATAATAGGCTTACTCGAATCATAAAGCGGACATGTGGAACGGTGGTACTAGCCTACTTTTCTCATGCAAAGACCATACTTCGAATCCTCCCCGCAGCTCGGCTAACAAGAAAAAAATTGAAAAAACTTGCGATGCTCTATGTTAAGCAAGAAACTCCTAAACCCACTATACCACTTCACATCACCTGCTGAAATAAAGCCCAAGTTTGTTATCAAAGATAGAGATCGGTGCCAATAGCTCACTGCCATTGGATATCAACGCTAAGCTAGCGCTAAGATGAAGGTCTATTTTTGGCACAGTTTATTTATAAAATAAGTTTGTAAAAGATCAAAGTGTCAAATTTTCAGTGCATTGTGGGCACTGCTTGTTATTGGAGCCCTGGGGGTCAAGCTTTCAACACCACGTCGATCTAGCCAGTGGATTGAGTGATTCACGCACTCCGGATTTGTCAAACCACTCTGGATTATTGTTTAGGGTTTTATTG